>OY294059.1:25013331-27823422 GCA_958510865.1 Myrrha octodecimguttata
TGAACTGTATATAAAATTTCCCACCACAATGACTATTTATGGCCTTTTTCTGAATCATGACTGTATATTCACACGAATAAAAGCATTTTCCAGAATTCATCCCGAATATTTATGTACAGAAATTCCTCGCTGTATTGAATAGAACTGTTTAGTTGTACTATTAGATTTAATTCTACAGAAAAAACGTTATGAACTTTTCAGTTGAATGTTCATGAGTTTCATCATGATATTAAGTATCAATATTTACTCTGTAAATCTGAAATGAATTTGGAGGAATAGCATTTTATCGTTATCGTCTTTATCAACGAAGTTTGTATTACTCAACATTTCACTGATACGACTAGTTAATTCTTTTACTAACCCATATTTTGTCATGAACTTCATCATTGATCGTTAAAAATAAGGGTGTAATTAAGTTTTGTAAGTTACACGATGTTTGTATAGAATGAATGATTTTTTCTGATTTCTTTACCATTTCTATGAAATAAATTTGTTACACAGAAAAGTATATCACTAGGTACTGGTACTTCCCTAATCTCCTCTTCCAAGAAATAAGATTTGCTCACAGCAACAGTAAAGCCGCATACTCAAAGCTATCAGATTCTGTGTAATTACTAGTAATTGGTTCCCATTAAAGCAATGAAGCTGATAAAATGTTGGGGATTTTAACTAGATAGTTTTATAGGCCAGCTAATATTTGTTGATGTCGAAATATAACATTTACATTTCTTCATTTGTCCAACAAATACTCATTTTGAAATCACAGATAAAGGATGATGTGTACTATACAAACTTGTTTTATTGCAATATATATACCCTTGTTGACTGAGATACATCAATGTATGTTAGATCGAATGTGAAATTCAGTTTAAAATTGCCTGAAATAGACCGATAAAACGAATGATGAACCTACAAGTTTTTCTCAGATAGTATAATACAAAAAGTACCAGTATCTGGAAAGAAAGTCCTCACAGGCATATATTGCAACAATAAACTTTAAAACTTTTCAATATTGGAACTAATTGGTTGCACGAAAAACATTCAGTAGCAAAAAGGGAACAATCCACTTCGCACATAAGATGGCTATCTGATCGAACCGCAAAGAGAAGAGTTCAAAAATAGTTGGTGCTAAGCACCCCTAAGGGCCGGTTTCATAAAACTTAACTTTAATTGACAGTTTTGACAGTTATGTCCGAATATAACTGTCGAAACTGTCAGTTAAAGTTAAGTTTTATAATACCAGCCCTAAGTCAGTCAAAAACTTGTACGTATTAAAAATATTCTAAAAATGCATTTACGTGAAATCAGTGGCTCTCGACCACGGGTTCAAATTAGTTGCCTAAGCCCTAATTTTTTCACGTGTTGACCCTATCGAACGCAAGTTTTCTTTCTGATGAGAAAATTTGGTGATGTCTAGCCATATAATCCTCACGAAATTCTGCATGAACCTCCAAGCTGTCAATTCAGTACTGAATTCCAATTCGGTCACTATCTTGGAAGTAGTGGGGAAAAAATATTGCATGGTTCTATTTACGGAATTTCTGAGCGGATTAAACCCATTCACGAATGAAACTTTCGAAAAAGCCACGAATCAACTCTACAAATATCGAGTTTCTTAGTCGTTTCTTCCAGATTTCATTGGGTTTGCGGCTGATTTTAATGAACTCAAATGTCTCATTTTGAACTACCCTACTCTGGAAGTTTCAAGTCGATAGGATTCTTCGTTCTCCGCAATCGTTCCTGCGGCCGGATAGAATCGATTTTGATACCGGAGTCGTCATCAGTGAGTTGTTTGAAACCATTTTCGGGAACAAATTGGAAAATTACAGACATTTGGACGAAACGATAGCACGCTGTGAGTGAGTTCTGCTAGGAATTGGCTATACCTATATGCAGGGTTAGGCAGTATTTCAATTACTTGTAATTGAAATACGTATTTGAAATACAAATACGTATTTTGTATTTCTATTTAAATTACTTCTTGAAAATGTATTTTGTAATTGGTATTTCAAATACCTGACGCTGAAGTATTTTGTTTTTCGATACTTTTGTCTTCGAAATACTTTCGAACGAATACATTCAGCGCTGAGCGTTCTACAGAAAATAGTCCCTGAATCTCCCTTCAGATGGCGGGACGTTCATCTGCTTCATCTAGTTCTTTTGCTAGCAATCATATTTTCGGCAAATGGAAAGGAAGAAAAGGTCCTGCGCAATAATGGTCATCCCATCATGGAGTTAGAGTTAGTCAACTTCTTAAAACGATAAGAGCAAAGAGCTTACCATCCTTGAACATTATCCTAACATAAAAAATGTGTTCATACAATATAATACAAGTTTCTGCCCATCAGGACCTGTAGAAAGATCGTTTTCTTTAGCAGGTTTTATTCATTCCCCAACAAGAGTCTGTTTGTCTGATACTACACTCAAAAATCTTTTGTTTCTGAAAGGAAATTCTTTATTTAGCGAAAAAATAGCTGAGCTGAATTAGTTGTAGTCTTTTCACATTTTACTCAACACCTGGATGTATTTTGTAATTTGTATTTCAAATACAAATAGTTAAAATACTGTATTTTGTATTTTATATTTCAAATACCCGAGTTGAAAGTATTTTGTATTTCAAATATCTGCGAGAAAGTATTTTGTAATTTGTATTTCAATTAAGCCAAGCATGTATTTTGCCCAGCTCTGCCTATATGTGATGATATTCTTCGAAAACGGTTTCTCTTGGGATGGCATGAAAATTTACACAGATTTGAATGCTTAACATGTCTGAAAAATACATATAATAATTTAATTAGTTTTGTGTTCGAAAAATAAACCTAGCGCACGCTCGTAAGCATAGTCTTCCGAAAAAATGAACTATGGCAATCGGTGAATGTAGAGCAATATTGAAACTTGATAATGAATTTGTAAGATATTTATGACATAATACACAACAACATAATATGTTTGGAACAAAAATACGAGCAACATTGCATCGGACGCCAAATCGCCCAATCATTCAATCATGAATCCATCGGACGCCACAAACACAAACTAGGCACAATGTATACAAAATTCCTTCAACGAATTCGCTTCAGCTGTGATAATAAAATAATGTAGCTCTCAAGATAAGACAACTTACGTATACATCTCCAATATCTCGAATCAAACAAGCCGTATTATTCGTGTATAGAAAAGTTCCTGTCGATCTCTATAGAAATTTCGTTATCGAAATATTGGGTTTGGCTGCGGAAAAGATATTGACGTTATCATCTGCGGTTTGCGCAAATATTGAACGGTTGTTGTATCGGTTCTCGGAATATAGGAATTCCGTTATCCACTCGGATAACGATTGGATTATCATCGTTTTCCTGTTGGAACTTTTTTGTCGAGCGCAAATAATGAAACGCGTGAAAGGGCGGGAATTTTTATTCACCGAACAGTAATGAGGAAATAATTCGTGGTTAATATCAGGGCGAAATTCGGATACATTTTAATTTTTGATTATTGGATGTTCTTATTGGGATGTGAAGGGGAGCATTTGAGAACAGTCAAATCAAATATCGTTTCGGATGACCTATTGGGAATAAAATCTCAGACGAGGAAAAACTTAAATAACTCGCTGTTCCCCTGAACAAGCGCGTAAACTGAAAACCTATTCTTGAGGCAATGCTTCTGTCCTGTATTTCGATGGACACGAAGGGTTCAATTTGTAGGTTATATTTGTTTTCGCTCCCAATATCTGAAACAGAACTATTAAAAACCTAGAAAACACTGGTGTGAAGTCAGCAGTTTTTGTGCTCATGTTCAAAGGACATGACTGCTTTTGCAACGAATTTGAACATGCGCGCGAAAGCTGCTGACTTCACGTCAGTATACTTCTCAGGTTTTTCGATGAAGCACTAGATTTAAATTCAATTTAATCTGTAATTTTGGAAATATGAAACTTTGAATTGGTGTATCTGTGGAATCATAGGTAGGATATCACCCATTTACGAATTCGACCTACTTAGTTTTAAGTTGTTTCTTTCGGAAGATATTGTGTAACCGATCGTCAACACAATAACTTCCGAGAGAAACAACTCAGGCACTTGATGATTTCCTTTGCTTTTGAGTCGAAAAACAGGAAGATTAAGTAATTGAATTGAGAAACTCTGATGCTCTGTCAAAAATTTTAAATGAACAATTAAATTAAAAGATTGTTTCCTATATATACATATACAGTGCACGTCAAAATTATGGAACGAATTCATTTTTCTCAGAAGAAAAATATTTGGTAACAAAATCCTGAAACAGGTCAATTTTGTTTCACTTTTACCAAATTATATGCATTTTTGAAGGATTTTTGTTGCACTCTGTTGCATCCCCCTAAAACCCTCTAAATTTTTTGAATAGGGAAAGTAGGTCATGTGGTACTTTTTTGGCAAGGTCTTTGTATTTTCTTTACAGGCGTGCAGAAATTTTCAAGAAAAAAATTTGTTTTTGAAAAATTAGTTAGCTCAAAGAGGTTTTCAGTATATGCACTTTGTCATGGCTCATTTACTTTGAGACCTGGTTGGATGGTACCTGATGAAATTTGTCACAGAATGAAAGTCGCTCATTAAAGTTTTGTTCCTGCACAACTTTCAACCCTACGAACCCTTTTATGGAGAAAAAAAAAAATTTCACGTGAGGGGGTTGAAAGTTGTGCATGAACAAATCTGTAACGGTCGACCTCCATTCGGTGACAAATTTCATCAGGTACCATCGTCTCAAAGTAAATGAGCCTTGACAAAGTGTACATACTGAAAATCTCTTTCAACTACGTTTCAAAAAAAAAATTTTTTTCTTGAAAATTTCTGCACGTCTGTGAAGAAGATACAAATACCTTGTCAAAAAAGTACCACATGATCTACTTTCCCTATTCAAAAAAGTTAGACGGTTGATGGGGATGGCATAGGGTGCAACAAAATGTTTCAAAAATTCATATAAATTTGGTGAAAGTGAAACAAAAATTGACCTGTTTCAGGATTTTGTTGCCAAATATTTTTCTTTTGAGAAAATGAATGTGTTCCATAATTTTGACGCACACTGTATAAGGAATAATTGCTTATTTTACATGCCCTGTTTTCTCCATCCTCATATCTCATTGAAGAACGTTCCCAAATTAAATCAACGTGGTCCGCATCACACCCCTGAATTATTTAACCCAGATTATTTTCTGTGTTACAAAACACATTTGTTACGTTGCAGAACGTTCGTTCTCATCTTGGGGGACCGGCATAGCAGGATGAGCAAACACATGGCGGCCTGCGCGGTGGCTGATTCATCTTTTAACGATTACTGCCATGTTGGAGAGTGCGGCTCAAGCTCTAATCCAGATGAAAATATGACGAACACTTGTGGAATGCAGACGACGCAAATGTTATTCTGAAATTACATACTTTGTGTGCTGGGGTTCCGCGAGCATTTTAGACTGTCTAGAATTTGATGGAAAAGTTAGGCTTCTATGATGTGTTCATCGCAAGACCTTCGTGATATAAATGGTTTTGTGGGAATTTAGATTTTCGTGTTCGGTGTCTTTTTGGGCAAATTAACTTTTCATTTACTTGTGGTAATTCTCGAATTTCGAATCGAAAATGGACGTTTCAGATATCCTGATATATACAGGGTGATTCATTAAGGGTGGCCACCGGCCGTATCTCGGAAACCGTTCATCCTATTACTTCCGGAAAAAAATTCTAATGACAAAATCGGCCCCCAGAAAATGATTAAAAATATTTTCAAGTTTGTAGTTCCCCACTAGAGGGCGCAATCTATCACTTGTAAAATATAATCTCATTTTTTACGAAATATTTCCCAGCTAACAGTGGTGAAAAATAATAAAATAAGAAAATGCTCTTCCTATTCAACAACTTTTGTTTCAGTAATTTTTCTATATTTCCTTTTTTTTAGTGATGGGATGGAAAAACTTTTCTTCACAAATAAAACACTCTTACTTCTGTATGCGTCAACCAGATTTCACGTAATTTGATTTCATTCGAAGACCAATTAAAAATAGATCACAGAAAAGTATGACAATAACATACCGGGTGATCCAATTGAAAACTACAGGCTGTTTTATGTCACTTCACCATATTTGCGCGATTTACTGGAGAATTTCAAATGCAATGCTATGATTCTAACCAACTGAGAATAAGCTAAGCATAATCACCTATTGACTTGATAAAACCGCAGACAGATATCTCCGGTCACTCCGAAGATATTAACATTTTTGTAAATTTTGATAAGTGTTGATCAACCCTGCGAGCCTGAAAAGACAAGGGAGTGACTTTATTCGTCATGACAACGCAGCAAAATACTAAACACACATGAAATAACAATAATACGATAAAATGAAACAAAAATTAGCAACAACGAAAATATTTGAACAAAAAACAACCCTTATACATAATCATTTCAAATATTCAAAATGTCTACCATTTTTTCCTATACATAAATTTAGTCTTTCTTCAGTTGATACTGGTCACAATTTCAGTATGAGAAAAAGTTTCAGCTGCCTGTCGAAATATATTTTTCATATCCTCACTTGTAGTTGGGGGTGTTCGGAAAACTAAGTCTTCATTCTCCCTCAAAAATAAAATCTAATACTGTGAGGTCGAGTGATCTTGCTGGAAAAATACTCCCTCGTCCAATCCACCTCCTTGAGAAGACGGTATCTTAATATTCCCTAACATTAGCAGCATAATGCGCCGGGCAGCCATCTTGTTGATACCACATATCTATTCTGCCTTGAATATCAATATCATCTAAAAGAATTCGAAAATTTTCCGTTAAAATTTCAAGCACCCTTGTCCCGTAAAGATACTATCGAAGAAAAATGGTCCGACAACTGTTCCATCAAAAATTCCGCACCACACGTAAACACTCCAGCGATTCTGATTATTGACTTATTTTTGCCAATATGGGTCGTTAGATGATCAGTATTGGCTGTCGTGTGAATTTACGTTACCATTGCTAGAAAAAGTAGCCTCTTCAGTCCATAATATTCTATGAAGTAAGTTGGGTTCGCCGTTCAGCATTCGTTTCAACCAATTGCAAAAGTCCTCTCGTCTCTTTCAATTCTTGGTGCAAGACAACATGATGCGGATGCGGTTTATGGTCTTTTAGTATCCTTTGAACTAGCGAATAATTCGATCCCAAATCACTTGCAATTTTTCGGATGCTTGAATGTGATTCAGCATAAACACAAGCCAAAACTTTTATGATATTATCCTCATTACGGCTTCAACGTTTTCTATTTTTTCTTCCAACATATTGAACCTTCCAAGTTTGTCCCACCCTTCGTGTCAATCTTTTGAATACTTTTCTGGAATGACGACGTCTTTCAGGATATCGTATCGGG
Source organism: Myrrha octodecimguttata (assembly GCA_958510865.1). NCBI lineage: Eukaryota > Metazoa > Arthropoda > Insecta > Coleoptera > Coccinellidae > Myrrha > Myrrha octodecimguttata. Next base: position 25,020,698 of record OY294059.1, read on the forward strand.
TATTCCCTTTCAGCTACTGCATTTTCTAAACATTCAGCATAAACATTAAGCATATCATATGCTTCTCCGTTTGAATAATGAGGCCTCATAAACTAGTAGTTTGCAATAGACCTAAATAAATTTTACAGCTATAGAAATCGAGAATAAACAGTAACGCCACAGCTTACTGGAGCTAAATCAGCTTGTTTTGTGAGTGGCATACATTTTTGATGAGTTTTTTCTTTCATTTGATTGTTTAGCTGATGAAATAACTCAATTCCTCCTGAATTTCACAGAGTTGATCAACACTTATCAGCAAAAATATTAATATCTTCGGAATGACTGGATATATCTGTCTGCGGTTTTAACAAGTCAATAGGTAATAATGCTTAGCTTATTCTCAATGGGTTAGAATCATAGCACTGCATTTGAAATTCTTCAGTAAAACGCGCAAATAGGGTGAAGTAACATAAAACAGCCTGTAGTTTTCAATTGGATCACCCGGTATGTTGTTGTCATATTTTTCTGTGATCTGCCTTCAATGGCCTTCGAATGAAATCAAATTTCGTAAAAATCGGTTCACGCATATAGAAGTCATAGTGTTTTATTTGTGAAAAAAAGTTTTTTCATCCCATCACTAAAAAAAAGGAAATATAGAAAAATTACTGAAACAAAAGTTGTTGAATAGGAAGAGTATTTTCTTATTTTATTATTCTTTACCACTGTTAGCTGGAGAATATTTCGTAAAAAATGAGATTATATTTTACAAGTGATAGATTGCGCCCTCTAGTGGGTAACTACGAACTTGAAAATATTTTTAACCATTTTCTAGGGGCTGATTTTGTCATTAGAATTTTTTTCCGGAAGTAATAGGATGAACGGTTTCCGAGATACGGCCGGTGGCCACCCTTAATGAATCACCCTGTACAGTGTGTCCACGGATTGGGTGCCGGTAAGTTGTAAATGACGAAAAATTTTCGAGTTAGACTCTGATATTCTGGAAATCGCTCCTGCTTGGTCTCAAACTACGATGTTGAGAAAACGAGCCAAATCAATTAATATACAGGGTAGTTTAGAACTGATTCAATGAAGATTGTTTAGAATAAAGTGTCTTTGTTTTAAAAGATATCGAGAAATTTTATTGAGAAAAGTTGTTTAGAATCAAAAGACACGGCTAAATCTCGATTGTCAGATAAATCGATCAACTTTGATTTTGTAAATAGAGCGATTCCCAGAATATCAGAGTCTAACTCGAAAATTTTTCGTCATTTACACCTTACCGGCACCCAATCCGTGGGCACACTGTATATAGTAGTTCTCCAAATTATTTCTGTGCGTTGGACGCGCCATATGTATATACATTTCAAAATGATGAAAACTTCTTGAGAAGCACTGACAAAAAGTTAGCAACTCTTGCGCGCATATTCAAGTTCGTTGTCAGAGAGGTCATCCGTTCACGTATTGATCTCGCCAAACGCAGCTTTACTTCCCGATGAAAAGATTTCGCGAACTTCTAATCATATAATTGTCACGAAATTCCGGCTGAACATTCGAGCTGTTCTATGCTATGGATATGTCACCATAGAACATTGATTGTCGTTCTGGTGACAGAAAGATCGTTTTTCATCAATCAAATTCCGGAATGGCCTTTTTGCGCGCATGCTCTAGGGGAAGCGAGTGCTGTCGTTTTGTCCAATTGTCTTTTATTTTCGAATTTTGAGCCGAAAATGGCCTCAAACGACCACGTTGGACTCGCTGATGACGAATCCGATGTCAAAATCGATTCTGTCCGTCCGACGGCCGGCCGGCCGTGGACACAATACCTGTGGCACGGAGCAAGCTAGCGACTTGAATCTTTTAGGGTAGTTTAGGCATCGGAATGCCGCGGTCAAGTTCGTTAATGGGCCAAATCGGCCGAATGGTTTCGGAGTTAAAGCGATTTGAAATTTTGAGGTTATTTCCCTGATATTTCAGGAACTGCTGAAGCAATTGGATTGAAACTTGGCAGTTAGATGAAGCCTAACAACGCTCAACTTTTAACGAAATTTTGTTGGGACCGTATGGTTACAATTAAATAAAAATAAAAAACTTTTCAGAAACCATCGATCGTATTCGAGAACAATTTTGCATATGCCTTGAGCTTCGTATTTCACAGCTGTGTATGAAATTTCAATTTGATACGAATAATAGTTTCGGAGATATTCGGAAAAATTATGTAAATTTTCGTGGTTTTTTCTCGATATCGTTGTTTTTTTCGGTATGACTCAAGAAATACTGATTCAAGCATGATGAAACTTGGCAGCTAGTTTTGAGATGCTAAAGGACAACTTTGTGCAGGATTTTGTGATGATCATGTCACCAATTTGAAAAAAAATTTCAAACTTTTTTCTTCAAATATTCAAAATTCTGTGATTTTCTTATAATATTATCCTCATTAAATTCTGTATGATCCTTCGAACTGTCATTTTTCGATAGTGTACTGGATTTCAAGTAGATATAATTTGTATATTTGGAAATATTGGTAAAATAAAAATTTTTATGGGTATATCTGCGGAATCACTGAGTGGATTTCACCCATTCACGAATAGTTAAAATCCGCCCAATGATTACTTGGATATACTCATTAAAAATTTTATTTTCTCAATATTTCCATAAATACAGATAAGATCGAATTGAAATCCAGTACTTTATCGAAGAAACCTAGAAAAGCCATGAAGGCAGCAGCTTTTGCGCTCATGTTACCAAATGTGGTCATCTTCATTGAACATGCGCGCAAAAGCTGCTGCCTTCACGGCACTGTTTCTTGGGTTTTCTCAGGAACCAACCGATTATTTCATATTTACGGAACAGAAATCCGGCAACCGTAATAACCAAGTTTATTTGCGGAACATATCCTATATAAACTTGACAATAATGACGTGAAATCAGGATCCCCAACTTTAATTTCAATCGAAAATGATCCTAACAAAAACCTTTATTTGAAACGAATCATCTTGCTTGAAAAGCTGAGGCACCGTTAACGGATATTTATAAATAACGCAAACCTCATCATGTTGAATTTGTTCTGAATTTCCTCTTCCCCAGTGTAGTAAATTTGGACGAAATTTGTGCGTTGGCAACTTGGACAGAAGTAGTCTATATAAGTTTTCGATAATTTTTCAACACTCTCCATAAAATAAATGCCATCAATGTCCCTTAATTGTTTCAATTGATATTTCATCTGCGGACATTCCTCTCGTAGCACGACACCAAGCCGATTTAAATAGGATACGGCAGTTAATATGTAACAAACAGTCACATATGATGGTGATATTTAATTAACTAACAACAGGCATCCGGTCTGGATGTATTTTCTATGGGAAAGGACACATAAATATAATACTGCAACGAAGCCGATAAAGTTATTGATAATAAGAAAGGAACAAAATATCCTATCGGTGTTGATTGGCGTCGTGTCAGCATCGGGCTCAGGAAATGTTCCAAGGAAACAACGATAATTGATAAGGTCGTTTTGTAATCAAAGCAGTCAGAGATCGATGGTGGCATGTGGGACTCCTTTGGGAGATGTATGTAGACCACAGACAGTATTTGCCCTTGGAGAAAATGAACGCGGGTAGTTTGGTCTGAATCGACAATGCTAAGTGTTCAAATTCCTGGACGAAAGGATTTTTTTTAAATCGTTCTTATGACACTATCATCACGAAATTTTGCACAGAATTGTGCATTAGCTTTTGCCAAATTGTTGCTGAGTTCCATCATGATCGGATTAGTATTTTTTGGAGTTATTTGGGAATTAAAAAAACTCGAAATTTGACATATTTATTTCGCAATAACTCTGAAGATAAGGGTCTGATGTAACTGAACTTTGGTACTCTGTTGTTTAACATTTACCTCAAGATATTTGCAAAGTTTTATTGAAATTTGTTGAAAATTTTTCGATATTATTCGAATAATTTGGAAATTTTTAAAACATTTTTTTTAATTCACTGAGAATACGAACACACTTTGTGAGCAACACTCCGTTACGGAGTTTCCTATTACATCGGGAAAATAATATCAGAAATTGAAATGAGTATAACTCCGAAAACGTTCGACCGATTTGGACCATCAGCGAACTATATCTTATCGGTGTTGAAGAGGTCCATTTGCAAATCTGTTCGTTTTCGTTTTCAATCAGATTTCCTGTACACACGATTTCATTTCTATGCTGAATTTCCTCATTAAACGCTTGTGAACAAAATCCAAATCGTCCAGTTTTTTTTTTTTAATTCCGAACTGAAAATGGTATTCATTTCCGAGTTTTTACCATTTGAAATTTGAAGAATATTTCCTCCTTTCTTACTACCCTAAAAATACTGATGTGATTTGATTGAAACTATTAGTTGTGAAATTTCGTTGAAATCCTTCTGCTGAAAATAATTTTCAATAAAGATGAGATTGGTCTAATGGAGAAGAAAGAGCTCCAGATTATGTTAATTTATAATTTTTAACTATCCGACAAATTTCAATCGACCGCGTTTGTGTTTTCGAAAATATTGAAAAATGGTGTTGTGAAGCGTCAACTCTCAACTGAATTTCTATGCGAATGGATCTTTATATACAGAAATATTGGGTAAATAGAATATGTATCGAATGCGGAATGGAGGTTTTTCCTTTAAACGAAAATGTAGTAATTTTCATGAAAAACCTTCAGAACATCACATTTCAAATATATAATTTCAACAATATATTTCTAAAAAAATGTTTGATCACCTAAAACTGAAAAACAAAAATGGGGATTTGCATTCAAAGGGATTTGTCTTGAGTGCACGATATGGCACCGTCGAATTCAGCTTTCTCGGAAAGGAAAGGACGTCAAATGTGTTACTTTGCTTAGGAAAACAGGGATAGCTATACTTCGATCTGGATAGAGTAGAAGACAACGACCAAAGAATAGAAAAAGAAGAGCACAGACTGTCATACTCTCATATTACTGACAAATCGCAAACGGAAATTGTTTGGTTGTATTGACAAATAACACGTGTGTACCACAGAATAGGAATAAATATTTCATTATTCTATAGCAGAAAAAGCTATTCTACTAAACACCGTTGTCACTTCGTGCATGCCTGGCAAATCCCAAACCCCAATTTTGAAATCTGATTTTGAATACTTTCTGAAGGTAATTTGGGAAAACGATGAGTCAAACCCATAATAATTATGTTCAAATTTGCATTTGCAGTAATAATCCAAATTCAGGAAAACCCCTATTATTCGATGGATGCTGTTCATTCACGAATGCGGAGTTGGTTATTATGCTCTTAACCTGCTCTACAGTTTTTTAGAAGTGATCGATTCACGATTGGCTGTAAGACTTGCATAACAGTAAGATAAATGCAAGATTCTATAGGTTTTGCAGAGTTTTCCTCATAAAATTGAAGATAATGGGGGTTTTTCCTGAATTCGGATTATAACTGTAAATGCAAATTCGAACATAATTATTATGGGTTTGATTCATCATTTTCCCAAATTACCTTCAGAAAGTATTCAAAATCAGGTTTCAAAATTGGTGTTTGGGATTTTTCATGCATGCACGAAGTTACAACGTTGTTTAGTAGAATTGCCTTTTCTGCTATAGAATAACGAAATATTTATTCCTATTCTGTGGTTCACACGTGTTCTTTGTCAATGTAACCAAACAATTTCCGTTTGCGATTTGTTAGTAATATGACAGTATGACAGTCTGTGCTCTTCTTTTTCTATTCCTTGGTCGTTGTCTTTTACTTTAACCAGATCGAAGTATAGCTATCTCTGTTTTCCTATTCGACGTTGCCATACCGTGCACTCATGACAAATCCCTTTTCATGCAAATCCCCATTTTTATTTTTCAGTTTTAGGTGATCGAACATTTTTTTAAAAATATTATATTGAAATTATATGTTTGAAATGTAATGTTCTAAAGGTTTTTCATGAAAATTACTGCATTTTCGTTTAAAGGAAAGACCCCCATTCTTGCGAGTCCAAACCTGTCGTTGTCACCTAATAATTCGGGAATATAATGTTGATCAGGGATCGATTCCAATTGCGGGAATAATTGAAAGCCTTAGGGTATCCCGATAAATACAATCCAAATCGGAATTTATTACATTACCATGGCTAGACCGCATGCTGTTCAGACTCACTGAAAGACCTCGACGCTGTGAATTATAATTTTGCCATTAGTTTACTTTGAATTATAAATTCTAATTCGATTGCGTCAAATCTAGACACGGGGCTTTAACAATTCTGCGATACTGATTAATTCTGCATTTTCTGTATCCTTGATAGCGATGGTTTTTGATTGTCTGTCTTACCATAAGTCCGATCGTGAATACAGAAACAATTTGGAAATTCAATATTTCATATATATATATATATCGGTTTTAAAACGTTTTTCTTCGTTGTCCGATGCCTAACTTCCATTCTTTCCGGTTTTTCCATTGATCTTCCCTCAAATCTCTGGCACTCATGGCTTTCCTTACTTCCTCCTTCCAAGTTTTCTTCGGTCTCCCCCGCTTTCTGCGATTTGTTGGTATCCACTTCATAGCCATTTTGGGCAGTCGTCAATGTTTCATAACCCCTATATTTCCAAAAATACAGACTTTATGAAAAGATCGCCAAATATTTTCATCAGGAGGTGCAGGTGCTTTTGGCAGAGCCAATACGTGAAAAGATGACCGCTTTAGCAACGAATTTGAAAGATAAGATGATCACGAAATTCTGCATCAGCTTTTTACGCGTTCGTTCTCGGGAACAGCGTTATCGTATCGTCACAATGTCTGTAATTTTCGAATTTTTAGCCGAAAAACGTCTTAAAGGATTGGGTTTAACACCCTGAAGATTAGTTTCGTAGTCCAAATATCGCGGTTAAGTTCGTTAATGGGTAAAATCGATTGAGTAGTTTCGCAGTTAGGCCCATTTGATATTTCGAGTTTGCTTCCTCGAAATCTGATGAAGAACTGTATCGATCAGATTGAAACAGTTTTGGAATACTAACACTCCACTTGGTGCGAAATTACGTGTGAATCCAGTTCTTAAAGAATGTAAAAATAATCGAAAATTCGAAAATTTCTCTCATCTTTGAAGGTTTTTTTACAAATTTTTTCTAGCTACAATTTTTTCAATTTAGTCACCACCCGATCTCAACAAAATTTTGCGGTTAGTTGCACGTCAGTATGCTTCAACTTATCACCAAGCTGCAACCCAATCTTTCGTATATAGTTCCGATGACAATGTCAGCTGTGAAAAAGGCACATCAGTGTTGCCATATCTAAAAACCCAAGTATCAATCTGTGCTAGTTCCAGCATCCTCAGATTGCCTGAAAGAGACAAAAAAAATTATGAACTATCCATTATTCTAAAAAAGAACGCTGGGAATTTCACCCAAGGGTTTATTATTTTCTCAGTTGAATAACCCAATAGCATTGATATTTTAAATGAAATTTATATAAAGGGTTTTCCAATAAGAGGTGTTATTTTGAATAGCCCGCTATTTCGGTAGATGTCACTTTTGAAGCTGTCATTTTTTGACATTTGACAAGTAGAAACTACGCCATTAATAAAAATGGAACGATGTACGCTTCAAAAACGCATTGAAATGATTAAAATTCACTATGAAAATGGTGAAAATTTGGCAGAGACGGTTCGTAAAACTCGAACATTTTTGGGTCGTCGTGAAGCACCTTGTCGGACCGCAATAAAAAAATTGGTGGGAAAATTCGAGCTGTTGGGACAAGATATTGATGTGAAGAATAAAACCCGTGCACGTCGCTCAAGAACAGCCGAGAATATTGCTGCTGTAGCCGAAAGTGTTGAAGAAAACCCAGGTTTGTCCATTCCTCGTCGTTCTTTGGAATTAGACATTCCACAAACGTCATTACACCGTATTTTGCATAATGATTTGGGACTTAGGGAAGTTCAGTTAACACAAGAACTCAAGCCGGCCGATCATCAACAACGTCGTGTCTTTGCTGATTGGGTCGTTGAAATGCATGAAATTGATCCGGAATTCCATCGAAAAATCATCTTGAGTGATGAGGCCAATTTCCACCTCGGTGGCTTCGTTAACAAGCAAAATTGTCGCATCTGGGGCTCGGAAAATCTGAGGGTTATTGTTGAAAAGCCTCTCTATTCTCAACGTGTGACTGTTCGGTGCGGTTTATGGTCCGACGGAGTCATTGGACCTTACTTTTTCGAAAATGACGCTGGATCAACAGTTACGGTGAATGGATTGCGCTATCGAGAGATGATTAATGATGTTGAAGAAAACCCAGGTTTGTCCATTCCTCGTCGTTCTTTGGAACTAGGCATTCCACAAACGTCATTACACCGTATTTTGCATAAAGATTTGGGTCTTGAGGCTTATACGTTCAGTTAACACAAGAACTCATTGGTTTTCCACACCAAAATTTGCAGCCTTTGTATTTATAACTCGAGTACCACTGGTCGGAAATCATCCGGGTGAAAAATTTTTGTTTGAGTTATGCAAAAGTAATCAACGTTGCTTACCAAGTTTCATTCATTCAAGATTTGCTTACCAAGTTTCATGGATTTCGGTTCAGTAGTTTCAGAGAAATGCTGACGGACGTATATTTTTTATCAGTTAGGTAATTCAAATCTACATACTTCAAAATGTTAGCTTTGAAATTTTCAGGGGGGTAATTTTTTTTTTTGGTCGATCACACAAGTTTTCATTTTATTTCATCAAATAATAATCTACAAAACCATCTGTAAACCTCAGAACCTTAACTAAAATAAATACCCCGTCAAACTATAAGGGAATATCCGTTGAAATCCCAGCATGACCAAGTCCCGAAATTCAAATTTGACTTCACTACTTCACCACTAGATGTTGGCAAATTGTGCGGTAACTCTAATAAAGGAAATAATTACATTGTTGTGCTGTGCCTGCTGACTTATTACAAGTCGAGGGAGTTGCGACGAACTGGCTTGACCCTTCTCTATTCTAATGGTCTAATTAATAAATTTCTGTTGTTTTGCATCTCTAATGTTGTTTGTCGTGTTCCTCTGGGTCGTTGTTGAAGTAGGAGAATAATTCTCTGGTTTGAAACGGAGGGTGAAATAGGAAAAATTGTGCTATTTCCTGCTTGTTTGTTGATATGGATATAAATGGGCATAAGTTAGTGATATTTGTGAAAGAGAACGTATGCACACAGTGTGACAATTTGGAGAGGCACCATCGTAATATCTCGACCCCTCATGGAAATTAGAAAAATTCAAAAGGAAATGAACACTCGTTCATCGGGGGACATTTTATATGTTTGGTTTCTATCAATTAGTATCAACCCTGTGAGTCTGATGACAGCAACCCTAAAATCTCAAATAGGAAGGGGGGTTAAGTGACCCCTTGTTTGGATGTAATTCGATGGTCTTACACTTTTGTCGAGTAGTTTTTGTTTATTATTTGGATAAATCAAATAATAAACCTTAGTGATCGACCAAAAAAAAAAATTTTAGCCCCCCCCTGAAAATTTTACAGTTTACGTTTTGGAGTATGTAGATTTGAATGAACGAATAAAAAAAAATCCGACCGTCCGCCGTCCGTTGTCCGGGGCTTTTCTCTGGAAGTACTGAACGGAAATCCATGAAACTTGGTAGAAAAATCGTGTGTCACTCGGGGTTGATCCTCCAAGCTTTTCAGCATGATTGGTGTACCCTAAGGGTTCTATATGGGGATCGGGGGAAAAAAAAATATTTCTCGAAAACTTACCACCGAATTTTGATGAATTTCTGAACGTTGATTACTGTTGCATAACTAAACCTAAAAAAATTTACTCGGATGATTTCCTACCAGTGGTTCCTGAAATATAAAGAAAAACGCTGCAAATTTCCAATAATATCGAAAATGAATCACTGCATTCGGTTCTAAGTTGTTTAAGATATCAATGGTATTTCGTGTTATTTAACTAAGAAAATAATAAACCTTTGTGTAAAATTTGCAGTGTTTTCTAATTAATTTTTCGAAGAAGTGAAATAAATAACTGAAATATGCAACAACAAATTCAGGAATATTAGGGAAACAGTGTTTATCATGGCATCTGGAAGTTCTTCAGACGTGGAATTTGCTGGTATTCGTATATTGGACCGTAAACACAATAACTTCCGAAAATCAACTTAGCAATTCTATATTTGTAGATTGAAGGTTTGGACCTTACTCACGAAGGCAGAATTCGTAAATGGGTGTAATCCACCCAATGATTCTGCAGATATACCCATTCAAAGTTTTATTTTCTCAATATTTTACAAAATTGCAGGTTAGATGGAATTGAAATCTAGTACTCTCTCGAAAAATGAAGGTTCGAAGTTCATACAAATTTTCATGAGGGTAATATGATCAGAAGATCATAGAATATTCAATATTCGAAAAAAATTTTTAATTTTTCTCAAACTGTTCTAGAGACACGATCATTACGAAATTCGCACATAGTTATCCATCATCATTTTCAACTTACCTGCCATGTTTCATTATGATTGCATCAGTATTATTTGAGTCATTCCGAAAACAACAAGTATCGAGGAAAACCCCACGAAATTTCACATATTTTTTATTATATCTTCAGAAACTATGATCATATCGAATTGAAACTTTTCAATTTTAAACTTTATAACTTCAAAAAAACATAACTTCGAAACCGTTCGACCGATTTCGCCCCTTACGAACTTGACATTTTTGAAATGCAACCAACTCTTCTATTTTTCAAGTCGATAGTATTCTTCGTACGCCCGCAATCGTGCATCAGTGAGTCCAACATAGTCGTTTGAGACCATTGTCGACTCAAAATTCGAAAATTTAGACATTTGGTCAAAACGATAGTTTCTCAGAACATGCCTGCTAGTACTACGGAGCTTACAGGAATTAGATTCATTTAATATTCTTCCGTACATCATGTCATTTCAACTCCATTCACTTTTACAAACTATCCCGGTTGGCCATGACATTCTGACACATTTCACCGTCTATATTTTGAAAATGTTAGGTTAAACACATTTTCCTGTCAGATAACTACACAACGTTGTCATCTTTACAGAGAGGTCGTAGTATTTAGATTATGGTCGCCAACAGAGAATACATTGAAGAACGTGATTTCTGTAGTTATCGGCCGCATTTTTACATATTTCGATTGGTATTGCGCTAATTTCCTCGCAAGTTCACTCTATGAGTTCTTCCAAGGTGTAAGGCCGATGTTCAAAAACATTTTCCTTCAAAAAGCTTCACAAGGAAAAATCACAAATGCTCAAATCCGGTGAGCGCACGTACATCACCCCTCAGAGAGACGAGATGCGCAGGGAATATCTGTCTCAGCTTCGTGAAACCCAAGCAGTGTGTTCCCTTGAAGTGAAATTTTCGGGGTTTTTGCCGTTTACGTATTCCGGCAAAACAGCCACATTCAAGTTTCATTAAACCTCGTTAACACGGTTTGCATGCTTCAACGTTGCCAATAGCCGCGAGAAATATAAAAATGCGTGAGATTTTGACGTCGATAGGAGAAAACTGGGTGTCTTCCTGCGGGCTTCAGCGAAGCTCCGTTATCACCAGGACAAACCATGATAATGGTTGATAACGACCCGCCCGACTCAATGATACCATCAAAAACTTCACTGTTTGATTTGTTGCAGCCTGTATATAAACAGCTTCTCTAGGTTCATAGTTGACATTGTCCGACTCCTGAAAAAAATCAATCAGTCAACGTTCCATTTCGTTTCAAAACCATCATCAACCGCTTGTGCGAAGCAGCCCGTCAGCTACCAAATTGGAAACGGATAAAATTTCCGGTTTCTGATTAAAACCAGGCGAGAAACAAGATTTCACGTTTTTTTCAATTAGATCTTTGGAAAAAAAACTCGGCCGAGCGTTGGTGCTGATATTCAAACATGGGCGGCCATTGTTTGGCGTAACCTTTCGGATAATACGAATCACCCCCCTGCTGCTGTTTCCGCTAACAAACAGAGTAATGAGCGACACCCCACGGTACATGATCCACATCTGCAGGTCAGGCCTGATGAAATGTCACACTGGAAAAGTTTTCTTGTTGCGCCCATTGAGGAACTCTTTCAATTGTCACTTGGATATTTGAACGCATATTCTCATTTGAAATGAAACAAAAGTTCAATGGAGTCAAAAAAGTTTAATTTGTGAAAGAAATGAGAAGGTGTTGAACTTCTTGTATGCATAAATTTGACATAAACTTGCCAGTATAGGTTTATACCAGATTAGTTTGTTTGTAATCGAGTGCTGGTGAAAGCACGTGGTAAGGCTTGAACATATTAGAGAGATATTGCAGTGTCAAATTTGTGTTACGTTATTACAGCAAACGTTATTTTTGACATCTAAGCATGCGCAGATTCATTTTCAGAATAACGCGACGTTAATAACGTTAGCGTCTAACGTTATTTACGGAAAATTGCGAGCCGCAATTTACGTTGCGCTATTCCATATCGAAAGGAATCGTTAAGCTTCGGGCTCTTCCGGCTCCGATCACTGTCATAGAAAAGCTGTTTGTTAATATGTTTTTCGGAATTAATAACACAACTTCCTCAGATTTTTCAAATCTATTTAACAATACCTCTTACACACAACTGATATTAGCCATTCAGATTTATTAGTGCTACCTAAGCAAAATTTTTTCATAAATAGGTATTTGTTACTTTTTCACGAATTAAGAAATACTTTTGGAAGCAACATGAGGGGTTGGAAAGTAGGAATAGTTTGAACCCTGCCAAATATATTCTGTAATATCACTAGTTCCACTTCTTCTGCATTAGCACCACGTGAAATTACCGCTTCCGATTCCATTTTCTCCAGAATCAAAAAACTAATGCAGAAATGCAAATTATCAAGCTTTAGGAGTTCAAACGTGAGTTTGTAACACAAACCTAACCAAACAAACTGATAACTAACGTAACGGTAACAAAAACGTGTAGCTATACGTCTACTTCTGGAACGACCGTTAAATCCACGGTAACCACCAAAACGTTATATATAGCGCACCGTAATAACATAACGCTTGCGCTATTCAAAAGTTGCAATATCTCTCTATTATTCTGAACAAATGCTACTGATGATTTTGAATCAAAAAAAAGAAGATGAAATCTGTGTGTAGTATTATTTTTGAATTGTATTTTATTATGTTACCGTTTTCTCAAGTTTTCGACTTTTTATTATAATTATTTTATGCTAGTTGATCCGATAATTAAATTTGTCATTCAAGACGTTGCGCGTTGAAGACAATGAAAGAACTTATATCCTAAGAAAAAAACGATGCAAACTTTACACAAAGGTTTATTATTTTCTCAGCTTAATGTGCAAATTTTTCAGCGATATTATCAGACGTTAATCGTCGCGAGAACCAAAAGTGGGAAGTTAGACAGTGGAATGACATCATTTTTGAGATTGTCCGCCAATATCTGCTAGTAAATATTATAGCGGGGTTCAAAGTTTTTCTGAAGAAAATTCTGAAATGCAAGCAGCCTATCAAGCCGCTAGCCCTTCGGAATATTCAGAAAACTGCGATAGTAGCGAACAATTTCTTAAACTATTTAATTTCATTTCTTATTTCAATTCCTACCTGGATGGACAAATTGAAGCTTTCCAAAATTTAAACATAGAACTAAAACAGGTGGATCATCGGCGCCTACCTTAGTCTTAGATTCTCTACAATTGATGAGATTTCCGGTTTGTTATTGATTTTTTTGCATATATCCTCCAATTTGTGTTATCATATACATGCTCATTATCTTTTATATTCACCCCCATTTCAAAGTCTCAGTACGAAAAATATTGGGTTTCGATTGAAACCAGTAACGGATATCCACATGTTGACGATAATTGTACTACGCAAACCAAAATTGATGAAAACCTCCGATCAACCGAATTTTTTGGAAATCTTTATTATTTTAAATTATGCTGTTCAATTCGCATTCTGCATGTAAAAGTGTTATTCAGTTATACAAGAGTATTTATTGAGATTTCAATGTTTTCAATGAATTTTTTCATGGAATTGGTTTTTGTGTTGTGGAAAACTAATGATTTATGAAAAATATACAAGTTGTATTCTAGATATAAAGGAGCTTCATAAAAAATTTAATCTCAAATCCCGTAATCCGCAGGGTGATTTCTAAAAATAATAATTTTATCCGATTTTTAGTAGTTATGTTTCTGATATTGGGAAAGAAAAAAATTTAATTTTAACTACCTACGATTATGAAATGGTCACGAATATTGATGGGGCATTTGCACATTGTGCTTGTAAAATAATAAACGAAATCCGTTAAAAATTTCTCGATTTGTGTAGAAAACTTTGTAATCAACGTTTTTCATCTACTTTCAGATATTTGATTCTAGTTGAAAAGTTAACCGATTATTCCGCTGAATTCCAATCTTAGAACCGAATGGGATGATTCATTTTCGGGATGATTGGAAATTTGCAGATTTTTTTATAACTCAGGGACCACTGATCGAAAATCATCCGGGGGAAAATTTTTAGTTTGAGTTATGCAGCAGTAATCAACGTTCAAGGTTTCATGAAAATTCGATGATAGGTTTTCGAGAAATAATTTTTTTCCCTCCAACCCCGAATTTTTAGCCCTTATGGTACACCGACCCTGCTGAAAAGCTTGGGGGATCAATTCCGAGTTTTTTCATTAGTTCATTCAAATCTACATACTTCAAAATGTAAACTGTGAAATTTTCAGGGGGGGTATTTCTTTTCTTCTGGTCGATCACTAAGGTTTATTATTTGATTTTATCAATGAACCAAAAAGCAAGTTTTTACTTACTTACTGCGCTTACTGCCTCAACAAAACTTTTGTATACAAAAAATGAATATATCACTGATGTTTTTCAAATACTCCAAACAATAATTTTCACAAATGATACATGTATGCATGGGTTTTTTCTTAGAATAATCATAAGAATTCTGATGAACAATTAATGAAATACGGCTTCACAAAGTACCCCAGCTTGTATGTGGGTCAAAGAAATTAATCTGTATTAGATCGCAAAGAAATCTGTCCATCATCTCCGGAAATTCTGTATTCCACTAAAGCTCCTTTCCCAAGCTGAATTAATATATGATATTGATCCCTAAGTTTCTCGCAAGTTTGTCACGAACTTCTGCAACTTCTAAATCACCCTGTCACATCCAGAATATCATTAAGTACGATACTGTACAGCGGCCCCGATGAAAATTGTGATGGCCGACCTTTTACATAAAATTTCACGTATACAGCAATCGGTTCCGACTCCCGAGAGGTTTCATCATTTTCCGAGCGGGCACCTGAATTTCAATTAATTTAATATTGAATTATGGCGGCGATATTTCATTTATATTCATTTCCCCCGGTCCTGGAGTCACCCCCTGTAAACACCGACATTTGGGGTGCGCGAGAGTAAATAAAAAAATGCGCTCGGCTCCGATATCGAATATGAAACCTATCTGTTGCCAGAATGGAGCTGGGGCATCAAAAATGAGAATCAATCGATGGATTCCGCATCTGAAAGCTTGAATCTTTCGAATTTGAAATATGTTTGATACAAAACATGACTTTCACGAGTGATCGTAAACACAATAATAGGTTCGGAAATAAACAACTTAAACTGTAGAACAGACTGGTAGCTTAAGTACTAAGGCGACATACAGTGCGAGTCAAAATTATGGAACAAATTCATTTTCTCAGAAGAAAAATATTTGGCAATAAAATCCTGAAATAGGTCAATTTTTGTTTCACTTTTAACAACTTTGAATGCATTTTTGAAGGATTTTTGTTGCACCCTGTGAAATTCCCATCAACCCTCTAAATTTTCTGAATAGGGAGAGTAGGTCATGTACTCCTTCATTGGCAAGGTTTTGTATCTTCTTCACAGATGTGCAGAAATTTTCAAAAACAACGTTTTTTTCTGGAAAATTAGTTAGTTCAAAGAGTTTTTCAGTATGTGCACTTTGTCATGGCTCATTTACTTTGAGACGATGGTACCTGATGATATTTGTCACCGAATGAAAGTCGACCGTAACAGTTTTGTTCATGCACAACTTTCAACCCCCTCACGTGAAAATTTTTTTCTCCATTAAAGGGTTCGTAGGGGTTGACAGTTGTGCATGAACAAAACTGTAATGGTCGACTTTCATTCGGTGACATAAAATTTGGTGAAAGTGAAACAAAAATTGACCTGTTTCAGAATTTTGTAGCCAAATATTTTTCTTCTTAGAAAATGAATTAGTTCCATAATTTTGACGCGCACTGTATATTCGGTGATAGGTAAAATCCACCCTATGGTTCCGCAAATACAGTGTGTCAATTGAAAGGGTTTGACCTTCAATATCTCAGCGTCTTCGCAAAATCTGCACAATATTTGGCTTCAAACCTAGCCTGACAGTCTTACTTCAGGTTTTTCCCTACGAAAGTCTGAGCACAGGTGGATAGAAAAATTATTTATCAGTTACGCTGATCTAATCTTTGGAAATCGGACAAAAGGATTTAAGGCTTTCCTCCAGTGGTATATTTATTCATTTCATCTCAAGGCTTCGTGGTCCATCGCGATTTTTTCATGAAAATCAGTATCAGTTTTTTGAAAGTACTGTTCTTCAGATCGTTCTAACGAAATTCAGTTATAACCAAAAAACTTCTCATCAAACTTCAATTTTCTTCAGGCAATAATGAGGATAATACAGGTAAAGAATTTAGAGTGTATTACCCTGTACTAGTAAAATTCCATACATCCTACGCAGACTTGGAGGGACCGAAAATATGTTCCAAGATCTCGAATAATTATAAAAATTCATCGTAGGTGTAGGACGCCGATAAATAAACAACGGATAAGCACATCCCATTAATGAGAGCAAAATGGCAACACTGCATTACGCAGATAAAAACTGGGTCAGATAATAATAAAAACCTATTGTGCACTTTCTGTAAACAATACCTAAGAGGAATTAATATAATGTGATACTTCCCGATTAAGGACTAAATTTATCGCATTATTTCACGAAAGCAAAAGCTTTGCGACGATGCAACAGGGATACCTAAGCCTTGGAGTAATATTAGCAGATATTAATACGCTTTATTTCTAGAAAATGTAATTTGATGCAACAGAAAAATGGGTATCAAAGAATGAATGCTCCCATTGAAGCTGAAGTTTAGAATGAATTTTATGCTCGGTATTTTCAATTGCGGAAAATGTGCATGAACACGGAAAGTTTCGATCACAAGAGTACTATTATTACTTGAAATATACGAGAGCTGCTACTCAAGTTTTGAGGTGAAAAATAAACGTTCATTTGAGATTGTAAATGGCTTTATTTTTTTTCAAAATATTTTCCATACAGATCAGTACATTGGTTGAAGGATATTTCAGGAGAATTTTGCATTATTTTCCAGATTCTAGCAGAGCATTGACTGGACAGAATCGATTTTGACACGAGAATTTCACACTTTCGAACTAAACTATAGAACGCTGTTCCAGAAACAGGCTTGCAATAAGAAACAATGATATAAGAGATTTTCTAGAATGAAGTACGAAAATAGAACGATAAATTACGCCGTGAAAATCTGAAAACCATATTTCAAGTAGACAATCTCCCAGCTCATCCAAATGTTAAAAATTTGGAGTGGATCAATTTAAACTGTCAAATATCTTTTCGAAACTACAGCCTATGGCTCAGGGGGTCAATTCTTGGACCTAATAAATAAACTGAATGCAAGATAGTTAGAAATTTCAAATCCGAAAATGAACATAACCTTATCAGAGTTTCGTTCGACTTAGCAACGAGGGGTACGGAATATAGGAGAAAAATATTCGATTGTCGAGTGACATTCTGTTCCAACCGCAGGTCATGTTAAGTTATTGTTTATATTGTACTTAGAAAATTGACAGTTGTCATACTCTTCAATTTTTGATCGAGATTCAAGAATTGACCCCCTAAGTATTATTTCTAGTTTAAAAGGTTCGTTGTAAACGGACATTACTGTATATTGAAATATGAGCTCTTGTTAACATCGTTTCAGTAGAATATATCGTTAAAATTTCTGTTTGAGGGCTTTCCGTCATATTTTCCATCCCTGAAAAAGACCATCCTTACACACAGAAATAATTTCCGGAATAAACCACAAGACCACTAGGCCCACGCGCTGAAATTCCACGGGCCAAACACAAAAGGTAATCCATCTCGGTAAAATTCCCCTTTCCTGCCGAAATTTCCAAATATTTGCCAAGGCTCACTTTATGCAACGTGCAGGAACAGCGGCCCCATAAATATTAATTTTTCCTCTTTTTTCGTGCTACCTGAGACTCGATGCAAAATACCTGCTTCATAGGGAGAGCATACTACAAAACCTTTGAGCCTCTTCAGAAACAATGACGTCAAGGTTTGAGTCGATATTTCGATGTAGATGGTACTCGAGTTGAGAGTCGCCTTCCCTCCCTGTCCGGTAAAAAATTGCAGAAGAAGAGTATTAACAAAGCCGATGTATACTGTACCGCCGGCAAGAATATCAAAAACGCTGCGAATTTTACACAAGGGTTCATTATTTTCTCAGTTAAATGAATGAAATATTTTTCAAATGAAACTTGTATATTAAACTCATTGGTTTTTCACGACACAAAAGAAAATTCCCTAAAAAAAATCATGTGAAACATTGAAATTTCAATAAATAGATTGTATAATTGAATAACATTTCCACATGCAGAACGCTAATGGAGTAGCATAATTTAAAATAATATTTTGAATGAGAAGAGACGTTCCACAGTCCTTTCATCTCTTTAAAAATCTTGCTCTTTTCCACACCCCCGAAGAGGTAGAGTAAAAGGCGCGTTTTTCTTTATAACTCAAGGACCACTGGTCGGAAATCATCCGGATGAACATTTTTAGGTTGAGTTATGAAACAGTAATCAACGTTGAGAGTTTCATGAAAATTCGATGGTAAGTTTTCGAGAAATATTTTCTTCCCTCTTACCACCAGTTTTGAGCTCTTAGGGTACACCGATGCTGCTGAAAAGCTTTGAGGATCAATCTCGAGGGACACGCGATTTTTCTACCAAGTTTCACGGCTTTCGGTTCAGTACTTTCAGAGGAAAGTTCCGGACAACGGACGGCGGACGCTCTAAAACTGCAGACCTCAGGTCAGTGCTTTTTACGCGCTTGTGCCGCTGGTTGTGCGGAACAGCGCGTAATCGTTTCGTTACAATGTCTGTAATTTTCGAATTTTGAGCCGAAAAAGATCTCAAAAGAAAGGGTTGAACACTCTGGAGAAAAATCCGTCAAATTCAATTCTGTTCGTCCGTCCATCCGGCCGTTCGCCCGTATGACTAACTTTCGAAGGAACCTAGCGACTTGAAATTGTCAGATTAGTTTTAGAGTCCAAATATCGAGCTTGAACTCGTTAATGGGTAGAATCGGTTAGAAAGTTTCAGAGTTAGCCCCAGTTAAAATTTTGAGGTTAATTCCTCGATATCTCATGAAGTAATGACTCGATCCGATTGAAACTTTGTAGGCAGTTTTTGAATACCAACGCGCAAATTTGTGCGAAACTTCGTATCGATCCAGTTGTTGAAAAATTTGAAAAAAATGTTTATTCGAAAATGTTTCAAATTTGTGTTGAAAAATTTTCTTTTCTCCGGAAATATCGATTAGGTAACGAAATTTGGGACAAATCTAAGAGTCAGTACTTGAAAACAGTATTTCAAGTTTAATTTCGATCCGATATTAACTTCCGGAGATATAAGAGAAAACATTTGCCAGATTTATTTGTTAGTTGGAATTTTATCGTTAATTCCGAAATATCTCAAGAAGTACAAATGCAATCAGATTGAAACTCCGTGATCAGGTGAAGATTACCAACACGCAACTAGTTGCGAAATTTCGTGTTGATCTTATTGTTAAAATTTGAACAATCGCGTTAAAGCTCCCTACCTCACGTCAGTGATTTTCTAGAATTTAAATATTTCTGTCTCCTAATTTTAGCCAAACCAAAAACAACTTACTATAGAGAACAACATTTACTCATCGCATAGAAAACCGCATTACCTTAACTTGTCAGTCCCTCTGCCTGCAAAGTTGATCGTGTAAAACCGCAAACTTGTTTACCCCAAATCTACCATTTCCACTCTGTTCGGACGAACCTCTGTTCGTGTCCATGAATAGCATGATTCAAAACGACGTTCTAGGAACAATAAGTTCAACTACGACCAGATGTTCCGTAACTTTAGGTCTGACTATATATCAGACCCTCTGAACGCTTCCAATTTCTCAATTGCGTACTAGCTAAAGGGTTCCACACACTTCATTTCAATTAGATAAATGGGGAGATCATTTGTGAGAATTGCAATGGGCTTTTTCGGTAAATGGAGCTTGAATTAGGACAGGACTCATTGCGTCGATTCCTGAAATAGAATAGAAGAAATTTCCTATCACTCTGTTTTACTAGGGTTTAGTAGTGACCCGAGTTTCGTAGTGAATTTTCAAAATGGCGTCCTAATGGGGGTTTTTCTTGAATTTGGGTTATTACTGCAAATGCAAATTTGAACATAATTATTATGGGTTTGATTCATCATTTTCCCAAATTACCTTCAGAAAGTATTCAAAATCAGATTTCGAAATTGGGGTTTGGGATTTGCCCAGCATGAACGAACTGACAACACTGTATAGTAGAATAGCTTTTTCTGCTATAGAATAATGAAATATTTATTCCTATTCTGTGGTACCACGTGTTCTTGGTCAATATAACCAAACAATTTCCGTTTGCGATTTGTCAGTAATATGACAGTATGACAGTCTGTGCTCTTCTTTTTCTATTCCTTGGTCGTTGTCTTCTACTCTAAACAAATCGAAGTATAGCTCACTCCGTTTTCCTAAGCCAAGTAACACATTCGACGTCCTTTTCTTTCCGAGAAAGCTGAATTCGACGTTGCCATATCGTGCACTCAAGACAAATCCCTTTAAATGCAAATCCCCATTTTTATTTTTCAGTTTTAAGTGATCAAATATTTTTTTAAAAATATAATATTGAAATTATAGGTTTGAAATGTGATGTTCTAAAGGTTTTCCATGAAAATTACTGCATTTTCGTTTAAAGAAAAAACCCCCATTGTTTAACAAGAAATTGAAATGTGTTCAGCCGGTTTATTTCTTGAGAATTTCGAAAAGTGGAGATTTCCGTGGGTCCATCCGTTCTTTTAGAAGTTTCAAAATGCGAGATAATTCATGTCTGGGAAGTTATGATTTATTTTAAGGGGGGGCATCGCGAAATTGGAGTTAACTTTCCGGTATTTCAATTAGGACATTCCTTGTTAAACAACTTGATACACTAGTTCGAAATTGAAGGAGTACAACGAAACTCCGGAAAGATTTTTCAAAAATGGAATAAACAACCTACATACAGAAAATCGGAGAAAATGTTCTCAACCGTGATTAAGCTTGAACAAATATCGATCGACTGTAGAGGAAGAAATTCTGAAAATTATAAGTGAATATTTCTCGAAAATAAATAGTGTTTTTCTCAGACCGATAAAAATTAATGGATTGGTCTGTTGCTAAATTTACATTTTTTTCATAATATCATATTTGTTTATACTCACTTCTGTTTTCAACTGAAGAAATAGTAGGTATCTGAAAATTGTATGTTTATTATCATAACTTATGTTACTCTTGGCAACATTGCTCATATCAATGACCATATTTCCTTGTGTGTTGGTTTGGTTCGACTGTCGGAAGTGTGAACACACCACTGTTTCCTGCATTGCTTTGAAACATTGCGTTATAGTAAGCCTTGACATTTATGTTTTTATTGTATCATACAAATACTTCGCTCGAGTTCATATTGATTTATTTTATTCTCTTTCAACCTATTCGTAACTCCTGAAATGTTACATAAGGTCTGAAACCCACAAGGGGATTTCAATTCTCACAAATCCAATATCGTTGTTTTCAACGTGGATCCATTTTAACAGAAAATTTGAAATCCATACCACTTTTCATGCCCTCTGTGGAATTATATTCAACTTTCGTGAACATCCGAAATTTCAACATCCGGACTTACTGCAGAAATAAAAATCTGAAAATATTTACACTCCCCTGACAATCAATATTGAATTATTGTAGAAATTTTATTCGTTTTTCGTGTTTCGGCAGAGTGTGAATTGATGTGAGATTGAATTAATTTGATAGCGGAAATAAATAATGGGCATTTCTCTATGAATTTCATCGGAATTTCCGTTATATAGTCGATGCTGTTATTTCGGGAAATATTCAATTTAATTTGTATTGTAATATCCAGTGATGATGAATGTTTTCTGATTACCGCATTATCGTTTTCATTTAAAGTTTTGTTCGAAATATAGTTGATTTTGGCTAGCAATTCGCGGTTTAATGCAGTGTCCAAATGTGTGTAGTGTTTGTAGCTTGAAAAGCTGGACTCGGAAATTCGAGGGTATTTGAGAAGTTTTAGATACTTATATTTCAAGCTTAGGACTGTGCAGTATGGACTATGGGACTAGATTGTAGAGCAGTTTTGAGGCTCAATATCGAAGGCCGAAATCTTGAATGGGTCCAATCCGCCCAATGATATTAATCATAAAGTGCGCGTCAAAATTATAGAACAAATTCATTTTCTCAGGAGAAAAATATTTGGCAACAAAATCCTAAAACAGGTCCATTTTGATTCAATTTTACCAAATTTTTATGCATTTTTGAAGGGTTTTTGTTGCACCCTGTGCCATCCCCGTCAACCCTCTAAATTTTTTGAATAGGGTAAGTAGGTCATGTGATACTTTTTATGCAAGGTCTTTGTATCTTCTTTAAGACCTTGCCAAAAAAGTACCACATGACTTACTTTCCCTATTCAAAATATTTAGAGGGTTGATGGGGATGGCAAGGATGCAACAAAAATCCTTCAAAAATGCATACAAATTTGGTAGAAGTGAAACAAAAATTGATCAGTTTCAGGATTTTTTGCCAAATATTTTTCTTCTGAGAAAATGAATTTTTTCCATAATTTTGACGCTCACTGTATGATTAATATCTTCCAGACTAGACGGAAAATTGGCGGCTTTACTCATTGTATCGTTCGAATAGCGTCAAATACGCAACACAATCTATGCATTCCTACTTGTCGTCTCGTCCATTAGAACCTTTATCTCTTGTCTGAGGCACATCAATAGCTCTGTGCCCTTCTGAAAGCCTCTCCGTCTTCACGAAGGCATAGAGCACAGTAGTTAAAACTCGCACCACATCACCAAAGCTCTGATTTCTCAAGCAGCTGTTCCAAATGTTCCATGGCGAACTTTGTTTCTCATTTGCTATCGTAAACTGTCTCAAGGGTTGCTTGTTTCGTCTGTGAGAAGTTTTCAGTTCGAGTTCGTACGGCCTTACTTTCGGTGTTGCCGCGCGTATTTAGATCTAGTGTTTATTTAAATTAATCGTTTTCGGGGGGTGCTTTGGACCCAGTGGAATGCTGGCAATGGGGTGAGATTCGAAAGTTTAGGTATATTTTATGATTTTGCGTAATTATTTCTTGAATAAGATTAGCTGCAAATTTGAATTATGAGTGGGGGGAACGAACAGTTTCAATTGGATTTGGAGCTAGAAAACGATAGTCGGGTAATTGATAAATTCGATAATTCACATTTTTCTGTGTTCTGGTGAGAATAAGGAAAATACCATTGTTCGTGGTACTTGAAATTCTGCTTCTATACTTGTTGCGGGCATGTTCTAATGGATCAGCGTGCTATCGTTTTGCCCCAATGTCTGCAGTTTTCGATGATTGAGCCGAAAATGGTCTCAAACGACTAGGTTGGACTCGATCACTGGCGTATGGAGAATTCTATTGACCTGAAGTTCTATTTTTTTAAAATGCGACGGATAAATTCATGGGCGAAATCTGCCGAACGGTTTCGGAGTTAAAGACTCTTGAAATTTTTTATGTTATTTCCGTGATAATTCGGGAACTACTGAAACGATTGGATTGAAACTTGGCAGTTATTTGGAATATAATGACCCGTTACTTTTTGCTGAATTTTGTTGAGATCGTACTTTCACTAAATAAAAAAATTTCAAAATTTTTCTCGAAAAGAATTTTTATTTTCGGAAATTATTTATTATATTCGGAGAACAGTTTCGCTAAGACTTTGAGTTCCATATTTTACAGAAGTGTACCAAATTTCAGTTCGATACGATTTTAATTTTTTGAGATATCGAGGAAACTGTCAAATTTCGTGGTTTGTTCCTGGGTGTCGATGTTTTTTCCGGAAAAACTCAAAAAAAAAAAAATTATGGTTTACAGTGTGAATTACAAAAATTAGCAAAGCAAATTAAAATCCTTGAAAAGCACTGATGTGAAGTCAGCAGCTGTTGCGCGCATGTTCAAATTCGTTGCATGAGCGCAAAAGCTGCTGACTTCACATCAGTGCTTTTCTAGGATTTTTATTTGGTTTGCAAATTTTTGTAATTTACACTGTAGGTATACCATAAAATTTTGGTTTGGAACAACTCAAAACTCTCGAATAAAACAAAATATACTCATTTAATTCTGTCTTTACACTGATTCAGACTTCAATCGTCAGTGATAGATAAAGAGAGATATTGAAAGACATAACCGTACATAATAATATCAGTATTTGCAGCACTTTATTTCAATGGTTTTGCTTCCATTCTATATTATGTTCTTTCCATTTTCTCTGACGATTCAATATCTACGGATTATTCCATTAAGGTATACTAAAAAAACTGGAATATTAATTTTATTTTTCGTTTCAGATGCTGTCTTTTTGATGATTGAAACAAGATAAGGTAAGTTCTCCAATATTTCTAATAGAAGAGTTAATAGGTAGTAGATTGGTAATGGACAGATATAATCAGATTTGAAGAAAAAAATTTCTAACAATTTCAAATCATTATTCTTCTGAAACGAGAGTCAATATGATATAGATTTTATAAAAAGTTTGGCGATGCAATTCAGCTTTAGCGGAAAAATTTTACAATAGCAAGACCTGAGATGCTTGTTGAAATTCGTGGCTATAGCGACATTTCTTCAGTTTTTGCAGAAATATTAACGATATTGAGGAAATAAAAAATTTTGGCATATTTTTTTTCGAAATATTTCCTAAGATGAAAATCAGATCGAATGAACTAAACCAAATTTCGTAGAAAATGGTAGGATAGTTTCCAAGGACTAAAAATTCTGAAAAAAATTCATTTTTGAATTTTCAAATCCAAACAATCCTCCTGAAATTTTGGATATAGTTGCGCGTCGCCATCCAACAATCAAATCTGAAGTTTCATTTGGATAGCGTCAGTTATTCTTGGGATATTGAGGAAGTAACTTAAAAAACTCAACTGATTACTCCGAAACCGTTTCATCCTAAACGTTCTGTTCTGAAAAATATCCTGGTATCATTAGCTGGACATTATTGAAGTTATTCTCGGATTCTTCATCAGTGAATCCAACCTAGTATTTCATGATTCAAGAGTACTTTCGGCGAAAATTCAAATAAACCCAACATTTGGGCTGAATGATTTGCCCAGACGAATCCGGTGAAAAGCTTCCTTCTGAGAACAACTTGTATAAAAAAAATAGAAGAGATACACCAACACGGACTACAACAACTCTCATTTCAGTAAGGCAGACGAGCGTTAAGGCATAAAAAGACGATAAAATCCCTAGAGCCCATGAAGCCACATCAAAACATATTCGCCTGTTTCCCAGGCCTCAGAAACGCCGTCAGAGACGTGTTTATGTGACGCAAAAGAGCTTAAGCATTCGGCAGGGCTTGACGATGCCTAAATTGTGCCAATATCGATAAAGTTGGGCAAATCTTCCAGACAGCATGCTTACTTTCGGATGCTGTCGAAGGGATCTCTTGATGAGGGCAAGGAGGCCAGCTCGACATGACTGCCGCGAATGCGCCGAGCCGCCCGCTTCTCATACGAAAGGTGCTGTATTCAGATGTCGTATCTTGTAACTTCTCATGAGGAAAGTCGGTTGTTGAGAGGAGGAAAAGGTGGAAACAAGTGGAAGCAAAGTTATTTAGAAATAAAAACAAATGACAAATGACAGCCTCATTTCTGATTTGAACACAGAATATAGCATTTTTCGCAGGCGCAGACATGACATTATCTGTGACTGAATCATAGACCGAACGAATCTATCGTAGATTAGCACAGAATAACAATAAATTAAGTAGGCCCCGTATAGAATACTGACCATTTTTCTATGGAAACTGAGTAAAGTCAAAATGTATCTGTGATTGAATCACAGACCGAACGAATCTGTCGTAGATTAGCATAGAATAACAATAGATTAGGTAGGCCCAGCATAGAATACTGAGATTTTTCAATGGAAATTGAGTAAAGTGAAAATGTATGCTTTTTGTCAATGTGGTATTCATGTACGGCAAAATATAGAATTGTATAGCAATTCGTACAATTGTATAGCCAGGAGCAACCCTGCAGTTGATCGTGACGTTTGGACGTGTCTCAGGCCCCGCCCATAAAATGCAGTTATCCGATTGGTCGAATATACCTGAATTTGTGTTGAAATGTTCACCATATTCTGGATTTTTTTAAAAATATTAGCAATTCGATTGAGATATCATTTTTTTCAATGGAAAGTAGGGTGATAATTCATCTACCCATGTGAATTTACCGCTTTTTCCTAAATCTAACGGCTACGAAGGAGATCGCTGATATGTAGGACGATCTTTTTGACCCAGCGTCACCTTATTCAATTAGTATAGAATAGAACAAAAGGAAATTTTCGGAATCGCTGGAAATTTCGTAAGTGGCCAAGGAAATATGAAGAACAAAAATCTAATGAAGAATCTGCGAACTACCTCAGTGGGGGTTCTTCCTTTAAACGAAAATGCAGTTATCTTCATGAAAAACCTATAGGACATCACATTTCAAACATATAATTTCAATATTATATTTTAAAAAAAATGTTTGATACCTAAAACTGAAAAACAAAAATGGGGATTTGCATTGAAAGGGATTTGTCATGAGTGCACGATATGGCAACGTAGAATTCAGCTTTCTCGGAAAGAAAAGGACGTCAAATGTGTTATTTTGCTTAGGAAAACAGAGATAGCTATACTTCGATCTGGTTAGAGAAGAAGACAACGATCAAGAAATAGAAAAAGAAGAGCACAGACTGTCATACTGTCATATCACTGACAAATCGCAAACGGAAATTGTTTGATTATATTGACAAAGAACACGTGTGCACCACAGAATAGGAATAAATATTTCATTATTCTATAGTAGAAAAAGCTATTCTACTGAACACCGTTGTCACTTCGTGCATGCCTGACAAATCCCAAACCCCAATTTTGAAATCTGATTTTGAATACTTTCTGAAGGTTATTTGGGAAAATGATGAATCAAACCCATAATAATTATATTTAAATTTGCATTTGCAGTAATAACCCAAATTCAAGAAAAACCCTCACCTCTGGGTGTCTACCCTTTCGAAGGTTCTAGAATCTTAAAATGATCAGGGTTGGTTCAGACCTTAAATATCTCCATTGAGTTCGTTAATAGGTCGAATATGTAAAACAGTTTCAGAGATACACCCATTTGCAATATGGTTTCCTAAATTACTCAAGAAATAATGATCCATCCGAGTTGAAACTTGACAGTTAGATATAAAATGTCAACAAACAGAACTTCCTTGAGTATACTGAAGAATGAAAACAAAATTAAAATTCTTAGAAGCTACTCATCAGATTTCGTTCAAATATGGCAAGAACCTCCAAGCTTACTTTTTCAATCAAAAACTAGTCTGGATAAGTATTTTCGGAATTATTGTAAAAAAGTTAGGGTTTGTAATTGCTTTTGTCGATAGCCTATCTGATCAGAACTTGGTGGTAAAGTATTGACAGGTGTAAAGTATTGACATGAAGAAAGTATGAAAAGTTTTGTTAGATCGCATAATTTTTGCACGCATTTCTAGGGGTAGGGCATGTCTGTAATTTTCGAATTTTGAGCCGAAAAGATCTCTAACGACTAGGTTGGACTCATTGATAACGAATCCGATGTCAAAATCGATTATGTCCGGCCGTCCGCTCGCAAGATTACAGGTGTACAGAGGAATCTATCGACTTGAAAATTTCAGGGTTGGTTGCATTTCAAAATGCCAAAGTTAGGCTAGTTACTGAGCAAAATCGGTCGAATGATTTCGGAGTTGTAGCCAATTGAAGTTATTAGGTTATTTCCATGATATTTCGAGAATTACTGAAGTGATTGCATTGAAACTTGGCAGTTACTTGGAGCGTAAGACCTTGCAACTTTTTGCGAAATTTTGTTGAGATCGTGCGTTCAGAAATTTTTTCAAAAAAATTTTTTTTTCTCGGAAACTGTTCATTACATTTGAATAAAATTTTGGTCGTACCTTGAGCTTTTCATTTCGCAGTATTGCACCGAATTTCAGTTCGATACGATCATAGTTTCCGAAGAGATTGTGAAGAAATATGTAAAATTTCGTGGGTTTTTCAAGATATCACTATTTTTTCCGGAATAACTCGAAAAATACTATTTAGATCATGATGAAGAAAGGCAGCTAGTTTGCAAATGTTGATGATAAACTTTGTGCAAAATTTCGTGATGATCGTGCCATTAGAACAATTTGAAAATCAATTTGAATTTTTTTTTAAAACATTCAATATTCTCTGATCTTCTGATCATAATATTTTCATGAAGTTCTACATTCGATCTGTAATTTTTCGATAAAGTACTGAATTTCAATTCAATCCAATGTATGTTTTTAGAAATATTGGGTAAATAAAATTTTAAATTAGAATATCTGCTGAATCATTGAGTGGATTTCACCAATTCTGCCGTCGCAATCAAAGTCCACACCTACTCTATAAATATCGAGTTTCTTAGTTGATTCTTTCGGAAGTTATTGTGTTTACCTTTTTTTTTTTCATTTTTACGCGCTTGTTCTGGGGAACAGCGCATTATCATTTCGTCACGATGTCTGTAATTTTCGAAGCTTGAGCCGAAATTGGTCTCAGACGACTAGGTTGGACTTAATGATGAAGAATCCGTGGTCAACATTGAATCTGTCTGTCCGTCCGTGTGCGCTGTAACTCTCGAAAGGAAGGACCTAGAGTCTTGAAATTTTCAGGTTAGGTTAAGATCCTGAAAATCTCTGAGTTCGTTAATGGGCCAAATCTGCCGAATTGTTTTTGTGCCAATAAGAAGAATTATTCATAGGAAAATTTTTTTTATATATTTCATTAAAATCTCACTGAATTTTCCAAGTCACCATTTTGCAAGTTGAATAAGCGCGTAAAAGCTGCTGACTTCACGTCAGTGCTTTTCTAGATTTTTCTTGAGTTTGAATGGGGGCAGCGATATTAAGTTCTGAAATAAACATACGGTATATAAATTTTATATCAGAAGCGAAATATAAAATTCTTCTGCTTGGTGCATCAAGAAAAAATCTTTTGCAATCTCGCCCTCGTATATGGTAAAGGTGTCAAATTACAGCCATCCAAAATTTTCAAGATTACCGCAAGAATACCCACATCAAAGAATTCCTGATGATGTTCTCGGTGCACTCGAGATTGAGATCAATGAGAGCTTCTTGTCCTAATTCTGAACAACGACGCTATAATGAACAAAAGGAAGAAAATGATTGATATCCTTCTTGTGTACAGGCACTATCCTCAAAAATTCTTTCATCGGAGCGTATAAATTTGTTTGAATAGAGATGGGGAACTAGATAAGAATGAGATGAAAAGACGTATTTAATAACGGTTGTGGTTGAAAAACATACTCATTTTGGAAAGGAATCTCGAGTGATATACGAGAAGAACTCATTGTTTATTATGTGGAGCAATGATAGTACGGGGGTTGCCACTTAAGTTTGGATACAGAAATAACTATTTATTATCAGACGAGAAATACATTTCTTATACACAATAACTTCCAAAAGAAACAACATGGAAACTAGATATTTGTAGAGTTAGTTTTTACCTTGAATACTAAGGCTGAAATCGTAAATGGGTAAAATCCACCCTCTGATTCTGCGGATATACTCATTCAAATTAATTATGATTAATTTTTCCAATATTTCCAAAAATATAGACAGGATCGGATAGAAATTCAGTACTTTGTGAAGAATCGACAGCATGAAGGTTCATACACAATCTAGTGAGAGAAGATCGTAATATTCGGAAGAAAAAATTCAATTTTTTTTCAAAATTGTTCTAATGACATGACAATAGCTGGATTTCGTACGAAGTTGTTCATCAGCAAACTTCAAACTTTTACTGATTGAATCAGTAGTTTTTGAGTATTTCAGGAAAAAGCAACGATGCCGAGGAAAAAAACAATGCAAATTTTACACAAAGGTTTATTATTTTCTTAGTTAGAATAACCCAATATACCATTGATACCTCAAACAACTTAGAACCGAATGCTATGATTCATTTTCGACATTATTGGGAATTTGCAGCGTTTTTCTTTATAACTCATGAACCACTTGTCGGAAATCATCCGGGTAAAATTTTTTAGGTTTAGTTATGCAACAGTAATCAACATTTGAAATTTCATGAAAATTTTTTATTCGTTTATTCGAATCCACATACTCCAAAACGTAAACTGTGAAATTTTCAGGGGGGGTTAAAATTTTTTTTTGGTTCGTCGATCACTAAGGTTTATTATTTGATTTTATCAAATAAAAAACCAAAACTACGAAATTTTATATATTTTTTTCCTGAAATTTCCACAATCTATCAGACTGAAAATTGGTACACTAGTGTGAAATATGGAGCTCAACGTATGAGATATTTTCTTTGAATATGAGAGATATCTTCCGAAAAAAAAATTTCAGAAATTTTTTTTTTCAAATTAATGTCAGGACAATCTGAACAAAATTCAGCAGAAATTTGAGCGTTTTCAAACTATGGATTCTTGCTAATTTATGAGAGGAGTTTAACAAATCATCTCATTAATAATAATATGGAATATGTATAAGGGTAATAAGGAGCAATATGTAGTTTATTGTAAGAATACTGTCATGGATGGATACAAGAAGTCATTTCGAAGACAAAATAACGGTGAAAACGGAAATGGAGATAGATATTTCTTATGGATTTTATTGAATAGTTTGGATCTCCTTTCACTAAAATTTATTTTATAAATTTTGCATGTACATATTAATAAAAATTTACTTTGAAAATTATGAATTTCGTTACATACTTATGAAAATATTTCGAGGAAATGATCTTGTTCATTATTATTGAAATTTAAATATGAATTTTCACTTTACTGTTCATGTTCATACGAATTCATCAGACGAATTTCAAAGCAGACAAATTAATTGTAGTATTATCTTTCCAAATGATTTCTTGAGATATTTTTGAAAACTCAACTGTTGAAGACTTCCATTTCATGAACTAAATATTGAGATCATAAATACCTCTTGTAATAAACAAGTATTCAAAAATATCAAGTTTCAGACTTGTGTATTCAGAGTCGAAGGAAACCTTGTATTATCGCCATTTTGACTGAACGAAATGAATAATCATAATTTAAATTTGTCAAAACGAATTTATTTTCGGAAATTCTTGTAAAAATTGTATTGTATTTGACTAATTTTTATATGACGGATCGGCAACTTCCATAAATATTTCAGAATTTATATGGTAGATTTTCCCATGCCGGCATCTATCGGCGAAAACTGAAATAGGACAACAAAGCAGTATATTGACAACATTTGTACCTCATTTTGGACCCAAAATATGTCGAAGAGTATCCGCACCATGTATTCTATGCATCTATCATTGATATAACTCTGTGTTTTGAGTTCTTTCAGTATTAAAAAAGTCGATCTTTAACGACGAAAATGTCAGATATGACAGATTAATCATCAGCGCTGCCAAATCTCAAAATTCAAGGGGCAATACTGTGTATAGTGTATACTTGTCCAAAATATTCTCACACAATCTTCATAAATGTCAGCGAAAGTCATTCGTGGGAAATAAAGCGAGGAAGTGTGACGAAACATCGAAATCAAGAGCTGTTGATGAAATTGTGAGTCATGAACGAATTAAGATTAATGAGGTTGAATAATGTTCATCTCAATTATGTACTTAAGCAGTTTGGGAAGTTTAATAAAGCTCGTATCTCTATAACTAACGTTGGATAATTTGTTTTGTCGTAGTTTTCGATTAGGGCATATAAAACCTCGATTAGATTTGAGATACGAGCTGGCAAGAGTGTACACAAGTAATACTGGGTGTCCCAGATGTTTCAAAGAATTTTTTCTGTTATGCAGCTTAGAAAAATGTGTTGAATACTGTATATGTATGTTAAGGCCTTCGAATAAAATATTTGTTTCCTATTAGGCAAAAATGTTTTGATCGACGTAACGAGCAACAAATTTGTGCGGATCCACTCGTCAAAATATTGTTTTTCGAAAATTATCTTTATTGAGAAAAAATAGTTTTTCTGAATTCATTGACCAGATTTCTATGAAATTCGGCACAGACCTTCAACTTAGTATTTCACAGCAGTTCTTCGAATTCCAATTTGATCTGATGTTCGTTTCCGGAGATATCAAAAAAAAATATGTCGAATTTTGTTGTTATATGTTTTGAGAATAGTTTCTCAATATTTCGGAAGTTATTGACGCGGTCAGATGGAAACTTGGGATATACCTCGAAGTCAATATTTAAAAACAATGCTTTAAATTTCTGTTTGATCCGATATCTTCGGAGATATTGGAAGATTGAGGTTATTTCCTCAATAACTCAAGAAAAACAGTGGTGATATTTAAACCTTACAGTAAGTTGAAGAATACCAACGCACGACTTAATGCGAAATTTCGTGAGGATTGTAGGGGTAGAATTCTGAAAAAGTATTTGAAAATTCTGGAAATTTTATTGCAAATTTTTTTAACCGGCAACTTCTCATTATATTTAAATAAAATTGTCAAATTCCTTGAGTCAGTATTTTACAACAATATTTCAAACCTCAGTTTGATTCGACATTTATCTTCGGAGATATTAGGAAACAATGTCAGATTTATTGTTTTTTTCCTTGGTAATGTTGTCATATACAGAGTTAGTCAAAAAATATTCAAATAAAAAAACTTCGAATGGATATACAGGGTGTTCTACAAGCTCTATGACAAACTTTGACAGATGGTAGCTGTGCTTATTCTTAACATTTTTTTTCCTATAAACATATATCCGATTCGTTTTTGTTAAGAAGATACAAGCTTTTGAAAAATTATATTTTCATGTTCAAATCATAATTATAAATGGAAATTTCAATACTATAAAAATTGTTCAAAATGTCCACCTTCGGCTTGAATGCAAGCTACACATCGACGAACTAAAGATGACGTTACTCGGCGGATCAGATTTGGGTCGTTTCGTATTTGGTTTGCTGCATCTTGAATTCTATCGAGTAATTGTTGATGAGATTCGATTTCAACATGATAAACAAGCTGCTTCATATGTCCCCATAAATAAAAATCTAAAGGATTCAGATCAGGCGAACGAGGTGGCCATTGTATTGGTTCTCCTTGACCTATCCATTTGTTCGGAAAATGTTCATTCAGCCAACTGACTACTTGTCTCCCTCCATGTGGTGGTGCACCATCGTGCTTATACCACATATTTCCTACAAAGTTTAGCTCCAAGTCATCAATAAAGTCCAAAAGCTTGTGCTCCAAAAAATTTTTATACAAATCTGCATTTAAACGGTCATTTATAACATGTACTGTCATCAAATCATTGTTGAAAATCCCACCCCAAACGTTTACACTGAAACGTTGCTGAAATCGTCATTGTCTAATGGCATATGGATTCTGCAGTGTCCATACATGTTCATTGTAGTTATTGTTGATACCGTCCTTAGTGAAACAAGCCTCGTCAGACCACATGACAAGCGAAATAAATCTATTATCTTGGGCATGTTGTTGAAGTAACCATTTACAAAATTCTAACCTTCGCAACCCATCATCAGCATGTAAAGCTTGTACATTTTGTCTATGAAATGGATGCAAAATTTCTCCTTTCAAAACACGCCATACGAAATTTGGTGATAAATGAAGATTAGAAGTTAAACGTCGAACACTAATTGAAGGGTTGCCACGGACAGCATCTATTACATTTTCCTCATTTTCTACATTCACTTCAGTTGGCCGAATGGCTTTCTTTGGAGCAGGATTGCTTGTTTTTCGAAGTCTACGGAATGATGCACAAAATACTGTGTGAGCAGGTTGCTGTCTATTAGGATATTTTCTTCGGTATTCCGAGCTGCTCTTCTGGAGTTACCATTAGAATACCCATATTCAAATACAATATCTGCATATTCCTGAGTCGTGAAAGAATGCATTGTTATTCAAAACGTACACCAAGTATCAAATGAATAATTAAAATAACGTCATTTACCATATCAACCGATATTTTATGTCGGTCTACTTGATCAAAACATGGAAATAATTTTTTTCAAATGCTTGTAACTTCGAAACGAGAACAAATCAGACCTATGTTCATAGGAAAAAAAATGTTCAGAATGAGCACAGCTACCATCTGTCTAAGTTTGTCATAGAGCTTGTAGAACACCCTGTATATGTAGAATCATTGGATGAATATACCAATTCGCGAATTCTGCTTTCGTATTATTGAACCGGTTCAAGTCTCTGAATGGATTCTCATTTTACGGTTGGCAGTTAGGCCGACCTTAACCACAATAACATCCTTAAAAAACGACTTAAGAGACACGATATTTTGATAGCAGGTTTGGGGGTTAATTGAGAAGATCGAATTCGTGAAATCTTGAAATCCTCCTAATGATTTAGTAGATATATCCGTACGAAATTTTATTTTCCCAATACTACCAATAATGTAGATATGATCGGATCAAAATTCGGCACTTGGTTGAAAAATGACGGCGTGAAGGTTCATGCAAAAAGTCTTGAGGAAATGGATCCGAATGTGAACAAGATCGTAAAAGCTCCTGACCCCACTGCAGTGCTCTTCCAGGTTTTTAATCAGAAGCACCTACCAGCGGCATCGAACAAAAACTAGTTAATCCCATTTAACGCCATGTGGATTTTCATTCATTTAGCTTATAATTGGAACTGTATTCAATTGTCGATATCCTCTACCAATCATCATCCGCCAACTGAATTAACAGCTATGTAGCATATTAACAGATATAGTGTTAATATTATCTGGCAAATTTGCATTCTCCATATGGGGATGAAATGTCATTACCTGTATTTGATGAATTGTGAAATCGGTTGATATAATCATATATATATAAGCTGATTGCTATTAACTGTTGCTGAAGGCCAAGAATCATGCTTACAAGGCAGACCATGTATACAGATTAAGAAAGAATTCAAAAGGATGGTCGTTGCGAGCATCACACCAAATTTGAATGAAATAAACTGCCCCACAAGAGTTAGGGATATCGTATTCAATCGTTTTTAAAAGTCTGTAATCTTCGAGAAAATCGCTGTAAAATCATTTAAAACTCAATAACAACTTGAATCGATCCAATAAAAATCAGTATGAGACATTTCGTGAATCTGGTCGCCTCTTTTCTGAAGTTTGGTTCTATGCATATGCTTCATGAATGTTCTTATTTTGAAATGAAGTCAGTTTATCAACGACTTCGATTTTAAACGAGTTTTCTGAAAATGCCAAGACGTAAATTAACAAACGCTGAGGCTAATAGGGCTATCGGAATGCTACAGGGTGGCCTAACTCAGGTTGTTGTAGCGAAAAGGCTCCAAGTCAGCCAAAGTGTGATATCTCGACTTTGGAATAGGTTCAGGGAGATAGGTTCCGTGTTGGAAAGACCAAGGCTTCGTTGGCGACGAAAAACAACACCTGCTCAGGATCGTTTCATCCCCGTTTCGGCGAGAAGAAACCCTATACATCTACGTGTAGAATGCTACGGAATACTCTTCAAAATGCAGATGGGGTCAAAGTTTCCATCGAAACCATCAGACGACGTTTAACAGAGGTTAATCTAAATTCTAGACGTCCATTAAGAGGGGTTTCATTAACACGTGACCATAAGCGTCAAAGACTGGAATAGCCAAAGCAACATATCAATTGGAACGATCAATGGCGTAGTGTCATTATCACTGATGAATCCAGATATGGACGATTTTCAGATTCTCGAACAATAAGGGTATGGACAATCCCACGCATACCCCGTAATCGTCGCTATGTCCAAGAAGTCCATCCATTCCGAGGGGGTAGTGTTATGGTATGGGCCGGGATATGTTTCAACGGGCGCACAAATCTACACATTTATCCTGGGAATATGACCGCCTTACACTATAGGGATCATGTCATTGACAATGTTGTGCCAAATTTTTACATTGCTATTGGTGAAACTTTTCAATTTCTAGACGATAACGCTGGACCACACAGTGCAACCATAGTTGAGAATGTGCGCGAGGAGCTTGGTATTCCACATTTACCAATACCTCCGCACTCACCAGATTTGAATTGCATAGAACATGCATGGGATATGCTCCAAAGAAAATTAGATAATCATCAACCTACCCCAGAATCCTCAAATGATCTGAGAAAGCTTCTGCCCCGTTTATGGAACCAAATTCCTCAAGAAATGTTCAACAACCTCGTGTGTAGTATGCAAAGAAGATGTCAAGCTGTTATTGATGCCCGTGGAGGTCATACATTGTATTGATAGTCTTAAAATGCTTGAATTCTCTGGAAATATAATTTCGTTATTCTACTCGATTTTTCTTAACCACCTTGTATACGCTGCAGACCTTCAGGCTAAAATTAATTTGCAACTTGAAATCATAATAATATGAATTTTCATCACAAAAATCTTATTTCAACTATATTTTTTTGGAATTTAAGTCAATATACCAAACTCATGTGGAGCAGTTTAATAAACCCTCTAATGCATAGAAAGAACGATAACTTTCGAACAAGAATCAGATTTACATCAAGAATATCCAAATTTTGTGACTTTTTCAGGAAATATGGAACTCATGTTTATTATATGCACCTTTCTTGATGTATGCATACGAAATTTTGCACAAAGTTCTCAATTAGCATTTTCAAATTATCAGCTACGTTTCATCATGATTGAACCAGTATATTTTGAGTTATTCTAAAAAATGACGATATCGGGAAAAAAACCACGAAATTTTACATATTTTTTTACGATATCTTCAAGAATTATGATCATATCAAACTGAAACTGCTGTGAAATATAAAGCTCAAGGTTTGACCAGGATTCTTTTGAAATGTAATGAATAGTTACTAGGAACAAAATTTTTTTCGAAAGAACTTAAGAAAAAATTTTTGTTTGAATTTACAGACAACACAATCTCAACAAGATTTCGCAAAAGTAACAAGTTCTTATGCTTCAACTAATTGCCAAGTTTCAATTCAATCGCTTCACTAGTTCTCGAAATATCATAGAAATAACCTCAAAACTTCAAATGGCTTTAACTACGAAATCATTTAATGGATTTGGCCCATTAACGAACTCAACCTTCGCATTGTGAAATGCTACCAACTCTGAAATTTACAAGTCGATAGGATCCTCTGTACGCCCGTAATCGTGCTTACGGACGGATGGCCGGAAAGAATAGATTTTGACACCGGAAGCGTCAATTTTGAGTTTTTTTTTTCAGAAATTATTGATCACAGTCGGAAACAATTTTGTTCATATCTTGAGCTTCATTTTCCACAGCAGTGTACCGAATATCAATTCGATTGGCTTTCAGTTTTGAAGATCTTGGGAACAAATATTTAAATTTCCCTAGTTTTCTTCTCGATATCTTCGTTTTTTTCGGTATAACACTAGAAATTCTGACTCAATCATGATGAAACTTCGCAGTTAGTTTGAAGATGCTGAAGGATAACCTTGTGCAAAATTTCGTGATGATCGTGTCATTGAAACAATTTGAAAAAAAAAATAATTTTTTTTTTCAACTATTCAATATTGTGTGATCTCCTCATCATATTATCTGTAGTACCTACTGTATTTCAATTCGATCTAATCTGTATTTTTGGAAATATTGGGAAAATAAAATTTTGAATGGGTATATCTGCGGAATCATTGGGTGGATTTTACCCATTCAGGAATTCAATAATTTCAAAACTACAGATTAGATCGAGTTTAAATCCAGTACTTTATCGAAAAAAATCTAGAAAAGCACTGCCATGAAGACTGCAGCTTTTGCGCGCATGTTCAAATTAGTTGCCAAAGCGGTCATCTCCATTGAACATGCTCGCTTGTTCAAATTGGTTGCCAAAGTGATCATCTCCATTGAACATGCGCGCAAAAGCCGCTTCCTTCAAGGCAGTGCTTTTCTAGTTTTTTT
The DNA here is from genome assembly GCA_958510865.1 of Myrrha octodecimguttata. Taxonomy (NCBI): domain Eukaryota; kingdom Metazoa; phylum Arthropoda; class Insecta; order Coleoptera; family Coccinellidae; genus Myrrha; species Myrrha octodecimguttata. The sequence continues at coordinate 25,059,050 of OY294059.1, forward strand.
TTCCGTTCATTATCACCAAACATAATATTCCCTGATTTACACATTCTCGAACACAAAACAAACGTGCTACAACGCCATTTCAATAGTTTCCAAACTTTCCTCTTTCAAATAAAGGACGACTCTGTAGCATCCCTAACCCTATTCACATGTAAATGCGCGCTAAGCTCAACTTGAAACACATCAAAAACTTTTCAAACAGCACGCTATCTGCGCGTTATACATTCTTCCGATAGTAACACGTGTTCCTTCAGAATTCAACAAAGTAGTTCCTGAAGGGACAGTGATGAATGAAACTGGAGACGATGCTGTAGCTACGATAATATTTCACTTTTCAATTATGCCTTTATTCATGCGAAATTTGTGAAAGAAGGTGGATAAAACATGGCAGGAGACGAATGCTTCTTCTGAGGAACTCGTACGGGGTAGTTCTCTTTATTCGTATCACGTCTTCAGATTCGGTGCTAGGTTATTTATCATTCACTATCTGTGTGGTGTGTGGGTGAATTTTTTGTATTATTTTGAGGGTTTGCTTTGGATTGTCACTCCCAATATCTGAAACAGAACTATTAAAAATTATACAGGGTGATTCCGGAGGAGACCGTCAGATTTTGGGATAAGTTTACACTAGTCAAGACAGTCTCGGAACAATGTTTGGTTTATGGTTGGGGGTCCCTGTTAAGAATATACAGGGTGATTTGTCCGATTCGACCGATTTTACTTTTATTGATAACTTTGGTATGGCTTATTCGATTTCAATGAAATTTTCAGCGTAGTACAATAGTGTTGAACACATTCATTGTTTTCCTAAACTACGCTATCTGTTCACGATTGTACTATAATAAGTCATTATTTGAGAGTTTCTAATTTTTTGGCACACTTCTAGTTTTCCGAGAAAATCAAAAAATGATAATGTCGAAATTTGTCTCCAATCGATTCTACTTTTATTGATAACTTTGGTATGGCTCATCCAATTTTGATGAAATTTGCAATGTAGAACAATCTGATTGAGTACATTCAATAATCGTAACAATCACTCAAAATACAGTGTTGTAAAGGTGATAATTTCAGAATGCAGAATGCACCAGAGAGAGTAGCGCTCATCTTCATTCGCCAATACTTGAAATGATGACGGCTTTGGAAACGAATTTGAACATGCGTGTCACCACTGCTGACTTCACGTCAGTGTTTTTCTAGAATATTTTGTCATTTTTCCTACCTTTGTTTCTGCTTGTTACTTATTTATAACTTATTATCTGTTTCAGGACAGAAGTGGATCTGAATTTCCGAAAGAAAATGGTAAGTTCAACCCAGACTCAATTTATATGTTTTGAAAGTTTGAAACCACCACACACACTATTTGCTTAAATCTATTTATCCTATTCATACTACTTCGCCATTTCTCTACATACATCATTACGTTTTTACGCGGTTGTTCTGGGGAACAGCGCGTTATCGTTACGACTAAATGTCTGTAATTTCCGAATTTTGAGCTGAAATCGGTCTCAAACGACTAGGTTGGATTCACAGATGAAGAATCCGTGGTCAAATTTGATTCTGTTCGTCCGTCCGACCGGCTGTCCGTGTAACTCTCGGAAGAAAGGACCTAGAGTCTTGAAATTTTCAGGTTAGGTTTCGATTCTGAATATCTTGGTAAATTTCGTTAATGAGCCAAATTCGCGGAATGGTTTTTGTGTTATATTTGAAATTTTTATTTTTCAATAACTCGAAAAATATTTATCTGATCGAAGTGAAACTTGTTTGGTAGAAGAACATTATCAATAAGAAGAATACCTAATCCATAGAAAAATTTGAATAAAATTTTTTCGAATTGAAAACTTGCATATTTCATTTGAATTTCACTGAAATCTCTAAATCACCATTTCAAAATCGGGGTCAATACTTGTATAGATGACCGCTTCGGCAACGGAACAAGCGCGTAAAAGCTCCTGACCTCACGTCAGTGCTTTTCTAGGTTTTTTTTTATAACTTGACAGTTTCACCGATGTAAGTAGAACCATAGAACATGAGGTAGACGTTTTTGTGTGCTTTTTATTGTATTCATTTTAGTGGACAGCTTCAACACATTTTATTTATGATACATATATCGCTGAAGACCTACTAAAAACGAAAAGCGAACTCCCCACTCTACGAAAGAGCTTTTCCTGCATATATTTTATACCTGGTTTTGACCGATAGATTTCCTCTTCATCCGTCTCATTCGCCCTCATTTTCCGCACCTCGTGAAAAGCAATTTGCGAACCGTTTCAACGTCATGATTTCATGTTTTTCAAGAAAATATTAAATTTTTATTCGCCCTGCTTCCGTACTTCTATATTAGTTCTTTTTGTTGATCCTTCGCCGACCTTCATTAAACCAAAATTTATGATGATTTTTCTACTTGCTTGGGTATTTTAAATGAATAATTTTCCGCAAACCGACTGGGAAATATTAATTTCAGGGATATATAAGGAAAGTTTTACCACATGTTGTTCTTGTATTGAGCGGAGAGTTAGGTATTTCCGGTTTGTGCGCATATTCTGGGAAACAGCGTGCTATCGTTTTGTCCAAATGTCTGTAATTTTCGATTTTTTTCCCGAAAATGGTTTCAAACGACTAGGTTGGACTCACTAATGACGAATCTGGTGTCAAAATCGATTCTGTCCGGCTAGCCGGCCGGCCGACGACACGATAACTGTCAAAGGAAGCGATCTAGCGACTTGAAACTTTCAGATTTTTTTCATTGGAAGCGGCGGTTATGTTCGTTAATGAGACAAATCGGTCAAATGGTTTCGGGATTATGGTTATTTCAATTTTTGAGATAAATTCCCTGATATTTCAGGAACTACTCATGCGATGAATTGAAACTTAGTTAGTTGAAGCAAAAAAGACACAACTTTTCACGAGATTTCGTTGAGATCACACTGTCAGTAAATTGAAGAATTTTTTTTCCAAATTTCCTTCGAAAAAAGTTTTTTTTCATCACACTGACTTGCCTGAGCAATGTGCATGACGTGCATCCAATTCTCGTTTCAGTTCGCTGTTTCATAGATTTTGCAGTTTGTGCAGCACCATTCCGACGAAAAAACATTCTGTTCATGTGGTTTTACCTCATTCTTTAGAATCTCCTACACAAATTTCAATACTTCCGTAAAACCACATCGGATCGTGTTCAAATCATGTGATATAAAGTATCCCGGTTGGCCATGATTTAGGTCTATCATGTTTTTGTAACTAAAACCAAGGCAGGTTGGCGCTCCTGAAATGTCGACAACGTCATAATAATTCGCTTTGATTGTATTGTATTGAGCCTTAAGTAGGTAGTCATGTTTGAATTGAACAAATTCCTTAACGAATAATTTCAAAAGTTATATATTTCGTGGAATTGTTTCGATAGGAAGTAGTACATTGAAAATGAACTTGGTATATCCTATGTTGGCAGAAAATTGAATTTTTATGCACGAAAATAACATGAATTATACAATATCTCATTCAATGCTATTTTTTCTAATATTTTAGGAATGGCTTTTTTTTGGGAATTGAATATTTGAGTTGACTTCAAAGTATGTCCATAAAACATAATTCCATATCTTGCTTTTGACTCGAGTACTGCATGATAGGTAGGTTTCATTGAGAATTTATGCAGATATCTTGTCATTACAAAGATAACAGACTGAAGCGAAGCTGCATCCCAGTTTAGAAATATGTTGATCCCAATCCATTGTATGTATCATTCACGTAGATTCCCAAGACCTTTGTAAATGGAGTTAGTTCTTTTGAGGTTAACTGTGACACAGGTTTCGAAATACTACTACATTTTCACACTGGAATATTTCAAGTTGTGTAACAAGGTATTTAAATGACTTCTGTAGTCTTATTTCTTGAGAATTTAGAAAAGTCGGGAATTCGAAGCAACGGACTACTCTATCCATCATTTTTCAGTAAAATTCAAAAAGACTCTATTCTTGATTTCCGTACAAGAAAAAAGCTCTACTGAATCTTCCAACCATGTTTACATACGTGAAATATTTCCAATATTAACTGAGGAGAAAGTTTCTTCAAGATTCGCCTGGTCTTTGGAATTATTGAATTCACATAATATTTTCTAAAATTCATTACTTTCCAAATATAGATTCACATTTTGAAAAATAAGTAATTACTACGACCTCTTTGTAGAGAGGACAACGTTGTGAAGTTATCTGACAGGAAAATGACTATAACCTAACATTTTCAAAATATACACGGTGAAATCGGTCAGGATTTCATGGCAAACCGGGATACTTTATAAAAGTGAATGGAGTATAGTCATCCTCAAAATTCGAAAATTACAGACATGGCTGTGATGACAACGCTTTTTTTCTGTACAAAAAAATCCTCAAATCAAACATTTTCATTAGGTATCATGGTTGATTCGTGAACGAGCGTTTCACTTCTTAGAAACTATTTCCTAACGGAAATCCTAGAAACGTCATTGTCGAACAGAAATCTAACGGATCTTCTGGGGGTTCGAATTCCATAGCCTGCTACGGAGTGTTCAATGGCTTCAAAGACCCCATTATCTGATTCGGCGAAGGGTCCCACAAAACTGACAGTACAATAGATCTAAATTTCCACCTGGGGTCATATGCTGATTTTGGAAGGTTATAACCAGGAAATATACATATATTGTAATCGGATGCTCGACCTATAGGTCAGCTCAAAATATGCGTATAATGAGCAGGACCTTTGAATTCATGATATTATACATTCAAAGGAGATTTAAATGTTTTTTTGTCGGGGAAAATTATGAGTTCGGCTGGTGGAGAACGAATACACTCGTTATATATATTCAATGTATTCTTTATGGTTTTGACCACCGTTGAAACAATGGATAAAATAGCCAAATCTTGCTGGTTATCTCACAAACAATCCGATATGTTTGACGACTAAAAAATGCATAGGAGACATGGTGACAATGGGGGTTTTCCTTCAAACGAAAATGCGGTAATTTTCATGAAAAACCTTTAGAACATCATATTTTAAACATATAATTTCAATATTATATTTTAAAAAAATGGTTGATTACCTTAAACTGAAAACAAAAAGGGGGATTTGAAATTTAAAGGAATTTGTCTTTAGTGCACGATATGGCAACGTCGAATTCAGCTTTCTCGGAAAGAAAAGGACGTCAAATGTGTTACTTTGCTTAGGAAAACAGAGATAGCTATACTTCGATCTGGTTAGAGTAGAAGACAACGACCAAGGAATAGAAAAAGAAGAGCACAGACTGTCATACTGTCATATTACTGACAATTCGCAAACGGAAATTGTTTGGTTATATTGACAAATAATACATGTGTACCTCAGAATAGAAATAAATATTTCAATATTCTATAGTAGAACAAGCTATCCTACTAAACACCGTTGTCACTTCGTGCATGCCTGGCAAATCCCTTCAAATGTTAAAACCCAAATTTTGAAATCTGATTCTGTATACTTTCTGAAGGTAATTTGGGAAAATGATGAATAAAGCCCATAATAATTATGTTCAAATATGCATTTGCAGTAATAACCCAAATTCAGGAAACACCCCAATTACATATTCATAGTCCGAAAAGTGGTCCTTATATCGACCAATTTCTACTTCAATAGAATGAAAAAATTTAAATATTCACGAAAATATTCAGGGTTCCGCAACAGTGGCGCGCTGTTCGGTATCTCTGTTTAGGAAACAGATCGAAATCTAGTTTTCTATGATGTTTAATTATTGCTCGAACTCGACAAATTGAAAAGGTTTTCGGCAACACAGGGTGTTCAATTTTTTCTGGGCGTGTCCCAACTTTGTTTCTTTAATGGCAACCTAAATTTTTCATTACCCTTTTGGTTTCTACGTGAAAAATAAAATACACTTTATACATATCTTTAGAACAAAAATTTCAACAGTTTTCGAGATATTCTGCCTGATATGTCTTTTTTTACAATATTCGTCACCCAGAGTATTTGCGTTTATTAAGTTGTGCCGCGTCACACTAGAATTTATTTTATTTCTGGTCAAATATTGATTATTGCTTGTCGATCCATAAGAAGCATCAAAAAAAGCTCTACAAATTTTGTCTAGTAGTCCTTATGGCAAAATTCACTAGTTTCCCTTGAAACAGGTGTTTTTGCGCGCATGTTCTAGGGGAACAGCGTGCTATCGTTGTGTCCAAATGTTTGTAATTTTAGAATTTTGAGCCGAAAATGGTCTCAAACGACAAACGATTCTGTCCGGCTTCCCGTCCGGCCTTCACCACGATTACGGACTCGAAAATTTCAGGGTAGGTTGCATTTCAAAATGCGGAGGTTGAGTTTGTTGGCAGGCAAAATCGGTCGAACGGTTTAGGAGTTATAGTCATTTGAAGTTTTGAGATGATTTCCCTGAAATTTCGAGAACAACCAAGGCGATTGGATTTAAACTTGGCAGATGGTTTGACCTTAGGGACTCGCAACTTTCGAGGAATTTCGTTTAGATCATGCTATCAGTAAATCAAAAAAAAACATTTTTTTCGGCAACTATGCCTTGAGCTTTATATTTCGCAGCAGCGTACCAAATTTCAGTTCGATTCGATAATAAGTTTTGGAGATATTTCGAAAAAATATATCAAATTTCGTGATTCAATCATGATGAAACTTGGCAGCTAGTTTGAAAATGCTGATTGACAACTTCATGCTAAATTTCGTGGTGGTCGTATTATCAGAACATTTTCTCATCTTCTGATCATATTATCCTCATGGAATTCTGTATAAACCTTCGAACTGTCATTTTTCGATAAAGAATTGGATTCTGTATTTATGGAGATATTGAGCAAATAAAATTTTGAATGGGTATATCTGCGGAATCTTTGGGTGGATTCTAGCCTTTCAGGAATTCGACCTTCGTATCTTAGGTCCGAACCTTCCCTACAAATATCGAGTCAAAGTTATTTCTTTCGGAATGGCCGACCGTAAACACAATAACTTCCGGAAGAAACGACCTGGAAAGTCGATATTTGTAGAGAAGGTTTGGGGTTTGATAACGACGGTCGAATTCGTAAATGTGCGGTGCGCGCAAAAGCTGCAAACTTCACGTCAGTGTTTTATCCTCAACGCCCTACCCTGTATCTCGAAAACGAATGGCGTTACGAAACTTTTCAAAGAGCAAACCCCAATTTTTTTCAGTTTTATACCTATCCTAGAGACGGAGTGCCCTTTTTGTAACACCCTGTATACTTCTTTTAATTTTTCCCCCATATCAAACAATCGAAATCGAGTGTAATTGAAATCCTTTTCTATTTGAACAACTACACACCCCTGTTCGATGTTTGATTTTCCATTTGTTCAAATCGCTAATGATTCGAGCCAACACTCCGTCATTTCGACATTCCTACTTTATACAATCATCGAATAGTTCGGATACTTCGACCTTTTGGCAAATTCTGCAACCCAATTCCTCTGCAGAGTAAACAGAGGCGCCCTCTCACCCCCGTTCGACATTCCTGAAGTCCCGCGAAACTTTATGACTGCCGAGTTCTATTCGGCGAACTCGAGCACCGAGAACTTACAGTTAATATTCGACAACCATTCGGAGTAACAAATCTAGGAGGCAAAGTTTTGATATTCTGTCATACGGGAGATGAAGGCGGAATTCTTTAGCCGATTTTAATGAAAAATTTCGAGGGTGAAATGGGTAAACTTGTCGTCTAAATTTGCTAATCATGATGACTCGAGTCGTTATGGTTTTGGAAGTTTCTAGATTCTAGAATGCAATATGCATAACGTGTCTGATCATATTTTTGAGCGCATGTTCTACGGAACAGCGTGCTATCGTTTTGTCCAATTGTCTGTAATTTTCGAATTTGGTGCCGAAAATGGTCTCAAACGACTAGGATGGACGAATCCGGTGTCAAAATCTATTCTATAAGCACGATTACGGGCGTACGGAGGATTCTATCGACTTGAAGATTTCAGGGTTGGTTGCACGTCAAAATGTGAAGGTTAAGTTCGTTAATGGGCATAATCGGTCGAACGATTCCGGGTTATAGCCATTTGAAGCTTTGAGATTATTTCCCTGATATTTTGAGCACTTCTGCTGCGATTGGATTGAAACTTGGCGGTTAGTTGGAGCATGGGGACACACAATTTTCGGAAAATGCCAGTAAATTCTGAAAAAATGTTTATTCGAAATTTTTTTCGAAAATTTTTTTCCTTGGAAACTGTTCATGATATTCAGGAAGCATTCTGATTCTGGTTATTCCTTGTACTCCATACGTCAAAGCAGTGTATCATATTTCAATAGGATAGGATTATTATTTTCGGAGATCTTGTGAAAAAATATGTCAAATTTCGTGTTTTTTCTCGATATCGTTTTTTTTCGGAATAACTCAAAACGTACTGATTCAATCATGATGAAACTTGGCAGCTAGTTTAAAAATACTGATGGACAACTTTATGCAAAATTTCGTGATGATCGTGTCATTAGAACAATTTGAAAAAAATTAAATTTTTTTTTTCGAATATTCAATATTCTGTGATCTTTTTTCATATTGTGTTCATCAAATTCTGTCTGAATTTTTTTTTAATTGTTCTGATGACACGATCATCACAAAATTCCGCATGAAGTTGTTCCTCAGCTTCTTCTAACTAGCTGCTAAGGTTCATCGTGGTTAAATCAGTATTCCTTGAAAAAAAAAACAACGATATCTAGAAAAAAATTCGAAATTCAACTTATTTTTCCCATTATCTCCGAAAATATTATTCGTATCGAATTGAAATTTCTTACACTTCTGCTCAAGGTATGAGCAAAATTCTGCTCGAATATGATTGATAGTTTCTAAAAAAAATTTTATTCATATTAAGTGACCATACGATCGCAACGAAATTTCGCTTAAAGTTGTGAGTCGTAATGCTTCAATTCCCTGCCAAATTTCAATCCAACCACTACAGTAGATCCTGAAATATCCTCAAAATTTCAAATGGCTGTTACTCCGAAACCATTTGGCCGATTTAGCCCATTAACGAACCTAAGCGCGCTATTCCGAAGTGCGAACCCTAAAATTTCCGAGTCGCTACTTTGCTCTATTCAAGAGTTTTCGTGTCCACGGCCGGCCGGCCGAACGAAAAGAATCGATGTAGTTACCGGATTTCAAACAGTGAGTCCAATTAGTCGTTTGAGACTATTTTCGGCTCGAAAATTAGAGACATTTGGACGAAATGATAGCATGCGCTCAAAGAATAGAACAATATTTGACAATACTAGTTCGCAGTACACAATATAAATAGGTTTGTACATGAACTACACAAATTACACTTACTCCACTGATTCTGTTCGGTGTGTTTTTTTGTAAGCTTGCACTCTGTTCGTTGCGGAACTTTTGGCAGTTGGTGTAGTCACAAATTACGTGAGAGTGAGGTTATCTTCTGTGATGGTTATGCGTAAATATAATTCATAATCATAGACATCTGTGGTTGTCTCTGGTTACTGGTTGGACGTGTTTTGTTCTTTATGTGTGGATATTTTTGAACGAAATCAATTTTCATCATATCGTTATTTGGAATGGAATTCTGTCCGTGACGACTTTAGAAAACCTTTACGACGGATCTGCATCAAAGAATTCTGTCATCTTAGGTTTGCGTAAAATCATCTATCATATATTTGTATTCTGTGAGAATCATAGAACAGATTGAACTACACTAAGTCCACTAATTCAGTTATCTGTGACTACACTCAGCTGCACTGAGAATTGGAAGTCAGTGGAGTTGGTGTAGTTAGTATAGTTCATGAAGGTACAACGAACAAACCTATAGTTACTCAAACAATTGGTCGATAACTAACTAACTAAGCATTTTTGGTTGATTGGATGATTAGCTCTGATCAAGGGGGAATATTTGTTGATTTATCGACGGATATTCGTCCTTGTGATTATGTTGCATATTATTGTTAAGCATACTGTTATATTAAATAAGGTATTGGTTTACTGTTATGTATTCATTGTATACATGGCTATAGTTGGCTATTCAGAAAGGATTTGCAAGCGGTTATCAAAGCACTTAAACAGTACATTTTTCACTGTTTCCCAGAAAAATTTTATACTTTGCTGAAAAGAATCGGTGGTTCAGCCGCCCTGCACAAATTCTAATCTCACTCCGACAAAATCGATCCAACATCAAAAAACAGACAGACATCTCGAAAAATCACGAAACTTCAACACCAGAAACCTCGACGCGTGTTATTTATGCCATCGCCGAAATAATAGCACGACGCCCCGGCGGCAGAGATCAAAAGAAAAGAAAAAACCGAACCGCCTATGCAGAAATGCGATATATTCGCTCATTGTGCGAACTATCCTACGGACAACAAACCTAATTTTCTGTAGACGCGGCCCCTTTATCTCCGGGCGTCTTACTAGGGGCAAAACTACATAAAAGGAGGGCGCTAAATCCTTTTTATGCGAATTGGATAGGGACGCAATGGTGCGAATAACATCTCATTAAAGAATTTATGGCTGGAGGACTCAAGAACGATCCGTCACGATTTTCTGCTGTTTGAACTAGAGGTCTTCTGTAAATTGGTGCAATTGTTTCGATTCAAGGATCCGCGGGAATTTGTTGAGGAGTTTTTGGAGGTTTCCAACTCCATTTCGAGCTTCACGGTGAATAAGAGATCTATTCGAGGACAATTCGGGGAGTTTTACGGGTTAAACTGATGTTATACGATGTTGTTCCTGTGAACTTCTGTATTTTGCGAAGTTTAAGCTATTCTCCATTCAATTTTATCTGTTCATTTGGTTGGCCTTGATAATTTGACATAGTTCACTCTGTATAATTGAATTAAAGGTAGGTAGGTTCATATTTCTGTTGTATAACCACGCGTCGTTGTCGTTTCTACATAATGGCAGTAGATGTGACGTAAGTAACTAGATCGGACAGAGATTCTGAAAGTATGAAGTAAAGTATCATTGAAGAATTTATGACAGAGAGACTCAGAAACGCTTCATCAAGATTTTCTGCTGTTTGATCTAGGTTTTTTTGTGAATTGGTGCAATTGTTTCGTGTCAAGGATCCACGATAATTTGTTAAGGAGTGTTTGGAGGTTTCCAACATCATTCCAAGCGTTACGGTGAATAAGAGATCTATTCGAGGACAATTCGAGGAGTTAAACTGATGTTATACGATGTTGTTTCCGATGAACTTCTGTATTTTGAGGAGTTCAAGCTAATCTCCATTCAATTTTATCTGTTCATTTCGTTGGCCATGATGATTTGACCTAGTCCACTCTGTATAATTGAATTAAAGGTAGGTAGGTTCATATTTCCGTTATACAACCACGCGTCGTTGTCGTTTCTACATAATGACAGTAGATGTGACGTAATTAACTAGATTGAACCGAATAGATTCTGAAAGAATGAAAGAACGTCTCATTGAAGAATTTATGGCTGAGAGACTCAGAAACGCTTCGTCAAGATTTTCTGCTGTTTGAACTAGGTTTTCTGTGAATTGGTGCAATTGTTTCGTGTCAAGGATCCACGGAAATTTGTTAAGGAGTTTTTGGAGGTTTCGGACTCTATCCCAAGCTTCACGGTGAATAAAATATCAATTCGAGGATAATTCGAGGAATTTAACAGGATCAACTGAGGTTATAAGATGTTGTTTCATGTGAACTTCTGTATTTTGCGAAGTTTAAGCTATTATCCATTTAATTTTATCTATTCATTCGGTTGGCCATGATAATTCAACCTAGTTCTCTCTGTATAACGAGGGTTTTTCCTTCAAACGAAAATGCAGTAATTTTCATGAAAAACCTTTAGAACATCACATATAATTTCAATATTGTATTTTTAAAAAAATGTTTGATCACCTAAAACTGAAAAATAAAAATGGGGATTTGCATTTAATGGGATTTGTCTTGAGTGCACGATATGACAACGTCGAATTCAGCTTTCTCGGAAAGAAAAGAACGTCAAATGTGTTACTTTGCTTAGGAAAACAGAGATAGCTATACTTCGATCTGGTTAAAGTAGAAGATAACGACCAAGGATAAAAAAAGAAGAGCACAGACTGTCATACTGTCATATTACTGACAAATCGCAAACGGAAATTGTTTGGTTATATTGACAAAGAACACGTGTGTATCACAGAAAAGGAATGAATATTTGATTATTCTATAGCAGAAAAAGCTATTCTTCCAAACACCGTTGTCACTTCGTGCATGCCTGGCAAATCCCAACCCCAATTTTGAAATCTAATTTTGAATACTTTCTGAAGGTTATTTGGGAAAATTATGAATCAAACCTATAATAATAATGTTCAAATTTGCATTTGCAGTAATAACCCAAATTCAGGAAAAACCATTGAAATAGAGGTAGGTTGATATTTCTGTTACATAACCACGCGTCGTTGTCGTTTCTACATAATTAGTTTTCGTTGGACCACACTGTATATATAAAATATAAAAGAAATATGTACAATACTATGTACATTGGGGACCGAACAAACAACAACCATCGAAAATGATGCAGCTCAAAAAACACCTATTACTTCCGTTACGGAAGGCAACCATTGGCAACTGAAAACTCCAGAATCTCTGGCATATCCACCCTCTAAAATTTGTTTTCAGATCGAGATCTCAGTCTGCGCGGCTGTTCTTGCGAAGATGATTGAATAATAGAAAGCGAAAATCAATCACCCTTTATGCCGTAATCGAATCAATTCAGGCTTTCTGGGGCCCCGCCGTCGGTGCCCTCGAAGTAGTTTACACGTTCAATTTGAAATGGAAGTTATTCCTGATTCTCAGGTCGTTCCGGGGTTAATCGAGCCAGGAAAATGTGCACGGAAAAATGTTGCCCTGCTTCTCAGGCTTGAATACGATGCGAAATTCGATGGTCCTGCGGCTTTCGGATCGTTTCTGTGGAGGGTTCTCTTCGGATTCTTCAGATTTCGATTGGCAATTAGGGTGTCCTCGGTAATCGAACTGCTTGGATTGATGGAAATGCGGGATGAAAAACTTAACTGTCTGTTGAAAACAAAATGAGTTGAAGTAGTCGGAACTTTAATTGAAAAAGAAGCAGACAGTATATGACCCTATTCGTTTGCGAGAATCATTTTACTCAAATTCTTCAATGGATCTATCTGCAGAATAATTTGGTGTATATCACCCATTCACGAATTTGTCCTTTGTCAAAACCGACTCAATAAAAGTTATTTCTTCCGAAAGTTATTGTATTTACGATGTGATGTGAGGTGGACCGTTTTCAGATCAGATTTCAAAAATGGCAGATGAAGAGGTACAACGTTTTGTTCTAAGAACTGCTCAATTCTCAGAGGTCAAAGATAGATAGTTATAACCCATTCAGAAATTTGGATCGAATTGCAATCTAGTACTTTATCGAAACTTATAGCTTGAGGTTTATGTAGAATTTTGCGAGGACCATGTGAAAAAAGATTTACGTTTGGCAGGGTCAATACGTGTATAGATGACCGCTTTGGCAACGCAACAAGCTCGTAAAAGCTCCTGACCTTACGTCAGTGCTACCTTGAACTACGACACATTGTCTCGTCGACGTTCAAACTGGTGCAGGAAACGGCAGTAATGGATGGCGAAATGGCATCATGTCGTATTGATCGATGAATCCAAACTCTGTCCAGGTATGCTTGAATGCATTGATGTGGGGTGTCACTGGTGTCACTTGGTGATTCTTTCAAAGTGTAATACTTCTAATGTCACTGAGTATATGCACAACCACCTTCATGTTGAATCGACAACACCGCATATAGTTATCTGACATGAAAAACATTCCAACGTTACTTTACTCTTTTATACAGAATGAAATTTAGAGAATTTCGATTGCCTACCGACTGACTTTAGAAGAGTTAATGGAGTATGCATACATATTATCCATTCATTTTTAAAAACTTTCCCGGTTAGCCATGGCATTCTGACACATTTCACCGTGTATATTTTGAAAATGTTAGGTTATAGTCATTTTCTTGTCAGATAACTACACAACGTTTTCCTCTCTACATAGAGGTCGTAGTAATTACGTATTTTTCAAAATGTGAATTTAGTTTGGGAAAATAATGAATTTGAGAAAATACTATGTGAATTCTATAATTCCAAAGACCTGGCGAATGTTGAGGAAACTTTTTTCTCTGTTGATACTGGAAATATTTCACGTATATAAACATGGTTGGAAGATTCAGTTATGCTATTTTCCTGTACGGCAATCAAGAATCGAGTGTTGAAATTTTACTGAAAAAAATGGATAGAGATAGAAAAAAAAATAAATGAACGAACAGACAAACCTATGAAATTCCCTACTTTTCGGAATTCTCAAGAATAAAACCTACAGAAGACATTTAAATACCTTATTGCATAACTTAAAATACTCCACTTTGAAAATGTTGAATATCTTGTGAAGAATTATTGATTCCAAATTATCAGGGTTACGACCAGAAAAAGCAGATTTCAATTCTACAGAGCACTTCCTGATACTTTGTCTCTGCTTCTTCAAAACTACCTTCGGCATTTTTCGTTTCCAAGCGTGATGATTATGTTGAGATTGAGAGTAGAAATTGCTATTTGGCAACGTCGCTGAGAATTATTTTGACATTGCCGATAGTTCACGAGTGCCAACCTGCGTCAGTTTTAAGTGAAAAAACTTGATAAACCCAAATCATGGCCAACCGGAATAGTTTATAAAAGTGAATAGAGTATTCATACCATCGAAAACATAACCCTACTTCGGACAGACACCTAAAAACACTCAACTTTTCCGGTCTTCTCGTAGCGCCATTCTCTTCTCTAATTCTATATCGGCCCAAATAAAAACAAACTGGAAGAAAGTTGCTAAGGTCTTCACGTCAGGTAGGCATTATTCAAATGCTTCATCCCCATTCGGAGAGAACTTTCCATAGGAAGTTTGCCAGAGGTTCTTATTGCCGCTATAAATACCAGGGGAATAGGGTTGTTGCGGTGTCTATAAATGAACCGACAAGAACAACCTGATGTCAGGCAGGCTCCTCTCTACCTACAAAGACAGCTTTGCACGAGTTTCGGCTACACTCCGGTAATGAGTTAAGTTATTTAAACCGGCTATTTAGTAGTGGAGTAAAGAGGATAAACCAAACAGCTGACTGTACCCCTATTTGGAGTCATTAGTCGAGTAAATATTGTTAGAGCGTGAAAAGTGTTGCTGATGGTAATTGAATTCTGTCGTTCTTCCTCTTTGCTTAGGGGATGCCAGTGGACGATGTGTGTTGTTGTTTCCGCAATGCTGTTATGGAAAATGCCAAAAAAGATCGTTTATGGTATATTTAGTTATGAAAGTTTATTGTGATTACCTCCGGAAAATTCTGATGGGCCGTGCAACCGTTTGCACGCCTATGTTAAAATGTAACCTTTTCCATAGAGTAAAGTATTAAGGATGTCCTTGTCATGCGTTGTTGTGTGACTTCGTTGAACGAAACAAATGATTTGATTGATTTGCTTATTAGAAATTCTCCGAATTTTCTTTTTCCGTCTTTCATGTGAAGGAGGAAACACGTTTCGTACCTGGGTAAATTTTTATCTGCAATCATCCACGTTGAAAGTGAATTTTTCTGAAATTAAAGTTGACGAGATATAACCTTACTCTCGGTAGGTTGTAGTTTACTCAATCTAATTAGTCATCTCACCAGGAGGGAGTTATTTAGATGGTGTGCTGGTTCCGAATTTATTCTCGTCTGCGTGTTGTTTTCGGGCACATGTTTCTTGCACTTGCTTTTTCTGCTCGCATATTTTTGGTTTATCTCATTTTTCATCCCGGAACGGGATTCCTTCTCAGTTTTGTAGTTAATTTCATTCATTGTTTTCATGATTATCTTGTTTAATATTGGGAATCTAGAAGCAGTCATGTTGGACTTTTATGCGTGCACTGATGTTTTTTCGTTCATTTCATATAGTTCCTTGTCGGGGACTAGAAATCCCGTTTGAGATATCTACCACTGGCTGTATAGTCCAAGAAGAAACTCCGTGTCGGGGGACTAGAAATCCCGTTTGAAGATATCTACCACTGCCTGAGTATCAATCACTGCCTGAGTATCAATCAGAATTGGAATTTTCGAAATCAAAGGTGAAGTAGAAGTTTTTCTGCAGCATTTAGTACTTTTCCGTCTGCAAGAAGCATTTGGAAACAGCATCCAGCGAATTCTTGGTCAATAATTTGAAGGAAGAACTCGAAGCACAGCTTCAAGAACTTGGCTGTCAACATAATTAATACATTATCTGGAACTTTCCTCATGGAAATGTTGGAAAGGAGTATTTAGAATCTCTTTCATGATGCTCTGAACATTGCATTCCTTCTGAGGAGTCATAAATACGTAGCTGAACACTCAATGGGGGTTTTTCCTGAATTTGGGTTATTACTGCAAATGCAAATTTGAACATAATTATTATGGGTTTGATTCATCATTCTCCCAAATTACCTTCAGAAAGTATTCAAAATCAGGTTTCAAAATTGGGGTTTGGGATTTGTCATGCATGCACGACGTGACAACGTTGTTCAGTAGAATGGCTTTTTTTGCTATAGAATAACGAAATATTTATTTTCCTATTCTGTGGTATACACGTGTTCTTTGTCAATATAACCAAACAATTTCCGTTTACGATTTGTCAGTAATATGACAGTATGACAGTCTGTGCTCTTCTTTTTCTATTCCTTGGTAGTTGTCTCCTACTCTAACCAGATCGAAGTATAGCTATCTCTGTTTTCCTAAGCAAAGTAACACATTTGACGTCCTTTTCTTTCCGAGAAAGCTGAATTCGACGTTGCCATATCGTGCACTCATGACAAATCCCTTTAAATGCAAATCCCCATTTTTATTTTTCAGGTTTAGTGGATCAAACATTTTTTTAAAAATATAATATTGAAATTACATGTATGAAATGAGATCTTCTGAAGGTTTTTCGTGAAAATAACTTCTCGTTTGAAAGAAAAACCCCCATTGGAAGCAGGATTTCTTTTCTGGATCTTTCTGAAGCCAAGGACACCACTGGATCTCGTTTATAATTAAGATAACCTATAGAATTGTGTAGTTTCGAGAGATTGGGGAATCAATTTGATCGATCAAGATTGTAATCGGTAAATTCTTGTATATAATTTCTAATTATAGTGTTAAAAACTGACAAGGGGTTTTGTTGCTGGGATTTATCAAGCCCCCCCTGAGAAATTGGTAGTGGATTTGCATGCTCTAAAATATGAGGTCAGTTGGACCGTTACAGTCATTTAACAAAAAGTTCCTATGTTGACGTTTTGAATACTTTCGACTTTTTTGTAGTTTTTTGAATGAGCAACTGAAATTTCAAACTTTTGGTCTCTTGTGATTTCTTCATATCAAGCTTCGGCTAGTAGACGAAAAAAATTACTGATATTACAACCAAATATTCAAAATTTTCCACTTCCTTCCCGAAAATGGTCTCAAACGACTTGGTTGGACTCACTGATGACGAATTATCTTTCAATCTCGATTCTGTTCGGCTGGCCGTGAGCACGATAACGGTTGTAAAGAGTATCCCGTGGACTCGAAATTTTCAGGGTAGGTTTTAATTCAAATTGCGACGGTCAAGTTCGTTAATGGGCAAAATCAGCTTAACGAGTTGTAGTAATCGGAAATTTTTAGCTTATTTCTCTGTCATTTCAGGAACTACCTGAGCGATTGGATTGAAACTTGGTAGTTAGTTGAAACATAACGACTGTACAGTTAGTTGATTTGAAAATCAGTTTCTCGGAAGAAAATTGGAAAAAAGATTCTCCATATCTGAAAAAAAATTTGTTCAGACCTCTATTCCGCGCCGTGTATCGAATTTCAGTTTGTTATAGCTGTAAATTTTGAAGATATTAGAAAAAATATGTGATATTATGTGGATTCTTCTTCATTTTCGTTGTTTATTCCGAATAAACCCGAAAATGTACCGATTTAATCATGTTAAAACCTCGTAAGTTTTTCAGAAATGCCGAAGAACAACTTTGTGCCAAATTGTGTGAAAATCGGGTCATTGAAACGAGTTGAATAAAATTAAAAATTTACATTTCTCGTGAATATCCTACGAAAGCTATCAAAGCTCCCGTTTAACACTCTCTAATTCGACACATCAACAATTCAGTGTTCCACTGTCGACAATTAAATCAAACGAAGCAGGACACTCCAGTTGAGCTCCAAAAAAACCTCAACGATACAGTTAATGTCCTACCACCCACCACTCAGTAATTTACCAATGTGTTTGGTAGTTGACAAGTTGAAACGGCCATTCTAGAATATATCGCAGTAGAAGCCTATATTGCCTATGTATTTATGTTAATTTGGGGTCATCTGGTATACATTCAATTTAGAATGCGTCAAACAGTACACACATAATTTATATTAGTCACTGTTCCAGACGAAACAATATTGCAATATCTCTAAATCTCCATCCGAACACCCTATTCTGACATGCAGATGGGCTTGTCTGTCTGTTCGTCAGCGCACGTATCGCTAGAAAAGGACGACTATCTGTCGTGTTGAAAACGAAGGGTTTGGGTAGTTTGGCTTGATTGGAATTCGTGCTGATTGGTTGTTCGGGAATTCGAGATGGCATCGCTGCTTGTGATCGAAAAGATCCTAAAGGTGAAAAAATCAGTGAAAATATAGAGACGCGAATTCAGGAGCTTTCCCGCACTCGTTCTAACTCACGTGGAAATCATTTCTACGTATATTGATTGATGAACAGGGTGAGTTTTCAAGTTGTATATTAATTTAAACCATAGACTCCTCGCATAGAATAAAACACTTTTTTTCATTTACCTTTTTTCCAGATTCGGCTCTGGTAAAAAAATACAGGTTGTCGAAATTTCCAATAAAAAACTTTAAGTCTGTCTCTTGAAGCTTTTACATGTTTTCTATAACCGTGACACATGCTCTTCAGTGATAACTTTTATTATGCTTCAAAGGGTTTTCTAGTAATAGATTCGCCAATTCATATCATTACAAGAAATCACCATGAAGAATCCAGATATAGTTTATCTTAAGTCGCCATAAGAATTTTCAGTCATTTCAGAATACTCAATTTTTCTTTGTAATTTCCCCTCAAATGCCCCGTTTTCGAGATATTCGCATTGAATGTTATAAAATCTGATAAACATTTGAGAAATTTTCCTATTTTTGTGGATCAGCCCTTGAGCTAGTAATTGCCCTGAATTAAGTTCCGCCTGTGTTCATCTGCACCACTGAATACACAGTTATTTATATATTTTGTGACCAGAGCATAGAAATGGGGATGAGAGCTCCATGTCTATGGACCAGACTTTCCATAGAATTCAAGAGTTGTGTAGGTCAGTTGAATGATTTTATATAATTCATTTATAAATTTGGTGAAAATATGGATATGGAATTTTCAATATGAGAATGGATAAAGAAGGAATTGTTTATAATCTAATGGTGGAAACAATTGGTTTTTGCGCACTAATATCAAATGTAAGATTGGTGTGACTATATAATATCGCAAAAAGCACCAAAACATTAGAATCAATTGGGTAAATGAGTTTTCTCAATTATGTTTCTTTGAATTTAAAGCAGTAGATTGTGATTGGTGAGACATATTTATGGCGAACTTGCAAACGAAGTTCAGGAGTGTATTGGCACATCGAGAAATATTCAAATGCTTATTACTTTTTACCCGAACCGAATCTGAGAAAATGGCAAACGAAAAAGTGTTTTATTCGATGAGAGTAAATATGAATCTACAACATAAAGACTCAACCTGGACTAGAACATTTTTTGGCGAGGTGCCAGACTCACATCGAGTATTAAACATTCAAGCAAAAACATTAATGATGTGTTTGACTACGCCGTAGCTCAATGAACCCTCGTACAAGTCTAGGCATCGACAAATTAAGATAGTCTATGTCTGCTTGAGGGACCTCGTTCCAAGCAACTCGAATTTCGTAAATTAATATTTGAGAATCTGTCGTGGTTAGTGCGAATTGGACAATCTCCTTGCCATCATACCACACACATGTTCGAAGGGATTTAAATTCTTTGAATGGAGTGGCCACGGTAATATGTTTACGTCAGCTTCTTGGAGGTCCATAGTAGAACGAGTAATATGGAGCCACGCGATGTCTTATCGATCCACAAGACGCACAAAAAAAAAACTGCAAATTTCTCCCAGCAGTCCTAATGGCTAATTTCACTAGATTTCCTTTAAACAGCTAAGCAGCCAACTCAAAAAGGTGAGATTTCGACTTTGCCGAGTATTTAAAAAAAAAACTCAAAATTGGGACCCGCCCAGAAAAATTGAAACACCCTGAGTTACCGAAAACATTTTTAATTTGTCGAGTAACATCTGTTTCCTTACTAGAGATATGGAACACCGCGCCACTGTTGCGAGACCCTGTATATAGATGTAGTAGGTAGTATATCTGTCAAGATTCGAATCTCTCCCTGAGATATGTAAACTTGATTCTCCATAACTCCAATCTGGTCCAGAGAAACTTGGCACTCATTTGTGAAGTAGCCAATATGAATACTTAAGCCAAATTTCGTTGAGATTTAACCACTGGAAAAATAATAAATGCACTAAAAGCTGCAATAACATTAATCCTTCGATAATTCAATACAGTAGAAGCAAATCCCCAAGGATGTTCCAGGATAATCATGCTTATATTTATTGAGAAGAACCGCAATTCGGGACGAAATCGTAAGCGAAAAGGAAAATGCGTTTCCGGTCTTCGAGAGGACATGAATGCCGGTGGTTATTGGCGGAAAAATTGGAAAATCAATAGGTCTGTGGCGTATCTTTACCAGATATCGGCGACTGGTTTCACTTTCCGATATTGCCAATATCGTTATTCACACTTAGTGAGATGAAACGAAAAATAGGGAACATGAACTGAAACCATACAAATATTTTTTTAAATCTATCTCACGGAGGTGGAGTGAATCCTTGACTCGAATAGAATTGTTGATGAATAAGCTAGCCATTTTTGCTAGCATGTTATAGGGAACAGAGTGCTATCTTTTTGACTATCCAATGCCTTGAGCGATCAGGTTCCAGAAGAATAACCTTTGGTCAGATTCAATCCAGTGCCTCTGGCCGTGTGTGCTCTTACTCTAGGAGGAAAACTTACTAGAAAAAATCCGCCCGACGGTTTCGGAGTTGGAGCCAGCTGGAATTTTGTTATCCCAATAACTCGAAAAATACCGATTTGATTGCTTTGAAAGTTGGTTTGCAGTTGTAAAGTACCAACGTGGATACGTAAGCAAAATTTGGTGGAGATCATATCGCTATAGAAAATTAAACACAAATATTTTTACACCCTCAATATCTCAGAAACTATTTACCACATCCTGCTGAAATTTACTGTTTTCATAATTGGCTATGAAATGAGTTTTAAGAACAGTAAGCTTCACAACTGTATCGTGTAGAAAAAAAATATAGTTTTATAGGTTTGGTAAGACTTCAAACCAGAGAAGAATTGTTGTTTTGATGGGGTTTAGTTCGGATATTTCAGACAGAATCGGTAAGATGTAGATGGATAGAAGAAAGACGGTAATTTTGATTTCTGCCGGACTGTTCTCAAAAAAGTTGTGAATTTACTGAAAAATGTGAGTTTCGCTGGAGATTGTGAACATTTAGTTCAGAACACACCTTAAGCACAATTCGTTGCCCATATATGACAGTACTTTTCCAAAAGGAACGATGGAAAATGGCTGCATCCATTTATTTATTTTTTTCTTTTCGTCTCTTCAGAAATGTTGATGCCAAGTCGTAAAAATGTAATCTTTCAGAAGAATTAATTCTTTGATTTCATATGACGCGGTTTGTCATGTTTTTGCAGGTGAAAATCCTTACCCCTGATAAAGTAACCAAATGTCTGAGTCAGATGATATCACAGTGGAAAATTCACAAAATCGTGGATAAAGATCCATTATAGTTTTGATATTCTCATCAGCATTCAGAAAAATCAGTTATACGAGAAATGATCATAGTAAAAAAGGGGTATATTAAGAAGGCATATTTGATCTTCGATAATTTTGATTTCAAACCTGATGTTCATTCGACTTGCATTACTTTTTACCGAGCAATGAATCGTTTTTTTCACTCATATAACATATGATATTTATTGATCATATGATTTGGTTACTGTTAATTAATGTTGGTTTAATAACGGGTTTTGTTTCAGGTTCTCATTGTTTGGGGAGATCCAATTTGAATAACTGATGAATCCATAAGTAAGTACCCCACTGAAACATTAGTTCTTGTAATAATTCAAGAAATGTTAATCGAATAAATGAACTAACTAAACTAAAAACTAAAAAACGCTGCAAATTTTACACAAGGGTTATTATTTTCTCATTTAAATAACCCAATGCCATTGATATCTTAAATGAACCTTATACATTATTCATAACTCATTGGGTTTTTCACAACACAATTTGCAGCGTTTTTATTTATAACTCTGGGACCACTGGTCGGAAATCATCCGGGTGGAAATTTTCAGTTTTATGAAAATTCGGTGGTAAGTTTTCGAGAAATAATTTTTAGTGTAATTTGAATCTTAGAAGTCTGTTCAAATATCGGTGGATACCCTCAAATTTGGCTAATTCCCTCCAATACTCAAAAAATTGCTTAAAAAACGAACTCTGGGTTCCAAAGGTCACCTCGTTATATTCGAGGTATTTTCGCTTTCAAAAGAAATTCACAGTTTCAAATGGAGGTTTTTCCTTCAAACGGAAATGCAGTAATTTTCATGAAAAACCTTTAGAACATCACATTTCAAACATATAATTTCAATATTATATTTTTAAAAAAATATTTCATCACCTGAAACTGAAAAATAAAAATGGGGATTTGAATTTAAAGGGATTCGTCTTGAGTGCACGTTATGGCAACGTCGAATTCAGCTTTCTCGGAAAGAAAAGGAAGTCAAGTGTGTTACTTTGCTTAGGAAAACAGAGATAGCTATACTTCGATCTGGTTAGATTAGGAGTCAACGACCATGGAAATTGTTTAGTTATGTTGACAAAGAACAAGTGTGTACCACAGAATAGGAATAAATATTTCATTATTCTATAGCAGAAAAAGCTATTCTACTAAACACTGTTGTCACTTCGTGCATGCCTGACAAATCCCAAACCCCAATTTTGAAATCTGATTTTGAATAGTTTCTGAAGGTAATTTGGGAAACTGATGAATCAAACCCACAGTAATTATATTCAAATTTGCATTTGCAGAAGAAACCCAAATTCAGGAAAAACCCCATTCGTGTTATGGTTATTATTCGAAAGAAATATTACTGGACTACCCCTGCTATTGCAATGAATTGGGGTGAAATTGCTTGAATAAGAATATCAGAATGGAGTGCTCAGTCAGAAAAAATGTGTCAGGATTTTTTGTAGTGTTTTTCAGATTTGATTTGGCAACCCTGTATTTGCAGCAAACTGAAACAAGTAGCTCGAGAGATGAACAGCTGCATTTGAAACAAATCACTCTAAACAGAGAAGCGATTTGGGATTCATATCGGGTAAAGACATTGATTTCGTTATTATGGTAGTGGGCTGGATATAATAAGGCTACTTGATATTCAGCAGACGTTTGACAGGGATGAAGTTATACGTTTCCGAACAAGTAGAATATCTTCGATTCACACCGAAATATCATTCCATTTGTTACAATAAAGCGGAAGTTGGAGTTTCATCACTAAATCTTCATTTCCGTATGTTCTAGGATAAAATATGAAGCTTATTGATTGAAATAGGAGAAAATTGAATGAAAATTGCCTACACTGATTATGTCGATGTTTGTCTGATTTTTTTGTCTTCACGATGCGCCTTTTCAAAATTCTTGCTGACAACTATTTAAACTCGTAATACAAAAGAAATAAGATAATAATTATTCATATCTTGACCCCTCTATTTTTGCAAATTGAAAGCATTTCGTTAGGTTGCGCATCCTGAATGCGACGAAGTAGTCCGCTTATGGCCATAATTGACCGAATGTTCTTGAAGGTAGACATACACATCTGAAAATTCGTGTTTATTTCCTCAATCCCTCGAACATCTATGGATTCTAACTTTTGGAACTTGGGAATAACGTTATAAAAGATCTACGTGCAATATTACGCAGAATTTCCGTGTAATGCCAACAGCGAATGCAATAAATCACAGGGAGTTTTATGGTTCGAGGCAGCGTTCTTTCTGCTCCGTCATGGGAGCGAATGGCTTTTACTGAATTCCTTCTACGAGATGAAATATCCGAATGGTTTCCGCACGCCACTGGAACAAATTCCCTTATTGATTCCGACGGAGTCCTGACTGCGAACGTGTGAGAACGAATTCAGATTATCCCGCCGTTCCCGTATCAACTAGAACGGAAAAGACAGGAATTCACTTCGTATCGAATTGGATTGTTGGTTGGATACCATGTTTTCCAGATATATCTACTTCAAAGGATCGTGTGGTTTCAACTGAAGTAAATCAAATATGAGATGGGGCCGCGTTCCTTAAATAAGGGGAACTTGAAATGGATATAATTTGTACGAGGAGCTTGCCGGTAAGCAATTCGATATCAATTGTCGGATTAGAAAATTGAAAAAAATATACAGAGTGTAACAGCCAAATGGAATAAATTCGATAACGAATAAATGAGGGCGTGTTGGGAAAAACGCTCGGACACGTCGATTTGTAATTTTAAATGCGCATATTTTTCAAGAAAATTTTATTATATAGGGTGTTCCATGTGACCGTGGCCAATACCAACTTTCTTATTTCAAATGCAACCTCCTGTATATTATTTATTTTTTTGATTCTTCAGAGAATTCTAGACACAATTCATGCACAATGTCCTATACCTATCTTTAACTATTTCGGAAATATTAAGTGTTTTCAGATTTAGTGCAAAAATCAACGTTTCAAATAAAAATAATTTTATTTCACAAATTCGGTACATTACACTCAAAACCTAATAAGTAATACTGATTATTTCTTAATAATCAAAAAAAAACAAAAAAAAATATAAATGTCAATGTAGGAAATGTTCAAAATGCTCGCAGCGAACGTCTTGGCAACATGCTAATCTGGTGTAGAATTGTCCTCTAACGTTACTCAACATTTCAGAAAACACTTAATATTTCCGAAAAAGTTGAAGATAGGTATAGGACATTGTACATGAATTATGTCTAGAATTTTCTGAAGAATCCAAAAAATAAATAAATACAGGGGGTTACATTTGAAATAAGAAAGTTGGTATTGGCCACGGTCGCATGGAACACCCTATATAATTTTATTTTCTTGAAAACTATGCGCATTTAAAATTACAAATCGACGTGTCCGAGCGTTTTTCCCAACACGCCCTCATTTATTCGTTATCGAATTTATTCCATTTGGCTGTTACACTCTGTATAAAAGTTCTGACGTGAAGTCCGGAGCTTTTAAGCGCTTGTTCAAATATTAAACATCAGATCAACACGAAATTTCGCACTTAGTTGTGCGTTGGTATTTTTGACGTGATTATGAAGTTTCAATCTGATTGCATTTTTACTTTTTGAGATATTTCGGAAATAACGTTAAAATTCCAAACAACAACGAAATAGGCGGCATTTTTTTTCCTTATATCTCCGAAAGTGAATATCAGATTGAACTGAAATTTGAAACATCGTTGTGGAAATCTGGCTGTGAGATTCGTGCCAAATTTCGTTGAAAAATAATCAGTATTTTTGGAGAAAAAAAATGTTTTAACAAAAATTTTAAAATTTTACGAATAAACATATTTCAGAATTCTTCAAAAACTGGTTTCCCACGAAATTCTGCACAAAGTTGCACGTTGGTATTTCAAGACTGTCTATAAAGTTTCAATCTGATCGAGCCAGAATGTCAAGACATATCGAGGAATTAACAAAAATTCGAATGGTCATTACACCGAAACTATTCGACCGATTTTACCCATTAACGAACTCTATCGAAATATTCAGATTCCAAACGTAATCTGATAATTTCGAGTAGATAGGGTTTTCCTTCGAAAGAAAGAGCACCTACGGACAAACGGTCGAACGGAAGGACGGACTGACTGATTGAATTTGACCATGGATTCTTCTTCAGGGTGTTCAATCTAATCTTTCAACATCATTAGGATCAGAGTTCGAAATACAGACATTGTGACGAAACGATATCGGGCTTTTTCCCAGGATAAGAGCGTAAAAAACACATTTGATCTAAATCCCTTCCCCTGATGAGAATTTATCGAGATCAACTGTCGTGAAGTCAACAATTTTCATGCTCGTTAACAAATTCCCGAAAAAAAAAATTGGTCAACTATTTTGAGGTATCGACTTTGAGATCTGTTTAGAATTTCTTTGTAATATGATGAATATTTTCCGTGAAGAAAATTTTCTCAGCAGAAGTTCGGAGAGTCTTTGAAGTTTTTTGAAATTTACTAATCATACGATACCAACATGAATGTTTGGTTTTTTTAAGCCAGATCCGAACAGAAACATCATATCAAATATCAAATTTATTTTTTGATCCAGCTGATTGATCAGTGGAGCTCGATCCATTCTTATTTAGCGGATATACTCCTGAAGACTTCACTAAGCGACCTTAGCGCCATCAAAGTTTACCAGAGGGAACTATAACAATATTTGACAATGGGGTTTTCCTTCAAACGAAAATGCAGTAATTTTCATAAAAAACCCTTAAAACATCACATTTCAAACATATAATTTCAATATTATATTTAAAAAAAAATGTTTTATCACCTAAAACTGAAAAATGAAAATGGGGATTTGCATTTAAAGGGATTTGTCCTGAGTGCACGATATGGCAACGTCGAATTCAGCTTTCTCGGAAAGAAAGGGACGTCAAATGTGTTACTTTGCTTAGAAAAACAGAGATAGCTATACTTCGATCTGGTTAGAGTAGAAGACAGCGACCAAGGAAAAGAAAAAGAACCAGCGACCAAGGAAAAGATATGACTGTCATACTGTCATATTACTGACAAATCGCAAACGGAAATTGTTTGGTTATATTGACAAAGAACACGTGTGTGTCACAGAATAGGAATAAATATTTCATTGTTCTATAGCAGAAAAAGCTATTCTACTAAACACCGTTGTCACTTCGTGCATGCCTGGCAAATCCCAAATCCCAATTTTGAAATCTGATTTTGAATATTTTCCGAAGGTAATTTGTGAAAATGATGAATCAAACCCATAATAATTATATTTAAATTTGCATTTGCAGTAATAACCCAAATTAAGGAAAAACTCCCATTCTAGTTGGGTCTTTTGGACCCGAAATTTTGTGTCAAAATCAGTATATTTGCGAGGTCGCAAAAAATTATGATTTTCAGTTCTCAACTCGATGTTCCATTACTGAATTCGCAATCAAGAAAAACTGTAAAATCTCCGGTCTGCATCAAAAGAAGAGATGACGGTTCATTCGATGCGCTATGCCGGAAGGTGAAATGTGACTACCTATTCAGATATCACAGAGGAAAGTCGCATTTTTAGCCTCGCACTGGCAACTTCCTAATGAATACTCCCCCAGTGAGCTTTATATCGCACTCAACTAACTTGCGTTAATTTGGGAACATAGAGCCAGAGGGCGACAAAAGTTGCACGCTGTCCTTGTCTACCCTGCCCGCTGTACATCCGAACTATTTAGCGCCATTATGGGCTTGAGTGGAAAATGTGGTATGAATGCTTCGAGTTTGAGATGTTTATTTCCTAATAAATTTGTCATAGTGGTCGTTGCGTACTCGGTGGAGTTTAAATTTTGATACAAATTTGTCGGATGAGAAGGGAAATCACTGCTGTTCCAGAGTTATCGCACTAACTGCCGGAGGGCTAGTTGATCGAATAGGTATTTTTTTTGCGCGTATGTTCTGGAGAACAACGCGTGATCGTTTTGTTAAATGTCTATAATTTTTCGAATTTTTTTCCGACAATGGCCTCAAATGACTAGGTTGAACTCACTGATGACGAATCCAGTGTCAAAATCAATTCTGTCCGTCCGGTCGTGGATACGATATCTGTCGAACGGAGCAAACTAGCGACTTGAAATTTCAAGGGTAGATAGCGCATCGAAATGCCCAGTTGAGTTCGTTAAATGGTCAAATCTGTCATACGGTTTCGGAGTTATAGCCGTTTGCAATGTTTAGGTTATTTACCTAAAATTTCTGGAAGTACTGGAGCGATGCTTTTGAAACTTAGAAGTTAGTTGAAGCATAATGACGTGCAACTGCTCGCAAATTTTTTTTTGGCATCGTATTGTCACTAAACTAAAAAAAAAAACTGTCCAAAATTTCTTTCGAAAAAATTGGTTTTTCGAGAACTATTCATCATTTTCGAAGAAACTTCTAATCGTACTAGCTTGAGCTCCATACTACAGAGCAGTGTACCAAATTTCAGTTCGATACGGTCATAATTTTGAGAGATATTGGGAAAAGATCCTCGGTATCGTATTTTTCCAGAATAACTCAAATAAAACCGATTCAATCATGATGCAGTTGGGTTACTAGTTTGAAAATATTGTTGAACAACTTCATGCAAAATTTCGTGATGCTTGTGTATGAAAAATAAAGAAAAATTTCAATTTTTTTTTCAAATATATAATATTATTCGATCTTCTGATCATATTTTCCCCACGAAATTCAGTATGAAGCTGTAATTTTGATAAAGTATTGAATTTCAATTCGATCTAATCTGTATTCTTGGAAATATTGGGAAAATAGAATTTTTAAGGGGTATATCTTCGGAATGATTGAGTGGATTTCACCCATTCACGAATCAGCCCTCGTAAGTAAGGTCCAAAATTACTCCACAGATATCGAGTTTCTACGTTGTTCCTTTCAGACAATATTGTGTTTACTATGGGTCTTACCACCGATAGTTGAGAGAATCTTATTCCTTGAGAATCTTCTTCAAAACATGATACTTGCATTGTAGGTTTGGAGTTTAATTACGGTTCAATTACAACGGTTGTGAACAGGTAAAATTTGCCCGATGATTCCATAGATATAATCATTCAAATTTCATTTTCCCAATAATTCCAAAATGCAGATCCAATTGAAATCTAGTGCTTGAAAGCAAAATTACAGCTTGAAGGTTCATGTAGAAGGTCGTGAGGACGATATGATTGGAAGATCACCAAAGATGACAGCTTTTGTTGGAAAGGCTATGTTAAAATGAAAGAAAGGTTCGTCCTTCTTATGCAATTTTTATTGGCAACAAATGCACTAGGAATGTTTCTTCACTCTAAAGTGTTTCATGAGAATTAACTCTAATAATCTAGAAAGAATCTAGCATTCCTTAAAACAAGAAATGTAAGCTTTTCTTCATGGTCCCTCGGCTCATGCACGTGTATATTGTAAACAAGAGGCATTTCTGCTCGAAGTCAACTATAACAATCCTAATCTCAGAATTTATTATTTCGGAGTGAACCACAAATGAACGTATCAATGATAAACTAATGCGACTTAATTTTTGAACATTCAACAGGGACTTGAAGAACCAACAGCTTTAGCAACGACTGTGAACATGCGCGCTAATGCTTCTGACTTTCGTCATCCATATATATATTCATATAGATATATATATATATATATATATATATATATATATAGATATATACGTTAAGAGTCTATAGGTATGAAATAGGATTTGTTTAAGGGCATAGAGACTCTTAAGTTCGGAGAAATAAAGGTCAACTCTTTTTTTTTACCAAGCTTTCGTAATATTTTATTACTTCATCAGGTTTTCTAAAAAATATACTGGACATAGTTAATATAGTTCATCGTTTCATTCCGTTTGAAGAGGAAACTATTACAGCGACAATGACCGGTTCTAAGTGAATTCAAAATGCACCAAATTTTCCTAGGAAGATTAAAACTATGAACTTTTTCTGAAGTATCGGTGATCCAACCTTTGTTGAAAACATTACACGAATGCCATTCCGAATGCCAAATTTCTTTGTCACTTTTATTGGTGTAAAGAAAATCGTTAATCCATAAAGGTTTACGAGATTCCAATCTAGCAATTTCAGAATTCGGAATATAAGACATGATTGGGAATAAATTCAGAAAGGAATGGTATTATTCCCAAGACTTTATCACTGCAACCTGTCTACGAATAAGGGGCAGTACAATATTTGAGAGAACTGGTAACCACTGTTAAGGTGTAGATCTTATAGTCCCACTAATGATTCTCATAGCAACATTAAGCTGTACATCAATTTTACTAACATGAGCGCTTTTAAACCAAACCGAACAACAATATTCAGCAGCAGAAAAAATCAAAGCCAAAGCTGCGGTACGAAGAGTGGTAGGGTCAGCACCCCATAAAGAACCAGCTAGTTCTTGAAGAATATTATTCCTAGATTTCAACTTCATGCGTAAGTTTTCCAAATGGGCCTTGAAATTTAAAGAAATATCTAATTTCACTCCAAGATATTTAGGAGTGAAATTATGTTTCAGAACGACATTATTGAAAGTACCTTTAAAACTTCTGTTGATCATTCAAATGAGAACAAGAGACTTCTGTTTTATCAGAATTTGAACATAAACGCCACTCAACAAAATATTTTTTCAAAATTTGTAAATCAGTATTTAGAGTGTTTTCAATTACTTTAAAATCAGAGTGAGGAAAAGCCAAAGCAATATCATCTGCATAGATGAATTTCTCTGAAAAAGTTGCTGGAATATCACATGTATATAAATTAAATAAAAGGGGAGCTAAAACTGATCCTTGTGGGAATTTGGAATTTGGACCGATTGACCTTGGCACCCTTTCTGAGCATTCAACGACGCTGGCAGCCCGAAAGGCCTCAAAAAATTCCTCCTGAACGGCCAACACAATAGCCTCGATCTGATCCAACTGCATTCGGTTCCTAGACGCTAGTTAAAGGGAGCCGACGCTTCAAACCCACTATTCGCAACCTATTCTTTCTTCAAAAGAATTCTGTCAATATGTGCCGGAACCGTGGCCCTCCACAGCAGATTTCCGTTCGCGCGCCAACATTTTAATCGTTTCGTAGTTTCAAAATGTTGGTAAAACCGGAAATCGAGTGCCGTAGACGAAGAAATCGGCCATTAGTATTACTTTGGCGGCATGCTCGCCTTTTCCGAACCATAACTCAGTCCCGGCTCGCCCTCCTAAACGGGAACGGCTATAAGTGTCATATAAATACGAAGAACAATCGTATCAAAGTTGGCGAACATCCGCCTCGGAGTCCTGAAGGAAGTGAGCTGATATCGGGTCGGAAGCGGGATCGAGGCAAGGGCCTTGATGAACGGCACCTGGAATAGGGAGATTCGGTTGTTGATCAGCACCGAGAAGGGGCTGAAAACAAGACTTGAATGGTTAAAGAGGCCAATACGCTGAGGCCTCAGATCAATAAAGTACCAAAGATAGGCCGAATGCATTGTAGAGATCATAAGTTAGAAAAAAGTATTTTCATAATTTTGTCAATCTATTTCGAAACAAGATCATAATGCATACTCCCAGTCTCTTCTATGAAGTCAATTGATAGGTCTGAGACTAGGTCTATTACGTTTTTGTTACGAGAACTGAGGCAGTTTGGCACCAGTGAAACATCGTAAAGTCATTATAATAAGGCGAGACGACGTCAACTCTTACATATTTTGATTGATTGAACTCTATGGTTTGGCTGTGGTACATACGTAATAACTATGACTTCTGTGTAGAACAGCATCGAGTAGTTATATGACAGGATGAAAACGATAACCTGACTTTTTTAATCATACAGAGTGGCATGTACCTAACTTTCTTTGCCTATCGACTGACTTTATTGAAGCGAATGGAGTATATGCTATCACACTCTTTCAAAATTCGCGAATTCTGAATAATTCGCCTTAAGGCCTATCGTAAACACAACTTAGAAACTCGATATTTGTAGAGTAGATTGGATCGAATCGAAATCCAGTACTTTATCGAAAAATGACAGCTCGAGGGTTCATACAGAATATCATGGGGATAATATAAACAGAATATTGAGTATTTGAAAAAGAAAAAAATTAAATTTTTTTTTAATTTTTTCTAATGATACGATCACCACGAAGTTAAGCACGAAGTTGCACATCAGCATTTTCAAACTAGCTGCTATGTTTCATTTTTATTGAATCAGTATTTTTCTAGTTATTCCGGAAAAACAACGATATCGAGAAAAAAACCACGAAATTTCACATATATTTTTCCAATATATCCAGAAATTATGGTCTTAACGAAATGAAATTTGGTACACTGCTGTGAAATATGATTTTCAAACTATGAGCTGAAGCTTTTTCAGATCTAGTGAACAGTTTCGGAAAAAAATATTTTTTTCGAAAAAAATTTCGATGAAATTTTTTTTCACAATTTACTGAAAGTGTGATCTCAACGAAGTTTCGTGAAAAGTTGTGCGTTATTTTGATTCAACTAACTGTCAAGTTTCAACTCAATCGCATGAGTACTTCCTGAAATATCTGGGAATGAATCTCAACATTTCAAATGACTATAATTTCAAAACCATTCGACCGATTTGTTCCAGTGACGAATTTAACCGCCGCATTCCTATATGCGACTTTATCTGAAAGTTTCAAGTCACTAGCTCGCTTCTTCCGACAGTTATGGTGTCGTCGGCCGGCCGGACGAAATTGATTTTGACAGTGGATTCGTCATCAGTTAGTCCAACCCTGTCGTTTGAGACCATTTTCGGGGAATAATTCGAAAATACAGACATTTGTACAAAACAGCACGCTGTTTCCCAGAATATACAGGCAAACATCGAAGTGGTTCCTTTTTTTTTTCAAATATTCCGAAAATAACGATACCGTGGAAATACCACGAAATATGACATATTTTATGCCAATATCTCCGAAAACTGAAATCGCATCGTAGTGTATTAAGGTACACTGTTGTAAAATATGAAACTGAAGGTCTGTGCCAAATTTTTTCGACATCTGATAAATTGTTTTTGAGTATTCGAATATTTTTTCAAGAAATGCTAACTTGCCTGTTTTTTCCCCGGTAGGTATAGTTATTTTCGAGATAACTTGGAAAATACGCAACTGATATGATGAAACTTGATAACTATTTGACAAATAATGCTGATGAATACATTGTGCAAAATTTCGTGATGATCGAGTCATCAGAACAATTTCAAAATCTCTTTTCGCCCACTTATTGAAAAGTCGTGCTGAAGCTGCTCACCTCACTTCAGTACTTTTCTAGAACTTTTCTAGAACATAAAACCATACCATTATCAGTCAAATAAAGCCGATTTCATGGGTATTAAATACATTTTTCTGAGTTTTATGAATTTCTTCGCCTCAACAAATTACCCTTCAAATCACGTTTTATGCCCCGAGTAAAAACCCCACCATAAGAACAGCAAAAAAGACATCCTACACAAGACGGTGAACACGACTCAGCTCGACTTCTTAACGGCATTACCTATCATTGGGGGATTTCGGGTCCGCCCGGATTAGTTGTTCGTTGGGCGAATTCCCGGAACACAGTTGCATCCGATCAGGCAAACGTACCGGAATAATACCCTCGAAACTTGTAAACTTGCCTGTGTTGAATTTTCGCCGTTTTGGTCTGCTGAACATCAGAAATGATTTATTGCTTTTATCGCCGGCGCGCGAAGTTTCGCGAAATGCGTATTGGTAGGCGAAACTTCGGTAGTACGGAAACGTAATCGGCTACCGGTAAATCCGATACTCTGTTATGGCGTTGAGGGCTGCGATAGGATCGTTTGTGGTGATATGAGCTTTATACGGGGTGTTCTGGGATTCATTATACACTCTCATGAAGCGTGTGGCTGGGGTATATTGAAACATTGATTAATATTGCATAGAGTAGTACGTCACATTGTGTTGATTGGAAAATAGGGTAAATACGCCAATTTTCCTTCGATGGGATATTTGCATCAATGAATGCTGTGTGCCCTTCTGAACAAAAAATCTGCAGTGTAAACTGGGCGTTATCTAATAGTTCAGAAGATATGGACCCCAAAATTCTTAATTTACGACTTCGGCCCAAGTTGCCAACCCACAAATTTCTTCCAAATTTAATATCACTTGGAATGGGGAATTTCAGAACAAATTCGACCTGATAAGGTTCGCGTTATTTATAAATATCCGTTAAAGATGCCTCGGGTCCTCAAACAAGATTATTCCTCCCAAATATAGGTTTTTGTTGATATCATCTCTGATTGGCTGAAATTTAAATTGGGACTCCTGATTTCATGATAATAATGTCAAGTTTATATAGGATATGTTCCGAAAATTAACTTGGTTATTTCGGTTGCCGGTTTTCCGTTCCGTCAGTATGGTTGGTTCCTGAAAAAAAGGTTGAGTACGTAATTTGATTGATGAAAAAGCAGTCTTTCTGTCACCAGAGCGACAGTCAATGTTCTCTGGTAACATATCCATGGCATAGAACAATCCATGATGTTTTATTTGCATCATGGAACAATCTATATTTACGTATGATCCATATACAAAGACTTACAAAACTATATTTCAAAATGCCTATGTCCATATAGCATACTTAGGGCCGTATTTATAGTTGCTCCTTGAGGGTTCCTTACTGAAGGCCGCCTTGAATTTGCTTTTTTATGCAAACAAATTCAAGTTTTTTTGCATAGAAAAGCAAATTCAAGGCGGTTTCAGTAAGGAAGCCTCAAGGAGCAACTATAAATACGGCCCTTAGTAATTAATTCATTGTTGATTTTGTCTCGTTTATGTTCTTTGGATCATAAAGTAAATAAAGATTGTTCAATGCTATGGATATGTCACCATAGAACATTGACCGTCGTTCTGGTGGCAGAAAGAAAGTTTTTTCATCAATCAAATTCCGTAATTAACCCTTTTTGTCAGGAACTAACCGAATATTTCATATTTACGGAACGGAAAACCGGCAACCGAAATAACCAAGTTGATTTGTGGAACATATCTTATATCAACTTGACACTATTGATGTGAAATCAAGAATCCCAACTCAAATTTCAGCCAACCAGAGATGATCTTAACAAAAACCTATATTTGGAAAGAACTATCTCGTCTGAGGAGCCGAGGCATCTTGTACGGATATTTATAAATAACACGAACCTTATCATGTCGAATTTGTTCTGAAATTCCGCTTCCCCAGTGATAGTAAATATGGAAGAAATTAGTGGGTTGGCGACTTGCACCGAAGTCGTCTATTGATGCATTTTCAGGTCACAGGCGGTCGTAATTTCGAAATAGCGCCACCTTCAGTGGAAAAAACGAATTCTAGTGACTTCCCCATCATTGGTGAAACAAAGGCGCATCTTTGAATCCACCTCATCTTCTATGCACCTTAAAATATTCATAATTCCACATGACAGTCGACAAAATTACAATATAATGGTTATTATGACGATTCAAAATTCTCGATAGCCATGTTTTTCGATGAGCCATTGGGAAATTACGAAAAAAAACCTATAGTGGAATTCCGCAGACACATGCAGGTCAAAATATAAAAGTTTTTGCCCCAGAGTACCCCTCAGAAGTACAAGGTTTCTCATTGTCACGATGAAACTTGTCCCTTCTGGTCAATGTGGCCACCACATGTTCACTGTATACCTGCCTGTAGTAAAAATTTAAAACTTTCTACTATTTACCCCTTGATCTCATGAGGGTCGTTGAACCCTCAAATTTAGCGAAAAAGTTGTAAAGTGACATTTTGAGAATGTAACGCGCAGTCTCACGGATTTCGAGAGGAGGGATGAACTGTGATAGGAACCTTTGTCAATTCTCTCAACCCCTATAATTTTCAGTTGTCAACAAGCTTCAGAGGGAAGCACACGTTTACCTGAGCTCTGTCGGAAATCCGTCTTTGATTTCGAAGTATACACAAGTTTTTTAGAGAATTATCATTTCTGGTGGTTTTGGACAGAGAAATTCTTTTGTTTATTCTAGTGTTTGATCAGTGAGAGTGCGGAATAAAGGATACCGTGTATGTATAAATTGGTTAATGTAGAAATAATCTATTTACAGACCGAGAATACATGTGAATTGTTAAGTCTAGTGTGGCTTCAAGAACAGTGGCAAACATTCATAGTAAGTTGTCATAATATTCGTGGTTATGATAGAATTCTTATTTTTTTCTGTGAGCTAGTAGGAGATGTTTTGAGTGAAAATACGAGTCAAGAATAACGCTCGGACACTATTCTTTTCATAGTGAAGTACACTTTGAGCTGTTCATGCATATCAAATGAGATGATGACTACACTGTCAGCATATTTCCGAACTAAAGATGCAAAAATTGAGCATTTATGTGATAATATTTGGAGAAAAATATCCAACTAAGACGAAAAAAGCCTAATTTTCTCAGCGAAATATTTAATTTCAGAATCAACTTTCGACCCAAATTTTCTCTCGGAAAAAATACCTTTCCGTTTGTAACATATCCTAATTTCTTTGATTCCTAGCTCTTGGACCTAAAAAAATTTCACTTACTCGAAAGTTGTTAATTTTTAGGAAAGTTTGAACATATCTGAATTGTATTTCTTAGTAATTTTCTTCATTCATTTCAAGTACCATTTAACAAATTAGAAATTATAAACCTTGGATTATTTTCCGCATCAATTTCATATTCATTCCTTACTTCTGTTGTTCTTCTTTCCAAAGATATAAAAACTCGAATTCTATTGTTGATCCATTAGATGCAGAATATCTCGAAGACACGTGACTAAAAGCATTCTTGTTTGGGGTATCAAGAAGGATTCAATACAGCCTTCTGTGCTTTGGAAGGCTGTGGACTCAATACCTCAAGAGCAGTTGACATCACTGGATATTTTTATTTACGAAATATGTAATTTCAAAAAAGATTAATCCATCAGAATAAATAACAAGCTTGTGTTGAAAATCAGTATGGATCCTTGATCAATAACTAATCTATTTTTTTTCTGATGACTTGTAGGCTGATTTCGGGTTCAAATACATTTCATCTGACATTTTAAAATAGTTGTGTATTTCATATTCCGAATAAGTTAGTGCAAGGTTTGTGAATAGCAACGTTCAGGATATACAGGTAGATATTCAGGATTTGTTTTGAGCTGACTCCGCTGGCAAAAAAAAAATCAGTAAGATCTCTGAAAGTTAATTTTGAAAAGATCTCAAGAATTTTTAGTTTGATAATGGCATATTACCGAAAAATGTCACCGGATGGTCTGAAATAAACGGTTCTACAAGTGGAAGTGTTTTTTTCTCGCATTGAAATACTCCAAAATGGGATTTCATGAATTTATGAAGAAATATGAGATATTTCATACCCGAACGAGTTCGGTAAAGTGTCCATTTCATGCAATTTTTCCTGGAATCTCTTTCAGTACCAAACAACAGCAACTCGCCTACCTAGAGCAGCATCTGTGCTCCTCTAATCCCTATAGTGCTGTTATAATCCGGCCATACCAACCGGTCTTTCGAGAAATCGATTTCTTACAGTCCCTTGTCATTCTCTCGCCCGGTGTATTTCAACAACTGGACGGAGAACTGATAAGGGCTTGTGGGAAACCGAACATCTACCCCGTTTGAGCCTCCTACTAGGTAGGAGCGGAAGAGTGAGACCACGTCCCAGAACGAGAACATGGGGAACACGAGGAAATTAAATTAGTTTCGGAAATCCATTCTTTCAAGGAAGATAATCCGAGCAGGGTACTCTATTTTGCTAGTCTCTATGCGTTAGTTATCGAAGTCAGAGGGTATTCGATATGTATATCGTAGCGATTTAATTGTGAATTTTATGAAAAATTACAGCATAAAGATAGGAGAATGACTACCTGCTCCATCTCAATAAAAAGATGGGATATTTTCAAATCTTATTAGGGCCGGTATTATAAAACTTAACTGGAAGTTATCTTTAACTTTAACTGACAGTTTTGACAGTTATGTTAGGACATAGCTGTCAAAACTGTCAGTTAAAGTTGAAGATAACTTCCAATTAAGTTTTATAATACCGCACTTAATGTATTATTGTTTTCATTGCATATAGATGTTTATTATCTAATTCAAATTTGCGAATGACGATTGCTCAAAAGTGAATCATTTCGGGTTGCTTGTGAAACCTTGAGCTCTATTTTTTTGGATGACTTTTGTGTATACAAGATGCGTCTTGAAGTTGTACACTAATTTCAGCCATAGATTTCTCTGGACAAACGAAAGACTTTCTCTATTCACGGTTTCCCAAAAAACAGCTCTGGGGAAATGATACAGGCTGCTGAAATTCGGGTAGAAAAAGTTTTTTCCCTCTAGCATTGACATAGTTGTTACGAATGAGATAAATTTTTGTGTATTAATTACGACACGTAATTTTTAGGAATCACTTTTACCCTACTTCAAACGCTCATTCATTTTAGAAAACTGAATGGTTCCTCATAATCTCCACTGAAACACCGTTTCCGAAGTAATCGAAGTTGAATGTTATGAAGTCTGATGAAAATTCGAGAAATTTCACAGTTTTTGTGGATTCGTCTCTAAAGTTATTTAAAGCATTTGAAGTGAGGTCCAGACCACAGAATAGACAGATTTAATTCTCCATTATACGTGACCATACCACAGATTACGATCTATCTGTAAACCAGACTTTCGAGGAAATTTATATAGTTTCATTGATGTCTTCACACTAAGTGATTCCTTAAAATTAATTTACAAATTTTATGAAAATTAGAATAATTGTATATGGCGAAAAAAATTTAATATTTCACGAATATCGAGTGGGAGATCAGTGTTGCAATAGCAGATACAGTAATACCGCAAAATACATCAAATCATAAGAATTAAGTGAGAAAATGGCTTCTTTCAATTGAGTTTCTTTGACGTCCAAGCAATGGATTGGTTTCTGGTTTGCAACATAGATTACACGAAGATATTTTGTTACCAAATTTCAGCAGTGTATCAGCACCTTAAGAAATATTTGGGTGCATATAACTTTTTACTTGAGATGAACCTGGAAAAGTGACAAATGACCAAAGTATTTCGTTTGATGAGAGCAATCAATAGTTAAAATTAATGTACAACTAAATAACTCACCCTGTATGCATTCGAAAGTTGATTTAAAGTGCTCTAGACACAAAAACTAGATCAACAAGAATGGAAAAACCTTATTTTTTTCTGAAAATTCATGTAACAGATACAGGGATCAGAGGCAAATTTTGTGTTCCCTACTGTTGGACTGAGTTACTTGTGAAAATTCAATTAGTTTTGAAGATCTATTTTTTAATAGGAGGATCAAATGTTTATCTCGTTCATAGTGAGATAAATTTCATTTTTTCTCATAATGAAATATATTTTCGACATCTGGCGAATCGAAAACAAGCACTCCTCTACTTGATTCATTCTGTTTTGAAATAAATGTTGAATAGCAGATCATCTCAATTTTTCTGCATCACCTTGCCAATTGTTCCTTAACACTTTATTATAGATTTTTCCAAAGAAAACTGTGCCGTAAGTTTTCACGCTTTATGGAAAAATGTAAGGGAACATATTGTTATATCGTTGACTGGTAACCATTTCATTGAATATTCCTTGTAAGAAATATGCAAGATTTGAAATATTGAAGCTAAGAGGGAGATTGCATTTATATTTGATCGTGCAGTCTTTCTGATGGATTAGTATTGCAAATCTTGTCCGATGGTTAGACATATATCGAGGGTTCGAACCATATTTTGTAGAAAACAAATCATGACAATTTTCTGTTTCATTTATTATGAAACTTTATGTATTGTTCGTTGTCCCTGCATGAAAATGTTATTGTAGACTACTCTACTGACTTCTACTTGTAAGTGTACTAAAATGTAGTTCAATCTGTTCACTAATTCTCCACATCAAATATGACAATGCTTCTCCAGTTTTAGTACAAACTGAAAATTCTACGGTTTCTAGGTTATCATATTACTGGTATTTATTTATTTACAACCCAATTGATTTACATAAAAAACATTCACACCAGTACAATCCTCAAAGAAGTAGAGATATTCGTATTTAAAATAAACACACATAACCGCACACTATTCAACTCCCCAGATTCTGTGCAACGTTACAGAGTACAAATACAGAACTTCATGACACTGGTGCACAAAAGTGTAGTTCGTGGAGATTCAATGAACAATCCTCAATACTGTTTCTAAATTGTAGTTCGAAATACATCATTAATATATTCATTGGAAGTTGATCGAATATATTTTACTTTATCCTATAAAGCGCAAAGGAGCAAATGAATATAACTTTATTAGTGTTGAGAATGTTCATTATTGGTTTATATTCAAATCTCTATCTAAGTGGAATAATTCGTTATAATAATCCATCCTCCATAAAATTTCGTGAATGAAGGAAAAATATAGCTCATAACAAATAATTAAATTGAAACCAACGCATTCGCCAATTTGTAATCCCAACGAAGCAGCTAGAATATGCGCATACTTGGTACTCAGCATGGTCTTGAACAATCAGGTAATACTTACAGATACAGAATTCCAGTGCAATTCGTCCGTTCGTCTGAAAACATTCTGATTTTCGAAAGTGAAAACCAAGATCACGGGGTTTTTGGGGTTGAGGTTCGTGAAATATGGTTTCGTGCGTAGTTAGACATTCGTCAGACATTGAAGTTGAAACAACCTCACTTTATCGCTTTGTTATGTCATAAAACACAGCATTTTCAACAATTCCAGGATAAATGCGCTGCGAAACAGCGGAATACGATTTTTCAGATATATTGTAGTGTAGATCTCATATTTGAATATTTGCATCCGGGACCCTCTCGTCCAAATTCCATCTGTTATTGGAAGATCAAGAAAATTATGAGGAATCTTCAGGAGAAAGAAAACATCCTGGACTACCGCCATAAATTGAAGAAACTGTTCTTACAAATTAAAAAAATATGGTAGAGATAGTTCGAGACATTTTCACTCTGATGAATGAATTATGTTGGATAATCTTATTCGTTTTGTATAATAAGTTGGATCATGATGAAATAAATATAACAAAAATTAATCGTATTCATTTATACACATTTCAAGAATTACTTCTCGACACTTTAGCTGGAGTTATAACGAACGGAAACCATCTTGATTGGGAATCACTAACATGATATATAAAGCCAAACAAGGCAATTCATTATGTGATAAATTTGGTTGGTTTAAAAAAAAATTATATTATAATAATGAACCAGAGAACTTTTCTCAATCGAAGTTGTTCGGGTGCAGATCGTCTACCCAAATTTTTTCTGCAATATTGTTGGATTGACCTAATATTCAATTAAAGATAACGAAAGCACTGCATAATAAAAAAAAAACAAATATATAGATAATGAAGTATTTTGTGAGGATGAATCCAAATCGGTGTTCATTTGAAGATCGTCGTTATCCTTATGTTAATAAGGATAAATTTCATTTGAATTATATTATTTGCAACATATTTTCAGTATAATTAATAGATAATGGTAGATTATGATGACACTGACATAGCATCAGCAGACTAATATGGTAGTTATTTGATAATTTGCTAAATATTACACAATGTCCAGAGTCATACTTAAGAGCAAACAATACCTCGAAAGTAATGGGGAAAAATTTTTTCGGTGCAAATTGTTGAAAAAAATCTTAAGATTGCGCAATGTTGCCACTTTTTATATTTGAGAATTTTCGGAAAAATAAAAACTGTAATGGAGTGAAAAATGAAAAAATAACTAACATTGCATTCTCACAAAAAATACTCACTGAAGCCTGCTGATCCAAATCCCGTTCTCCCCAATGAACGTCGGAATTCTAATATTTCACGCGGCTATTGGCAACGTTGAAGCATGTAGACCGCGTGAAGGTGTCCGACCTTGAAATATTAACGAGGTTTAATGAATCTTAAATGTGTCTGTGCTGCCTAGCCGTAATCTACCGACACGTGTATTGTTTGCTCTTAAAATAAATGCCCTCCTGTTATCGTAACTTCAGGCTTTAGAATCAGTGTCAAATACTTTTTTTATTTATAACGTTTTGAATGATTATCATCTGAGATTGAATATTAGTTTATCAGATCTGCTACCCCGAAATTTAAAATTAATGAAATCACTAAAAACTCGAATTATTCGCTCTTCGCCAATGTGAACAAAACATATGTTTCACCTACGATGTAATAGAAATGTCAAACTACGCACAAAACCAACTATTTGGTTGTGAGAAATGATAGAATTAGGGATCTCTTCTTGGCTTCCGTCAGTGATTTGTTGGAATTTTGGCATATATTTTCAACAAATAAATTTACTGCTCGCTAAAAAAAATATAACTTCAGTACACAAAGCTCGTTTTGAAAATACAGCAATATATAAAATTGCAGACACCAACGAAACACCCTTGTAGAAGAAACTTGCCTAAATACAATACAATCATGAATTATTGTGATTATGGCAGTTTCCACATTATGCTCGGTCAAATTTGCAACATAACCAACTAATCTCACCCAAAATGCCCGCACGAAAAATACAAATTTTCATATATAACCATAAATGCCCACAATCATCCGAAATTCCCTACCGCCCTCAAATAATTGGCAGAACATTGTCAGATGAACCAAACATTCCGTCATATCCACATAAAGCCCTTCTGATGTCTCTCTGGCATTCTGCACCACGTAAATAATAATATTCCCATTCCATCCTAACACAATGAAATGCGGCGTTCATGTCGAAACAACAGTGTTCGGAGGTCTGGCTGATGTGACATTTTATCTGAAGAGATATGACAGTTTCGCGTTGCGCCATCTGTTGCCTAACTGCAGGAACGTATGCTGTGCCTCTTTTCTTAATGGATGCCCATAACTAATAAGCAATTAACACCACGGGGTACTTTTATATCAATTTAGCGCGATTTTGTGAGCCATGCTGACCTAAAAATGATAAATTGAACTGGTCGCACAGTGGCGTCCTCTGGGAATGAATGCTAGAGTCTGAAACTCTGGTGTGCTTACACAAGCGTCGCTAGTTGAGTTTTGATAGAGAAAACGAATATTCATTATCGAAAAAAGGGTTTAGTTTTAACAAATTTCATTACAATCGATACAATTTGAATCCTGTATTTTCGAAAATATTGGGGTAACATAATTTTGAATGCTTATATCTGCGGAACCATTGGTTGTATTCTTCTTTCGAAATTAAGGCCCAAATAACAAATACTTGCTTTTCTAGAATTTTTAGATATGAACTTCATCAGCCAGGTCACTTGAATTGAAAATTTACGCAGAGTGCGCCGCCAGAGAATTTTCGACTCCGAATTAACCCCGAAATGCCCTAAAATGTAAGTTGGAAGTTAGAGAAAAAAAATGTAAGTTGGAAGTTAGAGAAAACTTTTCATCCTTGTGTTGGCGGAGCTCAATTTTACCATTTTTAGATTGAACTGTTCAATATACAGGGT
This sequence comes from Myrrha octodecimguttata, assembly GCA_958510865.1. Lineage (NCBI taxonomy): Eukaryota > Metazoa > Arthropoda > Insecta > Coleoptera > Coccinellidae > Myrrha > Myrrha octodecimguttata. The sequence continues at coordinate 25,102,472 of OY294059.1, forward strand.
GGGCAAAATTCGTTGTCTACTGGAGGGATCTCGAGAACTATAGCAGCTAGAATGAAACTGATAACACATTCTCGAGCTCTTTTTTCCTGACTAATCCGAATCTGAAAACAGATCCAGCTTATCTCTCATAGAACTTGAGTTATGAGCGAAAATTGAGAAATTGTCATTTTCAATAATGCCGAATAACTCGCTTGTTTGATATCTGTTGATAAATTCTACAGTGCCTGTAGAATATGTCAACAGATTTCGAATACGAGTTCAAACAAGCGAGTTATTCTGCATTATTGAAAATGACAATTTCTCAATTTTCGCTCATAACTCAAGTTCTATGAACGATAAGCTGGATCTGTTTTCAGATTCAGATTAGTCAGGAAAAATGAGCTCGAGAATGTGTTATCAGTTTTCTTCTAGCTGCTATAGTTCTCGAGGTCCCTTCAGTAGGCAACGAATTTTGCCACCCTTCCTGCATTTTCATTTTCAGGAATCAGTAATTATCTTATGCTTCGGGTTAATCGGTTGATATTTCATCTTCAAATTCGTATATGAGTATATAGACAGCAACTTCTGTAATTTTCTAATTTTGAGCTGAAAGTGGTCTCAAACGATTGGGTTGAATACTCTGAAGAAGAATCCGGGGTCAGATTCAATTCTGTCCGTCTCTATGTACTCTTACTTTCGAGGGAAAAGAACTAACGACTTGAAATTGCCAGATTACATTTGGAGTCCGATTATTCCGTTGAAGTTAGTTACAAAGTATCATTATGATCGAATTATTATCTTTTGAGTTAATTCGGAATTAAGGACCGAGACAAAAACCACGAAATTCACCATTTTTGCCAGTATCTCTAGAAGTTATTCATTTATTTAGAAATAATTCTTTGGCGGTTCTCGTGAGTTCGCGCCATCTGAAGGACGGCGCGCTCTTAGGGAAAGTTGTTTCGTCCCAGTGCCAGAGGTCGACTCATCAGATAGGCTGATCCTCTGGCACTTGCCTATGACAACCGCAGAAGCGGCGTGGTGAGAGGCCATGACCGACGCGCGTATGCTGTGTTGGAATGTGAAGTAGCTAGCGTGCGTCAGTCAGTGGTGCCACCTTCTGGCAACTCAGTTAATCTACGCCGCCTACAACTCTTAGAATCATCGCTTAAGCCGTAACAACATGCAAGAATGCTATGGACTTGGCTATTATAGGACTCTAAACACCAAACAACATAAAAAACTCAAAATATATATATACAGTGTTCAACTCATTACACAAGAAATATCCATTGATGTCCAACTAATCCGAGCGAGCTGAAATTTGGTACACTGTCGTGAACTATGAAGTTAAAGGTCTGTGCAGATAATTTTTTAAATCAGATTTGTAGTTTGCTAAAATTTTCATTCTGAAATTCACTAACCTACGATCTCAATGAGTTCCACTGAGATTTGCGCGTTTTTATCAACCAACTATTACAATCCAATTGCTAAAGTAGTTCCTGAAATATAAGAGACATAACCTCAAAGGGTACCTTAAAATTTCCCAACATTGTGAATCTACTTTTCCCTCCACAATTCACATAACTGACAATAATAACGTGGATATTGCGAGAAGATCCCCACATTTTACGATGTTCATAACGAAAACGCTCATGAAGTCAAAACAGCCAGGAAAAATGAGAAAATCGACCGTAAAAGGTAACGAGATTGACAGGAATTGTTCGGTTCCAATATTCCCTGCCTCGAAGTTGCGGCCTATTTACATGGTTATTATTTTCTGACATTGGCCCTTATCGACGATTTTTGCGCGCATGTTCTGGGGGAAAGCGAGCTTTCGTAGCCGAAAATGGTCTCTAATGACTAGGTTGGACTCACTGATGACGAATCTGGTGTCGAAATCAATTCTGTCCGTCCGTCCGTATGCACGATTACGGGTGTATGGAAACTTCTGTCCACCTGACACTTTTATGGTAAGTTGCATTTCAAAATGCGACGGTAAAGTTCGTTAAAGGGCAGAATCAGACTAACGGTTTCTGAGTTAAAGCCATTCGAAATTTTACGGTTATTTCCTGATATGTCAAGAAAAACTCGAACGATTGGATTGAAACTTGGCAATTAGTTGGAGCATGAGGGCGTCCAACTTTTTGCTGAATTTTGTTGAGATCTTGTTGTCAGTAGATTAAAAAAAAAATTTTCGACTTTTTTTTCGAGAAAATTCCTTTTCGGAAACTATTTATTACATTTGAAAATAAATCATTTATACCTTAAGCTTCATATTATATATTAATGTATCAAATCTCAGTTTTATTCGATAATAGTTTTTAGAGATATTGTGAAAAAAACCTGGAAAAGCATTGGCGTGAAGTCAGCACTATTTTTGGGCATGTTCGAATTCGTGGCCAAAACTGTCATATTTTCACGTATTGACCTCGCCAAACGTAGCGCAACGAATTTGAGCGCCCAAATGCTGCTGACTTAACGTCAGTGCATTTTTGAATTATTTACTCAGCGCTTCTTGATTCTGGTAGCTCATAGAATGAAAGAGAACAGATGAAAACCTCAGCAAAAACTTAGTTTCCTCGTATAAGTGTAGTGAAATTGGAATTTTCTCAAAGAACAAGCTGACTTATTCATAATAGATAATCTTTTTTATTGAAGCATACTTGTTTCTTCCTTTTTAATTTATATTGACGAAATATCTTGAAAGAACATCTGCAACTGAAAGAGGTACAGAAACCCAGCACGAAGCAGTGAAAATATTGCCTATATTTGCTACCTGATCGGGAGGTCTTCCGACCAGGTCCGGTCCACCAGACGATACTATTTCTGAACCTCAGGTGAACGAAGGACGCTACAGGCCTGTTGTATTGAGTAATTAGCTATGTTCGCGGGTCCGATACCGAACCAGTTCCGTACCGAAGGCATGCGTACTTTGAAGAAGAGCGTTCGCACAATTGCGAACTAGTAGTTACGGTTCTTCCTAGTTCTGTGTTCGTAGTTTACATCGATTCTGTACCAAGTCGATTCCGAACCGGTCCTAGCAGTTCCTGCACTGTTGGAAGAACTAGTGGTTCTAGATTAGTTATAACCAAATTCGGGCGATAAATCAGTGAACATGAGCTTATATAATCATTTAAACAAGCAATTCTTGTACATACATATGCAATCATTATTCGTTTGACGGTAAAATATATATGCCTACAAATATATAAATAAATATATAGGTTATATTTTGCTCCTCTTGCAATCGGCTGTCATGATTTGGATGGAATTTTTCGTGAAAACGTAATTTTTCACAAAAATATATCGATAACAGCTCTGAGGTGCATGTGGATCCCCATGTTCAGACAGCGTACTGTATTTCAAGTAAGTTATAGTTTTTTTTACTCAGAAAAAGACTTTTCATGATAGCTTTTTCCGAGCGATGTTTTGAATCTCGATCGTAAAAGTGATCAAGTTTAAAGAATTACTGCAATTACTGCAATTACAGCTCGCTCTCCAGCTCTAGAACTCCAATGAACTCCAGTATCTGTAAGGGCTTCAAAGGGGCTAAGGTCTCATTTCTCCTATAGTTCTCCTGTGCAAGACATTCTGTGTACAGTCTTGCAATGGCAAAGCATTCTGTAACAAGGTGAACAGGAGTTTTCGACTCTTCCCCACAGAATCTGCACTCATCAGTTTCTGATGAGCCCATACTCCCCATATATGCTTTCTCGGGCGACAGTACCCTGTGAGAAAGCCAGTGAGAAGGCGTAACTTATTCTTACTGAGATCCAAATGATTTTTGGACCTGACAATTTTAAGAATCCGATGGAACTTTTTGGAATGATCCATTCCTGGAAGAATCCTCCAGAGTGCTCCTCTTTCAGTTTCTTCATTCTCCATAAACTCCTCATAGGTGCATTTGCCCACACCACAGAATGGTTCTAGGCCAGTAAGTGGCGTTTGTGCTCCCTTCATGGCTAGTGTGTTAGCCTCTACATTTCCTTTTATTCCTGAGTGCCCAGACACCTAGACTAAAGAGACCTTGTTGGTCTTGCCGACTTCATTGAGTTTCCTCCGACACGCCTTTATCAGATTTGAGTCGATGACATAAAATACACACCAAGAACACATCAACAGTAATCGGTATTTCCTTGTCAAGCTTTAATACTACGTACTTCCTTACGGTTTTTCAATTTTACAACTCTGCGTTCACTCTTCCAAAACTAATAACGCATCGCCTGCTACAACACTCCAAATCTTACAGAAAACTTGGGGTGCGAATGCTACAAGATTTCGTGCACTCCATTCCACTCTAAACTCCCCCTTTTCATTATAATTCCTATATTCTCGCACATTATCATGCAGAATAGTGAAAACAAATTTCACGAAGGTATTGGAGCATAGGAATATATATATTTATGGTATGAAGGTTTCCTACTATGTTCCTTTGACGCGTTCAAGTCAACCCGGATAGAAATCCCAACGTGGAATCAGCTGTTGAAAGATGTTGATTTTCCCATAAATCCCCCTTCAAAGGAATAACGAAATCCGTTTTCTACCCGAGGGAAAATAATATACATATTTGGCAAGTGGTATGTTTGGAGGGGAGAATGACGCTTTGATTTCATACCAGTGTCAAAAAAGTAGCAGATTTGTTCAATAAAACAAAAAAGTCATTCCTATTGAGATACAAAGATAATTGAGCGTCAGTCAGTGTTATCTGGTGAGATGGATAGATATATGTTATTGTCAAGCTTATGAGAAACGTCAAAACTTCCACTAGATCTATGCATGGAATGTATAATATTCATTATACGCCTATTATCCACGACTTGATTAATGATTGATGACAAGAGCCATAGAAATGTAAAGAAAGTGTTTTTTTGGAGGTATAGATAGAGCTTTGAAATGGAATAAAACAAGGATGAATTTTTGAAATTGACATGAAATTGATTTTATGTAAAAGATAATCCTTAGTCATTATAATTTCAATATAATTTCTGGCACATGACCGCCACGGCTAGCTCGAACGTAATCTAATCTGGGAGTCCAATTTTCAATCAATTTTTCTAACATTTGTGGCAGTATATCTGCAATACCACGGCGAATGTTGTCCTCCAAGTGATCGATCATTTCGGTTGACTAGCGACTTCACATATCCCCGCAAAAAAAGTCTAGTGGCGTTAAATCGCCCGATTTTGGAGGTCGATTTCTGGGCCTGCAACGTGAAATTATGCGGTTATCAAACATTTACTTCGGTAAATCAATTGTGGCACGAGCTGTGTGACATGTTGCGCCGTGTTATTGAAACCACAGCTGTTGCACATCATGGTTGTTCAATTGAGGAACGAAAAAGTCAGTTATCATGGCTCTATAGCAGTCACCATTAACTTTAACGTTCTGGCCAGCATTGTCTTCAAAGAAGCACGGACCAATGATTCCACCAGCCCATAAAGCACACCAAAAGACGTCTCTGTGTATGCTTGTTATCAGTTAGAGTACACGTGGTGCGAAAACGGTACATAGTTAGTCGAATTAATTGATCTTATGGACGATTATGTTGACAGTAAAATGAATTTGCACAATTTGGAAGCGTTGTTCAGGCCGCAGTCTATTCATGTTGAAATGCCAGACTAAAGTGAACACAAATGACTTGACAGCTGACAAAATGGCCGCCAGTTAAAACATTGTTGCCAACTTAAAGTTCTACACCTCTAAATAAAACACCCTTAATATATATTATTCAATGGTCGTACACAAAGTTAAATAATTGTTATATGAACCATCATTTTCAAAATAAATTTGCAAAATTTGGAAGCGTTGTTCAGGCGTCGCGTCAGTTTATTCATGTTGAAATGCCAGACCAAAGTAAACACAAATGACTTGACAGCTGACAAAATGGCCGCCACTTAAAACAGTGTTGCCAACTTGAAGTTATATACCTCTAAATGAAACACCCTTAATATATTATTCAATGGTCGTACACAAAGTTGAATAACTGTTATATGAACGTTCACGCACACACCGCCAGTTAATACATTGTTGCCAACTTAAATTTCTATACCTCTAAATGAAAAACCCTTAATATATATTATTCAATGGTCGTACACAAAGTTAAATAATTGTTATATGAACCATCATTTTCAAAATAAATTTGCAAAATTTGGAAGCGTTGTTCAGGCGTCGCGTCAGTCTATTCATGTTGAAATGCCAGACCAAAGTAAACAAAAATGACTTGACAGCTGACAAAATGGCCGCCAGTTAAAACATTGTTGCCAACTTAAAGTTCTATACCTCTAAATGAAACACCCTTAATATATATTATTCAATGGTCGTACACAAAGTTAAATAATTGTTATATGAACCATTATTTCCAAAATAAATTTGCAAAATTTGGAAGCATTGTTCAGGCGTCGCGTCAGTCTATTCATGTTTAAATGCCAAACCAAAGTAAACACAAATGACTTGACAGCTGACAAAATGGCCGCCACTTAAAACAGTGTTGCCAACTTAAAGTTCTATACCTCTAAATGAAACACCCTTAATATATTATTCAATGGTCGTACACAAAGTTGAATAACTGTTATATGAACGTTCACGCACACACTTTTTCACGTCACTTCGATTTCCAAAATTTTCCAAATCCTAGCAAAAATAAACCCCTATTGAATCGCTAATGATCACACAGATTTCTTTCATTCATTCGTCCCACTTAGTGGACTCATTAAACTCATTTATTCCTACAGATCCTGCTAAAATCCTACCCTCCTCATCTGCGAAACGTCATTTGTCGATTTTCCCGTTCGATTTGTTTCAGAAAAGTTAGGAATTTCGAGAACGGACTTCGATTAGGCCCGTTTCCAGAAAAAACAGAGAATTTCATCCGATATATAGTAGCTGATTGCATTCGGCGGTTTTCACCACCCGGAATGGACTTTTGTTGTCCATTTTAAGTGCTCTTTGGGGTAAATTCTACCCCCGCCCCTCTGATGTTCGATCCATTATCTCCGACAGCAGTGAATAATTTGATCCCCCTGTTCTGAAGATGTGAGAAAAATTGTCGTGTCATCCTGGAAAAAATGCAGGCTCTTTGTATTCATAAGGGGATGATTAGGAGGACGTGATCCTATTTTTGGATGAAAATGCAATGAATTCGAGCGTACATAAGAGATTTGTGATTGATATTTCGAATCGGTGAAATCTATTATTGACGATGTCTGCATTTTATCGTTGAAGATGAGAGATACGTGAATGGATATCAATTGAATTAGCTATTTATGCAATCAGTTGCGAAATGCCTAATTTTGTGTAACGCACACAAGTTACACGAAATTGCATTCCTTAAATTATTACGTAAAATATTTTTCTAGTTTCGAATAAATAGTAAATATAGAATATCATTGATGAAAATGGTGAGAACATAAATCAAGTCTCTTGACTGCTATAACTTTATGTCAGTTTGACACTTTGTAGATGAATAAGCCAGAACAGAGATGGATATAGAATACATGGTTTTCACCGATAGATGCCTGCATAGGAAATTCTGCCATATAAAATCTGAAATATTGACCGAAGTTTAGATTAAAGCTTATCCCGGGAGGATTTTGCATCATTCTTGTAGGTTTTTTCTGGGTTTTCACTCCTCATATCTGAAACAGAACTATTAACAATTAAATAAAATTGTTTTTTTTTCATGAAAAACGCGGATTGCAGTCTTAAACTATTTGTCAAGGGCAGTTTCTTGCAAAACAAATTGCCTAATGAAACATACAGGAACAATAAAAACTTGGCAGTTAGTTGAAGCATAACAACGCGCAACTTTTAGCAGAATTTCGTCGAATTTGTATGGTTACCAAATTTTAGAAAAAATTTTGTTCAAAATTTTTTTCGAAAAAATTTTTTTTTTCTGAAACTATTGTCTTCGTTCGACACAAATTTCAGTTAAACCTTGAACTTCATGTTTAACAGCAGTGTACTAAATTTCAATTCGATACAGCCATTAGTTTTGGAGATATTGGGAAAAAGTATGTAGAATTTCGTGGTTTTCTCCTCGATATCGCTGGTTTTTTGGGTATAAATCAAGAAATACTAGTTCAATCGTGATGAAACTTCGCAGCTAGTTTGGAGATTTTGAAGGACAACATTGTGCAAAATTTTGTGATGATCGTGTCATCAGAACAATTTTAAAAAAAATTCAATTTTTGTTTCAAGTATTTAATATTCTGTGATCTTCTCATCATATTATCCTCATTAAATTCTGTATGAACCTTCGAACTTTTATTTTTCTATTAAGTACTGGATTTCAATTCGATCTAATCTGTATTTTTGGAAATATTGGGAAAATAAAATTTTGAATAGGCGGAATAATTGGGTGGATTTTACCCATTCACGAATTCGACTGCGTAAACACAATAACATCCGAAAAAAACAACTTAGAAACTCGATATTTGTAGAGAAGGTTTGGACCTTAATTACGAAGGTCGAATTCGTGAATGGGTAAAATTAGCTCAATGATTCCGTGGATATAGCCATTCAAAATTTTATTTGTCCAATATTTTCAAAAATACAGATTAGATCGAACTGAAATCCAGTTAACCATCATTTTCAAAATGAATTTGCACAATTTGGAAGCGTTGTTCAGGCGTCAGTCTATTCATGTTGAAATACCAGACCAGACTGAACACAAATCACTTGACAGCTGACAAAATGGCCGCCAGTTGAAACAGTGTTGCCAACTTAAATATGTATACCGCAAAAAAAACACCCTTTACTATAATCACCTATTGAATATAACAGGAAATTATTTATGGGCACATTTACATTAGAATTTGATGCTATGGATACTCAATTACTGTAATGGCTACGAGATTATTTTTCTGATTGTGAGTCTATTTTTCCTACCTCACGTTCCCAATTCATATATCCCAAACACACCACGTCCCCAATCTTTTAAATTCAACCCCTAACGTAACGTACATCTCGTAGATAACTTGAAACTCGTAGACTTATAAATTTTTGAGTATTTCTCAAACTCCTCTCGGGTCAATATCAATTCAATAACTCGTACCGAACATCCCGATGGAAAAGGCCCGTGAAGCCATAAAACCAGGAGAGTTATGGGGCACACGGAGGATCTCGTGGAAAATACAAACCCCCAGTGCTCGGCGACTTGAATTATTGATTTAGTTTCGGTGGAAAACGTTACTAATTGATTAACGTCTAATCGATTATCACTAAAGCAGAAATAGGGTAGGCGGCGGTGCCTGGACCACTATCTCGTTTGTTGTGCCCCTCTGTGTGCCGGAATGCTCTATGATTCCGACTGGTCGTCGGAGGAAATCGAGAAGACCACGCTTGGTTTGGCTGATAAGGATGATTTGGGGTTTTAACTTTTGGTAAGTTTGGTTGTTGAACCGTGAAATTGAAAAGAATGAAAAATTTTGACATTGTAGTTCACATAGAATGCAGATAAAGTTTATCTTATGTCATCATAAGAAGCTTCAATCATTTTAAAATATTTTATTATTCCTTATAATTTCTCCTTGAACGTACCATCACAGATCAACCAGATAAACCACTCGCCTCATTTATTTAGGAAATCTATGTCAACGCAAATATGACCCTGAATCGAGCTAATCAGAATTTTAGCAGACGTTTGGGGTGCCAATCAGATTGCAGGAATAGGATTACGTCACTCTCGCCGCTTTTGGACTCGCTTGAAGAGTTTATAAACATGTAAACAAACTGAAATGAATTTTTGTCCTATTTGTTTGATGAATAATTTCGTATCTGTTCCATTTTAGAATATAATCCAAACAGTTTTTACAGTCAAATCAATTGTTTGGTCATCTTTGAGGTTCTATTTTATGATGACAGTCCTCATTATATGTTTTAATTGTACAACAACAAGAATTGGAATCGAACTTGGGAAGACTCATTCATAATGTTCATTTAATATAATATAAAGGAATCGCAATCGAAGTAGAAGAATTACAACCTCCATTATTCAATTAAAACGATGGGATGTCTAATAAAATTGTATATGATTGCACAAGCACAAGGATTGGAATCGAACAAAGTTGGTATATTGATAGTTTGATTTTATATGAAATGAATCTCATTTGATGTGAAAGTATATCAACCCATACATTTTCCATGTTATACAATCGTATGTATGTTTCTGTTTGCTTGATAAATTGATTTCAAAGAATTAGTTTTCGCCGAAAAACACCTCTTTTAATAAATGACTGTTATATATCTTCTTTATTGATAAAATAGTGAAGTAATTATACTCAACTCGCTGAATTTAATTATGTAAAAAACAGTGTCCGAAACAGTTTGGCAGACTTCACGTAAACATGGTATATTTACTACAAAAAAGTTACTGAAAACTCAACGAATAACATATTTATATGAGTAATAATTGATAGTGTTATGGAAAAGATAAGACAATGTAGTTTTTGAAGGAACTCTATTTCTTGTTTATAAATTTTTAAGGTTTCTTAGAGACCTATATGTGTCGCTACAAAGATTCTCTGATTAAGGTAAACGTTTATTCCATAACATTTTTACAAAATTTTCATTTACTCCAACCGAGTTCTTCTACAGGAGTTTAAGATGACACAAAACACTCGCTTTGGTATTGGCAATTTGCTTTTCAAATGGTTTCATCGAAAAATCTTAGTCTGATTTTAATTTTCAGGTTCCTGAATCCCGACAAATCCGTTTTTACTTTTCGATTTTAGATATTCCAAAGTCAAGTATTCAATTTGACAGCTGTTTTGAGGAAGAAGAAAGTGTGGTTATGTCTGTTATATTTCTCAAGGTCGGAAAGACGCGATTCCCGCAAACGATGAAGTGATTTGTCTTGTTGGTCTGTGGTACCATTCTGCAGATATTCAGCGTTGAATATTATATAGGCATAGATATATCATTAAGTAGATAGATAATTTCTATGGGTATATGCTATTTCGTGACCACACCACAGACATAGTCCCTGTCTATGGACTTTCCATAACCATAACATTTCAGAGAATGTTTTTAGGTTTGTTGATTGATTTCATATACCTACCTAATTCATTAATAAATTTCGTGAAAAAAGTATAATTATGGAGTTTTCAATATGAGAATTGGCGAGAATGGAATTGTGTATAATCTTATAGTGAAATTAAATTGGATATTGCATGAACATCAAGTTGAAGATAAGTGTTTCAAATCCAGAGTGTAGTTAAATCTTTTCCTTGCAATAATATCGCAAAAAGCACCAAATAATAAGAATTAAGTGAGTAAATGCGTTTTCTCAATCAAGTTTCTTTGGATCACAAACCTTGGATTGGCTATTCTCCAACAAAGATCACCCTAAGGGATGTCTATGGTGAAGTTTCAAACAAAGCGCAGGAGTGTATTAGCACATTGAGAAATATTTGAATGCTTATAACTTTTTACCTTAGCCGAATCTGGAAAAATGACAGATGAAAAAAGTGTTTTATTTCATCAGAGGAATCTATGGTTAAAATTAATGTACAACTTAAAGACCCACCCTGTATATTATTGCCTGAAAGATCGTAAGGTATAAGCAGGTGAGGTCCTGTTATAATCAATAAACAAGCAATCCATTTCGAGATCTGGAGACCTGCAGAAATGGAAACTGGGAAATAACCAACGCATCGGACGGTGAATGGTGGATGGCCGTTCTTTGCTGTCGTAACCAGGTGACTCAGCGGCCATTTGCTGATTGGATCAGATAAATATTACAACCCCCGACACTGACAAATCAGTAATGGCCCTAGCTAACTGCACAATACAACTGAAACCGAAACGAAAATACGATAAGTTATTGGGAGGAGGAGGACATCGACTACTGGGATGTTGAGAACTTTCCTATTTTTCTTTTTCTGTGATAATTGGATAGTTTTTTGTTGGAGATGAGGCGACAGTCATCGGATGTCGTTTAAAGTTTAGAACGAAGGAGAAGTCGTCGGATTTATTGAAGGAAGTGCAAAAGGAATGGAAATTTTCAGGGGAATATAGTGAATTTTTTCCAGACGATTTGATATTATCATTATTCTCACATATATTCAGTGTTGGATCAGAGATATCACTCGAAGAATTTTTGACTATTTTTGCGCTCTTTATCTGGGGACCTGCGTTCAATCTTTCCACCTCAATGATTGTAATTTTCCAAGTCTGAGCTGAAAGTGGTCTCAAAAGACTAGGCTGGATTGACTGATGACGAATCCGGTGTCAAAAACTATTCCTTGATCTTTTGATCCTATTCATCCGCACGACGTTCTGCATGGACCTTCAAGCTCTCATTTTTCAATCGAGTACTGGATTTCAATTCAATCTATTGTGTTTTTTTGGAAAATTTTCGGAAATAAAATTTAAAATGAGCATATTTGAGGATTCATCAAGTGGATTTTACCCATTCACGTAGTTGGCCCCCTTAATAAGTCTCCGAATATCTACTATTCAAATATCGATCTCCTAAGTTGTTTCTTTCGGAAGTTATTGAGCTCAAGATCGGCCTTGAAGATTTTGGTAATTCCAACCTCTTCCTTTGGCTAAATTTTCCAGTAGTATTTTCCGAAATTATAGATTTGAAATTCAGTATTCAATTGAGAAAACCTAGAAAAGCACTGACGTGAAGTCAGCAGGTTTTGCGCGAAGGTTCACTAAAATCTATTCTATGATTCGGCAAATATACCCATTTAAAATTTTATTAGTCCAATATTTACAAAAATACAGATTAGATAAATGACAATTCGATGGATTATACAGAATATCATGAGGATAATAGGGTCGGAAGTGCACAGAATATTGAATATTTAAAAAAAATTCATATTTTTTCTAATTGTTCTAATGAAACGATCATCACGAAATTTTGCACAATGTTGTTCCTCAACATCTTCGAACTAGCTGCGAAGTTTCATCACTATTGAATCAGTATTTTTTGAGAAATACCGAAAAAACAACGATATCGAGAAAAAAACCTCGAAATTCTACATATTTTTTTCCAATAACTCCAGATCTAATAGCCGTATCGAATTGAAATTTGATGCACAGCTGTGAAATATGAAGTTCAAGGTACAACTGAATTGTTTTCGAATATGAACAATAGTTTCAGAAAAAAAAATTTTGTTGGGAAAATATTTTGAAAATTTTTTTTCAACTGAGTAACCATACGATTTCAACGAAATTCCGCTCAAAGTTGCGCGTCGTTATTTTCCAACTTACTGCCTAGTTTCAATCCAATCTCTCCAGTAGTTTCTGAAATATAAGGAAATTGACTTCAAAATTTCAAATGGCTAGAACTCCAAAACTTTCTAGCCGATTCGGCCCATCAACGAACTCAACCTTCGTATTTTGAAATGCAACCTTTCCTGAAATTTTCAAGTTGATAGAATCTGTACGCCCGTTATCGTGATGCCGGCCGGCCAGAATCAATTTTGAGAGAGGATTCGTCATCAGTGGGTCCAACCTAGTCGTTGAAGACCATCTTCGGCTCAATCATCGAAAATTACAGACATTTGGATAAAACGATAGCACCCTGTTCTCCTTGAACATGCGCCCAAAAAGTTTTTTACCTCGGTACTTGCAAATCTCCCATTTTTTCCCCTGTTATTGCGTTCAAAAGCGACAAATAAGCCTATTCTCTCTATTGAAATCAATCAAAATACACTGCGCAAAAAAATTAACGCACATTCTGAAAATCTCAATTTTAATGAAAGTTAACTCTACATTGACCTCATAACTTATTTTTTATGTTCTCTCGGGAAGGTTTTGAACGAAACAAGACACATTAAATGGAAGAAAAATTCAGGATTTCACCGAATCTTATGTGAAAGAAGAGAAATGAACAATGCCTAAGTCATTAAGAGTAGCTGGATGATTTTCTGAACTTCTCAGCCTTCTATTGAGGTTGTCCCAAACCTGCTCAATCGGATTGAGATCTGGACTTCTTGCTGGCCATTCCATTCGAGAGACTTCAACCTCTTCAGTTGTAGAATAAATTTGAGATTTCCATAATGTGCGTTAATTTTTTTGCGCAGTGTAGTTAGAGTCAACAAGATGAACGAATTATGCTTCACAAAAATTCGATTCTTATGAGAGCCCACCTAGTTCGGCCAGCTAGTTAAACACCAGAGAGTGGGGGAAGCTTGATATACCGCCCTAGTTAATTCTATTCTCAGTAATTTCGATCTTCCATTATAATTTCCCACTGATTTCAGTACCCAAATGATATACTCGCAAACTGTCGCCCTATCGATTTCCCCTCCTATACATTCCATTGGTTCTGTGGCACATTACTCCACAGAGCTACAGCATAGAACATCATAAAAACGCGAAGAATAATGGCCCTTCGAATCCGGGGAAATGTCTTGCTGATGACGGCCGGAATCGCTACAGCCATCCGGTCCAATTGTCCGGCATAATGCCCGACCGGCTCCGGTTATCTGGATAGTAATTATATGAGCATAAATTACCCCGGAATCGAATCTGCGTGGCGATATCGGCAAAGTGGGTATCTCCATTAACCACTACAACCGAACCACAGACGTTAATTACGCGACCACCGAACCATGGACCCCGTTGTTTGGGAGATTTTCACGCAATTAGGTGCGGTGGAACGCCCTGCAAAAACTGCTACGAGATTTCTGCATTTCCGTGATGTTCGTAAACTGTGAATTTAGGGGTGTGATATCGATAAGGGGTGGATTGGAAGGCTATATTTAATTCTGTCCATCGGGCAAATCCCGGTAATCGCGAAGGGAGGGCCAATTTTAAATTATTCAATTGATTCCGAAGGTTCTCTTCTCAATATAATTTTCCTAAAATTTTCACTAGTAGTACCACTGGAGGTCAAAAATTTCCGTATTTAATTTGATCTCGTGTGGTAGTCGGTAAATAAAATTCCGCACCAAATGCGTTTCATTTCGAACAACATCAATTTTCCTCTTCCTTCACGGCAACTCTAGGCTATAAATTATATGGGCGCGTTTTTTAATTCACCAAACTGGTGTGGTTGTGGTGGAGTATGGTGGACATAGAACATAAATGTTGGATGTTGGACTAGATCATTTGACATATGCGTCATTCAACCAACCATAAAAAAACGAGTTGGTGGATCCATCACTCTTTCACCACACCAATTTGGTGAATTAAATAACTCGACCTTTCTGTTTTGAATTTGTCAAAAACAGTACGACGTAGAAAAATGTCTCGCTTCGGTCAAGAAAGTAAATGAAATATTCGCAAGGATATTAGGCAGTTTATACCCGCGAATACTAGGAAATCGAAGTGTATGGAAGCAGTTTATGAACTTTCGCGCAGACAAAGAGTATGATATCGACAGAGCGGATGTATCTGTGGAAGAACTGGCGGTAATTCTTGAAGACTATCAGCGGGTTTCACAAAGCTCTGATTAACTTGATTGTTCTGATCAAGACAATTCTATGTTCAATTTCAGTTCATTTTTAGCAATACCACAGAATATCAAGGCGTTGATCAGAGGATAAAGCTTTGTGAAACCCACGGTTAGCCTTCAACATGCGAAAAAAGAACTCTGAAGACTACAAGGAGAGTGTTATCAAAGTTTACTCTATAGCTAAGCAGTTGCAGGAATATCTTTTCGAAAGATATAATCGAAAATTTAATCCATTTTCTGACATAGAATTTGTCAACGCAAGAGCTGCAATAAATGCTAAGCGTCGGAAGCTACAAATACAGTGTGTCCACGGATTGGGTGCCGGTAAGGTGTAAATGACGAAAAATTTTCGAGTTAGACTCTGGTATTTTGGGAATCGCTCCTGCTTGGTCTCAAAATAAGATGTTGAGAAAATGAGCCAAATCAATTAATATACAGGGTGGTATAAAACTGATTTAATGAAAATTGTTAAGAATAAAGTGCCTTTGTTTTAGAAGATATCGAGAAGGTTTATTGAGAAAAGTTGTTTAGAATCGAAAGACACGGTTAAATCTCGATTCTCAGATAAATCGATCAACTTTGATTTTGTAAATAGGTTATGAAAATATTTGATAATATCCATGGTTACAAATGCCAGACGTGACTTGAAACGTAAATTTTATTCGTCGTAATCGAAAATTTTCCAGTTATAAATATGTTGACCATAGAACAAAGAGTGTTTAGTGGAGTGCTACAGTTTAGGTGCAGACATTTCATATCAGGGAGTAACAGGACAATACCATGAACGCTGGCCAAAGGTAACGGTATCACGTAACCCTGTTAAAAAAATAGTGTCAAAATTTAAATTT
This sequence comes from Myrrha octodecimguttata, assembly GCA_958510865.1. Classification (NCBI taxonomy): domain Eukaryota; kingdom Metazoa; phylum Arthropoda; class Insecta; order Coleoptera; family Coccinellidae; genus Myrrha; species Myrrha octodecimguttata. The sequence goes on from OY294059.1 coordinate 25,118,711, forward strand.
TTGATCATGACAAAATATCTCAAGTTTCGGATTAACAAAATATTCATGAACTCATAAGTCAAGGTAGGCTGATTTTTCTAAAAATTGAGTTCCTGCAGCAGCTCGTAATTCCAAACAACTTTTCTCAATAAACTTTCTCGATATCTTCTAAAACAAAGACACTTTATTCTTAACAATTTTCATTAAATCAGTTCTAAACCAGTATATTAATTGATTTGGCTCATTTTTTCAACATATTAGTTTGAGACCAAGCAGGAGCGATTTCCAGAATATCAGAGTCTAACTCGAAATTTTTTCGTCATATACACCTTACCGGCACCCAATCCGTGGACACACTGTTGATCCAACCAAGAGAAAGGCAAGTTCACCCACACAATCAGCAGATGAATTGAGAAAACATTCCTTCATTATTAACGTCAAAAAATTTTTCAGTATAATTCGCTGTTGGGTACCCACGAGGAAAAAATTTCCACTAAAATTCATCCGTTGAGATGATGATTTGTCAGAAATACACGTTCTGATTGATTAAAAATCTCGTCTGTGGAATTTTCGATAATATAGATCCTATCCACCAATAATCTAGTATTCCGTCGAAAAATTATATTAGGAAGGTTCATGCAAAATTTCGTGATAATAAACTACCGAATCTTCAGGCGGATTTGACCCATTCATGATTCGTGAACAAATGCGAAGCTACTCTATGCAATTTTTTTCTGGAGTACGATCAGTGTTGCAGCTTATTGTCAACTTAATCACATCTTAGAGCAGTTATAAATCAGGGATAAGACAATTTTATTTTCCTTAACTAATCTCTTCCTGTCAACGTTTCTGAACAGCACTGATTCTTTTTCAAGGCTCTCCAAATTTTCAAATTACGGAGAAAAACAACAATAACGTATTTAAATAGTTTGGTTTATAAAACACATATATCTTAAAAATTGAAGAATAAATTAATTCGTCTAACAAGATAAGGACATAACTCCAAAATTATATAACACTGGAACCAATGGGCGTATTTTGCCTCATATCGAACTCAATAGAGATATACAAGGTGATTTCAAATTTGACGTGTAGAGATATTTGTTGATAACCGAAAATTATCAGTTTCCGGGATATTTGAATTTTTGTGATTGCATTTTCCTCAAGAATAGGGAAAATGGATTGTAAATATGCTGTTCTTCCTCATTAATGTGACAGTTGAATTTGTGTCTTGAGATTTGATCCAAGAAACAAAGCAGGAGGGAAACTTTTCTTCAGAAAAATCAAATAATTTTTCTGAATGGATTACTCTATTAAATGCTCAAATTGAGACCTACCAACTTCCATACAATGGTATGAATTTTACTCAAACTTCCGCCTCACATTCTGAATCAGTTCGGTGGAAATTCGTCGACAATTCGCTGGCTCAATTCTATGGCATAAATTTTCGATTTGAAGTGACACTCACAAAGAGATGTCTAAAGGGGACAGATCTAGAGATTTGACTGACCCATTCTATAGGAACCCTCCGACCAATCTATTGGTTCTGAAAGTTTGTCACTGGAAATTGTCTAATGCTTATTTTCGCATGGTTAAGATTCCTTGGATACCAAACAAGAGATATAACTATAAGGATTATCATCGCATTTTGAAAGAACCATAAATTTCACAAAATTATTCAACGAAACATCAATATCTTCAGCATACTTCCAATATCAGAATTTGCACCCCATTTCCTATTTCGGAGGTAAAAATCGGAAAGTAGAACGACATTTTTATTCAAATAATCTCAGGAGCGTGTTCTCCAACGAAAAATGACAAAGTTATAATGTGAACTGAAATTGAATTGTTTTAGTCGGAAATTGGATGATATCTCAGAAGAGGTTTATTCTACAAGTTTGACTAAAGGAAAGGAGTTTGAATATTACATCAACGGGCCTTATCATCCCCAAGCAGGCTTTCTTTCATCAATCACCGCTCTCCATCAGCTTGAATTAGAAATGGTGCACGCCTGCTCGAGGCCAAACTGAACTTCTGTAACAACAATGCAAACTTAACTTTCCATATAACTGTAATTTAGTGTTTCAGATTTGTTTGTCTGTTAACTAGTATTCCATTCGGGTGTTTTGTTCATTGTCAGGATGAAAATGAATGATTTATTATTCATCCATTTTTGCGCGCATGTTCTGGGGAACAGGGTGCTATCGTTCTGTCAAAATTTCTTTAATTTTCGAATTTTGAGCGGAAAATTTTCTCAAAAGACTCACTGATGCCGAATCCAGTGCCAAAATCGATTCTGTCCGCACGACCGGCCGTCCGTAGGCGTACGGAGAATCCTATCGAAATTTCAGCGTTGGTTGCATTTCAAAATGCGAAGGTTAAGGTAGTTAATGTGCAAAATCGGTCGAATGGTTTCGGAGTTATAGCTATTTGAAGTTTTGAGGTTATTTCCCTGATATTTGGAGAACTACTGAATCGATTTAATTGAAACTTGGCAATTAGTTTGAACAAGACTTTGACATTTTCGAGGAATTTCATGGAGATCGTGGTGTCAGTGAATTGAAAAAAAAATTTTTTTTCGAAATTTTTTTTTCTCGGAAACTATTCATTCGAAAAACATTCCGGTCACATCTTGAACTACATATTTCAAAACAGTGTATCAAATTTCAATTCGATACGGTTATTATTTTCGGAGAAATCAAGAAAAAATATGTTAAATTTCATGGTTTTTTTCTCGATGTAGTGGTTTTTTTCGGAGTAACTCAAAAAATACTGATTCAATCATAATAAGACTTGGTAAATAGTACGAAAACGATGATGGACAATCATTAGAAGAAATTGAAACAAAATGTCAATTTCTTTTTCTAAATATTCAATATTCTGTGATCTTCTGTTATTTCTATCCTCATTGAATTCTGTATGAAATTTCGAACTGTCATTTTTCGATAAATTACTGGATTTCAATTCGATATTATCTGTATTTTTGGAAATATTGGCAAAATAAAATTTTTAATGAGTATATCTGTGGACTCATTGGGTGGATTTTACCCATTCACGAATTCGGCCTTCGTAATTAAGGTCCAACCAAACCCACTACCCACGAATATCGAGTTTCTAAGTTGTTTCTTTCGGAAGTTATCGTGAATAGGCTCAAAGTAGGCTTGGGGCTTACATACGAAGGTCAAATTCGTGAATAGGTAAAATCGGCCTAATGATTCCATAGCATATACCCATCCAAAATTTCATTTTTTCAATATTTCCAAAAATTCAGTTTATATCGAATTGAAGTCCAGTAATTCATCAGAAAAAACTAGAAAAGCACTGCCGTGAGGGTAGCAGCACGTTAAAAGTCATTGCCAAAGTGGTCATCTCCATTGAACATGCGAGTAAAAGCTGCAGCCTTAACGGTAGTTCTTTTCTAAGTTTTTAATTTTGGATATACAAGATGATAATTCAATTTTCACGCGCTTGATCTAGGGCATAGCGCATTTTGGTTTTGTCCAAATTTCTGTTATTCTCGATTTATTAGCTAAAAATGGTCTTAAACGATTAGGCTGAACTCCCTGAAGAAGTCGCTGTCGTTCAAAGAAAAGAACCTAGTGTCTTATTGAAATTTTCAGGTTATATTTGGGGTCCTAATATCTCGGTTATGTTCCTCAATGGGTAAAATCGTCCAAAAGGCTTCGGAGTTTCAACGCTCTGAAATTTTGAAGCAAGTTCTTCAATAACTCAAAAATTCGATCAGATCGGAACTTCGAAATGAGGTGTAGTATCAGCCCTACGCATTCGCCATTTTGTTTATACAGATGGTATTGGGGAATGAAGATAAGCGCTACTCCCTCTGGTGACTATCCGGGTAACCCGAGGTACAGACATTATCATTGACAAGTTAAAAGAAATGTAGAGAAAATGAGAAAGTTTATGCATTTTTCTTGGCGTTTGTGTGGTTTCACAAGTGCTTCTACTGAGGAAAAGCAAACTCAAATGTCCCTTCCCATAGAATTCTACAGCCCGGTAAAAAATTTGGAGTTAGGGTGAAAAACACTTCCTTTAGTAAGTCGGGCCTGAAAGTGTTGAAGAATCGATAAAGACCAATCAAACAAGATTTATTAGAGTTACCTGCATTTTACCGATGATGATCATTTTTATAGAGGTAAGCACGAATTGCTCATGAAATATCAGATCACATTCATGAAGACATTTTTTTTCCAGGACCATAATCCAAGCAGAGAAATTTACTTGGGAGTAATACTATGCCTTCCAGAAATATGCCTGTTGAACTGATCATTAAGGAACAACGTAAATGTTCTAGTGATACAACTGACTATTGAAAAATAAGAGTTTCAACAAGGAAATATCTGGTGATGAATACTCTTCGCTCAAAGTGCTTCTGCCGATGAAAGCAAAGTTGTACAAGGCTTCTTTATAACAGCTTTTTCAAGACCAATCATATGAGTGTTGGAAAATTTATTTGTCAATACATAATGAATAAGGCTTACGGTACAAGTATCATTAGTTTTTAATTCACAATATATTGAGTATTTAGTCCTTCCCTATAAAAATAGTAAAGTTATGAGTATTGGTCTATTATTCCAAAAAGTATGTTTCACAATACTATCTGTTTTTCAACTTTCAAGACAGCCTAAGAAATCCACCAAAGTCAATCTTGCCATTTGGATCTGAAAATAAATAATATTGAAATACTGTCTAACCTTGGAGATATCCCCGTAATATTAGAGTTGCTACACTCAATTAGATTGAAGGATGATACATACCTACTTTATAAGAATGGAATATGTACTCCCAGTAATACTCTCGTCAACTATAAAAGTCTAAAAAGTCTTTGAATAAACCGTGAAATCAAAAATTATTAAACCGAACACCAACAAACAGTACAAAATCGACTATCAAAACAAAATCTATGTCTGTACGTAAGGTTCTAAAACTGGCCACCGTGGCGCTGCAATCTTAAATTCAGACGCCAATAGATTGAGATTTACAGTAATTTGTGGTTGATCCACCTTGATATGGAGCAATTGAGATGGTATATTCATTAACAGAAATGTTTCAAAAGCTTTTTTCGAGAATCTTCTATTCATTTCCATACTTTTGTAAACGGCCAAGTCCAGAGACTACAAAAAACCATGGAATTATCTGCAAATTATATCACTTTCGTGTCCCACCCAAAAACGAAAACACAGTTGACATATGTTCATTTTAGAAAGGGTTCCGTACCAATACCCATAGAGTATAATGTGCACGAAGGAGTCAATTTATAAGGTACTCTATGTTATCGATGCGACATATTTTCCAAATAGAGCGCTGTAATTATCGTCTTTACTTTCAGGCCAACCGGTTGAAAGCCCGTACCAGGTGCGAGGATGTGGCAAACTCATCAAAAATTTAATATCTTTCATCCCATCCTATCCTGACCTACAAATAGTAATGAACTTCTCCAGATCCATATCTGGTAATTGTCGATTAGTATAGGCGATGAAATTTACCGAGATTATCACTATCTTACAGTGAATCTATGTTCTGTTAGAAAGAATCGACCGGATAATTTCGAAAGAAGTACTGATGTGAAATGAAGAACTTGTGCACGATTGTTCATGTCTATCAACAAAAATGTGCCCAGCCCAGATATTGAGTTCGCCCAATGGGGGTTTTTCCCGAATTTGGGTTATTACTGCAAATGCAAATTTGAACATAATTATTATGGGTTTGGTTCATCATATTCCCAAATTACCTTCAGAAATTATTCGAAATCAGATTTCAGAATTGGGGTTTGGGATTTGCCAGGCATGCACGTAGTGACAACGTTGTTTAGTAGAATAGCTTTTTCTGCTATAGAATAATGAAATATTTATTCCTATTCTGTGGTACACACGTGTTCTTTGTCAATATAACCCATAGACATATTAAACTCTCTGGACACGGCGTACGAATCCATTTCTGAAGAGTCGAATGGGGATAATGAACCAAGTGAGAGGTCCGAGAGAGAGATGGAACTGGAGCGGGCAGACCATAGACAAGATACACGATTAAAATAACATGCGACTAGTGACAGGGACATGGAGGAAATCAGCCAATCAGAGAAAACACGGAATGGCGGTAATTATGAACTTCACAACGTGAATGATGACTGTTCTATATGGTGTGTCTTTGGTTCTGTGCAGTATTTTATCTCGAACTAATATTCCTCATTGATTTTGATCATCAGAGTGTAGCTTTCGAGTAATTATGGAAAAAACAGATGATCAGCCGGCCATAACTCCGAAATCTTGAGGGAGCATGATATATGTATAATGATTAACGAAACTTCGGACCAGTATTATAAAAATTATTTTGACCCCTAGAAGCAGTTGAGTCCCATTTTTCAACCACAATCAAAATAGTTCTTCGGGGATTTAGTTCGTTAACGAACTTAAAACCAAGACCGCAGACCTGCCAGGCGGACGGACAGAATCCAGTTTGATCACAAATTTTTCATCAATAAGAAAATTTTTTGCTCAAAAAATACTGACATTGTAACGGAAGGATATCGCGCTCTTCTTTCCAACAAAAAGCGCACAAAAAATGAACAAATTCACAGTTTTTCATGCAAGGTCACTTATGGAATTTCACGTTTTCCCCTTTATTTATATCTCCTCGTACAATTAATGGCACCATTATTCGTTTGACAGTGAATCCGGTTTCTATTCAAAAACTTACGAAAACACAAAAAACCAAAACAACACGAAAATTATATCTTACATACAGTCTTTATACTATAATTCAAAATCTGCTTTGAAATACTTTGGAAAAAACAAATGTGACTTTCAAAACTTTCGAAAAAAATTTATTTCAAACATAGATTCATTATTATAGTCTATGGCTTCAAACTGATCTGTCTTATTTTTGCCGTATTCTATGATGGTTTGGCCCGCCCTAGTTCCCTCTTTGTCGGCCCGCTTCCTCTCTCTTTAAGCCATATCCATATAGTTTTATAGGTCTATGATATAACCAGACAATTTCCGTTTGCGATTTGTCAGTGATATGACAGTCTGTGCTCTTCTTTTTCTATTCCTTGGTCGTTGTCTTCTACTCTAACCAGGACGAAGTATAGCTATCTCTGTTTTCCTAAGCAAAGTGACACATTTGACGTCCTTTTCTTTCCGAGAAAGCTGAATTCGACGTTGTCATATCGTGCACTCAATACAAATCCCTTTAAATGCAAAACCCCATTTTTATTTTTCAGTTTAAGGTGATCAAACATTTTTTCAAAAATATATTTAATATTGAAATTATATGTTTGAAATGTGATGTTCTGAAGGTTTTTCATCAAAATTACTGCATTTTCGTTTAAAGGAAAACCCCCTATTCTGCTGGACTTTAGATGAAAACAGGTTTTTTGCGTGCTATCGTTTATGTCCAAATGTCTGTAATTTTCGAATTTTGAGCCGAAAATGGTCTCAAACGAATAGGTTGAGCTCACTGATGACGAATCCAGTGTCACAATCGATTCTGTCCGACCGACCGACGACACGATAACTTTCGAAAGAAGCAAGCTAGCGACTTGAAACTTTCAGTTTCAGATTAGGTCGCGAATCAGAATGGGGCGGTTAAGTTCGTTAATGGGTCGAATGGTTTCGGAGTAACAGTCATTTGAAATTTTGAGATAAATTACATGATACTTCGGGAACTACTCAAGCGACTGAATTGAATTTTGACAGTTGACAGAATAACCACGCACAAAATTTCTTGAGATCACACTGTCAGTAAATTTGAGAAAAAAAAAATTTCGATTCCTGAGAAATCTTTCACTAGTACCTTCAACATCATATTTTACAGCAGACTATTTCGCCCGTCGTAATTTCCACCAATAAGAAAAGCGCAATTTTGAATTACAAATGGTTTCTAGGTGGAAAAACTGTATGGCAGGAGCTGTCAGCAGATTATTCGAGTTTACCCGCGGCAAATCTTGACAGTGGTTGTCACCAAAAATTACAATACCTTTGAAAACCTATACATAATGCATGCAGAATAATCTGTTACTCATGAAATAGTCTTGTCATATACCATTCGGGCATCTAATTTTTCCAATGAAAAAAATCGATAAAACTTATTGCAGAGTAATATTTTTTGCGCGCATGTCCTAGGGATACAGTGTGCTATCGTTTTGTCCAAATGTCTGTAATTTTGGATGATTGAGCCGAAAATGGTCTCAATCGACTAGGATTGGACTCACTGATGACGAATCCGGAGTCAAAATCGATTCTGTCCGGCCGGCCGTAGACACAATAACTGTTGACAGAAGCAAGCTAGCAACTTGAAACTTTTGGATAGGTTGCGCATCCGAATGCCGCGGTTGAGTTCGTTAACTGGCCAAATCGGTCGAATAGTTTCCGAGTTATAGGCACTTGAAATTTTGAAGTTATTTATTTTTTATATCAGAAACAACTTGAGCGATTAGATTCAAACTTGGCAGTTAGGTGGAGTATAACAACGCGCAACTTCGAGCCAAATTTCGTCAGGATCATATGGGCAGTAATTGAAAACAAAAATTTTTTTCGAAGTTTTTTTCCAAAAAATTTTTTTTTTCGGAAATCATTCATCATATCCAAAAAAAATTCCACTCACACTTTGACCTTTATATTTCACAGCAGTGTAGCAAATTTCAGTTCGATACGATCATAAGTTTTGGAGATATCGGGGAAAAATATGTCAAATTTCGAGGTTTTCTTCTCGATATCGTTGATTTTTTCGGTATAACTCGAGAAATACTGATTCAGTCCTGATAAAACTTTACAGCTAGTTTTGAGATGCTGAAAGACAACTTTATGCGAAATTTCGTGATGATCGTGTCATAAGAACAATTTGAAAAAAAAAATTCTATGATTTTCTTATCAAATCACCTCATTAAATTCTGTATGAAACTTCGAACTGTCGATGAAGAACTGGATTTCAATTCGATCTGATCTGTATTTTTGGGAATATTGGAAAAATAAAATTTTTATTGGGTATATCTACGGAATCATTGGGTGGATTTTACCCATTCACGAATTCGGCCTTCGTAATTAAGGTCCAAACCTCCTCTACAAATATCGAGTTTCTAAGTTGTTTCTTTCAGAAGTTATAGTGTTTACGCAGTCGGCCGTTACGCTGACCGTAACACAATAACTTCCGGAAGAAACGACTTAGAAACTCGATATTTGTAGAGTAGGTTTGGGGCTTAATTACGAAGGTCAAATTCGTGAATGGGTAAAATCCTCCCAATGATGCCGTAGATATACCCATTCAAAATTTTATTTTTCCAATATTTCCAAAAAAACAGCCTTCGTGCAGGTGCAAAAGTCCTCGTCTTCGACTCGGATTTTTGTTGCCACCAGCACTCATGCTTCTTGTTAAAATATTACTTAGCAACGTGTTTTTTCGATTTTTTCCGGAAAAATTAGATGTCCTTATGATATTACTTACGAGAACCAAATTTCATTTTATACTACCATAATTTCCGGAAATATTGATATCTGAGTTGAAGACTCGATATTTTTCTTACCTTAGTAACGAATTGAGAGTAATAATATTCGAATTTTTGAATAGAGTTCAGACTGAAATTTCTCCCTTTCAGGAATCCCCCATTTAATGAATAGGAACACAAAACCGATCTTCAGAAAATGTTTTTCATGCTGAAATGCCAGAGTAAATAGAAGATGAAGGTGCTCTTCATCCCCCATTACCATTCGGAAGTGAAGGGAACAATTAAAATTGTTTCAGAAATTTCCTTCTAATTCAATAATGAACGAATTGAGTGTTTATTCATGTAATAACATTATGACTTGAACTCTGGCCTTTTCTCCGAATAAAACTTTCCGAGGGTATATTTTAGAGTTTATTACTTCAACGGAAATTTTGACGGTTACCTTCTTCCAGATTATTCAAAGATATACGTGATGAATTCACGTGTCACTTCCACTCACTTTTTATTGATTATATTTAAAAAGGTATAGGTATTTGAGACCAGTGAGTAAATTTCGGATTTTGAGTCACACTGGTTTTGAATTTTCTCATTATCTCAGAAATTACGTCTGCTATCGGATTGATACTTGGTGATTATTTATACTTGACATATTTTTTTTTATATCTCCGAAAGAAGATTTGACATTTGGAACATTGTAATGTTCCAAATTTCAAATCTTCTTTTGGAGATATAAAAAAAATATGTCGAATTTCGTTGTCATTCATTCATTCATCTCTTCAATGTGCCCGGCTTTTTTATTGCATACTTCTCATTCATACTCAACTATAGACAATTTTTATTTTCAAGACACACGAACATGTACCCCAAAATTTACTCAACATCATTGACCACCCCGGGATTCGAACCCGGCACCTTCAGCATCCTAGACAATGTCTCCATCCTTTAGGCTACCGAGATAGCCAAATTTCGTTGTCATTTGGAATTTATGTCAAACGTGTACATGTGTCAATCTTTATTTGAGATATTTTGGTCTCTAAAACTAACACTGGTTCACTTTAATGAAATAACAGGCTATTTACTTGACGACATCTAACTGTTCAAAATAGAAAAGTATGAGAATTAACTAAAAATTTTTAATTACAATAAATAGAACTTAAGGTGAGCCTAATATACAGGGTGATTCCGGAGGAGACCGTCCGATTTTGGGATAAGTTTACACTAGTCAAGACAGTCTCGGAACACTGTTTGGTTTATGGTTGGGGCTCTTTGTTGAGAATATACAGGATGATTTGTCCGATTCGACCGATTTTACTTTTATTGATAACTTTGGTATGGCTTATTCGATTTCAATGAAATTTTCAGCGTAGTACAATAGTGTTGAACACATTCATTGATTTCATACTTTTTTTTCTAAATAAGCGGTTGTTATTGTGATAAATCCAGATTAATTGTGCAGGTTGAAAAAACATCCTGTACATAGCGTTTCCTAAACTACGCTATCTGTTTACGATTGTACTATAATAAGTCATTATTTGAGAGTTTCTAATTTTTTTGGCACTCTTCTAGTTTTCCGAGAAAATTTTTTCAAAAAATGATAATGTCGAAATTTCGCTCCAATCGATTCTACTTTTATTGATAACTTTGGTATGGCTCATCCAATTTTGATTGAATTTTGATTGCAGTGTAGAACAATCTGAATGAGTACATAAAATAATCGCAACAATCTGATAATTTCAGAGTTTCAGATTAATTGTGCAGTTGAAAAAAAGACACCCTGTACATTGCTTTCCCAAAACTTTCTTATTCGTTGAAGATTATACAATAATATGTCATCATCCAGAGGTTTTCCATTTCTTTGGCACACCTCCGGTTTTCCTAGAAAACATTTTTGAAGAAGAGCATGATCGAAATTTGGCTCACAAGCAGTGAGAGTATTCCGCACTAGGTAGGAAAGCTGTATCGTCCAAGGATGATTTCATAGAAAATATTAGCAATTAAATATGAATTTGGAATTTGAAATGAATATTTTAGAACTTAAGAACTGCTTTGCATCCTTGGACAATACAGCTTTCCTACCTAGTGCGGAATACTCTCACTGCTTGTGAGCCAAATTTCGATCATGCTCTTCTTCAAAAATGTTTTCTAGGAAAAGCGGACGTGTGCCTAAGAAATAGAAAACCTCTGAATGTTCAATGATCGAAATTAACTGAAAAAAACAGTCTCAAAACGTTTTTCCACTCAGATAATACACCAAACGTTAACATTAGCTCTTATGGGAAATCTCTTTGTTTGTCCCCCCAGCAGCTGATTTTGACGTCTCATCTTGCTGAACCATAGAGTGCTGCTAGTGCTCTATTATGTTCACCTCCCCAGAATAAGCATGATGTGCTGGAATATTTTGGTAGCATGTTGCAATATTTTTCAGGTTCGTTTTAGGTATTTCCTACTACAATCTTGAAAAGCACTATCAAAAATTCATTGAAAATTATTGTTTGTAGAAATGTTCCTTGCAAATTACGGGATTTGAACTTTTTGTTTGAGAAGTTTCTTGTAAAAATGAATAATATCGGAACAGTTCAAGCGATAAACCAATGGAACTGTAATGTTTCAATGTCTATATCTGACACCTTCACCTGAATGTTGTTGTTCGGTTTGGTTTAACAGCGCTCATGTTGGTAAAATTAATGCAAAGCTTAATGTGGCCATAAGGATTATTAGTGGGACTATAAGATCTACACCTCTACAGTGGTAACCAGTTCTATCAAATATTGTACCGCCCCATATTCGAAGACAGGTTGCAGTGAGGAAGTCTTGGGATAAATATCATTCCTTTCCGAATTTATTCCCAATCTTGTCTTATATTCCGAATTCTAAAATTGCTAGATTGAAATCTCGTAAACATCTATGGATTTACGATTTACTTCATTCCAATAAAAGTGACAAAGAAATTTGGCGTTCGGAATAGAATTCGTGTAATGTTTTCAACAAAGGTTTGATCAGCGATCCTTCAGAAAAAGTTCGTGGTTTTAATCTTCCTAGGAAAATTTGGTACATTCTGAATCGACATGAAACAGGTTATGGTCGCTGTAATGATTTCTTCTTCAAATGGAATTCGGTAGAAAGTCGAAGCTGCGAGTGCGGAGAAGAAAAGAAAACAATAGAGCACTTAGTTAATAGTTGTCCAATATATAAATTTGACGATGGTTTCGAGGCAATTCATTAGGTGTCTGATTCTTTCTTGAGGTGGATCGTGAATTAATTTAATGAGTAATAAATCAATACTAGTTCATGTTGTTCTTTTTGTCTTTTTTTGTTTTCAGGAGTAATTTCGAGTTATCAACCTGCATCAAAAGGAAAGAAGAAATTTTGTTGACGAAGATGAAGCTCTTCAATAACAAACATTCCTCTATACTTATACGGGGAAACAGAGTTTTTGTGAGGTTTTATCTGTGCTCACTGACAAAAAGTTTGAATCTCACAATCCGCAGGGGCGATATCTTTGAATAATAATTCCATTTAATTTTCAATAAAGTTTTTTCAAGATATAAGATTTGATATTCCAAAAAACATCTGAGAAATCAGGCAAAATCCCCCTTCATATTCTTCAATCCATGATAATTCGAATAAAAGGTACACACAGAAGTCTTTTCAGAAGGAAAACCGAAATTAGCACTAGAGAAATTTTGATATTAGTTCTCAAGAAACGAACGTTTAAATTATTCGGATATTTTCCTTAGGCTGCCCATGACAAATTGTTCGAATCCTGCAATCCTAAAGGGCTGTTTGGATAAATAATAATTTTATTTCATTTTTACAATTTCTTTTTGCTCGCATGTTTAGGGGAACAGCATGCTATCGTTTTGTCCAAATGTCTGAAATTTTCGATGATTGAGCCGAAAATGGTCTCAAACGACTAGATTGGACTCACTGATGACGAATCCGGTGTCAAAATGGATTCTGTCCGGCCGGCCAGCCGTGGACACGATAACTGTCGAATATACTGAGCTAGCGACTTGAAACTTTCAGGGTAGGTTGCGCATTGGAATGCCGCGTTTCAGTTCGTTGATGGGCCAAATCGGTCGAACAGTTTTGGAGTTATAGCCACTTAAAATTTTGGAGTTGTTTATTCTTTAGTTCAGAAACCACTTAAGCGATTGGATTTAAACTTAGCAATTAGGTGGAGTATAACGACGCCTAACTTTGAGCCAAATTTTGTCGGGATCATACTGTCAGTAAATTAGAAAACATTTTTTTTTCAAAATTTTTTTCTAAAAAAGTTTCTTTTTCGGAAACCGTTCATCATATCCAAAAAAAAAAATTCAATCGAACTTTGAGCTTCATATTTCACAGCATTGTACCAAATTTCATTTCGATACGGTCATAAGTTTTGGAGATATTGGGAAGAAATATGTTTCGAGGTTTTCTTCTCGATATAGTTTTTTTCGGTATAACTCAGGAAATACTAATTCAATCTTGATAAAACTTGGCAGCTTGTTCGAAGATGCTGAAAGACAACTTCAGGCAAAATTTCGTGATGATCGTGTCATTGAACAATTTGAAAAAAAAAATTCTGTGCTTTTCTTATCATATCATCCTCATTAAATTCTGTATGAACCTTCGAACTGTAATTTTTCGATGAAGTACTGGATTTCAATACGGTCTGATCTGTATTTCTGGAAATATTGGGAAAATAAAATTTTGAATGGGTATATCTGCGGAATCATTGGGTGGATTTTACCCTAACGGCCGACTGCCTAAACACAATTACTTCCGGAAGAAACGACTAAAAAACTCGATATTTGTAGAGTAGGTTTGGACCTTAATTACGAAGGCCGAATTCGTGAATGGGTAAAATCCGCCCAATGATTCCGTAGATATACCCATTCAGATTGTCATTTTTCCAATATTTTCAAGAATACAGATTAGATCGAATTGAAATCCCGTAATTTATCGAAAAAAATCTAAAAAGCACTGCCGTGAAGGCAGCAGCTTTTGCGCGCATGGTCAAATTCGTTGCCGAAGCGGTCATCTACATTAAACATGCGCGCAAAAGCTGCTGCCTTCACGGTAGTGCTTTTTTAGATTTTTTAGATATTGATAGCGAAAACCAAGCAAAAAACCTGAATTATAATGCAGAATCTTCCCAAAATATCTATGAAGTCTGTCCATTCCCCTATAGAAATCACAATCGAATGAATGTTTCGCAAGAGTTTTCACCACTTCAATTACCCCAAAATCCGTGTCGACTTTTTTTTCATCTACATTTTTCTGCCAATATGCATAATCATCAATGAAAATTGAATCGCAAGGAATGAGGGCTGAAATTGTCCGATTCAACTGCAATAAATCGAGATTTCTTTTGGGACCAAGGCACGATAAGGCCGAAGTGGCAGGGAGTAGGAAAAACCAATTAGGCGTTCAATAAATCTGGACTGCTCGAATTTAAATCTCCGATGTCAGGGATGTCGAAATATCTCATTGTTGCATTCTTCGGAATCATCGGAGGTAAGATTTAATTGAAGTAGCTTCGTTAAATCCATCAGATTATGGTTGCCTCGTAGTAATTTGAATTTTTTCGAGCCGTCTCCTGAAGCGACTCGCTTGTTCGCTTTGTGTTCTGACAGTGTTGAGCTGAAAAATGTCTTCTGTCTTCATTATGAGAGGATGCGGTTTATCGCGTTTTTTGTAGGAAACGGCACGTTTCACTCTTGACTAAATGTGTGTATTCTTTGAATTTTAAATCTTGAACTACTAGGTTGGACTCAGTGTGGACGAGTCCTATGACGACAGTGATTCTATCCGGTCGGCTGTTGTCACGAAAACTTAGGAACCGAAAAAGCTAGTGCTTGAAACTTTCAGGGTATCAAATATCAAAAATACAGATTTCTCTGTAATGCTTTAACATAATATCTTTCGATATTGATATCTTACGATATAAATTCATTGTTTTCAATGTATATGAGTCTTGTATGACAAATCAAATTATTCGATCACAGAAAAATAGGTATTATTTTGATGATTGTACTAATAGCCTTTATTAAGTAGACTCGTCTAAATTTATTGTTTTAAATGGAACAAATAGTTTTATAGAGTCTATATTCAATTCAATTCGTTAGACGACTTCGGCCCAAGTTGCCAACCCACAATTTTCTTCACAAATTTACTATCACTGGGGAACGGGAATTTAAGGACAAATTCGACATGATAAGGTTCGCGTTATTCATAAATATCCGTAAAAGATGCCTCGGCTCCTCAAACAAGATAATCCCTTCCAAATTTAGGGTTTTGTTTAGATCATCTCTGATTGGCTGAAATTTAAGTTGGGATTCCTGATTTCATGTTAATAGTATCAAATTTATATAGGATATGTTCTGTGAATCACTTGGTTATTTCGGTTGCCGGTTTTCCATTCCGTAAATATGGAATATTCCGTTGGTTCCTGAAAGAAAGGTTAATTACGAAATTTAACTAATTAAAAAACGTTCTTCCTGACAGCAGAACGACAGTCAATGTTCTATGGTAACATATCCATAGCATAGAACTATCTTTATTCACCCTATGGTCCATAGAAGGGGCAACAATCAACAATGGAGAAATTACTAGGTATGGTCTATGGATCATAAGGTAAATAAAGATTGTTCTATGCTATGGATATGTTTCCATAAAACCATAGTATAGAAACTACCCAGTAGTTGCACTCTCGATAAAATGAACTGAAATTTTTACTCCAAGGGGATTTCGCGCACACTTCGGCGCGCATGAGGATTGAGCGGGAATTTAAAAGTATACTAGAATTGTCATTTTCGGGAAGAGCTTGCATTTCATTTTTCCCAATTTTAAATAGGATTTACTGGGGTCGAAAGTGATTTTCTCATTGTGATATATAAAATTTATGTAGGATTTGAATTGGTTTCGTGCTTTGTTTGACATTTGTCATACATTGAAGGTTGGAGGTAAAACAAGAACAACCTCACATTTCCGCTTTGTTAATGTTAGGAAGTACAGCATTTTTTACAATTTCAGGATGAATTCACAAGTTGAAATGATTCAGATCAATAGAATTGGTGAATAACTAGGCCAAGTTATTGTTTCGTTATGAAATGCTACATAAATACACCGAGAGATGAATGAATACGATATTTCAGATATTTTGTAGTGTAGACTTTATATTTGGATAATTGCATTTTTGACCCATTCCCCTACATTTAATCGTGTATCTGAAGAAATAGAATACTATGTGAACTATCCCAGAGAAGGCAAACGTCCTATATTCACGCCATAAATTGAGAAAACCGATCTGACAAAGTAACAAACTACGGTAGAGTATTTTCCAGCCATTTTCACACTGGTGGTTTTGTTTAATAAGTTGAATCATGATGAGATAATTATGATAAGAATAATTCGTGTTTGTTATACACATTTCAAGAATAATATCTTCTCCACACTACGATAGCTGGTGTTACGATGGACAAAACCCATCCTGATTGGTTACCACTCACATCTCTATATGATATATAAAGCCAATCAAAGCAATTAATTATGTGTTAAATTTGATAGGTTTCTCAAAATATTGCACGTATTTTATAATAATTGAACCAGATAACTTTCTCTGTTCTGAACCGAACATGTTTTGATGTGGATCGACTACCCAAGGATGGAACTTGTTCTACATTTTGTTGTTAATAATATATTGCGAATTGACCTTATAGTAAATTGAAGATTATGAAAGCCCTAATGTTGCATCTGTATAATAAAAAAACATTTTATATGGATTGTAAAGCATTTTGTGGGGATGAATTGAAATCGGTGTTCATTTGACGATCGGCTACCACATGGATTGAATTTCATTTGAGTTTTTTATTTGTAACATATATTCAGTATAATGAATATGTAATTGAAGATTATAATAGCATTGACATAGCAACTGCCGACTAATATAGCAGTAGTTTGATAATTTGTAAGATATAACGTTATTTGAAATAGTACTGAGAAGTTCTCTGAAACCCATGTATTTTCCATTCCATGCATTTATTGAATTTCATTCTGCTGTTTGTTTTCAGGAATGAATGAGCCAAACATTTTACTGTTTCATTTTTAATGCATAGTTATACTTATAATAAATGCTATCTCTAATGTTTATACTCCAGGCTTTAGAAGACAAGAATAAATGTCAAATACTGCAATTTTTAGTTATATCGTTTTGAATGAATATCATCTGAGATTGAATATCAGTTGATCAGTTCCATTATCACGAAATTGCACTCGTAAAGTGAATACAATCACTAAAAACTCCAAATAATCGCTGTTCGCCAATGTAAGTAATCGAAAGTATTCCTTCGTCTCTCGGTGTATTTATGCTGCATTTCACAATAACTTGGCATAGTGCTTCACCAATTCTATTAATTTCAGTCATTTTAACATGTGAATTCTTCCTGAAATTGTTAAAAATGCTGTATTTCATAACATAAACAAACCGGGAAAGTGAACGAAGCCGAATTTGAGGTTAGACGCACCGAAGTATGCGCGAGTCGGAAACGGAGTAAAAAAATCCAGGGAGTGCAACTACTGGGTAGTTTCTATACTGTGATAAAACATTGATTATCGTTCTGGTGCATAGACTTAATATGTCTATATTCTGGTGACAGAAAGATTGCTTTTTCATCAATCAAATTCCGTAATTAACCTTTTTTTCAGGAACCAACCGAATATTTCATATTTACAGAACGGAAAACAGGCTACCGAAATAACTGACTTGATTTGCGGAACATATCCTATATAAATTTGACACTATTAACGTGAAATCAGGAATCCCAACTTAAATTTCAGCCAATGAAGATGAACTCAACAAAAACCCATATTTGGAAGGAATTATCTTGTTTGAGGTGCCAAGGCATCTTTTACGAATATTTATAAATACCACGAATCTTATTATGTCGAATTTGTCCTGAAATTCCCGTTCCCCAGTGATAGTAAATTTGTGAAGAAAATTGTGGGTTGGCAACTCGGGCCGAAGTCGTTTATTCAATTTAAATCCACACAAACACCTCAAAGGTAAATCACAAATGCAGACCAGAGAAAATATCCTAACCTAACATTACACACATGCATCATACAATTTACAGGAGATAAATGTCATCGTATAACCTGAAAAGGTTTCTTGTTTAAAATTCTCAAATTCGATTAAGGAACCTTGAAATTAATGAATGTCACAAAATCACAATCTTGGTAGCTCACATTATTCAGAACTTTGAACAAAAAGGTCACAGCCTTGAACTTACGCCTATTATCAAGGAAAAGCATCATATGAACTGTCAAATAAATTCCGATATTTTAAAGGTTCTTGAAAGTGTTGTTTGCTACATTTCATTCATAAAAAGAAGAAGATGGTTTGAAACTTGTTTTCAAAATTATTCTATGCATGAATATTCGCATTTGACAAGCTTGCCAAAGCTGAGGCTGTTTGTAATCAGGTGTTAGTGAGTGCACGTGGTAAGATTTCGACATAATATAGAAAAGATGCTACTTAGGTTCCTGAATGGTAAGATATAAGATGAAACATTGTGTCTTGTATTATTTTTGTATTGTATTTCATTATGTTATCGTTTTCTCAGGTCTTTTACTTCAATCATTATATGTCATTTGATCAAATATTTGAATTTGTCATTCATACGTAGTACGTTGAAGACAATAAAAGTATATCGTAAGGCTACAATTACTGTTAGAAGTATTTTAGTATCAACTTATTTCAACTCTAAATGGCAAAATCAATTTCAAATTGTTTGGAGTATCTTGAAGGCACATAAGCTAGAAGTGTTCAGGAAGATGCATGTGCTATTATGTTGCATTTTATTTGCAAAACTAATAAACTTTCAACCTTTTTACCTACCAAACTTGATTATTGATCAAATATCCTCCTAGATCTTCTGCTCCAAAAGTTGGACAGATAGTATTGTGAATATGATTTTCGGAATAATAGACAAATACTCATAACTTTACTTTTTATATGACTCAATTTACACAATATATTGTGAATAAAATGAATACATTCACATACAACTAATACTACTTTTACCGTAAGATTTATTCTTTATGGATAAACAAATAAGTCCTTCCAACACTCATATGATTGGTCCTGAAACAGCTGTAAAGAATAAGTCTTGTACAGCTTTGATGCCATCAGCAGAAGCACTCTAATCGAAGAGTATTCATCACCAGATACTTCCTTGTTGAGACATTTTTGTTTCAATGTTTTCATTTACGTTGTTCCTTCATCATCAGTTCAACAGGAAGATTTCTGGAGGTCATTATCTTCATGAATGTATCGTAATTTTTCATGGGCAATTCGTGCTTTCCTCTATAAAAATTATCATCATCGGTAAAATACAGGTGACAGACTGTCATAAATCTTTGTTAGTTCATCAACTTTGAGTTACAAGTTGCCAAGGTTTTATCGATTCTTAAATACTTTCAGGTCCGACTTGTTAAAGGAGTTTCTTTCACCCAATATTTTTCACCGGAATGTGGAAATCTATGGGGAGGGACATTTGAGTTTGCTTTTTCTCAGTAAAAACACTTCTAAAATCACAAAAACGCCAAGAATACTGCATAAACTTTCTCATTTTCTTGACATTTCTCCTAACTTGTCAATGATAATCCCTGTATCTCGGGTTACTCTGATATCCACCAGAGGGAGTAGCGCTTATCTTCATTCGCCAATTGGCGTCTGAATTTAAGATTGCAGCGACACGGTGGCGAGTTTTAGAACCTTAGATACAGACATACTTTTGTTTTGATAGTCGATTTTGTACTGTTTGTTAGTGTTTGGTTTGATAATTTTTGATTTCACGATTTATTTTAAGACTTTTATAGTTTACGAGAGTATTACTGGGAATACATATTCCATTCTTATAAAGTAGGTATGTGTCATTCTTCAATCTTATTGAGTGTAGCAGCTCTGAAATTACGGGGATATCTCCAAGGTTAGACAGTATTTTAAATATTTATTTTCAGATACAAATGGCAAGATTGATTTTGGTGGATTTATTAGAATGTCTTAAAAGTTGAAAACAGATAGTATTGTAAAACATACTTTTGGAATAATAGACCAATACTCATAAATGTACTATTTTCATAGCGAAGGACTAAATACTCCATATATTCATTATGGATTGACAAATAAATTTTCCAACACTCGTATGATTGGTATTGAAAAAGCTGTAATAAATAAGCCTTGTGCAACTTTGTTTTCATCGGCAGAAGCACTTTGAGTGAACAGTATTCATCACCAGATTGTTGAGACTCTTTTTTTTCAATAGTCAGTTCTATCACTAAAACATTTACGTTGTTCCTTAATGATCAGTTCAACAGGCAGATTTCTGGAAGGCAGAGCATTCCTCTTAAGTAAATTTCTCTGCTTGGATTAGGGACCTGGCAAAAAATTGTCTTCATGAATGTGATCTTATATTTCATGAGCAATTCGTGCTTACCTCTATGAAAATGATCATCATCGGTAAAATGCAGGTAACAGACTCTCATAAATCTTGTTTGTTGGTTTTTATCGATTTTTCAACACTTTCAGGCCCGACTTGTTAAAGGAAGTTTCTTTCAACCTAACTCGAAATTTTTCGCCGGGCTGTGGAAATCTATGGGAAGGGACATTTGAGTTTGCTTTTCCTCAGTAGAAGCACTTGTAAAATCACACAAACGCAAAGAAAAATGCATAAACATTCTCATTTTCGTAACATTACTTTTAACTTGTCAATGATAATCCCTCTATCTCGGGTTACTCTGATATCCACCAGAGGGAGTAGCGCTCATCTTCATTCGCCAATAGTAAATAATTGAGCGTCAGAATCCTGGAGTATCGTCCCCATTCGCAGAAAGCAATGCTATGCACTCCAGCCGTTAGTACATTCCAGAGCTAGGATCTGGGCCAAGTTAAAAAGCGAATTCCCAGGGGAATTACGTCCGCTATTTAAACTATGTGCGATTAAATTGAAACAATCTGCTTGAAAGCGTCTGTAATATCATGAATTATTCATCATAACACAACTGAATGCCGAATCTAGGGTTGAGTTTTGGCCGCCTCACTCTATATTAAATTTCGAGAATTTCGCATGTGTGAACTTGGTGCTCTGTTGGATGATACCTACGTTGCAGACTTTGGGTAAATTTGCTCACGGAATGGCCAATCGTTATTTCGTTTATCTAGCGTTGACCAGATCTGATTTCTTTTTGAATCCAGTCTGACGACACGGTCACATAATAGTCTTGGTGACATTGAAAGTGTTATACCCAGTGAGAATAACTTTCTGAACTTTCTCTTTGGGCGCATTTTCTAAGGGAACAGCGTCCTATCGATTTGTCCAAATATCTGTAATTTTAGAATGACGGATCCAGTGTCGAACTCGTCCGTTCGACCAGCCGTGGACACGATGACTGTGGAACGGGGCAAGCTATCGACTTGAAACTTTCAGGGTAGGTCGAGCATCAGAATTCCACGGTTAGGTTTTTTAAAAGGCAAATCAGCTGAACGGTTTAGGAGTTCTGGCCATTTGAAATTTTGAGGATATTTTCCTGATATTTCGGAAACAACTGCAATTATAGAATTGAGGCAAAACGACGTGCAACTTTGAACGAAATTTCGTTTGAATCATATGGTCACTCAATTTGAAAAAAAAAAAAGTTTTTCGGAATTTTTTCGAAAAAATTTTTCTTCCAGGAACTATTGATCATATTCAGAAAGAATTGCCCATACCTTGACCTCTACATTTCACAGCAGTGCACCAAATTTTATTTCGATACTAATAATATTTTCTGAGATATTGGGAAAAATATGTAAAATATCGTGTTTTTTTAGATATCGTTGTTTTTTCTGTATAACTCAAGAAATACTTATTGAATCATAATGAAACTTGGAAGCTAGTTTACAGATGCTAAAGAACAAATGCGTGGAAAATTTCGTGATGATCGTGTTTTCAGAACAATTAAAAAAGATTTCAATTCCTTGTCGAATATTCCATATTCTGTGATCTTCTTATCACATTTCCCTCCTTGAATTCTGTATAAACCGTCGAACTTTTATTTTCGATAAACCCCTGAATTTCAATTCAATCTAATCTGTATTCTTGGAAATATCGGGAAAATCAAATTTTTAATGGGTATATCTGCGGAATCATTGGGTGGATATCACTCATTCGCGAATTCGGCCCTCGCAATTGAAATCCGAACCTATTCTACAAGTTTCGAGTTTCTAAGTTGTTTCTTCCGGAAGTTATTGTGTTTACGGTCGGCCGTTAGGTGGCAGGGACGAACATTCCTGTTTTCTTCCAACAAACGGAGTTTTTTCTTTCTTTGAAATCTCGAACTTAATTCGTGCTTAGGTTTCATCGCTTTTCCAACTGTTCTAGGATAGTTCAGAATCTGGCTTCAACAGTGCATCGATTATTCGCTGTTCTAGAACTGTCCTAGGACAGTTCTGAATGTCGAAAACAAAACAAAGTCATTCTGCTTCAATAGACGACTTCGGTCCAAGTTGCCAACCCACAAATTTCGTCCAAAATTACTTTATTTGGGGAAGGGGAATTTCAGAACAAATTCGGCATGATAAGGTTCGCGTTATTTATAAATATCCGTAAACGGTGCCTCGACTCCTCAAAACAGATAATTCTTTCCAAATATAGGTTTTTGTTAGGCTGAGATTTAAGTTGGGATTCTCGATTTCATATTAATAGTGTCAAGTTTATGAAGGATATGTTCCGCAAATCAAAAGGCTAATGAACGTCACTCATTTTTCAGATGAGCACACCATAACCAATTTCAAGCGAGTAACCAAAACAGATTGGTTAAAACCAATCCTTTTTGGTCTAAACCATTTCATTCAAGCGAAATTGGTTACTCTAACGGTTTAGGTTCCATGACGTCATGGATCAGTTGTGAAAGGATCACAACTATAACCAAAATTTTGCGGTTTTAACCCAGCTCTGGACTTGTTTTTCACGAGCGGTCCATAAAAATAGTTGGAATTACGGAATAT
This sequence comes from Myrrha octodecimguttata, assembly GCA_958510865.1. NCBI lineage: Eukaryota > Metazoa > Arthropoda > Insecta > Coleoptera > Coccinellidae > Myrrha > Myrrha octodecimguttata. The sequence continues at coordinate 25,142,185 of OY294059.1, forward strand.
TTGAAATGGCCGCAAACGTCAACAGTCAAAACATTTATTTGATTTCCCTGAATTCTGAATTATCAAGCTGTGATTGAAATGTTCAGGTGAAAGATATTGAAACCTCCAATTTACTCTTAAATGGTGAGTAAAACTTATTTTTGTGTTGTTCTCCGGGTTGAACTTTTGGTATACCGATAGTGTTTGTACCATTCATCAATCGATTTCTTTCTTTCCGATAAAAATTTTAGATTGTATCAGTTCGAAATGGCATCCTCCCGAGATGACTATTGTTGTGTTCCTCGACTCAATGTAATTCATGGTCAAAGAAGAAAGGATCATCAATTGCCCTAAGTTTTCATTTTTTCCAAAGTCAAATGAAAGCATCTGGCATGGAAATCGTTGATAGAAGAAAGGCCTGGATTTCATAAAGGTAAAATACAATGTATTCATTTCAGAAAAACTTCATGTTGATATGTTTTAGGTATATATGAAAATGAAAGAATTTTGATGAAGAATGCTGTTCCTTCGGAGAGACTACCGAGTACTTCTGCAGCTACCTACTTCACTTACTACAACAATGTGATATTCAAAGAGAGAGTGATCTGATTCAAAACCTGGCAAAAACTAGATATACTGTTGAAGTTGATAAAAGCTAATGTTTTTCATATAAATACATAAATATTTTTCATTTCTATATAGGTAGGTTGAACCAGCTGTGACATTTTTCATTTAGCTTGTATCTTAAGCTGCTTTGATATAAAAATAAAATCATTTATATGTTATACATGTTCCATTTTCTTTCGGAATTCAAGTAAACTTTATTGGTTCATTTTGATCCACCAAGCAACAGACACTAAAATAACATCGAAATTATCCTCCAGGATCGATTCAAAGCACGATTTTATATGGTGATCCAAACGAAAATTTTCTTCTCAAGAAATCTAACACAAAATTATAATAATTTCTTCAAATATTGTAGCTCTGCTCAATAAATATTCGTTCTCCACCACATTTCTACTGTTTGTTTACATAAAACTACTAGCTTGTACAGGTTCCAAATTTAACCGTTAAGGCGGTGGCAGAAGTTCCCAATAGCAGTAATGCAAGTTTTTATCAAGAACATCCATTATTAAGAATACAAAATTTAACTGAACACTGTCAAAACCTTTGACCTTTATTCGGATCAAAAGTCAAATTTGTTTAAACCAACGCATTCAAGCGACAATGACAGTGGTTATTGGTTGTGACGTCATTAAATCCTCTGACACATAACCACTGCGGTTAACCGCGAATAACCAAAAACATTTTGGTTCATCGCTTGAAATTGATTCATGTTTTTTACATCATAGAACCAACCGAATATTTCATATTTACGGAAATGAAAACCGACAAACGAAATAACCAAGTTGATTTGTGGAACATATCCTATGTAAACATGACACTATCGACATGAAATCAGAAATCCCAACTTAAATTTCAGCCAATCTGAGATGATCTTAACAAAAACCTATATAAATTGGACCTTAGTCGTCTATTGGTTGAGGACTAATAGATTAATTTATGAAGTATACATAACGGGTGGGAACATTCAAACTAAAACCCATTAGTGTATTATATAGGAGTTTGTAACGAAGGAATAATACTCAATAACAAAAGTTTGAGTTCAGCAGCTAAAAATTTCATCAACAATACAACACTCAAAAACCAAATCAACACGAACAAGTTGAGTTAACCATTGAAATCGTTACACAGACAGCCATTCTACGCTTTTTGCAATCTAACATCCGAATTCCTTTAACAATTCTAGAACAGTTCAGAATTGGTTCTGAAAATAACTAGAACAGGATTACTCAAATCCTGGACCGGTTCTGAAAAAAACTAAATCGCAATCGCACATGCTCGAACCGTTCTGAACTCGGAACCCACACAAATCATCTGTGTACACCCACGTCTCAGGAGTCATCACAATGATCAAGAACTCCCAGCTGTGAGAAGAAATTACTTCCATGAAAATCTCGATATGAAATTGCCAAAGATTTTTAAAGGGCAGCATTTTTCATTACATCAGAATGGCGCGAAAGGAATTGATGGATCATTATTTGCAATGAATACCTCGAAAACCGGCTCATAATTTGATTCAGAACCCTCAGGCGAAATTCTATTCTTGAAGGTCTAGGAGGAATCTTGTCGTTCTTGAAACCACCTGCGCACGTACGTTATTAAATTTTCCACTGGGGGCGTAGTTGGCTGGGAAAATCTATTTATTATAAGCTTGGAGAGCCACCTCATTAAAAACCTATTCGACTCTGGTATTCAGTTAAGAGTTCGAGATATTTTATCTAGGATGTCCTAGGCGTTCTATTTTTTTTCTTGTTTTGAAGGAACAAGAGCCTCATCCTTTTGACAGAAAATCTCCGGTGCTCTCACATTGAAAGATATTGAAATTCTCAGGGTTGGTTTTAATCTCGAATATATTATTATGTTAATGTCCACAATCCACACACCATGTCAATGCTACAAAAGGAAACTTGAATAGTGTTCAATTCAATTAGGGGAATCTATGGTTGAAATTGATGTACAACTGAAAGACTCACCCTGTATACTCTCGGCAATATCGGAAAACTAATATATACAATTTCTAGTAGCGTACTCTATTAATTTTGAGTCTGCATACAGTGCGCGTCAAAATTATGGAACAAATTCATTTTCTCAGAAGAAAAATATTTGGCAACAAAATCCTGAAACAGGTCAATTTTTGTTTCACTTTTACCGAATTTATATGCATTTTTGAAGGATTTGTGTTGCACCCTGTGCCACCCCCATCAACCCTTTGAATTTTTTGAATAGGGAAAGTGGGTCATGTGATACTTTTTTGCCAATATCTTTGTATCTTCTTTACAGGCGTGCAGAAATTCTCTAGAAAAAAGTTTTTTTTTTAGAAAAAATCTTCTCAAAGTAAATGAGCCATGACAAAGTGCACATACTGAAAACCTTTTTTGAACTAACTAATTTTTCTAAAAAAAAAACTTTTTTCTAGAGAATTTCTGCACGCCTGTAAAGAAGATACAAAGATATTGGCAAAAAAATATCACATGACCCACTTTCCCTATTCAATAAATTCAGAGGGTTGATGAGGATGGCACGGGATGCAACAAAAATCCTTCAAAATTCATAAAATTTGGTAAAAGTGAAACAAAAATTGACCTGTTTCAGGATTGATCGGAACCTAATGTATAAAGTATCCCCCTACGATCCAAAGTTCATCTCTTTTTGCATTTTTTCAAAATTTTACGTGGTATTAAGGGTGGTACATTTTCAAATTGACTCGCTGTATGTGTGAACTTAGCTTTAACTCATGTGAATGTAAAGGTAAAATATGTGTATATTTCAATTTGTAGGTTTTTTCTGGGTTCTTCATCAGATCTATAACCCAAACGCAATTTTTTTTAGCGGAAAAAACATTCCAAATTTCTCATTTCATATAATCCACCATACATCCCAATATCCGTCAGGATTTTTTCCAATTTTTTCTATCGAGAACGACAAGCACTCGTTTATTACTTCGAAATAACTCTGCAGATCGAATTGGCAAGTTGCTGGAAAATTTCGGGACTATACAATCTCTTAGGGCCGGTATTATAAAACTTAACGGGAAGTTAACTTTAACTTTAACTGAAAATTAAGTAGTAATTTCCAGTTAAAGTTAGATTTGCAGGGTTATCTTTATCTGGTGGTTTGGGTATCAATTATAGTTAAAGTTAAAGTTAAATCGTTTTTTTCCACAGATTCTCTGTCTTTTCGGCTGACATAAGGAGAATATAACCTCGATTTGTTTGTTGTTATGATATTTTCGGAAACATGTTAGCAAGGTATATTCACTTCATTTTTAAAGGACTTTTAGTTCACGATGACGAAGATGACATGAATATTGTTGAACATCCTCGTTGAGAGATATTCACTTCATTTTTGAAGAACTTTTAAGTGACTATGACGATGATGCCATGAAAATTGTTGAATATCCTTGTTGAGAAAGGATATTTAGAAATCGGCTGAACCATTTGAACTTATGGAAAGAAACGGAATTCAAAAACCGATTTCGCTTATCTGGACACTGTACGCCTGTAATGGAATACATATTCATAGTGATGCAAATGTATTGCTACACGAAGAGTTTATGCATCTTGTTCTTTCTTGATAGTTGCTGGAGATTTTAGGGCTTTTCACAAATCAACTATACTGACTGTATTATCTGAAATGTCCCATGGAAAATTGCATACTTATTATCTATTTATATCAAAATGCCTGCTATAAACCTCACTCGAGTGAGAATCCAATCTCGAGAGTTCATCATGGCTTATTATTGTAATGAAAATATCAGTTACTCTTTCTGTTCAACTATTATAAGATGTAAATAAAAAAAAATCATTGGCATTTATTCTTTTCGGTGCCTAATATAACAGATAAAAGTTGTTAAGGCGTAATGAAGCATAATAATGTATAAACATTATTTAACTTTTAAGATGAAAGGAAATCATCACAATTGCAATGGATACTTTTCTTATAATAATGACCAAACTGGTAGCAGAGTACCAATTCTAGATATCAGGGCTCGATAACCTGGAGCCACACAAAACATTACCATATTTTTTAATTGAATGACAATTTTTGCAAATTTAGTGTTGAGATTATTACCACTCCCAGTGTCAGTTGAAAGTACTTGCCCGTTGGTGAAGAGTGAAGTATTTGTAAAAAAAATTCTGTACCCAATTTGAATTGGACAAATTTTATTGTAATTGTTCAATAATTCCTGAATTGAATGTATCTCATTATTGCCAAAGTTTTTCCTTTTAAGCTTTCATTTCCGATATATTCATTAGTGGGAGTAGTATGTTTAGTTAGGTTACCGAATAAATACCCAAACATCCCTTGCATATTGCAAAAATTATAAGAATTCAAAATTGATCATTGCAACTCTCCCTCCAATCAGTAATTCACTTTCTATTTTTATGGAAACCACAATCCATTAAGCTCCCTGATACATCGTGCGAATATTTGTCAATAAAGGATTTGTTTATTCCTATCATATTTTGAAAGGGGGTATTTTTCCAAAGTCCAGCTTTTACAACCCAGAAATTGGTGCTTAATTAGATTTATTAGAGAATCTTAAATTATTTCCTTTTCATAGAAATCATCACAGTATTTCTTGTCTATGATAGAAATGAGACTTTTATAATTCCGACATTTTTGAGCAAAAGTTTAACTGTCAGTTAAAGTTAAAGATAACTTTCCGTTAAGTTTTATAATACCGGCCCTTAGTCGCACACGAGCAAGTTCCTGTTACGGCACTGCTAATAGATTCTATGCGGAATTAGCGAGCGATGTTTACTTAGAGTTATTTAGGTAGGTGGCAATGATAAAATAAGATTAATAATTTCTCCGCTCAGGTGGCGAAGGCAACTCATTAGGCACTCTGGTTAGCTGGGGCGAAATTAATTCATATTTCAGTCAACCTTGTATCGCGATTTTAATAACAGTCGATATATGGATCACACATTGCCAGAATTTATCGTATTTCATGGAACAAAGAGAAAATTTTCACGGCGGAATGTCACGATAGTTATGGTTATTTATGGATTATTAAGATCTATAGATTTGTATAGATCTATTCTAAGATCTATAGATTTAAACTAAAAAATATTGGATTTCGGGCATATTCCTGGGAACCAAAGAATTCAGACTCCGACGTTGGAAAATCAAGAAAAGACAATATATCATAAAATGCTGGGTCCAGGATACGGGACACAACAACAGCTTTGGCAACGGAACAAGCGCACCACAGCTCCTGACCTCACATCATGGCTTTTCTAGGTTTTTTCACTAATTTTCAAAGCTCTCCACCTTCCTCCATATAATACATCTCAATTCAACATTCATATTTAACGAGGTATAGAAAGCATCCCGCTTTCGAATAATCTCATTAGAATTATTAGGTCGTGCATCATTCACACATAAATTACAATATAAATAATAAATAAAAAGAGCTGAAACTCCATCCCGGCCTACTACGAAGCTGAAAAAAAATTAATATCGGAAACGCAGGTGGTGCTACTCGTTCTTCGGGACTTTCTCGATAGAAATTCCTCCAAAGAGATTCAGGATTCTCGGAACGAATAAAGCGAAGAATATTCATTGCAGTGATTTATTTTCTTTTGGAATTTATTCATTTTGGTGGTTTTTGAGGTGGCCCCCACGTTCCAAGAATAGAACCTCTATCGTTCAATGTGTTTCAAATACTTTTAAGTTTAGCTCAGTTCAGTGATCAATTTTATTTTGAATAGTAATAACACTAGAGGTCAAAAAATTTCCGGATTTAATTTGTCCTCGTGTGATATTCGGTAAGAAAATTCCACACCAAATGTTTTTATTTCCAACATCATTTTTCATCTTCATCAAGTACTTGCAAAAAATAAAAGGTTTTGCCGACTTGATTATTTAGTTACCATGTCAACTCAGTCAAACTCTAAGCTAGAAATTAGTTCTGTTTTGAATTTGTCGAAAACAACACGACGTGGAAAAATGTCTCGCTTCGGTCAAGAAAGTAAAGAAAATATTCGCCAGAATATTAAGCAGTTGACACCCGCGATTACTAGGAAATCGAAGGCAAGTGTATGGAAGCAGTTTACAAACTTTTGCACAGAAAAAGCGTATGATATCGACAGAGCGGATATACCTGTGGAAGAACTGGCGCTTATTCTTGAAGACTATGCCTTCAACATGCGAAAAAAGAACTCTGAAGACTACAAAGAGAGTGTTTTCAGAGTTCTATGGAACTCTACCGCTAAGCAGTTGCAGGAATATTTTTTCGAAAGGTATAATCGCAAATTTAATCCATTCTCTGACATAGAATTTGTCAACGCAAGAGCTGCAAAAAAATGCTTAGCGTCGGAAGCTACAAATAGATTCAACCAAGAGAAAGGTAAGTTCATCCGCACTATCAGCAGAAGAATTGAGAAAATATTCTGTCATTATAAACGTCAAAAAAATTTCTAGTATGATTCACTGTTGGGTACCCACGAGGAAAAACTTTCCACTAAAATTCATCCGTTGCGATGGTGATCTGTCAGAAATACACGTTCTGATGATTGGTTAAAAATCACATGTGTGGAATTTTCAAATAAATTCAACTCACATTTCTACAATAATATTGGCGTCTGAATTTAAGATTGCAGCGCCACGGTGGCCAGTTTTAGAACCTTAGATACAGATATAGATTTTGTTTTGATAGTCGATTTTGTACTGTTTGTTTGTGTTTGGTTTGACGATTTTTGATTTCACGATTTATTCAAAGACTTTTTAGAATTTTATAGTTGACGAGAGTATTACTGGTAGTACAAATTCCATTCTTATAAAGTAGGTATATATCATTTTTCAATCTTATTGAGTGTAGCAACTCTAAAATTACGAGGATATGTCCAAGGTTAGACAGTTTATTAATATTATTTATTTTCATATCCAAATATGGCAAGATTGACACTGGTGGATTTCTCAGGCTGTCATGAAAGTTGAAAAACAGATAGTATTGTAAAACATACTTTTTGGAATAATAGACGAATACTCATAACTTTACTATTTTTGTAGCGAAGAACTAAATACTCAATATATTGTGAATAAAATGAATACATTCACATAAAACTAATGCTACTAGTACCGTGAGCTTTATTCATTATGGATTGACAAATAAATTTTTCAACTCTCATATGATTGGTCTTCAAAAAGCTGCAATAAATAAGCATTGTACAAATTTCATCGGCAGAAGCACTCTTTTGTTTCAATCGTTCAGTTCTACCACTAAAACATTTAGCTTATTCCTCAATGATCAGTTCAATTTCTGGAAGGCAAAGCATTCATCTTCTTAAGTTACTTTTTCTGCTTGGATTAGGGTACTGGAAAAAATTGTCTTCATGAATGTGATCTAATATTTCATGAGCAATTCGTGCTTACCTCTATAAAAATGATTATCATCGGTGAAATGCAGGTAACAGATTCTCATAAATCTTGTTTGTTGGTTTTTATTGATTCTTAAACACTATCAGGCCCGACTTGTTAAAGGAAGTTTCTTTCATCCTAACTCGAAATTTTTCACCGGCCTGTGGAAATCTATGGAAAGGGACATTTGAGTTTGCTTTTCTCAGTAAAAGCACTTGTAAAATCACACGAACGCCAAGACAAATGCATAAACTTTCTCCATTTCTCGACATTTCTTCTAACTTGTCAATGATAATGTCTGTACCTCGGGTTACTTGGATAGCCACCAGAGGGAGTAGCGCTTATCTTCATTCGCCAATCACTCCCTTTACGCCCTTTTTCAGGTAAACAGTGCTATTAATTTCGCCTAAACGTTTTTAATTCTCGAATTTTTTGCGGAAAATGATCTTAAACATAGGTTCGACTAACTGATGTATCATATATGCTCTATTATAATCTACCCAATCTGCCCACCTTCCCAGGATACAGATCACCTCCTTGCAATTACCTATATCCCTCGATTTCCGAACTGTCACCTGAATACCCCCCACCACTAACCTATAGACGGCATGGGGATAAATAACCATATGGAGTTGGAGTTCGTATGGCAGCCGTAGGAGGGTGAATACTTGATGGCAGGCGCAATTCTAGCGAACTCATTCGTGATATGGCTGAGTCTATATGTTCAACTGGCATTCGTTTATTTGACTTCGCGCCTGAACTAATGAACGAGTATATCATGAGGGGGGAATAAGGGAGTAAGGAAGTGAAATGTTTGGAGGAGTAATTAAGTAAACGAAGGTGGAGGAAAGATGCTTAATATTTGGAAGGATTGAGGTTCCACCTGACATCTCCAGTTTGGAATTACTGCTTTTCGTTGAATGAAGGTTGGAATTTGACAGGGGTTGATACCGGGTTCAGGTTTCTGGGAAAGTCTGTGCATTGTTGAATTTTATATTTGGGTCAATAGGAAAGATCTTGGTTTCGCTTGATTCGCCGCATTCGTGTGCAAGAAAAGTTCAATACTTATTCGATTGATTCGGTCTTCACTCGGTATAAATTCATTTTGAATAGATAATCAAGCGTATTGCTATGAACCTTGCTATTCTAGTCATATTGCTATCCTTCTAATTTATAGCAATATGGCCATGATGTTACGTATTCTGTTCCGAGTGTTGTAAAAATGTTTGTTTCGAATTTTTTCATAGCCATATTGCTATCATGGGCTTGCATAATCGGTGATTTTAGAGCTGACAACACTGCATTTTGTGACTTGAGAGCTACAAGGAAGAAGAGATTTCGCATATGTAACCTCTATCTGCGGCTTTCATGTAAACATCGACATAAAAAATGTTAGGAAATAAAAAGAGTCAAATTGACCAATAACCAATTTACTGGATACTGCTTACCAGGAATCAAAGGCAGCGTTAATGATTCGAAATTCGATAAAAGTTTTCGTTGGCACCTCAAAGGGATTGCTGCTGTTGTTGGGAAGATTAGAATAATCATCTCAGCTGTTGTCTACTATGCCTGTATTCTAATCTAAGAAGTTTCCTTGAAATTAAATATTCTAGAGATCCTTGGACACATTTCCAGTAGCAAATCTCATTCTTATTCATGTTAACATCGACATATTCAAAAATGTTACGGAACAGAGAAACCAATTGAAGTCAAAATGACAAATATCGTGGATACCAATAGAATATTGGTTTCCAAGAATTAAATGCAGCAATTTTATGCAGGCGTTAATGATTCGAAATTCGATGAACTTTTCTGTTGACAATTCAAAGGGTTGGCTGTTGTTGATATCATTATAGAATAATCATCTCAGCTGTTGCTTACTATGCCGGTATTTAAGTATAAGAATTTTCCTGAAAATTAAATATTCTAGAGAACCTTCAACAAATTTCTATTAGCACATACTTCCCTATCTTCAATTTTTTCGAATTCTTGGAAGAAATAATATCGAAACAAAAGGATATCCGCAAGATTCCTTTTCTAACCTATCTTGTTATCAAGCATAGCAAGTACTATTTCGAGGTTGCTGAGATAGCAATATTGATAGCAAGGTTCTCGTTTAAATGACAGATCATATTGCTCAAAATCGTTGATCAAAATATCAAAAATTCCAATCTTGTTATGATAGCAATATCTTTTTGCTAGCAATATTGCTATTTGCAAACAGAATCAACCTGAATAACTTTAATTTTCTAAAAACCCTATCAAAGTACTTACGTAAGGTCAGCAGCATTCTGGCGAATGCTCAAATCAATTGCCAAAGCGCTCATCTTTTCACGTGTTGCCCCGTCAAACGCACCTTTACTTCCTGATAAAAAATTTGGTGACTTTTCAATTACCCTAACGAAATTCTGCATGATCTTTCGAAGTGTAATTTTTCAATCAAGTACTGGATTTCAATTCCATCTTATGTGTGTTATTAGAAATATTGAGAATATGAAATTTGGCATGAATTTGACCTTCCTAATCCAGCCCCAAATCTACCCTACAAATTTCGAGTTTCCAAGTCGTTGCTTCCGGAAGTCATTGAATTGGTCGACCTAACAGCTGATTAAATACAGTAACTTCCAAAAGAAACAACTAAGAATCACGAAATTTGCAGAGAAGGTTTGTAACTTAATAACGATGGCCGAATTAGTGAATGGTTGAAATTCACCAAATGATTCTGCGAATATAGCCATTCAAAATTTCATTTTCCCAATTTGGTCCAAACGTTCAGATGAAATCACGTTTGAATCCAGTACTTCATTAAAAATAGCAGCTTGGAAGTTCATATAGAATATTCGTGATAATAATATGAACAGAAGATAGAAGAATATTGAATATTTGAAGAATAAAATTGAAATTTGAAGTTCTGCACTTTTCAAACTAGTTAGCAATTTCAATCTTGATTGAATCAGTATTTTTTTGAGATTTTTCGGAAAGAACAACGATATCAAAAAAAAAAACTCAAAATTTGAAATATTTTTCCCAATATCTCCAAAAGTGATAATCGAGTTTCAGGCTTGAGTAATTTTTTCAAATATTGAATAACGTAAATGGTTAAAATCCATCCATCCAATCATTATTCGCGGATTTATCGATTCTGAGTTCAATTTCCCCAAATTTTCGAAAATATACATCGAATCGAATTGAAATCTGGTACTTTGTTGAAAAAAGTCGTCTCGAAATATCTTGCAAAATTGGATGAATATCATATGATTGCAAGATCGAAATTTCTTTTCATCAGGGGGATTAATATTCCACATGGAAGCATTCAGTCAGAATATAACATTTTTGAGAAAATATAAATTTTTTTTTGATTGTTCAGGTACACGTTTTTCATGGAATTATGCATGAGTTATCACGTTGGCAAACTCCATACCAAGAAGGAATTTACTTGGGTAATTATTTTCTGAGGTCTGAAATTGAAAAAAAATCTTGTAATTTTTGTGAAATTTTTCTAATGATACGATTCTCACGATTTTTCGCACACGTTAAAAAGTTACTATTTTCAACTAATCTACGGATCCGAATTTTTTGAAATATAAAATTCAAAAATACAAATTCAGTGATTTATTGAGAAAATATCGAACTTTGACATATTGTTTCACTAATATTTTCAAAACTGAATACCTGATAGAACTGGAATTTGGTGAATTCTTGTTGAATACCTTTTTGAAGTTTTATGCCAAATTTCATCGAACCAACAATTTTGGGAAAATCTACAACTAATTACTGAGCATCTATCTGGTCACATCCATACTTGAACTATCGAGGAATCTCGTCATCAGCGAGTACAACCTAGTCTTCTAAGACTACAATAGGATCAACATTCGAAATTAACAGATATTTAGCCGAAAGATAACGCTCTTGTTCCCTGGATTGAACACGTAAAAAATCTAGAAAAGCACTGCCGTGAAGGCAGCAGCATTTGCGCGCATGTTCAATGTAGATGACCGCTTCAGCAACGAATTTGAACAAGCACGCAAAAGCTGCTGCCTTTTGTAGATTTTTTTTGATAAATTACTGGATTTCAATTCGACCTAATCTGTATTTTTGGAAATATTGGAAAAATAAAATTTTGAATGAGTATATCTACGGAATCATTGGGCGGTTTCTACCCATTCAGGAATCCGGCCTTCGTAATTAATGTCCAAACCTAATCTACAAATATCGAATTTCTAAGTCGTTTCTTCCGAAAGTTATTGTGATATTTGTTTCGGCCGTTAGGGTAAAATCCACCCAATGATTCTGCAGATATACCCATTCAAAATGATATTTTCCCAATATTTCCAAAAATAAAGATCAGATCGAAATGAAATCCAGTACTTCATTGAAAAACTACAGTTCGAAGGTTCATACAGAATTTAATGAGGATGATATGATAAGAAAATCACAGAAATTTGTTTTTTTAAATTGTTCTGATGACACGATCATCACAAAATTCTGCATAAAGTTGTCTTTCAGCATCTTCAAACTAGTTTTATCAGGATTTAATCAGTATTCCTCGAGTTATTCTGAAAAAACAACGATATCGAGAAGAAAACCTCGAAATTTGACATATTTTTTTCCGATATCTCCGAAACTTAAGAACGTATCGAACTGAAATTTGGTACACTGCTGTGGAATATGAAGCTCAAAGTCCGAGTGGAATTTTTATTTGGAAATGATAAATGGTTTCCGAAAAAAAAATTTTTTTGGAAAAAAATTTTGAAAAAAATTTTTTTCAAAATTCACTGACGATATGATCGTGACAAAATTGTGCTCAAAGTTGCGCGTCATTATACTTCACCTAATTGCCAAGTTTGAATCCAATCGCTCAAGTAGTTTCTCGAATAAAAAATAAATAACTTCAAAATTTCAAGTGGCTATAACTCCGAAACTGTTTGACCGATTTGGCCCATTAACGAACTTAACCGCGGCATTCCAATGCGCTACCTATCCTGAAAGTTTAAAGTCGCTAGCTCACTTTGTTCGACAGTTATCTTGTCCACGGCCGGACAGAATCGATTTTGACACCGAATGCGTCATCAGTGAGTCCAGCCTAGTCGTTTGAGACCATTTTCGGCTCAATCATCGAAAATTACAGACATTTGGACAAAACGATAGCACGCTGTTCCTCTAGAACGTGCGTCCCTTGATAACACATATTATTCCTTCACGTCCTCCCTAGTCTTCCTCCGGGACACGCCGTAAGCGAAGAACATCGTCGTCAGAGAGGTAGAGCTGTTCGAACCTAGTGCATCGGAACCGACTCCACAAGTTGTTCCTTAACTGACAGCTTAAGCGATTAGTGTTGGTAATGTTTCGGTGGCCGACCGACTTTGCACCAGACTGTACTTGAACCTGAGTGAGGTTGATCACCATGGAAACGCATAGACGACTGACTGCCAGTCGATATAGTGGAGAGGCCTTCATCAGGGCAGGAAAATGATGGAGGATACCGATGCTGTCGTCGGCGTCGAGTCGTGCACGGACCTGGTGAATATTTATTGTTGCAAGTTTGTTAAACGAAACTAGAGCTTCTTCATTCTTCATCGACTGCCAAATAGTAACTGCTGAAACAGTTCAAACTTTTTTTTATTTTTTCGAAATGTCTGTAATTTTGGAATTTTGAGCAACGGTGTTAGGTGGGTTTCTGAGGTCGTCATTTCAACGTCCGATGTGCATCAGATCGATAAATTTGTTAGAGGTATACAAATTTGGTGCGTTTTTGAGAGCCATTTTCAGTTATTCATTCGGAAACTCTTGGATTTATATTACTTCGAAAGCTTGGAATATTTTTTTTTTCATCGAACAATTCAAGATTTACTTAAATCAAAAATCAAATTTGCATATTTCAGTCAGAAACCATTTGAACTCCAATTATTTAAATTCACAATTCTATGAGTCCTTTCGGATTATATCTGTATACAGGATGTTATTTTATCCGACGACCAGATTCGAAACATCAGCCACAGATTTTTTCAGGAAAAAAATATACACCTCGGAAAATAGTTTGTGCTCTCTGAGCATTCTTTTACAGGAATGTTCGTATTTTATACAGTGCGCGTCAAAATTATGGAACAAATTTATTTTCTCACAAGAAAAATATTTGGCAACAAAATCCTGAAACAGGTCAATTTTTGTTTCCATTTTACCAAATTTATATTCATTTTTGAAGGATTTTTGTCGCACTCTGTGCCATCCCCATCAATCCTTTAAATTTTTTGAATAGGGAAAGTAGGTCATGTGGTACTTTTTTGGCAAGGTCTTTGTATCTTCTTCACAGAAGTGCAGAAATTTTCAAGAAAAAAATTTTTCTCTTGAAAAATAAGTTAACTAATTTTTCAAAAAAAATTTTTTTCTTGAAAATTTCTGCACGCCTATGAAGAAGATTCAAAGACCTTGCCGAAAAAGTACCACATGAGCCTCTTTCCCTATTCAAAAAATTTTAGAGGGTTGATTGGGATGGCACAGGGTGCAACAAAAATCCTTCAAAAAAGCATAAAAAGTAAAACAAAAACTGACCTGTTTCAAATATTTTTCTTCTAAGAAAATGAATTTGTTCCATAATTTTGACGCGCCCTGTATAATGATTGATATGCATTCAAAAAATGTAGGTTTCCCTTTCAGAACCAATACAATTTTACTTTTTCAAAATGAATGAGTCGAATTCATTTCCACATCCATTTCAAATAAAAATAGCTCAACCACTGATTCATATCGGTTAAAGCATATTTTGGAAAGATGTTGCATTATTTTCCACTCCAAATCTGTGAAACAGAAGTATTTAAAATTAAATAACAAAGTTTTCATCGTTGTGGTGGTGATCTGTCGAGAAAGCATTCAATTTTTCTTCGAGATAATGTGTTTTAAATTGCTAAAACATCCTAACTGTATTTTTTCGGAATATTTGATTTGTTTAGGAAAACTGTTACCGTAACAAGTTATTGAATATTTCGAATATAGTTTCTGTTCGATGAAAAAGTAAATATTTCAATCCAAAATATACAAATGAATATAGAATCCCTTCTCCTCGTAGTAAGCAATGCATTTTAGGTTGGTCCTCTAGTCTCTCTCAACTATCAGAACTGCACGGTGAAATCAAATTAACTCCTGAATGTATCCCCAGTCGTTAATCTGGTGGTAATGATGGAACCTCTTACTCCCTATCTATTTATTTCAACTTTACAATTAAAAATTGCTATTTACAAACACAAAAATTAGGTACAGTGAATCTGAGATCCGGGATTCGAAGAAGCACTCATCTTAATAGTAAGGATCCGGTGGTATAATCCTTCAAAATACAGGTATTATGCAGGTAGTCCAGTTTCAAGAGATTCCATCCAGAGCAAGGTCCAGAATTGAGATATTCCAGTAATAATTAGCTTCGGTATAAAGGTATTCCAGCCATGATCAGCTCCAGTACTAAGATAATCCAGTTTGCTTTTAGTACCAAGATGATTCAGTTAAACTTTGGGTCCGGTAGTAGGATATTCAAATAGGCGTTAGCCCCGGTAAAAAGATAATCCAGTAGTCGGTAGCTCCGGTAAAAAGATGGTTAAGTGGGCGTTAGCCCCGGTAAAAAAATTATGCAGTAGGCGATAGCCCCGGTACAAAGATGGTCCAGTGGGCGTTAGCCCCGGCAAAAAGATGATGCAGTAGGCGGTAGCCCCGGTACAAAGACTGCAAATTTCATAACTATAAGATAGTGCTTGTAACACGTGATCTCATTCCTAGTGACACTAAACGTTATTGAAATAATTCACAAGTTAATAAATATGAGATGAAATATCTAGAACTCAGGAATAAGAGCACGTAATTCGATAATAAGAATGAGACAAGAAATCAAATGCACAATATCATACAAAGGACAATGTTAACCTGTGTAACCTGCATGGAATGAAATAAATCAGAAATCACAATTTGGCATTCACAAAAGCAAAAAATATTGATCGGGATATACGTAGTACTTACCGCCTTTTGAATAGACGTCTTATGAGAACAATAAAACTTCGAAATTCCACGATGTTAATGGATTACGAGGTACGTTAATTCGCTAAACTCTAGCAAGGTGTTGAATCTTCAGTTCCTCCGCACCAAAAGAAAGAATTTTCCATCAGCTGGACCGAGTTTGAAGGGTCGCGCATGCGAAACACACAATCAACCGTCAAAGCGAAGAGCGTTCTTTAGCGACCGATCATATAATTTCAGTAAGGCGTTCTTCTTGCGATTGGAATTGAAATGATCAGTATGACGTATTTTCGCGATGGAAACTGAAATCGACAGTGGAGCGTTTTGTAACGTTACAACGGAACCTTCTTTAAAGTTGCAAAATGGTGCAGGGACCGGGACCAGTCTTCACTTGGTAAACTTTGACATTTAATAAAAATACTCGCAATCATCAAAAGACTAGCTTCCTTAGTTCATTCGTTGAATGAAATAAGTTTCACACATTCTCGGTTGAAATTAAATCGACTAAAGTACCTTTCTTCAACTTCTCATTTTCTAGTGACTAGAAGCAACAGATGAAATAACAAAAGTCGAAAACATCAAATGCCAAACTAGAAATTATTTCAGAATATGTTTCGATAAAATTATATCCTCCATATAAAATCCTTGGTTCGAAAACGTACTAGCCGGAACGCGTTCGAGTGCAATGAACCATAAATCTTATTCAATGCACTGGCAATTCAATATTTTTATTTTTTGCTCGATTCCGAGGCGGCAAAAACACATCTATGAATTTATGAGGCTCTAAAGCATAGAGAAGCCATCCCATTTCTGCCTATGAAAGTTCAATTCGAGGGTGATTTATCTCGACGAAAGTTGAGGTAAATATGAAACGCGCACATGTTCTGGTGGAAGAGAACTATTAGCAGATTATTCGGATGGTTCGTTGCCAGTTTAGGGTTATAAAATCTTCAACCGTATCGTATGTTGTATTGATTGAAAACCCGCTGGATTATACTGAAAATTCTGGAAGTTTACTGACGTTGAGTCAGAAACTTTCACGCGTTTGTTCAAATAGCTTGCAAATGCGACTTTTTTCAAAATATTGAGAAAATAAAAACGATACTGAAGAAATAACAACCAATTTGACATATTTCCTATTATTCCCCGTATTTCCGAGAATGAAATTTGGTACACTGTGATTGAATATTGACTTCAAGATCTGTGCAATAGAAATTAGATAGATATAATATACGAAAATCATATCAGAGAAGTTTTTGGAAAACGATCTTTTTTAATTTTACGAATACAAAGGGTTTTCGAATAAGAGGTGTTACTTTGATATTCAAAGAAAAATGCTATTTTTCAATATAAATGATCGGATGCTTAATTCATTATAAAGAAGAAGCTATGCCGTTAACAGTAGAAACATCTGGCAAATGACCACCACGACCACGCTTACAGGACCATATCGTTTTAATGAAATTTTTCATAACAAAATCGCAAAGTGGCTGCCCTATGTCCTCGGTAACCTCGCGAATTCCATCTTTGAGATCTTGCATCGACGCTGGGCTATTGGCGTAGATATTCTCTTTCACGTGGCCCCAAAGGAAGAAGTCCCAAGGTGTTAAATCACAAGATCTCGGTGGCCAATTTTGATCACCTCTTCGAGAGATAACACGGTCCGGAAACTTTTCTCACAAAAGATCAATGGTTTCGTTGCTTGAGTGGCACGTGGCGCCGTCTTGTTGAAAGTAAACGTTGTCCAGATCAATACCATCCAATTCCGGTCATAAAAATCATTAATCATCTTTCGATAGCGCAATACATTCACCGTAACAACTGCTCCAGCCTCATTTTCGAAAAAGTAAGGTCTATTGACTCCGTCGGACCATAAACTGCACCAAACAGTCACACGTTGAGGATAGAGAGGCTTTTCAAATATAACTCTCGGGTTTTCCGAGCCCCAGATGCGACAATTTTGCTTGTTGACAAAGCCACCGAGGTGGAAATGGTCCTCATCACTCTAGATGATTTTTCGATGGAATTCCGGATCATTTTCATGCATTTCAACGACCCAATCAGCAAAGACACGAAGTTGTTGATGATCGGCCGGCTTGAGTTCTTGTGTTAACTGAACTTTATAAGCCTTAAGACCCAAATCTTTATGCAAAATACGGTGTAATGACGTTTGTGGAATGCCTTATTCCGAAGAACGACGAGAAATGGACAAACCTGGGTTTTCTTCAACACTTTCGGCTACAGCAGCAATATTCTCGGCTGTTCTTGAGCGACGTGCACGGGTTTTATTCTTCACATCACTAACTTGTCCCAACAGCTCGAAAGTTTCCACCAATTTCTTTATTGCGTTCCGACAAGGTGCTTCACGACGACCCAAAATGTTCGAGTTTTACGAACCGTCTCTGTCAAATTTCCACCATTTTTATAGTGAATTTTAATCATTTCAATGCGTTGTTGAAGCGTGCATCGTTCCATTTTTATTAATGGCGTAGTTTCTACTTGCCAAATGTCAAAAAATGACAGCTTCAAAAGTGACATCTATCGAAATAGCGGGCTATTCAAAATCACACCTCTTATTGGAAAACCCTATACAATCTTACTGCGGATCAAATTCATCTGAGATCTTATTGGTTTTGCGGATTCAAACAGGAAAATATCTGTGAAAACGTGTATGAAGAGCAGAAACACTTTTCCGACATATTCGATTTTTTCGATGTAGTTAAACTGTTAAAATGTAGAAAAACTCAAAAAATACTACTTCAATCATGATTGAACTTGGTAGCTAGTTTAGAAATGCTGATGGATATCTTTGTGCTGAATTTCCTGATGATCATGTCATTAGAACAAATTGAAAACATATTGAAATGTTTTTTTCGGGTATTTCAATTCGATCTGATGTGTATTTTTGAAAATATTGGGAAATAAAATTTTGAATTTTGAATTTCTGAATTTTTGAATTTCTGTGGAATCAGTGGGTGGATTTCACCAATCTACAATTCGACCTTCGTGATTAAGGTTGAAACCTCCTCTACAAATATCGAGTTTCTTAGTAGTTTCTTTCCGAAGTAATTGTGCTTACGGTCGGCCGTTGGCTGTCTGATTAGCTTCTTACCATTAATAGATGAATTTCAACACTTAACTCTTCTTCCTTGGACTTCTGCCAAATATTCTTTCAGAGGCGGAAAAGCATGCTACTGCCTTCTATATGCCTCATAAATTCGGTGATGGTTTTTTCTCCCTTAGAATCCAGCAAAAAGTCAAAATATCGAATAACGAGTGAAATGGACAAGATTTATGTTTCGTTGCACTTGGACGCTCCAACACATACATTTTCATTCTGCGGTATATTTATATAGCTTCGATTTTCGTACTAGTATCGTACGTAGATATCTATCTGCTCTGGATGGATATTGATGATTTTCGGCCTGAACAAGGACGGGGAGCTATGACTCCGCATTTTTTACCTGGCTTTAAAGCTGGCCTGCAGATGTCTGGTTGTTTTGGAATGTGGGGTTTTCAGGGATACATTCCGATAGAGAAATTTACAATACCGTGCTGAAATTAAGTTAATTTCAGTTTTGCGCGTATATTCTAGGGGACAGCTTGCTATCGTTTTGTCCAAATGTCGAATTTGTTATTTTCGAATTTTGAGCCTCAAACAACTAGGTGACAAAATGATTTCTGTCCGGCAGTCCGAGGACACGATAACGGTTAAAAGAAAAGAGTGGTTGAAACTTGAAGGTCGTGATGATAAAATAAGATGAGATATATTTATAAGTGCCTATTGTAACGAAATTACATTGCACACGTCCTGTATTCATGTCATATTTATCATATAAAAATGTTTGATCACCTAAGACTGCGCGCATGTTCAATGTAGATGACCGCTTCAGCAACGAATTTGAACATGCACGCAAAAGCTGCTGCCTTCACGGCAGTGCTTTTTGAAATTTTTACTGATGAATTACTGGATTTCAATTCGATTAAATCTGTATTTTTGGAAATATTGGAAAAATAAAATTTTGAATGGGTATATCTACGGAATCATTAAGCGGATTTTATCCATTCACGAATTTGACCTTCGTAATTAAGGTCCAAACTTTCTCTACAAATATCGAGTTTCTAAGTCGTTTCTTCCGGAAGTTATTGCGTTTACGGTCAGCCTAACGGCTGACTGAGTAAACACAATAACTTCCGGAAGAAACAACTTAGAAACTCGATTATATCGAATTAAATCCAGTTCCTCATCGAAAAGTGACAGTATGAAGGTTCATACAGAATATATATGGCCGTTAGGCTGATGAAACTCAATATTCCTAGAGAAGGTTTGGACCTTAATTACGAAGGCCGAATTCGTGAATGGGTAAAATCCACCCAATGATTCCGTAGATACACCCAATCAAAATTTAATTTTTCCAATATTTCCAAAATTAGATCAGATCGAATTGAAATCCAGTACTTCATCGAAAAATAACAGTTCGAAGTTTCATACAGAATTTAATGAGGATGATATGATAAGAAAATCATAGAAATTTTTTTTTCAAATTGTTCTAATGACACGATTATCACGAAATTTCGCATAAAGTTGTCTTTCAGCATCTCAAAACTAGCTGTGAAGTTTTATCAGGACTGAATCAGTATTTCTCGAGTTATACCGAAAAAATCAACGATATCGAGAAGAAAACCTCGAAATTTGACATATTTTTTCCCGATATCTCCAAAATTTATGATCGTATCAAACTAAAACTTGGTGCACTGCTGTGAAATATGAAGCTCAAAGTGTGAGTGAATTTTTTTTTGGAAATGATGAATGGTTTCCGGAAAAAAAATTTTTTGGAGAAAAATTTCGTAAAAAATTTTTTTTTATTTAATGACAATTTGATCCTGACGAAATTTGGCTCAAAGTTGCGCGTCATTATCCTCCATCTAACTGCCAAGTTTGAATTCAATTGCTCAAGTAGTTTCTGAAATAAAAAATAAATAACTTCAAAACTTCAAGTGCCTATAATTCCGAAACTATTCGACAGATTCGGCCCATTAACGAACTCAACCGCGGCATTCTGATGCGCAACCTATCCTGAAAGTTTCAAGTTGCTAGCTTACTTCTGTCGACAGTTATCGTGTCTTTGGCCGGACGGCCGGCCGGACCGAATCGATTTTGACACCGGATTCGTCATCAGTGAGTCCAATCTAGTCGTTTGAGACCATTTTCAGCTCAATCATCGAAAATTACAGACATTTGGACAAAACGATAGCACGCTGTTCCCCTAGAACATGCGCACAAAATGACCATTCAAAAATCCACATATAAAACATGTCAAAGATGTAGTTGTACTTCACCAGACAAAAAGTCGCCCACGCTGCAAAAGGCGCCCCTCTGCATGGTTGAGTACGTTAATGAGTCATATCAGCCCAATGGTTTTTCGAGGATAATTCCTTAATATCTTACTGGAGCGATAGGATCGAACCATGATTCTTATTTGAATCGCACCGACGTGCCACTTCTTCCGAAGTCTTGTTAGGAAACCATGGTTTATTTTTCTCAAGATTTCGATAAAATTTCATGAATACCTTGGACCCTAAACTTAACTACAGTGTATCAGATTTCAATTCGATTCGAATATTATTCACGGAGAAATTGGAAAAACTATCTTATAAATATCGTGGCTATTTCCTGACTATTATGTTCACACATAACTCAAGAAAACCTAGAAAGGCAATGCAGTGAAGGCAGCAGCTTTTGTGCGCATATGCAATGTAGATGACCGTTTTGGCAACGAATTTGAAAATGCGCGCAAAAACTGCTGCCTTCACGAAATTGCTTTTCTAGGTTTTTTCGATGAAGTACTGGACTTCAATTCGATCTAATCTGCATTTTTGGAAATCTTGGGAAAATAAATATATATCTGTTGAATCATTAGGTGAATTTCACCCATTCACGAACTCGGCCTTAGTAATTAAGCTAGAAACCCACTCTACAAATATCGAGTTTCTGAGTAGTTTCTTCCGGAAGTTATTGTGTTCACGGTCGGCCGTTTGGCTATCAAAAATTGTAATTTTTTTCAGTTGTTCTAATGATACGATCATCACGAAATTTTGCACGAAGTTGTCCTTGAGCATCTAAAATCTAGCTGCGAAGTTCCATCATGATTTAATCGGTATTCCTTGAGTTATTCTGAAAAAAACAACGATATCGAGAAAAATACCACGAAATTTTACATACTTTACATATTTGATATCTCCGAAACTATTATTCGTATCGAATTGAAATTTGATACACTGCTGTGAAAAATAAAGCTGAAGTCATATGCGACAGTTTTCTCACATTTGAGTGAAAGTTTCTGAAAAAAAATTTTTTCGAAAAAAAATCATACGATCCCAACAAAATTTCGCTCAAAGTTGCGCGTCGTTATGCTCCAACTATTTGCCATGTTGCAATCCAACTGATCCAGTAGTTCCCGAATAATCAGAGAAATGACCTTAAAAATTCAAATTACTATTAACTCTGAAACCATTTGACTGATTCATCCCATTCACGAACTTAACCGCGACATTCCGATGTGCAAACTACCCTGAAAGTTTCAAGTCGCTAGCTTGCTCTGACAAAATCGATTATGACACCGGATTCGTCATCAGTGGGTCCAACCTAGTCGGTTGAGACTATATTCGGCCCACAATTCGAAAATTACATTTGGACAAAACGATAGCACGCTGTTCCCCTAGAACATGCGCGCAAAAAACTGATCCAATCATAATAGAGCTTCTTGGTAGCTAATTGAGAAATTCTGATGGAAAACTTTCTGCAAAATTTTCCCTACTGTGGTTAATTTTCTTCAAGAAAATAGACCAGAATATCATGCTGGAAAAGAGTGCACAAAAATCTACTGAAGTATTAATTCGGGCATGTACTGGCAGGGCTGGTTAATCGTATATCTAGAGGCCAAGTTATCGAAATAATAAATTCGGGTCACAGAATTCCCGTCGGTTAAGTTCAATATAAAATGGCTAATAATCTGTTAATAGTTGCGGTTGCGGAGTCACGGGCTGTATAAGCCCCGTATAAATTGCTATTAAACTTGGGAAATAAATCATGAACTTTCATTGCCAGAAATATGAGAAGCGGGGCTTGTGTAGCGAATCGACCAAAACAACTCTGCTAGATTGAACAGAAAAAATTACGGAAGTTGACTAGACTATTTATTTCGAATTATACTGTCGGTTCTTGTTATTACTTGGACCTTCTTGGTATTGCAAAATGGCGAATGAGATGGGATCGAGTTTTGCCCGGGTTTTCTCAAGAATTTCAAAGAGAAAGTTGGAAATGTGAAGATGGCATATTCTATATCCTGCTAGTTCCATCTCCACTTTTCACTCAGGATCATCGGAGTTTTATCGGACGATTTGCACTCTAAGATCTGTCAAAATATAAACAGTGTGCGTCAAAATTATAGAACAAATTCATTTTCTCAGAAGAAAAATATTTGGTAACAAAATCCTGAAACAGGTCAATTTTTGTTTCACTTTTACCAAAGTTATATGCATTTTTGAAGGATTTTTGTTGCACCCTGTGCCATCCCCATCAACCCTCTGAATTCTTTGAATAGGGAAAGTGGGTCATGTAGTACTTTTTTAGCAAGGTCTTTATATCTTCTTTACAGGCGTGCAGGAATTTTCAAGAATAATATTTTTTTTTGAAAAGTTAGTTCAAAGAGGTTTTCAGTATGTGCACTTTGCCATGGCTCATTTACTTTGAGACGATGGTACCTGATGAAATTTGTCATCGAATGGAAGTCGACCATTACAGTTTAGTTCATGCACAACTTTCAACCACCTATGAACTCTTCAATCGAGAAAAAAAAATGGAAGGGGTTGAAAGTCGTGCATGAACAAAACTGTAATGGTCGACTTTCATTCGATGACAAATTTCATCAGGTACCATCATCTCAAAGTAAATGAGCCATGTCAAAGTGCACATACTGAAAACCTCTTTGAATTAACTAATTTTTCAAAAAAAAAAATCTTTTTTGAAATTTCTCTACACCTGTAAAGGAGAGACAAAGACCTTGCCAAAAAAAATACCACACTATCCACTTTCCCGAATCAAAAAAATTAGAGGATTGATGGGGAGGGCACAGGGTGCAACAAAAATCCTTCAAAAATGCATATAAATTCGGTAAAAGTGAAACAAAAATTGACCTGTTTCAGGATTTTGTTGCCAAATATTTTTCTTCTAAGAAAATGAGTTTATTACATAATTTTGACGAGCACTGTATACAGTTGTCTCTGAATAAATGGTCAACAGTTCTCCGAAAAAATTGAAATGGATTCTCGAAATTTCGAGAGTCCCGAATCGAAATCGATATTATTATTATTATTTTTATTATTTTTCTTATCAGGAATCTAGCGAAATAATCCAACTGTTCTACAGTATGAAATAACCCCAAACCATCGAATGAACTCGACGGAAAGCTGTCCAAAACTAGGAATTCGACAAAGAAAAACAAGAGCAAAAAATAAATACAATTAACCCCAGATGCGACGTACGGGTAGGGAAGAGGCCCTTTTGCGGCGACCCCGAAACTCAAGATTTTAAAGGATATAACACTGTTGTTATCCGCTTAATTCCGCTAATTCCTTTTTGTATTTCACTCGGAGTGTTTACATGGCGTATTTCGGGAATTTTCCGACGCGATTCGCCGGGAATTTGCGTGAGAGTGAAAAGTCCCTAAATTGGATCTTCCCCGAACATAAATAACCTAGCTACCGCCCCTCTAGTCGCGAAAAAACAGCGAGAGAAGTGTTTTTTATGAGATTGTTACAGGATAGAGGACGCGACGGTAATTTCACGAAAACTCCATTCACTTTTATAAAGTTACTGTAGGTGTTGGAATAGTTTTGTTACTAGAACTGAGTCAGGTTGGCAATCGTGAAATATCATCAAGGTCAAAATAATTCGTTGTAAATTCTTATATATTTTCATAATTTATCAAATTATTGTACATGGTAAAAATTACAGCTCGAAGCTCATGCTAAACTACGATATTTTTCAAGGATAGTTATTTTTTCCACATTTTCAACATTCTCATCACGAATTCATTTTCCTAGTTTCATTCTCATCTCTCCGGTATTTATCTATCTCTATAAGATAAATCTCAAAATTGAAGATCGACAAGCCTATTCTGTCACAGAATGGCGAAAGCGCCAGTATCATTCAATGATTCCATTTTCGTAAGTAATATCATGGGGGCATCTGATTTTTCCGAAAAAACACGTTGCTAAGTATTATAATAAGAAGCATGAGTGCTGGTGGAAACAAAAAACCGGGTCGAAGACGGGGATTTTTGCACCTGCACGAATGCTTTTTGTTAAAAAATATTACTTTGCAATATGTTTTCTCAAATTTTTTCACAGGAAAAATTAGACGCCCGAATTGTATTTTACAAGACTATTTCATGAGTCCTTGGAGATTATAATTACGTTTGTTTCCAAAGGTATTGCAATTTTTGGTGACAACAACTGTCAAGTTTTGCCGCTGGTAAACTCGAATAAACTGCTGACAACTCTTGCCAAACAGTTTTCCACCTAAAAACCATTTTTAATTCAAAATTGCGCGTTTCTGATTGGTGGAAATCACGACGAGGGAAAAAGTCGAACACAAAATTTCGAATAAAGGTTGATTCTGACTATACTTTCCTTAACCTTCCCGTAAAATGTTATACAGAGTGTAACAGCCAAATGGAATAAATTCGATAACGAATAAATGAGAGGGTGTCAGGAAAAACGCTCGGACATGTCGATTTGTAAATGCGCATAGTTTTCAAGAAAATAAAATTATATAGGGTGTTCTATGCGACAGTGGCCAATACCAACTTTCTTATTTCAAATATAACCCCCTATATATTATTTATTTTTTGGATTCTTCAGAAAATTCTAGACGTAATTCATGTAAAATGTTCTATACCTATATTCATCTTTTTCGGAAATATTAAGTGTTTTCAGAAATGTTGAGTAACGTTAGAAGACAATTCTACATCAGATTAGCATGTTGCCAAGACGTTCGCGGCGAGCATTTTGAACATTTCCTACATTGACATTAATGTGTTTTTTTTTTAATTATCAAGAAATAATCAGTATTACTTATAAGGTTTTAAGTGAAATGTACCGAATTTGTGAAATAAAATAATTTGTATTTGAAACGTTGATTGTTGCGTTAAATCTGAAAACACTTAATATTTCCGAAATAGTTAAAGATAGGTATAGGACATTGTGCATGAATTGTGTCTAGAATTCTTTGAAAAATCCAAAAATAAATAATATACAGGGGGTTGCATTTGAAATAAGAAAGTTGGTATTGGCCACTGTCACATGGAACACCCTATATCATATTATTTTCTGGAAAAACATGCGCATTTAAAATTACAAATCGACGTGTCCGAGCGTTTTTTCCAACACGTCCTCATTTATTCGTTATCGAATTTATTCCATTTGGCTGTTACACTCTGTATAGTGTAAATGAATTGATGTATATGCACATTATACGTCTCGTTGACGTTCCGTCAACATGACATTTTAGCCTACTGAATTTTGATTGGATAGGAATACTGGAAGGTTATGGAATGTATAGTGAGAATCAGAAACATTTAAATGGAAATTTTATGTTCGAAAATAGAACCATTGAATTTTACTGGCACTTTCGCCATTCTGCCATCCGGCCACAGAATAGGCTTGTAGATCTTCAATTTTGAGAATTTTCTAGGTACTTTATGCCATTGGAAGTTTGTAAAATCCAGAATGTCGGCTTATTATAGAGAAAGATAGATACCTGAGAGATGAGGTTGAAACTAGGAAAATAAATTCGTGATGAGAATGTTGAAAATATAAAAAGAATCACTATCCTTGGAAAATGATCATAGTTTAGCATGAGCTTAGAACTGTAACTTTACCATGTACAATAATTTGATAAATGATGAAGATATGTAAGAATTTACAACGAATTATTTCGACCTTGATGTGTTTCACGATTGCCAACCTAACTCAGTTCTAGTAAAAAAACTTAGTGAAACTGTCAATAATTTCCACCGATTTCCATCGATTGGGGCATCACAATGGATTGAAATCGAGTTAAAATTCCTTTGACAATATATTTGTAGGTACAAAAGTAAAAATATAAATAAGATAATTTGTCGAAGAAGATACAATCTCCTAAGCTGTTTAGGCCAACTATCAGAATTTTCAGCACTTCAAATATTCACCGTATAAATCCTGACAAGTTCGAAGCATAGCGATAGAGAAAAGGAATCTTAGTCTCTATTCTAACTTGTCGAAAAATCGATACACTGAGTTCCAGCGATGCAGTTCCCATAAAAATAAGAGCAATTAGTCTGATGCATACAAGATGCTCATGGCCCACTATATGACCCATAAACTTTTAATGTGGATCATAAGAACGACCGTAAGACATACTCCCTCAGAATTCGGAATAATTTTTCTTCAGAGATGTTCTTTTTAATAAAAGATGCCTCCGTCCATAAAAACAAGTCGTTCGAGCCAGTAATATACACAAACACGTGTTCTTCCTGGTCTCTCTGTTACAGACGTATGAACGGTATCGATCTGCCAAATGTATTCCGAGGTATTGGATGGCTATGTAAGCATATAACAAAAACAAATGTGACCAGCCGCCTTTAGATTGCTTGCTCTTCGATATTAGTTTTGCGAGCCTCCTGCTACGCCCGCTCTTACGCTCTTGCGCACGGCCAAATATGGACCAGGGCAGTGGCGGCTCGTCGGTTAAGAGACTGGAAAAACGTGTACACGTTTCATTGAGTTAGTATAAATCAATCGTCATCAAAATGATATACAGGGTGAGATTTACGTTGATTTTAACCCTAGATTCCTCTGATGGAATAAAACACTTATTTCATTTGCCATTTTTCCAGAATCGGCTCCAGTTAAAAGATACAGGTTGTTCAAATTACCAAAAAAAACAGTGTTTTTTTGTAGCTTTGACATGTTCCTCCGAATGAAATGGATTTTGGTGTGGAGTTTTCTATAACTATGATACGTATTCTACATAAATCAATTTCATCTTACTTCGAACGCTTTTCCGACTACGCGATTCGTAGAACTATAAAAAATAGCATGGAGAATGCAGATAAAGATCATCTTGAGACATGAAAATCCTCAATTATTTTAGAATACTTAATTATTCCTTATTACTCCTCCTCAAACGAACCGTTTTCGAGATATTTCACGTTGAATGTTATGAAATCTGATGAAAATTCGGGAAATTTCCTTTCTTTTGTGGATCTGAATTCGGCTGCGCCCACGTTAACCCGGAACACAGAATACACAAAAATATTCATCTATTTCGCATAGAACAAATATAAGATCATTATATCATTCGTGATCAGACCACAGATATAGTCCATGTCTATTGATCAGACTTTCCATAGAATTCTAGAGTTGAATAAATTTTTCAGGTTAGTTGTGTGATTTTGTATAATTCTTCCATAAACTTGACGAAAATTTGGATAGTTATGGAATTTTCAATATAAGAATGGGCAACAATTGAATTTTGTGAAATCTTATAGTGAAAACAACTGGATATTGAACGAATATAAATATTTAACGAATATCTAGTAGAAAATGAGTATTTCAAAGGTGAAGTGTAGTGAAATCATTTTCCACAATAATACCGCAAATAGTACCAAATCATAAGAATCAAGTGATTAAATGAGTTTTCTCAGTCATATTTCGTTGAATTTCAGTTAATGGATTGGTAATACATATCACTCTAAGAGATTTCTGTGTTGATGCAAATTGAACTATCTCTTCCACATCATATACCACTCATGTTCAATGGAATATGAATTTCGTGAAAGGGGTAGCTACAACGAAACATTAACGTCAGCTTCTTAGAAAAAAGACGATAGTTAGACGGGCCAATATGGTGACGTGCGTTCACTCAGGGCCACTTGCACCGTATTACAAAACCATAGATTTAGACCATAACCAAGGTTTATGTAAAAAATTATCTTGCAACGTCACGAAATCCTCGTCTAATGGCCGTAACTGACTGTTAAATTTAAGCTCTGGAATTTGGGGGTTTAAAAAAAGGATTAATGTTAAGCTTCGAAATCTAACCCTACTTTCGAGCGACTTCGCACAAATTTCTGGACGTAAACTCCAGTTTGTTTACATTTTTTTTTGTTTACATTGGACATTCATGAAGAACTCTTGCGAGTTAATGGATTTGATAATCAAATTTTGATTAAAAGTTATTGAATTTCAGATGATATTCATGAAAAATGATATAGAGAGATAATGACATCAGTAGGCATTGATTCGTATCTTTTAAAGCATGAAGAATTAACATCAGTATTTCCATTGAGTTCGTAAACTCAATGGTATTTCTCATAAGCCTTCAACTATTTGAAATGATGAAGTTATAATGATATGCTCATTTATTTCCAAGAGCGAATAGCAGAATGAAATCGAAGACATATTTGGAATGAAAAAGCGTAGTTTCATGAAGATTCTTCAGTAGTATTTTATTTAGGGATGTATTACGTGGAAAGCTATCATATACTACTTTATCATTGTGCAGGTGCTGTCTCTGTGCTATCATTCTCCTCGATTATATATTAACTGGACTCAAAATATAACTACAAACTAATTAATGTAAAAGAAATTGCATCCTCGTGTTAATCGATCTTCAAACGTACACCTTTGTCAATCCATCCATACATGATACTTCAATATTTATATAGAATACTTTTTATTCTGCAGATCTCACATTAGAGTTTTCATTATATTGAACCCAAAATTAACTCAACTCATAATATACTTATTAAAAACAAAATGATTCAATAGAAAGTCTATCCTTGGGTAAGCCGTTCCTTATCCGAAAGTTGTTTCAGATAAATCCATAGTATTTATTTATTCATTTTACAAACGTCAGGATTGTAACTCCATGCAGAAGCTCAAACCTTATGATATTACAAAATATAAGTTTACTTGAATATATAACTATAAATTTGAATAATGTTTAAAGCCTGATGCAGAAGTAAGAGCACAGGTCTGTAGTAAGAGATCCCTAGCCTTAATGATAATGAACAAGTCGGGAAAGTTACATGCAATATTTTCATGGAAGCTATAAAGTCTGTCAGATATATTTTTTCGGTGGGTTTTTCAATAGATGCATCTTGATTTTTCATATCTTATGGAAATATGGTAGAACCCATAAAATGAGTTTCATCTTTTGAATTTAAATATTTTATCAATTAGGGTTAAAATAAACAACATGAAGCTAGTCACAAGTAGCAATTCATGAGAAAGTAACCAGATTTGTAGATTAACTTTAATCTAGTTACATTTAACCTCGGTGCAAGCCGAATATGCAAACCAGAGCTTAATAAGTTTATTGTCGCTCAACTAACTGAAGCTTAAGACGAAAACGGTGCAATTGGCCCTCAATGAACGATATACGACCATTTAGACAACACAGTAGAGGGGTTTTAGGACATCGTCAACATAATGCACAACTAAGACCTTAGAGTCAGTATCTAACAACAGTGTTCTAAATTTCAATTCGATCCGATATTTACTTTCGAAAATATAAGAAAAAATATGTGCCAAATTTCGTTGTTATTTGGAATTTTAACGTTTTTTCCGCAATATCTCAAGAAGTAAAAATGCAATTATATTGAAACTTCGTAATGTGTTTGAAATCGCCAACTACCTCAGCCTAAACAAAATGACATCTCAATCTCGATATTTGAAGGGTAACTTGCGGTTTTATAGAGGAGATTCCATACTTGAATAAGCAAAACGCGCTCGGTGATTCCGTAGATATGATGCTCACGAAAATTTTCATGAGCCTTGACTCCTTACTGGATTTCGATACGATTGTATCTGTAGTTCTGGAAATATTGGAAAAATGAATATCTACGGAATCATAAGGTGGCTTTCAACCATTCATTCAATCAATTCTGAATCTAGTTCCAAATTGGTTTTGCAAATAACAAGTTCCTAATTTTCTTTCGGAAATCATTCTGTTTACAATAAGTCGTTTTTCGATATAAACTCGTGTTAATGTCGTTTTTGACTTAAATATTATGCTTGCCTACATGGTGTCTAGATACTGACGGAGCAGAAAGAGCGCTGCCTCGAAGCATGAAACTCTCTGTGAATTATGGCATTTGCTGTTCGTATCTAGCCGGGTCCAGATGGGCGTAATACGAACAGCGAATGCAATAAAATTTGATGAACGATTCTGCGAATAGTGTGGACGGCACTCGAGCTCAGCCTCGATTATTGATGCGTGTTTTGAAACCTTTATTTCTGCAATACAGGACACTTTTGAATTTTGTTGTCCATTAATGAAGGTTACCACTCGTAACAATCACATCAAAGGGTGGCTAACACAGGAGATTATTCTTGCTAAGCGCGAACTCATGAATCTGTACTGGTTGCGTTCAAATTTTGGGAGTTCAGATACTGACAATCTCTACAAAAGAGCAAAATCAACTTATATTTCAATGCTCAGAAAGAGCAAACTGACGTTTCATAGTGAGCTCATCAATAGATCGGATAATAAGAACAGGACAGTATGGTCCATGATGAATACCTATACTGGAAGAGGTAGAAAAGATGAATCTATTGAATTGAATATTGATGGTGTCCTCCATGATGATGCTGCTGAGTTGGCGGATATTTTTGCTGGATATTTTTCAACAGTAACTGAGTCCACACTCCATCAGTACTATCAGAATTCTTTGTCTTCTTCATGCACCACCTCATGTTTGTTAAATACAACATTTTTTTCCATCTTGTCTTGGGGTGTGAAGTTGCTGACACAATAAAATCTTTGAGAAAAAATGAAAGTACAGGGGCAGATGCGATCTCCGCAAGAATTTTGAAGTTCAGAGATTTGTCATCACTTTGCTCATTGCATTAATTTATCCATCAGTTCTGGCTTGTTTCCTGCTATTCTTAAGAAGGCCATAGTTATTCCGATTTCTAAAAGAAAAGATATTCACAGTATCACAAATTACAGACCAATTTCTTTTCTGAGCACATTTTCTATGGTCTTTGAGAGAATAGTATTAAACCGAATGATTAAGTACCTTGACAAATTCGACATACTGTCTGCTTCTCAGCATGGTTTTCGATCTGGACGCTCAACCCAGACTGCGGCAATTCAATTTGTTGATTATGTTTATGGGTGTCTCGATAAAGGTTTCCACGTGGCAGGGCTTTTCTTTGACCTTTCTCGAGCGTTCGACAGTTTGTCCTTTCAATTCATGATGGACAAGTGTTACAACCTGGGTTTTCGTGGTGTGTTCTTGGACTGGCTTCGAAGCTATCTCTAGGCTAGATCTATGTTCGTAAAAATTGAAGATTCATTGTCTGCAGAGAACGATGTTTGCTTGGGAGTACCACAGGGGTCTGTTCTCGGCCCACTCTTATTTCTGCTTTTTATTAACGATCTTCCCGTGAATTTGCGGATGTTATTTTCCAATTTGTTAGCCCATCGGAATATCTCATTGCTTGTAAGACAAATTTTGTTGAGTCTGTTCGCTGATGATGCTTCAGTGGCAGTAGCAGCCCAATCTTTCGAGGTACTCCAAATATTATGTGAACTTCTTTTAGAAGCCTTCGTATGCTGGTGTCATAAGAACAACCTGATGATAAACATAGAAAAAACCGAATGTATTTATTTCTCATTAAGTGGCAATAATCGTAAGCTACTCACTCGCCATTTAGATAATGTCATCTCATCTAAGGAAAGTGCTAAATTTCTTGGCATTTTTCTGGACAACGGTTTGAAATGGTCTACTCATATTGATTCATTATGCAAAAAATTGAATAATTCCTATTATGCAATGAGTAGGCTATAGGTTATATGTCATTTGACATATAACGTTTTGCTATGGGGGAACTCTTCGGATGTCGGTAGGGTTTTCATATTGCAGAAACGTATCTTGCGTATGATATTCAACATAACGCCTCGTGCATCCTGCAGACCTCTATTTCTGGAAAATGGTATCCTCACCTTATCCTCCATTTTTATTTTCAAATGTCTCATTTGTGTAAAGGAGAATGAGACGGACATAACTAAGTTATCGAGCTTTCATGATTATAATACTAGGAGTGAGGGAAAACTATTTATTCCTAAACATAAGACTGCTAAGTTTGAGATGTCTCCGATGTATCAATGCATCAAAATTTATAATAATCTGCCATATACTGTTAGATCTCTGAATTTTGGCAAATTAAAGAGACATGTGAAAGATATCCTGTTGAAAAAATGTTATTTTACAGTGAATGATTACCTCAAAGACTGCATTAGCGTTTAGTTGAATTTTGCTTCTTTTTTTTCTATTTGACTTGTTCAAAATCGGGTGTTCAGATTTTGTCAAATTAAATAGCAGTGGACTGTGACAGATGATTGAGTTGGATAAAATTGTTTAAAAACGATTTATTTACATATATACATTGTATAAAACATTTGAGAGACATAATCATACATAAATAGGAATTTGGAGTCAAATTAGTCACCAAACAACACGACATTTACAGTGATGGATTATAAGAGCAAATGAATCAGTGAGTGGGGCAAATTCCACCAGAAAAATAGAAGGTTTCAGTGATGACCTTAAAAGAAAATGCTGAGACAGTGAGAGTACAGTTTAAAAATGAATATGTATGATTATGTGAGTAGATCATAAGACTGCAGCAAAAATGAGTATGTATAAAATTACAAATAATTGGAGTTTTAAAAAATGAATACACATTCCAAATATAAAGGGAGATCTACTATACAAGATAAATATGAAACTACATTTTCATAAACTGAGAGGAGAAATTACTACATTCTGCCATTTTGACATATGGTCATTTTGAGATATGAGTTGCTGATAATGAATTCACAAATATCAATTTTCAGAACATAATTGGAGCAGGAAAAATGAATGATAATGATTAACAATTAAAGCAATCAATAATTCAACTATCACCATCAAAAGTGAGACGTTCTGAATAATATGAGAATTACACAGAATGAAATCAGTCATCAGATATTAAATATGAGAAGTCAAATTGAGTAGGAATTCAAGAAAACTGAATTAATTAATTTAGGGAGATCATTATTGAGTGAAAAACCGTCAGTGCAATCAGTGGTGAATTATTCAGGTATTTATTGGATTGGAAAATAATATAATTCATTGAGACCAGGGCAAACTTAAATTGATTCCGATTAATAGGGAAATATGCATTGCTACTATTTGAATTAAACAACTTATTTAACATTACAATGGAGACGAACATGTGTGAGCAACCACTAATCATTATTCGATCAGAGCAAAATTACTACATTAATTATACTCATACTAGAAAGAATTGAACAATGATCAACATTAATTTCGAGGGAGAATTATCAACAGCGAATGGAACTAACTAGCTACAATCGATATAAAATCGATCCTACTAATGATCGATTACATTTCAACACGTGCCCCATATTCAATGTGAACGTGAATAAGAAATTAAAACGAGTAGTTGGAGCAGAATTAAATAACATGAGTTGGTTACCTGGTTATCACACTAATTGCACTAACTTAACAAGATTTAACAATGATACTTGATAATCTGAAGTGAGTAGAAGAATCGGAATCGGGAATGAATTCTTACGCACTATTCGACTTGGAGAGGCTGTTGACGGAAGCAGGTGTTCTAACAGCTGATCAGCTGCGCATCGAGTTTCTTGACCTCTGGTTGGTAGAAGAGCATAAGCTGCTGGTGGGTCCAATAAAAATCGACTGAATTTGCGGAAATGTTCAGTGCTCAGATTTAGGAGGCATATTCAAAAGTTCAATTTTGAACATGACTCATCCTATACATGTATAAATGTGTCACAAAGGATCAATATAATATTATTATTATTATTATTATTATAATACAACCAAATTCATCGTTCGAGTTGAAAACCCAGTCCCGACAGAGCAGAAAGAGAGCTGCCTTGAACCATAAAACTCCATTTGATATATTGCATTCGCTGTTCGCATTACACTCACTCATCTGGACCCGTCTTGTCATCACTTCAAGAAAGAGCCGCCACTGGACCCGATTGAAAATCTCATTTGTCCCGTTCACGGTGGTTGCGTTTTGTACCATTGGCTTTTCACCTATTTTTTATTTCTCAATCAAAATGGGGACTCGATGAAGCGTGTTCGCGGAATGTATTTGTTATTGAATATGAGATAAGTTAGGACCAGATGCCGCTGATGGCGAACTTGGGGGTAGATATCAATTCCATTCGGGATCGATTTGGTTTTACTTGTTTTTGCGAAATATATGGGTTGGTTCGGGGTCTTATTTGGTAGGTTCCATTCTGACGATCGATGTTGTGAAGTCAGTAACCGCTGTCTATTTAACTTTCTAACGCGTTTCGGAATCAACGTTGCCTTCATCAAGAGACATGTCGTGTATCTCGACGAAGGAAATTCATGCGAAATTTCATGAAGAT
This sequence comes from Myrrha octodecimguttata, assembly GCA_958510865.1. Lineage (NCBI taxonomy): Eukaryota > Metazoa > Arthropoda > Insecta > Coleoptera > Coccinellidae > Myrrha > Myrrha octodecimguttata. The sequence goes on from OY294059.1 coordinate 25,177,679, forward strand.
CATATCTATGAAATAATGGATCATGAATTCCACTTGGATAATCGAACCTGAAGTACCTTCAAGAATATCGGATATCTAAGTAGATTTTTCTAGAAGTTTTGTGTTCGTGTTGACGGTAAATCCAGCAGCAGATTATATAACTGCACTCAAAATTTGAATCGTCAAAATTCGCTCAAAAGTTATGCTATTCGTAATATTATTTTCTCAATAACATTGAATCGATCCGAAATTTGGTAAATGATTGTTGAATATCTACCTGAAGGTTTCTACCAAACTTCAGCATGATCTAACAGATATCTCATTCTGATCGGATATCCTCAATATCTGAGAAAGTAATCTCATAATTTTAAATGTACATAACTCCTTAAACATGGCCTAGTGGCCGACTGTAAACACAATAACTTCCGAAAGAAACAACTTAGCAACTTGATATTTGTAGAGTAGGTTTGGACTTCAATTAAGAAGGCTGAATTTGTGAATGGGTATTATCCACCTAATGATCCTGCAGATATACCCATTCAAAATTTCATTTTCCCAATATTTCCAAATACACATATTTGATCGAATTGAAATCCAGTTCTTTATCGAAAAATGACAGTTCGAAGATTCATACAGAAAGTCAAGAGGATATTATGATAAGAAAATAACAGAATATTGAATATCTGAAAAAAAAAATCGATTTTTTTTTAAATTGTCCTAATGACACGATCATCACGAAATTTCACACAAACTTTTCCTTCGGCATCTTCAAATTACACGCCTAATTTTATCATTTTTTAATCAGTATTTCTTGAGTTATAGCGAAAAAAACAACGATATCGATAAAAAACTACGAAATTTTACATATTTTTTCCCAATATCTCCGAAAATATCATTCGTATCAAATTCACATTTGGTACAATGCTGTGAAACATAGAGCTCAAGGTATAAGTGAAATATTTCTTCGAATATGATTAATAGTTCATGAAAAAAAATTTTTCGAAAAATCTCCGAAAAAAATTTTTGTCATAATTGAGTGAGTGATCAACTATCCCAACAAATTTCTCTGAAAGTTGCGCGTCGTTATGCTTCATCTAAATGGCAAGTTTCAATTCTGTAATAGTACGATAATAGTATAGGTCTTTACTTTTTGTTTTTCAAATTATTGAACTTACAATTCAAACTATAATCTCTGTCACCATTCATAGAAGTAGAATTTTCATTTCTCTTGTAGAACTAACTAGAATACCAAATAGCTAATTAATTTCTCAACTGTCACCATTCAAAATAATAGGATTAAATTTCAATCAAAAACTAATTCATCTCATCTTGCATTATTCTACCTAAATTGTCCGAAAGGAATGAAAGTTCGTGCTCTATGCACTAGGATAGAGTCTTCTGTTTTGATATTTTTCCGAGGAAGAAGACATAAGGAAAGAAAAACTCAAATTGAGTACACTTATAAACTATATTAAAATACCCTTACCCACACAGATCGAGGTGTTCATCAAAATAGAAACAAAAAGATCAATTTTATAAAAAAATTACTTCAACCGATATTTCAATACAATAAAATTCATTAATTGAACGAGAGATTTCATTCTAGCTTGTTTATAACATAACAACAGACAAACTCCTCAAATATACTTTTCGAATCAGATATTCTTCATTGAGGAGACATCGGTAAAACCTATCAATTTTAATTCATTCTGTATAACCAAAAATAAAATGAAAGGATATCGAAATACGATGAGTTAATCACATTAACATACATTTTCCAAAACGATTTACCTTTTCCTCACTAGTAGAAAGGTTATTCCAATAGGTGTACCTGAAGACCATACACCACCTCCCACAGTGACCTCTATTCCATGAACACACTATTTCCGCCGCGAACTCAAACGACCCTCCTAACACAATAAAATGAACCCTTATCTCGAACTCTTACCGCGAGCTACTTCCACGAGTCCCTTACTTTGACTCTACAATGACCGAATACATCGGTTCCGTACCCTCCTCGGCACACAAAAAAACACAAGCTTCCGGCTTGTCCCTCGCTCGGACCCTCTAATAACCGAATCTATCGGTTCCGTACTTTTCTCAGCACAACAAAAAAAACTCGCTAACCTCGCAAATACCATGTCACCAAAACGCTACTCTACTAGGAAGGAATCGGTTTTTCAAATTTACTATTAACTATTATTGATCAACCCAGCCCTCGAATTTCCTAACATTATTTTGTCCCGAAGGACCGCCCGTTGTCGGGGTACGATCTACATGTTTTTTTTCCCGAGCTATTTCCGCCGATCTCCGACATGCAACTGCCTTTCGTACCAAAAAAGTGAGGCTTTCACCCCTATCAACAATTTCTCTTAGTCAGCTTTTCGAAAGAGAACTTCACTTCTCCCACGTAGGTTAGTCAAAAATTCAACTCCACATTTTTCTTATCTCTGGCTTTAGTTGGAAAATATACTCTTATCTTTCGATACCGGTCTGCACGGTTAATAAAAAACGAAACAATATTCGAAGCTACTTCGTCTCATTTCTTCGACTTCTTATCAACCCTTTCCAGACATCTCAATTCGAAACATATTTCACACGGATATTAAGCTCTTACATTGTTACGATCGAAAACTTGAAAAATTTCTACCTCAGGTATTACCACATCAGTAATTCCCGAAATATCAGGAAAATAACCTCAAAATTTCAAATGGCTATCCTAGTCCAACCTAGTTGAGACCATTTTCGGCTCAAAATTCAAAAATTACAGAAATTCGGATAGAACAACGATAGCACAATGTTCCTCTAAAACATGCGCGCAAAAATCATGAGAGAAAAATGGTTAAAATTAAAGTACAGTTCAAAGACTAGCCCTGTATAGGCGAGAAATGGTACAGTGCTATTATAAACTATTTCTAGTTGTCGCTTATTTGGAAAATAATGTTTATATAACTTACAGATCGATCTTTCACAGTTTTGCCACCCTGATAACCCCCAAATACTCGTCTCGACAGCTAGAGAGAGAATCCCTCAATTGCAATAACACAGATCCTGTCAGGGTTGTCTTCGACGCTCCCAGAGCGCAGACAAATGAATCGGCTGTCTAAACTGCCTTTGAAGTTGTGATGTTACGGAATGCGACTCATTTGTCTTTAAGTGTAACGTGGCCTATATTGAAATTCAATTTATTAACCGTCCTCCCGATTGCTTCCTCTGGGAGTCTCGTCGGAGGCGATCATTTGCCTTAAAAATGGATTATCTTTCGTTGAATTAATTACTTTTTGTTTGCCTCTCGTTTACTCAGTAACCCTTTGACAAAGAAGGTTTGGCAGTGAAGAACATTAATCACTAGTTTCAGCTGATTAAGGGGTGTAATAGATTGGAAGGTTTTGATGAACTCATCCACACACGTAGCTTTATACTGCGCTACGAAATTAATGGTCGTGTGTTGTAGATAGAGCGTGCTATTAAGGGTTTGTTTCATTATGAAGCTCTTTTTTTGGCACCTGTCATTCTAAGAGCTGTCAGTTTTGACAGATGACAATAACAAATATAGCCTAGATAAAACTCAAACGATAAACACTCCAACAACCAAGAGATAAGAAGATCACAAGTAAAAAACCTAGAAAAGCACTGCCGTGAAGGCAGCAGCTTTTGCACGCATGTTTAATGAAGATAATCGCTTTGGCAACGAATTTGAACATGTACACAAAAGCTGCTGCCTTCACGACAGTATTTTTCTAGGTTTTCTTCGATGGAGTACTGGATTTTAATTTGATCTAATCTGTATTCTTAGATATATTTGGAAATTAAATTTTGAATGGTTATATCTACGGAATCATTGGGCGGTTTCTACCCATTCACGAATTCCACTTTTGTAATTAAGCCCCAAACCTTCTCTACAAATATTGAGTTTCTAATTAGTTTCTTCCGGGAGTTATTGTATTTACGGTCGGCCTAACGACCATATATATTCAGTATGAACCTTTATACTGTCATTTTTCGATGAGGAACTGGATTTCAATTCGATCTAATCTGTATTTTTGGAAATAATGGGAAATAAAACTTCGAATGGGTTTATTTTCGGAATCCTTGGGTGGATTTCACGGTCGGCCTAACGGCCGATCCTAAACACAATAACTGTTTATCACTGTGACTTTGCTGTTCAAGCATATCGATAGAATCGTGACGTATTGAAGATGCCGTGGTAGAGTAACAGTTATGAAAAATAGACTTGTAGCCTCTACGATTAAAATCATAGATTGGAACGGAAATTCAAGACATCGAAGGGTACAGTGTAGTGTATTTATTTTACAAAAATAAATTCCAAATAAATATGATTACAATTAACTCAAACAGTCTTCTTCAATCATTGTTTCAATTATTTTTGTTGAGTTGTGATGAGCAAGATTCAAGATGGTAGTCAACGTTGAAACCCCATGTTTTCTTATGTTCATCCTTGTACGTAGGGCCAGATGTGAAGTAAATATACAGAGGTCCTGGAGGGAAAACTGGAAATAAAGTTTTTTTTTAGATTTTTCTTGACCTCAATTTGTTTTCCGAAATTTTCGAATATTATGGAAAAAACGTAAATTAGTCTTTCTTTCTTCAACTTACTAGAGACTTCCTTACTGTCACACCACTTGGAGTTATCGTTAGCCTCTGGAGCAAAAATAAAGTCCGTGTCACATTTTGCATCTTTGCCGGTAGTCTCCATAAGGTTCATATACTGTGGAGTGAATCTGTAAGAAAAATTGGATTGTAAATATTTGTTCTGAAATTATTTTTTAACTGGAAGAAATTCGAAATTTTAAACATTCGCATCTGGATCTTGAGAAATCATGGAGGATTCCTGAATATAAGGAGCCCGTGCACCTCCAAATCTGAAAAATGATCGTTCAAAGGATCTATTCTAAAGGACAAGGAGTTCAAGTTTGATTAATATCCCCTTTATTTTTTCATTTATGTTCAACGAAATTGACTGTAACATCCTTCAATAAACTCACTTTGTAACTGAAGGGCAACTCTGTGGAAGAGATTTCTTAGCTGGTTGACTATTAATTGATTACTTTTTGAATACGGAATTTTTCTTTCATATTTCATATATGATTTTACTCCCTTCTCAATAAAAAAGTTTTTTTGCGCTTGATTGAATTCGTTGGAAAAGTGGTCGTGTTTCCTGGTATATGAATCCCTCCAAACACAGCCTTTTGTAAATATGGTAACTTCAGAAAGAAACAACTTAAAAATTCGATATTTGTAGAATATGTTCGGATCTTAATTAAAAAGATCGAATACTTGAATAGGTAAAATCCACCTATTCATTGCGCATATATACCCATTCAAGATTTTATTTTCGCAATATTTCAAAAACTTGCAGCTTCATGCAAAATTTCGAGATAATAATATGATAAGATCGCGAATTATCAAATAATTCATATAATTACGAAGTTTCATCATGATTTGATCCGTATATTTCGAAGTATTCGGAAAATAGCAACGATAACAGTATAATTACGAAATTTGAAATATTTTTTCCCAATATCGCCGAAAATGAAAATCAGATCAAACTAAAACTTGGTAAAATGTTATATATGGAAAATTTCGTTCAAATCTATTGAATTGTTTTAAGAAAACAATTTCTTTTCCTGAAAACATTTCGATTTTTTCTATTCACCAATATTTTCGGTTTAAAATTCAATAATTACTGACATTTGGACTGAACGATAGCACGCTGTACCCCAGAACATACGCTCAAAAATACATACTACGACTATATATACAGGGTGAGTCTTCAAGTTGTGAATTAATTTTAACTATAGATTCCTATCATCAAATGATAATTCGTTTATGAATTTGATGCAAATTAAAATAATTATGGAATTTTCGATATGAAAATGGACATGATTTAAATCGTGTAGAATCTTATAATGGAAGCAACGGGATATTGCACGAATTTCAAGTGGAGGATTAGTGTTTCAATGGTCAAGTGTAGTGAACTATTTTCCACGATAATACCGCAAAAGGTACCAAATTATAAGAATTAAGTGAGTGAATGAGTTTTCCCAATCATATTCCTTTTAATTTTAAGCAATAGATTGTCTATTCTGCAATAAGAAACACCGTAAGTTAAGTGTCGTACTCGCAAAGAAAGTACAGTAAATGTTTTATTTGATGAGAGGAATCTCGGGTTGAAATTAATGTACAACTGGAAGACTCACCCTGTATAATATAAGGGATTAGCTCTTTTGTATGAGAAACTAGTGAGCTGTTTCCAGCATAAATTTGGAAGTTTCAGAGGTCTGAAAATATGTAAGTGTGAAAGTTCATCGCGAAAAGCCACACAATCGAAATTTCGGCTTAAAGGTGCAATATGCAATCGCGGTTGATCACTCTGTATGATATTTAGAAATGCCTCTATCTGTTTAAGGCTTTCACTAGAAAAGGCTACGTATTGGTCCTTCGAGCCGGCTCAATTGCATTAATCTCATCCTCAAATAAAGGATTTTCCAATAAGAGGTGTTATTTCGAATAGCCCGCTTTTCGGTAGATGTCACTTCTGAAGCTATCATTTTTTGACATTTGACAAGTGGAAACTACGCCATTAATAAAAATGGAACGAAACACGCTGCAACACCGCATTGAAATTATCAAAATTCACTATAAAAATGGTGAACATCTGGCAGAGACGGTTCGTAAAACTCGAACATTTTTGGGTCGTCGTGAAGCACCTTGTCGGACCGCAATAAACAAATTGGTGGAAAAATTCGTGCTGTTGGGACAAGTTAGTGCTGTGAAGAATAAAACCAGTGCACGTCGCTCAAGAACAGCCGAGAATGTTGCTGCTGTAGCCGAAATTGTTGAAGAAAACCCAGGTTTGTCCATTCCTCGTCGTTCTTTGGAATTAGGCATTCCACAAACGTCATTACACCGTATTTTGCATGAAGATTTGGGTCTTAAGGCTTATAAAGTTCAGTTTACACAAAAACTCAAGCCGGCCGATCATCAACAACGTCGTGTCTTTGCTGATTGGATCGTTGAAATGCCTGAAAATGATCCGGAATTCCATCGAAAAATCATCTAGAGTGATGAGGCCCATTTCCACCTCGGTGGCTTCGTCAACAAGCAAAATTGTCACATCTGGGGCTCGGAAAACCCGAGAGTTATTGTTGAAAAGCCTCTCTATCCTCAACGTGTGACTGTTTGGTGCGGTTTATGGTCCGGCGGAGTCATTGGACCTTACTTTTTCGAAAATGAGGCTGGAGCAACAGTTACGGTGAATGGATTGTGCTATCGAGAGATGATTAATAATTTTTTATGGCCGGAATTGGATGGAGTTGATCTGGATAACGTTTACTTCCAACAAGACGGCGCTAAGTGCCACACAAGCAACGAAACCATTGATCTTTTGCGGAAAAGTTTCCGGACCGTGTTATGTCTCGAAGAGGTGATCACAATTGGCCACCGAGATCTTGTGATTTAACACCTTGCCACGTCTTCCTTTGGGTCCAGGTCAAAGAGAAGGTCTACGCCAATAGCCCAGCGTCGATTCAAGACCTCAAACATGGAATTCGTGAGGCTATCGAGGACATAGGGCAGCCACTTTGAGATTTTGTTACGGAAAATTTCATTAAAAGGATATGGTCCTGTAAGCGTGGTCGTGGTGGTCATTTGCCTAATGTTATTTTCCACTATTTACGGCATAGCTTCATTTTTAATGAAATAAACATCCTATCATTTATATTGAAAAATGGCATTTTCTTTGAATATAAAAATAACACCTCTTATTGGAAAACCCTTTATATCTTGAAACATTTCCTGTAACATAAGTCCTTTCTATCAATATGTCCCACTTATAAATAGACAAAAAATATAATCCACCCACCTCACACCACACACACTGGGATATCGCTTGAAGGCGATGGCGTAGGCCAAATTGTTGATATAGACATAGGGATCCTTCGAATAGTCTATAGCGGTGTCAGATGAGACGGCCTCGTCGAGTCCAAAGGACCTGAAGTTGCCAGACATCTGTGTGAAATATTGGATAGCTCCGAGGGGTGCTGTAGGAGAAACAAAATACTTATTGTGTTTATTCGGACCGTGAGCTCGGAAAACGTTTATATGGAGTTTCATATATCGCATTTGTCGATCAAAATTCAATTTGTGCCAATATGAAACCGAACACAATGTGTTTCTTTCGGTTTTTTGCGGATCCCGTTGTAACGGAAGCTTTTATGAACTATAAGCTTAACTGCTGGAAAGGCTTCCATGTTCTTCTTCTTGTTTCATCCGAACATTGTGAAATACAGTGTGTCAATTTGGAGACGTTTGAAATCTCAGCCTCCATTCAAAATCAGAAAAAATGCAAACAATGTAAACTTAGATTCGAGGTGGACAATTTATACGGTTGGCTCCAATCAATTTGAATCAACCGTATGAGAGTGATAATAGCATCCCTTGAAATCTTAAACGGAAAAGGGGGTTGACTTTACGTCAGTGCTTTTCTAGATTTTTTTACGTATTTTTGAGTTATTCTGGAGAAAACTTCGATACTGAGGAAAACACCACAAAAATTGATATAAGAAGTGAAAAAAGTAACTTTTCTCACTTGAACTTTGCGTTGCTGTTGCTCTCGTATTTATTCTACTTTTTTTTCATTTTTCGGAAGTAATTAACAAAAAATCTAGAAATAAAGCACTGCCGTGAAGTCAGCAGCTTTTGCGCGCATGTTCAATGTAGATGACCGCTTCGGGAACGAATTTAAACATGCGCGCAAAAGCTGCTGCCTTCACGAAAGTGCTCCTCTAGATTTTTTTTCGATAAATTACTGGATTTCAATTCGATATAATCTGTATTTTCGGCAATATTGGAAAAACAAAATTTTGAATCGAAATCATTGGGCGGATTTTACCCATTCACGAATTCGACCTTCGTAATTAAGCCCCTTCTCTACAAATATCGAATTTCTAAGTCGTCTTTTCCGGAAGTAATTGTGTTAACGGTCGGCCTAACGGCCGACTGCGTAAACAAAGGCCGAATTCGTGAATGGGTAAAATCCACCCACTGATTCCGCAGATATACCCATTCAAAATTTTATTTTCCCAATATTTCCAAAAATACAGATCAGATCGAATTGAAATCCAGTAATTCATCGAAAAATTACAGTTCGAAGGTTCATACAGAATTTAATGAGGATGATATGATTAGAAAATCACAGAATTTTTTTTTTCAAAATCACCATCACCACAAAATTTTGCATAAAGTTGTCTTTCAGCATTTTTAAACTAGCTGCAAAGTTTTATCAGGATTGAATCAGTATTTCACGAGTTATACCGAAAAAAGCAACGATATCGAGAAAAAACCTCGAAATTTGACATATTTTTTCCCGATATCTCCAAAACTTATAATCGTATCGAACTGAAATTTGGTACACTGCTATGAAATATGCAGCTCAAAGTTCGAGTGGTATTTTTCCGGAAAAAAAATTTTTTTGGGAAAATATTTTGAAAAAATTTTTTCTTTAAATTTACTGACAGTATGATCCGGACAAAATTTGGCTCAAAGTTGCGCGTCGTTATACTGCACCGAATTGCCAACTTTAAATTCAATCGCTCAAGTAGTTTCTCAAATAAAAAATAAATAACTTCAAAATTTCAAGTGGCTATAACGAACTTAACCGCGGCATTCCAATGCGCGACCTACCCTGAAAGTTTCAAGTTGCTAGCTCTTTCCGTTCGACATTTATCGTATCCACGACCGGCCGGACAGAATCGATTTTGGCACCGGATTCGTCATCAGTGAGTCCAATCTAGTCGTTTGAGGCCATTTTCGGCTCAATCATCGAAAATTACAGACATTTGGACAAAACGATAGCACGCTGCTCCCCTAGAACATGCGCGCAAAAAGAACAAATGTCTGGCATTTCTGAAAAAGCAATCGAATAACCTTTGAATCAAGGTTTCACTCAATCCCTCTTTCCATTCACGATATGACTGTTGCTGTCAAATCACTTATATAGGATAGATACAAATTAATTTGAACCAACTGTATAAAGTGGGTTCCTACGAACAAAAAATTACTTCATTTTGAATCTTTATAATTTTTTATGGGGACCGAAATATCGAGGTGTCACCTTTTTTAAATTGACACATGGTATATATTTCACAATGCTGTGAATTTTGGTCGGCATCTAATAATGAAGGTATCAAACTGTTTCGAAATAGTTTCAGGAAATCTCCTGCTGTAGATTTTAGTCTTTACAAGATCATTTTAGATATTCGGGATTGTCCCAGGAAATTTATCAAATTCTCTACTCATCACAAAAATTGGATCGAGCCTTCGTTGCATTTTTTTATAAATACCCAACAAATTTCGTTCAGATCAGATCATTTCTTGTCGATTTATGGAGTTATTCTCTCCTTATTCTTGGAAAACCTGCGAATGTTATCTAGAATATTCATAATTGTCTCATTAAAAATATAAAATAAATGGTGGGTCACTTTGAATTTAGCTTATATAGTTAATTTACCCAACATCAGCAGATCTTCTCTCAATGACTTCTCATTATGATGGAACACATCCACCTTCGCCTCACATTCCAGTTGTGTTACTTTGATGCTCCAGGAAGGATTTGACACCTTAGGGGTATCCTTGGAATTCGATCTATCTGCTAAAGCTATGCTCAAAGTCACAGCACTATCGATGGATCTGTTCAAGTGAACATAGGCTGCAAAAATAAAAAGTGTGGTGAATGCTTGAAGTCTCCATTTTGAATACACAAACTAGCGGTGTCCAAGAAAATTGTAGAAACACGTAAATGAAGAGGAAAATGTCCCTTAATAACTGTTGAAAGAAAAATGGTAGCAGAACTTATGTTGTTTCATCCATAATACTTCAAACAAGAAAATAATAAATATCATTTTTCTGTGCAGTGAAAATTTGCAGGATATATAAATAGATTTACCTACCATGTTGTTTATTGTTATTTCCACAAAAGACTGGTAAGTTGTAATAATTGGGTATAACAGCTAAATGATCCCCTGTGCATTTATAGGTTTTCGATTTAGCGTTCCATGTAGGTGGATTGAAATTAAAATGTTCAAAATCTAACCTGGAATAATAATAGAGAATTCTTATGAAAAAAAAACAAGAGAAGCACTTAAATGGAGTCAGGTACTTTTCCGCGCATGCGCTTTCGTTTGTTCCCGCCTTACACTTCCTTATACAAAGTGGTCCAACGAAAACTTAACACCTCGATCTTCCGATCTTCACAATGAAATTGTGGAAAATTGCTTGAAGCCACCAATTTCTGATTCAAGGGGGAACAACTTTTCTGCTCTTTGCATCTCCGTAACTGCAACCACCTGAAGTGGGTGAAAACAACCCCTTGATTTCGAATAGGGATACAGGGTGTTGCGATACCTCATTTGAAGATCTTATCTAGATCTGATCCTGAAATTTCACTTCAAAATTTCAAACGATAACGAAATGACAGCTAAAAAATAGTGGAAGAGTGCTAACTTTTACTTAACAACTAATAAATACGTTTGAAAATTGTCGGATACGAATAATATTCTTGAGAGAAATTCCACATTGCCTCAATATTTTCGCTTTTATTTCATCATCGATGGATATTTTGAAGCGATATTTTAGGATAAGATAGTAATCGATACGATCTTCAAAATTAGTTACCGCAACACCGCTCATCCCTATTCAAAATCAAGGAATTGTGCCTCTGACGGGGGTGGAAGTTACGGGGATGAAAAAAGCAGATAAGCTGTTCTCCCTCGCATCAGAAATCGACAGGTCTAAACCTCTGAATAAAGAACAGAGTTCTTTATTCAGAGGTCTAAACGATTCTCCACATTTCCATTTTAAAGTTGGAAAATCGAGGTGTTAAGTTTTCGTTGGACCAAGCTATATTATTATTATATTGAAGATATACATATAATAAATTATAAGAACAGATTGATAATCAGAACCAAGATGCAAAGAATATATCAGGTGTCGATACTTTCCTATTATTACCCACTAAAATTTTGGGTCCGAAACGCGGTTCTAGAATAGTCAAATATTGTCCCACTTGGATCTGTAAACGATGAGGGCGCTAAGGTCGTTTTGTCAAGTCCATACAATTGATTCCGCTGGATAAAAATGAATTCAGCTATGATCCCTTAGATCTTATGAAATTATTTCCCAAATTATGAATTAGATATTCGAAATTATGAATTCTTACTAATATATAGGAGGAGTTCAATGAATGTGGAATATCTACTCATTAATAATATGAAATATGTGTGAGGGAATAAGCAGCAATATGAGGTTTATTGTAAAAATACTTTCATGGATGAATCCAAGAAGTCTCTTCGAAGCCAAAACAAAGGTGAAAACGGAACGGCAGATTAATATTACACATGAGTTTTATTGGATAGTTTAGATCTTTCATAAAAATAGGGTTCATAAATTTTGTATGTACCTATTAATAAATTTTCAATTCAAAAGTTACGAATTTTGTTACAAACTCATGAAAAAATTTCGAGGAAGTGTTCATATTTATTATTATTATTATTGGAATTGAAATATGAATTTTCACTTTGCTGTTCAAGTTCATACGAATTTATCAGACGAATTTCAAACCAGACCATCGATCCAAATGTTTCCTATAGGTATTTTTGAATATGCAACTCTGAAAGAAGACTTCTTCTACATGAACTAAATATTGAAATAATGAATACCTCTTGTAACAGGTATTCAAAAATATCAAGTTTCAGACGAAGGAAACCTTTTCACCATTCTGATGGAATGAAATGAATAGTCATAATTTAAATTTATCAAAATGAATTTATTTTGAGAAATTTTGGAAATAATGTATGGTCCAACTCGGAAAATCGAAAATAAGCTTTGTTTCGACTAGTTTTGATATCAATAAATATTTCAGATTTTACATGGCACATTTCTCGATACTGATATCTATCGGCGAAAACTGAAGTAGGACAATAAAGAGGTATTCTAGCAACGTTTGTACCGCACTTCGGACCCAAAATATGTCGAAGAATATTTGCACCATGTATTATATGCATCTATATCAGAAAAATTTGACAACTTACCTAACCTGACATGTGTTAGGTAAAAGGTTGACCTTGTACGTACACATATTAGATTGAATGTAATTTCTGATTCCTTCGTAAGTTCCACCGAAATAGGACACTTTTTCCTTTGTTTCTTTGTTGCACCCTCTCGTATCTAAAACAAATTTAGGAGACATCTGTGAGCAACATAAACTATGTACAGGGTGGGCAAAATTCGTTGTCTACTGAAGGGATCTCGAGAACTATAGCAGCTAGAAGAAAAATGATAACACATTCTTGAGCTCTGTTTTCCTGACTAATCTGAATCTGAAAACAGATCCAGCTTATCGTTCATAGAACTTGAGTTATGAGCGAAAATTGAGAAATTGTCAATTTGAATAATGCTGAATAACTCGCTTGTTTGAACTCGTATTGGAAATCTGTTGATACATTATACAGGCACTTTTTTAGGAGTAATTCAAATATAATATGACTGAATTTTTTAATCCCGCCATTTTCGAGAAATGAGAAGGATTTTGAATTTTTCAAGAGTAAACTATAGTCGAAAGTTCTCTTATCTTGCTACAAAATTTTTGCTGATTTCAAAAATGTATCATATGTCGCTCTTCACATGAATATTACATGAGAAAATTGTCAATACTTTTTTCCTGCTTTTCTATTCACTGTTGAATTATGAGCAGGCTGACGTTACCATAGCGACGATTGAATATGCATTATCTTTGTGTGAACTTGCGCCTCTATGATTGGAATCAGCGATTGCTGAATATATATTTTTATGGTTAATTTGTCATAGTTCTTAAGATTAGCAATATCAAATCTGTTTATTGTCCCTAATGGCCCGAAATATTCCAAATTACGAAAAATTCGATATGTTGGTATGCTATATTCAAGCGAATGGAAATAACCGAGTTGCAAGGGAAGTCTTCTTCGAGAAATATCCACAACGACATACATAATAATATATATATAATGCATATTCAATGGTCGCTATGGTAACGCCAGCCTACTTATAATAATTCAACAGTGAATAGAAAAGCGGGAAAAAAGTATTGAACTTTTTCTCATGTTATATTCATGTAAATAGAGACATATGATACATTTTTGAAATCAGCAACAATTTTGGAGCAAGACAAGAGAACTTTCGACTATAGTTTACATTTGAAAAATGCAAAATCCTTCTCATTTCTCGAAAATGGTTGGATTAAAAAATTCAGTCATAATATATTTGAATTACTCCTAAAAAGGTACCTGTAGAATGTATGAACAGATTTCAAATACGAGTTCAAACAAGCGAGTTATTCAGAATTATTGAAAATGACAAAATGTCATTTTTCGCTCATAACTCAAGTTCTATGCGCGATTAGCTGGATCTGTTTTCAGATTCGGATTAGTCAGGAAAAAAGAGCTCGAGAATGTGTTATCAGTTTTCTTCTAGCTGCTATAGTTCTCGAGATCCCTTCAGTAGACAACTAATTTTGCCCACCCCGTATATATGGTAAACTTAAATTTTACGAAACCATAAGGGGACTATTCTTGAAGGAAACACCGGAAATCTTTTAGCTAGCGATGGTTTAACAACATTTGAATATAACTCTATTGAATTTTGAATTTTTGCGCGCATATTTTTGGGAGCAGTTGGTCCAAGTATCTGTATTTTTCATTTTTCCATATTTCAAAATAGTCCCAAACGAATATATTGAACTTACTGTTGACGAATCGGTTCGGCCGGCCGGTCGTAGGCACAATTACTTGAGAACGGAAAACCCTTTTAAATTTCCAATGTAGGTTGTGTTTCAAAATCCTTGATGTCTTAGGAAATACTCGAGCAACTAGATAGGAAGTTGGTTATCGGTTTCAAAATGCCGACGAAAAACTGCACGCAAAAACGTTTCGGGAATGTGAGGGTAGTAAATTTGAAAAAAATTCCGATAATTTTTCAAATACTTCTTGAAAAAATATTTCATTTTGAAAACGTTACAACGAATTCCGATGGAATTTCATACAGGCCTTGAAGTCAATATTTCACAGACGTTTGGCAATTTTCACTTCGATCAGATTTTAATTTTAATGTTGTTGGGGAAATTCAAAATTAATCTCTTGAATGTTTTTGGAAATGCGTGAGTGCCGACCCCAAGTCAATGCTTTCCTAGATTTGTTCAGGCAGATTTATTGCCATTCACGAGTGAGTCGGTCATATTTCTTCTCGCTTTATACTACAATCAACACAACTCCTGGAAATGTGGATCAAAAAGGAAACACTTTGATTGAAACACCCAACATATTGAATAATCTCACTCGTTCTCGCCGCACTCATGAAATTGAATTAGGATAACACATTTTCCATGATGTAAAAAACATGGTGGGCTCATCTGAAAAAAAGTGAAGCCAGAAAGATTAAAATACAAAGAAATATACAGTGAGCGTCAAAATTATGGAACAAATTCATTTCCTCAGAAGAAAAACATTTGGCAACAAAATCCTGAAACAGGTCAATTTTGCTTCACTTTTACCAAATTTGTATGCATTTTTGAAGGATTTTTGTTGCACCCTGTACCATCCCCATCAACCCTCTAAATTTTCTGAATAGGTAAAGTGGGTCATGTGGTACTGTTTTGGCAAGGTCTTTGTATCTTCTTCACAGGCGTGCAGACATTTTCAAGAAAAAAATTTTTTTTTGAAAAATTAGTTAGTTCAAGGATGTTTTCAGTATGTCCACTTTGTCATGGCTCATTCACTTTGAGACGATGGTACTTGATGAAATTTGTCACCGAATGTAAGTCGACCATTACAATTTTGTTCATGCATAACTTTCAACCCCTACAAACCCTTTAATGGAGAAAAAAAAATTGTTCACATGAGGGGGTTGAAAGTTATGCATGAACAAAACTGTTATGGTCGACTTTCATTCGGTGACCAATTTCATCAGGTACCATCGTCGCAAAGTAAATGAGCCATGACAAAGTGCACATACTGAAAACCTCTTTGAACTAACTAATTTTTAAAAAAAAAATTTTTTTCTTGAAAATTTCTGCACGCCTGTTAAGAAGAAAGTACCACATGACCTACTTTCCCTATTCAAAAAATTTAGAGGGTTGATGGGGAGGACACAGGGTGCAACAAAAATCCTTCAAAAATGCATATAAATTGAGTAAAAGTGAAACAAAAATTGACCTGTTTCAGGATTTTATTGCCAAATATTTTTCTTCTGTGCTATGAATTTGAATGAGAAAATTATCGTCAACATTGGTAAATACGATCACAGATGAGAAGATGAGTACACCATGTTTTGCTTACATCATGCATATTTTCAATCTGATTTAGTGTCCAAAAAAATCAATTCTTATCCATGTTGAACCGATAAAACATATTCTGTGAACATTCAATATAAGAAAGTCCCAAATATATTCTATAATTCATCGATAACCTTAACTTAACTGGACTTGACGATTTGACCCATTCAATCTTACATCATAGTATATGTTTACCAATCAAACAAAGAGCTCTTACAGGTGCAACAAGTGCCTCCTAGACCGCAAATGCCATTAGTGGTGCCCCCAGTAAACAGACACTTAGTTGCATGTATGCATTTTCCTTCTATCTTTGCTCCTTCTTTATTCGTTACAGTGCAGGTGCCTTTGGCCTCTAAGGTCTCTGGAATAATAACATAATCATTGATGATACTCATTCAGAATTCATTTTTCATCATTCATAGATTTTCGAGGAAAGCCATCTTGAATTTATGATTTTAACATGACAAACCCATATAAAAGAGCTAATTCATTTCTACAATTTTCGGTTGGGAGGAAAACACATTTTTTTTTTCTTTATTATGGTCATCTTTTGAGAAACGATAGATTTTTCGTGGAGGGATTTCTCGCAGTCAAGTCAAATAAAAAAGAATTGATGAGTGTGAGATTCTATTATTGCTTTTGATCATTCACACCAACGAGCTCAAGATTTTGACAGCAAAAACCTACACGTAGGTTTAACTGAATTCTTGAAAATAAGCCAAATATAACGTTTTTAGGGGGGGGGATAAAGACCCCTAGTAAAATTTCGATGAAAATTTGAAAAATGGATTTCGTTCAAAACAGGTAAAGTCGAAGAGGGTTCGATGCGGAAATGTAATCTGCAATTCCCAATTGATTCCGTCAGTTGAGTGGGAAAATAAATGAATTTGAAATTTCACATTTTGGAAATTTCCCATTTTACAGGTGAAAATCTAAACGGTAGGAGATATCGATGAGATAATTTCTAAGTCATATTCAGCAACCTCGAAAACCTATAGCTCCATACCAAACTGGCCGGATAACTCTGGTATCTTCGAAACGAATTCAATTCGGAATTCTCGCGTTTTTTGGTTTGAAGGGCTCTACAAGGAAGAATTGATGGTTGTTCGATCCTATTATTGCCTTTTATCATTCATACCAACGAGCTCGAGAACTTCACAATAGAAAACTATACGTAGGTTTCACTGAATTCTTGAAAATAAGCCAAATATAGCGTGTTTAGGGGGTCCAGACCCTTAGTAAAATTTCGATGAAAATTTGAAAAAATAGATTACCTTCAAAATTGGTACAAACGAAGAGGGTTCAATGCTGAAAATTAATCTGCAACTCCCAATTGATTCATTCAGTTGAGTGGGAAAATAAATGATCTTGAAATTTCACATTTTGGAAAATTCCCATTTGACAAGTGAAAATCTTAACGGTAGGAGATATCGATGAGATAATGTCTTAGTCATATTCAGCGACCCCGAAAATCTATATTTCCATGCCAAACCTGCCTGCTAACTCTGGTATTTTCGAAACTAATTCAATTTGAAACTTTCGCGTTTTTCATTTCCGAGTTTGGTTCGAAGGGCTCTTCAATGAAGAATTGATGAGTGCGTGACTCTATTATTGCTTTTGATCATTCACACCAACGAGCTCAAGAATTTAACAGCAAAAAACTACACGTAGGTTTCACTGAATTATTGAAAATAAGCCAAATATAGCGTTTTTGGGAGGTCTAGACCCTTAGTAAAATTTCGATGGAAATTTGAAAAACAGATTTCCTTCAAAACTGGTCTACCCGAAGAAGGTTCGATGCTGAATTATAATCGGCAATTCCCAATTGATTCCGTCAATTGAGAGGGAAAATAAATGATTTTGAAATTTCACATTTTGGAATTTTCCCATTTGACAGGTGAAAATCTAAACGGTTAGAGATATCGACCAGATAATGTCTTTGTCATATTCAGCGACCCCGAAAACCTATATTTCTGTACCAAACTTGTCCGCTTACTCTGGTATTTTCGAAGCTAATTCAATTTGAAATTTTCGCGTTTTTCATTTCCGAGTTTTGTTTGAAGGGCTTTACAAGGAAGAATTGATGAGTGTGCGATTCTATTATTGCTTTTTATCATTCACACCAACGAGCTCAAGAACTTGACAGCAAAAAACTACACTTTTGTTTCACTGAATTCTCGAAAATAAGCCAAATATTGCGTTTTTGGGGAGTCTAGACCCTTAGTAAAATTTCGGGGAAAATTTGAAAAATACGGTCTATAGAACAATGAGCAAAAAAAATTCAAGAGTGCTTCTGCATTTTGTTGAACGGGGAGAGTTATTTTGCTCATTGTTCTGTAGACTTCAAGGTGGCATTTTTCATTGAAGGGCGATTCGATATATATTTTTGGAAATATCGGGATTTTGAAAGGGTTTTTACTAATTCGCCAATTCGGCCTTAGTAATTAAATTCCAAACCTACTCTACAATTATCTAGCTGCTGAGTAGATTCTTCCGGAATTTATGTTGTTCGGTAAGGCCGGCCGTAAACAAGTCAACTTCAGGAAGAATCGGCATAGGGAATATATTTGTAGAGAAGGTTTTCAGTTTAATTAAGAAGGTCGAATGCTTAAATGGGTTGAATTCGCCAATTATTCCTTAGCAAGTTATACCCATTCAAAATTCTTAACTTCACTTCTTATAATTTGAAGAAGCCGTTAAAAATGTCCCCGTACGAACCGAAGTTAAGCTCTTTTTACATTTTTTGTGATTTTGCATTGGGACATATTATGGGTAGTACCTTTCATATTGACACGCTGTATGAATAGCATAGTTAACAGAAATCACGATGTGCCCTGAATGTGATCGAAGATTCAGTAAAACAGTCCCCCCTCGAAATTATAATTCTGGAGAGGTTTTATCCGCATATTTTCTCTCTCCACTGAATCCAGAATACAAGTTCGTCAACTTGTTCACGGCTTTTTATGATGATTCAGGCGCTCGAACGATGGTTAAGTCCTTCAAAAGGCGAAGGAGCACTTGAAGCGAACTTTTCGAAACCAATCTAGAAATCAATAGATGTGCTCGAGTGGTTCGACCAATATCGAACTAAATTCGGTTTTTCGTTGATCCAGAAAAATACAGTTTCATATTGAACGTCAGGGAATTCTAGCGATGAAAACCTAGAAAATCACTGCCGTGGGACAGCAGCATTTACTCGCATGTACAATGGAGATGACCGCTTTAGCAACGAATTTGAACTTGCGCAAAAAAGCTGCTGCCTTCACGGCAGTACTTTTCTAGTACTTTTTCGATAAAGTACTGGATTTCAATTCCATATAATCTGTATACAGGGTGAGTCTTTGACCTTGCAGAATATTTTAACAGAAGATTCTTGAAGCCAAAAGAAACACTTTTTTTCCCTACCATTTTTTCCGATTCGGCTTAGTTCGTAAGATACAGACTGTTGAAAATCCATAAAAAAATTTAATTTTCGATTATATCTCGGAACGATCTCATCGAATGAGATGATTTTTGAAATATAGTTTTTTTATTGATACGATGAATGTTCCTGGATTACAAAATTTCATCCACATCCTCAAGTTTCTTTAATATGACCATAACATTTCATAAAAATACCAGAAATTCAAAGAACTATGCTATGCAACGAATTTGTGACCATTTTGGAAAGTTAAAGTATTCTTTATTTTTCTCCGTATGATGCGCCGTTTTCGAGTAATCTGAAATTCAAAAATAAAAAATATCTGTGAAATTCCGAGAATTGTGTACTTTGGCTGAATGCAACTCTGTTCAAAAAATTCACAGAATTCAATTTTTTCGCGTTGCCACGTCCAAAAGTTGAGAATGTAATAGGCTTCCATCGAAAAAATATATCTGTTATACAGTGGTGATTCGGTCCTGAATCCATTCATGAAGCTTCCTTTTCAATTTCGAGCTAAGTTGTGTAGTATAATTGATTAACTTCTCACTTTTCCATGATAATGGGGATTCTTACTGGTTTGAATGCAATTTTTCTGCTGACCCAAATTTCTTGAAATTATGTACAGAACTTTGATAGTATTTATTTCGATGTATTCTTCAAATGCGAAATGCGCTTTCATAACATAACAACCCATGGTGGAAGAATGGAAGGAAACCACCATGACATAACCTTAAAACCATGTAGCCACAGATTTATAGTTCAGTTCAGAATCATAGACTATACAAGTGTATACATAGAATTAGCATATTGTGTGTTGTTTGATTTCGAAGAGTTCTTTCTTTCTGTTCGTCAAGTTGGCAACGTTTGTACGTTCATAGATAAATTAGGTACATCTGTTTTATTCATTTATGAAAATGAAAGTTTGAATGGGTTATGTCTGAATCTGATAATTCTTGGAGAAAATGAAATAAACAAAGAAAATTAATAACTACAAATTGAAGATGAATCTCAAAGCTAATATGAGTGATAGCTAGATGAATTTCTCATTATCGAAAATTATACCAAGAGAAGAATATTCCACTTTTATCGCCCACGAAATTTGGAATACCTAACTTGTTTATTGTACTATAAATACACCTTTTTTCACCAACTGCAATGTAAAAAGTAAGTTGACGCTTGATTTTATAACAGAGTTGCTTATTTCGAAGATTTGAATGGTATATCTTAGGCTTGGAAAAACTTCAGTGTTCAGGTTTCCAGGGGCGGCTAGCCTATTATGAAAATTTATAATGCATATACCTTTTTATCTAAGCCGAATCGGAAAAAATGGTAGAGGACAAATGTGTTTCTTTCAGCTTCAAGAATCTTCTGTTAAAATATTCTGCAAGGTCAAAGACTCACCCTGTATATTGTTGAAAATATTGAACCTAACGGCCGACCGTTAACACAATAACTTCCGAAAGAAACAACTTATAAACTCGACATTTGTAGAGAAGGTTTGAACCTTAATTACTAGGCCGAATTCGTGAAAGGGAAAAATCCACCCAATGATTCCGCTGATAAACCCATTCAAAATTTATTTCCCAATGTTTCCAAAAATACCGATGAGAATTAAAATCCAGTCCTTCATCGGAAAATGACAGTTCGAAGTTTCATACAGAATTTAATGAGGATAATATGCTAAGAAGATCACAGAATAATGAATATTTGAAAAACAAAATTTGAAATTTTTTTTCAAATTGTTCTAATGACACGATCATCACGAAATTTTGCACAAGGTTGTCCTTCAGTATCTCGAAACTAGCTGCGAAGTTCAATCATGATTGGGACAGAATTTCTTGAGTTATGCCGAAAAAATCAACGATATCGAGAGGAAAACCACGAAATTATACAAACTTTTTTCCCAATATCTCCAAAACAAAGAGCCGTATCGAATTGAAATTTAGTGCACTGTTGTGAAATATGAAGCTCAAGCTTAAGGCAGAATTGTTTTTGAATATGATCGATAGTTTCTGGAGGAAAAATTTTTACGAAAAAAATATCAAAAAAAATTTTTTTTTAAATTGAGTGACCATACGATCTCGACGAAATTCCGCTCAAAGTTGCGCTTCCTTATGCTTCAACTAACTGCCATGTTTTAATTAGATCGCTCCAGTAGTTCCTGAAATATGAGGGAAACAATCTCAAAATTTCAAATCTCTGTACTGTACTGTACTGAAACCATTCGGCCGATTAACGAACTTTACCGCGGCATTCCATGTTCGAACTACACTACAAGTTTCAAGTCGCTAGCTTGCTCCGCTCAACAGTTATCGTGTCGTCGGCCGGCCGGACAGAATCGATTTTGACAACGGATTCGTCATCAGTGAATCCAAACAAGTCGTTTGAGACCATTTTCGGCTCAAAATTCGAAAATTATAGACATTTGGACAAAAAGGTTGCACGCTGTTCCCCTAAAACATACGCGCAAACACTTGAATCCAGATATTCGTATAATAAGTGAAAATAGAAAACCAAATTGGGTTTTTTTTTATCCTCATATCTCCGAAAGTCAATATCGGATCAAATTAAGATTTGGAATGTTGTTCCTACATACTGATCATAAGGTTTGTGCCAAATTTCGTTGAAATCTCATCAATATTGTCGGAGTAAAAAAACTTTTTCATCGAAAATTTCAAAAATTTCGTCGTCTATATAAATATGACAAGTCTCAGTTCTGAGTTGAAAAGGTATAAATGAAGAAAAGCCTGACCCAAAATCGATATTTCCATCGTTGTCGTGATTGGTGAAAACATACAGAAAGCACACCGAGAAAAACTAATCCACCCAAGAACCCTTTTCGTGAGCGGAAAATACTTCACATTCATAGATCCTCGAAGTCTATTTCCGGTTTCATATTTTCCATCTAGTCCTTCATTGCAGAAGTTCAGTTGAAAACTCTCATCTGTTAGGAGAATATCACGGCTGGAGTAATCTGTGAAATGCCGAAATATTCGTGCAAGTAAGGTATAAATACAAGATTTCGATATCGCAACATTAATACGATTGAAGGAAATATCCAATCGATTAAACCTTCTATATTCAATAAAGTCACTGTTCAACTAAGTGAAATTATTGGGAAATTTCAAATGGATTTCTGCGGAATCATTGGGTGAATTTCAACCATTCATGAATTTTTTGTGCATAATTGAGATAACGTCATTTTCGAATCTGTCCGGCCATGAGTACGGATAATCCTATAGACCTAACTTGAGTAGTTTTAATTTCAAAATGCGATAATTAAGTGCTTTAACCATATGGGAGAAACGGTTTCGAATTTATAATCATTTGAATTTTCGAGAATATTTCATTTCAGGAACTAATGGAGCAATCCTGTTGACACATGGTTGTCATTTGAAGCTTAATAACGCGCAACTTTCCGCAAAATTCTGTAAAAATTGTATAATAACTGAATTGATAAAGAAAAATATTTTCAACATTTTTTTTTCGGGAACTATTCATTACATTGGCACACACCTGGAACTCTTCATTTCACTGCAGTGTCCAAAATTTCATTCCGACCCGGTTTTAAGTTTTGGAAATATTGGGGAAAACTATTTATCAGGTATGTGCAGGCCTTGGGGTAAATATTTCACAAAATTGTACCAAATTTTCTGCGATATTGGGGAAAGAATATACCAAATTCAATGGATTTTTCTTGGGTATTGTTGTTATTTCCAAGATAATTAAAAAAATACTTTTCGTATCATGGAGAAACTTGGTTTCTTATTCAAGAGAACTCATGCACAACAGAATTTCGTGATGATCTTGTCATGAGAACAATCCGAAAAATATTCAAAAATTTTTCCTCAAATATTCTATATTCCGCAATCTTTTACCATATCTCTAATCGAACCGATCTGCATTTTTGAAATATTGGAAAATTGAATTTTACAGAGCACACCTATCCAATCATTGGGTGGATTTTATTCATTCACGAATTCGGTCTTTGTAATTAAGGTCCAAACCTACTAGACGAATAACGAGTTTCTTAGTTTTCTCTTTTGGAAGCTATCGTGTAAGCGATCAGAAGGTAAGACGGTCGTAAACACAAACTATCGAAATCAGAAGAAAAGTATTTTTTCAGGAATAATTCGGGAAATTTTCGTGAAAACTTTTTTGATTAAGTGACAAAATAGGAGCTATGCTCAAGTTTCGAATGAAGCTCATTTTGGGAGGATTTCTCATCATTTTAAGGTTTTTTATGGGTGTCAACTCCCAATATCTGAAACAGAACTATTAAAATCAACTAAAAATTGTTTTTTCATGAAAAACACCCTTGCAGATTGCAGTATCAAACTATTTGTCAAGGGCAACTTATGTTTGTGAATTAAGAACTTTGATTTTTAAAAAGTTTAATTTGATTATTGACGAAGTGGACAATGTTCCGACTTTCAGTACAACAATGGTTTGACTAACCTAATTAACAAAGCAAGTAATCTTCTATTCCGCTCTAGTGGGATGAATTCCTAGTATCAGTGCAATATGATATATTAAGATGATACATGTAATTTTATATAGGAATATGGAGGATTCTAATATGTAACTGGCAGTTTCTTGCAAAACAGATTGCCTAATGAACAATACAGGATTTACCTAAAGGAAAAGTATGGACCTTTTTCGATCGTTTGTTTCAGAAAATTGAAAGAATTATACAAGAAACTTTCACACACAGAAAACAGCCTCACTATCATGTGCAGATGCAGAAATAATAAAGTAATTCCAAAGTTTCTTAGAATCAAACTACCTTTTGAAAGTAATTGAAGCCAAAAAATCCAAAATAAGTTTACTTTTGCTTTGATTAGAGAAAGAGTTCCTCAGACAAAATAAGGTGAGACTCCAACAGGATATATTACGATTAGAAGATGAAATAATTCATAATTTCTCTTTAGATGACGCTGCCCTTATTTTTTGTTCTTGAATATTTCATATAGAAATTAATACGAAAAAAAATAAATCAATTTGAGAAAATTCAATACACTTGTTGAACAAAAACGACAAAATCAAGCCGAGAAATCCCACACTAATAATAACTTCATTTATAAAACGGTTATCAACTTATCTTCAAGATAATTTTTGAAATTTTTTACTTTGTCTGATGAAAGAGTAAGATTTGTACTCTGAAACATAACAGTTCGCTTCGTTTATCGTTTATATCATTCCTGTATTGTTCATTAGGCAATCTGTTTTTCAAGAAACTGCCCTTGACAAATAGTTTGATACTGCAATCCGCAAGGGCGTCTTTCATGAAAAAAAACAATTTTATTAATTTTTAATAGTTCTGTTTCAGATATTGGGGGTGAAAACCCATAAAAAACCAAAAAAAAAACACTTAAAAAAAGGGGCGATGTTGATCAGATTTTCATGAAATTCCGCACAGACCTGGAAGTATTAAGCTTGACCCGATGTCCTCATGAAATTTTTCTGAGGCGATTCGAAATTGATAGGTTTTATCAACAATTAACATAAATTTAACTCACGTTTAGTGTTCCAGAAAAGAGCCAGGGGATCATCGACATCAGTCAAGTCAAAAAAACCACACTGCACCCTACAAAAAGCAAAAAATAAGAGAAAAACTTTACACCTCCACATCGCGACAAAGAAGCTGACCAAAATCAAACTGCCTGACCATCATGCCTGAGCCCTTCTTAAAGCCTTCCTTGATCAAACATAACAGTAAAAACTCAAATAACCAATATTGCATCTTGATTCGAGTTTAAAATACGTAACGGAGCATTTAATAGCTGGACAAATATTTTTTTTGACTTGTGTGCTACAGATTCCGTAGATATTCGAAATATGCTGTCCTAAGCAAACAAAGGCGAACAATATGCCATCAGGATGAGGCCTTTGTTTGTTCAATTATAACTCGAATTTCTGCGGATGTAATCAAGATCCACAGATTCTTTGTTTAACGTTAATGAAAACGGTAAAATGAGGAGATAAGTGGATGGGACCATTTGAATATTGAGGGGGGAATTTGGGTTTCTTAAGCAACTCTGACATCTAATTTGGATCTGAGGTGGGTTCTTCAGATTTGCCTTATGATTTCGAATCACAAAATGGTACGGAAGTTGTGATTGAATTGAGTGATTGCATTTGAATAAAGCTATTAATTGAAGATCAAATAAAGAGTTTTATTTAGTGGTTTTTGGTGTTTCCTCCTTAGTATAATTTCGCCTTAAAACTTGACATATAAAGATAATAACCAAATTTCTGACAAGCATCTTCTTGCATATACTTTCATACTACATTTCAAAAGCAATTATTTATTATACAGGGTGATTCCGGAGGAGACCGTCAGATTTTGGGATAAGTTTACACTAGTCAAGACAGTCTCGGAACACTGTTTGGTTTACGGTTGGGGGTCTCTGTTGAGAATATACAGGGTGATTTGTCTGATTCGACCGATTTTACTTTTATTGATAACTTTGGTATGGCTAATTCGATTTTAGAGAAATTTTCAGTGAAGTACAATATTGATGAGGACATTCATTAATTTTAAAGTTTTTTCCAAAATAAGCGGTTGTTATTGTGATAATTGCAGGTTGAAAAAACATCCTGTTCATCGCTTTTCCAAAACTACGCTATCTGTTTACGATTCTACTATAATGAGTCATTATTTGAGAGATTCTAATTTTTTTGGCACACTTCTAGTTTTCTGAGAAAATTCCATCAAAAAAAGATAATGTCGAAATTTTGCTCCAATCGATTCTACTTTCATTGATAACTTTGGTATGGCTCATTCAATTTTGATGAAATTTGCAGTGTGGAACAATCTGAATGAGTACATTCAATAATCGCAACAGTCTCTCAAAATATAGGGTCGTAATTGTGATAATTTTGGAATTTCAGATTAATTGTGCAGTTGAAAAAAAACACCCTGTACATTGCTTTTCCAAAACTTTCTTATTCGTTTCAGATTCTACAATAATATCTCATCATTCAGAGGTTTTTAATTTCTTCGGCACACCTCTGGTTTTCCTAGAAAACATTTTTGAAGAAGAGCATGATCGAAATTTGGCTCACAATCAGTGAGAGGATTCCACACTAGGCAGGAAAGCTGTATTGTCCAATAATGCAAAGCAGTTCTTAAGTTCTAAAATATTCGTTTCAAATTCCAAATTCATATCTAATTGCTAATATTTTGTATGAAATCATTCAATTCAGAATATATTTCGAATTTGAAAAGAATATTTTAGAAGTGACGAACAACTTTGCATCCTTGGAATATACAGCTTTCCTACCTAGTGCGGAACACTCTCACTGCTTGTAAGCCAAATTTCGATAATGATCTTCTTCAAAAATGTTTTCTAGGAAAACCGGAGGTGTGCAAAAGAAATGAAAAACCTCTGGATGATGACATATTATTGTAGAATCTACAACGAATAAGAAAGTTTTGGAAAAGCAATGTACAGGGTGTCTTGTTTTCAACTGCACAATTAATCTGAAACTCTGAAATTATCACAATTACAACAATGTATTTTGAGAGATTGTTGCGATTATTTAATGTACTCATTCAGATCGTTCTACACTGCAAATTTCATCAAAATTGGATGAGCCATACCAAAGTTATCAATAAAAGTAGAATCGATTGGAGCAAAATTTCGACATTATCATTTTTTGAAGAAGTTTTTTCGGAAAACTAGAAGTGTGCCAAAAAAATTAGAAACTCTCAAATAATGACTTATTATAGTACAATCGTAAACAGATATCGTAGTTTAGGAAACGCTATGTACAGGGTGTTTTTTCAACCAGCACAATTAATCTGGATTTATCACAATAACAACCACTTATTTTGAAAAAAAATTTAAATCAATGAATGTGTTCAACACTATTGTACTACGCTGAAAATTTCATTGAAATCGAATAAGAAATACCAAAGTTATCAATAAGAGTAAAATCGGTCGAATCGGACAAATCACCCTGTATCTTCTCAAGAGAGACCCCCAAACATAAACCAAACAGTGTTCCGAGACTGTCCTGACTAGTGTAAACTTATTCCAAAATCTGACGGTTTCCTCCAGAATCACCCTGGATATTATGAAATGATTTCAATTATTAATATTCCAATCAAGTCGAATATTCTACAGAAGCACTGGGGTGAGGCCACATGGCTTGTTGAAATTCATTGGCAAAGCAGTATTTCTTGGGTATTCTAGGAAATTCAACATATTTTTTTCAAAATACCCAAAAAAAATATCAGATCAAATTGACATTCGAAGCACTGTTGTTGAATATTGACTCCAAGGTCTGAGATCAATTTCTTATTTGGTGCATACTACCAGTCAAAAATTCTTTTGAAAACAAATTCTAAAATTGTTTGGAATCTTATTTTCAAATTACTATCTATAGAATTTGAGGAAAAGTTGCACGACAGAATTCTATATCCAATTACAAATATGATCTCATGAGTAGTTCTAGAGATTTTGGGAAAATTCGAATAAGTATAACTCTGACACCGTTCGCTCGAGTTGGCTCATTATCGAATCAGACCATCGCATTTTGCTGCTTCTGTTCGATCGTTATCGTGGCAGATACAGGACGATCAGATGAAATTGAGTTTAACAGTGGGTTTCTCAACAGTGAGTTCAGCCTGTTAGTTCTAGAGTATTTTGAAAAAAAATTCGAAAATTACAAACATTTGGACAAAATAATTACGTGCTGTTCCTCATGAAAACCATGCAAAAACAAAGTTTTGAAATTGGTGAATGCTTTTGAAAGATTTCGCTCAGATCTTATGGAGAGATCTGTTGGAAGCAAAGAAAAATTAATTTCAACAAATTAGGCAGCAAATCTGTAGAAACCTGCGGAGTGTTCCTAAATTGGTGGTTGAGTTCATTGATGGCCGAACCCACCAAAGGGTTTTGAAGTTATAGCAAAGTGAAATATTGTTCAGATCGATCTGAAACTTGGTAGTTTCAATTGTCAACGTTCCAACTTATACAAAATGCCGTGGGAATCGTCCAGTGGAAAAATGAAAAACTATTCATTTTCTACGTATTTTCGGAGTTCTTGTGAAAATATTAAGGAACTATCAGCTAAGTTTATATGAAATTGTCCATGACCCTTCAAGCCGGTTTCTTTTCTGACATGAATGTAAATTTTCAAAAATTTCAATATATTTTGACATTTGGGATTCATACATTCAGGGTCCCTATTCTTGAATCGGGAATGGGAGAAAATAGGCGTGTCGACAGTGTGAATTTTAATTCAAACAAAACCATTTCAAATGTTCAAAATCATTTCCTGAGAATATGCAAGCCTAATTCCTAAGTAATTATTTGGTTTTAAAAATGTTTATTTTTTCCATCCGTTATGGCATTCTCTATATGTTATTTATTAATTATATTTAGGAAGAGTTTCCTCATTTTTCAACTGAGTAGATTTATGTTGACATCCAAGTTGAAAATTTCCTGATATTTTCGCCAAGATTCTGAAGTTTCATCTTTAGGTTTCGATTATATATTTATTTACTTTTCACAGGGTTCTTAGATTTCACTCAAAATGATCTTACTCAAGATGAACTTTCTTCATTTATTTTTCTCATTTCCTTCTTTTAATTCACTAAATTTGACAAAAGTGCATTTAATGACATCAATGTAGATCTATATCAGTCTTTAGCTCTACATTTCAATATATGGGATGAATACATTCAAAATTGCAGTTTCAAAATCCATTTTTATTATAAAAACAAATATACAAAACTCATCTAATCTAATTATTATCTTATGTCCATCGAAATATCATTTATTTATATTAATATAATACAACATTAATATATAATCTCACAATAACATATTGCATATATCAACATAATGCCAATATCTATAAGTGAAAGTTTCTATTAACAAGACTTAGAGCCATCATTTTATAAACAAGAATAGAGAAAATAGTTTTTTTATGTTATCTATAACTCGGTGTAATAAAAAAAATATTATAAACTCTAAACGGGAAACGGAAAAATACTTTGCATAGCAAAGAATAATTTAGGATAGGGTACAATGTGCAAGTTTTCTCCGCCGAAGATTTGGATTGAAAAACAAAAGATTGCATTGTGCAATGAAAGAGTGTGGTGTAATTTGATTGTCCCGAAAGTTGATGAAATAATTGGCATCAAGAAATGCTAGAACCATCAAAGTAATAATCATGACTTCATGAAGACATAATGTTTTCTTAAAAACCCATATCTGAACTTTCAAATAATTTTTACACTTTCTTCTTATTTTTAATCCAAGTCTTCGACTCAAGACGGAAGGATTACTTTAAATACTCTAGATGACAGAACTTTCAATTTACTGAATGTTCCTCAACTTTTTTTGCTTCTCCTAATTTCTCGGAACCACTTTGCCAACCTGAATCCATGGTCCCATCACTGTGACAGCCTTGTCCTTGTGTTTCTTCTTCTCCCGCGCTGGCCTCACCATAAAGCAAACCACCAGAATTGGCCCCCAAATTTTGGATAAGATTGGTGATGTTGCTCCCAGTATTTTTTCGACAAGTAATCGTAGTTCCACCAGTCTTAGAATTGCAGCAGTTCGGAGAAAGGTAGTTGAATTTCTTACTTTGGTTATAATAGTTCTGCCCGAAGTTATTCAAGCCTGATATTGTGTTGGTAAGGTTACTAGAATTTGGCCTGAAGTCTTCTTGATTTTGTACAATTTCATATTGGGCATCGGGGGCTAAATATTGTTCGTTAGTGGTGAACTTTTTATTCTTTGGTGAGTCTAACGGATTTTCTGTGAAGTAATTGGAACAGCACTCTGAGGGAGTGACAGCATCATCTGTGGTTTCAGTTAAAGGCGTTTGTACACTACTGCATAAACTGTTCTGCGAAATATCCTTGGTTAAAAGCTGTAAACAAGGCTCGTTCTGAAAATTCAGATCTTCATTCTCTGGCAAGGGTATGGGCATTCTACTCCTTATACTCATCTGTCTGTTACCCATCCTGTGTACCAAGTAGTCTTCATCCTCATTGGCTGTAGCGTTCGAAATATTCTCCTGGAAACTCTGCAAACACTGATTATTGTCTATTCTAGGCTTCTGATTCTCTAAGGCCTCATCGTATAAAGATGAATCCTGGCCGTCATTTCTAACGGAAATATTACAACAACTACTGACATCTGCGAAGTAAACCTCAGACTCTGCAGCCTCAGCTTTCTGAGGACTATTCTCTTGTTTTTGGAATGTGGGGTTCTCCACACCCTGCATCCTAGGTAGAAACCTACATTTCTGAGGTTCCGCTTTAGGCTTTTCAGACTCATTCAAATTAGGCTCTGTGTAACTGTGTTCCTCCAAGGACTGTCCTTGTCCATCTTGGCCATTTTGCATGAATATATTCTGGACGTTCACCTTGCTCGATGATCCCTGGTGATAAATTGACTTAACTGAGGCTATGTCAGCTCGTTTCTTCATTTTACGCACTGGCAATGTGTGTGATATTCTTTCTAGGCAGCTGGACGTATCTGTGCTTTCGCTGTTGTCGTTATTCTGATGAATTTCAGTTTCGGTGGTGTTTTCATAGTTTTGTTTATTTGTGGTGTGTGGACGATTTCTTCTTGAATTTCTTGTAGCGTTGTCTGAACTCATTTGGCAGTGGGATTCGTGACCATGCATCGGATGATGGTGCATGTGTTGATATCTGAAAAAATATCATGGCTTCATTAATGAACTCAGAATTTTCATTCCTATAAAACGAGAAAAAAATAGTTTTTTTTCTAATTTTTTCTACTCATAATACTTCTTCATCTAAAGAGTAATGTCCTTATATTATTAAATTATATGCTTTATGTCATATTGAATTGTAGGCGGCGTAGATCAACTGAGTTGCCAAACGATGGCACCACTGACCGACGCACGCTAGCTTCATCATTCCAACAGCACAGCAGAGGATTCAGTCTATCTGATGAGTGAGAATACACATTTGTGCTGAATGATCAAATTGCAAAGACATTATTTGAATAATGATACAGTGAGAGTAACCGAATGTTTTTATAGTAGTTAGTACAAGACGAATAGGTTGACTAGGAAGCTTGCTGCGGTGTTATTCCATCCTTCTGTTCTTCTCAAGAAAACGACATACGGACATTAGATTTGAAGAGCAGGTTTGTAACTTCATTTCAGATGTAGAATTCGTGAATGAGGAGAACATTCGGAAAACGAAATTTTCCAAAGAAAACAGACCCGATCACCTGGAAATCAAGTACTTGATTGAAAAACAGTGGCGTGAAGGTTCATGCAAAAACTCGTGAGCTCCTTATAAACAAGAGACCGATATGGTATCGAATCTAAATACGCCTGTAAAAGGTATGATTTTACGTGTTTTTCTGGAATTTTCCTTGTTATATTCATTGATCTCTATACAATAATCAACAATATAAAAATATTGTCACCTCACCTGTTACCTGGTGAATGGAATATCCTTCTTGCTGGCGAATTCGGATTGGAGTAAGGTGGAGGAGGACCCCAAACATAAACTCCACCCATTGGGGGTCTGTTGTCCAGCATGCTATATGAATCAGATGAACCAGATACTTGTTCTCTAGGAAGACCATTGTCATTTCCTGTTCTAGATGTGAATCCATATTGGCTGTCTGCACTACTTGCCACTCCTTGGTACATGAAGGAGGAGGATTCTCTGCAGGAAATACTTTTTGTTTAGTTTGCACTCTCAAGAGTAAATTCTTTCGAATAACATGATAATATTTATTCATATCTAATATGTATTATACATTTTAACATTTAAATTGTCTCAAGTTAACGATGGGTGCAGTTCGAGAATATGGGAGTTTATGGGAGGTGGCAATGTCAAAATCAACTGATTTATTTATTCTTGTTATTCCTCATTGTCGTGAAGTAAAACAAAAGAGAACCAAAAAGTTAATGTCTTCGATAATGACAAATAAATGATCTCATCTTGTTTTGTTCTTGGCCATTCCATAATGATGATTTGCTTCAACTGGTGACAAGCAACGATACGTCCTCGTGTATTGGAATACCATTAGGAATACAAAGTAACCTTGCGATTTGAAGAGACAAAGTGTACTTTTTTCATTGTTCTTGTTACTATTATTGAAACCCAGGATCTACCTAGATCGCAAGGATCCATATTGTTGCTCAATTATTTCTGTAGCTTTTTCAGATGACGGTTCGTCAGCGTAATAATGTGAATCAAGATCTTCTTCACATCTAACGTCAGACAAATTTTTACTAAGTCAATGAAAGCTATCTTACCTAGGAATTTCTGCCTGTGTAGCACTACTCCTTCCCCAAGGAAATCTCCTCCAACTCCATCCAACTCTATTTCTAGCTTGATTATCTCCTGCGGGTAAATCTCCTGGGTTTGGAGAGTAGAAATTTCCTATTCTTCCAGGAGTCCAGAATCTATTATCAAAGTGAACATCAATAACAACATCCATAGCAATGTACTTATCTTATGGAATACTTTTTGTCAAGAAAGTATCAGAAATCGAGTTTAAACCACTTGAATATGATGAAATTTGGTGTGTAAAGGCATTTCTGGATTGTTCCAAAAGGCTCAGTGCTTTATTGAGGACAAATAATTGAAATAGAAAAAATGCACTAGGTACGTAGTCGATCTAATGTAAAGTGAATAGACCTTTATGTTCGCTTAGTTTAGTTTCAAGATTTCCCTCTCATCAGCATGAATCGCCCTGTACAATATCGAAAGACCTACAGCTACTAAAGCCCTGTCGTATAGTAGCTTGATGCACGAAGTTTCACTAGCTCTATCTTTCTATAATCTCACGATTTCCAACCTTCTGTTTCATTGAAATGAAGGTTTCTGAATCGGAATAGGCCGACTTGTTAAGTTATCGATTGAAAGTTGAAGATTCAATAAAAATTTCATAGGTATTCCTGACTGTCATCAGCAGACGAATTTTATTTATTTCATCATTGATGAATTATTTCCATACCTTCCAGAATTGAGGAGAAAAATTTAGGTTTTAGGAACTGAATGAAACACTTGGATTCTTAGAGCAAGGTTTCGGCGATTATATTCCGCCTTCCTTGGGCTGAAATAAAATGAAACAGTAGCATGTGTCGTATTCATTTCATCAATTTTGCCAACTGTTACGACTAGAGAAGTTCAAACGAACTGCTAATTTATCGGGTTTGTTCTACTTGACTCACCTATCTGTTGAGTTATGAGTGTCCCAAGGGTAAACCTGAGGACCCATGGGAATGGGCGGATATCTACATTCTTCACAGCAACTGCAATAGATAGTTGAGGCTAGAGTCGGCTCTCGAACTGATCCGTGTGCACTACTCGGTGGATTCGTGTGTTGCTGATAAAATGATCGGCATCTCATTTCTAACTGCTCCCAATACATCTTCTTCTTCTCATGGCTACAAAATTATGAATTCATATATTCGACGTATCTTCTACCGATAAAGATATACTCCATTTACTTTCATAAATTCAGTAGGTAAGACTCAGAATAGGTCTATCAAGTTTTTGTAATCAAATCGAGCCAGGTTAATAAAATTTCGTCACGGTCGGAGGCGTTGTCAATTCTTACAGATTTTTATCAATGTCCCTATGATTTTGTTCACCTACATATGTAATTATTACGTTCTTGTGTAGAATGGACAACATCGCAATCTTATCCGACAGGAGAATCGATTTAACCTTATATTCTTCAATTGGACAGAGTGGAGTGTGTCAAATTTTCATGGCCTACCGAGTGAATTCATGAAAGTAAAGAAAGTCTATATCTTTGGAAATATTTATATGCGCTGTTTTAAATAGGAAGTACAAGTGAAGAGTGGTTCATTTGGAAACGATCCGTTTCCGAGAGACATTGTGTTGAGATTTGAATTTTTTTAAAGTTTCTACCCTCATAGCATTTCTTGAAATATTTAGCTGAAATTTGAGAGAAATTTACATTCCTCATGAGTTCACATCATATGACTTGTCAGTGGTCTTTGAAAATCTGAAGGATAATATCTTTGTGGAGCAGAGAATTCCGTGCAGAATATCTTAAGAAATGCAAATGTTTGAAAGAAAGAGCTTTGGGAAAATCAAACTAAAACAACTCTCCCTTTTGCGCGCATGTTTTAGGGGAACAGCGTGCTATCGTTTTGTACAAATGTCTGTAATTTTCGATGATTGAGCCGAAAATCGATTCTATACAGCCGGCGGGCCGGCCGTCTCCAAGATTACGGGCGAACGGAGGATTTTATCAACTTGAAAATTTCAGGAAGTTTGAGCGTGATTTCATTGAAATTGTATGATTACTCAATTAAAAAAAAAATCTTTCGAAAATTTTTCTGAAACTATTGTTTATATTCAAGAAAAATTTCAGTTATACCTTGAACTCTATATTTCACAGCAGTGTATTAAATTTCAATTCGATACGGCCATTAGTTTTGGAGATGTTGGGAAAACATATGTCAAATTTCGAGGTTTTCATCTCGATATCGTTGTTTTTTTCGGTATAACTCAAGAAAAACTGATTCAATCCAAATAAAACTTCGCAGCTAGTTTGAAGATGCTGAAAGACAACATTATGCAAAATTTCGTGATGATCGTGTCATTAGAACAATTTGAAAAAAAATTTCAAATTTTGTTTTTCCAAATATTTAATATTCTCTGATCTTCTCATGATATTATCCTCATTAAATTCTGTATGAACCTTCAAACTGTCATTAAAAGTACTGGATTTCAATTCGATCTAATATGTAATCTTGAAAATATTGGAAAAATAAAATTTTGGATGGGTATATCTGCAGAATCATCAGGTGGATTCACGAATTCGGCCTTCGTAATTAAGGTCCAAACCTTCTCTACAAATATCGAGTTTTCGAGTTTTCGGAAGTTATAGTGTTTACGGTCCGACCGGTCGTTGCTGAAACGGTCAGCTACATTGAACATGCGCGCACAAGCTGCTGCCTTCACGGCAGTGCTTTTCTACATTTTTATGTAGTAAACTTAGAAATTTTGGCAGGGACGCCACTTAATTACAAAATGCGGACAGCCATTTGGATTTGCATTTATTGTTTGTTTGTGATTTATTTGCATCATTTATATAGGTTCTCTTTTGTTATTGTACTTTCATTAAGTTCATTACATTGTGATTCATTATGTACATCAACATACAAATAAACGTTTTTGTAATTATTATTATCGTTATATATCGTTATATAAAATTCGCAATCCAAATATTTCAAAGGAAACGAAACATCCAATTATCCGGAGACAAAAAAATATTCCTACAATATTGCTAATTTGAATTCTCGTTTAACAACATCCGCATGTTACAATGCCTCGAACCAATTCATATTTCTACACTTATTGGCTACGAATGCGTACAAAAAACGCGCATGTTAATATGGAATATCAATTATGGTACCCACGTTATTATACGGTAGACCCGAAAATGTACGGCACTTACCTCAGTAATTGGTACATTAACATGCATGAGAAGATGCACACCAATATGCCTGTTACCGAAATTCCAAACATCATTCTCAGGCATACGTAGAGTTCCCCATGGATGACTTCGCAGTCTGGAGTCGAGTCGAACACGAACCGCATTCCTGGATGAGAAAATTGATGGGTTAATAATTCAATAATGCTTAAAGAAGGGAGTTCATAAGATGAAATTGATGACAACCCTAGAAAATCGGGATTCTTCGAATATTGCTAAGTTTATTTTCAGAAAAGTCGAAAAATTGATCACTTTTAATTCGACATAGGCTGTCCCAGAATGGGGGTTTTTCCTTTAAACGAAAATGCAGTAATTTTCATGAAAAACCTTTAGAACATCACATTTCAAACATTTAATTTCAGAATTATATTTTTGAAAAAATGTTCAAAACTGAAAAATAAAGATGGAGATTTGCATTTAAAGGAATTTGTTCTGAGTGCACAATATGGCAACATCGAATTCAGCTTTCTCGGAAAGAAAAGGACGTCAAATATATTAATTTGCTTAGGAAAACAGAGATAGCTATACTTTGATCTGGTTAGAGTAGAAGACAACGACCAAGGAATAGAAAAAGCAGAGCACAGACTGTCATACTGTCATACAGAATAGGAATAAATATTACATGAGTCTAAAGCAGAAAAAGCTATTCTACTAAACACCGTTGTCACTTCGTGCATGCCTGGCAAATCCCAAACCACAGTTTTGAAATCTGATTTTGAATACTTTGTGAAGGTACTTTGGGAAAATGATGAATCAAACCCATAATAATTATGTTCAAATTTGCATTTGCAGTAATAACCCAAATTCAGAAAAAACCCCCATTAGCGGTCAATATTAACTACTGTATTTTAGGGTCGAATATACTACTCAACACAAAAAAGGTATCACCTACATAATGATAAATATCTTTCGATTGATAAAACTATGTATTTTAAAATCACACTGTATGTTAACGACGTGTGAATAATCAAAAGCAACTAAGAAGCAATCTTGTGTGTGCCAAATTGGACACTTTTGAAGTCCTATAACTGTACTAGATACACGAAAACTGATGTTGGTGCCAATTTTCATGAGGAATTAAATGGCGAAAACCACAACTTTATATGGATATCATCGTAACATAGTTAACGGGGATTTTTAAAAAATGTTTATTTCAGAAGTATTGCTGTGATTCAATGACAATGGGACATCCCGTAAATTTTACAGATTTCAATAGCATTCGAAATTTAGCACACTTGATAGTTT
This sequence comes from Myrrha octodecimguttata, assembly GCA_958510865.1. Taxonomy (NCBI): domain Eukaryota; kingdom Metazoa; phylum Arthropoda; class Insecta; order Coleoptera; family Coccinellidae; genus Myrrha; species Myrrha octodecimguttata. The sequence continues at coordinate 25,215,198 of OY294059.1, forward strand.
TCTAAAGTCATGTTTGAGATAATGAATTCTGATATATCATGTTTCTGTTGAAAGTTTAAAGAAAAACCCATTGCCTTTTGAAAAATCATAAAAATTGGAGCTGCTGTTTTCTCAAGCATGTCAATTTGACGAAAGTCTCAAATCAGAACGAAAAATCGACACAAAATAATTCTTGAAATTTATTCCTTTGTCTGATGAGGGTCAGATTTGTACTCTGAAACGTCACAGTTCGCTTTTTTTATCGTTTGTATTATTCCTGTATTGTTCATTAGGCAATCTGTTTTCCAAGAAACTGTCCTTGACAAATAGATTAATCATGCAATCCGCAAGGGTGTTCTTCACGAAAAAAACAATCTTATTCAATTTTAAATAGTTCTATTTCAGATATATGAGTGAAAATCCAGAAAAAAACGGAAAAATTATGCGAAATCCTCCCAAAATGAGCTTTAATCGATACTTTTTGACATCGGATTCGTAATCTCACCAAGTCGTTTAATACCAATTCCGGTGAAAAAATCGAAAACTACAAACATTTGGGCAAAACGATGACACACTGTTCTCTAATACATTCACGCAAAAAGAAATTTATGATTCATGTCATATTTACACACATGCGTTGAAATAACTGCTAATCTTGGGAGAAAGCGAGTTATCTAAAGTTAGATATTCATTTGAGCAAATGTGCGCGTACGAATATCTGTGCGGCAGAAATTTAATTATTTGTCATGTTGACATACGTCCACATTGAGCATATTTACACGGAAACTGGGCATTCACGCACACTATCCGTGAGTGCACGAACAGCGTGAGCGCATATTTGCTCAATAGACGACTTCGGCCCAAGTTGCCAACCCACAATTTTCTTCACACATTTACTATCACTGGGGAACGGGAATTCCAGGACAAATTCGACATGATAAGGTTCGCGTTATTTATAAATATCCGTGAAAGATGCCTCGGCTCCTCAAACAAGATGATTCCTTCCAAATATAGGTTTTTGTTAGGATGAAATTTAAGTTGGGATTCCTGATTTCATGTTAATTACGAAATTTTGATGAAAAAGCAATCTTTCTGTCACCAGAACATAGACATATTTTAAGTCGATGTACCAGAACGACAATCAATGTTCAATGGTAACATATCCATAGCATAGAACAATCTTTTACTGTGCTTGGCAACTTCGAACCATCGACACATTGAACATATCATTGGTTTTAAGATTCTGTACAAATCACCCCCACCTAGATACTTCACAACATCCATGACCTCGCCGGGATTCGAACCCGGTACCTTCAGCATCCTAGAACATGTCTCCACCCTCTAGGCTACCGAGGTAGTCAGAACAATCTTTATTTACCTAATGATCTCTAGACCATACCCAGTAATTTTTCCATCGTTGACTGTTGTCTCTTCTATGTTCTACGGATCATAAAGTGAAAAAAGATTGTTATGCTATGGACATTGCTATGGATATGTTACCAAAGAACATTGACTGTCGTTCTGGTGACAGAAACAACGTTTTTTCATCAATCAAATTCCGTAATTAACTTTTTTTTCAGGAACCAACCGAATATTTCATATTTACGGAATGGAAAACCGGCAACCGAAATAACCAAGTTGATTTGCGGAACATATCAATATAAATTTGACACTATTAACATGAAATCAGGAATCCCAACTTAAATTTCAGACTAACAAAAACCTATACATATTTGGAAGGAATTATCTTGTTTGGGGAGCCGAGGCATCTTTTACGGATATTTATAAATAATGCGAACCTTATCATGTCGAATTTGTCCTTAAATTCCCGTGCCCCAGTGATAGTAAATTTGTGAAGAAAATTGTGGGTTGGCAACTTGGGCCGAAGTCATCTATTGAATTCCCACCTTAAAAGTTGCACTAGTTTATGATATTCCTGAAATAGATTTTATGAAAACATCTTTTAACTCACCTTCATCAGTAGCCGATTGAGCTTCTAGTAGGACAGAGTAGCAGGTACAAGTTCTCGTTTTCTTTGTATAAACACATTCTCTCAAAGTTTGTAACCTATTCATATGAATGACAGTTGTGGTGATCGTGACCAGGACGCAGGTTAAGGCACATATCATACAACATAGACCTCCAATTTTTATCTGAAAAGTAAAACATCATCAAGAAACCAATTACACTCATGAACTTTCAAAAATACTGAATGTCATTCATTCGAAACAAATTATATCTTCCCAGACCTGAACAATCTCGTAATTCTACATCTGATACTGCAAAGCAAGAAATTGGACATTTCGGAAAGTATTGAAAATCTACAAATTTAATTTTTTTTATTTTATTCGAAAAGGCTACTCAACAGGCAGTAATGACTGCCCTATGATAGAGTGGCACACAGTTACAGAGAAAATTACATGCAAGATACGTGCAACAGACAAATTCAAAGCAAAGCTGAGTACAAAAAAAAAAGTCTCCAACATACAATACAGTGATAACTGAAATTTTCACACGATATACATTCGCAGAATCAGGCTTAGGCTACACAATCATCATGACACGCTCAAAGAAATCCTATATTAATCCTCTATACAGAATACGTTTTATGTGTTTTTTGACCGAAATAGAATTAGTTGAAAAAATATTCAAACTTGTATCCCTCACTGTAATAGAGTTAAATTTTCTGAAACATCTGTATAAGGGTGAATTCAACAGATAGTTAGTATGGCTTCTTCCCAGGGTCAAAAGAGGTCTAGATCTTATATTATAGGGAGCACAGTTAATGCACACCAAAGTCAAAGCCTATGAAGAATCCACCAAGTTGTTAAGCAATTTATAGGAAACGAACACTTCGAAATAATCGCGTCTCAAACTCAAATTTTCCATCTTATAAAATCTTAGGTATGCTGTTAAACAAGTACCTCAATAACCTGACAGTGAAACATCTAAACGAACAGAACCTATGTAATTTTCCATTTCTCGAAATTATCAAGAAATAATCCTGCATTTAAATAGCTTGTTACAAAAAATACACCAGTTCGAAAATGTAGTAGTACTACGGAACTTGGGTCAATGTGAAACCTTTCATAAAACATGGTGATGGTATGATAGAAAACAAGGTTATTTCTTTTATTATTTTCTCACGGAATATAACTCTTATCTTACATGTAACTGTATAGCTTTTACGGTAAAGAAGAATCACAGTACAACTAATACACATAAAATCAAGATCATTAATTTCAATACTGATTATCATTTCGTCACGACGTCTGTAATTTTCGAATTGGAGGCAAAAATGGTTTTAAACGATTCGGTTGAACTCCATGAAGAAGAATCCGTGGTCAAATTCAATTCTGTCTGTCCGTATGTTCTCTAACTTTCGAAGGAAAAGACTTAGCTACTTAAAATTGTCAGATAAGATTTGGAGTCCAAATATCTCGGTTGAGTTCGTTAATGGGTGGAATCGGTTGGATAGTTCCGGAGTTACGCCCATTTGAAATTTTGTGGTTAATTCCACGATATCGCATGAAGTATTGACTCGATCAAATTGAAACTTCGAGCCAATTAGAGCAAAATTTCGCGTGGATCTAATTGTTAGAAAATTTTATTCGAAAATTTTTAAAATATTTGATGAAAAAAAATTTTTTTTTTGAAAATATCGATTAGATTTCAATGGATTTTGGCAAAACCTTAGAGTCAGTATTCAACAACTATATTCTCTAAATTTCAATTCGAACCGAGATTTACTCTCCGAGATATAAGGGAAAAAATGTGCCGAATTTCTTTGTTATTTAGAATTTTAACGTTATTTCCGCAATATCTCAAGAAGTACGAATGCAATCAGATTGAAACTTCGTGATCAGGTGGACATTACCAACACGCAACTAGGTGTGAAATTTTGTGATGGTCTGATAGTTACAATTTGAACAAGTGCGTTAAAAGCTCCTGACCTCACGGCAGCGATTTTCTAGAATTTTTCATTGGTAAAAGTAAACCCTTACTCACCAAATAATTATTCCTATATTTTCTCTTAGATAAGATCATGATGAGTATTCCAGTGAATATAAGCTGCAAAAAATTAGATTATGAAAAAAACTCTTATAATGGGGAAATACTTCATACTCACCAAAGATGCAGGTACAAAAGTTGGGATAGTCTCGAAAAAATTCAAGGTGGAAGTGAGTGATCTCAATAAGAAATAAACCGTCAAAAATAGGGAACCAAGAATTGTCACCAGGCCACCACATACTGTACAGCAAAATACGTATTTCTTCGATTCTCCAGTATTTGAACTAGCTGAAACAATACAGACAAGTGTTGATTAAATTTGATATTGAATGGTAGATATGGAATTCGTTTTCAAGTGACTACGTGCAGGATGTGCAACGTTTTTTAGCATTTTCAGGTTGCTGCATGGAACGAGAGTGTTATAATTTTGTCCAAATGTCTATTCGTCGAATTTGGCCCAGAAAATAATCTCGAACGACTTTTTTAGCCACACCGATGAAGAACCTGTGTCAAATTCAATTCAGTCTCGACAAAGACACTGTAATTTCCTAAGGAGCAGAACTAGTGTCTGTTTTGTAAAATTTTCAGGGTGAGTTGAGAACTTGAATATTTTGATTGGGTTCGTCAATAGGTAAGAATCTCTCTTAAATTCCGTAGTCAAATCGATAGGATAAGATTGTTGTTATTTTCTGAATAACTCGAAATATTCAAACTTGGAGAGTATAGTATTAAAATGCCTACATGCAAGAATTTCGATTAGTTCGTAGGTATCATTACAGAAATACACTGCGCAAAAAAATTAACGCACATTATCGTTCAGGAGTACCTTGAAGAGGTTGAAGTCTCTCGAATGGAATGGCCAGCAAGAAGTCCAGATCTCAATCCGATTGAGCAGGTTTGGGACAACCTCAATAGAAGGCTGAGAAGTTCAGAAAATCATCCAGCTACTCTTAATGACTTAGGAATCCAACTCGGAGAAATCTGGGAAGGATTAGATCAGAAAATTTTAAGATCACTCATTTTTAGTATGAACCGTCGTTGCCGAGTTGTAATTAACGCAAGGGGTGGAAATACCAAGTATTAAATTCGTTCACATAAGATTTTTCTTCCATTTAATGTGTCTTGTTTCGTTCAAAACCTTCCCGAGAGAACATAAAAAATAAGTTATAAGGTCAATGTAGAGTTAACTTTCATTAAAATTGAGATTTTCAGAATGTGCGTTAATTTTTTTGCGCAGTGTATATGAATTGTTTCAGAGTATCTTCCATCAGATATCGTTGAAATTCTGAATGAACTTTTTTTCATTTCTTTACACTTTCAGAAGAGAGCAGAAAAAACTCCTAGAAAAACAAAAAAAAATGCTCCGAAAATTCAGCAATGCAGATTTCCACGATCATAAGCCATCTCATTCGATTTCAACGATAAATTTTCGATATGTTTGCCAAATTTCAGCTGAATATCTTGAGAAATTCACATACTATGAGAAAAAAACTTCGACTTCATCTCGATAATGAAATATTTTTGAACCTACTACTTTTATTTTTTATATCATTCCGTGTTCATAGATCCAATTTGAGAACACCGTGAATGCATATACTCCATTCACTTTTATAGACTATTCCGGTTGGCTATGACATTCTGACACATTTCATCGTGTATATTTTGAAAATATTAAGTTATAGTCATTTTCCTGTCAGATAACTACGCAACGTTGTCCTCTCTACATAGAGGTCGTAGTAAGTACGTATTTATCAAAATGTTTATTCACAAAAATCTGAGATTTTCATCTCGATTCAACCTGTAAATATTTGCGCAGGAAAGTTATTTTGTTCACATGAAATTTTGCGTTCATTTACCCTTTTGTATTTGTAACCCATTGATTTTATAATTTTAAAACGTGATGTCCGTCCTCTGTTATATTCCAAATGTTCCTCTGCAAGTGTGAGTAGTGTATCAATCGAAAAGTGTTCATTGCATATCTCTTTTCAAAATATAGTTTTCAGTCAGTATCTTTTCGAGTGCACCAATTCTTTGTTGTCTCTTTCACTTGAAATCTTTCATATTGGGGTGATGTGCAGCTAAAAAATAAATATCTATTCATATTGAATATAATTTCATGGTTTTCACTGACATACGTCGAAAATGTTGGATAGCTTGTGATAAAATATTGATTTCAAATTATCAGGGTTACTATCAGAAAAAGCAGATTTCAATTCTACATAGCACTCTTGATACTTTGTCTCTGCTTCTTCAAAACTACCTTTGGCATTTTTAGTCATGATTATATTGAGATTGGAGGTAGAAATTGGCATTGGCATTTGGCAACGTCTCTGAGAATTATTTTGACATTGCCGATATTTCTAGAGTGCCAACCAGCGTCAGTTTTAAGTAAAAAAAACTTGATAGACCTATATCATGGCCCACCGGGATAGTTTATATAGGATTTTTTAAAGTCTAGTCTTAATTCGAAAGGCTCATGATTTTTATGATTCTGCATATAGGAACTAAGATATTTTAATTTTAAGAAGTAGTTTGTAGACCCCCCACACGATATAATGATGTGTATTATGTTTTGAATAAATGACTTATTCTTCGCCAACTTGTAAATGAACGAAGTGAAATCTCTCTGCTGCAGAATCTATTTGCTCTAATTTATTGTGTTAAGGATATAAGTTTCACTAAAAACGATTCAACTTAAGTTTGGAAGCAAGTTTGTTTTATACTTATTCGAATTGAGTATCCTTCAAAAATTCAATCAAATACGTTTATTGCAAGCCCACACTAAAGTTGAGTTGATCAAATTCAAGAGGATAACTGGTATTGTAGGTAAAATAAAATTAATATTGAAAATATACCAGTGATCCTAGCTTATTAAGAAGATACCCAAATATTCGTTCATAGGATTAAGAAAACACTTGGGATAAAATCATATAGATAAACCATAAAAGTGTGGAGACAAAAATTTTCAAATATATTTTGCAATAGATCAACTCATGCAGTTCAACTGTTTTATGAATAAAGATCCTGTGATTATGTTTCTTAGCACTATGTTCCAGATCAATGCTTGCCTGCTACAAAATCAAAATTTTTTTTTTACTTCTTTTTGACTGATAACTAACAAACCTTCGAGATTCTGCGGCGAAACAACTTGGTATTTTCCTTATTACTGTTTCTCAGTACAATTCAAACACTGATTGTTAATAGACGACTTCGGCCCAAGTTGCCAACCTACAATTTTCTTCACTAATTTACTATCACTGGGGAACGGGAATTTCTGGACGAATTCGACATCGTGAGGTTAGCGTTATTTATAAATATCCTTTAAAGATGCCTCGGCTCCCCAAACAAGATAATTCTTTCCAAATATAGGTTTTTTGTTAGGCTGAAATTTGAAATTTGGGATTCCTGATGTTAATAGTGTCACATTTATAAAGGATATATTCCGCAAATCAACTTGGTTATTTCGGTTGCTGGTTTTCCGTTCTGTAAATATGAAATATTCGGTTGGTTCCTGAAAAAAAAAGGGTAATTACGGAATTTGATTGATGAAGAAGCAATCTTTGACCAGAACATAGACATATGAGTATATGCAACATAACGACAATCAATATTTTATGGCAACATATCCATAGCATAGATTTTATTTACCTTATAATCCACAGACCATACCTAGTAATTTTTCCATTATTGAATGTTGTCTGTTATATGTTCTATGGATCATGAAGTAAATAAAGATTGTTCTATGCTATAGATATGTTACCATAGAATATTGACCATTGTTCTGGTGACAGAAAGAACATTCTTTCATCTATCAAATTCCATGAATAACCTTTTCTTTCAGGAACCAACCGAATATTTCATATTTACGGAATGGAAAACCGGCAACCGAAATAACCAAGTTGATTCGCGGAACATATTCTATACAAATTTGACTCTATTAACATGAAATCAGGAATCCCAACTTAAATTTCAGCCAATCAGAGATGATCTTATCAATACCCTACATTTGGAAGGAATTATCTTGTTTGAAAAGCCGAGGCATCTTTTACGGATATTTATAAGTAACGACAACCTTATCATGTCGAATATGTCCTGAAATTCCCGTTCCCCAGTAATAGTAAATTTGTGAAGAAAATTGTGGGTTGGCAACTTGGGCCGAAGTCTTATATTGGGGTATTTTCTCTTTTCGGAAAATATAGAGATACTGATTTCATACTTTTTATTCTCATGAATCTGATATGCTGGACTGTACACTTGTTCCATAAGGTATATAAATATTTATCTTAAGGCACAAAGCCTGTATTTTCGAATGAATAAAATGGTTCACAGTGTTTACTGTTGGAAAAGAAAAATGTGACTTTATAAATGAGACTGGCTTGTCGTTTATGCTTTCAAGTCTCGAGTGGCTAGACTAGGCGCTAGATTAATCCTCACGTAAATACTATTTGGAATTATAACTAACAGTGATTAAAAGTAGGGTTTAAAATATGTACGAAGTAAATAAATATGGAAAATATATAAGGTGCTCTAGAAGTAACAGAAGGCCATATTTATCGAATAGGTAAATACGAAAATCAAAATTAAACACTAAAAAAAAATCAACCAACTGAAATAAAGTCCAGTATAGGAACAGAAAATTGATAAAACCGTGGACACAATAATCATTCAAACAGATGTCATAAAAGGCTGTTACAGAACAAGTGAAGATTCCTGAAGCACAATAAAAACAAAAACAAATCGTGATTCAACTAGAACTCACCAATGCCCACACCATGGTGTGGCATAGCATGAGGATAAGGTTGAAGAGCATGTGGAGGAATATGATATTGGACAACTTGCATCACAGGGTAACCGTGCATTTTAATTTATCTCGGATCACTGGATTATCTCGAAATCTTCAAAGGTCCCTGGTAACTATGACAACTCTCATGTCACCACTGCGAACACTGCCACTTGAGTAAAATTTGATCTTTGCGATTCTGAGTGATTCCAGATCCCCCCAACAGGGCTGTATTGGGATAAATTTTAAGGGTGAATCTAGCGAACATCAGTTTCCATCGAGATTAACAGGTTAATCGCGATATGTTAAGAGTGTACACCACGAGGTGAGATGCACCCCACCTGGAAACATTTTGAACTGCAGGTACGTTGATCCTGCAATTCTTTTCGAGCTGAGAGAAAATTCCTGCTACCCTTCTGTCGAAGGGGCGTTCCGAATCGAACATCTCACTCGGAAAGTCAATATTTTGAATCTCTTCCTCCCCTGCACGGGGGTAGTCATGCGCTTTAAGTGCCCGATTAACAAGTGGTTAATTTCGTGATTACACAAATACGTATTTAATTTTCAGAAACATCTTTCGCCCAGTCAATTTCATGGCAATTAAATATCCAATTCCACGTGGTAATTGAAAAGAATAATTCCGCCGTAAAAGATCGGAATCTTTGTGTAAGTTCCGGAAGTTTTTTTTGTGGAAATTTGTTCGAGGAGTACGTTGAGTTTGAATTTGTAATGCGATTTCGTGATAATTAATTCGATCGGAGATTTCGTTATTTTTTGATTTTGGTTTCTCTTTTTTGGATAATGAATCGTAGTTTTTGTCGAATTTGATTGAGGGATCTGGAATTTTGCTGTGGTGGTTGTAGATTATCTGGATTGAAATTTCCGAACAATAAAAAAATTTTGACGAGGGCTGACTTGAACTCATCAGATTTTGCACTCGAAAAAAGAATTTTAAATATTTTTTCAGTCATAGATATTTTAAGAAAAACTATGCATCAGAATTTGACAACTAAGTCATTATGATCGGTTTCGTATTCCGGAAATAACAACGATACTTAGAAAAAAATCTAGAAAAGCACTGCCGTGAAGGCAGCAGCTTTTGCGCGCATGTTCAATGTAGATTACCGCTTCGGCAACGAATTTGAACTTGCGAGCGAAAGCTGCTGCCTTTCGGCAGTGCTTTTCTAGATTTTTTTCGATAAATTACTGGATTTCAATTCGATCTTATCTGTATTTTTGGAAATATTGGAAAAATGAAATTTTTAATGTGTATATCTACGGAATCATTGGGCGGATTTTAATTATTCACGAATTCGACCTTCGTAATTAAGGTCCAAACTTTCTCTACAAATATCGAGTTTCTAAGTTGTTTCGTTCGGAAGTTATTGTGTTTACGCAGTCGGCCATCAGGCCATTCAAAATTTTATTTTCCCAATATTTCCAAAAATACAGATCAGATCGAATTGAAATCCAGTACTTCATCGGAAAATTACAGTTCGAAGGTTCATACAGAATTTAATGAGTATGATATGATAAGAAAATCACAGAAATTTTTTTTTCAAATTGTTCCAATTACACGATCATTAAGAAATTTCACATAAGGTTGTCTTTCAGCATCTTCAAACTAGCTGCAAAGTTTTATCAGGATTGAATCAGTATTTTTCGAGTTATACCCAAAAAAGCAACGATATCGAAAAGAAAACCTCGAAATTTGACATATTTCTTTCCAACATCTCCAAAACTAATGGCCGTATCGAATTGAAATGTAGTACACTGCTGTCAAATATAGGGTTCAAGGTATAACTGAAAAAAACCTCAAAATTTGACAAATTTTTCCCGATAACTCCAAAACTTATAATCGTATCGAACTGAAATTTGGTACCCTGCTGTGAAATATGAAGCTCAAAGTCCGAGTGTAATTTTTTTCTGGATATGATGAACGGTTTTCGAAAAAAAAATTTTTTGGAAAAAAATTTTGAAAAAAATTTTTTTTTGGATTTACTGACAGTATGATCCTGACAAAATTTGGCTCAAAGTTGCGCGTTATTATAGTCCACCTAATTGCCAAGTTTGAATTCAATCGCTTAAGTAGTTTCTGAAATAAAAAATTAATAACTTCAAAATTTCAAGTGGCTATAACTCCGAAACTATTCGACCGATTTGGCCCATTAACGAACTTAACCGCGGCATTCCAATGCGCGACCTACCCTGAAAGTTTCTCTCTGAAAATTAAAATCCGATCGGTGCATAAGTACTTCATAACTACCAAGTTTCAATCTGAATAAATTAGTGAAAAATTCGACGAAATACTCTCGAAAATTCTAATGCGTATAACTCGAAAACTGTTCGGTCAATTTGGTTCTTCAATAAACTTTTCCAGCTCATTTTAATGCGAATCCTTCCATGAATGTTTCAAGTCACTAGCTCTTTCCATTCCAAAGCAATCGTGGCAAAGGACGGATGGTGAACCGAACGGAATCGATTTGCACATAGAATTATCAGTACTACACTACTCACTTGAGAACATTAATGGACAAAAATCGAAAATTACAGACATTTGGGCAAACGAAAACAGCCAGTTCCACAAAACAGCAACAACATATAGATATGTTCGATGCCTAATGAACAAGTTATGTCTTGCTGCGAATATAAAAGCAGGTTTGTATACTCTTCAACCAATGCAAAAGCCAAAAGGAGTTCTGCGTTGATATGGCGTATTGCCAAAAATAAATGATCTGTGGTTGTTCCTGCTGAATAAATACCACTCGTCTTTGGATTTTCACATGTAATTGACATGTCATATTATATGACGTGAAAGATATAAAGATTTCTGAATTTCAGCTGGAGATCTTCAGAAATGCGTATTTAATGAGTGAGAAAATCGTAATTTTGTTCAAACTTCGTTGTCTACTGAAGGGATCTCGAGAACTATGGCAGCTAGAAGAAAACTGATAACACATTCTCGAGTTTTTTTTTTCCCCGTTCATAGAACTTGAGTTATGAGCGAAAATTGAGAAATTGTCATTTTCAATAATGCTGAATAACTCGCTTGTTTGAACTTGTATTGGAAATCTGTTGATACATTCTACAGGCACTTTTTTAGGAGTAATTCGAATATAATATGACTGAGCTTTTCAATCCAGCCATTTTCGAGAAATGAGAAGAATTTTGGATTATTTAAATGTATACTATGGTCAAAAGATCTCTTATCTTGCTACAAAATTTTTGCTGATTTCAAAAATGTATCATATGTCGCTATTCACATGAATATTACATGAGAAAATATTCATTACTTTTTTCCTGCTTTTCTATGCACTGCTGAATTACGAGTAGGCTGACGTTACCATAGCGACGATTCAATATGCAATACCATTGTGTGAACTTGCGCCTCTATGGTTGGAATCAGCGATTGCTGAATAAATATATCTATGGTTAATTCGTCATAGTTCTTAAGATCAGCAATATTTTGGGTCCTTAGGGATAATAAACAGATTTTCTATTGCTAACTCAAGAACAATGACAAATTAACCATAGAAATATTTATTCAGCAATCGCTGATTCCAATCATAGAGGCGCAAGTTAACCCAAAGATAATGCATATTCAATCGTCGTTATGGCAACGTCAGCCTACTCATAATTCAACAGTGAAAAGAAAAGCAGGAAAAAATTATTGACAATTTTCTGATGTAATATTCAAGTAAATAGCGACATATGATACATTTTTGAAACCAGTGAAAATTTTGTAGCAAGATAAGAAATCTTTCGACTATAGTTTACATTTGAAAAAACCAAAATCTTTCTCATTTCTCGAAAATGGCTGGATTCAGTCATATTATATTTAAATTGCTCCTACAAAAGTGCCTGTAGAATGTATCAACAGATTTCGAATACGAGTTCAAACAAGCGAATTATTCAGCATTATTGAAAATGACAATTTCTCAATTTTCGCTCATAACTCAAGTTCTATGAGAGATAAGTTGGATCTGTTGTCAGATTCGGATTAGTCAGGAAAAAAGAGCTCGGGAATGTGTTATCAGTTTTCTTCTAGCTGCTATAGTTCTCGAGATCTCTTCAGTAGACAACGAATTTTGCCCACCCTGTATATCTGAAATGAATCTTTTGCGAACCCATGTAAACGAGACTCATTTCTGTCCAGTAATCACCTTTTTCCGTTTATAATTCCAATTTGGGAACACAAAGTATAATTTTATTCATATCTACTCGGAAACCGAACTTTGTCTTTGGAATAAAATATTTTGTACAGCCGCGTCCACTGAAAAGCTAGAGATTAAAAAGATATATCGGTAAGAACTCATAAAAGCATCAGAATCGTTCGTGTCTGAGAGCCATTCAGAAATCATACTCGCTTAAGAGCTTTTTTCATTAAATGCCATCAAGGATAGAGAGGGATGAGTTTGTAGCGTGTTCTTTTCAAACTGAGCTCTTTCATCACGAGAATTGCTAGCCTGACGTGAAAAACCCTCTACTATCAATAAAAATTTTCACGCAATTCCACGAAAATTCAGTATCGACATCATCAGACACTGAAGATTCTAATATATGAATAAACAGAACTGTGTGATTCCAAAATATTCAACGCGTTCAAATAACACCTGGAATTTTAGTCATTTGCGGTCAAAAATTTTTTTTTCAATTTGACTGGATTTTATGAACATTCCTACCACCTTTTTGTACCTGTGTTCACATAAATACTCTGTAACGTTTTTAGAATCTTCAGTGTCTGATGATGAACTTGAAATAAGTTCGAAACTGCGCGCTTACACAATGTAACATTATGTTAAATTGTGATAATCAATTTTATTGGTAGTAAGAACATCGAAATTAATTATGATTAAAATCAACTACCAAATAGTAACGGCTGAAATAGTTCAATATAGGAAACAATGTGTCGATGCACACTACTAGCTAGAGTTGATCTTAGAGCTAACTGATTGTGGAAAAGAATGCTTCGAAATTTCGTAAAGAAATTTCAATGGTGACGTATTGATGAACCGGCTCTATGAGAAAATTTACAAAAAGTGAAGAATTTCGAGAGATGAAAATTTTCAGCAATATTTTAAAAGTACACATTTTCGAACTCCTGATGTTAAATAAGTAGCGGTCATAGGTGTCGACATGTGTTTTTGCGCGCATGTTCTAGGGGAACAGCGTGCTATCGTTTTGTCCAAATGTCTGTAATTTTGGATGATTGAGCCGAAAATGGTCTCAATCGACTAGGTTGGACTCACTGATGACGAATCCGGTGTCAAAATCGATTATGTCCGACCGGCCGTAGACACGGTAACTCTCGACAGAAGCAATCTAGCAACTTGAAACTTTCAGGGTAGGTCGCACATCAGAATGCCGCGGTTGAGTTCGTTAATGGGCCAAATCGGTCGAATAGTTTCGGAGTTATAGGCACTTGAAGTTTTGAAGTTATTTATTTTTTATTTCGGAAACTACCTGAGCGATTGGATTCAACTTGGCAGTTAGGTGAAGTACAACGACGCGCAACTTTGGGCCAAATTTCGTCAGGATCAAATTGTCAGTAACTTTCAAAAAAAATTTTTTTCCAAAAAAATTTTTTTTCGGAAACCATTCATCATATCGAAAAAAAATTATACTCATACTTGGACCTTCTAATTTCACAGCAGTGTACCGAATTTCAGTTCGATACGATCAGAAGTTTTGGAGATATCGGGAAAAAATATGTCAAATTTCGAGGTTTTCTTCTCGATATCGTTGATTTTTTCGGTATAACTCGAGAAATACTGATACAGTCCTGATTAAACTTCACAGCTAGTTTTAAGATGCTGAAAGACAATTTTATGCAAAATTTCGTGATAATCGTGTTATTAGAACAATTTGAAAAAAAAAAATTCTATGATTTTCTCATCATATCATCCTCATTTAATTCTGTATGAAGCTTAGAACTGTTATTTTTCGATGAAGTACTGGAGTTCAATTCGATCTGATATGGTTTTTTGGAAATATTGGAAAAATAAAATTTCGAATGGGTATATCTGTGGAATCATTGGGTGAGTTTTAACCATTCACGAATTCGGCCTTCGTAATTAAGGTCCAAACCTTCTCTACAAATATGTAGTTTCTAAGTTGTTTCTTTCGGAAGTTATTGTGTTTACGCAGTCGGCCGTTAGGCTGACCGTAAACACAATAACTTCCGGAAGAAACGACTTAGGAACTCGATATTTGTAGAGTAGGTTTGGGGCTTAATTACGAAGGTGGAATTCGTGAATGGGTAAAATCCGCCCAATGATTCCGTAGATATACCCATTCAAAATTTTATTTTTCCAATATTTCCAAAAATACAGATCAGATCGAATTAAAATCCAGTAATTTATCAAAAAAAAAATCCAAAAAGCACTGCCGTGAAGGCAGCAGCTTCTGGATGCATGTTCAAATTCGTTGCTGAAGCGGTCATCTACATTGAACATGCGCGCAAAGCTGCTGCCTTCACGGCAGTGCTTTGTGAAATTTTTTTTTCTATAATGAATTCATGAAACTAGGCCTCAGATTCCGCCATCAAATTTCGTCTATCTAGTAGACATTTTTCCTTCAGAAAGGTCCTGATCAGCCTGTACATGAAGGAAATTTTAGTTGGCCTATAAACGCTCATTCGAAATGGAAACGCGGCTTAACATCTCTTCCGTTCGGTGTTTTATGGCCTAAGCAGTATAATAAATTATATGAGCCGTGAAAAATTAATTTCATTCATAGCCGAAATTTGATAGATGGAAGCAGCTAGTTCATTATCCAATCGTCCATGACAAACACCGGAGGAATTTGCATATTTAAATTTGGTTAGGAGAATAATGCAGAGATGCTGAGGACAGTAACCTAGCCTCATTGATATTCCTCTCGTTGAGGAACCTGCTGAAAAATGATGCATCTGTTGCTCTTGAATTGTTGATTGATTGTTTCTTTTGTATTGCGTATTCGATGAAGCGAGTAGATATGGTGACAATATTTTCATCCGCATACTGAATAAAATGTAAATTTATCATTAGTTCATCGGGAAATATACAGGGGTATTGCGAGAAAGACCTGGAGTTTTTTTTACCCGATGGCCTGAATAAAGTAGGGCGACGTTTTTTGAGTTATTTTCCATGGTCTTTTACGGAAATCATGCGTATTGGAATCACAGTTTCCAACAAGCTTTCGATCTTGGTTTAATCGATCAGTCCTCTAAAAGTATCCTAGAAAACATAGGTGAGCTTCTTTCCCAATTCTAAGAATTCCTCCCCGATGTGCCCTTACTCCCTTACGTCAGAGACCTCAGTACCTGCTCGAGACATCCTATCCCGTTTTTCTTCGATAGCTTCATAGTGAGTAAGTCGCATTCGGTTTCTTCCTTTTGCAAGATTAAGAGCTGCCTCTGTTCCGAATATTATTCACGATGCTTTAAAAAATTTCAGCGTTTGTTTCCAACTTTATTTTCACAAAGTGCATTGTGTGTTTTGAACCCAGAGGTAAGTGAATTCATACACAGCAATTCGCCAACCCTAGTTTCATCTGTTTTTTGTACATCGACATTGTATATAGTCTCATTTCTATGCTACAAAATATTCCTTGTAAACGAAAAAGTTCAGTGGTGATTCAATCTAATCCCAGTGACCAACGAGGATTTCCCGCCAATATACCGAAGTGAGTGAATTTCCCCGTGTACGAACTAGGTGCGATACCACCAGCCGCGGTCCTATTGAAAATTTGGTTTCTTGGATAGGTATAGTTCTAAAACTTTGATATTTCACGTAGAACATCCTGTCTATTATTTTCTTTAGAGCCATTCATTGTTTTATTAATTTTTGTACAAAACATGTCTTTATTCGAACATTCTTCGCGTTGATACTTCTTAGAATCCAAGAAAGCTGAAATTCGGGATATGGACTACCAATATCTCGTGTATCATTCATGTTCAATCAAATACGGTCAAATTATGATACTTTCTTGAGACATACTCAAGCGATAAAAATGCGTCCCTTCTGATGAAATGACCTACACATCAGAAGATGTGCCGAACGGGAATCACATTTCCAATAGACGACTTCGGCCCAAGTTGCCAACCCACAATTTTCTTCACAAATTCACTATCTCTGGGGAACGGATATTCCAGGACAAACTCGACATGATAAGGTTCGTGTTATTTATAAATATCCGTAAAAGATGCCTCGGCTCCTCAAACAAGATAATTCCTTCTAAATATACGATTTTGTTAAGATCATCTCTGATTGGTTGAAATTTAAGTTGGGATTCCTGATTTCATGTTAACAGTGTCAAATTTATATAGGATATGTTCCGCAAATCAACTTGGTTATTTCGGTTGCCGGTTTTCCATTCCGTAAATATGAAATATTCGGTAGGTTCCTGAAAAAAAAAGTTAATTACGGAATTTGATTAATGAAAAAACGTTCTTTCTGTCACCAGAACGATAGTCAATGATCTATGGTAACATATCTATAGCATAGAACATAGAAGAGACAACAATCAACAATGGAAAAATTACTATGTATGGTCTAGGGATCATAAGGTAAATAAAGATTGTTCTATGCAATGGATATGTTACCATAAAACATTGATTGTTGTTCTGGTGCATATACTTAATATGTCTATGTTCTGGTGACAGAAAGATTGCTTATTCGTCAATCAAATTCCGTAATTAACCTTTTTTTCAGGAACCAACCGAATATTTCATATTTACGGAATGGAAAACCAGCAACCGAAATAACCAAGTTGATTTGCGGAACATATCATTTATAAACTTGACACTGTTAACATGAAATCAGGAATCCCAAATTAAATTTCAGCCTAACCAAAACCTTTATTTTAAAGGAATTATTTTGTTTGAGGAGCCGAGGCATATTTCACGGATGTTTATAAATAACGCGAACCTTAGCATGCCGAATTTGTCCTGAAATTCCCGTTCCCCAGTGATAGTAAATTTGTGAGGAAAATTGTGGGTTGGCAACTTGGGCCGAAGTCGTCTATTGAGGGCAAGTTTTCATGTCACTTATTCTGCAATCATACAGAAAATCATTACGGAAATAATCAAGTGGCTATGGTGAATGGAAAAAGGAAGAATATACAGAGTGTTCTATTTGGAATATCAAAATAGTTTATACTTTCTGGTGTAGGCGGCAATATCCAAGCGCTGAAAATATTCTACATCTGGTCCTTAGAAACCAAATATGGAATGAACTTAATTAAAATGTTTCAAAATGAAATGGAAAAACTTTGTTTCAATCACTATATTGTATTCAGGTTCAACAGTGACCCGAATCTATAGTAGTACCACTACATTTTCAAACTGGTATATTTCAAGTTTTGTAACAAGATAACTCATTTCCAAACAAATATACCACAGCGCTAACATAAAAGTCAAAAATGAAAAATTGGCAAAACTATAACATGTTTTGTACTAGTTTTACAGAATATGGCTCAAATGATTTCAAAGAATAATATAAAAATTGAATTTACACAATCATTTAAAAATTCAAATTCATTTATTGATGCCAAATATAAGAATAACAAAGTTGACAAAGGAAGGAGTTCATGAATTGAGTTGTCGAAAATACAATAGCGTTTATGAAGGTCAAACAGAGGTTCGAAGAGCACCGGAGATTATAAAAATACTGAACAGATAACTCCATTTTCGCGAATCATGTCTTCGAAAAAAAACAGAGCTTCCCATACCTGAAAAATCTCGAAATTCTACACCTGACACCGAAAAGCAAGAAATTGGACATTTTGAAATCGTTGGAAATCTACAAGTGTCTCAAAAACCCAGCACCAAGACTTCTTAATAAACAGACTGACCTATGAAAATCCTCACATTCCGAATTCTCAAGAAAGAAGCCTTCAGAACACCTTTAAATACGTTGTTGCTTGAAATACACCAGTGATACGACGGAACTCGGGTCACTGCTAAACATCAATATATGATAGACAACAAAGTTGTTTCTTGTATTTTTTTAGAAAGAAATAATATCATAAACTAACGGACCACTCCATCCAATATTAACTTGTTGCAACTCTATAAAATTAACAGTTCTCGAGTTATTCGTGTTTAGAAGTAGGATATGCAGAGAATTCAGTAGGGCAATACAAAAACCAAACTCACGACCGAAAAATTCTTCGTGTTAAATTTCCTATTGGTCTACTTAATCTGCTTTAAACAGCCTGTGTAGTAGCATAGAGAAAACCTACCTATCCTTGTCCTGTATCTAGAATTCAACGACGAATCAAATCTTGGTCTGGGAGGCGGCCTCGGAGGTAAAGCTGGAGGTAACGGGGAGATCTCTATCCTGTCATCAGGTTCGAACTTTCTCAAATCCCTAACCTCAACCTCGTCCTTCGAATGACCTTCATCTTGGAGATGACAGGAACATCCCGTATTCGATATTTTCCTAACTGGAATCGTCTTTGGTGAAGCTTGTAAACTCTGCAGGCTATGAACTGCGCAGCTGATCTGGTTTATCTGATTCAGCTGATTCATCTGATGACTGTGCTGAGGTGGGTTCAACACCTGCGCTGAGTGATGATGGTGGATTGCTTTGGCTGAGCAATGAGGGTGAGATGGTTCAGTCTTGGGCGTTTCGATGGTGTCACGTAGTTTTTCGTTGCATTGGCATTTCTGGCTTGAGTGGTTTAGATCGTTGGTTTCGTTCGGTTGTAAGAGGTGGTCTGGACTTTTCGATGGGTCTGGCGATGAGGTAGACATCTTGGTGTGGGGTGTGATCACATTTCCAGTGTTCAGGATTGTATAAGCTGCGAAAAATATGGAAAATCAAGATTGTGTATTGACGAGCTCGAGAATGAGAGTTGTGTACAATTCAACCAAAAAAGGAACCATAATAGATGTGAATTACAAGGCTCACAGCTCAAGCGTCTTCGGTTATTAGCTCCTGAGCTAACAAAGACTGTGAATTAAGCTCCGCTCAGTTTCACCCGGAACCTAGAATACACAGAAATATTTATCTATTTCGCATAGACCAAATATATGATCTATGCTATTTCGTGTCCAGACCACAGACATAGTCCATGTCTATGGACTAGACTTTCCATAGATGTCTAGAGTGTAAATGAGATGAATAGAGCAACTGAGGAAAATCTACTGATTTATAATGGGAAGCAATTTAGGATTCATTGTTAGAAGACCTTCATGGATACAAGAAATAATTTCGAAGATGGTGCAACAGGAATTTCGGGCGATTGATTTTACTCATTGTTTTTAATGGATATAGTTTAGATCTCCTCGAAAAATTTCATGAAAATGTTCGTTTCTATTATAAAAGTTGAATTCAATAGTTATAAATTTGTTACATATTAAAAATGTTTCGAGGAAATTTAAAATATGAATTATTCTATATCTTCGTATTGTGGTGGCCTGTTCTTGATAGAAATCTATTGTAAACTCAATTAAAAGACACAAGTGTGGTTAATTTCTACTTTATTATGAACACATGACGCGTTTCACTACTTTGTAGTTTCATCAGATGCTGAGTTGCAGCTGTCTTAAGAAGTGAGTTACAGTTTTACATAAACCAATACAGGCACACAGATATTTCCAATGGGTCAATAATGGAAAAACCAAACCGGGCTCATAGCTGAATAGGTTCATTCACCATTATTAAACCTATTCAGCTAGCAGCCCGGTTTGGTTTCTCCATGATTGGCCCGTTGGAAATATCTCTGTAACTGTATTAGTTTATGTAAAACTGTAACACACTTTTTGAGACAGTTTTAACTCAGCATCTGATGAAACTACAATGTAGTGAAACGCGTCATGTGTTTATAATAAAGTAGAAATCAACCACACTTGTGTCTTTTTGTTGAGTTTATTCTATATCTATATCTATTATTCTATCTGTTGATGTTCATCATAGGATTTTGTCAAAAGAAAAGTATCTATGGTTTCAATTATTTCCTATAGTTGTTTTTGAATACGAAACTCTGGAAGACTTATTTTTCATGAAGTAAATAATGAAATAATAGAAAATACTTGAAGATATCAAGTTTGGAATATGTATATTTCGAGATGAAGTACCTTGATATTCAGTTTGTCCATTATTACTGAATAAATAAATCATCTTGACTAAAATTTGTAAACATGAATTTATTTCAGGAAATTCTTGAAAATGACGTATGGTCCAACTAGGAAGATAAGAAAAACTCAGATTTGACTAGTTTTGATATGAAAGAAGAACAATAACACTATTTTTTGTCAAAATGTATACCATTTTGTTGGCATTATGTATTTTATGGCTCTATTATAAAATGTTTTCGAACACTTTTTCATAGAAACTTCCATCAGTTTGAGGTTCTGAACCGAGAGTATATAGGAAATCTGCTACCACGATTAGGTTACTGATCAATGTTCCTAATCTCAAGCTTCTTTCTGAAGGGTATATCAGATTTTTAGGATCATTTATGTCTGTACGAACTCTCCATAGGGCAGTTTAATGAATTTAAGGGTCAATAAGAATATCGGATTACAGGCGAAACGTTTTAAAGGGTGATTTGATGTCACGAGTTGGGGTGAAATGACATCAATGACATGTATATAAATCATACTCCATTCAATTCCATTGAGAAAAAGATATGATATACAGGGTGTTTCAAAACAAGTTCGAAAAATTTAAGGGGGTGATTCCTTGCTCAAAATAAAGGGTAGTTTGTTGTATAAATGTTGGATTAAAAGTTAAACGTTAGTGAGATAGGGGTTCAAAGATGGCGGAAAGAGGATGTTTTTATTTTGTATCTTAAAAACCAAGAGCGATAAAATGATGATATTTTACGGAAGTATTATTATTATGAAAACACACTTTCTTGACAATTTTTCATATTTTTAGAATGAGTGGAGGGGATTTATATAAAAAATTACCCTTTATTTCGAACAAGAAATCACGCCATTAAATTTTTTGGACTTGTTTTGAAACACCCTGTATATGTGCCAACATATGAGAAATCTATTCTATATGAAGTACCTAGGTATATGTATTCTAAGTTCTGAAAAATTTCGTGATTGTGAATATACTCGTGGAACAAGTCATTTGCAAAAAATTTTCAAATTTATACTTCAAAGTTGAATTCACTCACATTTCAGTTGATTTGAAAATACGGGAATACAAAATTCATTCATACATCAATAAAATAAAGTATGGATCCAATTCTGAATGTTCGAATAATTATTCATTGATTAATTGCCTCATGAATATAGAAGGGTTACAATATCCCGCTTGATAAAAATAAAAGATGAATGTCCACGCTATCTTAATATTCATCGAAGATTCAATTAGAAAACCTTCCCGATAAAATCAGATCTAATTTGCGAAGAATTCCTTCACAGAGAACAATGGCCTCTCTATGGTCGTGAGATTCGTCATGTTGGTTTCTGAATTTGATATTAGTTAGATCAGTAATAAAATACCTTTCACTTTTCATTCGATAGTGATTAGAGCAAGGAATACTTTCTTCCTTGATATTTTCAATAGTAGATAACCATGAAAGATTGTAGAATCAACAGGAAATGAAAACAATGGTATAGAAATTTTCGCTATTTTTTTGCAATCGGAATGCAATGGATATTTCCAATGGGAATATTGAAATCTATACTCTTTTAAGTGACGTTTATTGGTAGTTTTAATTTAGTTCCCTACATTTATTCGTCGAAAATTTACGAAAACTGATTTTTACGCGCGTGTTGTAGGATATAGCGTACTTTCGTTTTGCCCAAGCGTTTTTAAATTTTTTCCCGAAAATTATCTTAAACGACATGTTGGTCTAGACTCCAAAATTTATTTGCCCCAAACGATTATTTTCCTTTATAATAGTCATGTGATTTTGTTTTTATATTGCTTTCCATCCTTCTCCCATTGCTAAATTTCAACTAAAGTGTTTTCCAATAAGAGGTGTTATTTTGATATTCAAAGAAAAATGCCATTTTTCAATATAAATGATCGGATGTTGATTTCATCATAAAGAAGAAGCTATGCCGTTAATAGTGAAAAATAACATCACGACCACGCTTACAGGACCATATCCTTTTAATGAAATTTTCCATAACCAAATCGCAAAGTGGCTGCCCTATGTCCTCGATAGCCTCACGTATTCCATCTTTGAGGTCTTGAATCAACGCTGGGCTATTGGCGTAGACCTTCTCTTTCACGTGGCCCCAAAGGAAGAAGTCCCAAGGTGTTAAATCAAAAGATCTCGGTGGCCAATTGTGATCACCTCTTCAAGAGATAACACGGTCCGGAAACTTTTCACGCAAAAGATCAATGGTTTCGTTGCTTGTGTGGCACGTAGCGCTGTCTTGTTGAAAGTAAACATTGTCCAGATCAATACCATCCAATTCCGACCATAAAAATCATTAATCATCTCTCGTTAGACCCAAATCTTTATGCAAAATACGGTGTAATGACGTTTGTGGAATGCCTTATTCCAAAGAACGACAAGGAATGGACAAACCTGGGTTTTCTTCAACTCTACAGCAGCAATATTCTCGGCTGTTCTTGAGCGACGTGCACGGGTTTTATTCTTCACATCACTAACTTGTCCCAACAGCTCGAATTTTTCCACCAATTTCTTTATTGCGGTCCGACAAGGTGCTTCACGACGACCCAAAAATGTTCGAGTATTACGAACCGTCTCTGCCAAATTTTCACCATTTTCATAGTGAATTTTAATCATTTCAATGCGTTGTTGAAGCGTGTATCGTTCCATTTTTATTAATGGCGTAGTTTCTTCTTGTCAAATGTCAAAAAATGGCAGCTTTATAAGTGACATCTACCGAAATAGCGGGCTATTCAAAATAACACCTCTAATTGGAAACCCCTTTATATATTGTGAATTGTAGCTACTCTTGGCAGTGATATTAGAAAAATAGCACTGTTCCAACTGACTGGCATTACTCGTTTCTTCTGTACCATGTATAAATCAGAAAATCATCGTGAAGATATTCGAACTACAGGAAATAATATCATAAATCAAACATCAAATTATCCACTCCCAAATCTTCTATCTATCGAAATATCGGTACAAATAAACTAGAGGAATCCTCACTGGCCGGTCAAGAATTCATCCAGTGGGAATGGTATGTAGTTGCCCATAAGAGTGCTGTACAAGAACCTTCTACCTGCTAACTGCTAATGAGTAGGTGTGAAACGCAACGAAGATAAGAAGAATCATGAGAAGACAGCCGACCGTTGAAATTCTCATGGTTGATTGTACCTGGCATTTTCTTCCTCTATACCTGAGGATGCTACACAATTTAATTACCGCACTAGTTGAAAGATTCTGTTATAGCTCGGTATGAACTGTCTAATTGCCCTTATCATGATCTTGATCTGATCGATTTATGAGTTCTCTGCACTAGCAATTGTTTGGATTTTCCTGTTAAATTGGTGTTACACTAATCCCGTTTTCATATCAGAAGAATTTCGAGTTCAAGAGGATTCAAGCACGAAGAATGTTCAGTTGAAGTGTTTGTGAGGTAGATATGAAAACAGGTAACGGGGCAGGAGAAATTGAAAGAATGCGATGTGGGAGATGTTTAGATATCCAACTGGGAAACGGTTTGGTCAATTGAAACAGTTGGATTCTTCTTAGTTGCTTAGCACTCTTTAAAAGCAATGTGACGTCAGTTCTTTTTGCGCGCATGTTCTAGGCTAGACGACTAGATTGGACTGATGACGAATTCAGTGTCAAAATCAATTCTATCCGGCAGGCCGTATGCACGATTCCTATCGACCTGGAGCTTTCAGGGTGAGTTGCATTTTAAAATGCGAAGGTTGAGTTCGCAAATGGACGAAATCGGTCAAGAGGTTTCAGAGTTAGAGCCCTTTGAAATTTTGTGGTTATTTCCGAGATAAATCGAAAACTACTCTAACGATTAGATTGAAACTTGGCAGTTAGTTGGAGTATAACAACTTGCAACTTTTTTCGGAGTTTTGTCGAGATCATATTGCCAGTTAATTGAAGAAAAAAAAATTCGAAATTTTTTTCCGAAAAAAATTTTTTTTTCGGAAACTGTTCATTATTTTTGGGGAAAAGTTCAACTCCGGCCGTGAGCTTTATATATCGAAGTATTGTACCAAATTTCAATTCGATCCGAAAATAAGTTTTCGAGATATTTCGAAAAAAATATGTCAAATGTCGTGGTTTTTCCTGGATATCGTTGTTTTTCAAAAAATCACTGATTCAATCATGATCAAACGTGGCAGCTAGTTTAAAATCTTTTTTCGATGAATTATTATATTTCAATAGACGACTTCGGCCCAAGTTGCCAACCCACAATTTTCTTCACAAATTTACTATCGCTGGGGAACGAGAATTTCAGGACGAATTCGACAGGATAAGGTTCGCGTTATTTATAAATATCCGTAAAAGATGCCTCGGCTCCTCAAACAAGATAATTCCTTCCAAATATAGGGTTTTGTTGAGATCATCTCTGATTGGCTGAAATTTAAGTTGAGATTCCTGATTTCATGTTAATAGTGTCAAATTTATATAGGATATGTTCCGCAAATCAACTTGGTTATTTCGGTTGCCGGTTTTCCATTCCGAATATGAAATATTCGGTTGGTTCCTGAAAAAAGGTTAATTACGGAATTTGATGGATGAAATACGTTCTTTCTGTCACCAGAACGATAGTCAATGTTCTATGGTACTATATCCATAGCATAGCACAATCTATATTTACTTTATGATCCATAGGACATAGAAGGGACAACAATCAACAATGGAAAAATTACTAGGTATGTTCTATGGATCATAAAGTTTATAAAGATTGTTCTATGCTATGGATATGTTACCATAAAACATTGATTGTCGTTCTGGTGCATAGACTTAATATGTCTATTTTCTGGTGGCAGAAAGATTGCATTTTCATCAATCAAATTCTGAATTAACTTTTTTTTTCAGGAACCAACCGAATATTTCATATTTACAGAACGGAAAACCGGCAACCGAAGTAACCAAGTTGATTTGCGGAACATATCCTTTTTAAACTCGACACTATATTGACATGAAATTAGGAATCCCAACTTAACTTACAGCCTAACAAAAACCTATATTTGAAAGGAATTATCTTGTATGAAGAGCCGAGGCATCATTTACGGATATTTATAAATAACGCGAACCTTATCATGTACAATTTGTCCTAAACTTCTCGTTCCCCAGTGATAGTAAATTTGTGAAGAAAATTGTGGGTTGGCAACTTGGGCCGAAGTCGTCTATTTGATCTAATCCGTATTTTTGCAAATGTTGGGAAAATAAAATTTTGAATGGGTATATCTACGGAATCATTGGGTGGATTTTAGCCATTCACGAATTCGGCCTTCGAGATTAAGGTCCAAACCTACTCTACAATCATCGAGTTTCTGAGTTGTTTCTTTCGGAAGTTATTGTGTTTACGGTTAGCCGTTAGGTAGTTTATCGAAAAAAAAACCAGAAAAGCACTGACGGAAGTAAGCAGCTTTTGCACGCATGTTTAGAGGATATGACCAAAAGTGAACATGCGCACAAAAGCTGCTGGTTTCACGTCAGTGCTTTTCTAGGTATTTTCTGAAAACTTACAGTTAAAGTGAACAAAAACTTCATGTTTCTCGTAGGTGTATTCTCGAACTTTGTGGTTACGCAATTAACCGTTTCTTCTGAAATACAATAATTGATGTTTCTTGAAGATTGGAATTAATGAACCGACTTCTAGGTGATATATGTTATGTTTCAGTTATAAGGATCATTATTTTGGTATGACTTTCCACCCACGAATGATTTATTTCCCGTCATTCATCAGTGAACCCACACAGAATGTGGAAAGTTGTTCATTATTCGAAATTAAATTTTTTTTCTCATTTTTGTATCGCAAATATATAAATCGATGAAGGAGTGGTCTGAAAACGTCTTCACATTCGATATTGTTTTTCCTAAAAATGAAACTCCGAATCGTGCAGCGAAAAATTCTCCTGGAATTAAGGATAAAGATGGAACAAGAATTGTAAAAATGAACGAATATGTATCACGCAACTTTCTACATTTCTTAAATTCATAATAATGATATGAAGGGAAAGATAATACACACAAATCACTTGTATACTCGAATTTTACAACCTCGAACTGAACAATCATCAAAAAAAATGACAGATGGCATAGAATGGCAAATCAAATACTCCTACAATATATATATTAACCTCTCCTATGGGAACCAAAGATGTGAACGCGACATTGTCATTAAGGTTTCCTCAAGATACGCTTTTAACAATTTAACTATTAGTTTTTATACATAGTTAATCGCTTGTGAATTGCCAACTATTTAATTTTTTCAAGCAATTTCTTGCGTCGCTTTACCCGTATCTGTTACAATTATTACGTATGAAGGTAGATATCATGCAAATGACCCTGCTTTAGCATTTAATCCTAATACGGGCATTTCCAAGGACTTCGTGGAATGTTACCAGAGACAAAAGGCAGTTGGAACAATGTTATTCAGCATATTCGTCTCTTGGTTGGATGCCTCGAATTCATAACGAAATTGCCAGTTGACGGATTGGTATGATATGGAATGAAACCATCACTTGAGCCAGGAACAAAAATTGATGGAAGTTCAGTTTAGTTTCAATGAAATACGTCATGTTTGCACTGAGGTGTATTATACTCTTTTTCAATAAACAAATAATGTGATATCATCTGCCAAATATCTCTTATTTTCGAATGATTTTTGGGGAAGAGGCTCTTGAACGACTACATTGGACATATTCATGGTCAAATTCAATTATATTAGTTAGCTAGCGACCTGGAATTTTAAGGGTATAGGTTACACAAAGAGGTGAGTCCTTTTGCTTATTAACTAATTCAGTTTAAAGGCAAAACACGGCGAAAGTTTCCTGCTTCTATCCATTGAAATATTCTGTTTTTGTGTTTACGG
Organism: Myrrha octodecimguttata; assembly: GCA_958510865.1. Lineage (NCBI taxonomy): Eukaryota > Metazoa > Arthropoda > Insecta > Coleoptera > Coccinellidae > Myrrha > Myrrha octodecimguttata. Next base: position 25,242,911 of record OY294059.1, read on the forward strand.
CCGGCCTGACAGCCGATCGTGACCACAGTGACTTCCGGAAAGAAACCACTTAGGAACTCGATATTCGTAAAGCAGGTTTGCGTCCCAATTACGAAGGCCGAATTCGTGAATGTGAGAAATCCACCCAATGGTTCCACAAATATACCTATTCACATTATTATGTTCCTGATATTTTCGAAAATACAGATTGGATAGAGTTGAAATTGAGTATTTAATCGACAAATGACTGCTTGAAAGTTTATGCAGAATTTAGTGAGGATAATATGATCGCAGAAAATAGAATTTTCTTTAGTAATACCACTAGAGCTCAAATTATTTTTGGAAATTTTTTCGAGCTCATGAATATTTTGAAAATGATCCCGAGTCGAAGACGACAGATAATTTTCTAATAAAATTTATGTGTGGGAAAAAATTTCCGGATTTAATTTGACCTCGTGTGGTATTCGGTAAGAAAATTCCACACCAAATGTGTTTATTTCCAACATCCACATCAATTTTCGTCTTCATCAAGTAAATACAAAACTTAGAAGGTTTTGTCGCCTTAATTATTTAGGTACCATGGCAACTCAGTGAAACTCTAAGCTAGAAATTATTTCTGTTTTGAATTTGTCAAACACAGCACGACCTAAGGAATGTCTCGCTTCGGTCAAGAAAGTAAAGAAAATATTCGCCAGAATATTAAGCAGTTGACTCCCGCGAATACTAGGAAATCCAAGTCAAGTCTATGGAAGCAGTTTATAAACTTTTGCACAGAAAAAGCGTATGATTTCGACAGAGCGGATATACTGGAAGAACTGGTGTTTATTCTTGAAGACTATGCCTTCAACATGCGAAAAAATAACTCTGAAGACTAAAAGGAGAGTGTTATCAAAGCTCTATGGAACTCTACAGCTAAGCTGTTGCAGGAATATTTTTTCGAAAGGTATAATCGCAAATTTGATCCATTCTCTGACATAGAATTTGTCAACGCAAGAGCTGCAAAAAATGCTTAGCGTCGGAAGCTACAAATAGATCCAACCAAGAGAAAGGCAAGTTCATCCGCACTATCAGCAGACGAATTGTGAAAATATTCTGTCATTATGAACGTCTAGAAAATTTCCGGTATTATTCACTGTTGGGTACCCACGACGAAAAAATTTCAACTAAAATGCATCCGTACGATGGTGATCTGTCAGAAATACACGTTCTGATTGGTTTAAAATCACATGTGTGGAATTTTCTGAAAAGTTTGTTCTAATGATATGGTCATTTTGGACGAAGTTGCGCAGCAGCATTTCTCAACCAATTACCGAATTTCATCATGATTGGATAAATCTTTTTCGAGTTATTCCTGAAATAACAACGATACCAAGGAAAAAACACGAAATATCAAATAGTTATCCCCTATATCTCCGAAGATGAGAGCAGTACGGAACTGAAAATTGGTATACTGTTGTAAAATATGAGATTTGAAGTGTCTGCCAAATGCAAACAAAATCTGATGGATAGTTCTCGAAAAAAAAATTTTGAAAGAAAAATTTCGAAACAAATTTTTTTGTTCATTCACTAACCATACCATACCAATAAAATTTACCAAGCAGTAGTGCATGGGCATGCTACACCTACCTAGCAAGTTTGTCTCTTATCGCTTCGATCATTTCTAAGATATTTGGGAAGTAACATTACTCCGAAACCGTTTGCCAATTTGGCCGATTCACGAATTAAACCGTCGCATTCTGATTTGCGACCTACCCGGAAAGTTTCTACTCGCCAGATAGTCCCTATCAACAATTATCGTGTTCTCGTTTGGAGGGAATCGGCTTTGGAATTGGATTCTTCATCACCGTGTCATTTGAGACCATTTTTGGCTAAAAATTCGAAAATTACAGACATTTGTACAAAACTATACACCGCTTCCTGTAGAACAACGCTCGTAAAAGTTGACAGAATAAAGAAATTAAAACCCACTCACTACTATAGATATTATATTCCATAACTCAATATCTCCACAGCCCTACGCAATTAGATCGGTTATCCCCAGACTCAAGCCTTCTCGATTAAGACTTCAACAATTTTCCAACTATTCCAAGTATACCACTAAAAAAAATTAGCACCGTTAACACCCACTATCTAGAAAACAGCCACTGTTATCTTAAACGTGATCTTCCTCCCACAAGAATATAACTTCGACTAATGTAAAATATCAACAATCGAGGGTGGGCAATCCGACTCTACCTGCCATTTCTAGGGGAATAAAGGAAAAAAACGAATCAGCGCAACCGATTTTCACACATATTATCACATGAAAAAAATTGCCGATGTGGGTTATGTGTTTCCTCAAGGAAGAATGCGGGAATCCTTTGTCCAAGAGATCATTGTGCACGATGAAAGGCAACAGGTAGAACTTAGGGTTTGTGAAGCAATCGTTGACAAAGGATGATTTTTCGGTGGCTTCATGTTCAATAAACGTTTAACTCGAAGAGTTTGGTCAAGAAGAATAGGGTATCGATAATTCCTCCAAGACCTGGATTCCGTTGAATGAAAACATTTTTCTGAAGGAGGCGGAATACAAAGAATTGTTGGCAGTGAAAAATGTTATGATGGTGATGAGGAATACACAACTCAATTCATTCCCTGCAGAAATAGAAATAAAATCTATAAGAGAAGAAGCGGCCTTTTTGCGCGCATGTTCTAGGGAAACAGCGTGCTATCGGTTTGTCCAAATGTCTGTAATTTTCGATGATTGAGCCGAAAATTGATTTAAACGATTAGGTTGGACTCACTGATGACGAATCCGGTGTCGAAATCGATTCTGTCCTGCCGTGGACACGATAACTGACGAACGGAGCCAGTCAGCGACTTGAAACTTGTAGGGTACTTTGCGCATCTGAATACCGTGGTTAGGTTCGTTATTGGGCCTAATCGGCAGAATAGTTTTTGAGTTATAGCGATTTGAAATTTTGAGGTTATTTCCCTCATATTTCAGAAACTGCTGAAGCGATTGGATTAAAACTTGGCAGTTAGTTGGAGCATACCGACGCACAAGTTGGAGCAAAATTTCGTGGAAATCTTATGGTCACTCAATTTGAAAAAAAAATTTCAAAATTTCTTCCGAAAAAATTTTTTTTTTCTGAAATCATTGTTTATATTCGATAACTATTCCAGTTATTACTTCAGCTTCATATTTCACAGCTGTGTACTAAATTTCAGTTCGATACGGCAATTAGTTTTGGATATATTGGGAAAAAATATGTAGAATTTCGTGGTTTTCTTCTCGATATCCTCGTTTTTTTCAGTGTAACGCAAGAAATACTGATTCAATCGTGATGAAACTTCGCGGCTAGTTCGAAGATGCTGAAGAATAACATTGTGCAGAATTTCGCGATGATCGTGTTATTAGAACGATTCGAAAAAAAATTCAAATTTTTTTTTTTCTTCAAATATTCAATATTCTGTGATCTTATCATCATATTATCCTCATTAAATTCTGTATAAACCTTCAAACTGTCATTTTTGGATAATGTTCTGGATTTCAATTCGATCTAATCTGTATTTTTGGAAATATTGAAAAAATAGAATTTTGAATAGGTCTGCGGAATCATTGATTGGATGGGTAAACCATTCACGAATTCGTCCTTCTTAATTAAGGTCTAACCCTACTCTACAAATATCGATTTTCTAAGTTGTTTCTTTCGGAAGTGATTGTGTTTACGGTCCGGCCGTCGTGCCGTAAAATGACAGCTTACGAAGTTTCAATCTGATTGCATTTTTTTTTATTTCCTGAGACATTAACGAACTGAATCGAGAACTGATTTTGCCCTTTAACGAACTGAATCGAGATAATTAGGCTCCAAACCAAACTTGCAAGTTTCAAGACACTAGATCCTCTCCTTCGAAAACTAGGGCACATACTGACGGACAGAACTGAATTTGACCACGAAACATTCAGGACCATTTTCGACTTATCATTAGAAAGTTCGAGCAAATACTAAGTCTCTGTTCCCCTAGAACAACATCGTGAAAATGTTTCGTTGCAATAATGCCAGAGTTGAGTTGTGGATGCACAAGTTGCTCTGCAGATAACTTGTATTTCACGAGAATGTAAAGAATCCGTAGCTCGGAAGATCGAACTGATTCGCGAAAATCAATTATCGCTAGGTTCCCATCTACCACCTGCCAGTTTCATTTGTAGTTAACTGCGAATGCTTGTAGAACGATGTTTGAATTAATTGATACTTTCAATAACTAAAAGGAATTAATTTTCCCAGATTTACTCAATGTTCTGCTTCATTATCTGCTCCGGTTAAAGCCGCTTTGATCAATCACTGAACAGGGAGTCGGTATAGAGCGGAAATGCAGGTGCGTAACTTGGAGTTTCGACTGCAGGGGCAGGTGAAGTAGGTACGCCATAACCTTTTACAAATGTCTGTAGTTTTGAACCGACATAGTTATCAAATGAGGCAAATTTAAAAATCTGCAGATATATCCATTCGAAATTTTATTTTGACGTTCCAAAAAAAACATTACATGAAATAGATTCCGTCCGTCCACCGGCCGTATGCACGATTACGGCCTTACGGAGAATCCTATCGACATGAAACTTTCAGGGTAGGTGGCGCAAAAGCTACTGCCTTCACGGCAGTGCTTTTCTAGATTTTTTTTCGATAAGTTACTGGATTTCAATTCGATCTAATCTGTATTTTTGGAAATATTTGAAAAATAACAACTTAAAAACTCGATATTTTTAGAGAAGGTTTGGACCTTAATTATGAAGGCCGAATTCATGAATGGGTAAAATCCACCCAATGATTCCGTAGATATACCCATTCAAAATTTAATTTTTCCAATATTTCCAAAAATACAGATCAGATCGAATCGAAATCCAGTACTTCTTCGAAAAATTACTCTTCTAAGGTTCATACAGAATTTAATGAGGATGAAAAGAAAATCACAGAAATTTTTTTTCAAATTGTTCTGATGACACGATCATCACGAAATCTTGTATAAAGTTATCTTTCAGCATCTTAAAACTAGCTGCGAAATTTTATCAGGATTGAATCAGTATTTCTTGAGGTATACCGAAAAAAACAACGATATCGAGAAGAAAGCCTCGAAATTTGATATATTTTTCCCAATATCTCCAAAACTTATAATCGTATCGAACTGAAATTTGGTACAATGCTGTGAAATATGAAGCCCAAAGTTCGAGTGAAATTTTTTCTGGATATGATGGACGGTTTCCGAAAAAAAAAATTTGTTGGGAAAAAATACCGAAAACAATTTTTTGTTCAATTTACTGACAATTAATTCTTACAAAATTTGGCTTAAAGTTGCACGTCATTATACTCCACCTAATTGCCAAGTTTGAATATAATCGTTCAAGCAGTTCCTGAAATAAAAATAAATAACTTCAAAGTTTTAAATGGCTATAACTCCGAAACTGTTCGACCGATTTGGCCCGTTAACGAATTCAACAGCGGCATTCCATTGCGCGACCTTCCTTCAAAGTTTCAAGTAGCTAGCTCACTCCGTTCGATATTTATCGTATCAACGGCCGGCTGGCCGGACAGAATCGATTTTGACACCGAGTGACCATGAGTGAGTCCAATCTAGTCGTTTGAGTCCATTTTCGGCTCAATCTTCGAAAATTACAGATATTCGAACAAAACGAGAGCACGCTGTTCCCCTAGAACATGCCCGCAAAAATGAACCAATAGTTCAAACAACCAAGAAGGTTCAACGTTCGGTTATTCAAAGCATATTTCTGGCAACGTTGGATGGCATTGTTGAGAGCATACAGTACCTCAAGAAAATAGGGTAACTTTTGAAGGCCACAGTTCGTTTTTTCCAGAAAATTTCTTGGTTGCAAATTAATGGAAAACAAAATAGTAGGAATGCGCAATGTTGCCACTTTTTATATTCGAGAGTTTTTGGTAAAATAAAATTGAAATGAAGTGAAAAAAGGAAAATAAATAACATTCCGCCCCGAGAACATTCGCGCAAAAAACCTAATGGTTTCGGAGTTATAGCCATTTGAAATTTTGAGGTTATTTCCTGATATTTCAGGAACTACTGAAGCTATTTATTGATAGATAGATATTTATTCAATTCAAGAGTTATTGTACAGTACAAAAAAAACTGAGATTCGTCGAAACATTGTTCACTTACAGAAAGAAAAAAAATCAGACAATGAATACAAAAATTATAATGAATTTTAATTTTGTTGTTATCGTGCTGGCAGTAAATAAATTTTTTTCAAATTTTTTTGGAAAATTTTTTTTTTCGAAACCATTCATCGTATTCGGAAAAGAATTTCACAGCAGTGAATTTCAAATCGACATGCTTGTTATATTTGGAGATATGGTGCAACTAGAAAACTACTGACGTGAAGTTAGCAGCTTTTGCGGGCATTTTCACTTTTAGTGATATCCTCGAAAAAGCTTCACGTCAGTGCTTTTCTAGGTTTTTTTGAAAATAGACTTTGCTTTTTTCACGGTAAGTTCAGCAGAAATCAAAATTTTCGTTTTCCTCAATTCATCTATATCTACGCCATTTTCCGACTATTTCCGAAATATCCCTAAATCAAAATTTTTTCCATGTTCTTGATCCTTATGAAACATATCAAATCAGAAAACTTGGTTTTCCCTTCACGTAAACCACTGTCAACCTGAGTTTTCATATAACTCATTTTATAGGTGTCTGTTGTAGATACAAAAACATCAGCAGTATATCGCAAATAGTTTCTGAGATATCGAAGAATTTGAAAATATTTTTCGGCACTATACAACAGCAAACCGAGTCTCAATTCAATGAAATCGATATTTCTCGAATTTGACTGGGATTTTCAGGCTCCAAACCTATTCTGAACATTTCGAGCCAAACTATAAAAAAGGAGCAGTTTATTAAAAAATTTTTTGAACTTCATTTCCTCTGTTTCGTATTTTAGGATAGAAAAAAACCAAAAATAGCTCTCAATCGAAATCTTATCCCTTCCTACAGTCTGTTCTCCAACATAATTGCACACTCTTGAGTCCACAGAAAAATATCTCCCTCGACCCCTTCAACCACGCCACTGGAAAAAAACCCTATCGATACGGCGCTATTACGGTTTTGATTTATTAACTAATTGAGTTAATTGTATGGACAGTGATCAGCACCGTGCAGTGACCCCACAGGATCTCATAGCTGTAACTTCTATTTTATTCGCTTGCAGGAATCTTCTCGAGCGACATATCGAGTTGGAAAATGGACTAAGCTGAATTCCACATTTGAGATATTCGCTCGAGAATTCTCACGATGCGTGCCTTTACGGTGGACGGGCGCTTCCCAGGAAACAAGAGAACAAGAATGTAAACGCGTAAGCACAAGAAGAGAACGATTAATCAAGTGAGTTGTCCGAACCTTACGTGTTCGCTGATCAGTTCTGAGTTTCCGATCGATTTTGGTTGATGAGTGCATTTTTGCGCTGATGTTCAAGCGGGCAAGAGCGTTATTGAGCGCATGCTCTGGAAAACAGCGTGCTATCGTTTTGTCCCAATGTCTGTAATTTTCGAATTTTGAGCCGATAGTGGTCTCAAACGACTAATGCCGATTTTGACACCGGAATCGGCATTAGTCGTTTAAGTCGTTTTCTGTCCGGCCTGCCCCTACGTATACTCCATTCACTTTTATAAAGTAGCCCAGTTGGCCATGATTTAGGTCTATCATGTTTTTGTAACTAAAACCAAGGCAGGTTGGCGCTCCTGAAATATCGACATTGTCAAAATAATTCGACACGACGTTGCCAACTTCTATTCTCTTTCAATAACAAATAACAATTCAGCTCCAGCCATAATAAACTAATAAATTAACATTTCGCTTTGATTCGAAATTGAAAGTACATAAAGTGATCTGAAGAAGCAAGGACAGAGTATCAGGAAGTGCTTTATAGAATTGCGCTCATTCCGATAGTAACTGATATTTTGGAAACGATCATTCATCAGAAGCTATCTTGCATCGAGATGTATGTGAGTAAAAATCAAAATATTATATTTTCTTAGAAATGATATTTCTTTTTTAGCTACACGTCACCACGATCAGAAAGATTTATAATGAAAAGAAAGCCAAAGAGTTTCTGGTATAACAGCTTTCTTCTATTGGTGCACCTAAAAAGAAACTCACTGAAGATTTTATTTTGGAAAACTGATCTGCAACGTACCGTTTGGAATTATAATTTGAAAAATCACCATTTTTCGATTGACACACTGCCGAGCACCCTACTCTTTTTTGTGAAGGAACATTTGGAATATAATCAAGGAAGCACAAACACAAAATCGACCGGTTGCTAATAACACACAAAACACAAAATTTTATGTGAGCAAAACCATGTTATTGCAAAGATTCTTCATTATTCGGGGCTTGTAGGATTCTCGGCTCTTTTTCAATAAAAATGTAAATATCTAATGATATTAGAAAGTTAATCTCCTACTTGCATATTATTGATATTTTATGTATCGAAAACGATTGTCTTAATGATTTGTCAAGTTTTTGACTTCAAACATTTTTTGTCAGTGGATATAATAATTAAATTAGTAATTCAAGACTCGATAGGTACTTTGAATTCAATGAAAGTATATCGTAATATATCAATCTCAACAGATATAATGAGAAGGAATCACAGAAAAATCTATTTATTATTCAAAGATTGTATTGAGACTTAAGTAAGTAGATAGTCATGTTTGAATTGAACAAATTCCTTAATGCATAATTTCAAACATTATATATTTCGTGGAATTGTTTCCATAGGAAGTAGTACACTGAAAATGAACTTGGTATATCCATCCTATCTTTTGATTGAAATTTTACGTATGAAAATAGCATGAATTATACAATATCCAATTCAGTTCTATTTGTTCTAATATTTTAGGAATTGCTTTTTTCTGGAAATTAAATATTTGAGTTGACTTCAAAGTATGTCCATAAAACATAATTCCATATCTTGCTTTTGACTCGAATACTGAATGATAGGTAGTTTACATGGAGAATTTATCCAGATATCTTTTCATTACAACCAATGATAATAGACTGAAGCTAAGCTGTATGTGTATCCCAGTTTAGAAATATGTTGATCCAATCCAGTGTATGTATCATTCACCTAGATTCCCAAGAGGTGTTAGTTAGTCCTTTTGAGGTTAATTGTGGCACAGGTTTCGTAGCACTACTACATTTTCTTACTGCAATATTTCAAGTTGTGCAACAAGGTATTTAAATGACTTCTGTAGGCTTATTTCTTGAGAATTTAGAAAAGTAGGGAATTCCATAGGTCCGTCCATTCGTTTAGAAGTTTTACTGCCGGGTTATTCGAGTACTTTTATTTTTTTTCGAATGAACTATCGCAAAGTAACGGACTGCTCTATCCATCATTTTTCAATAAAATTCCAAAACACTCGATTCGTGATTTCCGTACAAGAAAAAAGCATAACTGAATCTTCCAACCATGTTTATATACGTGAAGTGTTAACCGAGAAAAATGTTTCTTCAACATTCGCCAGGTCTTTGGAATTATTGAATTCACATAATATTTTCTCAAATTCATTACTTTCCCAATGTAGATTCACATTTTGAAAAATACGTGATTACTACGACGTCTAAGTAGAGAGGACAACGTTGCGTAGTTATCTGACAGGAAAATGGCTATAACCTAACATTTTCAAACTATACACGGTGAAATCTGTCAGAATGTCATGGCCAACTGGGCTACTTTATAAAAGTGAATGGAGTATAGGCACGATAACGGGCGTACGGAGAATCGTATCAACTTGAAAATTTCTGGGTTGATTGCATTTCAAAATGCGAAGGTTGAGTTCGTTAATGGGCGAAATCGGTCGAACGGTTTCGGAGTTATAGGTAGTTGAAGTTTTGAGGTTGATTCCCTGATATTTCGAGAACTATACTGAAGCGATTGAACTGAAACTTGGCTTATAACTATTTGAGTTCATTGTGGATAGAATACTGATAACAAAAGAGTGTGTAACTACTCTCTTACCCACTTACTCTGCGTCTAACGCACGTTTCGGAAACCAAGTTTCTTTTGTGAAAGACGTATCATTACTGCGTGTCCTTGACAATGGAAACTTGGTTCCCGAAACGTGCGTTAGACGCAGATAGTGTAAGTGGGTAAGAGAGTAGTTATTTATTTATTTATTTAAATACCAACAAGGGTTTAGGTAACACCTATAAACCCAAAAACAATAATATAGGTATGTGAAAATGGAAGATAATCCATGAAAACAATGCATGAAATGAAAACTAGTGAAGAGACAAAAAAAAATAGAAACATATATTATTCAATTCAATGATGGGAAGACTGCCATTCATCGAATCTGTTTTTGAAGGCATTGACAGAAGGTGCTTCAACAACTTTAGATGGTAGTTACACACTGTTTTGAAACTGGGCAGTTAGTTCGAGCATAAGGACTTGCAACTTCTTGCAAAACTTTGTTGAGATCATGCAGTCAGTAAATTTAAAAAAATTGTTTCAAAATTTTTTACAAAAAATATTTTTTTTCCTGGAAACTGTTCATTACATTTGGAAAAGATTTTGGTCATACCTTGAGCTTCATATTTACAGCAGTGTATCAACTTTCAGTTTGACAAGGTTATAATTTCAGATAGAATCGTTGGAAAGATAAATAAAAATCGATATCGTTTTTTTTTTCGGAATTACTCGAAAAATACTGATTCAATCATAATGAAACGTACCAAGCAGTTTGTGAACGCTGATGGACAACTTTGTAAAAATTCCCTGATGATCGTGTCATTAGAATATTTTGAAAAAAAAAGTCAAATTTTTGTTTTCGGATATTTAATATTCTGTGATGTTCCGACCATATTATCCTCATGCAAATTTTTATGAACCCTTCGACTGTCATTTTTCCTTTGAGTATTGAATTTGAAAAGACGACCTCGGCCCAAGTTGCCAACCCACAATTTTCTTCACAAATTTACTATCACTGGGGAACGGGAAATTCAGGACAAATTCGACATGATAAGGTTCGCGTTATTTATAAATATCCGTGAAAGATGCCTCGGCTCCTCAAACAAGATAATTCCTTCCAAATATTGCTGATTGGCTGAAATTTTTGTTGGGGTTCCTGATTTCATGTTAATAGTGTCAAATTCATTTAGGATATGTTCCGCAAATCAACAATCAATATTCGGTTGGTTCCTGAAAACAAAGTTAATTCCGGAATTTGATTGATGAAAAAACGTTCCTTCTGTTACCAGAACGACAGTCAATGTTCTATGGTAACATATCCATAGCATAGAAAAATCTTTATTTACTTTATGATCCATAGAAAATAGAAGAGACAACAATGAATGATGGCAAAATTACAGGTATGGTCTATGGATCATAAGGTAAATAAAGATTGTTCTATGCTATGGATATGATACCATAAAACATTTATTGTCGTTCTTAATATGTATATGTTCTGGTGAATGAAAGATTGCTTTTTCATCAATCAAATTCCGTATTTAACTTTTTTTTTTCAGGAACCAACCGAATATTTCATATTTACAGAACAGAAAACCGGCAACCGAAATATCCTATATAAATTTGACACTATTAACCTGAAATCAGGAATCCCAACTTAAATTTCAGCCTAACAAAAACCTATATTTGGAAGGAGTTATCTTGTTTGAGGAGCCGAGGCATCTTTTACGGATATTTATAAATAACGCAAACCTCATCATGTCGAATTTGTCCTGAAATTCCCGTTCCCCAGTGATCGTAAATTTGTAAAGAATATTGTGGGTTGGCAACTTGGTCCAAAGTCGTCTATTCGATCTTATCGGTGTTTTTGAAAACATTGGGGGAAAAAATTCTGAATGGGTATAACTGCGGAATCATTGAGTTAATTTTACCCATTCACGAATTCAGCCTTCGTGATTAAGGTCCAAACTTACTCTCCAAATATCGAGTTTCTAAGCTGTTTCTTTCGGTGGTTATTGTGTTAATGGTCTGTCCAACGGCTGACTGAAGCTTCAAAAATAATGGGAAAGTAACAATTTGACTGTGCAAATCTGCGAAATCATTAGGTGGATTTTACTGATTAGAAATTGAATTTTACTTTGCAAATATCAAGTTTCTAACTGGTTTCTTTCGGAATTTGAGACTAGATTTGAAACTAAATAACGAAGGTCCAATTCAAAAATGGGTAAAATCCGCCAAACATTTTCCAAATACATATTTCCAAAAACACAGATTGGATCGAATTGAAATCCAGTACTTAATTGAAAAATGAAAGCTTGAAGGTTCATACAGAATTTATTAGGGATATTAAAGTTGGAAGATCACCAAATATATCCATCAGGAAGTGAAGTTTTGTTTTTCAGGGTCAAAAGAGGATGACCACATTGGCAAAAAATTTGAACATTCGCTGCTGACTTCACTGAATTTTTCTGTAATACCTTTGGATAATATCTTTAGATATTACTATATACTTTATTATCCTCGATTCTTCTACGTCTGGAATCAAAAATTATTCCAACTGGTATATAATGACTGGAGTCAACATTTTGAGAATAAGGTAGTTAACTAACACAAAAAATATGGTACTAAAACAATACAAGACACAGTTTTTTATCATTTATCATATGATTTAGGATTATCAATAGCTATCTATATTATATGTCAAAATTGCCATCAAATCAACAGTTACAAAGAAGAAGGTTCAGCACTGTTGATGAGATTTTTTCAAAAGTTTCTGTTGTGAGTTTTTTTTCGGAGATAATTCGTCAAATTTTCTCATGACAAATTTCGTGTTTTTTTCCTCGGTTTCGTTGCTTTTTCCGGGACTATTTTAATAATCCGATCCTGATAAATTTCGATAACTCGTAGAAAAATGCTAATGGGCAAAATTTCGTGATGATCGTGCCATCAAGAAAAATTTTTTTCTCCCATGAATTTAAAGATTCAAAACACGCGAAAGACTTCACATCAGTGCTTTTCTGGAATTCTTGTATTTCATCAAGAAAATTTCAATAATTATCAGACGAAATGAAATGTTCATTATCAAACAATGTTAAATCAATTCCACGTTTTGATCTCGGAACCCATTTCATCGGCGACCGCACAAATTAATAGAAATTAATGAAAATCAATTCATCAAATATTCATAATTCCGTTCGAGACTTATACCATTTCCATTTCTTGAATAACCGCTCTCTGGCGTCAAATTGAGATGTTCCTCAGTTCAACCGAAGAACCATTATACCTAATTATCTACCAAGTTCATTTTCCGAAAGGACATTCTTAGTCATCATTGCAGAGGAAGTCTGAGTAGACTTAATTCGAAAATAATCATAGGTGGCAAGCATCGTGGTACGCATGAACCAATTTTGAATTCAGAAAGAAAGGAAGTTTTTGTTTTTATGTTTCAGTCATAAGGGTATGTATACAGTGTAATCTCCAAAGATCGGACACCGTAGGTTCCAACTTTTTTGTCCGGTTGTGGGAGGTGCTTGCTTGCAGGGTGGCTCAAAGTCAGCGAAGAGATTATGGAAGGTTAATATGTCCTAATATTTAAGAAAAAAACTTCAAAATTTTATTTCCCCAACATTTACAAAAATACAGATCAGATCGAATAGACGACTTCGGCCCAAGTTGCCAACCCACAATTTTCTTCACGAGTTTAATATTACTGGGGAATGGGAATTCCAGGACAAATTCGACATGATAAGGTTCGCGTTATTTATAAATATCCGTAAAAGATGCCTCGGCTCTTCAAACAAGATAATTCCTTCCAAATATAGGTTTTTGTTAGGCTGAAATTTACGTTGGGATTCCTGGTTTCATGTTAATATAGTGTCAATTTTAAAAAGGTTATGTTCCGCAAATCAACTTGGTTACTTCGGTTGTCGGTTTTCCGTTCTGTAAATATGAAATATTCGGTTGGTTCCTGAAAAAAAAGGTTTATTACGGAATTTGATTGATTAAAAAGCAATCTTTCTGTCACCAGAACCTAGACATATTGAGTCCATGCACCAGAACGACAATCAATGTTTTATGGTGACATATCTATAGCATAGAACAATCTTTATCAACCTTATGATCCATAGACCATACCTAGTAATTTTTCCATTGTTGATGGTTGTCTCTTCTATGTTCTATTGATCATAAAGTAAATAAAGATTGTTCTATGCTATGGATATAGTAACATAGAACATTGACTATCGTTCTGGTGACAGAAATAACGTTTTTTCATCAATCAAATTCCGTAATTAACCTTTTTTACGAGCTTGTTCTGGGGAACAGCGCGTTATCATTTCGTCATGATGTCTGTAATTTTCGAATTTTGAGCCGAAATTGATCTCAAACGACTGGGTTGGACTCACTGATGAAGAATACGTGGTCAAAATTGATTCTGTCTGTCCGGCCGTTCGGCCGTGTGCGCTGTAACTTTAGAACGGAAGGACCTAGAGTCTTGAAATTTTTAGGTTAGGTTAAGATCCTGAATATTTCGGAAAAGTTCGTTAATGGGCCAAATCTGTCGAATGGATTTTGTGCTACAGCCATTTGAAACATTGATTTTTCAATAACTCGAAAAATATTTATCTGATCGAAATGAAACTTGGTTGGAATATGAACAGTGTCAATAAGAAGAATTATCCGTGGAAAAATTAAAAAAAAATTTTTTTTTCATTTTTCTTGAAAATTTTTATATTTCATAGAAATTTCACTGAAATTTACAAGTCACCATCTCGCAATGTGAACAAGCGCGTGAAAGCTGCTCATGCTCACTTCACGTCAGTGCTTTTCTAGATTCTTTTCAGGAACCAACCGAATATTTCATATTTACGGAACGGAAAACCGGCAACCGAAATAACCGAGTTGATTTGCGGAACATATCCCATATAAATTCGACACTATTAAGATGAAATCAGGAATCCCAACTTAAATTTCAGCCAATCAGAGATGATCTCAACAAAACCCTATATTTGAAAGGAATTATCTTGTTTGGGGAGCCGAGGCATCTTTACGGATATTTATAAATATCGCGAACCTTATCATATCGAATTTGTCCTGAAATTCCGGTTCCCCAGTGACAGCAAATTTGTGAAGAAAATTGTGGGTTGGTAACTTGGGCCGAAGTCGTCTATTGAAATCCAGATTTTCATCGAAATATGACAGTTCATACAAAGTTGCAAGGTCACAGACTATTGAATATTTGAGAGAAAAAAATTTGAATTTTTTTTCCAATTGTTCTAATGACACGATCAGTATGAAAATTTGCACAAAAATGTCCATCAGAATTTTCAAATTAGCTGCCAAGTTTCAGTATGATTGAATCAATATTTTTTTGGGATATTTCGAAAAAAACAATGATATCGAGAAAAAAACCACGAATTTGACATATTTTTCCACAACATCTACAAAAATTATTAACGCACCAAACTGAAATTTGGTACACTGCTGCGGAAAAAGAAACCCAAAGTATGACCAGAATTCTGTCCAAATGTAATATTAGTTATTAATTTTGAGAAATTTTGTTTTTTTACTGACAGCACGATCCCTACAATATTTCGCGAAGAGTTGCAAGTCCTTATGTTTCAACTAGCCAACTAACTGCCAAGTTTCAATTCAATCCCTCTGGTGGTTCGCCAACTTTTTGACACCGGATTCATCATCAGTGAGTCCAACCAAATCGTTTAAGACCATTTTCGGCTCAAAATCCGAAAATACAGACATTTGGACAAAACGATAGCACGCTGTTTCCCTAGAACATGCGCACAAAAAAAGAAAAATTCTGTTAACTTTGGTTGCTTTATATTTTCGTATTTTAACAGGCTCGAAAATGGGACTCCAGGTTTTTCAAATGATAAAATGCTACAAAATCTTCCTATGAAAAAAGTTTGAAGTTCTCTATCAGTTACAGCGCTTCACAATAAGATTTCAGTGTGGACATTTTAGGATTAATGCTAATTTTTCCTCACCTCTTGCAAAATGTGATAATTTAATTTTCGAACATTGAGCTAAAAATGCGATTAAACGATTAGGTTTGACTTCCTGAAAAAGAACTTTGGTAAAAATCAATTCTGTCCGTCCGACCTTCCGTCCCTCCGTCCGTATGTGCTCAAACTTTCGATGTAAAGGATCCAGTGACTTGAATTTGAAATTAAAAGATTAAGTTCGAAGTCTAAATATAGGTTCGTTGGTGGGTTAAATCATTGGAATAGTTTCTCAGCCCATTTGAATTTTTGAGGTTATTTCTTCGATGTCTCATGAAAAATTAATTCGATCAAATTAAATCTTCGTATGAAGTTTTGGAATACCAACAAGCAACTCTTGGCAGAATTTTGTATGAATTCAGTCGGTGGAAAATTCCAAAAAGATATTTATTCGAAAATGTTGTTCAAGAATTTTTTTTTCCGGAAATACTGACTATATTTCTGAGAAATTTGGCACAAATCTTAAAGTCGGTATTTAACAACAATGTTCAAAATTCCATTCCGATGTTTACTTTCGGAGATATAAGGAAAAACATATTCGAAAATTTCGGTTTTTATTTGGGATTTTAGCGTTATTTCCGCAATATCTCAAGAAGTACGAATGCAATAAGATTGAAACTTCGTTATCAGTTGAAGAATACCAACGTACAACTAGGTGCAAATTTTGTGTTGATCTAATACTTAGAATTTGAACGAACGCGTAAAAGCTCCTGACCTCACGTCACCACTTTTCTAGAATTAGTTTGTACTTCAAATTGAGGACACCTTGTATATACGTCCTGAGATAAATGAGCTTTTCAAAGGGATATTATCTCAATATTTTAGCTCCTTGCATGGCAATTAGAAGTTATTGTTTGGGCCCTGTCATGTTTAATGTTATAACAAATAAATCAAGATGTACAGATCTGAATCTGGAAACAGATCCAGCTTATCGTTCATAGAACTTGAGTTATGAGCGAAAATTGAGAAATTGTCATTTTCAATAATGCTGAATAATTCGCTAGTTTGAACTCGTATTCCAAATCTGTTGATACATTCTACAGGCACTTTTTTAGGAGTAATTCAAATATAATATGACTGAATTTTTAATTCAGCCATTTTCGAGAAATGAGAAAGATTTTGGATTTTTCAAATGTCAACTATAGTCGAAAGATCTCTTATCATGCTACAAAATTTTTGCTGATTTCAAAAATGTATCATATGACGCTATTCACTCGAATATTACATGAGAAAATATTCATTACTTTTTCCTGCTTTTCTATTCACTGTTGAATGATGAGTAGGCTGACGTTACCATAGCGATCAATATCCATTAACTTGTGTGAACTTGCGCCTCTATGATTGGAATCAGCGATTGCTGAATAAATATTTCTATAGTTAATTTGTCATAGTTCTTAAGATCAGCAATATTTTGGGTCATTAGGGATAATAAACAGATTTTCTATTGTTAATCTTAAGAACTATGACAAATTAACCATAGAAATATTCATTCAGCAATCGCTGATTCCAATCATAGAGGCGCAAGTTCACACAAAAATAATGCATATTCAATCGTCGCTATGGCAACGTCAGCTTACTCATAATTCAACAGTGAAAAGAAAAGCAGGAAAAAAGTATTGACAATTTTCTCATGTAATATTCATGTAAATAGTGACATATGATACATTTTTGAAATCAGCAAAAGTTTTGTAGCAAGATAAGAGATCTTTCGACTATAGTTTACATTTGAAAAATCCAAAATCTTTCTCATTTCTTGAAAATGGCTGAATTGAAAAATTCAGTCATATTATATTTGAATTACTCCTAAAAAAGTGCCTGTAGAATGTATCAACAGATTTCGAATAAGAGTTCAAACTAGCGAGTTATTCAGCATTATTGAAAATGACAATTTCTCATTTTTCGCTCATAACTCAAGTTCTATGCACGATAAGCTGGATCTGTTTTCAGATTCGGATTATTCAGGAAAAAAGAACTAGAGAATGTGTTATAAGTTTTCTTCTAGCTGCTATAGTTCACGAGATCCCTTCAGTAGAACGAATTTTGCCCACCTGTACGTTGATTATTTTAATAGGACGTGAAAATTATTGGAATGTAATGAAAAAAAATATCATGCAAACTTTCTCGAGATCTATTTTAAAGTGTAAACATACATCTGGTAATCAATAATCAGTCAGACATACCAATTGTTCTGAATTTGAGGATTTAAACAATCCATTTGCAAAACTTTAACCACTCTTTTTATGTACAAGGAAGACGTCGGTCGATGGTGAATTAAGTACCATCAAAAGTTAATAGGAAGCTACAAACCTGAAACTACTTTTTGCTCTGCAACTACTACATCACAGCATGATCAAGATAAACCACTCGAACCACTTTTCAAACCAAACCACTTATCCCACACAATATCAACCACTTTTTCACCTGAACTTTGTCTATATCCAAATTAACCCGTTCACTCTTATACCGTCTACAACAGTTCACCCTGAAGCTACCACTTGCAAGTACCTAAAACGTGCCAGCTAGTTCCTCACTAAGAGTAGCGGCATTCGACCATTTAGTGGACCGTTGATGCTGGGTCTTGGGTCTACCTCTGTCTCTTTTCTTAAGGCTCGTTCTTCGCTTCTATTAACTCGCGATGGGTGACTTAAGAATTGTGAGGAACCTTGGTTGGTATGGAATGCCGCGGAGTCTAGAGTGAACTGCAACTGACCATCTCGCGCATTGGTATTTGGTACCACCTGTTGGAGACATTTTTCGCAAGAAGTGGACTTTGACGTTGGCGGAATTGAACGTAAGACAGGTGAAGTAAGATAGGGGGGTTCGTTGATTATACAGTCTTGTAATGTTGAACATAAATAGGGTACATAAATTATATCCTGCATGGTGGGTACTTGAGCATTTTCTGTTGCATGTTAATTGTAAAACAGGAAATTCGAGAAGTTATAACGATGGAAATGAAGGAAGTTGAGTTGTCTCCATGATGGATTGTTCCTGTGTTGATGGAATTATAAGAATATAAATTTTAGTTTATGAATTTTTAATAATCTTCGGGGTAGGGCGTCGAAAAAGAATGAATAATCGTGAATTGATTGGATTGCGGAATGAAATTTCGTTTAGAAACGCAATTTTCCCAAGATGCATATATGGTGTTTCTAAACTGAGAGAACATATAGAGGAGGCTGAATAGTGTGAATAAAGTAAACTTCTCCGCAAAAGCTTTTTTCCGAAATACAAAGTGATTTTCATGTCCTGATTCTTTCTCGTTTCTTCAGAAATTTCGTTTACAAATTGCCAAATAAATACATTCGGTAGGAAAATTTTATATTTTACAAGATGTGGTCATATAGGTACATATACTCCATTCACTTTTATAAAGTATCCCGGTTTGCCATGACATCCTGACAGATTTTATCGTGTATATTTTGAAAATGTTAGGTTATAGTCATTTTCCTGTCAGATAACTACACAACGTTGTCCTCTCTACAAAGAGGTCGTAGTAATTACTTATTTTTCAAAATGTCAATCTATATTTGGAAAGTAATAAATTTGAGAAAATATTATGTGAATTCAATAATTACAAAGACCTGGCGAATGTTGAAGAAACTTTTTTCTCTGTTCATATTGGAAATATTTCGCGTATGTAAACATGGTTGGAAGATTCAGTAATGCTTTTTTCTTGTACGATCAAGAATCGAGTGTTTTGGAATTTTACTGAAAATGATGGATAGAGTAGTCCGTTACTTCGAATTCCCTACTTTTCTTAATTCTCAAGAAATAAGCCTACAGAAGTCATTTAAATACCTTGTTGCACAACTTGAAATATTCCATTATGAAAATGTAGTAGTACTTCGAAACCTGTGTCACAGTTAACCTCAAAAGAACTAACTCCATTTACAAAGGTCTTGGGAATCTACGTGAATGATACATACACTGGATTGGGATCAACATATTTCTAAACTGGGATGCAGCTCAGCTTCAGTCTGTTATCTTTGGGTGTAATGACAAGATATCTGGATAAATTCTCCATGAAAACTACCTATCATGCAGTACTCGAGTCAAAAGCAATATGGAATTATGTTTTATGGACATACTTTGAAGTCAACTCAAATATTCAATTCCCAGAAAAAAGCAATTCCTAAAATATTAGAAAAAATAGCATTGAATGATATATTGTATAATTCATGTTATTTTCGTGCATAAAAATTCAATGTTCTGCCAACATAGGATATACCAAGTTCATTTTCAATGTACTACTTCCTATCGAAACAATTCCACGAAATATATAACTTTTGAAATTATTCGTTTGTTCAATTCAAACATGACTAGGTACCTACTTAAGGCTCAATACGATACAATCAAAGCGAAATGTTAATTTATAAGTTTATTATGACTGAAGCTGAATTGTTATTGAAAGAGAGTAGAAATTGGCAACCTCGCGTCGAATTATTTTGACATTGTCGATATTTCAGGAGCGCCAACCTGCCTTGGTTTTAGTTACAAAAACATGATAGACCTAAATCATGGCCAACTGGGCTACTTTATAAAAGTGAATGGAGTATACGTATGATTGTTTATATTTTACCAGAAAGGTATTTCAGTTAATATTGGTCTTACAAAATTGTTTAAACGGGCTAATATGAAGTTTTTTTTTGGCATTAAGAATTCAGTTGGTAGGTACTAGGAAATGCAGAGAGGCATCGCATACCTAAAAATGTTATCTTAACTGTTTTTTTTTAATAAAAGACCCTTGATTTTATTTTCTCATCGGAAGATATCTTTCTTCTTGTTTCAAATTATTTACTTAGGTAATCCTGTTTTTCGAGAAATATGAATTTTTTGTCTTAAACTGAGGCAGCTATGGGACGATTTTTTTTATCAAAGTGGTCGTGCATAATAAAACAACTGATATTATATCATAATAGCTCTGGAAAGAAAAATCTTTAGAAAATATCGGAGTACGTTATTGGCGATATATGCGTTATATGGCAATAAATGACATAAGAAAAAACCTAGAAAAGCACTGACGTGGAGTCATCAGGGTGATGACCGCTTTGGCAACAGATTTGAACATGCGCACGAAAGCTGCTGACTTCAAGTCAGTGCTTTTCTAGGTTTTCTTCAGTTATTTTGAGAAAAAATCGATATCGAGGAAGAAAATACGAAATTTGACATATTTTTCCACAGTATCTTCAGAAATTATAATCAAACTGATAGTTAGTACACTGCTTTGAGATATGAAGCTCGAGGTATACCCGGAATTCTTTCCAAATTCAATGAATACTTTGCTAGAAAAAAAATTCTCGAGAAGAATATTGAAAAACATTTTTTCATTTAATGGCTGCTCGATCTCAACAGAATCCAGCAAGAAGTCGCAAGTCCTTGTGGTCCGACTAACCGCCAAGTTTCAATTCAATCGCTTCAGTTGTTCTCGATATATCAGGAGAATAACTTCAAATTATAATAACTCCGAAACCATTAGACCGATTTCACCCATTAACACACTTAACCTTCGCATGTGGAAACGCAACCAACGCTGAAGTTTTCAAGTCGACAGGGTTTTCCGTGCGCCCGTAATCGTGCCTACGGCAGACAGCCAGCCGGCCGGCCGGACAGAATCTATGTTGACACCAGATTTGTCTTCTTCAGTCCAACCTAGTCGTTTGAGACCATTTTCGGCTCGAAATTAGAGACTAAAAGACATTTGGAAAAAATATAGCACGCTGTTTCCCAGAACATGAGCGCAAAAACACAATTCTACGCTAAAGTCCAACAAGGACACCCGTTGGAAAAAATCAGAGTACGCCACTGATGAAATTGTTCCAATTCCAATGTTTCCCTATAACGAAAAAACAAAAGAAGAAAGAGAAATGCTTTTCTTCATGATTGTCTGGGGAAGAGATAACCACATTTATCTCTCAGGGTTAAAAAAGTTTTTCGTTGCACCTGAATGAAAATGATAAAACTATAAACTTCACTGACTTCCGCTTGTCCGTTGTGAATGGGTGTAGCAGAGTGTAGTGCAGTGTGTAGTTCAATATGTTCACTGATTCTGCACAAATCATAGATGACTTTTCTATGCTTCTTGCGTTTTCGCAAAAACCGGTAATCCTACGATTTCTAGATCATATTACTGTAGTTATTGTTAGAAATCAATCACGCCAGTACAATCCTTATAGAATGAGGAACATTTATATTCATTTTCAAATAATCATCACACATAACCCCAGATTCTGTATGACCCCACACAGTATATTAAGTCAGAACTTCATAATCCTTGACAACACTTTATAACATCATTTCAGCAACTACAAAACACCCTGGCACAAGAGGCCAATGAATTCAAGTTGAATGGGTTGAATCCGTCCTGGGATATGATATTCACAGAATGGGGGTTTTTCCTGAATTTGGGTTATTACTGCAAATGCAAATTTGAAAATAATTATTATAGGTTTGATTCATCATTTTCCCAAATTATCTTCAGAAAGTATTCAAAATCAGATTTCAAAATTGGGGTTTGGTGTTTGTCATGCATGCACGAAGTGACAACGTTGTTTAGTAGAATTGCTTTTTCTGCTGTAGAATAACGAAATATTTATTCCGATTCTGTGGTACACACGTGTTCTTTGTCAATATAACCAAACAATTTCCGTTTGCGATTTGTCGGTAATATGACAGTCTGTGCTCTTCTTTTTCTATTTCTTAGTCGTTGCCTTCTACTCTAACCAGATCGAAGTATAGCTATCTCTGTTTTCCTAAGCAGAGTAACACATTTGACATCCTTTTCTTTCCGAGAAAGCTGAATTCGACGTTGCCATATCGTGCACTCATGAAAAATCCCTTGGAATGCAAATCCCTATTTTCATTTTTCAGTTTTAGGTGATCAAACGATTTTTTAAAAATACAATATTGAAATTATATGTTTGAAATGTGATGTTCTAAAGGTTTTTCATGAAAATAACTGCATTTTCATTTAAAGGAAAAACCCCCATTCTGCATGAAACTTGCCGTCATTTCAAGACCATGAACTAGATTTCGATTCTGTCGGATCGAATGAAATCATTGCGTGGATTTCAAATATCCATGAATTCTGCTTCCGAATTTTTCTAACAAATATCGAGTACCTATGTAACTTATTTCAGAAGCTATAGTGTTTATTATCGGCCGATCCACCTGATCGAGTCGACCTCAAGGTTCCTAATATCAGAACTTCGTAAAATTGATGTCATCATAAATTCGGCCTGCGACCGGCAATTGTTCTCATCAGAAATTAGACGGGATCCATACCTGAATGGGCGATCTGTAGAAGCACAAAAGCTCCCGACTTCATCCTTGGGCTTCACTCGAAGTTTTGATTCATATTCATTTCCTTTAGTGAAAACGAAAGTATCCTTAGTTCCCCAAATATGCAGCATCTTCTACCTAGCATCTTAAAAGATGAATAAGATTGCCAGTTACTGCAGCATCAAAACCTTCTTGAGTGTTAGCTACCCTCTCCTTTTACACTGCAGTGCCAATAGGTGTAGTGAACACTTGGGAAACGTAGTTTGCAACATGAGAAAAAATTGATCCCTGATATGCAAAGGTCAAAGGCTTATCTTACGAACATACAAATCCGACATACTGGTCCAGAAAAGATTTTTCATCTGTTTTTTAAGTTTCATGCGAACTTGGCACCTGCAAGTGATCCTATAACTGTGTTGATGTTGCTCGTGTAGAGAGATATATACATGTATAAATGTTTATTTGATCTATGATTCATCGCATTTAATTTGTAGTTCAATTTGTAACAGACATATGGACAGATGCGACGTTCAAAATAAATTATTATATAAGATAGTAAAATATCTTAACTACAAAGAAAATATGGCATTCTCCATTAAAAGGTTCAATTTCTTACTCGATTTTTATAGAGCATGTTGGGGGCGGGATACCAGTGGTCGAATTCATCCCTTTGAGTGAAATTCATCCATTGATTATAGATTATAGATATAGGTAGTTATCCATCAAAAATTTTATTTTTCCAATACGACAAAAATAGATA
Source organism: Myrrha octodecimguttata (assembly GCA_958510865.1). Taxonomy (NCBI): domain Eukaryota; kingdom Metazoa; phylum Arthropoda; class Insecta; order Coleoptera; family Coccinellidae; genus Myrrha; species Myrrha octodecimguttata. The sequence goes on from OY294059.1 coordinate 25,266,921, forward strand.
TCCGATTACCTTGTTTTTTAGTTTTAGCTTGAAGAGTTTTTACGAAGAGCTCCAGTAGTAGTCACCTATCACCTATAATACTAATCGAGTAAGGAAAACCACCGAGTGACGATTTTTGAACTTTCCCGATCTGAAAGAAGAAAGAACGCTCTTTCCGTCGATACCACGTTCGTTTCGCTACGAAATTTCCAAGATACCGAAAAAAATTCTCAAACTTGACGAATTTCGTCGACTGGACCGTACGGAGAACGCTATCTCCTCCGAAGGCGAAGCTTTTCGGCCGAGACCGAGGGTGAGAAATGAACCTACGAAGACCGTAGGGAAATCACAACCTATTCTTTTTCCTCTCAAACGAACGGAAATGTACGAAAAATACGTAAGAAGGTTGGTAATTTCGTGACATTTCTTATTTCTCGGAAAAATTCTGACAGACCATCGAGTCCGATCTGTGTTTGCATTCGGGTCTGACAGCCTGGTTCAGTGCTGTCAGGTAGAAATTGAATAAAATTGACCGAAAAACGCCGAAATACTGGCAAATATTGTATGAAATGGCAAAAACTAAGCACAGGGCTTCGATTTCAAGCAGAAGAATGAAGCGATTGGTGATATTTTCAAAGGAAATTCCATGAATCTTTCCGATGACCGAGAGCTCCTTATATGGAATTTTAACATGGAATCCGACGAAATCGACTGAAATATGGGATATATTATATTGGAGTGGATCGATTAGAGGTTGGTACTGATTCCTTTTAAGTATTTTGCCACCAACTTTGAGTTTTTTTCAAAATTCCAGCATAATTTGTGCCGGTTCAGGACGATCTTTCTTACTGAAATCCTACCGTTGAGTACGAGCTAGGTTACTTTTTCTGGTAAGTTTTTGAAGTTTAAAGGTTAAAGAATTCATTTTCGATCCCCTTTCAACGATATTTATTTCCGTTCCTCTAGAAAATAAATCTGAAAATTGATAACCCTGAAGTAACCTTGAAATTTCTAAAGAGGTCACTGAGCGTTTTTTTGCGAGGGTATAGAGCATTTTTTTGCAAGTGTCCACAAAATTTTTTCGATGACGTCATATCATTGTAATGAATTTAACCACATAAAAGGCGAATCTGAGCGAAAGGTAGATCTGGGCGCAAAGTAGATCCACATCTCAACTAGTAATAAACTAACATAACCACAAGGACGAATATCTGATGATCAATCAACAAATATTCCACCTTGATTAAAGCCAAGATGTAAAAAACATGGTGTGCTCATCTGCAAAGAAAGTGACGTCGGCAAGTTGAAGATTCAGGGCAATATATATTCTGTGCTCTGAATTTTCATTTAGTTTCAATACGTCATCATGTATACGTAATATCACAGATGAGCACACCATGTTTACTTACATCATGATCAGAGCTAATCATGCAATCAACCGAAACATTTACCTACACCGAAGAAGCGGTGTCCAAGGAGAATAGTTACAGCTGTTTCACAGTTGTCACACTGATCGTCAGACAAACTTACCTTAGATGAAGCGCAGAATAGGAATCTATATTCTTATCACCTGTCAGATGGAATACTGCAGTTTAACCACATACAGCGCCATCTCCCAGGAGCATCTTGCAAATCCTACCTGCAGGTGCAGAATACTTTGATCGATGTGCATGATGTTCATCCTTTTGTCGTATCAGGTCGCTGCATCTGCGATATTGCTATTTACACCGTCCGTCACGACTTGGAAACACTCCGTTCATGTGGTTTTTCCCACAAGACGATAACGAACAACATCTGACAAAAATAGGAATTGGTTCGTGGAGAAAAGAGAGCTTCAGTAGTAAAAAACGAACATAACCACAAGGACGAATATCTGTCGATAAATCAACAAATAGTCCACCTTGATAAGGAGCTTATCATGTCAAACATCTATTGTGACATAATGAGAACAGTGTTAAAAAAGTCCAATTTTTTTCCTCCCACGAATTTGAACATGCACAAAAAAGCTGATACCTTTCTGAATTTTAATGCCATCTTTGCTAGTTTCGAAACGAGTTTCGTGTCGTTTCTTCACAACTATTGATTAGGAAAGAACATTACCTCGACTATAACAGGATGACTTTTGGAGGCCAGAGTTCGTTTTTGTTTCAAAAAAAATTTTGGATTAATGGTTGACGAAAAAATTTCAAAAAGCACTGCCGTAAAGGCAGCAACTTTTGCGCGCATGTTCAATGTAGATGACCGCTTCAGCAACGAATTCGAACATGCACGCAAAAGCTGCTGCCTTCACGGCAGTGCTCTTTGAAATTTTCCACTGATAAATTACTGGATTTCAATTCGATCAAATCTGTATTTTTGAAAATATTGGAAAAATAAAATTTTGGATGGGTATATCTACGGAATCATCGGGCGGATGTTACCCATTCACGAATTCGACCTTCGTAATTAAGCCCCAAACCAACTCTACAAATATCGAGTTTCTAAGTCGTTTCTTCCGGAAGTTGTTGTGTTTACGGTCAGCCTAACGGCCGACTGCGTAAACACAATAACTTCCGAAAGAAACAACTTAGAAACTCGATATTTGTAGAGACGGTTTGGACCATAATTACGAAGGCCGAGTTCGTGAATGGGTAAAATCCACCCAATGATTCCGCAGATATAATCATTCAAAATTTTATTTTTCCAATATTTCCAAAAATACAGATCAGATAGAATTGAAATCCAGTACTTCATCGAAAAATAACAGTTCGAAGTTTCTTACAGAATTTAATGAGGATGATATGATAAGAAAATCATAGACATTTTTTTTTCAAATTGTTCTAATGACACGATTATCACGAAATTCCGCAAGAAGTTGTCTTTCAGCATCTCAAAACTAGCTGTGAAGTTTTATCGGGACTGAATCAGAATTTCTCGAGTTATACCGAAAAAATCAACGATATCGAGAAGAAAACCTCGAAATTTGACATATTTTTTCCCGATATCTCCAAAACTTATGATCGTATCGAACTGAAATTTGGAACACTGCTGTGAAATATAAAGCTCAAAGTGTGGGTGGATATGATGCATGGTTTCCGGAAAAAAAATTTTTTTTAATTTACTGACAATATGATCCTGACGAAATTCGGTTCAAAGTTGCGCGTCGTTATACTCCATCTAACTGCAAAGTTTCAATCCAATCGCTCAAGTAGTTTCTGAAATAAAAAATAAATAACTTCAAAACTTCAAGTGCCTATAACTCCGAAACTATTCGACCGATTTGGCCCATTAACGAACTTAACCGCGGCATTCTGATGCGCAACCTGTCCTGAAAGTTTAAAGTTGCTAGCTTGCTTCTGTCGACAGTTATCGTGTCCTCGGCCGGCCAGCCGGACAGAATCGATTTTGACACCGGATTCTTCATCAGTGAGTCCAACCTAGTCGATTGAGACCATTTTCAGCTCAATCATCCAAAATTACAGACATTTGTACAAAACGATAGCACGCTGTTCCCCTAGAACATGCGCGCAAAAAGGGAGAACGCGCAATGTTACCAAGTTTTGATATTCAAGAATTCAGGGATAATAACACTGATATGGAGTGAGGAATGGAAAAATATGAATAATATCACGCATTCTCACAAAAGAACTAAGTACACCCCAAAAAAAAAGTCAAAAAACAATAACTGAAGCCTACAGAACGATATATGCATGAGATAATAACGAGGTTTCTTGAAATTTGAATGTGGTTGCCATGCCAAAATCCATGAAACCGTTATTTATCAGCCGACGGTACTTCTGCGCTTAAGTTAGAAGTCAATCTCTGATGGTTTTTTGTCGAGTTATTGATTAATCAAACAAAATTCTATATGGAGCGCATAGAAATGAAGCGAATTAATTTTCTTCTTATACTTGAGAATCATCACTGATTGAATTCTTTTTATTGCATTACTTCGCATCCCGCATAAAACAATCAATTTATCTCAGCAATTATTCGCAATTATAAGAAATCCACATGGTACCCATTACTTTATGGGTGCTTTTCATATCCTCTACCGAATAATTGCATGCTATCCAGCAATCAGAACAGGTACCTACAGCTCTGTTTTATTATGTCCGCTAATCGTTCATACAAGTAAACTATAAATCATCGGCAAATAAAATCCTGAAATTATAGCTGTTGTAATATATCAGTCTATAACTGGAATATGACTGTTTCCATGTGTACTGAATTAACGATTTATAGTACTCATTCATTCTAAAATTGTAGACGAAATGCACTTCTGAAGAATATTTCTAATCTTATTACATTCTGGTAGTTTGAGTAAACTTTTGAATGGTGTAATGACACCGAAATATATTGGGAGTGAAATTTGCTAATCTGTAAACGAAGTGAACATTGTTTTATAAGTTTTTTCTGGGTTTTCACTCCCAATATCTGAGAAAAAACTATTAAAAATCAAATAAAAATTGTTCATTCATGGAAAACGCCCTTGCTGATTGCAAAATTGAACTTTTTTTTGAGGACAGTTTCATGGAAAACAAGTTGCCTAAAAACAATACCGGAACATACAAACGATTAACATAGAGAACTGTGACGTTTCAGAGTAAAAATCTGACTCTTTTATCAGACAAACGAGAAAATTTTCGGAATTATTTTTTTTCGAAAGTTTCGTTTTGGGAGACTTTTCAAATTGACATTTTTAAGAAATCACTGCAACACCGATTCACTTGGTTTGAAAATTTTTAATTCTTCCTCTTTTTCAGGTATACTCAGCAAATATGATCCATTTCCACAGAACAATGAGCAAAATTACTCTCTCCAGTCAACAAAATGCAAGAGCACTCTTTAATTGTTTCGTTTTCAAATTATCTTGAACCCACATCAGTATTTTTGTATTGTACCAATCTACCATGTGATTCCAAATAGTTGCTATTTGAGATTTTTGTATGTATCTATTCCTTTATCACTTTTCTGATTTTTGTTACTGGTTAATTGGTTTGATTTTAATTAATATGGATCACAAATCATTTTTCAATTTCGCAAAATTTCGTTATGGACCTGTCATTGGAATAATAAAAAGATTCGAAATAATTTTTTTCAGTATTTTCTATTATGCGATCTTCTAATCATATGATGCTCACGAAATCCTGTAGAAACCTTCAACTTTCGAACGGAATCAGCTTGCGACTTGAATTTTTCAGGAAAATAGTTTTGTATGTACAGCCATCTGGAATTTCATTATATTTCCTAAATAAGTCAAAAAAGCTGATCCCATGGAATAGAAACTCGTAGTAGTAATCAAATGACTACACGCAATATGATAAATTTCAAAAACAGTCTCTAAGTTATTCCTTTCGAAAAAATTCAACTCGATCACAATTTCTTCATTACTATATCCAACACGTAATCATTTGAGACTCCAAACGGGAAAACTGAAGAAATTATGACGAAATATTCTCTACAAAAAGCGCGCTAGTATACAAAACCTTCAAGGTAAAAATTATTTCTCAATGAAAACGTTTATGATAAAAAATGAACGAAAAATTCCTTTCTTCTTTCGCTCCGTTTTGAAAGGGCTTCACAACAGAAATCAGTCATCAATGACCGAACGTATGAATAATGTCCGTTGGTCCTTGGTGCGTGCCAAACATAGGCGGGTACATAGGGCTTTACCACTCCTTGGACAAAGGTTATTTATAACATATTGAATTCCCGCCAGAATGCCGATTTTGGGATAGTTCAAGAGTGTTATCTTCCAACGAAATATACTAACGGCTAGTCGTAAACACAATAACTACCGATAGAAACAACTAGGAGACTCCGATATTTGTGATATATTTCAACATAATTAGGAAGTTTGAATTCGTGAATAGATAAAATTCACAAAATCAATCCATAGTTACCTACTCACCCAATTTTTCAAAAAAATACAGAAACAATCAAATTAAGATCTCCTATTTGGCGAAAAAGACTACTCAAAAGATCACGCGAAATCTGACTAGGTTTGCGAGATAAATATTTTTTAATTCTTCTTGATATACAACAAGCGTGAATTTGAATTTCCCAAAAAGTATTATACTTCAAAGACTACTCGTATATTTTCACACAAAATTTATATAAACTTTGTGAGGAGATTCAGTTTTTGAATTTCCTGTTCAGTGTTTGTATTTTCCAGGAAGGGATGAAATTGAACATAAATCATTATGAATATTATTCAGATTTAGTGTGGGTTCAAAAATATCAAATGTAACAAAAAATATTATTGGATCAAGAAAATCTGAGGATCATTATTATTGGATCAATAGAATCTGAAGAAAAAACAGTGTTGAACAATGTTATTTTGTTCTTTTTTCAATTTGTTATATTTCCATTTCCTGGAAATCACTCTTTCTGATTCCTGATTTTTTTGCTCTGTAATATCATTGGTGCTACCCTTGTTTAGGTGAAATGATTGGTTTCAATTTGAAATATATTATATTTTGGAAGGCATCCCTAATCTGTGAAATAGAAAATTGAACTGTACGATTATCACAATAAATATGAATTATTTTAATTTTGAAATGCTGAATGATATACCCGATACATACGATGACATATGTCAAAAAACTGTGAAAAATAATTTCCATGCCACACATCAGAACAGAGAAGCAATGCCGAAATTCAATGCAATAGACGACTTCGGCCCAAGTTACCAAGTTTCTTCACAAATTTACTATCACTGGGGAACGGGAATTTCAGGACAAATTCGACATGATAAGGTTCGCGTTATTTTTGAATATCCGTAAAAGATGTCTCGGCTCCTCAAACGAGATAATTCCTTCCAAATATAGGTTTTTGTTAGACTGAAATTAAAGTTGGGATTCCTGATTTCATGTTAATAGTGACAAGTTTATAAAGGATATGTTCCGCAAATCAACTTGGTTATTTCGGTTGCAGGTTTTTCATTCTGTAAATATGAAATATTCGGTTGGTTCCTGAAAAAAAAGGTTGATTAAGGAATTTGATTGATGAAAAAGCAACCTTTCTGTCACCAGAACATAGACATATTAAGTCTATGCACCAGAACGACAATCAATGTTTTATGGTAACATATCCATAGCATAGAACAATCTTTATTTACCTTATGATCCATAGACCATACCTTGTAATGTTTCCATTGTTGATTGTTGTCGCCTCTATGTTCTATGGATCATAAAGTAAATAAAGATTGTTCTATGCTATGGATATGTTACCATAGAACATTGACTGTCGTTCTGGTGACAGAAAGAACGTTTTTTCATCAATCAAATTCCGTACTTAACCTTTTTTTCAGGAATCAACCGAATACTTTATATTTACAAAACGGAAAATTAGCAACCGAAATAACCAAGTTGATTTGCGGAACATATCCTATATAAATTTGACAAATTCAACATGAAATCAGGAATCCCAACTTAAATTTCAGCGAATCAGAAATGATCTTAACAAAACCCTATATTTGGAAGGAATTATCTTGTTTGAGGAGCCGTGACATCTTTTAGGTACGGATATTTATAAATAACGCGAACCTTATTATGTCGAATTTGTCCTGAAATTCTCGTTCCCCAGTGATAGTACATTTGTGAAGAAAATTGTGGGTTGGCAACTTGGGCCGAAGTGGTCTATTAAATCGATTACATAGGGTGACAATTTTTCGCAAAATTACTTGAAAATATAGGAAATCGCATTATCTCTGTCATATTCACCTTCCTTGAAATTAATCACATCATTAAGTATGAAATACTTCTAATTCAACTGAGAAATGCGAAATCTTGAAATCCCTATCAAAAAAAAATTCGGTACGCCCATGATATCTACCCCATGTGCACACATAATACGAGTCCTACTAGCAGCTGTTCCCCGTCTCTAAACGGAGAGACCGTTACAACTACCAGTCAATGATAGACCCTGTTCTCAAATACATCGAAATCCTACTCAAATATCTGCACAGTGATAAAAGTGAAATCGCAACAAATAGTGCCGTTTAATAAAATATGTTCAATGAACCGAAATAAGTGAAGGATATTCAAATATGGCCAGAGCTACCAACGGCAACTATTATACGAATCCAGCTTTCTGTCAACAGAGTGAGTTTTACAATTATCAAAACAAAGCCCTAAGTAGAACCCAAATCAGTCCACGAAAACCCCCTATCGGTGCCCAAACATCTCACAGAGTTCTCGACCACTCAGTGCATGAGGATCATAACCATAATGACTCCTACGAAGAACAGGAATTTTACGAGGAAATGCTCGTAGACGATGCTGGTATTGTGAAAGAAAAGAAGATCGTCGTAGTTTCCCAAACCCAAAGCGAGGGAAGAAAATACATACAATCACAGCAAAACTTGGCGAAAAGTTTGGAGGTGACCTACTCTAGTTCTGAAGAAAGACCTGCTAGAAATCATAGGTACGAATACATTCCTTTGACTGAACATGTATCCCCTAGCAGAGAAAAAACCACGGAGACGAGGCTACAAGCGGAAACTACAGGATCAAGATATGCTGTTATAGATGTTGATGAAGACACGGAATCAACAAGTAAGGGTAGATATGCCTTAGTTCCTATTGAAGAGTTACAAAGCCAGCACAACCAAATACAACGAGCTACTGCCAGGATGAAATCAACGCCAAATCTTCACAGGTACGAATACATCGACGACGTAGATTACAATGATTCTATTGACCAAGACTGCCACCATTCGAGGACTTACTCAAGAAATCACATTAGTCGGCATAATTCTCCTACAAAAACTCCAATTCATAGCCCTATACCTCGAGCTGTGTCACCACGAGGTCCCAGGTACGATTACATCCAAGACCCTGTCCAAGATCGTTTCGTACAGTACGGCAACATGACACCAACCCAGAAACTGCACGAAATACTATCAACACCAAAAAGGACACCTGTCAGGCAACAACAAATTCCTCAGAATATGCTATCGCCAGGATCCCAAAGACGGACCCATAACATTCCAAGAACTCCTGTGATAAACGATCCTTTCATAACCCCAAAGAAAATTTCGCCCAAAAAGAAAACTCCTCTGAGGAATCCCAAAGCTCAACAGAAACTTAATTACTCAATAGGTTCGAGGCAAATGACTCCAGGCAAAAACAGCAAACATACAGCGATAATTGCTCCGATTTGTGCGAGTCCAGTTCAGTCTGTTTACAGTGAAACTACTTATTCCAGCAAAGCAGAGTCTTGGATGAATGTGAGCGTGGAAAAGCCACCTGTTCAAGCAACCCTTGCGTTGGCAGCTCTTATGATGTTTGTTTGCGGGGGACTTTCGTCGGGGATGTGCTTCTACATGATGTCCTTGATTGGAAAAGTGTACTATTTGGAGTTTGGCATCGTGTCAGGATTTGCTTGTTTAACTCTTGGTGTGCTCGGATTCAGGACGAGACATTGTAGCTGGTTGCCAAACAGGAATTATATTTCAGGTTAGTAGAGCTAGGTACTTTCTGCGCGCATGTCCTAGGGGAACAGCGTGTTATCGTTTTGTCAAAATGTCTGTAATTTTCGATGATGGAGCCGAAAATGGTCTCAAACGACTAGATTGGATTCACTGATGACGAATTCGGTGTCAAAATCGATTCTGTCCGGCCCGCCGTGGACACGATAACTGTCGAACGGAGTGAGGTAGCAATTTGAAACTTTCAGGGTAGGTCGCGCATTGGAATGCGGTGATTCAGTTCGTTATTGGACCAAATCGGTCGCACAGTTTCGGAGTTATAGCAACTTGAAATTTTGAAGTTATTTATTTTTTATTTCAGAAACTACTCAAGCGATTGGATTTAAACTTGGCAATTAGGTGGAGTATAACGACGCGCAATTTTGAGACAAATTTTGTCAGGATCATACTGTCAGTAAACTGAAAAAAAAATTTTTTCATAATTTTTCCCCAAAAAATTATCCCATACATTGGAATGCACAGCCTAGCCTGGAGTATTTCTTTTTTCGTGGGAACAATCCATAAGAATTGGATTTTTCATAGGATTCTTTAAGTTGAACCTTATCGTTTAAGAATAATTTGAGGACAACATTCGAAGGAAACAGTGTTCTCTAAAATACGCAAAAAATAATATGAACTTTTACTCCAATAGTTTATCGCAGAAATTGTTTTTTTCAGGGTACATCGTTCTGAGTGTCTTCAGCCTGCTGACCTGCGCAGCCTTGTTGATTCTTCTCTTCATGCAACCAAGACCAGGAACTCCATTGGCAGACATGACATCCGGAGCAGTTTGCGCCATTTCCGTTCTTTCGTTGTGTCTAGCGACAACTGGTGTGGTCTCAAGTTATTGTTGTTCAGTACCACCCCCAGATAACAGGGTTCAACACTGTGCCCAAGGATTTGTTGTATAGAGGCAGAACATGAAAATTTAAGCTTTCGACAGTGGAAAACCATCGAAATTAACTTTTTCACCACCAGTACCAGTTTAAGGAATAAACAGACAGGCGAAATTCGTTCCTTAGATAATGATCCTGAGGTTATATAGGTACCACCAGAAATGTTTAATGCTGAAGTGTACCAAACTGACATTGTCTGATTTTCTTCTTGGTTCTTGGCCGATTTTGAATAGACGACTTCGGCCCAAGTTGCCAACCCACAATTTTCTTCACAAATTTACTATCACTGGGGAACGGGAATTTCGGGACAAATTCGACATGATAAGGTTCGCTTTATTTATAAATATCCGTAAAATATGCCTCGGCTCCCCAAACAAGATAATTCCTTCCAAATATAGTTTTTTTTTAGGCTGAAATTTAAGTTGGGATTCCTGATTTCATGTTAATAGTGTCAAGTTTATAAAGAATATGTTCCGCAAATCAACTTGGTTATTTCGGTTGCCGGTTTTCCGTTCTGTAAATATGAAATATTTGGTTGGTTCCTAAAAAAAAGGTTATTTACGGAATTTGATTGATGAAAAAGCAACCTTTATTCTATCACCAGAACATATTGAGTCTATGCACCAGGACGACAATCAATGTTTTATGGTAGCATACATAGTAATTTTTCCATGGTTGATCGTTATCTCTTCTATGTTCCATGGATCATAAAATAAATAAAGATTGTTCAATACTATGGATATGTTACCATAGAACATTATCTGTCGTTCTGGTGCAGAATGAACGTTTTTTCATCAATCAAATCCCGTAATTAACCCTGTTTTCAGGAACCAACCGAATATTTCATATTTACGGAATGAAAAACCGGCAACCGAAATGACCAAGTTGATTTGCGGAACATATCCTATATAAATTTGACACTATTAACATGAAATCAGGAATCCCAACTTAAATTTCAGCCAATCAGAGATGATCTCAACAAATCCCTTTATTTGAGGAGCCGAGGCATCTTTTACGGATATTTATAAATAACGCGAACCTTATCATGTCGAATTTGTCCTGCAATTCCCGTTCCCCAGTGATAGTTAATTTGTGAAGAAAATTGTGGGTTGGCAACTTGGGCCGAAGTCGTCTAAATAGTACACTTACGACAGTAACAACAATAACCAATATTCCAAATTTTACGGTTACCATTTCACACTGGATATTGGGAATATCAGTGCTTCCATAACTCAAAACTTAGGGAGGTAGAACCAATCCTCATAACTGTGGTATTAACTTACAAGCGTGTTATTGCGTGAAAAGGTTCATTTTAGGGTTCAAATATTTTGTTAGAAAGTCTCACCTTCGAAACAGCTTGTAAATCTATTTTGATGCGCATGGATATTCTCTGAGATTCCAAGATTATGCTCCATCTTTTAGGTTTTGTGCTGGAATATAATTATTTTCGATAGGATTCCTAATATGAATAAAATTGAATCTTCATCTAGTCATGTTTTAGGTCTCCCGTTCTCCCCTATATTGACTAAATTTCTGTGGGAAGACACCTGTTGTCCCAAATCTTTTTTTCAAGAACGAAATAATTTGCAGAAATAACTCAGATATGTCCTAGAATTCTTGCTGATTTATTTATTGGGGTCTCAGCGAAAAATATTGCCAAAATTTGCGACATTTTGATGAATAAATGGGATGTTGATTCTATTTATTGACCAAACAAAATATTTATTGATAGATATTGTTAAAATGAATCGTTTATATCGAACAAGAAATTCTGGAGAATCCATTCATATTGAGAAAAAAAATATATTTCCTAAAGTCAATGTACCTGAATCAACTCAAAAAATTTCGGAAAAAATATGATCGATATGTACGATTCAAATACTATATGAGAGAATTAAACAAAAATAATTACTTTGTAAAAATATATTTCCTATTTTAAGTGTATAACAATGTTATCTCGTCTTATGCATATATTTAATACAATAAAAGCCTAAGTAAGAAAATATTAATTAATTCAATTACAAACATATGAAAGACATCAAAATAATATAACAAGGCTTCTCAAAAATAGTCATAATTTGAGCAACAACCGGTTATTGATATCAGCACTTGAACAACAAAGAGAAAAAAAAAGAATGATATCTTCAGGGCAGTAGAGAATTCCCACAATAAAAGACAATATGATGTAATCAGAGAAAAAATCACAAAATTTCAATTGTGCACAAAAATGTACAAATTCTAAGTAGAAAGCCTTACAATGGGTAGATCTTTTTAAAATTCGCAATAAACCCTAGTTAAGAAACAAACTCACTATAAATAACATCAAACTATTAAATAACCTAAAAATATAAACTTATCAGAAGAGCTTAACAATAATAACTAGTATTTGATGTTTCTGTTGAGAAAAATATCAATTCGAAAAATATATTGTGGACTCACATCTTCAAAAAATTTAACATTAACAATCAATAAATTTTCAAATGACATTGAAGTACGGATTCTGGTATTGCTCCTGGCAATTTTTAATTGTTTACGTGGAATGTGTGATATGTGAAATTAGTGTGCAGTCTTTGGAAGGTAATGAATATCAGGGTGAAGACAATCCATTAGGTATTCATAGGTTCCTCAGTGAAATATGTATGACTCAGGGCATCTAAGGCTCTTATTCTCTTAGTTGGATCAAATCGGAGCATACTCTGAAAGTTGAATTAAACATAATAATCCGCAGAGCTAGCAGTTGCCTTGCAAGTTACAACATCCGTAAAGACAAGCTGTGTACAAGAAGAATGGCAACAATGTAGAAATGTCCTAGCAAGTTGGTTGAACTATTCAATCAATTTTTAAGAGAATAAAATCATCGGTAAACCCGCAAGATTTCCCGTCGCCGAGATATTAAAAAGATATTTACATCATTGTATGCAGTGTGTTTTTCTAAATAAAAAATGTGAAATCGAACATAGGCGGTCTCCCTTAATTTGGAAGATACGGGCCCCCAAAGTTCCAAAATGAGTCGTTTTCAGGTCCCTTTTTCCACCATAAAAACGATCTCTCACTTCATCTGTATAGTTCATAAACCACGTTTGAACCTTCAACCAACAATAAGCGACACTTTTTTTCAAGAAAAATCAATATTTAATGAAAAAACAATGAAATTACTGGACAACCACTTAACCTCTATTCCTTCTGATTTCAACTCAGTCCAAAAGTGAAGTTTGGCAATGGCGCGAATTTCATCGGTCGGAATCGTGCCATCGTGCGTATTCGTGAATGCGAGTGCTGACGAGAAAATGAAATATGTTCTTAGTTCTTACTGTTTACTGCGAAACTCTAAATCTTCCAATAGGAGAATTCGTTTCTAATGAAATCTACAAGGTTGACACGCATAGTAATGGAATGAGAATACACCCTGATATATATTTCAACGTACATTTTTTTCATATGTGATAGGTCGCGCCCTTCCCAGATTTCCAATGAAATCGAGGTGATTATATAACCCATTTTTTTGGAATTCCTGAATCTCATTCTAAACTGGGACCATCTCGAAGACACAACAAAAAATGAAGTAGATAACAACCTCCCTATTTTGAAGGGGATAGAAAGAAAGTTCAAACGAAAATATTGAAACAACAATTAAATACAGATTTTTCTGTATAACCTTTACATAATATCTTTCGATATTGATTTGATATCTTACGATATACTTTTATGTCTTCGACGTACTACGTCTTCAATGACAAAATTATTATATCAACTGGCATATAATGATCAAAGTAAAAAACTTGAGAAAAGTGTGAAAAAATGAAATACAACCTAAAAACAATACTAGACACAGTGTTTCATCTTCTATCTTTCGATTTAGAATCATCAGTAGCATTTATTCTATATTATACATCAAAAACTCACCACGTGTTTTGTTACGTTCACTTCACTTCAATAACGGAAAAGAGCAGGTTTAAGTCCATACGCATGCTTGTTAGAATTGTGCATAGAAACAATAATGCCACAGATTTTACTTACACCTTCTTCTTTCCTTGACATATGAAATGCGGTAAAAAACATTTTCCAAAATCTTTATAACCTCAAAAATTAAATGACAGTTGATATTGACCCTTGAAAACTATAAGTTTTCATTCAAATATTAAATTCAAAACAAACTGTTTTGAATTTAAAAATTTTTAAGAGAATAAAATCATCAAAAATTATGTATAAAGACGGAACGATTGAAAGAACCTCTTAAAAAGCTAAAGTTGAGTGAAAATAATATATTGTTCAATGTTTTACACATAAAATGTAGGTCCCTCTATCCACATAGAACTAGTACTCACCATTATGAGATCTTCAGCACTTGTGCAAAGGTTGGGAATTAGCTGCGGGACTCCAATGGGATCGACTATTTCGAAAGAATCATACTTCACAAGAGCGTTTTCTTTAGGCCACTCATCTCTCGGTGGTTTTCCTAATATTCTGAGGAGTACCAAGGAAAAACATTAGAAATATTGAATCCCAAATATGAAAAGAACTTACTTGAAAATTCTGTTCAATTGATCACCTTCAGATGTTCCACAAAATAATGGGTTGAGCTTGTATAATTCAGCTATAATGCAACCCACTGACCATATATCTACTGGGGTTGCATAGGTAAGTCCTAATAGAACCTCTGGAGCACGATACCATAACGTGACTACCTGAAATAGTCCCGATACTAATTCATTTCAATCAAAGAAGAAAGAAATATTATTGAAAATTAACGTAATCACAAGGACAAATATCCGTCGATTATTATTGAAAATCTTCATAATTACCACTGAAGTAAGCTGCATCTCAAAATCATAGGTTTTGGCCAATCCGAAATCGGCAAGCTTAATATGACCATCACTAGTAACCAACAAATTCTGAGGTTTCAGATCCCTATGCACTATTCGATTGGTGTGAAGAAAATCCACACCATTGAGTATTTCCTTGGACATATTTCTTATAGTATTTGTCGGTATTCCACCCCGACTCACAGCCTTGTCCATGTAAGCTGCAAGATCCTGCTCTACGTGTTCAAATACCAAAAACATAATCAGTTCCTTTTCCTTTAGTTGGCCATGGCAAATATCAAATAATCGTACAATGTTTGGATGTTCATAAGTATCAAGTTGTTTCAATAAAGAAATTTCTCTTAGCGTATTTTTGGGAATACCATCTTCGGTCAGTTGAACAACGACTTTCTTGAGTGCTACGATTTTTCCAGTATTCTTGTCTCGAGCTTTGTAAACTGTCCCATATGCACCTGAAAATATATTAAGTTAATATCTGGCAACAAACAAATGCAATGGTTGTTCAATCATCCCAAAGTCGCTTTACACGTGTTCAAAAAAGAATTGTGTAGTAGTAGCATAGAATTGTTGATTCTCATTCATCACATGAAAAGCAACTAGTGGTTAGAACATAAGTAGTAGTTTTCGAGACACAACATTCAAGAATATCAAAGCACTCAAAATGCATCTCAAGAAATGCTTTAAACATTTTCGGTGAACTTTATGGTTGTTTTATTAAATATGATCACAATTGTTCCAATTGGATATTATTGATACGTGAAGAAGGTTAATTTTGAAATATGACTACTTCTTATGAGAAACTTCTAAACTGTTAAAAAAAGATTGATCCTTCTAGTTTTATTTCCTTCCTCAATAAGTCTGACTGAAACCCAAAATATTTTTGGGACCCTGATCTGATGGTTTTATTGTAATCTGGCCGGTACTATGCTGTAAATGAAACCAACCTCTTCCAATGGTCAAAAGTTCATCATATTCCTTCATATCTGAAGTGCTTATTCTTCTATCCTCCATGTTTGTATTATACTTTTGTACATACACTATTGAAACATTTCTTAGTATGAATGAATTGATGATTACGAACTTCCTAGCCAAGCAGCGAGAATGAACTTCTAGTTACGGCACAGAACACAAATTTACAGTTGATAAGTTAACCTATCTTGCCGCACAGCAGGTGAAAGCATAGAATAACATATCCTGTCACAGAATAGAGACATACAGGACCATAGACAAATAATAGAGATTAGTTAATCTATGAACAGGACATAGAATTCGTAACTACTGCTAAGCGATACGCCCTCTGGCGATAGAAATTCGAACACTTCCAAGCTAGTAGTTTTTCGACGTGCCTGTTATTCTAACGTAATTTGCTTACTTTTGGAGTTCATTTTCAAGCTTTTGTGTTGTTCTCCGAGTTGAAATTCAGGTATACTGAAAGTATTTGTAATATTCATCAATCGATTCCTTTCTTTCCGATTAAAATTTTCGATTGTATTAATTCGAAATGGCATCCTCCCGAAATGACTTTTGTTGTGTGCCTCAACTCAATGTTATTCATGTTCAAAGAAGAAAGGATCATCTACTGCCTCAAGTTTTCATTTTTTCTAAGGCCAAATGAAAGTAAATTTGATTTGGAAACAGCATTTGGCGGGGAACTCAAAGATAGAAGAAAGGCCTGGATTTTGAAATTGAAGATTGGACAACAGTTCACGAATACATGAAAGTATGTTCACTGCATTTCTGCAGATGTTTATATTCATAAAGGTAAATTACAATGTATTCATTTAGAAACAACTTCATGTCCAGATATTTTAGGAGAATGAAAATAAAGCAATTTTGATAAAAATGCTGATCCTGCATAGAAACTACCGAGCACTTCTGCAGCTATTTACTTCACACGCTACACAAAATCATATTCAAAGAGAGTGATCTGGTTGAAAACCTGACATAAACTAAATATACTGTTATAGTTGATAATAGCTAAAGTTATTCATATAAATACATCGATATTTTTCATTTCTATATAGGTAGGTTGAACCAGCTGTTACATTTTTCATTCTGCGTATCTATAGCTGCTGATAGGAAAATAAATTTAATTATATGTCTATCTATTTCCTTTCATTTCTGTCCGAATACGATGCAAAAAAACTCAAGCAGAAAAGTTGTCTTCTCATTTTATTGATTCACTTGTTTGTGAACAAAGAGAACGAGTCATATCATTCAGACTGATTCTAGATTTACCACATAAAATTGCTTGCATTCAGCACTTCTTCACATTAATAAGAGTCTTTGAATAACTTATTTATTAGTATTTGGGAATTGAAATTGACCAACACTTGAAATGGGATCAGCACATGATATATTTAACAAGAAAACTGCGTGGTATTTTGTACAAATTTAAATATATAAAAAATAGCATAAGTAGTACTAAACACCTAAATATCTTATACAATGCCCTCGTGCAACCCCAGTTATTATATGGTGTAATCGGTTGGGGCGGAGTACTAGACAGCCACAAAAGAAGACTGGATGTGCTTCAAAAGTATTTTCTCAAAATAATATAATACATGGTAAAAAAATAACTTTCCCTAGTAAACAACTTTATGAACTGGCCAGGGTACCCGATGTAAGGCAGTTGTTTGCTCTGAAGATTGTTATGAACATCTTTGAGGGAAAAATCCATATAAAAAAGAAGGACCACCAATATCATACCAGAGCTGCCAAAAGAAACTTTGATCGCCCAAGATCTATAAAAAAAATTGGCCAAAGATGCTGCACCTATATAGCTCCAAGGCTGTTTCTCCTAGTGCCCGAAGATTTAACTGAACTAAAAAATAAACGATTTTTCAAAAATAAATTGAAAAAATGGATAATGAATTTTGATAGAACGGAAATACATAAAACAATAAATCAGACTCAATAATGAATTCCCGATTTTTGACATGACTTTTAGAAAATGAATTTGACGGTTACCCGGACGTGACAGTGAAGAAGGATGGATTGAGACGTTTTTTGTAGACTGACATGGTAAACAATATCTGCATGCTCATATCTGCGACAGAGGTTTTTGGGAGTGTACAAAACAAGAAAATTATTCATTTTGCGGCGTGTTTAAAGAAAAATGTTATGTTCAGTAGGGGGAGACGGGGTACTTTGATACAGGGGGCACATTTATACAGTATCAATATTTCAAGAGAGAAAAGGGTTATGAAGGATGTCGCATACATATAGTACTCAAGAATACCCCCAAGAAAAGCAGTTATAACAACGCTTCACGCCAGTCCGCCGTTTGGCGTTGACGAGCACTAATGTGTTAGTGCTGCCGCCTAATAAAATTTTATCCGTGATGCAAACGTGTCTTAGCAAAGTCTAATTAGTGATTTTTGTTTTTCTATCCTACCAAAGGTAAGTTAATATATCCAGAATTGTCCTCAAATATTTTTGTCAGTAAAATATCAATGAATAATTCAATAAATTAATTATTAATGAAAATAAGCTGTTGGGGCAATTTGATTCAGTAATGTGCGGGGCACAATGATGCGTATCAATCTGCCCCATCTGCTTCGTCATAAATATATAATAGCCTTCAAATTCTTTTCCTAGAAAATGATCCGCACCTACAAGCCCAAGACTGAAAGGAACAATGTTAACGAAAATAACATACAAGATTCAATACGTGAAGTTCAGTCAAGAATATACACCGAAACCCCAGATAAAAATAGGCTCGAAATCTTACAGATAGAAAAAGAAAGAAAAAAGCAATTACAGAAAGTAAAAGAAATTTAAAACATTTACGCTTATCCGAAGTGAAGAACAAGAGAGTGAAATGTTTGCCATCAGAAACAGATTCCGATTCTAATCAAGATGAATTGTTGATGACAAGTGAAGATGAAGACATAGAAATGGCATCTGAAACAGAAGATGAGGTAATTTGTGAGACTGTTAACACAGAAGCTATAAATTCCGGAGATTTCTTGCTGACTAAATTCGAGAAAAAAAAAACTTCATTACGTTGCCAAAGTCATTTCAAAGTATACTATGACTGAATACCAAGTATATCATCTCAGGAAAAAAACGGGGTGTTCAAAGTTTGTTTTTCCAATTGTAGAAGATCAAGCAAGTGTTGATATCACAGACGTAGTTTTGTAATTGCCGAAACCAATTTTCTTCAAAGGCACATCTCGTACATCATCTCTTTACTCATTTTCAGTAGACCTATCTAGATATAATGTTCAGTAGGTGCGAGAATGTTTTAGTTTTTGAGATAATAAGTATTTTATGATTATTTCTGTTGAATATTCAAAGGTCAATAAAACTTTGTGATACTTCTGACGATATATTTAGGGGAACCCGTCTATTATTTTAAGAGGAGGTTTTATTATTGTATTCGATCGTTATCATGTTCAAGGTTCTTGTCTTGTTTCTCATTACTCAAATGGTTATATCATTCTGAAAAACTAAGATGAAGTCAATGAATAAGGCAATATAGTTTTTTTTTGCTGAATTTTGGGAAGAATCTTGTAAGACTGATTGTAAGTGACGCTTTTGTATGCATATAAAAGTTGATTTTGTGATAGGTTTTGGCATTTCCCACCGATTTCAATGTTGTATCAAAATGCCCCACCCTGTGTATAAAAGTGACCCTTAGGTGGGGCAGAATGATGCAAATCCGTTATTTTACTTAAAAGATTATATATGAATGTCTAAAAGTTTATTGTGGGCAATTCGTAACAAAAATTGAAGATGAAATATTAATCAATGCACACGTTACAATAATTATTCAAATATGATGCTTTTAGTCTATTCGAAAAGAGTTTGAATTTTTGTGCATCAATGTGCCCCCTCTCCCCCTACTGTGCACAGTTAATATTCAAAAATTAACTCTACAGTATCATATAGTTTATTTTGTAGATTTTTTTCTTGAATAAACTCTCTTATTATTATTATTATTATTATTGAGGTGCCTATCTTTCCAGAAATTAAAGTAAACTTAAATATTGGTTCATTTCGATCCACCAAGCAACAGACACACAGTTTGTAAACAAAGAACAAGTCGTATCATTTGGACTGATTCTAGATTTACCGCATAATATGGCCTGCATTCAGCACTTCTTCACATAAATAAAAGTCCTTACATTACTTATTGAGATGCCTATTTTTCCAGAAATTCAAGTAAACTTAGATATTGGTTCATTTTGATCCACCAAGTAACATACACTAAAATAACACCGAAATTATCCTCCAAGAACGATTTAAAGTACGATGTTATATCGTGATCCAAACGAAAAGTTCCTTCTCAAGAAATCTTACACAAAATTATAATAATTTCTTTAAATATTCAAGCTCTGCTTAATAAATATTCGTTCTCCAGCACATTTATCTACGGTTTGTTTACATAAAACTACTAGCTTGGACAGGTTCCAAATTTATCCGTTAGGGCGCTGTCATCTTCGCAGAAGTTCCCAATAATATAGCCAGATCATTTATTTATGACCACAGAAGATAAAGCCACAGAACATTAAAGATAGTGAGAATGCCATAGAGAAGGGAAAATTTATCTTTGTATAGAAAAATATCTATGAATCTGCCCTAGACAAGATAAAATCCACATAAATCTAATTCTTTTTGAATGAATTCTGTTTGATTTTATTGTTCATCAACTTCTTGCAAATTGTTACATGAAATTTTCAAAAAATGTAAGTAAAAAGTGTTTTTTACATCATTAGCCAGTATTATAATAACATGAATGGCACGCATATTATGTCCCCAGAGGAAGAGGGAATATCTATTTTTGAATTTTCAGACCAAAATGGTCCCAACTAGAGATCAGATTCAATTTAAATTTGGTAATTGGATACAAAATGCCGACAAGAAGATTTTGTGAGGATCGAACTTGAGGATTTCATCGTAAGGAATGGTATGATCGCGGATAATGAACAATTCTGATATTTTTCAGATTATATTTTTTAACAAGTTTCAATTAATCATCCGAAAAAGTAAGCTCAAATTGAATTATGGCCCTTTCCTCCAGTTATCACTTTCCAAAATTCTACCTCGTCTCAAATCAGCAACCACAATATTGTGAGATTCTGCGTTGGTCATCATTCTTTCCAAAGTAGGGTACAATACAGCCTTTTCCTTGTGAATTTTCATTATTCTAATATTCATTTCCTTCAGAAAAGCGGTACAATGTTTGACATCCTTTCTGGACAGCGTAAATATTTCAGATATCTCTAAAGAAACAACGGTTAATTTCGCTAGTCCCCCAGTTTTAGTTATGGATAAATCACCAAAGTGGTCTCCATCTTCGAAATGCAAAATTTCCACTGCATTCGGACCGAAATGTGCTGACAGTGTTCCAAAAGATACCCAGAACATCTTGGTGAGTGGTTCACCGAATTTCAACACGACATCATTGGGAAGGTAGATTTCTCTCTTCATGTAAGCTAATATACTTCCAAGTACACCTTTTGGCATACCTTGAAGTAGCGGAACTTTGTCCATTACATTCCTACACCCGTATAAAATAACTTCGTTTCTGAGGTGATCAGAGAGAGTTGCAAGAATAACATCTTCTTTAAAGTATCTTCTATGATATTTGTAGTCATGGTAGATGTTCAAACGTTTCTTCAGATTCTCTGGTAAATTCTTGGATTGAGCGTACTCACTCACTTGATAAATCCATTCTTCATACATTGTTTGTGAAGCAGTGTAAACTCCAAATATTTCCAACAGTTTTGCAGTCGCAAGAATACAGACAACGTAACCAAACATCATAATAATCGCGCATAAAATCTTCTCTAAGGCTAGTTCTATGGGTACGTAGCCTTCGCTGGCTCCGAAATAGTGACATGTGGCAACTGTGAGGAGAGTAATGAATGAATTGTGAAACGAATCCTGAGGCTCGATTATTTTTGTGCCAAACTTTTTTACGGAATGGGGAGCTCTATTTCTCAAGAAGGAATTTTCTGGTAAACCATCGTATGTGTAATAGAATACATTAAGGAAGAACAAAGCACAGGTGGCCCAAAATATAAGGTACATGTTGATGATGAACACGAGAAACCAAGAATAGATCCACTCGCGCACATTCAAATCGTTAAATATGTTGTTTAGATATTTGAAGAAATCTCCTATCCTCAAAACTCTGAGGACCTTGCACAAATTCAAAGCTATCCAACGGGATTGTCTTACATTAATTCGTAACCATCTTTTTATTATTATAGTAAAAGGTATGCAAGCTATCCATTCTGGTGACGAATAAGTCAAAATCCTTTTCTTGAAAATTTCTCTAGGTGCTAAAACAATTTCCTTCGATAAAGGAACGACGTATCCTATGGTTAATGTGACGGAAGCATTGATGAAGAATAAAACATCCAGGGTCATCTGGAATAGGAATATAGGGTGATAAGCGGGACTGATTGCGGAAAAAGACCATGCTATAGGATCTGTTACGAAACAGAACAACCACATCAAACATAACATTCTTTCTCTATATATAGCGAATGTACTGAAAGGATGAATTGTCATCGGGTATCTTAAGGCATGTCTTCTCTTCTCTGCCTTTACGGCAGCGTAGCTTCGGAAGAATTCTTTGGTTCTCCTTGAATTTTCGTTCAAATAGATGAATTGACGGATTGATCTCAGCCATTTTCCTGTTTTGCCTAAATACGGAGGGTTATCTAGGAGAATATCGTCAGATACTCGTGTTAGTTCACAAAAGTGTTCGAAATATCCAAATTTCTTAGGGGTTTTACTCATACTGCATTAAACGTCAGAATGACATTGAAAATCTGTTAACTTTTTGCTTCAATATTTAAATGTATGGTGGTAATTCTATGTTTAATATTTAGGTTCGGTGTACACATCCGGTTTTTCAGCTCCGGCGCCGTTACTGGAACGGGTCAGTTCAATGCACACTTGTTCTTAAAAGTTCCGGCGCCGTTTCGAAGCCGGTTCAATTAAATTCATTATCATTTAGTTCATCGAATTTCGAATTATTATCGCCTGCATTAAATTGTTGCATTTCATTTCTGGAAACCAAAATTCTATCGATATCCAGGAAATTGGTCAATTTGACTTTAATTGGTTTTTCTGTTTCGTAACATTTTCGAATAAGTCGATATTCACATGAATAAAAAAAGTATATGCTAATGGAAATGTGTTCAAGGTTCTCTAGAATATTATTTAATTTCAAGGAAAATTCTTAGACTAAGATACAGGCATAGTAGGCAACAGCTGAGATGATTATTCTAATCATCTCAACAACAGCAATCCCCTTGAGGTGCCAACGAAAAAGTTTATCGAATTATTAACGCCTGAATAAAATTGCTGCATTCGATTTCTGTTAACCAATATTTTATTCGCATCCAGGAAATTGATTGTTGGTCAATTTGACTCATTTCGTTTCCTAACATTTTTTATGTCGATGTTTACATGAATAAAGAAAACCGCAGATAAAGGTTATGTATGCGAAACCATAAAGAAAACTCACGAATTAGGGTTATTTTCTTCTTCCTTGTAGTTCTCAAGTCTCAAAATACAGTGTTGTCAGCTCTAAAATCACCAATTATGGAAGTCCATGATAGCAATATTGTTATGACGAAATTCATAACAAACATTGCTATAACACTCGTAAGAGAATACGTAACACCATGGCCATATTGCTATAAATTAGAAAGATAGCAATATGACTAGGATAGCAAGGTTCATAGCAATACGCAAACAGAATCGACCTGGATATTTTCGTTTGAACTTTCTTTCTATCCCCTTCAAAATAGGGAGGTTGTTATCTACCTCGTTTTTCGTTGTGTCTTCGAGATGGTCCCAGTTTAGAATGAGATTCAGGGTATTCCAATAAAATGCGTTATATAATAAACTCGATTTCATTGGAAATCTGGGAAGGGCGCGACCTATCACATATGAAAAAAATGTACGTTGAAATATATATCAGGGTGTATTCTCATTCCATTACCATGAGTTTCAACCTTGTAGATTTCATTAGAAACGAATTCTTCTATTGGAAGATTTAGGGTATCGCAGTAAACAGTAAGAACTAAGAACATATTTCATTTTTCTCGCCAGCAATAATCCCATTCACGAATACGCACGATGGCACGATTCCGACCGATGAAATTCGCGCCATTGCCAAACTTCACTTTTAGTCTGAGTCGAAATCAGAAGGAATAGAGGTTAAGTGGTTGTCCAGTAATTTCATTGTTTTTTCATAAAATATTGATTTTTCTTGAAAAAAGGGTTGCTTTTTGTTGGTTTAAGGTTCAGAGGTGGTTTGTGAACTATACAGATGAAGTGATAGACCGTTTTTATGGTGGAAAAAGGGACCTGAAAACGACTCATTTTGGAACTTTGGGGGCCCAAATCTTCCAAATTAAGGGAGACCGCCTATGTTCGATTTCACATTTTTTATTCAGAAAATCACACTGCGTACAATGATGTAAAAATCTTTTTAATATCTCGGCGACGGGAAAACTTGCGGGTTTACCAGGAAAACATCTAGAGTAATGAATTATAACATGTGGGTCCATTACAGCCGCTATGAGCTCTAAACGACTCGATATAGACAGATGACTTAGACCGTAGTTACATTTGCGGCAACCTTGCGGCTATGGGGAAAGTGCCAGATGAAAACGACCGTTGCGGCGCCGCAAACGGCTGAACCGGTGTGTGCAGAGCATAAGTACGGCTCCGAAAATTGAAGGGCCGGATGTGTGCACCGGCCCTTATTGCGACGTTCTAAGGAAGAGCTCGATAATGTTATAATTCGGGCTGCTTCTTAAGAGCAAACAATACCTCGAATATAGCGGGGTAATTTTTGGAGGCCAGAGTTCGTTTTTTTCGAAAATTTTTCGATGAAAATGGTTGAAAAAAATCGTGGGAATGCGCAATGTTGCCCTTTCTTATATTCAAGAATTTTTGGGAAAATAGAAACTCAATGGAGTGAAAAATGGGAAAATATCTAACATTGCGCATTCTCCCAAAAGAATTAAGTACATCCCAAAAAAATTTTCGAAAAATACATACTAGCGCCTATAGAACGACACCCCGTTTTCTCCTATAAACATCGAAATTTCTCCGAATTCTAAGATTTCACGTGGACACTGGCAACGTTAAAACACGTATGATGCAATTCAGGTGCCTGACCTTGAGAACTTGAATGTGGCTGTGTTGCCTAGTCGTATATATATATATTCTTTTGAGAACGAGCATTACAATTCTAAGATATATCACAGTGTTAGCAGAAGAAATGTAATCGGGGTACCATACATATTTGCGTATGATACAAGAGCACAGATAAAAACCTCAGGAAAAATTCTGTCTCCCCGCATAAGTGTAGTAATTTGTTTATAGAAGATGGATGGCATCTTTTTCATTTGAAAATAATTTTTTCGTCATCTTGAATTAATTTCGACAAAATATCTTGACATAATATCTGAAACAGAAAGAGGGACAGAAAACCAGAAGGAAGCAGTAAATAATATTACCTACATTTGCTACATTTTGCCTAGTCGTAATTCAACACCACGTGGTATTGTATGCTCTTAATATGCTTGAATTTCAGAAGGATAATGAGGAAATACTAGGGCCAGCTCAGAGATTAATTTTATGATCAAATGGAGATATCTCCTGAGGGCCTTATTTTTGTTCACATTTTCTAGGGATAAGCGTGCTATCGTATTGCCCAGATGTGGATAATTTTCGCATATTTTGACGAAAATTGTCTCGAAAGAATAAGTCGGACTGATGACGATGTCAAAATAGATTCTGTCCGGCCGGCTGACCGTTGCCATGATAACAGCGAAAAGAATAGAAACTTTCATAGTAGGTTACATATCAAAATGCGACGATTATGAGTTTGTCAATATCAAATCGGTCGGCTTGTTTTCCGAGTTACACTGATTAGAATTTTTGATTTAATTTTCCCAATATCTCAATAATTACGTATGCGAACAGATCGCAACCAAGTTATTAGTTGTAGAATATACCAACGAGTCATAGCACTCAGAACTTTGTAAGGACCGCATGGCAACTGAATTAAAAAAAATTTCGAAAATTTTCCAAATTTTATTGAAAAACTGTATTTTTTTCTAAAACTATTCATTATATCTAGAAGTAATTTTGCACAGGCTTTGTTGTCAATTTCACTACATAGTACATATATCAAAATTCAGATTGTTCCGAAATTAATTCCCGGTAATACTGGGAAAAACTATGTCAAATTTCGTGATCGTGTGCGAAATTTTGTAATAATCGTCTCGTAAGATCAATTGAAAAAAATTTCAAAAAGCACTGCCGTGAAGGCAGCAACTTTTGCGCGCATGTTCAATGTAGATGACCGCTTCAGCAACGAATTTGAACATGCACGCAAAAGCTGCTGCCTTCACGGCAGTGCTTTTTGAAATTTTTCTCTGATAAATTACTGGATTTCAATTCGATCTGATTTGTATTTTTGGAAATATTGTAAAAATAAAATTTTGAATGGGAATATCTACGGAATCATTGGGCGGATTTTACCCATTCACGAATTCGACCTTCGTAATTAAGCCCCAAACCTACTCTACAAATATCGAGTTTCTAAGTCGTTTCTTCCGGAAGTTATTGTGTTTACGGTCAGCCTAACGGCCGACTGCGTAAACACAATAACTTCCGAAAGAAACAACTTAAAAAATCGATATTTGTAGAGAAGGTTTGGACCTTAGTTACGAAGGCCGAATTTGTGAATGGGTAAAATTCACCCAATGATTCCGTAGATATACCCAATCAAAATTTTATCTTTCCAATATTTCCAAAAATACAAATCAGATCGAATTGAAATCCAGTACTTCATCGAAAATAACAGTTCGAAGTTTCATACAGAATTTAATGAGGATGATATGATGAGAAAATCATAGAATTTTTTTTTTCAAATTGTTCTAATAACACGATTATCACGAAATTTTGCATAAAGTTGTCTTTCAGCATCTTAAAACTAGCTGTGAAGTTTAATCAGGACTGAATCTGCATTTTTCGAGTAATACCGAAAAAATCAACGATATCGAGAAGAAAACCTCGAAATTTGACATATTTTTTCCCGATATCTCCAAATCTTATGATCGTATCGAACTGAAATTTAGTACACTGCTGTGAAATTAGAAGGTCAAAGTGTGAGTATAATTTTCATTGGATATGATGAATGGTTTCCGAAAAAAAAATTTTTTTGTAAAAAAATTTCGAACAAATTTTTTTTTTAAATTTACTGACAATATGATCTTGACGAAATTTGGCTCAAAGTTGCGCGTCGTTATATTCCACCAAACTGCCAAGTTTGAATCCAATCGCTCGAGTAGTTTCTGAAATAAAAAATAAATAACTTCAAAACTTCAAGTGCCTATAACTCCAAAACTATTCGACCGATTTGGCCCATTAACGAACTTAACCGCGGCATTCTGATGCGCAACCTATCCTGAAAGTTTCAAGTAGCTAGCTTGCTTCTGTCGACAGTTATCGTGTCTACGGCCGGCCAACCGGCCGGCCGGACAGAATCAATTTTGATACCGGATTCGTCATCAGTGAGTCCAACCTAGTCGATTGAGACCATTTTCGGCTCAATCATCCAAAATTACAGACATTTGGACAAAACGATAGCACGCTGTTCCCTAGAACATGCGCGCAAAAATCATAAATTTTTCCTCGAATTCACGTTAGTAGGTACTCTCATCTCTTTCAAAAACGCTCTTTTTAAAGAACGAATACGTTATCGTTTTGTCCGAATATACATTATTCTCGAATTCTGACCCGTTAATTGTATTGGACTCACTAATTGGAAATTTCTTGCTCAAAAAAAATTCTATCTGTAATCTTTCGTTTTAACGCGCTTATTCTAGTGAACAGCGCGTAAGCATTTCGTCACGATGTCTGTATTTTTCGAATTTTGACGCGAAAATGGTCTTAAACGATTGGGTTGAACTCCCTGAAGAAGAATCCAATTATGTCCGTCCGACCTTATGTGCTCTTACTTTCTAAAGGAAGGACCTAGAGTCTTGAAATTTTCAGGTTAGGTTTAAATCCTGAATATCTCGGTGGAGTTCGTTAATGGGCCAAATCTGCAGCATGGTTTTTGTGCCACAGCCATTTGAAATTTTGATTCTTCAATAACTCGAAAAATATTTTTCTGATCGATATTAAACTTGGTTGGAAGATGAACCATGCCAATAAGAAGAATTATCCATGGAAAAATTCGAAAAAAAATTTTTTTTTTTTGAAAATTTTCATATTTCATAAAAATTTCACTGAAATTTCCAAGTCGCCATTTCGCAATGTGAACAAGAGCGTAAAAGCTGCTGACTGCACGTCACTGCTTTTCTAGGTTTTTCAAGTGTAAATAACAACGAAATTTCAGCTGGGTATAATTCCTAAACCCTTAGGTGGATTTTGCCCATTCAAGTTCAACAGAGGTGTTCAGATACCACATGAACCCTTAAAATATAGAGATTCTAGTACGTGCTACTTGAATATCCTGGTTGAATTCATTACCCAAAGTAATCAATGAATTGATTAATTAATTAAAATCTGAACGCAACTCCAGAATTGTCATCAGATAAATTCGTTCGAGTCGTAGATGCATCGTAATCGTTGAACTGTTAACTGAATTATTACAATAATTACGCTACTTTTCTAGTTTTCATTTCATATAGAAGATAGTCAAATAACTCCTGTGAAATCGTCTCTGGTGTTTCCTCAATTCTTTTTTTCTTCAATTCGTAATAGCCCTGATGTTCGTTTTAGCATTTCTAACGAAGTGAAATGACTTCACGCTTTCAAGAACGTGGACAATGGATTTCATACAAAAAGTCATATTGCATTCGCAAGACTTCTCCTGTTAGAGGCTATTCAATCAAATTCTATAAATTACGTGCATTCCTCAATTAATCGAAGAACTGTTACTGGTCTTCAAGCGCAGTTTTTATTTGCGCGATATTACTTACTATCAGTTCGACTGAAATGAACAATTCCGAAGTTTTTGGGACCTGTAGTGACATTTTTGAGCGGAAAATGGTCTCAAACGACAAGGTTGAACTCACTGATGATGAATTCAGTGTCAAAATCGATTGTGTCTTGCCGGCCGTCGGTCCGTATGCACGATTACGGGCGTACGGAAGATCTGATCGACCTGATACTTTCAGAGTAGGTTGCATTTCAAAATGCGACGGTTAAGTTCGTTACTGGACGCAATCGGCCAAATGGTTTCGGAGTTAGAGCGCTTTGAAGTTTCAAGGTTATTTTCGTGATAACTCGGGAACTACTGGAGCAGTTGGATTGAAACATGGCAGTTAGTTGGAGTATAATAACGCGCAACTTTTTGCGGAATTTTTTTGAGATCTTACTGTCAGTAAATTGTGAAAAAAAAAATTTTAATTTTAATTTTTTCGAAAAAAATTTTTTTCCGGAAACTATTCATCATATCCGAGGAAATTTTCGCAAGGGCAATGAGCGTCATATGTCGCAGTAGTGTGCTAAATTTTAGGTCGATCCGATCAAATTTTTTGGAGATATTCGGAAAAAATGTGTCAAATTTCGTGTTCCTTTCCTCGATATCGTCGCTTTTTTCGAAACAAATCAAAACATACTGATTCAATCATAATGAAACTTAGGAGCTAGTTTGAAAATCCCTTATGATAATTTTGTGCAAAATTTCGAGATGATCGTATCAACAGAAGAAATTAAATTTAGAGTTTTATTTGCTCAAATATTCAACATTCTCTGATGATCTGATCATATTATCCTTATGAAATTCTGTATGAACCTTCGAACTGTCATTTTTCGATGAAGTATTGGATTTCGATTCGATCTAAATTGTAGTTTGGGAAATATTGAAAAAATAAAATTTTGAATGGGGTATATCTACGGAATCATTGAGCGGATTTTACCAATTCGACCTTCGTAATTAAGCCCGAAACCTACTCTACAAATATCGAGTTTCTTAGTCTATTTTCCGGAAATTATTGTGTTTACGGTCAGCCGTTGACAGTATAAACACAATAACTTCCAAAAGAAACAACTTAGAAACTCGATATTTGTAGAGTAGGTTCAGACCTTAAATACGAAAGTCGAATTCGTGATTGGCTAAAATCAACCCAAAGATTCCTCTGATTTACCCATTCAAAATTTGATTTTCCCAATATTTCCAAAAATACAAATTAGATGGAAATAGACGACTTCGGCCCAAGTTGCCAACCCACAATTTTCTTCACAAATTTACTATCACTGGGAAACAGGAATTTCAAGACAAATCCGACATGATAAGGTTTGCGTTATTTATAAATATCCGTAAAAGATGCCTCGGCTCCTCAAACAAGATAATTCCTTCCAAATAAAGGGTTTTGTTAAGATCATCTCTGATTGGTTGAAATTTAAGTTGGGATTCCTGATTTCATGTTAATAGTGTCAAATTTATATAGGATACGTTCCGCAATTCAACTTGGTTATTTCGGTTGCCGGTTTTCCATTCCGAAAATATTGAATATTCGGTTGGTTTCTGAAGAAAAGTTAATTACGGAATTTAATTGATGAAAAAACGTTCTTTCTGTCACCAGAACGACAGTCAATAATGTTCTATGATAACATATCCATAGCATAGAACAATCTTTATTTACTTTATGTTCCATTGAACATAGGAGAGATAACAATCAACAATGGCAAAATTACTAGGTATGGTCTATGGGTCATAAGGTAAATATAGATGGCTCTATGCTATGGATATGTTACCATAAAACATTGATTGCCGTTCTGGTGCTCAGACTTAATATTTCTATGTTCTCGTGACAGAAAGTTTGTTTTTTCATCAATCAAATTTAGTAATTAATCTTTTTTTCAGGAACCAACCGAATATTTCATATTCACAGAACGGAAAACAGGCAACCGAAATAACCAAGTTGATTTGCGGAACATATCCTTCATAAACTTGACAATATTAACATGCAATCAGGAATCCCAACTTAAATTTCAGCCTAACAAAAACCTTTATTTGGAAGGAATTATCTTGTTTGAGGAGCCGGGGCATCTTTTACGGATATGTATAAATAACGTGAACCTTATCATATCGAATTTGTCCTAGAATTCCTGTTCCCCAGTGATAGTAAATTTGTGAAGGAAATTGTGAGTTGGCAACTTGGGCCGAAGTCATCTATTGAAATCCAATACTTCATCGAAAAATGACAGTTCGAAGGTTCATACAGAATTTCATAAGGATAATATGATCAGATCATCACAGAATATCTGATGACAAGATCCTCTCGGAATTTTGCACAAAGTTGTCAATCAGGATTTTCAAACTGGCTGCCAGGTTTCATCATTATTGAATCAGTAGGTTTTGAGTTGTTTGGAAAAAAGGTTACCGTGGAAAAAACCACGAAATTTGACACGTTTTTTCTGAATATCTCCGAAAATTATGATCGGAACGAATTGAAATTTGGTTCACTACTGCAACATGCAAGGTTTAATGCTCTTGCGAAAGTTTTCCGTTTATGATGAATATTCTTCTGAAAAAATGTTCGAAAAAATTTATTCAAAATTTACCGACAGTATGATCTCAACAGAATTGTGCGAAAAATTGCGCGTTGTTATACTTCAATTAACTACCAAGTTTCAATTCAACCGTTCCAGCAGTTCCCGGGTGAAAATAACAGAATCGATATTGACAACGGGTTCGTCATCAGTGAGTTTGAGACCATTTTAGGCTCAAAATTCGAAAATTACAGACATTTGGGCAAAAAGATAGCACGCTGTTCCCCTAGAACATGCGCGCAAAAATCATTATTTTTAGGAAATTGCCCCTGCGTAATACAATATTTATAAAGGATTTTCCATGAGTGATTTTTTTTAAAGTTTCATGAATAATGTTGAATCAATATTTACGATGAACGAATACGAATGTAACATTCAACCTGAATCAGACAGACACCTCAATCATGCTGATAATCTTCAGAATTATTTTTTGCAATACTTATGACTCAAATTTGGTCAATATTTGCTACAGCAGATTCATTTCTTACTCACTTCAATATGCATATAAAAAGTTCTCGCAGTGAACGAGTAAAAATCCTACTTCCTCCACATCAAATTTCGGAAATACCAAATGATCCATCCGGCATACCAATCTAAATTTCCCGATATATGTTGAAATGTCTTCTAGCACCCAGCCAGCTTAACTCGGCCAAGCTAGTACCCCGTCTCCCCCCCACGGTACCAAAGAACAGAAGACCAGTCGAATCGAATATCCTCTCTACTGTCATGAGCCCAATGGGTTCCGTTACTTGCTACTCCACTCCGGTGTTTAGTGTTGTCTTGTGTGAATAATGTATGTCCCGATTACACCTGTTTCGATAATTTCCACGTTCAACCGGGAAACACGGGGAAATTAAGCTCGGAAAAACTGGGAGAAAGCAGTCCTGAAGAGGGTGATTGGTGTAAGTAAGAATCCAGGAAAATTCCAGTTCGTTTCAAGAGGTGAAGAGTTAAAATCCTGGTACCGACGATGACCTAAATTTTTAATAGGATTTTAAGCTCGCTACTTCAACGTCATACGAAGAACTAGGTGGAATATGATCAGTGATCGGACCAGCAGTGAATTGTTTGGAATAGTGATGAAGTGATTTATTTGAATTGTTTGTAGTGGTGAAAATCGTCTCGGACATAAAATACCACTGTTGTGAAAATAACACTGAAATGTGAAGTGCAGAAACTAAAACAATATGCACAATAAATTAAGAATTTTGCTCTCGAGATCTCTGGTGTTGACGACCCTAGCGATAGCTCTGGTTCAAGGTAAGCAAATCTCCGGCTATTCCAATCTAACTATAAGGAACTAATTCATTGATTATCTTCGGGATTGGTTGTCGTCGTTGGTATCGCGGGTAATAGAAAGTTTCTTGTGAAAAACAGCGATTTTAATTGGCTAAGTTATGAATCGTGTATGGACTTTCTTTTTGTTCTTGTACATGGTACTTGGAGTGTATCAATGTTTGTCAGTATGAATTGTTAAGTAGCTGTGCAGTAGGAATGACAATTAATTTCTTAGGTGCTTCAGAAATCTTGCATTCAACACGCGGGTTTCATTTTCCATTTGAAGCGCATTCAAATTTACTCTTTTGAGTTACTGATCATATACAGGGTGTACCTGAATAACACCGAAGAAATTCAAGGGGTGATTCTGTGATGAAAATTGAGGTGGGTGTTTTGTAAAAAAATTTTTTTGAAAAACTTCCTCCCTGAAAAGTTACACCCCTCCGAAGTTTAAGAAACACATAGTTTATTTTTTTTATTTTCCCTGTATATCAAGCTAAAGACACAAAACTTGGTAGATATTACTTATTTGTCAATAAAACTACACATTTTGGAATTTTTTTGAATGGGTATATCTGCCGAATAATTGAGCGGATTTTGCCCATTCGGTCAGTTCAAGGTCGGCTTAACGGCCGGCCGTAAACATAACAACTTCCGAAAGAAACAACTTGATGTTTGTAGAGTAGATTTGGGGCTTAATAACGAAGGTCGAATCCATGAATGGGTAAAATCCGCCCCATGATTCCGTAGATACACCCATTCAAAATTTTATTTCCTCAATATTTCCAAAAATACAGATTAGATCGAATTGAACTTCAGTACTCAATCGAAAAAAAAACTAGTAAAGCACAACCGTGAAGGCAGCAGCTTCTGCACGCATGTTCACATTCGTTGCCGAAGCGGTCATCTCCATTGAACATGCGCGCAAAAGCTGCTGCCTTCACGGCAGTGCTTTTCTAGGTTTTCACCAACCAAATCAGCTGCCTTTTATCGTCCATGTTTTAGTGAACAGAGTTCTATCCTTTGAATGAATTCAGAGGTTCTATCGTTCTGTCCAAATTTCGGGCAGAATTAACCAAATGGTTTCGGGGTTAGCCATTTGAAGTTTTGAAGTTATTTCCTGATATTTCAGGAAATACTGAAGCGATTAAATTGAAATATGGCAATTAGTTAAAGCCTAATGGCACGCAACCTCTTGCAAAAGTTGGTTGTGATCGTGCTGTCAGTAAATAAAAAAAAAATTTCTTCAAAATGTTTCTGGAAAAATTTGTTTTTTCAAAACTATTCATCGTATTCGAAAAACAATTTGATCACATTTTGAGCTCTATATTTCACAGCAGTGTACCGAATTTTAATTCGATTAAGTTATTATTTTCGGAAATATTGATTAAAATATTTGCAATTTCGTATATCTTTGTTTTTTTCGGAATAACTCAGAAAATACTGATTCAATCATGAAGAAACTAGGCAGCTGGTTGAAAATGCTGATATACCACTTTTTGCGAAATTTCGTGATAATCGTGTCATTTGAACATCTGAAAAAAAAATTCAAATTTTCTGTTCTCAAATATTCAATATTCTGTGATCTTAATTATTTTATTATCCTCATAAAATTCTGATTGAACCTTCGAAGTCTAATTTTGCCTTAAAGTATTGGATTTCAATTTGATCAAATCTGTATTTTCGGAAATATTGGGAAAATAAAATTTGGGATGGGTGTATCTGCGAAATCATTAGGCGGATTTTACCCATGCCCGAATTCGGCCTTCGTAATTAAGGTCCAAACCTACTCTACAAATATCTAGTTCCTAAGTTGATCCTTTCGGAAGTTATTGTGTTTACGGTCGGCCATACGGGGCGATGGGGCTTCAAGTTTCATTCTTCTCTTAAATTGGATTCAAAATCACGCAGCAAACAAATTATTTCAAACCTTGTCGAAATTGAATTATTCCATTCTTTCATCATTCTTCTTTGGGCGAATAGAAGATGATCGAAAAATCAAAAAAAAATCACCTGAAAACAATAAACTATCTACATTCTTTTCGGGACAACTGTATGTACATATATGCGACAAAGAGAGCGTGTGAAAACAGGAGATCAAAGTTTAAGGAAATGAGTAAATATCATATAGGTAATAATAATTTCCATTCCTTCAGAGTCTTGAGGTTAAAAGAAGTAATGGGTAGCTCTTATCCAATTAATTATATACCAACATTGAATCAAAGCATGAAAAAACGGTTCTGATCATCAGCAACAACAGTAATGTGGGATTATAAGTATTAGCTCACAAGAGGTTAATCAAAACTGATATATGATTTTTTCACACTCTACCTGGCACATGAGTCCAATTTCTGTAGATCGAGCAGTGTTGCCAGCCTTCGTAGGTATATTTGAAGCGATATTAACAACTTTGAATTAATGGTTTCAAGATTGAGTGAATCCTCCTCTATAGATTCAATGGGGGTTTTTCCCGAATTTGAGTTATTACTGCAAATGCAAATTTGAACATAATTATTATGGGTTTGATTCATCATTTTCCCAAATTACCTTCAGAAAGTATTCAAAATCAGATTTCAAAATTGGGGTTTGGGATTTGCCAGGCATGCACGAAGTGACAACGGTGTTCAGTAGAATAGCTTTTTCTGCTATAGAATAATGAAATATTTATTCCTATTCTGTGGTACACACGTGTTCTTTGTCAATACAACCAAACAATTTCCGTTTGCGATTTGTCAGTAATATGACAGTATGACAGTCTGTGCTCTTCTTTTTCTTTTCCTTTATCGCTGTCTTCTACTCTAACCAGATCGAAGTATAGCTATCTCTGTTTTCCTAAACAAAGTAACACATTTGACGTCTTTTTCTTTCCGAGAAAGCTGAATTCGACGTTGCCATATCGTGCACTCAAGACAAATCCCTTTAAATGCAAATCCCCAATTTTATTTTTCAGTTTTAGGTGATCAAACATTTTTTTTAATGTGATGTTCTGAAGGTTTTTCATGAAAATTACTGCATTTTCGTTTGAAGGAAAAACCCTCATTGCCAGATTAGAAGAGTGCCTTTATACTGACCATATTCCTATTGTTTGGGATTAATGACTTTGAATTTTTCGTGATCAATTTGCACCTGGAAGTTTCTATTTCTATCCTAAATTTCAGACTCATGAAAGGCGTCAAACTATAGTTTCTGTTTCGGTATAAATGAACACAAATCACCGGTTTTCTAACTGTGAGCTGCCATTTCAATATGCATAACACTTGGCTAGTTCTTCCTTTGAAAGTCGATCATTTTTAAGATGACCAGTGTGGAACGAAGTAAGACCTGTTCTAGAACCCGTTTGACAGAGAGTGTACGCGCAGATATAAAAAAGAAATTCAAATATTCATGTACCTACCTATGTCTAGCTAATGCAGAATTTATTGCTTCGGCTCCAGAAGGACCATTTGGATGAAGTGCTCTCATAAGAAACAAGAAATATTCATACTACTACTCGTGGAAATGTGCATGAGGAATTCAAGTCTGCCAAATGTTGTCTGTATTACAGCAGTGTGTTTGATGGATATCCAAAACATGCTGCTTATTGTTGCAGTTCTCTGTTTTCCCAGTTTTGTGTGAATGTATTGATAAATTAATATTCTACTATCATAAGCATATAATGTTTACATTTCCGATTAAATAAATATATGGAATACAACTTTTTGCCATAACAGATCCAATCGGCCTAATCGGCCTTTTTGAGCGCATGTTTCAGGGGAACAGCGTGCTATCGTTGTCCAAATGTCTGTAATTTTCGAATTTTGCACCGAAAATGGTCTCAAACGCCTAGATTGGACTCACTGATGACGAATCCGTTGTCAAAATCGATTATGTCCGGCCGGCCGTGGACACGATAACTGTCGAACGAAGTGAGCTAGCAACTTGAAACTTTCAGGGTAGGTCGCGCATTGGAATGCCGCGGTTCGTTAATGGGCTAAATCGGTCGAACAGTTTCGTAGTTATAGCCACTTGAAATTTTGAAGTTATTTATTTTTTATTTCAGAAACTACTCGAGCGATTGAATTCAAACTTGGCAATTAGGTGGAGTATAACGACGCGTAGCTTTTAGCCGAATTTTGTCAGAATCATACTGCCAGTAAATCCAAAAAAAAAATTGTTCGAATTTTTTTTCCAAAAATTTTTTTTTCGACAGACGTTTATCATATCCAAAAAACAAAAATCCTCTAGGACTTTGAGCTCCATATTTCACAGCAGTGTACCAAATTTCAGTTCGATAGGATTATAGGTCTTGGAGATATCGGGAAAAAATGTGTCAAATTTCGAGGTTTTTTCTCGATATCGTTGCTTTTTTCGGTATAACTCGAGAAATACTGATTCAATCCTGAAGAAACTTCGCAGCTAGTTTTAAGATGCTGAAAGACAACTTCATGCAAAATTTCGTGATGATCGTGTCATTAGAACAATTTGAAGAAAAAAATTCTGTGATTTTCTTATCATATCATCCTCATTAAATTCTGTATGAACCTTCGAACTGTAATTTTTCGATGAAGTACTGGATTTCAATTCGATCTGATCTGTATTTTTGGAAATATTGGGAAAATAAAA
This sequence comes from Myrrha octodecimguttata, assembly GCA_958510865.1. Taxonomy (NCBI): domain Eukaryota; kingdom Metazoa; phylum Arthropoda; class Insecta; order Coleoptera; family Coccinellidae; genus Myrrha; species Myrrha octodecimguttata. Next base: position 25,304,510 of record OY294059.1, read on the forward strand.
TTTTGAATGGGTATATCTGCGGAATCATTGGGTGGATTTTACCCATTCACGAATTTGGCCTTCGTAATTAAGGTCCAAACCTTCTCAACAAATATCGAGTTTCTAAGTTGTTTCTTTCGGAAGTTATTTTGTTTACGTGTCAGCCGTTAGGCCGACCATAAACACAGTAACTTCCGGAAGAAATGACTTAGAAACTCGATATTTGTAGAGAAGGTTTGGGGCTTAATTGCGAAGGTCGAATTCGTGAATGGATAAAATCCGCTCAATGATTCCGCAGATATACCCATTCAAAATTTTATTTTTCTAATATTTCCAAAAATACAGATTAGATCGAATTTAAATCCAGTAATTTATCGAACAAAATCCAGAAAAGCACTGCCGTGAACGCAGCTTTCGAGCGCAAGTTCAAATTCGTTGCCGAAGCGGTCATCTACATTGAACATGCGCGCAAAACCTGCTGCCTTCACGGCAGTGCTTTGCTAGATTTTTTGAAGTTTCGTTGCCCCTGACAAACATTTCTCAATTTTATGTTGGCAACGTGAGAAAAATCTGATCGTGGAGCCTGAAAAATTAACTAGATTCAAATGGATGAAATTTCCAACAGATACTCAGAAAAAACTTATATCGATTTCCCTCTGGAGAACTTTATATTTTCTTGATTCTAGTCAATTTTGCAATGAAGAATCGCAGTGAATTGCTTCGAACGATGTCAATTCAATACAATATTGAACAATAGATCTGGGGGCACCCTCATGATATTCTCTCCTACTTTGAAATTCAGTATAAAACAATTTGTAGTACAATGATGATTCTGCGATAGTAATTGAACATTTTCATATAAGAATAGGCATAAATGGATCTATAAATGATGATTTTTCTTTGCAGCTTCCATTGATTTCATCGGTCCAAATGTATTCCTTCCTGACGTTTTGACCTTTAATCTCAATCCTTTCATTCTTTGATCTGTTCGCAATTTCGGTTAGTTCGCTTGTACAATTTCGAGTTATGAGATATAGTTCATTTCAAAATTATTGACATCAGAGCAGGCCATGAAAATCTTGTCGCGGCTTTATTTCTAGTTAGAAAAAGTAACTAAAAATGTCTGTGTGTTGATCATGGATTAATATATACCAGAAGTATATAATGCGAAAACAAAATCACTTATGTGTCGCGGCGGTTTGTTTACCATATGTCTAAGCTTGGTTCATGACGTTTTGGATATGTCAAAATCGACTAGCTCTTACTGCTAGAGCCATCTACTGACAAACAGCGAGAACTTAGTTGCGCACCTAATACAAATATAACCTACAAAATTATTTTCAAGGCAAATTGGATTTGAAATTGTTGAGAATATTTATGCTACTCTGATGCTCTAAACATGCACAGCGGCAGTATATTTTTTTGATCATAGTTGCATTGACAAATTTTCAAACTCAGTTTCAATTGCCAAAAGGCATACAGATAAACTGACGCCTGAAAATACACAGTCACATTATTTCACTGCAGATCAATCATGGAAATTCAGGATTGTTGATGAAAATACCGTGGCATGCTTCAACATAAAAGCATCCAGGCTTTCGAGAAACTCCAATTTTGAGATATCATTCATTGAATAATGAAAACTTAGATAATCAAAGATTACTTGAAGATCACTCATGAAGATTTCACTCTTCAGCAATCTTTGAATTCCCGATGACTATTAGAGATTCATCCAAGTTCTAGCCCTGTGCTATTATTTCCTCAGAATTAAGGATGGAAAAGAATAAAATAAAAATTATATCCAAACAGATATATTCATTGCTTTTGATTTTCGAAAAAATAACGTCGTTTAACGTCTCTTTGAAGGTATAATCACGTGGAATAGGTGTCCTTCCACTGCTAGCTCCTGGCTGTACTGACTTGTCTTCTTCTTTTTTCCTCACAATTCTTTGTACAGTACTTGGAGAAATCTAAAATTTTGAGACTTATTTATTAATCAGAAAACACCTTGAAGAGGTAAATGATTGGTTACCTGAAAAACTAGCTGAACGCGATTAATACTAGCAGAAACATCTGTTGAATCCCTGAAAAACTCGCAGTAACACCGGTACACGCTCCACGTTCTCTTGTAGTTAGGCGAGAGGTATCTTGATGAATTCCAGCCATTTTCAATTTGGTAAGGCTTAAGAAATACTAAAATCCAAAACTTATTTGTCGATTGAATCAAGAACATACACAATCAGAAATAAATTCCAAATATTTTCAGTAAGTTAACTCAAACTTGAAAAAGTCATAAGTCAGTATTATTTTCAATACCAACATGAATCTTGCAAGACAAATGTTACTGACTGGTCTGTTACCAACATAATTTCGAGTTTCAGAGCCACCCGAGATGTCAATCATTCTGAAACGGACTATACGTTCATTTTGCCAAATCATTTTCTCAGATTTTAATTGCGATTTTCAGATTAAAATTACTATTTGAGTTCACTGTGAATAGAATACTGATAACAAAACAGTGTGTAACTACTCTCTAATCCACGTACACTTTTTGCGTCTAACGCACGTTTCGGAAAAAAAGTTTTCTTTGTGAAAGACATCTCGTTTCTAACTACAGTACAAGTGTACATGTTGCACTAGTGAGAGGATGGTATACAGGACCAATGGGAAAGGGTTGTTAAGGTCATTAGGGTAGTGCTGGGCTATCAAGGGTGAGTCAGGTAAATATTTGGAATAATGGATTACTAATGGAGTGAGATAATTGTTTAGCAATTTGTCTTTTCTCTTGAACATATACAGGGTGATTCCGGAGGAGACCGTCAGATTTTGGGACAAGTTTACACTTGTCAAGACAGTCTTGGAACACTGTTTGGTTTATGGTTGGGGGTCTGTTGAGAATATACAGGGTGATTTGTCCGATTCGACCGATTTTATTTTTATTGATAACTTTGGTATGGCTTATTCGATTTCAATGAAATTTTCAGCGTAGTACAATAGTGTTGAACACATTCATTGATTCTAAATTTTTTTTCAAAATAAGCGGTTGTTATTGTGATTAATTCAGATTAATTGTGCAGGTTGAAAAAACATCCTGTACATCGCATTTCCAGAACTATGCTATATCTTTACGATTCTACTATAATAAGTCATTATTTGGGAGTTTCTAATTTTTTTGGCACACTTCCAGTTTTCTGAGAAAATTCCATCAAAAAAAAGGCAATGTCGAAATTTCACTCCAATCGATTCTACTTTCATTGATAACTTTGGTATGGCTCATTCAATTTCAATGAAATTTGCAGTGTAGAACAATCTGAACGAGTACGTTCACTAAATGTAAGAGTCTCTCAAAATAGGTTGTAATTGTGATAATTTTAGAATTTTAGATTGATTGTGCAGTAGAAAAAAAAACACCCTGTACATTGCTTTTCCAAAAGTTTCTAATTCGTTTCAGATTCTACAATAATATGTCATCATTCAGAGGTTTTCAATTCCTTTGGCACACCTCCGGTTTTCCATGAAAACATTCTTGAAGAAGAGCATGATCGAAATTTGGCTCACAAGCAGTGATAATATTCCGCACTAGGTAGGAAAGCTGTATTGTTCAAGGATGCAAAGCAGTTCTTAAGTTCTAAAATATTCTTTTGAAATTCCAATTTCATATTTGATTGCTAATATTTTCTATGAAATCATTCAATTCAGAATAGTGACGAACAACTTTGCATCCTTGGAAGATACAGCTTTCCTACCTAGTGCGGAATACTCTCACTGCTTGTGAGCCAAATTTCGATCATGCTCTTCTTCAAAAATATTTTCTAGAAAAACTGGAGGTGTGCCAAAGAAATGGAAAACCTCTGGATGATGACATATTATTGTAGAATCTGCAACGAATAAGAAAGTTCTGGAAAAGCAATGTACAGGGTGTTTTTTTTTTCAATAGCACAATCAATCTGAAACTCTGAAATTATCACAATGACAACACTGTATTTTGAGAGATTGTTGCGATTATTTAATGTACTCATTCAGATTGTTCTACACTGCGAATTTCATCAAAATTGGATAAGCCATACCAAAGATATCAATAAAAGTAGAATCGATTGGAGCGAAATTTCGACATTATCATTTTTTGAAAAAATTTTCTCGGAAAACTAGAAGTGTGCCAAGAAAATTAGAAACTCTCGGATAATGACTTATTATAGTACAATCGTAAACAGATATCTTAGTTTAGGAAACGTTATGTGCAGGGTGTTTTTCCAACCTGCACAATTAATCTGGATTTATCACAATAACAACCGTTTATTTTGAAAAAAAAATTGAAATCAATGAATGTGTTCAACACTATTGTACTACGCTGAAAATTTCATTGAAATCGAATGAGCCATACCAAAGTTATCAATAAAAGTAAAATCGGTCGAATCGGACAAATCAGCCTGTATATTCTCAACAGAGACCCCCAACTATAAACCAAACAGTGTTCCGAGACTGTCTTGACTTGTGTAAACTTATCCCAAAATCTGACGGTCTCCTTCGGAATCACCCTGTACAAAATGAAAGAGTGTTTAAGTAAATTTTGCCCGAGCTTTTTAATAGCTTCTCGGATTTTTCTGAAATTAAACGACTGGTTGTTAAAACGTGATTCGCGACCGCCGGTTTGTCAGGATGGTTGTTACGGATATGGCTCATGTGTTCCTTGATTCTCGTGTTGATGTTCCTCGCTGTTTGTCCGATGTAAGATTTGTCGCAGTCTGGACATTTACTTTCATACATACGCGATTTTAGTTCATTCGGAATTTTATCAAACGTATTTCCCAAACGTTGTCTGGTTTTCGTGGCGTTTGTGAAAGCTAATTAAATTGATAGATTTTCGGATTCGTTGGGTTGAATGACTGTTCTTTAAATCATACGTCGGGAAACACCCAAATTGGCAGAATACTGCCTTGAATCCACACCTACGCTGCTCAGACTTTCTCCATGCTTAAATCTACAATTCACGTCCATGAGTCACAGCTATAACATGAAATTGTCTGTTTTCACTTTCATAATTTGTCCCGCAAGTTGCAGATGTGTATCAGGGTGATTGGCAATTATGATTCCGATGCTTTCATTCATAAAAATTCATATTTGCTTCTGCCTAATTAAAATTAATATAAATACGTTTCAATCTGATTTTTTAACAGTCTCAGTATATTAAAGTTTGTTTTTTGATGGGATATAGACTGGATTGTGGAGAATTAATGATCTACTCTTCTTTGTTTTAACCCAGCTTTCGAATAATATTTTATTCTTCTTCGGGGTCTTTCTGTAAATACAAATTGAAATCTTTTACATCACAAACATCAACATTTATGTAAATCACATTTTTAACTCATTAAAAAACTTATCTACTTACACAAAATGAGATTATTTTTATGAGTTCATTTGGAATTTAACTCTTGTTTTATGAATTTTCACGCCTTTTTCTATTTAAATAATATTAAGTTGAAATGTCAAATTGTCACCTTCTTTCTGTCATGTCATCGAACACTATTAAGTCCTTATTCATCTAGTGGTCCCATATATGTGTCTCTGGGTCGTCGCCAGTTCTGCGAAATCAGATAAGTGTAAATATTATTCAGACCATTGGTGTCAGTTCTTTTATTCATTGAATTTATCTCCTTATTTATGTAGTACATTTCCAAGAAAGTGCGTTTTTTGTAGTTCTTTTCTTTTGCCATTATGGCCACCGATTCGAAGTTTATTTGGTGGTCTTCATCATTACTATGTTTGGCTAAAGCACATCTCTCAGGATGATGCTTGATGTCACTTTTATGTCCTGAGATTCTATTTTTCACTAGTTGTGATGTGTGACCCACATATGTTTGTTCACATTGTGTGCATGGTATTTTATACACAACATCTGACTGCTCATGCACTTTCACCTTATCTTTTGTTCTCGTAAATAATTCTCTAACTGTATGTGTATATTTCCTAGCTATCTTGGTATTATCGCTCCTGAGTTCTCTCTCCAACTTATCAGTCAATTGTTCAATGTTTGGTAATGAACAGTAAAGTACTTCCTGATTCTCTGTGTTACTCTGTTCCCTTCTCATCTCAGAACTTTGTTGCAATGTTGTTGTTGAATATAAAGTCCTTTTTATCATGTTTTTTGGATAACCGTTTTCTAGTAGTGTTTTTTCTAATTGTTTAATATTCTTTTTTATCAGTGATTGATGGCAAATCAATTCTATCCTTTGTTTCATTTGTGTTATTGTATTAATCTTTATTTTCATGTTGTGGCTAGAATTGTAGTGTATGATCCTGTTTGATGCTGTTGGTTTTTTATAACAGTCTAATATTACACATTGCGCATCACCTCTTATTACCTTAGTGTCCAAAAAAGGCACCCACCGTTCCTCATTTTCCTTCTCTATAGTGAAATTTAAATTTTGGTCAATTTGGCCATTATTGAATATTTTCATTAGCTCTTCAATTTCGTCTTTATGTATCGACATTATGATATCATCGACAAATTTTTTTAAGAAAAAGGGCTTGTATTTCAATTTTGGTAGGTTCTTATCTAAAACATAGTCCATGCAATATTGAGCCAAAATGGGACTAAGTTTTGAACCCATTGCACAGCCTTTCTTTTGTCGGAAGTATATTCCCTGATAAACGCATACATTATTATCTATAACAAACTCCAACATCTTCACAAATTCTTTTTTACTGATACCCCCTGTTTGAGGTTCTATTTTGTGCCAATTGTGTTCTATGACTTTGAATATCAATTGCTTTGTCATGTTACCGAAAAGATTTACCACATCAAGTGACAAAAGTACTTCACCATCAGGCAATACCAGGTCTTTCACATATTCTGCAAACTTGAATGTGTCTGCAACATAGTAGTCATTATTTGTGTTATAAGCCCTTGTCAATATGTCAGCTAAAAATTTTGCTAAGTTATTTGTAGGAGCACCAATCCCTGATATTATTGGTCGTAATGGATTGTTTTCTTTGTGTATTTTTGGATTTCCATAGATTCTCGGACAAATTGCATCATATACCTTATATTTCTTTTCCTGTTCCTTTGTTATGATATTTTTTTCTGCGAGTTTCTTGAAAAATTGATTTGCTTTTGTTTGTATAGTGTGTGTAGGATCTTTTTTTATTTCAGTAAAATTTTCCTTATCTTTCAGTAGCTCAAATAGTTTAGTTTGATATTCTTCCTTATTCATGACTACAGTTACCCCTCCCTTATCACTATGTGTTACAATTAGGTGTTCATTTTGTTTCAGGTAGTGGTGAGCATCTTTGAAGTATTGATTAAGAGGATATCTCTTATCTCTATTAGAATGAACATAGTTAGTAATTATACTTGCTATTTTAGCACGTTGAAGGTCTTGGTTTTGTCTTTCAAACCCTGATATTGCATATTCCACATCTGCCAGTAAGTTTTCTATTTTTAAATTGTCTGGTGTTATTGGCAGTGCAAACTTTGGTCCCAACGCTAATATCCTTTTTACATTGTCGGGAATCTCTGTTTCTGTTAGATTTCTTAACCAATTATCCTGTACATTTATCTGACTGAGTTGATTAACCTCCAACCTTTTGATCTTCTTCAAGTTGTTTTCTTTTGTCTTGTGGAACTCTTTGTTGTAATTTATTCTCTGTCGTCTTTTGAACTCAGTCATAACAGATTACTGGCAGATGTGGAATATGCAATATCAGGGTTTGAAAGACAAAACCAAGACCTTCAACGTGCTAAAATAGCAAGTATAATTACTAACTATGTTCATTCTAATAGAGATAAGAGATATCCTCTTAATCAATACTTCAAAGATGCTCACCACTACCTGAAACAAAATGAACACCTAATTGTAACACATAGTGATAAGGGAGGGGTAACTGTAGTCATGAATAAGGAAGAATATCAAACTAAACTATTTGAGCTACTGAAAGATAAGGAAAATTTTACTGAAATAAAAAAAGATCCTACACACACTATACAAACAAAAGCAAATCAATTTTTCAAGAAACTCGCAGAAAAAAATATCATAACAAAGGAACAGGAAAAGAAATATAAGGTATATGATGCAATTTGTCCGAGAATCTATGGAAATCCAAAAATACACAAAGAAAACAATCCATTACGACCAATAATATCAGGGATTGGTGCTCCTACAAATAACTTAGCAAAATTTTTAGCTGACATATTGACAAGGGCTTATAACACAAATAATGACTACTATGTTGCAGACACATTCAAGTTTGCAGAATATGTGAAAGACCTGGTATTGCCTGATGGTGAAGTACTTTTGTCACTTGATGTGGTAAATCTTTTCGGTAACATGACAAAGCAATTGATATTCAAAGTCATAGAACACAATTGGCACAAAATAGAACCTCAAACAGGGGGTATCAGTAAAAAAGAATTTGTGAAGATGTTGGAGTTTGTTATAGATAATAATGTATGCGTTTATCAGGGAATATACTTCCGACAAAAGAAAGGCTGTGCAATGGGTTCAAAACTTAGTCCCATTTTGGCTCAATATTGCATGGACTATGTTTTAGATAAGAACCTACCAAAATTGAAATACAAGCCCTTTTTCTTAAAAAAATTTGTCGATGATATCATAATGTCGATACATAAAGACGAAATTGAAGAGCTAATGAAAATATTCAATAATGGCCAAATTGACCAAAATTTAAATTTCACTATAGAGAAGGAAAATGAGGAACGGTGGGTGCCTTTTTTGGACACTAAGGTAATAAGAGGTGATGCGCAATGTGTAATATTAGACTGTTATAAAAAACCAACAGCATCAAACAGGATCATACACTACAATTCTAGCCACAACATGAAAATAAAGATTAATACAATAACACAAATGAAACAAAGGATAGAATTGATTTGCCATCAATCACTGATAAAAAAGAATATTAAACAATTAGAAAAAACACTACTAGAAAACGGTTATCCAAAAAACATGATAAAAAGGACTTTATATTCAACAACAACATTGCAACAAAGTTCTGAGATGAGAAGGGAACAGAGTAACACAGAGAATCAGGAAGTACTTTACTGTTCATTACCAAACATTGAACAATTGACTGATAAGTTGGAGAGAGAACTCAGGAGCGATAATACCAAGATAGCTAGGAAATATACACATACAGTTAGAGAATTATTTACGAGAACAAAAGATAAGGTGAAAGTGCATGAGCAGTCAGATGTTGTGTATAAAATACCATGCACACAATGTGAACAAACATATGTGGGTCACACATCACAACTAGTGAAAAATAGAATCTCAGGACATAAAAGTGACATCAAGCATCATCCTGAGAGATGTGCTTTAGCCAAACATAGTAATGATGAAGACCACCAAATGAACTTCGAATCGGTGGCCATAATGGCAAAAGAAAAGAACTACAAAAAACGCACTTTCTTGGAAATGTACTACATAAATAAGGAGATAAATTCAATGAATAAAAGAACTGACACCAATGGTCTGAATAATATTTACACTTATCTGATTTCGCAGAACTGGCGACGACCCAGAGACACATATATGGGACCACTAGATGAATAAGGACTTAATAGTGTTCGATGACATGACAGAAAGAAGGTGACAATTTGACATTTCAACTTAATATTATTTAAATAGAAAAAGGCGTGAAAATTCATAAAACAAGAGTTAAATTCCAAATGAACTCATAAAAATAATCTCATTTTGTGTAAGTAGATAAGTTTTTTAATGAGTTAAAAATGTGATTTACATAAATGTTGATGTTTGTGATGTAAAAGATTTCAATGTGTATTTACAGAAAGACCCCGAAGAAGAATAAAATATTATTCGAAAGCTAGGTTAAAACAAAGAAGAGTAGTTCATTAATTCTCCACAATCCAGTCTATATCCCATCAAAAAACAAATTTTAAATACGTTTCTATCTCGGTTTCATCATAGACATGGAGACTAAATGTCTATGGTTTCTATTGAGGATAGCTTCGTGTCTATGGTTAATTCATAGAATACATACGCACTTTGTAATCCATAGTTTAATACAGTGGGAACCACAGAGGGTTCTCCCTTTCTAGATTAGAAGGGCCATGATTATGATGATATCTCTATATAAATGATGCTTTGATTCTATATCCGTGGGTTTCACAAAGCTTGATCGTCCGATCAACGCTTTGATATTCTGTGGTGTTGCTTAAAATGAACTGAAATTGAACATAGAATTGTCTTAATCAGAACAATCACGTTAATCAGAGCTTTGTGAAACCCGCCATAGATCTTCGAAAGGGACCTTATCATGATGGAAGTAAAACATGGTGTGATCATCTGTTCATCTGTGATCGTATTTACCAATGATGACGTCACTTTTTCATTCGAATTCAGGGAAATATATATTCTGTGCTTTGAATTTGAATGAACAAAGTGACGTCATCATTAGTAAATACGATCACAGATGAGCACACCATGTTTTAGTTACAATCACAGAGGGTTCTTCTTCTTCTGTTCCTTTAGATGTCCTCGGCTACTATGGCCATTCAGACAAGCTTTCCTCACAGAGGGTTGTCTCTTTCTAGATTAGAAGGGCCATAGTCTTAGTAATTCTATTATAGAGTAACTAAGTATCTATGTCTATGATTCTATATGTCTTCGAAAGGGGCCTTATCATGATGGAAGTAAATGTTGTAGTTACACCATGGGCCTTATTTTGTAAAGGAATTTCGCTCTCCATGTCAAGTCAGAGACGTATGGACTGCGCAATCTCATTAAGGCAATGATAAAAACACTTGGCTCAAGTGATTCGACTCTCTCTCACTTCGCCACCAACTTTTTTCAAAGATTTGAAGGGAGAGCGCAGTCCACATCTCTATGTCTATGGTCTGAAAATATGATGTGGTCATCTGGAAAAAAGTGAAGTCAGCAAGGTCAAAATACAAGGAAATATATATTCTGTGCTTTGAATTTTAATGAAAAAAGTGACGTCATCATTTGTAGATACGATCACAGATGAGCAGATGAGCACACCATGTTTCACTTACATCATGCAAATACCTATATTTGGAAAGAATGGGGGTTTTTCCTGAATTTGGGTTCTTACTGCAAATGCAAATTTGAGTATAATTATTATGGGTTTGATTCATCATTTTCCCAAAATACCTTCAGAAAGTATTCAAAATCAGATTTCAAATTTGGGTTTGGGATTTGTCAGGCATGCACGAAGTGACAACGCTGTTCAGTAGAATAGCTTTTTCTACTATAGAATAGCTTTTTCTACTATAGAATAGCTTTTTCTACTATAGAATAATGAAATATTTATTCCTATTCTGTGGTACACACGTGTTCTTCGTCAATATAACCTAACAATTGCCGTTTGCGATTTGCCAGTAATATGACAGTATGGCAGGCTGAGCTCTTCTTTTTCTATTCCTTGGTCATTGTCTTCTACTCTAACCAGATCGAAGTATAGCTATCTCTGGTTTCCTAAGCAACGTAATACATTTGACGTCCTTTTCTTTCCGAGAAAGCTGAATTAGACGTTGCCATATCGTGCACTCATGACAATAGACAAATTAGGTGATCAAACATTTTTTTAAGAATATGATATTGAAATTATATGTTTGAAATGTGATGCCCTATAGGTTTTTCATGAAAATAACTGCATTTTCGTTTAAACGAAAAACCCCCATTATCTGAGGAGCCCTTTACGTATTCATAAATAACGTGAACCTCATCATGTCGAATTTGTTCTGAAATTCCCCTTCCCCATTTATAGTAAATTTGACGAAATTTGTGGGTTGCCAAGTTGGACCGAAGTCGTCTATTAAAAAAAAAAATCGTTTTTCACATCCTCAATATCGGCACCATGAGTTCTGTTCCGCAGCATAACTTTTTAGTCCATCTCAATGCCATCTGTGTAACTCACTTTTTTTCAAACATTCCTTCGATTTTTCCTTTTTCGTACTACGTAAAGCCCTGTCCGTTGGAATGATACCTCCTTAACAGGCAGGACTTGAATTGACCCACTTCTTCACCGCGAACGTACGAGTATAAGATTGGTCAATGTTGTGAAAGCAACTGAATAACTCGAAGAGCTACATCCTGTTAGTTAAAATTCCGCTGCGATGAGGGCTCATGTCACAATAGAGCTTCAAATTCTGCGATTGCATAAGAATCCTTTTTTGGCTAGAAACCTATCCGGTTGTTAATTTCGCGAATGAAATGTTCAATGAACTTGACATCGGTAAGCGAACGGATGACGAACAGGATGTTCTCGAGAAAAAGTTTCTGATAGCCGGAATAATCGACGTAATCGAGAGAAGATGCTTTTAATGTTCACAACACGCGTCGTAATAGTGTGGTGCATATGACGGAGAAAGTACATTTTATAATGTCATATCCGGAAAACAATTCGAGAAAAGAACTCACGTGCATACAAAGTTTTTTTCAGAACACACGCTCCACACTCCTTCAGGAAATGCGGTATGGCACATAATATCCATTGACCTTTATAAAGTCAGTCGTTAGTCCATGAAAGTTTGACACATTCCACCTTGTATAATGAGGGTCATTGATAAAAATATGTGAGAAATGACAAAGTCCAGCCGAATTGTTCTGGGGAACAGCGTGCTATCGTTTTGTCCAATAAATGTCTGCAATTTTCGAATGGTTCTCAAACGACAAGGTTGGACTCACTGATGACGAATCCGGTGTCAAAATCGATTCTATCCGGCCAGCCCATGACACGATAATTGTCGAAAGAAGCAAGCTAGTGGCTTGAAACCGCGAGTCGAATGGTTTCAGAGTTATGGTCATTTGAAATTTTGAGATTTATTTTCTGATATTTCAGGAACCACTCACTCAATTGAATTGAATCTTGACAATGTGTTGGAGCATATCAACGCACAACATTTCGTTGAGATCACATTGTCAGTAAATTCTGAAAAATATTTTTTTCGGAAACTATTCATTTAATCCGGAAAAATCTTCCGCTGCTACCTTGAGAATCATATTTTACAGCGGTGTTCCAAATTTCATTCCGATACAACCATAAATTCTGAAGATATTGGAAAAAAATATATAAAATTTCGTGGATTTTTTTCTCGACATCGTAGTTCTTTCCGGATTAACTCAAAAATACTGATTTAATCGGAACGAAACTTAGCAGTTAGTTTGGATATGCCGATAGGCATCTTTGTGCGAAATTTCGTGATGATCGTGTCATTAGGATATTTCGAAAAAAGAATTTCGATTTTTTTTTTCCAAATATTCAATATTCTGTGATCTTCTGATTATATCACCTTCATGATATTCTGTATGAACATTCGAACTGTCTTTTTTCAATACAACACTGGATACATCAATCTTACATCTTGAGAAATCCCAAAAATGAAAATTTTCCATCCAAAAACCTCGAAGTTATTCTTGTTTCAGCGGAGCTCTATTTTCGATTTTTTTTCGAATTTTCCCGCTCAGAGAGAATTTTCCAACGAAAACTGAAAAATGTTACATCAAAATAAATTGAAATTTTCTTAGGAATCTATTTCTGCAATAAAAAAATGGTGTTCTAATTTGAAAAACGGAAGTTGACGTCATTTCCGGAAAAACCGGAGGAGCTCATGCCTTGAAAATATTTTAGATTTCATCAGCATCGTGAAATACTTATAAGTGCTGAATTTCATGAAAATACGTTCAGTAGTTTCCCGTATAAATATGGGTGAGGTTCCTCGTGAAAGACCCTGTATATCTGCGGAATCATTGAGTGGATTTTACACATTCACTAATTTGGCTTTCGTAATTAAGGTCCAAACCTGAAGATATATAGTACCTTCAAATGAATTTACTTTTTGGAATGGAGCTTATAGTTTTCTAGAGTCAATATAAACTGTCATTTTATTTATGAAGTTATAGAGATTTTTGGTTATTTACCGCATTATATTTGTCAAGAAAAGCTGTGGAACTTATCGCAATAGTGTTTCTATGCACAATTTAACAATGTAGAATAAATGCTACGGATGATTCTAAATCGGAAGGAAGAGGATGAAACACTGTGTCTAGTATAATTTTTGGATTCTATTTTCTTATGTTACCGTTTTTCTGGGGAACAGCGCGTTATCATTTCGTCACGATGTCTGTTATTTTCGAATTTTGAGCCAAAATTGGTCTCAAATGTCTAGGTTGGTCTCACTGAAGAAGAATCTGTGGTCAAAATTGATTTCTGTCCGTCTGGCCGTCCGCCCGTGTGCGCTGTAACTTTCGAAAGGAAGGACCTAGACTCTTGAAATTTTCAGGTTAGGTTGAGATCCTGAATATCTCGGTTAAGTTCGTTAATGGGCCATATCTGCCGAATGGTTTTTGTGCTACAGCCATTTGAAATTTTGATTTTTCAATAAATCGAAAAATATTTATCTGATCGAGATGAAACTTGGTTGGAAGATGAACAGTGTCAATAAGAAAAATTATCCATGGAAAAATTCGAAAAAAAAATTTTTTTTTTTTGAAAATTTTTATATTTCTTGGAAATTTCACTGAAATTTCCAAGTCACCATTTCGCAATGTGAACAAGCGCGTAAAAGCTGCTGACTTCACGTTAGTGCTTTTTTCACGTAGTACCTTAAAGACAATGAAGGTATATCGTGAGATAACAATATCGAAAGATATGTAAAGGTATTACAGAGAAATCTGTATTTTTATTTTTAAAGTCCAGGTATATTTGAAACGACCGTCGAATTATGTGCAAATCGAAGTGATACTCAACCCCCCTCTCCATTAAAGATTTAAGGGGTTGCTGTCATCACTCTCACAGGGTTGATACAAATCGATTGAGACCAACCGTATAAAATGCACTCCTTCAAACTAAAGTCAACTTATTTTTGCATTTTTCCTTATTTCGCATGGGCGTCAAGATATTAAAGGGGGACCACCTTTTCAAATGCACACACTATATAAATAAATACCATATCTAAAAAACGTGCCTACACCCGCTTGACACCACTACTGACAAATCCGTCATCAGAAATCATCACCCATTAATTAATTCAAATGAATTCTTTCGGTATGGATAGATTCTCTTCTATTCGCATAATTTTTCTATTTCCACCGTTATCTAACCGTTATTGGCCGTAAGGAATAACCTCATATCAATTCATTGTCTGTCTCTAGTTTTAGAATGATTTTTTAACGAACACAAAAATGCCGACGTGATGGTGGATTCTTCCACAGTCATTACCTCATGTTATTTTATAATGTGTTTATTGGTAGGAGAGGTCTTAAGACATACTTAAATGTTGGCATATTCATGCTACATCGAATCCGCGTTGGTATTTGTAGGTTAAGGTGGGTACGGTCGATAAACAAATGCAAAACATCAATTTATTTTGTTTCGTTCGTGACGTGAACTTGCGGAATTACTAAAATTCTCCTGAGTAGGTTTGTCTTGTGTCCCGAATGATGTTTCATTGCTCGAATGTGCATATTAATGTATTCATTTCTCTTGAAGAGATCGATGTCGGGCGGTTGGCGAACTAAATCTTTAGCTCTTGTTTACTTCACACATTTAGTTTTCACATTTTTATATCTATCGTACACAGTCATCAAAATCAAAAGCAAAAGTTACTTTCCTACTTTTTCCACATAATAAAGTAAGGTTAAGGGCGAGTGTTATACATAGTTATATTAAACTCTCTGGACACGGCGTAAGAATTCATTTCCAAATGTCGAATGGGGATAATGAAGCAAGTGAGAGGTCCGAGAGAGAGATGGACCTGGATCGGGCAGACCATAGACAAGATACACGATACCAATATCCGTTATTCTATAGCGCATGGAGAGTGAGATGAAGGATGATCTCACTTGCACAATATGACGCCTATCTAGAGAAAATCAAGCATTTACTTAGAGAAATCTCCGGGGAAATGACTTCTTCTTGGTATATTAGATTACATTGAAGTTTTGAAAATTGGTGATGAATGTGAACATAACTCCGATATGAATATTCGAAATGATTTATCGATAACAATATATTATGAATTTTGCTGGGTTGCTTGTTTCAGGACGGTATTCCCAGCTCCAAATGATTTTTTTCTTATCAGAGTACAGACACGCGAGCTGAGCGGCTTCCGGAGCACTTTAATTGAGCTTTGAGCTGCCTCACAACTATATATGGTGTTCTGAACAGTACGCGAGCCACTCAACACCGTCCAAACTTGCGAGGAAGCCGAATCAAATTGCCTCGAAAGTCGCTCAGCTCGCGTGAACTTTTCTTTTGAATTTTGTGCGTTAGATGGTCTCAAACGATTAGAATGCACTAAATAGTGAAGAAACCTGTGCGAAATTCATTTCTGCGCTCGGATTCATAGCAATTATACATTCATTTGATTTTTTAACCCCCTTTCCAAATTATTGTATTTTACTTTCATTTTATATCTCCTCGTACAATTAATGGCACAACAAAAATTTACCATTATTCACCAGTGAACCCGGTTTAAAATGAAGAAAATCAAATTCTGTTCAAAACGCTCACGAAAACACGAAAAAAATGGGAATTATATCTTCTATACAGTCTTTATATTGTAAATCAGAATGGAATAATACAAAATCTGCTTTGAAATACTTCGACTTGCAAAACTTTTGAAAAAAAATGTATTTCAAACATAAACTTATAATTACAGTCTATGGCCTCAAACTGATCTGTCTTATTTTTGCCGTATTCTATGATGGTTTGGCCCGCCCTAGTTCCATCTTTGTCGGCCCGCTTCCTCTCTCTTTAAGTCATGTCCATATAGTTTCATAGGTCTATGGTGTTATAAAACTATTTCGACAGATAAGTAGAAGTTAACTAGTAAAATCTGTTTAAAAAATGTGAGTTAACTGCTCTCTGTGGTCTCAAAGGACTTGGTTGGACTCACTGATGACGAATCCGGCCAGCCGTCCGGCCGGCCTTGGTCGCGATAACTGTCGAACGGAGCAAGCTAGCGACTTGAAACGTGTAGGGTAGTTCGCGGATCGGAATGCCGCTGATAAGTTCGTTAATGGTCCAAATCGGCCGAATGGTTTCGGAGTTTTTGAAATTAAGCTTATAGTTTTCTAGAGTCGATATAAACTGTCATTTAATTTTCGAAGTTATAAAGATTTTTGCTTATTTACCGCATTTCATTTGTCAAGAATGGTTTCGGAGTTAAAGCCATTTGAAAATTTGAGATTGTTTCCCTTATATTTCAGAAACTACTGAAGCGATTGGATTGAACCTTGGCAGTTACTTGAAGCATTACGACGCGCAACTTTGGCCGCAATTCCTTCGAGATCGTATGGTGACTGACTTTCAGAAAAAATGTTGTCAAATTTTTTTTCGAAAAAATGTTTTTTTCCGAAACTATTGACAATATTAAGGAAACAATTCCGCTCATACTTTGAGTCCCATATTTCAGAGCAGTGTACCAAATTTCAATTCGCTACTGCTATTAGTTTCGGAGATATTGGGAAAAAATATGTAAAATTTCGTGGTTTTCTTCTCGATATCATTGTTTTTCGATATAACTCAAGAAATACTGATTCAATCTTGATGAAACTTCGCAGCTGCTTTGAAGATGCCTAGTGCGAAATTTCGTGATCGTGTCAATTTGAAAAAAAAAATTCAATTTTTTTTTTTCAAATATTCAATATTCTGTGATCTTCTCATCATATAATCCTCATTACATTCTGTATGAACCTTCAAACTATAATTTTTCGATAGACTACTGGATTTTAATTCGATCCTATCTGCATTTTTGGAAATATTGGGGAAATAAAATTTTGAATGGGCATATCTGCGGAATCATTGGATAGGTTTCACCCATTCACGAATTCAGCCTTCGTAATTAAGGTACAAACCTTCCCTACAAATATAGAGCTTCTAATGGCCGACCTTAAACACTATAACTTCCGAAAAAAACGACTCGATATTTGTAGAGAAGGTTTGGGGCTTAACTACGAAGGTCGAATTCGTGAATGGATAAAATCCGCCCACTGATTCCGTAGGCATTCCCATCCAAAATTTTATCTTTTCGATATTTCCAAAAATACAGATAAGATCGAATTGAAATCCAGTACTTTATCGAAAAAAACCTAGAAAAGCACTGCCACGGAGGCAGCAGCTTTTCTAGGTTTTTCTGATTTGCAGGGCGATCGAGATAAAAAGGGTTTTGTATCTTTTCAAATATACAAATTGTCATTTTATACAGTAACTGTAAACATATCTATACAGTCGAAATACATAACCCTCCTTCGGAATTCTGGTAAAAATTCAAAAGAAACAACATAAACCAGACTGAACATGCTGTTTCATTCTCATTTTGAAAGAGAACACAAAATATAAATTCTGAGAAGAGAAAACTATATCTTATAAGTAGTTATAGGTGGGAATTTTAACAGTTAGCCTTTCCTTTCAAATTAGGAATTTTTTCAACGAATTAATTATGATATTCGGCTACTAAACAATCGTTCAGCTTCCTTGAATTAACAGTTTTATTATGTCATATCGAAAATTCCATTTGAATCATCTTCAACGTTTGTAATACTCGAAAGTTAAATTATTTGTCAGGTGGTTTTTAAGTTTTCAACCTCAATATCTGAATAAGAACTTTTGAAAATTAAACGAAATTTTTATTCATAGAAAACTCCCTTGCGGATCGCGGAATTCAAACAAATGAACTGTAACTTTTCAGACTCTATATCTGATTTCTTCATCATGAAATAACGAGAAAATTAGCAACATTTTTCTTCAATAATTTATCATTTTTGTTAAACTGACAAAGACCTAGGAAACTGTTGAAAAATATTGAAAAATCCTCCCAAAATATTCTTTAACTAGAGGCCACATTACGATCGCGATGGCGTTCACGATAGCGGTCACGTTCTGTCCGGAACATAATATTTCAGCGCTCAGATCGCAAACTTTTTTCACAGTGTCTCAAAATCTTCATAGGAACAGCAATCTGTTTCATGAACACCATGCGATCGCGTCTGAACGTTGACAGGTCGCAGACAGATCGTGACATGTGTGTGCTGCTCCACACCATCGCCATCGCCATCTTGATTGTGATCGCGTATATGTGGCATCCACTTCAATCGATATTAAAAGCAGGAATTGTGATATTTTAGCTATACACTAACGTGAAGTCAGGAGATTTTGTGCTCATTCTCAAATTCGTTGTTAAAGCGGTCATATTTTCACCTATTGATCTTGCTCGTCCTCACGGTCGATCGTGAACACAATATCTCACGAAAAAAACAGCTTAGAAACTAGATATTTGTAGAGTAGGTTTGGGCCTCAATAAGGCCGAATTCGTGAATGGGTGAAATACAACCAATGATTCCGCTGATGTACTCATACAAAATTTAATTTTCCGAATACTTCCCAAAATACAGATTGGGTCAGTTTGAAATCCAGTACTTGATTGAAAATTATAGCTTGAAGGTTCGTGAAATATTTCGTGAGGATAATGTGGTAAGAAGGTCACAGAATATAAAATATTTTAATAAAAGTGTTGAAATTTTTTTCGAATTGTTCTTATAACGTGATCATCACGAAATTTTGTTCAGTTTTGGCATCAGCATTCTCGACCTAGTAACCGAGTTTGTTCATCAGAATTTAGGTGTTTGCTTTATAATACAAAATTCCATCATTCTCCTATCTTTTCCTTTAGGCGATGACGACATATACTCCAACTCCTACATATCACCAAAATCGATAGCAGAGGACCAAAACAACCAGAATTCTCCAGATAAAACGATAGATCTCAATAATGTACACACATTCTCGAAAAAAGATCAATCCCATAGTATAGAAGTGATACCTTCGAGTGTACAGCATGAACGAGTTGAAAGATCCGCAGATCCTATTTTGTCAAAAACTACCGATGGAGACAAGTACATCATGTATAAAAATATCGAGGAAGCCTTAGACAGCAACGATGTGGAATTATCTGGTAGACACGTGGATATTTCTCCTTCAAAAACCGTAAGTAGTTGCTTTCGTTAGTGTATGCTTGTCTAGTTATAATAATTTATAAACTTTCAAGTGTGTGAAAGAATTAATGGAATTAATTCGAACAGTCTTCAGATATGTCCATTCGAAAATTTATTTCTTCGATATTTCCAAAAATGCCCGAAATTCCTTATGTCTTTCGACCAATATTTCAAAACCAACTACCGAGTACAAACTAGACAAACTGTAGAAGTTCGAGCATACCAAAACACATTGTATTACTCGCTATTCACAAAAGACGACGTATTGAAACAACATATGTTATGTCAGGCCAATTCAGACAACTGTAAGAATTCAAAAGATTATGTTGAAATACCAGTTTCGTCTCTATCCATAAAATATCGATACCGTTCATGAGATGACCGGGCAAAAAGCCATTTATCTTTTTAACCTATTTACTTCATTCATTCTCATGAACATGCCTGATCTTTTCGTTTCTAACAATTGAATTTCATACATACTTTCGAACGGATACTATTCAGATTCAGACAGAGAATATGATTGAAATAGTGTTTGGACCCCGAGATATTTCCTCTGCAGTTTGTTCAAAGTTAAACCAACTTGTCATTCCATACAGTTAAAATACCACAGTATTTCTTCAGTGCTTTCTGTAAGTTCAGGTAAAGATTCTTAGCATGATACTGGATTGAAGTCTTACTATGAACGCCTGTCCTTTATGACCTTGAATGCCATTTCAGAAGGTACTCATTCACTAGCAAACAATTCGTACCTATTCATCCAAAAGCTGAGAATTATAGATGGGATTTTGTTCAAAACAGCGGACAATAGTCTTCATCATTAAAATTTTATTTGCCTTACATTGGGGAATTACCTCATTCTCGAACTACTAGTGAATGAATCATCCAACTTCTTCTCTTTGATTTATTTTGAAGTGTACTCCCTTGCTTCCAGGAAAACATCCTTTATGAGAATATCCAATCCTCCACCACTGTACCGTTTTCGGGGGAAGAGAGGAGGGCTCCTCACGGAAGATCACTGGAGGAGCCCCTTCCACTCACCCCCACTGCGACGATTCCTCAGACTACCGCTTCCCTCTACAGCCATCCGGGTAAAGCCAGGCAAGTGAATCCAGATATCCAGGACATCATAACAGGAATAGTCAAACTGCTAAATGGAAACGTAAACGTTCAGGCTAATACTGTACCCGCTTTAGGGAGACCGCTAAGACCTTTATCTTCAAGAATAAACAACAGGGGACCTCCGAGGATAAGCGATTTGCCGGCACTTCCTCCAGATTTCGATGTACCAGCTCCTCCTTTACCACCACCACCATTAGGACAAATGCCTCCACCTGCACCTTCCATGCCTTCGAATAGACTTCCCACTCCTTATCCATTCGATTTGCCTCCTCACTCCTCGTCACCTGTTAGACCTTATGGTGACCAAATGGCAGGCAATAAGAGACCAGGCATCTACAGACCAACAGTGATTCCCCCCTGGAATAACAGATTAACACAAAGAAGGCCAGGAATTGGAAATAGGAGACCAAATCCTATCCCTGCCTACAAACCGCTTCCTCAAGACTATATCAGCTTGACTACAGATAAACCATTGGAAGACATCTTGAACTTAGACCTAGGTTCACATCTGGAAAATGAACAAGAGAATTCAGGAGAAAATATGACACTTTCAATTCATGGGGATAATTCAACTTACGAATCAGAACTTCCTGAAGTCACCACGAATATAATTTTGGAGACTTCAGAAACAGTTGATCATGAAACATTGGAATTTGAGAAGAACAAGGAGAAGATCACTAAAAAAGATAAATATTCGGTGAAGACTACTTCGGTGACACCAACAGTTCTTGCTCCAAGCAAAGCATCAGTTGATGTTTCATTAATTGATGTATCTACTTCTAGTCAAAGTCCTTCTATAGGAACTCCAAGCAACATAACAGAAGAAACACTTAACAATACATTCATGGACACCACAGTAAAAAACAACACTACAGAAACTCAAAACATACAAGCGACGCCAACTGAAAGTGCAACAATATCATCAACACCTGTAATGGATATAACAACGTTAGATTCTGAGGAAAGAAATACAGAATTGAGCACGTCTTCAGTTATAGAATCTTCAGTGCAAGAAATTTTGCAATCTTCTAAGGGAGATGTAATGGAGAATTCCAGTAATTTCAATACACCGACCTCAGAACTGTTGTCTATTGCCTCTAGTTCATCAGATTTGTCTACTATGAGTAACTCAACAGTTTTGAATTCAAGTAAGTCAGTTCATTCTACACATACAATGCGAAAATAGTACTGAAAAGATAAAGATAATTGCTTAAATTTACGAGTCACCGTATAATTTATTTCAGCATCCAATAATTCGCAGCAAGGATACTCGTATTATCCCTATAGACCAAGGCCTGGAATAGTTTTAGATGATACTGAGTACAAGCCAGGAGGCCACAGACAACCAATAATTACGAGACCTCCAATCGGACAACTGGGTGACATATTTGACATAACTGTGTCAGCAATACAAGGACCTGGTGGAGCTTCAAATGGACAAGGAAAGCCTTATGTTATACCAGGTAAACGATATATTCTATTCATATTTCTGTGGTTTCAACTAGATACTGATACAATCGCGATCATCAACGCTTTTCTTCAATGCTCGCATTGAGTTGAGTCCATAATAGTTGAGTTCCGATATTCCTGGCCAGTATCAGTAATTTGGGAACGCTTCGTGCTGATACGAACAGTTACCAAAGCAGTGCCAGTAAAATCAACTGTCAAAATTTACTGGCCAGTACTGGCCAGGAATATCGGAACTCAACTATTTTATGCTGCTTTTCTCAGGCAATTCAATTGTTACAGTTGACATAGAGAATGTTCACGTTGGCCAGGATGTCATCACAAGCCCTGAAGGCGACAATGGCTTTGTTTCCATAGATGGTAAAAGGACGTATCTCAATTTATTCGGTGAGGTGGAACCCACGAAGGCTGTGTCTCAAAATATAAAACCAAGTGGCGCCTCACATAACCAGGTCACAGGGACAGGATATGCAGTAGCAGAAGCTGTTGAGAAGAAGCCAAACATGGGTTCTATAAAGCCAACTCAAAGTCAACGGAGGCCACTGTATGGTAGACCAAAACCAACGCATCCGCCAGTGAGGTAGGGTTATTATCAATATTACTAGTAGTAAGGATTATCAGTGTGTCGCAACCAGATGTTTATTGTACCTCCTTTCTTATGCTTATTTTGGTGCATCAGCTCTTCTGCCTGGAGTGAGCTCCTGAGACTGCTTCGATGATTAATCTTCGAGTTAAATTCACAGACTTCTTAAAACTGAAACTCTATTTTAGGATCGACACTTGCATCGTTGGAGACGACTCAACCTGCGACGTATCTCAGCATGAAATGTGCCTCACTGAGAGTGGTGTAAGTGCATGTCACTGCAGGCCTGGATTCACTAGGAGGAAACATCGTGACGTTTGCAGGAAAATCGTTTCAGTTCTCCTTTCACTAAGAGTCGATAGGCTCTACGAAAGAAGAGTTGTTTGGGCCAACGAGCTAAGCGATAAAAGCAGCGAAAGTTATCAGCAGTTGTCGTATGAGGCTGAAAGAGCGGTAAGTAGATTCTTTCACAAGATAATATAATTATTTGAAGCTTCGCTGCCTTATGGTGTCGATTCATGTCATCCTGAAACGTTTACGTCTAAAATGAATTGTGTGCAACTATGTACCTGTTGCGTACAATTCGACATGGAAGATGTTATTCCATTCTATTTAATTAGTTTTGTAACGATAGAGCCTTCTTTTCAAAATCAGAGCGTAGGAGTAGAGAAACGTCCAAGTGTGGCTCTAAAAGAACGCTCAATGATTTCCTTTATGGTTTACAGCTCGAGTCAGCTATGTCGATGACTCCATTCAGTGACGAGTTCTTGGGGGCTAAAGTTAATGGCATATATAGTGGAGAAAGATCAGCAGGTCAAGGAGGAGTTTTCGTCAATCTTACCCTCCAATTAGAAGAGAATCCTGATACCTCCAGACCAACTGTTAGGGGAGATATTCAAAAGCACCTTCTTGGAGTTATACAAAGGAGAAGTAATAATGTCGGCAACAGTGCATTGTGGGTTGACAGTCCACCAGGTTCCGTATCGAACCTTCAAGGTTGGTGAATCAAAATTTTCTTGTCGAAAAAATTGATTTTTCACAATTCTGAATCTTTTTCTAGATTTGGATGAATGCTCTTCGCCAGAATTGCATGACTGTCATCAGTTAGCGAGATGCATAAACATATTTGGAGGTTTCAAATGCGAATGTGGGGACGGCTACAGAGATCAGTTTCTGGATAGCAAATACAGAGCAGGCAGACATTGTGAACAATGTCCCAGTCAATATTGCAACAACAGAGGCGAGTGCAAATATCAGAACGGGCAAGAAATATGCGTGTAAGTACCAATAGAGATGGAAATTATTGAAGACTCCAAAATAAACCACCGTTTTCAGTAAGCTTCACGTTTGTAAGATTGTGGTTTTTTCCGAGTACGAAATTTCTTATTAGAACTCACCATGAATGAAATTATATTTCAGGTGTTCTGGAAACTATTACGGGACTCAATGTGAACTTGACGGCGAAGTTCTTGGGGTAGCCATTGGAGCCAGTGTTGCTGCAATCATCATAATTGGTCTCACATTGGTTGCACTGGTGATGTGGAGGTAACTATTTTGAGTTCTGCGTTATTATTTCATATGTCGCTATATTTTTCTTGCAAATGATAGATTTCTTATGATGATACACATTTTTCATGTCTGAGTTTCGTGTCAACTAATTTTAATTTTATTCTTCATAGCCGAAAATGGCAG
Organism: Myrrha octodecimguttata; assembly: GCA_958510865.1. Lineage (NCBI taxonomy): Eukaryota > Metazoa > Arthropoda > Insecta > Coleoptera > Coccinellidae > Myrrha > Myrrha octodecimguttata. Next base: position 25,329,344 of record OY294059.1, read on the forward strand.
AGAGAACAAAAAGCATCTGTTGGAAGTCCAGTGTTCGGATACATGGCAGCTGCAAGCAACACAGTTAAAGCACCTATAATTGGTGGTCCACCATATCAGCTTACTTTAGAAGATAGGTTACGATGGGCCCAACTCGCAGATGTTATGGCACAAGCCAATCACTATGCTGTAAGTAAATTACTACAAGAATTGCTTTATGGAGATCTTTTCTGAAATCCAATAGTTGGATACCATTACAACTGAAGATGCAGAGAAATACCAGCTGTTGACTTTTTCATTCTCTCATCAACACTTGGATACAAACCAACGACTTCCATGGGAAACTACCGATATGCTTGTGCATAGAACATATTGCCATTAGTTCCATACCCCCTTTTGGTAAACCCGCAAGATTTCCCGTCGCCGAGATGTTAAAAAGATATTTACATCATTGTACGCAGTGTAACTTTCTGAATAAAAAATGTGAAATCGAACATGGGCGGTCTCCCTTGATTTGGAAGATATGCACCCCCAAAGTTCCAAAATGAGTCGTTTTCAGGTCCCTTTTTCCACTATAAAAACGATCTCTCACTTTATCTGTATAGTTCACAAACCACCTTTGAACCTTCAACCAACAATAAGCAACACTTTTTTTCAAGAATAATCAATATTTAATGAAGAAAAAATGAAATTACTGGACAACCACTTAACCTCTATTCCTTCGACTCAGTCTAAAAGTGAAGTTTGGCAATGGCGCGAATTTCATCGGTCGGAATCGTGCCATCGTGCGTATTCGTGAATGAGAGAATATTGCTGGTGAGAAAAATGAAACATGTTCTTAGTTCTTACTGTTTACTGCGATACTCTAAATCTTCCAATGGAAGAATTCGTTTCTAATGAATTCTACAAGGTTGAATATATATTTCAACGTACATTTTTTTCATATGTGATAGGTCGCGCCCTTTCCAGATTTCTAATGAAATCGAGGTTATTATATAATACATTTTGTTGGAATACCCTGAATCTCATTCTAAACTCGGACCATCTCGAAGACACAACAAAAAACGAAGTAGATAACAACCTCCCTATTTTGAAGGGGATAGAAAGAAAGTTCAAACGAAAATATTGAGAGTGAAAACTTAAACAAATATTCTCAATGATTCTGTTTTGATGTTAGAATAACCACCTCTTCTTCAGTGATAGAAGCATTTTCTTTACAATCATATCCTTCAACTGTCCATCATTTCATATTTCCCGCCAGCAGCTACTCTTCGGTCATAATACGTTGGCCAGCGATGAAGAGACGCTGTTGCCAAGCTCCACTTTAACATTGAGAAGTATTTCGTAGAAATATAGGTTAAGTGATTGTCTAATATTTTCACTTTTCTTCATTTAAATGATGAATATTCTTGAAAGAAAGTGTCGCTATTCGTTGGTTGAAGGTTCAAAGATGATTTATGAACTAGATTTGAGAAGTGAGAGATCATTTTCATGGCGGAAAAAAGGATCTGAAAATGCAACAATTTGGAACTTTGGGGGCCCATATCTTCCAAACAAAGAGAGACCGCCTATGTTGGCCTGCATATTTTTTGTTCAGAAACTCACACTGCTTACAATGATGTGAATATCTTACTTATATAGCTTCGCGACGGGAAATCTTGCGGGTTTACCAAAGTTTCGTTTTAGTTTGAATATTGAATTCAAACGAGTGTACTTGAATTAGGTTTTCAAAATCTTTTATATAGGTACTTTGGTCTCGTACCAAGTTTTGAATGACAATTTCAACTGGCAGTTATGCATAACATACTAAAATACAATAGGTACAAAAATGGTTCTAGACTGTGTTTAATCTTATTCTATGTTTCGATTTAATATATTCCATATTATCTATTATTATAGTTGTTTATTTTTTCATTTCAGCCCGAACCTGTTGCCCCAACGAGACCATCATCTGCACTTTTTGGGTATCCAAGTCTGGGCTCAGTTCAAAGGAGTTCCATGCACGGAACTCTTCCTCCAGTACCTTTACCTCGGCTAACGCTGCAAGCTCAAATCGCCAGTAGAGCAGCAAGTCTACATGGTGGTATGAAGCAGTTCGACAATTCCAGTTCGAGTGAAGAAGAAGACAAGGCAGATCTGCTAGGGCGAAACTTTCAAGTACCCAGACCAAAGAGCAGAAGTAATGCTTCGATCGCTGTAAGTATATCGCTTGACTTGCGTCTTATTGCATTCGAATTTCGCGCCGAAACTCGTCTTAAACGACTAAGTTGGACTCACTGATGTCCGTCCATTGCCACGATAACTTGACTACCGAAAGACCAAGCAGCTTGAAACTTCCATGGTTTTTTAATTGCGTGTCAAAAAGTGCGGGCTGAGTTCGTTTGCGAATCAAATCGGTCAAATGGTTTCGGAGTTAAATACATTTGAATTTTGGCGATTGTTTCCTTGATATCTCAGGAACTACTCGAAGGAGAAGGTCAGTCCATGTCTGTCTCTATGTCTATGAGGAAAAAAAGGTTTTTCCACAGATCTAATCTAATCTTATCGTTCGACAATGGATTTCTTTCTAGGGTGGACCATGTCTCTATGACATTGTTCTCGCCATTCATATAGAGATATACTCCATTCACTTTTATAAACTATCCCGGTTGGCCATGATTCAGGTCTATCAAGTTTTTTACTTAAAACTGACGCAGGATGGCATTCGTGAAATATCGGCAATGTCAAAATAATTCTTAGAGACGTTGCCGAATGCCAATTTCTACTCTCAATCTCAACATAATCATCACGCTTGGAAACTAAAAATGCCGAAGGTAGTTTTGAAGAAGCAGAGACAAAGTATCAGGAAGTGCTATGTGGAATTGAAATCTGCTTTTTCTGATAGTAACCCTGATAATTTGGAATCAATAATTTATCACAAGCTATCCAACATTTTCGACGTATGTAAGTGAAAACCCAGTGTATCGTCCACATGGATTCCCAAGAACTTTGTAAATTGAGTTAATTATTTTAAGGTGACACAGGTTTTGTAGTACTATTACATTTTCACACTGGAGTATTTCAAGTTGTGCAACAAGGTATTTAACTTCTGTAGACTTATTTCTTGAGAATTTCGGAAAGTAGGAAATTCCATAGGTTGATCTGTTCGTTTAGAAGTTTTACAGCAGGGTTATTCGTGTACCTACTTTCATTTTTTTTTTCGAATGATCTATCACGATGTAACCGACTTCTCTATCCATTCATTATTTCTCAGTAAAATTTCAACACTAGATTCTTGATTTCCGTACAAGTGAATAGCATAACTGAATCTTCTTACCATGTTTATACATGTGAAATATTTCCAGTGTTAACAGAGAAAAAAGGTTCTTCAACATTCGACAGGTCTTTGAAATTATTGAATTCACATAATATATTCTCAAATTCATTATTTTCCCAGAATAAATTCACATTTTGAAAAATACGTAACTACTACGACCTCTATGTAGAGAGGACAACGTTGTGTAGTTATCTGACAGGAAAATAACTATAACCTAACACTTTCAAAATATACATCTTTGAATAAAGAACAACAGGAAGAAGTATAACGATTTTCTACTTCGTATATCAGTATTTTTCATATGCGCCCATATTGAACCTCCAAGTATGACTCATGTTAGTTAGTTTCTTCAGACAAATAATTCTCGGAACAAGTTGTTCTCTCTTCAAAGTGAAAGGGAAGTCGGCCATATGCAACATCCATCCAGGACCCACTCTGTGAAGCATTATGCTCCTTCCTTATGTTCTTTATTCAGAGATATACACGGTGGAATGTGTCAGCCAACCGGGATAATTTATGAAAGTGAATAGAGAGTATACGTGGGATCTTTTCCAGTGTCTTATTATTCTATCCACAGAAAATAAAATATTCTACCTGGGAGGAAAATTGGCGTCTGAATTTAAGATCGTAGCGCCACGGTGACCAGTTCCAGAACTTTAGATACAGACATAGATTTTGTTTTGATAATCGATTTTGTACTGTTTGTTAGTGTTTGGTTTGATCATTTTTGATTTCACGATTTATTCAAAGACTTTTATAGTTGACGAGAGTATTACTGGGAGTACATTTCCACTTATAACTATACTATTTTTATAGCGAATGACTAAATACTCAATATATTGTGAATAAAATTAACACATTCACATAAAACTAATGCTACTTGTATAGTAAGTCTTATTCATTATGGATTGACAAATAAATTTTCCAACACTCATATGATTGGTCTCGATAAAGCTGTAATAAATAAGCCTTATTCATCACCAGATATTTCTTTGTTGAGACTTTTTTTTCAATAGTCAGTTCTATCACAAGAACATTTACGTTGTTCCTTAATAATGATCAGTTCAACAGGCACATTTCTGGAAGGCAGAGCATTCCTCTTAAGTAAATTTCTCTGCTTGGATTAGGGGCCTGGAAAAAAATTGTCTTCATGAATGTGATCTAATATTTCATGAGCAATTCGTGCTTACCTCTATAAAAATGATCATCATCGGTAAAAGGCAAGTAACAGACTCTCATAAATCTTGTTTGTTGGTTTCTATCGATTGTTCAACACTTTCAGGCCTGACTTGTTAAAGGAAGTTTCTTTTACCCTTACTCGAAATTTTTCACCGGGCTGTGGAAATCTATGGGAAGGGACATTTGAGTTTGCTTTTCCTCAGAACAAGTTAAATCACACAAACGCCATTGGCGAAAGAAGATAAGCACTACTCCCTCTGGTGGCTATCCGAGTAACCCGAGGTACAGACATTATCATTGACAAGTTGAAAGAAATGTTAAGAAAATGAGAAAGTTAATGCATTTTTCTAGTGTAGTGCTTCTACTGAGGAAAAGCAAACTCAAATGTCCCTTCCCATAGATTTCTACAGCCCGGTAAACAATTTGGAGTTAGGGTGAAAGAAACTTCCTTTAATAAGTCGGGCCTGAATGTGTTGAAGAATCGATAAAAACCAATAAACAAGATTTATGAGAGTCTGTTACCTGCATTTTACCGATGATGATCATTTTTATAGAGGTATGCACGAATTGCTCATGAAATATTAGATCACATTCAAGAAGACAATTTTTTTTCAAGGCCCATAAATCAAGCAGAGAAATTTACTTAAGGGGAATGCTATGCCTTCCAGAAATCTGCCTGTTGAACTGATCATTGAGGGACAACGTGAATGTTTTAGTGGTAGAACTCTGACTATTGAAAAACAAAGAGTCTCAACAAGGAAATATCTGGTGATGAATAACCTTCGCTCAAAGTGCTTCTGCCGATGAAAGCAAAGTTGTACAAGGCTTATTTATTACAGCTTTTTCAAGACCAATCATATGAGTGTTGGAAAATTTATTTGTTAATCCATAATGAATAAGGCTTACGGTTCAAGTAGCATTAGTTTCATGTGAATGTATTCATTTTATTCACAATATATTGAGTATTTAGTCCCTCCCTATAAAAATAGTAAAGTTATCAGTATTTGTCTATTATTCCAAAAATAATGTTATACAATACTATCTGTTTTTCAACTTTCAAGACAGCCTAAGAAATCCACCAAAGTCAATCTTGCCATTTGGATCTGAAAATAAATAATGTTAAAATACTGTCTAACCTTGGAGATATCCCCTTAATTTTAGAGTTGTTACACTCAATATTAGACTGAAGGATGATACATACCTACTTTATAAGAATGGAATATGTACTCCCAGTAATTCTCTCGTCTGAAAAGTCTTTGAATAAATCGTGAAATCAAAAATTATCAAACAAAACACTAACAAACAGTACAAAATCGACTATATTAAAACAAAATCTATGTCTGTATGTAAGGTTCTAAAACTGGCCACCGTGGCGCTGCAATCTTAAATTCAGACGCCAATAGTGTTGTCTTACTTGAAAAGGCATAAAAATATTACATTCACCTTATTTTTCTATACCTGTAACCGCTATAGAGCGCAGATTCGAGAGGCGCATATACATAGATACATATCTCTATATTTCTATGGTTCTAACTTCAGATTCGCTCAAAAACTGCATGTGAACTCCGATGTGAACGTCGAAGAGAGACATTAAATTCGAATAAACTATCAATAAGAAGTACAACGTGATATTATACAGAATCACAATTCATAAGGTTGGCCCTTTTGTCTCGATGGATTGATTATTTCCCAACCTTCCCACATAAATCCTTTTCTAGAAATTATTTGACATTTCCATTTCCTTTCCAGAATCAAAGTGGAATTTACTACGATGTCGACTATGATCAGCACGACATCTACAAGCAAGGAGGCGGTATTCCAATGAATACATACAGTATTGGACGTCCGGCCTACTTTAGGAACTGAGTGGCACATTATAATAATGTGGTTGACAAAACAAGGAAGGGAAGGACTGAATACTTGAAGTGACTTAGTCTGAGAATAATTTATGACTGTATACTTATGCGAACTTATGTTTAAATTTTTACTTTCTCATGACTGTATCTTTTTGTTATTTTAAGGAGAATACAATACAACGATTAAATATTTATGTTAACAATCTCATATTTCTAATTCAGCAACACTTGTGGCAATTTATTATTTGAAAATGCTATATCATGTTATCCTCAGTAAATTCTGTATGAACCTTAGAACTGATATTTTTGGTAAAGTACTGGTTTTCAATTCTAATCTAATCTAATCTGTATTTTTGGAAATAAAATTTTGAATGGGTATATCTGCGCAATCATTGGGTGGATTTTACCCATTCACGAATTCGGCCTTCCAGAAGAAACAACTAAGAAACTTGATATTTATAGAGTAGGTTTGAGGCTTAATTAGGAAGGTCGAATTCGTGAATTAGTAAAATCCGCCCGATGATTCCGTAGATATACCCATTCAAAATTTTATTTTTCCAATATTTCAAAAAATACAGATTAGATCGAATTGAAATCCTGTAATTTATCGAAGAAAAGCTAGAAAAGCACTGTTGTGAAGCCAGCAGCTTTTGCGCGCATGTTCAAATTCGTTGCCGAAGCGGTCATCTGAATTGAACATGCGCGCAAAAGCTGCTGCCTTTACGGCAGTGCTTTTCTAGTTTTTTTTCCATTAAGTAAATGAAAAACTTGATCTATGATTTTCCTTTCATCGCGTCCGTGAGCACAGAATAGATACTACCCTATTTTGTGCCGTGAGTGTGAGCCCTTTGTGAAGTGCACCCATGATGTAAATAGCATGGTGTGCTCATCTGTGAAATGAGTGACGTTAGCTAGTTGAAAATACAAGGAGTTATATACAGGGTGATTCCGGAGGAGACCGTCACATTTTAGTATAAGTTTACACTAGTCAAGAAAGTCTCGAAACAATGTTTGGTTTATGGTTGGGGGTCTCTGTTGAGAATATACAGGGTGATTTGTCCGATTCGACCGATTTTACTTTTATTGATAACTTTGGTATGGCTTATTAGAATTCAGAGGAATTTTCAGCGAAGTACAATATTGATGAGGACATTCATTAATTTCAAAGTTTTTTTCAAAATAAGTGATTGTTTTAGTAATAATTACAGGTTAATTGTGCAGGTTGAAAAAACACCCTGTACATCGCATTTCCAAAACTATGCTATCTGTTTACGATTCTACTATAATAAGTCATTATTTGATTGGGGATCATCAGCCCATCTTACAGGAGACTGCTTTGGGTTGGATAGTTTCAGGTCCCTTTCGGGACTCCGGGAATATCGATCATGTTACCTGTAATTTTTTAAGGGAATTTGATATTCAGGAGCAGTTAGCGCGATTTTGGGAAATTGAGGAAGTTCCAGATCAAAGGCAATACTCAATTGAAGAGAAACTATGCGAGGAACACTTCAAATTGAATACACGCAGAACAACCGATGGAAAATTTGTTGTGTCTTTTCCGCTGAAAGATGACATTAAAAAACTAGGCGATTCCTCACAAATAGCTCTACGTCAATTCGTTGCGTTGGAAAACAGATTGGAACATAATCTTGAATTGAAAGGGCTTTATCACGACTTCATTCGAGAATATGAAGCGTTAGGACACATGCGAAAGATTCCAAAAAATTCAAACCGTTCCGTATGTTATTACCTGCCGCATCACGGGGTTTTGAAACGGGATAGGGATACGACCAAGCTCAGAGTCGTTTTCAATGCGTCGTCACCTAGTTCCACTGGGGTGTCACTCAACGATCTACAGATGGTTGGACCGACAATTCAGGCTGATTTATTTTCCATCTTGTTGAGATTTCGTGAACCACTTTACGTAGTTACGGCAGACATTGAGAAAATGTATCGCCAGGTCAAAATTCATGAAAATCAACAAAGTTTACAAAGAATTATGTGGAGATGGAGTAGGAAATCGATGAATATGAACTTTTAACAGTGACATATGGAACCGCTTCAGCACCGTACTTAGCCACTAAGTGTTTAGATACATTAGCAGATGAATGCAACGAAACTTCACCGGAAATTTCGAAAATAATAAAAAATAATTTTTATGTAGATGATTTATTATTCGGCAGAAACGATCTGAGCGAAATTCGAAATTTATGTTCAGATCTTCAATCAATCATGAAGTCCGGAGGCTTCAACTTACGGAAATGGAAAAGCAACGATCCCAAATCATTAAACCAAGTTACGCATGATAGGAGTGAAAATATTCTTTCCTTCAACTGGACTTCTACAGTCGACAAGACCTTGGGACTTGGTTGGATATGCACGTCTGATGAATTAGTTTTTTGTGCGAAAAATCTACACTTCAGTTCGGAGAATACAAAGCGAGCAATTCTTTCAAATATATCGAAGATTTTCGACCCGTTAGGTCTTTTATGTCCGGTTATAATTTCCGTTAAAATAATGTTGCAACAATTATGGCTGGAAAAACTAGATTGGGATGAAAAGTTACCCAATAGCCTATTAAAATCTTGGTTGAAATTCAATGACGAAATCAAGGAACTAAATGACCTACAAATCAACAGGAGAGTCATTTGTAGGAAAGCAATAAACGTACAACTTCATGCCTTTTGCGATAGTTCAGTTCAAGCGTATGGAAGTTGCATTTGCATTAGATCGGTGAATAACGAGGGTGAAGTCTTCGTACATCTTTTGTGTGCCAAGTCCAAGGTAGCACCACTCAAATCGTTGACAATCCCAAAATTAGAACTATGTGGAGCACTTGTCGCTGCAAGACTTGCCACAAAGATAATTAATTCGTTAGACACCGAATTAAACGAGTGTTTTATGTGGACGGATTCCACAATTGTTTTAGGATGGTTGAAAACTAGTCCAAATTTATTAAAACCATTCGTAAATAATCGTGTGGCGGAGATTCAAACGTTATCAAAAAACTTTCTTTGGCGCCACGTTCCCTCAACTCATAATCCTGCGGATTTGCCAAGTCGAGGCTGGATTCTGAGTCAATTGAAAAAAGAAGAACAGTGGTGGTTTGGACCTCCTTGGTTACAAAAATCCATGGACTTGTGGCCACAAAATGCGTCATTCGACTCAAATTCACTGCCAGAATTACGTGAAAATGTCAAGGCTTTTATCGTTCAAAATTTCGAAGACGTTTTCGAGGTGAGAAGGCGATCCAATTTGCAGCGTTTGAAACATGTTGCGGCATATGTCTGCAGATTTGGAGAAAACTGTAAGAAACGAATCGAAGAAAGAAACCTCGGTCCTTTGACTACGAGAGAAATTGATCAGGCGTTCGAGAAAATTCTTAGAATAACTCAAGCACTATTTTTTCGGATGACTATAAAAATTTGATAAACAACAGAGCCTTGGACAAGAAAAGTAAGTTAATGAGTTTAAATCCATTTATCGAAAACGGTCTCTCATCAGAGTAGGGGGTCGTTTGAAACATTCTAAATTCGAATATGCGAAAAAACATCCGATTCTCCTGCCGGCAAAGGATCATCTAACTAATCTCATTTTTCAAAATGAACACGAAAGATTGTTTCATGCAGGCTCACAACAACTATTAGCGTCTGTGAGAGAAAAATATTGGCCCATATTCGGACGTAATCTTGCAAAAAAGATCGTTAGGACTTGTGTTGTTTGTTCAAGGTTTCGGAAAACGAATGTTGTTGCGCCCATAATGGGAAGTCTACCCCGAGCACGTGTAGAACCAGCACATCCATTCGAGGTTTGTGGTACAGATTACGCTGGACCTTTTTCGATAAAGGATCGAAAAGGTCGTGGATCAAAGGTATCCAAGTGTTATTTGTGCCTATTTATTTGTCTTACAACCGAAGCCATACACCTTGAACTGGTAACCGACTTGAGCACTGAATGCTTCATCTCAAGTTTGCGGAGATTTGTATCTCGGAGAGGAAAGCCGAGACAAATTTTTTCTGATAACGGAAAAAATTACGTTGGAGCTACGAGAAAGTTATCAGAGTTAGGGAAGTTCATTAGAGTCAACAAGTCCGACATATCGAATATGTCCGTTTCGCAAGGGATTCAATGGAATTTCATTCCTCCTTACTCTCCTCATATGGGGGGTATCTGGGAAGCAGGCGTGAAATCTACAAAATTCCATTTATATCGAGTTTTTCATGACTAAAAATTGACATTTGAGGAATTTTATACAGTCGTTACTCAGATAGAGGCAATTTTGAATTCTAGACCTTTATTTCCTCTGTCTTCCGATCCAAATGATCTTACACATCTTACCCCGGCACACTTCCTCGTTGGTAGATCGCTAACTGCAATACCACATCCAAATGTTATTGATCTACAGATGAATCGATTATCACGATATCAACTGCTACAAAAACTACAGCAGCACTTCTGGAAACGATGGAGCAAGGAGTATATAAGCGAGTTACAACAACGGTCGAAATGGAAGGTGACCCAGTCTCAATTGGAACTTGGATCCATAGTAGTAGTGAAAGAAGATGGCGTTCCTCCTATGAATTGGACAATGGGACGTGTAATTGAAGTCCACCCTGGGGTGAGTTCACAATTATCCTCGGGCGATCGCACGACGACGCCCTAAGGTAATCTCGCTAAGATAAATTTTACCCGACGACATTCGTGAACAGCCAGAGCGTCGTCGTGTGATCGCCGGACGAGAATTGTGAACGCACCCCAGGTAAAGATGGAATCGCCCGCATAGCAACTTTACGTACAAAGAATGGAACCATCAAGCGGTCATTTGCGAAAATATGTCCACTTCCAGTTAATGAACATTGAAAGTATTTCATACGTTCCAAGGCGGCCGGTATGTTCAGAATTCAGTGAATATACCCCTGTGCGCGCCCAAACTGTTCCCATATGGTTTGTGTTACCATAAAAGTGTGATTTTGTGAACTTTTCAACCACTTATGATCAGAGACACGAGAAACACACAGTACCTTATTGTAAATACGTCATTCATCTATTAAATACAGTTAAACGAAATAAACTGTTTTCCTACGTATCATTTTTATACATATTCCACTTACATCTAGAGTTAATTCAAAACAAGGACCATTGAATGAAATAATGTTATTACGAATTTCCGTTGTTTTAAGACAAATGTTGAATTTCAGAAAGAGTAGGAAAATTAGTATGTGAAGGGTAACCATCCTGAAACAAATGATGATTATTTCTTTCGCTGTTTTATTCTGCTTTTATGATAAACATGTCCTTTATCAGGCTCCTTAATAAGTATATTATCTATGATTTTTATTTTGGACTCTTTGAATCGGGGTTTTAATTTTGCGTCAGCTGGTAATTTCAGATATGCTTTGCGATTTTCGTCTAGAGGTACATTTTGCTCTCTTTTTTCATTTTCTTTCTGCCTTTTGAGTTCATTTTTCTTATTGTTTTTCGTCAAAATTTCCGAAATTTCCTTTAAATTCTGATTGTATTGTTCTATGTAATTTGATACTTTTTCATTATCTGTGTTTTCTAGAGGTAGACTATAATTCAAATCTGACTTAATAATTTGTAAGGGACTATATTTCAGTGTGGAATGAATTGAGTTATTATAGCTCAATAAGGCTCTATTTAGTTTTTCTCTTAAACTCAAGTTTTTATCTTCTATTACTCTTATTTGTTCTATCAAGGTTGAATGGAATCTTTCCACAATAGAATTTGAAGTGGGGTTGTAATTAGTTACATAGTGGATTTCTATGTTATGGGTCGAAGCTAATTCCTGTAATAAAATATTTTTGAATTCCGTGCCATTATCGGTTGTAATTTTCTTCGGTGTACCATGATTTGAAAAGTATCGTATGAGTGATTCTATAATTTCCACTGCTGTTTTACTTTTGAGTATAAAACATTGTCCGTGTCGAGAAAATGAATCTACTATTGTGAGGCATGGAATTTTCGAAATGTTTATCGTGTCAACGTATAAGTGTTCAAAAGGTTTTTCACCGATAGGATTTTGTTTGAAAATTAATTTATTAGGTTTTCGTTCGTATTTTTGACGCTGACAAATGTCACAGCTATTGATGAATTGTTGAACTTTAAGAAACATTTTGGGAAAATAGTACTTTTTCTTTATGCTTTCTACATTCTCCTGTATGCCTCTATGAGTTGTTTTAGTTTCATGGTATAATTTGACTTTTTCTATTTGATCTTCTTCATCTTCTACATCTTGTAAGAAAGTATTCGAGATTTTGAATTTGAAACTTCCTGATTTGAATAAATTTTGTGCGTATTGAATGAATGGTTTTTCCATATCTTTGTTTTGAAAGAAAACACAATATGTTTTTTCTGGAGAGATATATTCTTTCAGAAATTTTGTGAATTGAGTTTTTTCTGAAATGGATACTATTAGTCTGAATTTTGATGCTTTGTGTAATTTCATTTTGGAAACGTTGAATTGATTTCCACTTTTGAATATAATTTGGTATTGAAAAGCATTTATTGAACGCTCGGTATATGGAATTTCTAATATTGGATCTTCCTCGTTGGAGTGAATAGTTTCAGAATCTGAATTTTCGTCATCATTAATTTTTAAAATTTCATCGAAATCTTCTTTTCGTAAATTTAGATCGGCGTGAGATATATGAGGTATAATTGATTCTAGATCTGATAGTGAATCTTCCTCTTCATTAACATTGAATTCTTCCGTTTTAATTCTAGAAAGGGCATCCGCATTATTATTAACACCTTTTCGATATTTAATTTCGAAATTGAATTCGTCTAATTTTATTTTCCATCGCATTAACCTTGAGGATGTTTCTTTTAATGAAAATAACCATGTCAGTGGTCTATGATCTGTATAGATCGTGAATTTTCTACCAAATAAATAGGGTCTAAAGTGTTTTGTTGCCCAAACAATCGAAAGTAATTCTTTTTCGATAGTAGAATAATTTATTTCCGCTTTATTCAAAGTTCTACTTGCGAAAGCTATCGGTAAGTCATTTCCTTGTGATAAAATTGCGCCTACTGCATATTTTGATTTATCGGTGGTTAGAATGAAAGGTTGATTGAAATCTGGAAATCTAAGAATAGGGTGATTTAATAAGATGTTTTTACTGATGTTGAAAGCTTCTTGATAATCCGGGTCGTTCAAATTTATTTTTGAGTCTTTTTTCAAGCATTGTGTTAATGGTTTCGTGAGTTTAGAAAAATTTGGAATGAATTTTCGATAATATCCTATCATGCCTAAATATGATTTGATTTCTTTAGGAGTCTTCGGTATTGGAAAATTTTTTACTGCTCCTACTTTTTCTGGATTAGGTTCTACACCTTTGTTCGAAATTTTGAATCCTAAAAACATTACTTCGTTTTTGAAAAAATAAGATTTGTCTAATTGAATTTTCAAATTTTCTTTCTTGAGTAATTCTAACACTGTCTGAATATCTGCCAAATGTTTATCTGGGTCTTTTGAAAATATTAAAATGTCATCCATGTACACGATACAAATTTTTCCGATAAGAGGTTGAAAAATTTTGTTCATTATTCTTTGAAATGTCGAAGGGGCGTTTTTTAATCCGAAAGGCATTCTTAAAAATTCGAAGTGTCCACTATCTGTAGCGAAAGCTGTTTTTTCAATCGATTCCTGATCTAATTCAATTTGATGATAACCTGATGCTAAATCGATGGTACTAAAGTATTTTGCATCCTTCAAATTATCTAAAATTTCATCGATATTAGGGATTGGAAATTTATCATCTATAGTCTTTTCATTTAGTTTTCGATAATCGATTGCCATTCGCCATTTTTGTTTTCCTGATTTATCTGACTTTTTTGGAACTATAACAATAGGAAAAGACCATGGAGAAATACTTGGTCTGATTACATTTTTGTCTAGAAGATCTTGAATTTGATTTTTTACTTCTTCCTTATGTTCTTGGGTTTAGGCAAGAACTGAGAAGGAGGAATTGAATCGGTCATCTGTTACATGCCATTCGAATGCAGAAAGGGACAATAAAACTACATCTGGCAGAGACGGACTGCATTTTTCGGGTGACAAACAGCCCTTAGGCTATGACAAGGGAATTCCTAAGAATGATTCATTTCCAACACTTTAGAACTATCTATTCAGAATTAGTCCCGAACTAGAATGAGCGAAGACGTGTGAATTGATTCAGTTCTGAATGAGTTCAAGACAGTAACAGAACTGGGTGTTGGAACAAACCTTATATCTCTTAACATAAACTGGATTATTATCAATGGTTCTGATGTGGTGTTTTATTTTATTAGTAAAATTTTGGTCAATTGGTTTTTAAGATTTCCATTCAAATGATCTAAATCTATCGGTAATTTTTCTCTGGGTATAACTTGTTGTAAGTGAAGTTTATGAGAGACAATTCCATTGGTAAGTATTTTGTTTTTCAAGTCTAAATTTAGTTGTAAATCTTTCATTAGATTGTATCCTATTACGCCATCATATTGGGGATGAAATTTGTATACGACAAATGGATAAGTTGTATTATAGCCAAACACGTCTAAGGAAAATAACATTTTGTTTTTGCAGAAATCTTTACCAGTTGCGGTTGCGAACTGAGTAGCTTCTTCATAAATTGAATTTGGAAAATAGTTATATGCGATTATTGGGTCAATTATTGAAATGGAACTACCTGAATCAACTAATAGTTTACATGATGGATTTTCTAACTGTATAAATGGGAGAGCAGCTATTCTTTCGTCATTAAAATTTAAGTCATGTGTCTCTGATAGGCTTGCGGTGGAAAATTTTGATCTTCGTGGTATAAATCGGGAATATGATCTTCAGTTTGGCAATAAAATTCTTGTTCATCACTGAAATTTTGATCTTGTTCAATTACTTCAAGTTGTTCTTCTGTGTTTGTTAGTTCTTCCGAAATAAAAGTTGTTGGAGCTTTAGGCCTGAAATGATTTTCTCGAGGTTGATAATTTGGTTTTCTCTGGACTATACTTGTCGAGTCGTTTTGTCGTTTTTGTGGTAACACTCGTGTTCTAATTGACATTGGTTCTGGTTTCTTACTTCGTCTTTGATCTGGACTTGGTTCAAAAACATTTTTTTGTTTGCCAAAAACTTGTTCGTTGGTGAAGAATTTCTGATTAGGTTGAATTCGAGGTTGAATTTGAATGGGTTGACTTGGAAAAGTCATATTACTACCTTGATTTATATTTTGTCCATTCATTTCTATTTGATTGGGAAAATTTCTATACGTAATTTGGTTTTGATGGTTCGGGACATTGTTTATGTAGGGTTGCGTATTTTGTCGTTCTTGTTTCATTTGAGGATTCTGCGAAAATGATTTAAAATGATTGAAATTTAATTGTTGCCTTTTTATTTTGCGATTTTCCAGCATTTTGCAAGTGTCGTCGAAGTTTTTATAGTTACTCTCTAATAGATTTCTAACATTCTCATCTACATTGTTATAAATGACTCTTTGTCCGATTTTTTCCGAAATATTCCTATAAATCATTTGTTCGTTATTTGTGAAATTTTGCATTTGCAGTTGGTAATCGAACTGTAATTTGGTATGTTTGATTCTCTCTATAAAGTCAAGTAAAGATTCTCTATGTGACCTTCTCATGTTTTGGTATGTATCTTGTAAAACGTCAAAATTAATTCTGAATCCGAATTTATCAATCAAAATACGTTTTAGTTCTATCCAATTATTAGGGATAGGTCCTGAATTTATGATTATCCGGGCTTCTCCAATAATTCTTGACTTAATCATTGCAAAACAGTAATGATCAATCTTAGCTACGTTTGTTCGTCCAAAAGTTTCTATGTATTATAATTTTCTATTTCTACAAGAAATGCTTGTAATTCGTGAGAATTACCTCCAAATTTTGGTAATAAATCACCGAATAATTTTAAGTCATTAATATCTACTGAGGCTTGATTGACTGCTGGTTGAGTCATATTTACCTTTAATTGATTAAATTTATTTATTAAATTATCAATTTTGAGAAAAAAAATTTCTAGTCAATTTGTTTCTTAACAATAAAAATTAAAATTACTCTCTTCCTTTGGGCTAGGGAAGTAGGAAAAACTAGGGAAGCAATAGATCAACTTACTCTTATTTAAACCTTGTGTCTAGGCTGCTATCTCCAAACTCCAAAGGGTGATTTTCTCAAGGGCTGCAGGGTAGATCTAGTCAGGGTTGGTTCACCTTACAATTGCTTCAGGGATTCAGCAACTCGTCTTGGCCTTTCTATCGCTGCACTGGTTGAGCTTCTAATTTTTTTGGTCGGAATTTCACTTTGGATTTTTCGTCGCAGTTACAGAAACTCGGGTTTTTGGATGATGCTCAAAGATTTGAAAATTCAAGTATACTTTTCTAAAGTAATACTAGCAACATCCCATCCTCGTCGCCAATTATGTTTTTGCTCTCGAAAAACCACTTTTTAATTTTATAAGAATAAGGTCTTATATACTAATTGCTGATTCAGCAGTACGATAGCGGTCGATTCCTTGTCGAAGCTATCGTGCAATATTAGCTATTTCTATAATTTAAAGGAAGTGTGGGATCGGCTTACATATCAATATATATATATATTATTTCTAATTTAAACAATCTATTTTTTTTACAATTTTTATATGTCCAAATAAATGTATGGTTGGAAAGATATTGTCGCTATTATATATGTTATATGTCATTTGTTCTCAATGTTCATTCATATTTTAAGCTTGGCTTTAACACTTCTAGCATCATGTCCCACCCCAACGCCTTCCGGGAATTCCTCAATGACATCAGTTGCGACGGGAAATTGCCCCGCGAATTGGTTAAATTATTTTCCAAAGGCAGAATGGTATATAAGGACAGGGTGGCTCTCGCAGCATTCTGTTTACAGAACTTACTCGTGCCAAATGAAGTGTGGGCGGCAATCCGGGAATCTAATGGGAATAGAGCACTAGCAGCACTCTATGGTTCAGCAAGATGAGACGTCAAAATCAGCTGCTGGGGGGACAAACAAAGAGATTTCCCATAAGAGCTAATGTTAACGTTTGGTGTATTTTCTGAGTGGAAAAACATTTTGAGACTGTTTTTTTCAGTTAATTTCGATCATTGAACCTTTTTGAATACCTTCAGGTAAGAGAATAGTTTGCAAGGGTGATTTAAATAAAGATTTTTCCAGTTTAAATATACCCACTCTCGTTTGTTACATACATTGTTATGTCTCCTTTTTCAGATTAAATTCAACTATGGAATTTTTGTCAGCTGTGAGCTGTAGTCATCGATCTAATAGTGATAATCACACCCATTTTTTTAGATTTTTGTCGTTGAAAACTAAATAGAAGCAGGTAGAACCTGCCAAGGTGGAAAGAGGAAGTACGCTTGCTTTTATCTCTACATGTGGATGACTTCCCCGATTCTAAAGTGCAAAAGTCTTTTATTTTCTGCATTTTCTTTTACAGGTAATGAACTAACAAAGTAACTTAACATATTTATGGATAAATATCATTTCAGGACAACCTTTAAACGAACTTGGCATTGAAATGATATTCAAGATACAATAACAATTATAATTTTATATAGTTACCATGAGCATGGCATTCTGAAATCATAAAAAGAAGATAGATGGTAACAGATGTAAAACACACAACTGTGAACATTTTTGTGGCATTATTTTCTTGATGAGAATATGTCTTCCGACAGGAGGCTCACGTTGAATCTATAAATCCTAATATAATTCCAGTATTCTCTAGGCGGATCTTAGACCTTAAAAGTTTGTGAAAATACAGACCAATCATAGTAGGATATTGCCACATACTGCAAGTTATGCCAAAAGATTAATATCGGCAAAGTGTCAAACAATCAGTTAAGCCTCGAACATACTTCATTGAATGAAAATATTGACTAGAGTTCCTTTTATTGTATTACAACTATTGTGAAAATAAATACATATTCATCTCATGTTATTATTCAAATATAGAACTCTCAACTACAAATTGTTGTTCACTACTTGAAGATATGAAATCATCTATTTTCCTGGATTATGTTGTTAATCTCAAGCCTCCAAAGTTTGCCAACAACTTAAATTTAATAGGAAAACAATCCAAACTCAAAATGAACAATAATCTGCAGCAGCATAACAAATGTCAGTTAACAATAACAAACTCTTTGTTTGTCCCCCCCAGCGGCCATGTTGTGACGTCACCTGCTAGTACTCTATTGCTCAGAGTCTAGGAGGAAGTCGCTGAATAACATTAGGCACACTACAATCACAGATCAACAGTTGGTCTGTGCTACAATAGCGGTACGGCACCTGAAAGAAATAGGAGCCACCATAGAATAATTATAATGTCGAACCTTCATGTTTGTTTTGGACATTTTGGTTATGATTTCGGAATTTTGAACAAGTTGTTGATTTCTTATATTCGTTGTTTCCTAAAAGGAATACATATAAGAGGGTGCATTTATGCCATTGTTGCCTACAAGTTGTACTCGAAACCGAAACATTCATATTGAAGAAATCTTGCAAAGCGTTTAGACAGAAGAACAAAATGCCCATATATGTATTTTAAGGTTGTCTAGCAAATTCATTATTTTACTGAAAATAATTTAGATTTGAATTTTTCTTTATTCAAACATAACAAAATAAAGCATAACTTTCATGTATGAAATTGTACCCTTCTGCTACAATTTTCGTTTAAAAGTTGTACATGAAGCATTCATATTGAGGAAAACTTGTAATTCATTTACTGGTGTTTACACAAGATTGTTCAGCACAATTCAGTATGGTTCTAAAGATAGTTCAAATGTAAATCTTTCTTCATTTAATCTTGTGCATAACCAGGTAAACCAGAACTTTCGTATATGAAAGTTTACCTTCACGACTTTGACGAGAGAAAGCTTTCCGATGTAATAATAAACTGCATTATAAGATTTTCGTCTTTTACTGGTCGAAGTCGATATATCTACCAACTCTGTTATTACAAAGTGATATCATTGTTTAAACTCAAGTTCTTAAAACCTTGGTAATAAATATTGATAAAAATTGAACATGTACCATGGTATCACAATTTGAAGTACAACCTTTTGATTTGAGTTATTTTACTTTTGATAACATAGATGAATTTCCATCGAGTAAGACCAAGATTGTTGGTTTTGTGGCTTCAAAAAATATTTTTCCCTTCAGCGTTAAAATGATGTGTACTTCAATGATGAAGAAAAGGAAATTTTGGTAAAGAGCTTTCCTCTACAGTACGAGTTTTATGAAAGATTTTTTTTAATATTGATAACACTTTTCTATTACTTACAACATATAAGACAAATACAATATTTAATTTATATGGAACAATAATAATCGTACAACATTGTAATGGATATGAAAAAGATTTTTAAATTAATTTTTCTCATGAATTCATAGTTATTCAAGATAACATAACGATAAGAAGCGTCTGATATCTGATCCTTTTTAGAGAATAATGAATATAAGGGGAATCAAAAACTTGCTCAGTTGTTCAAGTTCAAACATTCCAAAATCGGCCAAATCAATGATTTGAAATCATAACAAAAATAAACATGAAGGTTAACACTGCTGATAAATCACAGAAAAGCATTCTAAACGTCAGAATTTGCAAATCATCAGTACTCTATGGTGGCTCCTATTTCTTCCAGGTGCCGTACCGCTACAATAGTCGTTTTGGGAGGATGCCATTTCGAATTAATACAATCGAAAATTTTAATCGGAAATAAAGGAATTGATTGATGAAACCTACAAACACTTTCGGTATACCAAAATTTCAACTCTGAGAACAACACAAAATCTCCAAAATGAACTCGAAAAGTAAACAAAACACATTAGAATAACGGGCACGACGAAAAACTACTAGCATTGTATAAAGACAACATAGTAGGACAACCCAATGTAAAAACGATTTCATACGTTTTCAAGCGACATCTAGCGAAAATATTTGAAATCTCTGAAATAAGAGCCCGTACAGAGGCGCCCTCGTCATAAATTCATATGAAAAGCATAAGAAAATCCAGGGATGGCTTGAGGATAAGTTCTGTACGGATAGTGGGTTAAGGATACATTCGTGCAAGCAATTATTTAGCCACAACTCTTGGACTATATTACTCAAACTATATTCATTAACATTTCCAAGTATTTGTATTTTACTTTTTAGTGATTTTATCGATTTTCTTCTATAATTTCTTGACTTCGGCCTTTCCGAAATAATTTATTCACAGATTATAAATATGTCAAAAATAAAACAGATATATGGTGCCTTATATTCTATACGGCTTGTTCTTCCACATCAAACAGAAATAATAGTAATTCTCTCTTCACAGATCGATACTGCCAATTTTTCTAATACATATTCTAGATTTCCTCAATCATCCCCATTAGAAATATCATGCGTCCAATACCTGCTGAGTAAGGTGTTTCGGTCCACTTATCTGACAAACAGGGGCGTTGAGCGCACGTGCACTTATTAAAACGGGTTTATTTATTATGTAAGCCTAGTAAATGTAATAAGAAAAAGCCCTTCCATTCTTCTTTGTTATAACAGCAATCGCTCTGAATTGCTTTTCGGTCCAATATTTCTTGGAAATGTTAGTTCGGAATAGTTCACATGGTGAATTTTTCATTGAAGTCTAACGTATAAATGAAACTTTGTCACATGATATTTATTTGAATGAATACGACATCGTGGCATCGGTATTTATCGATCATTTTGAATAAGTGAAAAAAATCTTGAAAATTTCAATGATTTATTGAAATTTGGTGTTACCCTATTTTCGGAGATATTGAAAAAACATTATTCATATTCCTCGGTATTCTTGTTTATTTCCAAAATATACTCAAAAGAACTGATCTTATCATAATGAAACGGCAACTGCGTAAAATTATGCGAAATTTCGTGAGGATCTTTTCGTCAGACCAAGCTTTCAGGCGCTTGTTCAATAGGAATAATTTTTGTCTAATATCCTCAAAATATATATCGGAACAAGCCGACGCTGTTGTCGAATGTTAATTTAGAGGTTTGAACCAAATTCCAAAGAAATTATCAAAATTTTCAAGATTTTTGACTTACTGATGGAAAGATTTGACGTTATTCTTTTCATCTATTCCACACAAAATTCTTCATGTACCTTCAAGCTATCATTTTTCAATCCAATACTAGATTTCAATTCGATCCGATCTGTGTACTTCAGGAAATATTGAGGAAATAACAATTTGAATAAGAATGTCTACGAAACATAAGGTGGATTTTACCCATTCGCATGAATTCTACTTCGTAATTAACCTCTAAGCCTACTCTTATATATAAATAAATATCGGAACTCGAAATTTTGTGTTTAAGGCTCTGCTAAACACCGATCGTAAACGCAATAACTACCGATAGAATTTACTTAGAGGTTGTCAGGAGTTCACTTAAGAAGGAAAAATTAGCGAATTGGTAACATCTACCCGATGATTCCGCTGATATATCAACTCAAAATTTTATTTTCCCGATATACAGATTGGCTCGAATCGACATCAAGTTCTTGATTGAAAAAACCTAGAAAAGCTCTGCCGTGAAGGCAGCAGCTTTTGCACGCATGTTCAATGGAGATGCCCACTTTGGTGAGAAATTTGGAAAAGCGTGCAAAATCTGCTGCCTTCACGGCAGTGCTTTACTAGGTTTTTTTCGATAAAGTACTGGATTTCAATTCGATCTAATCGGTATTTTTGGAAATATTGGGAAAAAAATTTGAATGGGTTTATCTACGGAATCATTGGGCGGATTTTGCCCATTCACGAATTCGACCTTCGTAATTAAGCCCCAAACCTTCTCTACAAATATCGAGTTTCCAAGCCTAAGGGCCAACCGTAAACACAATAACTTCCTGAAGAAACAACTTAGAAACTCGATATTTGTAGAGAAGGTTTGGACCTTAATTACTAATGCCGAATTCGTGAATGGGTAAAATCCACCAAATGATTCCACAGATATACCCATTCAAAATTTTATTTTCCCAATATTTTCAAAAAAACAGATCAGATCGATTTGAAATCTAGTACGTTATCGAAAAATGACAGTTCGAAGGTTCATTCAAAATTTAATCAGAATAATATGATAAGAAGATCACAGAATATTGAATATATGAACAGAAAAATCATTTGAAATTTTTTTTTTAATTGTTCTAATGATACGATCATCACGAAATTCTGCACAAGGTTGTCATCCAGCATCTTCAAACTAGCTGCGAAGTTTTATCACGATGGAATGAGTATTTCTTGAGTTATACCGAAAAAAACAACGATATCGAGAAGAAAACCACGAAAATCGACATATTTTTTCCCAATATCTCAAAAAATTATGATCGTATCGAACTGAAATTTGGTACACTGCTGTAATGTAAAATATGGAGTTCAAGGTATGACTAAAGTTGTTCTCGGATATGAACGAAAGTTTCAGAAAAAAAAAATTTCGAAAAAAATTTGGAAATTTTTTTTTTTTTGAATTGAGTGACCTTATGATTTCAACGGAATTCTGCTGAAAGTTGCGCGTTGTTATGCTTCAACTAATTGCCAAGTTCCAATCTAATCGCTTCAGTAGTTTCTGAAATATGAGGGAAATAACCTCAAAATTTCAAAGGGCTATATCTCCGAAACTGTTTGGCCGATTTGGCCCATCAACGAACTTAACTGCGGCATTCCGATGCGCGAACTACCCTGCAAGTTTCGAGTTGCTAGCTGGCTGCGTTTCACAGTTATCGTGTCCACGGCCGGCCGGACAGAATCGATTTTGACACCGGATTCGTCATCAGTGAGTCCAGCCTAGTCCTTTGAGACCATTTTCGGCTCAATCATTGAGAATTTCACACATTTGGATAAAACGATAGCACGGTGTTCCCCTAGAACATGCGCACAAAAAGACAGCGTTTAGGTTGCTGCAGAATTTCGTGAGGACCATCTAATATGATCGCAAAAAAATACAATAATTGAAAACAAAATTTTGGAATTATTCCTTCCTGTGAATTGTTCTGATGAAACGATCATCAAGAAATTTTGAACAAGTTTGCGAATCAGCTTCTGCAAATTATTTGAAATATTTTTTCCTAGCATATTATGCTAGCTAGGCATTAGCATTAGCTATAGCATATTGTCATAGTTTCAAAAATAAAATTTCGCACGGAATCGCGAAATCTTACCCCCACCCCTCTGCGCTTTGATGTTTATTCGCGGTTCTGTATGAAAAATTTCCAGTCCCAAATAAATTTTTTTTTTCGAAAATCGTCGACCTTGTTATCGTTTCCTATTAAATCGAGGTCGTAGATCACGAATATGTCATTAGAAATCGTCCAGTTACAACCGTTTAGAAATTATGGCGAAAATAGTGAAGAAATTTCGAAATTTTGGTCAACTTTGAGACGTCGTGCCGACCAAAATAATGAAGCTGGGTGATGTCGAATTTTTTTACGTGCAGTTCGATCCTTTATCTATGAAATAAAACAGATTTCATTGTCCTACTTTCATCGAATCGGTAATAATGATTTTTTGAAAAAAGGTCCAAAATTTTGGAACTTCAAGGACCTCTCACGTCCAGGACGATTTTTTTAAAAAATATCTGACCTTATATTCTTGTTCTACGCCCTCGAATTAGTAAGTGTGCCAAATTTCACGGCGATAGGAGTCGGAAAATTATTTTTCGAAAATCGAGATTTTCTTACAGTAGACCCTTGAAATTTTACCAAAAATCGAAAGTTCTCCGATCGACCTGAAATTTGAAACATATAATAATTCGAGGGCGTAGATAAAGAAAATCCAATCAGAATGTTAGTGGAGAGTCTGGTTCGTTTTTTATGGCCAGAGGAAAATCGAAAAAATTGGACCTTTTTTAAAAAAATCATAATTTTTCAACCAGAAGACTTACGTCTATAAAATGAGTGGCTACTTACTCACAAAGGACCCAGATATAACCAAAAAAAATCGATATTGTCCAGCCTTACGCGTTTGATCTGTACGACGGCCCAAAGTTGACCCAAATTTCGAAAATTTCTCACCAAATCCGAAATATTTTCCAAACCGAATCAGTTACGCAAAATCTAATTACAGATTCGTAATCTACGTGTTCGAATCCATAATATATGATGTGCATATTGTCATAGTTTCAAAAATAAAATTTCGCACGGAATCGCGAAATCTTACCCCCACCCCTCTGCGCTTTGATGTTTATTCGCGGTTCTGTATGAAAAATTTTTTAAGTCCCAAATAAATTTTTTTTTTAGAAAATCGTCGATCTTGGTATCTTTTCCTATTAAATCGAGGTCGTAGATCACGAATATTCCATTAGAAATCGTCTAGTGACAACCGTTCAGAAATTATGGCGGAAATAGTAAAAAAATTTCGAAATTTTGGTCAACTTTGAGACGTCGTGCCGACCAAAATAATGAAGCTGGGTGATGTCGAATTTTTTTTTGTCTGATTTTTCCATTGGTGTTCACGAATTCATTTTATTTGATCAGATACATTCAACGGTTTCATAATTAACCTTAATTAGTGACCTATTGACCTTTTCATATATTTCGAATCTGAAAAACAATCTACACCTCAATTTAATGACGTATTTCTATTCGAATATAAATCAACGTATAAATATGCTATTTCAGTATCAGAATGAGTTCAAAACTCTATTTTTACTCTATATTGTGTATGACTTCCGGGAGCTTTTGATATTGAGAAATAACAGAATTAACTTATCGATATTTTAGGCATATTTTTATAAATAAAATTTATTACTCGATCAGTATAAAATTAAGGTACCACCAGTTATTACTGATTCACATAATGTCATAATATTACTTTTAAACATTTGATAACCTTTAACACTTGTTAGCAATTTCAAGGTTGTCTTTTATTGTGTGTGGATGCGAATTTTTTTTAAGCACGATTTTTGATTATAAATCACGAATTCATACTTTTTCAATTCACTTTTTCATTGGTTTCATAACTAACCTTAATTAGTGACCTATTGACTTTTTTAGATATTTCTAAACTGAGCAACAATCTGCCCCTAAATTCTATGATATATTCTAATTCGAATAGAAATCAACATATTAATATGATATTTCAGTATTCAAATGAGTTTATGACTCAAATAGCCAAGACCATTTACGTAAGAGTACTGAAAAAAAGCTACTTCAAGTGACAAGAAAACTAATTCTTCTGTGATGACGTGTTTGGTATTTTTTATATTTCTTTTACTTTAATATTATTAGGAAACTATAACACAATCCATAATTATATATTCTTCCTAATTTATTCTTCTCAATAAATAATTTCCAATAATGTTCCACTATGACGCCCTCTATCTACTTCTATGTTCGGGTTATAGAACAAGTATATTCGCACTCTATGATATCATAACCTTCAACTATTGTAGACATTTACTTTTAATAGACGACTTCGGCCCAAGTTGCCAACCCACAATTTACTTAGCAAGTTTACTTTCACTGGGGAACGGGAACTTCAGGACAAATTCGACATGATAAGGTTCGCATTATTTATAAATAACCGTAAAACATGCCTCGGCTCTTCAAACCAGATAATTCCTATCCAAATATAGGATTTTGTTAAGATCGTCCCCGATTGGCTGAAATTTAAGTTGGGATTCCTGATTTCATGCAAACAGTGTCAATTTTCATAGGATACGTTCCGAAATCAACTGTGTTGTTTTGGTTGCCGATTTTCCGCTCCGTAAATATGAAATATTCGGATGGTTCCTGGAACAAGCGCGTGAAAAAGGTTATTTACGGAATCTGGTTGATGAAAATGCGGTCTGTACGGGACAGTCCTAGCACAGATCTATGGTCTAAGCTAGAACCGTCCCAAACAGATCTGAACTCGGAACCAAAACAAACCTAAAGTAAACATAGATTGTTCTATGCTATGGATATTTACCATAGAAAATCGTTCTGGTGACAGTAAATCGACCGCATTTTCATCAACCAGATTCCGTAAATGACCTTTTTCACGCGCTTGTTCCAGGAACCATCCGAATATTTCATATTTACGGAGCGAAAAATCGACAACCGAAACAACAGAGTTGATTTTCGGAACGTATCCTATGTAAATTGACACTGTTTGCATGAAATCAGGAATCCCAACTTAAATTTCAGCCAATCGGGGACGATCTCAACAAAAACCTATATTTGGAAGGAATTATCTGGTTTGAAGAGCCGAGGCATGTTTTACGGTTATTTATAAATAATGCGAACCCTATCATGTCGAATTTGTCCTGAAATTCCAGTTCCCCAGTGAAAGTAAACTTGCTAAGTAAATTGTGGGTTGGCAACTTGGGCCGAAGTCGTCTATTAGGAAAGGATAAATACTATATTTTCATTGAATATAATTATCCCTATGATATGTATAGAATAACACTAATTATAGATTCTACTATGATATTTATTTGATGATATAATATGGTTATTACACTTTTACATGAATGGGTGAGATAGACTCATTATGCTCTAAATGATAAATAATAGTTATGCTTAAAAGAATGTTATTAAATATAATATTTAGGCAGGTTTTTCTTCTAATTGTAGATTGGAATGAAATAAAACATAATAGAGCTCCATGGTCCAATGGTACTGTTGTAGGGATGGAAAATTCTTCTGATCAACTGTGTCCGTTAAACTGCTTCCTTTAATTAAGGACCTATAGTCTGTTCAAACGTAAGAAGGAGCAATAACAACGAGTTTGGCGCAGCAGTAGGAAGGCCTTAGGATAGGTACTTTCCGCCAGAGTTGAATCGAGGAGATTACTTACAACCGTTCAGTTTAACTGGATATTATTGGGCAATGGAAAATCGTCTATTACTTCAGAACTGTCTCAAGAATTGCTATCGGAATTCTATTTCTAGTCTCAGTAATTCAAGCATACTGAGTGATACCAGTGATAACGTTAGCATCAGCTCATCAAGTTCTTCGATACCCTTAACACGATTAAGACCTAACGTTAGAAGACGTTAATTAGTAAATATGTGAATTATCAATTGCGGACAATAGTATAATTAAAGTTAAACCGATCCCATCAAAACATTAACGTTAGTTTGAGTAAACTAGACAAAATAATTTAAATATGTAAATACCCAGTATAGAGCCATTTTTAATAACTAATCGCCACATCAACAATCTCTTGACCAGGCGCTGTTAAATTGGTCGGAGGTAGTATAAGCTGACGAGTTATACTGTATAAATTATTCTTAGACTCATATAGCAACAATAAATACAAATTCAAGTGTTTCTAGTCAGAGTAAGTTAGGCATACCTAGTGATACATTTGATGACGCAAGCATTAGCTCAACAAATTCATCGATACATTTAACACGATTAAGACCTAACGTTAGAAGACGTTAATGAATGAATATATAATAAATCAATATCCGGACAATAGTATAATTAAAGTTAATCCGTTCCCGTCAAAACATTAGCGTTAGTCGAGTAAACTAGATAAAATAATCTGAATATGTAAATATTAAAACAAGTAATGTTAGAATAATGCGAATATGTAAATTTGAAACTAAACAGTTTCCGAATATTTAAATAATATCTATACCATCATAACAATAACGTTAGTATTAATAAGCCAGAGAAAATAATGTGAATATGAAAATATGTGAATAAGTAAATAAACCTTATATACAGTCGACTCTCGTTAATTCAAACCTGCGATAATTTGAACCTCTCTATAATTCAAAGCTATCACAAGTTCCCTTCAAAATCTCTTTATATTTCGAACAAAATCAATACATTTTTATGCACTTGGTAATTCGAACGAAAAAATGATTGCTATATAATAAAACGACGCGTTAATTCGAACTCATCGGCGTCCAACACTCGACAATTCAAAGTTGCAGAGAGAAAGAGGCGGAAAGATTGGAAGTACATTTTGCTACAAGTTCAAACTTGTATCAACGTACACGACCCTTTGTTTTTGTTATGATTAGTTTGACTATTTGACACACACGAATTGGTTACTCTTTCGTTGGTATACAGATTAAAAGTTCGTTTAGTTATGAACCCTAGAAAGTATAAATGTTTGACGATTGCTGAAAAGAAGAAGTTAATCGAAAAAGTAGAGGAAGGTGAGAAGAAAAGTGATGTTGAAAAAGAATTCAAGATTCCTCTGAGTACTCTCTCAACCATAATAAAGCACAAGGAAAAAATTTATGCTACTCAAACTGCTGGAGTACGGAAAAGAACTACTAAAGGTGAATTTCCCCGTCTGGAAGAAAGCCTGGTCATTTGGCTGAGACAGTGCAGACAAAAAAAAGTGTCTATTAGCGGAAACTTGTTAAAGGAAAAAGCAAAAGAGTTCGCGTCTACCCTAAGCATCAATAACTTTGCGGCAAGTGAAGGGTGGCTTACAAATTTCAAAAAGAGAAATGGAGTTGTATTTAAAAAAGTTTGTGGGGAAAGTGGAAGTGTTGATGATGTAGTATGCTTGAATTGGCACGGTAAATTGAAGACCTTGATTGAAAACTATGATGCCCGAGACATTTTTAATACTGATGAAACTGGCCTATTTTTCAAATGTGTACCGGACAAGACGCTTACTTTTAAAGATGAAAAATGTCATGGGGGAAAACATAGTAAAGAGAGGTTGACAGTTTTACTTGCAGTAAATATGGACGGATCGGAAAAACTTAAACCCTTAGTGATAGGAAAAGCAATGAAACCGCGATGTTTCAAAGGAGTGAAATCGTTTCCTACTGACTATCGTGCTAACAAAAAAGCTTGGATGACGACAGAACTTTTTAACAATTGGCCTTTAACAGTTAATGGGGACATGAAACGACAAAAGCGGAAAATTTTACTATTTTTAGACAATTGCACTGTCCACAACAATCCTCCTATATTGTCCAACGTGGAACTCTACTTCTTTCCGCCAAATACAACTTCCAAATTGCAACCATTGGACCAAGGGATCATCCATAATTTTAAGACGTTCTATCGCAAAGAAATTGTTAAGCTCGTTTTAGAATCTCTCGACAAGCAGCTAACTGCAAATATCACGGTTCTGACAGCTATTTTACTGATTGACAAGGCATGGAGAGCTGTAACACCCCTAACGATTCTCAATTGCTTCAAAAAATCCGGTTTCTTAAAAGAAGATCAGGAAAATGTTCCAATACTTATGGATGATGAAGAACCAGCAATAGAACCATTAGTTGACATCAGCGGTGTGAGTTTTTCTGACTTTGTTCAAGTGGATGAAGATGTTGCTGTCTCAGGTTCACTAACCGATGGCGAAATTTTATCTGAGACAGATACGAATGAAAAAAGTAACGATGAAGATGAGGATGATACATCAGAACCTTTGGCAGAGGTGTCAGTTAAGGAAGCAAGATCCTCATTCGATACCTTACAAAGCTTCTGTCTACAAAACGAAAGTGATGAAAAAGCATTTCAGGCACTTTCTCCTAAAAAAAGTTATTGAGCAGTCTGAGCAGCAGCAATATGCTTTGAAGCAAACCAGTATAACAGACTTCTTTCGAAAGATTAATTAATTCACATTATGAATATACATGTATGTACACGAATGTACCTCTGAACTTTTGACATTGTTATAGAATAGCAGTTAATAAATAAAAATTGATCAGCACTTAATAATTCGAAGTTTTATTTATTTTCTCTCACAAATTTCGAACCATTTGATATTTCAAACACTCGATAATTCGTAATATTTTAAGAGTCCCTCGAGTTTCGAATTAACGAGAGTCGACTGTATTGTAATAAAGATGTTAATATTCAATGGAATTTTTAATATGTCTTGAAATATAACTTTTATCCATTTTATTATTACAGATTTATAAAATATGCAATTCTTAGAGCACATCTAAGTGAAATATATACACGCTTCCATTTATTCCTTATCGAATTTATTCCATTTGGAGGTTCCACACTGCATACACTTTGTCAAAAGATTTTCTCTATTCAGTACCAGTTAAGAAAACATATAGGTCGCTTCTCTAGTCATGTAGAAACCTGTCTAACAGGCTTGAAGTTTCAAAGATTCGGACGTAGATGGCGCTGTTAAGAAAACATATAGGTCGCATCTCTAGTCATGTAGAAACCTGTCTAACAGGCTTGAAGTTTCGAAGATTCGGACGTAGATGACGCTGTTAGAAAACATATAGGTCGCTTCTCCGGTCATGTAAAAAACCTATCCAGTAGGGTCGAAGTATTAAATAGGGCAATGGAAAATCGTCTATTACTTCAGAACTGTCTTAAAAATTGCTATCGGAATTGGAGACTTTGAAATTTAAGACGTATTCCATCAGAAAAACCAAGAGGAAAGTCAAAAAAATCCCCAAATTTTAAATGATGGACATATGTGAAAATCATCCAGAATGGAAACTACCCGGAATTACTGCAAAACTGTACAAGCAATTGCTATCAGAATTGTACTCTTTGAATTTCAGGACGTATGCTATCAGAATAATTGAAAAGAAAGTCGAAAAAGTCCCCAGTGTTTAAATGAGGAAATAATGAAAAAAATTATCCAGTAGGGTCGAAGTATTAAATAGGGCAATGGAAAATCGTCTATTACTTCAGAACTGTCTCAAGAATTGCTATCGGAATTGGATACTTTGAAATTTAAGACGTATTTCATCAGAAAAACCAAAAGGAAAGTCAAAAAATCCCCCAAATTTCAAATGATGGACATATGTAAAAATCATTCAGAATAAAACTATCCGGAATTACTGCAAAACTGTACAAGCAATTGCTATCAGAGTTGTATTCTTTGAATTTTAGGACGTATGCTATCAGAAAAATCAAAAAGAGAGTCGAAAAAGTCCCCAGTTTTCAAATGATGAAATAATGAAAAAAATTTCCCAAAATGAAAACTACCCGGAATTTTCCGACCAAATTCGATTTTTTCGAGAAAGGACATAATTCTAAGAATATTTGTCCAGCAGGGTCGAAGTTTTGAACTACTGGAGCCAGACGGCGCTAACGCAAAATAATGATTTAATGCATTTATTTGAAATCGGGCAATTTCGGCCATATAAAGTCGTCTATATCTGCTCAACCGTCCAAGCAATTGCTGGCAGAGTTGGAGGTTAAGAAGTTAAGGACGTATTTAATCAGAAAACTCAAATAGAAAGTGAAAAAACTCCTTAATTGCCGAATGATAGAATTTCAAAAAAAAATTTCCAAAATGGAAACTACCCGGAATTTTCCGACCGGAAAAATTTTCATGATAAAGGACATCAGTCCAAATATACCTGTGATAAAAAAACTTCGGAAATCTATTACCCAAGCCGAATTAAATGGATTTAAAAAATCGCCTATACAACCTATTCAACCTTGTAGAATTCATATAATACTATACTATACTATAATACTTATATGCAATTTGAGCTAAAACGTGAAGAATAAAGTACCTTCAATTTTCATTGTATAATACAATCATGAAAATTGACATGTGTGTTCTTGACCACAATACATGGAAACGTAGCTAATAAAATTTTCAAAATTGTTAATTAATATATCGCTAATTAACGACTAAACAATTTTAGTCAATGAAATTCAACCATTTGAAAAGCACAGCGTTTACAACAATGAGAATTAATTAACATATAACTACATATTTTAAGACATGTACACGGAACTCTAACATTGATCTTAATTATACATGTATAATTATAGTCAATTCTATACAGTCATCTTTTTTCTGATTTTTTGAAAATCGTCATTTTAGAAATTCTAGCATTTGGAAAGTAAAATGTTTACAACAATGCAAATTAGATTAACATACAGTTACATCTTTTTAGAAGTATACACTGAACTCTGGCTCTGATCCATAATCATTAAATCTTATTTATAGCCGACTCTATATAGGTCTTTCTTAAAA
Source organism: Myrrha octodecimguttata (assembly GCA_958510865.1). NCBI lineage: Eukaryota > Metazoa > Arthropoda > Insecta > Coleoptera > Coccinellidae > Myrrha > Myrrha octodecimguttata. The sequence goes on from OY294059.1 coordinate 25,361,585, forward strand.
ATGACTAAAAAAGGGTCATTTTAGAAATTCTAGCATTTGGAAAGTATAATGTTTACAACAATGCAAATTAGATTAACATACATTTACATATTTTTAAAAGTATACACGGAACTCTGGCTCTGATTTATAATCATTGAATGTCGTTTATAGCCGACTTATTACAGGCATGTCGTAGTGATCAAACAAGGCGCATGACTCGTTAATGAATGATATATATATATATATAGTTTTCAATAGAGCTATCGCAATGTCTATTGAACATTTCATTGAAAAAAGTTTTCAATAGAGCTATCGCAATGGCTTTTGAATATTTTATCGAAAAAAGTTTTCAATAGAGCTATCGCATTGCCAATTCTGCAGCATAGGAATAATTAGCATTCCTCACAGTCTGTACTGGCTTAATTATTTAATGACAAAAAGTTTTCAGTACAGCTATCGCAGTGATAATTAAAAAGTTTTCAATAGAGCTATCGCAATGTCTATTGCTGCAGCATAGGAATAATTAACATTCCTCACTTTCTGTACTGGCTTAATTATTTAATGACAAAAAGTTTTCAGTACAGCTATCGCAGTGATAATTGAAAAGGTTTCAATAGAGCTATCACAATGTCTATTGCTGCAGCATAGGAATAATTAACATTCCTCACTTTCTGTACTGGCTTAATTATTTAATGACAAAAAGTTTTCAGTACAGCTATCGCAGTTATAATTAAAAAGTTTTCAATAGAGCTATCGCAATGTCTATTGCTGCAGCATAGGAATAATTAACATTCCTCACTTTCTGTACTGGCTTAATTATTTAATGACAAAAAGTTTTCAGTACAGCTATCGCAGTGATAATCAAAAAGTTTTCAATAGAGCTATCGCAATGGCGAAAATATTGAAAATTCCAAAAAAAAATTTTTTTCAATAGAGCTATCGCAGTAGTGATCGGCCCCAGCGGGGCCCCTAGCGAGGCTAGGGGGCCCCGTATAGGTGGATCTGTGCGCTACGCTGAACCACATAATTAGCTAAACTGAACCAGTTACGCAAAATCCGACTGCAGACTTGTCATCTACGTGTCTGAATCCATAAGAAAAACATCTTCGACCTTGGTATCGTTTCCTATTAAATCGAGGTCGTAGATCACGAATATGGCATTAGAAATCGTCCCGTTTATATAATTCCTCGCCTACTTGGTATCGTAGCTAAACTGAACCAGTTACGCAAAATCCGACTGCAGATTCGTAATCTACGTGTCTAAATCCATAAGAAATGATGTGCATATCGTCATAGCTTAAAAAAATTCTTACCCCCACTCCTTCGAAAAAAAATTTTATTTTCAAACATCTTCGACCTTGGTATCGTTTCCTATTAAATCGAGGTCGTAGATCACGAATATGGCATTAGAAATCGTCCCGTTCATATAATTCCTCGCCTACTTGGTATCGTAGCTAAACTGAACCAGTTACGCAAAATCCGACTGCAGATTCGTAATCTACGTGTCTGAATCCATAAGAAATGATGTGCATATCGTCATAGCTTAAAAAAATTCTTACCCCCACTCCTTTGAAAAAAAATTTTATTTTCAAACATCTTCGACCTTGGTATCGTTTCCTATTAAATCGAGGTCGTAGATCACGAATATGGCATTAGAAATCGTCCCGTTTATAAACTATCTATTATCGTTATCTGAGGAAATTGTACTTTCACTAAAAAAATCTACATAGGTGTATCCGTGCGCTACCCTGAACCACATAAGTCCTTATTAAGATCACGTTCGCATACTTCATTTAGTTTATTAGCGAATGTTAATCAGAAATCACCAATAAAAAAAAATTTGCATCCGTAGACAATAAAATAAACGTTGAACAAGTGTTAAGGGTTATCAAATGTTTAAAATTAATATTATGTCATTATGTGAATCAGTAATAATTGGTAGCACCTTTATAGTTTTTTCAAAATAAAATTAATACAGAAATATCATATTTATATGTTTATATCTATTCGAATTGTTATATATCATGTAATCAAGGTGTAGGTCACTAGTGAATGTATATTAGGAAATTTTATTTATTAGCGAAATATTTTTTATTTAGTTTCTTATATTCACGAATTTATCTCAATTTAATAGATATATGCAACGGTTTCATAACTAACTTAACTAGTGACCTATTGTTCGTATATTTTGAAAACGAATTATAATCAAAATAATATTTTCACATTACATTTCAAATCGAATGAGCGAAAATTGAAGAAAAATGCTTTAAATTGAAGAAAATATCTTTCAAAAATTCCCAAAATATTCTTCAAAATAGCGAAGATGGGAATATCACCCTTAAAGACGTTTTATTGCTCTACAGATAGACCTGGGGTTCCACATCTGGCGTAGATTGGAGTTTGTCCCTGCGGCTAGCCTTTGTGTGCATTGTTACGTATTCATTTTTTGGAAAATCCCACCGTTATTTTGGGTTTTTTTTCAGTTAGGAAGTAGAGAATATGTCTAACTGAAGCATTCTTGTACACAGTTTCGTTGAGATTATACCTCCGTCACCAGACAAGCCAAGCGAGTACCCAAAGTTTTGAAAGTGAAATCAGTGATTTTGATATTGGGTAAGAATAGCAAAATAGAAGAGTATATATAGCATTAAAAATATTTCTACTGTTTCAGAAATATAGAAAATTTAGATTATTTACCTCCGCAACAGCCTGCACGTAGAAAGAAGTGGTGCTGTGTAATTTTGTAAAATTAAGTAAATTATAATCTACTAATTATTACAATAGTAGCACTATTAGGCATAACTAATTAAACTGAACATTTCCAGGTATTGTGATAACGATCTTTTCCTTGTGGCCATATAATCTACCTGAATCTGAAAAAGTGGTGAGTCCAAGTTATTTTATCTGTATACTTACATTAGCAAATCGTTACGGAAATTGACTTTTAATTATTGTAGAAAGAACACGAAATGACAATAGATTTTTTCATTATTTGATCTTGTGTCGAGCAGAGAAGACGTGGTGCATGAGTTATAACGCTTGTTGAATAAAATCAAAGTGCTGTGTAATATCTACTACGTTGGTAAATATTTTTGCGCGCATGTTCTAGGGGAACAGCGTGCTATCGTTTTGATCAAATGTCTGTAATTTTGGATGATTGAGCCGAAAATGGTCTCAATCGACTAGGTTGGACTCACTGATGACGAATCCGGTGTCAAAATCGATTCTGTCCAGCCGGCCGGCCGGCCGGCCGTAGACACGATAACTCACGAACGAAGTGAGCTAGCGACTTGAAACTTTCAGGGTAGGTCGCGCATTGGAATGCCGCGGTTAAGTTCGTTAATGGGCCAAATCGATCGAATAGTTTCGGAGTTATAGGCATTTGAAGTTTTGAAGTTATTTATTTTTTATTTCAGAAACTACTTGAGCGATTGGATTCAAACTTGGCAGTTTGGTGGAGTATAACGACGCGCAACTTTGAGCCAAATTTCGTCAAGATCATATTGTCAATAAATTTAAAAAAAAATTTTTTTCGAAATTTTTTTACAAAAAAATTTTTTTTTCGGAAACCATTCATCATATCCAAAAAAAATTATACTCACACTTTGACCTTCTAATTTCACAGCAGTGTACTAAATTTCAGCTCGATACGATCATAAGTTTTGGAGATATCGGGAAAAAATATGTCAAATTTCGAGGTTTTCTTCTCGATATGGTTGATTTTTTTGGTATTACTCGAGAAATACTGATTCAGTCCTGATTAAACTTCACAGCTAGTTTTAAGATGCTGAAAGACAACTTTGTGCAAAATTTCGTGATAATCGGGTTATTAGAACAATTTGAAAAAAAAAATTTATATGATTTTTTCATCATATCATCCTCATTAAATTCTGTATGAAACTTCGAACTGTTATTTTCGATGAAGTACTGGATTTCAATTCGATCTGGTCTGTATTTTTGGAAATATTGGAAAAATAAAATTTTGATTGGGTATATCTACGGAATCATTGGGTGGATTTTACCCATTCACGAATTCGGCCTTCGTAATTAAGGTCCAAACCTTCTCTACAAATGTCGAGTTTCTAAGTTGTTTCTTTCGGAAGTTATTGTGTTTACGCAGTCGGCCGTTAGGCTGACCGTAAACACAATAACTTCCGGAAGAAACGACTTAGAAACTCGATATTTGTAGAGTAGGTTTGGGGCTTAATTACGAAGGTCGAATTCATATCCAAAAAAAATTATACTCACACTTTGACCTTCTAATTTCACAGCAGTGTACTAAATTTCAGCTCGATACGATCATAAGTTTTGGAGATATCGGGAAAAAATATGTCAAATTTCGAGGTTTTCTTCTCGATATCGTTGATTTTTTTGGTATTACTCGAGAAATACTGATTCAGTCCTGATTAAACTTCACAGCTAGTTTTAAGATGCTGAAAGACAACTTTGTGCAAAATTTCGTGATAATCGGGTTATTAGAACAATTTGAAAAAAAAAATTTATATGATTTTTTCATCATATCATCCTCATTAAATTCTGTATGAAACTTCGAACTGTTATTTTCGATGAAGTACTGGATTTCAATTCGATCTGGTCTGTATTTTTGGAAATATTGGAAAAATAAAATTTTGATTGGGTATATCTACGGAATCATTGGGTGGATTTTACCCATTCACGAATTCGGCCTTCGTAATTAAGGTCCAAACCTTCTCTACAAATATCGAGTTTCTAAGTTGTTTCTTTCGGAAGTTATTGTGTTTACGCAGTCGGCCGTTAGGCTGACCGTAAACACAATAACTTCCGGAAGAAACGACTTAGAAACTCGATATTTGTAGAGTAGGTTTGGGGCTTAATTACGAAGGTCGAATTCGTGAATGGGTAAAATCCGCCCAATGATTCCGTAGATATACCCAATCAAAATTTTATTTTTCCAATGTTTCCAAAAATACAGATCAGATCGAATTGAAATTCAGTACTTCATCGAAAATAACAGTTCGAAGTTTCATACAGAATTTAATGAGGATGATATGATGAGAAAATCATATAAATTTTTTTTTTCAAATTGTTCTAATAACACGATTATCACGAAATTTTGCATAAAGTTGTCTTTTAGCATCTTAAAAACTAGCTGTGAAGTTTAATCAGGAATGAATCAGTATTTCTCGAGTAATACCGAAAAAATCAACGATATCGAGAAGAAAACCTCGAAATTTGACATATTTTTTCCCGATATCTCCAGAACTTATGATCGTATCGAACTGAAATTTGGTACGCGCGCACGTTCAAATTCGTTGCTGAAGCGGTCATCTACATTGAACATGCGCGCAAAAGTTGCTGCCTTCACGGCAGTGCTTTTTGAACTTTTTTTAATTATGGATTATCAGGAATGGCTTAGTGATATAGATCCGGATAATGAAATGCCAAATTTAAACCGCGAAAAATTTAAGTATTCTCAATTTCATAATAGTGATAGGATATTTTTGGCATGTTTCTGTATACAGAATATGTGCGATCCTGTCAAGATTAGTTTAATGATATCGCGAGTCAATCCCAATTTCACTTTAGAAAAGCGGGAATTATTTTTGCGCCTACACGGTCACCTAATTAGAAATCCTTCAAAATTTTGTAACTATTACGCATATGATTGTTGCTCAAAAAAAGTTTTAGATTTAAATAAACACGAACGGCATACGGACTTATATATTCCTCAGCCGAACGAAATACCTTTAGTAAGTACAATGACGGATCAAAATTTACCTCAGCGGCTCATTCAAATTCCAAATAATGTGTTTTTTTTGATTTCCTAGCCTGTGGATACCCATTACATTCTGCACCAAGTTGCAAGTTGGTATTCCTCAACTAATTTCGGAGATTCAAGCTGGCATTAGTACGTTTCGAGATATTGAAGAAAACAATTCTAAAATTACATACATCGTAACGAAATGATAACGTGCTGTTTCCTAGAACAAGACCGCAAAAACTCCAAAATTTTTAATGGGCATAACTCCGAAACCGCCTGGCTGATTTCACCTATAATCGAATTAAATCGAGTTATTTGGACTACGAACAAAATTCGAGAATTTCAAGTCGCTCAGTCGTTTCCTTGGAAATAAGTTACAGTAGATACGGACGAACGGCCGGAGGACAGAATTGAATTTGACCACCGATTCTTCTCCAGAGAGTACAACCTAATCGTTCAGAGTAGTTCAGACCAATTTCGGCTCGAAATTCGCAAATTACAGACATTTTAAGGAAACAATAACGCGCTGATGTTCCCTAGAACCAACGCGTAAAAAATTTTTTTTTTTAAATACTTATCATATATTCATCTTTCTATCATAATATAAATGAATCTCACGAAATCTTGTATCAACCTTCTGGCTGTCATTTTTCAATCAACTACCTACTCGATTTCAATTCGATCTGTATTTTCGAAAAAACATAATAAAATTTTTAATGAGGAAAATTTCCTGACCTCACGTCAGCACTTGCCTAGAATTTTTATTGCAATGGTGATTAGCGAAAACTAAAATATTTTTCAATCTTCGAAACTTACAAAATTTTGCCCGTAATCTTCAAAATCATATTAACGATACGAAGTTCACAGTGCGCGATGGAAAAGAAATGGACTGAAGACAAATTCGTTTAATCAAATGGTATTTGCCTACCCGAAATCCAAGGTTCTAACATTTTTATTTTAGAGGTGATTAGCAAGAAATATTTCCTCCTGTTCGAACCTCAAAATCTACATAATATCATTGTATAAAGACAACTTGTCTTGTTGTCTTTATACAATGATAATATTGCCCATTAAAATCGTATTAACGATACGTAGTTCACAGTAAGCGACGGAAAAGAAACAGACTAAAGCCTAAACTCGTTATATCAATATGGCTATAGCCTACCCGAAAACCAAGATTCTCAGAATCTCTAATCTGCCGGCCCTGTGATACTATGGCATGCGATTCTCGACCTTATTGACGTCGAGTATCTTTCGACGGTGACGCCATCTAGTTCGAGTATCTTTTTCGGGTAACGATATTAGCACAGAATACAAATATATAAGAAGTGCTAACTCCCTACTAAACCAGAGAAACAAAGTGTCCGCCATTTGTTGGTGTCATGGCGGGAATAATTTCGAATTACGGCGGGAAACTAATTCATTTGAATTATTTAACAGTAGTCATATTTCAAAATTAAACGAAAAGTTTTATTTCAAAAATGTATTGAAGTCATCGTATCTCACATATTTGACATAAAATGATGATTACAAATAAATCCATTCACAAATTATAGATTTATGACATAAAATTTCATATGTAATAATTGATTCCCTATCAATACAAGAGATTTTATTTGTCCCACTTAAAAAATGTGTGAAATTGATTTTGGCTCTCTGGGCATTGATAAAAAAACAATAGTTTTAGCTTGATTGAACACATAATCATGAAGTTATGAAACCTAACTACAATAGTATAGGAAGGTTTCAGTGCTTCAAATAATACATATATGCAGGTGTTTCCGTAATGTATTCTATATGGATCTTCAAGGGATTATTGCACAAAGCATTTCGAAACGAAAAACAGCTATGAACCTTTTCCCACAGAATTTCAGAAAAAACAGTTATTAGTCAAATTCGACAAATTATTTATGGACCTGAAGAGATTTTTACCTTCATATTCATGGAATTCTTTCAACGAGCAAAGATATAACATAAAATTTCTCATTATTTAAAGGTCCATGGTATTCAAAACTTCCACAGATTCAGCAAAAGTATACCACTTTAGGTCATGTAAATCACTTGGGAAATACCTACATAATATAAAGATCGACTCAAAATAACAAAATGAATCATCTCTTCAATAAACTATTAATAAAATACATAATGATCCTAATAAAATATAGGTACTTTTAAAAATAATTCCTCAGGTACCTGGTTTTCAGCATTCTATGTGGTGAGTTGGAGTATGAAACAGGAAAAATATATTAGTCTTATCAATAAAGTCTGAGTTTTTTCTCTACAGAACTCTCAGAAGTAACCCTGAACTCAAGGATATCGTATTAAATATGAGAGCACAATATAAATCGTCTATTCAATCAACTTGGAGTTTAAAATGTTGTGAAACAGGTTAAAGAAGTCGATATAGAAGTGGTATTGATTTCTTAACTGTTTGTAAATCCCTGGGTGATGGAAAAATAATCTGAGGTAGACCAACAACTTAGTACTTCTCCTAATTTTGCTTCAATAAACTCAAATCTGCCATCTGGAAATGAATTTAGCAAAGAATTGAACACGTTCAATCCTCAACACTGATTTTAGTTCAAATAATTTCGAAAATATATTCTTCTGAATTTTTTACATAGAATCCTGATTTCTTCGCTGCTGAAATGAATAAGATTCAAAAATACTAGTTAAACCTGTTTCAAAACAAGATCTCCTCATTGCTATCTGATACCCCCATATCAGATAGCACCTAAAACTACCTTTCAGAAAAAGTCTGTTTTGATGTTGAAGGATACAGTGACACAAGTTCTGCATCATGTTGATGATTGTTGTTTAAACCATCAAGAATGTTCCCATGATTGTCAACCTTAGGGGCTATTTTGGAAGCACACAAATTCATGGTCCTCTTGAGTTTCATGCTTTGATGGACAAGAAATAACATTTAGACGTAATCATATTATCAGTTTTTACTTGGACTAAAAGAGCAGAGTTTTTTTCTAAGTCGATAATTGGGATCGTTCTTTCGGAAGAATCTGATTCGGTAATGTTCATTGGATAGATTATGGGATATGAATTTGATCCAATCGTAAGCAGAAGCAACCTTTGTAATTCCTGATATACAAATAAATTTAAAAATAAATGCAGGAAATTACCAGACGAATTATTTCCATCAACTGTTACCTAAAATGAATATATTATCACAGATCAAGTCTGTGATATTATTAATTAATTATTATGTGCTAAAATAACCACAACTCCACAGCAAACAACACTTTCAGGATAAGAATTTTCTGAATTCTCAACGCTGATTGGCTTGATTATGCTGATAAAAAGAGTATACCGTGATTTGCATACCGTGAATTGTCGGTGTCGTTTGACGTTTCTTGTTTCCAAGATTCGCATAGAAGTTTCACCCCTCTGGATATTAGCAGGGAGGTTGACCTACTATGTTGTCTTTATACAATGCTACTAGCTTGGAAGTGTTCGAATTTCTATCGCCAGAGGGCGTATCGCTTAGCAGTAGTTGCGAATATATGACACCACAGACCACAGACTACATACCTACATAGAGTAAGTAGTCTGTATATGACACATGACATAAACTTGAATTAAAAGTTGCGGCTTCTGTTTACGCTTATATTTATATTTTCGAATAAGAATTGAATACTGAGACAAGATTTTTGCACAAACCACAAACATATCATTTCGATATTTGGATGTATTCATTTAAAAATATACAACTTAATGATAAAATGCCCCACTGAAGCAAATTAAGATTGTAAACTATGAAGTGAGTATAGCGTTTGTAACCGTTTTCTTTAACGAATATTTTAGGAGGTTTTATTTGAAACCAGACTATAAGAATTGGGAGAGAAATTTCCAGTTTTTCTTTTTTTTTTTTCATATATTCTGGAGATATAGAAAGAGGGCACAGAAGTTTGGTATCTTTCTCAGTGAAAATTTTAAAATAACAGTCTACACCTTAAAATCAACTTGTGACATATCATACATATATCTCATAAGATATACATCAACATTTGATATAATCATTTACCATTCTTTGATTTCATGAAAATGTTGATTGACAATTCAAAGTCCTATATTATGTGCTAAAGAAAAGTATATTCAGTTGGCATCTAATTGATGAAGCTTTAATTCACAAATAAAATATGGCATTTTTAAGGTATATTTGATATTTAATATCTTGATATATCCACAATATTTTCCAATGTGTTCCTCAGCTATTTTTCCAAAAAAAATTCTCCAGTTAATTATTTTTTCAGTACTCAGCAATGAAGCCATTGGTATTCATTGCAAAAATAGAGGCACGATGTAAATTCATTTGCATTGAGCTGCTATTGTTCCCCATGCAGCTTATAACAAAATCCATCTTATTAATATTAAAATAACACAATACTTCGGTAAGGTTCTGGCTAGAGTATGGACGAAATATTAACAGTGTGAACGATTTTTTCATTTTCTATTTATCTCTTTTCAGCTTCTCTTATTATATTCATGTTAATATCTCCCTCTGGCGTGTAGCTTTCTTTATATTCATTGCAAGTTTAGCTCCCATACTGTTTGTCTCCAAGAAGCCATGCTAGAAGGTTCAATATTTTTTATTCCTTATTCGTAGAGTTTTTTCCTTTGAACAGAAAAGAGAACATTTTTGAGGAACAACAATATTGGTAAGGAATCAAAAAACTTATCTATAATTTTTCTTGTTTCAAAATTTGAAACTCAATTTTTGCAGCTATGGAGAATACAGCAACCCAATTGCAATGTATTATATTTCATGCTAACAATATTCCAATTTGAATATTTTTCATTCATTGCAGAAGTAATAAGATCAGTATGCCTCTAAGTTCTTCCGATTCTTCCATGTCAGTTGGTGAAGTCACAAATGTGGAGCAAAATATCTATTCAGTGTTGCATGGTGCAAGGGTAAGTGATTTTATTAATATCTCATGAAATTAATCAGGATTTGAATACAAAAATATTATCTTTTCATTCCCATGAATTGTGTTAATATCAAATTATTACTTATGTTATTGAAATATGTCTCCATATATCTAAAGTCAAGCAGCCATCCTTCTTTCGTATTATTAAGGTAAACCATTTGTTTTTTAAACTTGCAGACAGCGACTGGAAAAATTGTACAGCCGCCCAATGTGGGGGACCCTGTAGAAAAAAGAATTAAATTGGACTTAAGAAAGTCCATTATCAAAAGAGCAGTGCACGGAGAAAGTATGGTTAGCAGTACACCATTTCCCACTGCAAAAAGTAGACCAAGGAATTCCTTTGAAAATATGTCAACAATATCGGATATAGGAAATGAAAATAGTTCAGATGAAAAAAATATAAAATTGGCAGTTGTGGAAGAACATGATTGTAAAGACAATGATCAACAACAACATAAAAATGGTAGTAAGGAGCTTGTTGTGTTGCTTGATCGCAGTGAATTAAATTGCATTGTTGAAAGTGTAGGGATAAACGGAAAAAATACATCACAAAAAGGTGATATAATGAAGGATATTTCATTGAGGAGCACCAAAAACCAAACGGTGTCAGCATCACCCAAAGTAGATCAGTTCAATAAAAGCCGGTCTCTAAAAATGAATAATAGATCTAGACTTTCCATACAGCAAAGTTTGGATGAAATTCTTGGCTTATCAGTTTGCGAGGAAACTGTCAATAAATCTGATGCCAAGAATAAAACTATTGCTCCAAACGAGCCAAGAGAAGTACCTGAAGATCATTCACCTACAAAGAACGATTCCGTTTGTAATCAGAACATGCAGAAATCGAAAATTGTAATCCAACACACTACTACAGACTATGAGGAAGAAATGTTGGAAACAAACCTCGAAGAGAAAAAGAAGATATGTAATCAAAACAAAAAAGTTATCGAACATGATAATAAGAAGGAAGCCCAAATTTTAAGCACAAGACAAAAACAACAGAAAATGAGAAGTGGGCAGCACAATGATATGCGAAATGTTGCTCTCTCAGACGACCCAGAAAAAGGACAATTTGAAGAAACTATTGAGTTTTCTGATATTGAAATTCGCACAAGGAAACTATCAAAAACTAGACAGAAACCAGAAAAACGAAAAAATGATGAAGCGCACAATGAAACTTCTACTTCTAAAAAAAATAGAATATTTGAAGGGAACAGAAGAAATTTATCCCGATCTCGACACAAAGTTTCACAAGATGAATATATTCAATCTGATGATTCAGTTGCTACAACTGAATATAATGTTGAACTTATAACTAAACCTAAGAAAGTACCAAATGAGAAATTGAGGTTTCCTGAAAGCAAGGAATATTATAGTAATGAAGAAGATGACGAAATGAGTATAGCACGTAAAATTAAAGCAAATAAGATTCCCCATGCACGAGAATATTTAAGAGATGAAGAGCAGACTGAATTAAACGACAAAGAAAGAATAATCAAAAAAGTTCAAAGGAAACCAGAAAGGATTACTAAGAATATTGATAGAAGGGAGTACCCTAGTATCGAAGTTAACACGGATTTGAGTGAAGAACAGGAAGTAAGAGGAAATAAATCATTTGAGAAACCAGGGAATTCAAACACACTTAAGAGAAGAGGCTATATCGCCAATGAAGAGAGTGAAGTGACAGAACACAAAATAAGAGGCAAACAAATAAAACAGAAACAGGGAAAATCTAGGCATTTGGAGCTAAAAAAAGATTCTACTAATGAAGAAGACACAGAATCTATCGAAGAACATACAACAACAGGAAAAAGAGTAGGACATAAATCGGTGAAAACAAAGATTTTAGAAAGAACAGAATATTCATCTGAAGAGGAAGACAGTGATGGAATTGACGAAGCCAAAATAAAGGAGAAAAAACTTCTGCAAGAAAAGCACAGGGCAAGGTCTGCCAAAAGAAGGACCTATTATAAATCTGATGATGAAGAATTGAATGAAGAACAAAAACTCCAAGCAAGAAAAACATTTCATAAACACGAAAGACAAAAGTCTCTGAAACGAATCGTACATCAAAGCCCAGAAAATAGCAGAGAATCTGAAGAAACGCTCATAATGAAACCGAGTAAAACACTACAAAAACAACAAAGACCAAAGTCGCTCAAAAGACAGATACATCATAGCCCTGTTTTGTCAAAAAGACAAAGATCGAGGTCCATCAAGAAGAAAGAATATTATTCTTCCTCAAATTCTTCAAGCGAATCTGATGAACCATCTGATAATTCGGAGTCATATGGAGTAATCAAGAAAGGAAAGCCTCGTAAGAAGTTGGTGTATGTCTTGAGAGACAGTTCCGATTCCGATCGGAGAAAATCGAAATTTAAAAAAAAGAGACACCAGTCAGTGGCTCGGAAAAAAATTCAATTGGTGGAATCGAGTGATGAAAGCGAACCAAAATTGAAAAAGAAATCGAAAACACAGAAGATTGAGATTGAAAGGTCTCCTATTTCGTTGAAGAATAAAAAGCAAGTGTTAAGGGTTGTTTCGGATGAATCAGATATGGAAGAAAATAGTATAGTAGTACCTCAGACTAAAAGACATCCTTCTCGATACGGACCGAAAAATTCAAATCGGGATAATCAGTCTGTTGTTCATAAAAATCTAAATGAGTCTCTAAGTCCGCAACCAGGTCCTTCGAGGGAATACGGCAGATTATCTAGAAGAGATAGTTATGCTGTAGAACAAAAGACCACAAGGAATACAGCAAGATCTGTATATAAAAGAACTGGCAAATCCTCAGTAGCACTTCAGAATTTTAACGACGAAAATTTTGTTACACCAACTAACCAAAACATTGGCATTCCTGAGCCAGGAACGAACACAATTATCAGAATAGTGAAGGAAGTTAAAAGACAACTGATGAACAATCAGACCACAACGGAAACTAATAAATCTTCAGATAGGACCAATAGGAATTCAATTTCAAACGATGACATTCCTGTTGAAGCAGAAGATATTGAAATTGATTTAATGTCAAAGGACAGTTCTAGCAATAAGTCTGCAGACCTACCAGTTACAAACATGAGGATAACCAGAAGCAGTATGAACGCTGCAGTAGGTGGGAATTCCATTGTGAATGAGAGTCCACATCAAAAATCCGATTCCTCCAATGGTGTTTCCATCTCAAGTTTACAAGAAGGAATGAAGTCACACAATATCACAAAAGAAGGAAATCTGGCAGATTTAGAATCCAGGAAAAAAAGACTTACAATACATGAGATACAAAGACTTGCTCGTAGACCTAATAAAAGAATGAGTGAAAACTTTACGTCAATTCAGAATAACAGACAACAGCCCAGAATGTTGAAAAATGGTCTTGATAATATTATTGAAACACTAAAAACTAGGAAACTAATGAGTGTTAGTGTACAGACATCTCTCACTGACGAAAAAATAGATATTCCTGAAGTAGATCCAGAGAAGGATACCCAAATACCAATAGGCATATCTCATAAGTTACCCAATACTTCTGCATTTTCCACACAATCTTCAAGAATACCAGTAATGAGCAAAAAGAGAATACTCAGGACAACATCGAAAACCAGAGAGGATAGTCTGACCGAAGAGGAGCTTAGAAGTTCGGAGCCACAAGAAGAACAATCACCAATAGATCAAGATGTCTCCAAGGTACAACCTCACAAAATTGCTGTAAAGAGTAAGAGAAGGATGCAGAGTACCTCCTCAACTACCAACGAGGGTATACCTACTGAAGGGGAGATTTTGGCACCACAAGAACATCAATTACCGATAGATCAAGATGTTGATCTTGTACGATCTGAAGATTTCCTTGTGAAGAATGCTGAAGGAGTATTAAACACCTCAAAAGAGGATATTCTGAATAAAGAAGAGTTTACAGGTTTGACACCTCAAAAAACCCAACTACTAACAGATCAAGATGTCTCCATTGGACAATCTGAAAAAAGTCCTTTGAAGAAAAGAATACGAAACACTTCGTTGAACACATTTGTGAATATTCCAACTGAAGAGGAGGATTTGGCAGCAGAAGGAGACCAAGCTCTAATAGGTCAAGATGTCTCCCTTGTACATCCTGAAAACACATCTGTTAAGAGTATGGAAAGATCACAAAATACCAGGTATACCAGGTCAATCACCAAACAAGATAAGCCACCTGAAGAGAATCTCACAGCACAAGAAGAGCAATTATCAATAGATCAACCTGAAGAAATACCTGTAAGGAATGAAGAAGGAATACAGAATACCATCACAGAGGATAACACAAATGAGGAGGAGATTTCAGGTTTTGCACCACTAGAAGACGAATTACCCGTAAATGACGATGTCTCCCTTCTACAATCGAAGGACATTCCTATAAAGAGTAGAAAAATAATAGAAAATACTGAAAAGACAAGTCCAACAAAAAACGAAGAAAAAGATTTGGTACTACAAGAAAATAAGGTCCCAGTGCCCATAGACAAAGACAGTGTATTTGTAAAACCCCAGGGTGTGCCTAATAAGAGAAGAACACTTAGATCCACATTGAATAATAAGAAGAATACTTTAGTCGAGAGTGAGCCAAGTAGTTCCAGTAGTGAATCTCCTAAAACTGTAAATGTCATCGTACATCAGAACAGTACATTAGTTAAGCCCAATTCTAAAAGGAGACAAACTAAAAAAAAAGCTACTATAGAAGATGATCATCCAGGTAAGTACAATGATTTTTGTGTTTTGTTTTGCGCAAATATCTGTGATTTCCCAATTGTTTCCCGGAAATGACCTCAAAAGAATAGTAGACTCACTAATGAATCAGATGTCGGAATCGATTCTGTAGGGTCGGGCGGCAGTTGCCGCGATAATTTGAGAACAGAAAATGTCAAAAAGCACTGCCGTGAAGGCAGCAACTTTTGCGCGCATGTTCAATGTAGATGACCGCTTCAGCAACGAATTTGAACATGCACGCAAAAGCTGCTGCCTTCACGGCAGTGCTTTTTGAAAATTTCTACTGATAAATTACTGGATTTCAATTCGATCAAATCTGTATTTTTGAAAATATTGAAAAAATTAAATTTTGAATGGGTATATCTACGGAATCATTGGGCGGATTTTACCCATTCACGAATTCGACGTTCGCAATTAAGCCCCAAACCTACTCTACAAATATCGAGTTTCTAAGTCGTTTCTTCCGGAAGTTATTGTGTTTACGGTCAGCCTAACGACCGACTGCATAAACACGATAACTTCCGAAAGAAACAACTTAGAAACTCGATATATGTAGGGAAGGTTTGGACCTCAATTACGAAGGCCGAATTCGTGAATGGGTGGAATCCACCCAATGATTCCGTAGATATACCCAATCAAAATTTTATTTTTCCAATATTTCCAAAAATACAGATCAGATCGAATTGAAATCCAGTACTTCATCGAAAAATAACAGTTCGAAGTTTCTTACAGAATTTAATGAGGATGATATGATAAGAAAATCATAGAAATTTTTTTTTCCGAATTGTTCTAATGACACGATTATCACGAAATTTCGCAAAAAGTTGTCTTTCAGCATATCAAAACTAGCTGTGAAGTTTTATCAGGACTGAATCGGTATTTCTCGAGTTATACCGAAAAAATCAACGATATCGAGAAGAAAACCTCGAAATTTGACATATTTTTTCCCGATATCTCCAAAACTTATGATCGTATCGAACTGAAATTTGGTACACTGCTGTGAAATATGAAGCTCAAAGTGTGAGTGGGTTTTTTTTGGATATGATGGATAGTTTCCAAAAAAAAAATTTTTTGTGAAAAAATTTCGAAAAAAATTTTTTTAAATTAACTGGCAACATGATCCTGAAGAAATTCGGCTCAAAGTTGCGCGTCAATATACTCCACTTAACTGCCAAGTTTGAATCCAATCGCTCAAGTTGTTTCTGAAATAAAAAATAAATAACTTCAAAAGTTCGAGTGTTATAACTTCGAAACTATTCGACCGATTTGGCCCATTAACGAACTTAACTGCGGCATTCTGATGCGCAACCTATCCTGAAAGTTTCAAGTTGCTAGCTTGCTTCTGTCGACAGTTATTGTGTCTACGGCCAGACGGAAGGCCGGCAGGCCAGACAGAATCGATTTTGACACCGGATTCGTCATCAGTGAGTCCAACCTAGTCGATTGAGACCATTTTCGGCTCAATCATCCAAAATTACAGACATTTGGACAAAACGATAGCACGCTGTTCCCATAGAACATGCGCGCAAAAAAGGTGGCGACTTAAAACTTTTATGGCCGGTTTCACAAAACTTTGATTGCCAGATCAAGGGCTTGATTGTCAGTTAACAGTAAACTCTGTGCAGTTCAGTTCAGTTCATTTTCAACCCAACCATCGAATGCAAACCTTAATCAACGAGTTGATCAGAAGTCAAAAGTTTTGTGAAACCGACGGTTAGGGTTGATTAAGTACCAAAATGCTCCGGTTCAGTTCACTAATGGGCCAAAAATCAATTGATTATTCATGCTGAAACAATTTAATTCATTAGAATAATCGTTGAAAGTGAAGTTTGAACAGTAACTTCCAACTTCTTGGGACGAAAAACCATGTCAAGATGTATTGGAATTATTCATTTTTAATATGTTTTAGGTGATGTAAATTCACATTCACGTTTGTACAAAAAATTTTGTTTGTATTTCTTGTTTAAAATTTTGTTTGTGTGTCACATTCGATAGAATTAACAGTCTCATGTGCCATTTAAAAAACAATCATTCTACGCACTTAAGAGCAAACAATACCTCGAATATAACAAGGTTCGTTTTTTTCGAAAAAATTTTTGTGCAAATGGTTGAAAAAAATCGTAGGAATGCGCAATGTTGGCACTTTTTAATATTCGATAATTTTCGGGAAATAACTAAAATGGTGTAAAAAATGGGGTAAACCCGCAAGATTTCCCATCGCGAAGCTATAAGTAAGATATTCACATCATTGTAAGCCGTGTGAGTTCCTGAACAAAAAATATGAAGGCCAACATAGGCGGTCTCTCTTTGTTTGGAAGATATGGGCCCCCAAAGTTCCAAATTGTTGCATTTTCAGATCCTTTTTTCCGCCATAAAAATGATCTCTCACTTCTCAAATCTAGTTCATAAATCATCTTTGAACCTTCAACCAACGAATAGCGACACTTTCTTTCATGAATATTCATTATTTAAAGGAAGAAAAGTGAAAATATTAGACAACCACTTAACCTATATTTCTACGAAATACTTCTCAATGTTAAAGCGGAGCTTGGCAACAGCGTCTTTTCATAGCTGGCCAACGTATATACCGAAGAGTAGTTGCTGGCGGGAAATATGAAATGATGGACAGTTGAAGAATATGATTGTAAGGAAAATGCTTCTGTCACTGATGAAGAGGTGGTTATTCTAACATCAAAACATCATTGAGAATATTTATTTAAGGTTTCACTCTCAGTATTTTCGTTTAAACTTTCTTTGTATCCCCTTCAAAATAGGGAGGTTGTTATCTACTTCGTTTTTTGTTGTCTTCGAGATGGTACCAGTTTAGAATGAGATTCAGGGTATTCCAATAAAATGAGTTATATAATACCTCGATTTCATTGGAAATCTGGGAAGGGCGCGACCTATCACATATGAAAAAAAATGTACGTTGAAATATATATCAGGGTGTTTTCTTATTTCATTACTTTGTGTTTCAACCTTGTAGATTTCATTAGAAACGAATTCTCCTATTGGAAGATTTAGAGTATCACAGTAAGATCTAAGAACATATTTCATTTTTCTCGCCAGCAATAATCTGTCATTCACGAATACGCACGATGGCACGATTTCGACCGATGAAATTCGCGCCATTGCCAAACTTCACTTTTAGACTCAGTCGAAATCAGAAGGAATAGAGGTTAAGTGGTTGTCCAGTAATTTCATTGTTTTTTCATTAAATATTGATTATTCTTAAAAAAAAGTTTTGCTTATCTTTGGTTGAAGGTTCAAAGATGGTTTATGAACTATACAGATGAAGTGAGAGATTGTTTTTATGGTGGAAAAAGGGACCTGAAAACGACTCATTTTGGAATTTTGGGGGCCCATATCTTCCAAATTAAGGGAGACCGCCTATATTCGATTTCACATTTTTGATTCAGAAAAACACACTGCGTACAATGATGTAAATATCTCTTTAATATCTCGGCGACGGGAAATCTTGCGGGTTTACCAAAAATGGAAAAATAACTAGTATTGCGCATTCTCGCTAAATAATTAAGTACAGTAGAACTCCAATTATCCGAATTAATGGGGACCGGGACCCATTCGGATAATCAAATATTCGGATAATCGGATTTTTTAAAAAAAAATTGCCATTGGAGAGAATAAAAGCTACGTTTTGATATTGCACTATTTTTTTATTGAATTAAATAAAAGAAACATGAAATTTTCACATGTTTTAAATATAAATAAAATGTACTTATGTACAAGTTTAGAAATAAAAATCATTGTTTTTTAAACATCTCCGTCAATGTAAGCTGTTTTGCGGTCTTCAACCGTTTTCGGGCAGCCAGGTCACGCATTCGCTTGACGGTAAGCAGTTGCAAGTGGTCACACTCGGGCTGACGCTCCATCCACTTCAAAGCAGTCTCGAGGGCGGCAAATGCTTCACTAGCTGATGGTCCAGCGTCTACTTCAACATCAGCAGAAAGTTCTTCTTCCACTTCCACTTCAACATCTTCTCTCACACTTACAACAATTTCATCGTCATTGAGAATTTGAAAACCAGGGTCAGATGTGTCACAAGCCATCCACTCTCCTACATCTTCAGCACTTACTTCTGTACAACCAGGAATTTTTACAATCATTTTTCTTATTTCCTCTAGTGACAACGCATCTTCATCATCATCATCATCATCCTCTCCATATTCTTGTTTCTCATTTTCTTCAGATTCTTTTTTTTTGTTCTTCTCAGACGGTAGGCCTTTCAGTTTATTCCACGCACGTCTTAGCGTCACTGCCGTAACCAAACTCCAAGCTTCCGCTACCATGTAACAGCAGTCCTTTAAATTTATTTTGCTATGATTTGCCAAAACCAATTCTTCATCTTCAGCACCTTCGATCAGCAGTTTTCTCAGCAGTTGCCTTCTGTAATGGCGCTTCATTGTTTCAATAACAGACTGGTCCATGGGTTGCAGCAAACTTGTAACATTGGGAGGCAAAAACGTCGTTTTAAACTGCCCATTCTCTCTTTCCAACAGTTCTGCTGTAGGATGAGTGGGTGCGTTATCAACAATTAAAAGCACCTTACTGCCTTCTTTTCCCACCGATTTTTGGTGCTTTTTCACTTCAGGAATAAACACTTCATCATACCATTTGGTAAACAAAGCTGCAGTCATCCAGGCCTTGGGTTGACTTTTGTAGAAGAGTGGAAGTTTTTTTACGTTTTTAAATGCTCTTGGATTTCTTGATTTTCCTATCAAAAGAAGTGGCAGTTTATGATTTCCAGTGGAGTTGGCACAGTTAAGCACTGTAACACGTTCTTTACTGACCTTATGTCCAGGGGCACTAGATTCCCTTTTAGAAGCCAAAGTGGTTTTTGGTAATGCTTTCCAAACAAGGCCAGTTTCATCGGCATTATAAACAAACTCCGGATCATAGGATTCTGATGCAGTTTTAAATTTTTCAATAAAATTTTCAGCAGCTGCAGAGTCTGCTGAAAGCTTCTCACCAGCCAAATCTAACTCGCGTACACCATGCCTGAATTTAAAATTCCTTAGCCAGCCGTTACTAGCCTTAAAAGATGAATAACCAAGCTTTTCTGCTAAGATTTTGGCTTTTTCACAAAGGATTGGACCTGAAATCGGATTTCCCATAGAACGTTGCTGCAAAAACCATTTAAACACGGCATCTTCCAAATTTTTGTTGGTTGCTGTCTTCATTGTTTTCCTGGAGGAACTTCCATCTTCATTTTCAAGCACCGAAACAAAGTTTAAAAGTGTTGACTTACTGTTTTTAATGTCAGAAATTGTTGCTTGTCCAACACCATAAATCTCAGACAACTTCTTACCCGTTACACCTTTATCGAGTTGCTCTATAATTTTCAGTTTGTCCGCTAACGATAGCACAACACGTTTTCTTTTCGAAGCCATGGTATAAAAACAATACAGTATTGTACACGCACAAACAAAAGTAAGCCGTAGCGAAAGAGTAGCGTCATCGAGCAAGGTCAATAGCACACTGGCTAATCAAAACAAACAATGACAGGTGCGCCGTGACTTCGGATAATCGGCGATTCGGATAGTCGGAGTTCGGATAATTGGAGTTCTACTGTACATCTTAAAAAAAAATTTTCAAAAAATACTCACTGAAGCCTCCGAATTCTAATATTTCACGCGCCTATAGGCAACGTTTAAGCATGTAGACCACCCAGCCTGACCTTGAGATATAAGCGAGGTGTAATCACATTTAAATGTGGCTGTGTTGCCAAGCTGTAATGCACTACCACGTGGTATTGTTCCCTCTTAATACTAAAATAACTATTTTAATATATATTTCAAAACATTTTCATATTATCTATGTTGACGAGTTTTGCGAGTTTATTGGTCTCAAACGACTAGGTTGGGCACACATATAAAAAAGCACTGACGTGAAGTCAGCTGCATGTTCAAATTAATTGCCAAAGAGGTCACCTTGTAACATTCGCTAAAGCTGCTGCTATTCTAGTTTTTTTTTGTGAAACTATTCATCAGATTTCAATGGAATTTCGTACAGATCTTTCTTTTGGGGAATATTGTTTTCAAGATTGGCTATTACTGGACAAAAAAAAGAAAAATCAAATATTTCCAAGGATTCTGTTGATAAATTTATTTGCATATTTTCAGGACTGCGTAGATCTGCAAGAGAGAAAAAGACAATAGATCCATGTTGGTGGGCTCCTCTGTTCGGAGGAAATGAAAAAAGTAAGATAAATATATCTTTGAATTTTTCCGCATATACAATACTGGCCCACAGTTGATGTTACCCTGTACTTTTATACGGAACAGGACGTACCGTTTTATTGAAAATTTCGGTTCCTGCTCTGTTGATCTAGAATATATTCAGTGCAATGAGAAAAACATAAAAATATGATGATTTACGTTACAGGCTAGAGACCTATTGTTTCATCACACTGTGGCTTTATTAGGATTACATTTTATTTAACGTATATTTAGTTTGAGTTTAAGATAATTTTTTTTCTAGCTAGTAGAGCTACTAGAGCGACCGGTAGAGCTGCTAAATCAAGGGACACAGCTTCTTCTAGCACGTCCGCAGAAAATTCCCGGAGAAGCGGAACTTCGACAGGATCCAGTTCTACAAACAAAGCATCAAGAGTAGTTAAGAAAAAAAGTTCAAGTCGTGCCAAAACTAAAAAAACAAGCGATACTCATAGTGAGATAAATCTTACATCAGAAACAGATATTGCAATCGAAACCCCTGCGAGTAATAGAATATTAAAGAACACCAAAAAAAATAATAAATGTCCACCAATTAGAATAGAAGAAAAAAAGGACAGGTTACAGGATAATGAAACAGAAGATACAAATGAGATTAATAACGGAATGAGTGAAGCATTAGAACCAGATAATGCACTCAACGTGAGCCGCAGATTAGTGGAGCTATTTACAATGTATGAAAAATTAAGTGAGGATGATGGCCAAAGAAAGTCTGAAGTGAACAGGCGTGCTTCCGTTCTGACATTTGTCAAAAAGTGGGCGCTTATTGGTACGTATTTGCTTCCATTACATTATTTTGCGCGCAAATTCTAGGGAACAGCGTGCTATAGTTTTGTCCAAATGTCTGTAATTTTCGACTATTCCCGATAACCTTGAACAACTAGGTTTTACTCACTGGAGAAGAATCTGATGTCGAAATCGATTCTGTTCCACCGGCCATATGTTGCCTCGATATCTTGAAAACAGAAATGTGTGGCGACTTGAAACATATTGAATCATATTTCCATGAAATTTCGTGCTGATAGTGCCATCAGAATAATTGGAAAAAAATTTTTTGTTCAATTATTTCAGGATCTTTTAAAAATAATAATAATAAAGTTTATTTGATCATAAAAACAAAAATAGTCAATTCATAATCATGGTTCACGAATAATCCCGAAGAAGAAAAGGCACAGGCTCACCTCCGAAGAAGCTCGCCTCTTTGCCTCTTACGAAAGAAAAAAAAACAATACTATCTCAAATTAATGCCTCGATGCCCTTTATTGATATTATTCTGGAGAAATTCTGCATGAACCTTTAAGCTGTCATTTTTCAGTCAATTACTGGATTTCGATTCGATCCATTCTGTATTTTTGGAAATATAAGGAAAATAAAATTTTGAATAAATCTGCAAATTCAATCAGCCTTCGTAATTAAGGTACAAATCTACACTACAAATATCGAGTTTCCAAGTTTTTTTTTTCTGAATACATTGAAGCCATCATCTAAGATGATTTCAGCTTGGTACGGTGTTGATTTATTATTATGGAAAAAATTTTCAAATTCGTAAAAAGGTGACCACTTTGGGAACAAATTTAAACAACCGCAAATAGCTCCTGAACCTATTCCAGTGCTTTCCTAGTTGGATGAACTGGCACAGATGCCATTAGTTGCCATCTTTTGCAAATCCATAATTTTTTTCTGATATTGGGAACTTCTGCGAAGATGCCAGCGCCCTGACGGATAAATTTGGAACCTGTCCAAGCTAGTAGTTTTATGTAAACAAACCTTAGAAATGTGGTGGAGAACGTATACTCATTAAGCAGAGCTTGAATATTTAAAGAAATTATTATAATTTTGTGTAAGATTTCTTGAAAAGGGATTTTTCGTTTGGATCACGATATAGAATCGTACTTTAAATCGTTCCTGGAGAATAATTTCGGGGTTATTTTAGTGTATATTGCTAGGTGGATCAAAATGAACCAATATCTAAGTTTACTTGAATTTCTGGAAAAATAGGCACCTCAATAAGTAATTTAAGGACTCTTATTTATGTGAAGAAGTGCTGAATGCAGGCTTTATTATGTAGTAAATCTAAAATCAGTCTATATGATATAACTTGTTCTTTGTTTACGAACGAGTGAATCAATAAAATGAAAACAGATTTTCTGCTTTAGTTCTTTCGCATCGTATTTCTACAGAAAACAAATCATATAGACATATAATTGATTTCATTTTCATATTACAGAAGCTCAAGATACACATACAAAATGAAAAATATCACAGCTCGTTCAACCTACCTATATATAGAAATGCAAAGTATTAATGTATTTATATGAATAACTTCAGCTATTATCAAGTTAAACAGTATATCTAGTTTTTGTCAGGTTTTCAACCAGATCACTCTTTTAGAATATAATTTTGTGTAGTATGTGAATTTGGTAGCTGCAGAAGTGCTCGATAGTTTCTCTGCAGCATTTTTCTTCAAAATTCTCTTATTTTCATTTGCACCTGAAAACATCATGACATGAAGATGTTTCGAAATGAATACATTGGAGGTAATTTACCTTTATGAAAATAAACATCTTCAGAGAAATGCAGTGAACATACTTTCATGTATTTCGTGACCTGTTTTCCAATCTTCAATTTCTGAAGCTAGGCCTTTCTTCTATCATTGAGTTCCCTGCGAAATGCTGTTTCCAAATTGGCTTTTCTTTCATTTGGCTTTGGAAAAAATGAAAACTAGAGGCACTAGATGATCCTTTCTTCTTCGACCATGAAAAACATTGAGTTGAGGCACACAACAATAGTCATTTCGGGAGGATGCGATTTCGAATTAATACAATCGAAAATTTTAATCGGAAAGAAAGGAATCGATTGATGAATATTACAAACACTTTCGGTACACCAAAATTTCAACTCGGAGAACAACACGAAAGCTCGAAATTGAACTCTGAAAGTATGCAAATTACGTTAGAATAACAGGCACGTCGAAAAACTACTAGCTTGGAAGTGTTCGAATTTCTATCGCCAGAGGGCGCTTAGCAATAGTTGCGAATAGTGAAGTTCATTTTGTTCCAGACAGCGTGAAGAATATTCTTGGCACTAGCACCACTCAATTATTCCCGATTGGGAACACTCATGGATTATTGGCTTTAGGTCAAGGAAAGAAGAGATACAGTGTCAACAGACAATATGATTGGGTAGTTCTTATCTATGCAAAATATTTATGAAGAAATTTTAACTACTTATTTTGTAGATTTGTATGAAATTGGAAGGCACTTACAATCTGACTATGGATGGAAGGTTTTACCCAGAAGTGCCTAATATTTTTATTGCCCCCAAAGGTAATATATTATATCTAACAATATGTACAAACATTTTTTTTACTTCTGTTTTTGCCCAACGTTTTTCATATTTTATTGTGATATCCTCTGATTGATATCTAAATTCAATACAGTATTTCATAGTGATTTTGAGATATAATTTATTGATCAAATTAGCTTGTTCCGAAACACCCCTGTGGGATCGTGTGTAATTTGTGGGATGGTGTGTCCTGTGAAATCAAACACGCAATAAAGAAAAGGGATTAGCCTGTTTATTTTACTGTCGAGTGTTACAAGAAAAGTGAATTCGAAAGGCAATAAAATTCTTTTTGTTTGGAAGGCCGGGCTAACGATTCTTGTTGTAAATCTCCTTGAGTGTTGACAGGTAGTTCTTCGCAGACGCCGGGCTGGTCGATCGTGGCGCCAAGGATGCTGAAACGCCGGTCGGTACTGTCGGGAGTGCTTCCGTCGTCGAGGGTGATAAAAACCAGATGTTGATGCGTTGGATCTTCTTGAATTTCTTCGACTTGACACGGATAAGAATGAATGCAGATGTCGGCAGGAATGCAGCGTATAGATAGAATATCTTCTTAGCGGTGAATGTAGATGGGTTGGAGTTGAGTGATTTTTGAGAGCGGAACGAAATATATTTATACGATCTTTCGGAGATTTGAATTTCGTGTTTCGACTCCGCCCTTTTTTTCGTTTTTCTTGAAGTGGATGAATTCCATTTATTGTATTACTTTTTCTGTGATGACCAAGTCCAAGTATAATATTTATTCCTTAATTTATAATGATATGGTTTTATATCTTTTCAGATGTTCCAGTACAGTTGTGTAATACAGGACATGAGCGTGCACTATTTTTCTATGTCATCAACGAAACGTAGTGATATTGGTTTTAATAATGCAATATATTTGTAATTTAGTTTTATTTTTATTGAATAACTTGTTGAAATAAAATATTTTATTAGAAAAATGTTGCCTGATAATATCGTATCCTCTCCAACATTTTCAAGACATTCTGCCTCAAAATCTCTTGTTAATACAGTGTTGAAAATATTGAAAACAAATGTTTTCTTGGGAAGATTCATAATGTTATTATCACGTGCTCGATTCAGGAAAGAAGAATGTTATCAATTTGTCTGAAAATTGTAGTGTACAACTAGGTTGGACTGAATGATAAAGAATCATTTGACAAATTTCGTCAGGTGGTAAATGCTCAAACTTTCTGACGAGAGTCTTTAAATTTTCAGAGCTAATTTGGAGCCTGAGTATCCCAGTTGAGTTCGTCAATGGGCAAAAAATTGGATATATAGCCATCTGAATTGTTTTCTGACAGCTCAAAAAATACCGATCCCATCAACGGCGGATCATATAATTAATGATTTTCATTCAATTCTTGCTCGCAAAATTGACAGAGAAAATTTAAGACAGCTTGAAAACTCAGTTGAAACTTAGTATTAGTAGTTAGATGTCAACACAAAAATCTAAGCATCTGAGAGGATATTAAGGGCCGTATTTATAGTTGCTCCTTGAGGCTTCCTTACTGAAGGCCGCCTTGAATTTGCTTTTCTATGCAAACAAACTTGAATTTCATTACATAGAAAAGCAAATTCAAGGCGGCCTTCAGTAAGGAAGCCTCAAGGAGCAACTATAAATACCGTATTTATAGTTGCTCCTTGAGGCTTCCTTACTGAAGGCCGCCTTGAATTTGCTTTTCTATGCAAACAAACTTGAATTTCATTACATAGAAAAGCAAATTCAAGGCGGCCTTCAGTAAGGAAGCCTCAAGGAGCAACTATAAATACCGTATTTATAGTTGCTCCTTGAGGCTTCCTTACTGAAGGCCGCCTTGAATTTGCTTTTCTATGCAAACAAACTTGAATTTCATTACATAGAAAAGCAAATTCAAGGCGGCCTTCAGTAAGGAAGCCTCAAGGAGCAACTATAAATACCGTATTTATAGTTGCTCCTTGAGGCTTCCTTACTGAAGGCCGCCTTGAATTTGCTTTTCTATGCAAACAAACTTGAATTTCATTACATAGAAAAGCAAATTCAAGGCGGCCTTCAGTAAGGAAGCCTCAAGGAACAACTATAAATACGGCCCTACGTCTTCGTAATATATCAGATTTCGTTTGAAATTAGCGATGACCTTCAAGGGGTCATTTTTCGAATAAGTACTAGATTTCAGGTCGATTGGATATGTATTTTTTGAAACTTGTGAAAATAAAATATCGATAAACGAGTATAATATCTACAGATATTCGGGTTCGATTCCCAGCACAGTCTGCGACAATTTCTTCTGGATATCCTATCCGATCGAATTTAGATTTGAAATACGAAGCAAAGTTTACCTCTTTTTGGAGTTTTTCGTACTTTGTGGTATGAGCGACATTACGACAGCGTTGAAAATGTTCTAGATCCGTGTTGGTCTTACTATATATATAATTTATTTTGAGAATGAGCAGTACATTTGTTGATTTGAAACAATATTTGTTATCACAGTATTTGCAAGAGGAAACGTGAACGGGGTACCATCATTATTTTTACTTATGATATACAAGAGCACATGATAAAAAAACTCTCTCTCCTCGTATAAGTGTTGTGAAATTGTTGTTTGTTATTGAAGGGCTTCTTTTTCAACAACAAAATTTCTTCTTTCCTATTCGATGCAAGGTTGATAATTCGAAATCACACCTGAAAACAACACCGCACTCGCACCTTGGACTTTCGACCGAATTCCATTTCGAAGAGGAAATCATTACAGCGACCAGGACCTGTTCTAAGTCGATTCGAAATGTACAAAGTTTTCCGAGGAAGATTAAAACCACAAACTTTATCTGAAGGATCGCTGATCAAACCTTTATTGAGAACTTTACACAAATTCCATTCCGAACGCCAAATTATTGGAATAAAGAAAATCGTTAATCCATAGAGGTTTATGAGATTTCAATCTATAGCAATTTTAGACTTCGGAATATAAGAACTGTTTGGGAATAAATTCGGTAAGAAATGAAATTTATCCCAAGACTTTTTCTCTCTGCAACCTGTCTACCAATATGGGGCGGTACAATACTTGAGAGAACTGGTAACCTCTCTAGAGGTGTAGATCTTATTAGTCCCACCAATGATCCTCATCGCAACATTGAGTAGTGTATCAATTTTACTAACATGAGCGGTGTTTAAACAAAACCGAACAACAATATTCAGCAGTAGAAAAAGCCTAAAGCTGCCGTACGAAGAGTAGTAGGGTCAGCCCCCCATAAAGAAGCAGCTAGTTTCTGAAGAATATTATTCATAGATTTCAACTTCATGCGTAAATTTACCAAATCGACCGCCTTAAAATTCAAAGAAGAATCTAATTTTACTCCAAGATATTTATGAGTGAAATTATGTTTCAGAACGGCATTTTTGAAAGTAACGTTCAAAGTTTTGAACTTCTGTTAATTATTCAAATGATAACAGGAAACTTCTGTTGATCAGGATCTGCAGATAAACGCCACTCAATAAAATAATTTTTTCAAAATTTCCAAATCTGTACTAAGAGTGTTTTCAATAATTTGAAAATTAGAATGATGAAAAGCGAGAGCAATATCATCTGCATAGATGAATTTCTCTGTATATTTGCGTAATTATTGGCTGGATTCAGGCAATTCCTAAATTCTTCATGCCACCATCCGCGATGGTGGTCCATTAGTCCAAACCTACTGAATGCGGTATACAATATTCTACCACTCTTTACTGGAATATACAAATATTCAATATGAATTGAATTTTTCAACGAAAGTATCCTGCTATATATTTCATTCGAGTTATTATTTATGTTAGGCAAATCTTCGTATATTGAACGATTCGAGCAGGGAAAAATAAATAAAATATTTGCGTGAAATTGGCGGTGTATTTTCCAAATCTTCTCTTCAAGAGATCGCTACGCCTTTGAGTTAGCGTCGGCGTTTAGACGCCTAGCGTCGGATATTGCTGCTTTCTGCTCAGTTCGCGAGGTCCTTCCATCGAATGTGCCAGTCGTCCGTAGGCTCTCTGTTTTGGTTTGATCTAATAGAAAAAATCTATCCCTGTCGCGATGTGAATGAAAATTGGAAAAATCGGGAATTTCATCTGATACAGGTGAGTAAAATGAAGGACTGATATTAGAAATACATACAAATGGCCCTCGTGAATTCATATATTGATTGCGTGAAAGGAATATAAGGTGGTTGTTGTTATTATATTTCGTGTCTCCTGGATATATAGATTTGATATGTGTCACGTGTGTGACTTTTATTTCTTATTTCTTTATTTTATTTTTTCGAGGAGTACTTACGTTATTTAAGGTGTGAAGTATGAGAAATATAGGCCAATTCTAGTTGAATTAAAATAACCAATGAATTTTCAAATATAATTTCAGTTCAACAAAAAATTGAAACAAATCATTTCACGACGAACTATTCAATTTTACACTATTTTCGTTATCTATATAGATACCTGCCAGACGTGCATGTGAGCATTTATAATTTTTATTCACACAAAATGAATCATATATGGAAAATGAATTTCACTCAGGTATTTGCAATTTTTAGTAAAATACCAAATATACCTATTTGTTTATTTTTCACTTTTTTGGTTCTCTTAATGTGATTATTCTTGAATCAGAAATGGTTGGATGATCTTCTACTTGTAACGATGATTCTATTCTCATCGAATACCACAAGTTGAAGACCTACTTCTAGTCTTCTAAATTTCATGGAATCTGAACTTCCACATAGTAGGTTCTCGCTAAATTATTTCGTTACTTTAGTTGCTTAGTTACTTGACCACGACCATGATAAATTCCCAAGAGGTAGATTGCTAATCCAAATATCAAGGTTATGTTCTGTATGGGCCTAATAGACCAAAAATTTAGGAATTATCCATATCTGAAGTCAAAAAATACTTAACCGATATAATGTTATCATGGTATAGTTGAAAAAATTTCTTGAGGACCGTGCACTACACTCTGATAAAATCTTCAGAATTTCTATTCCATAACTACAATAACTATATTTGTACTAAAGACTTTCTCAGTCTAATATATACACAGTGTGACATTTCGAAAATACGTACCTCATCTCGTCCCCCTTTGAAAATCAGAAAAAATAAGAGGTGAACAGTTTATACGATTATGGTTCCAATCAATTTTTCTCAACCCAGCGACCCTGATGAAAGCAATCCCTAAAATCTTAAATGGTAAGGGGTCGGCTGGAACCTTGTTGTGAAGGTAGTTTGATGGTCTTTCGTATATATTATACTTGACAAATTTTATTTTCCCAATATTTCCAAAATACAGATTAGATCGAATTGAAATCCAGTACTTTAACACCAAGAAAAGCACCTATGTGAGGTCAGCAGCTTTTGCGCGCATGTTCAAAGAAAATGACCGCTTTGGAAACGAATTTGAAGTGCCTCTCTAGGTTTTTGTTAGTACTATAGGTACTTTTCAATTTATTATTCTTAAGTGGGGAAGAAAATGACTCGAGAATACCGAAATATTGTGGAAAAATGAGAAAGCTGTGTCTTTTCTGTGATCAAAATAAGTTCTATAATACCGGACTTTTGTAGTTAATTTTGGAAGTTAGTGTGTCTCTAGCATAGGCCTTCGAATCTACACATACAGGCTTATTTTGTGAATTGCAAAATGGCGAAGGGACAGGATAGACTTGGTATCTGATCTATTTTGGAAATTCAAAAAAAATTCTTATAGCTCATTACTTTCTTGAAGGTTCGCATTTTCACAAAGGAAAGACGAAATTTCCTCCTTTAGATTTCAAGTTCAGCTCTGAGCAATTCACTACTTATTCAATTAGTTTAGTATAGGAAAGACTAACTGGTATGACGATCGTAAAGAAAGTGTGCGTAGGGCTGGAATAGACAAAAATATAGAAAAGCACTGCCGTGAAGGCAGCAGCCTTTGCGCGCATGTTCGATGTAGATGACCGTTTCGGCATCTAATTTGCTTTTCTAGATTTTTTTTCGATAAATTACCTGATTTCAATTCGATATAATCTGTATTTTTGGAAATATTGGAAAAATAAAATTTTGAATGGGTATATCTACGGAATCATTGGGCGGATTTTACCCATTCACGAATTCGACCTTCGTAATTAGGTCCTAAACCTACTCTACAAACATCGAGTTATTGTGTTTACGGTCGGGCTAACGGCCCGACTGCGTAAACACAATCACTTCCGAAAAAAACAACTTTTTTATTTGTAGAGTAGGTTTGGGGCTTGATTACGAAGGCCGAATTCATGAATGGGTAAAATCCACCCAATGATTCCGTAGATATACCCAATCAAAATTTTATTTTTCCAATATTTCCAAAAATACAGATCAGATCGAATTGAAATCCAGTACTTCATCGAAAAATTACAGTTCGAAGGTTCATACAGAATTTAATGAGGATGATATGATAAGAAAATCAGAGACTTTTTTTTTCAAATTGTTCTAATGAAACGATCATCACGCATAAAGTTGTCTTTCAGCATCTTCAAACTAGCTGCGAAGTTTAATCAGGATTGAATTAGCATTTCTTGAGTTATTCCGAAAAAAACAACGATATCGAGAAAAAAAACCTCGAAATTTGACATATTTTTTCCCAATATCTCCAAAATTTATGATCGTATCGAACTGAAATCTGGTGAACTGCTCTGAAATATGAAGCTCAAAGTCCGAGTGGATTTTTTTTAGGATATGATAAACGGTTTCCGAAAAAAAAATTTTTTTGGAAAAGAATTTCGAAAAAAATTTTTTTTTAATGAACTGACAGTATGATCCTGATAAAATTTGGCTCAAAGTTGCGAGTCGTTATACTCCATCTAATTGCCAAGTTCAAATCCAATGGCTCAAGTAGTTTCTGAAATAAAAAAAACTTCAAAGTTTCAAGTGGCTATAACTCCGAAACTGTTGTACCGATTTGGGCCATTAACGAACTTAACCACGGCATTCCAATGCGCGACCTACCCTGAAAGTTTCAAGTTGATAGAATCCTCCGTACGCCCGTTGTCGTGCATACGGACGGCCAGCCGGACAGAATCGATTTCGACATCGCATTCGTCATCAGTGGTCGTTTGAGACCATTTTCGGCTCAATCGTCTAAAATTACAGACATTTAGATAAAACGATAGCACGCTGTTCCCTAGAACATGCGCGCAAAAAGTATGCCTTTAATTCAACGTCAGTGATTTCTTCAGTATTTTTTATTCAAGTTGAAATCCCAACTTTTCCCGAAACCCAGGTTGCAATTATCGACGCGGCAATAAGTAAGTTTTTCAGGCCTTTGTCTCTTTCGAATGGGATAAACATAATTGATCCAGGCAGGAGGCTCCACCTCGCTTGTCTTCAACTCCCATTGGTGAATTTTACGGAGACTTGAAAGTGACAGCGTGGCATACTCCGAGGAGTGCTTTGGGCTAAAGAGGCTTCAATACGGTTTTCAAAGGAAATTTCGTTCATTATTAATTATGAACGTGACTCGATCAATGAGTTTGGTCGACACAGAACACGGAAGAACTGATGACCTTGAGCGGAAGAAATTCTTTGAAGTTTATCTCATATGGTTCATGTAACAGTTTGAAAGAAGCAGAATGGATTTCAGTATGATAGATCTTTGTGTTTTAGGAATTGAGTTAGAAAGTTTCGAGACCCTTTCAAAGATATTTTGCATACCTGATATTTCTTAAGGAATTTCGTTGGTTAAATTATATCTCTTCTAGGTGATGACATTTTATATAGTAGTATATATATGAATATATCGGGTGTCTCAAGATTACCGTTCGTTAGAATAATTTTGGGAAGGAATCGGAATTCACGTTTGCAGTTTCGGACTTCAGCCTTTACTAGAGAGATGACTGCATGTAAATTTCTTGAAATTCGTCGGACTTTCGTTTTTCAAATAGGAAGCTCCATATTTCAAAATGAAAATAGAGTTCTTATGAAATTCTGACTAAACTTGCGAAAAAAATTGAAAATGGCGCTCTACTGAAACATGGATATCTTCAAAATTTTTCATTGAAAAAATGTCGTTTTTGGGATTCCGTGTGAGGTGCTCGTGTTACGATAGTCAGAATTGAAAATCATGATACAGGAGGTCACAAAAGCGTTGTTGAAGTTGGAAATTTCGACAACGTGAAAATTAAATTTTTTAAAATTAGAACCTCATTTTTTTATAGCCATAATGGAATCTAAGTTCAAAAATAATATAGGTGTTAAAACAACACCAGTGTCCTAAAATTCATATTTTCTCAGATACAATCTACGCGATCACATTCCGAATTTTATACTTCTCAGAAAAAAAAACTGTCTCGAAGAGAATGGAGAACATATTGAACATTTATTTCAGATTGTACCCATAGAAATACTTAATTTCCAGTTTGTTTGTATATTTGAGAATATTGATATTACAAATGTAATCGCGACGTATATTCCATTATGGCCATTAAAGAATTGGGTTCTCATTTGAAAAACTTGAGTTTTCACGTTCTCGAAATTTCCAACTTCAACAACGCTTTTGTGACCTCCTGTATCATAATTTTCAATTCTGACTATTGTGACATGAGCATTATTGATACTTTTTGCGGAATCCTAAAAACGACAGTTTTTCAATGAAAAACTTTGAAGATATCCATGTTTCAGCAGAGCGCCATTTTCAATTTTTTTTCGCAATTTCACGAAATTCAAAAATTTGACATTAAAACGAGTTAGAGCGTCCGCACACGGGTCGATCCGATGTGCTCGACGCGTTTCCAGCCTCGTTTCTCTATGCGGTTTCCTAGGCAATTCAAGCTGACGCCGCACACGGGTTGTACGATTCACGCGTCGGGCGTCCGTACACGGGTCGATCCGATGCGCTCGACGCGATACAGTCTTGTCTCTCGAATCGGCTTCCCAAGCCATTCAAGGTGGCACCGTACACGGCTCGTTTCGAAACGTACGTTTGAGCTCCGTTCGCATGCCTCGTTTCACGCGACTGGCATGGAAGCAGAAAGTTCGAGAGGTTCGTACGTCGCTAGCTTTCCGATATAACGAAACGATACAAATATGATTTTTTATTATGTGCAACATGATTTTGAGGCTTAATGTCTTGGAATTGATCATATAAATACATGTAATGATTGAATCTTTCTATTGATTGCCCCATTTCGTCCTCACGCAAGGAAAATACTATGTGGGATAATACTGACTTCATAATTAAAATTGTGAATTCTTATTATCTTTACCTCCTCGAATGAATTGAACTCTCGTCTCGGCACAAAAAAATAAATATATAATATTTTAACCAATGAAAACTACGGAAAATCACGGCGATTGTATGTGCTTGGACCAGTTCGTAAAAAAATCGAAAATTATTATCCGAAATAACAATGATGCGTCATTTTGTGAATATAACTAGCCAATTCGCTAATTATGCCTTCCTTATTGAACTCCAAACCTGTTCTGCAGTTATAAAGTCCCTGAGTAGATTATTTCGGTGGTTATTGTGTTTATGATCGGTGGTTTGGCCAGCCGTAATCACAATCATTTCCGAAAGGACCTTCTTTGAGACCCCATAATAATTATATATAATATAATATTATAAAGTAGGTTTCGGGCTTGTTAATTACGAAGGCCGGATTCGTGAGTGGTTGAAACCGTCCTAATGATTCGTAGACATGCCCATTTAAATTTTATTCTCCCAATATTTCCAAAACTAATGATCTGATCGAATTAAAATATAGTATTCGATTGAAAAGTGACAAATTGAAGGTTCATACAAAATTTCGTGTGAACCATTAGAAAAGAAGAACGCCAAATCTTTCAGAAAGTGAAGTTGCAATTGGCAGGGTCAAGGTAAATAAGTTACCACTTTGTTCAGGAATTTGAACTATCGCGTAATAGTCTGACCTCTCGTTTGTGCTTTTCTAGATTATTTTTGGAACAACCTGTATATCTCATTCGAAAATCAAACCACTGTGGAGCCATACGGAACACAGAGGAAGATAAATCATCAAAATGGATATATAAACAGGAGAATAGTTCTAATTGATATTTTGAGACATCCTGTATATCTCATTCTGAAATTAGCCCACCCTGAAGCCATACTGAATGCAAACCAAGGGATATCATCAAAATATATCCATAAACAGCAGAATTGTGGAAATTAACTTCTTGATACACCCTGTGTATTTTGCCATAAATATCATGCCGTAGGTAGGAAATTTCCTACCAATTCATTCAATAGAAAGTTGGTGATGCCAACGAATGAAGCAATTATGCTGTTTTATGTCTCTTAGGACTGCCCTGTATATTTTTTTCTAGAGAGGGACCACCTCGTTGTCATACCGAACCCAACGCAAAATAAAATGATCGAAATCAGCCCCTGAGCAAAATAATTATTAAACTTTAAAAAATAATTTTCTACGAATTGACAACCTTCTTTTGACGCGCTCATTTTGAAATCGGCACTATCTATGGTCAATATTGAATAAACTCGGAACTGATGACTTACGAACTTGCCGACGTCGCACTGTTCGAGTCGTCCACAACGCGTCGAGCACATCGCGTCGACCCGTGTGCGGACGCTCTTAGAATTTAATAAGGAATCTATTTTCATACTAAAATTTGGGGATTCCCATTTGAAAAACGAAAGTTGGTGTCACTTCCGGTGAAACCGGAAGTCTCACGAATCCCAAAAAATTTACAGGGCTTCATCTCTCTAGTCAAAACTTAAGTCCAAAATTGCAAACTTGAATTTCAATTCCTTCCCAAAAATATTTTAACGAACTGTATTCGTGGGACATCCGGTATAGTTTTGTATTGTGAAATAAATTCTTTCAAATTTCCAAATGTGCGTTTTTTGATAACTAACGGTATTATTCTAATCAGGTTTTCGAATTTCAAGTGCTTCGAAGTCGAGAATGCGAAAAATTGTTAGTTTCACGATTAAAATTGCCTTTTTCGACCAAATAATGAGCTAAATTTTAACCGTAATCTTCATGTTCGGTATTTACCGCAATTTAAGGGTGGCAACACCGAGATTTCGGCGTGAGATGTTGGAGAACTGTCTGGAAATGTCACAGTGCTGTCTCCACATATCTCTATATAGTATTTACGTGTCGAGTCTACAGAAAGCATAACAAATCCAGCCGTTGATATCCAAAATTGCCGGTGACACATGATTCCGGAACTGGGGAGAATCTGAGCGCCTACCGCGCAGCGCAGCGCAGCGCCGTGCAACCGACCTTTTGGACGGACTAAGTTCATTTTGGTTTAAACATTCGACACAGCGCTTCCGCTGAAGACCATGCAGCGCAGCGCCACTGACCTAATGGACGGCCAGCTTAATACTCCAGGGAGGACATTCTTGAGAGCATATTCCTTTTGATATAACACCACAACGTACAATTTCATCTACCTGATATTTCCACTTTCGAAGTAAAAGTTTTTTACACCACATTTCCTAGGTAAACAGCATCCGAAACTTTCGGATCTCGTTTCAGGATTAGCTTTGTACCGGTACTGTTGAGTTGGGAACTTGAGAAGCCGAATTCAGTTTCAAATATTTTCGCGAAACGCGTCTAATTGGGGGAAAATACTATAAAGTTGTTTGCTGTGGAGAATGTCTGAACTCATTCAACTCGTCTCGGCATCTCAATGAAATGAGAAATTGAAAATTAATTTCGATGGCATTCATCCTCATTTTATAACGCTTTCTCTAGTCACAATGTTTTCTCGTCAATTTGATTTCTGGAGCTCAATTCTTGTTACGAAGATGTCGCTGTTCAATATTATCTATACATTTTGTGCATTATTTGAAGAGAATTGGAAAAATTATAGAAAATTACTAAAATGAGGTCACAAGTTTTAACGAGGTGTTCAAAAGTCGTTGTTAAGGTGATATTTCTTGACTTATTGCGGAAAAAAGGACTATTCTAAGGAATTAACAACGAATTCGACAAAAATTTTTACCGAAATTCACCAAAATCAATATCGGATCGATCTGGAATTTTGTACACAGTTATTTCATATGGACTAAAACTGACTACGGAGGTTCAATCCGATCGCATAAGTACTCCTTAGGAAATTAAGGAAATCACCTCAAAAATTCAAAAGGTTATAACTCCAGAACCGTTTGGCCGATTTTACTCAATACGAACTTGTCAATGAGGTGCCGCTGAGGCTCTGGAAAAAAAGTGTGTTCGCAACTGTAGTTATTTTGAATCAATATATGGCGTTCCTAAACAAGTCCCATAAACATGGGACCACGGGCGTTTCGTTTTCGAGATACAGTGTTGAAGTTTGAATATTTTTAGAGTTTATTCTCATAAAGCAATTCAAAAGATATTCAACTGAAATTTTACAAAGATATTACATTTTAGAGTTCACCCAATGTGAGATACCATTTTCGATTGCAAAACTACAAGGTGATATTTTTGCCAGAACACTTATTTGTCCTGTTATCGTTTAAAAGTTTTTTTTTGGTGAATTATTATATATGAAGTTCGAAACGGAGCTTTTTTGTTATACTAAACTTTGTGAACCCTTGCAATTTCGTCGTTTCTGATTCGAATTTCGAAAAAAAATTCGATTCTCTGAAAATCTTCAGAGATTTTCGAATTTCATTGAATCCAGCTAGTAAGCTGCAGCGAATAAATTCATTATTAGTTTTTATGGATATTTTCTGATCTATAACAATGATTTATAAACTCGTAAAATCATCTTGTGCAGATACTTTAAGAAAAAACTTGAAGAAAATTAAAACTTTAACACCCTGTATCTCGAAAACGGAACGTTTGCGGTTCTTGTTTATGGGACTATTTCCTCTTCGTTTGTATTCGTGATTTGGGAACACCCTGTATTTATTAGTTTTAGCAATCCCTTTATATTTTTTTTGTGTGCATGTTCTGAGGAGCAGCCTGCTAACGTTTGGTCCAAACGTATGTAGTTTTCGAGTTTTACCCGAAATAGTCTCAAACGACTAGGTTGGACTCACCTATGACGAATCCGGTGTCAAAACCGATTCTGCCCGGCCGAGGACAGGGTAACTGTCGAATGGAGCAAGCTAGTGACTTGAAACTTTCGGATTAGGTCGCACATTATAATGCCACGGTTGAGTTTATTAATATGCCAAATCGTCCCAACGGCATCAGAGTTATGGTCAATTAAAATTTTGAGATTATTTCCCTAATATTTCAGTAATATCTGCAGCGGTTGGATTGAAACTTGGCAGTTGGTTGAAGCATAATGAGTCGCAACTGCCTGCAAAATTTTGTTGAGATCGTGCTGTCAGTAAATCAAAAAAAATGTATTGAAATTTTTTTTCGAACAATTTTTTTTTTCGGGAAAATTTTCTTTATAATGATAAAAAAATCCAAAAAGCACTGCCGTGAAAGCAGCAACTTTTGCGCGCATGTTCAATGTAGATGACCGCTTCAGCAACGAATTTGAACGTGCGCGCAAAAGCTGCTGCCTTCACGGCAGTGCTTTTTGAAATTTTTTTTCTGATAAATTACTGGATTTCAATTCGATCATATCTGTATTTTTGGACATATTGTAAAAATAAAATTTTGAATGGGTATATCTACGGAATCATTGGGTGGATTTTACCCATTCACGAATTCGGCCTTCGTAATTAAGGTCCAAACCTTCTCTACAAATATCGAGCTTCTAAGTCGTTTCTTCCGGAAGTTATTGTGTTTAGGGTCAGCCTAACGGCCGACTGCGTAAACACAATAACTTCCGAAAGTAACAACTTAGAAACTCGATATTTGTAGAGAAGGTTTGGACCTTAATTACGAGGGCCGAATTCGTGAATGGGTAACATCCACCCAATGATTCCGTAGATATACCCAATCAAAATTTTATTTTTCCAATATTTCCAAAAATACAGATCAGATCGAATTGAAATTCAGTACTTCATCGAAAAATAACAGTTCGGAGTTTCATACAGAATTTAATGAGGATGATATGATAAGAAAATCATAGAAATTTTTTTTTTCAAATTGTTCTAATGACACGATTATCACGAAATTTCGCATGAAGTTGTCTTTCAGCATCTCAAAACTAGCTGTGAAGTTTTATCAGGACTGAATCAGTATTTCCCGAGTTATACCGAAATAAACAACGATATCGACAAGAAAACCTCGAAATTTGACATATTTTTTCCCGATATCTCCAAAACTTATGATCGTATCGAACTGAAATTTAGTACACTGCTGTGAAATATGATGTTCAACGTGTGAGTGGAATTTTTTTTTGGTATGATGAATGGTTTCGGAAAAAAAATTTTTTGGAAGGAAATTTCGAAATAATTTTTTTTTTTAATTTACTGACTATATGATCTTGACGAAATTTGCCACAAACTTGCGCGTCGTTATACTTCACCTAACTGCCAAGTTTGAATCCAATCGCTGAAGTAGTTTCTGAAATAAAAAATAACTTCAAAATTTCAAGTGGCTATAACTCCGAAACTATTCAACTAATTTGGCCCATTAACGAATTTAACCGCTGCATTCTGATGCACGACCCACCCTGAAAGTTTCAAGTTGCTAGCTTGCTTCTGTCGACAGTTATCGTGTCTTCGGCCGGACGGACGACCGGCCGGCTGGACAGAATCGATTTTGACAACGGATTCGTCATCAGTGAGTCCAACCTAGTCAATTGAGACGCTGTTCCCCTAGAACATGCGCGCAAAAAACAACGATACCGAGAAGAGAACCTCGAAATTTGACATATTTTTTCCCGATATCTGCAAAACTTATAATCGTATCGAACTGAAATTTGGTACACTGCTGTGAAATATGAAGCTCAAAGCGAGAGTAGAGTTTTTTTTCTGGTATGATTAATGGTTTCCGGAAAAAAAAATTTTTCGGAAAAAAATTTCGACAAATTTTTTTTTTCAATTTACTGACAATATGATCCTGACAAAAATCCGCTCAAAGTTGCGCGTCGTTATATTTCACCTATCTGCCAAGTTTGAATCCAATCGCTCAAGTAGTTTCCGAAATAAAAAACAAATAACTTCAAATTTTAAAAAGGCTATAACTCCGAAACTATTGAACCGATTTGGCCCATTAACGAACTTAATCGCGGCATTCCAATGCGCGACCTACCCTGAAAGTTTCAAGTTGCTAGCTTGCTTCCGTCGACAGTTATCGTGTTTACGGCCGGCCGGACAGAATCGATTTTGACACCGGATTCGTCATCAGTGAGTCCAACCTAGTCGATTGAGACCATTTTCGGCTCAATCATCCAAAATTACAGACATTTGGACAAAACGATAGCACGCATGTTCCTCTAGAACATGCGCGCCAAAACATAGTCTTTTGGGAAAAAGAATAGCACGCTTTTCTCCAGAACAAGCACGTAAAAGGCAGGATTAGCTAAAACAGCACAGGACAATTTAGAAAAGTGTCTTTCCTGAGAACCAAGCAGCAGTAAACAGGTTCCGTACCTGAACGGGTGTCGGATTTGGCTTCGAATTCGACAAGCTCGAAAAAGTTGCTTACTTCTGGTCAGTGGTTTTCTTATTTTTTTTCCAAAACTGGACAGTGATAACCTTATTGATCCATTTTGAAGTTCCCTGCATTAATTTCGCCTCACCTTATTCAGATGCAAATTTGACATCCTACACTTCTACAGGCAACAATAGATTAATTGAAACACCTATTCGCGAGTGTAAATTAATTCAGGATCGATTCGAACCATCCCAGATTCATTCCATTGAAATTCTGTGCGACTGTTCATTTCAAAACTCGAAGGGCAATCGGAATTCTAATTATCGAAATGATTGGCGCTACTGGCATCATGCTATTCGAACGACTACGGTCCTATTCGACTATTTTGCAGAGAAAGAATAACGGCCAATCGATTTAATCAGTTCCAATCGACCAGTTATAACTTCAGAATGTAAACGGCAGAGAAACTTCCGAAGTTTTTGCGAGATTGTTAAATACTCAGATCTGAGATTTTTTGGTGAGATGGCAACACTGAAATTGTAAAGTGTTATATTGCATTAATATTTTTGTCTAGCCAAATTGCCAAATATTTGTTAAAATGTTATTTGGAATTAAATTTCAATCAAATTTGTTGAAGACCTCAAACTCAATTAACAGACACAAGAGTGGTTGATTTCTACTTTATTATAAACACATGACGCGTTTCACTACACTGTAGTTTCATCAGATGCTGAGTTGCAACTGTCTCAAAAAGTGTGTTACAGTTTTACATAAACCAATACAGGTATAGAGATATTTCCAACGGGTCAATCATGGAAAAACTAAACCGGGCTCCTAGCTGAATAAGTTTAACAATGGTGAATTTGACAGTTCCGTCTGGTCGTTTAAAAAATTTCCCAGAATTTCTTTAACGGTTTATCTCTAGAGCCTCCAATAAATTTAACTTCCGCCCTTTGTACTGTATGTGTGTTATCTTGAAATTTTCGTCGAATTCGTGTTTTTCTTTTATTAAATGTTCGGCGTTCGTGGAGTTTAATTTATTTTTCAAAAAAGAACTTCTGTGTTCTTTCATTCTGGTGTTGAATGATCTACCCGTTTGACCTATGTAAGTTTTAGGACATGAGCCACAGGAAAGTTGATAAACTCCTGATAGGTTGAATTTCGGAATTTTAGGTTTATAGTTTTTGAAGATTCTACCCAAAGAGTTTGTGGTTTTGAAAGCTATGTTGTCAGATTTTCTCAGAAATTTCTTAATTTTTAGTGATGGGTTTCCGAAAAAGGTTAAAGATTTGAATGTTGTTTTTAATTTCGACTTTGGGTATGCTTTCGAGATAGCATTCATATATTGTTTCTTATTGATTATGTTATCGATCATTGAAGGTGAATAACCGTTATTGGATGCTATTTGTTTAATTAGATTCAATTCGTAATCGAAGTTCTTTGGAGATAGAGGAATTGATAATAATCGGTGTGTCATACTATGATATGCGGATAATTTGTGTTGAATTGGATGGAAAGAATCTTTTGGGATAGTTATATCTGTATGAGATGGTTTATGAAAAATGGAAAACTGGAACTTGTTGTTGATTCCTGTTATTGTAAGGTTTCTAGTTCCATTGAGAATTTGAGTTTACAATGGATTTCTATCAAGTAAAGGCCACCACAATACGAAGAAGACCTCAAAATTTATAATCAATAAAAGTTTAACAGATTTCATTTCGACTTGATAATCAGTTTTGGAGATTTTGCAAAAAAATGTGTCAATTCCGTGGATTTTTCCTTGGCATCGTTGTTATTACTGGAATAATTCAAAACCACTGATCCATTCATGATGAAACGGTTACTAATTGCGGTTCTTGTTATTTTGGCAACGAATTTGAAGATACGCAAATCGGCCAAACCGTTTCGAAGTTATAGCCATTTGAAATCTTGAGGCAATTACCCTAATTCTTCAGGAACCTGTGATTTTGGGATTTTTTTTTCATCACTTTTTCGTCAACACGATTCAGTATTTGAAATACTTTTTGCTGCTTCTGCCAATTGATCCTG
The DNA here is from genome assembly GCA_958510865.1 of Myrrha octodecimguttata. Classification (NCBI taxonomy): domain Eukaryota; kingdom Metazoa; phylum Arthropoda; class Insecta; order Coleoptera; family Coccinellidae; genus Myrrha; species Myrrha octodecimguttata. The sequence goes on from OY294059.1 coordinate 25,404,061, forward strand.
TGTTAAAGATGGATTTTTTTCCAGCTATCTCCGTCGCAGGTTCAAAACAAACTCAATTTCTCATTCGGGACAGATCCGATTTCACCCTGTGGGAATGAAAAATTGATAACATCTAGACTTCTCGTGCGAGGGATGAAATATTCATTAGATTAAACCGGGGATCGGAAATAAACCTTCCCGACTTGAATCCAAGTCTTGTGCCAATTAGTTTTGTATATTTCAAAATGAGAAATTGGGTTTTGCGTCACCTGAAAACGGAGCAATGCGAGAAGGAAATGAAACTTCCATAAACAGAGGCAGTTGTGAGATGGTCGACTGAGGAAGATTCACCGAAATGGTGGTAAGTTCATCACTTTCTTTTTACCACTGTTGTACGTTGACATTTTTCAACACAGGCTGGTCACCATTCACTATTTGGCCAAACAATTGTCAATGCTGTGCCTGGGGTGGCATGAGGACAGATCAAAAGATCATACACAGAAAAACTTGATATTCTGAATTATACAAGCTTTTAGCTCTTAAGGGGTTTGCACCAAACCCAGAGTCATCAGCGAAATAAAAACCTAGAAAAGCACCGCCGAGAAGGCAGCAGCTTTTGCGCGCATGTTCAATGAAGATGACCACTTTAGCAACGAATTTGAATATGCGCTCAAAAGCTGCTGCCTTCACGGCAAGTGCTTTTCTAGATTTTTTCGATAAACTACTGGATTGCAATGGGGGTTTTTCCTGAATTTGGGTTATTACTGCAAATGCAAATTTGAACATAATTATTATGGGTTTGATTCATCATTTTCCCAAATTAACTTCAGAAAGTATTCAAAATCAGATTTCAAAATTGGGGTTTGGGATTTGCCAGGAATGGACGAAGTGACAACGGTGTTTAGTAGAATAGCTTTTTCTGCTATAGAATAATGAAATATTTATTCCTATTCTGTAGTACACACGTGTTCTTTGTCAATACAACCAAACAATTACCGTTTGCGATTTGTCAGTAATATGACAGTATGACAGACTGTGCTCTTCTTTTTCTATTTCTTGGTTGTTGTCTTCTACTCTAACCAGATCGAAGTATAGCTATCTCTGTTTTCCTGAGCAAAGTAACACATTTTTACGTCCTTTTCTTTTCGAGAAAGCTGAATTCAACGTTGCCATATCGTGCACTCATGACAAATCCCTTTAAATGCAGATCCCCATTTTTATTTTTCAGTTTTAGGTGATCAAACATTTTTTAAAAATAATAATATTCAAATTATATGTTTGAAATGTGATAAATGTGATGTTCTGAAGGTTTTTCATGGAAATTACTGCATTTTCGTTCAAAGGAAAAACCCCCATTCGATCTCATCTGTATTTTTGGAAATATTGGGAAAATAAAATTTTGAATGGGTATATCTACGGAATCATTGGGCGGATTTCACCCATTCTCGAATTCGACCTTCGTAATTAAGCTCCAAACCTACTCTTCAAATATCGAGTTTCTGAGTCGTTTCTTTCGGAAGTTATTGTGTTTACAGTCGACCGTTTCCGAAAGAAACAACACAGTAACTTCCGAAAGAAATTAAATAGAGCTCGATGATTTCGTGATCATGATATGGGTGTAGTGCCATGTGTAGGATAGAATTGGTCGAAGGCCAAAATCCAAGCGAATTTCAACGAGGAAATAACGTGATATGGAAAACCACACTTCAAATGAATAATAGAGAAAACTACCCCATTGATGTTCATGTTATGAGAATGCTTTTCAACTTGATTACTTTTCCACTAATTTATCATTCGAAAAAAACACTTGCGCATATCGAAAAAATCAAATAATAATTTTTTTCGTTCCCTTTATGGTAGGTCCAATACTTTATCGCATGCTGTGCATGCGAAAAAGTATAAACTTCCCTATTGTTTTTTGAGGATCCGCTAATGTATTTTTCATGTGATAAACGACGATGCGAAGCCCAGAAGTGATTATGATTCACGAGCTTCTTACCCTTTGCCTATGTTCTCACCTATCTCATGAGAAACTTCAGAATCCATTATAGAATCTTTCCGAACTTTTCCCTAAATTTCTATGCTATATAATTACATATTCTTTTGAGAACGAGCATTACATTCTAAGATATATCACAGTGTTAGCAGAGGAAATGTAAACGGGGTACCATACTTATTTGCGTATGATACAAGAGCACAGATAAAAACCTCAGGAAAAATTCCGTCTCCCCGTATAAGTGTAGTAATTTGTTTATAGAAGATGGATGGCATCTTTTTCATTGGAAAATAATTTTTTCGTCATCTTGAATTCATATCGACATAATATCTGAAACAGAAAGAGGGACAGAAAACCAGAAGGAAGCAGTAAATAATATCACCTACATTTGCTCATGACCGAGAGGGTCTTTCGACCAGGTTCAGTCCTCCAAGCGATGATTTTCAGATCCTCAGATAAACGAAGAACGCTACAGGCCCCTTTATTGGGGAATCATCTCCCATCGATCCATAATTGTTCATTTCGAACTAGAAATCTAATAAAATATCGGGAATAAAGTGAAAAACTTGTGACATGTATTGTGCTATACAGTATTGAACAAAAATGAGTGATTTTATGAAATCAAGTATGAAATTGTCATAAACATGTGTTCACGAACATTTCGATTTCCGAATATAGACAGTTACATTTTCGGATTGAAGATTTTTCGGTACTGAGCGCTATTTTTTGTGTGATTTTTTTTCTCGACATCTTACTCATGCAGAAAAAAGAATTTTGAATATTTCATTTCAAAAATGGTGGCAGATATGGAAAAAATGCAAAAAATCCAAAATTTCCAAATGAAATTACTTCCTGAGACCTCTTTCGGTCCACCCCATGGCACATCACGGTAAAGTCCGAAAGAGAAAAGGGAAATTGGTTGAAGGGAAAATATCAACCTGTGGATATTTGCGGGTAATTTGGAGCTCATATGATAAACCCTACAGTGGCTATAGTCCATTTCAGCCGAATATCCTGAAGAAACTGATACTATACGACTTGAAAATAAATCGAATTTTAACACCTCTTATTGCTGAAACGAAGCGTTTACGGAACTGAGTTTGTGGGACATTTATTCCTGATACCATAATTGTACAAACTCACTCCTTTAGTTTTGTACCTTCATAAAAGGAAACACCCTGATATACTGTAACGTATGTCAGAATAAACAGTCTGTATAATTATTTCGTGAAGACTAGCAAGGTCCAGAGAACCTCGCATCATCCATAAAACGTGCTCAGATGGATTACCTACTGATATTGAATTCCCACGTCTGTTATCATAATATGCTTGTAAACACCTTGACAAAAAAACATATACAATATTTTGTCACCGTATTATGAAAAACAGTGAGTGAGACCAATGAAGCGGAACGTTCATTGATGTGTCATGCCATAGTAATTAAACCCTCTTACGAGTTCTTCGAGTGTTATTTCCAACCCTCTCCTGTACAAACCAACTGGACGAACCAACCCCAACCGGGGTACACCACATGGCGATCCTGCCAGTTAACTGAAACACCACAATACTTTTCTTGAATAAATAAAGTATTTTTGGTTGCATACATTAATTACAGATATTGAATGTCTTTTCGACTCAGGAATCGTCATCAGAAGTAGATTAAAGTGTTTACTAAAGATTCCCTGTCTGATATCAGAACAAGATGCCAAGCAATCACCTCATGCAGGATATTATTCCAAATTCCCACAAGCTTTGGCTTTCAGAACTCTGTATTCCGTTCAATAACGTCGAAATCCCCTGGATAATATAGCAAACTAAACGTTCTGAGCTTGAGTGATTCTTCAGTCTATGAAGAGACGTCAAAGTTGCAGTATATAATCCCAAGTTATTTGTTTACTGAACATGTCGTAATCAGACCACGTATTTTGCCCACATCCGAGGATTTATCAACTCCAGGAGATTTTGCCTGCAACGCGGAGAGGAGTTTGTAGGAAAATTACAGATACTGTATGGGGTGACAGAGACAGGTATGAGATGACACTACTAGATTTCGATAAAACTCTTGGAAGCTTGCTTGATTTAGGATATCCTGTGTTCTATACAGTGTGTAGATTTGAAAGGATACCGGCCTTGAGAGTACACAATACCTCGAACAAAATAGTCACTGAAGCCTGCAGATCGACATTTTCTTCTATTAACGTCGAAATTTCTTTGAATTCTAATATTTCTCGCGGCTATTGGCAACTTTAAAGCATGATCCACCTGTTCTGAATGGAAACTGTGCCGAGTCGTGACCTAGGCAAGGGATATAACTTAGACACGAATAATAATATTCCGCATGTTTATTCGCAACTACTGCTAAGCGATACGCCCTCTGGCGATAGAAATTCGAACACTTCCAAGCTAGTAGTTTTTCAACGTGCTTGTTATTTTGGTATACCGAAAGTGTTTGAAATATTCATCAACCGATTCCTTTCTTTCCGATTAAAATTTTCGATTGTTTTAATTCGAAATGTCATCCTCCCGAAATGACTATTGTTGTGTGCCTGAACTCAGTGTTATTCATGGTCAAAGAAGAAAGGATCATCTACTGCCTCAAGTTTTCATTTTTTTCAAAGCCAAATGAAAGTTAATTTGAAAACAGCTTTCGACAGGAAGCTCAATGATAGAAGAAGGGCCTAGATTTAGAAATTGAAGATTGGAAATAAGGTCACGAAATACATGAAAGTATGTTCACTGTATTTCTCTGAAGATGTTTATTTTCACAAAGGTAAATTACAATGTATTAATTTCGAAACAAGTTCATATCCAGATGTTTTTAGGTGTGAATGAAATTAAGAGAATTTTGATGAAAAATGCTGCAGAGAAACTACCGAGCTCTTCTGCTGCTACCTAATTCACATACCACACAAAATCATATTCAAAAAGAGTGATCAAATACTAGATATACTGTTATAGTTGATAATAGTTATTCATATAAATATATTAATATTTTTCATTTCTATATAGGTAGGTTGAACCAGCGGTGACATTTTTCATTTTGTATGTGTATATTGAGCTGCTGTGATATGAAAATAAAATCGATTATATGTCTATCTGTTTACTTTCTTTTTTTTCGAAATACGATGCAAAAGAACTAAAACAGAAAAGCTGTCTTTTCATTTTATTGATTCACTCGTTTGTAAACAAGGAGAATGAGTCATATCATTACGACTGATTCTAGATTTAACACATAATATGGCTTGCATTCAGCACTTCTTCACATTGATAAGAGTCCTTGAATTACTTATTGAGGAGCCTATCTTTCCAGAAATTCAAGTGAACACAGGTGTTGGTTCATTTTGATCCACCAAGCAACAGACACTAAAATAACATCGAAATTATCCTCCAGGAACGATTTGAAGGACGATTTTATAACGTCATCCAAAAGAAAAGTCCTTCCTCAAAAAATCTTACACAAAATTATAATAATTTCTTTAAATATTGTGGCTCTGCCTAATAAATATCCGTTCTCCACCACATTTCTACGGTTTGTTTACATAAAACTACTAGCTTGGACAGGTTCCAAATTTATCCGTTAGGGCGCTGGCATCTTCGCAGAAGTTCCCAATTCTGCACTCGAAGGGGGAATTTCCATGTTAAGTTGACCTGAAGATCAGTAACAACTGTGAAACAGCTGTAGTCATTCTCCTCGGATCCGCTTCTTCGGTGTAGATGTTTTGGTTGATTGGATCATTCGCTCTGATCAAGGTGGAATATTTGCGGATTTATCGACAGATATTCGTCCTTGTGATTATGTAATTCTTCAGTTGTTTTCTTCACTCCTTCAGAATAAAAAAATAAAGCAGTATTAAGGAAAATGGTCTAGTGTACGGCGTTTTTGTAGTGTCTATTGAATTATTTTCGAAACATCGTGTCACTCAACAACCCTTCCAATTTACGATTTTGGAGGTCACGTCAAGATCAGCGTTCCCATCACCTAGTCCAGGTGTGCAAGCGGTCAATCGAAGGACTCTTAAAAAAACAATGAGATCAACTTTTTCTGTTAGCTGGTCAGTCTGGGGTGCATGGAAACAAAGTGGTCGACCAGCTGGCCAGAAAGGGAGGGACCACTCTCCCCCTTTGGTCAGAGCCATTTCGCTTTGCACCAATTTAATGAGACATTCATTATGGATATCATCGATTTGGGAACCTTCTGTAGATTGAGTTTCCGACATAACAAAGTTTTCTTCGCTTGAAAAATCAATTCTTGAACCTTTTGAAATCACTGAATACAGCCAAAAGTTATTTGTCTACTTAACATGTCGTAACCAGATGTATTTCGTGCACATCCAAGCATTTATTCTCTTGAATCTTCAATTCGTATAGCGGAGTTCGCAGGAAAATAACACGTAGGATGTTAAAGTGAGTCTGTCAACCGTGAATGATCTGGACTGAAAATATTCCAAGTCCCATTTTGCTTGCTTTGTCTGACTCGACTCGGTTCGCTTATTAGTTTAGGAATCAGAAGGAGTTTTCCGGGGAAATTTATATTGATGACGATTACTTATCGTAGGTTCCTTGAGAACGTGATATTTCATTCAAATGGGAATATTTATAGTGATATATAATATAAAATATAATAACTGTCCTTTTTTTAAGGGTCTCGACCTGGTGTAATAAAGAAAACTCTTTTTTCTCTTGCCAAGCTTTCGGAATATTTTATTCCATCCTCAGGGCTGCTACAAAGGTTTTATACAGTTATATAGATAAAAAAAAAATATAATATATATAATTGCATTCATCGGTGTGTCTAGCCTAGTCGTTTAGTGCAAAAAGTTTAGACATTTGGGCAAACGATAGCACTCTATTCCCTAGAACATGCCCTCAAAAAGTGATTCATTTGGAGATGGTAATCTACGTTTAAAATTAACGTCCAGCTCGAAGACTAGCCCTGTATACTCCATTAATTTTTATAAACTATCCTGGTTGGCTATGATTTGGGTCTATCAAGTTTTTTTTACTTAAAACTGACGCAGGTGAAATATCGGCAATGTCAAAATGATTGTCAGATACGTTGCCGAATGCCTATGCCAATTTCTACTCTCAATCTCAACATAATCATCACGATTGTGAACTTAAAATGCCGAAGGTAGTTTTGAAGAAGCAGAGTCAAAGTATCAGGAAGTGAGTGAGTGAAAACCCTGTGTATAGTTCACATAGGTTCCCAAGAACTTTGTAAATTGAATTAGTTCTTTTAAGGTGACACAGGTTTCGTAGTACTAATACATTTTCATACTGGAGTATTTCAAGTTGTGCAACAAGGTATTTGCATGTCCCTGCAGACTTATTTCTTGAGAATTTCGAAAAGTAGGGAATTCCATAGGTCCGTCTGTTCGTTTAGAAGTTTCTATTTTTCTTCGAATGAACTATCACAAAGTAAAGGACTACTTTATCCATTATTTTTCAGTACAATTTCAACAATCGATTCTTGATTTCCGTACAAGAGAATAGCATATATCCCTTATTTTATATTCATTATATCCATTATTTTTCAGTACAATTTCAACAATCGATTCTTGATTTCCGTACACGAGAATAGCATAACTGAATCCTTCAACCATGTTTATATACGTGAATATTTCCAGTGTTAACAAAGAAAAAACTTTCTTCAACATTCACCAGGTCTTTGGAATCATTGAATTCACATAATATTTTCTCAAATTCATTATTTTCCCAAAGTAAATTCACATTTTGATAAATACGTAATTACTACGACCTCTATGAAGAGACGACAACGTTGCGTAGTTATCTGACAGGAAAATGACTATAACCTAACATTTTCCAAATATACACGGTGAAATGTGTCAGAATATCATGGCCATCCGGGATAGTTTATAAAAGTAATATAGTGGAGTATACGTATTTGTTGAGAAGAAAAATATGGAAGTTTTCAATGTTTAGCTTAGAACCAGTTGACCGGTAAATTCGAATCTAGGATTGCACACTGTGTTGTTATCGATTTTTTTTTCAGTTGAACACCGAATGGGCGCAAGTAGAAGTCATAGATCTCATAAACGACGGATCAGGATTGGCCTTCGGTATCATCGGCGGCAGAAGCACAGGAGTTGTCGTCAAAACCATTTTGCCTGGGGGTGTAGCAGATAGGGTAAGTGAAATAAACGCTCCCATTGTTTTCCTTCATTTTCCTCTCGCGTGATTCGTGAACTAATGGAAATTTATGAGGTTTTTTATAATGTATATCGGCGCATTTTCACCATAATTTGTTTTTTTTGGAGTATTCAATCATAACGTACACACAATGTTTTACTCTTGTTGTTTATATTGTGGATATACAGGGATGTTTTGAAGTTGAATCTGTTTCTAAAGTTGTTGATATTAGTTAGTATTGAACGATTTACCGAAAACCATTCATATCGATAAATTACACAAAAAAAAAAGAAAATCACTGAAATGAAGTCAGTTTTGCTTGCTGCATGTTAAAATCCATAGTAAAATTTTCTGATTTAATTCGAATGATTTGATTTTGGTGACTTCATCAACCCTATATTTCGCACAGATTTGCGTATCAGTCCTTATCAACTAGATATCAAGTTTCATAATGATAGGATCTGTATTTTTCGAGTTTTTCCGAGAATGATTACGATACCTATGGAAAAAAATCTAGAATAGCACTGACGTGAAATAAGCGCTTTTGCACGTTCAAATTCTTTGCCAAAGCGGTCATCTTTTCAAGTGTTGCCCCGCCAAACGCACCTCTACTACCTGATGGATAGATCATATCCTCTCAAAATTCTGTATGAACCCTGAAGATTTCATTTTTCAATGGATCACTGGTTTTTGATTTGATCAAATCGGTAGTTGTTGAAATATTGAGAAAAAAATAAATTGAATGGGTATTGTAGAATCATCGGGTGGTTTTACCATTCTGGAAGTTATTGTATTCACAGTCGGCTTAACGACAATTCGTAAACAATTAATTTCGAAAGAAATAACTTAGAAACTCAATACTTGTAGCACCCTGCTCTTTAAAACATGCCCAAAGAATTGAAAAACTTCTCTGAAATCTAATGCGAGCCTGAACTGAATACAGACATGAAAGATTTTCCAAACATTTTGGCACAATGTAGAGAATAAAACTCGGAAAATTTTCATCAGATATTAGTATTCTGAAGAAGCACACTGCATAAGAACATCAAATTCACAATGGAACTAGGAACCGAAGGCACTTTTAAGATTTAACAAAATTTAAAGTCACAAGTTTATTCCTGAACACTTTGTATATTCCATTTCAAAACAGGAGCACCTTTGAATCAAATTCGCCCCAAAAAATCCAACGAATGAATTGAAATCGAATCGAGAATATGCTTCTTTTTTGAACTCAGGTAAAAATTCATGTTCAACCTAGGACATATACGACGGGAGAAATCTTAAACGACATCATGACTACAAATCTACGAGAAAACTCCCGATCTATTCAATAGAAAGATCGTGGAGAATGCCAGCAAATCCATCACAAAATGCATGCTGCTGAGAACACGTTTTTCAAAAATAACATCAATCAACGTCATGTAGGATGGATGGGTTCCCTGGATATTCCAATTGAGAATTGTGACGATTCTAGAGCGAGCAAAACGAATAATTTTCAGTTGCGGTTACTTCCTAATCATAGGAACTTCTTCAGAGAGGTTGAAGATGTCTCCGGGCAATTTATCAAACTTTCGGTTCATTTCGCTTTGGTGTTTACTTTGTTATTATGTAGTCATTCAATTTGGAACATCTCTTTCACTGTTTGCAAGTTAATTTGTTAGAGATACTATACCGTAGGAGAGTCTAATTAAAATATTGAACAAACGGATATGATAGAGTGCACTATGAGCACTATAATTAAATTTTCACTTGTTGTTAACGGCGTTTTATAATTTCGCCCAAAATGTCGAAATTGTTCCAGAAAATAATTTCGAATTACTAGGTTTGATGGGAAATCCGATATTGAACTATTTCAGTCGTTACTACTTAGTATTAATTAACTTTTTTTTTCAAAATTTCCTTCGAAAAATTTTTTTTTCGAAAACTTTTCATTACACTTGGAACAAATTCAAAAATTTTTTTTTCGAAAACTTTTCATTACACTTGGAACAAATTCAGGGCATACTTTGAGATTCATATTTCACAGCAGTGTTCCAAATTTTAGTTTGATACGATAATCATTATCTGACCTATTCTGAAAAAATGTGTCAAATTTGGTGGTCAGTTTTTTGATATCGTTTTTTCCACAAATAAAGCTCAGAAAATACTGACTAAACTATGATTAAACTTGACAGCTAGTTGGAAAATGCTGATGGACAACTTTATGCAAAATTTCGAGATCATCGTGTCCTTAAAACAATTTGAAAAAAAAATTGCAAATTTTTTATTATTTAATATGCTTCGATATTCTGATCATATTATCCTAATTTTATTCTGTATGAACCTCTGAGCTGCCATTAACGATGAAGAATTGGATTTCAATTGGATCTAATCTCAATTTTGGGAAATATTGGAAAAATAAAATTTTGAATGGGTATACCTACTGAAACATTGAACGGAATTCACCCAATTCACGAATTCGACCTTCGTAATTAAGGCCGAAACCTACTCTACAAATATCGAGATTTTAAGTTATTTGATTCTGAAGTTATTGTGTTTACAATCAAAGAGCATGTTCAAATTCGTTGCCAGGGCTGTAATCTTCTTTTGACATGCGCGAAAAAGCTGCTGACTTCACGTCAGTACTTTTCTTATTTTTATTTTTTCACTCGTCGTTCAATAAAGATCTCGCAGAAAGAAATTATTCAATATCATTTTTTCCGTAAAAAAATATTTAGAATACTCTAGCCCCTCATTCTGACAGTCTTCTATTTAATTGATTTTTCCCGTATTAGATTTTTGCACGACCACCCGCTGAGTGATTAAGTGACAATTTAACGAGGTTCTGAACCAATAGGGCATGAAAAAATCGTAAGAATTACGAACAGAATTTATTGAGAAACGGCATTCTCGGACATGATAATAAATTTTAATGGTTCCGGTTGACTCCCTACGAAATTTATAACTTGAATCTAATGTCGCTATAACTGAAAAATACGAATCGTCATCAATTACTCTGACAAATTGAAGCTCGAAGATTTTGTTTCTGGCCAGTATTGTCGAGGAAGAATTTCACGATTTGTTCCTCTGGAAATATATTGCTAGACAGGGCTACGTCTCCATTGTTTTGGGGATAAATTAGAGAAATAGCACGCGAATGCAAATGTTCCTTTTCGTTGGAGAGCTGTATAATTAAAACTGTTGTGCGAGGACATTAATTCGGTTTATTTATCTGAATGGATTACTTTATATTTATTTACTTGGGGGGAAATCTTGGGTTTAATCAGTAAAAAATGTTTTTGAAAATGTCATATCCTAGAAATTTTCAGTCAGGTTCCTCCGAAATTTTGCATAATCTCTCAACCTAGTTTATTCTACTACTAGTACTAGTACTAGAATGTACTTTTATGTATGTATTGTATACAAAGTGTAACAGCCAAATGGAATAAATTCGATAACGAATAAATGAGGGGGTGTTAGGAAAAACGCTCGGACACATCGATTTTTAATTTTAAATGCGCATAGTTTTCAAGAAAATAAAATTATATAGGGTGTTCCATGCGACCGTGGCCAATACCAACTTTCTTATTTCAAATGTAACCCCCTGTGTATTATTTATTTTTGGATTCTTCAGAAAATTCTAGACATAATTCATGTACAATGTCCTATACTTATCTTCAACTTTTTCGGAAATATTAAGTGTTTTCAGAAATTGAGTTGAGTTGAGTAACGTTAGAAGACAATTCTACACCAGATTATCATGTTGTCAAGACGTTCGCGGCGAGCATTTTGAACATTTCCCACATTGACATTAATGTTTTTTTTTTTGTTTTTATTTTAATTATTAAGAAATAATCAGTATTACTTATTAAGTTTTAAGTATAATGTACCGAATTTGTGGAATAAAATAATTTTTATTTAAAACGTTGATTTTTCACTAAATCTGAAAACACTTAATATTTTCGAAATAGTTAAAGATAAGTATAGGACATTGTGCATAAATTGTGTCTAGAATTCTCTGTAGAATCCAAAAAATAAATAATATATAGGGGGTTGCATTTGAAATAAGAAAGTTGGTATTGGACACGGTCACATGGAAAACCCTATATAATATTATTTTCTTGAAAAATATGCGCATTTAAAATTACAAATCGACGTGTCCGAGCGTTTTTCCCAACACGTCCTCATGTATTCGTTATCGAATTTATTCCATTTGGCTGTTACACTCTGTATGTCTATATGAACCCTATGACAAGCTATGAAATTTCTTGATGACGCATTATTTGTACATGTAAATGTTTGACGTCATCATGTGTGAATAAATTATTATTATTATTATTCCATTCATTTTTATGAAGTCAGTCAGTATGCGTTTGGATAGGTCTATAAAATCTTCGTTACCATAACTGAGCTAGGTTGGTAATAATGAAATTATTTTGTAGGTTTTTTCTAAGGTTTCACTTGCGGATTGCAGGATTGAACTTTTTGTCAAGAGTAGTTTCTTGGAAAACAGATTGCCTAATGGACAATACCGAACAATAAAAACGAAAAACAGAGTGAACTGTGAAGTTTCAGAGTACAAATCTGACTTTTTCATCAGATAAACGAGAAAATTTACAGAACCATTTCCTTTCGATTTTTCGTTTGGTGAGACTTTTGTCAAATTGACATTTTTAAGGAATTACTGCAACACAGATTCACTCGGTTTGAAAGTTTTTTTGTTCTACCTCTTTTTTGAGTAAATTCAGCCAAATATAGTCCATTTCTACAAAAAAATGGGTAAAAAATTTTTCTTCATTCAACAAAATGCAGGAGGACTTTTGAATGTTATTATAAATTATCTGTTTCCGACAGTATTTTGTATAATCTCATCTATTATGTGATTTCCAATGGTCGAACATACATATTTGGAATTTTTGTAGGTCTCTATTACTTAGGTTGTTTTTGTGTTCTCATTTTCTGATATCTAAAGGTTGAGATGTTTACCCTGTATACAGTGAAATGCCTCCATAAAGTACAAATAATTTGCGTAACGTCATTAATTTTGTCCTCCATGTAATGACGTCATTGTTGGGCGCACTGTATTTGAATGACGTAAATAAAACTATTTGATAATACATACTTTATAAAAAGACTACATTTCGACTCGAAAATTTTCATTAGGTGATAAATTGTGGAATTTGATTTGGAATTTTTGTATGTCTCTATTACTTAGGTTGTTTTTGTGTTCTCATTTTCTGATATCTAAGGGTTGAGATGTTTACCCTGTATACAGTGAAATGCCGCCATAAAGTCCAAATAATTTGCGTAACGTCACTAATTCTGTCCTCCATGTCATGACGTCATCGGTGGGCGCACTGTATTTGAATGACGTAAACAAAATTATTTGATAATACATACTTTATAAAGAGACTCTACATTTCGACTCGAAAATTTTCATTGGGTGATAAATTGTGGAATTTGATTAGTAACAATAAGTAACATTCAGAATTACCCTCATTTGAGCTTGCTGTATAGTCATCTTTCATATAACATCTTGCTCTGGGGTAGCTGTACTGACATCTCCAGAGTATTCATAGCACAGAAACGGATTATACGTGCAATATTCAAGCTAAATTCGATGGATTCGTGCAAGCCAGTTTTTGTTGAAAATTAAATTTTAACTTTGCAATGTATTTATATTTTCGAGTGTTTGCTATATGCCAAGGATAACAACTGCAAATGGAAGAAATTGTCAGAACATTATAGCTATAAAACCAGAAATTCTCAAACTTTATTACTTCCTAAACATAGGACTCATAGATTCGAATGCTCTCCTATGTATGGAAGTATCAAATTGTTCAACCATCTACCACCTCTTATTAAGTCCCTGAATTCTGAGATGTTCAAAAAAGAAGTCAAGAACCTTCTTTTAGTAAAAGGCTACTACTAGGTACAAGAATATTTTTGTGACTCTTTGGTTTCTTAACTTTTATTGTTATTTTTTATTATAACTCTTATTCTGACTTGTCCTATACACCATGTTGTGTCACAACTGATTAAATAAAGTTATTATTATTATTATTATTATAATCAATCATTGTGTATGAATTCTGTTTCGACTCATAACGATATTATATTTTCTGTTCCCTTGAGTCGATAACAGGTAAAAACCGGTATTGCGGCAATTTAAATTGAGCCAAAAGTCGTTTCTCGGAAAGAGATGGAATCTCTCTTATCCAGAAAGAATGCCAACAGCAGAAGGCGCAGAAATAAGGCGAAAAGAATGACGCAAAAATCGGTGAACTCCAGCAATAACTTGAACATGTGGCCATTATCCCTCTCTTCACGTTGTCCCAGAGGGATAACCGTAATGTATGTTCGCGAAATTTTCATGACAGCTCTGTTCTGGGGATAATCTGTGGTTTCAAATAACCCACTTCTGGAAAAGCACGGAAAAATAGTTGATTGCAAATTGGCGAAGGCGAGGGTGAATACTGATAACAAAACAGTGTGCACTACTCTCTAATTCACTAACACTTTCTGCGTTTAACGAACGTTTCGACAACCACGTTTCCTTCGTTCAGAGTCATATCGTTACTACTCCTAGTATTGACGTATAATTTCAATTTATGTTTATTAGGAGTTCGTCCACCATTTTGCAACCAGTCAATCTTCAGGCGGAAACTAGAGTTGTCGTCCTTGTAAATCCAATGGAAGAAGTTGGCGTATTTAACGATTATTGTAGTGTTTCGTCCTCGAGAGCGGCGCCATAAAGTTGCGGTTACAACATTAGGGCTCGCTTGGGCTGATTAGTTTTATTATTTCGATGGTGGAAAAACGATTCCCTACGACAGGCTTTCTCGCGGATAACAATGGAATTCGCACCTTGATCACGTCGGCCTAGATGTTTTAATGTGTTTGTTATTCTCTTTCCGGCTGATGAAATGGCGTTGATGGTGAGAAGAAATGCGTAAGGATAATTGCTTGAGTTAAGTTGATAAATATATTGGAGTAGTTTTCTTAATATTTTTTTATGATCCGGATCGAAGGACCATGTTTGCTGGATTATACGCCTCGTAACACAAGGGTCATATTTGGTATTAACTAGATAGGACCAATATGAGTCGATAATAATTTTCGGACAGACTTAATTCCCAGATTCTGATTTTTTGAAGGACTTCAACGCGCTCCAACTAGCAATTAACTACGATGGTAGTTTTATGGCATAACTAGAGAGTTTTATCTGTTCTTATTGTTTTGACCTGAATTGGTTTATTCAGGTGTTTTGGAGGGTTTTAATAATTAATAATTAATTAATCGCACTTGATTAATTCTGTCGTTATCAAAATGAAGACACGACCGACGAATATTTTCTGATCTTTATCAGAAATGTTGACGCTTCTAAAATAAGCAGATAATTGAAGAACTTATTGACCATTTGATCAATATCGTTGCACTTATGACACGAAGATGTTGTTAAGGTTTATTAAAAGCGCACTTTTAACACGTAACAAAAATGTATTTTCTTTTTATCTGTATTAGATAACAAGACCGAAATGGTATACAAGTGATTTGCACAATAGAATCTTCCTTCTATATCTCATTCGATAGAAAGGTCGAAGCGACTTTCAAATGAGAAGTTACGATTTTTACAACACAAGAATTAACGTATAAGTCTTGTTTATAAATTCGAGAGCGAATGTTGTTTACTATACAACGGTCAAATGAAGAGTGTTTAAAACTAACTAAACCCAAATTAAGAAAATTCCCTTCTTCACATCGTAGAGGGAGAATATAAATTTTGATTGGTTTTTTTGAATTAAGTGACGCCCTTCTAAAATCCGAAAAAACACCTCGGATTGGCTGGTGTGAAGTAGAGAGAGCACAATTGTGTGAAGAAAATTTCCCTAAGTGGTCTAATGAGATAAATTCTATAAGCTGTCACATGTGTTATCTGGAGTATACCGCCCATCCCGCTCCGATTCCTGGAATGCTAAGAGCTTGAATTCTATCTGAATGTTTTCTGTCATACAAAATTATACTTTATTGTTGGCTTGAGATAAAATGCTCTTAAAGCCGTTGTCAATTGATTTAAACCAAAAATATTGAATTTCGATATATTCCTGGGAACCAAAAGAATTCAAACTCTCACGTTGCAGAAGCAAGAAAAGACAATATATCATAACATGCTGGGTCCAGGATACGGGACACAGCACTTATGTATCATAAGGATGAGCTATTCGAGTTGTCGAGGGTCATGAATGCAAGACAACTTTATTTCTGGAAAACCATGGCCCTTGTCCAGAAGGAGAAGATCGAGTTACACCCATTAGATCATACCCATTGTACAAGATATAGACACAATAACTTTCGAACACTTCGTGCTAACAAAACAGTGGGACGAAGGTGCTGGTCTTTCTCGGCTCCAAGAATGTTTGCCTGTCTACCAATCAATCTGAGACACACCATGAACAACCGGTGTTCGGGAGGAACATCAAGGCGTTTCTACTGAACACAGAAAAAAATAAATAGTGTACAAAGTCAACTAAACTCATGCGAGTGTGATATTTTTCATTTCATTCAAGCATTTGCTATTGTTTGATTGTGTGACCAATTTTCCCAAAGGTGACAGTTTATCTGATATGAAAAATACTTTTGTACCTGCTCGACTTTTTATACTGATTGTGGACTGAGTTTCTTTTTCATTTTTGTGTTTAAAACATTTTCACTGCTGACTCTTATTATCTGTGATTCTTTCGTTAGGTGCCTTCTAGCCAGTGTTTTTCTAGTTTTCCTAGAAGTCCTGCTTCCCAGGCATTATTCATTTTATAGACTCCCGGTTCCCATAGTTACCCGGGAATAAACAAAACGGTCATTTGACTTTATCGAAGTTCTTTTTCTTTCCAGGACGGACGACTCCAAAGTGGCGACCATATTCTGCAAATTGGAGAGGTTAACTTGAGAGGTTTAGGCTCCGAACAAGTGGCTTCTGTCCTTCGACAGTGTGGCATACACGTTCGGATGGTTGTGGCGCGACCTGTTGAGTCCACGAACGCGGACTATCACGTGAGTACTTGGACGAAACAGATTTTATATTCGTCGAAATTTCATATCTCGATTTGGAAAAATGCCAGTGTTTCTGCGCTATATGAAAGATGAAACGTGGTTGAATTCGCAAACCTGTTGCTTTTTCGTGTTATTGAATAGTTCAGTGGGAAATACAAGGTGTCTCAAAAGAAATTTTATATTTCAAAAATCGATAAGAACAAAATAAGCCGTTTATCGAAAAAATATTCATCAATTATTGAAATACACTCTTTGGGAATTTATTTCTTGAAAATAATATCGTCTGAATGTTTTCCCTTTTCACGACATTCATTCAATCTAACATTGAAATTCTGATGACGGAGTGGCAGGAAGGCTTCGTGATGGCTCCCATTTCGTTGCGAATATTTTGTTTTAACTGGTGCGGGAAAGTTGTTTTATTAATGAAGATTTTCGATTTGAGGAAACCCCACAGGAAAAAGTACATAGGAGTCAAATCAGGACTGCGTGGTGGCCAATTTATGTCACCCTTTCCCGATATTGATTTGCATGGAAAAATTTCAAGAACTCGTGGTAGAGATCTATTGGAGGGGTGTGACGTTGCTCCATCCAGCTGGAACCATGTTCTTTGATTATAACCAGGAAAATGTTGCAGTTCAGGCAACAAAAACTCATCTAACATCCTAACGTAACGCTCTGAATTCACTGTGAAAGCCCTTTCATCCTCAAAAAAGTATGGACCGATAATTCCTCGCGATGACATTGCAACCCATACGGTCACTTTTGGCGAATGAAAGGGTTCCTGATGCTTACATTTGAGATTCGTTGCACTCCAATAGCGACAGTTCGGCTTGTTTACGTGGCCATTAAGATGAAAATGAGCTTCACCGGAGTTTTAGTTCTTGCACCAATTGAATTCTGTAGGGTGCAGCCTTAGATTTTTGTGCAAAATGCGGTGTAGCGATGATCTATGCACGTGCAAAGTACTTGCACGCTTCCGAATGGAGAGACCGGGATCATCACGAACAGACTGTTAAGTCCATTCCACGTTCTCTTCCTTTCTGAACGACCTTGGACGTCAGGACTACAACGTTTGAACTGGCAGCAGATGGAGACTGGATGGTATAATGTCGTATTCAGCGTTGAATCGCGATACTCTCTAGGTATGCTGAATGGACTTAGAGGAGTTTGACTTCACCATGGAGAGCGAGATGATATTGCGTTTGCTGTTGAGAGGCCCTTCTGTTTATTCGAGACAGTCCAGAAGCAGCGGTTTCAGTTGACGATTTCCTACAAACCACTCTGATGCCCCCTCCAAATAGACGTCCAGCAGAGGGGTCGTCAAAAAATGTTTAATATTTTATACATAAACGCTTATGGAATTTATGGAAAACTTCGTTCAATCCTTGATGTATGACTACCACATTGCCAAAAAATTCACGAAGCTGTTCTCTCGGGATGTAACACAAAAGAGGGTAGCAGATATCACTATCAGTTTCGTGGTGTATGTAAAAAACGAATGACTCTGCAGTCTTTCCATATAGTACTCTCGGAAGAGGTCTATATATGATGAACTTATTCTATTCTTTCCCATATTCGCATCTATGAACGAAACATTTTCTGTCAAATTTTCATCCATTCATATTGATTCCAGACCTTAGGCAGCCACGCACCAATAGTACCTACTAAGATCCTTGGAGATCCCGTTGAACTCGACAGACATTTGATCGAAAATGGATTGACTGAACCTTTTCTGAATCCTCCGTCCAATTTCAGTAGTCCTTATATATTCACAGGACAAGAAGTCGACTTTCATTTGCACGTAAGTGAATCTGTTGAAGAGTTTCGTCAAATGTTGTCAAGAATTATACGACCTAACTCTTGATAATCTTATTTATGAAAGAATTGTTTATATCTGATGAATAGGTCTCTTGCATGTAACACGAATTATCATATTTTTATGTTTTTCTCATTCTATATCGATACAAAATCAGAATGTATGCTATAACACACTTCAACAATTCGCGAATTTTGAATAATTCGGTATTGAAAATGGCCAAATCGGGACTCAAGGTCGAAGCGGGGAAAACGCGTCAGATCGCCTCTACGTCACTCGTTATTGTATATTCACCGATCGATACAGCCCGTCGCTGCCTTGTAACGTATGTCATCCTGACATAATACATGTCACAAGTTTTTCACTTTATTCCCGATATTTTATTAGATTTCTAGTTCGAAATGAACAATTATGGATCTATGGGAGATGATTCCCCAATAAAGGGGCCTGTAGCGTTCTTCGTTTATCTGAGGATCTGAAAATCATCGCTTGGAGGACTGAACCTGGTCGAAAGACCCTCTCGGTCATGAGCAAATGTAGGTGATATTATTTACTGATTCCTTCTGGTTTTTCTGTCCCTCTTTCTGTTTCAGATATTATGTCAAGATATTTTGTCGAAATGAATTCAAGATGACGAAAAAATTATTTTCCAATGAAAAATATGCCATCCATCTTCTATAAACAAATTACTACACTTGTACGGGGAGACAGAATTTTTCCTGAGGTTTTTATCTGTGCTCTTGTATCATACGCAAATATGTATGGTACCCCGTTTACATTTCCTCTGCCAACACTGTGATACATCTTAGAATTGTAATGCTCGTTCTCAGAAGAATATATATATATATATATATATATAACGTATGTCAGACTAAACACTCTGTATAATTATTACGTGAAGACTAACAAGGTCCATAGAACCTCGCATCATCCATAAAACGTGCTCAGATGGATTACCTACTGATATTGAATTCCCACGTCTGTTATAATATGCTTGTAAACACCTTGACAAAACATATATAATATTTTGTTATTGTATTATGAAAACAGAGAGTGAATGAGAACAATGAAGCGGAGCGTTCATTGATGTGTCACGCCCATAGTAATTAAACCTTTTAACGATTTCTTCGAGTGTTATTTCGAACCCTCTCATGTACAAAACACCTGGACGAACCAACCCCAACCGGGGTACACCACATGGCGATCCTGCCAGTTAACTGAAACACCCGTTTAAACAACCGACATGCGGAGGCAAATTTAAAAGAGCATTTTCCCGTTGAAAATTGAAATTTTTGATGGCGTTTGAAGTTTTTCAGTGGTTTTACGGATAGAATATTTGATTCCAATGGTGGAAAAATTCATACAAGAGAGAGAGACTATTCATTCTTGGATATTCTCTGGAATTTTCGAGGTATATGATATTACTCAAATTTCGCACATTCCTCGGACTAAGGTCCGGTATAATGAAACTCAATTTGATCACATACGACAGTAAACTCTCATTTTTGAACCGCATCTCACATTTCAACTGCTATTTATCTGTCGAAATAGTTACGATACAAGTGTCCCAGTAATGAAAAAAAGTACTCACTAAGTCGATTCATCCTAAGGGTTGAAAATGAGCGGTAAAAAATTTCTATAACGAGCACGTTATGTCAAGACAATAAACAACATTTATGAGAAATTTTCAGCGCTTTAAGATCTGATACCAGAAAATGTCCAACCAAACTCTGCTTTTATACACTGAAGTCACCACTGGATCTTGGAATGAAGATATTCGAGCAATCCGTAATATTATTCCCAATTGAGCCCAGTCAAAATCCGAAAAGAGTAATTTCCCGCATAAAAGAAGTGAACTCTGGTATCTCTTTCATCTGAAATCGAGAAGGAAATCTTCCTTTCATATTCAGGTTGAAGCAACGAAGGTTTTCCATTCATATACCCTTCAAATATCACGTTTGGCACTCTTTTGAACGGGGTTTATTTCCGTTCTTTCCGCAAGGGATGAAATTCCCCATCGATTCGTCTTATTCTATCTTTTTCTTCACCACCTGCCAAGCGACTGTTTGTGAAATATAATGGAGGACGATATATGAAGAAATATATTTGGAACAAAGAACGTACAAAATTGATCATCGAATATGAGAAAGATGAGAAATTGCTTGGCAAAAAGTTTGTAATATCCCATATCTTGTCGTTTTATTTCCAGTTTTTTGAATGGTGCGTCATAGAATGTATACAGAGTGTTGCTAAACTGACGGTTCATAAGTGTATACTATTAAGAATAAGAAAAAATGGATCCGTTAACTTCGTTTCGGAGGTATACTCCATTCACTTTTATAAACTATTCTGGTTGGCCATGATTCAGGTCTAACAAGTTTTTTACTTGAAACTGACGCAGGTTGGCACTCGTGAAATATCGGCAATGTCAAAATCATTCTCAGCGACGTTGCCAAATTCCTATGCAAACTTCTACTCTCAATCTCAACATAATCATCACGCTTGGAAACTAAAAACGCCGAAGGTATTTTTGAAGGAGCAGAGACAAAGTATCAGAAAGTGCTATGTAGAATTGAAATCTGCTTTTTCTGATAGTAATCCTGATAATTTGGAATCAATAATTTATCACAAGCTATTCAACATTTTAGATGTATGTGAGTGAAAACCCAGTGTATCGTTCACATAGATTCCCAAGAATTTTGTAAATTGAGTTAGTTCTTTTAAGGTGACACAGGTTTTGTAGTACTACTACATTTTCATACTTTAGTATTTCAAGTTGTGCAACAAGGTATTTAAATGTCTCCTGCAGACTTAATTCTTGAGAAGTTCAAGAAGTAGGGAATTCCATAGGTCAGTCTGTTCGTTTAGAAGTTGTTCTGTCGGGTTATTCGCGTACTTTTATTTTTTTTTCCGAATGAACCATCACAAAGTAACGGACTAATTTATTCATTATTTTTCAGTAAAAGTTCAACAATCGATTCTTGATTTCCATACAAGGAAAAAGCATAACTGAATCTTCCAACCATGTTCATATAGTGAAATATTTCCAGTGTTAACAGAGAAAAAAGTTTCTTCAACATTCGCCAGGTCTTTGGAATTATGAATTCATATAATATCTTCTCAAATTCATTATTTTCACAAAGTAAATTCACATTTTGAGAGAGAGAGAGAGATTTATTGGTGTCTTACAATATAATATCGTTTACACAAGTCAAAATAAATTAACAATAATATGTGGGCTATATAGTGTATAAATAAAATTTTGAGGTGTAACATCATATAAAGCGAACAAAGTATACAAAACATAGATATAGGCTATTCAACGCGAAATGTCCCCGAATTACAGTTAACTCAAAGTAAAATTTGAGTCATCTACTGTCACAGAAAAATACTTTATTACCACGACCTTTATGTAGAGAGGACAAAGCTGTGTAGTTACCTGACAGGAAAATGGCTATAACCTTACATTTTCCAAAATATACACGGTGAAATGTGTCTGAATGTCATGGCCGGGATAGTTCATAAAAGTGAATGGAGTATACCTACAGGTTGCAAAATTTGAATAGTTACGAAGATTTTTCCTGATAACATCTGTGTTTCTCAAGATGAACAACTGAAGTTAGACAAGAATATTACACTTTGAGGTTTACATCATATTACAGCCCAATTGGTCGTGAAAATCTACAGGGTGACACTTTTTTTTTGAATGTTCTCTTTTTTCCTCTAGAACCTGTTCGTAGTGCGTCACTGGTAGATCGATTCTGTAGAAAGATAAATTAGTAATTTATCTTCAAATATACCAATAATTTTATACTGAATCGATTTGAAATAAAATGCTTCGTTGAAAAGTTACTCAAAGACAAATTTCGTAGTTTCGTGAGAATTTCAATGATCAAAAGATCACAAAAAAGTTTAATGTCGAAATGAAGTTTCAAATATCCCGTTTGGCATTCTTCTGAATCGGGTTTATTCCCGATCTTATCGCAAGGGATGAAATTCTCCATCGATTCGTTCTATTCTCTATTTTTCCTCACGACATGCCCAGCGATTGTTTGTAAAATAAAATGGATGACGATATACGAAGAAATATATGTTTGGAACATATAATAGTACGTACACATGTGATGAGAAAGATGAGAACTTGCTAAGCGTAACTTCCAATATCTTTTCGTTCTATTTCAAGTTTTTCGAATGGATTGCAGATACACACATAGATGATATCAAGAATAAGATTTTCGTCCGCTAACTTCATTTTTGAGATAGATTGAATCGTTTTGAAATTTTTTTGTCATAACATCTGTATTTCTCGAAATATTCAACTCAATTTTGGGATATTACATTCTGAGATTCACATCATATGACAGTTTACTACCAGTTAAAATATTTTAAGAAATGTCCCTTTTTCTCTCTGAAATATGACATATTTTTCTCCCAATTTTTATTATTTAACATCGGACCTTTCATCAGTGCTCCAATCTAAAGTCGTTTAAGATATATTTCGGCTCAAAATTCGAGATTTTCAGATATTTGGACAGAACTAACAAGCTCGTGAAAACTACAGAAAGTTTGTATACAGAGCGTCTTCATGTTGTAAAGGGTTTTCCAATAAGAGGTGTTATTTTGATATTCAAAGAAAAATGCCATTTTCCAATATAAATGATCGGATGTTTATTTCATTATAAAGAGTAAGCTACGCTGTTAATAGTGGAAAATAACATGAGGCAAATGACCACTATGACCACGCTTACAGGACCATATCCTTTTAATGAAATTTTCCATAACCAAATCGCATAGTGGCTGCTCTATGTCCTCGACAGCCTCACGAATTCCATCTTTGAGGTCTTGAATCGACGCTGGGCTATTGTAGACCTTCTCTTTCACGTGGCCCCAAAGGAAGAAGTCGCAAAGTGTTAAATCACAATATCTCGGTGGCCAATTGTGATCACCTCTTCGAGAGATAACACGATCCGGAAACTTCTCCCGCAAAAGATCAATGGTTTCGTTGCTTGTGTGGCACGTAGTGCCGTCTTGTTGAAAGTAAACGTTGTCCAGATCAATACCATCCAATTCCGGCCCTAAAAAATCATTAATCATTTCTCGATAGCGCGATCCATTCAACGTAACTGTTGCTCCTGCCTCTTTTTCGGAAAAGGAAGGTCCATTGACTCCGCCGGACCATAAACCGCACCAAACAGTCACACGTTGAGTATAGAGAGGCTTTTCAACAATAACTCTCGGGTTTTCCGAGCCCCAGATGCGACAATTTTGCTTGTTGACGAAGCCACCGAGGTGGAAATGGGCCTCATCATTCAAGATGATTTTCGATGGAATTCCGGATCATTTTCATGCATTCCATCGACTCAATCAGCAAAGACACGACGTTGTTGATGATCGGTCGGCTTGAGTTCTTATGTTAACTGAACTTTATAAGCCTTAAGACCCAAATCTTTATGCAAAATACGGTGTAATGACGTTTATGGAATGTCTAATTCCAAAGAACGACGAGGAATGGACAAACCTGGGTTTTATTCAACACTTTCGGCTACAGCAGCAATATTCTCGGCTGTTCTTGAGCGACGTGCACGGGTTTTATTCTTCACATCACTAACTTGTCCCAACAGCTCGAATTTTTCCACCAATTTCTTCATTGCGGTCCGACAAGGTGCTTCACGACGACCCAAAAATGTTCGAGTTTTACGAACCGTCTCTGCCAAATTTTCAACATTTTTATAGTGAATTTTAATAATTCCAATGCATTGCTGAAGTGTGTATCGTTTCCTTTCTATTAATGGCGTAGTTTCTACTTGTCAAATGTCGAAAAATGACAGCTTCAAAAGTGACATCTACCGAAATAGCGGGCTATTCAAACTAACACCTCTTATTGGAAAACCCTTTTCATCACTCAGTTGTACCATAGGTTTCTCTTAAAGAATAATAGAATTTTGACATAATTTTATAACATTCAACTTTTAATATCTCGTAAACTGTACATTCCAGGAGAAATAATAACGAACAATTAGGAATTCTGAAATTGATTGAAGACTCCTTTACTTCAGATGAATTTTATTAGCATTCTTTATCTGTTTTGAAACGGATCAAAGAGACTATTGAAGGTAATGTGTCACTACACCATAATTCATTTCATTCGGAATACCCATGTCCCATCTACAAAACAAAAACTGACTTTTAACAGCCTGTATTTTATCGCTTGAGCCAAATCTGAAATAATGCTAAATGTTCAATGTGTAGATAAGAGGAATCTGTGCAATTCAAAGACTCACCCTGCATGTACAAATAGACTTGATGAAACACATCTATTTTCAGGAAATCGCTCATATCGTGGATGTCGTAAAGAACCCTTTACCTATCGGCCAATCTCCTCGAAGACCGAAGACTTCAATTGGCACCATCGACAAGCTGCCATTGGACATGGCTTTGCGAGAGCCTAATCTTCCAGAAACCGAAACCTACGAGGTGAACCTGACAAAAGACGATACCGGCTTAGGTATCACAGTGGCAGGGTACGTCTGTGAGAAAGGTGAGATTTAATCATCCTTAATTGGATTCCATTCAGGGATTTTAGTAGAATATCAGCCGAGGGGTAGGATCATTTGATTAATATCTCCTGCTATGTCGAGATGATGTTTCTTCGTTGTGCTCGGGTTTGCTGTCGTAATTAAATGTCGTGCTGACACGAGGAGGGGATCGATGTTTATGAATATTTTTGAAATGCCATGACTTCACACATCAATAACACCGATATCGAACTATTGCAGATCCCTCAAAATGCTTATCAACCCTTATTAATCTACAGCTTCTTGGAGAGCTGTGTTGCGAAATGTTCCAATACATCAGAAACATCAATTGAATCGGAGCTATTTTCATGAATGTAGCTGACTTCATGCAAATACATAATTCCGTACATAAAGCTAGCTTCGTGTAATTTGATTCAGGTTGAAATAGATTCGCATCCTCTGAGAAGTGAAACGCCCTCTGGCGATAGGAATTCGAACACTTCCAAGCTAGTAGTCTTTTTGACTTTCAGAGTTCATTTTCGAGAATTTTGTTTTACCGAAAGTGTTTGTGATATTTTTTAATCGATTCGTTTCTTTCCGATTAAAATTTTCGATTGTATTAATTAGAAATGGCATTTCTCGGAATGATTATTGTTGTGTGCCTCAACTCAATGTTATTCATGGTCAAAAAAGAAAGGATCATCTACTGCCTTAAGTTTTCGTTTTTTTCAAAGCGAAATGAAAGTGAAGTTGATTTGGAAACAGCATTTGACAGGGAACTCGTTGATAGAGGAAAGGCTGGATTTCGAAATTGAGGATTGGAAAAAAGGTCACGAAATACGTGAAAGTGTGTTCACTGTATTTCTGTAAAGATGATAAATTACTATGTATTCATTTCGAAACAACTTCATGTTCTTATACTTTTAGGTATGAATGAAAATAAGAAAATTTTGGTGAATAATGTAACTACCGAGCTCATTTGAAGCTACCTACTTCACATACTGCAGAGGATCATATTCAAAAAGAGTGATCTGATTGAAACACTGACAATAACTGAACATACTGTTATAGTTGATATTAGCTGAGTTGTTTATATGAATACATTAAAATTTACATAAGTATAATAGTTTTGGTTGAACCAGCTGTGACATTTTTCATTTTGCTTGTATTTTGAAATGCTGTAATATGAAATAAATTATTTATGCATCTATCTGTTTCCTTTTCTTTCGAAATACGATGCAATAGAACTCAAGCAGAAAAGCTGTCTTTTTATTTTATCGGTTCACTTGTTTTTGAACAATAGAACATGAGTCATATCATTCGGATTGATTCTAGATTTACCGCATAATATGGCCTGTACTCAGTACTTCTTAACATTGATAAGAGTCCTTGAAATTCAAGTAAACTTATATATTGGCTCGTTTTGATCCACCAAGTAACATACGCTAAAATAGCATAGAAAATATCCTCTAAGAACGATTTAAAGCACGATTTTATATCGTGATCCAAACGAAAAATTCCTACTCAAGAAATCCAACACAAAATTATAATGATTTGATTGAATATTGTAGCTTTGCTTGGAAAATATTTTCTTACCCTTACCCTCCGGATACACGTGAACGGAGCTTAATTCATGTCAGCTACTAGATCAGAGGCGGATCCATAAAATAAAGTAATTTCTCGAATTTATACGATTTTATTACATTCAACGTTGAATATCTTCAAAACGGTGCGTTTAAACAGAAATTATGAAGAATAATTAAGTATTTTAAAATGATTGAAGATTCTTATAATGACATGAGATAAACTTCATCTGCATTCTTCATGCTTATTTCGAATAGTTTCAGAAATCAGCGAGTCCATAATTCGGAAACTGTTTGAAGAAGGATGGAAGTGATTACTGAAGAATATCTGTCATAGTTAAAGAAAACTTCACACCAAAATTCATCTCATTCTGAGTTACCATATCAAAGCTACGAAAAAAACCTGATTTTTTTGGAAATTCAAACAGCCTGCATCTTTTGCTGGAGCAGAATCTGGAAAAATAATTAAGGAAAAAAGTGTTTCATTTGACGAGAAGAATCTATGATTAAAATTAATTTTAAACTTAAAGACTCACCCTGTATATTTTAGCAAAAAGTTGTTTCAATCTTCGACACAACAAGTATTTTGTGTTGAAATTTCGTGCTTTTCCCAAGACCATTTCGATGTGTGTATGAAGATATCTTCAGTGTCTTCCAGAAAATTTTCAGGAAATTTTTGTTACAGAAGAACTATCAGGCATTTTTGTCAAAAGTATAAGCAAGGGTAGCGCAGCAGATCTTACGAACAAAATCAAAATCAACGACAGGATCATCGAGGTAGGTTCCATGATATTTTCCCTTAAAGTGTCAACAGCAATATCCCCACATTGTCTGTGGGTAACTACATTCCGGTCCACAAATACTCCATGCATCTGCTATGATGCATTTCCTCATTAACTCCTTTTATGTCGTCCTGCGACTTGATAATGTTATGTCTAGACATCGGATTATATGCATTAACAAACTGGCAAAATATGCATGCAAATATGCACTAAAAAAGGGTAAAATATGCACATAATATGCACTATAAAAATATCAATTTCCATTATGTCTCCGATTAATTTTAAGTCATCAATCAATTATAATTTTGTGACTATACAAAATAAGACATTTTTTACGAGCTTGTTCTAAGGCACGGCGCGTTATCGTTACTTAACAATGTCTGTAATTTTCGACTGTCATAGATTTCTCCAGGGTGAAGATTTTCAATCATTTTGTGAAGTTTAAAGACTTTTACTTTCAAATGATGTAATTTTCGAGTTTTGAACCGAAATCTGTCTCAAGCGACTAGGTTGGACACAGTTGAATAATTCGTGGTCGAATTGGATTCTGTCCGCTTATGTTTTGATCCTAAATATCTCGGTTGAGTTCGTTAATGGGCCAATTCTGCCAAATGATTTTTGTGTTACAGACATTTGAAATTTTGATTTTTCAATAACTCGAAAAATATTCATCTGGTTGAAATGAAATTTGGAACATTAATAGTGCCAATGAGAAGAATTATCCTTGGGAAAATTTGAATTAATTTTTCCCTTTGAATTTTCATATTTCATTTAATTATCACTGAAATTTCCAAGTCGCAATGTGAACAAGCTTATAGAAGCTGCTGACATCACGTCAGTGCTTTTATAGGTTTTTTAGGTACCTATACTAAAGAAAACTTGTTACGTCTGTCTGTTAATATCAACTTTAGGACGAAAAGGATTCCTCTACGACCATTTCTGAAGATAACTTTGTAGACAAGGTTTTCCTTGTGGCGTTGACATATACTCCTATCTTCTTAATTGCTGCGAGCTTCGTGTTTTAAAATTTGTCATGGATCATTTCTGACAGTAAATTAGTAAGGACATCTTTCTGTTCGATTATTTTTTCTAAAGATTCCGTGGATTTGAACAGAAGAAGATTTCTGGTTTCCAATCTTTCTATAACTCCGCACCCGTTCAACGCTTTCCGGTTGATCTATGCACATGGATTACGTCCCACTATTGAAATATGCACTTTCGACAAAAAGTACCAAAATATGCAATAATGCCTAGAATATCGCGTTATATGCAAATATGCAAAGGCATATAATCCGATGTCTAGTTATGTCATATCTCTAGGTAGACGGAAAATCCGTGATTGGACAAACGAACCATCAGGCTGTTGAAATTCTACGAAACACCGGAGGTCTGGTTGGCATCAAGTTCGAACGATACCTTCGTGGTCCCAAATACGATCGCCTGCAGCAGGCCATCAGGGCCAACGAGCTATTGCCACCATCTCCACCTTCACCCTCATTTACATCCTTGCCCAAGGCTTCATTGAGCAAAGCGGTGAGTCCGTATTTTACTGGCACAAATAATTTTAGGATGTATTGAATGATTTAGTTGCATGCCAATTATTTCTATTAGGAAGATTAAAGCAGATGATTAATTTGAATGGAAGGACAATTTTTCCCGAGAGAACAGCTGATATAGAGGGTGGGTATTTACGTTGTTCATTGATTCCTCTCATCGAATAAGAATAATTTCACGCGTTCTCATTTCGTCACGATGTCTGTAATTTTCGAATTTTGAGCCAAAAATGGTCTTAAACGATTGGGTTGAACTCCCTGCAGAAGAATCCCTGGTCAAATTTAATTCTGTCCGTCCGGCCGTCCGTCTGTATGTAATATAACTTTCGAGGGAAAAGACTTAGCAACTTGATTTTGTCAGATGAGGTTTGGAGGCCAAATATTCAGGGTGAGTTCGTTAATGGGTGGAATCGGTTAGATAGTTTCGGAGTTAAACCCATTTGAAATTGTGAGGTTAATTCGATATCTCATGAAGTATTGACTCGATCGAATTGAAATTTCGTGGACAGTTCTGGAATATCAACTTGCAACTCAGAACAAAATTTCGTGTGGATTCACTTGTTGGAAATTTAAAAAAATTATTCGAAAATTTTTAAAATTTTTGATGAAAAATTTTTTTCCTCTGGAAAAAATATTGGTTAAATTTCAATGAAATTTGGCACAAACCTTAGACTCAGTATTCAACAACAATGTTCTTAATTTCAATTCGATCCGATAGTTACTTTCGGAGATATAGGGGAAAAATGTGCCAAATTTCGTTTTTATTTGAAATTTTAACGTTATCTCCGCAATATCTCAAGAAATACAAATGCAATCAGATTAAAACTTCGTAATCAGCTGGAGATCACCAACATGCAACTAGGTGCAGAATTTCGTGTTGATCTGATAGTTAGAATTTGAACAAGTGCGGAAAAGCTCCTGACCTCACGTCAGTGCTTTATTAGATTTTTTATTTGGTAGTTTTCCCAGATTTGGCTCAGGTTGAAACTTATAAGCATCTGAAACTTCTCATGTTCCTTATTCACTCTGGCACTTTGTTCAAAAGTTCAACACAGGCAACTTTTATTATATATTTTCATATAATTTATATATTTATTCCATAAATATCATAATTTGCATCGCAAATATGAATGAATTAAATAAAAATCACTCAATCAGTGTGAGCACATTAATTGAAATCTATGAATTCTCTGGAAAATCTTATCCATAGACATGATCTTCATGTCGGTTCAAAGAATGTAAAAATAACGTTGTGTATGCTTTGGTCCGAATGGACTTGGGCGGAGCATCATTCAAGGCCTGTACTTATGCCGGGGCGGATTCACAAAATGAGGAAATTTCTCGAATTTTCATCAGAATTTATAAAATTAAACGTTTAATATCTCTAGGAGAGAAAATAAAAGGATTAACTGAATATTTTGGCATGACTGAAGATTTATTTGCCATATTTGCATTCTTCATGCATATTCCTTATTATTTCATGAAGTAGTGAGGCTATATAACTACGAAACCATTCTAAGTAAGATAAAAGTGTTTACTGAAAAATATGTGTTAAACTAATGGAAAACTGTACAACAAAATTTAATTGATTTGGAATAACCATGTCTAAGCTACAAGAGAAAACAGATTTTTTTGTAAATTTCAATAGCCTGTATCTTTTTACTCGAGCAGAATCTGGAAAATAGCAAATGACAAAAGTGTTCAATTTGATAAAGGGACTCAGTATGGTTAAAATTGACAACCTAAAGACACATCCTGTATATCTACAGCTAATACTTATAATATTTTTTGAAGTTCTCCCTTCTTTGGTTATACATAGTTTGATTTGCATTTTTTGTGTTGAAGATAAAAATCGGATACTTCAACATGTTATTGATAGTGCTGATCAAAAGGGAGATTGTGTTTTACATACCATAGCGCTTTATCTTCATTCAATTTGAAACACAATAGAAAAAAAAACAAAACTATTAATCGCACATATTCCCAATTTTTTCCAAGATGCACCTCTGATGCATTTTTGTGAGCATTTAGGATCCAACCTTTTTCAGCAAATGAACTACTTCATTGAAATGGACCCAGATTCACGCACAAGTGTCGATTTCGATTCGGCAGTACTTTTCGAATGTGCCACTCCAACGAACGAAGAAAAAGAGATACTCTTCTATGATACCAAATCAACAGAAAGTCACGAGTTCATTCGAGATAAGTGGCGGGAAAAATTGGGTGATAAGACTGAGATTGTGGTGAGTTTTGTAAAATGTTTTGCTATTTTTCATAGCATTTTGAATTTTTCAATTACCCCAACGAAAGTCATCTATCATTCGAACGTACTCGAAATTATAACGAAGGTACGATTAAATGACTTTTAATTATTGATATATTCGGAGTCATCAATCACATTCATTTGTGCTTTCAATTCAGCCTGTATATGAAAAGTGGTCATTCAAGATGTTACATATTGAATACTATTCCCTGAAGTAGGACCTTTGTTATTCCAAAATCTCGATTGTATCTGCCAGGTTTCGATGAAATCTTCCTAAGGCTGATGCCTTAGACAGCTTATACAGGGTGTCCAAAAGGGTATTGAAGTTTTGTTTTCGTGTTTATGATGTGAGGTGGAGGTGCAGCGTTATTAGGTATGAGTTGCTTCCTGCTTGCGTTTCTTCGTGGAGATTCAATTACAAGTACAGCTACCGAAGTAGTTTGTAATCTGCGGTAGGTATCATGGAAATATTCTTTATTTATGCCTGAGAGCCAACGGAATTCGTGAGCAAGTTAACGAATCTGAAGCACATAAAGCACAATATTATTTCAGAATTGACGGCAGTCTCGCGAGCAATATGTCACAATGCGTTGTTATCAATTTTCGTTCACAGTTAGGAGTGTGCTAGCAGGGTAGACGATGTCATGTATACTCCATTCACTTTTATAAAGTATCCCGGTAGGCCATGATTTAGGTCTATCACGTTTTTGTAACTAAAACCAAGGCAGGTTGGTGCTCCTGAAATATCGACAATGTCAAAATAAATCGACGCGAGGTTGCCAGTTTCTACTCTCTTTCAATAACAAATAACAATTCAGCTTCAGCCATAATAAACTAATAAATTAACATTTCGCTTTGATTGTGTTGTATTGAGACTTATGTAGATAGTCATGTTTGAATTGAACGAATTCCTTAATGAATAATTTCAAAAGTTATATATTTCGTGGAATTGTTTCGATAGGAAGTAGTACATTGAAAATGAACTTGGTATATCCTATGTTGGCAGAACATTGAATTTTTATGCACGAAAATAACATGAATTATACAATATCTCATTCAATGCTATTTTTCTAATATTTTAGGAATTGCTTTTTTCTGGGAATTGAATATTTGAGTTGACTTCAAAGTATGTCCATAAAACAATTCCATATCTTGCTTTTGACTCGAATACTGCAGGTAGTTTTCATGGAGAATTTATCCAGATATCTTGTCATTACACTCAAAGAAAACAGACTGAAACTAAGCTGCATCCCAGTTTAGAAATATGTTGATCTCAATCCAGTGTATGTATGATTCACGTAGATTCCCAAGACCTTGTAAATGGAGTTAGTTCTTTTGAGGTTAGCTGTGACACAGGTTTCGGAGTACTACTACATTTTCATACTGGAATATTTCAAGTTGTGCAACAAAGTATTTAAATGACTTCTGTAGGCTTATTTCTTGAGAATTTAGAAAGGTAGGGAATTCGAAGTACTGAACTACTCTATCCATAATTTTTCAGTAAAATTCCATAACACTCGATTGTTGATTTCCGTACAAGAGAAAAGCATTACCGAATCTTCCAACCATTTTTACATACGTGGAATATTTCCAATATTAACAGAGAAAAGAGTTTCTTCAACATTCGCCAGGTCTTTGGGATTATTGAATTCACATGATATTTTCTCAAATTCATTACTTCCAAATATAGATTGACATTTTGAAAAATAAGTAATTACTACGACCTCTTTGTAGAGAGGACAACGTTGTGTAGTTATCTGACAGGAAAATGACTATAACCTAACATTTTCAAAATATACACGGTGAAATCTGTGAGGATGTCATGGCAAACCGGGATACTTTATAAAAGTGAATGGAGTATAGACATAATTGTTTTAATGAACAAACAATGATACAAGAACGAATATCTTCTGATAAATCAATGATTATTCCACCTTGATCTAAACTAATTATCCAAAGGACCTCGCACTGAAGAAGCGCGGTCAAATGTCAAAGAAATTCGCTGTAACTGCAATTTCATCAGAATGACCCGCCTCAGAAAAGCTAGATTGGATTTCAGATACTCATTATCTGTTGGATGACTCGTATGTAGTATAAAATAATATAGCGCCCCCCCCCCAGGAGCATCCTTTAAACCTTAACCTTCTAGTTCAGATAACTTTGACTCTGAATAAAGAACAACAGGAACAAGTATAAGGCCTCACATCGGGGAAGAAACTAACTAACATTAGTCATACTTGGAGGTTCAATATGGGCGCCTATACGTCGCAGTGACATACGAAGTAGAAATTCGTTATGCTGCTTCCTGTTGTTCTTCATTCAAAGCTTTGAGAAATGTGCACGACTTTCATACAGTTACGTCATGCACATCTTTCAAAGTTAATCTGCACTCGAAGGCCAGGGTTCGGAAGATGTCCCTGAGATGGCGCTGTATTATTTCTATACTATAGACATGTCGCCCAACCGGTAATAAGTAAGTGAAATCCAACTATCAAACACCCTATATCTTCGTCAGATACCTCATATTATGCTACTTGGAAGATCACTTGTCTTCTGTGTAGGCTTTTGTATTTACCCCACATTTACATTTTACAGAAATTAGAGCCATTAGAGTTCTAACTGATTGTGGAAATATCAATTGCTTCTGTAGAGAGATCTAACAATCAAATTACAACCACTGAAGACATCCTTTAACGAATTCAACGCTATTCACTTAACAATTCGAATGATATTATTCGAATAACAGGCTCATTTGTATCTGAACTGGTGCATTCTGCATTTCAGTTAATCATGTTTCTCAGAATTTATTGTTCATTATATAACTTCGGAATATCCCAGTTATACTTCGACGAGGAAATTTCGAAATAGCTAAGTATTCATAAATCTCTTGATGTGTAATTGAATAACAAGAAACGAAATTGAATTTCAAGGGGGGATACTCTGAATACGATTATGTCGTTTTTGTCTTCAATTCTGAAAAGAGAATTTGGCAATAAATAACTTTATGAAATATCGTTACGGATGATATAGAATGTTTCAATTCCGCTGATGAATTTGGTTTGAAAAGACGACTTCGGTCCAAGTTGCCAACCCACAAATTTCGTCCAAATTCAAAATTACTGGGGAAGGGGAATTTCAGAACAAATTCGACATGATAAGGTTGGCGATTTTTATAAATATCCGTAAACGTTGCCTTGGATCCTCAAACAAGATAATTTCTTCCGAATATAGGTTTTTGTTAAGATCATCTGCGATTGGATGAAATTTGAGTTGAGGTTCCTGATTTCATGTTAATAGTGTCAAGTTTATATAGGATATGTTCCGCAAATTAACTTAGTTTTTTCGGTTGCCAATTTTCCGTTCCGTAAATATGAAATATTCGGTTGGTTCCTAAAAAAAAGGTTATTTCTAAAATTCATTATTTTCCCGAAGTAAATTCACATTTTGAAAAATACGTAATTACTACGACCTCTATGTAGAGAGGACAAAGTTGTGTAGTTATCTGACAGGAAAATTTCTATAACCTAACATTTTCGAAATATACACGGTGAAATGTTTCAGAATGTCATGGCCAACCATGTTATAGTTTATAAAAGTGAATAGAATATATGTAATCATTTCCAAAAAATAAATGCCAGATAATTATGATGATAAATTCATAATATTTCTGTCTTGTATTATTATTCAATGTTCTCAAGCCCTAAAAAAACACCCGTTAGTGGTAATTTTTGAAGTTTTCTACCAATGGGGGTTTTTTCTTTGAACGAAAATGCAGTAATCTTTATGAAAAACCTTTATAACATCACATTTCAAACATATAATTTCAATATTAAATTTTTTAAAAGATGTTTGATCACCTAAAACTGAAAAATAAAAATGGGGATTTGCATTCGAAGGGATTTGTCTTGAGTGCACGATATGGCAACGTCGAATTCAGCTTTCTCGGAAAGGAAAGGACGTCAAATGTGTTACTTTGCTTAGGAAAACAGAGATAGCTATACCTCGATCTGG
This sequence comes from Myrrha octodecimguttata, assembly GCA_958510865.1. NCBI lineage: Eukaryota > Metazoa > Arthropoda > Insecta > Coleoptera > Coccinellidae > Myrrha > Myrrha octodecimguttata. The sequence continues at coordinate 25,439,736 of OY294059.1, forward strand.
TTAGAGTAGAAGACAACGACCAAGGAATAGAAAAAGAAGAGCACAGACTGTCATACTGTCATATTACTGACAAATCGCAAACGGAAATTGTTTGGTTGTATTGACAAAGAACACGTGTGTACCACAGAATAGGAATAAATATTCCATTGTTCTATAGCAGAAAAAGCTATTCTACTAAACACCGTTGTCTCTTCGTGCATGCCTGGCAAATCCAAAACCCCAATTTTGAAATCTGATTTTGAATACTTTCTGAAGGTAATTTGGGAAAATGATGAATAAAACCCATAATAATTATGTTCAAATTTGCATTTGCAGTAATAACCCAAATTCTGGAAAAACCCCCTTTCATGACCAGAAAGAAACGGGTAAGAAGTTAGAAATACACGTGGAAAAGCACAACTTCGGTTTTAGTGGGGAACTCATGTTTGTTCATAGTTGATTGTATCTTTTGGAATTGTGCTATTTGAAATTTGAATAAACATTATTAATATTATTATTATTATTATTATTATATCTTTTATGAATCACCCGCAATTTTTTTCCACGTGTATTCCGAAAGCTCGGTTCGTAAGCTATCGGATTTTTTTTTGCCAAATGCTGAAGGAAAGTCAGGAGAGAAATGTGATCGCAAATATTTTCGTTGGATCACGTGACTCGAGGTGGCTTTGAGATCGTTCGAACATTAATATTTCTATTGTTCGTTGCATTCGTCTGAACTTTCACCTTTACGTATTCGAGAAAAGCAACGAGAAGAATATGGAAAATCAATTTTTGTAATAATTGTTTTTTAATTTGGAGGTATACCTGATTTTGAAATGAAATGAATTTCGTGGTAATAATACAATTATTAGAGTTGAATTCGGAAAAATTAAATAATTTTCAGTGAAATGGGAAATTCAAAATAGGTTCAGAAGGTCGAAGTTCATAGATTTTTTTTCAGGAGATAGGATGGAATTAAATGAGATATATCGTATTTCTTTTCTGATGTGGATTTTTTTTTTGAAACGTTCATAATTTCATTCATAAGTAGGAATAAGAATGATTTTGTAATATCGATGCGCTTTCCATTCTTCTTATCATTATTCTAGATAGCCGACATGATAAAGGAAGCATCTAGTGGCTTAGGCATTAGTTTAGAAGGTACGGTAGATGTTGAAGATGGTAAAGAAGTAAGACCACACCATTATATAAGAAATATCCTACCGGATGGACCTGTAGGAAAAAATGGTGTTCTACATCCTGGTGATGAATTGCTAGAGGTGAGTTAACTGTCGACCTCTCGGAAGCTTTTGCGTGGTTTAGAACACCCATCCAAATATTCACCACGTCGAAGGAAGCTTGATAGAATTTATAAGTGGGTGAAACCCGTCCAATAATTCATTCATTTTATTTACTTATTACAAAAAAACTGTCTGGAAACAAATTTTAATTAGGTACGTCGTAATTTAAATAATAGAAATGCCTACTTAGGCTACAACTATAACAAGAACTCATATAATGACAACGTTCAAGATCATGCATCTAAGTGATTGAACACTTATTATTTTTTTTAGTTTTTCCTGACATTACCGAGAAAATAGAGATCTAGTAATTGGCCGCAAAATTATTCCTTACCGCATGACGATCTGTGCACAGATCTTCTTCATGAAGAATTTGAGCAACCTCGGAGGTACAATATTCATATTTCATTTCAAATGACACGTCCCTCACAAAATTCTGAGTGCACTTCGAAACTGAGTTCTGATATTCAATTCGATACGACCATTATTTCGCGAATCACTATAAGTTTGATTTCATATAATAACGCGCGAAAGAAATCATGAAACTATTGCTGACTCAATAGTTCTGATGTTTTGTGAAACTCGGAATACTCTACTACTTTAATCTCCATAAAGTCAGGTAAGCCTTGGAGTAGATGTACGTTTTCACTCGCTTCTCGTAACAAATGAGTCATGTTGGCACTCGTGAAATAAATATTCCGGCCAATTCTACATATTTTCACCAGGGACTCTATGGTTTAGTATTGTAACATACTTAACTCCTACAACCTTTATGTAGGACATACAACGTCGTTTAGTTTTCCGACAGGAAATCATAGCTTCACTTCCATGAAGTCAGTCGGTAGGCCATGAAAGTTTGGCACAAGCCACTCTTGTATGATGAAAAAATGTTATAGGATATAGTGAATTTCCTGTCAGATAACTAGACAGCGTAGTCCTTTCTACGTAAAGTTCATTGATAAAAATATGTAGGACTTGACAACGTATCGCCCTATTATTTTGACATTGACGATAATTGACTAGTGCTAATCTGGCTTAGTTCTAGTCACATAAACTTAAAAAGACCTATTACAAGGCCTACCGACTGAATTTAAAAGAGTGAATAGGGTATAACTCTAATTTTTTCAAATATACATGGTGAATTATGTGAAACTTCCATAGCCTACTGAATGATTAAAAAAAGTCAATGGCGTATAGGTACTCGTATTTTTCACTCAAAATTAAGGCGAAATATCAAGTGAAAGGTAAGCAATAACACCGTTAAGATTTGAGAGAATTAGGAATAGCATCTTTTTAATTCTCTCAGTTATCAGATGCTTTCAGACGAATGAACTTGATTGAATCATATAGAAAATTTCAATATTATACCGAATGAACCTGCAACAACTCCTGAAATCTCATTCTTTTTACGCGCTTGTTCTTGGGAACAGCGCGTTATCATTCCATCACGATGTCTGTAATTTTGGAATTTCAGGCCGAAATTGGTCTCAAACGACTAGGTTGGACTCACTGATGAAGAATCCGTGGTCAAAATTGATTCTGTCCGTCCGGACGTGTGCGCTGTTACTTTCGAAGGGAAGGATCTAGAGTATTGAAATTTTCAGGTTAGGTTAAGATCCTGAATATCTCGGTTAAGTCCGTTAATGGGACAAATCTGCCGAATGGTTTTTGTGCTTGAAATTTTGATTTTTCAATAACTCGAAATATATTTATCTGATCGAAATGAAACTTGGTTGGAATATGAACAGTGTCAATGACAAGAATTATGTATGGAAAAATTCGAAAAAAAAATTTTGTTCTTGAAAATTTTTTCATTTCATTGAAATTTCACTGAAATTTCCAAATCACCATTTCGCAATGTGAACAAGCGCGTAAAAGCTGCTGCCTTCACGTCAGTGCTTTTCTAGATTTTTCAAGAGTATTTCTGATTTAATACCTGTGGTTGCTTCGATTGCAGGTGAACGGAATTCATTTGCTGGGATTGAATCATCTGGAGGTGGTAACGATACTGAAGCAATTAGCGAACGAAGTAAAAATGGTTTGTGCAAGAGACTCGACACCAATTAGGATAATTGACACAGCTCAGCACAGGGAGGCGTTTCAAGCGAGAGTAAGTATGAACGTTTCCTTTTTGTACTCAAGGAGCAATAACTGCGATTTTCCAAGATCCTGGGAAGCAGTTTGTTGGAAAGACGCGTCGTTTGTTCGTTAAGGGTATGAATTTTCAGGAAATCTGTCAATTCTTTTTGAACATTCGAGCGAATTACACATTATGATTCCCTTTGAAAAATGGCGATTTTCGTGTATTATTTTATCATATACAGGGTGAGTCTAAAAGTTGTACATTAATATGCAACCATAGATCCCTCTCATCAAATAAAAAACTTGTTTAATTTGCAATTTTTCCAGATTCGGCTCAGGTAAAAAGTTATAAGCATTTAAACATTTCTCGATGTGCTAATACACTCCTGCGCTTTATTGGCAAATTCACCACAGATATATCTCACGGTGATTTCTCCTGGAGAATAACCAATCCAAGGTTTGCAATTCGAAGGAAAAAGATTGAGAAAACTCATTTACTCACTTAATTCTTAGGATTGGGTGCTTTTTGCGATATTACGAAAAAAATTTCAACAAAAATTTTTTTCTAATTTACTGACAGTCTGATCTTAACGAAATCTTGTGAAAAGTTGTGAGTTATTATGCTTCAAACTCGACACAAAATTGTTCCTCAGTATTTGTCAAATAATTACCACGTTGTGTTTCAATTGGATCAGTATTTTTTGAATAATTTCCTAAATAACAACGATATCGAGGAAAATTCTACGAAATTCAACATATTTTCTCACCTATACCTCCAAAAATTAGTTCATATCGAACTGGAATTTGATGTTGTAAATATTGACTCGAAGTTCTATATAAAATTCGATCGAAATCTGATGAAAAAATGCCGAAACTTTCCAAATTTACTGACAGATCAATAGTGCGCTCTTCCCCAAAATATCAGCGCAAAAATCAATTCAAAAAGTTCCTTCCGGCGAAAATGGGACAATTCTTTTCATCCGAATATTTGAGGCTCTTTGTTCAGTTAAAAGGATAAAAGAGCGCTGCAATGAAAATTTAAACAAATAAGGTGCGCGGAATATTCAATTCTCGAATCAACTTGATAGATGAATTCGTGAATGGGTAAAATCCACCCAATAATTCCGCAGATATACCGATTCCAAATTTTATTTTTCCAATATTTCCAAAAATACAGAATAGATCGAATTGAAATCCAGTACTTCATCGAAAAATTAGAGTTCGAAGGTTCATACAGAATTTAATGAGGATGATATGATAAGAAAACCATAGAAATTTTTTTTTCAAATTGTTCTAACGACACGATAACCACGAAATTTTGAATAGAGTTGTCTTTCAGTATTTTTGAACTAGCTGCGAAGTTTTATTAGGATTGAAGCAGTATTTCTTGAGTTATACCGCAAAAACAACGATATCGAGTAGAAAACCTCGATTTTGACATATTTTTCCCAATATCTCCAAAACTTATGATCGTATCTAACTGAAATTTGGTACACTGCTGTGAAATATGAAGCTCAAAGTCCGAGTGGAATTTTTTTTTGGATATGATAAACGGTTTCCGTTTTTTTTTTTTAATTTACTGACAGTATGATCCTGACAAAATTCAAATCAAAGTTGCGCGTCGTTATACTCCACCTAATTGCCAAGTTTAAATCGAATCGCTCAGGTAGTTTCTGAAATAAAAAATAAATAACTTCGAAATTTCAAGTGGCTATAACTCCGAAACTATCTGACCAATTTGGCCCATTAACAAAGTCGACCGCGGCATTCCAATGCGCGACCTTTCCTGAAAGTTTTAAGTCGCTAGCTCGCTTCGTTCGACAGTTATCGTGTCCACGGCCGGCCGGCCGGCTGGACAGAATCGATTTTGACACCGGATTCTTCATCTTTGAGTCCAATCTAGTCGTTGGAGACAATTTTCGGCTCCATCATCGAAAATTACAGACATTTGGACAAAACGATAAAAATAAAGATAAACCCTACATTTTTTTCGGAAAACTTGAATGAATGAATCGGAAATGAAAAATTCCCTATTGTTTGTAGTGTTCAACTTGCAACAGACCATATCGTGGTATTTCAGGAGAAATCCTTTTTTCTCAAATTTTTAGAAACCGAAAAGTTCTGAGGATGAAAGAGAACTTGCTACAACAGATTCCAAGGGATAAGTTACAACGAATTTTTTGATTTTCAAATCAACTAGATGGGGAAAAATAATAAATCGTAAGCATTAGTGAATCCAACATTTCCATCAATGTGAAAACACAATCATTAACTTTAACAGCGTCATCACGAAATATATAAATAAACCCTACATATTTCACAGGAAACTTGAATTATTTAATCGGAAATAAAACATTCCCCATTTGTTGATAGTGTTCAAGTTGCAACCGACCCTATCGAATAACGCTTAGCTCTAATTTGTAAAATATCGATCGCAAATGTAAAACTGCCGTTTCATTCCACAGAAAATATTGGCCGGCAGTCTACAAACACTGATACCTTCGAACGAACGTTTGGTGAAAGCGAAATCGGAGACCTCTCTGGCTTCTGGTGCTTTTAGCGAGGCTCACACTTCGGAGGGGAGGTCCAGATCTTTCGAGATGATTGGGGGACTCCCCATGTGGAAGGAGGAGACCACGGTTGTCGAACTGGTCAAGGGGGACCATGGGTTGGGATTCTCCATCTTAGATTACCAGGTCAGTTGTTTGAGTGAATCAATATAAGTTTAATGATGTTTTCAGGGAGTAAAAGAATTACTTGGGAACATGCCATTTCTGATAGGTAAATTTGAGAAAAGAACTGAGTGGAGTTACGAGGTTGCGCGAAAAAAATTTTTCCATCTTCACGGAATTCCGCACGAAATTGTCTACCAGCACTTGCTAACTTATTACGAAAAATCATCATGATCATATCACTATTTTTTGACTTATTCCAGAAATAACAACGATACAAAGGAAAAAATCACGAAGATGATTTTCGACCGGTGGCGGTGGTCCCTGAGTTATAAAAAACGCTGCAAATTGTTTCGTGAAAAACCAATGAGTTATGAATAATATATAAGTTTTATTCAAGATATCAATGATATTGGGTTATTTAACTGAGAGAATAATAAACCCTTGTGTAAAATTTGGAGCTTTTTTACCCAATATGTCCGAAATCCGAAATCAGATCAAATTGAAATCTGATACATTGTTGTTGAATATATATATATTACTTTTTTTTTTAATTCACTATCGATACAAACCCAACAAATTTTGCCAAATGTTTTGCGTCGGCATTCTTCAACAAACTACCATGTTTCATTCTGATGGCATAAGTGGTTCTATGATATTTAAGAAATTTTGGAATTCAAGACATGATTTTCAACCAAGTACTGAATTCTAACCTAATCAGATTTTTTTCATTAGAATTATTGATAAAATAACATATTTTCAGGATCTATCTTTGTGACTGAAAAGTTTGCATGAGCAAATCACTGAATCAATTTTTTTTCAATTGCAACGGCACAACTCAGCACAAGCCTGTCACAACTGAGCACAAATATATTTTTTCGAGAATGTGCTGCCCTCAATATTTCCAAAATTTTCTTTTTATACAAAAGTAGTAGTATTATCTAGAAAAATTCAACGTCACAGAATAGCCTCAAATTTTTCAATTCTGTCACGCCATTCTCGACGCAATATAGTGGTAATATTTACGGCACAAGTCAGCACAAATATAGCTCAAACTATTCCACTCATTTTTGAGAAGGAAAAACAACAGTGCTGGGATAGACTTTTTATTATTTTTTTATTTTTGCGAAAATAAGGGGGACTCTCGGAAAAATTCTATCCACAGAACTCAGTATATGTATAGCAAAATGTATTACAGCCGTTGAATCAAAAATTTTCAGTGCCACAAAGCAGCACAAATCTAGCAAAATTCAGCACCAAAAAGGTTTTCTTCGAAAATCAAAAAGTTCAGGGCAAAATTCACACACATAACAATATTACATTTGTCCTATTCCCATCATTGATACTACGTTTCAAAATTTAAGTATCAATCGTCCATAAATATCAAGTTCTAACGAACGAAAACACTTTGTAAAAATTCGTACGATTTCTATATTCTTATGATGAAATTTGGCAACAGGACCCGTTAAACCCCCACGATACTGTGATAGTGATCCGTTCCCTAGTTCCTGGAGGAGTTGCACAGACGGATGGACATCTTATACCCGGTGATCGCCTGGTCGCCGTCAATGACGTCAATGTTGAACGGGCCACTTTGGATAAGGCTGTACAAGTCCTCAAGGGAGCTCCCAAGGGACCAGTGAGGATTACTGTGGCCAAACCTTTCACCTCCAACGATGCCACGTCTCAAGCAAGTCAGGTAAAAAGCTTCTTTTGATTTTTCGTTCAGTCGAAATATAATTCCATGTTCGGGGCGGAACAGTGGCGGATCTCTCATAGGGGAAATTGTTTTGTCGTGTAATTTGATCTGTTGATGTCACAAAACGATCATTGTTATTTGAACCAATGTCACCGACATTAGCTTATATAATTTCAAAATATACCATAGAAAATACATTCAAACCTAATTCACATACCTAATAGACGACTTCGGCCCAAGTTGCCAACCCACAATTTTCTTCACAAATTTACTATTACTGGGGAACGGGACTTTTAGGAGAAATTCGACATGATAAGGTTCGCGTTATTAATAATTATCCGTGAAAGATGCCTCGGCTCCTCAAACAAGATAATTCCTTCCAAATATAGGGTTTGGTTGAGATCATATCTGATTGGCTAAAATTTAAGTTGGGATTTCTGATTTCATGTTAATAGTGTCAAATTTAGATAGGATATGTTCCGCAAATCAACTTGGTTAGTTCGGTTGCCAGTTTGCCATTCCGTAAATATGAAATATTCGGTTGGTTTCTGAAAAAAAAGGTTAATTACGGAATTTGATTGATGGAAAAACGTTCTTTCTGTCACCAGAAGGAAATTCAATGTTCTATGGTAACATACCCACAGCATAGAACAATCTTTATTTACTTCATGATCCATAGAACATAGAAGAGACAACAATAAACAATGGAAAAATTACTAGGTATGGTCTATGGATCATGAGGTAGATAAAGATTATTCTATGCTATGGATATGTTACCATAAAACATTGATTGTCGTTCTGGTGCAAAGACTTAATATGTCTACGTTCTGGTGACAGAAAGATTGCTTTTACGCCAATCAAATTCAGTGATTAACTTTTTTTTCAGGAATCAACCGAATATTTCATATTTCAGAAAGGAAAACCGACAACCGAAATAACCATAACATTTATTAACTCGACACTATTGACATGAAATCAGGAATCCCAACTTAAATTTCAGCCTAACAAAAACCTGTATTTGGAAGTAATTATCTTGTTTGAGGAGCCGAGGCATCTTTAACGTATATTTATAAATAACGCGAACCTTATCATGTCGAATTTGTCCTGAAATTCCCGTTCCCCAGTGATAGTAAATTTGTGAAGAAAATTGTGGGTTGGCAACTTGGGCCGAAGTCGTCTATTTCGTGGGGATAATATGAAGTCGTAGAATATAGAATATTAGAGAATACGATTGCTATAAGGAAACGATCATCACGAAATTGAATGAAAAAATTTCATATAATTTAATCATTATTTTTTGAGTTATTTGGAAAAAACAACAAACATTGACATATTTTTTCCCAATATCTAATTATGATACTGAATAATAGGTTTCAAGGTCTAGAGGATTTCTCTTCAAATTTAAAAAAAATCACAAATTTTTCGAGAAAATTTTGAAAACTATTTTATTTTAATTCACTTACAGTACGATCTCAACAAAAAGCAGCGCGTCGTTATGTTACCACGAATCGCCAAGTTTCAATGCAATCACTCGAGTTTTCCTGAAAAATCAGGGGAATAACCTTAAAATTTCAAACGACTATAACTGTTAAACTGTTGAGCCAATTTTGCCCATTAACAAACTCAAGCCTCGTATTTTGAAATGCAATCTACCCTAGAAGAAAATTGATAGCCAGTTTCTACAACGGATTCGTCTTTTAAGAACAATTTAGGCTCAGAATTCGACAATTACAGACATTTGGAAAAAATGAAAGTATGCCATTGCCCAGAACATGGCGCAAACAAGTACTTTCTTTAGAATTGCCATGGCCTTGTAATTGGTAAAATTTTAAATCGACAGACATTGATATTTCATTGATCTCCGCCACTGTTTCCGCACATCGATGTAACCAATAACCGTTCCTCAGAAGAGTATCTTAAATTTTCCCGGACGATGAATTTTTTAACGATGCGGAAAATGGGAAATCTAAAATACCGGTGTGGTGTGCTTGTGTGTGTTTTAGTAACCGGAAAAACGAATACTGCTAACGGTAAATAATTGTTTTTAGTTTTTCCGAAAACTAATCGAAGATTGGCACGAAGATTTATCCTATTTGTTCCTGGTGAGTTTATTCCAGCTCACGTAATGCATTTTTAATGAAACCGATTTTTCTTGCAGCACTGAAACTTGGAGGATAAAAATATTGTCCCCACAAGGAAGATGCAAACGTGAAGATTTCTCAAAGGAGAAAGAAGATTTTCAAGAGAGAGGATGGATATTTATATTTTTGCACCGTAGTACCAGAAGCAATTCTTCTATTGAGAATTCAAATGTTTGTCCACTAAAATTATGGAAAAAACTAGTTAGGGAAGATTTCGAGAAGAAATATTGAGAGGGAGATTCATCATATACAGGGTGTTCCTTAATTTGAGAAGGGGGAATTTTTTGAAAGAAAGAATATAAATCTTAGAAACAAGGTTCCGGAAAAGCTTCATATCCTTGAATAGCTACGTCGAATTCCCGCTGAAAAGCCCGAGGAATGCTGATGTTATTTGGGTACAAACAACTTCGGAAAAATTCAAACTATAACACCCTGTATCTCAAACACGATGTTATCACTACATTCATTAACGTGTAATTGGCGAACTATTTCAGATGTTATCTACTATAAAAGAAGCACAATAATTGAAGTTGGCCGATTTGTTACCAAGAAAGTAAAGGATACCTTCTTCACCGATTAAAGAATATTTTGGAGACTGATTTTGAATAATTTTCTGGTTTTTGCTTTTAATCTGTGGAAAAACTATTGAAAATTGATTGAATATTATCAATTATAGAAAGCACTCTTGCGTATTGCGTGATTTGAACAATTTGCCAAGGGCAATTTCTTGAAAAAATGTTGCCATATCAACAATATGGAAACAATGCGAACCATTAACGAATAGAACAAGTTTTAAAATCATTCTTTATCTGACCCCCCATCAGATAATAAATGGAAAATCTTCAGAATTATTTTTTTGCCATATTTCGTACTCCAAGAACATTCGTCAATTGATATAGAATTTTTCCATATTCAATTTATTTTTTCACTAAATTTTGCCATAAGAAGATTTTCATGGGAAAATAAGCAAATTTATTTTCTCCAGTCAGCAAAAATCACCAGGAGTACTCTATTAGGTAATTTCTAATGTACGAACATACGTGATTCACTGTTTGAGATCTTTGTAAGTTTATTATGTACAGTATTTTTGTTTTCTCGATTTCTAATATCTTAAGGTTAAATGTTTGCATTGTTCCTACATTCAGGTCTATTCTGTCTGCAAATAGCAATATTGCCAGGATAAATATATCGCTTACATAACAAGATCAAAAATATTAGAGTTCTGATCATCGATTCTCAGCAATATGATCTGTCACTTCAACAAGAATCTTGCTATCAATATGGTTGCTATCTTACCAACCTCAAAATAGGACTTGCTTGGCTTGATAACAAGATAAGTTAGAAAGAGAATATTGCAGAGAATAAAATTTGATTTCTGGTAACCGATACTCCATTGAGATTTGACTTCCATTGGTTTTTCTGTTTCGTAACATTTTGATAGGTCGATGTTTACATGAATAACGAAAACCGTAGATAGAGGTTATGTATGCAAAATCATAGAAAGTTCACGAAGTGTTTATGAAATAGGGTTATTTTCTTCTGCTTTGTAGTTCTTAAGTCACAGAATATTGTGTTGCCAGCTCTAAAATCACCGTTTATGGAAGGCCATGATAGCAATATTGCTATGACAACATTCATAACAAACATTATTATAAAATTCGGAACAGAATAGGTAATATCATGGCCATATTGCTATAACTTAGAAAGATAGCAACTTGACTTGAATAGCAAGGTTCATAGCAATACGCATACAGAATATCGACCTGATTGTTCATTTGGCAACCTACTTTCGAGAAGCTGTCCTTGACAAATCATTCAGATCACGCAATTATCAAGGGCGATTGCTATAAATTATAATTTAACTTCAATTCTGACTAGCTCTGATTCAGATGAGCTTATTACTGAAATAAACAGGAAAAATAATACTCCTGTAACTTCAGAGGTATTTTTTCGGCCAATGTTGCAATCGGCATCCCTAGTTTCTTAAAACTTGCACAAACTTGAGATGAACTGACTAACTAGAGCACTGTGAATAAGCTATACAACAGATTAAACTGAAACACGGCGTATAGTATAGTGAACCCAACCAATAATTTCGACAATCCTATTTAATAAACCAGATAGATTTCGTGAGTTTCGAGATCATTGTTAACAACATTATAACGTTATACTTTGGATATTCTCTACACATTCAGGTCGATTCTGTTTGCGTATTGCTATGAACCTTGCTATTCTAGTCATATTGCTATCTTTCTAATTTATAGCAATATGGCCATGATATTACGTATTCTGTTCCGAATGTTATAACAATGTTTGTTATGAATTTTGTCATAACAATATTGCTATCATAGACTTCCATAATTGGCAATTTTAGAGCTGACAACACTGTATTTTGTGACTTTAGAACTACAAGGAAGAAGAAAATAACCCTAATTCGTGAGTTTTCTTTATGGTTTCGCATACATAACCTCTATCTACGGCTTTCTTTATTCATGTAAACATCGACATAAAAAATGTTAGGAAACGAAACGAGTCAAATTGACCAATAACCAATTTCCTGGATACCAATAAAATATTGATTATCAGAAATCGAATGCAGCAATTTTATTCAGGCGTTAATAATTCGAAATTCGATAAACTTTTTCGTTGGCACTTCAAAGGGATTGCTGTTGTTGAGATGATTAGAATAATCATCTCAGCTGTTGCCTATGCCTGTATCTTAGTCTAAGAATTTTCCTTGAAATTAAATAATATTCTAGAGAACCTTGAACACATTTCCATTAGCATATACTTTTTTTTATTCATGTAAACATCGACTTATTCGAAAATGTTATGAAACAGAAAAACCAATTAAAGTCAAATTGAGCTATTTCCTGGATACGATAGAATTTTGGTTTCCAGAAATCAAATGCAGCAATTTTATGCAGGCGATAATAATTCGAAATTCGATGAACTTTTCTGTTGGGAATTCAAAGGGATGGCTGTTGTTGAGATCATTAGAATAATCAGGTCAGCTGTTGCTTACTATACCGGTGTTTTAGTCTAAGAATCATTAAAATTAAATATTCTTGAGAACCTTGAACACATTTCTATTAGCACATTCTTCCCTATCTTCAATATTTTCGAATTCTTGGAAGAAATAATACTGAAACAAATGGATCTCTGAGAGATTCCCTTTCTAAACTTTCTTGTTATGAAACATAGCAAGTACTATTTTGAGGTTGTAAGATAGCAATGTTGATAGCAAGATTCTTGTTAAAGTGACAGACCATATTGCTCAAAATCGTTGATCAGAATACCAATAATTCCAATCTTGTTATGATAGCAATATCTTTTTCCTAGCAATATTGCTATTTGCAAACAGAATCGACCTGATTGTTTTTGTCAAATCTGAATACGTTATCCTTAGATGCTACCATATGAACCGAACTCACTTTATATCGAGCACAAATTTACCTATAATAATTAGCCTATGGTTCATCCGTCTGGTAGCATTCTATAGCAGTGTGTTGGAATCACGCCCTCGTAGTAATTTGGAATGGATCTATTTCAAAAGATGTTTAGCTTTAGAATATAAAAATCACAAAATACTTGTACAAGGACAACATTTTATCAGACTCACTGCCCCTGCAAATTTTCGAATATAAACACTGTTGGATGTGTTGACAATTAATTGTTGTTGAACAATTTCAATAAAGAAATGCAGTTGTGTCATAACATATTTTGTGTTGATTGTTGATGATTTTTGACACATGTATTAGGAACAGTTACTTATATGAAATCTTGAGAATGCTGTCAAAACACATGTTGTTCTACTGCTTTCGAAATAAATGCTTTTATTATGTTCTAATGAGTAGTTTTTATTTCCAACCCCTTATACTCAGAAGCATATGAAGGATATACAAAATTATACCAAGAGAATCGTATAGGATCTCAAAATCAATAATACCTATATATTTTTCGAAGTTTTGAATCAAATAGTTCACTGAAAAAAAAATTAGTAAGTTACAATAATTAGATAACAGAAGATCACGATTTATACAACTAAATTCAGAGATGATATATCTTGTTTCGAAAAAATGGTTCGCAAAATAAGATATTTCCTCGATTACTGAAGTTAAATTGATTTTTCTCTTCGAACAACACTCTTTGAAGTCTAGAGCAGATGGAGCCTCTTAGAAATAGGTATATGTTAAAAGCATACAGAACTTGTTGAAAAAACTGATTTGAAAATCGAGGAGCACTTCGAAACTTGGGACACCCTACAACTGAAATTTTGTTAGGAAACAAAGTTATGTAACGATATGTCTTTGCACAAAGGAAACGTGGTTTCCGCAACGTGTTTTAGAAGCAGAAACTATGAGTAGATTAGAGAGTAGTTACTCACCATTTTGTTAAAGTTATGTTCGTTTCCTTGTTATGAAAAATTAATTTTTTCTCGAATTCCACAATTTTTGTAACCAATCTCAATTGATTCCCGTTAGTAACAACCTGAAGGATTTCAGGAAATCCCAGCATTTCAGGCGGTCTCTGTAAGTTTAACTTGTCGCTTTGTTTCTTATCAAAAAAAGATGTCGCTCGAGTACAGATTGGTATTCCTGCGGTGTGTGGTCACGCGTGACACATGAATAAATGTAATTTCTGATGATTCATATAAAATATTCATTTACATGAAATGGATTATAATTGTTTCCATCAATTCGAGAAGTTGAAATCATTCCTGTGATAATACTTTCGTGAAGTTTTCATTTGTGTTGTACTATTTTTTGTGGACAATGCCAGGTATGCTATTATATCGATAATGGATATGAAGCTACATACCTGATGTCATAGTATTCTATATTATTTCAAACCTGATACACATGAATCTCATAATTTTCAAAGTGTGTCTTTATTTGAAATGAACAAACGAAAAAGTCTGGAGTTCAGAATTTCCCTGTAAATTTCAAGTTCAATTGATATATCTTGAAAGTGCACCTCAAAAACAGGGCAGTTTTGACTTTAGTTAATGGAACTTGATATAATGCAAGTATTCACAGAATTGTAATATTTTAACCATAGATTCCTCTCATCAAATAAAACACTTTTTTTATTTGTCATTTTTCCAGATTCGGCTCAGTTAAAAATTTATTAGTATTTAAATATTTCTCAATGTGCTAATACACTCCTGCGCTTTGTTTGCAAGTTCACCACAGATACCCCTCATGGTGATCTCTTCTTGAGAATAACCAATCCAAGGTTTGTAATTCAAAGAAACAAGATTGAGAAAACTCATTTACTCACTTAATTCTTATGATTCGGTGCTTTTTGCGATATTATCGAAAAAAAAACATTTTTCTACTCTCTTGACTTGAACCACTGATCTTCAACTTGATGTTCATGCAATATCCAATTTCATTCCTCTATAAGATTATAAACAATTCCATTCTCGCCCACTCTCATATTGAAAACTCCATAATTATAATTTTTTAACGAAATTTATAAATGAATTATATGAAATCAATCAACAAACCTAAAAACATTCTATGAAATGCTTCGGTTATGGAAAGTCTAGTCCATAGACAAGGACTATGTCTGTGGTGTGGTCACGAAATAGCATATACCCATAGAAATTATAACTTAATGTTATATCTATGCATATACCTAATTCGCAACAACTGCTAAGCGATACGCCCTCTGGCGATAGAAATTCGAACACTTCCAAGCTAGTAGTTTTTCGACGTGCCTGTTATTCTAACGTATTCTGCTTACTTTTGGAGTTCATTTTCGAGCTTTTGTGTTTTTCTCAGAGTTGAAATTTTGGTATACCGAAAGTGTTTGTAATATTCATCAATCGATTCCTTTCTCTCCGATTAAAATTTTCGATTATATTAATTCGAAATGGCATCCTCCCGAAATGACCATTGTTGTGTGCCTCAACTCAATGTTGTTCATGGTCAAAGAAGAAATGATCATCTACTGCCTAAAGTTTTAATTTTTTCCAAAGCCGAATGAAAGTAAAGTTAATTTGGAAACAGCATTTGGCAGGGATTTCAATTATAGAAGAAAGGCCTAGATTTAGAAATTGAAGATTGGAAAACAGGTCACGAAATACATGAAAGTATGTTCACTGCATTTCTCTGAAGATTTTTATTTTCATTGAGTTAAATTACAATGCATTCATTCCGAAACAACTTCATGCCATGATGTTTTCAGGTGTAAATGAAAATAAGAGAATTTTTATCAAAAATGCTGCAGAGAAACTACCGAGCACTTCTGCCGCTACCTAATTCACATACTACACAAAATTATATTCAAAAAGAGTGATCTGGTTGGAAACCTGACAAAATTAGATATACTGTTATGTTCATAATATCTGAAGTTATTCATATAAATACATTAATATTTTTTTTATTTCTAAAAAGGTAGGTTAAACTAGGTTGTGACATTTTTCATTTTGAATTGAGCTGCTGTAATATGAAAATAAAATCAGTTATATGCTTGGACTTCGTCTAAGGTTATATGTCTATCTGTGTCCTTTTCTTTAGAAATACGATGCAAAAGAACTAAGCCAGAAAATCTGTTTTCATTTTATTGATTCACTCCTTTGTAAACAAAGAGAACAAGTCATATCATTTGGACTGATTCTAGATTTACCACATAATATAGCCTGCATTCAGCACTTCTTCACATTAATCAGAGTCCTTAAATTACTTATTGAGGTGCCTATTTTTCCAGAAATCCAAGTAAATATAGATATTGGCACCAAGCAACATACACTAAAATAACCCCGAAATTATTCCCCAGGGACGATTTAAATTACGATTTTATATCGTGATCCAAACGAAAAGAAATCTTACACAAAATTATAACAATTTCTTCAAATATTCAAGTTCGGCTCAATAAATATTCGTTCTCCACCACATTTTTGAGGTTTGTTCACATAAAACTACTAGCTTGGACAGGTTCCAAATTCAGCCATTAGGGCGCTGGCATCCTCGCAGAAGTTCCCAATATTGCGAAATAAATGAATATTTCTGTATATTCTATGGTCCGTATAAACGTGAAACCAGCCTAATTAAATTCCTTCACTTCAGGGGCGGATTCATAAATATAAGGAAATTCTTCGAATTTTTATCTGAGTTTATAATATTCAACGATGAATATCTGCAAAACGGTTCTTTTAAGGAGAAATTATAAGGAATAATCAAATATTCAAAATGATTGAAAATTCTTATGATAACATATATAAGATGAACTTTATCTGCATTCTTCATGCTAATTTCGTATAGTTTCATGAATCTTTGAGTTTATAACTTGGAAACTGTTTGAAGTAGGATGAACGTGATAACTGAAGAGTATGTTTCATAGTTAAAAAAAGTTACCATATCAAACCTACGAAAGAAAAACTAATTTTTTTTGGAAATTTTAACAGCCTGTATCTTTTTGCTGGATTCAAATCTGGAAAAATGATAAATGAAAAAAGTGTTTTATTTGATAAGAGCAATCTATGGTTAAAATTAATGTACAACTAAAAGACTCACCCTGTATAGTTGCCTTGTATGCCGGTGTTGGGGGTTCGAATCCCGCAATAGTCATGGATTGTGTAAATTTCTTGTGTTGTCTCACATGAACTTTCTGCGCTTCTTGAAGTTGGCTTGTGTCAGAAAAACAACCATTTTGATACATGGACCGAAAAATATGTGAAATGAAAAGCCTCTCATTACTTCTATACTTCAGAGACAAATACTATTAGCAGGAAAATATGGCCCCATTCCGTGAAATTCTAAGCTTATGAAATCGCTTACATTCGGAAAACTACTTTCACTATTCCGGCTATAGAAGGAATTGTTTAAAATAAATTCACGTTTTAAAATGCATTTGATTTCACAGGATACTGAGGACGATCAGACGTGTCTCGACGAATTCCAAGAATGCCTCGAAGAATATCAAGAATGCCTTGAAGTAATGCAAATTTGCGTTGATGACGATACATCCTTCAACACATCTTCATGCACCTCCCAATTGGAGGAACTGGAACAAATTAATAATGCTCAAACTGAAACAATACCAAAGCACAATACAAAAGACACAAGTATAAAAGGAAGCAGTATTGACGACAGTGATATAGATGTAAGTTACAAGAGTACAAACAATACGAAATATTTTAGATGTTTAGAAAGTGATAACGGAGCCTCCGCTTCATTTACCCAACAAGAAAATAGGAACTGTTTGAACAGGGGTGACAGTCAGAACACTCAAAGCGATAAGTTTTCATCGGAAAAAGAAGGGTATGAAACGTGTATGGACGAGTCTCTTTCAGAAGATTACACAAAAGAGAAACATCATGAAGGTCTAGATTTGAAGTACACTGAGCCTAAGGTACAGGAAACCTTGAAAGATCCTGATGCAACCCCTACCAATTGCAAATCCTCAATTCAACAGTCTATGGACAATGATGTGCAACTGCAAGACGTCGCCTTTCAAAAGCAAGAATCGAATTCTTGTAAAAGAAAAGCATTGTGTGTTGCTGGCAATGCCAATGACGGTCTTAAATGTTACGATAACCATTTGCAAAGCAACGGTGGTGACGAATTCTTCCTCATTGACTACCCGCGACCAAAAGACTCATCTGAAAGTGTCAAGAAGAGTCGTAGTGATCCCAACGTTATAGATTCTGCAGAGGCTGGAATAGAATCTGGAATGACTTACAGGAAATGCTTGAAGGAGTATTATAACGATATCCAGGATTGCATGGAAGCTTTCATGGAGAACATGAGAAGGGAGATGTGTGACGATGATATCTTCAACAACATACATTTGCCATTTAAGAGCAAGTCTGCTCCTGATGTTATGGATAGATCTTTCGTGATGATTACTTATGACCCTGGACCTGAGAAATACAGGAGGAGATCGGCATTCGAAACTGCCCAGGAAAATAGGAAGTAAGTAAAGACATTTCTTCGTTTTAGAAGTCATCGTTTGCCCAAATGTCTGTAATTTTCGAATTATTTGCCGAAAACTCAATTCTGCCTGGCAAACGACTTACAGCTGTTTCACAGCTGTTACTGATCGTCAGGTCAACTTACCTTGGATGAAACCGCAGAGGGAATCTTGATAGTTGTCACCTTTCAGATGGACCGCTGCAGTTTAATAACGTACAGCGCGCCATCTTCTGGGAACACGAACGTAGGATTCGCAAGATGCTCCCAGAAGATGGCGCGCTATACGTTGTTAAACTGCAGCGGTCCATCTGAAAGGTGACAAGTATCAAGATACCCTCTGCGGTTTCATCCAAGGTAAGTTGACCTGACGATCAGTAACAACTGTGTCCTTGTGATTATGTTGATCTCAAGAAATATTTATGCGATCTTATTGAATTCTCGCGATATGTTGCTGTAGAATAATGACGAAGAGCCTTATGCAAAATTTCGTGAGGATGGTACAGTTTCAGTTTAAATATTTTTTTTTCAATTCTCCAGATTTTTTTTCAGTCTGATTTTCTCCTATCTCGAGAACTGTCCATCAGATTACTACGAAACTCGGCACAAACATCGGATTCAACAACAGTTCACAGAATTCCAGCCCGATTCGAAATTCGTTCCTGAAAATCTTGGAAAAATATGTCAAAATTCGTTGTTATTTTCTCTTCATCGATTTCATTTTCTCAAAAACTAAATATTACTGATTCCATCGAGATCGAAATTTGAAAATCAGTTGACAAATGCTGATAAGCAATCTCGCCCAAAATTTCGTGATCATCGTGACATTACAATAGATGACTTCGGCCCAAGTTGCCAACCCACATTTTTCTTCACAAATTTACTATTACTGGGGAACGGGAATTTCAGAACAAATTCGACATGATAGGATTCGCGTTATTTATAAAAATCCGTAAAAGATGCGTCGGCTCCTCAAACAAGATAATTCCTTCCAAAAATAGGTTTTTGTTAGGCTGAAATGTAAGTTGGGATTCCTGGTTTCATATTAATAGTGTCAAGTTTATAAAGGATATGTTCCGCAAATCAACTTGGTTATTTCGGTTGCCGATTTTTCGTTCTGTAAATATGAAATATTCGGTTGGTTCCTGAAAAAAGGTTAATTAAAAAGCAATCTTTCTATCACCAGAACATAGACATATCAAGTCTATGCACCAGAACGACAATCGATGTTTTATGGTTACATATCCATAGCATAGAACAATCTATATTCACCTTATGTTCCATAAACCATACCTAGTAACTTTTCCATTGTTGATTGTTGTCTCTTCTATGTTCTGTAAATCATAAAGTAAATAAAGATTGTTCTATGCTATGCATATGTTACCATAGAACATTGACTGTCGTTTTGGTGACAGAGAAGACGTTTTTTCATCAATCAAATTCTGCATCGAGCACCGTCCCTAAAGTAAAGTTTTACCTAACCTTTTTTTTCAGGAACCAACCGAATATTTCATATTTATAGAATGGAAATCCGGCAACCAAAATAACCAAGTTGATTTGTGGAACATATCCCATATAAATTTGACACTATTAACATGATATCAGGAATCCCAACTTAAATTTCAGCCAATCAGAGATGATCTTAAAAAAACCCTATATTTGGAAGGAATTATCTTGTTTGAGGAGCCTAGGCATCTTTTACGGATATTTATAAATAACGCAAACCTTATCATGTCATGTAAATTTGTGAAGAGAATTGTGGGTTGGCAACTTGGGCCGAAGTCGGTCTATTGAAAAAAAATTTCAAATTTTTCATATTTTTATGATATTGTTATCATATGGCCCTCATGAAATTCTGCATGGACCTTCAAGCTACCAAACCTCAACTGAGACTGGAATTCGATTCGGTCTGATTTGTATTTCTAGAAATATTGGGAAAATAGAATTTGGGTTAATTTTAACCATTCACAAATTGGGTATGCGTTATAAAGGTCCATGAGTACATCGAGTCTGTAAGATGTTTCTTCCAAAAGTTATGTGGATTATCACAAACTGAAAAAGTTTAATTAGTTACACGTTGCTAGTTCATTTCCATATTCAAAAAAAAATTACGAAACTTTTTTAAGTAGATGCAGTCGCAGGGTCATTTCATATCTGAAACTGGTCACAGATCCCGAAGGTAGGATGTTTCTCAGAGAGAAAAAATATGGAACAACTCTGTTTATAAATAACTTCTTTAAGCGGATTTGAATGTTTGATGCACAAATTGGATTAACTTTAATGAGCTTATGTACGTTCCAAAGACTCGGTTTTCTCGTTTATTTCAGTTGACAATTCGTAATTGATAGTCTAGGCAATAATTCGTTCTTCTGGTTGGAGATTTTTACGCGCTTGTTCTATGGAACATTCTACGCAATGTCTGGAACAACAGTCATGAGGATGGTACCGTCAGCCAATTCTGAAAATTTTTTTTCCAAAAATGTTCGATCTTTGTGATGTAAAAATACATTATTCTGGATGGTGTAATTTTTGAGCGGATCTTAGCCAACCATAAAATCGAGAAAAATACTCTGCGACTCAAATGTAATTAAATTTGCGTATTGGAATGCGTCGGTGGAGTCCATTATTGGACCGAATCTGGGCAATGGTTTTGGAGCTATGCGCATTCGAGTTTTTGGGGTTATTTCCCCAAAACTTGAAAACTGTTGTTGCTATCGGATTGTAACTTTGTTATTAGTTGTGAAATACTGACACGCTTCTTTTTGCAAGATTTTGATGGTATCGTACGCTATTTAAATAAAAAGTTGGAATTTTTTCGGAAACTATTCATCAGATTCCGATGAAATTTTGCACAGACCTTGACATCAATATTTGAACGTTCAGGTAATTAAATTCGGAATTATTTCAATTTTCAGAGAAATTGCGGAAAAATATGTCAATATTCGTGGTTTGTTCCTATGTATCGTTGTTTTGTCCGGAATATACAGGGTGGGCAAAATTCGTTGTCTACTGAAGGGATCTCGAGAACTATAGCAGCTAGAAGAAAACTGATAACACATTCTCGAGCTCTTTTTTCCTGACTAATCTGAATCTGAAAACAGATCCAGCTTATCGTTCATAGAACTTGAGTTTTGAGCGAAGATTGAGAAATTGTCATTTTCCATAATGCTGAATAACTCGCTTGTTTGAACTTGTATTGGAAATCTGTTGATACATTCTACAGGCACTTTTTAAGGAGGAATTCAAATATAATATAACTGAATTTTTCAATCCAGCCATTTTCGAGAAATGAGAAGGATTTTGGATTTTTTAGATGTAAACTATAGTCAAAAGATCTCTTATCTTGCTACCAAATTTTTGCTGATTCCAAAAATGTCTCATATGCCGCTATTTACATAAATATTACATGAGAAAATATTCAATACTTTTTTCCTGCTTTTCTATTCACTGAGTAGGCTGACGTTACCATAGCGATGATTCAATATGTATTAGCTGTGTGAACTTGCGCCTCCATGATTGGAATCAGCGATTGCTGAATAAATATTTCTATGGTTAATTTGTCATAGTTCTTAAGATCAGCAATATTTCGGGTCATTAGGGATAATAAACAGATTTTCTATTGCTAACTCAAGAACAATGACAAATTAACCATAGAAATATTTATTCAGCAATCGCTGATTTCAATCATAGAGGCGCAAGTTCACACAAAGATAATGCATATTCAAACGTCGCTATGGCAACGTCAGCCTACTCATAATTTAAATGTGAAAAGAAAAGCAGGAAAAAAGTATTGACAATTTTCTCATGTAATATTCATGTAAATAGCGACATATGCTACATTTTTGAAGTCAGCAAAAATGTTGTAGCAAGATAAGAGATCTTTCGACTACAGTTTACATTTGAAAAATCCAAAATCTTTCTCATTTCTCGAAAATGGCTGGATTGAAAAATTCAGTCATATTATATTTGAATTACTCCTAAAAAAGTGCCTGTAGAATGTATCAACAGATTTCGAATACCAGTTCAAACAAGCGAGTTATTCAGCATTATTGAAAGTGACAATTTCTCAATTTTCGCTCATAACTCAAGTTCTATGAACGATAAGCTGGATCTGTGTTCAGATTCGGATTAGTCAGGAAAAAAGAGCTCGAGAATGTGTAATCAGTTTTCTTCTAGCTGCTATAGTTCTCGAGATCCCTTCAGTAGGCAACGAATTTTGCCCACCTGTACAGTCCGCGTCATAATTATGGAACAAATTGATTTTCTCAGAAGAAAAATATTTGGCAACAAAACCCTAAAACAGGTCAATTTTTGTTTCACTTTTACGAAATTTATATGCATTTTTGAAGGATTTTTGTTGCACCCTGTGCCATCCCTATCAACCCTCTAAATTTTTGAATCGGGAAAGTAGGTCATGTGGTACTTTTTTGGCAAGGTCTTTGTGTCGTCTTTACAGGCGTGCAGAAATTTTCAAGGAAAAGTTTCTTGAAAAATTAGTTAGTTCAAATAGGTTTTCAGTATGTGCACTTTGTCATGGCTCTTTTACTTTGAGACTTTGGTACATGATGGAATTTGTCACCGAATGAAAGTCGACCATAACAGTTTTGTTCATGCACAACTTTCAACCCCTAGGAACCCTTTAATAGAAAAAAAAAATTTTCACGTGGGGGTGAAAGTTGTGTATGAACAAAACTATAATGGTCGACTTTCATTCGGTGACAAATTTCCTCAGGTACCATGGTCTCAAAGTGAATGAGCCATGACAAAGTGCACATAATCTTTGAAGCAACTAATTTTTCTAAAAAATTTTTTTCTTGAAAATTTCTGCACGCCTGGGGATTGCACAGGGTACAACAAAAATCCTTCAAAAATGCATATAAATTTGATAAAAGTGAAACAAAACTTGACCTGTTTCACGATTTAGTTGCCAAATATTTTTCTTCTGAGAAAAGGAATTTGTTCCATAATTTTGACGCGCAGTGTATGAAGAAACACTGATGACACTTGGTAACTAGTTGAAAAATACTGATAGAAGTTTCGTGCGGAAATTTCGCTTCTTTTTCATCCACGAATTTGAACATGCTCGGAAAAGCTGCTAACTTCAAGTTAGTTAGAATTTTCTATCAAAAATTTTAGTCAAATTGGACGTGACCAATACATCAATTCTCCTCTGGAATTCAATTTCTGGTTTCCTTGAATTGAGGAAGAAATACACAGAAAAGTGGAACTAGTTCATAGTCGTAACAATATTATTCAATGCGTTATCCTCATTATAGGATTACCGAACGCGTGGAGCTCACTAGGAAGCTTCAGTTCTTAATAGGACTTGACCGAGTTAATGGAGTTTTTCCTTTGTGATTCGTGCCAGTTGCCTTTTATTCCTGACGAAACCTTGAAATGGTGACCTTATTCAGAACGGGTTAGTTTCGCAAAAAAAGTTGCAATCTAGTGGTTCGTTCCAGATCTGAAGACAGCGGATATTTCTTTTTATTGTTATTGATGAAAGGTAATTAATTGACTTATTCCAAGACTTCGTAAATGGGTGGAATTTAACCAATTATTCGGAGGATAAATTCAAAATTGAATTCAGAATTTGATTATTCCATATTATTTTCGAAAATACAGATCGAATTGAATTGAAATTCAGTTCTTGATGGAAAAATGACATCTCGAAGTTTTATGTAGAATTTTTAGATATCTCTAGAATTGCAAAACTGAAAATCTTTCAATTATCAGAAGGTGATGGAATGTATTCAGGAGGAACATATCATTTTTGAGAATATTTGCTGATGAGAACGTTTCGAAATTGTGAGCAACTTAGCTCGGTTTTTTTAATTTCTGAAGAACGATAGTTGTGAGAGAGAAAACATCGACAATTTAATTTATTCTTCAAACTGTGAAGTTCCCACGATATTCTGCATAGGTTTGGTAGTCAGTATTCTTGAATTAATCATAAAGCCTCAGTTATTTTATTTTTTCATGAGAAACCTGTGAAATCGAAGATCATTGACAAATTACATGCACACAAACTGAGGTGGATGAATAAAAGAGCAAGCGAAATAAGAATGATACAAAACTGACACAATATAGAAAATGAAAAAAGTTATAATTGGACTAGATTTGCTCAAACCTGAAGTTTCAAAGAATTTTTTTTTGAATGACGCTTTCTATCATCCCAATATTCTACATAAGTTTATTTGTCAGCATTTCGCAACAAATTACTAGGTTTTATATCTACAACATATTCAACATATTTTTTCAATACCTTCAAGAATAAATATGTGGCGAGCTGGAACTTGGTGCACTGCCATTACATATCAACTGAAAGGTGACCACAAATCTTCATAGAAATCTAATGAATAGTTTCTGAATTTTTTTAATTGCCCTAAAATGAGAATATTTTCCATGGAGTTGCGCGACGGTATTCTTCAACTTATTACCGATCTAATTTTGAGATGACGCGCAAATATCCACAAAATATTCAATGGATGTAATTCCGATTTGTGTGGATTTAAAATATTCATTCAAAAGTTACATTCAACCTACCTTGAAGTCGCTAGTTCATTCCGATTGAAAGTAGCAGTAGCGATAACAAGCCAGACAATTGTTTCTAGTACAAACATTTGGAGAAATCATTTGAAAAGAGAAACCCCTCATATGAAATACTGTGCTTTCGAGTATTTTCTTTAATTTCATTTGTCGATATCGTTGTTCAACATGATGAAGAAAACATGTTGTGCTCATCTGAAAAAAAGTCAAGTCAGCAAGATTAAAATACAAGGAAATATCTGTTCTATAGTTTGAATTTGAATGAAAAAGTGACGTCATCATTGGTAAATACGATCACAGATGAGCACACCATGCTTGTTCACAATATCTAGACCACAGATATCAGTCAATTCCTTCCAATATGCAGAAATAAAGAGCTCGTTAATATTTGACAGAGATCCACTATCCCCCAACGTCAAATCGAATTCAGATATGTTGGTATTGTAGTTTCCTTCATCATTTTACCGCAGGAAAGAGACATCTGCTGACGGGGTGCTAGCTTTGTTTAATTATAGAAAGGGATCTGTGTTCACAAGTCCTGATTGATTTTTCAGTTATTATATCCGAAATATCAATTTCTCACGAATTATTCTCTACTGTAACTTTTATTTTCAGTAACTTAGGATCCCAAATGACTGTTCTACGAGTAGATAATGATATTAAAACCACGAAATCAAGGGCAACTACTGGTCCACCTCTTCACAAACATTGGGGCTCGATACATACTGTTGAAATCTTCCGTGAGCCAAATTCGAGTTTAGGAATAAGCATAGTAGGAGGAAAGGTGAGAAAAGTAAATATAGTTATATCAGGAACATACCTCTAACCCTTTGAAAGCATTTCGGTCAGTTATTAGTTGATCTTGATCACACATCACACAAAGAAAGAATGCGAATCCATAATCCATAAAGGATAGACACGGAGTCTTCCAAGAAATTGAGCGAACACAGAGGTTCTATTTTTTTATCACAGAATGCTTAAACTTTTTTACATCAGTATCAGTAGCCTTTCTATTGCTCAAAGTAAAATATATATTTTCCATAAAGCACGAATGTTTAATCTTCTTCGAATATTTATTGACTCGATGGAATCTCATCAGAATAAATTATGACGAGTGTTGTATGTTTTCAGCTCAATGCGAAACCGAAAGCCGCTCATTTTCTATATTTCATTGGATCATAGAATTACAGAGTTTTTCGATTTGTTTCTAGGTCGATCTGAGGATTCAACATAATGTCGGCAATACTACGTTAGGGATTTTCGTCAAAAGTGTAGTGCCAAACAGTCCAGCTGGGAAAACAGGAAAATTCAAAACTGGCGATAGAATCATAGAGGTAAATGGAGTGAGTCTAGATCAAACGTCTCACGAAGATGCTGTAAATATTATTAGGAAGGCGGAAAACCCAGTGACGTTCGTAATACAGTCACTGATTCCTTGGGTGAGTGAAACTATGATATTTGATAGATCTAGTTCGGTTCAAAATTGTAAGGATATTTCAAATTTTTTCGTGGATCTGAATTTCGAAACATACTGAAAGTCTTCGCAAACCAACGCGGCAGCGAACAAGAATCGGTTGCGATCTGGATTGACTCAAACAAAAAAATTATTTGTATGAATATGCATTTGTTGGATCTGATCGCTACCGCTTGCTATGGAAGATGGCGCGTTATTATTTGACTAAATGTCTGATATTATCCAACTTTTGGCCGAATACGTTACATTCCCTGATGAAGAATCTGATGTCGAACTTAATTCTATTCTGTTACCAGGGATATTTTCGAATAGCATGAGCTAGCGACCTGCAGTTTCAGGTTAAGTTGAAATGGTTGATTTCGTTATAGGGCGTAATCGGCTGAACTGTTTAGAAGTTAGGTTCAGTTTCGAAAGGTGAATTTTGAAACAAGCTGTGTGCATTTACCAACCTAGCCATTAAGGAAGCATCGTTGCCAGATTGTGAAATAGATCCTGTGCCACCAGAATGTCAAGTCAATTTGAATTCTGTTTCTTCCACATAAATTGTGTGGAATTAAGATGAGAAGAAAAATTATCATGAAAGTGATATGTTCGAATATGTAAATGGCGTCAATTTTGAGCTATTTTTGATAAAAAGTGATCTAGTTTTGTTAAAAAAAATCATGAACTCAGATACCTACGACGTTTGGTACATACCTTGTAGAAAACATTTGACAACTGTCAACTATATTTCAGCTTGGTTCGATATTTATTTCCGGAATATTGGAAAAAAATTCGAATTTAGCTGTTATTTATTGAATAAATAAAATACTTATTCGAAAGTTATTGTCTTGGTGAAAATCAGTTGCCGAATGCTCATACGCAAACTCGTCCGAAATTTCTTGACAATCGCATGTGAATAAAATTTCGAAGATTAATTTCGAATAATATTAATTTCGCGATCTTCCAATGAATGATATTGTCCCCAAAAAATTCTGCATTTATCTTCAAACTGTCAGATACATACAAGTACAAATTTCAATATTCTCTGATCTGTATTTTTGGAAATATTTGGGAAATGGAATTCATGAAGTAGGACTTCTTAATTGAGCTCCTCAAATACCAAAGCTGTCTCGAAAATGATCAACCAGTTGAAAATTTAAAATTCAACCAGATCTTCTTAAATTCGAAATTATCAACGTCATATTCAACATTATGTTTCACCCTATATATTGATTGAACGGCCTTGCGGTGGTTGATCACGTATTGAATCATACCTTGAGATTATTATTCATATTGCTTAAGGGGTAGGTATCCATGTAATAGTAACTATGGTAACAATTAACTACACTAGCGGCAGGTGATTAGGTAAGGTTATTAGATAAATTGACGTGTTCAATTACTTGATCCGACTATTGGGAAACAGATAATTATTGTGATGTAAATGATGTAAATGGGACTCCATAAAGTAATTCGTACGGCCACGAAGCATGCTAAAAAATTCTCTGAAAATCAAAATATTGCAATACTTTGATTTTCCCAGATTATTATCATTATTATAAGAATCGATTAAAGCTCATTTTGGGAGGATTTCGCATTATTTTTTGGTTTTTATGGGTTTTCACTCCCAGTATCTGGAACAGAACTATCACAAATTAAATAAAATTGTTTTTTTCATAGCAATTTGACAAAAGTCTCAAATCGAAACGAAAAATCGAAAAAAAATAATTCTTGAAAGTTTCTGCTTTGTCTGATGAAAGAGTCAGATTTGTTCTCTGAAACGTCACAGTTCTCTTTGTTTATCGTTTGTATTGTTTCTGTGTTGTTCATTAGGCAATCTTCTCTGCAAGAAACTGCCCTTGACAAATAGTTTGATACTGCAATCCGCAAGGGCGTTTCTCATGAAAAAAATTATTTTATTTTATTTTTGATAGTTCAGTTTCAGATATTGGGAGTGAAAACCCATAAAAAACCTAAAAAATATTATTTTTACCTTTGGATCCACTAAATTGAAATTTCGGTATTTCGGGAGTAGATCACTCAAATGTGGTCAAATTCTCCATGATTTGGTGTGAATTAACTGAAAGATTGAATACATCATGTAGTATTCGATCTGAAACTCGGTATTGAATATCGATCTATGAAATATACTGCTCCACATGAGTTAGGGATATTGACTTAAATTCCAAAAAAATATGGTTAAAATAAGATTTTTGTGATGAAAATTCATATTAATATGATTTCAAGTTGCAAATTGATTTTAGCCTGTAAGTCTGCAGCGTATACAGGGTGGTCAAGAAAAATCGAGTAAAATAACGAAATTTTATTTCGAGAGAATTCAAGCATTTTAAGACTATCAATACAATGTATGGCCTCCACGGGCATCAATAACAGCTTGGCATCTTCTCTGCATACTACACACGAGGTTGTTGAACATTTCTGAGGAGTTTCGTTCCATAAACGAGGCAGAAGCTCTCTCAGATCATTTAAGAATTCTGGGGTAGGTTGATGATTATCTAATCTTCTTTGGAGCATATCCCATGCATGTTCTATGCAATTCAAATCTGGTAAGTGCGGAGGTATTGGTAAATGTGGAATACCAAGCTCCTCGAGCGCATTCTTAACTATGGCTGCACGGTGCGGTTTAGCGTTATCCTCTAGAAATTGAAAAGTTTCACCAATAGCAGCGTGAAAATTTGGCACAACATTGTCAATGACATGCTCCCTATAGTTCAAGGCGGTCATATTCCCAGGACAAATGTGTAGATCTGTGCGCCCGTTGAAACATATCCCGGCCCATACCATAACACTACCCCCTCGGAATGGATGGACTTCTTGGAAATAGCGACGATTACGGGGTATGCGTGGGATTGTCCATACCCTTATTCTTCGAGAATCTGAAAATCGTCCATATCTGGATTCATCAGTGAAAAGGACACTACGCCATTGATCGTTCCAATTGCTATGTTACCTTGCCCATTCCAGTCTTTGACGCTTATGGTCACGTTTTAATGGAACTACTCTTAATGGACGTCTAAAACCTAGATTCACCTCTCTTAAACGTCGTCTGATGGTTTCGATGGAAACTTGGACCCCATCTGCATTTTGAAGAGTATTCCGTAGCATTCTACACGTAGATGTAGGGTTTCTTCTCGCCGAAACGGTGATGAAACCTATTCCAAAGTCGAGATATCACACTTTGGCTGACTTGGAGCCTTTCTGCTACAACAACCTGAGTTAGGCCACCCTGTAGCATTCCGATAGCCCTATTAGCCCCAGCGTTTGTTAATTTACGTCTTGGCATTTTCAGAAAACTCGTTTCAAATCGAAGCCGTTGATAAACTGACTTCATTTCAAAATAAGAACCTTCATGAAGCATATGCAAAGAACCAAACTCAGAAAAAAGGCGACCAGATTGACGAAATGTCTCATACTGATTTTATTGGATCGATTCAAGTTGTTATTGCGTTTTAAATGATTTTACAGCGATTTTCTCGAAGATTACATACTTTTAAAAACGATATCCCTAACTCTTGTGGAGCAGTTTACTTAAAGGAGTTCAATGATTTATTATTTTCTTGGATACCAAAAGTGGTAATTTTTATGTTCTCTTTTTCAGATTGAGAATGACGATTCCAATAAAAGCGATGGTGCGTCTCCCATTCTCTCTCCTGTTAGTACCAATATTCCTAATACTTTCTCTGAGGAATTCAATCAGGTAATTGAATTTTAGAGTGTTCTCAACGATACAAGTTTTAACAGAACGTAGAACTTATCATTAAGCGATTTTCTCTGACAACAAAACTCATCATTAGGTACAATTGCATCTTAAATGATGAGAGTGGGCCAAAATGGACACTTTTGAAGGAAAAGTCCTATTTATGTACTACCTACATAGACGAAAATTGATATCGGATTCGGGAGGGCAAATTTTCATGAAAAACTCACATAATTACCATGGTGTTTCCCGATAATTTTCAATTCCGAAATATTGCTGTGACTTCTTTTCATTCGATGACGTTGATTGAGCGATAGAGCAGGGAATGGGGGTTTTTGTCTTCAAACGAAAATGCAGTTATTTCCGTGAAAACCTTTGGAACATCACATTTCAAACATATAATTTCAATATTATATTTTAAAAAAAATTGTTTGTTCACCTCAAACTGAAAAATAAAAAAGGGGATTTGCATTTAAAGGGATTTGTCTTGAGTGCACGATATGGCAACGTCGAATTCAGCTTTCTCGGAAAGAAAAGGACGTCAAATGTGTTACTTTGCTTAGGAAAACAGAGATAGCTATACTTCGACCTGGTTAGAGTAGAAGACAACGACCAAGGAATAGAAAAAGAAGAGCACAGACTGTCATATTATTGACAAATCGCAAACGGAAATTGTTTGGTTATATTGACAAAGAACACGTGTGTACCACAGAATAGGAATAAATATTTCATTATTCTATAGCAGAAAGAGCTATTCTACTAAACACCGTTGTCACTTCGTCCATTCCTGGCAAATCCGAAACCTCAATTTTTAAATCCGAATTTGAATACTTTCTGAAGATAATTTTGGAAAATGATGAATCAAACCCATAATAATTATGTTCAAATTTGCATTTGCAGTAATAACCCAAGTTCAGGAAAAACCCCCATTATTACGATTTCAAAAATATAGCATAATTTTGCGCGCATGTTCTAGAGGAACAGAGTGCTATCATTTTGCGAAACATCTACAATTTTTGAATTTTGAGCTGAAAATGGTCTCAAACGACTAGGTTGGACTGACTGATGACGAATCCGGTGTCGAAATCGATTCTGTGCGGCCGGTCGGCCATTACGCACGATTTCGGGCGTTCGGAGGATTTCATCGACTTGAATATTTCAGAGTTGAATGCATTTCAAAATGCTAAGGTTGAGCTCGTAAATGGACCAAATCGGTCGAATGGTTTTGGAGTTGAAGCTATTTGAAATTTTGTCGTTATTTATTCCCTGGTATTTCGAGAACTACTGAAGCGGTTGAATTGAAACTTGGCAGTTAGTTGGAACTTAAGGAAAAACAACTTTTCGATAATTTTTGTTGAGATTGTGGGGTCAGTAATTTGAAAAAAATATTTCCAAAATTTTTTTCGAAAAATATTTTTTTCTCGGAAACTGTCGATTACATTCGAAAAAAATTCCTGGCACACTTCGAAATCTATATTTCACAACAGTATATCAAATTTCAATTCGATACGTTCATTATTTTTGGAGATATTGGAAAAAATATGTAAAATTTCGTGGTTTTTCCTCGATATCAGTGTTGTTTTTGGAGTAACTCAAAAATTCTGATTCAATCATAATGAAACTTGGTAACTAGTTTGAAAATGCTGACAGACAACTTTGTGCAAAATTTCGTGATGATCGTGTCGTTAGAACAATTTGGAAAAAAAATTCATATTTTTATTCTGTGATCTTCTGATTGAATAATCCTCATTTAATTTTGTATGGACCTTCGAACTGTAATTTTTCGATAAATTACTGGATTTCAATCCAATCTTATCTATATTTTCGGAAATATCGGGAAAATAAAATTCATTATCATTGGCTGGATTTTACCCTTCCAAGAAATCGGCTTCCGTAATTAAGGTCCAAACCTACACTCTACAAATATCGAGTTTCTCAGTTGTTTCTTTCGGAAGTTATTGTGTTAACGGGCTGCTGTGAAATTTCTTCGAAAAAAATCAAATATAAACCCTCTTTTGTAACATTCATTCCAAGCATATTTCAAGTAAGTCCCTCGCCTCCAATAAAGGAACCCTCCATATCTGAATAATACATGCGTATTAAAACAAATTTCTGAAATATTATTGCAGGAAAACTTGAGCAATGACATCAACGAAAATGGATCAGAAAACGAAAACTTCAACGATTCCAAACCCGAAGAAGACACGACGCTTAAAACAACAGAAGAACCCGGTCCACCAAGTATATCGATCACCCCGGAACCAATAGAAAATCACAACAGACCCTCAACACCTATTCCGGATGGAGCGAATTATTCTAGCGATAGCGAGGATGAAGACGAAGACGCCAGGTTGTTGGAAGGAAGAACGATGTCCGCAGCTGGACAGCAGGTATATTTTGCTTTATTTCATTTTCAAGGCGACTATACAAGGTGAGTCTCTATGTTGTACATTAATTTCAACCGTAGATTCTTCTCATAAAAAAAACAATCATTTCATTTACAATTTTTCCAGATTCGGCTCCAGTAAAAAGATACAGGCTGTTAAAAGTTTCAAAAAAATTAGGTTTTTTTTTCAGCTTTGATATGGTAACTCTGAATGAGATGAATTTTGGTGTGAAGATTCTGCAGTAATCACTTTCATACTAAACTCAATTAAAAGACACAAGTGTGGTTGATTTCTACTTTATTATAAACACATGACGCGTTTCACTACATTGTAGTTTCATCAGATGCTGAGTTGTAATTGTCTCAAAAAGTGTGTTACAGTCTCACATAAACCAATACAGTTACAGAGATATTTCCAACGGGTCAATCATGGAAAAACTAAACCGGGCTCCTAGCTGAATAGGTTTAACAATGGTGAATTTGACAGTTCCGTCTGGTCGTTCAATAAATTCCCAGAATTTTTTAAACGGTTTGTCTCTAGAGCCTCCAATATATTTAACTTCCGCCCTTTGTTCTCTATGTGTAGAATATTTAAATTTTCGTCGAATTCGTGTTTTTCTATTATTAAATGTTCGGCGTACGTGGAGTTTAATTTATTTTTCAAAAAAAGAATGAAAGAACACAGAAGTTCTTTTCTGAAAAATGAATTAAACTCCACGTACGCCGAACATTTAATAATAGAAAAACACGAATTCGACGAAAATTTCTACACATAGAGAAAAAAGGACGGAAGTTAAATTTATTGGAGGCTCTAGAAATAAACCGTTTAAGAAATTCTGGGAATATATCTCTGTACCTTTATTGGTTTATGTAAAACTGTAACACACTTTTTGAGACAGTTGCAACTCAGCATCTGATGAAACTACGCGTCATGTGTTTATAATAAAGTAGAAATCAACCACACTTGTGTCTTTTAATTGAGTTTACAATGGATTTCTATCAAGTAAAGGCCACCACAATACGAACTTTCATACTACTTGAAACAGTTTCCGAGTTAGAGACTCAACGATTCATAAAACTATATTAAATTAGCATGAAGATTGCAGATGAAGTTTATGTTATGTCATAATAAAAATCTACAATCATTTTAGAATACTTAATTATTCCTTATAATTTTCCCTTAAATGCTCAGTTTTGGAGATATTCGACGTTGAATGTTATAAAACCTAAAAAAAATCAGAGAAAATGCCTCATTTTTATGGATCCGTCCCTGAGCTAGTAAAGGCGGTAAATTAAGTTCCGTCTACACTTACCCGAACCATAGAATAAACAGAAATATTCCTATATTTCGCATAGAACTAATGTACTTATATTAGGTCTATGCTATTTCGTGATCAAACCACAGATATGGAGGCTAGGTCTGCATGTCTATGAACCTGACTTTCCATAGAGTTCAATAAATGTGTTTAGGTTAATTGATTGATTTCATACAATTCATATATAAGTTTGATGAAAATAAGAATAATTATTTAGTTTAAAATATGAGAGTGGGTGAGGATAGAATTGTGTATAATTTTATAGTGGAATGAAATCGAATATCTAAAGAATATCAAGTGGAAAATTACTGTTTCAATAGTCCAGTGAAGTGAAATGTTTACCTTGCGACAATATCGCAAAGAGCACAAAACATAAGAATTAAGTGAGTAAATGAGTTTTTCAATCATTTTTCTTTGAATTTCAAACATAAGAGATATCTGTGTTGAACTTGCAAAGAAAGTACAGGAGTGTATTAGCACATTGAGAAATATTTAAATGCTTATAACTTTTTACCTGAGCCGAATCTGGAAAAATGGCAAAGGAAAAAAGTGTTTTATTTGATTAGAGGAATCTATGGTTGAAATCAATGTACAACTTAAAGACTCACCCTGTATACTCGGTGACATTATTCCAAGAAAGGATAACAACGAAGGAGCGAATAAGGTCGGAACAAATAAGGAATTCTCCTCCCCATTATATCCCACACGTTTTCGATTGGATTTAAATCCGGTGAACGGGAAGGCTACAGCTTCCCGACGAAACTCCACAGTTCGACGAGCAATATGGAGATATGCGCTTTTTTGCTTGAAAAAGAAGTTTTTTGATGGTCATTCATATGAATTGGTTTGTATGACATCGTCAACGAAACTCGCAAACTGCTTCGAATACACAGAAGCTGCGAAAGGATACCATAATGTTAAACCCTCGAACCGTATCTATAAAAGTTCTGTTTAAATGTCTTTCAACATCAAACGGAATATCACTCCTCACGCCACGGTTGATTTTCACTCTTCTATGGCGATTTTGCGTACAATTATTGCATTCTAGCTGCCTCCCACTGCTGCCCTCCTCTGTCCAGTTCAAACATTAATGACAGTGGTCCTCAGTTTGAGACAACAATAACCGTGGACGGTATGAGACAAGTTGCCATTGATCAGCAATCTGACGCGTGGTAGCAAAACGTTCTCGTAGAGTCAGATGCCTGTGGCGCCTATCCAGAAGATCTTTGGTACGCCTCAGTTGATCTTCTACGTATTCCTCCACCTTCATTTGTCCATGTACGAGAAACACGGATTCTGTCATTACAGTACAATAAACCCGATGGCTAATTTCGCGAAAACCAATATCTCGATCTTTCGATTCGAGGCATAAAAAGCGGCATCCAAGGAGAGTGGTTGCAGTTTTATTCTGTTTTACTGTTCGTCAGACCATCTTACCTTCGATAAACCGCAGAATAGGAATCTAAATACTTATAACTTATCAGATGGAACACTGTAGTATGACAACGTACAGCGCGCCATCTCCCAGGAGCATCTTGAAAATATTATCCTCGAGTACAGAATACTTTGGTCTAGATGTTTTGGTTGATTGGATGATTAGCTCTGGTCAAGGTGGAACGTTTGTTGATTAACCGACAGAAATTCGTCCTCGTAGTTATGTAAGTTTATTACTACTGGAGCTCTCTTTTTTTCATGAACCAATTCCTATCTTTGGACAGATGTTAGACGTTATCTCCTTGTGGAAAAAACGTATGAACCGAGCGTTTTCAAAGTCGCGACGAACGTTGTAAACTGAAAAATCGCAGATGCAGCGACCTGATACGACAGAAGGATAATTGTCATGCACATCGATCAGAGTATTCTGCACTCGAAGGTAAGATTCGCCAGATGCTCCTGGGAGATGGCGCGCTTTACGTTGTTATACTGCAGGGTTCCATCTGACAGGTCATAAGTATCTAGATTCCAATTCTGCTGTTTATCCAAGGTTAGATGGTGTGACGATCAGTAAAAACTTCTTCGAAGTAGATGTTTTGGTTGATTGGATGATTAGTTCTGATCAAGGTGGAATGTTTGTTGATTTATCGATGTATAATCGTCCTCGTGTTCATGTCAGCTTATTACTACTGGAACTCTCTTTTCTTCGTGAACTGCTTTCTCCACATACAAAATAATAAAATAATAATGAACCACAGCCGAGTCCTGGTGGAGATTATCCTGTTGGATAAAAAGTCCTGGCGGAGTTTCGTTCTAAAAGTACTTTTTACGCAATTTATACGGGTAGTCTCTCAAGTTATTTGTGTTTGTGAACTAAGAAAGCTGACAAATCGGTTCCAAACACCTTGTTCGTTATTATTAAGCTCACGATCAAGTCACACCTCCAACGACCATCTTGAAAGGATGTCAGTCCAAAGATTTTTGATCGTTCCTCATAACTTAGACGTACTAAACCGTACGGTATACGAGTGGCCCCTCTTTGAACTGCTTCTAGTTGTTCAATAGCTGAGTTGATGTTGGGACACCAAAAAGGTCCGGCGAATTCAAGAATAGATAAAACGAATAGATCTTCGCACAAACAGTATACTCCATTCGCTCTTATAAAGTATCCCGGTTTGCCATGACATCCTGACAGATTTCACCGTGTATATTTTGATAATGTTAGGTTATAGTCATTTTCCTCTCAGATAACTACGCAACGTTGTCCTTTCTACATAGAGGTCGTGCTAATTACTTAGTTTTCAAAATGTCAATCTATATTTGGAAAGTAATGAATTGGAGAAAATATTATGCGAATTCAATAATTCCAAAAGACCTGGCGAATGTTGAAGAAACTTTTTTCTCTGTTAATATTGGAAATATTTCACGTATGTAAACATGGTTGGAAGATTCAGTATGGCTTTTTTCTTGTACGGAAATCAAGAATCGACTGTTTTGGAATTTTACTGAAAAATGATGGTTAGAGTCCTTTACTTCGAATTCCCTACTTTTCTAAATTCTCAAGAAATGAGCCTACAGAGGTCATTTAAATACCTTGTTACACAACTTGAAATATTCCAGAATGAAAATGTAGTAGTACTACGAAACCTGTGTCACAGTGAACCTCAGAAGAACTAACTCCATTTACAATTGCAAAGGTCTTGGAAATCTACGTGAATGATACATACACTGGATTGGTATCAACATATTTCTAAACTGGGATGCAGCTTAGCTTCAGTCTGTTATCTTTGGGTGTAATGACAAGATATCTGGATAAATTCTCCATGAAAACTACCTATCATGCAGTATTCGAGTCAAAAGCAAGATATGGAATTATGTTTTATGGACATACTTTGAAGTCAACTCAAATATTCAATTCCCAGAAAAAAGCAATTACTAAAATATTAGAAAAAATAGCATTGAATGAGATATTGTATAATTCATGTTATTTTCGTGCATAAAAATTCAATGTTTTGCCAACATAGGATATATACCAAGTTCATTTTCAATGTACTACTTCTTATCGAAATATATAACTTTTGAAATTATTCATTAGGGAATTTGTTCAATTCAAACATGACTACCTACTTAAGGCTCAATACAACACAATCAAAGCGAAATGTTAATTTATTAGTTTATTATGTTTTTGAAAGAGAGTAGAAATTGGCAACCTCGCGTCGAATTATTTTGACATTGTCGATATTTCAGGAGCGCCAACCTGCCTTGCTTTTCGTTACAAAAACATGATAGACCTAAATCATGTCCAACCGGGATACTTTATAAAAGTGAATGGAGTATAGGTGAGCAGACACGAATATATCTGGAAACCATGAAAACCAAGCTCCTTGCCTTAGCTGTAATCTTTCTATCGTGCTTCGCCCAACTAAAATCCGAGGAGATTATATTGACAAAAATAGTTATTCTTTCTGGATATATCGCTGGTAATGTCACTCAATATAGTTAATCCTTTCGATGCTTTTCTCAACTATCGCGAGTCAACACGACTCAGAAGGGGCATGTTTGCACACAAAAAAACTAATTTGCTTCACTTTCAGATCGATCGGGCCAGTGCAGGCAACGTCAAAAGGACCAAAGAAGAAATCGCTAACGACCCGGAAAAAGAGGATGACTTCGGGTACACAACGGGTGAGTCTTTCCGTTTTCATATTCCGAGTAGATTATAATTACATCATG
This sequence comes from Myrrha octodecimguttata, assembly GCA_958510865.1. Classification (NCBI taxonomy): domain Eukaryota; kingdom Metazoa; phylum Arthropoda; class Insecta; order Coleoptera; family Coccinellidae; genus Myrrha; species Myrrha octodecimguttata. The sequence goes on from OY294059.1 coordinate 25,478,120, forward strand.
AGTTTCGGCAGTTTTATGCTCTCGCTTTGTTATCTCCCTCTAGGGTCTAATTCACCAAGGCTTATCCTCACTAGGGCCAGTCCAGTACCCTGAGATAGCTCAATGGACTTTTATTTTTTAGATAGGGTTAGATGTCTTCTGAACGACATCATATTTTGATAATATAATATATAGTGTGTAAATTTGAAAAGATCCCACACCTAAAATCTCAGCCTCAATGCGAAATAAGAAAAAAAATGCAAAAAGACCTAAACTTTGTTTTAGTTTCGCAAAGTTGTTGTCTGCAATAAATTTTCATTACCCCTGCGAGTGTGACTGCAGGAATTCCTCCAATTTCAAATGATAAGGGAGGTTGAATGACACCTTTTTTCAGAGGTAATTCGATTGCGTTTTCAAAGAAGACTTGTTTTGTTACCACTTCTAAGGGCCGATATTATAAAACTTAACAGGAAGTTATCTTTAATTTCAACTGACAGTTTTGACAGTTGTGTTAGGGCCAATTGCACCGTTTTCGTCTTAAGCTTCAGTTAGTTAATCAATCTGGTTACTTTCTTATGAATTGGTACTTGTGACTGGCTTCATGTTGTTTATTTTAACCCTAATTGATGAAATATTTTAACTCAAAAGATGAATCTCATTTTATGGGTTCTACCATATTTCCATAAGATATGAAAAATCAAGATGCATCTATCGAAAAACCCACCGAAAAAATATATCTGACAGACTTTATAGCTTCCATAAAAATATTGCATGTAATGTTCCCGACTTGTTTATTATCATTAAGACTAGGGATCTCTTACTACAGACCTGTGCTCTTATTTCTGCATTAGGCTTTAAACATTATTCAAATTTATAGTTATATACTCAAGTAAACTCATATTTTGTAATATCATAAGATTTGAGCTTCTGCATGGAATTACAATCCTGGCGTTTGTAAAATGAATGAATCAATAGTATTGATTTATCCGAAACAACTTTCGGATAAGGAAAAGCTTACCCAAGGATAGACTTTCCATTGAATTTTTGTTTGTAATAAGTTTATTATGAATTGAGTTAATTTTTGGTCGAATATAATGAAAACGTTGATGTGAGATCCGCATATAAATATATGCCATATAAATATTGAAGTATCATGTATGGATGGATTGACGAAGGTGTACGTTTGAAGATCGACTAACACGAGGATGCAATTTCTTCCACTTCAATTCGTTTGTAGTTTTATTTTGAGTCCAATTAATATATAATCGAGGATGATGATAGCACAGAGACAGTACCTGCACAATAATAAAGTAGTATATGATAGCTTTCCACGTAATACATCACTAAATAAAATAGTACTGAAGAATCTTCATGAAACTATGCTTTTTCATTCCAAATATGTCTTCGATTTCATTCTGCTATTCGCTCTTGGAAATAAATGAGCATATCATTGTGACTTTATCATTTCAAATAGTTGAAGGCTTATAAGAAATACCATTCAGTTTTCAAACTCAATAGAAATACTGATGTTAATTCTTCATGCTTTAAAAGATACGAATCAATGCCTACTGATATCATTATCTCTCTATATAATTTTTCATGAATATCATCTGAAATTCAATAATTTTTAATCAAAATTGGATTATCAAATCCATTAACTCGTACGAGTTCTTCATGAATGTCCAATGTAAACAACAAAAATGTAAACAAACTGGAAGTTACGTCCAGAAAAATGTCAAACTTGTACGAAATCGCTCGAAAGTAGGGTTAGATTTCGAAGCTTACCATTAATCCTTCTTTTGAGCCCCCAAATTCCAGGGTTTAAATTTAATAGTCAGTTATGGCCATTAAACGTGGATTACGTGACGGTGCAGGATAATTTTTTACTCAAGCCTTGGTTATGGTCTTAATCTATGGTTTTGTAATACGGTGCAAGTGGCCCTTAGGACATAACTGTCAAAACTGTCAGTTAAAGTTAAAGACAACTTCCAGTTAAGTTTTATAATACCGGCCCTAAATGTATTAATCTGAAGAAATGGAGAAAATAACTGAAGAATGCAACAACAAATTCAGTAATCTATCACAAACACAAGGCGAATATCTGTCAACAAATATTCCACCTTGATCAGAGACAATCATCCAATCAACCTTTGGTTGATGTTAATTCATGTTTGTGTTTGTGCTGGTATCAGTATCGGAGCTCTTTCTGCTGTTATTAGACTTATTAGATAAGAATATTTCATAGCAACTCTTGCTATTTCTAACTATTCTACTCTTTTGTTGGGCGCATGTTATGAGAAAAAGCGTGCTATCGTTTCGTCTGAATATCTGTAATTTTCTGATTTCTTCCCGAAAATGGACTCAAACGACTGGGTTGGGCCCACTGATGACGGTACATTTTCGCGCGAATGTTCTAGGCGAACAGCGTGCTGTCGTTTTGTCCAAATGTCTGTAATTTTCGAATTTTGAACGGAAAACGGTCGCAGGTTGGACTCACTGATGATGAATCCGGTGTCAAAATCGATTCTGTCCGGCCGTCTATCGACTTGAACATTTCAAGGTCGGTCAAATGATTTCGGAGTTATGGTCTTCTTGAGTTTTGAAATTATTTCCATGATATCTCGAGAAGCGATTAGATTGACAATCGGCAGTTAGTTGGAGCGTAAGGACATTTTTGTTGAGATCGTGCCGTCAATAAATTTCGAAAATTTGTTTTTTCGACATTTTTTCGAAAAACTTTTTCTCTCAGAAACTGTTCATTATATTTGGATAAAATTTTGATGGTACTTTGAGCTTCGTATTTAACAGCATTGCATCAAATTTTATTTCGATGCGATTAAATTTTTTTAAGATAATCCGAAAAAATATGTCAAATTTCGTGGTTTTTTTCAAGATATTTTTTTTTTCAGGAATAACTCGAAAAATACTATTTCGATTATGCTGAAACTTGGCAGCTAGTTCGGAAATACTAATGGAAAACTTTGTGCAAAATTTTGTGATGATCGAGTCATTAGAATAATTTGAAAAAAAATTTTTTTCTCAAATATTCAATATTCTATGATCTTCTGATAATAATATCCCAATGAATTTCTGCGTGAATATTCGAACTGTAATTTTTCGATAAAAATTTGGATTTCAATTCGACCTAATGTGAATTTTTGGAAATATTGGGAAAATAAAATTTTAATGTATATATCTGCGGAATCATTGGGTGGATTTTACCAATTCACGAATTCGGCCTTCGTAACTAAATTCCAAACCTACCCTACAAATATCGAGTTTCTAAGTTGCTTCTTCCGTAAGTTATTGTGTTTACGGTCGGCCTACGGCATCTCCATTGGACATACGCGCAAAAACCTTCACGGCAGTGCCTCTCCAGGTTTTTCTCGGAAAATATTCATTATATTGAAGAAAAATTGTCATACCTTGAGTTTCATATTTCACAGTAGAGCACCGAATGTCAGTTTGATACGATTATAATTTCTGAAGATATTAGAGAAAAATATGGAAGATTTCGCGTTTTTTTCCTTGGTAATGTTGTTGTTCCCGCAATACCTCAAAAAATATCGATTCAATCATTATAAACTTGGTTACTACTTTTGAACAACTTAAGGCAAAATTTCGTGATGATCTTGTTATCAGCACAATTAGAAGAAAAATTCGAAATTCTTCTCCAAATATTCAATATTTCGTGATTTTCTGATCATATTATCCTCACGAAACTTTGTATAAAACTTCAAGCTTCATTTTTCGATTGAGTACTGGATTTCAATCTTATCTCATTTGTATATTCGGAAATCTGAAGGAAATGAAATTCTGAATGGTTATATCTGCGAAATCATTGGGTGGATTTTACGCATCAATGATTCCATTCTTCGTAATAAATGTTCAAACCAACCCTTTAATATTGAATTTCCAAAAAGTTTCTTGGAGAAGTTATTGTGATTACGATCGGCATTGTGGACTCACATCACTCAGAATATTTTACACACTGTATCATATTTCTTACTCATCGCTATGAGTCTGCAGATTCTATGAGGAAAACTCAATTCGTATCACTTTTTCGTTTCTTCAACTCTTGTGCGCAGAAACCTCGAGCCATGAGGAGGAACTTAACGAAACAACTTATACCGAGCCGAGATATCGTGAATAGAAAGTCTCATATCCTGGTAAACCCAGCATAAAGGGAAATGATTCGGGCACAAATCCGAAGTAGATAATATCTATCCTTCAAAACTCTGATATGGAAGTTCTGGCTGCCAGAATAATCCAAATCCTCCCATCCGAATGAAATTCAGATCGATAAGACGAAGTCAACGTTACCACATCTTTTCAAGATACCTTTGTGCATTTATGATGGATCGTCTACATAATAACTTCTACAATTCATTCTTTCCTACGACGAGAAAGATGTATTCCACTTCAGAGATGCATAGGAAAAGGGTATTACGTCTTCTGTAGTTTTGTGGATAACAGAAAATGTTGGTTAAGCATCTTCATGAGAAGAAATAATCAAAGTACTCATATTGCACGTTGAATGTTTGTGAATTTTCACCGGATAGATTACGTTTTTGGTGAAACAACAATTTGTAGATCGAGTTCAGATCATAATCAGTAAAGGCCTGCAATTAACCATAGCGGTAGTTTCGCCATTTTGGAAAGATCGGTCGTGATGGGAATGCCAAGAACCAATTAGAAGACATCAGCAGTCGAGTCTAACAGTTGCAAAATGGCGCATGGGACGGCTCCCAACTTTCTACAAATTAGTAGAAAACTTGTTAGAACTTTTCAATTTCGACTTTATGCTTGCCACCTTCACACCCTTTTTGCGCGCATGTTCTAGGGGAACAGCGTGCTATCGTTTTGTCCAAATGTCTGTAATTTTCGATGATTGAGCCGAAAATGGTCTCAATCGACTAGGTTGGGCTCACTGATGACGAATCCGGTGTCAAAATCGATTCTGTCCGGCCGGCCGGCCGTAGACACGATAACTGTCGACAGAAGCAATCTAGCAACTTGAAACTTTCAGGATAGGTTGCGCATCAGGATGCCGCGGTTAAGTTCGTTAATGGGCCAAATCGGTCGGAGTTATGGGCACTTGAAGTTTTAAAGTTATTTATTTTTTATTTCGGAAACTACTTGAGCGAATTTTTTAACGAAATTTTTTTCCAAAAATTTTTTTTTCCGGAAACCATTCATTATATGCAAAGAAAAATTCCACTCGCATTTTGAGCTTCATATTTCACAGCAGTGTACCAAATTTCAGTTCGATTCGATCATGAGTTTTGGAGATAGCGGGAAAAAATATGTCAAATTTCGAGGTTTTCTTCTCGATATCGTTGATTTTCTCGGTATAACTCAAGAAATACTGATTCAGTCCTGATAAAACTTCACAGCTAGTTTTGAGATGCTGAAAGACAACAGTATGCCAAATTTCGTGATAATCGTGTCACCAGAACAATTTGAAAACAAAAATTGCTATGATTTTCTTATCATATCATCCTCATTAAATTCTGTATGAAACTTCGAACTGTTATTTTTCGATGAAGTACTAGATTTCAATTCGATCTGATCTGTTTATTTGGAAATAGATAGATATACCCAATCAAAATTTTATTTTTCCAATATTTCCAAAAATACAGATTTGATCGAATTGAAATTCAGTAATTTATCAGTAGAAAATTTCAAAAAGCACTGCCGTGAAGGCAGCAGCTTTTGCGTGCATGTTCAAATTCGTTGCTGAAGCGGTCATCTGCATTGAACATGCGCGCAAAAGTTGCTGTCTTCACGGCAGTGCTTTTTGAAATTTTTTATAAGTATAGTGTAGAATAACGAAGACCGAATTCGGGAATGGGTAAATCCACCTGACGATTCCACAAATTAACCTATTCAAAATTTCAATTTTCAATATTTCCACAAATGAAGATCTAGTAGGTTCTTGATTGAAAGTGATAGCTTGAAGGTTCATTCAAAATTTCGGCAGGACAATAAGGTAAGATGATCGCAGAGTATCGAATAATTGAAAATAATTCAATGATATGAGGCAGTTTATCAAGAGTTATTATACACATATATATGAAGGATACTTCTTTGATGAAGACAATAGATGTAAAGGATGATGTTAATCTAGTGATCTTAAAGGGTACATGTTTACACTAGTATGCACAGAAAACATATCTTTATTCTTGAAAAAGAAAATTAAATATTCCACTAAATAAATGCCATATGTTGTAAGTAAGTTGTTCTTTTTAAATATACCTCCAATTGACTGATTATCCCCAAAAAATGATGCCATACCTTAGTAAAGATTCAAAATTTGCAAAATAGATAGTTCTCAAATTTTGAAGGGTTAAAAACTCTGAAAGAGCCCTTCTACCAAATCCAACGCGGCATGGACTTTTAGCAAGATAATGTATATGATAAGACACTCAAGAAAACCATCAAAATATATCCTCAGAAACTGAAATTAATCTTCAATTCTGACCTCAGAGACGTGAAGGCAGCAGCTTTTGCACGCATGTTCCATTGGGATGACGCGCAAAAGTAGCTGCCTTCACGGCAGTACTTTTTTAGGTTTTTTTGAGTTATTCGGGAAAAAACTTCGAAACCGAGGAAAAATCCTTAAAATTTTTCATCTTTTTTCACGATATCTTCGGAAATTAAAATCGTATCGATCTGAAATTTGGTACACTCCTGTGAAAAACGGAGCTTAAGGTATGACCAGATTTTTTTCCAAATATAATGGATAGTTTCCGAGAAAAAAAATTTCGAAAGAAATTTTGAAAAAAAATTTCTTCAAAATTCACTGATAGCATGATGTCAACAAAATTTCGATGAAATTGCGAGTTCTTATGCACCAACTAATTGATAAGTTTCAATTCAATCGCTCAGTAGTTCTTGAAAAAAAAAATAGTTCTCGAAATATCAGGGAAATTACTTCGATGTAGCCCATTAACAAACTTAACCTTTGCATTTTGAAATGCAACCTACCCCAAAATTTCCAAGTGGATTTAACCTTCTGTAGGACCGTAATCGTGCATATGGACGGCCAGACGTCATCAGTGAGACCAACCTAGTCGTTTGAGACCATTTTCGGCTCAAAATTCGAAAATTACAGACATTTGGGTTGAACGATTGCACGCTGTTACCCTAAAACATGCGCGCAAAAATTATGAATAATTTGGGACTCAAGACACTGCCCTGAGGAATGAAGTTACTCTCTATTATGGAAAGATCCCTTGAAAATCCCCTTGCAGTAAGCAAAATAATCTGCCGATTCCTGGCAATGAAGACATAATGCAATTCTTCCACAACCCCTACACATTACCCCAAATTAAACTCACCGCTATATTAAATAATATTAAATTATTTCTCCCTAATAAGCTATGAATGGAGCCGCATCATTAACAAAGAGAATAGGGGTTCGGTTATCCGCAGGGAGCAAAATTAATTTCCCTTTTCCTCAGGCATAACGTTCGTGCTTTTCAACGGCATTTCATCATGACCGTAAGTATCGAAATTCGGGTACGCTTTTTGCCACCGAATAGCGCACGAATTCAATCAAAGTTTGAATCGGCAGGGTGCGTCAGATGTGAGCAATATTCCTATCTGCTTGGCATTTCAATCTTCGTCGTTTAACTGCAATCATCTCTTCGGACGATTGGTTTCATTGGGAAAGTGGGTCAGATGCCATTTACTAGATTTATTTGAATATTTTCAGGCTGTCGCATTTCGCATGATTTTTTTTTGCGCGCATGTTCTAGCGTGCTATCGTTTTGTCCAAATGTCTGTAATTTTCGATGATTGAGCAGAAAATGGTCTCAAACGACTAGATTGGACTCACTGATGACGAATCCGGTGTCAAAATCGATTCTGTCCAGCCGACCGTGGACACGATAACTGTCGAACGCAAAGAGCTAGCAACTCGAAACTTTCAGGGTAGGTCGCGGTTAAGTTTGTTAATGGGCCAAATCGATCGAATAGTTTCGGAGTTATAGCCTTTTGAAATTTTGAAGTTATTTATTTTTTAATTCAGAAACTACTTGAGCGATTGGATTTGAACTTAGCAATTAGTTGGAATATAACGACGCGCAACTTGAAGCCAAATTTTGTCAAGATCATACTGTCAGTTAATTAAAAAAAAATTTTTTTTCACGATTTTTTCCAGAAAAATTTTTTTTTTGGGAACCATTCATCATATCCGAAAAACAATTCCACTCGTACTTTGAGCTTCATATTTCACAGCAGTGTACTAAATTTCAGTTCGATACCATCATGAGTTTTGGAGATATTGGGAAAAAATATGTCAAATTTCGAGGTTTTTTTCTCGATATCGTTGTTTGTTTCGGTATAACTCAAGAAATACTGATTCAATCCTGATAAAACTTCCCAGCTAGTTTGAAGATGCTGATAGACAACTTTATGCAAAATTTCATGATGATCGTGTCATTAGGACAATTTTGAAAAAAAAAATTTCTGTGATTTTCTTATATCATCCTCATTAAATTCTGTATGAACCTTCGAACAGTTTCGGAGTTATTGCCACTTGAAATTTTGAAGTTATTTATTTTTTATTTCAGAAACTTCTCGAGCGATTGAATTTCAAACTTGGCATTTAGGTGGAGTACAACAACTCGCAACTTTGAGCCAAATTTCGTCAGAATCATACTGTCAGTAAATTGAAAAAAACATTTTTTCGAAATTTTTCTCCAAAAAATTTTTTTTTTCGAAAACTGTTCATCATATCCAGAAAAAAATTACACTCGAACTTTGAGCTACATACTTCACAGCAGTGTACCAAATTTCAGTTCGATACGATCATAAGTTTTGGAGTTATCGGGAAAAAATATGTCAAATTTCGAGGTTTTTTTCTCGATATCGTTGCTTTCAATTCGATCTGATCTGTATTTTTGGAAATAGTGGGTATATCTACGGAATCATTGGGCGGATTTTAGCCATTCACGAATTCGGCCTTCGTAATTAAGGTTCAAACCTTCTCTACAAATATCTAGTTTCTAAGTTGTTTCTTTCGGAAGTTATCGTGTTTACGCAGTCGGCCGAAATTTATCGAAAAAAATCCAGAATAGCACTGCAGTAAAGGCAGCAGCTTTCGCGCGCAAGTTCAAATTCGTTGCCGAAGCGGTCATCTACATTGAACATGCGCGCAAAAGCTGCTGCCTTCACAGCAGTACTTTTCTACATTTTTTCGCATAAATTTTCACGCGCTCGTTCTGAGAGCCAGATATTTCGTGAAGATTTGATCGTTGGAAAATTAAAAACCTAGAAAACACTGACGTGGAGTCAGCAGCTTTTGCGTGCATGTTGACTTTGGGTGATATCGTTTGAACATGCGCGTAAAAGCTGCTGATTTCACGCCAGTGCTTTTCTAGGTTTTTGTCAAGTTATTCGGGAAAAAACTTCGAAACCGAAGAAACAACCACGAAATTTGAAATATTTTTTCACAATATTTTTGGTAATTATAATTGTTGCTGCTGCAACGTGGGAGTTTGAATTCTTTTGGTTTCCCAGGAATATACTCGAAATTCAATATTTTTGTTTTAAATCAATTGACACCGGCTTTAAGAGCATTTTATCTCAAGCCAACAATAAAGTATGATTTAGCGTGACAGAAAACACGGAGATGTATTTCAAGCTCTTAGTATTCCAGGAATCGTAGCTTATGGGTGGTACTCAAAGAATCCAGACATCACATATGACATTTTATAGAATTTATCGTCCCAGACCATTAGGGAAATTTCCTTCACACTTTTATGCTCTCTCTTTCGCACCAGCCAATCCGAGGTGTTTTTTCGGATATTAGAAGGGCGTCGCTTAATTCAGAAAGCCAATCGAAATTTATATTCTCCCTCTAAAATGTGAAGAAGGGAATTTTCTTAATGTGGGTTTTAGTTAGTTTTAAACACTATTCATTTGACCGTTGTACAGTACACAACAATTCGCTTTCGAATTTACAAACAAGATTATACGTTAATTCTTGTGTTGTAAAATTCGTAATTTCTCATTTGAAAGTCGCTTCGACCTTGCTATCGATTAAGATATAGAAGGAAGATTCTATTGTGAAAATCACTTGTACACCATTTCGGTCTTGTTATCTAATACAGATACAAGAAAATACATTTGTGTTACGTGTTAAAAGTGCGTTTTTAATACACCTTAACAACATCTTCGTGTCATAAGTGCAACGACATTGACCAGTTCTCCAACTATCTGCTTGTTTTAGAAGCATCAACATTTTCTGATAAAGATCAGAAAATATTCGTCGGTCGTGTCTTCATTTTAATAAAAACAGAATTAATCAAGTGCGATTAATTCATCCACACGGAGTCTCTACTATTGAAACTCCAAAACACCTGAATAAACCAATTCAGGTCAAAACAATAATCGTATCGAACTGAAATTTGATACAGTGCTATCAAATAAGGAGCTCACAGTATGACCAAAACATTTTTCAAATGTAAAACATAGTTTTTTGAGCAAAAAAATTTCCTCGAAAAAAATTTAGAAATTTTTTTTTTCAAATTTACTGACAGCACGATTTCAACAGAATTTCGCAAAAAGTTGCAGGTCGTGATGTCGCAACTAGCTGCCAAATTTGAATTCAATCGCTTCAGGGGTTCTCAAAATATCGAGGAAATAAAGTCAAGAGTTCAAATGGCTATAACTCTGAAACCTTTCGGCTGATTTGGCTAATAAGCGAACTTAACCTTCGCATTCCGAAATGCAACCAACCCTGAAATTTCCAAGTCGACAGTATTCTTCGTACGCTCGTGATTGTGCGTGGAGACGGACGGCCGGACAGAATCGATTTTGATACCGGATTCGTCATCAGTGAGTCCAACCTAGTCGTTTGAGACCATTTTCTGCTCAATCATCGAAAATTACAGACATTTAGACAAAACGATAGCACGCTGTTCTCCTAGTACAGGCGCTTAAAAAGAAATTTTCGAAAATAAACATAAATATGAAAATTTATTGGAGAATCAAATTAGGAAGTACCTACTTGTTCCGGGAGTTTGCAGGAGGGCTAAAAACATATTATTATCAATCGAAATAATCACGAGGAACAATCTTCATCAATGAACTAGCAAATATTCAACATTGAATCATGAGCTAATCATGCTACATGTACATGTAGCATCTGCAAACAGAGAATAAAGTCCAAACAATTTCTGTACTGCAGTTTCCGCAGTTTTGCAGATAATCGGTACGACTCATCTTGTCCTGATACCGAGAGAGTTCTGGGTACATTTGTCCTCTTGTATGGTATTTTTGTGAAGAGAATTTTACTAGCGCCATAATCTGGGAAACTGTAGTCCTCGAGATGCCATTTGCCTTGAGCGATACGCATGACATTCATCTATTTGCCATTTCCAGGAGCTGTCCCTACAACTTTGCAGTTGTACAGCTCCATTACAAGTTGAAGACTCTCGGTCAACGTGATTTTTCCACAAGATGGTATCGTCCATCATCGAACTGAAAGGGAGGGTTAACGTAGATGAAAAGAACTGACATGAACAACAAAAGCATACATGATCAATAAAGCGACAAACTTTCAAGTTTTATCTGAGCGAGTCTCGCTACCACTCAAAGTATCTACAAAAAGCATTAATCTTCCAAGAAAATCGTGTACTGAGGTTTGGAAGTTTGACGGATTACTAGCACGTCTTGCCTTGTCCTGATAGGTGACGAAAGAGTCCTGCGTACTTCTGCCCTGGTGGATGGACGCTTTGTGAAGGAAATTTCAGTAGCGCCATCTGAGGAGAATCTTCCGAACCCTACCCTCAAGATGAAAAATACTTTGAGCTTTGTTCTTGACGTTCATATATTGGTCGTTTTTGTAGTTTTTATTTTGCATACCAGCTCTATTCATTTTCTTCGATTTTCTCGTACTTTTGTAAACATTTCTCCTACAATAAGAACGAGAATGTACTCGTTGATACACAAAAAACATACGTTGCTTCTAGGCCATAAATCACATAAACAAATGGAGTCATTGAAGCTGAAATTCGAACTGAGTTTACCGTTATAATGACGGACCCTCGTTCTTCTCATCCTTCACGCATGTACGTTTATTGTTATCTTTTTCGGTGTTATTTGAAACTCTCATACCTACCGGACGGTCCTAGTTACTCTACAGCGAAAAATGCTCCTTTTAATACCTTATTATATCCATTCGCTGAAAATTGTGACATTTCTTGTATTTCCCCCTTATCCTTCAATAGGGGTTTTTCCTTTAAACGAAAAAGCAGTAATTTTCATGAAAAAATTTCAGAACATCACATTTCAAACATATAACTTCAATATTATATATTTAAAAAAACGTTTGATCACCTAAAACTGAGAAATAAAAATGGGGATTTGCATTTAAAGGGATTTGTCTTGAGTGCACGATATGGCAACGTCGAATTCAGCTTTCTCGAAAAGAAAAGGACGTCAAATTTGTTATTTTGCTTAGGAAAACAGAGATAGCTATACTTCGATCTGGTTAGAGTAGAAGACAACGACCAAGGAATAGAAAAAGAAGAGCACAGACTGTCATATTACTGACAAATCGCAAACGGAAATTGTTTGGTTATATTGACAGAGAGCACGTGTGTACCACAGAATAGAAATAACTATTTCATTATTCTATAGCAGAAAAAGCTATTCTACTCAACACCGTTGTCACTTCGTGCATGCCTGGCAAATCCCAAACCCCAATTTTGAAATCTGATTTTGAATACTTTCTGCAGGTAATTTGGGAAAATGATGAATCAAAACCATAATAATTATGTTCAAATTTGCATTTGCAGTAATAACCCAAATTCAGGAAAAACCCGCATTGTGGTCGCGATGTCATAATGCTTAGTCGACGATAAATCAGACGCAGCATAGCACGCCATCACCCGGATGGCTGGAGAATTCTAGCCCGTAAACGAAAATGCACCAGAAATCCCCAAGTACCAGCACACTTACAACTTTTTCAATAATCCTGAATTATGGCCTCTATAAATTCGCGTGGCTTCGTGCTTTACCAGAACATGTAAATCACCCCTGTGTATGGAAAACGAGTGTTTCACGGTCTAAATATGCACGCCTTGAGGATATTTCTGCGGGATTTATTCCTTCCGCGAAAGGATGTGAGAACGGAATTAGGGCACGTTCGAAATTTTAATGGAGGTTTGGGATTGTGAGGCATTGATAGAGGTGTGTGGAAAAATGCCGAGTTTCGATGCGATCGCTTAGGTAGTTTCTTGAATATCAAGGAAACGATCTCGAAATTTCGAATGACTTTGACTCCGAAACCGTTTGAACTATTTTGACCATTAACGAAGTCAACCGTAGCATTTTGGAAATTTCCCTGAATGTACCAAGTTGATATAAGCTTTGTTTTTGGTGCAGAAATTCAGAACTGTTCTAGAACTGCGCAGAATCGATGCGCTGTTGAAGCCCGATTCTGAACTATCCTAGAACAGTTCCGAGAGCGATTAAACCAAAACACGAATCAGGTTTGGGTTCTCTTCAACATCGTGAAGGAAGAAAATCTTCCATTTGTGTTGTTAGAAAAAAGAAATGTGTTTTATTGTCTGTGGTATAATTTATGAATATGCGACCAATCAACACTCGACGCCGAAAAGGTCGGGTTGATTATTTAAATCATTGACAGCCACTTTATCCTTGTGCGAACTACGCGATTATATAGCAGTTCGAACTCTTACGTTTGAACTCCTGTCACAGTTCTATAAAACAGTTCGAAATCGATTCTGGAAATGACTAAAACAGGTGTACTATCCCACCCTTTTTGACCCCAATTACCCACACTTAAAACCCACCCGTGGCCAATACGCTGTGATCGTCTAGTAAAAGGAATAGGACCCTACGTTGTGTTCGCAACCAAAAATACTTTTATACTCGGAGAATGAGAGAGAAGATTGATGGGAAGTTTAGGTTAGAATAAATAAAACAACAATTTGGCTATTCCGTGCGGTTCTCTTGCAGGAGGAAAAAGAATGCCTGAGAAAAACTCTAAACTGATATTTATCAAAATGTAACATCAAGAACAATTAGCAGTAAATGTGGGAGTTGATTAAGCTCAGGCAATCGATGATATCAAATCTCTAATGAATGAAGCAAAGTACCATGAAGTCGGTCCAACAGATAAGTTTCCTTCACAAACCTCATTCATAGGAATACCTCCGCCATTCAGGCGCCAATAAATAGCAAAGGTAGATGTATAATAGGCTTATGAGACACTCAGCTGTCAGTACTTCTAGGTTCATACATAGAGTCAAATATATCTTTGAATAAATAACCTCAATGAATAGGATTTATTCAACAGATACATAGTGGAAACAGTTACATTTCGGAATACCACCATCAGTGGAATAACAATATGCAGATTGTCGGAACTCAAAGGGGTTCTAGAGCTGAGGATCATCGGTCACCATTCCACATTCGGCTCATCACAAGCTCTACTTGTTAGTTAAGGTGAGTTCTATTTTTTTCTGGAGCCGAGCTATACTGCTAATGGTCTTCGCCCTCACCTTCACCACACTAGTTAGCTAGTTAGGTTGAGTTTTCTTTATCGGGACCTAACCATACGGAATTTGAGTCCCTACCTCACCCCTCCGCGCAACAAGCACTGACCATTCACTCATAATGAAAACTGATGAAATCCTTAACGATCGTAGAAACACCTTGAACAGGATGACCGATATCAATTTAGATTACAACTTCGAAATGTACTGGTGCCACTACATAATAGTTAAGATTTTATAAGGGCAATCAGAATGAAAGAGCTTGTAATAATCGTAATAATGTAACAAAGACTTACTTGGTTAAAAGCAAATATTGAACAAGTACACTATGCCAAGATGGCTGCCTTGTAAATCATCCTTTGTTCCTCGTAATTTCAAAGAGGGCTGTCTACACCTACTTGATTCAATTGTGAATTTCCAAGAGCTGAATAATTGCCCGAGTTCCGTTTATCTACCTTTTTAGGTTCGTTTTTCGGCCATTGAAAAATCAACGTTCCCTTCTATGATTGTGGGAATGGATGAACCGTGAATAAATGAATGAATGAAGCGCAGTTTAGCACATAGGCGTAGTATTTAAATATAGGGAAATATTATGATTTAAAAACCGGGTACAGTACACAGGATTACTCAAATCCTGAACCGGTTCTGAAATGAACCATAACACAAAATCGTATTCACGCACACTCGAACCGTTCCGAACAGTTCTGAACTAGGAACCAAAATAATTTAATATTATCCTCTATATGCCCGTCATGCCTTATTTCATGAACAAACCGAACATTTCATATTGGAATGGAAAACCAGCAACTGAAAAACCATGTCGATTTACGGAACATATCCTATGAAAACCTGACATTATTGACATGAAATCAGAAACCCTAACTCAAATTCAGCCAATCAGAGATAATCCTAACAAATACTTGTATTTGCATCCAATAGACGACTCCGGCCCAAGTTGCCAACTCACAATTGTCTCCACAAATTTACTATCACTGGGGAACGGGAATTTCAGTTCAAATTCGACATGATAAGGTTTGCGTTATCTATCTGTAAAAGATGCCTCGGCTCTTCAGACAAGATAATTCCTTTCAAATATAGGGTTTTGTTAAGATCATCTCTGATTGGCTGAAATTTAAGTTGGGATTCCTGATTTCATGTCAATAGTGTCAAATTTGTATAGGATATGTTCCGCAAATCAACTTTGTTATTTCGGTTGCCAGTTTTCATTCCGTATAAATATGAAATATTCGGTTGGTTCCGGACAAAAAGGTATATTACGGAATTTGAATGATGGAAAAACGTTCTTTCTGTCGCCAAAACGACTGTCAATGTTCTATGGTAACATATCCGTTGCATAAAAAATTTTTTATTTACTTTATGATCCATAGAACATAGAAGAGACAACAATCATCAATGGAAAAATTACTAGGTATGGTTTATGGATCATAAGGTAAATATAGATTGTTCTATGCTATGGATATGTTACCATAAAACATTGATTGTCGTTCTGGTGCACGGGCTTAATATGTCTATGTTCTGGCGACAGAAAGATTGCTTTTTCATCAATCAAATTACGTAATAAACTTTTTATTTCAGGAACCAACCGACTATTTCATAATTACAGAACGGAAAACCGGCAACCGACATAATCAAGTTGATTCACGGAACATATCCTTTATAAACTTGACACTATTAACATGAAATCAGGAATCCCAACTTGAATTTCAGCCTAACAAAAACCTATATTTGGGAGAAAATATTTTGTTTGAGGAGCCGAAGCATCTTTTACGGTTAATTATAAATAACGCGAACCATATCATGTAGAATTTGTCCTGAAATCCCCGTTCCCCAGTAATAGTGAATTTGTGAAGAAAATTGCGGGTTGGCAACTTGGGGTGAAGTCATCCATTGTCTGGGTTGAGGAGCCGATATCTATGAATAACGCAAACCTCATCATGTCAGATTTGTCCTGGAATTCCACTTCCTCACTTCTAATAAATTTGACGGAATTTTCGGGTTGGCATCTGGGTTGAATAACTGAGGTGCAATTCACAGGTACTTTTGAATAGCGAAACCTCAACATGTCAAATTCGTTGTGAAATTCCCATTTCCCAGTAGGAAATTTTCGATGAACGAAGCGTTTCAAGTGAGCTTCAAAATGTCGAAAGCGAAATATCAGCCAATATGAAAGTCTAATTTATGAACGCAGCCCCATCGCACAGACATCTTGAATGTGCATATTCCTGAATGTAAACAATATCTTCGCTCCATCCTAAATCAACTATCCCATCATCATTCAGAAATGATAAACTTGGAAAGTTTACTGTTACACCGAAATGGCCCGGGTTCCCCAAATCTACGAGAGGACAATCAAGATGTATAGGGTCCCATTTTATTTTTACACGGGATATGGTCGAAGACGGTGGAATATCGAACTTTATCCATTTTGGAACAACCGAATTGACGAAGGGAGAGTTTTGAAAGTTTCGATAATTATGCTGTCGAAAAATGGAACTTCTGGTGCGGGACTAGGAGGATATTTATCTTAGGGGATGAAAGTGGAGAGAAAAAATTCCATATAAGCTCCTGCACATATGTTTAAATTCGCCAAACAAAATTTTAAGTGTTTTTTTATTTTTCTAATGATATCGTTACGAAATTTCGCACATAATAGTCCATCAGCATTCGCCTACTAGTTACTAAGTTCCACCAAGATCAGATTTCTGAGTTATCTTTCAAAAAAACAACAATAACGAGAAATTTGACATAACAAAAAAAAGTTCATTAAAACTTCAGAATTTTTTTTTGGTTGGAACAACCGTATAGACGAAGGAAGAGTTTTGAAAGTTTCGATAATTATTCTGTCGAAAAACGGAACTTCTGATGTGCGACTAGGAGGATATTTATTTTAGGGGATGAAAATAAAGAGAAAATTCCATATAAGCTTCTGCACACATGTTTAAATTCGCCAAACAAAATTTTAAGGGTTTTTTTTATTTTTCCAATAATATCGTTACGAAATTTCGCACACAATAGTGCATCAGCATTCGCCTACTAGTTACTAAGTTCCACCAAGATCAGATTTATGAGTTATTCTAAAAAAAAACAACAATAACGAGAAATTTGACATAACAAAAAAAAGTTCATTTAAACTTCAGGAATTTTTTTTATTGTTCTAATGGCACCATCATCACCAAATTGTGCACAAAGTTTGGCCTCAGCCAAATTCTGAGTTATTCTGGAAATAACAACGATTCAGAGGAGAAAATCAGGAAATTTGACATATTTTTCCTCAATTTCTCCAGTACTTGAAGTCTGATCAAACTTCATAATTTGTTCAACGTACCAATGATTCAATCATCATTTTTCAACTGGCTTCTAATTTAAATCGTGAATGTCGGAAAAAACACTGACGAGGAAAATGATGAAATTTTACATATTGTTGTTTCAATATCTACCAAAATAGAATAGTCTCAGGTCTGTAAAAAAGCAGCAGGAAGCAGTAAATAATATTACCTACTTCTTTGCTGTGTTACCGGGAGGTCCGCTCCACCGAGCGTTAATTTCTTATCTTCAGATAAATGTAGAACGCTTCTGGCCCCTTATACTTTGGATTTATTACTTCTCCTTTGAAATCTAATATAGGTAATTTCGGACGCATTAAGTCAAATAGATATCCTAGGAATAATTATCCTAGCTCTCGAAGAGTTCTGATGAAGTATACCGTGATAATATATTGCTTGATGAATGGGAGGCTTTAGGCAAAAATCATAAATTTCACAGGCAGCATTTCCTAAAGAAAAGTTGCTGAATTGAAGCGAGTCTATCCGTGTTCAAGATATGTTTTGGATGAAAATAAATCAACGAGAAACATACTGTCAATACCGTGAAATTGTGAATTATTCAATGAGCATATAATTACTGCGTTCACTCGCCCAAGTGAATAAAAGGAAATATATGCGAGTTAAATACTAAACTTTGTCCACGGCTCCTTCGGTAAAATTGGAATAATTCTACATTTTGAACAACCTACGATAGAGTTGTCAGAATTGTCAATCGTTCATTCTCTGTGATTGCCGGAAATTGTCAAACTAACGAGAAACCGCAAAACTTCCACTTGATTTATGCATGGAGTGTATAATATCCATTATACACACCTATTATCCACGACTTGATTAATGTGTATTGTAATCGAAATTGATTCCTCACATAGGTCACATGTATTGTAATGTCATTTTCCTCCAACAAGAGCCATCGAAATATACAATATTCAATGGCCGTGGACAAAATAAATAAATTTTCTGGTGAAATAATCAATGCTCCACAATATTTTGCAGTATTCAACCCTATACAGGGTGATTCCGGAGGAGACCGTCACATTTTAGGATGAGTTTACACCAGTCAAGACAGTCTCGAAACAATGTTTGGTTTATGGTTGGGGGTCCCTGTTGAGAATATACAGGGTGATTCGTCCGATTCGACCGATTTTACTTTTATTGATAACTTTGGTATGGCTTATTCGATTTCAGAGGAATTTTCAGTGAAATACAATATTGATGAGGACATTCATTAATTTCAAAGTTTTTTCCAAAATAAGTGGTTGTTTCAGTAATAATTACAGGTTAATTGTGCAGGTTGAAAAAACACCCTGTACATCGCATTTCCAAAACTATGCTATTTGTTTACGATTCTACTATAATAAGTCATTATTTGAGAGTCTCTAATTTTTTTGGCACACTTCTAGTTTTCTGAGAAAATTCCATCAAAAAAGGCAATGTCCAAATTTCGCTCCAATCGATTCTACTTTTATTAATAACTTTGGTATGGCTCATTCAATTTTGATGAAATTTGCAGTGTAGAACAATTCGAACGAGTACATTCAATAATCGCAAAAGTCTCTCAAAATACAGGGTTGTAATTGTGATAATTTTGGAATTTCAGATTAATTGTGCAGTTGAAAAATAAACACCCTGTACATTGCTTTTCCAAACGTTTCTTATTCGTTTCAGATTCTACAATAATATGTCATCATTCAGAGGTTTTTAATTTCTTTGGCACACCTCCGGTTTTCCTAGAAAACATTTTTGAAGAGAAGAACGATCGAAATTTGGCTCACAAGCAGTGAGAGTATTCCGCCCGAGGTAGGAAAACTGTATTGTCCAAGGACGGAAAGCAGTTCTCAATTTCTAGAATATTCTTATCAAATTCCAAATTCATATTTAATTGCTAATATTTTGTATGAAATCATTCAATTCAGAATATATTTCGAATTTGAAAAGAATATTTTAGGAGTGAGGAACAACTTTGCATCTTTGGACGATACAGCTTTCCTACCGAGTGCAGAATACTCTCACAGCTTGTGAGCCAAATTTCGATAATGCTCTTTTTCGAAAATGTTTTCTAGAAAAACCGGAGGTGTGCCAAAACATTAAAAACCTCTGGATGATGACATATTATTGTAGAATCTGCAACGAATAAGAAAGTTTTGGAAAAGCAATGTACAGGGTGTTTTTTCTCAACTGTACAATTAATCTGAAATTTTGAAATTATCACGATTACAACACTGTATTTTAAGAGATTGTTGCGATTATTGAATGTACTCTTCCAGATTATTTTTCACTGCAAATTTCATCAAAATTGGATGAGCCATACCAAAGTTATCAATAAAAGTAGAATCGATTTTAGCGAAATTTCGACATTATCATTTTTTGAAAAAATTTTCTCGGAAAACTAGAAGTGTGCCAAAAAAATTAGAAACTCTCAAATAATGACTTATTATAGTACAATCGTAAACAGATAACGTAGTTTAGGAAACGCTATGTACAGGGTAGGGTGTTTTTTCAACCTGCACAATTAATCTGGATTTATCACAATAACAACAGCTTATTTTGAAAAAAAATTTGAAATCAATGAATGTGTTCAACACTATTGTACTACGCTGAAAATTTCATTGCAATCGAATGAGCCATACCAAAGTTATCAATTAAAGTAAAATCAGTCGAATCGGACAAATCACCCTGTATATTCTCAACAGAGACCCCTAACCATGAACCAAATAGTGTTCCGAGACTGTCTTGACTAGTGAAAACTTATCCCAAAATCTGACGGTCTCCTCCGGAATCACCCTGTTTACAACGCCCACTTACCTTGTTCTACCATTAAACGTACGAATAAACAGCAGAGTAAACTCACAATTGCCTCAGGTCTGCTCGCTTCAAACATATGGTCTCATTTTTCCGATTTCCATCATTGAGAGTCGATGCCGCTCGCTATATTTGATATATCGAGAAATACCTTCACCTGTATTAATTCTATTCATTTTGCCCGATAACGGAAAACACACGTAGGTGGGAATCGTGTGTCGAAGCTTTAGAACAATACAATTTCCTGGTGCTGAAACACACCCACGGTTCATAATTATGAATTAGGGACCCATTCAGCAAGACAGCTCTCACACGCTAGGGATCAATTATATCGTTTTCGATTGTCGGAGATATCGTATTCGAAGTTTAATTATTGATGATTTCGGTGATCAATGCGGTGAAATTCAAGTAAATATTGCTATGATACTGCCAGTGTATTGGCATTCCCGAATATATTTCAGCTTCAATGGATATTTGGGATTTGTGAACGTTGTTGCAAAATGGCGTAGGTGCTATCATAACGGCAATTTATCGACGAATTTTGACTTGAATGGGAAAATACAGGAGCAATGTATTTTCAATTCGAAATTTCCACTTTCAATGGGGGTTTTTCCTGAATTTGGGTTATTACTGCAACTGCAAATTTGAACATAATTATTATGGGTTTGATTCGTCATTTTCCCAAATTACCTTCAGAAAGTATTCAAAATCAGATTTCAAAATTGGGGTTTGGGATTTGCCAGGCATGCACGAAGTGACAACGGTGTTTAGTAGAATAGCTTTTTCTGCTATAGAATAATGAAATATTTATTCCTATTCTGTGATACACACGTGTTCTATATATACCAAATAATTTCTTTTTGCGATTGGTCAGTAATATGATAGTATGTGCTCTTATTTTTCTACTCCTTGGTCGTTGTCTTCTACTCTAACCAGATCGAAGTATAGGTATCTATGTTCTCCTAAGCAAAGTAACACATTTGACGTCCTTTTCTTTTCGAGAAAGCTAATTCGACGCTGCCATATCGTGCACTCAAGACAAATCCCTTTAAATGCATATCCCCATTTTTATTTTGCAGTTTTAGGTGAAAATATTGAAACTATATGTTCGAAATGTGATGTTCTAAAGGTTTTTATTGAAAATTACTGCATTTTCGTTTAAAGGAAAAACCCCATTAGTCCTCAAATGGACCCCATATAAGAATTCAATTCCGGATCGTTCACCATTTTGCAACCCCTTAAAATCGGCTCGCGCCAGTTCTGAATTGTGCTTATGTTACACTGATAATTATTTTTGTTATCTCAATTTACAATATGTTCTTGGTATTAAAATATTAATTTCACGAATATTATCGCCCTTCATGTTCGATATTACAAAAACAAGTTTCCTTCAGCGCATTGAATTTTTTATCGAGAAATTGTAGATATTCCTCAAGAAAAGTGTTACATGAACTGTGAGAGTCTCTTTCTCTTTGATTCGTAGGAATATTTCATGTGAAATAAGATGTTTGCAAAATGGCGAAAGAGCAATTCATAGACACGAATGAAAATTTAATTCAGTTTCGCACATCACTATCATTTCTACGTTATATCTTCATTCAAGCTGAAAATTTATTGACTTTAGTCGACGACATTCACAAGAATCTTTCTGTGCTAATCCTATGGATACTTGTGTAGTTGAAGGTTGAATTTTCCATAATTACATTGAATCATTAATCTTTCTGCATTTTCACTCCTAATTCAAGGAAATTTCTGTTTGAATCGAACGCTGAATTCGAAACTGTCCTTTGAATTCAAGAAAAGCAGTGCTGTTACAATTTATTCCTTGAAAATATCAAGTGAGGTGCTAGTTTGAATGCCACTGGTAGAACAAAGAAATTGATTTCAACACAAAACAACTTCGACACCTAGGAAAGTCATTCGAATATCGTCAGCCATTTGAAAACAATTATAAACGAAATATTTCTCGGCAAAAATCATTTAGCAAACTCATACAATTTTTGGATGCTCTATCATCGCCTTCCAAACTGAACCACCCTGGTTATCAACTACTGAAAATGAGCATAATTCTGACTTATTTTAATACGACACCTAATCGGTCATCCTTTCAAAATTGTATGATAGTTTTTTCTTGTACGTTCCCAATACACTCCTCCAGCATCACAGTTAAGTCACTCGGAGTTAGAGAGTCATCAGCAGAGAGGAGGGAAGATTATTCAAAAGAATTTGAAATAATGGAGGACCAATAATAGAACCTTGCAGCACTCCGAGTCAAATTCAAAGTTGATTCAACCAATAGAGCTCGATATCTATTCAAAAGACTAGAATCTACCAGAGATCATCAACATGAGAATCACCGCAGGCTTGCTGGCAAAGTTCCCGAAGAGCCGTCAGAAGCCGGGGCTAGAATTGAACCGCCAAATCCCGATACGGCAGATGGAGATTGCGCGACTCAGGTGTCGCATCCGGCGGTGCGGACGGCACGCAGCGGCGGCGCGCACAGCGAGCAGTTGCCGCCGGCCTATCGCAGACGTCGGAGCACGTGCTGCTCGTGCCCTTATCTCAAGCCAGATCTCGATCGAAGATATCGCGGTTTTCCGTGAATGAATGAGTAGTGCCGGGAGTTGTAAGTCGGGGGGTCATCGATTTTTAGGTTAGCAGAAACGGTGGGTTGAAATTAGTCGGTTATTGGTATGTTGGATGCTGAGCCAATTTTATGAGAATTCGATATGAGTTGAGAGGCTCAGAATTGTATGAGTTGGTAAGGCCTGAAGTCGAGCGTTCAACTCAAGTTGTCACTGAGGTTCTCGTTGTAGATTTGAAAATAATGAGAATTCAATATATATTTAATTGATGAAAGTGTGATAAACAAATTGATCTGATGATACTGCTTGCTCAAGGTTCGCGAGAACGAATCCAAATCAATGATAAAGACGATGTGGAGTACTGAAAAATTCATGAAAATGGTCGAAAATGCGATATATCTCTTTCACCCATTGAAGGAAGGTATACAGGTGATCTGATATTCGCGTTTCACCAACAGAACCATAGCAAGCAATGATATATCCATGTTGTTATAACGTATAGAGCCAGGAATATTTCCTCGGGTTATATCCTCGTATTTTGAGCATAATTTCCTTCAGTTACTATGAAGAAAATTTCAATGAGATACCTTGTATATACGGGGTGATTCTGAATTGAACGTGAACCTTAAAAGATTTGTTAGTTCGATTTATTTATTGACGTTTGAGCAATATTTAGGTATTGATAACCGAAAATCAATAGTTTCCAAGATATTTTAGTTCTTGTAGTTTTCGAAAGATTTACCACCTTGGTTCATGTTTCATAATTTTTTTCGTACGTTGGCCAAATTCGATTAGGCTTTTATGGTATCTTATTTATAAGATATTCAACCTGTGTGGTATAAATGTTAAAATGAATGAGTCAAACTAACAAGTCCTCTAAGATTCACGACAAGTTCGAAGTCACTCTGTATATTATGCACACTCTCGAGGATTTTTTCTAACTAAAGACCACTTCTGAATAGAAATGTTGTTGTTTGCCAACAGGAAAGAAGAAAATAAAAAGTCCACAAATATTGATATTTGAGAACCCACAATGAAATTCACGAAAGATAATACTAAACTTCCATTCCTATTCGGATATGGGCTTCAGCTAAAAAATATTCGAACTATCTCAAGAGTGTGTATAATATACGTAGCAATTACAAATTGGACGTGAATCTTGAAGGACGTGTTATTATGACGAATTCCTTTTAACATCTTAAGCAGCATAGTTGCACTTTCTCACGAATTAACACCTTTCTGAAAAAATGCCATAGAATATTTTAAAGTTTGGTCAAAGTACGAGAAAATCATGAAACATGAACTAAGGTGATTAATCTTTCGGAAACCACAGGAACTAAAATATCTTGGAAATTATTGTTGGGCTTAAATAATTTCAGAACTTTCGTAATAAAATACTTTTTCTTCAGTTACAATAATGCTTACTGAGATGCCCTGTATAC
Source organism: Myrrha octodecimguttata (assembly GCA_958510865.1). Classification (NCBI taxonomy): domain Eukaryota; kingdom Metazoa; phylum Arthropoda; class Insecta; order Coleoptera; family Coccinellidae; genus Myrrha; species Myrrha octodecimguttata. The sequence goes on from OY294059.1 coordinate 25,502,806, forward strand.
AACGTTTCTAATCGAATAATCAACTAATTGTAGGAATCCCTTTTCAATGGTTCATATTATATAGATATTATTCGTTGCATCTGACAAATAGTACCTATATAACTAGACAATTTTTCCCAAAATATAATTGTATTATAACAATAATTCATCACCTCCACACATAAGAAACATCAGGAGGATCTGACGCGTTCAAAAACCGAAGAAATTTATTAACTTAGTCAAAATCACAGTAACTATCTCGTCCAAAACTTTCTCTGAAAACCATAAAAACATACCAATGGCCCAAAAACTCATTTATATATCTACTCCATGAAATTATTGATCAAAATAATTGAAAAACGCTGCAAATTTTACACAAGGGTTTATTTTTTTCTCAGTTTAATAACCAATATTCCATTGATATCTTGAAAAACTCATATATTATGCATAACTCATTGGTTTCTCACAACACAGAAACCAATTCCATTAAATGATTCATGTGAACATTGAAATCTCAATTAATACACTTGTATAATTGAATAAAATTTCCACATGTAGAACGCTAACTGAGTAGCAAAATTTAAAATAATATTTTGAATGAGAAGAGACGTTCCACAGTCGTTTCACCTCTTTGAAAAACTAACTATTTTCCACAATTATTAAATTTCGTGTCGGTATTCTACAATTGAGAATGAACTTCAAATCAGATAGGGTTTTCCCTTTTTGAGATATTAGGGAAATAACCTCAATATTCGAAATGGTCACGAAATTTTTTGCCAATATCTGCACAAATAAATATAGGTCAAAACTGAAATTTGAAACACTGTTCCTCAATGTTGACTCTGAAACCTGTACCATGTATCCGAAAAAAAATGTTTAAAAAAAAATTCTCGCGAAATTTTGCGTTGAATCGAGTGTCTATATTTCACAATTAGTCATGATGTTTCAATCCAAACGCGTTCGTAGTTCTTGATACTGAGGAAATAAACTCAATCTTTCAAACTAACACAAACACGTAAAAAAAATTCGAGACTTTTCGCTAATATCAAATGTGTAGATGTGATTTCTACTAGGATTCAACTTTGTTCTGAAAAATATTAATGAAATGAAAAAAACTCAACCTTCTTGAGCAATTGATCTGAAAACATTTTTTTCCACAGCAGATATCCGATTCACTTGATTCACAAAGTATCCACCACACAAACTGAAAAACAAAAGCTATTTTCAATAACATTTCTGTACCAATTAAATATATCGTGAACCTCATAAGGTTGAATTCGAAAGAATAATTCTAGATTATAAATTTCGTTCGTTGTTATCGTCGTCAGATACACTCAACCAAGAGGGTGTCAAATCCGAAAATCTGTTTGATGTAAAGACGTGAAATTCAAACAAGTAGTTTGCTGACAACCAGATGATGATACATGCGGAATATTTTTGTCTACGCTATATCCCTTGTCCTAGGTCACGACCCGGCACAGACCCCATTCAGAACAGGTAGATAGATCATCGGCTCCTTACTTTAGTCTAAAGCTCCAACCCTCAGTATTAGATTCTCGACAATCGACAATTGATGAGATTTGCGGTTTGTTATTGATATTATGCATATTATATTCTTCAATTTGATTTGATGCTCATTATTTTTTATATTCACGCTTATTTCAAACTGTCAGTACGAAAGATTTTGAACTTCTATTGAAACCAGTAACGGATATCCACGTGTTGACGATAATCGTACTACGCAAACCGAAATTGATGGGAACCTCCGATCAACCGAATTTTTTGGAAATCTGCATTATTTTAAATTACGCTACTTAATTCGCGTTCTGCTTGTTAAAGTGTTATTCAGTTATAAAAGAGTATTTATTGAGATTTTAATGTTTCGAATGAATTTTTTCATGGAATTGGTTTTTGGGTTCTTAAAAACCAATGCTTCATGAATGAAATAAAAGTTTTACTGAAGATATAAATAAGCTTCATGAAGAAATAATATAATTTGATCCGATTTTCAGTAGTTATGTTCGTTATTGGGAGAGAAAACCCAAAAATATTTAATCTGAACTACTACGATTATGAAATTGTCAAGAACATCGATGGGGCATTTGCAAATTGTGTTTATTAAATAATAACGCATTTATTAAAAATTTCTCGATATGTGTTGAAAATTTGGTAATCAATATTTTCATCTACTTTTAGATGTATGATTCTGGATGAAAAGTAAACCGATTATTCCAGTGAATTCCAATCTTAGATCCGATTGCGATGATGTCATTTTCGACATTTTTGGAAATTTGCAGCGTTTTTCTTTATAACTCAGGAACCACTAGTCGGAAATCATCCGGGTAAAATTTTTTTGGTTCAGTTTTGCAACAGTAATCAACGTTCAGAGTTTCATGAAAATTTGGTAGTAAGTTTTCGAGAAATAATTTTTTTCCCCCCAAACCCCCATTTTGAGCCCTTAAGGTACACCGATTCTGCTGAAAAGCTTGGAGGATTAATCCCAAGCGACACACAATTTTTCTACCAAGTTTCACTGATTTCCGCTCAGTACTTCCTGAGAGAAGTCCCGGACAACGGATTTTTTTTATTAGTTTATTCAAATCTACATACTCCAAAACGTAAACTGTGAAATTTTCAGCGGGCGTTAAAATTTTTTTCTTGTTGGTGGATCACTAAGGTTTATTATTTGATTTTATCAAATAATAAACCAAAAACACACATATATTATATATAGGCTAATGATTCTTTCTGTGAAATCCATATTGTTCCTATGAGAAAAGAATGACAAATCGAAGTATGACATACTTCTTCCATTTCATTCGAGTTAAAATCCGATGATTCAATGAATACCATTCAAACAGAGTCCTTGGACTGATATAATGGAAATTCGATATATCCGTAGGGAAAATAGGATGAAAGATGCAAAGTTTGGCTCAATGTCATATGGAAGAGACGACCTTCCGTGTTTTGAATTTCTCCAGTTCCCCGAAGTTCTCCAGTTTATGGAACAATGCATTTCCATTTTATCTTCCGATGCATGTAAGCATAGAAATGGTTTCAGACTACGGATTCTGTTACGATCCCATACGAACTTCAAGGACGAACTCCTCATTCCTGATAAGTTGTTTGGAAGAATTACATATTTCCATGAAATGACTGATGGAATTAGTTTATTTACTGCGGAATAAAGTTCGAAAATATAACGCAAATAGCCTTGGTTGAAAAATGACTACATGGAGATGTATGCAAATTTTAAAAGGGATTTAATGATAACATTTCGGTTTCAAAAATTTTGGCAATTCTTCTTTGCGGTTGTGATCACTACTTCACAATCAACCACAGAGTTCTAATTCGGACGGATCATAAATTTCAAGTTATTAGTGTTTTGACCTGAATTGGTTTATTCAGGTGTATTGGGGTTTCAATAATAGTAATAACCCCGTATGGTTGAATTAATCGCACTTGATTAATTCTGTCGTTATCAAAATGAAGACACGACCGACGAATATTTTCTGATCTTTATCAGAAATGTTGATGCTTCTAAAATACGCAGATCATTGAAGAACTTATTGACCAGTTGATCAATATCGTTGCACTTATGACACGAAGATGTTGTTAAGGTGTATTAAAAACGCACTTTTAACAAGTAACAAAAATGTATTTTCTTGTATCTGTATTAGATAACAAGACCGAAATGGTATGCAAGTGATTTGCACAATAGAATCTTCCTTCTATATCTTATTTGATAGCAAGGTCGAAGCGACTTTCAAGTGAGAAGTTACTATTTTTACAATACAAAAATTAACGTAAAGTCTTGTTTGTAAATTCGAAAGCGAATTGTTATTTACTGTACAACGGTCAAATGAATAGTGTCTAAAAACTAACTAAACCCAAATTAAGAAAATTTCCTTCTTCACATTTTAGAGGGAGAATATAAATTTTGATTGGTTTTTTGAATTGAGCGACGCCCTTGTAAGATCCGAAAAAACACCTCGGATTGGCTGGTGCAAAAGAGAGAGCACAAATGTGTGAAGGAAATTTCCCTAAATGGCCTAATAAGATAAATTCTATAAACTGTCACATACTGTTTCTAGAGTATGCCACCCATCACGCTCCGATTCCTGGAATGCTAAGAGCTTGAATTCTATCTGGGTGTTTTCTGTCATACAAAATTATACTTTATTGTTGGCTTGAGATAAAATGTTCTTAAAGCCGGTGTCAATTGAATTAAACCAAAAATATTGAATTTCGAGCAGATTCCTGAGAGCCAAAAGAATTCAAACTCTCACGTTGCAGAAGCAACAATTAGGTTTGTTCGTGGAAACGATATAAAAATTCAACTGAGAATAGAACTAGGCCTTCAGGCAGTCATACCCATTCGATATTTCATAATTGACATTTTGGGTGGAAGTTGAAAGATCAAAATAACAAGTGAGCTTCTTTCCATCACGATATTTATTTGCGATATCGAGTATATTCAATTCAAATCACAAAATTGACGCTGATCAAAATATACCGTCCCTTTCGCCATTTTGCAGGCATCTAAAACCCTGTGGTTAATATTTCTTACAGAGTTATTAAAGTTAGAGTAAAAAGCTCACCTCTCTCAAGAAGTCATGAAAATACATGAACTTCTGCCTAAGAGGTCAACCTGGGTGTTTTCATTATTCGTAATTGAGGTGATAATTGGAATATCCAATATTACAATCGGATCGAAGTCAAAAACGGAAGGAATGTATTTTTTTCTTAGTTTATTTTCATTTCGATGGTATTCCATTCAAATTTCAACGTAGAATTTGAATATGCCAGTATGTGCATTAGTTCACATGAGAAAGTGTCGTCTATTTCCGCTCAAACCGGAAAATACAGATCTTTTTTGGGAATGAGCACGGTTCCTCACTACAACTTTTCAACTCTAAGAAATAGAGAAAAATAAAAGGCATATTCACTAATTCCTATAAGTGCATCTCTATCCTCTATCGTCTTTTTTATTCGAGTTGTTAGCCACCCCTTATTCCTTAAAGTGTTTTCTTTTATTGTCTTTTGTTTTCGAGTTATTAGCCAAAATCAACATTTGAACAATATCAACTTTGGTCATTATCTACATTCCTGTTTGGGATATGTCACGGAAACATTATTCAGTGCTTGTGAGCTATTCAGTGGCTAGCAATGATTTCCGTCAATGGATTTCCTCAATGACATAAAACAAAAATAACATAATCACAAGGACGAATATCCGTCGATAAATCAACAAATATTCCCCCCTGATCACCTACACCGAAGAAGCGGATCCAAGTAGAATGACTAAAGCTGTTTCACAATTGTCATTGATCGTCAGGTCAACTTAACTTGGATAAATCGCAGAGAGTTCTCTCGATAACATAAAGTTGTGCATATTATTGTTGAAACAACACTTTATTACAACCAAAGAATATCACCAATTTTTTCCGTTACAAAAAATATCAGTTATAACGAATTTAATCCAATATATCAATTCCGAATCGAGTAAGAATGGCCCTCTTGATCATTTCAGGTCCCAGGTGAATCGTTCTCGAATCTGAATGCTACAATTACCCCTTACAATACAACCTCTAGGTTAGTTTCCGTGTTTCATTGGGTAAATGCGATGAATTATTAACAATTCGGGTACACGAACTACTAATTGTGTGGACTAGGATCGATACCTCAAACGGAAATTACGTTATGTATGAATCAAATGATTCTCAATTGAAACGTTTCCTTCGAATGATGGTTTCAACCAGATACACACTTGATTTTCATGTGGATATCCAGTTACTTCCACCTTTAGATTATACACAATTTCAAGCTTGTCCATTTTATATTGAAAATTCCTTAATTATCAAATTGATAGATGAAATATAAGAAATCGCTAGATGGCTTGAGTACAACTCTAGATTATAAGGGAAGTCTAGTCCATAGAAATGGAGGTATATCCTCTATGTATGTAGTCTGATCACTAAATAGAAAACTGTCTGAGTAGCCCAGGAAATTGAGAGATTTTCCAAGATGCTTAAGTACTGGGTTCAAATCCCGGGTATTTCCATGGATGTTGTGTAAGTTTGGGGTGAAGGTATATGTTCCTGTGTCTTGAAAATTCAAATTGTTCATAAAGTATGGTATGAATGTGAATAAATGTAATTGTGAAAAATATATGAAAGGTTTCGTGACTGGGCACATAACCACTGGTTGAAACCCAATAAGAGTGAGTGAATAAACAAAATAGATAAATCTTTCTATGTATTCGTTGGTCCGAATGTGGGGAACCGGAAAAACAGGTAAATTTCTCAGATTTTAATAAGATTTTATTGCATTCAACGTCGAATATCCTCGAAAACTGTGCAAGTATAAGGAGAAATTTTGTGTTCTAAAATTGTTGAGATTCCCATAATGACTTATAATGAACTTAATCTACATTCCTCATGCTAATTTTCTCTAGTTTTGTGATCATTTATGGCCCATAATTAAGGAACTGTTTCGAGTAGGATGGAAATGGTTTCTGAACGGTATGTATCATAGTAATAGAGCCAGAATTCATTCCGTTCAAAATAAGCATGACAAAACTACAAAAGGAAGACAAATTTTCCTCGAAATTTCAACAACCTGTTTCATTTTGCCGGGGCCAAAATGGATTTTTTTGATGATATGACTATATGTTTGAAATTAATGAGTAACTCAAAGACTCAGTCTGTTTATAATTCTTATTGTATTGGCCTTCACTTGACTAGAAATCGATTGTAAATTTATTGAAAGGCATAAGTGGTCCATTTCTAATTCTGTACATATGATTCTTTTCACTGCACTGTAGTTTCTTCAGATGCTGAGCTGAAACTGAAACTATTCTATATGAATAAATATTACAGATAAAGAGATGTTTACTACTGCTCAGACATGAAAAAATCAATCAGGCTCCTAGCCGAATAGGTTCAACAATGGTGAATTCCTCAAATGGTTTATCTCTAGTGCCTCCAATAAATTCAACTTCTGCCCTTAGTTCCCTATGTGTAGAATCTTGAAATTTTCGTCGACCTCGTGTTTTTCTCATGAGAGGAATGCATGCACAAGCATGCATTCCTCTCATGAGCTGTGATACAAATCCAAGCTGATGAAAGTTATTTTTAATTCTCATTGTAGATTGAGCACATTCACATGTGCTTTTTGGTAATTGAATGTTGTACTTGTCGCATATTTTTTCACCATGTATCTTTGAAACGAAGCGGTTATTCTGAAATCATCAGAAAACAAAATATCCTTAAAAACCACCCTTCAAATCTATGCCGCATATTTGCCAAAAACCCTGTATAGAAAGATTACACACCTTTCGAAACAGTTGCAACGAAGCACCTGATGAAACTACAACATTGTGAAAGGGATCATAGTTTATAATGAAGTAGAAATCAACCACATCTAATGCATTATAATTCTCAATTGAAACGTTTCGTCGAAGGATCGGTTCAACCAGAAAGCAGGGTTGGAAAGCAGAGATTATCATGTCGGATATATAAAACAAACTGAAGGGGTAAGTTACACATAAAACAGAATAACTCAACTCTCCAATTAACCAGAGAAAGGGAAATGGCGGAAAATCGGATAGAATCCATTCGAGAGGCGCAAAAGCGTGGGATATGCCCGGAAAACACCGGTGAATTACGTATCCTTTCAGTAACACTTTTGATATTCAGTATCTGCCTGAACGAGAGAGATGAAATCTATATTTTTGCACCGTGTTATGGATTCTCGGCAGTGGAGATTCCCATTTCTGCGAAAGTATTTTCATGAGAAAAGATTTTCCAAGAGAAACTTCAACAATTCTAATTCCATTGTGAACGAAAAGAGTGAAACCCCTATCGCACAGTGTTCTTATGATAAGCTTCATGGTAGTCCCTTCATCTAAGCTTCTGTCGAAGCTGAAGCATCTGGGTATTAGTGGGCCAGGTCAGCATTGGAATTGGTACGATCCTATTTGAATTATTGATATCAAATTGTGGAGATCGATGGCAAGAAGAAGAATTACTTCAGGTGTACCCCAAGGATCTGTGCCCGGACTAATTTTATTATTTATATTGACGATCTGCTATATAACATCAGCTCTGATGTGAAGAAAATTATAGTCGATGGAAAAACTACTATAGGAAAAGGCAGAAACAACTACCAAGGAGGCGGTTAGGTGGTTCAGCAGAAACGACATGATAGCAAATCCTGAAAAAAAAAACAGAAAATGATTGTCACCACAGAGAACATAGAGCACACAAGTTTCAATGGCCTGAAAATGCATAACAAACTTCTACACCAATCAACATCGCTTTGTGTTGCGGTGACGGCCGACTACGTATACACAATAACTTCCGAAAGAAACAACTTAGAAACTCGATATTTGTAGGGAAGGTTTGGACCTTGATTACGAAGGCCGAATTCGTGAATGGGTAAAACCCACCCAATGATTTTCAGATATACCCATTCAAAATTTTATTTTCCCAATATTTCCAAAAAAACAGATCAGATCGAATTGGACTACAGTACTTCATCGGAAAATTACAGTTCGAAGGTTCATACAGAATTTAATGAGGATGATATGATAAGAAAATCACAGCATTTTTTTTTCAAATTGTTCTGATTACACGATCATCACGAAATTTTGCATAAAGTTGTCTTTCAGCATCTTTAAACTAGCTGCAAAGTTTTATCATGATTGAATCAGTATTGCACGAGTTATACCGAAAAAAACAACGATATCGAGATAAAAACCTCGAAATTTGACATATTTTTTCCCGATATCTCCAAAACTTATAATCGTATCGAACTGAAGTTTGGTATACTGCTGTGAAATATGAAGCTCAAAGTTCCAATGGTATATTTTTACTGACAGTTCAATTCTGACAAAATTAGGCTCAAAGTTGCGCGTCGTTATAGTCCAACTAATTGCAAAGTTTGAATTCAATCGCTCAAGTAGTTTCTGAGATAAAAAATAAATAACTTCAAAATTTCAAGTGGCTATAACTCCGAAACTATTCGACCGATTTGGCCCATTAATGAACTTAACAGCGGCATTCCAATGCGTGACCTACCCTGAAAGTTTCAAGTTGCTAGCTCACTCCGTGCGCCCATTATCGTGGTGATCGCCGGCCGGACAGAATCGATTTTGACACCGGATTCGTCATCAGTGAGACCAATCTAGGCGTTTGAGACCATTTTCGGCTCAATCATAGAAAATTACAGACATTTGGACAAAAGAATAGCACGCTGTACCCCTAGAACTTGCGCGCAAAAATAGGAAATTTGACATATTTTTCCCAATATCTCCTAAAGTTGGATCCAGATCGAAGTGAAATTTGGAAAACCGTTGTGAAATTTAGATTTGTGGATCTGAGCAGGAGTTTGTCAGCATCTCATAAATAGTTCCCGTAGAGAAAACTACCAAGATTCAATCCACTCAATAGTTCCTGAGATAATGACGAAATAATTTTAATGGTGAAATAACAACTTCGAAATCATTCAGCTGATTTGGTCCATTAACGAAATTAACGGCCGAATTCAAGATCTGCTAGATCTGTCCGTTAGTGGCACCGGAATGACGTCTGGACAGAATCGATATTGAAACCGGATTCTTCATCATTGAGTCCAACCTAGTCGTTTGAGACCATTTTCGGGAAAAAAATCGAAAACAACAGGTATTCTGATAAAATGATAGCATCATTTTCCCTAAAACATGCGGTCGAAAAATTGACTGATTGACTCAAAATTACAAGAAGAAGAGCCTCAAATACTAAAAGGATCAAGGGATAAGTATTGTTCGAAAAAGTTCAAAAAGCACTGCCGTGAAGGCAGCAACTTTTGCGCGCATGTTCAATGTAGATGACCGCTTCAGCAACGAATTTGAACGTGCGCGCGTACCAAATTTCGAGAATTGAATGTAATCAACAAGATGTCAAAGCTGATCCCACGTTGCCAGAATGATAAAGATCGACTCCAGTGCGAGCCCTGAATGATGATCGTCGTCTTCTCGACGAGATATTTCGATTTGCATTAAATTTTTTTTTCGAGGCTTATGCCTTTTGTCAGACGGTTTGTATCCGAGCGAGATGCCGATGATTTACGACTTGTTCCTGATTCCTCAATCGAATAACAATCTAATTCGAGGACCTCAACCTATTGTTGGGAAGTTGGGATGCTTCTCGATAAAACATCCTATTTTTGCGCGCATGTTCTAGGGGAACAGCGTGCTATCGTTTTGATCAAATGTCTGTAATTTTGGATGATTGAGCCGAAAATGGTCTCAATCGACTAGGTTGGACTCACTGATGACGAATCCGGTGTCAAAATCGATTCTGTCCGGCCGGCCGGCCGTAGACACGATAACTGTCGAACGAAGTGAGCTAGCGACTTGAAACTTTCAGGGTAGGTCGCGCATTGGAATGCCGCGGTTGAGTTCGTTAATGGGCCAAATCGATCGAACAGTTTCGGAGTTATAGGCATTTGAAGTTTTGAAGTTATTTATTTTTTATTTCAGAAACTACTTGAGCGATTGGATTCAAACTTGGCAGTTTGGTGGAGTATAACGACGCGCAACTTTGAGCCAAATTTCGTCAAGATCATATCGTCAATAAATTTTAAAAAAAATTTTTTTCGAAATTTTTTTACAAAAAAATTTTTTTTTCGGAAACCATTCATCATATCCAAAAAAAGTTATACTCACACTTTGACATTCTAATTTCACAGCAGTTTACTAAATTTCAGCTCGATACGATCATAAGTTTTGGAGATATCGGGAAAAAATATGTCAAATTTCGATGTTTTCTTCTCGATATCGTTGATTTTTTCGGTATTACTCGAGAAATACTGATTCAGTCCTGATTAAACTTCACAGCTAGTTTTAAGATGCTAAAAGACAACTTTATGCAAAATTTCGTGATAATCGTGTTATTAGAACAATTTGAAAAAAAAAATTTATATGATTTTCTCATCATATCATCCTCATTAAATTCTGTATGAAACTTCGAACTGTTATTTTCGATGAAGTACTGAATTTCAATTCGATCTGATCTGTATTTTTGGAAACATTGGAAAAATAAAATTTTGATTGGGTATATCTACGGAATCATTGGGCGGATTTTACCCATTCACGAATTCGACCTTCGTAATTAAGCCCCAAACCTACTCTACAAATATCGAGTTTCTAAGTCGTTTCTTCCGGAAGTTATTGTGTTTACGGTCAGCCTAACGGCCGACTGCGTAAACACAATAACTTCCGAAAGAAACAACTTAGAAAATCGATATTTGTAGAGAAGGTTTGGACCTTAATTACGAAGGCCGAATTCGTGAATGGGTAAAATCCACCCAATGATTCCGTAGATATACCCAATCAAAATTTTATTTTTCCAAATTTCCAAAAATACAGACCAGATCGAATTGAAATCCAGTACTTCATCGAAAATAACAGTTCGAAGTTTCATACAGAATTTAATGAGGATGATATGATGAGAAAATCATATAAATTTTTTTTTTCAAATTGTTCTAATAACACGATTATCACGAAATTTTGCATAAAGTTGTCTTTTAGCATCTTAAAACTAGCTGTGAAGTTTAATCAGGACTGAATCAGTATTTCTCGAGTAATACCGAAAAAATCTACGATATCGAGAAGAAAACATCGAAATTTGACATATTTTTTCCCGATATCTCCAAAACTTATGATCGTATCGAGCTGAAATTTAGTAAACTGCTGTGAAATTAGAAGGTCAAAGTGTGAGTATAACTTTTTTTGGATATGATGAATGGTTTCCGAAAAAAAAATTTTTTTGTAAAAAAATTTCGAAAAAAATTTTTTTTAAAATTTATTGACGATATGATCTTGACGAAATTTGGCTCAAAGTTGCGCGTCGTTATACTCCACCAAACTGCCAAGTTTGAATCCAATCGCTCAAGTAGTTTCTGAAATAAAAAATAAATAACTTCAAAACTTCAAATGCCTATAACTCCGAAACTGTTCGATCGATTTGGCCCATTAACGAACTCAACCGCGGCATTCCAATGCGCGACCTACCCTGAAAGTTTCAAGTCGCTAGCTCACTTCGTTCGACAGTTATCGTGTCTACGGCCGGCCGGCCGGCCGGACAGAATCGATTTTGACACCGGATTCGTCATCAGTGAGTCCAACCTAGTCGATTGAGACCATTTTCGGCTCAATCATCCAAAATTACAGACATTTGATCAAAACGATAGCACGCTGTTCCCCTAGAACATGCGCGCAAAAATAGGATGTTTTATCGAGAAGCATCCCAACTTCCCAACAATAGGTTGAGGTCCTCGAATTAGATTGTTATTCGATTGAGGAATCAGGAACAAGTCGTAAATCATCGGCATCTCGCTCGGATACAAACCGTCTGACAAAAGGCATAAGCCTCGAAAAAAAAATTTAATGCAAATCGAAATATCTCGTCGAGAAGACGACGATCATCATTCAGGGCTCGCACTGGAGTCGATCTTTATCATTCTGGCAACGTGGGATCAGCTTTGACATCTTGTTGATTACATTCAATTCTCGTGTAATTCGCGTCAAGCTCGAAGAAACGAATGGCCGGTTTCCGGAACTCCCTGGAATCCGGATTATTTTTGATTGTGCTGAATAACATTTCGAGAAGGAAAATTGTGCCCTTCTGTTTTGAAGGGATATCGACGTTGATTCGAACTTTTTGCGCGCATGTTCTAGGGGAACAGCGTGCTATCGTTTTGTCCAAATGTCTGTAATTTTCGATGATTAAAATAAAATCTTGAATGGGTATATCTGCGGCATCATTGGGTGGATTTTACCCATTCACTAACTAAGGTCCAAACCTTCTCTACAGATATCGAGTTTCTTAGTTGTTTCTTTCGGAAGTTATTGTGTTGACGCAGTCGGCCGTTATCCATCGAAAATTTTTTCCGCAAAATCCAAAATTACACATCTGATCGAAATTAAATCCTGTAGAGAATTGGGAGAAAGATAAGCCAAATAATTCAACAGAAACTGAAGCTACGTTGGACTCGATCAATAACTGGATGGGTGACCACTCCGACGAATTTAAATGAGCGCGTGAAATGTCGCTATTTCACGTTGGTGGTTTTCTATAATTCTCTCTTTCTTTCTTTCTCCCTCTCTCTCTCTCTTTCGTTCTCTCCCAAATTATTTCCTTCATTCTCTCTCATATTCACTCTCTCATTCTCTCGATCTCTCTTTTTTCTCCAGACATATTTTCGTGATATTTCAATAATTTGAATAGGAGTAAATGAAGTAAAATATACTCCATTCACTTCTATAAACTATCCCGGTTGGCCATGATTTAGGTCTATCAAGTTTTTTAATTCAAAACTGACGCCCTCTTGAAATATCGGCAATGTCAAAATAATTCTTAGCGACATTATCAAATGGCAATGCCAATATTGCCAATTTCTACTCCGAATCTCAACATAATCATCACTCTTGGAAACTAAAAATGCCGAAGGTAGTTTTGATGAAGCAGAGACAAAGTATCAGGAAGTGCTATATAGAATTGAATCTGCTTTTGCTGATAGTAACCCTGATAATTTGGAATCAATAATTTATTACAAGTTATCCAACATTTCAGACGTATGTAAGTGAAAACCCAGTGTATCGTTCACATAGATTCCCAAGAACTTTGTGAATTGAGTTAGTTCTTTTAAGGTGGCACAGGTTTTGTAGTACTACTACATTTTTATACTTGAGTATTTCAAGTTGTGCAACAAGGTATTTAAATTTCTTCTGTAGACTCATTTTTTGAGATTTTTGAAAAGTAGGTAATTCCATAGGTTTGTCTGTTCGTTTAGAAGTTTTACTGCGGAGTTATTCGACTACTCTAATTTTTTTTCGAATGAACTATCACAATGTAACGAACTAGCCTCTCCATTATTCTTCAGTGAAATTTCTTCACTCGATTCTTGATTTCCGTACAAGAAAATAGCATAACTGAATCTTACCACCATGTTTATATACGTGAAATATTTCCAGTTTTAACAGAGGAAAAAGTCTTTGGAATTATTCAATTCACATACATTTCCTCAAATTCATTATTTTCGCTAAGTAGATTCACATTTTGAAAAATACGTAATTACTAGGACCTCTATGTAGAGAGGCGTTGTTTAGTTAACTGACTGGAAAATTACTATAACCTAACATTTTCAAAATATACACGGTGAAATGTGTCAGAATGTCATGGCCAACCGGGATAGTTTATAAAAATGAATGGAGTATAGGTTTCATTCCATCAAGCAAGTAATAAGCTATGCTATCAAATTCATGATGCCGTTTTAAAATAACGGATTCTAGATACCTCCCCGACGGCATTAAAACGTGTAGTACATACTGATGGCCGAAATCCAAATAACTGTTCCCATTTTCGCGTAACGAGTTCCGTCAGAACTTTAAACGACCGCAACAGGAAAATTCTGGAGAATTTGCACACATATTTCAACGTTTTCTCTTCCTCCGCGTTCCATATGTTTTTCTCTTCTTTTATTCATAAGGACGAATGAAATTCGGATAGTATGACCGTAAAACTGGATGGAAATGGGAAATTTTCAGGAAAGTGCAAATATCCATGCCACCTGTCACGGACACATATGTGTGGATGAAGTGTAGTTCCTGATGTTGCTGAAGGAAATGCAACATTTTTTTGCGCGGATGTTCTGGGAAACTGCGTGCTATAGTATTGAGAATGGAAAAACTTCAGATTTACAGCGTACGTTACGTATCCGAATGAGCCAGATAGGTCAAACAGTTTAGGAGTTATACACACTTGAACTTTTGAGGATTTTCCGCAATATCTCAGGGACTAATTATCCTTTCAGATTGAAAGTTAGTTATTGGTAGTAGAACCGATGCACAACTGCTTAAATTGAACAAAAATTTTCCAAAAAATTTCCCGAATATTTTTTTTCGGAAACTATTCATCAAATTTCAGCGGAATTTCGCAATTATCTTGAACTCATTATTATACAACAGTGTACCAAGTTTCAGTTGACCGCTTCCATTGCTAATTCTTACTTTTACAGGATGTCCCAAAATAGGACCGGTTATTTTTATTGATAACTCTTTCACCTTCCATCATTTTACAAGTTATACATCAAATTCATGAGTATCGATTAAAGTTTATTTTTGGAGGATTTCGCATCATTGTTAGGTTTTTAATGGGTTTTCATTCCCAGAACTATTAAAAATTAAATAAAATTGTTTTTTTTCAGGAAAAATGCCCTTGCGGATTGCAGTATCAAACTATTTGTTAAGGGCAGTTTCTGGCAAAACAGATTGCCTAATGAATATTTCTGGAATAATACAAACAATAAAGAAAGAGAACTGTGAAGTTTCAGAGTACAAACCTGACAATTTCTTCAGACAAATTAGAAAATTTCAAGAATTATTTTTTTTGAATTTTCGATTCTGATTTGTCTGATGAAAGGGTCAGACTCTGAAACGTCACAGTTCTCGTTCTTTATCGTTTGTATTGTTCCAGAACTATTCATTAGGCAAGTCTCTATTGAGAATATACAGGGTGATTTGTCTGATTCGACCGATTTTACTTTTATTGATAACTTTTCCATGGCTCATTCGATTTTAATGAAATTTTCAGCGAAGTATAATATTGATGACCACATTTAGTAATTCTAAATTTTTTTCAAAATAAGCTGTTGTTATTGTGATAATTCCAGATTAATTATGCAGCTTGAAAAAACACCCTGTACATCCTGTTTCCGAAACTACGCTATCTGTTTACGATTCTACTATGATAATTCATTATTTGAGGATTTCTACTTTTTTGGTAAACTTCGAGTTTTCCGAGAAAATTTCGTCAAAAAAGACAATGTCGAAATTTCGCTCCAATCGATTCTACTTTTATTGATAACTTTGGTAAAGCTTGTCCAATTTTGATGAAATTTGCAGTATAGAACAATCTGAATCAGTACATTCAATAATCGCAATTGTCTTCCAAAATACAGGGTTGTAATTGTGATAATTTCAGAATTTCAGATTTATTGTGCAGTTGAAAAAAAACATCCTGTACATTGCTTTTCCAAAACTTCCTTATTAACTTCAGATCCTACAATAATGTCATTATTCAGAGGTTTTTAATTTCTCTGACACACCACCGGTTTTCCGAGAAAAAATGTTTGAAGAAGAGCCTAATCGAAATTTTCGACATTGTCTTTCATTGAAAAAAATTTCTCGGAGAACAAGAAGTGTGCCAAAAAAATTGAAAACTCTCAAATAATGACTTATTAAAGTAGAATCGTTAACAGATAGAGTAGTTTAGGAAACGCGATGTACAGGGTGTTTTTTCAATCTGCACAATTTATCTGAAATTATTCCAATAACAACCGCTTATTTTGAAAAAAAATTAGAATTAATGAATGTGCTCATCAATATTGTACTGCAAATTTCATCAAAATCGAATAAGCCATACCAAAGTTATCAATAAAAGTAAAATCGGTCGAATCGTACAAATCACCCTATACCATAAACCAAACATTGTTCCGAGACTGTCTTGACTAAGTGTGAACTTATCCCAAAATCTGACGGTCTCCTCCAAAATCACCCTGTATATATATTTTATATATTATGTGTTCAAATTAAGACTTTGTTATTTTTATAGGAGAGGAATTGTCTTTAATAATTCAATCCTGCAATTCTGCATGATTCTGTAGAAAAATAAATCTTGTCATTTAATTTCAATAGTTCTGTTCCAGATCTCGAGAGTAAAAACCCAGAAAACACCTGGAAATTAATGAAATATCCTCCCAAAATAAGCTCCAATCGATACTTTCGAGAAAACTCATTTTCCATTAACTGAATAATGTATGGAACTCGATTAAAATACTTGTTATAAATATATATTAAAAAATATATGTTTTGAAAACATGTATCAAGAGATTAATTCGCATTTCTGATTCAATATATTGAATCATCATAACTCCAATTCGTCGAAATGAATTCATTTTCAGATAATATTGAAAATACCGTATGGTACATTTGGAAGAACAAAAACAGCTCAGATTTGATTCGTTTTGTTATGATATTTGGGAATTTTCGCTTATCGTTCAGAATTACTATGGTTGATTTCCCGATACCGGCATCTATTGGACAAAACTGAAGTAGAACGTATATCGCTGTATTTCGACGATATTCGGACCGCTTTTCGGGCCAAATATGTCTCATAGTACCGACCCTGTATAATTGGCATCCAAAGATACGATTCGGATCTCGGCAGTAACTGCCTGGCAGTCGCTGCCGGGTCGCGACTGCCAGGCAGTTACTGCCGAAATCCGACTCATACCTTAAAAAATACCATTTAATTGACCAACTACAGCAATATTCAAATCCTCACCTTCTTTCTACATTTCAGCAGTAGTATCCTTTCAAATCCAATCAAATCGCCTCAATTTTTCCATTGCATCCCAATTCGAGTTCCTCGACATTTTCCATCGTTACGTTTAAAATCCCATCAGGGTCCTTTTTGTCATTCGAAAATAACACATTCAACCTAACTGGATTTCGTCAGAATCGATATCCACCCCCGTCTGTCCAAATTGGGAGAGTTAAGTGTGCATGACCACCGCCTACTTGGGGGTTTCCTATGCGGGGTCACGTGTCTACATCGAGTGGTAAAATTTTATGTTTTCCGAAAGAGACAGTTTGGTGAAGCAGTGACCCATTGCCTAACGAGTTTCTCGAATTTGCTGAGAGGTTCATTGGCGTGACGTGGACAAGAGATCAGGTCATCTCGAAATGTACGAAAAGTCTTCGGTACTATTGTTATTATAGTTTAGTGACCTAGCTTCCTCTAGGAAATTTCTTAGTAGCTATTTGCTTGTACGAGTAAGGAGATCCAGTATATTTTTGCAAACTTTATCTCACTCTTCCTTCGCTACGTCAGGAACAACACTTTTAATTTTTATATTATGGGTATGGTTCGTATATATTCTTGGTTACTATGGTTAGTAACCTGATGGGCTGACACTCAGGTGCCTTATATGTCACATGAAAAACGCTACTAATCTGTGATATACGGATCATACCCTATATTGAACAAAGAATAGACTAGGCTTTAGTGGGATGCAGCTCAGCCTCACTGACATTTTTGTTTATATCGTGAGTCAGTTAGCTTGGAGATATTTCAGGAATGAAAAAATCCTATGAAGTACTGACTGAATCTCAGTTTTGCCTTTCTCGACATATTAAATGAGCCGAAAGACATACAACTATAGAACTGACTGAATAGTTAATTGGTGTTGCAAAATTGTCCAAATTTATGCGAAAAATAACCCAGGTGAAATTGAAACTGGTGGGTTTCCCTAATTCTGCAAAAAGGTGGAGAATCCAGGATGAGTCCCTCATTAAATCAGTTATAGGAATTTTCAAAAATGCTCAAAACTTATGAGAAAAGATGTGTTGAAGCTCCTTTATCAGGTCCATCCTTTCATTCAATTCCTGAGAACTACTTATTTCGTTTTAACTTGCGAGAGAACTATCGAATGATAGATTATTTTTTGTGATGCAAATTGGTGAGAGATTCGGGACGGATTTCTGGCTTAGATCAATTTACCAATCTTTTGAAAATACTTATAGACCTTGGAAAAAGACATGTAATTGCGTATTGGTTACTTGAATCTATTCATTCGATCAGAAACAAATACAGGTTAGTTTTTCTACCTCTGTGAAATGGTGATGGAAACGGAAAAGTTATCTCACTGAATGGATTATGGGAATTTTTTGAGAATCCATGAAATAGGGCATGCAAAAATGTATTGGTTAGTTTATTTTATCCATTCCATTTCAAAGAATTCGAAATTTCGCTGACTTTGCAAAAAAACCAATAAGAGATCTATTTAGCTCAGTTTTTCTGGTGCTGCGAATGGCGAATAGATTCCACACCGGATCGATTTGGACATTTTCACAAAATACTCGAAAACTTAGGGAAAACACGTCGTGTAAATTATTGGTTAGTTTGGTATCTCAATTTCATCTCAGAGAAGTGAAAATTCCGAGTTCCTCAAGAACTGATGCTACGCCGCTGGTGGAAAGCTCTTCGATGCGTTCCTGTCAGTAATCTAGCTATTAGGGTCACCGGGGTAGATCTGAGCATTTTCTAAATGTACCCTATATATCTATAATATTGTTTCCTCTTGTGTGGCGAATTAGAGTTCAAAGAACCCATCAGAAAGACAATACTGGACCTTGAAAATAGCACTAGAAATCTGGTTTGGAAAAAGTTTGATACATGTTGAGGAACCATCGAAACCAATATCATGAACCATTTTCGATGGGAAAATCCAAAATTTTATGATTTAGCTCAGTAAAAGTGAATCATTATTTCACTCCGTATAAAATTCAACGATCATTCCAATCTGAATTTCAACGATAGTTTAGTATTTGGTGAATTCAGGTCAAAAAGGTAATACCTAAAATTATAATCACGGAATCAAATGAAGCGCAGAAGGTAACAAAGTCTAATAAATTCACTTCAAAATCACGATTTCAGTGGAAGTTATTATTCAACAGATTCAACAACAGGCTACAATGTATACAATCAAATTGAGCCGTGATTTCGCTGAAAATATGAACAGTAAACCAATTAGCACGTGGCAGAAGATTTGCATATATATTATATTTATGCAATAAACTCCCTAATGCAATTTTCGGGTTATTATGCAACTCTAGTAGCTCTACGTTACGTACTCTCTGTTACCGAGTTCGAATTGAGGTAGTT
This sequence comes from Myrrha octodecimguttata, assembly GCA_958510865.1. Lineage (NCBI taxonomy): Eukaryota > Metazoa > Arthropoda > Insecta > Coleoptera > Coccinellidae > Myrrha > Myrrha octodecimguttata. The sequence goes on from OY294059.1 coordinate 25,522,557, forward strand.
ATAATCAAGAAATTCTCGTCATATTCTTTTTGTAATCGATATTTTGTACATTTCGCCAAATGTTTGTTTTGTTCAATTTTTTCATTGAAATTAGTTGTGAATGATCTGGTGTAATTCGCTGATCATGAATTCCATGTTAAATTCAATCCTGTCTGGTCAGCATATCTTAAGAAATATTTCGAAATATTTTTTTGAAAGTTTGAAAATTGAAATTTTTTGGAAGCTATTCATGGAATTCCCATTAATTTGACAGATGTTGAAGTTGATATTTATTAGAAATTCACCGAATTTATGCTCGGTCCTATAATGATTTTCGGAAATATGGGGAAAAAATGTCAAATTTCGGTTCGGCAACCTTTGTCTACATTTTTTTGACACATTTGACAACATTGTTGTTTGAATACATACGAGAATGAAAAATTTCGCGATGCAATTTCGTGAAGTCGAGAAGTTTTCGGTCAAATATGTAGTCAAAGCGATGACCCATCCCAGTATCGACCCCTTCCAACTCTGCTTGACTTTCAGATATAATAATTTTGCGAACTTTAATGATATGATATTCACGAAATTCTGCATGAGCCATCGTGTTTTCAATTCACAAATTCTAGATTTAAACTCAATGCGATCTGTATTTTTGGGAATATCGAAATTTCGAGAAGATATATTGACGAGAAGTCAGCAATTTTATGCCCATGATCCAATTCGTGGGCAAAAAAAATTTTCGATTGTTCTAACAACACGATTAGTACAAAATTTTGCATGGAGTTATTAATCAGCATTTGCTATCTGGGGGTCAATTCTTGAATCTCTATCCAAAATTAGAGTAGGACAATTGTCATATGTTTATTTCGATTTTCTAACTTTTCTCGAGCATCTGCAGAATTTGTGAGAGTTCTATTCGCCATCTCGATCAAGAATTGAAGAATATTACAATTGTCATATGTTTGCGTCGATTTTCTAAGTTGAATATAAACAAAAAGTAGACATGACCTGCGCATGGAACCGTATATCACTCGACAACAGAATGTTATAGGTTTGTTTTGGTTCCGACTTCAGAACTATTCTGGAATGGTTCCGCATGTGCGATGGCGATTTTGAGTTTTGGTTCATTTCAGAACCGGTTCAGGATTTGAGTAATCCTGTTTTGGTTATTTTCAGAATCGATTCCGAACTGTTCCAGAACTGTGGAAGGAGTTCGGACGCGAGAGTCCGAACTGTTTGAGAATTGGGTAGTTCGCACAAGCGTAAAATCGCTGTCAACTATTTAAATGGTTAACCTGACTTTTTCGACGTCGTGTTGATTTGGTTTTTGATTGTTTTATTTATTGAGGAAACTGTTAACTGTTGAATTTAAACTTTCGTTATCGAGGATAATTCCTTCGCTACGACCTACCAGGATAATCTGTTGAATTTTATTTCCATTGTTCACCCCTGGGATGTATAATTCTTAAATAAATCAATGAATACAAGAGTCCTCTTCCTCTATTGAATAATAATGTTTCGAATTAATTTTTCTCTGAAAAGCATATATCCGGAATACGTTCGTCATTGAATTAATTATTATGTAAACCAATAATTTGTTGGTTCATTTCGGAATATAATTGAAATAACGAGAAAATTCAGAAAAAAAAATTAAAAGTGGAAGCAAGTATTCCCAAGAATATTCTATATTACATGGTGCGACAAGGACTTTCGCATATTTTTAATTGAACCACACATAATATATAAGACATGATAAACATTCCTCATTTCGTTTTTTTCCCTCAACGATCCCGATCAGAACCCGAACTTAGTTCGTGTTTTGATTTCATCACTTTGAGAACTGTTCTAGGATAGTTCAGAATCGGACTTCCACAGCGCATCGATTCTGCGCAGTTCTGGAACTGTTCTAGGACAGTTCTGAATTTCGGAATCAAAACAAACCTTATTTCTCCTATACTCCGTACCACTCGTTGCTAAGTCGAACGAGACGGTGATAAAGTTATGTTTATATTCGAATTTGAAATTTCTCGATATCTTGCATTCGGTTAATTTCGTGAATATTTGCTTGAAATCATAGTCGAAATGGTGAATAGAATTCTCACAAATTTTGAGATGCTCGAGAAAACTTAGGAAAACGACCTGAACATATGACAATATTCATACCCTTCAATTATTGGTCGATACTCAAGAATTTACTCCCTGATGTCAAGTTTCATCTGGATTGATTCAGTTCTGTAGGAGATACTTTGGAAGTAACAACGATACTGAGTAAATATCCACGAAATTAAACCAAGCTTTGTGCCAGACTTTATTGAAATCTGACAGATAATTTCTTAAGACATTCAGGAAATTCTCGAATTTTTGCCCGCATGTTCAAGGGGAACAGCGTGCTATCGTTTTGTCCAGATGTCTGTAATTTTGGATGATTTTGCCGAGAATGGTCTCAATCGACTAGGTTGGACTCACTGATGACAAATCCGGTGTCAAAATCGATTCTGTCCGGCCGGCCGGCCGTCCGTCCGTCCGTAGACACGATAACTGTCACACTTGACACTTGAGATTTTGAAGTTATTTATTTTTTATTTCAGAAACTACTTGAGCGATTGGATTCATACTTGGCAGTTAGGTGGAGTATAACGACGCGCAACATTGAGCCAAATTTTGTAGGGATCATATTGTCAGTGAATTAAAAAAAAAAATTTTTTTCGAAATTTTTTTCCAAAAAATTTTTTTTTCCAGAAACCATATCCGAAAAAAAATTCCACTCACACTTTGAGCTTCATATTTCACAGCAGTGTGTACCAAATTTCAGTTCGATACGATCATAAGTTTTGGAGATATCGGGAAAAACTATGTCAAATTTCGAGGTTTTCTTCTCGATATCGTTGATTTTTTCGGTATAACTCGAGAAATACCTATTTCGTGTTAATTGTGTCATTAGAACAATTTGAAAAAAAATTTCTATGATTTTCTTATCATATCATCCTCATCAAATTCTGTATGAAACTTCGAACTGTTATTTTTCGATTAAGTACTGGATTTCAATTCGATCTGATCTGTGTTTTTGGAAATAGTGGGAAAATAAAACTTTGATTGGGTATATCCACGGAATCATTGGGTGGATTTTAATCATTCAGGAATTCGGCCTTCGTAATTAAGGTCCCAACCTTCTCTACAAATATCGAGTTTCTAAGTTGTTTCTTTCGGAAGTTATTGTGTTTACGCAGTTGGCCGTTAGGCTGACCGTAAACACAATAACTTCCGGAAGAAACGACTTAGAAACTCGATATTTGTAGAGTAGGTTTGGGGCTCAATTACGAAGGTCGAATTCGTGAATGATTAAAATCCGCCCAATGATTCCGTAGATATTCCCATTCAAAATTTTATATTTCCAATATTTCCAAAAATACAGATTTTATTGAATTGAAATCCAGTAATTCATCAGAAAAAAAAAATTAAAAAGCACAGCCGTGAAGGCAGCAGCTTTTGCGTGCATGTTCAAATTCGTTGCTGAATATTGAACATTGAACATGATCGCAAAAGTTGCTGCCTTCACGGCAGTGCTTTTTGAAATTTTTTATAATAAACTATACGATCCTATTTGAATTCTGTGAGCAGTTGTGTGAAATTGCTCCACAACTTACAACCAATTTTCAATCGGAGCGTATGGGTAGTTTCTGAGAAATGGAGAATTTAACCCCAAAACTTCAGATAAGTATATCTCCGAAACCACTAGGCTGATTTGGCCCCGAACTCGATCGGCGCATTTTGATACTCAACCAAACATGAAGGTCGCTCGCTCTTTTCTTCTAAAGCTATCGTGGCAATGGACGATGTCCCAATCTTGTCGTTACAGATCATTACATTCGGGCAGAACGATATCACGTTTTTCCCTGAAACAGGCGGGCAAAACTGAACCGAAATACTTATCTTGCTGGGCTTTGTTGGAGCAAAACCATCTCGGCGCAATATCAAATGGAATATTCCAGGAGGGAACTCTTTATTTGCTGTCGGAAGCCAAACAATGAGTGAGAATATCTTGTTTGGCTAAGACCTCAATTGTCTCAGGAGACCAACGAGGAACGTTTCAGCGTGGGGCATCATAATTAAAACTATCACGATCTGTATCCAAACCAACAAAATTTCAAAAAGCACTGCCGTGAAGGCAGCAACTTTTGCGCGCATGTTCAATGTAGATGACCGCTTCAGCAACGAATTTGAACATGCACGCAAAAGCTGCTGCCTTCACGGCAGTGCTTTTTGAAATGTTTTACTGATTAATTACTGGATTTCAATTCGACCAAATCTGTATTTTTGAGATATTGGAAAAATTAAAGTTTGAATGGGTATATCTACGGAATCATTGGGCGGATTTTACCCATTCACTAATTTGACCTTCGTAATTAAGCCCCCAACCTACTTTACAAATATCGAGTTTCTAAGTCGTTTCTTCCGGAAGTTATTGTGTTAACGGTCAGCCTAACGGCTGACTGCATACACACAATAACTTCCGAAAGAACAATTTAGACAATCGATATTTGTAGAGAAGGTTTGGACCTCAATTACGAAGGCCGAATTCGTGAATGGGTAAAATCCACCCGTAGATATACCCAGTCAAAATTTTATTTTTCCAATATTTACAAAAATACAGATCAGATCGAATTGAAATTCAGTACTTCATCGAAAAATAACAGTTCGAAGTTTCATACAGAATTTAATAAGGATGATATGATAAGAAAATCATAGAATTTTTTTTTCAAATTCTTCTTATGACACGATTATCACGAAATTCCGCATAAAGTTGTCTATCAGCATCTCAAAAATAGCTGTGAAGTTTTATCAGGACTGAATCAGTATTTCTCGAGTTATACCGAAAAAATCAACGATATCGAGAATAAAACCTCGAAATTTGACATATTTTTTCCCGATATGTCCAAAACTTATGATCGTATCGAACTGAAATTCGGTACACTGCTGTGAAATATGAAGCTCAAAGTGTGAGTGGAATTTTTTTTTGGATATGATGAATGGTTCCCGGAAAAAAATTTGTTGGAAAAAAATTTCGAAAAAAACTTTTTTTTTAATTTACTGACAATATGATCCTGACGAAAATTTGCTCAAAGTTGCGCGTCGTTATACTCCACCTAACTGCCAAGTTTGAATCTAATCGCTCAGGTAGTTTCTGAAATAAAAAATAAATAACTTCAAAATCTCAAGTGCCTATAACTCGGAAACTATTCGACCTATTGGCCCATTAACGAACTCAACCGCGGCATTCTGATGCGCAACCTATCCTGAATGTTACAAGTTGCTAGCTTGCTTCTGTCGACAGTTATAGTGTCCTCGGACGGCCAGCCGGACAGAATCGATTTTGACACCGGATTCGTCATCAGTGAGTCCAACCTAGTTGATTGAGACCATTTTCGGCTCAATCATCGAAAATTACAGATATTTGGACAAAACGATAGCACGCTGTTCCCCTAGAACATGCGCGCAAAAATTTCAAATGAAAAAACTGACAAACTGAGTGAATTTTCTCTCTCACCCCTTTCAGAAATCCACTTTATTAGGGCGGTGAATGAAGCCTGTAAAATATGTTATGGACCAGCGATTTGAGGGATATAATAACCCGCAGACTCCATAAAACAGATTATTCAAATCCATTTTTCATTCCGCAGTATTCCGTCGAGAAAATTATGAATTTACCGTTACGTATTAATAGGGTCAGTCGTTATTGTTGGGGAGCTTTTATGTGTCGTTAAATCCGAATTTTCTGAACCTTTTTCGCAGTTATTTCACACGTTGTGAAAAATTATGGTTTGCTCGATGGCGAATAGATTTTTGATTTCTATGTTAATTTTATCAGCCACCACGAAATGCCAATGAATTACTTCAAGATAGTTCTTGAAAGTAGCATGGTATCGTGATTTTCATTCGACTCTAGAGATAAACCTCCTGGCCTCGTGGACAGGGGACTATGTGTCTATGTCTATGGACCAAACTTTCCATAGAACTCATAGAGTCCAATTGGTGTGTTTACGCTGATTGAGTTGCTTTCATATATTTCGGTTATGAATGTCAATTAAGATAATTATGGAATTTTCAATTTATAGTGGAAACAATACAGTATTGTATGCATTTCAAGTGGAAGATCAGAGTTTCAATGGTCAGGTGTAGTGACATAATAATACCGCATAAAGCATAAAGCCATAAGAATTCATTCATTCATTAATTCTCTCTTTAATGGACCAACCAGTAGGTTATGCGTCCAGTCTCAACGTTCACACTGTACGTTATACAATTTTCATTTATTTAGACACCACAAACATATCATATACCCAACTTTCACAACATCCATGACCTCGCCGGGATTCGAACCCGGTACCTTCAGCATCATTGAACATGTTTCCATCCTCTAGGCTACCAAGGTAGCCAGCCATAAGAATTTAGTGAGTGAATGTGTTGTTCTGATCATGTTTCTTCGAATTTCAAGTAATGGATAGGTTATTCTGCAAAACAGATCACCGTGAAAGATATATTTGTGTTGAACTTGCAACCAAAGTGGAGGAATGAATTAGCAAATTGAGAAATAGTTCAAATAGTTTCTACCTGAGCCAAAACTCAGAAAAATTAATGAAACACTAATAGACTCTCCCTGTAGACCCCCCATGTAACTCACTCTTAGATTTGTGCAGAGCGTTATCATTTTGCCCAAATGTCTGTCATTTCCGAATATCCAGCAGTACATCCGTATGTTCTCTAACTTTCGTAGGAACGAACTCAGAGTCTTCAGATGTTGGGGATATTCCTTATTTTATTCTTGGAGAATTTGGCAAATAATATTTCAAATTCCGTGGTATCATATTGTATATTGCCCAATATTTCCGAAAAGACAAATCCGATCGAAATCACATATACTAGGAATCTAGTTCTTGGAAATAATGGCAGGAATTTCATGTAAAATTTCGTAGGAATCATACCAACGAACCCATCAGACAGGTGTGATCCATTCGTGAATTCTACCTTCGTAAAGTTTTAAAGTAGAAAGTATATATAGTTTGTTTGGAATTTTCCTCGGAAGTTATTGTAACTGGTGATTTTTCAACTGTATGAGGAATTGACATTTTCTGTTAAGCAAGATATGGCAATTCATCATGTATGGTTGAACTTCAAAAAAAACGATTCCGAACTGTTGAAATTAACTTTTAAAAAAATAAATTTATCGTCAGCATAGTCAGCCTAGTGAGCAAAAAATTTGTGAGGTTATTGATCGTTTTCGCATTTTTTTTTTCGTCAAACATATTATTCGAATTCAATTCGACCACCGATTTGCAGAGTCCAACCTAATTGTTCGAGACTATTCAGGCTCAAAATTCGAAAATTACAGACATTTTGACGAAACCATACTGAGCTGTAAGTTAGAACAAGCGCGTAAAAACGCTCTGGTCAGTTTCTGAGTTCTTGGATTGTGCAATTTCCAATTATTCCTATCGACACACAGGAATACATCCAACGGGACAATTTCAACAGTGAATGAACAGTGTTGCATATTTTCAATTTATCCTTGACAACAAATGTTTTTCCTAATGATCTGAAGACGTCTGTAATAACTCCTTTTCACAAAAAGGGAGAAATTAACTTAATAGAGAATTATCGACCTATCAACATTTTGAATGCACTAGCTAAAATTTTTGAAATTATATTACATCGAGATATCCAGAATCGATCTAATATCAAAGTGAATCCAAGTCAACACGGTTTCGTAAAGGGAAGATCTGTAAGCAATCTTTGTGCCTTCACAGAAAGTGCAGCAGAGGCCATAGACAGTGGCACCCAGCTTGACACAATCTATACAGATTGCGAAAAGGCTTTTGATAGGGTAAGCCACTGTGTGCTTTATGGAAAGCTTGCTGAAGTTGGATTTTCCGAGAACGCCTGTGATTTTCTCAAATCATATTTGGATCAGAGGCAACAGATTGTGAAGGTTGGTAACGCTTTTTCACATAGTATAGTACAGACATCAGGGGTGCCACAGGGTAGTGTCTTGGGTCCTCTGCTTTTTTTAATATTCCTGAATGATCTTCCTGCCTGCGTGCAGTTTCCTGTTGCGTTGCTTTTTGCTGATGATTTCAAGTTGCTCAGAAAAAATTTAAGCATACTCGACTGCAATCTTTTGCAGGCTGATTTAAGTGAGGTAAAGCAGTGGTTCAGTAAGAATAAAATATCTTTGAATGTTTCCAAGTGTTATGTCGTCAGTTTCACTAGAAAGAAAAAACCGATAGAATTCGAATATAAAATCTGCACAGAAAAAATCGCACGAAAATCGGAGGTAAAAGACTTGGCAGTTGTATTTCAGTCAAATTTGAGATTTGGCAGTCATATCGAGTATGCAACAAGTAAAGCTTTCAAAGTATTAGGTCTATTAATGAGAAATGCAAGAGAGTTTAACTGTGCGACAACTTCTCTTTTATATAAGGCTCTTGTAAGACCACATCTGGAATATGCCTCGGTAGTATGGATGCCTGTAACTGCCATCAACGTTGACACCATAGAAAAGGTACAGAAAAGATTTCTCAGGTACTTACATGTGAAAAAATATAAAGAATTTCCATTTATGAAATCCTATCGCTCTATGTTAATTGAGTTTAGTTTTCAATCTTTAGATAATAGAAGAAAAACAAAAGCTGCGATTTTTATTTCGATATTGTAAATAGTAGAAGTTATTTTGATTGTGATTTTCTGAGTTATATTAATTTCAAGGTTCCAAACTTAAATTTAAGATTGCATAATAAGAACATATTTTTTGTGAAACCGAGTGTGTTATCCCCTATTAACACAATGTTAATTATCTGTAATGAATTCGTCCAAATGTTTGATATAGACATTTTCAACACTGGTGTAAATGAGTTGAAAGCTCTTTTGTATGTGTAATTGTTACCTCTCTATATGTGTAATTACTCTAAGGGTGTATATGTGGAGATTAAATAAATAAATAAATAAATAAATAAATAAAAAGAGAACCAAATCCAAAAAAAATCACCTTCACTTTTCTTGTCCTCGTACTGCTGAATCGAAGTTCATCATTATCCCGTCACATCTGCCCTTTCTGCCTGTTGGAGGAACAAAAACATAAACTTCGACCTTGTTGTCAAGTTTTTGGAGTGCGAACAACGGGGGCACACTTGCTTGGGGCCCCTTGCACGGGAGGTAAACTCCCTTGTTTGGGGGTTGCTTGTTGACTTGTTTACTTCTACCCGGAGAGAATATCGAGTGATTTCGATCATGAAATTGCCAATCGCCGGTGCTTTCTCCTCTCTGCCTCATTATTTTCACGATTGTTGGATGCGTAGGTAGAACACGGGAGTTTGTTCAGATTTGTCTAGAAGAGACGAGATTCAAACAAGAACGTGAATGGAGAAAATGTTTTTTTTTGTCGAAGGTTGAATTTTTTTTATCAGGAATGTTTTTCGTCAGGGTCAACGGTTGGTTCAAGGGAATAATATACAGGATGTCGTACCAAAAAGAAAACATGGGATTTTGCTCGAATTTGGAGCCGAAAATGGTATCGGACGAGTCACTGATGACGAATTCGGTGTCAAAATCGATTCTCTCCGGCCGAACTTACGCACGATTAACGGCGTACGGAGAACTTTATCGATTTGAAAATTTCAGGGTTAGTTGCATTTCAAAATGCAAAGGTTGAGTGCGTTAATGGGCAAAATCGTTTGAACGATTTCGGAGTAATAACCATTTGAAGTTTTGAGGTTATTTCCGTGATATTTTAAGAACTACTGAAGAGATCGAAATGAAACTTGGTGGTTAGTTGGAGCATAAGGACATGAAACTTTTTGCAGAATCTTGTTGGGATTGTGTTGACAGTGAATTTTGAAAAAAAATTTTCAAAATTTTGTTGGAATTTTTTTTTCCCTGAAAGTTCGCATTACATTTGGAAAGGATATTGGTCATAGCTTGAACTATACATTTCTCAGCAGTGTGCAAATTTTAGTTCGATACGATCGTAAGTTTCGAAGATTTTTTGAAAAAATATGTCAAATTACCTGCTTTTTTCTCGATATCAAAAAATACTGATTCAATCATGATGAAGCTTGGCAGCTAGTTTGAGAATGCTATTGGACCACTTTGTGCTCCAATGATGATCGTGCCATTACAACAATTCTAGAAAAATTCCAAAAAGCACTGCCGTGAAGGCAGCAGCTTTTGCGCGCATGATCAATGTAGATGACCGCTTCAGCAACGAATTTAAACATGCACGCAAGAGCTGCTGCCTTCACGGCGGTGCTTTTTGAAATTTTTTTCTGATAAATTACTGGATTTCAATTCGATCTAATCTGTATTTTTGGAAATATTGGAAAAAAAATTTTGAATGGGTATATCTACGGAATCATTGGGCGGATTTTATCCATTCACGAATTCGACCTTCGTAATTAAGCCCCAAATGTACTCTACAAATATCGAGTTTCTAGGTCATTTCTCCGGAAGTTATTGTGTTTAAGGTCAGCCCAACGGCCGACTGCGTAAACACAATAACTTCCGGAAGAAACAACTTAGAAACTCTATATTTGTAGAGAAGGTTCGGACCTTAATGGTGAAGGCCGAATTCGTGAATGGGTAAAATCCACCCAATGATTCCGCAGATATACCCATTCAAGATTTTATTTTTCCAATATTTTTAGAAATACGGATCAGTTCGAATTGAAATTCAGTACTTCATCGAAAAATTACAGTTTGAAGGTTCATACAGAATTCAATGAGGATGATATGATAAGAAAATCACAGAAATTTTTTTTTTCAAATTGTTCTGATGACACGATTATCACGAATTTTCGCATAAAGTTGTCTTTCAGCATCTTCAAACTAGCTGCGAAGTTTTATCAGGACTGAATCAGCATTTCTCGAGTTATACCGAAAAAAACAATGATATCGAAAAGAAAACCTCGAAATTTGACATATTTTTCCCGATATCTCCAAAACTTATGATCGTATCGAACTGAAATTTGGTAAACTGCTGTGAAATATGAAGCTCAAAGTGTGAGTGGAAGTTTTTTTTCGGATATGACGAATGGTTTCGGAAAAAAAAATTTTTTGGAAAAAAATCTCGAAAAAATTTTTCTTTAAAACTAACTGACAATATGATCCTGACGAAATTTGGCTCAAAGTTGCGCGTTGTTGTACTCCATCTAACTGGCAAGTTTGAATCCAATCGCTCAAGTAGTTTCTGAAATAAAAAATAAATAACTTCAAAATTTCAATAGCTTATAACTCCGAAACTATTCGACCGATTTGGCCCATTAACGAACTCAACCGCGGTATCCTGATCCTACCCTGAAAGTTTCAAATTGCTAGCTTGCTTCTGTCGACAGTTATCGTGTCCTCGGTCGGACGGCCGGCCGGACAGAATCGATTTTGACACCGGATTCGTCATCAGTGAGTCCAACCTAGTCGATTGAGACCATTCTCGGCTCAATCATACAAAATTACAGATATTTGGACGAAAAGATAGCACGCTGTTCCCCTAGAACATGCGCGCAAAAAAATAATTTTTTTTTTCAAATATTCACTATTCTGGGATATTTTGATCATAATATCCTCATGAATTTCCGTATTAAGTACTGGATAACAATTCGATCAAATCGATATTTTTTGAAATATTGGGAAAATAAAATTTTGAATGGGTATATCTACGGAATCATTGGGCGGATTTTACCCATTCACGAATTCGACCTTCGTAATTAAGCCCCAAACCTACTCTACAAATATCGAGTTTCCAAGTTGATTCTTTCGGAAGTTATTGTGTTTACAAGTAACCAGTGCGTAAAAACTTGAAAAAAATTCGAACTGTAACACCAAGTATCTCGAAAAAGAAAGGTCTGCGGTGCGGTTCTTTCCTCAAAATAACCAATTAAGGAACATAAGTATATCCAAAATGACAGAGAAGATCAGAGTGAAATCATGAAACTTCGAGAAATCTTACTGTGAATTTTCGGGTTATAAAATTAAAAAGTCTCAGCATTTTACGACTTTACTTCGATTAGGTCGAATCGTATTTTTCCTTATCATTGGAGAGATACAATTTCAGATGATATTAACTTCTCCACTGTTAAGTTGATTTCATCCTTCATGAATTGAATAGGCCCAAGTAGACCCCACGCATACCATTCAAGAAATGCAGTATTTTTCATGAAAAACCTTTAGAAAATCACATTTTAAACATATAATTTCAATATTTTATTCTTAAAAAAATGTTTGATAACCTAAAACTGAAAAATAAAAATTAGGATTTGGACTTTTAAAGGATTTGTCTTGAGTGCACGATATGGCAACGTCGAATTCAGCTTTATCGGGAAGAAAAGGACATCAAATGTGTTACTTTGCTTAGGAAAACAGAGATAGCTACACGATCTGGTTAGAGTAGAAGACAACGACCAAGGAATAGAAAAAGAAGAGCACATACTGTCATACTACTGACAAATCGCAAACGGAAACAAATTGTTTGGTTATACTGACGAACAACACGTGTGTACCACATAATAGGAATAAATATTTCATTATTCTATAGAAGAACAAGCTATCCTACTAAACACCGTTGCCAGTTCGTGCATGCCAGGCAAATTCCTTTAAATTTTAAAAATCCCAATTTTGAAATCTGATTTTGAATTCTGAAGGTAATTTGGAAAAATGACGAATCAAACCCAGAATAATTATGTTCAAATTTGCATTCGCAGTAATAACCCAAATAAAGGAAAAACCCCCATTACCCCCAAGCAAACTGAACAGTGCTATGCCTGAGGTGCCGTTAGGACACCGAACCAAATCTTCTCCAAAACACCACTGTTTCTACAGACTCTATAACATTCTTCCAAAAGTAGGCAGCATATAATTCTCGTACAAATTCTCCGTGCGTGTAAGATGAATGTAATCCATCAGATAACAAGTGAAAGCACCTGGTCTTGACTCCGAACCGTGAAGAGAATTCACGGCTTCATTCACCCAAAAGCAATTACGAGAACACGTACGGAATAGAACCAATTTGAATACATTAGTTTTGATCCACGATGTGGTTTCGCAATGAATGGGATAGAGTACATATATTGAAATCTGAGTTCGCTTCCTCCCACTGTTCGTGAGTTATCGACTGAAATACTGATGTAATGGTGGATGTTTTGGGCCTAGACTAATTCGGTTAAAATCAGTCGAATTCGGGTTCGAATCTTGTTAGGTGCCTCGGTTTTGGTGGGTTTTTTTGGATTGAATGAAATAATTCCATTAGGTACTGTTGTTCGGAATGTTTAAATGTAGATTTGGTCAAAAAAGGCTGGGGTCACAACTCAAATCGAATATGGAAATGAGAATTGATTATTGCATTTCGAAAAAAATTAGTCATGTCACATTTCGTGTGAATTCAATAGACGACTTTGGCCCAAGTTGCCAACCCACAATTTTCTTCACAAATTTACTATTACTGGGGAACGGGAATTTCAGGACAAATTCGACATGATAAGGTTCGCGTTATTTTTAGATATCCGTAGAAGATGCCTCGGCTCCTCAAACAAGATAATTCCTTCCAAATGTGGGGTTTTGTTATCTTTGATTGGCTGAAATTTAAGTTGGGATTCCTGATTTCATGTTAATAGTGTCAAACTTATATAGGATATGTTCCGCAAATCAACTTGGTTATTTCGGTTGCCAGTTTTCCATTCCGTAAATATAAAATATTCGGTTGGTTCCTGAAAAAAAGGTTAATTACAGAATTTGATTGATGAAAAAACGTTCTTTCTGTCACCAGAACGACAGTCAATGTTCTATGGTAACATATCCATAGCATAGAACAAACTTTATTTACTTTATGATCCATAGAACATAGAAGAGACAACAATCAATAATGGAAAAATTACTAGGTATGGTCTATGGATCATAAGGAAAATAAAGATTGTTCTATGCTATGGATCTGTTACCATAAAACATTAATTGTCGTTCTGGTGCATAGACTTAATATGTTTATATTCTGGTGGTAGAAAGATTGCGTTTTCATCAATCAAATTCCGTAATTAACCTTTTTTTTCAGGAACCATCCGAATATTTTATATTTACAGAACGGAAAACCGGTAACCGAAATATCCAAGTTGATTTGCGTAACATATCCTTCATAAACTTGACACCATCCACATGAAATCAGGAATCCCAACTTGAATTTCAGCCCAACAAAAACCTATATTTGGAAGGAATTATCTTGTTTGAAAAACCGAGGCATCTTTTACGGATATTTATAAATAACGCGAACCTTATCATGTCGAATTTGTCCTGAAATTCCCGTTCCCCAGTGATAGTAAATTTGTGAAGGAAATTGTGGGTTGGCCGAAGTCGTATATTGATAATACCTGCACATCTACTAATTTTCACTAGTAATACAACTATTTCAAGGGCAGTTTCTTGGTAAACAGGAATAATATTGTGACGACCTTTTCTCGGGCTTTTGTGACTAAACGGTTTTGATTTATTTTCTCGGGCGCCAGTTGCAAATTTTGGTCCAAGGTTGCAACTCCTTGTCGTACACTTCTCTGTCCTTCCCAGGTAGCCTTTACACAGTTGGAGAAGGGTTCGGTGCAATCTAAGATCTTAGCGATTGCTTGGTGGTAATTTCTTTGTTTGTAGAGAAGACCAATATCACAGGAATGAAACTCACACTATATATGTACAGATATATTACAAATTTTCACGGTGTCACTTACACTGTTGACCACAATTATATTTACACAAAGAGCTGTCTGATGTTGATTGTCAATGTGTCTCAACTTATTATGATATGAACAGTATTAATATTTACACAATATAAGAAATGATCAAAGCAATGAAATAATGTGCAGTCAGATGTTAACAAAGCAGAAATATGTAATCTTGAACTAAGCAGGACGGTGTACGGTAGTGAGGAATGAGATGAGCGAGCAGAGCAGGTGATAAAAGCGGTGAAAAATGGCGGTATCGACAAATTGGTGAATGACGGACAATGAGAGCATATAATGAGCAAATACAAGTGAGAAAGCAGTAAACGGACAGGGCCGGCTTTGACTACGGTATTGACCTGTGTTCCAAGAAAACAAGTTAGTCAAAATGTCTTAAACAACGATGAGTGTGCGGCCTGAAGGGCGCACCCACTTCAATTTATAAACGTCACGGCCAACTAGATCGACAGTACCTCCGTGTCTGTATTACCGGTTCAAACCCTTAATACTAGGTTGAATGGTTCGCCCGAGCTTAGCCCAGGGCGTTCGACGCAACCCAATAAAAGAGGAAAATCCGGAAATAATGTCGATCTACTCCAAAATACTGTCGAGTATGACTAACCAAAATACAAGGCCGTGACGACAGAGCACTCCGTAAAACTGAAAGGAACTATCGGGAACAATCCGCTAATTCAAACCCGAATCACCGTCTGTATCTTTCGCCCGTGCTTAGCCCAGAGCGTCGGATACAACCAGATAATTCGAGGATAACTCAGGTACAGTACCACCTTGATTCAACCCCTATGGGAGGGCAATCGAACCAAGGTTGTAGGCAATGTCCCTTACAACGTTCCCGAAAGCAATCCACAAATGACCTGCCAAAATATTACGCTAGTGCTCCGAATTACAGAATGAACAAACCGCCTATTTCAGGAACGTCTCGCTAATTCAAACTCGAATCACAGCCTGTATCTTTCGCCCGTGCTTAGCCCAGAGCGTCGGACACAACCAGAAAATTCGAGGAATAACTTGGGTCCAGTACCACCTCAATTCAACCCCTGGAGAGGGCAATCGAACTAAGGTTGCAGGTAATGTCCCCCACAACGTTCCCGAAAACACTACAAAAATTATCAGCTAAAATATAACGGCAGTATTCCAACACACGAAATGAACAAATCGGATATTTCAGAAACGTCTCGCTAATTCAAACTCGAATCACAGCCTGTATCTTTCACCCGTGCTTAGCCCAGAGCGTCGGATACAACCAGATAATTCGAGGATAACTTGGGTTCAATACCACCTCAATTCAATCCCTATTGGAGGGCAATTGAACTAAGGTTGTAGGTAATGTCCCCCACAACGTTCCCGAAAACACCACAAAAATTATCAGCTAAAATATAACGGCAGTATTCCGACACACGAAACGAACAAATCGGATATTTCAGAAACCTCTCGCTAATTCAAACTCGAATCACAGCCTGTATCTTTCACCCGTGCTTAGCCCAGAGCGTCGGATACAACCAGATAATTCGAGGATAACTTGGGTACAGTACCACCTCAATTCAACCCCTATGAGAGGGCAATTGAACTAAGGTTGCAGGTAATGTCCCCCACAACGTTCCCGAAAACACTACAAAAATTATTCACCGGAACACTAAATAATATAGCTAAATTATTTCCCGATTTGTATTGAACGGAAAATAGAAATGGAACACAGGAAAATATGCAGAAATCAAACGGAAAGCCGAATAAAGCCCAAAAGGTTCTTACCAGGTAAAACACCACTTTCACTCACTGCCTTTACGGTAAGAAAAATAACTCGAGTCCTACTTAAACTCAAAAAAGAAATTGTTCGACTAGATTGAATTTTGAAGAAAGAATGTAAAAATTTTGGTTTATTCGAAAAGACTCAGAAGAAGGCGACTGTACAGCTCGAGATACTCTCAAAAAGTTGCCCATTTCGTCTGGACCTGTCCTTTTATAACTTCGGAAAAGTGGGGATGTCACATGCCCAAAATTTCGAGAAATTTCCTAGAGTAGGATGTTTTACGGTTCCCTGATTGGTTCATTCAAATTCCTTTGTTCTCTGAAAGAATTATACAGCGGGTCACGTAAACACGCATTTACCCGTTTTCATACAATTCAATCTCCGAGACCGCTGTAAACATGTGAAAAACTGCGATAAGCGATAAATCGCCGAGTACGGCATGGTTTTTATACATAGGACGGAAACTGAAAATGCATCGAAATAAATATGATCGAATAATTCCTTTTGATAGGAAATTTCTCAAAACGAAATATAATTAATTTGACAATTCTTAAGTGATGAAAATAACTCAGTTAAAATAGGTCGGAGATTGAAATGCATCGGAATAGATTTGATGTAATAATTCTTTCATTCCTGTTAGGAAAACTCTCGAAATAAATTAAACCAAATGATTGATTTCTTAGTAACGAAAATCACTTCGTTACAATATAAACGATAAACAAAGTGGACTGTGTGTACAAATACCACTAGAGGTCAACAAATTTCCGGATTTAATTTTACCTCTTGTGGCAATTCCACACCAAATGTGTTCATTTCCAACAGATTAATTTTCGTCTTCATCAAGTTCTTGCAAAGCATAGAAGTTTTTGTCGACTTCATTATTTAGTTACCATGGCAACTCAGTGAAACTCTAAGCTAGAAATTATTTCTGTTTTGAATTTGTCAAAAACAGCACGACGTAAAAAAATGTCTCGCTTCGGTCAAGAAAGTAAAGGAAATATTCGCCAGAATATTAAGCAGTTGACACCCGCAAATGCTAGGACATCGAAGGCAAGTGTATGGAAGCAGTTTATAAACTTTTGCGTAGAAAATACGTATGATTTCGACACAGCGGATATATCTGTGGAAGAACTAGCACTTATTTTCGAAGACTATGCCTTCAACATGCGAAAAAAGAACTCCGAAGACGACAAGGCGAGTATTATCAAAGTTCTATTGAACTTTGCAGCTAAGCAGTTGCAGGAATATTTCTTCGAAAGGTATAATCGCAAATTCAATCCATTCTCTGACATAGAATTTGTCAACGCAAGAGCTGCAAAAAATGCTAAGCGTCGGATGCTACAAATAGATCCAACCAAGAGAAAGGCAAGGTCACCCACACAATCAGCAGATAAATTGAAAAAATATTCTGTCATTATAAACGTCAAAAAAACTTGGTATAATTCGCTGTTGCGTACCCACAAGGAAAAAAATTTCCACTAAAATTTATCCGTTGCGATGGTGATCTGTCAGAAATACACGTTCTGATTAGTTAAAAATCATATGTATAGAATTTTAATCCGAATGTTTTCAGCCTTTTTGGGCGCAAGTTCTAGGAAACAGCGTGCTATAGTTTAATGGTCTCAAACGACTAAGTTTGACTCCGGTGTCAAAATCGATCCTGTCCGGCCAGCCGGCTGGCTGTGACCACGATTGCGGGCGTACGGAGAACTTCATCGACTTGAAAATTTCAGGGCTGGTTGCATTTCGAAATTCGAAGGTTAAGTTCGTTAATCGGTTGAATGATTTCGGAGTTATAGCCATTTGACATTTTGAGGTTATGTCCCTGATATGTCGAGAACCACTGAAGTGATCGAATTGAACCTTGGCGGTTAGTTGGAGCATAAGAACATGCAACTTTTTACAGAATTCCGTTGAAATCGCGCTGTTAGTGAATTTTGCAAACAATTTTCTCAAAATTACTGTTACTGATATCGTGATTTGCTTGTGAAGGACCACCCTTTGTTAGGGACTGTTGAATAACTATTTTGCTGCGATTTTTCAATACGTTTATTGAGATATTACATTTGCGGTGGGCGAGCGAGCTACATACATACGTTTACGCTGTTCGGCTTCTAGAACAACTGACTGCGCAAGTCGGCTGCTAGGCTGAGGTTTCCTGTTTTGTTCGCCTAGTCGGTGTTGGCAGTGTTGCCGCGTTCAATATCGATATATTTCCTTTAATTCACATAAATTTATGAAATGAATTTAACAGATACATTTGGAAAAATGTTGGTTATAGCTTGAACTATATTTTCCACAGCATTGTTCCAAATTTTAGTTTGATACGATAATCAAATTTCTTGGTTTTTTCTCTATACCGTTGTTTTTTCTGAATATCTCAAAAAATACAGATTCAATCATGATGAAACTTGGCAGCTAGTTTGAAAATGCTGATGTTCAACTTCGTGCAGAATTTAGTGATGATCGTGTAATCAGAACAATTTGAAAATAAATCAAATTTTTTTTGTCAGATATTTAATATTCACTTCTTATCATATTCTCCTCATGAATTTATATATGAACCTTCGGATTGTCATCTTTCTTTGAAGTACTGGATTTCAATCCATTCTCATCTGTATTTTTGGAAATATTTGGAAAATAAAATTTTGAATGGGTATATCTGGATTTCAACATTAACGCCCACTTTGTTAACCCTGCCTGACTCACTTAGAAATGACAATATTTCAAGATCGGTTCCGGCCCACAATACAAACAATCGTACAAAACAAAATGGGCCCGAAAACGAAAGAGCAAAAAGCCGGATTCTGAATCGGGAAATTTGTTCCCCACTCCGGGTCCTCAATTATTTATATTGTCATTGCCAGTCTTGTCGCCTGTTCCCGGATGAATGGTCTGGACGTTCATGGGGAGGATTTCGAAAGGCCTCCGGGCCAGGCCGAATCAGTATTCTCGTCGAGAGGCTCTCGAGTTCCAAGAAACTCCCCAAAGTAGAGCCTCGGATTGATTTTTATTCCGTCGCACCTGGATCCTGGAAAACAAAATATTTTCGTGGATATTTTTTTTGGGAATATGTGTGCGAGATAAAGAGAGAGAGAGAGAGGTATTTTTGTGTTTGTACATGTGTAGCACCAATTAGTTAATTGGGGAAAAAGTAGGAAGATGTTCTTCAAGATGAATCGTGATAACATATTTTCTTTATGCGGCAACGTACAGGGTGTCACATTGACAGACCCTGTACAGGGTGGGCAAAATTCGTTGTCTACTGAAGGGATCTCGAGAACTATAGCAGCTAGAAGAAAACTGATAACACATTCTCTTTTTTCCTGAATAATCCGAATCTGAAATCAGATCCAGCCTAACGTTCATAGATTTTGAGTTATGAACGAAAATTGAGAAATTGTCATTTTCAATAATGCTGAATAACTCGCTTGTTTGAGCTAGTATTCGAAATCTGTTCTTACATTCTGAAGGCACTTTTGGGGGTGTAATTCGAATATAATATGATTGAATTTTTCAAACCAGCTATTATCGAGAAATAAGAAGGATTTATGATTTTTTAAATGTAAACTATGGTCGAAAATTCTCTTATCTTGCTACAAAATTCTTGCTGATTTAAAAAATGTATCATATGTTGCTATTCACATGAATATAACATGAGAAAAAAATTAAATATATTTTTCCTACTTTTCGATTCACTGTTGCATTATAAGTAGGCTGGCGTTATCATAGCGACCGTTGAATATGATTTATCTTTTGTGAACTTGAGCTTCTATGATTGGAATCACCGGTTGCTCAATAAATATTTCTATGGTTAGTTTGCATATTCAACGGTCGCTGTGGTAACGCCAGCCTACTTATAATGCAACAGTGAATCGTAAAGCAGGAAAAAAGTATTTGATTTTTTTCTCATGTAATAATCATGTGAATAGCAACATATCATACATTTTTGAAATCAGCAAAAATTTTGTAGCAAGATGAGAGAGCTTCCGACTATAGGTTACATTTGAAAAATCAAAAATCCTTTTCATTTCTCGAAAATAGCTGGTTTAAAAAATTCGCTCATATTATATTCGAATTACTCCTCAAAGAGTGCTTGTAGAATGTAAGAACATATTTCGAATACGAGTTCAAACAAGCGAGTTATTCAGCATTATTGAAAATGACAATTTCTCAATTTTCGTTCATAACTCAAAATCTATGAACGATAGGCTGGATCTGTTTTCAAATTCTGATTAGTCAGGAAAAAAGAGCTAGAAAATGTGTTATCAGTTTTCTTCTAGCTGCTATAGTTCTCGAGATCTCTTCAGTAGACAACGAATTTTGCCCACCCTGTACTTCAGTTTGACCCGATGTCTATCTCACAAGATATTAAAACCAAATAATGTCAAATTTCGTGGCTTTTCGAATTTTTAGGCTATTGCCTCAATATATCGAAAAGAACTAAGGCAATCAGATATGAACTTCGCGGATAGTTATCTTAAAACCATGCGCAACATTTTTTTTTATTTCGTGAGGATCGTACAGGTAGAAGACAATAATTTTTAATTTTTAATAAAAATATTTTCAGTGGAAACTATTGATTAGATTGGGCAAAGACCTAGAAGTCACTGCTTATCAACAGAGTTTGAAATTTCAGGTTGATCATTTATTAATCTTCGGAGATATTTAGAAAAAAGTTCGTCGAATTTCTTGGTTAGTCCCTTGGTATCGTCGTCATTTTAGAAATACCTACCTCAAAAAATAATATTCCGATCATGAAGAAACTTGCGAACTGTTTGGAAAATGCGAAAATTTTCACATAATTTCATGATAATAGTTCAATCAAAATCAATAAAAACACTTTGTCTTCAAGTATATGCAGGGCTGGGCAAAATAAATGCTTGGCTTAATTGAAATACAAATTACAAAATAATTTCTCTCAGGTATTTGAAATATAAAATACTTTCAAGTCGGGTATTTGAAATATAAAATACAAAATACAGTATTTTAAATATTTGTATTTGAAATACAAATTACAAAATACATTCAGGTGTAACATAAAATGTGAAAAGAGTACAACTAATTCAGCTCAGCTATTTTGTCGCTAAATAAAGAATTTCCTTTCAGAAACACAAGATTTTTGAATGCAGTATCAGACAAACAGCCTCTTGTTGGGGAATGAATAAAACCTGCTAAAGAAAACAATCTTTCTACAGGTCCTGATGGTCAGAAACTTGTGTTATATTGTATGAACACATTTTTACGCGCTTGTTCTGGGAAACAGCGCGTTATCATTTCAGCACGATGTCTGTAATTTTCGAATTTTGAGCCGAAATTGGTCTCAAACGACTTGGTTGGACTCACTGATGAAGAATCCGTGGTCAAAATTGATTCTGTCCGTCCGGACGTGTGCGCTGTAACTTTCGAAAGGAAGGACCTAGAGGCTTGAAATTTTCAGGTTAGGTTGAGATCTTGAATATCTCGGTAAAGTTCGTTGATGGGCCAAATCTGCCGAATGGTTTTTGTGCTACAGCCATTTGAGATTTTGATTTTTCAATAACTCGAAAAATATTCATCTGATCGGAATGAAACTTGGTTGGAATATGAACAGTGTCAATAAGAAGAAGTATCCATGGAAAAATTCGAAAAAAAATTATTTTCTCTTTGAAAATTTTTTTTTTTAATTTTCATATTTCATTGAAATTTCCAAGTCACCATTTCGCAATGTGAACAAGCGCGTAAAAGCTGCTAACTTCACGTCAGTGCATTTCTAGATTTTTATGTTAGCATAATGTTTATGGATAAGCTCTTTGCTCTTATAGTTTTTAGAAGTTAACTAACTCTAACTCCATGATGAAATGACCATTGCGCAGAACCTTTTCTTCCTTTCATTTGCCGAAAATATGATTGCTAGCAAAAGAACTAGATGAAGCAGATGAACGTCGCGCCATCTGAAATGAGATTCATGGACTATTTTCTGTATAGTGCTCAGCACTAAATGTATTTGTTCGAAAGTATTTCGAAGACAAAAGTATCGAAAAACAAAATACTTCAGCGTCAGGTATTTGAAATACCAATTACAAAATGCATTTTCATGAAGTAATTGAAATACAAATACAAAATACGTATTTGTATTTCAAATATGTATTTCAATTACAAGTAATTGAAATACTGCCCAGCCCTGAGTATATGTGATATTCGGCGATCTACTAATTATATGTTCCTCAAGATATTCCGCATGAACCATCAAGCTGACATTTCTCATAGAATAACTTTCGGTTCAATTCTTACTACATTCTTGGAAATATCAGGACAATGAAATTTCCAATGGGTATATCTGCGGAATCATTTGGTGATTTTTTCAGCATCGCGAATTAAGTCTTCTCATTTAGACTTTATTAATTTGTTCACATCGGTGGTTACGCAAGCCGTAAAAACAATAACTTTCGGAAGTATCGACCGAGAGACTCGAAATTTTCAGGTTAGGTTTTCACTTTAATTAGGTCGAATACTTAGATGGGTTAAATTCGCTTATGATTCCGTAAATAGGTACACCCATTCGAAATTCTGGATCGAAGTGAAAGCTAGTACTGGGCCGAAAAATCATAGCTTAAGGTTCATGCAGAATTTTGTGACGACCATATGGAAAGAAAATCGCCAAATCGTTTCATTATGAAGTATAGCTGCGTTGAAAAATAAAGTGGGTGTGGAAAAAATTCATATTTTCTGAGATGTTCGTAAAATACAATGTACGCGATCACATTTCGAATTTTATTATTCTCAAAAAGTGAATTATTGTTTCGAAGGGGATGGAATAATGAACATTTATTTTGAATTGTATTCATAGAAATTCTGAATTTTCAGTTTTGCTTGTATTTTCGAGAAAATTGATAATAATAATAATAATAATAATACTTTATTCATCCTTTCAGATACCACAGAGATATATAGGACATGTCAATACATACATAATGTTACAACTAAATCAGTTCAGTTCATCTGAATAGAATTCCTCCAAATCATAGTATGCCTTGGAACATAAAATTTTTTTTACCTCCTTCTTAAATTATATCTCATTCAGTGACTTGAACCTATGCCTAGTGTTATAACTATGGAAATCGGAACATTTCGCGAAACAATTAATATTTGATCGCACATATAAAAGGCAATTCAGAATATATATACAGGGAAGTGTAAGTATTTCAAAACTCTTGAATATCTGCCTGCGCGAATCTCTCGGTTTTAAGCTGAATATCAGACGAATGATCTTTTTCTGCGTGATGAATACTCGATTGCACTCTGACGATGATATAAGAAATGTAGTGACAACTGCATAGCTCAGAAAATATGAATTTTAGGGCATTGGTGTTATTTCCATAATTACATTATTTTACAATGTAGCCATAAAAAATGAGGTTCTAATTCGAAAAAATTGAGTTTTCACGTTTTCGGAATTGTCAACTTTGACAATGCTTTTGTGACCTCTAGTATCATGAGTTTGAATTCTGACTATTGTGACAGAAGCGAAATTCTCACTTTTCGCGGAATCCTAAAAACGACATTTTTCCAATGAAAACCTCAAAGATATCCATGTTTTAACAGGGCGCCAATTCAATTTTTTATGGGATTTTCACGTTTAAAAAGAATGTTCTGACGGAAATTCAAAAATTTCACCTTAGGACAACTCAGAATTTCATAAATAATCTATTTTCATAATATGGGGCTTCCCATTTGAAAAACGAAAGTTGGTATGACTTCCGGATAAACTGGTCCCACGAATCTCGAAATATTTACAGTCATCTCTTTAGTCAAAGCTCAAGTCCGAAATGAGGGTTTTTCCTTTGAACGAAAATGCAGTAATTTTAATGAAAAACCTTCAGAACATCACATTTCAAACATATAATTTCAATAGTATATTTTAAAAAAAATGTTTGATCACCTAAAACTGAAAAATAAAAATGGGGATTTGCATTTAAAGGGATTTGTCTTGAGTGCACGATATGGCAACGTCGAATTCAGCTTTCTCGGGAAGAAAAGGACGTCAAATGTGTTACTTTGCTTAGGAAAACAGAGATAACTATACTTCGATCTGGTTAGAGTAGAAGACAACGACCAAGGAAAAGAAACACAAGAGCACAGACTGTCATATTGACAAATCTCAAACGGAAATTGTTTGGTTATATTGACAAAGAACACGTGTGTACCACAGAATAGGAATTATGTTTCATTATTCTACAGCAGAAAAAGCTATTCTACTAAACACCGTTGTCACTTCGTGCATGCCTGGCAAATCCCAAACCTCAATTTTGAAATCTGATTTTGAATACTTTCTGCAGGTAATTTGGGAAAATGATGAATCGAACCCATAATAATTATGTTCAAATTTGCATTTGCAGTAATAACCCAAATTCAGGAAAAAGCCCCATTGCCGAAGTCCGAAACGGTATTCGTGGGACACCCGGTGTGTTAACACAATTTTCCCAAACGCCCCCTCATACAGATCAAGCAGGTAGAATATTTGTTGACTTATTGATGAATATTCGTCCTTGTTTGTATGTTTATCAAACTGAGGCTCTGTCAACTCCGTGTACCTTCGTTCACATCAATTTATATTATCAAACGCTCAAAGACTAATCAGTATAATGTTTATCCAAAACAGAGAAAACAAGGCCAAGTCAGTGCTTTCATCCGATGTATTTTTTTTTCATCCGCATCGTAGCGCGACCTCCGCACATCTCCCGTTAAATTCTGGTGTAACCCCGTAACCTGTAACATTTGGAAATTGGGTCAGGAAAACCGGGAATCGGCGTTGATGGGACGCAGGGTCGGATCGTTGTTTCTGGGAAATTTCCCGAAGGATGCTCGTTAATTCATTAATGATTGCGCGCCCATTGTTTGCAGGTCTCTCTCTGTATTCAAAGGGTCGCGGTAACAGCACGCAAAAAAATTACTGTATTTTAGCGGGAGTTTGCCATGTGGAATTCCTCCAAGGACGTTTGAGGATGGGGAGTTGTACGGGGAGGGTAGATGTTCAGGTTATAGTGAGGAGAATGGTTGGAAATGAGCCAGTTTCGGGTTTTTACGAATTCTGTTTTCACGAAGTATGATGATAAATGCGGGTCTAATTTATTGATTAAAAAATATAGATTTTTTGCGCGCATGATCTAGGGGGACAGCGTGCTATCGTTTTGTCCAAATGTCTGTAATTTTGGATGATTGAGCCAAAAATGCTCTCAAACGACTAGATTGGACTCTCTGATGACGAATCCGGAGTCAAAATTTATTTTGTCCAGCCGGCCGACCGGCCGGCCGTGGACACGATAACTGTCGAACGGAGTGAGCTAGCAACTCGAAGCTTTCAGGGTAGGTCGCGGATTGGAATGCTGTGGCTAAGTTCGTTAATGGGCCAAATCGGTCGAATAGTTTCGGAGTTATAGCCACTTGAAATTTTAAAATTATTTATTTTTTATTTCAGAAACTACCTGAGCGATTGAATTCAAACTTGGCAATTAGATGTAGTACAACAACGCGCAACTTTGAGCTAAATTTTGACAGCAATATACTGTCAGTAATTTCGAGAAAAAATTTTTTTTTCATTTTTTTCGAAAACTATTTATCATATCCAGACAAAAATTCCTCCCGGACTTTGAGCTCCATATTTCACAGCAGTGTACCAAATTTCAGTTCTATACGATTAGAAGTTTCGGAGTTATCGGAAAAAAATATGTCAAATTCCGTGTTTTTTTCTCGATATCGATGCTTTTTTCGGTATAACTCGGAGAATACTGATTCAATCCTGATTAAACTTCGCAGCTAGTTTGTGAAAGACAACTTTATGCAAAATTTCGTGATGATCGTGTCATTAGAACAATTTGAAAAAAAAATTCTGTGATTTTCTTATCATATCATCCTCATTAAATTCTTTATGAACCTTCGAATTGTAATTTTTCGATGAACTACTGGATTTCAATTCGATTTAGTCTGTCTTTTTGGAAATATTCGGAAAATAAAATTCTTAATGGGTATATCTGCGGAATCATTGGGTGGATTTTCACGAATTCGGCCTTCGTAATTAAGCCCCAAACCTACTCTACAACTGAAAAAATTGTTTCTTTCGGTAGTTATTCTGTTCACGCAGTCGGCCTAACGGCCGACCGTAAACAAAATTACTTCGGGAAGAAACGACTTAGAAACTCGATATTTGTAGAGCAGGTTTGGACCTCAATTACGAAGGCCGAGTTCGTGAATGGGTAAAATCCACCCAATGATTCCGCAGATACACCCATTCAAAATTTTATTTTTCCCATATTTCCAAAAATACGGATCAGATCTAATTGAAATCCAGTATTTCATCGAAAAAATCTAGAAAAGCACTGCCATGAAGGCAGCAGCTTTCGCGCGCAAGTTCAAATTCGTTGCCGAAGCAGTCATCTACATTGAGCATGCGCGCAAAAGATGCTGCCTTCACGGCAGTGCTTTTCCAGATTTTTTTGTAATGCCTTCACATAACATCTGTCAATATTGATATCTCACGATATACTTTTATTGTCTTCAAGCTGCTCTAGAACCTCTGGCAAGCTTGTCGAATGCGAATATTTGTGCATAGAACAATTTCGATAATTTCCGCAAATCAACTTGGTTATTTCGGTTCCCAGTTTCCCGTTCGGTAAATATGCAATATTCGGTTGGTCCCTGAAAAAAAAGGTTATTTACGGAATTTGATTGACGAAAAAGCAATCTTTCTGTTACCAGAACATAGACATATTAGTTTTATGCAACAGAACGACAATCAATGTTTTATGGTAACATATCCATAGCATAGAACAATCTTTATTCACCTTATGATCCATAGACCATACCTAGTAATTTTTCCATTGTTGATATTGTTGTCTCTTCCATGTTCTATGGATCATAAAGTAGATACAGATTGTTCTATGCTATGGATATGTTACCATAAAACATTGATTGTCGTTCTGGTGACAGAAAGAACGTTTTTTCATCAATCAAATTCCGTAATTTACCTTTTTTTCAGGAACCAACCGAATATTTCATATTTACGGAATAGAACACCGGCAACCGGAATAACCAAGTTGATTTGCGGAACATATCCTATATAAATTTGACACTATTAACATAAAATCAGGAATCCCAACTTGAATTTCAACCAATCAGAGATGATCTTAACAAAACCCTTTATTCGGAAGGAATTATCTTGTTTTAGGAGCCGAGGCATCTTTTACGGATATTTATAAATAACGCGAACTTTATCATGTCTAATTTGTCCTGAAATTCCCGTTCCCCAATGATTGTAAATTTGTGAAAAAAATTGTGGGTTGTCAACTTGGGCCGAAGTCGTCTGTTAGAATTCAACGTATCATAGGACATGTGCACTCTCATGTTCTCCAAACACCATCAATGTAAGTAGGCCTGTTTCGAACTCCTTATAAAATTCAAGGTGAGGAATCCAATCAACTTCTCCCCTATTTTCGTCCAAGATCGTACAAAATTCAACATTTCGGAGGGCTGCCCGCATTGCCGACTATCGAAAAGTACTCACCTTTTTACGGAGGCGTGCCATTGGGCATTCCAGAATAACGAGAACCCGCTCGCTCGTATAAATCCTTTACGATAATGCAAATTCAAGGAAATAATTTAGACGCAGGAAATCCAACGGAAATCCATTATGAATTTGAACGAACGTAGATTGACTGACTAAATGCAATGAAAATGGCCCGCTGCTCGGTTAATGCTGATTAGTTGAAAAAGTTCTCGAGATGCCGTCCCTTCTTCGAATAATTATTCGATTTCGAATCGAATCTTGCTTGGATAACGAGCTTGTCGAAGACTTCAGGAAGAACTGTGAAAATTATTCATGCTAGATGAACTGGAAAAGATTAACTTATTGATATACTGGTCCAATTTCGAGAGTTATGAGCGATACAAAGAACCAAAATAGTGACTTTTGCGGTGTTTCAGTTAAACTGGCAGGATCGCCATGTGGTGTTTCAGTTAACTGGCAGGATCGCCATGTGGTGTACCCCGGTTGAGGTTGGTTCGTTCAGTTGGTTTGTACAGGAGAGGGTTGGAAATAACACTCGAAGAACTCGTCAGAGGGTTTAATTACTATGGGTAAATTATTCTACTACATGACACATCAATGAACGCTCCGCTTCATTGTTCTCATTCACCCACTTTTCATAATACAATAACAAAATATTATATATGTTTTGTCAAGGAGTTTACCAGCATATTATGATAACAGACGTGGGAATTCAATATCAGTAGGCAATCCATCTGAGCACGTTTTATGGATGATGCGAGGTTCTCTGGACCTTGCTCGTCTTCAAGTAATAATTATACAGAGTGTTTAGTCTGACATACGTTACAAGGCGTGCCATTGGGTATTCCAGAATAACGAGAACCCGCTCGCTCGTATAAATCCTTTAAATATATTAAATAATTTAGACGCAGGAAATCCAACGGAAATCCATTATGAATTTGAACGAACGTAGATTGACTGACTAAATGCAATGAAAATGGCCCACTGCTCGGTTAATGCTGATAAGTTGAAAAAGTTCGCGAGTTGCCGTCCCTTCTTCGAATAATTATTCGATTTCGAATCGAATCTTGCTTGGATAACGAGCTTGTCGAAGACTTCGGGAAGGACTGTGAAATTATTTATGCTAGATGAACCGGAAAAGATGAACTTATTGATGTTATACTGGTCCATTCTCGAGATTTATGAGCGATACAAAGGACCAAAATAGTGAACTCTCACTTTTTTACTTGTTGGGAGGAAATAGTGTGCTAGTATTTTGGACGAATGTTCCTGATAGTTCGAATTTGGGACCGAAATGATTTTAAGTGATTAGATTGGTAAGCCGTGTTTGGCCCTGGTTATGTTAGCTACCGGCAGGGCAACAGCACGGGCACTTTTCAGAAGAGCTGTGTCCTTAAAGGTAACCTTTCTCAATGAAAAATAATGGACAAGTGGCTCATAGTTTATAGTTTGGTAAGGGGTTACATTCCACTGCGACCTTAAGGTCTATTGTGCCCCCTGGTCAGAGCTGTTTTCGCATTGCGTTACCTACAGCTCGCCCTTCAGCTCTAGAGCTCTGATGAATTCTAATATCTGTGAGGGCTTTAAGGGGGCTATGTTCTCATTCCTCCTTCTAATAATAATAATAATAATAATTTATTCCTCCTTTAAGACATCATACAATGTATAGGAATAGTCATCAAGAAAAAAAAAAGAAACAATATTATGAAAATACAAAGTTGAAAACTGTAAAACAAAGTTAAAAAAGAGACTTAAATGATAGAGTTAGCAGAGAATTCTTGAATACTATAATAGTATTTTTCAATCAACATTGATTTTACTTCCTTCTTAAATCGTTTTTCACCAATTCCTTTGAAATGTTTGGGCAAGTGATTATATAATTTAATTCCGGTGAAGGTTGGTGACGACTCATACTTTTTAGTAATATGTTTGGGAATACATAAAATATCATCATGCCTTGTATTGTAGTTATGAAACTCAGTACATGTTTTGAGTTTTTTCAAATTTTGATGAACATACATAAGACAGTTCAACATGTATATTGATGGAAACGTTGATATTTTATTTTCCTTGAATATAGGACGACATGAGTCTCGAGATCTCAGGTTGAAAATGAGACGTAGTATTTCCTTCTGTGCAAAAAAATACACGCCCAGCATCTGGGGATGAACCCCATAGAACCACATTGTAGCAAAGATGACTATATACACTGCCGAAATACACTACAACAAGAGAATCCAATGACAATGAACTCTTGAGCCGAGAAATAGCAAAGTAGTTTTTACTGATTTTATTACAAACGTGGTCAATGTGGAAGGACCATCTCAATTTACTGTCCACGCGAACTTCCAGAAAACTAACACACTCTGATGACCTGAGGCTGAAGTCCGAAAGGTTGACAGAGAAATCAAGACTGTCCGTGATCCGGAATTTGATGATTTTGGTTTTATCAAAATTAACAATCAAGGAGTTCCTTCGGCACCAGACAATAAATCTTTTGAAAAGAGATTCACATATCCTTCTCAGTTCCTCAAGATTACGAGCTCTAATGGCCAAGGACGTATCATCAGCAAACAGAATCATAATGCAAGCCACAACATACTGAGGAAGCTCGTTGATGAACAACAGAAAAAGAAGAGATCCCAAAACTGACCCCTGAGGGACACCTAACTTGGGAATGGTATTAACCCATCTTAACCACCATAGATCGGTTTGAGGGGAAACCGCGAATCCCATCGAAGAATACTCCTCGGAAACCCATTTGATACATTTTCTCAATAAGAAACTCTGGTTGAAGGCAATCAAATGCGCGAGTTGAATCAAAAAACACTCCAGCAACTTGATCACCATCATCCAATGAGGTATAAACGAATTCGAGAAACTCGCAGCAGGCACTCTGAGTGGATTTTCCAGCTCTGAAGCCATGCTGACGACCTGACAGGACGGAAAATTTTGAAAGATAATCATACATTCTACGGCAGACTATCCTCTCGATTACTTTAGATAGCTGACTCAGTAAAGATATTGGACGATAATTTTCTAAGTTATCAACACTACCTCTTTTATGAACTGGTTTGACCACTGCCTGCTTTAATACAAGATTACTGTACAAGATATTTCTTGCGCAAGCTCACAATGGCAATGCATTCTGTGATCAGGTGAACAGGTGTTTTCTCCTCTTCCCCTCAGAATCTGCAGTCGTCAGTTTCTGATAAGCCCGTTCTCATCATGTGCTTCCTTACTTAGGCGACAGTGTCCTGTGAGGAAACCAGTGAGGAGGCGTAACTTGTTCTTACTGAGCTTACTCTTACTAGCAATTTCAAAGTTTCGAATGAACTTTTAGAGTGTTCCATTCCTGGAGAATTCCTTCAGAGTGCCCCTCTTTCATTTTCTTCCTTCTCCAAAAACTCTTTCTTATAGGTGCATTTGCCTATACCACAGAAAGGTTATGGGCCAGTGGGTAGCGTTGGTGCTCCCTTTCTGGCTAGTGTTAGCCTTTTCTAGCCAGTAAGGGAGCAGCTTAAAAAAGTAGAAATCAACCACATTTGTGTCTTTCAATAAGTTTACGATAGATTTCTATCAAGTAAAGGCCAACACAATACGAAGTTTCATTTCGAAGTCGACGACATCAAGTTTCCTCTTTTCTTTTCAAAATTCACTTTTCCATATTCTACAACACGAAACTTTATATTCGTATCCGTGATTCAAAATTCACCACACAGTCGTCATGTCCTCCTCAGTAAAACTCGGACATGCCGAGAATTCCAACGGAGATAACCGTTCCTCCAACGCTTGGAGGGATAAAATATACGGTTTCCAACTGAATTTACGTGGCATGACCCACTGATTCATTCCATCAGCCGACTTGTGGGCAGCGATATTTCTATCCCGCTGGAAGTTTGCGGGATATTTATTGGCGTCATTGAAAATTGAGGGAGTTCGGTTCTAACAACCTCCTAGGTGATTTCGGATATTTCGGATGGGTGCGAAAGTTAGCATTTCTGAGGTTCTATTGAGGGAATGTCTGGGAAAGTTTGAATATTATAGTCCAAGATCCCAGGGCCCCTATTTATTACTCATATTCTCACAAATATTATCCAAGTTATGAAATAGTATTAGTACGTACTTTAATTGTGTGCCAGGCAGCCAGCTTATACAAGCCGGCATCGAGTAATCTGCCATGTAAAATCTGAAATATTTTCGGAATTTAGCGATATGTTATATCAAAACTAGTCGAATGAGACCCTTTTTTTCGATTTTTCGAGGTAGACCATGCATTATATTACAGAATTTCCGAAAATAAATTCATTTTGACAAATTTAAGTTATAACTTGTGTTTAATTCAGTCAGAATGGCGGAAATATATACTGTAAAAGGTTCCTTCGTCTCTGAAACTTGATATTTTTGAAAACCATTCCGATACAAAAGGTTTTTATTTATTTCCATGCTTATCGATTCTCATATTGAAAATAATTTTTCTAATTCTTATCAAATATATAAATGAATTATATGAAATCAAACAATAAGTGTGAACACATTGATTGAATTCTATGGAATGTCTGATCCATAGACATGGAGACATATCCTCCATGTCTGTGGTCTGGTATGAAATAGAATTGAACTCTATACCATGTCTAGGAATTTTTGACATTCCAGACAGAATTTCTCAAAGAAAAAGTCAAGATTTCCCAACTGTTTGAAAATATTCATTTCCTGACTCTAAGGTAGTGATATTTCCCTACAGTTGGAAGTATTCTATATAAATGCTGAAAAACACGGATTTTATGAGGAATTAATTTATTCTATAATTCTAATGAAGCAGTATTTACTGCCTCAATCAGCTCTGGGGGAGTCATCATCACTTCTCCTTTTACAGTGTTCTCCTTTTACACTGTTTTGTTTTCGAAAACACCAAATTTACATGACTAAAATTTTACAATTCAACGTTAATACCTTTCCATAGTAACGCTCCATTTATTTATGAATAAAATAATTCGTGATTTCTCCAGAATTAAGAAACATCTGTCGAATTTCAAACAATTTGCGGACAAATAGTATGTTTACCTCATAGAAAAAGCCAAATCTCTGGAATCTGCGTTGCTCAGTAGCAATCTCCACAGTGAACCAGGAATTTGAGGCTTTTCCTTCCAGGTAAACAATGTAGGATTGTGTATTCTGTTGTCGGGATAAACGTGGATGGAAGTTAATATCTACGAAATCATTGGGCGGATTATAGCCATTCACGAATTCCTTCATTACGAATGCCGAATTCATGAATGGGTAAAATCTAGCCAATGATTCCGCAGACTTTCATTTTTCCAGTATTCTGAAAAATACAGATTAGATCGAATTGAGATCCAATACTTCATCGAAAAATGATAGTTCGATGGTTCTTTAGTGAATTTCAGGAAGACAATATGATCAAAAGATCACAGAATATTGAATATTCCAAAAAAAAAACAAATTTCAAATTTTTTTTTCAAAATATTCTAACCACGAAATTTTGCACGTAGTTGTCAATCAGTATTTTCGAACTAGCTGTCAAGTTTCATCATGACTGCATCATATTTTTTTGAGTTATTCGATAAAAACAACGATATCCAGGAAAAAATCACGAAATTTAACAAATTTATTTGAAATATGTATCTCCAAAACTCATTTTCGAGAATTTGATAGACTAATGCATTATATGAACCTCAAGGCGTGAGCATAATTTCTTCCTGAAAATAATGCACAGTTTTCGAAAAAATTTTTTTGGAAAATAAATTTGAAAAAAATTCGTTTAAAGTTTACTGACAGTCCAATCTCGACATTCTGCGAAAAGTCGCGCCTTTTTATACTCCTATTAACTAAGTTTCAACCTAATCGATCCAGTAGTTTTCGTGTTATTACGGAAATAACCACAACATTTCAGAGGGCCCTAACTTGGCGTTCTGTAACGCAACCTACCTCAAAAGTTGCAGGTCGATAAGATTCTACGTACGCCCGTAATCGTGCATACGGACGGCCGGCCGGACAGAATCAATTTTGACACCGGATTCGTCATCAGTGAGTCCAACTTTGTCGTTTGAGATTATTTTCGGCTCAAAATTCGAAAATTACAGACATTTGTACAAAACGTTAGTACGATGTTTCCCTAGAACATGCGCGCAAGGAGTATTTTATTTGATTAGAGAGATCTTTGGTTTGAAATTAATGTACAACTTGAAGACTCACGATACGCATTCAACATTCTTTAGAATAGACCCATTATGCGTCATGCCTTATATTCTGTGCGTCGTCCCTCATACACGATTCGCATCGCATAATAGAAGGTTTGCGTTAGCTTTGTTTTGGTTCCGACTTCAGAACCAATTCAGGACTGTTCGGGACGGTTCGCGTATGCGCAATTGCGATTTTTCAGACTCAAAATCACAATTGCGCATACTCGAACCGTCCTGAACTGTTCTGAATTCGGAACCAAAACCAACCCTTTGGTTCCGACTTCAGAACTGTTCTGGAACGGTTCCGCATGCGCGATTGCGATTTTGTGTTTTGGTTCATTTCAGAACTGGTTCAGGATTTGAGTAATCCTGTTTTGGTTATTTTCAGAATCGATTCCGAACTGTTCTAGAACTGTGAAAGGAGTTCGGACGTAAGAGTCCGAACTGTTTGAGAATTGGGTAGTTCGCACAAGCGTAGAGTGGCTGTCAACGATTTGAGGTTAACCTGACTTTTTCAACGTCGTGTTGTTTTTAATTGTTCTATTTGTTAAGGAAACGGTTAACTGTTAAATTTAAACTTTTGTTATTGAGAATAATTCCTTCGCTACGACCTACCAGGATAATCTAATGGATTTTATTTCTATTGTTCACACCTGAGATGTTTACTTCTTAAATAAATGTACGAATAGAAGAGTCCTCTTCCTCTATTGAATAATAATGTTTCGAATTAATTTTTCTCTGAAAAGCACATATCTGAAATACGTTCGTCATTAAATTCATTATTAAATAAACCAATAATTTGTTGGTTCATTTCGAAATATAATTGAAGTAATGAAGAAAATTCAAAAAAAAAGTATTCCCAAAGATATTTTTATATTACATGGTGCGACAAGGATTTTTACATATTTTTAATTAAACCCACACAATATACAAGACACTAGAAGATTAACATTCTTCTTTTCTGCCAACTCAAACGAAATTTTTTCTTCCTCTACGATTCCGATGAGAACCCGAACTTAATTCTTGTTTTGGTTTCATCGCTTTTAGAACTGTTCTAGGATAGTTCAGAGTCGGGCTTCCACAGCGCATCGATTCTGCGCAGTTCTAAAACTGTTCTAGGCCAGTTCTGAATTTCGGAACCAAAACAAACCTTCTAGAGTTCCCGCTCTCTTTCAATTTGAAAACTCACCCGATAACCTACGACCCGTCTAAAAAAACCGTAGGTCGGCTAATTTCATTTCTCATCCCATCAGCAGGTGCAGCAGATGCCGTTCTGATGAGATTAGAAACTGTGATCGGACCGTAAAAAATCGGAACGGCCGAATTGAGGTTTATAGCCAATCAAGCGAATTTTTCTCGGTGCGCCTCCTGTCTGGTTTTAAATTCAAGCCGTATCCCTATCGATCTTCTCTTTTTCTTACATTTCCAGGATCCACGAAACGGCCTGGTAGGGGATAAAGTTTCTAGAGCCGAGGCAAATAAATTGTACCCATTTCGTTTCGGCATTATATAGTTTCAGTTAACACACGAAAGTCAATAAACCGGTCTACGCTAACATTACGGTGAATAATACCTGCGTTCTCAGGATGGCGCCTATTATAGGGTGATGAATTTGTTAGATTCGAGCCTGAAATATGCTTACGTATACTCCATTCACTTTTATAAACTATCCCGGTTGGCCATGATTTAGGTCTATCAAGTTTTTTTACTTGAAACTGACGCAGGTTGGCACTCGTGAAATATCAGCAATGTCAAAATAATTCTCAGCGACGTTGCCAAATTCCTATGCAAACTTCTACTCTCAATCTCAACATAATCATCACGCTTGGAAACTAAAAACGCCGAAGGAAGTTTTGAAGAAGCAGAGACAAAGAACTAGGAAGTGCTATGTAGAATAGAAATCTGCTTTTTCTGATAGTACCTAACCCTGATTATTTGGAAGTAATAATTTATCACAAGCTATCCAACATTTTCGACGTATGTGAGTAAAAAACCCAGTGTATCGTTCACATAGATTCCCAAGAACTTTGTTAGTTGAGTTAGTTCTTTTGAGGTGACACAGGTTTTGTTGTACTACTACATTTTCATACTGGAGTATTTCAAGTTGTGAAACAAGGTAGAAATGTCTTCTGTAGACTTATTTCTTGAAAATTTCGAAAAGTGAAGAATTCCATTGGATCGTCTGTTCGTTTAGAAGTTTTACTGTAGGGTTATTCGAGTACTTTCATTTTTATTCGAATGAACTATCACAAAGTAACGGACTACTCTATGCATTATTTTTCAGTAAAATTTCAACACTTGATTCTTGATTTCCATACAAGAAAATTGCATAACTGAATCTTCCAACCTTGTTTATATACGTGAATTATTTTCAGTATTAACGGAGAAAAAAGTTTCTTCAACTTTCGTCAGGTCTTTGGAACTATTGAATTCAATGATATTTTCTCCAATTCATTATTTTCCCAAAGTAAATTCACATTTTGAAAAATACGTAATTACTACGACCTCTATGTGGAGAGGACAGGAAAATGACTATAACCTAACATTTTCAAAATATACACGGTGAAATGAGTCAGAATGTCATGGCCAACCAGGATAGTTTATAAAAGTGAATGGAGTATAGTGTAGTATAATTTATTGATATGAACATCTGAGGCCATTAGTCTATTATAATTCTATGGTTCGGCGAAGAGTAATGTG
This sequence comes from Myrrha octodecimguttata, assembly GCA_958510865.1. NCBI lineage: Eukaryota > Metazoa > Arthropoda > Insecta > Coleoptera > Coccinellidae > Myrrha > Myrrha octodecimguttata. Next base: position 25,559,490 of record OY294059.1, read on the forward strand.
TCAAGATACTATTGTGGTCGGTAGTTGTGCTCCTAAAACTTCCTAAACTCCACATTTGTAGAGCAGGTTGGAACATTTATTTCAAAGGTCGAATTCGTGAATGGGTAAAATCCACCCATTGGTTCCGCAGATATAATCATTCAAAAATTCATTTTCCCAATATTTCCGAAAATACTGATGAGATCGAATTTAAATCCAGTACTTGATTAAAAAGGACAGCTCGAAGGTTTATGAAGAACTTCTAGAGAATAATATGATCAAAAGATCGCAGAATAACGAATGATTTTGAACCAAAAAATTTTTAATTTTTTTTCAAATAATTTTAATGACACGATCATCACGTAATTCCACAGAATATTGTTCATTGATATTTTCGAATCAGTTACCTAGTTTCATCATGATTGAATCTATGTTTTCTGAGTTATTTCCGAAAATAACAACGACACCAAGAAAAAATGCAGGAATTCCGTCAGATTTTAAGTCGCTAGCCTGCTTCGTTCGACAGTTATCGTGTCCACTGCTGATAGTTCGGGAAAAAATTCGAGAATTACAGACTCTTGGACAAACCGATAGCACGCTGTTCCCCAAGAATTCCATATTTCAGAAACTACTGAAATTCAAGTCACTATTTCACAACCAAACATATTTCACTTCGCTCGGATATTTATATTCGGAGGTACTCTGAAAATGAAATTTCGAACTGTTTTGAACCTGCCGACGCCTAGCTCTCACTTTCTACGAATTCCTCACTGGAGAGTCCATGAAGAGAAAAAAATAAAAACCCCTTTCCACTGTGTAATATAGAGCGGGAGATTCGTTTGAGAGACCGACAAGCTGGTTGCCGTCGTCTTTTGTTCGCTTTTCCAAGGAATGCAAAAACCAGAAACCTGGATCGTGCTTTTTGCCGACAAAGGACTAACCTAAATATTTATTGCTTCCCGGGAATGTTACAGATCTCTGCACTTTCTTTTCATCGTTCCAGGATTCCACCTCATTCTGAAACATTTTTTTTTGTTAGTATTCTCACGTTTGATAATAAGCGCGTTCGCCAATTTGTGTCAGTTCTGTAGAACCCATAGACATGAACTCTACTTGTGCACTTCTCTTTTTTGTGGACGAAAAGCAGAACAGTGTGAGAGATACAAGGCTTCTTTTACCTTCTTCACCAATTCGTAGGTAGAAGAAGACAGAGGATGACATTTGAGTTTTTCAGGAATTTGTATGTTGTTTTTTTCTTTCTTGTGGTGGTTGTTAAGTTTGTCCTATGTAACATTTTCGACAATTCAGAGTATTTGCGTCTTTTTGATCATATAAGATAAACAGCAAATTTCATGAATATAACAGTATAGCTGCATTCTTCAATACAGTGGACAATATGAATAAATTCCACTCAAGATTAAAAGACAAAACGCCGATTTCAAAACAGTCAGAACAAGTTTACAATATAGATTGTGGAAATTGTCAGAAATGTTACGTAGAACAAACTAAATAACTAAAGGGTTTTCCAATAAAAGGTGTTATTTTGAATACCCCGCTATTTCGGTAGATGTCACTTTTCAAGCTGTCATTCCACAAGTAGAAACTACACCATTAATAAAAATGGAACGATACACGCTTCAACAACGCGCTGAAATTATTAAAATTCACTATAAAAATGGGTCATCGTGAAGCACCTTGTCGGACCGCAATAAAGAAATTGGTGGAAAAATTCGAGCTGTTGGGACAAGTTAGTGATGTGAAGAATAAAACCCGTGCACATCGCTCAAGAACAGCCAAAAATATTGCTGCTGTGGCCGAAAGTGTTGAAGAAAACTCAGGTTTGTCCATTCCTCGTCGTTCTCTGGAATAAGGCATCCAACAAACTTCATTACACCGTACTTTGCATGAAGATTTGGGTCTTAAGGCTTATAAAGTTCAGTTTACACAAGAACTCAAGCCGACCGATCATCAACAACGTCGTGTCTTTGGTGATTGGGTCGTTGAAATGCATGAAAATGAACCTGAATTCCATCGAAATGTCATCTTGAGTGATGAGGCCGATTTCCACCTCGGTGGCTTCGTCAACAAGCAAAATTGTCGCATCTGGGGCTCGGAAAACCCGAGAGTTATTGTTGAAAAGCCTCTCTATCCTCAACGTGTGACTGTTTGGTGCGGTTTATGGTCCGGCGGAGTCATTGGACCTTCCTTTTCCGAAAAAGAGGCTGGAGCAACAGTTACGTTGAATGGATTGCGCTATCGACATGTGATTAATGATTTTTTGTGGCCGGAATTGCATGGTTTTAATCTGGACAACGTTTACTTTCAACAAGATGGTGCTACGTGCCACACAAGCAACGAAACCATTGATCTTTTGCGGGAAAAGTTTCCGGACCGTGTTATATCTCGAAGAGGTTATCAAAATTGGCCACCGAGATCTGGTGATTTAACACCTTGCGACTTCTTCCTTTGGGACCACGTGAAAGAGAAGGTCTACGTTAATAGCCCAGCGTCGATTAAAGATGGAATTCGTGAGGCTATCGAGGACATAGGGCAGCCAGTTTGCGATTTGGTTATGGAAAATTTCATTAAAAGGATATGCTCTTGTAAGCGTGGTCGTGGTGGTCATTTGCCTGATGTTATTTTCCACTATTAACGGCATAGCTTCTTCTTTATAATGAAATAAACATCCGATCATTTATATTGAAAAATAGCATTTTTCTTTGAATATCAAAATGACACCTCTTATTGGAAAACCCTTTACTACAATAAAGAATAAAACGACATATTAATGACACGAAAACAAAAGACATAAAACTCCTCTCACTACGCATGCGCACGCTGATGGGCTCAAAATCAACATCTAAGTCTGGTTTATAAAAGCCTTAAGGTGAAGGTAATAGAAATAAATATATAAGTTGCATAGCCATTATTTAAAATAATTTAAAAAATTATTTTGATTTTTTTTCGTAATACATAGAAAAATTATATGTAAGATTATACGTGTGGGTGCCTTGCTTGTTCATGAGATATGAATTTATCTGGATGTAAATATTTCAGAATCATTTTATAGAAGGATATTGATATGTACCGATTGTTGTTATGGTGCACATATTGGAGTCGATGAACATGCTGGGTGGGAGATGGATTTGTTTCTCGCTATAATACAATATCATTTTTCGCTGGAATACTTCTTCAAAAACAAATCGAAATTGCTGTCTATCACAGAGAGAAAATGAATGTTTTATTTTGTCAAACATATTCCGAATCGAATTAAATACGAGGTGCGTGACAGAACTCTCCCAATAGCTGTTCATATTGTTAATATTGTCATTTACTATTTAAGCCTTGGAAAAGAAAATCGAAAGGTTCGAAACATTGGCAATGAATTAATATATTCGAATAAATTATTGTACAAATTCCTGCGCAAGTTTATTGAATCTATAACCATGGACTTACCAACAAAAAAATGGGAAAAAAAGGTTTGTTTCGGTCTCAAAGTTGCCGATTTTGTGAGGTTGCGAAATGGAGCAGGACCTTGAATCAATCAGTTACTGCGTCGATTTCGAGAAATTGAAAAGAATTGAAAGAAGTAAACGACACTATTTGATATATATATATATTCTTTTGAGATGAGCATTTACATTTTTTATATCAAACAATTTGTGTCATAACAGTATTAGCTGAGGAAATGTCAACGGGGTACCATACATTTTTACGTATGATACAAGAGCACAGATAAAAACCTCAGGAAAAACTCTGTCTCCCCGTATTAGTGTAATGAAATTGTTGTTTTTTATTGAAGGGCTTCTTTTTCATTGACAAAATTTCCTCCTTCCTATGCGATGCAGATCGAAATCTTGAAAACATACCTGAAAACAAAAAAGGAGACGAAAGAACTAATATGAACTAGTAAATGATTTAGTACTCATTAAATTAATTTGAAGTTCGCAATCCGTCTCAAAAAAGAATCAGACACCGAATGAATTGCCTCGAAACCATCGTCAAATTTATATATTGGACAAGTATTTACTAAATGTTCTATTGTTTCCTCTTCTTCTCCGCACTCGCACCTTGGACTTTCGACCGAATTCCATTTGAAGAGGAAACTATTACAGCGACCATGACCGGTTCTAAGTCGATTCAAAATGCACCAAATTTTCCTAGGAAGATTGAAACCATGAACTTTTTCTGAAGGATCGCTGATCAAACCTTTGTTAAAAACATTACACGAATTCCATTCCGAACGCCAAATTTCTTTGTCACTTTTATTGGTGTAAAGAAAATCGTTGATCCATAAAGGTTTACGAGATTTCAATCTAGCAATTTTAGAATCCGGAATATAAGACATGATTGGGAATAAATTCGGAAAGGAACGATATTTATCCCAAGACTTTATCACTGCAACCTGTCTACGAATATGGGGCGGTACAATATTTGAGAGAACTGGTAACCACTGTAAAGGAGTAGATCTTATGGTCCCACTAATAATTCTCATAGCAACATTAAGCTGTACATCTATTTTACTCACATGAGCGCTATTAAACCAAACCGAACAACAATATTCAGCAGCAGAAAAAACCAAAGCTAAAGCTGCGGTACGGAGAGTTGTAGGGTCAGCCCCCCATGAAGAACCAGCTAGTTTTTGAAGAATATTATTCCTAGATTTCAACTTCATGCGTAAGTTTTCCAAATGGGCCTTGAAATTTAAAGAGGTATATTTGATATTACATACAAAGTGTTTCGCTGTATTAAACCAAGAATCAAAAAAAAATGAACTCTTGATGATTAACTCTAACAAATTCCGCTCAATTCAATTGTTGGAACTGATTTTTGTTACAGATAAACATTTTTGCCGTTTATAACACCTGTATATTCTTGGGAACAATCCATTGTACACCTCCAGAGTCCGGAAGGATGTTTATTTCATATTGAAATGTACATCTACTGAATTTGGGTGTTATAAAGGGTTTTCCAATAAGAGGTGTTATTTGAATTGCCTGCTATTTCGGTAGATGTCACTTTTGAAGCTGTCATTTTTTGACATTTGACAAGTATAGAAACTATGTCATTAATAAAAATGGAACGATACACGCTTCAACAAAGCATTGAAATTATTAAAATTCACTATAAAAATGGTGAAAATTTGGCAGAGACGTAAAACTCGAACATTTTTGGGTCGTCGTGAAGCACCTTGTCGGACCGCAATAAAGGAATCGGTGGAAAAATTCGAGCTGTTGGGACAAGTTAGTGATGTGAAGAATTAAACCCGTGCATGTCGTTCAAGAACAGCCGAGAATATTGCTGCTGTAGCCGAAAGTGTTGAAGAAAACCCAGGTTTGTCCATTCCTCGTCGTTTTTTGGAATGAGGCATTCCACAAACGCCATTACACCGTATTTTGCATAATGATTTAGATTTTAAGGCTTATAAAGTTCAGTTAACACAAGAACTCAAGCCGGCCGAACATCAACAACGTCGTGTCTTTGGTGATTGGGTCGTTGAAATGCATGAAAATGATCCGAAATTCCATCGAAAAATCATCTTGAGTGATGAGGCCCATTTCCGACTCGGTGGCTTCGTCAACAAGCAAAATTGTCGCATCTGGGGCTCGGAAAACCCGGGAGTTATTGCTGAAAAACCTCTCTATCCTCAACGTGTGACTGTTTATGGTGCGGTTTATGGTCCAGCGGAGTCATTGGACCTTACTTTTTCGAAAATGAGGCTGAAGCAATAGTTACGGTGAACGGATTGCGCTATCGAGAGATGATTAATGATTTTTATGGCCGGAATTGGATGTTATTGATCTGGACAACGTTTACTTTCAACAAGACGGCGCTACGTGCTACACAAGAAACGAAACCTTTCGCCGGAAAAGTTTCCGGACCGTGTTATTTCTCGAAGAGGTTATCACAATTGGCCACCGAGATCTGGTGATTTAACACCTTGCGACTTCTTCCTTTGGGACCACGTGAAAGAGAAGGTCTACGCCAATAGCCCAGCGTCGATTAAAGTCCTCAAAGATGGAATTCGTGAGGCTATCGAGGACATAGGGCAGCCACTTTCCGATTTGGTTGTGGAAAATTTCATTAAAAGGATATGGTCCTGTAAGCGTGGTCGTGGTGGTCATTTGCCTGATGTTATTTTCCACTATTAACGGCATAGCTTCATCTTTATAATGAAATAAACATCCGATCATTTATATTGAAAAATGGCATTTTTCTTTGAATATCAAAATAACACCTCTTATTGGAGAACCCTTTACTATCAACCATTTAATTGTTGAATTAGCGAATCTCCATCACCAATGTTTGTAGAACAATTAATTCTTCGAAGTTTTCAAGAAATCGTGAAAGCCTTCGTGTGAATTTCATTGGCAAAATGTTCTGCTGATGAAGTCTTCGCATCTTTCTGCAAATTCCAAGACTTGTATGATATGAAACCCCTCTACTTGCTTCAATTATAATGGAATCTGCTCAATCGGATTAGGTTATCAATAATAATTAATTCATCCTGATAACTATAGGGGGAAAGTGAATTCATACAGGCTCAGATATTAAAATTGTATTTTCCATATATATCCTGTAAAATATGAAAAGTTATTCGTACTATTTTGACGTTATATCACAGGAAACAAATAAAAATAATCAGTTATTTGTTGGTTTAATCTGGGTTTTCAACCTCAATATCTGAAACAGAAATATAAAATTTGAAGAAAAATTGTTTTTATGGACAACGCTCTTGCTTTTTTTCCTGCTGATTGAAGGATAAAAAATTTCAAAAAGCACTGCCGTGAAGGCAGCAGCTTTTGCGCGCATGTTTAATGTAGATGACCGCTTCAGTAACGAATTTGAACATGCACGCAAAAGCTGCTGCCTTCACGGCAGTGCTTTTTGAAATATTTTTTTGATAAATTACTGGATTTCAATTTGATCTGATCTGTATTTTTTGGAAATATTGGAAAAATAAAATTTTGAATGGGTATATCTGCGAAATATAAATATCGAGTACTTCATCGAAAAATTATAGTTCGAACGTTCATACAGAATTTAATGAGGATGATTTTTTGGAAAAAAATTTCGGAAAAAAATGTTTTTGAATATACTGACAACATGATCCTGACGAAATTTGGCTCAAAGTTGCGCCTCGTTATACTCCACCTAACTGCCAAGTTTGAATCCAATCGCTCAAGTAGTTTCTGAAATAAAAAATAAATGACTTCAAAATTTCAAGTGCCTTTAACTCTGAAACTATTCGACCGATTTGGCCCATTAACGAACTTAACTGCGGCATTCTGATGCGCGACCTACCCTGAAGGTTTCAAATTGCTAGCTTGCTTCTGTCGACAGTTATCGTGTCCTCGGCCGGACGGACAGAATCGATTTTGACACTGGATTCGTCATCAGTGAGTCCAACCTAGTCGATTGAGACCATTTTCGGCTCAATCATCGAAAATTACAGACATTTGGACAAAACGATAGCACGCTGTTCCCCTAGAACATGCGCAAAAAAGGTTGCCTCATTCTCTGAGGAAGGAAGTAGAATTATAAGAATTTCAAACTAAGTGGATCTCTGTTGCTGTGGTTTCTTTAAAATGTCAGCTCGACAAAAGTCTCTCGAAACAAAAACTCGAAATGAAATAATTCTGCAGATTTTTTCGTGTCTGATGAAGGAATCAGATTTTTTCTCTGAAACGTTACAATTCGCTTTATTGTACTTGAAAATAACCAAATTACCAAACAGGCTTGCCAACGTATCCTCCCACCAACTGCCCCCTGATCGAAGGTACCCTTTTGTTTGAGGGCTCATTTATTGTTCAGCCCTATAAATCCTACCTTTTGAAAAATGTATTCGAGATATTTTATTCACTTCTACATTTCGAGGAAAATCATATTCGGCTGAAATGTTTTTTGAACCTACAAGCCGCCATTTCAGAACAAAGTCCCAAATTTCGAGTCAATCATCGGATATGTATTTTTCGAAATTTAGATTCACCCGGGCACTAGGTATCTTGCATGTAACACGAATAATGATATTTTTATGTTTTTCTCATTCTATATCGATACAAAATCATAATGTATGCTATCACACACTTCAACAATTCGGGAATTCGGAATAATTCGGTATTAAAAATGGCCAAATCCGGACTCAAGGTCGAAGCGGGAAAAACGCGTCAGATCGCCTTCTAAGTCACTCGATATTACAAGATTCATCGATCGATACAGCCGACGCTGTCTATTGGCTTGCTAGAGAGAAAAGTACACGAGAAGAGGGAGAGAGTGGATATATATCGGTACGTCACGAAAGTCGCGAAGTTTCGTCCGTTTAAACAGCCTATATGCGGAGCAAAATTTAAAAGTGCATTTTCTCGTTGAAAATTTAAATTTTTGACGTCGGTTAAAGTTTTTCAGTAGTCTTACGGATGGAATATTTGAGTGCAATGATAAAAAAAATCATGCAAGAGACCTATTCCCTTACATGCACGTGCAATTTTTTTCAGATCAATGAAATTTTGCCCATAGAATGAGGATCGAATAGACCTGACTTCGCGTCAGTGCTTCCGTAAAATTTCTGTTAAACTTTGAGTTTCGATTTCCCGTAGTATTACAACGTATTTATGGAGAAGCTTCGTTTCAAAATTATTAAGCGGAAGCTGCAAATGTTCAAAGTCTAATTAATGAATGAGGAGAGGACAGCACGCTTCAACAAGTTCATTATTTTGTCCACATATTCATCAAGTGGTAAAGAAGACGCATCATTATCGTTTAATATGTGTGCCAGATATTTACAGAAGTTATATCATAGGATGGCAATTTTCCAGGAATAATCTCTCTCCAATTCAACTCTGTTGTCGACTAAAAAATTTCGATGAAAATTTGAAAAAATAGATTTCCTTCAAAATTGTTACAAACGAGGATGGTTCGATGCTGAATAATAATCTACAATTCCCAATCGATTCCGTCAGTTGAGAGGAAAAATAAATGAATTTGAAATTTCACATTTCGGAAAATTCCCATTTGACAGGTGAAAATCTAAACGGTAGGAGATATCGATGAGATGATGTCTTGATCATATTCAGCGACCTTGAAAACCTATGTTCGCATACCTAACTTGCCCGGTAACACTGGTATTTTCGAAACTATTCCAATTAGAAACTTTTGCGTTTTTCATTTCTGGGTTTTGTTTGAAGGGCTCTACAAGGAAGAATTGATGGCTGTGCGATTCTATTATTGCTTTTTATCATTCACACTCACGACCTCAAGAACTTCACAGCGATAAACTGCACGTAGGATTCACTGAATTCTTGAAAATAAGGCAAATATAGCGTATAGCTTAGTAAAATTTCGATGAAAATTTGAAAATATGGATTTCCTTCAAAATTTGTATAAGCGAAGAGGGTTCAATACTGGATAAAAATCTGCAATTCTCAATTGATTCTGTCAGTTGAGAGGGAAAATAAATTAATTTGAAATTTCACATTTTTGGAAAATTCCCATTTGACAGGTGAAAATCTGAACGGTAGGAGATATCGATGAGATAATGTCTTAGTCATATTCAGCGACTGCGAAAACCTATGTTTGCATACCAAACTTGCCCGGTAACTCCGGTATTCTCGAAACTATTTCAATTAGAAACTTTCGCGTTTTTCATTTCCGAGTTTGGTTTGAAGGGCTCTACAAGGAAGAATTGATGGTTGTGCGATTCTATTATTGCTTTTTATGATTCACACCAACGAGCCCAAGAACTTCACAGCAAAAAACTACACGTAGGATTCACTGAATTATTGAAAATAAGCCAAATATAGCGTTCTTTCATCTCCGGGGTATATTTTCGATATTATTGTGAACTGGTTAATTCACGGCATTGCAGGGTTTCCTTTTATCTTGCACATAAATCATTATGACTCGTTAAACTTCGCCCCTGAGCCTCTATTTTCACCAGAGGGTAGATGGCTCCGTGGAGCTCTCCTTGTTTTTGCTGATAAGAATTTATTTCTTGGATTGTTGTCTTTACGTGTGAAATATCTGATAACAACTTCATTTTCCCTCACAAGAATATCTTATAGTACGATTAATTATTGTTCAATCGGTTGTTTCTCGAACATGAACAAAGCTGGTCAGCGATTCTTGAGAATCTGTAGAGAGTGGAAGTGTCCATATGGACTTTGCACTCTTGAATCAAATGACAATGGGACAGTGATCTCTAGAGAATGATCGATGCATTGCTTACGTTTTGTGAGAGAAAAACAGGAAACTCTCATTTTCAGGTTATGTTTTCGTTCAGTTTTTTTAAGTCAAAATGTGCGGGTCAGTTTTGAAGTTTATTCTTAGTGTCACCATGAACTACACTACTGTACATCAGTGTAGATAGTGTAACACTGATACCGTTTGGTATGTTTTGTTGTAAACTTTCACTCTGTTCGTTGTGGAAATGTTGAAAGTTAGTGTTGTCACAGATTACGAGTGCAGTGCATAGAGTTGGTTATCCTCTGTGATGGTTATGCGTGAATATAAATAAATAATGATCATAGACATCTGTTATTGTCTCTAGTCCTTTTAGGTTATCGAGGTAGCAATCACTGGCTAGAAAATATCCATTTTATTCCTCGTTCATTACTTTATTTAAGCGATCAGAATTTCTGTGACAACCCTTGACAAACTTTCCGAAAAATCACCAAAGCCATAACCTATAATATTAAATGAACTCAACCTCGAAATGGTACCTAAAACAAAAGGAGCTCAGAATTCTGTCATCTTGGATTTGGGAAAATTTCAAAAAGCACTGCCGTGAAGGCAGCAACTTTTGCGCGCATGTTCAATGTAGATGACCGCTTCAGCAACGAATTTGAACATGCACGCAAAAGCTGCTGCCTTCACGGCAGTGCTTTTTGAAATTTTTACTGATAAATTACTGAATTTCAATTCGATCAAATCTGTATTTTTGGAAATATTGGAAAAATAAAATTTTGAATGGGTATATCTACGAAATCATTGGCGGATTTTACCCATTCACGAATTCGACCTTCGTAATTAAGCCCCAAACCTTCTCTACAAATATCGAGTTTCTAAGTCGTTTCTTCCAGAAGTTATTGTGTTTACGGTCAGCCTAACGGCCGACTGCGTAAACACAATAACTTCCGAAAGAAACAACTTAGGAACTCGATATTTGTAGAGAAGGTTTGGACCTAAATTACGAAGGCCGAATTCGTGAATGGGTAAAATCCACCCAATGATTCCGTAGATATACCCAATCAAAATTTTATTTTTTCAATATTTCCAAAAATACAGATCAGATCGAATTGAAATCCAGTACCTCATCGAAAAATAACAGTTCGAAGTTTCATACAGAATTTGATGAGGATGATATGATGAGAAAAACCATACAAATTTTTTTTTTCAAATTGTTCTAATGACACGATTATCACGAAATTTCGCATGAAGTTGTCTTTCAGCATCTCAAAACTAGCTGTGAAGTTTCATCAGGACTGAATCAGTATTTCTCGAGTTATACCGAAAAAATAAACGATATCGAGAAGAAAACCTCGAAATTTGACACATTTTTTCCCGATATCTCCGAAACTTGTGATCGTATCGAACTGAAATTTTTTTTAAAATTAAATGACAATCTGATCCTGACGAAATTTGGCTCAAAGTTGCGTGTCGTTATACTCCACCCAACTGCCAAGTTTGAATCCAATCTCTCAAGTAGTTTCTGAAATAAAAAATAAATAACTTCAAAACTTCAACTGCCTATAACTCCGAAACTATTCGACCGATTTGGCCCATTAACGAACTTAACCGCGGCATTCTGATTCGCAACCTATCCTGAAAGTTTCAAGTTGCTAGCTTGCTTCTGTCGACAGTTAGCGTGTCTACGGCCGGCCGGACAGAATCGATTTTGACACCGGATTCGTCATCAGTGAGTCCAACCTAGTCGATTGAGACCATTTTCGGCTCAATCATCCAAAATTACAGACATTTGATCAAAACGATAGCACGCTGTTCCCCTAGAACATGCGCGCAAAAATCATAGAATAAATTGAACTGCACTGACTACATTCACTCATTCTGTTATCTGTGACTTCGCTCATCTGCACTGAGAAGTAGAAGTCAGTGGAGTTAATGTACAATAGCATTTTCATACAATGCTAGGCTGAAGGATGAGGATGCTTATGAAGTCAAAAGCGGAAAACAGAACCAACTAGGTGTCGATGAGCATCGCAAACGAAACCCTTTTTATATCTGATCAAAACTGTTCCAACCTTTGTGAAATATATCCGGTTGAAAGCTCTTTCATTTCATTTCATTTTCTCTTCTCTAAATTATTCACGTCCACCCTGTAACGAAAAGCTACAATATAATGTAAATATGACAAAGAAAATATATCACAGCTATGTTATACGCCATAAATATGAAGTCAGATACATATACGAAGTAGACTTCGAGTGAATTGTTTAAAAATAATTGTTTCTGATTGGTTAGAAAATTCGGCAACATTACTCGTCTAGGAAAGCAAATTTGGAAAGTTTCCTGATGTTCAAGAATACAGACTTGACGTTTTGAAAAAAGTCAGGAGAACATTCTAAACTATCGCAGTGAAGAATCACGACCCAGAGATTTTCCGAACTTCATAAAACTTATCTGGCATTGCATATTGCTTGTTTTAGATAGAAAATTCAATTCCGTCCGGCCGCCCGGCGTCCATTGGTCCTGCTGTTGCCACGATAATTTTCAAACAGAAAAAGCTAGTCCTAAGGTGGGAATACTTTATAACCGTTGTTCGATATTCGAACAATAGTGTATTAAATTTCAGCTAAATCGGATTTTAATTTTCGTATATCAGGATAATGGGGTGTGGAATTTCGTTTAGTATCTCCCCCACTCCTTACTGTAACAAAATACTGATCGGATCAAGATGAAAATTCCAATAGATTGTAAAATGATAAGGCTTCTATACTTTAATTTTTTGCGAGCTTATTTTTAAAATTCGAAACACTTAGATTCTATATTTCAAAAAATAATTATCTGATCAAAATGGAACCTAGTGATCAGTTGACGTGCGAAATTGTTCGGATTATCGTGAGGATCGTATCATCATAAAAATAAAAAATTTCAAAATTCAATTTTTGATTTCATATTTCAAAAAATGAAGACATGATTGTGTTTATTCTTATTAATCAGCTGAAGAATGCCAAGGAACAAATTTGTGAAAAATATTGTTGGGATTATCATAGATAAATTTTTGAAAAATATCTTCAAAATCTGATATGCATTTTCCCAATCATCTTCGATCCCTAAGATTCTACTGGGTTGCTGCATGACCTGTCTTTTCTCGTTGGAACTTTCCTTGCTTTCAGCAACAGTCAATAAATCCGATTAAATCTTAACCGAACTCTAACAAACTTGAACTTCGCAATGAGACATTTTACGAATATTGTTCATGGTTCGAACTCCTAAGTTTTCAGCATTGACATTCAGACAAGACGACCCTGTATAGAAAAAGGTTAACTATATTGGCGATTAATAAGAGGACAGGCGAAGCGGTTGGTAAAACTGGAACACCACGGAGATAAGTAATGAACCGAACGGGCCCGAAAACGCATCGTATATCAATTAAACAACATCGTAGTCGTTTCTGGAATACGGACGGCTCATCAACACCGCGATAAATCGACATGATCTCAGTAGATCCCGCCCACGCTATTACTACACCGTTTCTAACATAAACATACGCTATCTAGTAGCCTTTCCGACTGTGTTTTTCCTAGCCGTTAGGAAATCGTAACGTGAAAGTGTCACTTTTGTAACACTGTCCAATTTCGTTCTTCGACGTAAAATTTTGTCGCCGAAAATTGATGACTTCTTGCTCTGAACCTGTTTGGGGCTGCGACCTTGTCGTTACTTTTCGTTCTTTTAGTCGATTTTCATTGACAAAGAATAGGACTTTATTTACCGAGTAGGAAAAGTCTTAAAATTCCTGGGACCCTATTATTTCCCAGGCTTTCTCAGCCTATTGCAACAAATCGCCTTGAATCTCAATTCTCTCGAAGCTTACATTCATTTTCACGAATAACTGAATTTGACCAATTTTACAAACTTGTCAGTCGATATGTCCATGGTAATCATGCCTACATACTTCACTCTTAAACAACGTTCGTTCATTTTTCATTAGTATGAAATAAAATCAATTATCTATCACGTCAGTTATTGAGTGCTAGCAACCTCGGGCAACTCACAATCCCTCGGGACTGACTTCCTCGGGATTGCAATCTGTTGCCCTCGGTAATTAACATCCCCATAACTCCCTTGATACATTAATAACTATAACTACATGATTCCAGAATTTTTCATTCGAAAATACGTAACGTTGTATCGCCAGGACTTTATTTACCGAGTAAGAACAGTCTTCAAATTTCTGGGGCCCTATTCTTTCCTAGGCTTTCTCAGCCTATTGCAACAAATCGCCTTAAATCTCAATTCTCTCGAAGCTTTCATTCATTTTCACGAATAACTGAATTTGACCAATATTTACAAACTTGTCAGTCGATATAGATTTGTAACAACTCTTTGCTCATATGGATGAATAAATGACTAACTGACGTCCCTCGGGGTTAACATCTATTGCCCTCGGTAATTAACATCCTCATAACTCCCTTGATACATAACTAACAAAAGGTTTGTTTTGGTTCCCAAATTCTGAACTATCCTAGACCAGTTCTGAAAGCGATGAAACCAAAACAGGAATTAAGTCCGGGGGTCTCATCGGGATCGTGGAGGAAGAAAAATTTCCGTTCGAGTTTGCAGAAAAGAGGAATGTTAATCATGTCTTATATATTGTCTTTGGATTAATCAAATATATGCGTAAGTTCTTATTGTCGCACTATGTAATATATACATATTTTTAGGGAATAGCGTCCAAGTAATTTTTCTTTGTTGTAAAAATTGTTTTTCTGAATTTTCTTCAGTACTTCAATTCTATTTCAAAATGAAGCAACAAATTATTGATTGATGTAATAATTTAATGATGGACGTATTTCAGATATGTGCTTTCAGAGAAAAATTCATTGGAAATATTATTCTTCAATAGAGGAAGAGGACTCTTGCATTCATAGATTTATTTAAGAAGTATATACATTCCAAGTGTGAACCATGAAAATTAAATCCATAAGATTATCTGGGGAGGTCGCAGCGAAGTTATTGTGGCCTATTATAAAAGTTCATTCAACAGCTAACCGTTTCCTCAATGAATACGACCAAATCAACACGTCAAAAAAGTCAGGTTAACCATTTAAATCGTTTACAGCCACTCTACGCTTGTGCGAACTACCCAATTCTGAAGAAGTTCAGACTCTCACGTCCGAACTCCTCTATTCTCTAACGTGAAAACGTGGTATTTTTATTGTTAATTTATTGCAGAATCGTAAGCATGGGTTCTCAGTAAGAGAAATCGAAGAAATTGAATTTCGTCGATTACAGCGCCATCTATCATGAATCGAGAAAAATGTTTCAGACAAATTGTATGTGCTTTTAGCCAAAGATTCCGAATATGCAATAAAAAATAGGGGTTCCTATTTAAGATTTCAAACTTGCCCCCCCTCACCGCCCAGGGGGAAGGGTGGGGGGCTCATTTTAACGTCATTGTACGTCCCCCTCGAAATGACGAAATTTTGATCCTAGACATTTTTTCGTAGTGTGCTTATTTTTCGAGTTATTTGGCTGCCTAAGTTAAAATGGGTCACCCGGTATAGGTAGGTTGAACCAGCTGTGACTTTTTCATTTTGTATGTGTATCTTGAGCTGCTGTAATATGAAAATGAAATCAATCATATGTCTATCTGTTTTCTTTTCTATACGATGCAAAAGAACTAAAGCAGAAAATCTGTTTTCATTTGATTGATTCACTCGTTTGTAAACAAAGAATAAGTCATATCATTTGGATTGATTCTATATTTACCACATAATATAGCCTACATTCAGCACTTCTTCACATGAATAAGAGTCCTTGAATTACTTATTGAGGTTCCTATTTTTCCAGAAATTCAAGTAAACTTAGATATTGGTTCATTTTGATCCACCTAGCAATATACACTAAAATAACACCGAAATTATCCTGCAGGAACGATTTAAAGTACGATTTTATATCGTGATCCAAACGAAAAGTTCTTTCTCAAGAAATCTTACACAAAATTATAATAATTTCTTTAAATATTCAAGCTCTGCTTAATAAATATTCGTTCTTCACCACATTTCTAAGGTTTGTTTACATAAAACTACTAGCTTGGACAGGTTCCAAATTTATCCGTTAGGGCGCTGGCATCTTCGCAGAAGTAACCAATAACAGCATGATTCCAGAATTTCTCATTCGAGAATATCGAAACGTACGTAACGCTGTAACAAAACGTAAAAATAGTAACATAATCGTCACAATCTCAAAAACCCCGCTTTTCGATATCCAAAACCCACGGCATCGGCGGTGTCCACAAAAATAACCTAAATGTTTCCATCCGACAACATCAAGCAGTCCGCAACTTGTAATTGAACTGCAATTTCCAACTCACGAACTCGCTAATGGCTCGGCATTCCAGCATAAAACCGAGCCAATGACGTCACAGATTGCCGATAAACAGATGTAATCGGTTCCGTTTTACGTCTCCCATAATGAATAATTAATATGTGATCAGTTTGTGATGAATGAATCGAGTGATACCGGCCGACGATGAAACAGACAGACAACGCGATCTCAGGTACGCACAACGACGAGTTTGCCGTGAAATCGATAGTGAGCGATCGGTCTTAGTTCGCTAGGCTGTTGCCTGCTTCTGGTGTCTTTGCCGTGTTGAATATGAGTGTCGCGGGAAATTCTGTGTTGTTTTCCAGTCGTAGTGTTGACGGAAATGGTTGTTCTTGTGAAGGGAACGGGCGGTAGTGTAGGTGTACGTATGCCATGGCAGGATGGAACCAATAGCAGAGGATCAAGAAACGGAATATGAACTGGGTGAGTTGAGAGTGAAAGTCTTTTTGGTGAGTTGTTCGAGGAGAATTGGCAAGGTTCTTAGGGAAAAACTTTACAGCAGAGATTTAAGAAAAGCACTGAGTTGCAGTCATAAATGAAAAAAGAATTTTGAAGATTTTTCAAAACAACGAAATGATTTTTGCGCGCAGGTTTTAGGGGAACAGCTTGCTATCGTTTTGTCCAAATGTCTGTAATTTTCAAATTTTGAGCCGAAAATGGTCTCAAACGACTAGGTTGGACTCACTGATAACGAATCCATCGTCAAAATTGATTCTGTCCGACCAGCCTTCCGGCCGTTTGCACTATTACGGACGTACCTAGAATCCTATCAACCTGAAACTTTCAGGGTGGGTTACATTCTAGAATGCGACGGTTGAATCCGTTAATGAGCAAAATCGGCGAAATACACTGCGCAAAAAAATTAACGCACATTATGGAAATCTCAAATTTATTCTACAACTGAAGAGGTTGAAGTCTCTCGAATGGAATGGCTAGCAAGAAGTCCAGATCTCAATCCGATTGAGCAGGTTTGGGACAACCTCAATAGAAGGCTGAAAAAGTTCAGAAAATCATTCAACTCGGAGAAATCTGGGAAGGATTAGATCAGAACATTTTAAGATCACTCATTTTGAGTATGAACCGTCGTTGCCGAGCTGTAATTAACGCAAGGGGTGGAAATACCAAGTATTAAATCACTTATCAGCATTTCAGTATTTTGAAAATTGTTCATTTCTCTTCTTTTACATAAGATTCGGTGAAATCCTGAATTTTTCTTCCATTTAATGTGTCTTGTTTCGTTCAAAACCTTCCCGAGAGAACATAAAAAATAAGTTACAAGGTGAATGTAGAGTTAACTTTCATTAAAATTGAGATTTTCAGAATGTGCGTTAATTTTTTTGCGCAGTGTAGTTTCGGAGTTCGAGCCTTTTGAAATTATGAGGTTATTTCCGTGATAATTCGGTGACTAATGGAACGATTGGATCGAAACTTGACAGTTAGTTGGAGTCTAACGACGCGCAACATTTTGCCAAATTTTGTTGAGATAATACTGTCAGTATATTGAAACCAAAAATTTTTTCTCAATTTTTTTCGAAGAAAATTTTTTTTCAGATATTGGTTATTATATTTGGAAGAAAGTTTGCGCAGACTCTGAGCCTCATATTTCACAGCAATGTACCAAATTTCAATTCGATATGGTTATTATTTTCGAAAATAATGAAATATATGAAAAAATTTCGTGTTTTTTTTTCTTTATATCGTTGTTTTTTCCGGAATAACTCAAAAAATGCTTATTCAGTCATAATGAAACTTGGTATTCAATTAGAAAATGCTGATGGACAACTTTGTGCAGAATTTCGTGATGATCGTGTAATCAGAACATTTTTTTTTTCAAATATTCAATATTCTGTGATCTTCTGATCATATTATCCCCATCGATTTTTTTTTGAACCTTCGAACGGTCATTTTTCTATAAATTACCGGATTTTAATTAATTACCTATCCTGTCTGTATTTTTGGAAATATTGGAAAAATAAAATTCGTCCTTGGTAATTGAGGTCCAAACCTACTCTACAAATATCGAGTTACTTAGTTGCTTCCTTCGGAAGTTATTGTGTATAACGGCCGACCGTAAACACAATAATTCCCGAAAAAAACAACTTAGAAACTCGATATTTGTAAAGTAGGTTAGGGGCTCAATTACGAAGGTCAAATTTGTGAATGGGTAAAATCCGCACAATGATTCCATAGATATAATCATTAAAAACATTTTTTTTTGCAATATTTCCAAAAATACGGATTGAATCGAATTAAAATGGAGTAATTCATTGAAAGAAAACCTAGAAAAGCACTGCCGTGTAGGCAGCAGCTTTTGCACACATGTTTCAATTCGTTGCCAAAGCGGTGATCTCCATTGAACATGCGCGCAAAAGCTGCTGCCTTCACGGCAGTGCTTTTCTAGGTTTTCATTATCGTCTTCAAATTTGAAAATCTGGTTTTTTCAACAAAAAATTCGGAGAGATTAACTTTTTTTTCCTCAAAAATTACTAATCTTATAAGATTGAAAATGGCTCATTGGTTGAGCAAAATTCGTGAGGAACATATCTTTAGAAAAATACCTAATATAAAAAATTCGTTGATAATATTCTGATCCTGAAATCTGTTCGTCACATTTTGCTGAAATTCCACCTAAACCAATATTTACGATCGGCAGTTAGGCCAACTGTAAGCATGATATCTTCCGAAAGAAACGACACAGAAATTCGATATCGTAATGTTATAATTCCAACCAGATTACGGATGAAAATTTACAGATTCAAACGAACTGATAAACCCTTGAAAAAATGGTAAGAAAGGAGCTCTGCTTCAGCTTGAGTGTTAATAACAGTTGATGATTTTTTTTTTGTTTCCATTGAACTCATTGACGTCAACGCATAATGAACTGAAATAATACACAATACTTATATTCTCATAATATGCGTTTATTATCAAGAATCATGGGTATACCGATTCATGAGAATTTTAATTATGACACTCGGAAATCCAACTGTCCTACATGTGGCATGATGAAATTCATTCAGCAGTGGTGGCTCGTGGACTGGGGTATTAGAGCCTCACATCTTCATGAACTCACTTGAAGCAACCCCTGAATTGATATAATAAATATTTTCAGAATATTCGATTAAACTTGATAATTTCGCCTGAAACGAACCATTTTTGAAATGGAAGTTGAATGTTATTATATCTGATGATAATTCGGGAAATTTCACTATTTTTGTGAATCAACTGGCATCGACATACCTGTTTATACCTGGCAACCCAGTAGTTTGTCCAGGTAACTAATAGATTCTTTGAAAAATATTTAAAAATATACTGTCCAGGATTTTTTAAGGCAACCTATTTTTATTATATTTCCTATAAAAGAATTCAAATATACTAAATTTATTATGAAATAAGTTTTATTCTATTATCAGCTCGGTGAAGGTCGATGTAGGTTCGGATCTCAGATTATATGTTTCGGGTTTTATCTCATTCTCAAAGTTTATATACAGGGTGAGTCTTTAAGTTGTACATTCATTTCAGCCATAGATTCCTCTTATCCATTAAAAACTTTTTCTTCGTCATTTTTCCAGATTCGGCTCAAGTAAAAAGTTATAAGCATTTAAATATTTCTCAATGTGCTAATACATTCCTGCACTTTCTTTGCAAGTTCACCACAGATCTCTCTTACGGTGATCTCTTTGGAAGAATAACCAATCCAATATTTGAAATTCAAAGAAACATGATTGAAAAACTCATTTACTCACTTAATTCTTATGATTTGGTGCTTTTTGCGATATTATCGTAAGGTAAACACTGGACTACACTGGACTACACTGGACTATTGAAACAGTGATTTTCCACTTGATATTCGTGAGACATTCAATTTCATTCCACTATAAAATTATACTCAATTCCATCCTCACTCACTCCCATATTCAAAACTACATAATTATTCTTATTTTCATCGAATTTATACATGAATTATATGAAATAAATCAACTAACCTAAACACATTAATTGAATCTATGGAAAGTCAGGTTCATAGACATGAAGACCTAGCCTCCACATCTGTGGTCTGATCACGAAATAGCATAGACCTAATATAAGTAAATTAGTTCTATGTGAAATAGATGAATAATTCTGTGTACTATCTATGGTTCGGATAAGCGTAGAGGGAACTTAATTCACCGTCTTTACTAGCTCAGGGACGGATCCATAAAAATTAGGTCATTTTTATCAGATTTTATAACATTCAACGTTGAATTTCTCCAAAACGGTGCGTTTAGGGAGAAATAATTAGATATTCTAAAATGATTGAAGATTCTTATTATGACATAAGTTCAACTTCATCTGCAATCTTCATGGTAATTTCATATAGTTTTATGAATCGTTGAGTCTATAACTCGGAAACTGTTTGAAGGAGGATGAAAGTGATTACTGAAAAATATGTGTCATATTCATAGAAAACCTCACACCAAAATTCATCTCATTCGAAGTTACCATACCAAAGCTAAAAAAGGAAAACTGTTTTTTTTTGGAACTTCAAACAGCCTGTATCTTTTTACTGGAGCCGAATCTAGGAAAATGGTAAATGAAAAAAGTGTTTCATTTGATGAGAGGAATCTATGGTTGAAATTAACGTACAACATAAAGACTCACCCTGTATGTCAATAACACAAAATAAATTTTGTGAATCTTATATCAAGTGTATTTGTCCTAACCCTATTTTAATGATTTGTCATGAATCAAAATTTTCGAACTTGATACAGTTGATGAGAGAAATGAATGTTAGATTTTATGTTCAACTATGGTATATGTTCATTACACCATACGAAATATGAAAATATTTATAAAATATTTTATAAGAATGCCGCATTAACTTTGAATATTTGTCGCTTCCTATGACCTCACTTCAAGTATGCAGCGTACTCAATCCCATCCACATGCGAGAAATCCTCAACGATGTAACCATAAAACGTGTGACTGAAGTGACATAAAATATAAACAATCTTTACATCCGAATGTTCCGGGGGGGAATTGTTACGATCTCCACCATTTGAGAAATCATAAAATATCGTATATTTCTCTGGGAATAGAACTGGCCAAAGTCGTAAAGTCGAGAAAATCACTTGGACTTCAAGATTGGATTACAGGCAAGAGAAACGTCAAAAGGCCGTAACGCAACGCACAATGTTACAATCGATATATGTCGCACTATAAAATATTACATTTGTGAGGATTCGGATTTCCAACTTCATTTCGATACCAAAGTTATGATCACAGACAAGACAAATCACTTCATCGTTTGAGGGAATCGCGTCTTTCCGACCTTGAGAAATACAACAGACATAACCACACTTTCTTCTTCCTCAAAACAGCTGTCAAATTAAATGCTTGAATATCTAATATCGAAATGTAAAAACGGATTTGTCAGGATTCAGGAATCACAAGATTAAAATCAGACTGAGATTTTTTGAGGAAACCACTTGAAAAGCAAATTTCCAATACCAAAGCGAGTGTTTTCTCACATCTTAAACTCCTAGAGTAAATAACAATTTTGGAACAATGTTATGGAAAACCTGCTTACCTTAATCAGAGAATGTTTGTAGTGACACTTATAACTCTCTAGGAAAACCCTCAAAATCTTCTGGGAGTTTGGGTGTGTTCTATTACATTACAAACCTTTTTCTAATATGTGTGAATATAATCGAATTAATGTGTGAGAAATGAAGAAACTTTTGAAATTTATAAACAAGAAATAGACTTCCTTTAAAAACTATAATACATTTTCTTATTTTTTCCATAACACTATCGATTATTACTCATATAAATATGTTATTCGTTAAGTTTTCAGTAACTATATTGTAGTAAGTATACCATGTTTACGTGAATTCTGCCAAACTGTTTCAGACACTGGTTTTTTCATAATTTAATTCAGCTAGTTGAGTATAATTCATAATTGCCTCACTATTTTATCAATAAAGAATATATACAACAGTAATTCTTTAAAAGAGGTATTTTTTTGGCGAAAACTTGTTCTTTGCAATCAATTTATCAAGCAAACAGAAACATACTAATGTATTAAATCGAAAATTTATAGGTTGTGATACTTTCACGTCAAATGAGATTCATTTCAATATAAAATCAAACTATGAATAGACCAACTTTGTTCGATTCCAATCCTTGTGGTTGTGCAATCATATACAATTTTATTAGACATCCCATCGTTTTAATTGAGTAATGGAGGTTGTAATTCTTTTACTTCAGTTACGATTTCTTTATATTATATAAAATAAACATTATGAATGAGTCCACTTAAGTTCGATTCCAATTCTTGTACAATTAAAGCATATAATGAGGACTGTCATCATAAAATGGAACTCCAGAGATGACTAAACAATTGATTTTGTTGTAAAAACTGTTTGGATTATATTCTAAAAAATTAATTTCAGCTTGTTTACATGTTTATAACCTCTTCAAGCGAGTTCAAAAGCAGCGAGAGTGACGAAATCCTATTCCTGGAATCTGATTGGCACCCCAAAGCACCCCAAACGCCTGCTAAAATTCTGATTAGCTCGATTCAGGGTCATATCTGCGTTGACATAGATTTCCTAAGTAAATGACGCGAGTGGTTCATCTGGTTAGTCTGTGGTTATGATACTTGTTTTCGAAAGTGAAGGGGTATAGTCTTTTGTAGCTTGTAGTCTTAGAAAGAACAAGAGCGTTATCTTTCTGCCCTGATTTCCATCATTTTCCATTCGCTATTTCACCATTATATCGCAGAATTTCGTGGGGAGCGATTTTAGGACAAATTCGCCTAATTTCTGTTCGAAAAATTTCATTTTGGAATCTACAGGTACCGGCAGAGGACTCGGACGTTTTTGAAACTGCTCCAACTGCCCCCCTATTGGGTCGACAGATGCGGGGGAGGGGCCGTTAGATTCGGTATATTTCAGCATTTTTTACCAATTGAAATCATGGACATGTGGACGGTAGAGCACCGCGTTCTTGCTTACGACAGTTGAGTTCGTCGCGGACGTTTATCGTGAGTTTCGTCGTTATTTCAATATCCACCGAAATCCGGCTGTTCCCTCTCGAAACAACATTCTTCGTTGGCTTGAAACACTTCGCACACGAGGTGCCTTGATGAGGAAAAGACTACTAGGAGCTGAACGAACAATGGGGGTTTTTCCTTCGAACAAAAATTCAATAATTTTCATGAAAAACCTTTCGAACATCACATTTCAAACATATAATTTCAATATTATATTTTTAAAAAAATGTTTGATCACCTAAAACTGAAACATTTAAAGGGGTTTGTCTTGAGTGCACGATATGGCAACGTCAAATCCAACTTTCTCGGAAATAAAAGGACGTAAAATGTGTTACTTTGCTTAGGAAAACAGAGATAGCTATACTTCGATCTGGTTAGAGGAGAAGACTGCGACCAAGAAATAGAAAAAGAAGAGCACAGACTGTCATATTACTGACAAATCGCAAACGGAAATTGTTTGGTTATATTGACAAAGAACACGTGTGTACCATAGAATAGGAATAAATAATTTTTTTATTTTTCAGCAGAAAAAGTATTCTACTAAACACCGTTGTGACTTCGTGCATGCCTGGCAAATCCCAAACCCCAATTTTGAAATCTGATTTTGAATACTATCTGAAGGTAATTTGGGAAAATGATGAATCAAACCCATAATAATTATGTTCAAATTCGCATTTACAGTAATAACAAAAATTCAGGAAAAACGCCCATTTGAACACATAAGTACGTTCAAAGAGTGCGACAAACAATTCTTCGCAGTCCTAGTCGATCTGCCCGTCAGCATGCTGCTGAACTTCGACTCAGTGATCGTTCAGGGGCTTATGCACAACGAATGCACTTCGCCCGTGAGATGGAAACACTTGTTGGGCAAAATGGGAACCTCATTTTGTTCATGAGCGATGAGGCTTAGTCTCACCTCAATGGCCACGTTAACCAGCAAAATTGCCGTTATTGAGCCTATGAAAATCCTCAACTATTACACGAAACACCGCTGCATAGCCCTAAAGTGACCGTTTGGTGCGCTGTGTGAATTTGCGACATCGGGCCTAACTTCTTTGAAAACGTTAATGGCAATGCTGTTACCGTGAACTCTGAGCTCAATATCGAAATGATATCCAACTTCTTTACACCTGAATTAACATGACTTCGTGTCCCAACCTGACGAGTGTGGTTCCAACAGAATGGGGCGACCGTCCACACAGCCAGAGTAACAATGAACGTCATTCGTCCTCTCTTCACTGGCCGCCTTATTTCCAGGTTTGGTTACGTTCATTGGCCTCCTCAGTCCCCAGATTTGGCCATCTGCGAGTTTTTTCTGTGGAAAAATCTCTAAGCAAGAGTTTATCAACACAAGCTCCGAATATTGGAGGAATTGAAGGAAGCAATTCGCCTGGAAGTCGCCGCAGTTGAGAGAGCAACGTTGGAGACAGTTTCGGAATCTTCCAAGAAAGACTGCTGGAGTTTATCGCGAAACAACGGCGCCACCTGATATAGATGTGATTTTCCACTCATGAAATTGAAAAATGCCTTGAAATTCTGAATCCAAATTGTGCAATTTGGATTCAATTATACAGGGTGATTCCGGAGGAGACCGTCAGATTTTGGGATAAGTTTACACTAGTCAAGACAGTCTCGGAACACTGTTTGGTTTATGGTTGGGGGTCTCTATTGAGAATATACAGGGTGATTTGTCCGATTCGACCGAGTTTACTTTTATTGATAACTTTGGTATGGCTTATTCGATTTCAATGAAATTTTCAGCGTAGTACAATAGTGTTGAACACATTCATTGATTTCAAATTTTTTTTCAAAATAAGCGGTTGTTATTGTGATAAATCCAGATTAATTGTGCAGGTTGAAAAAACACCCTGTACATAGCGTTTCCTGAACTACTCTATCTGTTTACTATTTTACTATAATAAGTCATTATTTGAGAGTTTCTAATTTTTTTGGCGCACTTCTAGTTTTCCGAGAAAATTTTTTCAAAAAATGATAATGTTGATATTTCGCTCCAATCGATTCTACTTTTATTGATAACTATGGTATGGCTCATCCAATTTTGATGAAATTTGCAGTGTAGAACAATCTGAACGAGTACATTAAATAATCGCAATAATACCTCAAAATACAGTGTTGTAATTGTGATAATTTCAGACTTTCAATTAATTGTGCAGTTGAAAAAAAAAACACCCTGTACATTGCTTTTCCGAAACTTTCTAATTCGTTGCAGATTCTACAATAATATGTCATTACCCAGAGGTTTTTGATTTCTTTGGCACACCTCCGGTTTTCCTAGAAAACATTTTTGAAGAAGAGCATTGTCGAAATTTGGCTCACAAGCAGTGAGAGTATTCCGCACTAGTAGGAAAGCTGTATATTCCAAGGATGCAAAGTTGTTCGTCACTTCTAAAATACTCTTTTCAAATTCTAAATATATTCTGAATTGAATGATTTCATACAAAATATTAGCAATTAAATATGAATTTGGAATTTGAAAAGAATATTTTAGAACTTAAGAACTGCTTTGCATCCTTGAACAATACAGCTTTTCTACCTAGTGCGGAATACTCTCACTGCTTGTGAGCCAAATTTCGATCATTCTCTTCTTCAAAAATGTTTTTAAGGAAAACCGGAGGTGTGCCAAAGAAATTAAAAACCTCTGAATGATGACGAATAAGGAAGTTTTCGTAAAGCAATGTACAGCGTGTTTTTTAACTGCAGAATTAATCTGAAATTCTAAAATTATCACAATTACAACACTGTATTTTGAGAGACTTTTGCGATTATTGAATGTACTCGTTCAGATTGTTCTATACTGCAAATTTCATCAAAATTGAATGAGCCATACCAAAATTATCAATGAAAGTAGAATCGATTGGAGCGAAATTTCGACATGGTCTTTTTTCGATAGAATTTTTTCAGAAAACCAGAAGTGTGCCAAAAAAATTAGAAACTCTAAAATAATGACTTCTTATAGTAGAATCGTAAACAGATAGCGTAGTTTTGGAAATGCGATGTACAGGGTGTTTTTTCAACCTGCTCAATTAACCTGGAATTATCCCAATAACAACCGCTTATTTTGAAAAAAGATTTGAAATCAATTAATGTGTTCAACACTATTGTACTACGCTGAAAATTTCATTGAAATCGAATTAGCCATACCAAAGTTATCAATAAAAGTAAAATCGGTCGAATCGAACAAATCACCCTGTATATTCTCAATAGAGACCACGAACCATAAACCAAACATTGTTTCGAGACTGTCTTGACTAGTGTAAACTTATCCCAAAATCTGACGGTCTCCTCCGGAATCACCCTGTATATTATCATTAATTACCGAGGTGATGTTTTTTTTTAAAACGTAAGAGTCCTTCCTCCGCTGGACCCTGTAGCTACCAGATTTTGCTTGTGCGATCATATTAAAACCTAATAATTAATTATGATATGCGGACGTGAAAACTTGTGCCATATTCATTGGCGATCGGTTCCCTACGTTATAAATAGTAAACAAACAATTTTTAATTTCCGTGAATTTTCTTTTTATTTCGTCAACTTTCTGCCAGATTCCAGTAAAATTTTGAATGAGCATTTCAGTTGATATTCGACAATCTCATACGGAATCTCAGCTGGATCAAGTGGGAATTTTCGAAAATATACAGGGTGTCAAGTTGAACAAGTAACACTCAGAGGTTTGATACTAAGTGATTGGGAACTAACAGTATGAAATGTCCTATACGAACGAAAGTTTACTTTTTTTGCACCTAGTGTTCAACGGAAATTTTGGAAAATACTGACTGGAATAATGGAAATTTATTGGGTACTTATATCTACTGAATCATCTCAGCCATTCTCGAATTTGACCATGTTGCCAAGCTCCAAGAAGTTCCTTTTTGCAAGGAATCAATTGTAGACTGGATATTTGTAGAGAAGTTTTGGGACTTGGTCAATTGTTTCATAAAACTACTTCTGTAATGGGTTGAGAGTAATAATAAACATCAGTCATTCACTTCTACTATTTATGCGCTCAATTTTCGATTAGCATGTGGTCATAAATATCTGGATATTTATTTCCATTAAGTTCATCTTGTTTACTCAGGTAGTTATGAAATTTAAATTTGCTTGATACTCCAAGGAGTAAGATTTTTCCATGATCATTTGAAAAATTTTATCACACCAATCTCTATTATTAGATCATCGTCCAACATTCTTTCGAATGTTTCTGTTGATATTCGTCCTATTTTCGCCCAGATTGGATTTCGGTAATTTGGATAACAGTTTCGGAGTTTTATCTTTTCAGTTGCGGAGATGAAACAACAAAGTTTTGTGTATTCAGTTCTGGCAGTTAAGCTTTCTACAGTTGATCGTTAAAATGAAACTTTTCAGTTGGTAGTAACTGAGATGTTATTCCGAGATTAATGATCTCTGCGGCCTGTTTGATGTTATTCTATTTCAAATTAATAGGACATTCACTAGGAAGTTTTTTGATTTATGAGTAGGTAGAATTAGAATTTTTCCAATATGTTGTAGAATCGAAAGATTATGTTTCAAAAATCGACTTTATTCACTGGAGATATGTCGAGCACGTTGGGAGGTTAATAAAGTCGTTCAAAATATTATTTTTGTATTATTATCGAAAGTACGAATCCGATAGAGCTGAAATTTGGTTCATTATTGTTGAATATTGTCCCCACGTTTAGCGCCAAATTTCATCTTGCGGATATTTTTCGAGAATAAGTATTTTTTGATCGAGAATTTTGAAAAATTTGTTGAATTCATTTGAAATTTTCAACGATACGATCCGCACTGAATTTTTCACAGTTTACAAGTTTGAAACTGATTCCATCAGTATATTTCGAGATATTGAGTATATAACCTCAAAAGTTAAATATTATTGCTATTACTCCATAACCGTTGAACGCATTCTGCCCCTTAAAGACCTCAGCTGAGGTATTTAGGATCCAAATCTACCCTGAAAATTTCAGCACCCTAAGATTTTTCCTTGGAAAGTTAAGCACATACAGTCTCTAGGACAGAATGGAATTTGAATACAAATCGTTCAACAGTGAGTCCAACCTAATAGTCGAAGATCATTTGCGGCTCAAAATAATAGACATTTGGACGTAATGATAAAACTCCTGTACCCTTTAACAAGCGCGTGAAAAGAAGTGATGGTGTCCTATTTTGGAGATGCTGTGTTGAAATATAGGAATTTTTTTTGCTCAATTCATTTATTGACAACAATGCGCTTGGAATGTATCTTCTTTACCCATGGAATGTTTTGTGAAAACTATCTCGAATAATACAAACAACTTCTCTCATCCCTGAAAAAACGAAATATACGCATTTCTGTATGGTCGCTTCGTTCATAAACCTATACAGTGCGCGTCAAAATTATGGAAGAAATTCATTTTCTCAAGAGAAAAATATTTGGCAACAAAATCCTTAAACAGGTCAATTTTTGTTTCACTTTTACCAAATGTATATGCATTTTTGAAGGATTTTTGTTGCACCCTGTGCCATCCTCATCAACCCTCTAAGTTTTTTGAATAGGGAAAGTAGGTCATGTGGTACTTTTTTGGCAAGGTCTTTGTATCTTCTTCACAGGCGTGTAGAAATTTTCAAGAAAATAATTTTTTTTTTTTTAAATTAGTTACTTCAAAGAGGGTTTCAGTATGTGCACTTTGTCATGGCTCATTTACTTTCAGACGATGGTACCTGATGAAATTTGTCACCGAATGAAAGTCGACCATTACAGTTTTGTTCATGCTCAACTTTCAACCCCTTTCAATCCCCTCACGTGAAAATTTTATTTTTTTCCATTAAAGGGTTCGTAGGGGTTGAAAGTTGTGCATGAACAGAACTGTAATGGTCGAATTTCATTCGGTGACAAATTTCATCAGGTACCATCGTCTGAAAGTAAATGAGCCATGACAAAGTGCACATACTGAAACCCTCTTTGAACTAACTAATTTTTCAAAAAAAAAAAAAATTTTTCTTGAAAATTTCTGCACGCCTGTGAAGAAGATCCAAAGACCTTGCCAAAAAAGTACCACATGACCTACTTTCCATTCAAAAAACCTAGAGGCAGAGTGCAACAAAAATCCTTCAAAAATGCATAACAAGTTGGTAAAAGTGAAACAAAAATGGACCTGTTTCAGGATTTTGTTGCCAAATA
The DNA here is from genome assembly GCA_958510865.1 of Myrrha octodecimguttata. Classification (NCBI taxonomy): domain Eukaryota; kingdom Metazoa; phylum Arthropoda; class Insecta; order Coleoptera; family Coccinellidae; genus Myrrha; species Myrrha octodecimguttata. The sequence continues at coordinate 25,589,246 of OY294059.1, forward strand.
TTTTTCTTCTGATAAAATGAATTTGTTCCATAATTTTCACGCGCACTGTATAGAGTGTTCCACGGTGGATGTTTACGTAAAACAATTCAAAGGATTTCTCTGGAAATTTGAGGTTTGTGCTTTTGATCTGTCGTGCTTAAATTCATGGCGACGTTGCCGCTTAGTAGAAAAAATACTATACAAACTTCGTTAATTCAAATGGTAAACCCTATTTTGTTATAACTGAATATTCTTGTCCGTTATCCCTATTCCTGATGCTATCGGAGATATCGAAGGTTTTTCAAAAGAAACGGCCGAAAACATGGATCCAATAAAACAGGCATAAAAAGAACATTTCATTTTTTAGAGTGCTGAAATTTTGAGATTAGGTCAATGATATTCTGAGGATGAGTTTCCTGAGAAAAACGTTGCTTTTTCAAATGAAGGTGTCCTTTCTATTCCTATTTTATTGGATCCACATTCTTCGCAGTTTTTTTTTGAAAAACTGTTAATATTTCCCAAAGTATCGAGGATAGGGATGGGGAAACAATAGAGAAAAATACTCAAAAAATCATCGGATTCGTTTTCGTTGAACGTCTTATAGGTGAACCACAGTGGAAGACCCTGTATAATGTAAAGATTCAAGTCGGGCTCGGAGTCAACTTTAACAATTTTATCTCAGAATTCCCTATACTGGAATGAATAAGAAATAAATAAACTGATGCAACTTCATTCTTGAACATTCAACAACCATGAATACTGCGAGCCTCTTTTTGTCATCGAGATATCTGAAATTGATGGAATTAAGTCATCAATTCCACCATCGGATTATTGTCCTATTGATATAGTCCCGAGCTTAAATTATGCAGTTGCAGTTGTAGATTTGGTTACAACCGCATTTCCTACCAATCAATAACATAATTCATAACGAATATCAGCACCATATTCGCTGCATATTATTTGACATCAAGCTCTGCAACTAGGGATAAATAAATCATGGTGGGAAACACAGCAATAACAGCACATCCTTCCAAATGTTTGATTTCCATGCACTTTGTTTTATTTCATGAAATGATCAATTATTTGATAGAAGTTAATTAACAAAATTTGAATCGATTTTTCTTATCAGGCGTTCTCAACGAGAATAGTATTGACGCAATCAAATGGAAACTTCGAAATTAGTTGCGGGATAACTATGAGGTGCCTTTTGGGATAAAAGGAGATTTGCAAGTATATCATAACGTGTATTTCTGACAGATCACTATCGCAACGGATGAATTTTAGTGGAAATTTTTTCCTCGTGGGTACCCAACAGAGAATTATACTGGAATTTTTTTTTTACGTTTATAATGACAATATATTTTCTCGATTCGTCTGCTGATAGTGCGGATGAACTTGCATTTCTCTTGGTTGGATCTATTTGTAGCTTCCGACTCTCAGCATTTTTGCAGCTCTTGCGTTGACAAATTTTATGTCAGAGAATGGATTAAATTTGCCATTATACCGTTCGAAAAAATATTCCTGCAACTGCTCTTAGCTGTAGTGTTCTATAGAACTTTGATAACACTCTCCTTGTTGTCTTCGGAGTTCTTTTTTCGCATGCTGAAGGCATAGTCTTAAAGAATAAGCGCCAGTTCTTCCACAGGTATATCCGCTCTGTCGAAATCATACGCTTTTTCTGCGCAAAAGTTTATAAACTGTTCCTAGTATTCGCGGGTGTCAACGGCTGAATATTCTGGCGAATATTTTCTTAACTTTCTTGACCGAAACGGGACATTTTTCTACGCCGTGCTTTTTTTGGCAAATTCGAAACATAAATAATTTCTAGCTTAGAGTTTCACTGAGTTGCCATGGTAACTAAATAACGAAGTCGACGAAACTTTCTATGTTTTTCAAGTACTTGATGAAGAAGAAAATTGATTTTGTCGGAAATAAACACATTTGGTGTGGAATTTTCTTACCGCATACCACACGAGTTCAATTTGATTCCGGAAATAATTCGATCTCTAGTGGTATTACTAGTGACAATATATTTATTTTCGTTCCACTATATTTGTTTCCTACAGCACTATATGTTCACAAGTGGACAGTTTCAAAAATATGAAATGTTAGATCCAATACATTTATTAATTCGATTCATCGAAAAACATCAATAGGGGGCTGGAAGCATACAATTTCCAGTATACAGTTTCCATCGATTTTGATTGAAATCATACTTCACGACAATAATCATAACGAATATTTGAGGAGTAACACTAAATATTCACAAATCCTATCAAAATCAGGACTGGTTATTAATATTTCAGACTTTTTTATTTGTATTACTGGATTGCTGAAAACTCTCTCGAAGTAATTTTTTTGGATCTCATATTTTATTTATTTGAATCTCCCCACCCATAATTGCCTTTGGTAGAATATACCTTTCGGAACGAAAGATGAAAATATCGTAATACATATACAGTGCGCGTAAAAATTATAGAACAAATTCATTTTTTCAGAAGAAAAATATTTGGCAACAAAATCCTGAAAGAGATCAATTTTCGTTTCACTTTTACCAAATTTATATGTATTTTTGAAGGATTTTTGTTGCACCCTGTGCCATCCCCATCAACCCTCTAAATTTTTTGAATAGGGAAAGTAGGTCACGTGGTACTTTTTTGGCAAGGTCTTTGTATCTTCTTCACAGGCGTGCAGAAATTTTCAAGAACAAACCTTATTTTTTTTGAAAAATTAGTTAGTTCAAAGGAGTTTTCAGTATGTGCACTTTGTCATGGCTCATTTACTTTGGGACGATGGCACCTGATGAAATTTGTCACCGAATGAAAGTCGACCATTACAGTTTTGTTCATGCCCAACTTTCAACCCCTACGAATCCTTTAATGGAGAAAAAAATGGAGGGGTTTGAAAGGTGTGCAGGAACAAAACTGTAATGGTCAACTTTCATTCGGTGACAAATTTCAACAGGTACCATCGTCTCAAAGTAAATGAGCCATGACAAAGTGTACATACTGAAAACCTCTTTGAACTAACTAATGTTTCAAAAAAAAATATTTTCTTGAAAATTTCTGCACGCCTGTGAAGAAGATACAAAGACCTTGCCAAAAAAGTACCACATGACCTACTTTCCCTTTTTCAAAAAATTCGGAGGGTTGATAGTGATGGCACCGGGTGCAACAAAAATCCTTCAAAAATGCATATAAATTTGGTGAAAGTGAAACAAAAATTGATCTTGTTCAGGATTTTGTTGCTAAATAATTTTCTTCTGAGAAAATTAATTTGTTCCATTATTTTGACGCGCACTGTATATGCATAAAGATTGTAAATGAATAGTTACGAAAACAAAGGTGGTTCTTTGTCAAAAAATAGGATGGGTCATTCATGTGATTTTGTTTCCTTGAGCAGCCCTTGCTTTTGAATTCTTTCTCCAGAACCCACCATCCCACATAAAAGAAATTGAGCAGAAATTTATGGTGAGCGGGGAGGCACTCAAAAATATTCCTCATAAGGTTGCTGTATGATTTCAAGGAATAGAAATAACTCAGGGCAACCAAAAAAAAAATTGTTCACCTTGGTTGGACTGGCTCATAGAGAGTTCGTCGCCTGGGACCGTTTTTGGGCCAACATTCGAGAATTGCTTGGATTAAAACCCGCAAAAAACATCATTGCAAATATTTTCGGTATGAAGTGGAGTGAAAATAAATCAATCAACTTTTTATACTCATATTTCTGGTCATCTTTTACGCCCTTTATAATCAATTCTTCAAAGATGCGACTTTTAGACTCTCCGGGCCTGTTTTTCGAGCTCCAAAATTGCGCTCTTTGACGAACTACAAAGTTCAACGTCAAAGGAAAATTATTTGAGAAAGTCATATCTTGGGAAATCGGGGCGATAAATAAGCAGGAAAAGCCGAGATTGCATTTGGTCGAGTTGTTTACCGTGCATAAGCAACTTTATCGGGAAAGCGTCGCGTAGAACTCGTTTCTTTGATCCGGCCTTTCAAGTTCGCCGACAAGTCTATTATAGTTAGCCGAAGGGGCCGAAACTTTTTTTTTTTTCAGAGTTCTTCTGAAATTTTCACATAAACAAAAGTGGAAGAAGAGTGCACTGGATAAGGTGATCGATTGAAGACGAAACTCGGTATTTATACGCGCGATATTATTTAGCTCAGATGTCGAAAAGTTGAAATTGGAATGCGTTAGTGACTGGAAACTCAAGGGTAGTTTGCTTATCAGAATGCGCCGATCAAGTTCTTCTAAGGCCAAATCGGTCATACAGTTTTGGATTTATAATCATTCGAATTTTCAGGTAATTTCCTATAACTCAGGAACTACTGATGCGGTAAAATAAAAAATTTGGATCTTACTTGGTGAGTTCCAACACGCAACTGCTCGAAAAATTTTGTTGGGATCATATTTACCAATTTCCTTGGTGTGATTGTCGATCACCAGCTGAGTTGATCTGAACATATAAACTCCTTACAGAGTAAATTAAACTCTGTTCTCTACACGCTCCGTGTTTTGGCGCTGCAATCGGATTCCGAATTGTTGAGCAGTGTGTATTTCTCCAATTTTCAATCTGTTATGTCCTACGGAATCATCGCGTGGGGGAACGGCTCAAACGTTTGGAGGATTTTCTTGGTCCAAAAGAAAGCACTCAGAACAATGCTGGGCTTAACTGCGAGAACATCATGTCGTGGACACTTTAAAAGTCAAGGCATTCTCACTTCTGCCGGAATATATATTTTCAGATGTTTGGTTTTTTCAAGGAACAACTATGAGCTGTTCAGAGAGTACGAGAACTCTAACAGAACTAGGCGCATCCACCCGTTTCACTTTCCCAAGTGTTCACTCACACTGACGCAAAGGAATGTGGAATATATGTGCATGAAACTTTTTGATAAACTTCCGAAGAGTTATCAAATCCTAAAAGATGGTAGCAAGTTCAAGACTGTTATCAGAAAGTTATTGATAGACCTGGAGCCATACAGTATAAATGATTACCTAAGTTCCAGTTTTCAAATCTGAGGGTTCTATTTTTGTTTATATTGACTTGTTTTCTTCTCAATGTATGGTTTGATTATGAAAATAAATATTATTATTATTATTATTATTGTCAGTAAATTCAGGAAAAAATGGAGAAGTTTTTTTAATGTTGTTGGAAATAAATTCATTTTTCAAAAACTCTCCACAAGATTTCAAAGAAATCTCTTACAAGCTTTCGAGGCAATATCCTTCAAAAGGATACCAAAGTTCAGTTCGATCCTATTCTGAATATCGGATATGTTGAATTTTGTGGTTTTTTTCCTTGTTTTCGTGGTATTTCGTCTCATTAGAACCAGCAACAAAAACTCATCTAACATCCTAACCTAACGCTCTGAATTATCTGCAAGAGCGTGTCCCCTTCATCTTCAAAAGTATGGACCACAATGACATTGCAGCCCATACGGTCACTTTTGGCGAATGAAAGGGGTTTCTGATGCTTACCTACGGGATTGGTTGTACTCCAATAGCGATATTTCTGCTTGTTTACGTGACCATTAAGATGAAAATGAGCTTCATCGGAGAATAACATGGTGAATGTTTATAAGGGCTCAATTGCTTGGTTTACGAATTCTAGCCTCTGAATGGCATCCTGGGGTTTTAGTTCTTGCACCAATTGAATTTTCTAGGGGTGCAGCTTTAGATCTTAGTGCAGAATGCGGTGTAACGATCGAAGCACTTGCACGCTTCCGAATAGAGATGTCGGGATCATCACGAACAGTCTGATTAGTCAGTTCCACGTTCTCTTCCGTTCTCGATGACGTTGGTCGTCGTTTGGTTTACCTAGTGTTGAACGGGCCTCCTCAAACTTCTTCACCCAATTCCGAATAAGAGGAATGCTTGGTGCATCATTTAAGTGACGTAAACCTCGAGCATTGCAGAAATAGTCGAAGAATTACTGTTTTTGTAAAAGTAGCGCATGCAGAACGCGCGGTCCGTTCCCGCGAAAGGCTCCATAGCAACTCAATTCCCAAGAGCCAGGCTACCAATCAACATAACCCTCGCGCCCCTCAGATGCCTTGCATTCACACAGTAAGTTAAACGAATATAAAATTTCTTTTGAGATACCTTGTATTATAAAGGGACTTCCAATAAGAGGTGTTATTTTGAATAGCCCGCTATTTCCGCAGATGTCACTTTTGAAGCTGTCATTTTTTGACATTTGACAAGGAAACTACGACATTAATGAAAATGGAACGATACACGCTTCAACAACGCATTGAAATTATTAAAATTCACTATAAATATGGTGAGAATTCGGCAGAGACGGTTCGTAAAAGTCGAACATTTTTGGGTCGTCGTGAAGCACCTTGTCGGACCGCAATGAAGAAATTGGTGGAAAAATTCGAGCTGTTGGGACATGATAGTGATGTGAAGAATGAAACCCGTGCACGTCGCTCAAGAACAGTCGAGAATATTGCTGCTGTAGCCGAAAGTGTTGAAGAAAACCCAGGTTTGTCCATTCCTCGTCGTTCTTTGGAATTAGGCATTCCACAAACGTCATGACACCGTATTTTGCATAAAGATTTGGGTCTTAAGGCTTATAAAGTTCAGTTAACACAAGAACTTAAGCCGGCCGATCATCAACAACGTCGTGTCTTTGCTGATTGGGTCGATGAAATGCATGAAAATGATCCGGAATTCCATCGAAAAATCATCTTGAGTGATGAGGCCCATTTCCACCTCGGTGGCTTCGTCAACAAGCAAAATTGTCGCATCTGGGGCTCGGAAAACCCGAGAGTTATTAATGAAAAGCCTCTCTATCCTCAACGTGTGACTGTTTGGTGTGGTTTATGGTCCGGCGGAGTCATTGGACCTTACTTTTTCGAAAATGAGGCTGTAGCAACAGTTACGGTGAATGGATGGCGCTATCGAGAGATGATTTATGATTTTTTATGGCCGGAATTGGATCTGGACAACGTTTACTTTCAACAAGACGGCGCCACGTGCCACACATTCAACGAAATCATTGATTTTTTGCGGCTAAAGTTTCCGAACCGTGTTATCTCTCGAAGAGGTGATCACAATTGGCCACCGAGATCTTGTGATTTAACACCTTGCGACTTCTTCCTTTGGGGCCACGTGAAAGAGAAGGTCTACGCCACAAGCCGAGCGTCGATTCAAGACCTCAAAGATGGAATTCGTGAGGCTACCGAGGACATAGGGCACCCATTTTGCGATTCGGTTATGAAAAATTTCATCAAAAGGATATGGTCCTGTAAGAGTGGTTGTGGTGGTCATTTTCCTGATGTTATTTTTCACTATCAACGGTATGGCTTCTTTATAATGAAATAAGCATCCGATCATTTATATTGAAAAATGGCATTTTTTCTTTGAATATCAAAATAACACCTCTTATTGGAAAACCCTTCAGCTTACTATTTCCTCGAACATGCAGACAAGAACTCAATAAACCTATTCCAAGACCAACTAACTGACTTTGTATAACTGAATCGAATATTTTCGAGAAACATGGATGATCGAACTTCAATCTACCTATCGCATGAACCCCCAATTTCCACGTGGAAATGCTCGAAATCTCTTAAGGTTGCGATACCGGAAAATCCCGTAGCTGTCGCCTCGGGGTTTTTCTCCACATGGCGCCTCACGCTCCGCGGCAATGAAAGGAAATGAATAACTGATCCACGTCACATTCGTTCCGGATGAATACGTGGTTTTTCGGTTCATTTACCACGAAGCCAACTGTTAACGTGTATCACCCTCAGACTCCGATATTAATCATTTCGACTTTTTGCCACTCGGTTGATGGCAATTTTCGCTGATAAGGCCGGATCGTCGAGCCGTTAAATGTTTTTCATCGGTCGATTATAGCCTTTTTATGCATATGGAGGTTTCGAAGTGTTTGGTGAATATTTTATGATGAAGCCTCCAACTGAGCTATTCTTGCGCACATTTTCTGAGGAGGAAAATGGGGTAAACCCGCAAGATTTCCCGTCGCCGAGATATTAAAAAGATATTAACATCATTGTACGCAGTGTGATTTTCTGAATAAAAAATGTGAAATCGACCATAGGCGGTCTCCCTAATTTGGAAGATTTGGAAGTTCCAAAATGAGTCGTTTTCAGGTCCCTTTTTCCACCATAAAAACCTTCAACCAACAATGAGCAACACTTTTTTTCAAGAATAATCAATATTTAATGAAAAAATAATGAAATTACTGGACAACCACTTAACCTCTATTCCTTCTGATTTCGACTCAGACTAAAAGTGAAGTTTGGCAATGGCGCAAATTTCATCGGTCGGTATCGTGTCATCGTGCGTATTCGTGAATGACAGGTTATTGCTGGCGAGAAAAATGAAATATGTTCTTAGTTCTTACTGTTTACTGCGATACTCTAAATCTTCCAATAGGAGAATTCGTTTCTAATGAAATCTACAAGGTTGACACACATAGTAATGGAATTAGAATACACCCTGATATATATTTCAACGTACATTTTTTTCATATGTGATAGGTCGCGCCCTTCCCAGATTTCCAATGAAATCGAGGTTATTATATAACCCATTTTATTGGAATATCCTGAATCTCATTCTAAACTGGGACCATCTCGAAGACACAACAAAAAACGAAGTAGATAAAAACCTCCCTATTTTGAAGGGGATAGAAAGAAAGTTCAAACGAAAATATTGAGAGTGAAACCTTAAACAAATATTCTCAATGATGTTGTTTTGATGTTAGAATAACCACCTCTTCTTCAGTGACAGAAGCATTTTCCTTACAATCATATCCTTCAACTGTTCATCATTTAATATTTCCCGCCAGCAACTACTCTTCGGTCATAATACGTTGGCCAGCGATGAAAAGACGCTGTTGCCAAGCTCCGCTTTAACATTGAGAAGTATTTCGTAGAAATATAGGTTAAGTTGTTGTCTAATATTTTCACTTTTCTTCCTTTAAATAATGAATATTCTTGAAAGAAAGTGTCTCTATTCGTTGGTTGAAGGTTCAAAGATGATTTATGAACTAGATTTCAGAAGTGAGAGATCATTTTTATGGCGGAAAAAAGGATCTGAAAATGCAACAATTTGGAACTTTGGGGGCCCATATCTTCCAAACAAAGAGAGACCGCCTATGTTGGCCTTCATATTTTTTGTTCAGGAACTCACACTGCTCACAATGATGTGAATATCTCACTTATAGCTTCGCGACGGGAAATCTTGCGGGTTCACCAAAATTTCGAATTTGGTATATCTGCGGAATCTTTTTTTATATTTCACCCATTCACGAGTTGGGACTTCGTGATTAAGGTCCACACCCACCCTACGAACATCGAGTTTATAAGTTGCTTCCATCAGAAGTTATTGTGTTTACGATCGGCCTTGGGGATATTTGAAGCGTAGGTTCGAACTTGAATTACGAAGGCTTAGTTCGTGAATTGGTGAAATTCACCCAATGATTCCGCAGATATACTCATTCAAAATTTCATTTTTCCGATATTTCTCAGGATACATATCAGATCGAATTGAAATTGATTGAAAAATATCAGCGTGAAGAATTTCGCAAGGATAATGACGATCATCAAATCTGGCCAATTGAATCCTGTCTAATCGGAGATTGCCACGAGAACTTTAGCACGAAAATAAGAAACAGCGGCAGCAGTTAACATGGGGACAAAATGGCGCAGGAGCTTGGAACGGGTGCTTGCTTTGTCGATATTGAAAATTCCTCAAAAATACTCGGAAGCATCTAAATATAACGTTCTCTTGTTTATTTGTAAGCTCGTTGTTACAACTTCCTCTCAAAGAAGTCGAAATGTCGTCTGAATTGTTGTAGTTCAAGCTTAAACCATCCACGATCCACACCATATTCAATTAGTATATTATAGAACGAGGAACTTCCTGAGTGATTATTGACGGTGAAAGTACCGATAGAATAGAACAATCCCCGGCTGGTTTCTCTCTTTGTATTCTTGAACATCAGAAGAGTGGGGAGGATGGTATACAGAACCAATTTTCTGTATACCACCCTCCCCACTCGTTCAGCATGTGAACTCGTGCCTGTAGTTAGTAACGATATGTCTTTGGATGGAGAAAACGTAGCGTTAGACGCAGAAAGTGAAGTGGATTATGAGTAGTTAGTAATTGTTTTGTTATCAGTATTCTATCTAAGGTGAACTTAAATACTTAATTTCTACTCTACTTTACTACTACTAGTTCAATACGGATTTAGGAGAGTTCAATAATATCTCCAGAAGTACGGAAGCGATCAAATTGAGACTCCGTTGTCAGTTGTAGAATACAGACGCGAAATATTACTCAGAATTTTGTGAGAATCGTGTCGTTAAAAAATTAAAAAAAAAAATATTTTTCAAATTTGTGTTGTAAATAATTCCAGATTTCAACGGAATTCCGCGAGAAACTTCGAATCAATATTTTATAATGGTGTGCAAAATTTCAATTTGAATAACTTCATAATTATGGCACCAGTGGAAAAATCATGAAATAATTCGAAATTTTGTTTTGACATATTTCATATTCATACTTCCAAGCTGTTATTTTTCAACCGAGTAGTGGAATTCAATTCGATCCGGTTCATATCATTGAAAATTAAGGAAAATTAAATTTGTCATGATCATATTCAAGAAATCATTGGGCAGAGCATTCGGTCTTTGTGAATAAGAATTGAGGCTTAAGAGTTAACAATACCTCGAATGAAACGGGATGACTTTTGGGGACCAGCGTCCGTTTTTTTGAAAAAAGGTTTTAGGTGCAAATGGTTGAAAGAAATTATGAGAATTCGCAAAATTACGCTTGTATATTCAATAATATTCGGGAAAATAAAACTAAAATGGAGTGAAAAATGAAAAAATATCTAACATTGCGCATTCTCACAAAAGAATTGAGTACATCCCAAAAGACACAATTTCGGTAAACCCGCAAGATTTCCCGTCGCCGAGATATTAAAGAGATATTCACATCATTGTACGCAGTGTGATTTTCTGAATACAAAATGTGAAATCGAACATAGGCGGTCTCCCTTAATTTTGAAGATATGGGCCCCCAAAGTTCTAAAATGAGTCGTTTTCAGGTCCCTTTTTCCTCCATAAAAACGATCTTTCACTTCATCTGTATAGTTCACAAACCACCTTTGAACCTTCAACCAACAGTAAGCAACACTTTTTTCAAGAATAATCAATATTCAATGAAAAAATAATGAAATTACTGGACAACCACTTAACCTCTATTCCTTCTGATTTCGACTCAGACTAAAAGTGAAGTTTGGCAATGGCGCAAATTTCATCGGTCGGAATCGTGCCACCGTGCGTATTCGTGAATGACAGATTATTGCTGGAGAGACAAATGAAATATGTTCTTAGTTCTTACGTTCTTACTGTTTACTGCGAAACTTTAAATCTTCCAATAGGAGAATTCGTTTTTATGAAATCTACAAGGTTGACACACATAGTAATGGAATGAGAATACACCCTTACATATATTTCAACGTACATTTTTTTTTATATGTGATAGGTCGCGCCCTTCCCAGATTTCCAATGAAATCGAGGTTATTATATAACCCATTTTATTGGAATACCCTGAATCTCATTCTAAACTGGGACCATCTCGAAGACACAACAAAAAACGAAGTATAACAACCCCTATTTTGAAGGGGATAGAAAGAAAGTTAAAACGAAAATATTGAGAGTGAAACCTTAAACAAATATTCTCAATGATTTTGTTTTGATGTTAGAATAACCACCTCTTCTTCAGTGACAGAAGCATTTTCCCTACAATCATATCCTTCAACTGTCCATCATTTCATATTTCCCGCCAGCAACTATTTGTCGGTCATAATACGTTGGCCAGCGATGAAGAGACGTTGTTGCCAAGCTCCGCTTTAACATTGAGAAGTATTTCGTAGAAATATAGGTTAAGTTGTTATCTAATATTTTCACTTTTCTTCCTTTAAATAATGAATATTCTTGAAAGAAAGTGTCTCTATTCGTTGGTTGAAGGTTCAAAGATGATTTATGAACAAGATTTGAGAAGTGAGACATCATTTTTATGGCGGAAAAAAGGATCTGAAAATGCAACAATTTAGAACTTTGGGGGCACATATCTTCCAAGCGAAGAGAGACCGCCTATGTTGGCCTTCATATTTTTTGTTCAGGAACCCACACTGCTTACAATGATGTGAATATCTTACTTATAACTTCGCGACGGGAAATCTTGCGGGTTTACCACAATTTCAAAAAATAATCACTGAAGCCTGCAGAACGCCAACCCGTTTTCTCCTATAAACGTCGAAATTTCTCCTAATTCTAGTATTTCTCGCCGCCATTGGCAGATTTAAAGCATGTAGACCGTGTGCAGATGCCTGACCTTGAGATATTAATAACGAGGTTTAATGAAACTTGAATGTGGCTGTGTTGCAGGAGCCCAGAAGCCGTAATTTACCAACACGTGTTATTGTTTGCTTTTAAGAACCAAGTTTGCATTCGTTAATAGATAAAATTCACCCATGTACGGAATGTACATGAGATATTTCTGAAGGTTTGAATGGAAATCTAGTACAGATTGAAAAACGCTGCAAATTTTACACAAAGGTTTATTATTTTCTCAGTTAAATAACCCAATATACCATTGATATCTTAAAAAACTTATATATTATGCATAACTCATTGGTTTCTCACAACACAGAAACCAATTCTATGAAATAATTCATGTGAACATTGAAATTCTCAATAAATACACTTATATAATTGAATAACATTTCCACATGCAGAACGCTAACTGAGTATCAAAATTTAAAATATTTTGAATGAGAAGAGACGTTCCACAGTCGTTTCACCTCTTCGAAAATCTAACTGTTTTCCACAATTATTAAATTTCATGTCGGTATTCTACAACTGAAAATGAACTTCAAATCAGATAGGGTTTGTCCTTTTTGAGATATAAGGGAAATAACCTCAATATTCAAAATGGTCACGAAATTTTTTGCCAATATCTGCACAAATGAATATCGGTCAAAACTGAAATTTGAAACACTGTTTCTAAATGTTGACTCTGAAACCTGTACCAAATTTCATTGAACTTTGATGAATATGTATCCGAAAAAAAAATGTTTGAAATTTTTTTAAAGATTTTTCCAATACAATTCTCACGAAATTCGCATTAAATCGAGTGTCTATATTTCACAATTAGTCATGATGTTTCAATCCGAACGCGTTCGTATTTCTTGACATTGAGGAAATAAACTCAATCTTTCAAACTAACACCAATACGTAAAACAAAATTCAAGACTTTCCGCTAATATTAAATGTGTAGATGTGATTTCTACTGGGATTCAACTTTGTTCTGAAAAATATTAAAGAAATGAAAAAAACTCAACCTTCCTGTGCAATTGATCTGAAAAACATTTTTTCCACAGCAGATATCCGATTCACTTGATTCACAAAGTATCCACCACACAAACTGAAAAACTGAAGTTATTTTCAATAACATTTCTGTAACAATTAACTATATCGTGAACCTCATCAGGTTGAATTCGAAAGAATAATTCTAGATGATAAATTTCGTTCGTTGTTATCGTTGTCAGATACACTCAACCAAGAGGGTGTCAAATCCGAAAGTCTGTTTGATGTAAAGACGTGAAATTCAAACAAGTAGTTTGCCGACAACCAGATGATGATACATGCGGTATATTTTTGTCTTCGCTATATCGACCGGCACAGACCCCATTCAGAACAGGTAGATAGGTCCCTGGCTCCTAACTTTAGTCTAAGGCTCCAACCCTCAGTATTAGATTCTCGACAATCGACAATTGATGAGATTTGCGGCTTGTTATTGATTTTTTTGCATATTATATCTTCCAATTTGATTTATCATATAAATGCTCATCATTTTTTATATTCACGCTTATTTCAAACTGTCAGTACGAAAGATTTTGGATTTCGATTGAAACCAGACACGGATATCCACATGTTGACGATAATCGTACTACGCAAACCGAAATTGATGGAAACCTCCGATCAACCGAATTTTTTGGAAATCTGCATTATTTTAAATTGCGCTACTTAATTCGCGTTCTGCATGTAAAAGTGTTATTCAGTTATAAAAGAGTATTTATTAAGATTTCAATGTTTCAAATGAATTTTTTCATGGAATTAGTTTTTGTCTTCTGAAAAACCAATGATTTATGGATAAAATGAAGAAATTTAATCTTAAATCCCGTTATTCGCAGGGTGATTTCTATAAATAATAATTTGATTCGATTTTCAGTAGTTATGTTTAAGATATTGGAAAGAAAACCCAAAAATATTCAATCTGAACTACTTACGACTATGAAATTGTCAAGAACATCGATGCGGCATTAGCAAATTGTGTTTATAAAATAATAACGCGTCCATTAAAAATTTCTCGATATGTGTTGAAATTTTGGTAATCAATATTTTCATCTCCTTTTAGATGTATGATTCTGGATGAAAAGTAAACCAATTATTCCAGTGAATTCCAATCTTAGAACCGAATGCAATGATGTCATTTTCGACATCATTGGAAATTTGCAGCGTTTTTCCTTATAACTCAGGAACCACTGGTCGGAAATCATCCGGGTGAAATTTTTTTGGTTTAGTTTTGCAGCAGTAATCAACGTTCAGAGTTTTATGAAAATTCGGTGGTAAGTTTTCGACAAATAATTTTTTTCCCCCCCAACCCACCATTTTGAGCCCTTAGGGTGAACCGATTCTGCTGAAAAGCTTGGAGGATCAATCCCAAGTGACACACGATTTTTCTACTAAGTTTCACTGATTTCGATTCAGTACTTTCTGAGAAAAGCCCCGGATAACGGACGGCGGACGGCGTACGGCGGACGGACGGATTTTTTTTTATTAGTTTATTCAAATCTATAATACATACTCCAAAACGTAAACTGTGAAATTTTCAGGGGGGGTTAAAAAATTTCTTTTGTTGGTCGATCACTAAGGTTTATTATTTGATTTTATCAAATAATAAACCAAAACATTTGAACGAAATAGTTCCCTAGAAAGAGCTAGTAAGAACTGTTTCAACATATACATCTTCAGATTATTCAACTTTCGGTAGTATCGACACTAGACGATTCACATTCAGAATTTCCGACCAAGAAAGCGATATAAAACCTCAATTATGAACGAGCGAGTTCACAAGATTCGTGATCGTATTGTAAAACGGCCACAACCAATTTCATTTCTGAAAAAACCCATGTTTCATCCTAAAATCCAATTTAGCCCGAAAGAGAAATTACAAATATATATCAATATCCACTCAACCTAATTGATTTTCCCAATTCAGCACAACTCAATCGACGATATTTCATACCAGAGATGGGAGGAACTCGGCGGTGTGGCGTGCGGGCACATATGCGACCTCTACAGGAACCATTTCATGTTGATGGAAATGATGCAACTGATAACGTTGAAATGAATTGCCAACTTTTCTTGATTGGATATTCGATTATCAAAATAACAAGGGTCGCTTGGGAAATTAGATCATTTCAGGGATGGGTAATAGCATGCGTGCTAGGAGATGAAAGCTAAACTAGCTACGCGTCATGAAATAATATACAGGGTGACCCACTTATATGGTAATTTCTATTTTTACTTTGCCGGATATCCGAGGTTTTGAGAAAATTCCACAGATGTTCTTAACTGCTGTTAGTTAGGTTGCAAACAATTCTGAATCCAAGCGTCAAGGGATTTGATTTTCAAAAGAAAAACCTAGAAATGCGCATGTTCAATGGAGATGAGCGCGTTGGCAACGAATTTGAACATGCGCGCAAAAGCTGGTGCCTTTCCGACAGTGCTTTTCTAGGTTTTTCCGGATTTCAATTCTATGTGATCTGTATTTTCGGAAATATTAGCAAAATTAAATTTTGAATGGGTATATCTGCGGAATACAGATAATATTAAATTGAAATCTAGTACTTTATGGGAAAATGACAGTTCAAAGGTTCATACAGAATTTATTGAAGATGATATGATAAGAAGATCACAGAATATGGAATATCTGAAAATAAAAATGTGAAATTTTTTTTCGAAATGTTCTAATGAAGTGATCAACACGGCACAAAGTTGTCCTTCGTCATTTTCAGACTAGCTGCGAAGTTTCATCATGATTGGAATCAGTATTTCTTGAGTTATGATGAAAAAAAAAGTCAAAAAGCACTGCCGTGAAGGCAGCAACTTTTGCGCGCATGTTCAATGTAGATGACCGCTTCAGCAACGAATTTGAACGTGCGCGCGTACCAAATTTCAGTTCGATACGATCATAAGTTCTGGAGATATCGGGAAAAAATATGTCAAATTTCGATGTATTCTTCTCGATATCGTTGATTTTTTCGGTATTACTCGAGAAATACTGATTCAGTCCTGATTAAACTTCACAGCTAGTTTTAAGATGCTGAAAGACAACTTTATGCAAAATTTCGTGATAATCGTGTTATTAGAACAATTTGAAAAAAAAAATTTATATGATTTTCTCATCATATCATCCTAATTAAATTCTGTATGAAACTTCGAACTGTTATTTTCGATGAAGTACTGGATTTCAATTCGATCTGATCTCTATTTTTGGAAATATTGTAAAAATAAAATTTTGAATGGGTATATCTACGGAATCATTGGGCGGATTTTACCCATTCACGAATTCGACCTTCGTAATTAAGCCCCAAACCTACTCTACAAATATCGAGTTTCTAAGTCGTTTCTTCCGGAAGTTATTGTGTTTACGGTCAGCCTAACGGCCGACTGCGTAAACACAATAACTTCCGAAAGAAACAACTTAGAAACTCGATATTTGTAGAGAAGGTTTGGACCTTAATTACGAAGGCCGAATTCGTGAATGGGTAAAATCCACCCAATGATTCCGTAGATATACCCAATCAAAATTTTATTTTTCCAATATTTCCAAAAATACAGATCAGATCGAATTGAAATCCAGTACTTCATCGAAAATAACAGTTCGAAGTTTCATACAGAATTTAATGAGGATGATATGATGAGAAAATCATATAAATTTTTTTTTCAAATTGTTCTAATTACCCGATTATTACGAAATTTTGCATAAAGTTGTCTTTCAGCGTCTTAAAACTAGCTGTGAAGTTTAATCAGGCCTGAATCAGTATTTCTCGAGTTATACCGAAAAAATCAACGATATCGAGAAGAAAACCTCGAAATTTGACATATTTTTTCCCGATATCTCCAAAACTTATGATCGTATCGAACTGAAATTTGGTGCATTGCTGTGAAATTAGAAGGTCAAAGTGTGAGTATAATTTTTTTTGGATATGATTAATGGTTTCCGAAAAAAATTTTTTTTTAAAAATAACCAACAATATAATCCTGACGAAATTTGGCTCAAAGTTGCGCGTCGTTGTACTCCACCTAACCGCCAAGTTTGAATCCAATCGCTCAGGTAGTTTCTGAAATAAAAAATAAATAACTTCAAAACTTCAAATGCCTATAACTCCGAAACTATTCGAACGATTTGGCCCATTAACGAACTTAACCGCGGCATTCCAATGCGCGACCTACCCTGAAAGTTGCTAGCTCACTTCGTTCGACAGTTATCGTGTCTACGGCCGGCCGGCCGGACAGAATCGATTTTGACACCGGATTCGTCATCAGTGAGTCCAACCTAGTCGATTGAGACCATTTTCGGCTCAATCATCCAAAATTACAGACATTTGATCAAAACGATAGCACGCTGTTCCCCTAGAACATGCGCGCAAAAACAACGATATCGAGAAGAAAACCACGAAATTTTACATTTTTACGCGCTTGTTCTGGGAAACAGTGCGTTATGATTTCGTCACGATGTCTGTAATTTTCGATGATTGAGCCGAAATTGGTCTCAAACGACTAGGTTGGACTCACTGATGAAGAATCCGTGATCAAAATTGATTCTGTCCGTCCGACCGGCCGTGTGCGCTGTAACTTTCGAAAGAAAGCACCTAAAGTCTTGAAATTTTCAGGTTAGGCTGAGATCCTGAATATCTCGATTAATTTCGTTAATGAGCAAAATCTGCCGAATGGTTTTTGTGCTACAGCCATTTGAGATTTTGATTTTTCAATAACTCAAAAAATATTTATCTGTTCGAAATGAAACTTGGTTGGAAGATGAACAGTGTCAATAAGAAGTGTTATCCATGGAAAAATTCGAAGAAAATTTTTTTTTTGAAAATTTCATATTTCATTGAAATTTCACTGACTTCACGTCAATGCTTTTCTAGATCTTTTTTCCCAATATCTCCGGAACTAAAGGTCGTATCGAATTGAAATTTGGTACACTGCTGTAGTATATTGGGTTCAAGGTATGAGCGAAATTGTTTTCGAATATGATCAATAGTTTCTGAAAAATTTTTCCCGGAAAAAATTTGAAAACATTTTTTTTTAAATCAAGTATTTATATGATACCAACAATCTAATCGCTCAAGTAGTTCCTGAAATATCAGGGAAATGACCTCAAAAGTTTAAATTGCTTCAACTCCGACACCATTCGGTAGATTTGGCCCATTAACGAACTCAACCGAGGCATTTCGATACGCGAACTACCCTAAAAGTTTCGAGTCGCTAGCTTGTTCCGTTCGACAGTTTTTGAGTCCACAGCTGGCCACCGGCCGCACAAAATCGATTTTGCCGCCGAATTCGTCATCAGTGAGTTCAACCTAATCGTTTGAGACCAGTTTCAAAATTAAAGAGATTTTGACAAACGAAAGCACGCTGTTTCCCTAGAACATGCGCGAGAAAGATGGAGGTGTATATTTCGTTCATGAAACCCCTCTGAAAAAAGTTTATGGCAACATATCATATCGGAATCAGATCAAAGATCACTGTACCCAAAGTATAAAACACCCTCAGTTGAAGCGACTTTTCGAAGTCCTGCCCTTCTTTGAAGAAAATCTTTCTAGGTTACGTTATACCTCTAACAGTAAACCCGAAATAAAAATTCATCAAGGAAGTCGTGATGCCATAAAGTCTCGTCTATCTAAACTGTGCGAATTCCCCCATAATTTTTCATTTTGATTTCAGACAAAGTGAGGAAGAAATACGCAAACCTAGGACACTCCATCGTGATGGTGCAGCTGGAGCGTAGCAGCCAGGGTCTGGGCCTCAGTTTGGCCGGCCATAAAGACCGTAACTGCATGGCCGTCTTCGTCTGCGGCTTGAACCCCAAGGGAGTTGCCTACAAAACCGGAGGCATACAAGTCGGGGATGAGATACTAGAGGTAAGAGGGGTTTGTCCCAGATTAAACATTGAGGAGATGAAGGTGTACTCGAGACTCCTGGAGATAATTTAATGTTGCTGATGGTTGAGTAAAATCCGGCGAAACTGGTTGTTTGAAAGACATATTGTATGGTATCACAACAGAATCCTTTACTTGGAGTAGAAGTCTAAGCATATAACACGACGTATTATAATTTTATTTTTTTCCCATTCTTTTTTGATACGAGATCATAATATACAGGCTTCAAGTTGTTCATTAATTTCAATTGAAATTCTGGTAAACCCGCAAGATTTCCCGTCGCCGAGATATTGAAAAGATATTTACATCGTTGTACGCAGTGTGATTTTCTGAGTAAAAAATGTGAAATCGAACATAGGCGGTCTCCCTTAATTTGGAAGATATGGGCCCCCAAAGTTCCGAAATGAGTCGTTTTCAGGTCCCTTTTTCCACCATAAACGATCTCTCACTTCATCTGTATAGTTCACAAACCACCTTTGAACCTTCAACCAACAATAAGCAACACTTTTTTTCAAGAATGATCAATATTTAATGAAAAAATAATGAAATAACTACACAACCACTTAACCTCTATTCCTTCTGATTTCGATTCAGACTAAAAGTGAAGTTTGGCAATGGCGCAAATTTCATCGCTCGGAATCGTGCCATCGTGTGTATTCGTGAATGACAGATTATTGCTGGCGAGAAAAATGAAATATGTTCTTAGTTCTTACTGTTTACTGCGATACTCTAAATCTTCCAATAGGAGAATTCGTTTCTGATGAAATCTACAAGGTTGACACTCATAGTAATGGAATGAGAATACACCCTGACATATATTTCAACGTAAATTTTTTTCATTTGTGATAGGTCGCGCCCTCCCCAGATTTCCAATGAGATCGCGGTTATTATATAACCCATTTCATTGGAATACCCTGAATCTTATTCTAAACTGAGACCATCTCGAAGACACAACACAAAACGAAGTAGATAACAACCTCCCTATTTTGAAGGGGATAGAAAGAAAGTTCAAACGAAAATATTGAGAGTGAAACCTTTAAGAAACATTCTCAATGATTTTGTTTTGATGTTAGAATAACCACCTCTTCTTCAGTGACAGAAGCATTTTCCTTACAATCATATCCTTCAACTGTTCATCATTTCATATTTCCCGCCAGCAACTACTTTTCGGTCATAATACGTTGGCCAGCGATGAAAAGACGTTGTTGCCAAGCTCCGCTTTAACATTGAGAAGTATTTCGTAGAAATATAGGTTAAGTTGTTATCTAATATTTTCACTTTTCTTCCTTTTTATAATGAATATTCTTGAGAGAAAGTGTCTCTATTCGTTGGTTGAAGGTTCAAAGATGATTTATGAACTAGATTTCAGAAGTGAGAGATCATTTTTATGGCGGAAAAAAGGATCTGAAAATGCAACAATTTGGAACTTTGGGGGCCCATATCTTCCAAACAAAGAGAGACTGCCTATGTTGGCCTGCATATTTTTTGTTCAGGAACTCACACTGCTTACAATGATGTGAATATCTCACTTATAGCTTCGCGACGGGAAATCTTGCGGGTTTACCGAAATTCTACTCTTATCGATACCGAAAACTCTATTTCAGTCCAATCAGATATGTATTCTTTGAATTTTCCTGAATTCATAGTTCATAATATTCGTTTGCATCAACCTTTCACGGCATTAACTGGTGAATAGTCGAAGCAGTTACTGGATCCTTCAGTAACTTTATACAGGGAAATGGCGTCAATAGATCGTCAATCGACGTATTACAGTTGCTATTCACACTCTATGCTTCATGAGGTGATTCTCTGGAAGTTTAACCGGTACTTCCCCGTAGCGCCTGAGAAGTATATCGGAATCGTTTATATGCTGATGCTAGTCGATACTACCATCCTTCTTTGAACATTGATAGTATAGACTGGCGCACACCTTGAGGTCACCACTTAAGGGCAGTGTTTCAAATTTTAGCTTGATATTCTTCTTGGGAGATATTGGCTAAAAATATGTCCAATTCGTGCTGATTTCCTGAGAATTATTTATATTTCCAAAATAACTCAAAAAATACAGGCCCGATCATGATGAAACTTGGAACTCAATGCACAAATTCGTGCAAAATTTCTCGATAATTTCGTTGGAACAATCGAAATTAAAAGATTCAGTTTATAAATAAATACCTTATATCCTCTTATCGCAACGCCGTCATATCGTTCCATCACAATGTCTCTAATTATCGAATTTTAAACCGCAATTGGTCCGATTAAGTTGGACTTCCTGATGAAGAATCCGTAATCAAATTCAATTCTGTTCGGCCGACCGTGCGTGCACTACCTTTTTAAAGATAAGACCTAGAGTCTTGAAATTTTCAGTTTATGTTCGGCGTATGAACATCTCGGTTGAGCTCTTTAATGGGCGTAATTGGCCGAAAGGTTCCGGAGTCTTAACAATTTGGAATTTTGAGGTTTGTTCTAGAATCAATCGATGTGATCAGATTGGAGATTTGTAATAAGTTGAAGAATACCAACGCGGAACCTTGTTCACACCTCTGAGATGATCCAATCGTTGAATATTTCAAACGAATACTTTTCGAAATCTTTTCTTTTAAGGAGCTACTAATCAGATCTGGATGAAGTTGGCACAAACCTTGAAGATAATATTGAAAATCAATGTTCCACATTTCAACTTGATCAGATATTCATTTCATTTCATAAACTATATTGAAAAAAAAGTTATTTTCTTTCATTACGCGCTTGTTCTAGTGAACAAAAAAAATTTTAAAATAGTGCTCCGAATTTCAGTTTCAGCGAATATTTGTCTGCAGAGAAATTGGAAAAAAATTAGCGAAATTTCTTGGCTATTTCAAATTTTAAGATTGCCTCAATTTCTCGAAAAGAAGTGAGATTGTCAAAATTGAACTTCCCTTATAATAATGTCGACGCACAACTTTCGAGAGTTCTGTTGAAGAGATTGTTTTTTCGAAAACTATTCATAAGCTTACCGTATGGAGTTCGGCAGAATCTCGAGTTCACTACTTAACAACAGTACTCACATCAAATTTCGGAATTTGATCGGATATTCATCTTGGGAGATATTGGGAAAAAATATGTTCGTTTTCGTGCTGATTTGATCGATGTCATTGTTAATTATTTTCGAAATAACTCAATGAATACCCATACAGTGCGCTTCAAAATTATGGCACAAATTCATTTTCTCAGAAAAAAATATTTGGCAACAAAATCCTGAAACAGGTCAACTTTTAATTCACTTTTACCAAATTTATATGCATTTTTGAAGGATTTTTGTTGCTCCCTGTGCCATCCCCATCAACCCTCCAAATTTTTTGAATAGGGAAAGTAGGTCATATGGTACTTTTTTGGCAAGGTCTTTGTATCTTCTTTACAGGCGTGCAAAAATTTTCAAGAAGAAATTTTTTTTTTTTTTTTTGAAAAATTAGTTAGTTCCAAGAGGTCCTCAGTGTGTACACTTCGTCATGGCTCATTTACGTTGAGATGATGGTACCTGATGAAATTTGTCACCGAATGAAAGTCGACCATTACAGTTTTGTTCATACACAACTTTCAACCACTACGAACCCTTTAATGGTGAAAAAAAATGGAGTGAAATTGGAAATTTATTTCGGCATTGAAGTACCACCCGGAGAACCATTGTGCATTACAAGATAAGTTATATAATTAAATGATCAAAATCAGTTGAAAGTTGTGTATGAACAAAACTATAATGGTAGACTTTCATTCGGTGACAAATTTCATCAGGTACCATCGCCTCAAAGTAAATGAGCCATGACAAAGTGCACATACTGAAAACCTCTCTGAAGTATTTTTCTTCTGAGAAAATGAATTTGTCCCATAATTTTGACGCGCATTGTATATCCGATCATCTATCGCAAAGGTATGTAAACCTGAGAGATCACAGGATGGATTTCAAGAATTTGGTCTTCAATAGGGCTTTTTCCTAAATTTGGGTTATTACTGCAAAAGCAAATTTGAACATAATTATTATGGGTTTGATTCATCATTTTCACAAATTACCTTCAGAAAGTATTCCAAATTAGATTTCAAAAGTGGGGTTTGGGATTTGCCAGGCATGCACGAAGTGACAACGTTGTTTAGTAGAATAGCCCTTTCTGCTATATAATAATGAAATATTCATTCCTATTCTGTGGTACACACGTGTTCTTTGTCAATATAACCAAACCATTTCCGTTTGCGATTTGTCAGTAATATGACAGTCTGTGCTCTTCTTTTTCTATTCCTTGGTCGTTGTCTTCCACTCTTACCAGATAGAAATATAGCTATCTCTGTTTTCCTAAGCAAAGTAACACATTTGACGTCCTTTCCTTTCCGAGAAAGTTGAATTCGACGTTGCCATATTGTGCACTCAAGACAAATCCCTTTAAATATGAATTCTCGTTTTTATTTTTCAGTTTTAGGTGATCAAACATTTTTTCAAAAATATAATATGGAAATTATATGTTTGAAATGTGATGTTCTAAAGGTTTTTCATGGAAATAACTGCATTTTCGTTTAGAGGAAAAACCCCCATTATCAAGTCTCTAAGCAGATTTTCTCGGTACTTATATTGTTTGGGATCAGCGGTTAGGCCAGACGTAAAGAGATTCATTATGACAGCTGAATTCGTGAAATTGAACGTCAGTTCTTTTCTAGGTTTCATTTATAGCCAATCGAGTGCTAAGTCCTTATGAAGGATTTACTGGACTATATACCAGACGTTGAGTCCACCCTATTCGTTGATGACACGACTGTCGCGGTCGGGGCATCTAATTCACGAACATTGTTCGAACGGTCACGTGTGGCATGGCAGAGGCTCATCGAATGGTTCACAGCAAACGGTCTACTGATGAATGAGGGTAAGACACACAATATGGTTATGACTCTGAGAACATTGGATGATCTAGAAGGCACGGTTGATTCGGTGAAGTTTCTCGGTGTTCATGTGGACGCTGCACTCACATGGAGTTCACATGTTGACAACCTCCTGAACAGGCTGAGCCGAAATATTTTTGCCCAGAGAACGTTGGCCTTTTCCCTAACAACAGGTGTGTGGGTTTCTGTGTACTTTGCACTGGTTGAATCCCGTCTGAGATATGGCATTTTGCTGTGGGGAGGTAGCGCTCATCGTGGGGCCGTTTTCAGACTGCAGAGGCGGGCAATAAGGATTCTGGGAGGTCTGGGGTATCGGGACTGCTGTAGAGATACTTTCAAGTCTCTGGGTATTCTCACATTCCCATCGTTGATCCTGTTGGAAAATTTAATCTATGTACATAAAAATAAAGACAAATTTCTATTACAATCAGACATACATGGATACAGTACCCGAAATAGGTCACTCATTAGGAAGGACTTCTTAAGACTGAGTAAGTCCCAACAGGCTCCTGGATACCGCGCGGTGTCTCTGTACAATAAACTTCCTGGTGGGGTGAAAAATCTGCCAATGAATGCGTTCAAAACGAGATTGAAATTGATGTTGGCAGTTAATGTATTTTATTCAATTGACGAGTTTTTAGGCTTGACTCTGGATGAGACTCATTTTATGTGATCCTATTCTGGAGCTGTTTTTGTTGTTTTTGTTTTTTCAAGCAATTCGTTTTTTATTGTTGTTATGTATGTATGTGTATATACAGGGTGAGTCTTTGACCTTGCAGAATATTTTAACAGAAGATTCCTGAAGCCAAAAGAAACACTTTTTTTCCTTACCATTTTTTCCGATTCGGCTTGGTTCGTAAGATACAGACTGTTGAAAATCCATAGAAAAATTAAATTTTCGATTATATCTCGCGAACGATCTCATCAAATGAGATGATTTTTGGAATATAGTTTTTTATTGATACGATGAATGTTTCTGGATTACAAAATTTCATCCACATCCTCCAGTTTCTTTGATATGACCATAACATTTCATAAAAATACCAGAAATTCAAAGAATCCAACTTTTAAAAATAATTTGAATGCTATTCAACGAATTTTTAACCATTTGGGAAAGTAAAACTATTCTTTATTTTTTTTCGTATGATGCGCCGTTTTCGAGTAATGTGAAATTCAAAAATAAAAAATATCTGTGAAATTCCGAGAATTGGGTACTTTGGCTGAATGCAACTCCGTTCAAAAAATTCACAGAATTAAATTTTTCCGCGTTGCCACGTCTGAAAGTTGCGAATGGAATCCTAGCATTTTTTATTTGGAATGATTTGTAAGCGGAGTAGCAGGCTTTGGCCAATTCACAATGTACGTAGCCGTAAGAATCCCGCAACTCATGCGTAAAAATCAAAGAGGAAACTACAAAATTCATAAGTACCAAAATCTTCACAATAGGTTCAACTTTGCTTTTGACTTTGACCATAAGTCGAATGCAGTTCTATTCTTATTCCTTATGGTTTCTGTTGTTTAATTCTTACATTTTATGTATAAGTAAATTCACGGTTAAGTTATGTCCATTTTAAATTGGCTGTTAGTTCGAAAGTGGAGTAATATGAATAAGCTCACCTCAACTACAATTTAAATACTCCTAATGTTCAAACTTCCTTTTCAATTTCGAGCTAATTTGTGTAGTATAATTGATCAACTTCTCACTTTTCCATGATAATGGGAATTCTTACTGATTTGAATGCAATCTTTCTGCTGACCCATATTTCTTGAAATTATGTACAGAACTTTGATAGTATTCATTTTGAGGTATTCTTCAAATGCGCTTTCATAACATAACAACCCATGGTGGAAGAAAACCACCATGACATAACCTTAAAACCACGGAGCCACAGATTTATAGTTCAGTTCAGAATCATAGACTTTACAAGTGTATACATAGAATTAGCATATTGACTTCGAAGAGTTCTTTCTTTCTGTTCGTCAAGTTGGCAACGTTTGTACGTTCATAGATAAATTAGGTACATCTGTTTTATTCATTTATGAAAATGAAAGTTTAAATGGGTTATGTCTGAATCTGATAATTCTTGGAGAAAATGAAATAAACAAAGATAATTAATAATTACAAATTGAAGATGAATTTCAAAGCTGATATGAGTGATAGCTAGATGAATTCCCCATTATCGAAAATGAAACCAAGAGAAGAATATTCAACTTTTATCGCCCACGAAATTTGGAATACCTAACTTGTTTATTGTACTATAAATACAACTTTTTTCACCGACCGGAATGTGAAAAGTAAGTTGACGTTTGTTTTCATAACAGAGTTGCTTATTTCGAAGATTTGAATGGTATATCTTAGGCTTGGAAAACCTTCAGTGTTCAGGTTTCCAGGGGCGGCTAGCCTATTATGAAAATTTATAATGCCTATATCTTTTTATCTAGGCCGAATCGGAAAAAATGGTAGAGGACAAATGTGTTTCTTTCAGCTTCAGGAATCTTCTGTTAAAATATTCTGCAAGGTCAAAGACTCACCCTGTATATTGAGTATACATGTTCACATTATTTCATATTGAGATTTTTCAGTTTCCTTACAATGACGTGTGAAAACAAAGTATTATTTGTAGTAATCACCAATAAATCTCTTTCTCTCTCTCTCTCTCTCTCCTACGATGATCTCCAAAATCTGCTCACACAGAACCCGGTCTGTAGATCGAAATTCAACAATCTCACCTGCGTTCTCGCCCGAATTAGATTCCCATTAAGGGAGATCTCCATTTGCAGAATCTCCTACATCCGTGTATTATCATGGACGTGAAGGTTGAAAGTTTCATTTATCTCAGGAATTATGCCATTATTAAGCTATAATCAGATTTCGGTTGCTCGCAGTTTGAATTTTGAACCGAAGAAAACGGCCCTAGCGGCTTTTTCAGGCGGAACGAGGAAATCGTTTTACCCGGATAATTCAGTTTTGAAAAAAGGAATGAAGTGCAATTTTAGCCGGGAAGTAGTATTTCAGACGATAACGAAGATTATTGTGCCGCATTTGGCAATGGGTCGGTATCACTTTATTTCAATTTTGTCAGGAAAGTTCACGAGAAGGTCTCTCTCCCTTTCTTTCTCTCTTTAAATATTCAGGAGAATGAGATGAGACTTCGAGTTCGAGCTATTGTTTGGAGAATATCTGAAAATCTTTTCGAGCTGTTAGAAAGAGTGAAAATTCAAGAAAGGCACTGAAGTAGATCGGATGCTTTTGTGCGCATTCCTTAGAGGAATCTGTAGAATTTTCGCTGATATTACGCGCTTGTTTTAGGGAATAGAAACGTTTTTCAATTCGTCCGAGTGTTTGCAAATTTCCCAATTGTCATCCGAATTTTTTTTTCTCAGAAACTATTGATCACATTCCAAAACAGTTCCGTTCATACCTTGAACTTCATATTCTACAACCGTACCGTGTACCGAATGACAATTCGATTCGGCCATTAGTTTTGAAGATATCGGGAAAAAATATGTGAAATTTGGTGGTTTTCTTCTCGATATCGTTGTTTTTTGCGCGCATGTTCTAGGGGAACACCGTGGTATCGTTTTGTCCAAATGTCTGTAATTCTCGAATTTTTTCACGAAATCGGTCTCAAACGACTAGATTGGACTCCCTGATGTCGAATCCAGTATCAAAATCGATTATGTCCTTCCGGCCGACCGACCGTGGACACGTTAACTGTCGAATGGAGTGAGTTGGCGACTTGAAACTCTCAGGGTAAGTCGTGCATTGGAATGCCGCGGCTAAGTTCATTCAAATCGGTCGAACAGTTTCGGAGTTATCGCCATTTGAAATTTTGGAGTTATTTATTTTTCATTTCAAAAACTACTACAGCTATTAGATTGAAACTTGGCATTTAGGTGGAGTATATTGACGAGCAACTTTGAGCAAAATTTTGTCGAAATCATAATCTCAGTAAATTCAGAAAAAACAGTTTTTCCAAATTTTTTTCAAAAAAAAATTTTTTTTCGGAAACCGTTTATCATACCTAAAAAAAAGTTCCACTTAGACTTTGAGCTTCATATTTCAGGGCGGGGTACCGATTTCAGTTCGATACGATCATAATTTTTGGAGATATTGGGAAAGAATATGTTGAATTTCCTATAGTTTTCTCGATATTTGTAAAAAACGTTTGGACCTTAATAACGGAGGCCGAATTCGTGAATGGGTAAAATCCGCCCAATGATTCTGTAGATATACCCATTCAAATTTTTATTTTTCCTATATTTCCAAGAATATACGAATTGAAATGCAGTATTTATCGAGAAATGGCAGTTCGAGGACAAAATTCAATGAGGATAATATATTAAGAAGATTACAGAATATTGAATATTGGATAAAAAATAAATTGAAATTTTTTTCAAATTGTTCTAATGACACGATCATCACGAGATTTCGTACAAACTTGTCCATCAGCATCTCCAAACAAGTTTCCGAGTTTCATTATCATTGAATCAGAATTTTCGAGTAATTCCGAAAAAACCAACAATATCGAGAAACCAGCGCGTAAAAACCACGAAATTTCACATATTTTTTCCCAATATTTTCGAAAATAATAGCCGTATCGAACTGAAATTTGGTACAATACAGTTACATGAGAAGTTCAAAGTATGAACAGAATATTTTCCAAATATAGTGAATAGTGTCCGAGAAAAAAATTTTTTCGACAAAATTTCGGAAAATTTTTTTTTCAAAATTTACGGACGGCATGATCTCAATAAAATTTCGCACAAAGTTGCGATTCCTCATGCTTCAACTAACTGTCAAGTTTCAATTCAATCGCTTCAGTATTCGTCCAAATATCTGGGAAAAATCCTCAAAACTTGGCTATAACTCCGAAACCGTTTGACCGATTTTGCCCATTGAGAAACTTAACCTCCGCATTTTGAAATGCAACCAACTCTGAAGTCGATAGGATACTCCGTACGCCCGTAATCGTGCGTACATACGGCCGGACAGAATCGAATTTGACACCGGATTCGTCATAATTGAGTCCAACCTAGTCGTTTGAAACCATTTTCGGCTCAAAATTCGAAAATTACAGGCATTTGGACAAAACGATAGCAGGCTGTTCCCCAGAACATGCTCGCAAAAATGGACTGAAATCATTATCAGCTGTGTTAAATCAAATGTGTTTCTCTGAGGAATAGGAAATTGTGATATTTATTTTCTTACATTTTCCGGTATAGCATTGAGTAATGAGAGAATTCACCATTTTGCAACCTAAAAAAACATATTCCATTGTGGAGTTTACAATAAATAAATGACCAGCCCAAGTATAACTCGACTGAATATTGGCCCGCTTAGAGATATCTCCCAAACCCGAGCGAGTATATTATTATGCAAGGTAAACGTGATAGCAAAATCATTGACATTCATAACTTTATTCAGCAGTGCAACGATATGATATTTCGGTGCACAGACGAACACCATACGTTGTCGTATTACCATTATCGAGTGAATAATGATAATGACGAATTTCAGTGATAGCCAGTTGCCGAATCACGTTACCTTGATAATCAAAACAGTTGAATCGCCTTATCGAGTACATTTTCATTTCCTAACCTATAACAGTTGAACTTTTTCGTTCTGAAGGTGATATTTCCGCAAAATTCCCCATTTCCGGTAACCAAAAGACTATGGTTGATGAGTGATATTTTCTTGTGGTGTATTACAGGAAGGTTAGTACGATTCAAATTGTTGTTTTCCCCTTTTTTCCAGGTGAACGGTGTTGTTTTGCATGGTCGGTGTCATCTCAACGCCTCGGCCATCATAAAAGGACTTTCTGGACCAATATTTAAAGTGATAATACTAAGGTAAAATCGAATGTTGATGTTTTATGTATTTTGTGGGTGAATTGTAGTGAATTTACGAGATTTGCAATTTCACCTCGGACTTGTGAACTCTACGAGATTAGCGTAAGGAATTCACTGTGC
This sequence comes from Myrrha octodecimguttata, assembly GCA_958510865.1. Lineage (NCBI taxonomy): Eukaryota > Metazoa > Arthropoda > Insecta > Coleoptera > Coccinellidae > Myrrha > Myrrha octodecimguttata. The sequence continues at coordinate 25,619,382 of OY294059.1, forward strand.
GATACAAGGAACTGATAACCAGGTCGGTTCTGTTCGCAAATAGCCAAATTGCTAGAAAAAATATATTGCTATCATAACAAGATTGGAATTATTGGTATTCTGATCAACGATTTTGGGCAATATAATCTGTCAATTTAACAAGAATCTTGCTATCAATATTGCTATCCTAGCAACCTCAAAATAGTACTTGCTATGCTTGATAGCAAGAAGGATTAGAAAGGGAATCTTACAGAGATCCATTTCATTAAGTATTATTTCTTAGAAGAATTCCAAAATTATTGAAGATAGGGAAGTATGTGCTAATCGAAATATGTTCAAGGTTCTCTAGAATACATAATTTTGAGCAAAATTTTTACACTAAAATACCGGCATCTTTCACGATAGTTTTGTAGATTTTCACGCAAATCCAAGGCGTTTCAACACTCAACGGATTCGAAGTAGAGGAGACTAGGAAAAAACAACGAAATGTTCATTTTAGAGATAAACCTTGTGAAAGGAGTGCTTATCCCTTGAGAATATCTCAATGAGGTATATAAATATACTCCATTCACTTTTCTACAGTAACCCGGTTGGCCAAGATTTAGGTTTATCAGGTTTTTAAAACTGACGCAAGATGGCATTCGTGAAATATCGGCAATGTCAAAAAATAATTCCCAGAGACGTTTCCAATTCTAATTTCTACTCTCAATAGTCTCAATCTACATTTAATCATCACGCTTGGATACTAAAAATGCCGAAGGTAGATTTGAATTAGCAGGGACAAGGGATCAGGAAGTGCTTCGAAGAATTGAAATCTGCTTTTTCTGATAGTAGCCCTGATAATTTTGGAATCAATAATTTATCACAAGCTATCCCACATTTTCATACTGGAGTATTTCAAGTTATGCTAAAAAGGTATTTCTTCTGTAGGTTTATTTCTTGAGAATTTCGAAAAGAGGGAAATTCCAAAGGTCCGTCTGTTTGTTTAGAGGTTTTTCTGTCGGGTTCTTCGAGTACTTTTATTCTTTTTACGAATGAACTATAACAAAGTAACGGACTTTTCTGTCCATTATTTTTCAGTAAGATTTCAACGCTCATGAATTCATGATTTCTGTGCAAGAAAATAAATAGCATAACTGAATCTTCCAACCATGTTTATATACGTGAAATATTTTGAGTATTAACAGAGAAAAAATTTTTTCAACATTCGCCAGGTCTTTGGAATTATTAAATTCACATAATATCTTCTCAAATTCATTATTTTCCTAAAGTAAATGAACATTTTGATGAATACGTAATGACTACTACATCTATGTAGAAAGGACAACGTTGAGTGGTTATCTGACAGGAAAAAGACTATAACCAATTATTTCCAAAATATACCCGGTGACATTTGTCAGAATATCATGGCCAACCGGGTGAGAATTTTATCGAATCGAAACTTCGAGGTTAGGTTTCATTTCAAAATGCGAAGTTTGAGTTCGTTGCGGGGCCAAATCGGTCATACGGTTTCGGAGCTATAGTCATTTTAGATTTCAAGAATATTTCCGTTATATTTAAGAAACCACTTGTATTTCGCAAAATTTTTTTGGAATTTTATGGTTAGTAAATTCAAGAAAAATATTCAGAATCAATCCATCAGATTCAAAAACCAAGTGGAATCCAAATTTCACTACAGTGTACCAGTTTCAATTTTCGGATATTGGGAAAAATATGTTGAATTTCGTAGATGTTCCTCTAGTATCGTTATTTTTCACAAAATTATTCGAAAAATACTGATCCAATAATGTTAAAGTTGTTAACTAGTTCCAGCATGCTGATGCACAACTATGTTCAAAATTCCGTGATGATCGGATCAGTAGAACCATCTGAAAAAAAAATGAAAATTCATTTTCCCCTCGATATCCTATATATTGCGATATTCTGATCGTGTTATTTCCTCACGAAATTCCGCATCCACCTTCAGGCAGTCATTTTTCAATTGAGTATTGGATTTCAATAGCATACAATTGACATTTTCTGGAAATAAAGTGGGAATGTCAACACTATCGTTCATTTGCTTCCGAAATTACAGTGATTATAACCTAGACGAACGGAAAACTTCAATTAGATCTTGAATTCTACAGCAGTGAGTCCAACTAAGTCGTTCAAGACCGTTTTCTGGCCAGAACAATGCAATTACAGACATTTTAGCCGTATTATAGCTTTCTTGTTTCTTAAAACAAGCTCGTAACAAGTATCCAAATCGATGATCTGACTCGAAGTTGTTAACAGCAAACAACACCACGTGGTGTTGAATGGGGGTTTTTCCTTTAATCGAAAATGCAGTTATTTTCATGAAAAACATCACATTTCAAATATAATTTCAATATTATATTTTTTTAAAAATGTTTGATCACCTAAAACTGAAAAATAAAAATGGGGATTTGCATTTAAATGGATTTGTCATCAGTGCACATATGGCAACGTCGAATTCAGCTTTCTCGGAAAGAAAAGGACGTCAAATGTGTTACTTTGCTTAGGAAAACAGAGATAGCTATACTTCGATCTGGTTAGGGTAGAAGACAACGACCAAGGAATAGAAAAAGAAGAGCACAGGCTGTCATACTCTTATATTACTGACAAATCGCATACGGAAATTGTTTGATTATATTGACAAAGAACGCGTGTGTACCACAGAATAGGAATTAATATTTCGTTATTCTATAGCAGAAAGAGCAATTCTACTAAACAACGTTGTCACTTCGTGCATGCCTGGCAAATCCCAAACCCCAAATTTGCAATCTGATTTTGAATACTTTGTGAAGGTACTTTGGGAAAATGATGAATCAAACCCATAATAATTATGTTCAAATTTGCATTTGCAGTAATAACCCAAATTCAGGAAAAACCCCCATTACAAAACTAGGCAACGCAGCCACATTCAAGTTTCATCAAACCTCGTTAATATCTCAAGGTCATGCAACTGAATCGCGGCGTAAATGATTTAACGTTGCCAATAGCCTCGTGAAATCTTAGAATTCGGAGAAATTTTGACGTTTAAAGGAACCGGGGTGTCGTTCTGCTGGCTTCAGTGAGTATATTTTGAAAATTTTTTTTTACGATGCACTTAATTCTTTTGTGAGAATGCTCAATGTTAGTTATTTTTCATTTTTCCCTCCATTTCGGTTTTATTCACCCAAAAATTCTTGAATGTAAAAAGTGGCAACATTGCGCATTCTTGGGTTTTTTTCAACCACTTGCACCAAAAAAAAAATGTGAAAAAAAACGAACTTATATACGAGGTAATGTTTGCTCTTAAGTACTTACCGATCGAAAGTAAATATCGATTTTTGAAAAATTTCGGAAAATTAATTAAATTTCGGAATGCTTAGCACTTTGAATGAAAGTCTCAATTATGTTCAAAACTATCTCATCCTTCTTCACGTTTCCAATCTTCATCAATACTACAAACACCCTGTATAGTGCAACCAGTTTGTCAACACGAGTTCCAATCTCACTACGCTCAATTAATTAAAAAATTCATTAACCTGTTACCTCATGAGCTGTCGATTATGGTGGTACGATGGTACCACCTTGGAGCATAGAGAAGTTACATTAATTGTTACTATCGCATCGGTTCAAGGTTCTTGAGTGAGTTCTCTGTTTGTTTTCATCAATTCAGTGTTTACCGGCGTTCGGCATAGCAGTTAAGCAAGTTTTTGAGCATCGGAAATTTCATTTCTAAGCGATGGGGGCCGGAACTTTCGCACGATTTTATTATAAAACGTGCATAGAACAATTTCGATATTTTTCCGGGATTTTTAGTGATAACCTGTTTTTCAGATCAAAGTAAGTTTATTATTTCGAAACGATTTGTTTTTGAAACACACTTGTTTCAATCCCTACATTTTTATAGCGAATCAGGTTCTGTCCCTGTATTCTTATACAGGGTGGGCACCTGCCTATGGTCACCTGAACTTTCACGAAGGATGGGAGGTACAATTTTATTGACAATTTGGATTTTTTTTAGGCAAAACACTGCTCTATCGATCAAGCAGATTGCTGTAGTGTTGCGGTTTATATGTAAAAGTAGTAAAATCTTCTATATTTCAAATGAACATCTTTATATTATTTTCTTTCGATTCGACGTAGCCTCTTATAACATATAAATATTCTCATGCCTATAACTAGTTATTATAATATATCTAATTTTTTTTGTGCGAAACATAGCTCGATGTACAGGTGGGCAAAATTCGTTGTCTACTGAAGGGATCTCGAGAACTATAGCAGCTAGAAGAAAACTGATAACATATTATCGAGCTCTTTTTTCCTGCCTAATCCGAATCTGAAAACAGATCCAGCTTATCGCGCATAGAACTGGAGTTATGAGTCATTTTCAATAATGCTGAATAACTCGCTTGTTTGAACTCGTATTCGAAATCTGTTGATACATTCTACAGGCACTTTTTAAGGAGTAATTCAAATATAATATGACTGAATTTTTCAATCCAGCCATTTTCTAGAAATGAGAAGGATTTTGAATTTTTCTAATGTAAACTATAGTCAAAAGTTCTCTTATCTTGCTGCAAAATTTTTGCTGATTTCAAAAATGTATCATATGTCGCTATTTACATGAATATAACATGAGAAAAAGTTCAATACTTTTTTCCTGCTTTTTATTCACTGTTGAATTATTATAAGTAAGCTGGCGTTTCCATAGCGACCATTGAATATGCATTATATGTATTATTATATATGTCGTTCTGGATGTTTCTCGAAATAGACTTCCCTTGCAACTCATTGCATTGGAATATTTCGGGCCATAAGGGATAATAAACCGATTTGCCATTGCAAATCTTAAGAACTATGACAAATTAACCATAGAAATATTTATTCGGCAATCGCTGATTCCAATCATAGAGGCGCAAGTTCACACAAAGATAAGCATATTCAATCGTCTATGGTAACCTCAGCCTGCTCATAATTCAACAGTGAATAGAAAGGCAAGAAAAAAGTATTGAATTTTTTCTCATGTAATAGTAATAGTAATAGTAATCTATTAATTCCAAAAGATTACACCACGTATAAAACTGGAACAAGTCAAATCATAACAAAAATTCACAAATTATTGATTCCTGCAATACACTCTAAATTCCTCTAAATTATAGGGCTCACATTTCAATACCAGATCATACAACCTCCTCTTGAAATTCACCAAGCTGGCAACTTTTCTCAATTCAGGTGGTAAAACATTGATCAAACTGATGGCCATGTACTGTACACTTTTCTCTCTCAAAGTTGTTGCTTGAGCTGGTACATTGTAAGGAAAAATTCTCCTCGTATTATTACAATTTTTATACACTTCAAAGTATTCACTATGTTTTCTAAAAAAATACAGAACCTTATAAATATACAAACCATAAACAGTAAGTATGTTATTCGACTTAAAAATTCCTCTACATGATTCCCGGTAACCCATCTGAAGCATAGTTCTTATGGCTCTTTTCTGAATAACAAAAATAGACTCTACATGAGGTGAGGTTCCCCAGAATATAATTCCATAGGATATAGCTGAATGAAAATTTGCATAGTAAACTAGCTTAAGTATATCTAATCTAATTTGATTTCTTAGCATAAAAAGGGTGTAACAAGCAGAATTCAGTTTACTCTTTAGATTTTCAATGTGTGGACCCCACTTCAGATGTTTATTGTGAAAAGCGAAATATGATACAATTTTGAAATCAGCAAACATTTTGTAGCAAGATAAGAGATTTTTCGACTATAGTTTACATTTGAAAAATTCAAAATCTTTCTCATTTCTCGAAAATGGCTGGATTAAAAAATTCAGTCATATTATATTTGAATTACTCCTAAAAAAGTGCCTGTAGAATGTATCAATAGATTTCGAATACGAGTTCAAACAAGCGAGTTATTCAGCATTATTGAAAATGACAATTTCTCAATTTTCGCTCATAACTCAAGTTCTATGCGCGATAAGCTGGATCTGTTTTCAGATTCGGATGAGTCAGTTTTCTTCTAGCTGCTATAGTTCTCGAGATCCCTTCAGTAGACAACGAATTTTGCCCACCCTGTATATATTCATTGCTGCGGTACTTGGAATCCTAGTAAGGTGAAATTTCGGGAATGGATTACCAATATCCGGTATATAATTCACGTATATTGAAAAACTTAAAAAAATTATACAGAGTTCTTCAAAATCAGAGGCTTTTCCGGGACAACCTAAGACTATGAAAAATGTCTTTTTTTAGATGGAAAGAACTGTATTCCATAAGATGTGTTGAAAAGAAATTGAACTGGCTTTCAAGCCATATAACATGCTTCTTTACCCAAATTGTAAGCTTCTCGAAGGAAGTATGAAAAAATTGATACAGAAATAATTAGGATGCTATGGCAGATCGTAAACAGCAATGATATACAAGGTGTTCCAGTTAGCCACACCTCAGTGCAATAAATATTCTATATCTACCATAGAACACCCTGTAAAAATATCAAAAAGAAAGAAAAATGTTGGGGCCTTAGAATATATATGAATATCTACATTATCTATATTATTGAAATATCAATGAAACTCGTTTTCTATATATATTGATACTTTAGACACTGAATTAAGAACGAAGCAGGGTAGTAGATATTTAACACAAATTACTGGATTTTAGATGCAAGACATTTGTCTAAAATGAGAATATGGTTCTTTTTCAAACTGATAGAATCCTGCCTGTAATTGCAATTTTTTTCTACTAAATACTAATATGGTTCACTATATTCTTGTGATGCTATTTTTTCAGGCGAAAAACTGCCATAGATGACATCGCTGTCAAACCAATCACCCAGTTTCCTGTTTCGTTGGCAGAGGAGGTAAGTGGAGATCTAACAAAACAATTTTCACTGCTTAATACACCATATCACAATATAAACACAAATTGAGGAAAAAAATAACAAAAGCGGCAATGCCACACACACTCAACACCTACAATGTGATGATTTTAGATTGAATAGTGAAGCTTATGATTCTACACCAACACATAAACAAATATTTGAGCAATGATTTTGTGTATTTCTCTAATGAAATAGCAAGTTATGCCCATATTATATTTATATTCGAAAATATTATCTATTGAGATCCCTCCACTTTTGCAAGCATTTTTTCATTGAAATTAAAATGCTTTCTAAACAACTTCGAAACTCAATATTTATAGAGTAGGTTTGGACCTTTATTTCGAAGGTCGAAATCGTAAATGGCTAGAATCCACCCAATGATTCCGCAAATATACCCGTTCATAATTTTACTTTCCCAATATTTTCAAAAATACAGATTAGATCGAATTGAAATCCAATATTTTATCGATAAAACTCGAAGGTTTGTACAAGATTTCATGAGAATAGTATGATCAGAAGATCAAAGAATATTCAATATTTGAAAAAATATTTTGAACTCCCGACCGTAGACACAATAACTTCCGAAAGAAATAATTCAGAAAATCGATATTTGTAAAGTAGGTTTGGAACTAAATCACGAAGGTCGAATTCATGAAAGGATAAATCCACCGAATGATTCCGTAGATATACCCATTCAAAGTTTTATTCTTCCAATATTTCCAAGAGGTAAACCCGCAAGATTTCCCGTCGCGAAGCTATGAGGAAGATATTGACATCATTATAAGCAGTGTGAGTTCCTGAACAAAAAATATGAAGGCCAACATAGGCGGTCTCTCTTTGTTTGGAAGATATGGGCCCCCGAAGTTTCAAATTGTTGCATTTTCAGATCCTTTTTTCCGCCATAAAAATGATCTCTCACTTCTCATATCTAGTTCATAAATCATCTTTGAACCTTCCACCAACGAATAGCGATACTTTTTTCCAAGAATATTCATTATTTAAAGAAAGAAAAGTGAAAATATTAGACAACCACTTAACCTATATTTGTACGAAATACTTCTCAATGTTAAAGCGGAGCTTGGCAACAGCGTCTTTTCATCGCTGGCCAACGTACTATGACCGAAGAGTAGTGGCTGGCGGGAAATATGAAATGATGGACAGTTGAAGGATATGATTGTAAAGAAAATGCTTCTGTCACTGAAGAAGAGGTGGTTATTCTAACATCAAAACAAAATCATTGAGAATATTCGTTTGACGTTTCACTCTCAAATTTTCGTTTGATCTTTCTTTCTATCCCCTTCAAAATAGGGAGGTTGCTAGCTACTTCGTTTTTTGTTGTCTTCGAGATGGTCCCAGTACAGAATGAGATTCAGGGTATTCCAATAAAATGGGTGATATAATAAACTCGATTTCATTCATTCAATTCAAGAGCACGACCTATCACATATGGAAAAATGTACGTTGAAATATATATCAGGGTGTATTCTCATTCCATTACTATGTGTTTCAACCTTGTAGATTTCATTAGAAACGAATTCTCCAATTGGAAGATTTAGAGTTTCGCAGGAAACAGTAAGAACCTAAGAACTAAGAACATATTTCATTTTTCTCGCCAGCAATAATCTCATTCACGAATACGCACGGTGGCACGATTCCAGCCGATAGAATTCGCGCCATTGCCAAACTTCACTTTTAGACTGAGTCGAAATCAGAAGGAATAGAAGTTAAGTGGTTGTCCAGTAATTTCATTGTTTTTTCATTAAATATTGATTATTCTTGAAAAAAAGTGTTGCTTATTGTTTGTTGAACGTTCAAGGGTAGTTTGTGAACTATACAGATGAAGTGAGAGATCGTTTTTATGGTGGAAAAAGGGACCTGAAAACGACTCATTTTGGAACTTTGGGGGTCCATATCTTCCAAATTAAGGGAGACCGCCTATGTTCGATTTCACATTTTTTATTCAGAAAAACACACTGCGTACAATGATATAAATATCTTTTCAATAACTCGGCGACGGGAAATCTTGCGGGTTAACCAAATTGTCTATCACCATTTTCAAATTAGCTGTCAAGTTTCATCATGATTGAATCAGTATTTTTGATTTATTTCATGAAAAACAACGATATACAGCAAAAAAACACGAAATTTTAAATATGTTTTCGAAAAATCTCCAAAATTATTCATCATTTTCAGATGAAACTGAAATTTGGAACACTACTGCGAAATATTAGGCTTACGGCCTGAGCAAAATTTTCTTCCGAAGATAAAGAACAGTTTTCGAAAAAAAATTTTTTTCGGAAATAATTTTGAAACAATTTTTTCTTCAATTTACTGACAGAACGATCTCGACAAAATTCAGCAGAAAGTTACGCGTCGTTATGCTCTTACTAACTGCCAAGTTTCAATTTAATCCTTTCAGTAGTTTCCGAGTTATCACGGAAATAACCACAATATTTCGGAGGGCTCTAACTCTGAAACCTCTTGGCCGATTATGCCCATTAACCAACTCAACCGTCGCATTGTGAAATGCAACCTACCCTAAAAGTTTCAACTCGATAGGATTCTCCGTACGCCCGTAATTGTGCCTACAGCCGGCCAGCCGGACAGAATCGATTTTGACACCGGATTCGTCATCAGTGAGTTCAACCTACTCGTTTGAGACCATTTTCGGGTCAAAATTCGAAATTCACAGACGTTTGGATAAAACGATAGCACGCTGTTCCCCTAGAACATGCGCGCAAAAATGAAAATTGGATAATGTTGAATGAGTGAATAATAAGTGTTACGATAATCTCTGTACATGGCCAGGAAGCCGAGCACAATAAAGAGAGAATGAATGAATGATTGTCATTGCCAGAGCCCTCTGACTGCTTAAGTCTGCATTTACTCGGCATGACTCGTGCGATGTTCATGTTCGTCTGACAGAATGAATGTTACGTCTGTCACAGCTCCGTTCTGTATTTCGAAGACCTGTTAACATTGAAACATTCGTTACCTGTTGAGACTTCAGAGAAAAATCTCTTGTGTTAAAATTGAGAACTTGCCGAAATACAAAACGTCAGTCTTTCCGCATAATTGAAGACCTTGACTGACATCCTCCTGATTGAATAATAACGCTTTCCTCGATTTATCATTTCCTAAAACTATTGTGGAAAGCGTGTATTCCTGGCATTTTTTCTAGACAGCTCAAGCGATAATGAAATCGATTCCAAGTTTCCGCCAAATTCTGATTAGTTGAAGTCAGTAGATGGCGGCAGTTTTTCCGCGTACGCGACCTGTTGAACTAAATAAAATTGTTGTTCAGTTTTCCAATTTGAGGTCTGTGCTGAAAATGCTGACGAGAAAGGGAACGAAGAAATCGAAGGTTGGACGAAATTCAGTATTAATGAATGTAATTTTTAAGAGTAACGTTTTTTGTGAGTTGAGTCTGATGAATTTTAATATTTATTCCGGATAGTACGAGATCTGGCTGCAGAATAAGTGCGCTCATCGAGTATTTACTTGAAACAAATTTTTCTCATACATTTGTTGATAGGAGAATATATATCTACAGGGTTGCCTATCAAAGTGTTTTTTTGGAAGAAATGGCATTATTTTTTCAAATAAGATATCATCATCCACCTCGTAGCAATATAACGTGAAGACTTCGAAAAATCACTACAGCCGTTGTAATTGGCTGCACCTCTTCTAAGCCAGGAATGAACAGATATGATTTCTTTACTTTTTACGTTCATAACGTACATCTATTATTTATATATTAAATCAAAGATCATTTTTTTCTGTATACGATGACGTAGGGTTGCCTGAGTGAATCTATCCAAAAATAAGGGTTGCTGTCTCTTGAATATAATGCTGCCACATGTTGATGAACCACCCCGTAGATATATATTCTCCTATTAACGAATGTTTGTAAAAAATTGGTTTCAAGCAAACACTCGACAAGCGCACTGACTCTGCAGCGGGATCATAGTCTAGGAAAAGCTATTCAATAAAAGGAAATCATCGTAGGATCTAGGATTCAATAAGATGCATGATTTTTCACCAATATTTCACCCAAGGTAGCTAAGAATCTTTCAGTTCCAAAATCATATTTGATGGCCATATAATTGAGAAAATTTCCGACATATACAGAGAATTTTGTCATTGTGTTAGGTGTATTGTGAATATAAGGAAGGGAAAAGGATGTATCTTAGTTCTCGTTGAGATTTTTGGTTATGCTTTAAAGCTGAGTCCACCGCATTCTACATTCATGTGTTTCATCTAGGTTATATTTTGATATTTCTTCATTTTCCCCTATCCGATAATGCTACAGCTCAAAAGATTCGAACTCCTTCCGAATTTCTCGATGTTTTTCTGGCTGGTTGTACATGGTTACGCCTTGGGAGAACATAGTTTGGCTTTGGTGAATTTCGGTTGATCGTGATGTCTGAAAGTTGTTTCTGCCATTTTAAAATGTAATTTAATGATTAGTTCAATTTTATTATTATTCAATCTGATGAACAAGTCTCTAAAATTTTTTGGTTTGTGTATGATCACATGATGATTTTAGCTCTGAAGAAGTAAAAATATATTTCCGAAACATCGGCATTAGCTAAGGTTTTTTAATCTTTTCCGATTTCTAGTTCTTGTCAACTACTTCAAGAGCAAATACTACCACGTGCTGCTGAACTACTGCTCCGCTCATTACGGCAACACAGTCGCATTCAAGTTTCATTAAACCTCGTCAAAATCTCAAGGTCTGGCACCTAACCACGGTCTGCATGCTTTAACGTTGACAATAGCCGCGATAAATATAAGAATTCGCAAAAATTTTGACGACCATGGGAGACAGTGGGGTATCGTTCTGCAGGCTTCAGTGATTATTTTCTTAAATTTTTTTTGTTCTCTATTTGTGAGAATATGTAATGTTTGTTATTTTTCTATTGTTCACTCGATTTTAGTTTCGTTTTCCCGAAAATTCTTGAATATAAAAGTGGCAACATTGCGCATTCTTACAATTGTTTTTCAACCATTTTCACCCCAACAATTTTTTCAAAAAATCGAATTATGGCCTTCCAAAGTCACCCCGTTTTGTTCGAGGTATTTTTTGCTGTTAAGTAATGAGAAGTTTCAATAACAGTAAATATTCTCTATCTATCGATTAGGCAGTGATTTCTACCCAAGAAACTTTTCAATAAAATCGTACTTCTCGTTCTTCGTGAAAGTCCAGGGCTCCACCTACTATGTGGCTCACCCTGTATAACATGCGGAGTTTCGCGCAAATCATGAAACATAAAAAAATCTGTCGTGCCGTTTTTCAATAAAATATCAGATATTAATTTACAATTTGTGATCGGAGAGTACTGCAATCAGACCATTATTCTTTCAATAATTATTATTAAGGAAAACCCACGGATCCAAACATTTGTAATTCCGAAAGCAGTTCTCCCCATGCTTTTTTGAATTCGAAATCTCCCACCCTTCACGCTCCACACCCCCATACTGTTTTTTTTTCAAATAGTAATATATGGATTGTGATATATCAAATTCCATTACATTACATTCCATTACATATTGAGTGGCGTTAGTGAAAAAGAATTTGTTAGGCAATTTTTTCATTAGAAAATTAACAATTTGTGATTGGTGTCAGATTCTGATTCTTAAAATAATAAATATTGAAAAATATTCCCCTACCCGGCGATTTCTATTTTCGAAGTTTGAGAAATGTATGCAGTCTTAGAGTTGGGGGTTTATAACCTTAAACGTCAACAGTTTTTTTTCGGAAAAATATTGCATGTGATATATCGCATAAAAGGTCATTCGATGACCAATTCAGTTATGTGAACGAAAATGAAAGTTAATTATTGATTCAATATAAATTACAAATCCATAGGTTCGAGAATTTCCATATTTTCATTTCTATTTCTATTTTCGAAGTTTGAGAAATTGGGGGTTTCTACCCTTAAACCTCAACAGTTTTTTTTTTCAAAAATATTACATGTGATATATCGCATCAAAGGTCATTCGATGACCAATTCAGTTCTGTGAACGACAATGAGAGTAAAGTATTAATTCAATTTAAATTACAAATCCATGGGTTCGAGAATTTTCCTTATAGAAATAAGGTAAGTGTTTCCGAGGCAAAAATTCATTTCAGAATTATACTGAAGTTAAGTTTCAGACAATCTTGTAGAGGGCCTTCTAAAGAGAACAAATTTTTAACATCATGTGATCTATACGTATATAGGGTACTCGTTTCCATGAAGGTACTTCCAACAAAATTTAAACTGTAACAACACTAGGCGCACAGATACTCATACTTGTACCCACGTCACTCTTTAACCTTAATAGAAAAGTCGCTCTTGTACATGAGCCTAAGGCTATTTAATGCTCTTCCCCAAGGGTTTAGGAGGACATCCAACCTGAAAGTTTTCAAAACTACTTTGTATAATGCAATTGTTGACTATGAACCATATCCTGAGAGTAAATTTTTTGATTTTTGTAAAAGTGAATTGTTTTGAGTTATGTATTCTGTTTTTACGAAACCAACCTTATTGTATTTTGATGAGCCTCTGATTGAATGAATATATTAATATCATCATTATTAATTGATAAAAGAATAATGGTCTGATCACAGTACCCTCCTAACTGAAATTTCTAAATAATTTCCTAAGTTTTCAACGGAAAACGGCACAAGCAATTCTACTTCAATCAACAACCCTGAAAAGGTAATCAAATTACCTTTCATCTGATGTATCACAATCCATATATTTCCAGATGAAAAAATGAAGTAGTGAACTGAGAAATATCAAATTCAAAAAAGCACAGGATAAATTGGTTTTGAAATCAAAAATCGACGGGTGCGAGGATATTCCTTAAAAGTTCTTCGTACACTCATTATGGACGAGTAATTTTACTTTTTTGGCACGCTGTATGAGTTTTATTTAAGATATCAATAGTTTTGGGTTACTTAACTGAGAAAATAATAAATCCTCCAATCGAGCTCTAACCAATATTGAGAACACCAACTGCTCCTCCTCTACCATCAGGTCAACTTAACGGTTGCAGAACTCAATTCCTAACACGGTTAATAATTCAATTTTTTCATCTTCTAATGAGCAGCAACTGGGATTACGCGCATCTGTCTGTTTGCTCATACTATTCGGCGATAATTCTTAACGAAAATATCGGAATCGTAGATCGATCTTCCCAGTATCCTACGATCATCGCTTTATCGAAGGCGGGAACGACTCGGGTTACCTTGAGAGTAATGAGAAGTTTGAATAACAGTAAAAAAGCAAGTCGGTAATTTTCTTATCAGTGTAATATTAGCTAAATTGTATAATTACAACAACAATATGTGTGTCGGCTATAATTCAGCGGTAAACACCGGTCGTGAGTCAATTGTGTTGCCAGTCTGGAAAATGAGCTTCTCCTTTTCGCTGGTTGGAAAATTCAGGTGAAGTGTTATGTGCTCGGTGCGGGGGAAAATTTTGTGAAATCGTCGGCGTGATGACGTTTTCCTTCAGGCTGCTCAGCCTGAGGAGGAAGAGGGCTAGATTGGGTGGCAGCTTTGTCAGAAAGGTATGATTGATGCCGGATTGTTTTCTTTGCGATCGTTGTCCAAGTTTGTGCGTCTGTCCGAGCTGAACTCGTTGTTGTAGGTTGATGGTTGGAGATTTTCGAGTTCGAGGTTGAAAGAGTGCAAGTAACTTTATAAGCTTGCTTGTCCTACGACACAAGAGCGTTTTGTGTCATTTTTGTAGTTCAAACCGAGAATGGTGTAAACCTATACTTCATTCACTTTTATGAATTATCCCGGTTGGCCATGACATTCTGACATAAATCACCGTGTATATTTTGAAAATGTTAGGTTATAGTCATTTTCCTGTCAGATAACTACGCAACGTTGTCCTTTCAGATAGAGGTCGTAGTAATTACTTATTTTTCAAAATGTGAATTTACTTTGGGAAAACAATGAATTTAAGAAAATATTAGGTGAATTCAATAATTCCGAAGACCTGGCGAATGTTGAAACTTTTTCTTTGTTAACATGGATATATTTCACGTATATAAACATGGTTGGGAGATTCAGTTATGCAATTTTCTTATACGGAAATCAAGAATCGAGTATTGAAATTTTACTGAAAAAATAGTGGATAAAGTAGTCGGTTACTTTGTGATAGTTCATTCAAAAAAAAATAAAAGTACTCGAACAAGCCTGCAGTAAAACTTCTAAACGAACAGACAAACGTATGGAATTTCCTACTCTTCGAAATTCTTAAGAAATAAATCTACAGAAAACTTGAAATACTCCAGTATGAAAATGTAGCAGTACTACAAAACCTATGTCCCCTTAAAAGAACTAACTTAATTTTGAAAGTTCTTGGGAATCTATGTGAACGATACACTGGGTTTTCACTCACATACGTCGCAAATGTTGGATAGATATTGATTCCAAATTATCAGGGTTACTATCAGAAAAAGCAGATTTCAATTCTTCATGGCACACCCTTATATACTTTGTTTCTGCTTCTTCAAAACTACCTTCGGCATTTTAAGTTTCGAAGCGTGAAGATTATTATGTTGAGATTGAGATTAGAAATTGGCATTCGTATTTGGCAACGTCTCTGAGAATTATTTTGACATTGCCGATATTTCACGAGTGGCAACCTGCGTCAGTTTTAAGTAAAAAATTTATAGACCTAAATCATTGAAAACCGGGATTGTTTATAAAAGTTAATGGAGTATACAAGGTTTGCCTTACTTACGAAGGACCCCATGTCAAATTCAAATCTGTTCGTCTGGCCCGCTGTTAACACTGCAGCTTCCGGAAAAGCAGACCTAGTTTCTTGAAATTTCCCAGTAGGGTGTGAATTCTGGATATCCCTCGTTCATGGGCAAAATACGCCTAATATATTAGGACTAATTCCCATTTGCCCGTATTCTAAGAGTACATTATTTTTGTGGGGCTATAATATACTGGTAAACACCGGTCGTGAATCAATTGTGATATCAATCTGGAAAATGAACTTCTCGTTTTTGCTTGTTGAAAAATTGAGATGAAATGTCACGTGCACGATACGGGAATAGCTTTGTAAAATCGTCAGGCTGAGCAGCCTGAGCAGAAAGAGGGCTAGCTGGGGTGGCAGCTTTGTCAGAAAGGTACGATTGTACCTAGATTGTGATCTTTATTCATTCTCCAAACTCGTTTGCGCCTGTTCGGACTGCATTCGTTGTTGAATAGGTTGGTTGTTAGAGATTTCCGAGGGTACTCTCTTATGCAGATTGGTTCTTATCATCGAACGCGAGTAAAAAATGTTGAAAGAGTGCCGTGCCTGTTTGTATGCCATCACTTAATATTTATGAGCTTGTTGACGGGTTCGAAAGCGTTATCAGTTCATCCAAATGTCTCTTATTTTCGTGGTTTGGCCCGAAAAAGGTGCTGAACGACAAGGTTTGACTTACCGACGAAGAATCCGATGTTAAATTCATTTCTGTTTGTCCAATCTGCTGTGCACACCATAATTCCCGAAATAAGAGACCAGGAGGTCAATTCTTGAATCTCGATCAAGAATTGAAGAATAGGACAATGGTCATATGTTTATGTCGATTTTCTCGAGCATCCACAAAATTTGTGAGAATTCTATTCGTCATTTTGACCATGATTTCAAGCAAATATTCAAGAAATAAACTGAATGCAAGATGTCGAGAAATTTCAGAACAGAATATAAACATAACCTTATCACCGTTTCCTTCAACTTAGCATCGAGTGGTACGGAGATATAACATTCGATTGTCGAGTGACATTCGATTCCATGCGCAGGTCAGGTCTACTTGTTGTTTATATTTAACTTAGAAAATGGACGCTAACATAATATGACAATGGTCATATTTTGTCATTTTGACATATAATACACACTGCGCAAAAAAATTAACGCACATTCTGAAAATCTCAATTTTAATGAAAGTTAACTCTACATTGACCTTATAACTTATTTTTATGTTCTCTCGGGAAGGTTTTGAACGAAACAAGATACATTAAATGGAAGAAAAATTCAGAATTTCACCGAATCTTATGTGAAAGAAGAGAAATGAACAATTTTCAAAATACTGAAATGCTGATAAGTGATTTAATACTTGGTATTTCCACCCCTTGTGTTAATTACAGCTCGGCAACGACGGTTCATACTCAAAATGAGTGATCTTGAAATGTTCTGATCTAATCCTTCCCAGATTTCTCCGAGTTGGATTCCTAAGTCATTAAGAGTAGCTGGATGATTTTCTGAACTTCTCAGCCTTCTATTGAGGTTGTACCAAACCTGCTCAATCGGAATGAGATCTGGACTTCTTGCTGGCCATTCCATTCGAGAGACTTCAACCTCTTCAGTTGTAGAATAAATTTGAGATTTCCATAATGTGCGTTAATTTTTTTGCGCAGTGTAGAATAGATACTACTGTGGATTCATGATGTAAGTAAAACATGGTGCGCTCATCTGCTCATCTGTGATCGTATTTACCAATGATGACGTCAATTTTTCCTTCAAATTCGAAGCACAGAATATATACATTTCTTTGTATTTTGATCTTGCTGACGTCATTTTTTTTCATACGAGCACACCATATTTTTTCTACATCATGTGTGGATTCTAAATCGAAAGATAGAAGATGAAACACTGTGTCTAGTATTATTTTGTTTTGTATTTCATTATGTTACCCTGTTCTGAAGTCTTTCACTTCAATAATTATATGTCAGTTGATATAATAATCAAATTTGTCATTCAAAACGTGGTACCTTGCTGGCAATAAAAGTATATCGTAAGATATCTATATCGAAAGATGTTATGTAGGTATTGAAGTTTTTTTTTAATGGTCATACAAAGCTATGTCTGCACACTTTAACCAGGAGAAAATGTATTGTTCTGAACTGTTTTACATGAAATTATTGCTCAGATCTACACTCTAACCTACACTGAATCACAATGCATGTTTTGCTGTGTTTGAGATTGTTTTTATTTCCAACAGGCCTCCGAGGAAGCGTTCAGTGCAAGCTATCCGAATGTTCGCACCGTCGCTATCAAAAAGGTATGCACAGTTTTTGTTATTGTACACATCAGCAACATGAACGTTCATCACCTCATCTCATGCACCTTACTCACTTTTTCACTGTAATCATAGTCGCAGGTAAGGAAGGAAACCGTGAGCCCATGAACAATTGATGCGTTTTGCTACGCTGTCATCCTCAGAAAACTATGAGGAAACAATACCACGTGGAAGTAAATTACAGTAGCTAAGGCAACACAGCCATATTTAAATGTCATCGAACCTCGCTTATACCATTGTTTAAACTTCTTAAACTCCTACAACAATGCTTATATTTTAATGTCAGGCCGCTGGACCCGGTCTACATGCTTGAAAGTTGCCTATAGGCGCGTGAAATATTAGAATTCGGAGAAATTACGACGTTTATAGAAGAAAACGGGGTATCGTTCTGCAGGCTGCACCAAGTATTTTTTTAAATTTTTTTTTTCTGGGATGTACTTAATTCTTTTGCGAGAGTGCGAAAATTTTTGAATATAAAAAAGTCTATGGCTGCATGGTGCGGTCTAGCGTTATCGTCTAGAAATTGAAAAGTTTCACCAATCGCAGCGTGAAAATTTGGCACAACATTGTCAATGACATGCTCCCTATAGTGTAAGGCGGTCATATTCCCAGGACAAATGTGTAGATCAGTGCGTCCGTTGAAACATATCCCGGTCCATACCAAAACACTACTCCCTCGGAATGGATGTACTTCTTGGACATAGCGACGATTACGGAGTATGCGTGTAATTGTCCATACCCTTATTCTTCGAGAATCTGAAAATTGTCAATATCTAGATTCATCAGTGAAAAGGACACTACGCCATTGATCGTTCCAATTGATATGTTGCCTTGCCCATTCCAGTCTTTGACGCTTATGGTCACGTGTTAATGGAACTCCTCTCAATAGACGTCTAGAACCTAGATTCACCTCTCTCAAACGTCGTCTGATGATTTCGATGGAAACTTGGACCCCCATCTGCATTTTGAAGAGTATTCCGTAGCATTCTACTCGTAGATGTAGGGTTTCTTCTCGCCGAAACGGTAATGAAACAATCCTGAGCAGGTGTTGTTTTTCGTCGCCCACCAATCCTTGGTCTTTCCAACACGGAACCTGTCTCCATGAAACTATTTCAAAGTCGAGATATCACACTTTGGCTGACTTGGAGCCTTTCCGCTACAACAACCTGAGTTAGACCACCCTGTAGCATTCCGATAGCCCTATTAGCCTCAGCGTTTGTTAATTTACGTCTTGGCATTTTCAGAAAACTCGTTTCAAATCGAAACCGTTGATAAACTGACTTCATTTCAAAATAAGAACATTCATGAAGCATATGCAAGGAATCGAACTTCAGAAAAAAGGCGACCAGATTGACGAAATGTCTCCTACTCATTTTTATTGGATGGATTCAAGTTGTTATTGAGTTATAAATGATTTTAGAGCAATTTTCTCGAAGATCACATACTTTTGAAAACGATTGAATACGATATCCCTAACTCTTGTAGAGCATTTTATTTCTTATTGTGCATATTGCTCATTGCACTTTGTTTGCAAGTTCACTATAGATATCTCTCATTGTGATCTGTTCTCGAAGAAACATGATTGAAAAAACTAATTTACTCATTTAATTCTTATGATTTGATTTGCCGAATCTGGAAAAATGGTAAATGAAAAAGTGCGTCATCTGTTCAGAGGTTGAAATTAATGTACAGCTTGAAGACTCACACTGTATATACAAAAACTCTTTTGGAATAATTTTACCGGTGACTTTTTCTGCATGTAATTAGTATTTCGAAGTTTCTACGGAAATTGCTCGGAAAATTCTCCTTCTTCTGGATATTAAGATGTCAGCAAGTGTATTCCATCACATTTCCATAAATAAAAGATGAAAACCCTCAAGCTCATCAACTTTAAAAAAATTTCCGCATCCCTTCTTATCTGCCAAGTCGCAAGTGAGGTGTGAATAGGAGATATTTTCAGTAATTCAGCTCTGAATGGCTGACTGGTTTCAATTCGCCCACCATATCAGATGAAATGAGGAAGACGCATAAGAACAGTTTGGTGCCTTTTATTAAAGTAGATGGAAATTTATCATGAAAAATGTTTGCTTTATTTCTGAGGGGCAGATGAAAGCTCTTTTCATTATTTTTCTTCGCCTAAATTCGAAGATAAATTTTGAATATTTCACACAGATTCTACATTTTTACTGATGATTTGTGGAACGAGAGTTTTTTTGTAGATGAAGACGAGGACAAAGAATGATAGATCTGGAATCTCTCCTCTATTTATGCTTCAAACTAACTTTAAAAAGAAGTAGAATTAAAAAACTTTCAAGCCAAGCGAATCTGTGATGCTTGATTTCAAAATAAATGTCAATTTGACGAAAGTCTCAAAACGAAAAATCGAATGAAAATAATTCTGAAAATTCCCCACATGTGATTTTTAACCAATCAGAACGAGTATTCCTGACAGATCACCATCGCAACGGATGAATTTTAGTGGAAATTTTTTCCTCGTGGGTACCCAACAGCGAGTTATACTGGAAATTTATCATGAAAAATATTTGCTTTATTTCGGCGGGGCAGATGAAAGCTCTTTTCAGTATTTTTCTTCGACTAGATTCGAAGGTAAATTTTGAATATTTCACACAGATTTTTCATTTTTACTGATGATTTGTGGACCGAGAGTGGTTTTTGTAGATGAAGACGAGGACAAAGAATGATAGATCTGGAATCTCTCCTCTATCTATGCTTCATACTAACTTTAAAAAGAAGTAGAATCAAAAAACTTTCAAGCCAAGCGAATCTGTGGTGCTTGATTTCAAAATAAATGTCAATTTGACGAAAGTCTCAAAACGGAAAATCGAATGAAAATAATTCTGAAAATTCCACACATGTGATATTTAACCAATCAGAACGAGTATTCCTGACAGATCAACATCGCAACGGATGAATTTTAGTGGAAATTTTTTCCTCGTGGGTACCCAACAGCGAGTTATACTGGAAATTTTTTTGGCGTTTATAATGACAGAATAATTTCTCAATTCGTCTGCTGATAAAGCGGATGAACTTGCCTTTGTCTTGGTTATATCTATTTGTAGCTTCCGACGCTTAGCATTTTTTGCAGCTCTTGCGTTGACAAATTCTATGTCAGAGAATAGATTAAATTTGCGATTATACCTTTCGAAAAAATATTCCTGCAACTGCTTAGCTGTAGAGTTCCATAGAACTTTGATAACATTCTCCTTGTAGTCTTCAGAGTTCTTTTTTCGCATGTTGAAGGCATAGTCTTCAAGAATAAGCGCCAGTTCTTCCATAGGTATATCCGCTTTGTCGAAATCATACGCTTTTTCTGCACAAAAGTTTATAAACTGCTTCCATACACTTGCCTCCGATTTCCTAGTATTCGCGGGTGTCAACTGCTTAATATTCTGGCGAATATTTTCTTTACTTTCTTGACCGAAGCGAGACATTTATCTACGTCGTGTTGTTTTCGACAAATTCAAAACAGAAATAATTTCTATCTCAGAGTTTCACTGAATTGCTAAGGTAACTAAATAATCAAGTCGACAAAAGCTTCTATGTTTTGCAAGTACTTGATGAAGACGAAAATTGATGTTGTTGGAAATAAACACATTTGGTGTGGAATTTTCTTACCGAATACCACACGAGGTCACATTAAATCCGGAAATTTTTTGACCTCTAGTGGTATTACTGATAAAAAATTTTCTCGTTTGTCTGATGAAAGAGTCAAATTTGTACACACAGTCATCTTTGTTTATCGTTAATATTATTCCTGTTTTCCAAGAAACTGCCCTTGAAATATAGTTCAATCCTGCAATCCGCTAGGGCGTTTTCCATGAAAAAAACTGTTCTATTCAATCATGATAGTTCGGTTTCAGATATTGGGAGTGAAAACCAAAAAAACATAGAAAACGATGCAAAATCCTCTTAAAATAAGCTTTAATCGACATTTTCATTGTCATGTTTCATAAACAAGAACCAAATGTAAAACTAAATCCAGGATTTCACCCCGACATGAATCCTTTATCTAGCACGTATTCCCCGGGAGCAGACAGTAATTGTATTTTTAAATTGCATCGCACTTGAGGAAAATGCATTCCGGGACAGTCGGTATTCAGGTGAACCAACAGAGTTAATTCCAGCCACGTGTGGAAGATACATTCATGCTCTGTCGACTGGAAAAATATACTTTTAATTGGATTCCTGCATTTTCAGTTCCAGAATTTAATTAGAATAGGTACGGATACGTTTGCGTGGTCGCGCACAAATGGCTTTTCTGGAGTTCAATTTCGAATTCAGGATTGAATTCATCGATCGGCCCCAGAGAATGCTGTGTATTGATGATGCAAAGGGAAGAATGGGAAAAGGAATACACGCTTAACTTCAAAGTAAATACCGCTGAATAGTATACAGATGACTAACGTAATCACAAGGATAAGTACCTGTCGATAAATCAACAAATGTTTCACCTTGATCAGAGCTAATTATCCAATTAACCAAAACATCTACACCGAAGAAGCGGATCCAAGGAGAATGACTACAGTCGTTTTACAGTCATTACAGATCGTCAGGCCAACTTACCTCGGATAAAACCGCATAAGAAATCTCGATACTTGTCACCTTTCAGATGGATCGCTGCGGTATAACAACGTACAACTTCCAGGAGCATTTTGCGAATCCTACCTTCAAGTACAGAGTACTTTGATCGATGTGCATGACGTTCATCATGACCTGATACGACTTAAGGATGAACGTAATGCACATCGATCAAAGTACTCTGTACTTGAAGGTAGGATTCGCAAAATGCTCCTGGAAGTTGTACGTTGTTATACCGCAGCGATCCATCTGAAAGGTGACAAGTATCGAGATTTCTTCTGCGGTTTTATCCGAGGTAAGTTGGCCTGACGATCTGTAATGACTGTAAAACGACTGTAGTCATTCTCCTTGGATCCGCTTCTTCGGTGTCGAGGTTTTGATTGATTAGATGATTAGCTTTGATCAAGGTGGAATATTTGTTGATTTATCGGTAAATATTCGTCCTTGTGATTATGTTAGTATTACTACTGGAGCTCCCTTTTCTCCATGAACCAATTCCTATCTTTTTGTATTTGTATTTGTATTTTTTCCGAATATCCTAGGCTTCAACGAAACCCCTCAGAAGCTTAAAGCTTGTGCGAGTTAGGATACCGGGTGTGTTATGTGTAGGCTTTGTTACTAATTCCTTGCGCCACGTTAGGAATAGCACTGTTAATTGTTTACCCAACAGCGAATGGTTGGACGGTCCCCTGAATCCGGAAAAGTTATTTCCCGGCCAAGGGCTTGAACCCCAGACCTTACGATCATGGGGCTTGCGCTCTAACCACTGAGCTACCACCGCTATACAGATTGTTCTGAAACCACGATGGCGGCTGGAGTACATGGGCCAAGAACCAAGTGAACACTATCTTTAGGCTCCAACTCGAGTGATTTCCAGGCAGAAATACTCCCAATCGAAAGATGCATAGACACAAATCTCGGAAGAAACTATTAAGGGTGTGACTTGATGATCCATTCTGATAGCCAAGCTGATATCACAGCACTGAACTCATATATCGACTCATCGACTCAAAGCTGATATGGAAGTGCCGAAGGAAACTCAATGAAGTAGGAAGAACAACAAGGTATCCTTAGTCTGGGTTCTTGAGCAATGGAAGGAAATGAAGAGGCTAACACTCTAGCCAGAAAGCAGCACAAACGCAACCTACTGAACCTACCCAGGACCATTCTGTGGTATAGGCAAATGCACCTATAAGAAAGAGTTTTTGGAAAAGGAAAAAAAAGAAAAATAAGCACTCTGGAGAAATTCTTCAGGAATGAATAATTCCAAAAAGTTCCTTCGGAATTTTCAAATTGCAAGCTTCAAAAATCATTTGGATCTCAGTAAGAACGAGTTACGCCTCCTCACTGGCTTCGTCACAGAATACAAATATATAAGTAGTGTGAACTCCCTACTAATCTGTGGAAACAAAGTGGCGGCCATCTTAGATGGCCATTCACTAGCGACACCAACGGCCACATGGGGAACTAATTTTGGATGGAAAGCTCACTAGCGACCCTAACAGGCAGAGTTGAAAGTATTTTGTTTGTGGCAGGAATATTTGAATTAAATGCTAGAGCTGGGTATAAGGTAGAAGGTAATAGAAATTAACTTCATACTATATTTTATGTTTTCAAATGGAATTTTACTCTTTTTCAGTCATGAAAACCAAAACGACAAAAAGTTAAACCAATTACATACCTATGTAATATGTGTTAATTATATTACGTTTCTTCATTTATTTCTTCCGTTGAATTATACAGAATCTACCAACATTATAGAAAGAAATAACCAAAAGGTCATTTGCAATTCATTAACTATTAACATTAACGAAATGATATTTTGAAATTTTGAAAGAATAATAACAATATTATCATTTAAGGATATGTCCAAAAGAGTCTTCCATCAAAGGGTTGCTGAATCCACTTTATTTAATTCATGGACCCTGGAACCAGTGGTGAAAACCAATAAATCAAATATATAAAATAATTCAAAATTGAAAACTTTAGGAAATCATCCTTTTTTTTTCAAGTGAAAAATGTTGCCTGAAAATATTGGTATGTACGACTCAGTTAACGCGGAGGCGATTTCTATAAACAGTTTTAATTTTTTTTTTGCCTACTGTTTATTTTGAGTTTGAATAATTTGAAAGGTAGTTCTCTATGAATTTGGTAGAAGGACTGCTGCTCAGGGGACAAATATGATTGAGAATCCTAATTTTCGTAAAAATACAGGTTTATTTCCAACTAAAAAGGAATTTTCATTTACCTATACAATTTAATCCACTTCAGCACTAGAAGTAAAGCTTGTTGTATCAGGCCTTTCTACAGAAGGTTGATCAAATGTTGAATGAATCAATGATTTTCTCAGAGTCATAACTGGAACTATTATAGCTGTCTTCATAACTCAAATCATAAGATTCATATCTACATGATCATTCAGAACATATTCGGGAATTGCATCAATATTGAAGCCTTATTACCAAGTTAATAATCTAGAAGGATTCTCAGCAATCAGCAGTTTTTTTTTGAGAAACTGTGATATTATCACAAACCTTACTTACAAACATTACTCGTATCGATTTTCATCTAAGGAAAAAAAAACAAACTAGGAGTTTCACCCCTCTGACTGTTGCCTAAGGAAGCACATGATGAGGATAGAGTCAGAAACGACGATTGCAGACTCTGTGGGGAAGAGGAGGAAACTCCTATGTATACCAAGCATTTCAGATTGACTGAATCGAGTGAAATGCTTTTTGGAGAGTCCTAGAAATATTTATATGGCAAAATGCATTCCTGATGTGATGGAGTTCGGTGATGTGAATAAAATGGGATTCCATTCTCAAAACGTAGGAAATATTGTGACTTTTCAGGAATGTGAAAGTTTTGGATTCCTAGTTGGTAAATTTTCAATGATTCATTGAGTGAATACTGTTGTCAACTGCTATGTAGTTCTTAGAACAAACGGAATAAATATAATAGGGATAGTAAAATTATCATTAATGGTTCTTTTACGGTTTTGCATAACATAAATGACCGGAATATTCAATTTGAAGTTTCAAAGGAAATCCTTCATTTCCATTGAATGGACCTATTTTAAGTAAGGTATTTTTCCGGTGAAATTTTTGATATCTTTATATTCAATATACGGTTTTGGTGCAAAAATTTCAAAAGTGCACTTAAACATTAATCACGAAATTTTATGTATCTAACATTGAAGTAATAAATAACTATGTCCACTCATGATATGATGTTTAATATTTTAACTAATTTCATGAACTACTGAAGCGATCATCGAAATTCTTCCACTGTTGATCGGCTATACTGGGTGTCCAAATGAGATTTAGTGCGAACTTGAACGATATCGAGATCAGAAGTCTTACAAACAGAAGTTCGGAAACGTTTCGTTTTATGCATAAAGGGTGTTGAAATTTAAATTGTTTCGAAGTTTTCTCTTTTTTTCCGCACCGGCATTTTGTGGAAAATATGAGAAATAACCTTCACTAATTCAATCAAGTTTGATTTCGAGAGATTTTTCCATATATGCTATTGTTGTAGTCAAAAATTCCTGACACCATAAGGATGGTTCATCAACACTTTTTCTCGAAATTGCGAAAAATTTCCAGGAAAGATCGATCCTCGCTTATTTCTCTATACAGTTGAGAATCGGTATTCTTCAACTCATTACGAAGTTCCATATCCGATCGCGTCATTTATTCTTGAGATATTGAGGGAATAACCTCGAAATTTTCAACTTGAAAAATCACCTGAAAATTTCTTGAACCCTTCTTTCCTACGAAAGTATAAATATATATTGAAGGACGGCTATGAGGATAGAATTTAGGGGAAATTCAAACTTTTATATCCTTTTCGAAAAGTCTGAGAGTTCATGACACATGTTTCATGAAGTATTATTTTTGTTTTGTATTTCATTATGCTTCCGTCTTCTCAAGTTTTTGACTTCAGTCATAATATGCAGGTTGATATATTAATTGAATTTGTCATAAAAATCTGTATTTTTTAGGGTTGTTTCCATAGCCTGCTTTGAGTAGACTGGTTCGAATTTAATATAAAAATAAGTTTTTGATTCAGAACCAAATGAAACCAATCTGGTAATCCACTTTCACAGAATAGATGAATTAACTAGAGTCCCTTGATTTTTCTACTCTATGGCAACTAAATAGTTTTTTGTTTGCTCCTTAATCAAACATGGGCGGATTTTACCCATTCACGAATTCGACCTTCGTAATTAACCCCCAAACCTACTCTACAAATATCGAGTTTCTAAGTCGTTTCTTCCGAAAGTTATTGTGTTTACGGTCAGCCTAACGGCCGACTGCGTAAACACAATACTTAGAAACTCGATATTTGTAGAGAAGGTTAGGACCTTAATTACGAAGGCCGAATTCGTGAATGGGTAAAATCCACCAATGATTCCGTAGATATACCCAATCAAAATTTTATTTTTCCAATATTTCCAAAAATACAGATAAAATCGAATTGAAATCCAGTACTTCATCGAAAAATAACAGTTCGAAGTTTCATACAGAATTTAATGAGGATGACATGATAAGAAAATCAACGACATTTTTTTTTTCAAATTGTTCTGATGACACGATTATCACGAAATTTCGCATAAAGTTGTCTTTCAGCATCCCAAAACTAGCTGTGAAGTTATATCAGGACTGAATCAGTATTTCTCGAGTTATACCGAAAGAATCAACGATATCGAGAAGAAAACCTCGAAATTTGACATACTTTTTCCCGATATCTCCAAAACTTATGATCGTATCGAACTGAAATTTGGTACACTGCTGTGAAATATGAAGCTCAAAGTGTGAGTGGATTTTTTTTTCTGATATGATGAATGTTTTCCGAAAAAAAATTTTTTGGAAAAAAATTTCGAAAAAATTTTTTTTTCTAATTTACTGTTGATATGATCCTGATGAAATTTCGCTCAAAGTTGCGCGTTGTAATACTTCACCTTACTGCCAAGATTGAATCCAATCGCTCGAGTAGTTTCTGAAATAAAAAATAAATAACTTCAAATTTTCAAGTGCCTATAACTCCGATACTATTCGATCGATTTGGCCCATTAACGAACTTAACCGCGGCATTCTGATGCGCAACCTATCCTGAAAGTTTCAAGTTGCTAGCTTGCTTCTGTCGACAGTTATTGTGTCTACGGCCGGACAGAATCGATTTTGAAACCGGATTCGTCATCAGTGAGTCCAACCTAGTCGATTGAGACCATTTTTGGCTCAATCATCCAAAATTACAGACATTCGGACAAAACGATAGCTCGCTGTTCCCCTAGAACATGTGCGCAAAAAATGTGCCAAATTTCGTTGTTATTTAGAATTTTAACGTTATTTCCGCAATATCTCAAGAAGTACAAATGCTATCAGATTGAAACTTCGTTATCAGGTGGAGATTACCAACACGCAACGAGGTGCAAGATCAAGTGTTGATCAAAAGAATTTAAACAAGCGCGTAAAAGGTCCTGACCTCACGTCGGTGCTCTTCTAGGTTTTCTATTCGTACTTCTCGTGTTCAGATGGTACCTACCCTTTATCACAGCCGTCTCTAGAACCAGTATTTCTGGGGTGTAAGGAGAAATTGTACCTACTATTCTAAGAATGGAACGCAGGATTCAAACACATGGTCCCTAAACCTTCAGTTTAGATGAATTGGTAGAAAATCTTCAAGTTTTGAAGTGGCGTAGACATGGGCCGTTCGGGGCCTACCGTAGACGTTGCCAGATTTCGCATCTTCCTGGCTTGTGCATTAAAGACGGCTGTGCCTACATTGTCCTTCCGAAGCCTCCAGGAGAGGACGTTCGGTCTGGTTGAAGGGTGAATTGTGCGCCAATTTGGTTCACTGACTCTTAACAAGAAAAGTTATTCAGGTCATCCGTCTGCATGCGGCGAACATTCATGAAATCTCGTTAGAATTAGATTTGGGAGCTAACAGGGTTGGCGAGCTAAACTAGCACTTCTTCTGATCCTATCGAGTTGAATTTAATTAAAGCCGAGATAGTCATACCATCTGTTCGGAAGTGATTATCACCCCTGCTTACGTTTGATTCAATTTCGCAAGTGATCCCTTAGGAAAAAGGTGGATTGATCGTCGATATCTGAAGTATGCCTAGTCTTAATTGGTGTTTTTCGTACGGTTTAAATTCGTACGAGTGAACTCTGCACGTGCTCCTGTATCTAAGGAATCATGGAGAGGATTTCACCCATTCACGAATTCCACTTTCTTGATTGAGTCGTTCTTTTCGAATGAAACAAGTTAGAAACTCGATGTTGGTAGAGTAGGTTTGGACCTTAACAACGAAGGTTAGATCAAATTGAAATCTTGTGAGGATAATATGACCATAAAATCGAAGAACATTGAGTATTTGAAAAAAAAAATTGAATTTATTTTCAAATTGTTCTAATGACACGATACCGAAATTTTGATACAAAGTTGTTTACTGGCATTTTAAAAGAAGCGTCCAAATTTCGTCACGATTGAATGAGTATATTCAAATTGATCCAGAAAACAACGATACCAAGTAAAAACAACGAAATTTGACATATTTTTCATAATATATTCAGAAATTATCATCGTATCAAACTGGAATTTGGTATGCTGCTGTGAAGTATAGACCTCAAGATCTGAGCAAAATTTTTCTCAAACCTGATGGATAGATCCCGAAAAAAAAATATATAAATATAAAATTACATAAATTCGAGAAACATTTTTTCAATTAACTGATCATACTATCTGAACAGCGAGAAGTTGGGCGTTTTTACGCTTGAATCAACCGTCAAGTCCTTCTAATCGCTCAAGTTCCTGCAGTATCCGGAAAGTAACCTCAAAATTTCAAATGACTATAACCACGAAACCGTTTGGACGATTTTGTCCACTAACGAACTTATATTGCAATCTACCCTTCAAGTCGATAGGATTCTCCGTACACCCGTTATCGTGCCTGCGGGCGGCCTGGCAGAATCGATTTCGACACCAAATTCGTCCTCGAGGATTTTACTAGAAAAAAATCGAAGAAAAATTAGAAACAAAAAATTTTTCAAATTGATAATATGAAACGATCATCAGGAATTTTGCATTGAGAGCAAACAATATTTTGAATATATTGGGGTGACTTTCGGAGGCCAGAATTCGTTTTTTTCAAAAAATTTTTTGTGTACAGGGTGGGCAAAATTCGTTGTCTACTGAAGGGATCTCGAGAACTATAGCAGCTAGAAGAAAACTGATAACACATTCTCTAGCTCTTTTTTTCTGACTAATACGAATCTGAAAACAGATCCAGCTTATCGCGCATAAAACTTGAGTTATGGGCGAAAACTGAGAAATTGTCATTTTCAATAATGCTGAATAACTCGCTTGTTTGAACTCGTATTCGAAATCTGTTCTTACATTCTACAGGCACTGTATTTTTTAGGAGTAATTCAAATATAATATGACTGAATTTTTCAATCCAGCCATTTTCTAGAAATGAGAAAGATTTTGAATTTTTCCAATGTAAACTGTAGTCGAAAGTTCTGTAATCTTGATGCAAAATTTTTGCTGATTTCAAAAATGTATCATATGTCGCTATTTACATGAATATAACATGAGAAAAAGTTCAATACTATTTTCCCTCTTTTCTATTCACTGTTGAATTATTATAAGTAGGCTGGCGTTTCCATAGCGACCATTGAATAAGCATTATATGTATTATTATGTATGTTGTTCTGATATATAGACTTCCCTTGCAACTCGGCTATTTCCAATCGCTTGAATATAGCATACCAACATATCGAATTTTTCGTAAATGGGAATATTTCGGGCCATTAGGGATAATAAACAGATTTTCTATTGCTAATCTTAAGAACTATAACGAATTAACCATAGAAATATTTATTCAGCAATCGCTGATTCCAATCATAGAGGCACAAGTTCACACAAAGATAATGCATATTCAATCGTCGCCATGGTGACGTCAGCCTGCTCATAATTCAACAGTGAATAGAAAAGCAAGAAAAAAGTATTGAATTTTTTTCTCATGTAATATTCATGTAAATAGCGACATATGATACATTTTTGAAATCAGCAAAAATTTTGTAGCAAGATATGAGAACTTTCGACTATAGTTTACATTTGAAAAATTCAAAATCTTTCTCATTTCTAGAAAATGGCTGGATTGAAAACTTCAGTCATATTATATTTGAATTACTCCTTAAAAAGTGCCTGTAGAATGTATCAACAGATTTCGAATACGAGTTCAAACAAGCGAGTTATTCAGCATCATTGAAAATGACAATTTCTCAGTTTTCACCCATAACTCAAGTTTTATGCGCGATAAGCTGGATCTGTTTTCAGATTCGTATTAGTTAGAAAAAAAGAGCTAGAGAATGTGTTATCACTTCTCTTCTAGCTGATATAGTTCTCGAGATCCCTTCAGTAGACAACGAATTTTGCCCACCCTGTATAAATGGTTCGAAAAATGGCACGAATGCGCAATGTTGCCACTTGTATATTCAGGGACTTTTGGGAAAATGAAAACTGAAATGAAGTCAGAAATGAAAAAATAACTCATATTGCTCATTCTCACAAAAGAATTAAGTACATCCAAAAATGAAAATTAAAAAAATTAATCACGGAAGCCTGCAGAAGGACACCCCGTTTTCTCCTATGAACGTCGAAATTTCTCCCAATTCTAATATTTCGCGCGTCTATTGGCAACTTTAAAGCGTGCAGACGGTGAGCAGGTGCTTGACCTTGAGATATTAACAAGGTGTAATGAAACTTGAATGTGGCTGTGTTGCCGAAGCCGTAATTTACCACCACCTAGTATTGTTCGCTCTTGAGTTGTGCTTTAGCATTTTCAACAAGCGACCTCCTAGTTTTATCATGATAAAATCAGTATTTTTTGAGTTATTCCGGAAGTATTAACAATGACGAGAGGAAAAGCACAAAATTTGATATATTTTTCCGAATACCTCCCAAAGTTTGAGATTTCGAAAATAAAAGATTTCAAAAAAAATCTTGAAAAAAATTGCGAGTTGTCGATCCATACGATCCCAAAAAAAGTTGGCAATTAGTCGGACTACTTTAACTAACAACCAAGATTCAATCCGATCGCTGGCTTGATCCGTTCTACAGGTGAGAAGATCTCACGTCCATTTTTTCGAAGAGAAAACAGTAAAAAGTGTTTATTCGTGAAAATACGTGTGAAGCTCACGTAAACAGCGACGACAAGACCCAATCCTGAAGAAAAATCGTTCCTCCCGCGTGAATAGCTATCGAACACAGCCTGGAGCGACGTGAATGTAATTTACCCTTAACCGTTCTCAACCGTCATATTTCAAAAAGGTCCATTATTACATCACCATCAATCACGATGTCGATTCGTGAGGCGGCGGCGAAAATGAGACAAAAACGACAGAGAAGACCTAGCGACATGAATTTCCGGTTTGTTTTTGCGGAGAACTATTGGTTTCTGTCGGTCGTCAATCATCAATGAGGCGAACGCACATCTTAAACAGCCTGTGCTTAAAAATTAGAGGGCACATATTCTTGCTGGGGACGAATCTAGTTTTTCGCAACAGGAGCCCCTTGGTCCAAGTTCATAGCTTGATAGCTAGTTTTGATATATAGCAACAGTAGCAACACCGATATTCGAATCATTCATCTTGGTCAAAATCTGGAAATGATACCTGAACGTGTTTGTGCGATAGCTTTCCTTGACATTTGATGAGGATTAAATTGACAGCAGTGCAACTCGTGACTTCTAGTCACGAGCACCATTTTCAACCAATGCATTCCACTGGTTTTCGAAATATGGTGGTGGCGTGACTTCACTACAGGACGATCGGTACACCCGCATTTTTCACCTGAAGTGTAAAGATGAATCAGAAGAACCAATCGTAAATGATGAATCATTCCTCACCACAACAACGCAAGCTCTCACAAGTCAGCTCAACAGAAACGTGTTTGAGAGAGTGGACCTAATGGAGAATATGAGCCTCGTATGAAAACCTTTGGTTGGAGCAAAACGTCTCTGTGGTCAAACCTCAAGCAAAGACGTACCTTTTCAACATAGAAAGATGTAAACATGTGTGGAGTTTCCTGAAATGCTTTTCTTAGCTTTGAAGATCACCTTGTGTACTTCTCCACATGAAGTGTGCTGAAGCTTCCTCTGTTCCTTTGCTCATATTATTTTCGAAGAGATCAGTTCTTCATGTATTCCATCTGATTGACTCTCTGCTTCAATTATGAAGACTGGTCTCCAGATCTCCTGTCGCTGTGATATACCTCGACTTTACGAAGGAATTCGATCGAGTACCTCACAGACGTCTTTCCGCTAAGTTGGAACATCTGGTAATTTGGCAAAGACTGTTAAACCTGATAAAAATTTTTTGTCCAATCGTAGGTTTGAAGTAACTTGGGGGGAGTAATGATGCTTGCTCTTCCGTGGAGAGAATTGCAACATGCGATGTCTCTCAGGGGTCAGTTATGAGACCGATACTTTCTATTCTCTATTCTTCTGGTTTACTCTTACTTCTCGAATATGACCATCTTCGTTTGCTGACAACACCAAGGTCAAAAACCTGCCCCCTTCTTGGTATCATGACTGAGTGCAGCCACTTAACATTTAACGTTTAATTTTAATTATTTGTTGGGTTTTTTGTGTGACCTCAACCTACATCTTCGATTAAACAAATATTTTCAGAATATGTATTGTCCAATTGAACATTATCATATCATGACCACTCCATAAATATCATAGCATAAATAAACGACCTCCATCAGCATCAATTATCCGACATTCATCAAGTAGCATTAACATTCAAAATCACCCATCTTTGTGGAGTTTGAAACTAAAAGTAAATATTTAACTTACGCAGGGTGCCCAGAGCCTTGGGATTATGATAATAGAAGGCAAGCATGCCGAAGTTGGACAGGGTATATTCATTTCGGATATCCAGGAGGGCAGCTCTGCGGAGAAGGTGAGTTGTTTAATTTTTGTTCTGAAGAACTAAAGAAAAATGAAGAATTTTAATTTTTCAGGCTGGCCTCGAGATTGGAGAGATGATCTTATCAGTTAACAAGGATTCTCTTGTTGGAGCCAATTATGATACGGTAAGGGATTTTCCTCCAGGATTTCATTTTCTTGAATTGCTTTGATAATATATTGTTGTATTATTATTGGAGTTGTGGTTCGAAGAAAAAATTGCTTCAACTATTAATCGAACAGTAACAAATGCGATGTGCATCTCGAACAGAGATTTTACATGCACATGTATTGATGAAAAACAAATTTCAGGAGAGATTTCCTATTTAACTGACCACTTTTAGTCGGTCTGCCTAGCGACTATGTATACTTTCTGTGCAATATCCTTGGCAGTTATTGTACTTCTAGATATAGTGTGGAGTTATGTATGTTTATTTAAATATAATTTTTTCAGCCAATAAGGATTATATTTGCCTATATAACTTCTAGCAAAAATTACAGTTCTATGCATAACCTAAAAATCGTAGTACTACTATTTGCTAAAACAAATGAAGCATAGAATAGTCATCCTTGATTTCATGCACTACACTCTATCACACTCATCTGCGCTGACAATTGAAGGGCAGTGGAGTGTAGTGTACAATAATATATTTACACAGGAACAACGGACAAACCATTGAGACTGCGCCATAATACTCGGTTGACTTCACGTGTACATCAAAATCTCCTTGTATGGATTACAAATCACTCAGCCTTTCCAGGAAATGAAGGTCGATATCGGCTTACACACCCTCTTGTAGATCTGGAACTATTTCTTGGCATTTCTCTTGATATTGTCAAGCGATCTTTAACAGATAGAATGGAAACAAACCAGAACTACTTCTGGCTGCGCCAACAATCAAATTTCAGGATTGAAAAACTAAATATTTAAGGTTCATCTCCAATTGATATCAGGTCATGAAGTCTAATGATGGTGAATGCCTGCTGTGCTCAGAAGAGAGACAAGCCATGTACTTAATCTCTATATGCCTAGTATTGAGTGAAGTAATCTTAGGTATCTTGGTAACATCTAGAAGATGAAGAAAGGTTTACGGTATCCTAGTATGGGATATTGGTCTTCATCCGAAGGCTACATCTGCTGAAAAAAGTATTTTAATACATAATTCCACAAGAACGTGATGGTTAGACGACATATCGCCTTCTCATTTGATCACCACTGCCGCTGTAACCATCCTTAAATTCAGAACCTAATTGAGCCACTCAGAAATCAATCAGTTCTCAAAATATTTCACAGAAGCATCATGAAAATAAGACATCATTCCTCTTGTAACAAAGAAAAGGTTATATTTGAGTTTTCAACTCACTCGACTTATTTATTGCATTGAAAGGAAACAGAAAGATGGATCACCAACTAATCTAATATTTAATCCTTCAAGAAAATCATTTCGTCAACAATTTCTGAGTTCAGATTATGCAAGACATTAAAATTACACTCTCCTGAATGATCGGCTAGAGCATGGGAGGTAAGGGTTCAAAATCTAAGGTCGTAGGTTTTTTGATCCAGATCTCTTTATCGTTGATGTTTTTTACTATTAGATTGCTCGGTGCCAACTGGTAGAATTGCAGGAAGGTGCGCATTTTGGTACGTCTTGGGCAGGTACTGGTTGATTTTCAAATAAGGTACAAGGAAGTACTACCATAGGGTCAGAAAAGTACCAAAAATACTCGAAAATATTAGGTACCAGAGAAGCACTGAGTATCCAAAACTTGAGAACACAAAAAATGCCCCAATATTCTGTATAAGAGCTCACAGGTAGCTATTTCTCAAAATCGAAGAGAACACTATATATGCAATTAATCGATACAGATAGATAAGATAGATTCGATCTCAATTCCTTGAGATCTTCGCCAGAAAAAGGACGTGATAGAACAAAGGGATTTCTCAGACGTCAAGTTAGCCAGGTCAAGACTGAGCAAAAGGAGCGTCGAGCACAGAATGCAAATATAAATGTCAAGTGAAAATAGACCTACTGAAATTGTTAACTACCACTTCTTTTATTTTATTGTTAAAATGTAAGTTCATTCTCTTACACTCTTCGGGAATAATAGATTCTAGGACCTATATACAGGGTGATTCCGGAGGAGACCGTCAGATTTTGGGATAAGTTTACACTAGTCAAGACAGTCTCGAAACAATGTTTGGTTTATGGTTGGGGGTTTCTATTGAGAATATACAGGGTGATTTGTCCGATTCGACCGATTTTACTTTTATTGATAACTTTGGTATGGCTTATTCGATTTTAGAGAAATTTTCAGCGAAGTACAATATTGATGAGGACATTCTTAATTTCAAAGTTTTTTTCAAAATAAGTGGTTGTTATTGTGATAATTGCAGGTTAATCGAGCAGGTTGAAAAAACACCCTGTACATCGCATTTCCAAAACTACGCTATCTCTTCACGATTCTACTATAATAATTCATTATTTGAGAGTTTCTAATTTTTTTGGCACACTTCTAGTTTTCTGAGAAAATTCCATCAAAAAAAGACAATGTCGAAATTTCGCTCCAATCGATTCTACTTTCATTGATAACTTTGATATGGCTCATTCAATTTTGATGAAATTTGCAGTTGTGATAATTTTAGAATTTCAGATTGATTGTGCAGTAGAAAAGAAAACACCCTGTACATTGCTATTCGTTTCAGATTCTACAATAATATGTCATCATTCAGAGGTTTTCAATTTCTTTGGCACACCTCCGGTTTTCCTAGAAAATATTTCTGAAGAAGAGCATGATCGAAATTTGGCTCACAAGCAGTGAGAGTATTCCGCACTAGGTAGGAAAGCTGTATTGTCCAAGGATGCAAAGCAGTTCTTAAGTTCTAAAATATTCTTTTCAAATTCCAAATTCATATTTAATTGCTAATATTTTGTATGAAATCATTCAATTCAGAATATATTTTGAATTTGCAAAGAATATTTTAGAAGTGACGAACAACTTTGCATCCTTGGACAATACAGCTTTCCTACCTAGTGCGGAATACTCTCACTGCTTGTGAGCCAAATTTCGATAATGCTCTTCTTCGAAAATGTTTTCTAGGAAAACCGAGGTGTGCCAAAGAAATCAAAAACCTCTGGGTGATGACATATCATTGTAGAATCTGCAACGGATAAGAAAGTTTTGGAAAAGCAATGTACATGGTGTTTTTTTTTTAACTGCATAATTAATCTGAAACTCTGAAATTATCACAATTACAACACTGTATTTTGAGTGATTGTTGCGATTATTTAATGTACTCATTCAGATTGTTCTACACTGCAAATTTCATCAAAATTGGATGAGCCATACCAATGTTATCAATAAAAGTAGAATCGATTGGAGCGAAATTTCGACATTATCATTTTTTGAAAAAATTTTCTCGGAAAACTAGAAGTGTGCCAAAAAAATTAGAAACTCTCAAATAATGAGATATTATAGTACAATCGTAAACAGATAGCGTAGTTTAGCAAACGCCATGTACAGGGTGTTTTTTCAACCTGCACAATTAATCTGGATTTATCACAATAATAACCGCTTATTTTGAAAAAAAATTTTAAATCAATGAATGTGTTCAACACGTACTACGCTGAAAATTTCATTGAAATCGAATAAGCCATACAAAAGTTATCAATAAAAGTAAAATCGGTCGAATCGGACAAATCACCCCGTATATTCTCAACAAAGACCCCCAACCATAAACCAAACAGTGTTTCGAGACTGTCTTGACTAGTGTGAACTTATCCCAAAATCTGACGGTCTCCTCCGGAATCACCCTGTATCTTATCCATTTCATGTGGAACTATTAAGATTTTTCGGAAACGAAAAAAAATGTTCGCATAGCAGCACGATACATTAATAATGTTCTCTGAAATTTTCAAAACTGGACTTAGGTTGATTGGCTCCCGAAAGGGTCAATCAATCGAGTGTATGGTGTTGACCATTCCGAATTGAACGATCGGTAGCTACTAGATTATCGAATCACAGTTCAACTACGAAGTTTCGAATAAGATTGTTCCTCGAAATAACTGCGAATGAGGTGCTGCATAAATTATGCATAAAGATGATTAATTAACTACCGACCTCTTGTAGCGATATGCACTCCTACATATGTGATATATTTCTCGTATGTCAACTAAGTTTAATAATCAGATATGTTTGCATTCAGATAAGAGAACTGTAGCTCACAATCAGAATCCGCTTGCATGGTTCTGCTACCATTTCTATTTCTACTAACACAATATGCACCAGGTGGGCAAATTACTAATTAAGATGGTTCAGTTCACATTTTGATTTCGTTGCTAACTTCGTCGGGGATTTCCATGGATTTGTTTTTCTTCTAGGCAGCTGGTCTGTTGAAGAGAACCGAAGGTTTGGTGACGCTCATAGTATCGAATCCTGGTAAGAAAGCCCCTGCGGTAAATGGGACAGACGCCGGCCCTGATTCTTTAGGGAAAGGTCAATTGAAAGCTTCTGGTCCACCATCACGACCTGCAACTCCTGTACCTGGTAAGTCGCAAAGAATTCCTCGCATATAATTTTTCTGAAAATTTAGGCTTGTCTTTGAATATACGCTTACCTAATAATTCGTTACTGCAGTTTCACGGGTATAACATATCATCAGAGCGACGCACGTTGAAAACCCAAGGTGGGTTCTTGATATGTGCTTGATATCTTTTGGATGTAAAACTGCGTTCAGTATGAAAACTATACAGCGCCATCTCAGGGGTACTTAACAAACCCTAACTTTGAGTACGAAAAACTTTGTGCATGTGCATGACGTTCATCCAACAGACGACTGCGGTCCAAGTTGTCAACTCACAATTTTCTTCATAAATTTACTATCACCTGGGAACGGGAATTTCAGGACAAATTCGACATGATAAGGTCCACGTTATTTATAAATATTCGTAAAAGATGTCTCGGCTCCTTAAACAAGATAATTCCTTCCAAATATAGGTTTTTGTTAAGATCATCTCTGATTGGCTGAAATTTAAGTTGGAATTCCTGATTTCATGTTGATAGTGTCAAATTTATATAGGATATGTTCCGCAAATCAACTTGGTTATTTCGGTTGCCGGTTTTCCATTCCGTGAATATGAGATATTCGGTTGGTTCCTGAAAAAAAAATTAATCACGGAATTTGATTGATAAAAAACATTCTTTTTGTCACCAGAACGACAGTCAATATTCTATGGTAACATATCCATAGCATAGAACAATCTTCATTTACTTTATTATCCATAGAACATAGAATCAACATCAGGACAACAATCAACCATGGAAAAATTACTAGGTATGGTCTATGGATGGTAGGTAAATAAAGATTGTACTATGCTATGGATATGTTACCATAAAACATTGATTGTCGTTCTGGTGCATGTCTATGTTCTGGTGACAGAAAGATTGCTTTTCTATCAATCAAATTCCGTAATTAATCTTTTTTCAGGAACCAACCGAATATTTCATATTTACAGAACGGAAAACCGGCAACCGAAATAACCAAGTTGATTCGCGGAACATATCCTTTATAAACTCAACACCATTAATATGAAATCAGGAATCCCAACTTAAATTTCAACCTAACAAAAACCTATATTTGGAAGGAATTATCCTGTTTAAGGAGCCGAGGCATCTTTTACGGATATTTATAAATATAAATAATGCCAACCTTATCATGTCGAATTTGTCCTGAAATTCCCGTT
Organism: Myrrha octodecimguttata; assembly: GCA_958510865.1. NCBI lineage: Eukaryota > Metazoa > Arthropoda > Insecta > Coleoptera > Coccinellidae > Myrrha > Myrrha octodecimguttata. Next base: position 25,658,646 of record OY294059.1, read on the forward strand.
CCCCAGTGATAGCAAATTTGTGAAGAAAATTGTGGGTTGGCAACTTGGGCCGAAGTCGTCTATTGATTTAGTTAATCGATAGATATTCGTCCTACTCTATAAATATCGAGCTTATAAGTCGTTTCTTCCGGAAGTTCACGGTGTTTCCCTTTCAAAATTTTAATTTTCCCAACATTTCCAAAAATACGGATGATATCGAAACGAAATCCAGAACGTGATTGAAAACTGACACTATGGAGGTTCATACAGAATTTCGTGAGAAAAATAAGGACAGAAGATCGAAGAATATCGAATATTTGAAAAAAATTCATTTTTCTTCGAATTTTTAACACTATAATTACGAAATCCTACACGAAGTTGTTAATCGACATTTTTAAACTAATTACCAAATTTACTGAATCATTATTCTCCAAATTATTCCGGAAAAAACATCGATACCGAAGAAAAAAAAAGAAATTTGCTTTATATGTATATTTCCGATATCTCCGAAAATCAGGACCGCATAGATTTGAAATTTGGTACAATACATAATTGTTCGAAATGAACAATTATGGATCTATGGGAGATGATTCCCCAATAAAGGGGCCTGTAGCGTTCTTCGTTTATCTGAGGATCTGAAAATCATCGCTTGGAGGACTGAACCTGGTCGAAAGACCCTCTCGGTCATGAGCAAATGTAGGCGATATTATTTACTGCTTCCTTCTGGTTTTATGTCCCTCTTTCTGTTTCAGATATTATGTCAGGATATTTTGTCGAAATGAATTCAAGATGACGAAAAAATTATTTTCCAATGAAAAAGATGCCATCCATCTTCTATAAACAAATTACTACACTTATACGGGGAGACAGAATCTTTCCTGAGGTTTTTATCTGTGCTCTTGTATCATACGCAAATAAGTATGGTACCCCGTTTACATTTCCTCTGCTAACACTGTGATATATCTTAGAATGTAATGCTCGTTCTCAAAAGAATATATATAATACTGTGAAATATGAAGCTGAAGGGAGAGCAAATTTTTTTCGAATCTGATGATTAGTTTTCAAAAGGAAACATTCCAAAAAAATTTTAAGAAATAATTTTTTTTTTGAATTTACTGACAGCACGATCTCAACCAAATTTTGGCAGAGGTTGCGTGTTGTAATGTGTCAACCAAATACCAAGTTCCAATCCGATCGTTTCAGTAGTTCCTGGAATATTAGGAAATAACATCAAAATTTCTAATGCTTAAAACTCGGAAACCATTTGGCAGATTATACCCGTTAACAAACTCAACCTACTCTGAAAGCGTCAGGTCCCTAACTTGCTCCGTACCACAGTTATCGTGTCCACGGCCGGACTGACGGGCAGAATCGAATTTGACACTGGATTCGTCATCAGTGAGTCCAATCTAGTAGTTTGAGAGCAACTTCGGCAAAAATCGAAAATTACAGGCATTTGGGTGAAATGATAGCACACTGTCATGCGCGCAAATGGTGCTGAGTTCACGTCTGTGCTTTTAGAGAATGGGGGTTTTTCCTTTAAACGAAAATGCAGTTATTTTCATGAAAAACCTTCAGAACATCACATTTCAAATATAATTTCAATATTATATTTAAAAAAAAAATGTTTGATCACCTAAAACTGAAAAATAAAAATGGGGATTTGCATTTAAAGGGATTTGTCATGAGTGCAAGATATGGCAACGTCAAATTCAGCTTTCTCGGAAAGAATGTCAAATGTGTTACTTTGCTTAGGAAAACAGAGATAGCTATACTTCGTTCGATCTGGTTAGAGTAGAAGACAACGACCAAGGAATAGAAAAAGAAGAGCACATACTGTCATACTGTCATATCACTGACAAATCGCAAACGGAAATTGTTTGGTTATATTGACAAAGAACACGTGTGTACCACAGAATAGGAAAGAATATTTCGTTATTCTATAGCAGAAAAAGCAATTCTACTCAACAACGTTGTCACTTCGTGCATGCATGACAAATCCCAAAACCCAATTTCGAAACCTTATTTTGAATACTTTCTGAAGTTAATTTGGGAAAATGATGAATCAAACCCATAATAATTATGTTCAAATTTGCATTTGCAGTAATAACCCAAATTCAGGAAAAACCCATTATATCCATTTCAAATCTCGAATTCACATAGGAGCACAATTCCACAACATGGGAAACTGAATTCCCTCATGCATGTGCCATATTTTAACTTATTTTTAACTTTTTCAGAACCCCCCGCCGACCCCTCGACTTGCCCGATAAACCCAGCCACGGAAACAACAATTGAAATTGCAACAGACAATAAAGGATTGGGTGTCGTGTTCGTTGGTGGAAAGGACACCCTGATTACCGTAAGTTTCGAGTGTTCTCCATTAGAGCAGAATGCTAAATTTGATTGTGTCCGGAACAAAGTCACCCAGTCGGGACAATTAGTAATCGAGTTTGTGTTAGTCGGCAGAAAAATCGAAAACCACTGGAAATATTACGACGTTCGGAAACTGAGGTGAACTTGAAGCTATCCCTGGATAAATTCACGTAAAATTAATATAATTAATAAAAGGAAAACAGAAGGCGTATCGTATATTCTATTTTCAACGCGATCTGAAATGTCTGTCACATAACGGAGTCACAGAGTAGGCCACGGAAATGGGACTATTTTGAAATTCAGAGTACGCATTTATTCACTTTGTTTCAATTAACCATTTCAAAAATACGGTATAATGCAACAATCATTCAAAAAAGAAAAAAAAGTCAAGGTATAATTATGAAAATAGGAACTATATCATTTCGTCTCTTTGGTGGGCTTTTTTTCAGGTTGAAATAAACGACAAATAAAATTACAACTCGAGCATGTCCATAAAGTTAGCAGAGCCACTTACACGGAAGTCAATGAAACCATCTCATTAATTGTCGTATATTTGTCGAGAATTTGTCGTGAAAGAAAAAAATTTGTCGCGCTTCTAGTTTTTTTTTAAGGGGTGGCTCTGCTTACTTAATATTAAGTTAGCAGAGCTATTCTAAAATATGCATCGAATTCGATCAAAAATGTTATGAGTAATTGTCGAGTATTTGTCGTAGACGATCTAACCTGAAAAAACCAGAAAAATTACTCATAACATTACTGATCAAATTCGATGCATATTTTAGAATGGCTCTGCTAACTTAATATTAAGTTAGCAGAGCCACCCCTTAAAAAAAAACTAGAAGCGCGACAAATTTTTTTCTTTCACGACAAATATGTTTTGGTCGTCCTCCAATCGTTCAGCTCATTTCCGGAAGAAAAAACGGTCATCTAATCCACTTTTCTTGTATCACAAAGTTACGTCGATGTATATCCGTGAGAATGGAATATTTCCATTATTCAGCATTGAAACGAAAATTGTTCATCTCAGAAAATAGAAGATTTAACATATACAACCCTATATCAGTCAATAATGATACGAAAAACATACCTGAAATATCAATTTACCAATGCAGTGTTGCCGAATCTGACAAATTTCCTGAGAAACCAGAAAATTTCTTCAAAACCTATAAAAAAGCAATAAAAAAATGATTTTTTCTGGTTTTTTCAGGTTAGATCGTCTACGACAAATACTCGACAATTACTCATAACATTTTTGATCGAATTCGATGCATATTTTAGAATGGCTCTGCTAACTTAATATTAAGTTAGCAGAGCCACCCCTCAAAAAAAAAACTAGAAGCACGACAATTTTTTTTCTTTCACCACAAATTCTCGAGAAATATACGACAATTAATGAGATGGTTTTCATTGACTTCCGTGCAAGTGGCTCTGCTAACTTTATGGACATAACTCGAGCTATATGAGAACAATATCCGGTCAGCAAGAACAAAAGACACAAGAAGAATTGTCATCATAAAAGCAATATGAACAGCAAAACGCACAAATTCTATTATGAAGAAAATTGTTTCGCATCGCTTTTGTCCTTGCATACCTGATTCTGAAGAAGACCGAATAAAGGGCCGAAACTATGCCGAAAGAATAGTGTTTTTTTTTCATAATTGTTCCAAGGCCAAGATTCGGTTTCTTTCAGATATTCTGGAACGATACCTACTTGGTTTGATGATACTGAAGGCTTTCACTGAAAAGAGAACTTAAGGGTTTCCACTAATACCACATAACGGACAGCCAGGCCACACTGAAAATACGAATAGTTAAGAGCGAAAGGCCCATAGGCTTTAGGGAAGCCGCTATTGAAATGAGTAACAGAACCAGGTTATTCTGTGATGAAAATCAAGGTAGGTATTTGAAATGAGATTTTTGGAAAAACCTCCTCTCGAAGAAGTTACACCTCTCCGAAGATTAACAAAAAAAATTGTTTCTCTTTTATTTTCCCTGTATAATGAGCTAAAAACACGAAACTTGGTAAATATGATTGGTCAATGAACTAGATATTTTGGAATTTTTTCAACTCTTAAGTTTGCTAAGAAGGGATTGAAATAGTCAACCCCTAAGATATTTTTTCTTACAACTTTTTTTTGAATTAAAATTTTCCTTTTAAAAAAACATGGCTTAAAAGCCCAAATCATTCTCTAACTTCTTTATCTTACTAGAAAAAAATATCGATGATCTGCGAAACCGCATTGTAGCAGGGGGTGAAACAATAAGAAATTAAGCAGGCATATTTCATCGCATAAGCATTTCAATAAGGAAAATGGTAAATACTTGTTTGAAGCTGGAAGCAGTGATTTTCAACATACATTATAATTGTATTTTATTCGACAAATTTAGCCTTGTAGAATCATAATTTAGTTGGGTGTTGTTCAATGAAATGCTGTTTAATATGAGTAATGTTTTTCTCGTAAATGCTTGAGTTTTCGAGAAAACTTGTAGAGATAAAAAAGTTGGTAATTGAATTAGGCTTTTAAGCCATGTTTTTTTTAAAGGAAAATTGTATCCAAAAAAAAATTGTATGAAAAAATATCTAGGAGTTGACTATTTCAAACACTTCTAAACATACTTCAAGGTTGGAAAAATTCCAAAATGTGTAGTTTTATTGACAAATAATTTTCACCAAGTTTCGTGTCTTCAGCTCAATGAAGTTACAGGGAAAATATAAAAGAGAAACATTTTTTTTTTGTTAATCTTCATAGATGTGTAGCTTTTCCGGGGGGTGGTTTTTCAAAAAATTTTATACTAAATACTCACCTAAATTTTTAAATTTTCATGACAGAATCACCCCTTAAATTTCTTCGGTGTTTTTCAGATACACCCTGTATATTTCAATTCGTAGAAGAAGAATCAATGGCATGAAATGGTTCAAATTCAATTAATCATCTACAGGTCACAATGCTCGAATAAATTGAACCAATTCATCATATTAACACTCGCGAATTAAGTTTCGTGTAAAAGAAGGTTGTAGTGAAATTTACTCAAGGAGAGAGGGTGTATCTGACTCGTAACATCACAGAATGTCGCGAAGTTCCCGGCGTTTGAACCGCCAATCTTAGGTACCAAATTTGAAAACAGCTTTCTAATAAGGCCACTTCATCCAAGGTGAAGAAGATAATTGTAGATATTGAACACTATAACACCCAATATATATTTCATTGATAACTGTAGTGTAGGCTTGGTTTCTTGATTGTGGTTATTTTATGTATTTCTGTGACGATATTTCATTGTATTTGCTTTGTTGCATGCTTCGGAAATAAAGATTCTTCAAATTGAAAAAAAATGATGAGAGTTTGGATTTATTCAATATTCCTATGGATTTAAAATCGATTGAAGAAAATGTATTCATGCAGAGAAGCATTCTCCAAAGACACCCCTAAAAAATCTGTGTCGTCTCAAGACCATTCTTGTTTTTTCAGAATGGCATCGTTTTGCTCGAAATTCTACCTGGCGGAATGGCAGAGAAGGATGGACGACTTCGAGCTGGTGATCAGATATTAGATGTCATGGGTACCTCGATGAAGGACGCAACTCACACTGTAGCCCAGCTAGCTCTAAGACAAACACTGCCAAAGGTAAGTTATTTTTTTCGGAACATTCTCCATCAAAATAAAAAAAAAATTGTATTCCCAGATGAAAATGATCGTGTATAGACCTGAAAAAGTGGAATACACCCCCGTTGAAGTGGATTACATCAAAAAACCAGGCAAAGGTCTCGGATTGAGCGTCATTGCGAAAAAATCTGGAAAGGGAGTTTTTATTGGCGACATAGTAAGTATCGAAAAACAAAAATAAATATAGTAGTCTAAGATCCCGCTGCAGAGATGCCCATCGAGTATTTGCTTGAAACCATTTTTTTACAAACATTCGTCAATTGGAGAATATATATACGGGGTGGCTCATCAAAATGTGACCGCACCATATTCAACAGGCAGCAACCCTTATTTTCGACTAGATATTCTCAGGTAACCCTACGTCATTGTACACAGAAAAAAATTAGCTTTAATTTGATATATAAATAATAGATGTACGTTATAAACGTAAAAAGTAACGAAATCATATCTGTTCATTCCTGGATGCGAAGCATATAATATTGAATGAATGCTATTTGAGAAGTCTAAATCGAAAGATAGAAGCTGAAACACTACATGTCTAGTTATACAATGCGCGTCAAAATTATGGAACAAAGTCATTTTCTAAGAAGAAAAATATTTGGCAACAAAATCCTGAAACAGGTCAATTTTTGTTTCATTTTTACCAAATTTTTAAGCATTTTTGAAGGATTTTTGTTGCACCCTGTGCCATCCCCATCAACCCTCTAAATTTGTTGAATAGGGAAAGTCGGTGATGTGGTACTTTTTTGGCAAGGTCTTTGTATCTTCTTTACAGGCGTGCAGAAATTCTCAAGAAAAAAAAAATTTTTTTTTTGAAAAATCAGTTAGTTCAAAGAGGTTTTCCGTATGTGCACTTTGTCACGGCTCATTTACTTTGAGACGATGGTACCTGATGAAATTTATCACCGAATGAAAGTCGACCATTACAGTTTTGTTCATGGACAACTTTCAACCCCCTCACAAAACTGTAATGGTCGACTTTCATTGGGTGACAAATTTCATCAGGTATCATCGTCTCGAAGTAAATGAGCCATGACAAAGTGCACATACTGAAAACCTCTTTGAACTAATTAATTTTTCGAAAAAAAAATTTTTTTTCTTGAAAATTTCTGCACGCCACATAATGAAAACCTCTTTGAAGTAACTAATTTCTCGAAAAATAAATTTTTTCTTGAAAATTTCTGCACACCTGTAAAGAAGATACAAAGACCTTGCCAAAAAGTACCACATGACCCACTTTCCCTATTCAAAAAATTTAGAGGGTTGATGGGGATGGCACAGGGTGCAACAAAAATCCTTCAAAAATGCGTAAACATTTGGTACAAGTGAAACAAAAATTGACCTGTTTCAGGATTTTATTGCCAAATATTTTTCTTCTGAGAAAATGAATTTGTTCCATAATTTTGACGCGCATTGTATTTTGTTCAACGATTTTTTCAAGTTCTTTTCTTCAATCATTATATCAATATCGAAAGGTATTACCGAAAATCTGTATTATTTAATGAATATGATGATAATCTCATAAAAGATTGGATGAAATAAAAGTTTCAAAGACAAAATCATGTACAAGTAAAAACCAGATTTTTGTAGCACTCTCGGAAATTAAAGATGCACCTATTCAATTGAGGCGGTCATCTACAGATGGCGTCACTGGTAGCGTTAACTATGAAACGCACCATGCAATAATGATTAGTTGTTCTAGTTGATCTACTAGTCCATTTTTTTCTACTCATTATAAGAATCATATCCTTATAGATTTAAATTTCAGGTCACTGGAGGGATGGCCGAAATAGATGGAAAAACAATGAGAGGTGATATAATAGTGTCAATAAATGGACAAAACGTTGAAAATAGTACAGGAGAAGAAGTGGGGGCAATTCTTAAAACCCTAACCGGTAAAGTGTCGCTGAAATTGAACAGGTTAAAGCCGACGGCGAGATAATTATCCAAAAAACGTAATAGGTACTAATTACCTAGCCGCCATGCCTAGGAAATCGAATTAAAATCAACCCTAAGTCAAAACGAATAGTGATTTGTGATTCTCAAATAGGGGGCTCCGATAACGTGTCGAAAAGCTGAATATGAGAGTCTTAAAAAAATGTCACAAATTCAGTTGCTGGTGCAAATCGAAAAATTCTCCTTATGTTACTTCATTAATCCGAACAAGCAATCAGATGAGCTGTTTCACCTATTTAACAAGCTATAACAGATTCTGAATCGGCCCAATCCTGCCTGGTTCTATATCCAAACTAAAATAGAGAATTTGAGATGTCTAAAACAATGGTGGGTTTACTTTCTCTGGTGAACTTTCACCTTGACTTGTCACATTTCTCGTGCTAAGCCCTCTTCAATTTCACATCACTTCATGTGGCTCTCTTATCGCCGTAACTCTGTCAAATGGAAGTGTTGAAGTTGAAGTCAAGACAAACTTCAAACAAAATTTCGATATTATTCCTGGCCCTCTGCAGGAATAAAAAAGAATTAGAGCTTATCTCGAAATTGTTATCGCAGTCAAGGCTGAAAGAAAATGAGTGAAACCACCAGTATTCTAGACACCTCAAAATAATTCTGAACCCATTTGACAATTGTGTCAGATTTCGGGACCAAACAGTTATGTCAAAATTCTGTAGACCTTTATTTTTTTTCCATCGAAAAGCTCACAGCGTTAGCAACAAATTACCTATTCATTCTGAAAACCGTGGAACAGAAGTCAATATTAATTAAAAGCAATCAAATTTTCCCTTCCAAAAAGTTCCAAATTCATGCCTTGATGGCAGTTTCACAGGACATCAGTTTTGGCCCACAAAGTTCAAATTTCTAAGAATCAAAAAGTTTCTGAGAATATTTCGAGTGAAATAAATGAATGAATAGAATGGGGACATTAATAAATAAGTGTAGCAGATAAGGACAACCTGATTTCATATTTAGAATTTAATGAACCAAAAATCATTCTTCTTCTTCCTTTTCTTGACCTCAGTTTCAAATAAAAAATAGGTATTAGATGTTTTTTTATATTTAAACTTCTTGGTGAAAAGTTATCATTTCAAATTCCCCATGCTAAAATTGGAAAACAATTTTGATTGGACTATCCTTGGTTCTATTAAGGAATGCCACGTCGCTATACAGTTGTGTCTCAACTCGCAACTTTATTCAGTGAAATATCTGAGCGTATGGTTTTCTGGATTTAATTTCATCATAGGTATATAAAAATGGGTAGTTTCCCGCCCTCTGTTTCTCATATTCTTGAATCATTAAATATCTATACTTCAATTCGAGATACATACGAATATAGATAAAAGTATATTCTAAAAAAGTTAAGTCACCGATAGACCTATTCGTGTTCATTGCACTAATTCATTTCTGGTGATTTAGGAATATCAACTGGACATTTATGAATTTTTATATTTATCTTTGAGTATCCTTAGCAGAAGACACCTCGTATGAAATACCGAAATTTGTTGACGTTTGCCAAAGAGTCAGTATCTATTCAATGGATAGGTATTGACCGTTTTCAATCATCTCAGAATGCCGTGAAAAAGTTAAAAATTCAAAATAATACATAATGTGAAAATTCAGCCTCTCAGATTCTTTGTGTTAATTTTTGTCAGGTGAATAAATATCCCATTGAATTATACATGGTGAGCAACTAACCGAGGATTCCTCTCATAATTAAATTAATTTTTCAATTGTCGTTTTTTCACTTTTGGCTCAGGTAAAAAGTAAAAAGCCTTTGAAGGATTTACACATAGCATTGTGTAAAGAAAAATTGGTCCTTATAAAATGATGGTAATACACTCCTGAGTTCACTACGCAGTCCACTTTTTTATTTCTATGCCTCTGGCGACGTTTTCAAGCAGCATTGTTGAAATATTTCAGTTTTCAATGCTTTCGATGGTCATTCGAAGAGAATAAAGTGTCTTCGGCTAAAATTTAAAAAAAAGTATTTCCACTTGGATGTAGGTTCATTCAAGATCTTTCTCTGCCAGGGGCGGACCCACAAAATATACAGAGTGTAACAGCCAAATGGAATAAATTCGATAACGAATAAATGAGGGGGTGTTAGGAAAAACGCTCGGACACGTCGATTTGTAATTTTAAATGCGCATAGTTTTCAAGAAAATAATATTATATAGGGTGTTCCATGTGACCGTGGCCAATACCAACTTTCTCATTTCAAATGCAACCCCCTGTATATTATTTATTTTTTGGATTCTTCAGAAAATTCTAGACACAATTCATGCACAATGTCCTATACCTATTTTTAACTATTTCGGAAATATTGAGTGTTTTCAGATTTAGTGCGAGAATCAACGTTTGAAATAAAAATTATTTTATTTCACAAATTCGGTATATTACACTTAAAACCTAATAAGTAATACTGATTATTTCTTAATAATTTAAAAAAAACAAAAAAAAAACATTAATGTCAATGTAGGAAATGTTCAAAATGCTCGCCGCGAACGTCTTGGCAACATGCTAATCTGGTGTAGAATTGTCTTCTAACGTTACCCAACATTTCAGGCGTGACTGATATAATCGCAAGCGTGATTCGGTTTTTTAGGTCATCTAAGTTTAAGGGTTTTTTTTTGTTTTTTTTAAATTTCTTCCCAGTAATGGTTTTTGCTTACTTTCTTCATATGAAGCGATAAATGGGAAATAAGTTTTGAGTGTAATGTATCGAATTTGTGAAATAAAATAATTTTCATTTAAAATGTTAATTTTTGTAAAAAATCTGAAAACACTTAATATTTCCGAAAAAGTTGAAGATAGGTATACGACATTGTACATGAATTATGTCTAGAATTTTCTGAAGAATCCAAAAAATAAATAATACACAGGGGGTTACATTTGAAATAAGAAAGTTGGTATTGGCCACGGTCGCATGGAACACCCTATATAATTTTATTTTCTTGAAAACTTTGCGCATTTAAAATTACAAATTGACGTATCCGAGCCTTTTTTTCCAACACGCCCTCATTTTTTCGTAATCGAATTTATTCCATTTGGCTGTTACACTCTGTATATTATTTATTGGAATGAATACTGAAAACATTTTATTTGGTATTTTTCATGAGGTCTCTTCTACTTTTATCATTTTTCTTCTCTAGAACAATATCTTGTTGTTGAATTTTACGTTAGAAAAAATTGCATTTATTGTTGGTCAATTTTACATTTGTATTAACTTAACTCTAGTCAAATAAGTTATTGTTGTTACTTAATTTATTGGTATTTGTATATGTATGTCTTTAGTATTTCCAAGGTCCTTCAGCGAGAAAGAGTTCGGAATGCTATGAATTGAACTAAAATTTCTCTTAACAAAAATATCCAAACCAAAGTAACTCGGACATATTTTCCTGATAATAATAAAAATCAAGTTCCTTAAGAAGCCAACTTTGTAATTTCTGAAAACGCAATAACAGCATCGGTGAATCGTCATATAAAATTAGATTTTTTAGCCGAAAATGTTGGAAATTCTGTATTCATTATACCTAATTCTGAACTTTTTCTCGCATTGGCTGAATTTACCTGCTTGAAATGTGATAAAACCTTTGATTACCTACCGAGCGAAACACAATTTCCATCTAGGTATGTGAAATATAATAAATATTATCCATTAAATTAATGATTCGATATAGAGATGATTATATTGCCAGATACTTGTAACTAGAAGCTCTGCAAGAGTATCTTAGAGAGTAAAAACTAATAATGAATAAATATCATTCTAGAATATTTCAAATAGTCCATTTCGAATATCCATAATTAAGTGAATTATTTATATTGAACTGACTGTATTGACTTGTATATAATATACAAAGGAAAATATTATGTCTCTTACAAGGTTCACTAATTATAACAACTGATTTTAGACCTATTTTGTAAATAGCGTTATGCAATGTCGCATGCTATAATTTTAATAAAATTCACTTTATCTCTTGCTACACCATTGTTTTATTCTATTTCTATCGGATGAATGTATGACCAAAAATAATGATGAAACAAATTTCTCTTGACTGTAGAACTTACGCCCAGAAAAAGGGTGAGATGTGGGATATGTACTTTTGCCTAATATTTCCAAAATTATCGGATCTAGCTATGAATACTTGGTTGTGTCATAGACCTATAAAACTATATGGACATGGCTTAAAGAGAGAGGAAGCGGGCCGACAAAGAGGGAACTAGGGCGGGCCAAACCATCATAGAATACGGCAATAATAAGACAGATCAGTTTGAAGCCATAGACTATAATTCTGAATCTATGTTTGAAATAAATTTTTTTCAGAAGTTTTGAAAGTCACATTTGTTTTTTCCAAAGTATTTCAAAGCAGATTTCGTATTATTTCATTTTGAATTATAGTATGAAGACAGTACGTAAGATATAATTTTCGTGTTGTTTTCGTTTTTTGGGTTTTCGTAAGTTTTTGAATAGAGTTTGAGACTTTTCATTTCAAACCGGATTCACTGGCAAACGAATAATGGTGAATTCTTGTTGTGCCAAGAGGAGATATAAAAAAGGGAAAAACGTGAAATTCCATAGGTGAGCTTACCTTGCATGAATAACTGTGAATTTGTTCATTTTTTGCTCGCCTTTTGTTGGAAAGAAGAGCGCGATATCCTTCCGTTACAATGTCAGTATTTTTTGAGCCAAAGATTTTCTTACTGATGAAAAATTTATGATCAAACTGGAATCTGTCCGTCCGCCTAGCAGGTCTGCGGTCTGGGTTATATGTTCGTTAACGAACTAAATCCCCGAAGAACTATTTTGAATGTGGTTGAAGTCAGTACCTACAACTGAAAATTTCAATACCTTTCTTCACTTTCGAAAGTTACAGAGTGCTTATGGCCTGACAGAATTCAATTCGAAAATAGATTTTTCATCAGTGTTAGTCCAACCTAGTCGTTCAAGGCCATTTGCTGTTCGTAATTCGAGAATTGCAGAATTGTTGGTAAAATGATAATGCTTTAAATTGTTCCTTAGAACAAGCGCGTAAAAAACGAACTTCATGTTACGAATTTTCCAATACATATACATAATATACTTATTACATAGATATACAGTTTTTTGTCTGGAATGAAGAAATACAGTCTTGATTTCATCAAAATCAATGAGGAATATCAGTTCGAGATAAAATACTGCACGGAACCAAAGACACACCATATAGAACAGCCATCATTCACGTTGTGAAGTTCAAAATTACCGCCATTCCGTGTTTTCTCTGATTGGCCGATTTCCTTCAGGTCCCTGTCACTAGTCGCATGTTATTTTAATCGTGTATATTGTCTATGGTCTGCCCGATCCAGTTCCATCTCTCTCTCGGACCTCTCACTTGGTTCATTATCCCCATTCGACTCTTCAGAAATGGATTCGTACGCCGTGTCCAGAGAGTTTAATATGTCTATGGGTTGTGTTCAATCGCCGATTAAAATTTTTAGCAACGTCCATCCCGAAGGAATTAAATTTGACATGAGATTAAGGTCAAGCAATCGAAGATTTCCTGCCAAGACCATCGTCGAAATGAAATTCTAAAGTCAGTCACGTGGGTAAAATTATAACACAGTATTACCAAGCACTCGCGCAAATAACAAGACGTAAAATTCATCAATTATTCTCAAAAACCAAATGTTTATTCACATATCAATATACAATAAAATGAACAATATAGGTAATAGGATAAATCCAAACTTTCCTTTTCGAATGTATAAATAAAATCATTTTTAATACCGAAAATTGCCAATGGGAAGAGAAATCACGCCATAAAATCACAACCGAACTAATACTGGATATTTTGAAAAAAATTGAAAATTTGTTCTGTCTATTCGCCTTCATCTGCTTCTTCTTCTTCGTCGAATTCGCCCTCTTCTTCTGCTGTTGCTTCTTGGTATTGCTGATATTCTGACACCAGATCGTTCATGTTCGATTCGGCTTCGGTGAATTCCATTTCGTCCATACCTTCTCCTGTGTACCAGTGCAAGAAGGCTTTTCTTCTGAACATGGCGGTGAACTGTTCGGAAATTCTCTTGAATAACTCTTGGATGCAAGTAGAATTTCCGATGAAAGTCGAGGACATTTTCAATCCCCTTGGAGGAATATCGCAGACGGCAGTTTTGACGTTGTTAGGAATCCACTCTACAAAGTAACTGCTGTTTTTGTTCTGGATGTTCAACATCTGTTCGTCAACCTCTTTCATCGACATCCTTCCTCTAAAAATGGCGGCTACAGTTAGGTACCTTCCGTGTCTAGGATCGCAAGCAGCCATCATGTTTTTGGCGTCGAACATTTGCAGTACCAACTCTGGAACTGTGAGAGCCCTATACTGTTGACTACCACGGGAAGTTAAAGGCGCAAAACCCGGCATAAAGAAGTGAAGACGAGGGAAGGGAACCATATTTACTGCTAATTTACGCAGATCTGAATTGAGCTGTCCAGGAAATCGCAAGCAAGTGGTCACTCCAGACATGGTAGCTGACACCAGATGATTCAAATCGCCGTATGTAGGAGTTGTCAGTTTCAAGGTCCTGAAGCAAATATCATACAAGGCTTCGTTATCGATGCAATAGGTCTCATCAGTGTTTTCCACCAGTTGATGGACAGAAAGCGTAGCATTATAGGGCTCAACCACTGTATCCGACACCTTAGGCGAAGGTACAACAGAAAATGTATTCATTATCCTGTCAGGATACTCCTCGCGTATTTTGGAAATCAACAATGTACCCAGACCTGATCCAGTACCTCCTCCCAAAGAGTGAGTCAGTTGGAAACCCTGCATGCAATCGCAGCCTTCAGCTTCTTTACGAACTACGTCCAAGACGGAATCAACCAACTCTGCCCCTTCAGTGTAATGTCCTTTAGCCCAGTTGTTTCCGGCTCCGCTTTGGCCGAATACGAAGTTGTCTGGTCGAAATATTTGGCCGAAGGGTCCTGAGCGAACTGAGTCCATGGTGCCGGGTTCAAGATCGACCAAGACAGCTCTGGGAACGTACTTTCCTCCTGTTGCCTCATTGTAGTAGACGTTTATGCGTTCAAGTTGTAGGTCGGAATCTCCATGGTAGGTTCCGGTAGGGTCGATGCCATGCTCGTCGGAAATCACTTCCCAGAACTGCAAGAATTAATGAAGGACGTCTTTTAACTATGGAATATACAGTGTGCTAATTTGAAAGAGTACCACTATTATTGAACCTATTAAAAAAATTAAATCATTTTGATGTTTCATTGCAACTCTTACTGTCGTAAGGTTTTTTTTTTCAGTCGAAAAAAAGTCAAGTGTATGGCATCTCTGAAACCGCATGGAATTACTTCTGAAAAAATTTAATTCTATTGTGATAATTTATGATTATATGCGAGACTCGACAAATACTCCCAACTTATCAGCCGGACACATTAAATACTAGGCAAGAACTCAGAAAAATCCAAGCAATTGCTATCATTTGACACATGAATTTCAAAGAATATAAAGTCACAAAAGGAAACTTCTTACCTTTGCTCCTATTTGATTACCACATTGACCTGCTTGAATGTGTACGATTTCTCGCATTTTCTATTTGGATTTATGTGTTTTTCTCTTAAAATTGGAACCAAGTTTTTTACAATTGTGTACGATTTTTTCTAAACAACTTTGGTTACTAAGCAACGTGATTTTGTTTAAAACGTGCCGCCTCAACATTTTTTTATACGATTCATTTCATGATGAATAGCCATATAGTCACGATATTTCGTAGCATCTCCATAACTAAACTACACCTATGGAAATATTTAATTTCAAATCAATTAAATTCAAACATGAATCGTAATTTTTTTCTCATTTTCCAAAAAGACGATTTTGAATAAGGGTATGTATCCATTTTCACGGAACACTCCTCCTATCATAGAAAATAGTTACATTTTGACATAAGACCCCTAGGATGATTCGGGCGGCTTTGTTTTTAACCTAACTTATCAAATGTTTTTTCGGTTAGGTTCTCGTTGATGTTTAAATTATGGGAAATTTAAAACAAAATTTCTGGATAATATCATTATGGACTCTGTTAATTTCTTTATGTATCGAATCTTCAAAGTTAAACGTCCCACGTGTTTTACTTCCCATTTTTAAAGATATCAATCCTAACTTCACATTGGAAGCAACTGAAGAAGACGATAGTTGTTTCAAATGGTAACATAATGATTGCAATTTGCTTGGAGTTTTCATAATCTTATAATTTTAGGAAGACTACTCAACCAGAAGCTGTAAAATTAATACCTCTAGAGGAAGATCCTTTTTTAAAATGCTCAAAAAAGCTTATCGTTGCAGCTACTGGGAAAGTTAGCGCTAAAACCATATCCATTGTCGTAGCGGAAGATATTAACAGTGACATATCTTTAAAATGTGTTGTTACATTTGATCATATTACTTCACTTTTGGTTGTATCAAAGACGCGAGAGTTGTACTTGACAGAAGCACCAGAAGTTTTCGAAATCAAAGCCTTGGACTCCCAAGGTAAGGGAAAAGTTAAGGGACACAAATCAAAGTCTACACAACTTCCTTACAGGAAATGAGTTTTCTTCATTAGAGGGTGTGGAATTCGATTGGAGAATTCAAACTTTAGGCAAAGTTAAAGATGCTGAAATTATTAGATGCATGCCTTTCAGTGTTTATGACTATGAGGCTCCTGATGCTATTACAGTATTGGAAGCACAGAATAAGAAAGGAAATATGGCTGTTCTAGAAGGAGTTCAAACTGGAGCTGCAAAAGTGTGTTATATATTATTTCTGTATGCAGTTAAACCAATTAATTGTTATTCTTTAGGTAATCGTGTCACTACCATATGCAGAATATGTGTCTTTAGATCCCTTGGAAGTTCCAATGACAGTTGCTGCGAATATCATTTTACAACCTTCTGAGGTCTATTTGATGGCTGGAGATTATATTCAGTATACAGTTCATATAGTAAGAAATCTGTTTTCGATGTGACAATTTAAAAAATATAAAATATCACCTAATGTACAGCCTTGTTTTTAATTCAATCAGCTAAAGTGGACTCAACTAGATTTAGAATGTGAAATTGCTTTTCTTGTAGATAAAAAGTGGTAAAATGGAGGAGATACCTTTACCAAGTGAAAATCAACAATACCAAATAGATACAAATGATTATAAGGTGGCTAAGGTATCAAGGACTCATGGAATTGTTTACGCCATGGATTTAGGTACAACTGAAGTTTTCTTAATCGACAAAAATCTTCCATCAACTGATGACTCCCTTTTGAAGCCTCCTTCTGCTATTATTCATGTTGTGGTGCCTTATCACATGACCTTAGCAGTTTTACCTTATAGAAATTGGAACGTTATTATTGGGGAAAAACATGATATTGTTGCTGAAGTATACACAAAGTAGGTGCAAGAAATTTTTAAGATTATTTGTGACACTAAATCAAGATGTGTAAAATATAAAAGTTGCAATTTTTTTCAGATCGGAGCATAGACTGACTTTGGGACTCGGGGTTCAAGTTGACATGGCAGTCAGTTATCATTTCCAGGTGGAAGAAAAATCGAAAAACGGTACATGGATAAGTGGTTGGTGTGCGAAGAGAGGAGTAGCCATTATAGATGCAACTCTTCAAACTGTTTCCAATCCTGTTTACGGTAACTTTAAAATGGACAACCCCATTACAACCAGAGGTGAAATGATGATCTTTCCTAGAATTAAAATTACTCCACCTGAAGTGATGTTGCCTTGGGACGATAGCATAAGACCAAAGTAATTACTATTGTTTTGACCACTTGTTCCCTTATTTTAGAATTTTTTCTCAAAAATGCTCTTATACCACTTGGTTAGATTCACTGATGAAGAATCTGATGTAACAATTGATTCTGTAGGGCCAGCTGTTGTCACTCTAACTAGAGAACGAAAATACTTAGCGATTTGAAACTTTCAGGATAGGTTGTATATCAAAATGCGAGTTATACTCATTTGAGTTTTTTAGGTTTTTTCCTCAATATCTCAGAAATATTCTCTTAAAACATGGGTATTAGATGAAGAATACAGGCGCGCAGCTTTCGCCTTTTTTCTATAGTTGGTAAATTTTAGAAAATTTTTTTCGTAAATTGTCCACTTTTTGGTTGAAAAAATTTTTTTTCTCGGAAAATATTCACAAGAATTCAATGAAGTATTGCACAGATCTCGGTAAACCCGTAAGATTTCCTGTCGCCGAGATATTAAAAAGATTTTTACATCATTGTACATAGTGTGATTTTCTGAATAAAAAATGTGAAATCGAACATAGGCGGTCTGCCTTAATTTGGAAGATATGGGCCCCCAAAGTTCCAAAATGAGTCGTTTTCAGGTCCCTTTTTCCACCATAAAAACGATCTCTCACTTCATCTGTATAGTTCATAAACCACCTTTGAACCTTAAACCAACAATAAGCAACACTTTTTTCAAGAATAATCAATATTTAATGAAAAACCAATGAAATTACTGGATAACCACTTAACCTCTATTCCTTCTGATTTCAACTCAGTTTAAAAGTGAAGTTTGGCAATGGCGCGAATTTCATCGGTCGGTATCGTGCCATCGTGCGTATTTGTGAATGAGATTATTGCTGGCGAGAAAAATGAAATATGTTCTTAGTTCTTACTGTTTAATGCGATACTCTAAATCTTCCAATAGGAGAATTCGTTTCTAATGAAATTTACAAGGTTGTAACACATAGTAATGGAATGAGAATACACCCTGATATATATTTCAACGTACATTTTTTTCGTATGTGATAGGTCGCGCCCTTCACAGATTTCCAATGAAATCGAGGTTATTATATAACGCATTTTATTGGAATACCCTGAATATCATTCTAAACTGGGACCATCTCGAAGACACAATAAAAAACGAAGTAGATGACAACCTCCCTATTTTGAACGGAATAGAAAGAAAGTTCAAACGAAAATATTGAGAGTGAAACCTTACACAAATATTCTCAATGATTTTGTTTTGATGTTAGAATAACCACCTCTTCTTCAGTGACAGAAGCATTTTCCTCACAATCATATCCTTCAACTGTCCATCATTTCATATTTCCCGCCAGCAACTACTCTTCGGTCATAATACGTTGGCCAGCGATGAAAAGACGCTGTTGCCAAGCTCAGCTTTAACATTGAGAAGTATTTCGTAGAAATATAGGTTAAGTTGTTGTGTAATATTTTCACTTTTCTTCCTTTAAATAATGAATATTCTTGAAAGAAAGTGTCTCTATTCGTTGGTTGAAGGTTCAGAGATGATTTTTATGGCAGAAAAAAGGATCTGAAAATGCAACAATTTGGAACTTTGGGGGCCCATATCTTTCAAACAAAGAGAGACCGCCTATGTTGGCCTTCATATTTTTTGTTCAGGAACTCACACTGCGTACAATGATGTGAATATCGAACTTATAGCTCCGCGACGGGAAATCTTGCGGGTTTACCCAGATCTGAATGTCGATATTTTACAACAGCATACCAAATTTAAGTTTGATCCGACTTCAATTTCGGTGAATATCAGGAAAAAAATATGTCAAATTTCGTGGTGTTTTCCTCAGTATAGTTGTTATTTCCTGAGTAACTCGAAAAATATTGATCTGATCATGATGAATCATTGTAACTAGGTGGCAAATGATGATGCATAATTTCGTGAGGAATTTCGTAACGATCATGTCATTAGATCAATTCAGAAAAGAAAATTTCATTTCGCGTATTTTAAAGAATTTTCCATTCATTTTTATTTATATTCACTGTATATTGGTGAAATTTTCTCTTTGCAAGTTTTGATTGAAGTCTAAAGTTTCTTTAAACGTCCAGCAGATTAATATTTTCCAACGGGTTAAACAGGTGTCTTCTGATTTTTGATGTTGGGAATTTGCTAAAAACATATCTAATACGAAAATTCAAAGATGATATTTTTATTACTGAAAATAAGACTTGAAGTTGTTGAATTTGAGGTCTATCCGTAATTTTTAAACTAAGATAGACAGCGTAGCTTCAGCTTCAAATTTGTATTCATGAAATCAAATTCAGTACATCGGGAAGGAGAAGTAGGGGATTAGACACCACTCGGCAAGTGGGGAGGCCTAGAAAGCTGGCGCAGAGATCTTTTCAATCAGTCGATCGTGCCACTTAGTGTTCTCATTGGCAGTTCGAGCACCTCGTTTTTGCAATGAATGTTTTGTATCATTTAATTTTCTTCATAGATTTGACATCAACCTAGTGGCGAAAGGAGGCGATGGAAGGTTCATATGGTCAACAAGCGATCACACAAGAGGTATCGTTTCTCAAACCGGCCAAGTAAGAACTTTGGGAGATGGTTCCTTCGAAGTCTCCGCCGCAATGATGAGAAACCACAACAATCGTGAAACCGTAAAATTCGGCATCCTCCGACCGGCTAAACTGCAAATACTAGACCATCACATGGAAGCTGAAATTGGGTTTCCCGTCCACCTACACATTGCTCTCTATGCGGATAAACCACTCCAAGAACTCGAAATGGGTGTCTATCTACCATTCACAAGATGTCAGGAGCTCCCCTTCAAGATCAAATTGTCCAACGATAGGTTTAGACAAAATCGGTCAGATATAATAGAGCCTGTCGGTGTGTCTTGCGCTAACATCGCGTTGGTAGGTTTCTCTCACGGTTCTACGAAGGTGACCGTATCGTATAATGTCAACGGGAAGCTCCTGGAAGATTCGGCGACTATTTTTGCTTACAAACCTATCGTTCTAGAACAACCACAAGCTGATGTTGTATTAGCTGTAGGTTCCTTAGGTCGACTGGTCTTCACCGGAGGACCTCAACCCGTTCTTTCGAAACCTATGGAGCACTATCGGGTAGTCACAACGTCCAATCCGGAAGTTGCATCTGTCAAAGATATAACCAATCCTCATTCGATGCTGATCGAAGATTTCACCGTAATCAAAGTTATCTGCCTGAAGCTCGGCGAAACTGATTTATTGTTGAAAATTAGCAACAGTCCGATCATGCCTAACTGCGGAACGTCACCAGGTAGCGCCAGCATCAAAATCTACTGCAGCAAACCCAGATCTATCCAACTAACCCCCGAGATTCAAGTCGTGGACGTACACACCTGCCCTCTAGACATCACCACGGAAAACGTTATGGTCCAGAGCAACAGAGACATCGAATTGGACGTCATAGTCCGAGATCACATGGGACGCAGATTCTTAAACATCTCGAGTTTTCTGTTCGAATGGAAAGTTGACTCTACAGTCGCAGAGTTGGAAACATCTTCAGTGTTCCTGAGACCTCATACGTTCGGTAGTGTGCTAATTCCGCATAGAAGTTTCCAGGTAGTGAAACCTAAGATCGAAAAAGGAACTATCGATGTCTACGCGACGATAAAAAGTTACAACATGTCTTATTTGGAACCGCTGGGTATCGTACCGGAATGGCCAGAGTTCATGACGCAAGACGATCGATTGAACGACGCCCTTCCTCCTATCACGACCAAATTGCAGTTGACGCTGGTTGAAGATATAACGTTGAGTCCGAACGAGTCTACCCTGTACAATAATCCGGGAAATAAAGAGATGATCGATATTCTCCATGGTTCCGGGTATTACCAGCTACGTTTGAGTTCGGATACTATAGCTCGTGTTAAATATTTGGAGAAGACTCATCAGATCGAAATCGTTCCTGTTGAGACTGGCGAACTGATCATACAGGTTGATGATTTGTGTTTGCCTACGAGTCCTGTCACGGCAGTTATCAACGTGATTGCTGTTGGCATAATAAGGTAAGAGGATATTTTATGAAATATATCAACTATCTTTGAATTTTAATTTGAAGTGAATGTGACTGATAAATAGATATTTATGCAGGGAACCAATAGGTTTCATGCATGTTTTCTTTTTAATTTTCGGAATCAATAACTATATCCATTAGAATACCAAAAACGTTCAACTGATGTGAAAAATTTCGATTTTCAACGAGAAAGCGATCATTCAAATGAAAAGAGTAGAATACTCTTTATTTCAAAGAGAGAGAAAGTACATTTCGAAGTGAAACAACGTTAAAATTTAACATTATAAAGCTTAGAAATTCATTTACACAATATGGTTCTAGCCTCAGTGGTAGTTGAAGATGCGTAGTGCGTTTTGATTTTACCATTTTCAATGTCGTGTTATTCAAATATCACGAATTATGAAAGTATGCGTGATAGTCTCCTATCGATATTGATAGAGAAAAACATACCAATATGTTCTCTGTTACATGCAAGAGACCTATTTTAAAAGTGAAGAAAGGAACACCCTATTCAGGGTGCCGAAATGCCGATTTCATAAACTTGGCAACACCGCTCATATCGACGGCCATCTTCTATTCTAATTCAATTATCAGAAACATAACGTAACCTCAGATTTTTGAAGTTATCTACTCTTCCAAACGTTTTTTCGGACATTCAGGATCGGATCAATATCGTTTTATCAAAATGTCTGTAAATTTCGATTTTTTTCCTGAATGGAGATAGCGAGGACAAAAATCGATTCTATCGGACCGTCCGTTGCCACGATCCCTTCAAACGAAACTAGCTGGAAACTTGATACATTTAGGGTAGTTTGCGTACCGAAATGAGCCGGTTGAGTTAGCTAATTGGTTTTGTGCGTCGTTTGACATTTGTCATACGTTGGAGGTAAAACAAACTCACTCTCCCGCTTTGTTTATGTTATGAAACACAGCATTTTCAACAATTTCAGGATAAATTCACAAGTTAAAATGATTTATATTCATAGAATTGGTGAATTACTAGACCCGTGAGGCCAAGTTATTGTGTCGTTATGAAATGCAACATAAATACACCGAGAGACCAAGGAATACATTCGCTTTGTTTACATTGGCGAAGAGCGATTATTTGGAGATTTTAGTGATTTTATTAATTTTACAGGTGAAATTTTGTGATAATGGATCTGATTAACTGATATTCAATCTCAGATGATTATCGTTCAAAACGATATAAATGAAAATTGCAGTATTTATCCTTGTCTTCTAAAGCCTAGAGTTTCCACATCAGAGATAGCATTTATTATAGGTATAACTATTGAAAATGAAACAGTAAAATGTTTGGCTCATTAATTCCTGAAAATAAGCAGCAGAATGAAATCCAACAAATGTATGGAATGGAAAAAACATGGGTTCCAGAGAACTTCTCAGTACTATTTCAAATACCGTTCTATGTTGCAAATTATCAAATTACTACAATATTGGTCTACAGTTGCTATGTCAGTGCTATCATAATCTTCAATTATATATTTATTATACTAAATATATGTTACAAATAAAATATTTCATATGAAATTTTTTCGTTGAACACCGATTTCGATTCATCCTCAAAAAATTCTTTACTATCCATATAAAATGCTTTTTTATTATGCAGATGCAACATTAGGGCCTTCATAATCTTTAATAATTGACAATAAGGTCAATTCGAAACATATTACAAACAACAAAATGTAGAAGTTCCATCCTTGAGTAGTCGAGCCACATCGGAACGTGTTAGGTGGAGAACAGAGAAAGTTATCTGGTTCATTATTATTATAAAATGCATGCAATATTTTGACAAATCTATCACATAACGAATTGCCTTTATATATCATATGGAGATACGAGTGGTAACCATTCAGGATGGGTTTGTCATTCATAACGCCATTGTAGTGCCGAGAAGATATAATTCTTGAAATGTGTATAACAAATACGAAATATTCTTATCATACTTATCTCATCATGAGTCAATTTATTAAACAGAACAAATTAAATAGATAGTCTAACATAAGTGGAAATGCCTCCAACAAACTCTACCATAGTTTGTTACTTAGTCAGAACAGTTTTTTCAATTTATGGCGTGAATATAGGATGTTTGCCTTCTCTGGGATAGTTCACGTAGTATTCTATTTCTTCCAATACCAGATAAAACTTAGGGGAAAGGTTCAAAAATGCAAATATTCAAATATAAAGTCTACACTACAATATATCTGAAAAATCGGATTCCTTCGTCTCTCGGTGTATTTATGTTGTATTTCACCAATTCTATTAATAGAAATCATTTTAACTTGTGAATTTATCCTGAAATTGTTGAAAATGCTGTACTTCATAACATAAACAAAGCGGGTAAGTGAGGTTGTTTTACCTCCAACGTATGGCAAATGTCAAACGACGCACGAAACCAATGTGCAAAGTCTGCCTAACGGTTTTAGGGTTATACACATTTGAATTTTGTAGGTTAGTTCCTCTCTATCTGAGGAACTACTTATGCGATCGGATTAAAACTTGGTGATGCGTTCTAGAATTTCATTATTTTATGTCGATAAGGTACTTTTTGCTCAACTAGAAATATATTTGCAGGGTAGAAATGTCGGATAAGATCGAGGTGGGAAAATGCATACATTCCACTGTAAGGTTGTACGACGAACACGATAACCTCATAATGTTGGAAAGCATCAACATAATAGCCTTAAACTATATGCAAACCAAGGAACTGGTAACACTATCGAGGTTGATGTACGACGAGGGAGACAGTTGGCCACCCGGCGAAGTACACTATTTGGTGACCGGTATAGAAGTAGGCAAAACAAAACTAACCTTCCTAGTCAACAACGGTTTCGCCGAAGTACAAAGCGCAGCTGTAGACATCCAAGTTTTCGAACCATTAGAGATATACCCCAAGAACGGCTCTCTATTGGTCGGTTCCTCGATTCAAATAACCACAAAGGGAGGTCCTATACCTCATCTTTCCTTGGAGTACATCATAGATCCGCCAGACTTCGCTACCGTCACCAACAAGGGTATAATCACCGGAACGGCTGTGGGTGAGATCAGAATACGTTGTAAATCTATCGGATTGCACCCTACGACTGGTAAAAAAGTCGTTTATTCCGAGGATGAGACTACGATGAGGGTCATCATTCTGCCCTCGATCAAGATTGCCGCGCCTTTGAGTCGTTTTAAAGTAGGGGCAGAGGTTCCGTTCTGGATCAGTGGTATCCCCGATACCCTGTCTCCGATGATTTTAGGAACTGTGGAAGACCCCGCTATTCAGTTTGATTGGTACCTGGAAGATCAGCAGATTGCCAAGTTGGAATATCAGTTTGAAGAAGTTGGTAAGTTTGGATTTTATGCTGTATTTCTTGCACATTTTAAGGAGGAATTGATCTCAGCCAAAAATGTTAAAATGGCAAGTTTGGCAAAAAAAAATAGTTTTTCGAATCATTCTCAGGTTTGTAAAAGTAGAATCGGACATTAGTCAACTTATTTTTTGGGTAAACAATTTTCAACAAATTTTCCTTCCGCGTAAATATTGATTAGATATTTGCATCAATGTCGAAAGTGTGTTCTCCCTATTATAATTTGATAATTTTCAAATATATTGGAGAAAATATTTCGAATTACGTGGGTTTTTCCTCGGTATCGTTGTTTTTTCCGAAATAACTCAAAAAATACTGATTCAATCATCATGAAACTTGGTGACTAGTTTGAAAATGCCCATGAACAACTTTGTGCAAAATTTCGTGATGATTCTGTTATTTGAACAATTAAAAAATAAAATTTCAATCTCTTTTTCAAATTTTCAATATTCCGCTATTTTATGATGATAATATCCCCACGAAATCTTGTATAAGCCTTCAAGCTGTCATTTTTCAATCAAGTTCTGTATTTCAGTTCGATCTTATCTGTTTTTTGGAAATATTGGGAAATTAAAATCTTCAATGGGTGTATCTATATATTTCCACATATAACACACAGATTAGATCGAGTTGAAATTAAGTACTTCACTGAAAAATGACTGCTTGAAGGTTCATGCGGAATTTCGTTATAATAATATGATTAGAAGATAACAAAAGATAACAGCTTCAGCAATGAATTTGAACATGCATGCTAAAGCTGCTGACCTTATGTTAGTGATTTTCCGGATTTTTTTAATTAGAATTCCGATGTTATTCCAATTGCAATTTGAATAAGCCATCTTGCCTTATATTGTCGACCTAGTGCTAAATTTCAATTTGATCAGATCTGTATTTTCTGAAATATTGGAGAAATATAATTCAGAATGGAATCGTTGGGTGAATTTTACCTATTCTCCACTTCTCTGACTTTGAACCAGGACTCTTCTGAGACAAGCTTTTCTAAAATGTTCTAATTTAGAATGATGCTCTCCTCTACAATCATTTCTTCAATAATCAGTTATATATATACTCCATTCACTTTTATAATGTAGCCCGGTTGGCCATGATTTAGGTTTATCAAGTTTTTTCCCTTAAAACTGACCCAGGTTGGCACTCATGGAATATCGGCAATGTCAAAAGACGTTGCCAAATTTCAATTTCTACTATTATCAATATCAATCGATTCTAGATTTCTAAATCTCAGCATAATAACGCTTGCAAACTAAAAATGACGAAGGTAGTTTTGAAGAAGCAGAGACATAATATCAGAAAGTGCTACGTAGAAGTGAAATCTGCTTTTTCTGATAGTAACCCTGATGATTTGGAATCAAGAATTCATCACAAGCTATCCAACATTTTTGACGTATGTGAGTCAAAACCCAGTGTATCGTTCACATAGATTTACAGGAACTTTTTAAATTGAGTAAGTTCTTTCAAGGTGACAATAGTAGTACCACTACACTTTCATACTGGAGTGTTTCAAGTGGTGCAGCAAGGTATTTGAATGTCTTCTGTAGAGTTATTTCTTGAGAATTTCGAAAAGCAGGGAATTCCATAAGTTTGTCTGTTCATTTAGAAGTTTTACTGCAGGGTTGTTCGAGTACTTTTATTTTTTTTTCAAATGAACTATCACAAAGTAATGGACTACTCTATCCATTATTTTTCAGTAAAATATCAACACTCCTTGATTTCCGTACAAGAAAATAGCATAACTGAATCTTCCAACCTTGTTTATATACGTGAAATATTTCCAGTGTTGACAGAGAAAAAGGTTTCTTCAACATTCGCCAGGTTTTCACAATTATTGAATTCACAAAATATTTTCTCAAATTCATATTTTCTCAAAGTGAATTCACATTTTGAAAAATACGTAAATACTACGACCTCTATGTAGAGAGAACAACATTGCATAGTTATCTGACAGGAAAATGACTATAACCTAACATTTTCAAAATATACACGGTGAAATCTGTCACGATGTCATGGCCAACCGGGCTACATTATGAAAGTGAATGGAGTATACTCCATTCACTTTTATAAAGTATTCCGGTTGGCAATAATCAATTTCAAGCGATGGACCAAAATGTTTTTGGTTATTCGCGGTTAACCGTACTGGTTATGTGTCAAATGATATAACGACGTCACAACCAATAACCACTGTCATTATCGCTAGAATGCGTTGGTTTAAACCACAAAATGCAAATCCTTTTTGCGGTGTGAAAACTATTTTGACTTTTGATCAAAAGTTTTGACAGTCTTCTGTTAAATTTTTGTATTCTTAATAATGGATATTCGTGGTAAAAAACTTGCATTACTGCTATTGGGAACTTCTGCGAAGATGCCACCGCCCTAACAGTGAAATTTGGAACCTGTCCAACCTAGTAGTTTTATGTAAACAAACAGTAAAAATTTGGTGGAGAACGAATATTTATTGAGCAGAGCTACAATATTTGAAGAAATTATTATAATTTTGTGTTGGATTTCTTGAGAAGGAACTTTTCGTTTGGATCACGATATACAATCGTGCTTTAAATGGTTCCTAGAGGATAATTTCGATGTTATTTTCGTGTCTGTTGCTTGAAGGATCAAAATGAACCAATGTAGTTTACTCGAATTTCGAAATAAAAGGAAACAGATAGACATATAAATGATTTTATTTTTATATCACAGCAGTTCAAGATACAAGTTAAATGAAAAATGTGACAGCTGGTTCAACCTACCTTCATATGAATAAAAAATATTAATGTAATTATATGAATAACTTTAGCTATTATCAACTTTAACAGTTTTTATCTAGTTTTTGTCAGGTTTTGAATCAGATCTCTCTCTTTGAATATCACTTTGTGTAGTAAGTGAAGTAGGTAGCTATAGAAGTGCTCGGTAGTTTCTCTGAAGGAGCAGCATTCTTCATCAAAATTCTTTCATTTTCATTTATACCTAAAACATATAGACATGAAGTTATTCTGAAATTAATACATTGTATTTTACCTTTATGAAATTCAGGCCTTTCTTCTATCAACGATTTCCATTCCAGATGCAGTTTCCGAATTATCTTTACTTTCATTTGGCTTTGGAAAAAATGAAAACTTAAGGCAGTTGATGATCCTTTCTACTTTGACCATAGTTTACATTGAGTCGAGGAACACAACAATAGTCATCTCGGGAGGATGCCAATTCGAATTAATACAATCGAAAATTTTAATCGGAAAGAAAGAAATCGATTGATGAATGTTACAAACACTTTCGGTATACCTACCAAAAGTTCAACTCGGAGAACAACACAAAAAAAGTTTTACTCACCATTTAAGAGTAAATTGGTTGTTTCAATATCCTTCACCTGAACATTTTAGTCGCAGCTTGATAATTCAGGGAAATCAAATAAATGTTTTGACTGTTGACGTTTGCGGCCATTTCAAATATTCCGTAATTCCAACCAATTTGATGGACCGCTCGTGAAAAACAAGTCCAGAGCTGGGTTAAAACCGCAAAATTTTGGTTATAGTTGTGATCCTTTCACAACTGATCCATGACGTCATGGAACCTAAACCAATAGAGTAACCGATTTCGCTTGAATGAAATGGTTTAGACCAAAAAGGATTGGTTTTAACCAATCTGTTTTGGTTACTCGCTTGAAATTGATTAATGACATCCTGACACATTTCACTGTGTATATTTTGAAAATGTTAGGTTATAGTCATTTTCCTGTCAGATAACTACGCAACGTTGTCGTCTCTTCATAGAGGTCGTAGTAATTACGTATTTATCAAAATGTTTATTTACACAAATCTGAGATTTTCATCCAACGATTTATAATGTAAAAATTTGCGCAGGAAAGTGATTTTGGCAGCAACAAAATGTTTTTGTTCACATGAATCTTTGCGTTCATTTAGTCTTTTGTATTTGTAACCCATTGATTTTATAATTTTAAAAAGTGATGTCTGTCCTCCGTTATATTCCAAATGTTCTTTTGCAAGTGCTTTTGCAGTGAGTAGTGCTTCAATTCATTTTTCAAATTGTGATTCCAAATTTGTTGTTGCAGATCTTTTTTCAAAATGAAGTCTTCAGTCAGTGACTTTTTGGGTACACCAATAGAAGGAAATTATTTGTCGTCTCTTTCACTTAAAATCTTTCTTATTGAGGTGATGTGCAGCTAAAAAATATAAATATATCTATTCATATAAAATATAATTCCTTGGTTTACACTCACATACGTCGAAAATGTTGGATAGCTTGTGATAAATTATTGATTTCAAATGATCATGGATACTATCAGAAAAAGCAGATTTCAATTCTACACAGCATTTCCTGATACTTTGTCTCTGCTTCTTCAAAATTACCTTCGGCATTTTTAGTTTCCAAGCGTGATCATTATGTTGAGATTGAGAGTAGAAATTGGCATTGGCATTTGGCAACGTCTCTGAGAACTATTTTGACATTGCCGATATTTCACGAGTGCCAGCCTGCGTCAGTTTTAAGTAAAAAAATCTTGATAGGTCTAAATCATGGCCAACTGGGATAGTTTATGAAAGTGAATGGAGTATAGTTAGAATATTTGAAGGAAAATACTCTTTTCAGGAATCCTTTATAAGAAGCAAGATCGTCTTGCTGTGAAATTGACGGGGCTCGTCCCAGGTCGAACCAAAGTTATTCTAAATGCAACGCTGCCAGGTAGTTCCACGGAGTTAGAAGAAAAAAGTTTCGTCATGTTCTCAACTTTTATGGATATTGAAGTTTTCGATGATCTTCGACTTCTGGTGCCAACTAGATTCGTTAAATCCGGCATCCTGATTGCACCTAATTCTCATTTGAGACTGGAAACGAATTTTGACGATACACCTAGTCTGTCTTATAAGTATGTTTTATTAACACGTCTTCTGTTCATTGGTTGTTCCTAACTCTCTAATAATTTTCAGAATACTTGGACAATTCTCGATGAAAGAAACAACTTTAGAGAAAGAAAAGGAATTAGTGTATTTCGACGGCGTGATAGGTCTTTCTAAAAGAGGAGTTATTGTGACATACAGCACACTTGGTACATCTGTAGTAGTGGTATCAGCTAGAGATGATTATGGACTGAAACAGGAACTGCACTTAATTGTTGAGGTTTGCTTTTATGAATTAAAACTGTTAAATTCATTACTCATTACTCAGTAGAAATTATTTGACATCATAATTGAAAATGTTTATATTTTACTTTAAATTTGATTGTAATGATGTCGTTCGCTACTGACAAAATAGTAGGTTCGAATATTTTCAGTAGATTCCATAAATTATCTCACTCTTGACAACACTGGTCGTATCGACAGCCATCTTACTTTATGTCATGATTAAGTTCGATTGTCGGAATCTTTGAATAAAGAGCAGCATGAAGGAGCATAACGCTTTTCTACTTCTTATATCAGTGGGACATATGCGCCCATATTGAACATCCAAGTATGACTCATGTTAGTTTCTTCAGACAAAGAAGTCTCGGAACAAGTTGTTCTCTCTTTAAAGTGAAAGGGAAGTCGGCCATATGCAACATCCATCGCGGACCCACTTTGTGAGGCATTATGCTCCTTCCTTATGTTCTTTATTCAGAGGTCGGAATCGTAAACATAACCTCAGTTTCTTGAACTCCCCTTCACTTCAAAGCGTTTTTTTAATATTCAGCATCGGACCAATTCTATTGTTTTTGCGCATACTTTCTAGGTAACAGCCTGCTATTGTTTTGCTTTAATGTGAGTAAGTTTCGAATTTTTTCCCCAATAAAGAATCCTAGGATAAAATCAATACTGTCGGGTTGTCCGTCCGTTTGTGGCAACCATAACTTGACATCAGAGAAAGCTTGCGACTTGAAAGCTTCAACGTAGGTTGCGTATTAAAATGCGAGGGTTAAGTTAGTAAATGTCCAATTCATTCGAACGGTTTTGGAGTTAAAATCATTTGAATTTTTGAAGTTATTTTCAAAATCTCAGAAACCACTTCAGCAATTGGATTGTCAACTTGATTATTGGTTGTAGAATACCGACGCATAAGGCTGGTCGTCCACTGCAAGCGATTTCGAGAGGCGCGATAGGAGCGTAAACGAACGAATTTGCGCGACAGATCCAAATGAATGGAATTCTAGGTACCCTCGTCGACTGGCAGCGAGTTCATACGGGCGACTTCGAGAGAATTCGAGCGGCGCAATCGTATCCCGATCACTTTGGATCTATATATATATATATATATATATATATTCTTTTGAGAACGAGCATTACAATTCTAAGATATATCACAGTGTTAGCAGAGGAAATGTTAACGGGGTACCATACATATTTGCGTATGATACAAGAGCACAGATAAAAACCTCAGGAAAAATTCTGTCTCCCCGCATAAGTGTAGTAATTTGTTTATAGAAGATGGATGGCATCTTTTTCATTTGAAAATAATTTTTTCGTCATCTTGAATTCATTTCGACAAAATATCTTGGCATAATATCTGAAACAGAAAGGGGGACAGAAAACCAGAAGGAAGCAGTAAATAATATTACCTACATTTGCTCATGACCGAGAGGGTCTTTCGACCAGGTTCAGTCCTCCAAGCGATGATTTTCAGATCCTCAGATAAACGAAGAACGCTACAGGCCCCTTTATTGGGGAATCATCTCCCATAGATCCATAATTATTGTTCATTTCGAACTAGAAATCTAATAAAATATCGGGAATAAAGTGAAAAACTTGTGACATGTATTATGTCAGGATGACATATACACTTTGGATCTGCCGCGTCTATACGCTCGAAAAAATGAGCTATCCGTCGGCAAGTGGAATGTATGGTTTGTGAACGGAATATTTGTTGAAGTTCGTTGTTTATTGTTGGTGAATTTTAGATGGATCAGATTGAAAGGTTAATGAATGTTGTCTTTTTTCTTACATTAAACTCACATCCAGAAGTTCTGTAGGTGTATAGTAGCCTATCTGAAGTTGGACTCTTTGTCAATAATCGGCTGTATAGCATTCCAAATGTAATTAATCCAGCATGTTTCGCCATTATCTCGGGTTTTATAGCTCTTATTTTCTCAATATCTATTTTCAATTTGCTTTTTTAGTCTCCGACCAATTTCATTCCGAACATTTTTCTATATGCTCAAGTGTTTTTGGTCCATACGTACTGTAATGATTCAATTACGTTTCATATTCAGAACCATCTTTTCGATCACAAAATAAACATAGTTTTTTCTTTATAAAACGCTACGGATTTTTACTAGTGACCTGTTTTCTAAAATACGCATGCACTTCTGCAAAATTTTAAGAATTTCTGAATATCTGTGTCACCATCATTTCTTTCGATGTTTGCAGTTTTTAAAGTTTTGAAGTCACGTTCTAGATACATTAATAACATATTTACCTTCTGAAGCTGACTTTCACAGATAAAATTCAAATCAGCCATAATTTCGAAGTTCCACATCCTTTATTTTCGAAGTACCCAGGTCATCAACATTCACACTTCAACTTCCATTCCAGTATTATAATTGAGTGTACGATAATAATCATTCATTATCAAGATGGTGAATTTTTTTTTCTAAATTTGAATCTACTTTAGCTCAAAAATTTTCCCCATTCCGTAGCTAACATATGCCTGATCAAGTGAGATTTATCGTTGAAATGAATCATTAATTCTAAATCCATTCCGTATCACAATTTCTTCAATAAACACGGAAATCTGAAGTAAAAATCCTCTGCTACGCAAGAACAAGAACGAACCGAAACCTCGCGAAATATCTGCCAGTGGACGACCCCGAATCCTGAGACCGCTTCGGTCGTAAAAGCTCCTCGACGCTCGTAAAACGCGTAGCTCATAAAAGCCCCAAATCGCTTCCAGTGGACGGCCAGGCTAACAGTTTGCAACATTTTTCTGGAAAACATAATTTTTTTCGGAAACTTTCCATTAGATTTCAATGAGATTTTGCGCAGACCTTGAAGTGAATATCAAATATATCAGTATACAAAATTTTCGTTTTATCCAATTCATATCGGAGAAATATACATCAAATTTTTCAGTTTTTTTGCCTAGTATCGTTTTCATTTCCAGAATAACTGTAAAACTACCCATCTCATGATTAAAATTGGTAACCAGTTGAATTTCATTGGGAATTTAAAAAAATTTCAAAATTTTTATTTTACTCACAAATATGAATCATATCATATCAGTCCATTTCTAGATTTTTTATCTGATATTGAATACATAAAAACTGTAGTACTTCAAACATGGACGATATCAAAGCTAAAGAAAAAGATAAAAATGTGTTCATGTTATCATTTGCAATTTCCATTTATTAAATTTATGTTTTGTTGGTATCAAATTCCTTTATTCAATTTCACAGGTGAAAGAAGTACATTATATGATGGCCGAAGTGAAATCCGATTGGTATGCTCCTCCTAACAAGAATCTGAGATACCTTCCGGTGGGTGTCGAGTTCGAATTGCAAGCAGCTTACTACGACAACATTGGAAATAGGTTCGATGCCGGTCCTATCAACGTTCAGATTCGTAACAGTAGATGTGATCTGGCAAGAGTAAAAGCTGGATCGACTAACAGCTCCATCCAGGTTTCAACGAAGATGCCTGGTCATACGGTCCTGAAAATGTGGGCAGACGGAATCAAGAATACAGCGTTTTACGTTAAGTTGCACGTGGAAAAATGTATAAAACCTGCTGTGGTAAGATATTTTTGTGTATTGATATACATCGGTTAATAGTGTCTGTTTTTAAGCGCTAGTTTTAGAGAAATTTTGTAAAATACTCATTAGGCGAGTCGAAATTTCATCAACCTATCACACAACTTCGGTGAGGAATTCCAAATCATATTTTCGATTGACTGGAAAAGCGAGTATTTCACTAATTAGATGAATTAACCTTGGCAAAACTTATACACCAAATTTGCATTGAATAAAAAAATTTCTCTCAAAACTGATCACTTAAATTATCCTACTGCAAAAATACTGAATTAATTTTAAGCAGTTGTAAATTCTTAACCTATAACTTCTTCCGCTCAGTGTTTTGTCCAACTTTTTTCCGTAAATGGTATTGAACGGGTAGGTTGGACTCACTGATGAAGAACCCGGTGTCAAAATCGAATTTTTTAGCTTATTTCCTCAATTGGTTTCGTGCGTCGTTTGACATTTGTCATACGTTGGAGGTAAAACAACCTCACTTACCCGCTTTGTTTATGTTATGAAGTACAGCATTATCAACAATTTAAGGAAAAATTCACAAGTTAAAATGATTTATATTAATTGAATTGGTGAATAACTAGTCCTAATTATTGTTTCGTTGTGAAATACAACATAAATACACCGAGAGACGAAGGAATCCGATTTTTCAGATATATTGTAGGGTAGACTTTATATTTGAATATTTGCATTTTTGACCCATTCCCCTAAGTTTTATCTGGTATTGGAAGAAATAGAATACTATGTGAACTATCCCATAGAAGGCAAACATCCTATATTCACGCCATAAATTGAAAAAACTGTTCTGACAAAGTAACAAACTATGGTAGAATTGGTTGGAGGCATTTCCACACTGTTTAAGGAATTATATTAGACGATCTATTTAATTTGTTCTGTTTAATAAGTTGACTCATGATGAGATAAGTATGATAAGAATATTTCGTCTTTGTTATACACATTTCAAGAATTATATCTTCTCGACACTACAATAGCTGGCGTTATGAATGACAAACCCATCTTGAATGGTTACTACTCACATCTCTATATGTTATATAGAGGCAATTCGTTATGTGATAGATTTGTCAAAATATTGCATGCATTTTATAATAATAATGCACCAGATAACTTACTCTGTTCTCAACGGGACACGTTCCGATGTGGCTCGACTACTCAAGGATGGAACTTATACATTTTGTTGTTTGTAATATGTTTCGAATTGACTTTATTGTCAATTAATGATTATGAAAGCCCTAATGTTGCATCTGCATGATAAAAAAGCATTTTATATGGATAGTAAAGAATTTGAGAATGAATCGAAATCGGTGTTCAAGGAAAAAATTTCATATGAATTATTTTATTTGTAACATATATTTAGTATAATAAATATATAATTGAAGATTACGATAGCACTGACATAGCAACTGTAGACCAATATTATATTGTAGTAATTTGATAATTTGCAACATAGAACATTATTTGAAATAGTACTGAGAAGTTCTCTGGAACCCATGTTTTTTCCATTCCATACATTTGTTGGATTTCACTCTGCTGTTTATTTTCAGGAATAAATGAGCCTAACATTTTACTGTTTCATTTTCAATAGTTATACCTATAATAAATGCTATCTCTGATGTGGATACTCTAGGGTTTAGAAGGCAAGGATAAATACTGCAGTTTTCATTTATATCGTTTTGAACGATTATCATCTGAGATTGAATATCATTTAATCAGATCCATTATCACAAAATTTCACTTGTAAAATTAATAAAATCACTAAAATCTCCAAATAATCGCTCTTCGCCAATGTAAACAAAGCGAATGTATTCCTTGGTCTCTCGGTGTATTTATGTTGCATTTCATAACGACACAATAACTTGGCCTCACGGGTCTAGTAATTCACCAATTCTATGAATATAAATCATTTTAACTTGTGAATTCATCCTGAAATTGTTGAAAATGCTGTATTTCATAACATAAACAAAGCGGGAAAGTTAGTTTGTTTTACCTCCAACGTATGACAAATGTCAAACGACGCACGAAACCAATATATTAGGAGCTACCTCTGCGATCGGATTGAAACTTGGTAATTAGTTGTAGAAAACGATGTGCATCTGCTCGTAAAATTTCGTTGAGATCGTAGCGTTAGTGCATTGGAGGAAGAAAAATCTCAAAAAATACTAAACCAAACATGATGAAACTTGCTGACCATTAACATGAATTCGATGTACGTGGATGAAGAAAATTCGTGATTTTCATTTCATTTCAGACGCACCTGACGAGGGGTGATATTGTTTGTTTATTCAGTCCGCTAGTGTCCCGAGGCTTGCAGGGTCACTGGATGTCAAGTGACAAAACACTAGTGAACTTCATAGATGGCGCTGAAGATATCGCTCTAGTTTCTGGTAATAGAGAAGGAATGGTGGTCCTAACCAACTCTATGCATCCTTCGGCGCCCAAGCATCTGCAAGTTTTACCTGTACGTGACATCGTTCTAACCCCAGCAGAGCAAGGAACAATAATTACAAATTCGGCAGAAAACACAGTCTTCAGAACCCATGTCGTTCTGCATAGTGAACTTAGTGTCGATGTAAAGTTTAGCAACTTGGTGAGAAGTTCACATTTGAGAATTGGCGTTGGAAATTTAATGGTTTGTTTTCTTAATTTTAGATATCTGGTTTTCCATGCCATGAACACGTTAACAAGATGGTAACAGATTTTCCATTTACGTGTCATATAGCTTTTACGAATAGATCAAAAACTATCAAAGCAAACGATCTCTTCAAAGTGAGGAGCACATTTTTACCGTCAACAGGTAAGAACAAAAAGGGTTTTTCAACAAGAACTTTGTTTTTTGAAACAAAATAAAACAAAGAATTTAGTGGAAAATGAATAAAATTTTTATTGTATTACAAAGAGAAAAGTTCGGCAATTATGAATAAAAAATGATATCTGACAAATGTCCACCACGACCACGATGACAGACGTTGATTCTTTCATCAAAATTTTTAATCACTTTTTGGCAAGATGGAGGGTCTATTTCGTTAATGAGATCACGGATTTTGAGTTTTAAGGCTGCAATCGATTCGATTGGCTCCGTATAAACTCTGTCTTTAACATAGCCCCACAAAAAATAATCCAGTGGTGTTAAATCACACGATCAGGCCGGCCACTTAACAGCTGAATTTCGCGAAATTATGCGATCGGGAAATTTGGTTTGCAATAAATTGATCGTTTCATTGGCTGTGTGACATGTGGCACCGTCTTGTTGAAACCACATTTCAGTGACATCCATGTCATCAATAATAGGCCAAAATTCAGTTGTTAACATCTCGCGTTTATGAAAATATCACGAATTCTACGAAATGTAACTTTAACAGAACGACCATTTTCATAGTGGATTTGAATTATTTTAATGCGATTTTCGAGCGAAATTGAATTCATTGTAACAATTGCCAAAGCATATACTGCGAATACGTCAAAAAACTAAATGTCAAAACTGTCATGTAGTGCCGGTGTTACCACATTGAAAAACAAAGTTCTTGTTGAAAAACCCTTTACATCAGATTTCACTCAACACAATTTGTTCAAAAACTGAATTTATAGTGATTAGATTAACTACCATTTCAGCCAAAAGGTTGATATTCAGTAACGAAAATATCATTATCGCATTCTATTTTAACCCTGCATTGGGCGCGGTCCTAAAATCTCAAGATTTGGGCGCGGTGTGCCTATCAGGCTCACATTAGTAAAAGGTTAAAAAATAATCAAACATGGGTGAATTTTTTTTATTATGCTTTTATGTGTTAATTTGAAGGTTATAGAAGTGAAATAAAACTACATAAAATAAATGTGTAACCAAATTGGACCAAAAAAAAGAAACCATACAAAACTCTAGAAAGTAAAAGAAATGAAGACATTGAAAATTTGTTCAGTCTGAATCTGTCTCTTCTTGTTGTTGCGTTGAATATTTGCTTTGATACCCTGAAAAGCAGTCTACGCAAAGGGGTATGGTGTGGCCGAGACATACACCTTTATTACATTTTCTGCAGGAATAGTTGGTTAACCTACGTTTTCCGGTTTCTGTGGTACAGTCAGAGCATCTTGACCGTTTTTGAGGAGGTGGGGGTGACTGTGGGTTTTCTTTCACGGGAAGAAATCTTTTCAGGCGAAGTTGCAAGAAGCTGTGGACACCAGACGTATTCTGACTTCTCCGTTGAATTTCTTCGATGGTCAATTCATGTGCCAAAGTCTTCAAAAACCTTCTTCTCGGCATAGATTCAAGCTGATTTCCCAGATAAATTACTTGCGAATTTATACCAGCAATATTCAACAATGTAGAAAAAATTATCAGTGGCCATCTTTGTGTGTTGCGTTGAACACTATACTCTGCACACATCTGATCCGCAACGTCCACTCCACATTTGTGTGTATTGTAGTAGGTTATAATTTCTGGTTTTGCTGCATCTTCAGTCGACAGATCGATGGCGTCATCGGAGTGTAAGGTAGAAACCAGTATCACATTTTTAGCTTTACGTGGTATATACGAAGTCAAAACGTTTCCATTATTGAAACCAAATAAGCTGGAGAATGGAGGCCTCCCCTTAGTACTCAAGAGAGCAGATGGCAATGCTCTTTTATTTTTTCTTACTGTCCCGACGTACGACAGTTTCTTCGCTTTCAGATTATTTATCAGATCAAAATCGGTGAACCAGTTATCTGCTGTAATGTTTCTACCCGATCCCAATACAGGTTGTACCATTCGCATAACTACATCTGCTGGTTTATTGCTCTTCTGGTATACGCCCTCGGGCTGTTTGCCTACATACACTTCCAAATTTAGAGTATATATCATTCGAGAATCTACAAGTGCGAATAGTTTTATGCCATATTTATTTGGCTTCGAGGGAATGTATTGACGAAACGGGCATCGTCCTCGAAATCCTGGCAGCATTTCGTCGATCGTGAGGTTCTCACCAGGTGAGTAACATTTCTGACAGTTCTGGACAAATAATTCGAAAACATCTCGAATGGGAGCCAGGCGATCAATTACTTTTCTTTGGGTCCTGGAAGTTCTATCATCGAAACGTAAAACACGTAGCAAAAACTTGAACCTTTTCACATTCATTACGAGACCAAATTTTTCTATTCCGTCGCCATTCTTTCCCCAGAGTTCATCTAGAAATAGACGGTTTGTTTTATAAACACCGGCCAAATACAATAAGCCAATAAATGCTTTAAGCTCTATCATATCGGTGTGTTTCGCATCCCTGTCCCTGGAAAAGTTGATTTTTATATGGTCGATGTATTGGTTGGTAAATTTGACTATTTTTTCTAAAAGTTCATTGCTCAGTAAATTTGACCAACATTCAACAGCAGTTTTTGCATTTTTGGCGTCTCCCTTCACCCCAGGTAAGTGAGTTATAATGTTGTGAGGGCCTTTACGATGACGTTTCGAAGGAGGCATTTTATACCATTTCGTGACTTTATCCCGAGCCAAAAAAAAATCATCTTCATCGTCTTCTTCTGAAGTCTCCTCACACTCTTGCTCAGTTTCTGAATTTTCGTCGCAGACTTCTACTTCATCATGAGATGAAATGTCACTCTCTTCTCCGACATTCTCTGTTGTTATCGGATCCTCTTCTTCGTCCATTAGCAACCTCATCACTTCGTCTATGTGGTTTGGGTTGGATAAGTTATACTTTTTGTTCATGTTGGAGATGCTATAACGAAAAATAAAATATAACACAAGAAAAATTTTTCTTCCAAGATTGCGCAAAAACGGCAGCTACACACACTGAAAAATACTATGAAAAGTGGAATGCTTCATGAAGAAGTTAAATGGGCGCGGTGTGCCTGACAGGCACATCTTGCTGTTTCACCCCCGTTTTCGCATAACAGATTATGTAAACAATTTTTCACGCAAATTAAAAAGCATATGTAAATAATTGCATTGAGAAATGTTGAAAAAACTTACCTTGTGTATTATGACGTACTTGGGCGCGGTGAGCCTATGAGATTACAAGGATTATACGCGTTATTTACAGGCGGTTAAACAACACTGAACGATTGCCCTAAACTGATCACCCGAAGTTAGGAAGGTACTAAAGTGGGGGGGATTTAGCTCCGCGAGAGTTGGCTGGGACGATAAGAAATGTATACCTTGTGCCTCTCAGATCAGCCGCGCCCAACGCAGGGTTAAATTTTTAAAAAAATCTGACGTTTCTTGTCAAAAATATGTCAACTTGTCATGGCTTCTGTGATGAAGTCACTGTTCGTAAAACAAGCAGTTGTGTAGTTCAGGTCTTAACAAGTGAAGAATTTGATGGTTCTCAAATTATTTCATACTCGATTTTTCAAGGACAATATGCTTGTGAAGTTGTCAGCCTGAAGAAGAATCAATCTGAAGCCAGCGTTCTAGAAACAGCAGTATACATCTTCGCTATGAGTATAGATGATCCAGATATTGTTTCTCACAAATTGAAAGTGTCGTTTTTGCCGGGGGTTTGGGCTTCTCCGGAGATATACCTGAATGAGAATGGCTTCGGACAGTTAACCATAACGGGTTTGCCAAAAATTCTTGAGGAATTGGTGGTAAGACGTATATTTAACGATAATGTCTTGTTGATACTTAATGGATTCAAACTTGCAGGTGTTCCCTTCAGATTCAAGTATTCTGTATGTGGATAATGGAAAATTAGAGGGTTATAAAGTTGTTCACAATATTCAAGTTCTGGACTATCATTGGAGACTTGCTGATGTAGAAGATGCAATGAGTATTATGGTCGTATCAAGCCAGACTAATCAGACGTTCCCTGTAAGTATTAAAAAAATAATGTGTGTCTCTTCATTCGTTTACCTGTCCTTATCGATTGATGCCACACCTCTTGCGAGGTCAGTACATATCATCAAAATACCTATACTCTATTGGTTTCGAGCGTCGTTTGACATTTGTCATACGTTGGAGGTAAAACAAACTCACTTTCCCGCTTTGTTTATGTTATGAAATACAGCATTTTCAACAATTTCAGGATAAATTCACAAGGTAAAATGATTTTTATTCATAGAATTGGTGAATTACTAGACCTGTGAGGCCAAGTTATTGTGTCGTTGTGAAATGCAACATAAATACACCGAGAGACCAAGGAATACATTCGCTTTGTTTACATTGGCGAAGAGCGATTATT
The DNA here is from genome assembly GCA_958510865.1 of Myrrha octodecimguttata. Taxonomy (NCBI): domain Eukaryota; kingdom Metazoa; phylum Arthropoda; class Insecta; order Coleoptera; family Coccinellidae; genus Myrrha; species Myrrha octodecimguttata. Next base: position 25,699,709 of record OY294059.1, read on the forward strand.
TGGAGATTTTAGTGATTTTATTAATTTTACAAGTGGAATTTTGTGATAATAGATCTGATTAACTGATATTCAATCTCAGATGATAATCGTTCAAAACGATATAAATGAAAATTGCAGTATTTATCCTTGTCTTCTAAAGCCTAGAGTTTCCACATCAAAGATAGCATTTATTATAGGTATAACTATTGAAAATGAAACAGTAAAATGTTTGGCTCATTAGTTCCTGAAGATAAACAGCAGAGTGAAATCCAACAAATGTATGGAATGGAAAAAACATGGGTTCCAGAGAACTTCTCAGTACTATTTCAAATAACGTTCTATGTTGCAAATGATCAAATTACTACAATATTGGTCTACAGTTGCTATGTCAGTGCTATCATAATCTTCAATTATATATTTATTAAACTAAATATATGTTACAAATAAAATAATTCATATGAAATTTTTTCCTTGAACACCGATTTCGATTCATCCTCAAAAAATGCTTTACTATCCATATAAAATACTTTTTTATTATGCAGATGCAACATTAGGGCTTTCATAATCTTTAATAATTGACAATAAGGTCAATTCGAAACATATTACAAACAACAAAATGTAGAAGTTCCATCCTTGAGTAGTCGAGCCACATCGGAACGTTCGGTTGAGAACAGAGAAAGTTATCTGGTTCATTATTATAAAATGCATGCAATATTTCGACAAATATATCACATAACGAATTGCCTTTATATATCATATGGAGATGCGAGTGGTAATCATTCAGGATCATAACGCCAGCTATTGTAGTGTCGAGAAGATATAATTCTTGAAATGTGTATAACAAAGACGAAATATTCTTATCATACTTATCTCATCATGAGTCAACTTATTAAACAGAACAAATTAAATAGATAGTCTAACAATTCCTTAACCAGTGTGGAAATGCCTCCAACAAACTCGACCATAGTTTGTTACTTAGTCAGAACAGTTTTTTCAATTTATGGCGTGAATATAGGATGTTTGCCTTCTCTGGGATAGTTCACATAGTATTCTATTTCTTCCAATACCAGATAAAACTTAGGGGAATGGGTCAAAAATGCAAATATTCAAATATTAAGTCTACCCTACAATATATCTGAAAAATCGGATTCCTTCGTCTCTCGGTGTATTTATGTTGTATTTCACTACGAAACAATAACTAGGCCTAGTTATTCACCAATTCTATTAATATAAATCATTTTAACTTGTGAATTTATCCTGAAATCGTTGAAAATGCTGTACTTCATAACATAAACAAAGCGGGTAAATGAGGTTGTTTTACCTCCAACGTATGACAAATGTCAAACGACGCACGAAACCAATTCTCTTAAAGGAAGTCAGTCGGTAGGTTGTGCAATTCCACTGTGTATAATAAAAAAATGTGAGGTCCTTTTCTTTCGTGATTGTAGTTGTTAACTTCAGTTATATTGCAATCCTATAGGTAGTGCTAGGTTCACTCAATCATAATTTACTATTTCAGGTGCTAGTAAAAGTGAAACAAGGTTTCAATATTGGAGAAGCATGCCTGACGAAACAGCCTCCAATAATGTCATTTTTACATAAATACAGACACAGTTTGGCGATCGTCTCGTCAATGCTAGTAATTTTCTTCACATCAGTTTATGGTGAGTTGGGTAAAGCTTGAGATTTTCATAAAAGTTTGACAATATCTCTTTTATTTGCAGCCTATTCCAAGTACTTGCAGCCTGTGGTAAATGTGAATCTCGTAGAAGGACGTTCTGTTCCACCAGGTCAGTTTATAGATATTGATTTTTGGCAAATAACTTTATGGATCATTTAAAACTCTCAGAGCAAACAGTAGTGCGTCAGAAAATTCGGTCGATTTTATGTATTGCGTCAGAAGTGAGTTGGTAAATTACGTTTTGTTGATTTCGGCAACACAACCATATCCAAAGTTCATAAAACCCCTTAGGCTGGTCGTCCACTGCACACGATTTCGAGAGGCGCGATAGGAGCGTAAATGAATGAATTTACGCGAAAGATCCAAATGAATGGAATTCTTGGTACCCTCGTCGACTGGCAGCGAGTTCATACTGGCGATTTCGAGAGAATTCGAGCGGCGCAATCGTATCCCGATCAGATTGGATCTGCCGCGTCTATACGCTCGAAAAGAGCAGCTATCCGTCGGCAAGTGGAATGTATGGTTTGTGAACGGAATATTTGTTGAAGCTCGTTGTTTATTGTTGGTGAATTTTAGATGGATCAGATTGAAAAGTTAATGAATGTTGTCTTTTTTCTTACTTTAAACTCACATCCAGAAGTTCTTTCTGTAGGTGTAAAGTAGCCTACCTGAAGTTGGACTCTTTGGCAATAATCGGCTGTATAGCATTCCAAATATAATTAATCCAGCGTGTTTCGCCATTATCTCGGGTTTTATAGCTCTCATTATCGCAATATCTATTATCAATTTGTTTTTTAGTCTCCGACCAATTTTATTCCGAACATTTTTCTATATGCTCAAGTGTTTTTGGCCCATACGTACTGTAATGATTCAACTAAGTTTCAATCAATCTCACATGCAGAACGATCTTTTCGATCACAAAATAAACATAATTTTTTCTTTATAAAACGCTACGGATTTTTACTAGTGACCTGTTTTCTAAAATACGCATGCACTTCTGCAAAATTTTAAGAATTTTTGAATATCTGTGTCACCATCATTTCTTTCAATGTTTGCAGTTTTTAAAGTTTTGAAGTCACGTTGTAGATACATTAATAACATATTTACCTACTGAAGCTGACTTTTCACAGATAAAATTCAAATCAGCCATAATTTCGAAGTTCCACATCCTTTGTTTTCGAAGTACCCAGGTCATCAACATTCACATTTCAACTTCCATTCCAGTATTATTATAAATGAGTATACGATAATAATCATTCATTATCAAGATGGTGAATTTTTCTCGATAATTTCCTTTTTTCTTAATTCGAATCTACCTTAGCTCAAGAATTTTCCCCATTCCGTAGCTTACATACGCCTGATCAAGTAAGATTTATCCTTGAAATTAATTATTAATTCTAAAGCCATCCCATATCACAATTTCTTCAATGAACACGGAAATCCGAAGTGAAAAATTCTCTGCTACCCAAGAACAAGAACGAACCAAAACCCCGCGAATTATCTGCCAGTGGACGACCCCGAAGCCTGAGACCGCTTGGGTCGTAAAAGCTCCTCGGCGCTCGTAAAACGCGTCGCTCATAAAAGCCCCAAATCGCTTCCAGTGGACGGCCAGGCTTAAACATCTCAAGGTCAGGCGCTTGCCTACAATCTGCATGCAGCAACGATTCCAATAGCAGCGAGAAATAGTAATATGTGTTAAATTTTGTGAATCTCAACTATAATAAAAGAAAACGGGGTGATTATTTTTTGAATTATTTTTTGTGAAGTACTTCTTTTTTTAGAATGCACAATGATATTTATTTTTAATTTTTCACTCCATTTCAGTTTTAATCTCACCAAAAATTGTTTCAATAAAAAATTGGCAATATTGCACATTCTTACTATTTTTTCAACCATTTGCATCCAAAAAAATTTGAGAAAAACGGACCTTGGCCTCCAAATGTTCACTCGTTATATTTGAGGTAATGTATGTGCTCTTAATAGTGGAGAAAAATCATTCAAAAACGACTCCATTCAGCTTTCAACAGTGGTGCAATGATTCACATCGTTTGAATTTATTCTTGAATGAAAATTTTGGTTCAACGTACGATGCAGATCGTAACACAAGATCATTTTTTGTAGGCTTAGGGCGTAGTGGCAGTCCCCGTTGTGCAGCTATAGGAAACTATTCCATAAATTCAACATTGGCCCACCCTCCAAACTGCCCTTGCACTCCATGTGCTGGTCGTAACGAACCTGTCTATGGGGATGTGAGCACATTCTACAATACAAGCCCGGAAATCAGGAGAAACCGAAGATTCCTGTAAAATAATTACGAAATCCGAATCTCAAATCCATTAACAAGTTTACTCATTGTGTAAATATGTACATTCTTTTAAATTCTGTTGTGTAACCTATTAAATGAAAATGGTGAATAATTCTTTTTGTTTATGTTGAAAAGTTTCAACTGGTTCTACCACCAATGTGTTCAAGTTTTCATGTACTTAAAGTTCATATTGGAACGTTGACAACTGTGAAGATTTTGTAACAGAATATGGTTAGAGACTTTCAATATTTGAATAGAACGTTGTAAAAAATTAGGGAGCGATTTCAGTTAAGAGAAATGAATTATAATTTCAAGTGAAAAAAAATATAGAACTGATTTTTTTGTCTATACAAATGTGTGGTATATCATATTGACGTTGAATATCAGTACACTACATTATTGTCAGTATATTTTGTATTAAATGCTTTTGTTTCTATCAAGTGTTTTATATTATTTTCCAGGCACTTCCAGAGATTCTTGGTATTTTTTCTCTTTCTCTTTTATCAGTTATCTCCAACCATCCTCAACTCCTGTTCAGTCTCAAGGTAGAGCCACACTTAGTAAACCACAGGTTACCTAAGAGGTGCAAGTAAGAATAGTTCAAGCCAATGAAAAAGAAAAAAGTCAAGCGTCATCGACGTTAGTACTAGTTGATCCCTTATTAGGTTTGTTTTCAATCTCCAACAAGTTTGTGACTGTTTCCAAACAAGTATGTATGCGCGTGTCTCATACAACCCAGTTTCTGATCGATTTCAAACTGTCTGTACAAACATAACGAAAGACCAATGTTGCCAGATCGCCAAGATGATGGGTCGAGATCTATGTGACAAAGCTAATAAAACATGACGTCATACTATCTCTCACTTGTCACTTTGCGTGACAGAAGTCTTTTATGCGCACACTCTTGACACATTGCTTGAAAAGTGAACGCTGGCAAGGCCAGTATTCTGGACAAGTGAACATTCGATGCGCATGAGCATTTCAGTAGTAATTAGTTACATCTAATTGTTATGTTTCTGCCAATCTATTTTGATACAAGACCATATCATTTGTATGCTTTCGCGTGATTGACTAATTCTATACCAGAGAGAATTCAAGTTTGATGAAACAATTCCGGATTGTAGATCGCCGAATACATCACAGTACGTTTTAACGTTCAAGTAACTGCTGATACTTTGTCCGAACATTATCAATTAGTTCAATATGAACAACTCCTGAAGGCTCAAGTGGTACCCACTTGTTACCATAATAGTGGCTGCTTTTGAGACAAACGTACAACAGTGCAAAACGAACAATTTGTTAAAGATAAAAAAGGTCTCGAATACAAAAAACCTTTTTTCAAGTTGAATAATATAACCACAGTGATATAACCTTCAGCTGGACAAACTGATGCTTCAATACATATATTCTAACTTTTACGACAATTCATTTCATTCTAAATATTCCAGAGTAGCCACATATGCTTCATGCATAATTCTGCCGTAAAATCTTCGCACATATTCTGTTAATTTAGTGAATTTCGACTTGATAGAAGATTGTATTTTACTTGAAAATGTTACTCTAGCTCCTTTGGTCTTATGTTTGTTGTAGAACAATATCTCGACGACTAAGATGAAACCTGAAAATATCTATTGAATCATCAATTATTTATCCAGGATTGATATTGTACCCGAAATGATGTAGCCGATAGATAAAATGTAGAACGCTCCTTGTACCATCTTTATTGTAATAGGCTGTAGCTTTTCATTTTCATTATGCTTCAGCGATCTTTTATTTTCTTTATTATTTCGTGATATTACAATTTTTTCAGTCTCGGATGAAATGGCTTGTTTCTGTTTCCTCAGTTTTTCATATTCATTTTGAGTCATCTTGGTTATTATGCCCGCTTCAAATATTGCCATTAGTCTGCAAATTTGTAAAATTGACAATTCTTACTTGCATTGTAGGAAGATACACTAAAAAATATCCGTATAAAGTATAGTGTGTTGATAAAAAAAAATTTAAAATGAATTATTCAATTGACTCTCAGAACTCAGTAGCACATTTAAGGTTTCGAAGTTATGTATAATTTATCTCACATTTTATTGATTTCCTCTATGTAGGGACAACCAAGTTGAAATGCTATTGCAGAATATGCAGTATTCAGCTTCTCGCTCAAATGAAAATTGCTATAATCTGAAAAGGAAGTATAAGCATTGTATAAAGACAACATGTTGTCTTTATACAATGGTATAAGTCACTCAAATAAGGTGATAGCAAAGTATAATTGGTTCATCCCATTGCACGATTTTAGATCATGCAAGATGATTTGTTATCTAATAGTTATTTATTTACCATGAAACGAAAACGTACCAAATCTCTGCATGTCAAAAATAAGTGTTTCGCGTCCTGCAATGAGGGCTACGTTTGTTGTGTTCCTCACCAGTTGCACTCCATCTTCAACTGTTTCAACCAAAAAATGTCCAGGTTGACGGAATTTCATTAGTCGCCAAATTTTTCCGTAAATTCCAGTTCCGTTCTTAAAAATCTTATGCAGGCATGAATAAGATCGACTTTTTAGAGAGCTGAGGAGATTGGAAGTGAAACTGTTTCAAAAGTACATTACTTTTGGGGTAAAAGACAATTTTCTGACGCGGTAAAAGGAAAATAAACATATTCTGGACCAAGTCTGATTACAGATTCTTAATCTACACTCTTGAGTTTAAAAGATTTGACTTTCAACAAAATCGAATTGATAGTTGGATATGGCTCAATGCCTTAGTTCTACCGAAACATCAAGTACGAATTGATACGAAAAACACAGCACCAAACATGATTTTTTGTTTTGAAGGGTTTGTGAAAAATCGAAGATAGTGCGACATAAATCATTCAGTCAAGAAACCAACAAATAAAGTTCGGAAGAGAACCGGCGAATGCCAAAAAAGTGTTCAATCCTTTTTGTTTCAGATCTAGTTAGAGTGCCAGTTTATTTCATTTTTAGAGAGCAGAGTGTATTACAGCCGATGATAAAAATCCTTTTGACTCATCCTTCCACTTCTAACGCCCTCAACTCGAAACTGTGCAATGTAAATCTATAATTACCTCCAGAAGTCCACATGAAGATCTTTCAACATATAACTTATAATCCCTATTCTCCATCGCATCAGCAAGTTGTTCAAGATTATTGATGGTTTTTTCTATAACAATTGGAGTAATTGTGAAGAATTCATTACACTCCTATTGTAGTCATTACCTTTTCCAGGTCTAGCTAGGAGAGAAGTTAGATTGGCCGAGTACATGTCATTTATTATATACGTTGCAGAAATCGATAGAATGATTATGAAGAGTCTAGCTTTATGGGAGGAGCTGGGTTCTTTTCCAGCTAAAATATTCATATTTTAACTTTTGCATTGATGATATAGTGTAATGAATTCACTTTGTTTCATCAGTATGGTGATTGTGAACCAAGTAGCATCGAAGAAAAGACGTCCCTGTGATCTCACTTTGAATCTTGGTCGCCACAAATTCGGGAGAGCTATGATGGCATATAAAACTGGACCAACTATGATGAATGTTATTATTATAGCGGGCCATACCTTAAAATTGAATATTCCTATATTTTTTTTCGATTCAGATTTAATCTAGATGGTTTTATTGTGGTGGATACGATACATACTTCCCATTGGAATGGTCTGAGCAGTGCAACTGCTTCATTGAGCCTTCTGGGTGCATGTGTTACAAACGCACCTGTGTCTGCTTGCGTTATGAAGGAGAATTCTACAAAATTCGATCTCTCTTCGGTTAACGCAACATCTCCTATGAACAAATCCGCCTCCTGAAATACATAATTTTTTTCGTTCTCGAATTTGAACGCAAAAAAGATTCCGACTACACATTTAAGCGTCACAGTAGTTATACCACCTTAAAATGATTGACAGTACATACCCTTCTCCAAATCATGCCTAAAACTCCTCGGAAACTACCATTTTTCGAAATGGCATTGCCTTGTGTTCGCTCAGGAGGATCAATATAGCGATACCTGAAGCGAAAGTGGAGAAGAGTATAGATAACTGTAGGGCAAGTTCATCTATTTTGATTCGCTCACCAAAAATTTAATTTACCCGCAAGCAGGGACAATATACGGTCATCTCTACCTCCTAAAACTTTTATACCATTGTTTGTGTAATTCACGAAAAACCATGGTGGTTTCTGAAATATGAAATACAGAATTAAACTGCTAGTTGATGCTTGTTCCAGCATCACGTAGAACGTATAGTCGAGGTTTTTGATTTTGCGGCGCCGTTGCCGGGCCTTACTTGAAGCCTGAAGTACACAGTGTCAAATGGAATAATGTTCTTGCGGTGTGACGGTGTAAGGTTCACAGCATCATTCGGAGTCAAACAATGACCAGCCCTTAAACTGTGTACCTTGCACCGCAAGTGCGGCACCGTAACGGTGCCGGAACAGAATGCGCCTATCGGGCCTTATCGCTCATATCGTAGGAATATTTTATAGTTACGATTAGAGTTTGAGGACCTTCTTTCAGTGAACTCAGGATAGTTTAACAGGTGTAGGTCGGTATGACCGAAAGCTCATTTGGAAAAATGCCGACTTTTCGATTTATTTGAAACCTTCTTTGGGGCTCAGAAACATTCACATTACAGTAATGAACTAAAACATGTATAAAATAAGTACAGCAACACACATACTTAAATAGATAGGAAGCTACCCACATTATTCTCAGGTGGCATCCTTGGTCATATTAAAAGGTGAATATGCGAGTAGGTATGTGTCGCTCTGTATGTAATATATGCATCGTGAAATACGATGTCTACCCTTTAGCATTGTATAAAGATACAATGCCTTTAGTATGACCAAGAAGGCCACCTGAGAATGTGTAGCTTCCGATCTATTTTAGTATGTGTGTTGCTGTAATTATTTTGTATATGTTTTAGTTCATTACTGTAATGTAAATGTTTCAGAGCCCCGTAGAAGATTTCAAATAATTCGAAACGTGAGCATTTTTTCCAAATGAGCCCTTATTGTTTATACAGACTTATTTTCCTGTTAAACTATCCTGAGGAATATTTTATTTTGATACATTTCTGATATTCAACTTTACTACTTTCAGTAGTTTCACAAAAGGAGGAATTCATGAAAGATAAATGTTCATTCAATGATTCAATTTAAGTGTAACAAAATCCAATTATCTCCAATTTCAATAATTTCGACAAAGTCGAATAATTAAATCAGTTAATTGAGTGTTACGGTTTTCAGCTTTCCCAATTGGGGAAGAATTTGTGCGAGGCAATGAAACTCACATGAATCACTGGTACTTTGAATATTTTCTTTTTGAAATCGGTATATATTTTTCCCGAAGTAAAAGGAAATGTAGGATGATGAAACAATCCAAAACCTTCTCTCCACCAATTTACCATATCCAGATGATGTTTTTTATATGCAGTCGCCCTATTCGAGAGAATTCTATATCTGAAAGAATGGATTGTGAAACAGCATGAATTATATCGATTAAAGCCTGTACAATATTATAACTCAGATGTACATAAAAAAGCTGCACAGACGTGACAACATGGCTTCTTTAATTTTAACTGAACAAGAACGCAAAAACGATACAGACTGTTCTAAATGATACTATATGGTCATAACATATATATTACACAGACGCAACACAGCAATGCTTAATACAACTTTTGCGCACATGTTCGATGGAACAACGTACTATTGTTTTGCCCACATTCGTATTTGTAATTTTCCGATTACTTTAGGCTTCAAGGAACCCCCTCAGACGCTTAAAGCTTGTGCGAGTTAGCATATCTGGTGTGGTCTGTGTAGGCTTTGTTACTGTGTCCTCACGCCACCCTACACACAGCACTGTTGATTTTTAACCCCATAGTGAATGGTGGCCGGTACCGATTAAGAAAATTTCTTTTCATGTCGGATACCTGTCCGATCGGCCAATCGTTGCCTATAGGTAACTTTGAGAACAGAAATAAAGGAGCTAGCGATCTGAAACTTTTGATAAAGGTTGCTCTTCAAAATGCGACGAAAGAATACGTTAATATGCCAAATCAGCCAAACCTTTGGATGTATACTGGCTCATTAGAGATTTCGAGGGTTATATCATTGTTTAAGGACAATGGTTATATATAATATGCGCGCAAAAGCTGCTGACTTCACTCAGTTCATTTCTAGTTTTCACGGGTTCGGGAACAGCGAGTTATCACAATGTCTGTAATTTACAAATTTTGAGCCGAAAAGGGTCTTAAACGATTAAGTGGCAATTATATGACAATCGCTAAAGAACGCTCTCCGCGTTGACGGTTGAGTGTGTTTCGCATGCGCGACCCTTCGAACTCGGTCTAGCTGATGGAAAATTCTTCCTTTTTGGTGCGGAGAAGCTGAAGCCACAGAATAGAGAAGTAATACTTCTCTATTCTGTGCTGAAGCTTCAACACCTTGCTAGAGTTTAGCGAATTAACGTACCTCGTAATCTATTATTAATATCGTGGAATTTTGAAGTTTTATTGTTTCTTATAAGACGTATATTCAAAAGGCGTCATTGTACCGGGGCTACCGCCTACTGGATTATCTTTTTAACGGGGCTAACGCTCTGTAGGATTTAAGCTAGTGAACTGTATATAAATATGGTTTTAGATGTTAAGGAAATCCTTCAAATCCTACCTTTATTGTCTGGCTTGGTTGGGTATTTGGTGTGCGTGTGTCTTGAATTGGAATTCCAGGTTGTAGGTGGGAATGGGGTCCCAAACTGCACTTGTTATAAGTTCAGTGGAAAATATGAAAAATGAAAATTTATATTTGATACGTAGCACGAATCTTCCTTCAGCTTCGTGTTAGAAAACGGAATGAAATAAAATCCATATGTCCTCGAGAGACGTGAAGATGGATTTGAAGGTATACAGGAGGATTGAAAGTAAATGAAATTAATTTGGAGTGAAATTTTGAAAACAATGAAATATGATAAAGGTATGAAATAAAGAAAATAATAATATCGAATATGAAGAATTAAAATTACGAAGTTGCAACACGCTCACTGGATTATCTTTGTACCGGGGCTAACGCCTATTGGAATATCTTACTACCGGACCCAGAGTTTTACTGGATTTTAGTACCAGAGGCAATTATTACTGGATTATCTTAGTACTGGAGCTGATTATTGCTGGAATACCTTTATACCGAAGCTAATTATTGCTGGAATATCTTAATTCTGGACTTCGCTCTGGACGACCTGCCTTTTTGAGGATCATACCGCCGGATCCTTTACAACACACCATCACACCTAACTTTAAGATGAGTGCTTCTTCGAATCCCGGATCTCAGATTCACTGTACCTAAATTTGTGTTTGTAAAGAGCAATTTTAATAGTAAAGTTGAAATAAATAGATATAGGGAGTAAGAGGTTGCATCATTACCACCAGATTAACGACTCGGGATACATTCAGGAGTTAATTTGATTTCAATAAGTGGTTATAAAATTTTAAAAAAATGTTTTTTCGGAAATTTTTCAAAGTTTTTTGATTTTTTTTCCCGAAATTATAGATTAGATTTCAACTAAATTTACCACAAACGTTAAAGTCGGTATTTAACAACAAATGTACCAAATTTCAATTCGATCCGATATTTACTTCCGGAGATACAAGGAAAAAATATGCCTTACTTCGTTGTTATTTGGAATTTCAACGTTATTTCCGCATTATCTCGAGAAGTAAAATGCAATCAGGTGAAAAATACCAACGCGCGGTGAAAAATTTTGTGTTGATCTAAGTTTCTGCGCGCATCTTCACTGTCTTTTGAACAAACGCGTAAAAGCTCCTGATTTTCTAGAATTTTTTTTATAGTATGTATAGTTTTTTAATCTTACGTTCCATTCTTAGAGTTCCATATGACTATAACTTTCATAGCCTCGTGAAGATTCCTCAGGAAATATTTGTGAGGATATTTATTACCCCAATAAAAGAAATATATCATATTCCTCCTTATCAGGTTTCTATCGTAGATCTAGAAATATTGAAATTCTTTAATTTTCATCTTTCGATCAAGCAATTCGAAACGTTTTACCTCCAGAAGAATGTGTTCGTAAAATTTGAAATTGCAGAAGAATAAGCTGTACGTTTCCAAGTAATTCTTCACTTGAGACGAGAGAAACTGAAAATACTTCAAAAAGGCGTGATTTTTCTTTAGATGGAGTATATATATATATATATTTCTTATTCCGAGTTTACCTTTTCTTGTTCATCTATAGCAGATAAATTGAATGACATCACACTTACGTCCTTGCTCATAAATTTTCTGATCAACACAAAATGGAAGTCGTAGCCTGAAACCAAAAAGAATTCCTGGTCAACATAAAGTTCAGTTTATATTTGAACATAAATATGGAGGATCCCGCTGCAGAATTAGTGCGCTCATCGAGTATTTGCTTGAAACCAATTTTTTATAAACATTCATCAATGGGAGAATATATATCTACGGGGTGGCTCATTAAAATGTGGTCGCATCATACTCAACAGGCAGCAACCTTTGTTTTCGGCTAGATTTACTCAGGCAACCCTACGTCATCATACACAGAAAAAAAATAATAGATGTAGGTTATAAACGTAAAAATTTCAAAAGGCACTGCCGTGAAGGCAGCAACTTTTGCGCGCATGTTCAATGTAGATGACCGCTTCAGCAACGAATTTGAACATGCACGCAAAAGCTGCTGCCTTCACGGCAGTGCTTTTTGAAATTTTCTACTGATATATTACTGGATTTCAATTCGATCAAATCTGTATTTTTGGAAATATTGGAAAAATAAAATTTTGAATGGATATATCTACGGAATCATTGGGCGGATTTTACCCATTCACGAATTCGCCCTTAGTAATTAAGCCCCAAACCTACTCTACAAATATCGAGTTTCTAAGTCGTTTCTTCCGGAAGTTAGAAACTCGATATTTGTAGAGAAGGTTTGGACCTTAATGACGAAGGCCGAATTCGTGAATGGGTTCAATCCACCCAATGATTCCGTAGATATACCCAATCAAAATTTTATTTTTCCAATATTTCCAAAAAAAAAAATCAGATCGAATTGAAATCCAGTACTTCATCGAAAAATAACAGTTCGAAGTTTCATACAGAATTTAATGAGGATGATATGATAAGAAAATCATAGACATTTTTTTTTCAAATTGTTCTAATGACACGATTATCACGAAATTTCGCATAAAGTTGTCTTTCAGCATCTCAAAACTAGCTGTGAAGTTTTATCAGGACTGAATCAGTATTTCTCGAGTTCCCCTAGAACATGCGCGCAAAAATCAACGATATCGAGAAGAAAACCTCGAAATTTGACTTATTTTTTCCCGATATCTCCAAAACTTGTAATCGTATCGAACTGAAATTTGGTACACTGCTGTGAAATATGAAGCTCAAAGTGTGAGTGAAAGTTTTTTTGGATGTGATTAATGGTTTCCTGAAAAAAAATTTTCTGGAAAAAAATTTCGAAAAAAATTTTTTTTTGAATTTACTGACGATATGATCCTGACGAAACTTGGCTCAAAGTTGCGCGTTGTCATACTCCACCTAACTGCCAAATTTGAATCCAATCGCTCAGATAGTTTTTGAAATAAAAAATAAATAACTTCAAAACTTCAAGTGCCTATAACTACGAAACCATTCGACCGATTTGACCCATTAACGAACCGAGCCGCGGCATTCTGATGCGCCACCTATCCTGAAAGTTTCAAGTTGCTAGCTTGCTTCTGTCGACAGTTATCGTGTCGTCGGCCGTACAGAATCGATTTTGACACCGGATTCGTCACCAGTGAGTCCAACCTAGTCGATTGAGACCATTTTCGGCCCAATCATTTAAAATTACAGACATTTGGACAAAACGATAGCACGCTGTTCCCCTAGAACATGCGCGCAAAAAGTAACGAAATCATTCCTGTTCATACCTGGTTGCGAAGAGGCGCAGCCAATTGCTTAACGACCGTCGTGATTTTTTGAAGTGTTCACATTATATTGCATGGAAAATTTCGTGAAAATGGTGTAATTAGAACAAAAAAAATTTTTTTTTCGAATATTCTATATTCTGCGATGTTCTAATCATATTATCGAATTCGCCCACATCCGTATTTTTCGGATTATTGAAAAAATTATATATTTTATTGATATATCTTCCTAATTAAGGCCAAAATTTCAAGTTTCTTAGTTGTTCCTTTCAGAAGTTATTGTGTTTACGATCGGCCGTTACGCGCAATATTGGAGAGGATTTTACAAAGCCATGAAAGCTAACTTGCTATTCAAATTTCTAGTCTATAATATTTTTGTTCAAAGTGATTCTATTCAATTTCATTTAAACTACAAACTAATTTTTGAGTCGGCATTATAACATCAATATACAGAGTGCGCGTCAAAATAATGGAACAAATTAATTTTCTCAGATGAAAAATATTTGGCAACAAAATCCTGAAACAGGTCAATTTTGCTTCACTTTTACCAAATTTGTATGCATTTTTGAAGGATTTTTGTTGCACCCTGTGCCATCCCCATCAAACTTCTAAATTTTTTGAATAGGGAAAGTAGGTCATGTTGTACTTTTTTGGCAACGTCTGTGTATTCTGCACAACTTTCAACCTCTACCAACCCTTTAATATTGCGTTGTCAGAAATCCTTCTTTGAATTGGAACATTTTATCGAAAAGATTCAACTTCAGTAGAATCGTACTAATAACATACCTACTTAAGATCATAACTGAAGCGCAGTGTTTCACTAATTGTTCACGTGAGGGGGTTGAAGGTTTTGCATGAAAAAAACTGTAATGGTCGACTTTCATTCGGTGACAAAATTTCACCAGGTACCATCGTCTCGAACTAAATAAGCCATGTCAAAGTGCATAAACTGAAAACCTCTCTGACCTAACTAATTTTTGAAAAAAAAAATATTTTTTTTCTTGAAAATTTCTGCACGCCTGTGAAGAAGATGCAAAGACCATGCTAAAAAAGTACCACTAATCAAAAAATTTAAAGGGTTGGTGGGGATGGCACAAGATGCAACGAAAATCCTTCAAAATGCAAAAAATTTGGTAAAAGTGAAACAAAATTGACCGGTGTCAGGATTTTGTTGCCAAATATTATTCTTCTGAGAAAATGAATTTGTTCCATAATTTTGACGCGCACTGTATATTTTATGGGGGTCGCTTTCTGACGTCATATTTGCCTCTCTCAGACGTCACACAATTCTGTCGACAAAATATCTAAAATTGAAGGCTTTTACAATCTGATTGGTGGTTCCTGGAATGGTTACGTACTTATATGAAGTTCTAAACTCACCCAAATGGCTGTCATATCCGATAACAACTTTATTTGTTGGATAACCAGTCACAATATCAACCGCGGCTGCTATCAAATCACCACCATATTTCAGTTTAATGACTGCCATTATGTCTGAAAAACTTTTACTATTTTAGTTCGATGATTTGCAAATATCAGCTACCTTTCGAAGAAAATTAATACATTATAATATAATCTTTTTTGCTATACTTTTGTACCAATGTTACCTTGATATTGCTTTTCATTTTTCAGTTGTTTTTGAGCTTTGGTCTCAACGAAAAGAATCAAAAGGTAACATAATAGAAGTTTAATCAACATGATACATTGACTGAATGCAATACAATAAAGCAAATATTTGGTTCATCTAACAGTTGTCAGTTTTCTGTTATGCCTTTGAACTTTCATGCAATGTAATCTTATTGATACCGGCAAATTGAACATTATCTTCATGTCAAGTCAGGTATGAGTGATGAGTTTTCCTTCATTGATAGATTCATTCATATTTGATTGGAAATATCCGTTTATTGGTGTTATACGTTCTTGCATTAGCATTAGATATATGATGGATATAATTCAGTCGAATTTCTCCAAATATTTATTAATCTTAACTTCTCCACCTTAGCGTTTTTGGGCGTCTTTCGTTAGATTTCGGTAAAAAAAATCGAGAACTTTAGATGAAAATTTAAAAGGACTTTTGAATCGGTAAAATCATGGCTGAACAACCTATACATTCCCAATAATTTGAATTGAAATATGCAAGTTCAAAATTTAAAGTTTTGGAATTTTCCCATTGAAGGACTCTACCAGAAACATTTAATGAATGTGTGATTCTATTATCACTCTTTATTATTAATACCAATGAACACAAGAACCTCCAAAGACAATGAAATTCACCAGAGAATCGAATTCCTGAAATTTAGCAAAATAAATCGTTTCAGAGGGGTCAAGCAGACCTTCAGTTCAATTTCAGTCTGAAATGTTTGTATTAGAATGTCCTCAAAAAACCCACTTTGAGATGAATTCGATCCGCCGACGGATATATGAAATCGATAATAAAACACGGAAAATTTAAATCGTGGAAAATAGAGTCTCTATGTATATTTTTATTCTATGGATGTAAACATAGAGGCCACAGAAAGAGTTATATTTCCTTCTGTTCTGAATCATAGAACAATTATAAAATAGATTATTGGCGAATGAAGATAAGCGCTACTCCCTCTGGTGACTATCCGAGTAACTCGAGGTACAGGCATTTTCATTGACGAGTTAAAAAAAATGTTAAGAAAATGAGAAAGTTTATGCATTTTTCTTGGCGTTTGTGTGATTTTACAAGTGCTTTTACTGAAGAAAAGCAAACTCAAATGTCCGTTCCCATTGATTTCTACAGCCCGGTAAAAAATTTGGAGTTAGGGTGAAAGAAACTTCCTTTAAGAAGTCAGGCCTGAAAGTGTTGAAGAATCGATAAAAACCAACAAACAAGATTTATGAGAGTCTGTTACCTGCATTTTACCGATGATGATCATTTTTATAAAGGTAAGCACGAATTGCTCATGAAATATTAGATCACATCATTCATGAAGACAATTTTTTTCCGGGCCCATAATCCAAGCAGAGAAATTTACTTAAGAGGAATGCTATGCCTTCCAGAAATCTGCCTGTTGAACTGATCATTATGGAACAACGTAAATGCTCTAGTGATAGAACTGACTATTGAAAAAAAAGAGTCTCAACAAGGAAATATCTGGTGATGAATACTGTTCGCTCAAAGTGCTTCTGCCGATGGAAGCAAAGTTGTACAAGGCTTATTTATTACAGCTTTTTCAAGACCAATCATACGAGTGCTGGAAAATTTATTTGTCAATCCATAATGAATAAGGCTTACGGTAGAAGTAGCATTAATTTCATGTGAATGTATTCATTTTATTCACAATATATTGACTATTTAGTTTAGCTATGAGTATTTGTCTATTATTCCAAAAAGTATGTTTTACAATACTATCTGTTTTTCAACTTTCGACTATCAAAACAAAATCTATGTCTGTATGTAAAGTTCTAAAACTAGCCACCGTGGCGCTGCCATCTTAAATTCAGACGCCAATGGCGAAGGACATTGCAACAGATATATGAAAAAGAAATAACATTCTGTGTTCTGAATGAAGTTTTAAGGTTAGATTTCCGTGTGTTTGTTTATGTGTAATGTATTCACAAACTTATAATGTTGTATTCAGATTATTATAAAGATCTCAAAGCACATCTCTGAGACTAACAATTAAACTAAAAGCCCGCATTACAAAATGACTTCTATTATAAAACTCCAGGCCCTATCCGGGGTTATGGACGAATCTCCCCCTTGTTATCTTCTACAAGTGGACGATGTAAGAATTTTATTAGATTGTGGATGGGACGAACATTTCAATCCGGACCTCATAAAAGAACTGAAAAGGTTTGAATCTAATTGATCCGAAAATATCGTTCTAAATTTTCAATTTTAGGATAGTACATACCATTGATGCAGTTTTGATATCATATCCAGATATATTGCATATGGGGGCACTTCCTTATGCCACAGGAAAGTTAGGACTGAATTGTCCTATTTATGCTACAATTCCTGTTTACAAGATGGGACAAATGTTTATGTATGACTTGTACCAGTCTCATTTTAATATGGAAGATTTCGATACTATATCACTGGATGATGTGGATGCAACTTTTGAGAGAATGATACAGTTGAAATACAATCAAAGTGTTCCCCTGAAAGGTAGGTCTAATATTTTATTTATTCGTATGAGTAATTAGTTCCTCATGATGAATAAATACCTACTACTCATAATCAGAAATCTCATCCATGGATGCTTTTAGGAAAAGGTTATGGACTGACTATAACTCCATTACCAGCTGGTCACATGATTGGTGGAACAATATGGAAAATTATGAAATCTGGTGAGGAAGATATAATTTACGCAAATGATTTTAACCATAAAAAAGAAAGACATCTAAATGGTTGCGAACTAGAGAGATTACAGAGGCCTTCACTGCTTATTATTGATGCATTCAATGCTAATTATCAGCAGGCCCGTAGACGAGCTAGAGACGAAAAACTGATGAGTAAGTATAATCATCAATATTAGTATCTTTAGTACTATGCAATTAGTCAGTCAATATTGATTAATTCCAAAATTGTGAATGAAATTATATAATAGTATTCCTTCTTTCAGCTAATATCCTACAGACCCTGAGGAACAATGGCAATGTTTTAATAGCTGTTGATACCGCTGGTCGTGTTCTTGAATTAGCTCACATGTTAGATCAATTGTGGAGAAATAAAGAATCAGGACTTTTGGCTTATTCCTTGGCGCTACTCAACAATGTCAGTTACAACGTAGTTGAGTTTGCGAAATCCCAAATCGAATGGATGAGTGACAAGTTGATGAGGAGTTTTGAAGGTGCTCGGAATAATCCGTTCCAGTTCAAACATCTGCAGTTATGTCATACCTTGCAGGAACTCTCCAGGGTACCTAACCCTAAAGTGGTACTTGCCAGCTCTCCTGATATGGAGAGTGGATATTCAAGGGAATTATTCCTACAGTGGTGTTCCAATCCTAATAATAGCGTTATAATAACCACAAGGTAAGTACTCCCATGAGTTTTTGAAATATATTTTCACTAAGTACTACTGTAAAAATCAAATGAATTTATTACTTCAAAATAGGCAACATGCATTCAATTTATGTTAGCCAACCATTTTATTTTCATTCACGTCTTTCATATGTTAAGCATTTTAATGAAGACAAGAGGCAAGAGAGGTTTTATGCACAGAAATTTATAGACAGAACTGCATGCTCAATTGATGTCTTGAACTCTTCAAATGTTCTTTACAAAACATTCATGAAAAAATCGCAGTGCTCCAACTGCCAATGAAGGAAATTGAACACTGAATGGTTTCTAGCCTCTCCCCTTACATTTGGGGTGCATTAAAAAGTTCCAGAATTAGGTGGAACTACTAAGAATGAAAATAAATTAACTAATAATAAATTTCTGCTGAAATTATGAAATATATTCTGAGAAACGTTGAATTCCAAATTCCAATCTATGTTAAAGCTACAGCCTAGCCATCTGATGATATGAATAATAAATTTCTGCTGAAATTATGAAATATATTCTGAGAAACGTTGAATTCCAAATTCCATTGTATGTTAAAGCTACAGCCTAGCCATCTGATGATATGAATATCATCAAATTTGTTCCAGAAGAGGGGAAAACATATAATTTTTTGTTGTGTATTTCAGAATCTCATTTAAAATTTTCTGATTATTCTAGATTTAACCTCTAAGAAGCTTAAAGCCTGTGCAAGTTACATTATTGAGAGTGTTCTTCGCAGGATTTTTTACTGTACCCTTACGCCACCCTTACCAAAGCTTTGTTGATTTTTGACCTAACAGTGAATGGTGGCCGGTAGAAAACTTCTTTCCATGTCCTGAATCAAACTGGAGACCTTTCAACTGAAAAACTGTAATGTATTTTATGTAAATTCTACAGCAATTGATTTTTTCAGAACTTCACCTGGTACCTTAGCTAGAGATCTCATCGATAATGGTGGAAACGGAAGAGCGATAGATTTAGAAATAAAAAGAAGGGTCCGATTAGAAGGAACAGAATTGGAGGAGTATCTTCTAACACAAAAGGGGAGGAACGGAATCGATCATGCCAAACCGTAAGCTGCGTCATAAAATTTCTCATAACCGAGAAAATAAATTATCTTTTTTTGTAGAGATTCTGAATCCGACTCTGAAGATGATATTGAAATGAGCATTATCTCCAAAGGTCGTCACGATATTGTTATAAAACAAGAAGGAAGCGTTTCAGGGGGTTTCTTCAAAGTGACGAAAAAACAGTATCCGATGTATCCCTTTCAAGAAGAGAAAATAAAGTGTGATGATTATGGTGAGATAATAAAACCAGAGGATTATATGCTTGCAGATATCACTCCTGAGGGTGAAGATAATAAAGAGAACATTGTTATCAAGAAGGAGGAAGAAGTCATCAGTAAGTTCATCAGCATTTGCCATCTAGTTACAATTAAATTTGACACATTTTTTTTCCTACAGAAATTATTATTGGATCAAACTGAAGTTTGGTACACTGTTGTACAATATTGACTTAAAGATTTGTGCAAAGTTTCATTGAAATCTGCTAAATCTTTTTCGAAAAAGATTTTTAAAAAATTTCGGAAATTTTCTTGAAAATGTTTGTTTCTTCAATTTCTTATGATACAATGTGAACAAAATTTTGCAAGCAGTTGCTTGTCCGCATAAGAAGTTCCTGAGATATTGTGAAAATATCCTCAAAAATTCAAATGAGTAAAACTCTAACACAGTTCGATGGATTTGGCCCATTAAAGAACATAACCGGTGCAATTTGATATGCAACCCGCAACCTACCCTTAAGTTTGAAGTCGCTAGCTTAAAATTTTTCGTAAACCCGCAAGATTTCCTGTCGCGAAGCTATAAGTAAGATATTCACATCATTGTAAGCAGTGTGAGTTCCTGAACAAAAAATATCAAGGCCAACATAGGCGGTCTCTCTTTGTTTGGAAGATATGGGCCCCCAAAGTTCCAAATTGTTGCATTTTCAGATCCTTTTTTCCGCCATAAAAATGATCTCTCACTTCTCAAATCTAGTTCATAAATCATCTTTGAACCTCCAACCAACGAATAGCGACACTTTCTTTCAAGAATATTCATTATTTAAAGGAAGAAAAGTGAAAATATTAGACAACCACTTAACCTATATTTCTACGAAATACTTCTCAATGTTAAAGCGGAGCTTGGCAACAGCGTCTTTTCATCGCTGGCCAACATATTATGACCGAAGAGTAGGCGGAAAATATGAAATGAAGGACAGTTGAAGGATATGATTGTAAAGAAAATGCTTCTGTCACTGAAGAAGAGGTGGTTATTCTAACATCAAAACAAAATCATTGAGAATATTTCTTTAAGGTTTCACTCCCAATATTTTCGTTTGAACTTTCTTTCTATCCCCTTCAAAATAGGGAGTTTGTTATCTACTTCGTTTTTTGTTGTGTCTTCGAGATCGTCCCAGTTTAGAATGAGATTCTAAACAAAATGCGTTATATAATAACCTTGATTTCATTGGAAATCTGGGAAGGGCGCGACCTATCACGTATGAAAAAGATGTACGTTGAAATATATATCAGGGTGTATTCTCATTCCATTACTATGTGTTTCAACCTTGTAGATTTCATTAGAAACGAATTCTCCCATTGGAAGATTCAGAGTATCGCAGTAAACAGTAAGAACTAAGAACATATCTTATTTTTCTCGCCAGCAATATTCTCTCATTCACGAATACGCACGATGGCACGAATCCGACCGATGAAATTCGCGCCATTGCCAAACTTCACTTTTAGACTGAGTCGAAATCAGAAGGAATAGAGGTTAAGTGCTTGTCCAGTAATTTCATTGTTTTTTCATTAAATATTGATTATTCTTGAAAAAAAGGGTTGCTTATTGTTGGTTGAAGGTTCAAAGGTGGTTTGTGAACTATACAGATGAAGTGAGAGATCGTTTTTATGGTGGAAAAAGGGACCTGAAAACGACTCATTTTGGAACTTTGGGGATCCATATCTTCCAAATTAAGTGAGACCGCCTATGTTCGATTTAACATTTTTTATTCAGAAAAACACACTGCGTCTAATGATGTAAATATCTTTATAACATCTCGGCGACAGGAAATCTTGCGGGTTTACTCAAAATATAGTTTTTGCGCATTTATTTTGGAAAACATGAAAGTTGGCGTTTTTCCCAGTAGGAATCAACTTGTTGCAGTCCACATTCAGATAGTCGGGAAGGTGCAATAGATTGACCAAATTCTTTAATTTCAGTTGAGACACCAGAATTTCCAACTAAATGTATCAATTTGAGCAGAACTGTCCAAGTAAATTGTCAGGTGCATTACATCGATTTTGAGGGAAGATCAGACGGTGAATCCCTAATGAAAATAATGTCACAGCTAAAACCAAGAAGGGTTATTGTTATCAGAGGAGACGAAGAAAGTACACTTGCTATGAAAAATCATTGTGAAAGCCTCGAATCTAGGGTTTTCACCCCCGCTAAGGGAGAAGTTGTGGATTGTACGACTGAAACACATATTTATCAGGTAATATTTGATTACCTCATTACTTTTCGTGGAGTTTTGTGAGGATTGTCTCACTTGAAAAATAAAATAATGAAAATTTCCCTTGATTTTTCAGGTACGTTTGACGGACGCGTTGGTGTCTCAACTGAACTTCCAGAAAGCCTCGAAGGAGACAGAAGTTGCTTGGATCGATGCACAAATTGTGAAGAGGGAAAGTCAGCATGACGCCAAACGTATGTTGGATGACGAGCCAATGGAAGGTAAAAATATTCAACAAATTTTAGTAGCGAAGAAATAAACAACAATTTTCTGTTTCAGTCGATGATGAGGATTCACAAATACTCACCTTGGAACCAATCCCATCTAAGGACCATCACGATACAGCATTCATAAATGAGCTGAAACTCTCAGAGTTCAAACAGGTTCTGTCCAAATGTAATATAACATCAGAGTTCTCTGGGGGTGTCTTGTGGTGCTGTAACGGTACCATAGCTGTCAGAAGGGTAAGTAATTGAGGTACTTTTTACCATAAAAGGTGTTCTTGGAAGTGAGTCGATCCTAGAAGATCAATAAAAAACATCATACTTATTTGTTGAAGCACAGATATTTACAAGCAGATATAATCAATCATCTCACAATTGGCAACACTGTGCATATCGACAAGCTTCTTTCGAATGTCAGTAAAATAAACATTGATGGTTTCCTATTGGTTTCGTGCGTCGTTTGACATTTGTCATACGTTGGAGGTAAAACAAACCCACTTTCCCGCTTTGTTTATGTTATGAAGTACAGCATTTTCAACAATTTCAGGATAAATTTACAAGTTAAAATGGTTTATATTCATAGAATTGGTGAATTACTAGACCCGTGAGGCCAAGTTATTGTGTCGTTGTGAAATGCAACATAAATACACCGAGAGACCAAGGAATACATTCGCTTTGTTTACATTGTCGAAGAGCGATTATTTGGAAATTTTAGTGATTTTATTCATTTTACAAGTGAAATTTTGTGATAATGGATCTGATTAACTGATATTCAATCTCATATGATAATCGTTCGAAACGATATAAATGAAAATTGCAGTATTTATCCTTGTCTTCTAAAGCCTAGAGTTTCCACATCAGAGATAGCATTTATTATAGGTATAACTATTGAAAATGAAACAGTAAAATGTTTGGCTCATTAATTCCTGAAAATAAACAGCAGAATGAAATCCAACAAATGTATGGAATGGAAAAAACATGGGTTCCAGAGAACTTCTCAGTACTATTTCAAATAACGTTCTATGTTGCAAATTATCAAATTACTACAATATTGGTCTACAGTTGCTATGTCAGTGTTATCATAATCTTCAATTATATATTTATTATACTAAATATATGTTACAAATAAAATAATTCATATGAAATTTTTTCCTTGAATACCGATTTCGATTCATCCTCAAAAAATTCTTTACTAACCATATAAAATGCTTTTTTATCATGCAGATGCAACATTAGGGCTCTCAAAATCTTTAGTAATTGACAATAAGGTCAATTCGAAACATATTACAAACAACAAAATGTAAAAGTTCCATCCTTGAGTAGTCGAGCCACATCGGAACGTGTTTGGTTGAGAACAGAGAAAGTTATCTGGTTCATTATTATTATAAAATGCATGCAATATTTTGACAAATCTATCACATAACGAATTGCCTTTATATATCATATGGAGATGCGAGTGGTAACCACTCAGCATAGGTTTGTCATTCATTACGCCAGCTATTGTAGTGTCGAGAAGATATAATTCTTGAAATGTGTATAACAAATACGAAATATTCTTATCATACTTATCTCATCATGAGTCAACTTATTAAACAGAATGAATTAAATAGATAGTCTAGTGTGGAAATGCCTCCAACAAACTCTACCATAGTTTGTTACTTTGTGAGAACAGTTTTTTCAATTTATGGCGTGAATATAGGATGTTTGCCATCTCTGGGATAGTTCACATAGTATTCTATTTCTTCGAATACCAAATAAAACTTAGGGGAATGGGTCAAAAATGCAAATATTCAAATATAAAGTCTACACTACAATATATCTGAAAAATCGGATTCCTTCGTCTCTCGGTATATTTATGTTGTATTTAACAACGAAACAATAACTAGGCCTAGTTATTCACCAATTCTATCAATAGAAATCATTTTAACTTGTGAATTTATCCTGAAATTGTTGAAAATGCTGTACTCATAACATAAACAAAGCGGGTAAGTGAGGTTGTTTTACCTCCAACGTATGGCAAATGTCAAACGACGCACGAAACCATTCCTATTCTTCAAAAACACCATGTAGGAATTTCATTGATATCAATACCGCTTGGCAATTCTCGAATAAAGTTGTACCTACGTGGTAAAAACTATAATAATCATCATTCATTTTCAGGTGGAATCTGGCAGAGTCATTCTGGAAGGATGTATATGTGAGGATTATTATAAAGTTAGGGAAATTCTCTATGAACAATTTGCTATTTTGTAAAGAAAATAAATATATTTGAAATCATTAGGTTTATAGTGTATTCATGTAGTGCTGGATATGGATATTTAAATCGCGTTTTTGTGTTTGTACAATCACTTATATATTAGGTTCTAAACGATTGTGTTACCATTCCACTGTCTTTTCGTAGGATGAATATAATTTTTTCTCACTCAAGTAGTTTCATTTTTGGGATTGGACTGTGTTGGTAATTGGGAAGTAGTGAATCCTAAAATGAAAATAATTCATTATGTAAAATAGTTTACGAAATAAATTGATCATAATGAATCAAATAAATTCAGTTTACTCACCTAGTTGATATTTTGACTGAAATCAATTCAAAAATAATAGTTTTCTTCATTGATAAATGGAATACACTAGGTTGAACCGAATACTTATGGTTTGAAGCTTCTGTTCTGTATTACTTTTCTAAGTGAAAAGATTTTAGTCTTGGTGAATAATATTTTCACAGAAAAGTTAAAATTTTGATAGGAAAAAATGAAGCAAAGAGCATTTAATATCGAAAAATATTCATATGCGCCTTTAATGATTCAATTATGAACAAAGCTGAAGCCTCAGACATTGAAATCAAGTCTACTCATACCACTTGGCATCTTATCTATAGGAGTTTGTCTTTGAGAACTACCTCCCTACCATGATTAAGTTATCAATTCGCTTCCATAAGCCAAAAATACCGTCCATCTCAAGGTTTTTAAGTTTAAGTTATTCGTGGAGCATCCACCATTATTGTGTTCAAATTTCTATCCTTTTCGTTAGGTGGAAAAATATGAAAGAGAACTATTGTAAACAATAATGAATTGAAAATTGTATAACGCAGAAAAAATATTGAGGCACAAAATACTACAATAATAATATTTATATCTTGTGGGGTCTTTGTAAATGATTATAACATCGCTATGGCTTTGAATTAAGTTACCTTTTTATGCAACTCGTCACTAAGTTTTCCCAACAATCACAGATGTTTAAAATAAGAATGTTTCAAAGCCAACTGCCCAGTTACAATCGTTTATAAAAGCTTCTGTATCATCTGTGTCATCAATTAAATTCTGTCTGTGCTGAAACTCTTGCTCACTACAACCATTGTTCAAACAATTGCGATAAAATGGGTGCATGACCTACGTTCGAGCCCATTTCCCGGGTTTCATCTGGGGACACTGAATAAAGAAGAAGAAGAAGTTCTGACCACAGATATCTGTTATCTCTATGGTTCTGATCATAGATGTAGAATCTATGTTGCTCACCATAGAATACTTAATATATTGTGACCATAGAAATAGTGTTTCTGTGTCTATGGTTCTGACTCTAGGCATATAGTCTCTGTGTATGCTGGGCCGTCCCTTCAATTCTGTGAACGAGAAGCACAACCGGTTAGAGAGTCGAGGCTGAGGAAAATACTGATCAAATCTCATTGAGATGAAAATTTCTAATCTGTGCAATGTTTGGAGAGGAATGTGTACCTAGAAAAATTGAAAAAATTATAATTAAGAAACGATTGCGTGTGAATCTTCGAGCCGTCATTTCAGAATATCGGCCGATTGTAAACACAATAATTTTATTAAGAAGAAACTTCGAATCTTGAGTAGATTTTGACCCCAATCTCGACGTGCTAACTCGTGAATGGGTAGATCCACCCAGTGATTATTAATCCAATACTTCCGAAATACAGATTCAATCGAATTAAACTAGAAAACTAGGAAAAAACTATATTCGATATATTTTTTCCAAAATATCTCTCAAAGTTAAATTCAGATTGAACAATAATTTGGTGCGATATTGTGAATTAGAGGATTCAAGGTATGTGCAAAATTTCGTCGAAATCTGATGCAGAGATTTCAAAAAACAAAATGATTTTCAAGAAAATGTTCGATATTTTTTTTCAATTTACTTACCATATGACCTAAGCAAACTTCCGCAAGTAGTTGCGTGTTGGTATGCTTGAACTAACTAGGAAAGTTTGAATCCTATCGCTCAAGTGGTTCCTGAAATGTTGAGAAAATATCCCCAAATTACTATAACTCCAAAACCAATTGGCTGATTTGGTCCATTAACAAACTTCATCCTGACCTACGCTAGATGTTTGAGTCGCAAGCTCGTTCCTATCGGCCGGCCGGAAAATATCGGTTTTGATCCTAGATTTGTCATCAGCGAGTCCATCCTAGCAGCCGGTTCAGACCATTTTTTGGCTGAAAACTCGACATTTCGACAAAACGATAGCATGCCGTTTCCTGAAACGTGATTTCGGAGAAAAATCTCGAATTATAATAATGATTCATGTTTGCCAATTTACTCTATTTGCTGTCCAATGCAAGATTAGTCTCCGAATTTTCTACTTCGTTCATCTATGGAATTTTCATCTACAACCACAGAATTTTGAGTCAATCATAAACTATTCTGCAAAACCCGTGTCTGGGCTCAATCGGTCATAAAACAAAGTGACACTCCTATTAAATCTGTAGCAAGTTCAATATCAATACTACTGGATTACTGATACTGAAATTCGAATTTAAGGCACGAAGTTGAGCAAGTGTTGCTTAGCCAACTGAAACGCTACCTACCCCACCCCGACTGTTTCATTCATGGTTATCTCTTAAGTTCAGCATCGTCTCCTATCTCTATCGCACGCAGACGGTTCGCATCTGTCTCAAATACTGTGTTTGTGTGCCTTGTGTGTGAAAAGTTAAGGATTTGACAGTGACTGACTACGTTCTTCGAGTTCTTGTACCAATGTGTCTGTGCTGTTCACTCATATTGAATTTTTGTGTGATAAAGTGCAATCATTTGCCGCGAAAATAGTGACTTTTGTGTAGGAAGTTGATTTCTGTGCGCGATTTGTTTCAGTTTATAGAGAAATGGTAAGGAATCAAATCCCGTAAAAATAGGTTAGGTTTTGTTTTTATTTTTAAATTTGTTTACAATGACATTCAAAGATCGCGTTGATCTATAGTTATTCTGAGGCTATGATAAATAAGGATATTCTTTCTAAGAAATTGATTCAAACAGAAATCGGTTGTGTCTGAACAGTAACAATTAGGATGTTCGTAATTCATATTTGTATTTGAATCAGCCGGCTATTGTCAGATGAAGACTTCTGTTTGTTACAAGAGATGAATTGATTTATGAGAAAATTATCTGTCCTGGCATAATGCATATTGAGCGTTTTCTGTGAATTCATAATGATTATGTTATTGTTTGATCTTAGTCAGCAATTCGCCTTTGGCATTGCGCTTTTTGCAAGCGTAATACGTGTGTAAAAAACGATTTGTGATAATAATGAAAGCTCATTCATCGGTCGTGATAAAGCAATTGAAATTTTCATTCATTGATAATATGAACTCATTAATAACTGATAAAGATTCAATTTGTATTATAACCCCCTTGATTGTGGTCTATCTCGTAATTATAGATTACGAAAACGATTTTATCCTGAAATTTGGAAGTTTTTGAAGATAGTCCTGAATGACTGCATCTGTTTTATTCGCGACTAATTCCTAATAAATAAATCGATGAACTCGATGAAATAACGTTAACTTTAAAAGATGTTACAGTAATAGTGGAGCAAAGTGCAAATACTTGTAGCACGTGCGTATCCCTGGTCCCACCCTCAAGTACCTGCTTTTTGATAAAGGGGCTCTATTAGACCAGTGCCGTAGTTTAGAATTTACGATCCTATTTGTTGTGTTTTGAAACTTTCAGCAATATCGGCGCCGTGTAACATTTCGTGTCCTTGAATCTATTTATTTTGAATATCTCACCTGAATTTTACAATCAGCAATTTATTTATTCTCGAAATGTTGTCCTTTTGTTCAGTAGTTTTATCTTTTTCATGCAAGGTTTTGAATATTTTCTCGATGGTGAATTCCCGAGGCTTTGAAAAAGAATAAAAATAATGTAATATTTCATAAGACAACAATTCAAAAATCTAGGAGTATGTTTAACAAAATTGATATTAAATGCATAATGTGACTTTTTCTTTGTTACCGTGTTTATTTGAAATAAACTGTTAAAATTTCTCTTCATATGGTATAACGCACAATATAATCGATAGATTCGTAGTCAGAGCGGTCATCCATCCACGTTATGAGGCCTCCATAAACGCTTTTCTTCCTGATGTAATGAATTATTTTCAGGGTATTTTACGCACTCTTGTTTTATTAAGTGAATCAGAATCATCCGGCGAATTCAACCCCTTGTAATTGGGCCCCCAAACTTGGTCTACAAATTATCGAGTTATCCATCTTAAACACAATAACTTACTTGAAATTTGTTTTGCAGATTAGTTATTCCACCGTTAGAAAAGAATAGTGAATAGTGAGAAATTTTCATCTTGTGCGATTAATTGGGATCTACCAAAATCTTAACTACCAAATTTAAGTTGATTCTATTCGTCCTTGACAAAGTTATCCCTGGATTAACATAATGCTCATCTTTAAACAGAAAGGACTGCCTAATTCAAAGGGATACTTTGCAATTAAAATGTGTTTAAAGATAAATACGACATCGATCTATTTTGTATACCGCCAGTATACTGAAACTATTCATTGTTTGCATTATTTCCGAATCAGACATTCCCTTATCAATTTATCACTGGGTGACATTAACTCGATCGCGTTTAGCAAATATAGCAGCCTCTGATGATGACATACATCTGTTTATATTCGAGAACCGCAAGACGGTCTCAAGAAATCAATTATTTCTGTTGTATTTGCCCTATGACTCGATGGTTTCATATAAACATTTCAACCAGTTTCGTTTCGGGAAAAATATAGGAATTACCCTCGTATGATGGTATCTTCTATGTTTGATTAGACACTTTGTCGTCATATTGATGCATCAAGATTATTTGTTTTGGAGAAATGCGGTCTATCTAACGTTTATTTTGGTATCTGCCAAGTACACGAATGTTTGAACAGGGTGTTTCACTATTTGTTCGAGCCATTTGAATTTTTGGAACTGTAATTTCGCATTATATCATCTTTGTGGATTGTACAGGTTCTTTGAAAATTATTGTTACCTCGCAGTTGGCTTTGAAATATTCCTATTTTGGCGCTTTATATGCCTACTATTTACACTTGAGATTTCAGCCACAGAATTTCTTCTTTTCGTGCGCGGTTAACATTAATTTTTGTTTGTTGAGACTGGTTTAGGATTGGCAATTTTGTTTTGTACGATGTTTCTGTAGTCAATTTGTATGTTATGCCCCTAAGGAATGGGTGTTATCGTTTTGTCCAAATATCTGTATTTTTCGAATTTTGAGCCGAAAATGGTCTCAAACCACTAAGTTGGACTCACTGATGAAGAATCCGGTGTCAAAATCTATTCTGTCCGGCCGAGGACCCGATTCTTTTCAATAGGAACAAGCTAGCTACTTGAAACATTCAGGAAGGTCGCGCATAAGAATGCGAGTTCGTTAATGGGCAAAATCCGCCGAGTGGTTTTGGTGATTTAGTCTTTTAAACTTCTGAGGGCATTACCTAAATATCTTGAATCATATGGACGCGCAACTATTGTGGGGATCTTATGGTTGGTGAATTTGGAGAATGGGGGTTTCTCCTGGATTTGGGTTATTACTGCAAATGCAAATTTGAACATAATTATTATGGGTTTGATTAATCATTTTCCCAAATTACCTTCAGAAAGTATCCAAAATCAGGTTTCAAAATTAGGGTTTGGGATTTGTCATGCATGCACGAAGTGACAACGTTGTTTAGTAGAATTGCTTTTTCTGCTATAGAATAATGAAATATTTATTCCCATTCTGTGGTACACACGTGTTCTTTGTCAATATAACCAAACAATTTCCGTTTGCAATTGGTCAGTAATATGACAGTATGACTGTCTGTGCTCTTCTTTTTCTACTCCTTGGTCGTTGTCTTCTACTCTAACCAGATCGAAGTATAGCTATCTTTGTTTTCCTAAGCAAAGAAACACATTTGACGTCCTTTTCTTTCCGAGAAAGCTGAATTCGACGTTGTCATATGGTGCACTCATGATAAATCCCTTTAAATGCAAATCCCCATTTTTATTTTTCAGCTTTAGGTCATCAAACATTTTTTTGAAAATAAAATATTGAAATTATATGTTTGAAATGTGATGTTCTGTAGGTTTTTCATGAAACTAACTGCATTTTCGTTTGAAGGAAAAACCCCCATTCTTTTTGCGAAATTTCTCTTGAAAAAAAATTTTTTTTTAGATAACTATCCATCATTTCCGATAAAATTCTGAACAGACCTCAAAACCGATATAACGTGTGATTTCGTGTTTTTCCCCAGTATCGCTGTTTCAGGAATGAATCAAAAAATACCGATTCAATCATGATGAATCTTGGTAGCTAGATGATGCACCACTTTGTGCAGAATTTCGTGATAATCGTGTCATTAGAACAGTTTTTTTTTTCGGAAACTGATCATCAGATTCCAAAGAAATTTTGCACAAACCTTGAAACGTATATTTCACAACAGTGTACAAAATCTCAGTTTGATCATATCTCAATTTTCGAAGATATTGGAAAAAATAAGTAATTTACGTGTTTTTTTCGAAATACCTGAAAAACCACTAATCCAA
This sequence comes from Myrrha octodecimguttata, assembly GCA_958510865.1. Lineage (NCBI taxonomy): Eukaryota > Metazoa > Arthropoda > Insecta > Coleoptera > Coccinellidae > Myrrha > Myrrha octodecimguttata. The sequence continues at coordinate 25,731,257 of OY294059.1, forward strand.
TCATTTCATTTGGATCGTTATTCTTCGAGTTATTGAGGGAACAAGATTTGAATTCTTTTGGTTTTATCAGGGAATTAATGAGTAAAAATTCATAGTGTGTTGAAATTGAATAAAAAGAATGAATACACTTATTTCTTGGAGCATTTGGGTCATATTATGACCTGAATTCAAAGACATATCACAAATACTCGAAAAAATAATTATTTTCGAATTCATCGCAAGTAATGACTATTTAAAATGTGACGAGTAGTATTTAAAAACTTCGAATTTGAACGATTTCGATATTTTCTTTCGTGAATATTGACTGAATCCCAGAAAAATCGTTCGAGTTGAACTTATATTGAATACCTACCGAACATATCGTAAAGAATCCTATCTGGTGTCGACTTGAAGCGTTGGGATGGTTGTTTGAAAACAAGGGCTGGTGAAAGATTCGTTCGACAAGGCCCGGAGGTCTGGTTGCCACCTGTTACCGAGCCCATTAAAAGATCTCATGTTACAATATACTCTCGCTCTACCCACGAACTCTTCGGATTTCTCTTAGCGAACGAAGAATAAAAAATTAGCAGCATTCTGAATGGTGTACTGTATCATGTAAAAATTTTACAGAAAAATCTGTATTTTAATGGTTGTATTGATGGCCTTTGTCAAGTAGACAAGTTCGAATTAAATATTTGAAATAAAACAAAAGTTTAACACAGTCAGTATTAAGTAATAAAGATTTTTGAAATTGTGTTGTATCGCATCCCATCAGAGAAAGATGATAATGTAGAACTCGTTGATAATATTGTTCTATGCACATCTTAACAAGCTGGTCAGAAGATCTTCACCACCTTAGTTCGTTTGAAATAGAGTGTTCGTGAATACACGTGGTAAGATTTCGATATAAAATATAGAATAGATGCTACTGATTATTCTTAATCGGAAGATAAAAGATGAAACACCGTGTCTATGACTATTTCCACATTTCATTTTATTATGTTACCGTTTTCCTGAGTTTTTTTTTACTTCACTCATTGTATCCCAGTTGCTTTAATAATTAAATTTGTCATTCATACGTAGAACGTTGAAGAGAATAAAAGTATATAGTAAGATATCTACATAGAAAGATATTATGTGAAGGTATTACAGAAAAATCTGTATTTTTATTGATTGTGTATAGCCTTTATCAAGTAGACTCGTTTGAATTTAATATTTATCTATTCTGCTCCCAGACAAACTAAGAATACAGAATATCGAATAATCTTTTTGCTTTCGCAAATGTCGCTGGTACTACCGATTCTAGGATATTTATTTTTTTTACATTTCTGTATTTATTTTTTTCACATTTCTGTATTTATTACTAGAAAATGAGAGAAATTTATATCACAATAAATGATATATTCTTTACTGGTTAACCTGTAGGTAGGACGAATTGAGGATGAATGAATTAAGTTTAGACAATAAAATTATATTTTCCTTGCATGTTCTATAAATTATGAAAGATTCTTCTTACTGTTTTGGGGTCATATCACAGAAAAGAATATAAACACCTGATATAGCCGTTTCTAGGTTATGCACATTATTATACAGCGTGTCCAACGAAAACTTAACACCTGGATTTTCCGGCTTCAAAATGAAAATCGCTCGGACTCAATTTCTGATTCGAGGGGGAACAAATTTTTCGCTGTTTGCATCCACGTTACTGCAACCCCCTAGGAGGGTGAGCATAATTCCTCGATTTCGAATAGGGATCAGGGGTGTTGTGATATATCATTTTGAAGATCATACTGAGTAATATCTAATCCTGAAATTTCACTTCAAAATTTCCATCGGTAACAAAATGACAAGTAAAATAGTGGAAGAGAACTTACATCCTTACAACATAACTACTCAATATGAAATGTATCGGATACGAACAATAGACTCGAGATTAATTCCTAATTGCCTCTTTCATTAATTTCGCGGTTATTTCATTATCGATGTATACTTTGAAGCGAAATTTTAGGGTTAGAAAGAAATCGATACGATCTTCAAAATTAGTTATCGCAACACCCTTCATCCCTATAAAAATCCACGGGGGTTGTGCTCACCCCCGTTAGGGGGTTGAAGTTACCGGTATGAAAAAAACGGAAAAGCTGTTTTAAGTCGGAAAATTGAGGTGTTAAGTTTTCGTTAGACCACCCTGTATTTTTGCTAGAAGCACGCATTCTGCTAGGGACATTTATGTAACCATTACTAATTATTATTTCTCCTTGCTGAATTCTCATAAAAACAATAAAAATATACAGGAACACTGTCAGCGTATGTTTCAGTCTACCCTAGGATTTCATACCACTTTTAGACCCGCTGTTATGCTAAAAATCCTTAGAAGGACACTTCCATTTATGTTACAGCGCACCGACAATCAGACGCAGATCTTTATGGACAAGGTCCTGAAAAAGCAGATCTATAAAATTTACGATACAAATTGACTAGACTCGGCGGTTTAAAAGGACTCGAGAGTTTAACAACCACAAGTACAAAGTGGGGCAATAGTCTTTGAGGTAATCCATTTTGGAGAGGTTTTCGGAACCAGAATACTGGGTGTCCAAAATGCTAGTTGCGCCGGCTATAAAAACAGGCGTTGTCCATGATGCTATTAGAATGAATGGAAGAAGCATTTCATGAATTTTTGAATATGCGAATCAAAATATATGCCATGGAAAAGGCCATTTGTTCCTAACCTTACAACTTATAGAAAGTGAAAAAACCCTTTTTAATGAGTTCATTCTGTAACTCCGAATGTTTCTGTTCTATCACGACGAAATTTAATATTTTGTAACCAATATCGTAGAAGAAACTTAATCTGGAAGTTGATTTTCATCGAGTGGAATCTTTGGAAGGCAACAAAATGAAAACCAATGGATATTTTTTTATTCTTTTTCTTGTTCAGAATGAAGCTGAGTTCAATCTTGAAAGAGTTCAACAATTTTGGGTAGAATTTCTTCTTCACTGTAGACAAGTAAAAAAAGGTTGAGTTCGAATTAAAAAAAAATTATTCACGGAAAATCTTAGAAAATTGAGTACATTGAAATAATGCAGTACAATTTGGCAATTGAAAATAAAAATCCAGCTTGGCAGGTTATCCGCTATTTTGAATTTTTTCTGGAATTCCACATCACAATTCAATTAACCACCAATAAATACTAATATGTGACCAAAAACCGTTATATCGAAGGTCACTCATAACTTATCACAGTTATCAGAGTATTGCTCTTAGTTGCCATTAAACATCGAAAACGGGATATATTTCATCAGGCACAAATGACTCCCAATTTGTCCCAGTTTATGGCGGAACACCTGTATATTTTATCTACAAAATGAAAAATAAGATCAACTTACATTTTCGTAATGTTTTAAGCCATTAATAGGATTATTAATGGTTAAAACATTACGAAAATGTCAGATAAACTTCAATACAATATAAAATTTTGTTTTTAATAAATAAACGTTACAAAAAAAAAACGCAAACTGTAAGACCAAAACGTATTCCCTCAATCAAATATTTGATCTTACCGCATCGCTTCTGCCGAATCGGACAACTGCTTCGGTCGAAACCGAATAATGGCGATTTTCTTTTAAACGAAAATGCAGTAATTTTCATGAAAAACCTTTAGAACATCACATTTCAAACATATAATTTCAATATTATATTTTAAAAAAAATTTTGATCACCTAAAACTGAAAAATAAAAATGGGGATTTACATTTAAAGGGATTTGTCTTGAGTGCATAATATGGCAACGTCGAATTCAGCTTTTTCGGAGAGAAAAGGACGTCAAATGTGTTACTTTGCTTAGGAAAACAGAGATAGCTATACTTCAATCTGGTTAGACTAGAAGACAACGACCAAAGAATAGAAAAAGAAGAGCAAACGGAAATTGTTTGGTTATATTGACAAAGAACACGTGTGTACCACAGAATAGGAATAAATACTTCATTATTCTATAGCAGAAAAAGCTATTCTACTTAACACCGTTGTCACTTCGTGCATGCCTGGCAAATCCCAAACCCCAATTTTGAAATCTGATTTTGAATACTTTCTGAAGGTAATTTAGGAAAATGATGAATCAAACCCGTAATAATTATGTTCAAATTTGCTTTTGCAGTGATAACCCAAATTCAGAAAAAATCCCCATTGAAAAGTAGGACGAAGCTACCGGATACCAAAGCCGAAAAAATGGTTCAGGGTACCTTCAAATGAAACATGAAAACGGTAAAAAATTCACTAATAGATCCAATGGCCGTATTTCTCAAAATACCGACGAATCCCTGGTGTGTAAAAAATCGAACTCATAAATGCCATGATGAACATTTTTCCCTGAATTTGTTGTTGCATTCTTCAGTTTTTCTTCACTTTATAGAATATTAATATTGAGAACGAAAACGTTTTTCAGTTGATCAAAAATTAGGAATATTTTCATATTTCGTGAAAATCCAGTTATTCTTGTAGCAAAATTTGCACTTTCTTCGTCGCCACCGAAGCAACAAACTCATCTCTACGTGAAACAATAACACCTCGATAAACTGGTTGATAAAACCTGCTCCGGTAGTCTCAGGAGTGTTAGATTACATTTTGTCGGAATAAGAATGTCCCCGCGATGTTCTTATGACACAAAAGACGTACTTATGACGGGTAATTCGAGCGATACAAATCGTAAAGAGGAACATTAATGGAACAACTTCACTTCTCAGCTTATAAATTTTACGGTCTGTCGGAACACAATCGGCCTGTTCGGGAAACATGCCGGAAGGATTGGTTTGTTCTCTGAAAATTGGAAGAAATCGATTCTGATTCTCGGTGTGAAAAAATGTATTGCCCATGATAATAGGTCACGAGCAGTTTTGACAGTTGGGAGAGACTGGAGGACCAACAATAACCTGAAATGCATTGTTTACTATGGGAAAAAGCGATTTGGCTTGTGATTTTGTATGAAATTGGACATTTTGGAGTGAAATATTCACTATTGCATTATCTAGGAACTATATCCAAAGTACTTGATATCTCGTGACAGTAACAGCTTTACTAAACCTATGGAATTTTTCGAATAAAAACAATTCTTACTGCTTGATGCTGTTGTTGCATGTTGCTCGGTTCAGTGAGGCAAGAAATACAATTTAAAACCTAAGTTTTTTTTAAGTAAATTCAGGTATTCAAGCTTGAATAATCAACATCAAATCGATGAAAACTACCAATGAGTTGTTGAAGTATTTTCATTTGAATGGTAGGTACTAACCGGATGTGGAGAGAGACTCAATTTATCCATTATAAATGAGAGATGAAAGAAAATTCTATCGATTCTGAAAGGGAAAATCATATTTTCTGAATTAATCCAATAAAGAACTGCGCTCTAAAATGGGAATTCACAGAATAAATGTTATTTAGCTACTTGTCAGTTACCTCGGCAAAGAACATTGGTTGTATATTAGTCTCCACAATCAATAAAACTTGAATTAGATAGGATTGATTCATACCATTGACATTCAGGTATGCACTGACATCGAATTTTGAGCTGAGTTTCATGTTTAGTCGAGTAATATCATGTAGTTATTTTGGTGGGGCATACCGAACAATTCGGGGTATGGAATATTTGAAAATCACGTTCTTAATGAGCATTTCTTTATTACTTGAACAAGACAGGATGTATAAAAGATATTTATATTCAAGTATTCAATGCAGTCAAATTTTTAGCTGATTCTCACTTAAGTGCAGCATTACTACTGACAATGTTTTGTTTCGGTATGCCGATTGATACCAGGCAAGGAATTTTCGTAAAATCGTCAGTTTCTGATGAATATTCCTGTTTGTTTTCACAGAGAAAAGATCTAAATCATCACTGATCGGCATTTCAGTCTAAGTTGATCACCCTTGCGTCGTATTTTAGAAACAAAAACCATCCACTGTGTCAATGCACTGTTCCTATCTACTACACCCAGGAATACCTGGCAGTGTCTAGGAATGAAAAATTTATTACCACGATGATATCACAAACTATTTTCGCTATATTTCACCTCCATATTAAAGTATCAAGGTGCCTGTACACCAAACTACAACTCGCAGAAATACTGTTGACTGAACTAACCAAAAGTCAGGTTTATTTGCCTGTTTATGAAATGAGGGACCAATTTCACATTGAGTAAACCAAATTTATGCTATCCTTTTCAAAAAAAGTGAATATATCAATCCAAAATTTCCGAATGAATACGAAATCACGAGAGAAATAGCTTTTTTCCATAGTAAACAATGCATTTTAGGATATTGTTGGTCCTCCAGTCTCTCCCAACTGTCAAAACTGCTCGTGACCTATAGGTTTGTTCGTTGTATATACATGCATGCACTACACTAACCCGACTGACTCTCAATTCTCAGTGCAGCTGAGGGTAGAGTAGTCACAGATAACAAAATTAGAGTCTTTAAGTTGTGCACTAATTTTAAATAGATTCCTCTCATCAAATAAAACACTTTTTTCATTCGCCATTTTTCAAGATTCGGCTCTGGTGAAAAGTTATAAGCATTTAAATATTTATCAATTTGCTAATACACTCCTGCACTTTGCACTTTGTTTGCAAGTTCAACCACTCAAGGTAAATTGTATTGCAGAATAATCAATCCATTGCTTGAAATTCAAAGAAATATGATTGGGAAAGCTCATTTACTCACTCAATTCCTATGATTTCATAATTTTTGCTGTATTATTGTGGAAAAAATATTTCACTACACTTGACCACTGAAACACTAATTTTCCACTTGAAATTCGTGCAATATCCAGTTGTTTCCATCATGAGATTCTACACAATTTCAATCCTACCCATTCTTATATTGAAAATTCCATAATTATTCTTATTTTCATCAAATTTATAAATGAATTATAAGAAATCATCCAAATAACCTTAAAACACTAATTGAACTCTAGAATTCTATGGAACGTTTGGTTCATAGATATGGACTATGTCTGTGGTCTGGTCACGAAATAGCATAGACCTAATATTTAGTCTATGCGAAATAGATAAATATTTCTGTGTATTCTATGTTCCGGGTAAACGTGAGTCTTTACTAGCTCAGGGGCGGATCCACAAAACTAAGGAAATTTCTTGTGTTTTATCAGATTTTATAACATTCAACGTTGAATATCTCGAAAACGGTTCGTTTGAGGAGAAATAATTAGGAATAATTGAGTATTCTAAAATGATTGAGGAATCTTATAATGACTTGGAGTAAACTATATATGCAGTATTCATGCTAATTTCTTATAGTTTTATGAATCGCGGAATCCATTACCAAAAAACCGTTTGGGGTTAGATGATATTGATTCATGTAGAAAACAAGTCATAATCATAGAGAACTTCACACCAAAATGCATTTCATTCGAAGACACCATGTCAGAGCTACAAAAGAAAGACTGATTTTTTTTGAAACATTCGGATTCTTTTCACGGGGGCCGAACCTAGAAAAATGGTAAATGAAGAAAGTGTTCCATTTGATGAGAGGAATCTAGGGTTAAAATTAATGTACAACTTGAAAACTCACCCTGCATATAATTTTATGTAAATCTAAGATGACAGAATGGCGTTGATTCATTCCACGGAAATAGTGAATGTATTTCTGAAAATAAAGATAATATCGAATTGAAATCCAGTACTTGATTGAAAAATGACAGTTTGAAGGTCCATACAGAATTTTGTGAGTATAATATGATTAGAAGGTCACCAAATCTCCAGATCAGGTGGTAAAGGTGCGTTTGTCGGGCATCCTTGTTATGGCGCAAACTCGTTCAAAATTTCGTGATGATTAGGCCCTTAAAAAAAATGAAATTTTCCAATAGTTTCAATGGATGACCGGCTTGGCACCGGATTTGCACATGCGTGCAGAAGTTGACGCCTTCGTGTCATTGCCTTTCTAGAATTTTTTGGAGGTTGAATTTTCAAATTGATTGAGTTGAGTTGTCTTTGAAACGGATAGACGTCTGGACAGATTCAATTTTGAGATCGAATTCTTCATTAGTCTGTCCAACCTAGTCGTCTGAGACAATTTTTCGTCAAATATTAGAACTTAACAAAGTTTTGGATAAAACGTTAGCAAGTCGTTCCCCAGTAAATACCCGCAAAACACAAACATAACTTGCAAATCAAACAGCGATCTTCCAGATTATTGTATTGTCTTGAGAAGTGTTTAATTCGAGATCTTGTATTCAGTATTCCGAGAAGAATCGAACGAACTTCCAGAAACGATAACAAAACCTAAGAAAATGCTGGTGGTTCTCGGAAGATTGAGACTAAACAAACTGGCAGTATGTGGAGAACAAAGGAAACGAGTGTTACTTGTTCACCATATTTACATAACCCACAATAAATCGATCGTTTTGTGGGATTTTTCATAACGCTCTCAACTAATGATCAATTTTAAATTTTTCCGTTCATTCCGCTATATTTGTTCCAAGTTATCATCCTTTTATTGCTGTTATCGTATTCTTAATTTCTCGAACAAGTTGAACGTTCAATTATAGAGAGAATTGCTGTACTAATGCCAGTTTTACATTTGCACATCCTGCTTTTGCATCTTATACTAGTTTCTTTTTATACATTGTTATATTGGGTGTTCCAGCATAAATTTGACAAATATAATAAGCCGTGTAGATGAGATTGAAAAAGACGTTTTGGCCTTATGCCGTATATCACGTTTTCGAAGCATAAGCTAGATACAGGGTGTTCAATGTTAACTTTCAATATTCTGGTAACAGTCTGTGATGAATTATACGTGACCTTTGAAATGACGGTTTTTGGTCACATCTCTGTATTTTCTGGTGGCCAATTCAACTGTGGTGAAGAATTCAGGAAAGAAGATTTCAAAATGTAAGAAAACCTGCCAAGTTGGAATTTTTTAGTTTCGATTACCAAATTGGATAGCATTATCTCGATGTTATAGACTTTCTAAGAATTTCATATTTCTATCCAGGTTATTCTGGAGGTCCTTCAGCACGATTTTGGCATCCAGTTTTTTAAATGAAAATTATTCGAGTACTCCGAGCGGAATCTTTGGGAGGCTATAACATGAAAACCAATGGATATTTTTTTATTCTGTTTTTACACCACCCCTCAGAATGGGGGAAAGTTCAACTTAGAAAGATTCCAGCAATTTTGGGTGAATTTTTCTTCACTGTAGACATCTACGAAAAAGTTCAGATGTGACTAAAATCCGTTATTTCAATGGTCCCGTATAACTCCCAACAGTTATCAGAATATTGCTCTAAGTTGACAGTGAACGAGGTATATGACATAAGACAAAAATGACTTTCCCAATGTCATCTATACACGGCTATACATGTTTGCCCAGTTCATAGTGAAAACACCTGTTTTTTGTATCGATAACCTGAAAATTTCACATAAATATTCTCTATATTTTGGTTTATTCTATTTCAAATAATTAACCCAAGTTTTTTTGAAAGCTTCTCGAAGAAAAATCAATGGAATTTAACTTGGCTCCGATATTTCAAATATCGATTCAGGGATATTTTGGGAGGAATATGCATCCTTTTTTCGGGTTTTTTGATGGTTTCGCTCCAGATATCCATTTGGGGTTTTTCCTGAATTTGGGTTATTACTGCAAATGCAAATTTGAACATTATTATTATGGGTTTGATTCATCATTTTCCCGAATTACCTTCAGAAAGTATTCAAAATCAGGTTTCAAAATTGGGGTTTGGGATTTGTCATGCATGCACGAAGTGACAACGTTTTAGTAGAATTGCTTTTTATGCTATAGAATAACGAAATGTTTATTCCTATTCTGTGGTACACACGTGTTCTTTGTCAATATAACCAAACAATTTCCGTTTGCGATTTGTCAGTTATATGACAGTATGACAGACTGTGCTCTTCTTTTTCTATTCCTTGGTCGTTGTCTTCTACTCTAACCAGATCGAAGTAGCTATCTCTGTTTTCCAAAGCAAAGTAACACATTTGGCGTCCTTTTCTTTCCGAGAAAGCTGAATTCGACGTTGCCATATCGCGCACTCATGACAAATCCTTTTAAATGCAAATCCCCATTTTTATTTTTCAGTTTTAGGTGATCGAACATTTTTTTAAAAATATAATATTGAAATTATATGTTTGAAATGTGATGTTCTGAAGGTTTTTCATGAAAATAACTGCATTTTCGTTTAAACGAAAAACGCCCATTGAGAATTGAATACAAATAATCATTTTCAGAAGTCACTCTCATCGAAATTTCAAGCTTTTCAACCGGATTACTTCAAGGTAGAGGATTTAATTTCGAATTAACGATTATACTCCCGAACGTTCATGTATAATTTTATTAAAATACAAATATTTTTATCTCCGAACAAAGGAACTGTAATTTTGTAAGTAAAATGAAAATTGTGGAATGTTTTCGGAATAATACAACTTTCACTAGATATACTAGTGGATTGTTTATCTTTTGAGGATAGCTCATTCATGATTCTTTTCAATTTTCAGATGGAATTAGAGTCTTTCGATACTTCATTTGATTATGGTTTAGAAGAAGAGGATTTTTATGAACCAATAAAGAAGCGGCGAGTAACTTTCAACCCGAAGACATATATAAAGGTAAGTAAAAATTAGAATGTCTCATAGATCTTGAAACATCGCCTAACCACCTAACCGTTGGTGCCAAGAAACGACTTAGAGAGTACTTCTTTGTGGAGCAGATTTGGAGCTCAATAACAAAGGCCCAGTTTTTGAATAGTCGAAATACACCCAATGATTCCCTCAGATATTTCCATTCGAAATTTTGATTTTTTCTAATAGTCACAAGAATATCGATTTTAAAATTTAAAACCTGTACTTGGCTGATAAACAACGGCGTCAAGGTTCAGGAAAAATTTGTGAGAATATCTACAATATCATCGGACGAATTCGATTCATCCATGAACAACACCTTCACAATCAAGTCCCAAATTACTCTACAAAATCGAGATTCTATGTGATTCTTTTCCTAAGTTATTTTTTTTACGGTCAACCTAGCATCCTATTGTGAACACAATATCTGCTGAAAGAAGTCAACTCAGACTCGAAAGTAGTGAAACATCTTGGGACCTTAATAAGTTCGTATTCATGAATGGGTGTAATACACCGTCAATATCCGTCATTTGAAATATTATAAGTATATATTCGATAGAGCTGAAATATGGTGCATTTTTATAAGACATAGACTTGAAGTTTCATGCCAAATTCCATCGAGATGTGACACTTTCCGAAGAAGGTTTTTTTTTTGAATTATGGAAATTTCTTAGGGCTCTAGGACTTTTCCTCCGAAAGTTATAGCACATAAGGACTGCCTCAAGGACTCAATAGACGACTTCGGCCCAAGTTGCCAACCCACTATTTTCTTCACAAATTTTCTATCACTGGAAAACAGGAATTTCAGGACAAATTCGATATGATAGGGTTCGCGTTTTTTTAAATATCCGTTAGAGATGCCTCGGCTCTTCAAACAAGATAATTCCTTCCAAAAATAGAGTTTTTGTTAAGATCATATCTGATTGGCTGAAATTTAGGTTGGGATTCCTGATTATTTCATGTTCATAGTGTCAAATTTATATAGGATATGTTCCGCAAATCAACTTGGTTCGGTTGCCGGTTTTTCCATTCCGTAAATATGAAATATTCGGTTGGTTCCTGAAAAAAAGGTAAATTACGGAATTTGATTGATGAAAAAATGTTTTTTCCGTCACCAGAACGACTGTCAATGTTCTATGGTAACATATCCATAGCATAGAAAAATCTTTATTTACTTTATGATCCATAGAACATAGAAGAGACGACAATCAACAATGGAAAAATTACTTGGTACGGTCTATGGATCATAAGGTAAATGAAGATTGTTCTATGCTAAACAAACATTGATTGTCGTTCTTGTGCATAGACTTGAGATGTCTATGTTCCGGGTACAGAAAGATTGCATTTCCATCAATCAAATTCCGTTATAAACTTTTTTCCCAGGAACCAACCGAATATTTCATATTGGCAGAACAGAAAACCGGCAACCGAAATAACCAAGTTGATTTGCGGAACATATCCTTTATAAACTTGACACTATTAACATGAAATCAGGAATCCCAACTTAAATTACAGCCAATCGGAGATGATCTTAACAAAAACCTATATTTGGAAGGAATTATCTTGTTTGATGAGCCGAGGCATCTTTTACGGATATTTATGAATAACGCGAACCTTATCATGACGAATTTGTCCTGAAATTCCCGTTTCCCAGTGATAGTAAATTTGTGAAGAAAATTGTGGGTTGGCAACTTGGGCCGAAGTCGTCTATTGAATCAGAAAAAATTTTCTCCATCAGTTTCCTACTCAAAACTCAAAAATTACACACATTCAACAAAATTACCACGCTTCCCTTCCCTAGAACAAGCTCTTAAAAATTATGTATAAAATGTTCAATTCCTCAATTGAAATCGTCGATAAAATGATTCATCGTAATTTCGCTATCTTCAAAGCAGGCGCTGTATCCTCCTCGGCAAATAATACTCCAACTAAACAGCTGTTTAAATAAATTCTCCTCCATATCTGCTCAATATAATCGACGTGAAAAAAAAACATCTAAAGAACATTCAATTTCGGCCTAATGAACGTAATGGATCGAGCGGTTCTTGGAACGTTCAGAACGCTCCAGCCTCATTGAAATCTGGAACCGGACCGGTTAAAAATAAACACCCCATATCTTTAGGCTAATGCACGATCTAGAAGCTAAATGGAGCGAAGACTGATTGATTGGTTGTTTTTTGGACGTTTTATCCAGTTTTTTCGTTTTTTTTTTGGCCGCGGTGTTTTCGTCTTCAAAGGGCACACCTTATTTGCTTCTTGTAGTTTCATTGTGTGTGGTGTCTAAAAGGTAATTTGTTTTTACGGGTTGTCTCTTTTGTTTTGGACAGGGTCTTTAAAAATGTTTGTATTTTCGCAGTCGTGTTTGTAAAAGTCTTATATCGCTGCTTCAAATGTAAGAGGCGTTTAGGGCAAAATGAGTTTATATCTACGGAATCATTGGGCGGATTTTACCCATTCACGAATTCGATCTTCGTAATTAAGCCCCAAACCTAATCTACGAATATCGAGTTTCTAAGTTGTTCCTCCGGCCGTTAGGCCGATCTTGAACACTTATAACTTCCGGAAGAAACGTCCTAAAAACTGGACATTTGTAGAGTAGGTTTGGACCTTAATTACGAAGGCCGAATTCGTGAATGGGTAAAATCGACCCAATGATTCCGTAGATATACACATTCAAAATTCTATTTTCCCTATACTTCCGAAAAACACAGATCAGATCGAATTGAAATCGAATAATTTATCGAAAAATGACAGTTCGAAGGTTTATACAGAACAGACGACTTCGGCCCAAGTTGCCAACCCACAATTTTCTTCACAAATTTACTATCACTGGGGAACGGGAAGTACAGGACAAATTCGACATGATAAGGTTCGCGTTATTTATAAATATCCGTAAAAGATGCCATGGCTCCCCAAACAAGATAATTCCTTCCAAATATAGGTTTTTGTTAGGCTGAAATTTAAGTTGGGATTCCTGATTTCATGTTAATAGTGTCAAATTTATATAGGATATGTTCCGAAAATCAACTTGGTTATTTCGGTTGCCAGTTTTCCGTTCCGTAAATATGAAATATTCGGTTGGTCCCTGAAAAAAGGTTAATTACGGAATTGGATTGATGAAAAAACGTTCTTTCTGTCACCAGAACGACAGTCAATGTTCTATGGTAACATATCCAAAGCATAGAACAATTTTTTTTACTTTATGATCCATAGAACATAGAAGAGACAACAATCAACAATGGAAAAATTACTAGGTATGGTCTATGGATCATAAGGTGAATAAATATTGATCTATGCTATCATTGATTGTCGTGGTGCATACACTTAAAATGTTTATGTTCTGGTGACAGAAAGATTGCTTTTTCATCAATCAAATTTCGTAATGAACCTTTTTTTCAGGAGCCAACCGAATATTTACAGAACGGAAGACCGGCAATTGAAATAACGAAGTTGATTTGTGGATCTTATCTTTTATAAACTTGACACTATTAACATGAAATCAGGAATCCCAACTTAAATTTCAGCAAATCAGAGATGATCTTAACAAAAACCTATATTTCGAAGGAACTATCTTGTTTGAGGAGCCGAGGCATCTTTTACGGATATTTATAAATAACGCGAACCTTATCATGTCGAATTTGTCCTGGAATTCCCGTTCCCTAGTGATAGTAAATTCGTGAAGAAAATTGTGGGTAGGCAACTTGGGCTGAAGTCGTCTATTGAATGAGGATAATATGATTAGAAGATCACAGAATATTGAATTTTTGAAAAACAATTCCTATTTTTTTTTTCAAATTGTTCTAATGGCACGATCATCACGAAATTTTGCACAAAGTTGTCCATGAGCATTTCTAAACTAGTTCCTGAGTTTCATCATGATTGAATCAGTATTTTTTGAGTTTTTCCGAAACAAACAACGGCATCGAGAAAAAAAACACAAAATTTGACATATTTTTTCACAATATTTCCGAAAATATTGACCGCATCGAAATGAAATTTAGTACACTGCTGTGGAATATGAAGCTTTACGTTGGAGCGATTGGAATATGATGAAAAGCTGGAAAAACAATTTTTTCCGAGAAAATTTTGAAATAATTTTTTTTTTATTTACTGATAGCACTATCTCAACAGAATTCTGCGAGAGATTGCGTGTTATTATGATTCAACTAACAGCCAAGTTTCAATTGAAGCGCTCAAGTAGTTCCTGAAATATTAGGATATAACCTCAACATTTCAAATGGTTATAACTCCGAAACCATTTGGCCGATTTTGCGCGTTAACGAACAAAACCGTCGCATTTTGAAATGCAACCTACAGTGAAATTTTCAGTGAGTCCAATCTAGTCGTTTGAGACCATTTTCGGCTCAAAATTCGAAAATAACAGACATTTTAACAGAACTATAGCACGCTGTTTCCGTAGAACATGCGCGCAAAAATGGTAAATTATCCAAGTGTTTTATTTGATGAGAGGAATCTATGGTTAAAATCAATGTAAAACTTAGAGATTCACCCTGTATAGACATACTTCTGTGAAAAACAAGTCTTCAAAGGTCCAAGTCTGCAGCAAGTCGTCGCTCAAATACACACAGTTGGGGTATGAGCTGTAATAATTAGAACTAATCAGTGCAGTCAGCCGAGTGGTTAATTTGGCACCGGAAGATGAGGGCAGATATGTGACGTCACTTACTCAAGGCAGGAAGTCCGCTCATTTGAACAAGACGAGAGGTGTGAGGGAAAGCGACTTCCCCATGGGGTGCACCTTCGGATTGATAACGTTTCTAAGGATTCCCCGGTCTGGAGTGACCGTTATGAAGAATCACTTCAAGAATATATATATATATATATACTTCAAGAATATACAGGGTGTTTCTTGAATGGTTTCAATAATTCCAGGTAGTGATTCCGGAAGAAATGTTACAGTGCTGGCCGATCTTGAAGATTTTCAATAGAAAACATCTTATGCCCTTACTTCTATTTCCCCTTATTCCAACAGAGAAGTTTGGTATTGGCTCAGTAATAATATTATTTATCGTCATGCACATCGGATCAGGTTATTCTGGAAAGTAACAAGTATCGAGATTCTCTCTGCGGTTTTATCCAAGTTAAGTTGACCTGAAGATCAGTAACAACTGTGAAACAGCTGTAGTCATTCTCCTTGGATCCGCTTCTTTGGAGTAGATGTTTGGGTTGATTGGATGATTAGCTCTGATCAAGGGGGAATATTTGTTGATTTATAGACAGATATTTGTCCTTGTGATTATGTTAATTATCATATCTTTATTTCCTACTGCAGACTTTTACATGTACACTTCAAACAAAACCCGCAGAGAAATTACGTAAAAAAATTGCTACATATTGATATGGAAACATTCATTCAGCGAATAAGGCTCTTGTTTTTACAAATATTTTCTTATGCTTATGCTTACCCTATAGGATCTTCACACCTTCAACTGTCGTGGTAGATATTTGAATAATTTCCTGCGCATAATGTTTTTCCGTCAAACTCAGACGGTGGATATTGAAGATCCCTGGATATCACGGGGTATCTGTTCAACCAATATGATTGGTTGGAATTCCGTGTATTCGTCGTGACAGTTGGAGGGATAATAGGGCGTTGCTGTCAGATTTCACATCAAGATTCAGAACTTAAGGTTGATTCTCATTATACGTCCCGTAACCTTTCAGTATTGAGTAAAAAAATTTTTCGGATTTTTTTTTGGAAACTAGGTATTCATCATAGTTGGAAAACTCCTGCTCATACCTTGAACTTTATATTTTACAGCAGTATACCAAATTAAAAAAATTTCAAACTGTTTTTAAAAATAGTTTAATATTTTGCGATCTTCTTATCATATGATCCTCATGATATTCTGTATGCATCTAATCAGGGACCCTATTCTTGAATGTGATGGTATGAACGTTCTCTGTCCTTCCATCAAAACTGCACCGCGTTTCCTTGACAACAGCGTCGACACGCCTATTTTCTCCCATCCCCGATTCAAGAATAGTGACCCTGTATTTTTGGGAATATTGGAAAAATAAAATTTTGAAGGTTATATCTGCGGAATCAATAGGTGGATTTCACCCATTCATGAATTCAACCTTTGTAATTAAGCTACAAACCCACTCTACAAATATCGAATCTCTGAGTTGTTCCTTTCCGAAGTTATTGTGTTCACGATAGGCGTTTCTGTTTGGTTTCAACCTGAAATAATTTTTTTTAGACCGCAGGCGTACTGATCTCAGTCCTCTTGACTAGTATTTTCTGTGAGGATTTCTGAAATTAGAAGATTTTCGAGAGCAAGTCGACTAAACTAATGCAATGGGAGACTTCGGTCCAAGTTGAGAATTCAAAAATTTTTGAATTTTTGCACCACTACTAACGAAAGTTTCAGTATCTTAAAAACAAGCAATAGACGACTTTGGCCCAAGTTGCTAACTCACAATTTTCTTCACAAATTTACTATCACTGGGAAACGGGAATTTCAGGACAAATTCGACATGATAAGGTTCTCGTTATTCATAAATATCCGTAAAAGATGCCTCGGCTCCTCAAACAAGATAATTCCTTCCAAATATAGGTTTTTGTTATGCTGAAATATGCTGATTTCATGTTAATAGTGTCAAGTTTGTAAAGGATATGTTCCGCAAATCAACTTGGTTATTTCGGTTGCCGGTTTTCCGTTCTGTAAATATGAAATATTCGGTTGGTTCCTGAAAAAAAGATTAATTACGGAATTTGATTGATGAAAAAAGCAATCTTTCTGTCACGAGAACATAGAAATATTAAGTCTGAGCACCAGAACGACAATCAATGTTTTATGGTAACATATCCAAGGCATAGAGCAATCTATATTTACCTTATGATCCATAGATCATACCTAGTAATTTTGCCATTGTTGATTGTTGTCTCTTGTATATCCAATGGAACATAAAGTAAATAAAGATTGTTCTATGCTATGGATATGTTATCATAGAACATTGACTGTCGTTCTGGTGACAGAAAGAACGTTTTTTCATCAATTGAATTTCGTAACGAACCTTTTTTTCAGGAGCCAACTGAATAATTACAGAACGGAAGACCGGCAATCGAAATAACCAAGTTGATTTGCGGATCTTATCCTTTATAAACTTGACACTATTAACAAGAAATCAGGAATCCCAACTTAAATTTCAACCAATCAGAGATGATCTTGATAAAACCCTATATTTGGAAGGAATTGTCTTGTTTGAGGAGCCGAGGCATATTTTACGGATATTTATGAATAACGCGAACCTTATCATGTCGAATTTGAACTAAAATTCCCGTTCCTCAGTGATTGTAA
The DNA here is from genome assembly GCA_958510865.1 of Myrrha octodecimguttata. Classification (NCBI taxonomy): domain Eukaryota; kingdom Metazoa; phylum Arthropoda; class Insecta; order Coleoptera; family Coccinellidae; genus Myrrha; species Myrrha octodecimguttata. The sequence continues at coordinate 25,749,198 of OY294059.1, forward strand.
ATTTGTGAAGAAAATTGTGGGTTGGCAACTTGGGCCAAAGTCGTCTATTGGATCTAGTTACATATCGATTTTTGTATAGATCATGTCTGATTGGCTGAAAGCTGTGTTGGAGCTCTGAATCCACATCAATAATATCAATGTACTTTATATAGGATATGTTCTGTTGATAAACTTGGTTTTTACGGTTGCTAGTTTTCCGTTCCGTATACATGAAATGTTCGGTTGGTGCCTGAAAAAAAGGTGAACCGAAGTCTCCCATTCAAATCTAGTACGACTGGGTTGAAAATATCGGCACGAAGGTTAATCCAAAAATTTCGTGAGCACCCTAAATGATTAGAACATGGCAAAATCTATTTATATCGAAGTCACATCTGACTATACGGATCCTCGTATCAAAGCGGATGAGTAAGTATAGTACTCCAGGAATTTCCGTTTTCTTGTCGTTTCCACTCGTGCGAAACGTTTGTTTTCCATGTCAGCACCTCCCAATTAGTTTCGGAAATGATGACGCCAAGTGTTTCATTAGCGAGGACGGTTTCGCTCAGTTTCGAGCAGGGATGGAAATAGATTCTTTATATGTTTTTCTCGCAAGAAATATACTCTTGACTCGTTAGAGAATAGGGGAGGTTTATGGGGAGTAATTTGACGAGGTTTCTTTTTTTTTGCTGTTTTTCCAAGGCGGCATCTTTTCGGTTATATATATTCTTTCGAGATGAGCAGTACATTTTTTTTATATCAATCAATTTGTGTCATAACAGTATTAGCAGAGTAAATGTAAACGGGGTACCATACATTTTTACGTATGATACAAAAGCACAGATAAAAACCTCAGGAAAAACTCTGTCTCCCCGTATAAGTGTTTTTTATTGAAGGGCTTTTTTTTCATCGACAAAATTTCTTCTTTCCTATGCGATGCAGGTTGAAATCTTGGAATCATACCTGAAAACAAAAAAGAAGACGAAAAAAAAACTAATATGAACTAGTAAATGATTTAGTACTCGTTAAATTAATTTGAAGTTCGCAATCCATCTCAAAAAAGAATCAGACACCGAATGAATTGCCTCGAAACCATCGTCAAATTTATATATTGGACAACTATTAACTAAATGTTCTATTGTTTCCTCTTCTTCTCCGCACTCGCACCTTGGACTTTCGACCGAATTCCATTTGAAGAGGAAACTATTACAGCGACCATGACCGGATCTAAGTCGATTCAAAATGCACCAAATTTTCCTAGGAAGATTGAAACCATGAACTTTTTCTGAAGGATCGCTGATCAAACCTTTGTTGAAAACACTACACGAATTCCATTCCGAACGCCAAACTTCTTTGTCACTTTTATTGGTGTAAAGAAAATCGTTGATCCATAAAGGTTTACGAGATTTCAATCTAGCAATTTTAGAATCCGGAATATAAGACATGATTGGGAATAAATTTGGGAAGGAACGATATTTATCCCAAGACTTTGTCACTGCAACCTGTCTGCGAATATGGGGCGGTACAATATTTGAGAGAACTGGTAACCACTGTAAAGGTGTAGATCTTATGGTCCCACTAATCTTTTCGGTTACAATTGCACAAGTGCATAAAATTAACGGTAGTTTTGCAAGAAAGCGTGTTATCTAAAAATTGCATAACTTTATTTTTATATTTTGGAGAAAATATTAAAATAAACGATTGCAACACATTTCAATGTAAAATAATCTGATCATTTTCATGCAATACTTCAATTCATGCGAATATTTCACTGAAAATAATAATCATTATCTTCATTTCAAATCACTTCATGTTACAATACAATCACAAGGAGAAATTAAACAGTGCCAATCGCCAAAGATTTCAGTTATCTACACCATAATCTTTTAAAGTGTATAGTTCCATGTCAACCAAAATTTTGAATAGTTCATTTTTGAACAGTTTATGGTTTTGTATTTTCTGTATGTTAAGTGGTAAATTGTTATGGAATTTTATGCATCTATATTCCAATTGTTTCTGAGAAGTTGTTAATCTGCATTTTGGATACTTATATTCCTGTGTTCTTGTCTCATATCTGGTCTTAGTATACTTGTGTTTTTTGAAGAGTCCTATGTTTTTATGAAAAAATAGGAAGCATTTTGGGATATAGATGGCGTATATCGTTAGGATTGTGTTTTGCCGGAAAACTCCTCTGCATGTTTCGTTGAACTTTCTATTGTATATAATATTCTTACCGACCTTTTGTAGGGTATAGTTGGTAAGGGGTTACATTCCACTGCGACCTTAAGGTATATTGTGCCCCCTCGTCAGGGCTGTATTCCCATTGCGGTACCTACAGCTCGCCTTCCAGCTGTAGAGCTCTGATGAATTCTAATATATGTGAGGGCTTCAAGGAGGCTAAGTTCTCATTCCTCCTATAATGCTCCTATCCAAGATATTTCTTGCGCAGGCTCATAATGGCGAAGCATTCTGTGATCAGGTAAACAGAAGTTTCCTCCTCTTCCCCACAGAATCTGCACTCGTCAGTTTCTGATAATCCCATTCTCATCATGTGCTTCCTCAGGCGACAGTGTCCTGTGAGGAAACCAGTGAGGAGTCGTAACTTGTTCGTGAGATCCAAATGATTTTTGGACATAGCAATTTCAAAGTTCCGAATGAACTTTTCAGAGTGTTCCATTCCTGGAGAATTCCTTCAGAGTGCCCCTCTTTCATTTTCTTCCTTCTCCAAAAACTCTTTCTTATAGGTGCATTTGCCTATACCACAGAAAGGTTTTGGGCCAGTAGGAAGCGTTCGTGCTCCCTTTCTGGCTAGAGTGTTGGCCTCTTCATTTCCTCTGATTCCTGAGTGCCCAGGAACCCAGACTAAGGAGACCTTGTTATTCTTGCCTACTTCATTGAGTTTCCTTCGGTACTCCCATATCATATTTGAGTCGATGACACAAGAGTCCAGTGCTTTAATAGCAGCCTGACTATCAGAATGGATCACAATGTCACACCCTTGATAGTTTCTTTCTAGGTTTATGTCTATGCATTTTTCGATTGCAAGTATTTCTGTCATTTTCATAAGGATACTTATGGAGTTTTCAATATGAGATTGGGCGTTATTTATGTAAACATTGATTACTACAACTAATTCAAAAATGTTACGAAATAGAAAACCGAAGAAAAGTCGAATTGACCAATGAACCATGTTCTGGATATACATAAAAATGTTGGTTACCAGGAATAAAATGTAGCAAATTTAGGGCCGGTATTATAAAACTTAACTGAAAGTTATCTTTAACTTTAACTGACAGTTAAACTTCTGCTCAAAAATGTCGGAATAATTAAAGTCTCATTTCTATCATAGACAAGAAATACTGTGATGATTTCTATGAAAAGGAGGAGGAATAATTTAAGATTCTGTAATAAATCTAACCACCAATTTCTGGGTTGTAAAAGCTGGAATTTGGAAAAATACCCCCTTTCAAAATATGATAGGAATGAACAAATCATTTATTGACAAATATTCGCACTATGTATCAGGGAGCTTAATGGATTGTGGCTTCTATAAAAATAGAATTACTGATTTGAGGGAGAGTTGCAATGATCAATTTTGAATTCTTATACTTTTTGCCATATGCAAGGGATGTTTGGGTATTTATTCGGTAACCTAACTAAAAAAACTACTTCCACTAATGAATATATTGGAAATGAAAGCCTAAAAGGAAAAACTTTGGCAATAATGAGATACATTCAATTCAGGAATTATTGAACAATTACAATAAAATTTGTCCAAATCCAATTAGGTACAGAATTTTGTTTACCAATACTTCACCCTTCATCAACGGTCAAGTACTTACAAATGACACTGGAAGTGGTAATAATCTCAACACCAAATTTGCAAAAATTGTAATTCAATTAAAAAATATGGTAATGTTTTTTGTGGCTCCGGGTTATCAAGCCCTGATATCTAGAATTTGTACACGGCTACCAGTTTGGCCATTATTATGAGAAAAGTATCCATTGCAATTGTGATGATTTCCTTTCATCTCGAAAGTTAAATAATGTGTATAAATTATTATGCTTCATTACGCCTTCACAACTTTTATCTGTTATATTAGGCACCGAAAAGAATAAATGCCAATGATTTTTTTTTTCATTCAAATCTTATAATAGTTGAACAGAAAGAGTAACTGATATTTTCATTACAATAATATGCCATGATGAACTCTCGAGATTGGTTTCTTACTCAAGTGAGGTTTATAGCAGGCATTTTGATGTAAATAGATAATTAGTATGCAATTTTCCATGGAACGTTTCTGATAATACAGTCAGTATAGTTGATTTGTGAAAACCTCTAAAATATCCAGCAACTATCAAGAAAGAACAAAATGCATAAACTCTGCGTGTAGCAATACATTTGCATCACTATGAATATGTATTCCATTACAGGCGTACAGTGTCCAGATAAGCGAAATCGGTTTTTGAATTCCGTTTCTTCCCATAAGTTCAAATGGTTCAGCCGATTTCCAAATATCCTTTCTCAACAAGGATATTCAACAATTTTCATGGCATCATCGTCATAGTCACTTAAAAGTTCTTCAATGATGTGAATATCTCTCAACGAGGATATTCCCGTCATCTTCGTCATCGTGAATTAAAAGTCTTTTAAAAATGAAGTGAATATATCTTGCTAACATGTTTCCGAAAATATCATAACAACAAACAAATCGAGGTTATATTCCCCTATGTCAGCCGAAAAGACAAAGAATCTGTGGAAAAAAACGATTTAACTTTAACTATAATTGATACCCAAACCACCAGATAAAGATGACCTTGCAAATCTAACTTTAACTGGAAATTACTGCTTAATTTTCAGTTAAAGTTAAAGATAACTTTCAGTTAAGTTTTATAATACCGGCGGAATAATTTGATGAACTCTTCTACTGGCAACTTAAAGGGGTTGCTGGTGTCTGCTATGCCGGTATTTCAGTCTAAGATTTTTCCTTAAAATTAAATATTTTAGAGAACCGTACACATTTCATTGAAGACCATTTTACGCGCTTTTTCTAGGGAACAGTGCGTTATCATTTCGTCACGATGTCTGTACTTATCGAATTTCGAGCCGAAAATGGTCTTAAACGATTGGGTTGAACTCCCTGAAGAAGAATCCGTGGTCAAATTTAATTCTGTCCGTCCGTTCATATTTCATCGAAATTTCCAATGTGAAAAAGCGCGTTAAAGCTGCTGACTTCACGTCAGTGATTTTCTAGGTTTTTGCCTTGCAATTCGATGAAATATTGAGAAGTGTCAATGGCTTCGATCCAGATTATCTCTACCATTGTTGGTAATACCAGTTTTCAAGGCTCGAACAAAGTAACGAAGAATTAATATAATACGTCAAGTGCGAGGTGTAGAAAAGTGAAAAAGCATATTAGTAAAACTTGAACGGAGTGCATTCATAATAATCTTACGGGTCTGAAATATCAACGACCCACGGGCCCGCCTCTCACCCGTGTCTTACCGACCGAGCACAGTCTGTTCTTTATGCGCGATGGTGCGCGTATCGCGCCCGATGAATAAATTGTTTCTTTATTTATATTCGAAATGTGTCGCAACTCACGACAACTCACCTACCGTATTCCACAAATAACGCCTGGACACGGCCTTTTGTGGTGATTCCAGGGGACGAACGAAGGTTTCTTTCATAGAATCACCCTGGCTTACAGGTTATGGGCCGGTTTAGAAGTTGGTTACAACGGGAGAAAAATCTGTGGATGCACCGACGTTAGTTAAGGAGTTCTTTCGGTTTCGTTAAAATTCGATTAGGTTTGCAGTCCAAATATCTCGTTCAAGTTCGTAAATGGTTGGAATCGGTTGGATAGTTTCGGAGTTTGGTCCATTTGAAAATTTGAGGTTAATTCCTCGATATCTCATTGAATCGATCAAATTGAAACTTTGTGGAAAGTTTTGGAATACCAACGCGCAACCTAGAGCCGAATTTCGTGTGGATCCAGTCGTTAGGAAATGAAAAAAAATTTTATTCGGAAATTTTAGAAATTTTTGAAGAAATTTTTTTTTTCCTCTGATTAAATTTCAATGGAATCTGACACAAACCTCAGAGTCAGTATTTAATAACAATGTTCCAAATTTCAATTCGATCTGATATTCACTTTCGGAGATATATGGAAAAAAATGTGCCGAATTTCGTTTTTATTTGGAATTTTAACGATATTTCTGCAATATCTCAAGGAATACAAATGCAATCAGATTCGTAATCAGCTGCAGATAACCAACACGCAACTAGTTGCAAAATTTCGTGTTGATCTAATTGTTAGAATTTGAACAAAAGCGTAAAAGCTCCTTTCCTCTCGTCAGTACTTTTCTAGATTTTTTCATCTACCTATCATATGTAATTATGTATAAACCTTCAAGCTGTCATTTTTCGATGAATTACTCGATTTCAATTCTATCTAATCTGTATTTTTGGAAATATTGTGAAATTAAAATTTTGATTGGAATCATTGGGTGGATTCTACCCATTCAAGAATTCAGCCTTCGTAATTAAGGTCCACACCCACCCGACGTGTATCTAGTTTCTGAGTTGTTTTCTGGAAGTTATTGCGTTTACGATCAGCCGTTAGGTCATTGCTTTTCAAGTTTTAGTTCTTCTGAAGAAAAACAACAATTCCGAGGAAAAAACTACGAAATTTGACATATTTTCTCCCAATATCTACAAGTCTGGAAGCCGTTTGGCCGATTTCGCCAATTAAAGCACCTAACCGTAGCATTTGGAAATGCAACCTACCCTGAAAGTTTCTGGTGGATAGGATTCTCATTCTGTCTGTTATCGTGCATACGGACGGCCGGTCGGACGGAATCGATTTTGACACCGGATCCGTCATCGGTGAGTTCAACCTAGTCGTTTAAGATCATTTTCGGCTCAAAATTCGAAAATTTGGACAAAATGATAGCAAATATTTATGTCGCCGGGAAATTTGTGCAAAAATATCCCAATCAACTCATTAGAACTTACAATTGAAAACAAGACAGTTTTTGAAGTAGAAGTACTAAATTTTGCGTAAATTCTCAAAAACCTTTGAATACATTCCAATCGTTGCCACTACCTGGTAGGTGCACCATTGTTGCTTCAGCAAACATGCTGAAGAACAGATGTTGAATATTCATAGGCGGCGTTGTATGTAGAGAGGGGGGTCTAGATGAAGATTGCACTATTCGATTCCAGTGATACAAGGATTAAAATTTCCTTGTCCTAAGGCAATATAATTTTTACTCAAATGTCTGTATTGTGTCAATTCTGGAAAAAAAATTTTCGAGACAAAAAATAGTTTTTTATACGTGAATTTCTCTCGTGAAGTAATTTTCGTCACATTAGTATTCAACGACGAAAACGGTGGTGTGGCTTAGCAGAAATAATATTCTATATAAAGAAGTTGAATTTTCTATAATGTCCAAAAAATCTTACAATGACTTATGATAGTTTGTTGTGTATCTGCTTAGTTTACAGAGTGTAACAGCCAAATGGAATAAATTCGATAACGAATAAATGAGGGCGTGTTGGGAAAAACGCTCGGACACGTCGCTTTGTAATTTTAAATGCGCATATTTTTCAAGAAAATAATATTATATAGGGTGTTCCATGTGACCGTGGCCAATACCAACTTTCTTATTTCAAATGCAACCCCCTGTATATTATTTATTTTTTGGATTCTTCAGAGAATTATAGACACAATTCATGCACAATGTCCAATACCTATCTTTAACTATTTCGGAAATATTATGTGTTTTCAGATTTAGTGCAAAAATCAACGTTTTAAATAAAAATTATTTTATTTCACAAATTCGGTACATTACACTTAAAACCTAATAAGTAATACTGATTATTTATTAATAATTAAAAAAAAAAAAACATGAATGTCAATGTAGGAAATGTTCAAAATGCTCGCCGCGAACGTCTTGGCAACATGCTAATCTGGTGTAGAATTGTCTTCTAACGTTACTCAACATTTCTGAAAACACTAAATATTTCCGAAAGCCAAATCTGAAGAAATGGTAAATGAAAAGAGTGATGATGAGAAAACTCTTTGTTTGAAATTCATGAATATAACCAAAAAAAACATCATTTACCCATTTGCAACCACAAATTTGACAGAGTTGAGTTGAAAAAAATTAACTGTTTATGAACGAACACATTTCAACTAACCACACCCTAACTGGTGTCCTCAGAAATCGATTACTCGCCAATATTACCTAGAACTTAACATTTTCAAATCAAAATAGTCTCAAGAACCTCTATAATCGTCTTCATAAAAACAACGTCAATACTAAATTATTAAATCATTCGCTTGGTGTTCCTTCAGTAACAAAATTCGAATTGTTAATTCATATTTCACTATCGCAGATATCGGTGACACTCTGACACGAATTCTACCAAGAGATAAACATCAGGGGGCGAACGATAAAACAATGACTAACTAATTGTCCTTAATAGGAGCTTAATAAGTTGTGGTTTACCATTAACGATAGTCGACCAAATTATTAATTAGAAGAATGCATATCATAAACAGAACAGACGTCAGAACAACAAAAATGGCTTGGGAATATATGCATGAAATGACCTAATCTTATTTCTTCGGCATTTTTATATCTCATTTCAGCGTTGCATTTTTTTTATGAGCATGTTCTAGGGGGCAGAGTACTGTCGTTTTGTCTTATGTCTGTTATTTTCGATTTTTTTCCGAAAAGCTTCTCAAACGACTAGGTTGGAAGATTTGGATGTCAAAATCAATTCTGTTATCGATTACCACGATAACTCGGAAACGGAAAGAGTTGAAGACTTGAAACTTTGCGATAATTTGTTGAGTATCAGATTGAGCCGATTGAGTTCGTTAATTCGGCCAAATTGGCCGAACGGTTTCTGAGTTACACTCAATTGAAATTTTGAGGTTATTTTCTCAAAATCCCAAGAACTTCTTATGCGATTGGATTGAAACTTATCATAGAAATCCAAGGCACAACTGTTGACAAAATTTTGTTGTGATAATATTGTTGGCAAATTAAAAAAATAATTTAAATTTCATTAGATTCCGATGAAATATGCACATACCTTGAGGTCAATATTTTTTTTATTAGTATGCCAATCTTTGGTCTGATCCGATATAATATTCTGGATATATTGGGAATAGAGCATGTCAAATTTTGTGGCTTCGTGTGATTAAAACCATTAAAACAATTTTTTTTGTCCACATACGCGCAAAACCTAACTTTTCGGCTTTTTTGAAATTTTTTATGGTGGCTTCAACACAGGTTATCATTTTTGAGTGCTTGTAGATGGGAAACAGGAGCGTTATCAGTTTGTTTCAATATATCTGAATTTTTCTATTTTGAGTCGAAAATTGTGTATCCGCTAAAAAACTATGAATACTATTAATATCAAGAATTCTAAGTATACTTTTCATTAGTTAGTTCATTGTCTCCATTAACTACAGTCCGGCACTTTTGTGTCAAAAGTGTAGCACTACGGATACCGTTCTGTGTGTTTAGCTGTAAACCACTCTGTTCGTTGCTAAAATGCTGTAATGAAGTGCAGTCACAGATTACGAGTGCAGTGCATAGAATGGGGTTATCTTCTGTGGTGGATAATGTGTAAACTCAAATCATGATCATAGACATCTATAGTTGTCTCTTGTCTCTGGTTCTTTTCTGTTATGCAGGTAGCAATAACTGGCTCGAAATTGTCTAGTTTTTCCCTACGTTTGTTTGCTTTATTTAAGCAGTAAGAATTTTCCTCCGTCACTACTTCGGGAAAACTTTTCGACAAATCAGCTCAATCACATAAGCATTTATATGAACTTAACCTCGAAATGATAGCTCAAACCAAGATGCATAGAATATATCAGGTGTCGACACTTTCTTACTATTGGCGTCTGAATTTGAGATTGCAGCGCCACGGTGGCCAGTTTTAGAACCTTACATACAGACATAGATTTTGTTTTCATAGTCGATTTTGTACTGTTTGTTAGTGTTTGGTTGGATAATTTTTTATTTCACGATTTATTCAAAGACTTTTTAGACTTTTATAGTTGACGAGAGTATTACTGGGGTTACATATTCCATTCTTATAAAGTAGGTATGTATCATCCTTCAATCTAATTGAGTGTAGCAACTCTAAAATTACGGGGATATCTCCAAGGTTAGACTGTATTTTAATTTTATTTATTGTCTTGAAAGTTGAAAAACAGATAGTATTTTAAAACATACTTTTTGGAATAGACAAATACTCATAACTTTACTATTTTTATAGGGAAGGACTAAATACTCAATATATTGTGAATAAAATGAATACATTCACATGAATTTAATGCTACTTGTACCGTAGGACTCATTCATTATGGGTTGACAAATAAATTTTCCAACACTTATATGATTGGTCTTGAAAAAGCTGTAATAAATAAGCCTTGTTCAACTTTGCTTTCATTGGCAGAAGCACTTTGAGCAAAGAGTATTCATCACCAGATATTTCCTTGTTGAGACTCTTTTTTTTTCTATAGTCAGTTCTATCACTAGAACATTTACGTTGTTCCTTAATGATCAGTTCAACAGGCAGATTTCTGGAAGGCATAGCATTCCTCTTAAATAATATAAATAATCTCTGCTTGGATTATGGGCCTGGAAAAAAGTGTCTTCATGAATGTGATCTAATATTTCATGAGCAATTCTTGCGCACCTCTATGAAAATGATCATCATCGGAAAAATGCAGGTAACAGACTCTCATAAATCTTGTTTGTTGTTTGTTATCGATTCTTCAGCACTTTCAGGTCCGACTTGTTTAAAGGAAGTTTCTTTCACCCTAACTCCAAATTTTTCACCGGGCTGTAGAAATCTATGGGAGTTTGCTTTTCCTCAGTAGAAGCTGTGAAATCACACGAACGCCAAGAAAAATGCATAAACTTTCTCATTTTCTTAACATTTCTTTTAACTTGTCAATGATAATGTCTGTACCTCGGGTTACTCGGATAGCCACCAGGGCGCCTATTCTTGAAACCGGGGAAGAGAACGATTGATCGAAAGGGGGCGTGTCTACTAGTTTTTCAGGGAAACTGTATTCTTGAAATGAATGAGTGCTTCACGGAGAGCGAGCGATGTTTCTCTTACGATTTGTGATGGAACGATACATAGAGGACGCTAATTATGTTTTGGGTATTTGACAATTTTGATCTGTTTGGCAATAAGTCTAAACAATCTCAATTAACTTTCACTACGAAATTTCTGTTTTCACTCGGAAATGGACATGGCGAGTGCAATTATGTGGGAAGTACTGAATGAAGATGTGGAAGATGCAGAACAACAATACCAAATAGGTGTCCATGTGCTTTCTAAATGGAACCCGTTTGATATATCTGATCCAAAATTCATCAAAATGTTTAGATTAACTAAAGCTCAATTCGGAACACGGTGATTCACTTCCAGTTTTTTTCATATGCCCCCTTGTATAATCTGAATTTAACCGACCTAGCAGCTCCTTCTTTTTATAGTTGATTGGAAGTGTTTTTTTTTTGGAATGATCCCTTTTTCAATTTTCCGGAATACGCTCCCAACTCTTATGACAACTGTATGATTTCAAATTTGAATTATGACAATATATCACAGAAACATAGTCTATGTCGATGTTTTATACATAAAGTTGGCTACATGAATGAAGTTGGCTTCATGTCCGTCGAAAATACTTGTGTTTGATTGGTTAGAACATTTGGCATGATTGTTTGTCTATGACCGCTCATTCGGACTGCTCCCCATCTTGACTGGGATGGTATAAACGTTCTCTATCGTTCCATCATAAATGCTTGCGTTTCCTTGCCAACGGCGTCGAAACGCCAATTTTTCCACGTTTGTTCTCTTCCCAGAATTCATGAATAGCACTTCTTGATGATCAAGAATACGAAATTGACGTTTTGACAAATGAGAGGAAGGTCGAACGGGAGATTGTGCCATAGAGAACGTTCTATACCATCGTATTTCAAGAATAAGGCCCCAGAGGGAGTAGCGCTTATCTTCATTCGCCAATACCCAGTAAAATTTTGGGTCCAAAACGCGGTACTAGAATTGTCAAATGTTGTCCTACTTTGCTCTGTGAACGATGATGGCGCTAAGGTCCCTTTGTCAAGTCGATACAGTTAATTCCAGTGAATAAAATGAACTTGCTATAATCTGATTGATCTGATAAAACTATTTGCCAAAAAATGAATCAGATATTTGAAATTATGGATTCTTACTAACATATAATAGGAGTTTCACAAATGTGGAACAATTCTTTAGGCTTCCTTTCCATGAACCAAATATTGAGATAATAAATACCGTTTGCAATAAACGGGTATTCAAAAATATCAAGTTTCAGACTTTTGTATTCAGCGACGAAGTAAACCTTTATATGTATTATCGCCATTCTGACTGAATGAAATTAATAATCATATTTTAAATTCGTCAAAATTAATTTATTTTCGTACATTCTTGAAAATGATGTATGGTCCAATTCGGAAAATCAGAAAGAAGTTCTGATTTGACTACTTTCTATATGACAAGTCGGTTACCTCCGTAAACATTTCAGATTTTATATGGAAGATTTTCCTATGCCGGCATCTATCGGCGAAAACTGAAGTAGGACAACAAAGCCGTATTTTGACAACATTTGAACCTCATTTCGGACATAGATGCATATAATATATCAGGTGTCGAACACTTTCCTACTATACCCACTAAAATTTTGGGTCCAAAACGCGGTCTTAGAATTGTCAAACCTTGGGCTACTTGGCTCTGTAAACGATGATGGCGCTTAAGTCGCTTTGGCAAGTGCATACATTTCATTCCGCTGAATAAAAATGAATTGAGCTGTAATCTGATGAAACTTTTTCCCAAAAAATGAATCAGATATTTGAAATAATGGATTCTCACTAATACATAAGAGGAGTTTAACAAATGTGGAACATCTACTCATTAATAATATGAAATATGTGTAAGGGAATAAGGAGCAATATGAGGTTTATTGTGAGAACACTTTCATGGATGGATACAAGAAGCCAAAACAACGGTGAAAACGAAACGGGAGATTGTTATTACTAATGGATTCTATTGGATAGTTTGGATCTCCTTCAAATTTTGTATGTACCTATTAATACATATTCAATTCAAAAGCTATGAATTATGTTAAATACCTACTTATGCAAATATTTGGAGGAAATGTTCATGTTTATTATTATTGAAATTGATATATGAATTTTCACTTTGCCGTTCATATTCATACGAATTTATCGGATGAATTTCAAACCAGACGAATTAATTGTAGTATCTATCGTTCCAAATGATTTCTAGTGGTATTTTTGGAAACACAACTCTGGAATACTTCCTTTCCATGAACTGAATATTGAGATAATACATACCTCTCGTAATAAGCAGGTTTTCAAAAATATCAAGTTTTAGACTTGTGTATTCAGAGACGAAGGAAATTTCCGCCATTCTGACTGAATGAAATGAATAATCATAATTTAAATTCGTCAAAATGAATTTATTATCGGAAATTCTTGAAAATAATGTATGGTCCAACTCAGAAAATCAGAAAGAAGTTCTGATTTGACTAGTTTCGATATGACAGGTCGGTAACTTCCGTGAATATTTCAGATTTTATATGACAGATTTTCCTATGCCGGCATCTATCGGCGAAAACTGAAGTAGGCCAACAAAGCCGTATTTTGACAACGTTTGGACCTCATTTCGGACCCAAAATATGTCAAAGAGTGTCCGCACCTTATGTATTCTATGCATCTATTTTCGGACTCAAAATATGTCAAAGAGTGTCCGCACCATATGTATTCTATGCATCTATGCTCTCACAAAAGAAGTATAGAATTGTATCATCATAGATTTGCGCGAAATTATATGTGATGAGTGTTATATGCGAGGTTATTTATGACTTCCCCCATGTGCACTGAGAAATGGATGTCAGTGGACTTAGTGCACAAAAACATTTTTATGCAACGAACAAACCTCAAGTAACATCAAATAAATATTCATTTCATTTCGATACCGAAACAACAAGCCGAAGTCATCAAATCTATAAACTATCCGATACGAAAGACCACCCTAGTCTTCGCCATTAAAGTCAATTATTCCACCTGATAATTGATCACAATTCACATTCTGCAGCCATAAGTATTCCAATATCGAAGTTTTTTTCTGGGCCCACAATCAGTCCATTCATCGCTGAAATTTCAAAAATATCTTCTACGATATTCTCTTGTGCAGACTATTTTTTGCAGTCGAAACCGGTACTTCGTCCGCAAGTACCGAAGCTACGTGCTCGGCAGTTTCATGAATCTTGGATCGAGCAAGAAATGAGAGATATACAGGGTGGGTCACTGTGAATGGTTTCCTTGGCCTTTACGGAGAACGGGACGTACGGTTTCATTGAAAATTTGGTTTCTTGGGTAGACACCACTGGTGCACCGATCTAGATTCTAGATGAAATATTTTCAGGGCTGCGCCGGCGTTGCCGTTTATGTCAAAAAGTACTTATAACTTGTGGGTCAACTTTCTCGTATCTATATCTAGCGGTTTCTTATCGATATAATTCCTTTCTGTGCAAAACATAAGTTCATCTAAACTTTAATTACTTCGGTACTTGGAATCCTAGATAGCTTTAATGGGGGTTTTCCTTTAAACGAAAATGCAGTAATTTTCATGAAAAACGTTTAGAACATTACATTTCAAACATATAATTTCGATATTATATAAAAAAAAATATGTTTGATCACCTAAAACTGAAAGATAAAAATGGAGATTTGCATTTAAAGGGATTTGTCATGAGTGCACGATATGGCAACGATGAATTCAGCTTTCTCGGAAAGAAAAGGACGTTAAATGTGTTACTTTGCTTAGGAAAACAGAGATAGCTATACTTTGATCTGGTTAGAGTAGAAGAGAACGACCAATGAATAGAAAAAGAAGAGCACAGATTGTCATACTGTCATATTACTGACAAATCGCAAACGGAAATTGTTTGGTTATACTGACAAAGAACACGTGTGTACCACAGAATAGGAATAAATATTCCATTATTCTATAGCAGAAAAAGCTATTCTACCAAACACCGTTGTCACTTGGTGCATGCCTGGCAAATCCCAAACCCCAATTTTGAAATCTGATTTTGAATACTTTCTGAAGGTAATTTGGAGAAATGATGAATAGAACCCCTAATAATTATGTTCGAATTTGCATTTGCACAAATAACCCAAATTCAAGAAAAACCCCCATTTGGGGTATGAATTACCAGAATTCCGTGCATCATTAAATCCGTCACAAATCATACAGGGGTTGTTCAAAATAAGAGGATTTCTGAGAACTATCGAGATGATAAAAAATGCTTCTTTTCAAATGAGATCATCTTGTCACTCTGTGTTCAGTTCCCCGTTTATTTCAACGGGTATCCCCAATTGTATATGATAGTTATAACAATACATAAATACACATGAAAAAAAACATCAAATACAACAACCTAAAGTCATAGACATAGTACCCACCGAAATTTGAAGAAGTGTCTTCCTGAAGTTTATGTGTGGTCGTTAGGCTGACCGTAAACACGATAACTTCCGAAAGAAACAACTAAGAAAGACGATATTTATAGAGAAGGTTTGGACCTTAAGTACGAAGGCCGAATTCGTGTACGGGTAAAATCCATCCAATGATTCCGCAGATATAGCCAATATAAATTATTTTCCCAATATTTCCAAAAATACAGATCAGATCGAATTGAAATCCAGTACTTCATCGAAAAATTACAGTTCGAAGGTTCATACTCATTAAATGAGGATAATATGATAAGATCGAATTGAAATCCAGTTCTTTATTGAAGAATGAAAGTTCGAAGATTCAAACAGAATTAAATTGGGATATTATGCACAAAGTTCTCCTGCAGCGTCTTTAAACAAGCTGCAAAGTTTCATCATGATCGAATCAGCATTTCTTGAGTTATACCGGAAAAAACAACGATATCGAAAAGAAAACCACGAAATTTTACATATTGTTTCTGATTATCTCCAAAACTAATAGCCGTATCGAATTGAAATTTGGTACACTGCAGTGGAATATGAAGCTTAAGATATAAGCCAAATTTTTCCCGAAAACGATTGATAGTTTCTGAAAAAAAATTTTGTGTGAAGAAATGTTGAAAACATTTTTTTTTAATTCAGTGACCACACGATCCCAACAAAATTCTGCTGAAACTGCACGTCGTTATACTTCAACTCACTGCCAAGCTGCAATCCAATCGCTCCTGTAGTTCCTGAAATATCAGGGAAATAACCTCAGAACTTCAAATGGCTATAACTCCGAAAGCATTCGGCCGATTTGTCCCATTAATGAACTTAACCGGCGCAATCCAATGCGCGGCCCAATCTGAAAGATTCAAGTCCCAGCTGACTCCGATCGACAATTATCGCGTCGTCAGCCGGCCGGACAGAATCGATATTGACACCGGATTCGTCATCAGTGAGTCCAACCTTTGAGACCATTTTCAGCTCAAATTTCGAAAATTACAGGCATTTGAACAAAATGATAGCACGCTGTTTCCCTAGAACATGCGCGTAAAAAACGAACGCGAACAAATTAATTTTCTCAGAAGAAAAATATTTGGCAACAAAATCCTGAATCAGCACAATTTTTGTTTCACTTTACCAAAGTTTTATGCATTTTTGAAGGATTTTTATTGCACCCTTTGCCATCCCCATCAACCCTCTAAATTTTTTGAAAAGGGAAAGTCGGTCATGTGGTACTTTTTTTGGCAAGTTCTTTGTATCTTCTTCACAGGCGTGCAGAAATTTTCAAGGAAAAATTTTTTTTTTTTAAATAAGTTAGTTCAAAGAGGTTTTCAGTATGTGCACTTTTTAATGGCTCATTTACTTTGAGACGACGGTACCTGATGGAATTTGTCACCGAATGAAAGTAAGGCCATTACAGTTTTGTTCATGCACAACTTTCAATCCCTTTCAACCCCCTCACGTTAAAAATTAGAATGTGTGAAACACTGCGCTTCAGTTATGATCTTAAGTAGGTATATTTTTAGTACCCCTTCGAACAAACTAATTTTTTTCAAAAAAAAATATTTTCTTGAAAATTTCTGCACGCCTATAAAGAAGATACGAAGACCTTGCCAAAAAAGTACCACATGACCCACTTTCCCCATTCAAAAAATTCAGAGGTTTGATGGGGATGGTATAGGGTGCAACAAAAATCCTTCAAAAATGCATAAAATTCGGTAAAAGTGAAACCAAAATTGACCTCTTTCAGGATTTTGTTGCCAAATATTTTTCTTCTGAGAAAATGAATTTGTTCCATAATTTTGACGCGCACTGTATGTAAAATTTATCGAATGTTAGTCCTGAGGTCACCTCATATACTTCGAAATAGTACAGTCTGGAATATGAAACCCTATACCCGCTCATACCTCATCGTTCATCTACCACGTGCCCCACCCGCTACTTCGTAAGACTATAACCTAAAAATAAACGATAAAAAATCATTTGTTCCGTTTCGTGGAATGATTCACCTTCAGAATTCTACCATTCAGTAATCCCGGCATTATCCAAACGTCACCGGAAGCTATCCTTCAGGTCCTCGAACGTTCGATACACTCGCACCGGAAATCTCGGCGCATAGAAAAGTGTAATTACGATATCGGTGACACTCAGGTGAAAGATGAAATAAAAATGTCTATGACGATGATTAAAATAGCCCAAGACTCGTTTTTTTTTTCTACGGAAGGGATAGTTGGGATTCTCTGATGTTATAATAGTTTCGTAAGTGTAATGTTTAGCATCCGGAAAGAATCAGATAGGTATGTTCGAGAATGACAGTTTGATGAGGATCTTCGCTCGGTTGGGTTTTTATTTCCTGTGGATTCTATGGTTGAAGAGATTTTTTCGTTGATGACCATCGGTTATTAAGTAAAACCTCTTGACTGTGAGAAGGGTTGATGTTTTTGAAATGTCTATCATTAAATTATTATATTCACATAAATATACAGTGTGTCAATATGAACAGTTACCACCCGTGATATCTCGGCCCCCGTGCAAAATCAGAAAAAATGAAAAAAGTTGTGATTATCAGTTTGTAGGGGGGACATTTTCTACGTGATGATAGCAACCTCTAAATCTTAAATGGAAACGCATGTTGAGTGACACCTTGTTTTGAAGATAATTCGATGGCCTTTTCAAAAATGCGTACACTTGACCTATTTTGTTAGTACGTCTTCAATTCATTATTCTAAAAAGTGAAGAAAATAACTGAAGATTGCAACAACAAAATCTGTAATACTGTGGAAAAAACACGTGAGGTCCGCTAGTAATCTGAGAAACGCTGTTATTTATTCATTGATTAATCAATTAATTCATTCATTCAAACGGTACATGCCATTTTACATTGAAATTAGTAATCCCTAAAAATATATCTAAATACAAAAACTCTAGAAAAGCACTGCCGTGAAGGCAGCAGCTTTCACGCGCATGTTCAATGTAGATGACCGCTTCGGCAACGAATTTAAACTTGCGCTCGAAAGCTGCTGCCTTCACGCCAGTGCTTTTCTAGATTTTTATTCGATAAATTACTGGATTTCAATTCGATCTAATCTGTATTTTCGGAAATATTGAAAAAATAGAATTTTTAATTGGGTGGTTTTTACTCATTCCCGAATTCGACCTTCGTAATTAAGCTCCAAACCTTCTCTACAGATATCGAGTTCAAAAGTTGTTTATTTCGGAAGTTATTGTGTTTACGCAGTCGGCCGTAAGGACCTTGATTACGAAGGCCGAATTCGTGAATGGGTAAAATCCACCCAATGATTCCGCAGATACACCCATTCAAAATTTTATTTTCCCAATATTTCCAAAAATACATATCAGATCGAATTGAAATCCAGTACTTCATAGAAAAATTACAGTTCGAAAGTTCATACAGAATGTAATGAGGATGATATGATAAGGAAATCACAAAAATTGTATTTTCTAATTGTTCTAATGACATGATCATCACGTAATTTTGCATAAAGTTGTCTTTCAGCATCTTCAGACAAGTTGCGAAGTTTTATCATGATTGAATCAGTATTTCTCGAGTTATACCTAAATACGCAACAATATCGAGAAAAAAACCTCGAAATTTGACATATTTTTTCCCGATATCTCCAAAACTTATGATCGTATCGAACTGAAATTCGGTATACTGCTGTGAAATATGAAGCTTAAAGTCCGAGTGGAATTTTTTTCTGGGTATGATGAACGGGTTTCGAAAAAAAAATTTTCTGGAAAAAAATTTTGAAAAAATTTTTTTTTCAAATTTACTGACAGTATGATCCTGACAAAATTTGGCTCAAAGTTTCGAGTCGTTGTTCTCCACCTAATTGCCAAGTTTGAATTCAATCGTTCAAATAATTTCTGAAATAAAATATAAATGACTTCAAGTAGCTATAACTCCGAAACTATTCGACCGATTTGGCCCATTAACGAACTTAATCGCGGCATTCTAATGCGCGACCTACCCTGGAAGTTTTTCCTAGCTCACTCCCTTCGACAGTTATCGTGTCCGGCCGGCCGGTCGGACATAATCGATTTCGAAACCGCATTCGTCATCAGTGAGTCCAACCTAGTCGTTTGAGACCATTTTCGGCTCAATCATCGAAAATTACAGACATTTGGACAAACCGATAGCACGCTGTTCCCCCAGAACATGCGCTCACTAACCAAGAAAAGCACAAACGAGAAGTCAGCAGCGTTTGCGCGCATGTTCATTTTTGATGTTATCCTTTAAAAATGCGCGCAAAAGCTGCTGACTTCACGTCTGTGCTTTTCTAGATTTTTTTCAAATATCTCCGAAAATTATGATCGTATTAAACCGAAATTAGCGGTGAAATATGAAGCTTAAAGTCTGCGCAGATTCTTCAAAAACAAATTTTTTTTTAAAATAACTGTTCGTATCATCTCAACGAAATTCTGCTGAAAGTTGCGCGTCTTTATATTCCAACTATATGCTCAGTTTCGAAGCAATCGTTTCAGTATTTCCCGACTTATCACGGGAATAACCTCAAAATTTCAAATGGCTTTGACTCCTAAACCACAAGGCCGATTTTGCCCGTTAAAGAACTTATCCGTCGCATTTTGAAATGCAACCTACCCTGGAAGTTTTAAGTCGATAGGATTCTCTGTACACCCGTAATCGTGCATTGAGTCCAACCTAGTCGTTTGAGACCATTTTCGTATCAAAATTCTAACATTATAGACATTTGCTATCGTAACTATTGCATTCTTTTTTCATTTTTCGAAAGTACTAACTAGGAAAGTCAACTATACGTAATTTTTGAAAAGGCCATTGAATAACTGTCAAAACAAGAGGTCGCTCAACCTTCCTTCTCATTTCAGATTTTAGGGGGTTACTGTCATCAGGCTGACAGGATTGGTTCAAGTAAATTGGTACCAACCTTATGAAATTTCCCCCAATGCACTTAAGTTTATTTTTCTCTCTGCATTTTTCTTAATTTTGCATTGGGACCGAGATACCAAGGGTTTCAAATTGACACACTACTATATCTCCGAAATCATTGGGTAGATCTTACCCATTCACCAATTATTAAAAATAAGCTTTACGTTTATCAAGTCTCAATTCTGCTCATTCGTAATTTATACTAGATAAACTTCAGCCAGAAAACCCAGATACGTATCTACATCGGTCATTCGACACTATTTTTCAAATCCGGCTCGAAGGACCAAGCAAATAGGACGCGTTCAACGTGCAGGTGCAGTGCGTGCATTTTCTCGAAATTCTCCCCTGTTTCTAGAACCAAATCCACTCCAGATGCAGGTTGGCCGATAGACTTGAGGGGCAGCTGCCAAACATAGCTATATCTGCGAGGCCTCTGGCTCAAGTTCAAACAACTTTGGCGCAGTTCTATTTCTGGACCTGCACACCGTTATTGCCGCGATCGGCCTGAGACATGGACGGGCAGAAAACTGGCAAAACGACGCTCAGGTGACAAAGAATTTATTACGGTTGCCCGCCTGTCCGGCGAGCACAGATGTGCCAGAAACGCGTGATAGAATCGATGGTTATGGATCGCGAAAATAGGAATATGGGTTTTTGATGTCGATATCAAAGGAGACGGCTTGTGTCGAGCTGCCGCTTTTGAATAATGCATATGTCGGTTCGGAGAAATGCGCCTAGGCGTTCACGGTTTATCACGTGCTCTTTGATGCATCATCATCTCATCATTCAAGAAAATCCGAGTGTGCTAAGTTATATAGAAAGTTCGCGAAATTTTGTTCGGAATTGTTCACCGGTATTTGCCATTTGTTTATCAAATTCATCATGATCGAACCTGTATTTTGTCATAACGCAGAATTTGACAAATTTTTCCACAATATATCTGGACTCGGATCATGCTGAAATTTGGCACACTGTTATAAAATATGGACTTCACAGTCTGTGCAAAACTTTATTGAGTTTAAATTAATATAATCCTCGAAAAAATTTAAGTAGAAAAATTAAGATTTTGTATTATTCACTTAGCTTGAATCCGATTATTTGAGTATGTATTTCCTGAGATATTAGAGAAATAACTTCAAAACTTCCAATGAATATAAGTCCAAAACGCTTTGGCCGATTTGACTAATTAACGAACCGACCCGGTGCATTTTGATTGGCAACGTATTCTCGAAGTTTCAAGTCGCTAGCTCTTTCCGTTCTCAAATTATCGTGGCGATGGACAGACAACTGTCCAGACAGAATCGATTTTGACAAGAGATTCTCAATCAGTAAATCAAAGCTGGACGTTCAAGATGATTTTCTGGAAAAAATCGGAATTTACAGATAGTGGACAGAACGATAGCACTCTGTTCCCTGGAAAATTCGCGGAAAATATTAATATTCGTTACTCGAAATGGCTTTAAAATCAATAAACATGACTTTGAACAAAATTTTCGATGCAATATTTCCAATCTGTTTGCTCTAAAATGTGAGAGCTTTCGATGTCGTAGTGGAGAATTACTCGTTTACCGCGATTGGATTCCCCGATTTTCGAAGATTCTGTGAAATAATTGCTTGAGTAGCATTCAGAATTGGCTGTTCTACAATGCTAAAGGAAATTGATTGTTGTCTTGATTATCCGGTGTCAAAATCTTCTGTCCGAAGATATCACAGCAGTACGGAGAATCAAAACGCGAAGTGTAAGTTCATTAACGGGCAAAATCGGCAAAATGGTTTTTAAGTTATAGCAATTTGAAATTTTGCTGTTATTTTCCTTATATTGAAACTTGACAATTAGTTGGAAGGTCATAACACACAACCTCTTGCAAAATTTTGTTTAGATCACACTGTCAGTAAATTAAAAAAATATATTTTTGAAAATTTTTTGGAGTTTTTTTTCGGAACTACTCATTATATTCGAAAAAAAATTCGTTCATTCCTGGATGTCCATATTTCACAGCAGTGCACCAAATTTCAATTCAATACGGTTATTATTTTCGGAGATATTGGGAAAACATATGTCGAATTTCGTGGTGTTTTTCTGGATATCGTTGTTTTCTCTGGAATTACTCATATTTTACCGATTCAATCATGATGAAAGTAGGCAGCTTGTTCGAAAATGATGATATTCAACTTCGACCAAAATTTCGTCATGATTAGAATACTTAAAAAAAAATCAAATTTTTTTTCTCGAAATATTCAATAGTTTGCGATCTTCTGATTATATCATCCCCATGAAATTCTGTATGATCATTCAAGCTGTCATTTTTCGATAAACTACTGTATTCCGATTCGATCTTATCTGTTTTTTTCCGTAATAACTCAAAAAACACCTGGTAAAGCACTGACGTGAAGTCAGCAGCATGTCCAAACTCGTTGCAAAAGTGATCATTTCTTCTGAACATGCGCGCAAAAGCAGCTGACTTCAGGTAAGTGCTTTTCTATGTTTTCAAGCCAAATATTCAATGATGCTCGCAAGTATGCCTCAGTTTCACAGTATGTCACATGATAATCTAGGATCTTCAAAACAATTTTTCGCTCGAAATTCGAGCAAAAAGCATACGCTCTAGTTTCAAGGAAGAGAACGTACCCAAGGGTCCCTATTCTTGAATCGGGCAAGGGAAAAAATAGGCGTGCCGACGCTGTTGTCAATGAAACGCGGTTCCTTTTTGATGGAACGATAAAGAACGGTCATTCCACCTCATTCAAGAATACGGCCTCTGAGATATTATGATGTTATGATCGTTCGAATGAAAACAAACTCCTACTAATGTTCTAATGAACCATGAACTCCCAGAACATCTTGATCGAAGCATCACCAGCAGGGTAATTCAATTGAATGACTTGCGTTGGGAACGGCAGTTTCATTGAGTAAGCATTTATAAACACACAATTGGCAACGAATAATGAATAACAATCAGCAATCCTTTAAGCTTGCTATTCTGAATATCAAAATAAATAAGTGAGGGTGGGAAGTGAGAGTACTCCGTACGAAATTTTTAAGCTATCTAGAATCCTTGAATCTCAACCATGCAATTGAATAATTAGGACCTGAATGCACTACACTTACTACATCATCTTTCTAGGTTTTTTCTTGGTTTTCAACCCCGAAATCTGAAACAGAACTGTGAAAAATTCAATGAAAATTATTTTTTCGTGGAAAACGCCCTTGCGGATTACATGATTTTGTCACGGGCAGTTTCTCGGAAAACGGATGGCCTAATGAACGTTCTCACTCTTTCATCAGACAAACGAGAAAAACATCTAGAAAAGCACTGCCGTGAAGGCAGCAGCTTTTGCTCGCATGTTCAACTTCGTTGCTGAAGCGGTCATCTACATTGAGTTCAATGTAGATGACCACTTCACCAACGAATTTGAACATGCACGCAAAACCTGCCGCCTGCTCTTTAAATTTTTTTTGATAGATTACTGGATTTCAATTCGATCTAATTTGTATTTTTGAAAATATTGGAAAAATAAAAGTTTGAATGGGTATATCACGGAATCATTGGGCGGATTTCACCCATTCACGAATTCGACCTTCGTAATTAAGCCCCAAACCTACTCTACAAATATCGAGTTTCTAAGTCGTTTCTTCCGGAAGTTATTGTGTTTACGGTCGGAATTACGACCGACCGCGTGAACACAATAACTTCCGAAAGAAACAACTTAGAATCTCGATATGTGTAGAGAAGGTTTGGACCTTAATTACAAAGGCCGAATTCTTGAATGGGTAAAATCTACCCAATGACTCCGCAGATATAGCAACTCAAAATTTTATTTTCCGAATATTTCCAAAAATACAGATCAGATCGAATTGAAATCCAATACTTTATGGAAAAATTACAGTTCGAATTTTCATACGGAATTCAATGAGGATGATATGATAAGAAAATAACAGAATTTTTTTTTCAAATTGTTCTATTGACACGATCATCACGAAATTTTGCATAAAGTTGTCTTTCAGCATCTCAAAACTAGCTGCGAAGTTTTATTAGGATTGAATCATTATTTATCGAGTTATACCGAAAAAAACAACGATACCGAGAAAAAAACCTCGAAATTTGACATATTTTTTCCCGATAACTCCAAAACTTATAATCGTATCGAACTGAAATTTGGTACACTGCTGTGAAATACGAAGCTCAAAGTCTGAGTGGAATTTTTTTCTGGATACGGTTTTCGAAGAAAAAAATTAACTGACAATATGATCCTGACAAAATAGCTCGAGTAGTTTCTGAAATAAAAAATAAATAACTTGAAAATTTCAAGCAGCTACAACTCCGAAACTATTCGACCGATTTGGCCCATTAACGAACTTAACCGCGGCATTCCAATGCGCGACCCACCCTGAAAGTTTCCAGTTGCTAGCTCACTTCGTTCGACAGTTATCGTGTCCTCGGACGGCCGGCCGGACAGAATCGATTTTGACACCCGATTCGTCATCATTTAATCCATCTTAGTCGTTTGAGACCATTTGCGGCTCAATCATCCAAAATTACAGGCATTTGGACAAAACGATAGCACGCTGTTCCCCTAGAACATGCGCGCAAAAAACCTACAAAATGATGCAAAATCAATTTGTATCAAACCTCTGAGTGCGATGACAGCAAACGGCAAAATACGGCGTTTTAGGGGCTGCAGTTAAACTTCGGTAAAAATCCGAAATTTTAGTTCTTGTCACGTTTCCTGATCGATATGGGTGTTCGAAACGATCATCATCGGAATTGATCTATATAGGGGTTGAAACAACCCGCAACCCGGATTCGTTTTCTATTTCTGTTGTTACAGGAGACATGAAAAAGAATAGCTTCAAAATATTTAAGGGATGGAACAGCCTATAGGAAATATTCCAAACTCAATAAACTCATTAAATAATACAGGTTTTTCTGTATTACCTTTACATAATATCTTTCGAACTCACTACGTCTTGAACGAAAGAATTTAAAATCATATCGGTTGAAGAAATCAGAAATATGTGAAAACTGAAACACAAAAGAAGAGAAGAATATAAGATACAGTGTATCGTCATTCAAATATTCTTAGTGCTCAATGGTGTAACAATATACGAAAGATGAAATTTTTCCACTTGAGATAATTAAATTTCTTGGAAATTTAGTTTAAAAATTTGATAAATTACTGGATTTCAATTGGATCTGATCTGTATTTTTGGAAATATTGAAAAAATAAAATTTTGAATGGGTATATCTACGGAATCTTTTGGCGGATTTTACCCATTCACGAATTCGACCTTCGTAATGAAGCCCCAAACCTTCTCTACAAATATCGAGTTTCTAAGTCGTTTCTTGCTGAAGTTATTGTGTTTACGGTCGGCCTAAGGGCCGACTGCGTAAACACAATAATTTCCGAACTACGCAGTCGGCCTAACGGCCGACCGTATACACAATAACTTCCGCAAGAAACAACTTAAAAGCTCAATATTGGTAGAGAAGGTTTGGGGCTTCATTACGAAGGTCGAATTCGTGAATGGGTAAAATCCACCCAATGATTCCGCAGTTATACCCATTCAAAATTTTATTTTCCCAATATTTTCAGAAATACAGATAAGATCGAATTGAAATCCAGTACTCCATCGAAAATTACAGTTCGAAGGTTCATACAGAATTTAATGAGGATGATATGATAAGAAAATCACAGAAATTTTTTTTTTCAAATTGTTCTAATGACACGATTATCACGAAATTTTGAATAAAGTTGTCTTTCAGCATCTTCAAACCAGCTGCGAAGTTTTATCAGGACTGAATCAGAATTTCTCGAGTTATACCGAAAAAAACAACGATATCGAGAAGAAAACCTCGAAATTTGACATATTTTTTCCCGATATCTCCAAAACTTATGATCGTATCGAACTGAAATTTGGTACACTGCTGTGAAATAGGAAGCTCAAAGTGTGAGTGGAATTTTTTTTGGATATGATGAATGATTTCCGAAACAAAAATTTCGAAAAAAAATTTTTTTTTAAATTCACTGACAATATGATCCTGACGAAATTTGCCTCAAAGTTGCGCGCTGTTATACTCCGCCTAACTGCCAAGTTTGAATCCAATCGCTCAAGTAGTATCTGAAATAAAAAATGAATAACTTCAAAATTTCAAAAGCCTATAACTCCGGAACTACTCGACCGATTTGGCCCATTAACGAACTTAACCGCGGCATTCTGATGCGCGACCTACCCTGAAAGTTTCAAGTTGCTAGCTTGCTTCTGTCGACAGTTATGGTGTCGTCGGCCGGACAGAATCGATTTTGACACCGGATTCGTCATCAGTAAGTCCAACCTAGTCGATTGAGACCATTTTTGGCTCAACCATCCAAAATTACAGACATTTGGACAAAACGATAGCACGCTGTTCCACTAGAACATGCGCGCAAAAAAAGCACATCTATTGCAAAGATTTGCCATCGTCTCTGCAATATAACGGTTTGAAACAGCAATTCGACTCATAAAGACTGATCCATAAATACCTCTGATGATGACACAATGTAGAAGTTTTATCTTCAGTGCAAAAAAATATGGCAGTGTATCTGAACACTGAACAAAGTGCTCACATTGTAACTTGGTTATGAGGTGTCAAATGCCGACAAACTTCTTCAGCCATTTTATATTTCGGAAAACATCTTTTAGATTCCGCTGAAAATTTGTGAATCCAGCCGACATTTGGCAACCATGCACCAAATCTCAGCTCGTCCGGACATGTTCTTTCTGAAATACTTGGATAATAATATCTCAAATGGCGAAATTCTTAGGTGAAAGTGTTGAGTGTGAGTTGTTTTTTCGATAGTTATTGTATATTTGAATAGTTTCTGGGGGCTCAATCGCCACGGCAAAGTTCTTGAATAAATTCTCGCCATGAATTCTCAACCCAATACTACTGATTTCAATTCGTTCAGATCTGTTTTTGGAAATATCGGAAAAATAAACTTGCAAACGGATATATCTACGGATTCATTTGGTAGATTTCAACAATTCACGATTTGTACCTTCGGAATTAAGACCCAAACCTGCACTACGAATGACTAATCTCTAAGTTGCTTCTTTCGGAAGTTATTGGGTTTACTATCGGCCGTCAGTGTGAACCGTACTCTCTAAGACTTATGAGTGATGTCTAAGCGAAGCCTACAGTGATCAAGTTGAAGCGTGGACTTCTCGTACAAAGAGGGTTAAAAGTGGGACTTGTGATTTTTTTTGGCATATAGTGTTGAGGACGGGATTGGAGTGATTTTGGAGCCAGATTGTACGCTTTTCCTCAGACGATTTTCCCTTGAACATGGTTTCACGTCTTGCCATATCGCAATGCTACTCAGTTCACAGACTAGTTTCCCAGAATCCCTATAACTGCCATGCGGTCACCGCGGCATCTCAATTCTCAACCATCGTCTGAACTATCGACTATCGTTATACGGTCACATCGTACTGCTAAATATATGTCCCGACTTCGACAATCGATGATGCCTTGGGTATAAGGTTCATTCAAGTAGTCGTCAAGAGAAGCAAGGTCGAGAGACCTCTCTCTATCAGATCTCTTTCACGTTATTTGTCCTTTTGTCGTCGATTCTCGTTTCGATGCTTCTATCCTAGTTTTACTTCACTCCGCCTAACTCCCAACCTTGTCTGCTTATTCATTCATTCATATCGATGGTCTGATTGCACTTTTGTTGTTATGAAATGTTTACGTTCTGCTGGTGTATGTATGTTGATTCCGTAGAAACGGATATATTGTCCTGGTCAATCTTCTAACGCGTTGCTTTACAAATTGAAAGGATTGTGTTGATGAGACTTTCATGCTATCCCTAAGCATGAAGAATAAAGCATTTGATTTTGAGATCTAAGGTGATTGAATAAAAATACATCCAGGGTTGGAATCTGCCAAATATAACTATTGGAAATGTTTATTGTTTTCCGATATTTCCGAAATGGTTCATATAGAATTTCGTTAGTATCGTATGATCAGGATATCGCAAGTAAAGCATCGTTGGACGAGGTCAATACCTGAATGGCCGACCGCTCTGAATACCAATCTGATTGAGCACGTGAAAGCTTCTTACTTTAGGAAAGTGTTTCACAGAAATGTTGAGGGGATAAAACAGAAAGTTAAAGGGGCATATTTTCAGAAACTGAGACATTCTATTTCTGTAGTATTTTGATTCTTCTTCTGACTGTTCATTTTACAATTACAAAGAATACGTTCGAATGTAGAATTGTCCGATGGTTTCTTTATGCATAAATGTTATTCATTGGAGAATTTCGAGAATAAAGCTTTCTTTATTCTGACAAAGATTGTGCTAGACACGCTTTCGAACAAATGTACTTTCAGCCAAAATGAGACATTTTTTGACTTTTTGAAGTTACCTGATTTTCATTGGGGTGCCATCGGAAATGTTCGCTGTGCAATGCAATAATCCTTGTTTCAATCATGATGAAAGCAGAACATGGTGTGCTCATCTGCTTATCTGTGATCGATTTACTAATAATGACGTCATTTTTGCGCGCATGTTCTAGGGGAACAGCGTGCTATCATTTTGTCCAAATGCCTGTTATTTTGGATGATTGAGCTGAAAATGGTCTCAATCGACTAGGTTGGACTCATTGATGACGAATCCGGTGTCAAAATCGATTATGTCAAATTTCGAGGTTTTCTTCTCGATATCGTTGATTTTTTCGGTATGACTCGAGAAATACTGATTCAGTCCTGATAAAACTTCACAGCTAGTTTTGAGATGCTGAAAGACAACTTTATGCGAAATTTCGTGATAATCGTGTCATAAGAACAATTTGAAAAAAAAATTTCTATGATTTTCTTATCATATCATCTTCATCAAATTCT
This sequence comes from Myrrha octodecimguttata, assembly GCA_958510865.1. Lineage (NCBI taxonomy): Eukaryota > Metazoa > Arthropoda > Insecta > Coleoptera > Coccinellidae > Myrrha > Myrrha octodecimguttata. The sequence goes on from OY294059.1 coordinate 25,778,574, forward strand.
GTATGAAACTTCGAACTGTTATTTTTCGATGAAGTACTGGATTTCAATTCGATTTGATCTGTATTTTTGGAAATATTGGAAAAATAAAATTTTGATTCGGTATATCTACGGAATCATTGGGTGGATTTTACCCATTCACGAATTCGGCCTAAGTTTCTAAGTTGTTTCTTTCGGAAGTTATTGTGTTTACGCAGTCGGCCGTTAGGCTGACAGTTAACACAATAACTTCCGGAAGAAACGACTTAGAAACTCGATATTTGTAGAGTAGGTTTGGGGCTTAATAACGAAGGTCGAATTAGTGAATGGGTAAAATCCGCCCAATGTAATTTATCAGTAAAAATTTCAAAAAGCACTGCCGTGAAGGCAGCAGCTTTTGCGTGCATGTTCAAATTCGTTGCTGAAGCGGTCATCTACATTGAATATGCGCGCAAAAGTTGCTGCCTTCACGGCAGTGCTTTTTGAAATTTTTTTTCATTCAAATTCAAAGCACAGAATATATATTTCTTTGTATTTTAATTTGCCTGATGTCACTTCTTTTCAGATGAGCACACCATGTTTTTTACCTCATGGTTTCAATAAATACATTCATCTCATGAGAAATTCTGTATGTTGAGGGAAAATATTCCTTGTATGTTTTTCGAATACTTGGTCTACATCTGAACTTTGATCTAAAACTGTTTTCTATTTTGTTCTATGTATTCCAACGAGTTGGTGATAGTCATAGACATAGAAACACGCTCATAATATTGCATGACATTAACTTTTTTTCTATGGTGGAGATAAGTGAATCCAAATGGCAATATTCCAGAATAGAAAAGTCTGGTTAAGTTCATGTGAAACCAAATTTTCGAACTTCACTGTGAGATCATGATTGGTTGCAAATTATTCCTTGTAGAAGCTTTTTGTGCGTAAGGATTATGTTCTTTGTCTGTGGTTCAACGAAACTTCATTTCACTAAGTGAATTCTCGATTTCAGAATGAAGATCCTACATTCATGGCATACCTACCCTCCATGAAACAGGAAATAACAGATCTGCAAGAAGATAGTGATGATGCTTCTGGACCGACTGCGATGAGTTCTATTCAGAAGGTTCCCTCCATCAGCGATCTGTCTGATCCTGAAGCGTCTCTAGGTAAGTCTGAATATTGTTGACTCATTTGGCGGATGCCAAAAGGTATAATAAAAGCTCGTTCTAAATGATCTCTGCTACTCTCTTGAAGATATAACATGATTTTGTTCGACTTTTTAATGAGTAAATAACGTAATAACGAATAGCTATATATCTTTTCTGTAGGTTTTTTCTGGGTTTGCACTCACAAAATCTGTAACAGAACTATTAAAAATTAATCTCAGCTGTTGTATACTATGCCTGTATTTCAGTCTAAGAATTTTCCTTGAAATTAAATATTCTAGAGAACCTTGAAATTCGATGAATTTTTCTGTTGGCAATTTAAAGGGATGGCTGTTGTTGAGATCATTAGAATAATCATCTCAGCTGTTGGTGACTATGCCGGTATTTTCGTCTAAGAATTTTCCTTGAAATTAAATATTCTAGAAAACCTCGAACAAATTTCTGTTAGCACATACTTCCCTATCTTCAATATCTTCGGATTCTTAGAAGAAATAATACTGAACCAAATGGATCTCTGTAAGATTCGCTTTCGAAACTATCTTGTTATCAAGCATGGCAAGTACTATTTCGAGGTTGCTAAGATAGCAATATTGATAGCAAGATTCTTGTTAAAGTGACAAATAATATTGCTCGAAATCGTTGATTAGAATACCAATAATTACAATCTTGTTATGATAGCAATATATTTTTCCTAGCAATATTGCTATTTGCAAAAAGAATCGACCTGATTAGGACAAAACTATAGCACGCAATGTTCCATAGAATAGGTCACGAGCAGTTTTGACAGTTGGGAGAGACTGGAGGACCAACAATAACCTAAAATGCATTGTTTACTAATGGGAAAAAGCGATTTCTCTCGTGATTTCGTATTCAATTGGAAATGTTGGATTGATATATTCACTTTTTTTGGAAAGGATAGTATAAATTTGGTGTACTTAATATGAAATTAGTCCCTGATTTCATAAACAGGAAAATAAACAGACCTTTGGTTAGTTCAGTCAACAGTCTTCTTGTGTGTTGTAGTAAATTATATAGGCACCTTGTTACTTTCATATGGAGGTAAACTATTGCGAAAATATTTTTTGACATCATAGTGCTAATAAATATTTCATTCCTAGAGACTGCCAGTTATTCCTGGGTGTAGTAGATAGGAACAGTGTATTGACACAATTGATGGTTTTTGTTTCTAAAATACGACTCAAGGGTGATCAAATTAGGCTAAAATGCCGATCAATGATGATTTAGATCTTTTCTGTATGAAAACAATCAGGAATGTTAATCAAAAACTGACGATTTCACGAAAATTCTCTACCTGGTATCAATCGGCATACCCAAACAAAACATTGTCATTAGTAATACTGCACCTTGAGTGAGAATCAGCTAAAAATTTGACTGCATTGAATATCTGAATGGAAATATCTTTTATAAATCCTGATGTCTTGTTCAAGTAATAAAGAAATGCTAATTAAGAACTTATGATTTTCAAATATTCCATACCCCGAATCGTTCCGTATGCCCTACCAAAATAACGTACATGATATTACTCGACTAAACATGAAAATCAGCTCGAAATTCGATGTCATTGCATACCTGAATGTCAATGGTATGAATGAATCCTATCTAATTCAAGTTTTATTGATTTCGGAGACTAATGTAAAATTTCATATGAATTATTTTATTTGTAACATATATTTAGTATAATAAATATATAATTGAAGATTATGATAGCACTGACATAGCAACTGTAGACCAATATTGTAGTAATTTGATAATTTGCAACATAGAACGTTATTTGAAAAAGTACTGAGAAGTTCTCTGGAACCCATGTTTTTTCCATTCCATTTGTTGGATTTCATTCTGCTGTTTATTTTCAGGAATTAATGAGCCAAACATTTTACTGTTTCATTTTCAATAGTTATACCTATAATAAATGCTATCTCTGATGTGGATACTCTAGGCTTCAGAAGACAAGGATAAATACTGAAATTTTCATTTATATCGTTTTGAACGATAATCATCTGAGATTGAATATCAGTTAATCAGATTCATTATCACAAAATTTCACTTGTAAAATGAATAAAATCACTAAAATCTCCAAATAATCGCTCTTCGCCATTGTAAACAAAGCGAACGTATTCCTTGGTCTCTCGGTGTATTTATGTTGCATTTCACAACGACACAATAACTTGGCCTCACGGGTCTAATAATTCACCAATTCTATGAATATAAATCATTTTAACTTGTGAATTTATCCTGAAATTGTTGAAAATGCTGTATTTCATAACATAAACAAAGCGGGAAAGTTAGTTTGTTTTACCTCCAACGTATGACAAATGTCAAACGACGCACGAAACCAATACGCGTGCGAAAAAAAACCCATTCGATCACCCTCATCGATGTCGACAGCAAACGAATCGAGTATTTAAATTCGTCTCTAATCGTACAACTACAACTGGGCCATTAAACGCAAATTGGCACATCCTCATTAATTTATGCTGCCTCGGATGCAAAAGAGAGCATTTTTCTCTTTCTCTCTCTGTCTACGCTGAAGTAAAGCATCGTATTATGCGTGTTACGTGTAATTTAAATCTGCCACTTCGAAATTCTCGGTAGATACGTCGCTATGGTCAAGTTCAAAGTCGGAGAGACTGAAGAATGAATGGAAATCTAGACGGAGACAAGGAACGGAACGAATCAAATAATTGATCTTGCGTCTTGTTTCTCTCGTTCAATGCTGTCTGGGGAATAAGTCAGATCCGGTTGGACGGACGGACAGATCTTGAAGGATGAGTGGGTTTCGTAGTTTTGGAAAACAATGTTCGATGCCAAGAAATATGCGATGATATTCTGTGCGGTATTGTCTCAGGCTATTTTTGGAATAAATTGATTTATAGTTATTTTTCTGCGGTTGTCCAGGGAAACAACGCGTCATCATTTCGCTCGAATTTTGTGGTGTGTGGTGTTGAACGACTAGGTTAGACTCACTGATGATTGTCGGTCTGACTGTTGTCAGCGGTACTTTTGATCGGAATGAGCTAGAGACTTGAAAATTCCAGAGTTTGTGTTCGACTATGGGCAAAATTCGCCCAACAGTTCCGGAGTTATTCTTAGTTGAATTTTTGAAGTCATTGTTGCCAGCATATCAAAAAGTACTGATGCGATCGGATTGAAACAGCATTTACTGTTGCAGAATGCAGACGCTCAACTTAACGCAAATTATCGGGAGGATTTCATCGTTAAAACATCAAAAAAATTTTTTTTTCGGATAGTGTGCGTCATATTTATATGGAATTTGGCACATGCATGAAAGTTGATACTTTATCAAATTTAAGCTCGATCTGATCATTATTTTCTGAAATATTGAAATAAAATATGTCAAACTCATTGTTATTTCCTAAGTATATCGTTTTTGCGCGCATGTTCTAGGATAACAGCGTGCTATCGTTTTGTCCAAATGTCTGTAGTTTTCGATGATTGAGCCGAAAATGGTCTCAAACGCCTAGATTGGACTCACTGATGACGAATCCGGTGTCAAAATCGATTCTGTCCGGCCGGCCGACGACACGATAACTGTCGACAGAAGCAAGCTAGCAACTTGAAACTTTCAGGATAGGTGGCGCATCGGAATGCCGTGGTTCGGTTCGTTAATGGGCCAAATCGGTCGAATAGTTTCGGAGTTATAGCCACTTGAAGTTATTTATTTTTTATTACAGAAACTACTCGAGCGATTGGATTTAAACTTGGCAGTTAGGTGGAGTATAACGACGCGCAACTTTGAGCCAAATTTCGTTAGGATCATATCGTCAGTGAATTTTAAAAACGGAATTTTTTTCCGAAAAATTTTTTTTTTCGGAAACCATTAATCATATCCAAAAAAAACTCCACCCACACTTTGAGCTTCGTATTTCACAGCAGTGTACCAAATTTCAGTTCGATACGATCATAAGTTTTGGAGATATCGGAAAAAAATATGTCAAATTTCGAGGTTTTCTTCTCGATATCGTTGTTTTTTTCGGTATAACTCGAGAAATACTGATTCAGTCCTGATAAAACTTCGCAGCTAGTTTGAAGATGCTAAAAGACAACTTTATGCAAAATTTCGTGATAATCGTGTCATCAGAACAATTTGAAAAAAAAAATTTCTGTGATTTTCTTATAATATCATCCTCATTGAATTCCGTATGAAAATTCGAACTGTAATTTTTCGAAGAAGTACTGGATTTCAATTCGATCTGATCTGTATTTTTGGAAATATTGGAAAAATAAAATTTTTAATGGGTATATCTTCGGAATCATTGGGTGGATTTTACCCATTCACGAATTCGGCCTTCGGAATTAAGGTCCAAACCTTCTCTACAAATATTGAGTTTCTAAGTTGTTCATCTCGGAAGTTATTGTGTTTACGCAGTCGGCCTTTAGGCTGACCGGTCATCTACATTGAACATGCGCGCAAAAGCTGCTGCCTTCACGGCAGTGCTTTTTGAAATTTTTAGTTTCTCAACTACTCCAGGAATATGTAAACCAACTCGAAAAAGCTCCTGACTTGACCTCATGGTTTTTGAAGAAACTCCCAGTAACATTTTTTTGGAATTTAATTCCAAAAAATAATTGTGGGAGAAAATTCTGAAAATTTAACACCTACTAAAAAAGAAAATGAAATTTGATACTGTCATATTATTTCTCAACAATCAACTGAGTTGTTTCTGGAGTTGCGTTGGGAAACAGGTAACATAATCGAAGCAGTTCATACTATACAAGCTCTATCTAAGCTTCTGAAAGGTTTCATCGGAATCTAGGAGAATCAGATACTCACGAATTTTGAATCAGAAGATGAAATTGACCCCTCTCTTTCTTTTCCGAAAAAACTCATACATACTTACGGAAAAATTCAGCTGCACTGTTTTGTGTGGACCACCCTGTATATAAAATGTTCGTCTGAACTGGAGTTGTATCATTCTATTCATATTTAATATCTGGCGCATGCACCATTTCATTATTTCGTTGAATATTACACGTAAAATGAATTTCAAATCCCCATGGTCCCTATTTTTGAATCGGAAAAGGGAGAAAATAGGCGTGTCGACGCTGTTGTCAAGAAAACGCGCTGCATTTTTGATGGAACGATAAAAAACGTTCATTCCATCACATTCAAGAATAGTGTCCCTGGAATGCTCATATTTCTGAAGGGGTTTGAGTGAAATCAAATATCTCCTGAAACGTTTAATAATAAGCGATTCCAAATCAAAAATTTCTCTATGGCATTATTTTCCAGATTCGGATTATGAATTTTTTGCTCACAAGTTTCACGTTTTAGAGAAGCCGAAGAGCTCCTCAACTCTTCTTGATATTCTCAATATATGATGAGGTATTTTATTTGCTTCAGGGTAATTTCGCACCAGTACTTAAAAAAATCGAGAATGCACTCAAACCTGTTATATATCCTGCCTTCTTGTAATTATGCAAAAAATCTAATTGTGGTTTTAATTGGAAACCACTCTATTTGGGCGTAGGCGATAATTATATATAAGTGGGTCTATTTAAAAGTATCATAAGATTTATCTTCAGATTTTCTGTTGAAAATATCAGAAAATATTCTTTCACGCACTACAAGTTCTAATCGTTCGTGATCTCCATTCACCACTTTTATTCTAGAATAAGGAGCTAAATTTCTGGAAATGTATGGACAGCTTGTTTGGAAGGCAAAGAAATTATACAATATAAGTTTCATCTGAAATTTGTCGTAGAATAATAATTTCATCATGTTGATTTTCATTCTAGGGAAAAATAGCACATTAGAAATTAGTTTTCAGATTTTTTTTCTGCTCAAACTGTTCGAGACTATTCCTTCAACTGTCAGCTCCTTCAAGGAAGTATAAAATGGTATTTTACTCCTTTGGATATGTTCGAGAATAACATTACGCCTTCCATGTATGTTGAGTTGCCTACCGAGTCACAGATTTTTCTCAGGCAACCCAACATACAAGGACGAGTAACATTTGTTGCATAGCCAGCAAAGTACTGGCGTTTGATTCCAGTGGAGGACTGTCTTCCATTCACTTCGTTTTTATGAACACATTGAACAATTTAGTTTTCACCCAGTTATAATCTCGATCTGATTATGAATTTCGCAAATATCGGTAAAAAAATATATATCTGTCAAGTTCCTTTCTACGCGCTTGTTCTAGGGCGTCATCATTTCGTCACGATTTCTGTAATTTTCGAATTTTGAGCCGAAAATGGTCTTGAACGATTGGGTTGGAATCCCTGAAGAAGAATCCGTGGTCAAATTCAATTCTGTCCATCCGGCCGGCCGTGTGTGCTGTAACTTCCGAAAGGAAAGACCTAGAGTCTTGAAATTTTCAGATTAGGTTTCGATCTTAAATATCTCGATTGAGTTCGTTAATGGGCCAAATCTGCCTAGTGGTTTTTGTGTTACAGCCTTTGAAATTTTGATTTTTCAATAACTCGAAAAATATTCACCTTATCGAAATGAAACTTGGTTGGAATATGAACAGTGTCAATAAGAAGAATTATCCGTGGAAAAATTTGAGAAAAGATATTTTTTTTTGTCAGAATTTCCATATTTCTTTTGAATTCCATTGAAATCTCCAAGTTGCCATTTCGCAATATGTACAAGCGCTTTAAAGCTGCTGACATCACGTCAGTGCTTTTCTAGGTTGTTTTTCTCGGTTTCGTTGATATTTACGGAATCACTCGAAAAACAGTGATCTGATCATGATGAAACTTTGAATAATTGAGAAAAATGTAAAAAAAATTTCGGCCCGAATCCAATATACGCTCAAAAGTTGTTGCCTTGACGTAAGAGTTTTTTTCGGAATTTTCTCGGACAAAATATACCAACTCGGGATACAAGGTAAACTCGAAATGCATTTCGAAAAAATTTGAAAATTATAGGCATTTAGGCAATTCTGCAGTATTATTAATGATTAGTTGAGAGGAACCTACACTCGAATTCATCCAAAATTTCGTGAGGACCTTTTAATTACAAAATTCGAAAAAAAACAAGAATTTTCAATTTTTTGCGGAAACTATTCATCAGTTGTTATTTCTTCGATATCTCAAGAAATAACGCTACGTCTTGAAAAGCTGTCAACCCCACTTAACTGATTTTCCAGACTACCTACTTTTCATCATTTCACATGTAAACGTCTCACGAACGTAACCAACAAAATGTCCTTCATCCATCCCATCAAGCAAAAAGTCTTAAACCACTCTGCATACGTTCCTTTAATGACATTCCGATCGACGTACAAAACAAACTGGACAGCAACATTTCTTTCGTCGTTGGCGAATAACTCGGTCCAATTACCGACACGCAAAAATGTCCGAGCGCGCGTGAAATATGCGCCACTGTCTGCTCTCTATCCGCGCAAAAATGACCGCGATATTTCATAAAACTACTCGCGTATCTCTTCTGTCTCTTTCTTATTGCCAATTAGTTATTGATAAATAACAGCGACGAAGGTTTATAGCCGGGCTGGATTATTTTAATGAAAACAACCATGTGCTAGTGTTATAAATAAAATATATAACCAAGCATTTGTCTATTTATCGCACGGTGTGATCGGGATCTTTTCGATAAATCCTATCGACTTGGTTTTTTGAATTAACGAGATCATACGAGCTTTCGTTTGAGACAGTCTGAAAATATACAGGGTGGTCCATGTAGTGACGTCAATATTTTTTTTTTAGATTCCTCTCACCTGGAAGTATCCAAAAATACTCCGTGTATGTCAGGCGATTTTTTGTGGTTTTATTTCTCATCCGAAAGCAAGAAATTTCACAATTAGGAATTTTCAAATATGTTCACATTTTCAGTTGTTCTTACGTGCTTATACGAGATACAGTTAGTTTAAAAGAATTTCAATTAAAATTACTTCAATCACAACTTTGAGTTTAATTTACAATGAGAATGATAAAAAATAGAAAAACAAATATAATCGTGTTTCAATGATTTTTAGCTTATCCGCTTTCGAAGTCCGATCACAACAAAAGGAATAATAAAGTACTTTTTTTTAAGATTTTGGTAGTTCAGGACCGTGCGAAGTTTTTAAATTCACCCAGAAGCTATGGAAATTCCTTTTTACGCGCTTGTTCTGGGGAACAGCGCGTTATCATTTCGACACGATGTCTGTAATTTTCGAATTTCGAACCGAAATTGGTCTCAACCGACTAGGTTGGACTCACTTCACTGATGAAGAATCGGTGGTCAAATTGATTCTGTCCGTCCGGCCGGCCGTGTGCGTTGTAACTTTCGAAAGGAAGCACCTAGATTCTTGAAATTTTCAGGTTAGGTTAAGATCCTAAATATCTCGGTTTAGTTCGTTAATGGGCAAAATCTGCTGAATGGTTTTTGTGCTACAGCCATTTGAAATTTTGATTTTTCAATAACTCGAAAAATATTTATTTGATCGAACTGAAACTTGGTTGGAAGATGAACAGTGTCAATAAGAAGAATTATCCATGGAAAAATTCGAAAAAAAAGTTATTTTTTTTCGAAAATTTTTATATTTCATTGAAATTTCACTGAAATGTCCAAATCAACATTTCACAATGTGAACAAGCGCGTAAACGCTGCTGACTTCACGTCAGTGCTTTTCTAGATTTTTTTATTTTTAAATTGGAGTTGAATGTTTGTTTGAATCCTACTGAAAACTAAAGTTCTAGCTGTCAAGCCTTTTTTGAGTAACTTTGAGTTTTTTCCGGAAGTTGAATTATTTTGTTAATGAACAAACATTCAGGGCGATTAAGTCACAAAATAATCTGAAAAATATTTACTACATAAAAAGATATGAAAATTTGAAATCTCGCTGGCATAAAAATTGAGAAAACACAAAAATATTATAATTCGAAAACTACAAAAAATCGCGTTACATACATGTTTTGGACACCTCCAGGTGAGGAATGTAAAAAAACTTTATTGAATTACTACTGTATTTATTTCAGAGTCAAAATTTATCAGTTGTAGCGATATATTTATTTCATGTGACGATATTTTAATTTTTCGTTCATAAATTTTTTGCCAAAAACAACATACGAGTTGGGTGTTTCGAATATATGCAAATATAAGATCTAATATAGGTATTCAATAATTCGATCTATATAACAACTTCAAGAGGCGCTGCGGAAGAATACAGTTTCCGGAAATTGTGATTTAAATCGAAGTTTGCAACGATGATCACTACAAATATTCGAGGAAATATCTAAAACTGATAATTCATATTTTTGAGCACTTTCAAAGTTGGATTTCTGGATTTGTGGTAACTGTAAGCTTGCTTTGGACGCGCCATATCTTGACGATCTTTGATAGACTGAATTAATAAATATTTTGTGTCTCTCATTTTAATATATGTATTGAAACTTCCAACTCTAATTATATTGTGATCGGTAAAATATATAGAGGGTGTAAATTATTAGTTGCGAAAAAAATTAAGAGGTGACTTCTTGTCAAAAAATAAGGTGGGTCCTTCAAATAATTTTCTTCTCGAGCAGCCACTGCTTTGATTCAGCCTCCTTAAGATGTCGCTAGAATATCAAATTTAATTTTTCACGCAAACACCAAATGTCTCATAGAAATGAAACTGGGCAGACATTATCGGCGAGCATGGAGTAATTCGAAAATAATTCTTATAGTGTTGTATGATTTCAAGTGGTATTAAAAGTCACACCTTAAATTCATATTTTTATAGTCTGCTCAAATGATCGTTTAATGATATTTAATCTTTCTTAGTTCTTCAACGTTATTCAATTGAAATAAATATCACATTTCAGTCTGTAGATTCATTTCGACCTCTCGTAAACTTTTTATCGATAGGCCTTTTCGTCCGGACAAATTTTAGCGGTCCCGTTGGTGTCCGTTTAAAAGAGATTTCACTGTATTCCTACATGCATTTCCTGCCTTACAGCAGAACAGTTACAGGAGTATCCTTACTGCAAAAATCGAAACGGAGAACCTATAAATCACGCTTAATCTTCGTATTTCGTATCTCCAATTCTTTCCTATTCCATTGGCTCCACAAATAAAAGTCCCTTTACTGCTAGCGTTGTTTCCTCCTTCATTTTCCGTATAGAAATCATTCACAGCTATAAACAGTGCACACAGACTGAGCGCCTGAAAGGATGAGGATTTAATAGATGATAGTGGGTTCGTAGATAGATTAGCCGAAGGCACAGTTTTTATACTCGGTTCAACAACCCGGCTTCATATGCGCTAACCCTTGGGCTAGCTACGTTAAACGCGCCTTTTCTACTGGCTTTTCGAAACGCCTTTTTGCATTGTGTGCTATCATTACGGTCCTAGCTGATCTATGAGCGGGATATTTGTGAAGCCCATGACATCGAATTATATGTAATTTGTGTAAATGGACTGCAATTAGTCAATTAAGCGAAAAAAGTTAAATTATTGATTGAGTCTTGGGAATATGATGTTTTGCGTAACCGCGCTTTGAGGCCTTTAAGGCGTAAGCCCATAATGGTTTATTCATCGGTTTCAGTTAACACTTTGATGATATGTTGAAAATTGAGGTTTTAATGTTGCACAATGAAATTATTCCATGAGACACTATGAACATTTGCGGCTTGAGCCAATGATGTATCTGAACTTTCTCCGATGACAGCACTTCGGAAAAAGTGGGACTTATCTTAGTTTTTGATGTGATCAAAAATGTTGCTTTGTGGTCGGCAAGCAGGAGGATTAAAACTTTTACTATAACTATAACGTTTTTGTGGAAAAACGAAGAAACGAAGCAACACTACTGTTAGCCTAATTCACGTGTAAAGTGATAGAAAATTATCGCACGAAAATGTTCACGACTGTTTCGTCAAATTTCACGATGACAATGTTGTATTTCACATATTCATATCAGTTTTGCCACGTTCAAAAACTCAAGTACGTATACAAGAATCATTAGAAGCAACTTAACATAGGTTATGACCAGCAATAGAAAAAAATATGAAGAAAATTAAGTGTTTTGAATATAACACTGGAATAATCTCTTTCCAATTTCACTGTTTTAGTTAGAAGAGTAGTATATTTTCATTTCAAGTCTTTGATTATAGTTTGTTACTCGTAATATTTTTCAACTGATGTTTCAATCATCCATGTAACACATAAAAGATAATATCAATTCATGTTATATTTCAAGAATTAAATGAATGATGACTCTCCTAATGCTGTGATCAATGTATACTCCATTCACTTTTATAAACTATCCCGGTTGACCTTGATTTAGGTCTATCAAGTTTTTTTACTTAAAACTGACGCAGGTTGGCACGCGTGAAATATCGGCAATGTCAAAATAATTCTTAGCGACGTTGCCAAATGGCAATGCTCATTTCTACTCTCAATCTCAACATAATAAACACGCTTGGAAACTAAAATGCCGAAGGTAGTTTTGAAGAAGCAGAGACGAAGTATCAAGAAGTGCTATGTAGAATTGAAATCTGCTTTTTCTGATAATATCCCTGATAATTTGGAATCAATAATTTATCACAAGCTATCCAACATTTTCGAAGTATGTGAGTGAAAACCCAATGTATCGTTCACATAGATTCCCAAGAACTTTCTAAATTGAGTTATTCCTTTTAAGGTGACACAGGTTTTGTAGTACTAGTACATTTTCATACTGGAGTATTTCAAGTTGTGCAACCAGGTTCAATTAAATGTCTGTCTGTTGACTTATTTCTTGAGAATTTCTAAAAGTAGGGAATTCCATCGGTTTGACTGTTCGTTCAGAAGTTTTACTGCAGGGTTATTCGAGTACTTTTATTTTTTTCCGAATGAACTATCTCAAAGAAACGGAATACTCTATCCATCATTTTTCAGTAAAATTTCAACACTCGATTAATTCTTGATTTCCGTACAAGAAAATAGCAAAACTGAATCTTCCAACCATGTTTAAATACGTGAAGTTTTTAATGTGTTAATAGAGAAAAAAGTTCAACATTCGCCTGGTCTTTGGAATTATTGAATTCACATAATATCTTTTCAAATTCATTATTTTCCCGAAGTAAATTCACGTTTTGAAAAATACGTAATTCTTACGACCTCTTTGTAGAGAGGACAACGTTGTGTAGTTATCTGACAGGAAAATGACTATAACCTAACATTTTCAAAATATACACTGTGAAATGTATCGAAATGTCATGGCCAACCTTGATAGTTTGTAAAAATGAATGGTGTATATGTCTTGTTACTTGAGATAATGAAATATTGCCTCGAAAAGAAATGAAAAAAAATAATGACCTATAGGAATTGGTCCATGGAGATGAAAGATCTCCAGTAATAAGAAAATAACATGAAGGAAAGGACGAATAGCTATCGATAAGTCAACAAATCTTCCAACTTGACCAAAGCAAATCATCCGATCAACCAAAACATCTACACCTCTTCCGTGCAGATGTTTGTGTTTATGTTGATTTATTATGACATCTTCAATATACTGACTAAATAAAACCTTCCCACATTACCGGATTTTGAGCTGAAAAATCCGGGGTTTTCTCGTTCTAGTTGTCAGGTTATAGAGAATATGGAGATGGCAACCCTACTTGGAACAAACGGATATTCACAACTGTATCTTCAGATTGTCCACTCTAAATACCTAAAGGACCTATTTGAGAGTATTCAAGGATCAACACAATTCTTTCGAGCGAACATAAAAACTCTTAACGCACTAATCAATTACTACATTATGATACTGGAAAATACATTGAAGAACCAATAGAACACTTCTTTACTTAAATAATTTCAGAAAGACGGTAACCATCACAAATTATTGTTATGTGCTTGGAATGGTGCCTTAGTATTCTACCTATGTGTCCAATTTAGTCTTATGTTTCAGTAGGATAACTAGGAAATCTATAAATAACTCGTTGAGATGATAGAACAAAAATCAAAGGAGAAGATATCGACGGCAGCGCAATGGGGGGTTTTCCTTCAAACGAAAATGCAGTTATTTTCATGAAAAACCTTCATAACATAACATTTCAAACAAATAATGTCAATATTATATTTTTAAAAAAATGTTTGTTTACCTAAAACTGAAAAATAAAATGGGGATTTGCATTTGAAGGGATTTGTCTTAAATGCACAATATGGCAACATCGAATTCAGCTTTCTCGGAAAGAAGAGGACGTCAAATGTGTCACTTTGCTTAGAAAAACAGAGATAGCTTTACTTCGATCTGGTTAGAATAGAAGACAACGACCAAGGATTAGAAAAAGAAGAGCACAGACTGTCATACTGTCATATTACTGACAAATCGCAAACGGAAATTGTTTGGTTATTTCGACAAAGAACACGTGTGTACTACAGAATAGGAATAAATATTTCATTATTCTTTAGCAGAAAAAGCAATTCTACTAAACACCGTTGTCACTTCGTGCATGCCTGGCAAATCTAAAACCCCAATTTTGAAATCTGATTTTGAATACTTTCTGAAGGTTATTTGGGAAAATGATGAATCAAACCCTAAATAATTATGTTCGAATTTGCATTTGCAGTAATAACCCAAATTCAGGACAACCCCCATTTTGAAGAGTTACAAAATGGCGAATGAGCAGGATCGATTCCTTACTACAATTAATTTCAAGCGATGGACCAAAAGCTCTTGTTATAGGGACTGTTATCCAAACTGACGTATAGGCAAAGTATAATCTGTCACTTTGGATAACCGTAACTATAACCGGAGCTTTTAGTTCATCGCTTGAAATCGCTTTATGTCGATTTTGTGAATTTTTTAAAAATACTCAGAATCGTCGTGAGAACACGTTATTTAGTTAACTTGTCAGCTCCATCCTATGACTGTCTTTCAAATAAGTCGAAATGTCGTCCGAATTCTTCATTTCGAGTATAAGCATAGAACAAATGAAAGTTCGCGCACCATTTTTCCGATCATTTCGAATGAAAACCCCTGTCGTTTCGGGACGAGAACAGACATTCTTCAAGTAGTTCAAATAGACCATTAAGTTGAAGAATCTCGTTGAAAATTAAAGCGACAGAGCCATCTCTCGACCGTGTCACATCGGATTCAATTTGTCACAGCGCATAAAACGGAGCCAAGTCGCATAATTCTCGACGTTCCGTACCTCCGTTCGCTCTGCATTATCGCTAATAAGATCCTATTCTGCTATCGCGTATGAAAAATTGCGCAATTATTTTCGTTATCCGAACGGGCCGGAGTGAACAGTATCAATAATAAAAAAAAGAGCGTCTTGCCTTGGTCGTCCGCGGGGGGAGAACCCGTTTGAGCAATGACCTATGCCGAGAGCAGGTGCAATTCACGTAACCCAATGACGGATCCTCGTCCTTTTGTAGCTAAGCAGAGCTCGACTCGGTGCTTCTACGTTCTTCTAGATGATCTTCGAGGATGCTGTTCGATTTACTCAGGAAACATTTCGAGATTATTGAATAGTTCAATTTTATACTCGGGTTGTTCTCATTCCGCTGATACATGTGAAGTATTAGAGTTTGAGCACAAAAACTTAGAAATGCGTAGCCAAAGTGATCATCTCGTTTGAACGTGCGTGCAGAAGCTGCTGCTTTCACGTCAGTGCTTTTCCAGGTTTTTGCGAGCATGTTCTAGGGGAACAGCGAGCTATCGTTTTGTGCAAATGTCTGTTATTTTCGATGATTGAGCCGAAAATGGTTTCGAACGACTAGGTTGGACTCACTGATGACGACTCCGGTGTCAAAATCGATTCATTCCTGCCGGCCGGCCGTGGACACGATAACTATCGAACGGAGCCAGCTAGCGACTCAAAACTTGCAGGGAAGTTCGCGCATCGGAATGCCGCGGTTAAGTTCGTTAATGGGCCAAATCGGCCGAACAGTTTCGGAGTCATAGCCATTTGAAATTTTGAGGTTATTTCCCTCATATTTCAGAAACTACTGGAGCGATTAGATTTAAACTTGGCAGTTAGTTGAAGCATAACGACGCGCAACTTTGAGCAAAATTTCTTTGAAATCCTATGGTCACTCAATTAAAAAAAAAAAAAATTTTCCGAAAAAAAATTCTCGAGAAATACTGATTGTATCGTGATGAAACTTCGCAGCTAGTTTGAAGATGTTGAGGGACAACATTGTGCGAAATTTCGTGATGATCGTGTCATCGAAACAGTTTGAAAAAAAAATTTCAAATTTTTTTTTCAAATATTCAATACTCTTCACATCATGTTATCTTCATAAAATTCTGTATAAACCTACAAACTGTCATTTTTCGATGAATCACTGGATTTCAATTCGATCTGATCTGTGTTTTAGGTAATATTGAGAAAATAAAACTTTGAATGGGTATATCTGCGGAATCATTGGGTGAATTTTACCCATTCACGAATGCAGCCTTCGTAATTAAGGTCCAAACCTTCTATACAAATATCGTGTTTCTAAGTTGTTTCTTTCGGAAGTAATTGTGTTTACTGTCCGGCTGTAAACACTTGATATAACTTGATTTTTTTTTAAATTGTTGACACAATCATTACGAAATGTTGCACAAAGTTGCCCATCATAATTTTTAAACTAGCTGCAAAGTCCCATCATGATTGAATCAGTATTTTTTGAGTTATTCCGGAAAAATCAACGATATTGAGTAAAAACCAGGAAATTTGAAATTTTTTCCAATATTTCCAGAAAATATCGTCGTATCAGAATGAAATTTGGTACCCTGCTGTAAAATATGATATTCAAGGTATGAGCAGAGGATTTTTTCGGATTTAATGAAAAATTTCCGAAAAAAATCGAAAATCTCGAAAAAAAATTTTTCAATTACTGACAGTTTGAACTCCACGAAATTTTGCGAAAAAAAGTTGTGCGTTGTTATGCTTCAACTAACTGTTGAGTTTCAATAGACGACTTCGGCCCAAGTTGCCAACCCACAATTCCCTTCACAAATTTACTATTACTGGGGAACGGGAATTTCAGGACAAATTCGACGTGATAAGGTTCGCGTTATTCATAATCATCTGTGAAAGATGCCTTCGCTCCTCAAACAAGATAATTCCTTTTAAATGTAGGTTTTTGTTAGGCTAAAATTTAAGTTGGGATTCCTGATGTCATGTTAACAGTGTCAAGTTTATAAATGATATGTTCCGCAAATCAACTTGGTTATTTCGGTTGCCGGTTTTCCGTTCTGTATATAAATATGAAATATTCGGTTGGTTCCTGAAAAAAAAAAGTTAATTAAGGAATTTGATTGACGAAAAAGCAATCTTTCTGTCACCAGAACATAGACATATTAAGTCTTTATATGCACCAGAACGACAATCAATGTTTTATGGTAACATATCCATAGCATAGAACAATCTTTATTTACCTTATGATCCATAGACCATACATAGTAATTTTTTCCATTGTTGATTGTTGTCTCTTCTATGTTCTTTGGATTATAAAGTAAATAAAGATTGTTCTATGCTATGGATCTGTTACCATAGAATATTGACTATCGTTCTGGTGACAGAAAGAACGTTTTTCATCAATCAAATTCCGTAATTATCTTTTTTTCAGGAACCAACCGAATATTTCATATTTACGGAAAGAAAAATCGGCAACCGAAATAACCAAGTTGATTTGCGGAACATATCCTATATAAATTTGACACTATTAACATGAAATCAGGAATCTCAACTTAAATTTCAGCCAATCAAAGATGATCTTAACGAAACCGTATATTTGGAAGGAATTATCTAGTTTGAGGAGCCGAGGCATCTTTTACGGATATTTATAAATAACACGAACCTTATCATGTCGAATTTGTCCCGAAATTCCCGTTCCCCAGTCAAATTGTGAAGAAAATTGTGGGTTGGCAACTTGAGCCGAAGTCGTCTATTCAATCACTCAAGTTTTTCCTGAAACATCAGGAAATTAATCTCACAATTCCTGTAGATCAATACTTAACAATTGCGGGTTCAACGATTTTCGACGCTTGATGTAGCGATTGATGCGTCTAAATAACAAAGTTTCGAGATTCTTTAATCGAAATATGATTAGAGTGCCTCCAGTAGCTGGTTGAATTCATACAAAATTGTTTCATGTTAATGGAGAACAGTAAACATATATGATTCAATTTATAACTCGAATGTTGAATAGAAATGTACCCATTTACATTCATAATCTTTCGTCGTGAAGTTTAACTGGGTGATTCGGCTTGAGTAAAGGCTGGGTGGAGAATTGTCCACAAGAATATAGTAAAAAAGTAAGGAGTACTCCACTGCTCAATCTTGGCTTCTCAGAAAACCCCACGCCTATGAATTAGTCAAGAATATCCATTCATAACAGACGACGGATCTCCAGAGCTACTACCAGAGACCCTTTCTCTATGGTTACTACCGATTTCTTTTTTTCCTACTGAAACGAACCTCGAAGAAGTTTACAGTTATCTATATTACCGGCCGTACATAAGATCACAACTGAATATTATAATTATTCTATGGGCGATTCGCTGCGTATCCGGACTCGAGAGCTCGATCCCAGCGCGTTTAATCTACGAAATTATCGGCTATAATTATAATGGGACTCTATTTACATACGGATAATTACAGGATTGGATTCATTGACAAATATAAAAATGATTTAATGCACACCTCTGTGGGCTGTTGCTTGTCGCGATATCGTCGTTATCGGATCACCTTGTTCGGGGAAAGCCGGGAGCTTGGATATTCGACAGCGATTAATTTTTGGACAGGTTAACATCATGTTGTCGGATTGTTAACTTCTCGAACGTGTAGAACAAAACAGATTATGGGGTTTTGACTGGTTATAGAGAATGTAAGACTTATGTAATTATTACGGTTGCGAGGCGGTTATCAACTTCTTTGGGGAATTTTACAGTGTGACATTTACATCTAGAATTTTACTTTGCGAACTTCATTTTTGTGCGCATTTTCTGGGGAACTGGGTGCTATCGTTTTGTCCATATGTATGCCATTTCAGGATTTTTTTTCGCAAATGGTCTCAAACGACTAGGATGGATTCATTGATGAAGAATCCGTTGTCAAAATCGATTCTATCCGGTGGCCGACGACTGCTTAACTATCAAATGGAGCAAGCTAAGGACTTGAAACTTTCAGGGTATGGGCCGGTATTATAAAACTTAACTTTAACTTTAACTGACAGTTTTGACAGTTATGTCCTATTATGACTGTCAAAATTGCCAGTTAAAGTTAAAGTTAAGTTTTATTATAGAACTTAACTTTAACTTAAAGTTAAGTTTTATCATAAAACTTAACTTCAACTTTAACTGCCACTTTTGACAGTTATGTCCTACTACAACTGTCAAAACTGTCAGTTAAAGTTAAAGTTAACTTTTATAATACCGGCCCTAAGTCGCGCAACTTAATGCGGCGGTTAAATTCGTTAGTAGGCCAAGTCTACCAGATGGTTTCGAAGTTGAAGTCATTCGAACCTTTGACTTTATTTTCCTGATATTTCGATTGAATTGAAACTTGGCGGTCAGTTAGAGCATAACGACGCGCAAGTTTCAACGAAATTCTGTTGAGATCGTACTCACAGTAAATTTTGGAAAAACATTTTTCTGGAAAATTCTTTTTCAGGAATAATCATTCGAAAAGAATTTTGCTCATACCTTGAGCTCTATATTTCACAGTAATGAACTAAATTTCAGTTTGATGCGATCATAATTTTGAGAGATATTTGGAGAAAATATGTCCAATGGGGGTTTTCCTTTGAACGAAAATGCAGTAATTTACATGAAAAACCTTTGGAAAATCACATTTCAAACATATAATTTCAATATTATATTTTTAAAAAAATGTTTGATCACTTAAAAGTGAAAAATAAAAATGGGGATTTGCATTTGAAGGGATTTGTTTTGAGTGCACGATATGGCAACGTCGAATTCATCTTTCTCGGAAAGAAAAGGACGTCAAATGTGTTACTTTGCTTAGGAAAACAGAGATAGCTATACTTCGTTCGATCTGGTTAGAGTAGAAGACAACGACCAAGGAATAGAAAAAGAAGAGCACAGACTGTCATATTACTGACAAATTGCAAACGGAAATTGTTTGGTTATATTGACAAAGAACACGTGTGTACTACAGAATAGGAATAAATATTTCATTATTCTATAGCAGAAAAAGCTATTCTACTAAACACCGTTGTCACTTCGTGCATGCCTGGCAAATCCCAAACCCCAGTTTTGAAATCTGATTTTGAATACTTTCTGAAGGTAATTTGGGAGAATGAAGAATCAAACCCAGAATAATTATGTTCAAATTTGAATTTGCAGTAATAACCCAGATTCAGAGAAAATCACCCATTGCGTGTTTTTTTCTGGAATAAGTCAAAAAATAATAATACAATAATAATGAAAATTGGCTGCTAGTTTAGAAATGAAAATATTCAAGTTTGAGCAGAATTTCAAGATGATCGTGTCATCAGAACATTCTCGAAAAAAATTTAAATATTTTTTTTCGAATTTTCATTATTCTGTGATCTTCAATCATATTATCCTCATGAAATTCTGTGTGAATCTTCAAGCTGTCATTTTTCAATCAAGCACTGGAATTTCTATTCGATCTCATCTGTATTCTCGGAAAAATTGGGAAAATGAAATTTTGGATATCTACGAAATCATTGGTTGGATGGTGGCATTCACAAATTCGCCCATAGGTACCTGATATACAGATATCGAGTTTCTTAGTCTTTTTTTCGGAAGTTACTCTGTTTACGATCAGCCGTGAGGAAGCTAGAGCTTTTTGGTCAACAGCAACACCGGATATACAGGGTCTTTCACGAGGAACCTCACCCATATTTATACGGGAAACTACTGAACGTATTTTCATGAAATTCAGCACTTATAAGTATTTCACGATGCTGATGAAATCTAAAATATTTTCAAGGCATGAGCACCTCCGGTTTTTCCGGAAATGACGTCAACTTCCGTTTTTCAAATTAGAACACCATTTTTTTATTGCAGAAATTGATTCCTCAGAAAATTTCAATTTATTTTGATGTAACATTTTTCAGTTTTGGTTGGAAAATTCTCTCTGAGCGGGAAAATTCGAAAAAAAAATCTAAAATAGAGCTCCGCTGAAACAAGAATAACTTCGAGGTTTTTGGATGGAAAATTTTCATTTTTGGAATTTTTCAAGATGTAAGATTGATGTATCCACTTTAAAAATCGAAATCGCGATTCATGATACAGGGGGTGAACAAATCGCTTTCAAAGTTAGGGATGACAAAATCGTGAAAAATCAATTTTTTCAAATTAGAACCCCATTTTTTTATGGCAGATATTGAATCTACGTTAAAAAATAATGTGAGTGTATGCATCACACCCTTGCCCTAAAGTGGATATTTTCTGAGTTATTCACAAAAAACTGTTTTTCGTCTTGAATTTTCAGCTATTTCTTTTCCCTTCACGCCAAAAAGATGAAATTTTCAGGAACTGTTACTTACCATGTTTTAGATTTTATTACCCTAATATGCAAGAGAAAAAAGTTACAGGTTGTTCCTAAATAGATGGCGAATTTGGATTCGAATTTGTATCGGAAACCTCTTTATTTCAACTAATCGGCCATCGGTTTTCTCTCCAGTGATAAATAAATAATTCCTTATGAACCATATGCAAAAACTTACCATGTTTTACATTATTTTTTTTTAATGATAGATATCATTAATTACATCTTCCAAATTCCTCTTTATTCAGTAGCATTTTGTGTTTACTATTAATTTGGTGATAATTCGTATTAAGTTATAAAATCGATCACTATGCCTAATTTTACCAATGAAGATTATTTAAATCTCATTCTACTTCATGGAGAATGTAATAAAGTTGTAGATAGAACGATTCGACTGTTCATTGAGAGGTTTCCTGACCGACCCAGACCAACGAGAGATACCATTAACAGAACCATGACAAACTTGAGAAATGTCGGATCTTTCGTTAAGAAAACTACACACAGAGAAAAAAGTGTAGTAGAAGATGAGAACAACGAAATTACAGTTCTTGCATATTTGAAGGGAAAAGAAATAGCTGAAAATTCAAGACGAAAAACAGTATTTTGTGAATAACTCAGAAAATATCCATTTTAGGGCAAGGGTGTGATGCATACCCTCACATTATTTTTTAACATAGATTCAATATCTGCCATAAAAAAATGGGGTTCTAATTTGAAAAAATTGATTTTTCACGATTTTGTCATCCCTAACTTTGAAAGCGATTTTTTCACCCCTTGTATCATGAATCGCGATTTCGATTTCTGAAGTGGATACATCAATTTTACATCTTGAAAAATCCCAAAAATAAAAATTTTCCATCCAAAAACCTCGAAGTTATTCTTGTTTCAGCGGAGCTCTATTTTTGATTTTTTTTTCGAATTTTCCCGCTCAGAGAGAATTTTCCAACCAAAACTGAAAAATGTTACATCAAAATAAATTGAAATTTTCTAAGGAATCAATTTCTGCAATAAAAAAATGGTGTTCTAATTTGAAAAACGGAAGTTGACGTCATTTCCGGAAAAACCGGAGGTGCTCATGCCTTGAAAATATTTTAGATTTCATCAGCATCGTGAAATACTTATAAGTGCTGAATTTCATGAAAATACGTTCAGTAGTTTCCCGTATAAATATGGGTGAGGTTCCTCGTGAAAGACCCTGTATATTTATAGGAACTTTTCGAAAACGACCTTATAACAAATCATCCTATGAAGCTTCGTTCCGTCGTAACGAAACAACCTGTATAGTGCTTTTATTGATTTCTCAATCTCAGTTCAGGTTCTTTGGTTGATCCTTGGATCTAAGATGGCTGAGTTTCATCCTTCTAGTTACTCCAGTAGGCTCGTGAAAGGTTCATGCAAAATTTCTTGGGGATCATGTGATAGAAGATCGTTTCATCATCGAATCAACTTTGGTGGTGGTCAATATCCGAATGGGTAGTAGCTTTGGCAACGTATTCGAACTCCCGCCTTCACTTCAATGCATTTTCTTAGAAATAGTTCCCTATTCCCGATTTAAAAATGGCAACTCTCCTATTTTCGGCATTCGTCTGTACCGATTTATCCGACATGCATTACGAAATCGACTCTGAGGACAAATCTATAATTATCCATCAAAATCTATTCCGATCACAGCACATGTTCCCAATTCTTCGTGCGAATTGTCCCCTCTCCCTTCTTCTTCCCAACAGGTCCCAAAAAAACTCCCGGATCTTTATTTATAAATTCCATAAAGAAATCAAAGATGACGATGCACCCATAGCCGTCAATAGATTGCGTTACGGGTTGCATTGCGACGCGTATGCGCACCGGAAGTCCCTCGTAAAATCGAGAATGGACCACGTGAGGCGGGGGACAGGCGGGGGCGGTCTCCAGATGTTCGAAACCTGGAAAGTGCGACTCTGGCGCTGCCATGACGTCACATCCGGCGCTGCGATGAGTTCTCACATGGTGTAGGTGAGATGATTTAATTCGTCTTAATTCGGAAACGGTTAAGGAAATTTAGGCATTAATATTTTCGGTATTTAAAATGTAATTACGTTTACGAGGTAATTGCTGGGGTTTCTGGAAGATTACATGTAATTGATTGGTACTTCCGGCAGTTTTTGGCGGCGCGAATGCGTGAAAATGGCGCAATTGAGGGAGTTTACGCACAATGGGGGTTTTTCCTTCAAACGAAAATGCAATAATTTTCATGAAAAACCTTTGAAACATCACATTTCAAACATATAATTTCAATATTATATTTTTAAAAAAATGTTTGATCACCTAAAACTGAAGAATAGAAATAGGGATTTGCATTTAAAGGGATTTTGTCATGAGTGCACGATAAGGCAACGTCGAATTCAGCTTTCTCGGAAAGAAAAGGACGTCAAATGTGTTACTTTGATTAGGAAAACAAAGATAGCTATACTTCGATCTGGTTAGAGTAGAAGATAACGACCAAGGAATAGAAAAAGAAGAGCAGCGACTGTCATACTGTCATATTACTGACAAATCGCAAACGGAAATTGTTTGGTTATATTGACAAAGAACACGTGTGTACCACAGAATATGAGTAAATATTTCGTTATTCTATAGCAGAAAAAGCAATTCTACTAAACAACGTTGTCACTTCGTGCATGCATTACAAATCCCAAACCCCAATTTTGAAATCTGATTTTGAATACTTTCTGAAGGTAATTTGGGAAAATGATGAATCAAACCCATTATTGTTATGTTCGAATTGGCATTTGCGGTAATAACCCAAATTCAGGAAAAACCCCCATTGGTTTCGAATAATTCGAAAAAAGTACAGGGAAGTTGAAATTCGAAGCTCACTATTCTATTTGTTATACTTGCTGTCATAACCAGAGATTAGGTATCGGTTGACTTATGGCAGAGTTGTACAAAGTAATATGTGATTAAGTATGGTTTCAAAATTCAAAAAAATTATCCAGAATAATATAAAATATAATAGGACGTAGTTATACTGCTGTATTCTATCTGAAAGGTGACAAGTATCTAGATTCCCCACTCAGCGGTTTCACCCAAGGTGAGATGGCCTGACGATCAGTAATAACTGTGAAACAGCTGTAGTCATTCTCCTTGGGCATCGCTTCTTCAGTGTAGATATTTTGGTTTATCGAATGATTAGCTCTGATCAAGGTGGAATATTTGTTGATTTATCGACAGATATTCTTCCTTGTGATTATGTTAATTTATAAACTATAATGTAACCTTTACTCCAATATCTTCCTTAAAGTATGTCGGTGGACCTTGAAATTGATGTTTTAAATTTATGTAACTAAACTGAGCCTCATTGGCACTAGTCCGAGGTGTTACTTGTTATAAATTTTTTTTGATGACTCAATGATTCGGTTTAGTTTAGCCACGATAACTTTCAGACGGAATGCGCTAGCGACTTGACGTTTTCAGGGTAGATTGAGCATTCGATTGCGCTGACATAGTTCATTCATGGATCCAGTCGACCGAACCGTTTCGGAGTAATACTCATATGAACTTTTGCTGTTTTTTTTTCTGAATAGCTCACTTAAAACTGATTGAATCCAATTGGAACTCCGTAAATGGATTGATGTGAAATGCTGGGTCGTAAATTCATGTAAAAATTTCCCTGTTTCAGAAGCTACTTACCAGATTCCGCATAAACCTACAAGAAGTCGTTCTTCAAGCAATTACTGAAATCAAATTTGAACAAATTTGTATTCTTGAAAATATTGTTGAAGTGAAACTTCTATCAACGCAATAACTTAGACTCCTGTTAATAATAGAGCAGATTTGGAGCTCAACAATTACGAAATGTGAAATTTACGATTGATTAAAATTGGTAATTTGTGAGTATATTTCAAAAAATAGCGTGCTTTGGTCTCGAACTCAAACAATAATGAACCGATCATGATGAAACTAAGTGACTAGTGGGCAAATGTTGATGCACAATATCACACAAAATTCCGTGATGATCGTGTCAGCATTAAAATAATTTAAAAAAAATTTGTACCCCATGAATTTTGAAATGCGTACAAAAGCTCCACTTCTGTGCTTTTCCAGAATTTCTTTCTAGCAGAAGAGCTCATTCGAATTCTGCTTACCGCAAAGTGATTCACCCTGTATAACTTGCATTAATATCGATTATGGCTTCTCTGAATTGTAGCTCATGTGTTCGAAGGCGTTTATCGACGCCATAATTTGTTGTCGGAGGTTTAATTTAATCAAACAACATTCATTATTCAATTTGTTCTGTTTTCTTTGTAAGAACCTTGCTGAGTCACCGCGTCTCTCGTAGCTGTGAAATTTCAATTATGAATACATGTTACAATAACAATAAATTGTTTGTCTTGACTACTTACAGCTTCCTTCTTATAATGGTGAGATAACTGGTATTGATTTGATGGTATCCCATTCACTGTTTTTTTTGTTAGCTTGCGCTGTTGTTTTTCGATATTGTGGACATGGAAAGATTTTGTTCTTTGAAGATCTCTCCATTTCAAGTCAAGGCGAGGACTTCATTAGAAATTGATTATTATTAGTGTATCAAATTTCAGCTCGATCCGAAAATGAGTTTCGGAGTTATTTCGAAAGAACTTCAAAAAGCACTGCCGTGAAGGCAGCAACTTTTGCGCGCATGTTCAATGTAGATGACCGCTTCATCAACGAATTTGAACATGCACGCAAAAGCTGCTGCCTTCACGGCAGTGCTTTTTGAAATTTTCTACTGATAAATCACTGGATTTCAGTTCGATCAAATCTGTATTTTTGGAAATATTGAAAAAATAAAATTTTGATTGGGTATATCTACGGAATCATTGGGCGGATTTTACCCATTCACAAATTCGACCTTTGTAATTAAGCCCCAAACCTACTCTACAAATATCGAGTTTCTAAGTCGTTTCTTCCGTAAGTTATAGTGTTTACGGTCAGCCTAATGGCCGACAGCGTAAACACAATAACGTCCGAAAGAAACAACTTAGAAACTCGATATTTGTAGAGAAGGTTTGGACCTTAATTACGAAGGCCGAATTCGTGAATGGGTAAAATCCACCCAATGATTCCGTTGATATACCCAATCAAAATTTTATTTTTCCAATATTTCCAAATATACAAATCAGATCGAATTGAAATCCAGTACTTCATCGAAAAATAACAGTTCGAAGTTTCATACAGAATTTAATGAGGATGATATGATAAGAAAACCATAGAAATTTTTTTTTCAAATTGTTCTGATGATACGATTATCACGAAATTTCACATAAAGTTGTCTTTCAGCATTTCAAAACTAGCTGTGAAGTTTTATCAGGACTGAATCAGTATTTCTCGAGTTATACTGAGAAAATCAACGATATCGAGAAGAAAACCTCGAAATTTGACATATTTTTTCCCGATATCTCCAAAACTTATGATCGTAGCGAACTGAAATTTGGTACACTGCTGTGAAATATGAAGCTCAAAGTGCGAGTAGAATTTTTTTTCGTACATAATGAATGGTTTTCGAAAAAAATTTTTTTTTAATTTACCGACAGTATGATTCTGACAGAATTTAGCTCAGAGTTGCGCGTCGTTATACTCCACCCAACTGCCAAGTTTGAATCCAATCGCTCAAGTAGTTTCCGAAATAAAAAATAAATAACTTCAAAACTTCAAGTGCCCATAACTCCGAAACTATTCGACCGATTTGGCCCATTAACGAACTTAACCGCGGCATCCTGATGCGCAACCTATCCTGAAAGTTTCAAGTTGCCAGTTCCCTTCTGTCGACAGTTAGCGTGTCTACGGCCGGACGGCCGGCCGGCCGGACAGAATCGATTTTGACATTTGAATTTATGGCAAATTTATGGGACTTTGGAGGTTATGTTCAAGAGGTTATATCGCCCACGGGGTACTTTTTAGAATTTAAGTTTTCTTTGTATTTTTACCACTAGAATCACCCTCTAAAATATATATTAATTCCGGACTCCTTTTGTATGTGAACAACCCAAAAAAAATCCTATGATGACACGCTCCACTATTAAAGAATCATAACCCACGATTATACTGTCAGATTTTGCATATTCATAACACTATCGCATATACATAATATAGGGTGCGTTTTTATTTTCATCGAACTGATTAATCGGTGTATCTCCCTCTCTCCCTTCTTAATCGATTAATCATTTCGATGAAAATCAAAACGCACCCATACTGTTACTAAAATGTATGCGAATCTACTGAACCGTTGAACATGGAATCCTATAAAATAGCAAATAAGATTAAAATGAGTGGTATGTTTGGCTGTTATCGTTACACAATCCCTCAGCATCAGCATGCATCTTCGCTCTCCAAGAATGGAATAAAAAACGCTAATAGCTCCTTAACGATCAGCGCTGCCGTTTCTAGATTCACGAGAGAGATGAATTTAAAACATTACCATTGGAGATGAGTATGCCACATCTGAGCAAAGCTTCTTCCAGGAGATTGCCCCATTTTGATCGAAAGATAGCGAGAAAATATGACAAGTGACGAAAGCGGAGGCTAGTGGAAGAACCAGGAAACTTAATATTGAATTTTAGTGGAGATCGTTGAACCTGGGTTTGGGCAATATCATGAAATGTTATTCAACCATTTGAACCAAGCTAAGTTTATTCTGGAATCTTACGAAGAAGGTTTCAGCTGTTTCCAGCAGGTTTGGATGTGCAACTCAGAAAATTATCATCTCCAGAAATTAACTAAACTATCTCCCCATTTCATGGACACTAGGAAAAGGGGTGAGATGTCATGGCTCAGTCCATGTCTCTATGTCCTGTTTGTCCGAGAGAAAAGATGTGCCTTTATTTCAGAAGTTAGGCAGTTTGTAGTGTTATATCTTGAGTTTTATAGTATCCTGGATAGTTGTGATCTGCCTTTTGATGATCACCAACTCCAGTTTTATTTCTCGTGTTTCATGGTATCCTGGATAGCTGCAATCCTTAGTTTGATGATAACCAGACTCAGTTTTATATCTTGAATTTCATAGTATTCTAGTTAGTTGCAATCATCATTTTGATGTTCACCAATCTAATATGTGAGATGAATCATGAAGGAGCTTTCGAAGAACCATGGCATTCAGCACATTTATTGTCAGATCTGTTGAGATGATCGCAGATTATCCCCAACATCATCAGGGGAAAGACAAACCTTCAAGAATCCAGTGATCGAAAAATATCTATCACGGTTTAGGTTCTTTGGGCTTTTTTGGAGACACTTCAAAGGCAACTATGTCGTTTGTTCCTCTATCCTAATTTGTGTAAAAAGTTTTATGATCTCTATCAGTATCACCAGATGGATCCTCTGTATCAGCTCCGTTTTGATGATTGAAGAAGAGAAACCTTGAAGAAGCTGGCGGAAAACCATATTGTTCAGTTCACTTTCTAATAATACAAGTTATTCAGGTCTTGTAATCATCTTATCGTGGACCATAAAATGATTCCCTTTCTTTGTGATGACGGTGTATAAATATTTCCCAAAAAACGAAGCCATGCCATCTTGTAACCACATATGAAATCCATTTATTGCTTGTGAGAACATAATCCTTTGATAGTAGTCAAGGTATTCACTATCACGAATTCAGTCCTCTGAGCCTTCTTTGTAATACTTAAAATGCAACGATGTCATTCGTTCCTCTTTTCTAACATGTAAAACTTTCATGATCTCTATCAGTATCACCAGTTGAATCCTCTGTATCAGCGCTGTTGTGATGATTCAAGAAGAGAAACCTAGAAGAAGCTGGCGAAGTAACATATTGTTCAGTTCTTTTTCTAATAATACAAGTTATTCAGGTCTTGTAATCATCTTATCGTGGACCATAAAATGATTCCATTTCTTTGTGATGACGGTGTATACATATTTTCCAAAAAACGAAGCCATGCCATCTTGTAACCGAATATGAAATCCATTTATTGCTTGTGAGAACATAATCCTTTGATAGTAGCCAAGGTATTGACTATCACGAATTTGGTGCTCTGAGCCTTCTTTGTGATACTAAAATGCAACGATGTCATTCGTTCCTCTTCTCTAACATGTAAAACTATCATGATCTCTATCAGTATCATCATTTGGATCAGTTTCAGAATCAGCTCCGTTGAGATGATTCCAGAAGACAAACCTTGTTGGAGCTGGCGAAGAATTATCATATTCGATTGCCTCTCTAAAAATCCACGTTATCGAACCTCGCAATCATTTCATCTCGAACCATAGAATTATTCTTCTTGTTTGTGATAACCGTGAATGAATATCATCATGATTTCCACACGGCAAAGCCATGTAATCTTCTCGAACCGTATGAGCTCCTATTATTGCTTCTAGGAACATAATTCTTTTCTGGCAATCACGGCGTGGCCAATTACGAACATGGTCCTTCGAGCCGGATAAGTTCTCAACGCCGGGGTTGCGTCTTGCCCAACCGGCGCGCATCGCGCCAGGAGCTGTATCGGCAGCATCGGTCTGATGCCCCCTGGGGTCGGCGCCGAAGAGAGCAACCGAAGAGAGCGGTTCGATCGCCGCGGGAGCAACAGGTTCTTGCGTCACGAGGGGCCACGCGACTCGCCGCATCGGACCTCCATTCATAATTTCTCAGCTCCCTGCCTGCTTGCCGCGCTGAGATTTATTCGGTTGCGGGAGATTCGAACTATCAAACGGCGATTATGTCATTATTCTTGGCGATGCTTAAGAGGTGAGAGAAGGGTTGAGGTCGAGGTTGCCTGGGGTTATCTAGAGGGGTTGGATCGATCCGAATTGAATCGTTGTTGACGTGTTGATTGGGGAGAGTTGGTGTTCGATTGGGGATGTGTTGAGAGGATGAGGGAATATGAACATAATAATCTGAAATAGGAAGACCAAGAGATATTAGGTCATCAGGGTGGGTTTTGAGATGAGACTATCCTCAAAATAATGATACTCAATTTGATTGAGGAGAAACTAGATAATTTTTTGAAGAACAACATTCTGTTATTTTATTGTACTCGAATAACCGTTGAAACAAGATGTCACTTAACTTTAAGATACAACACTGTTCCCACGGGCAGTCGTTTTGTCAAGTGATTTGTGTTTAGTTTGGTCAACATAATCGTTCATCAGAGCAATTAATTAGACTAACTATGGACCGTTTTCACACCACGTTTACTCTAACTGATAATACCCATCCACACAGACGTTTTATAGTGGGAACAGAAGAAGCCATTGCCATTTATGGGCTGGTGGAATCATTGGTCCGTACTTCGTTGAAGACGATGCTGGCCAGAACGTTACAGTCAATGGTGACCGCTATAGACTCATGTTTACTGACTTTTTCGTTCCTCAATTGAACAACCATGATGTAAAGAGCTGTGGTTTCAACAGGACGGCGCAACCTGTCACACAGCTCGTGCCTCAATTGATTTACTCAAGGAAACATTTGATAACCGTATAATTTCTCGTTCCGGGCCCGTGAGTTGGCCTCCAAGTTCGTGCGATTTAACGCCGCTAGACTATTTTCTATGGGGGATATGTGAAGTCGCTAGTCTACGCCGATAAGCCCGAAACCATCGACCACTTGGAGGACAACATTCGCCGCGTTATTGCCGATATACAGCCACAAAGGTTGGAAAAAGTGAATGAAAATTGGACATCCAGATTAGATGACGTCCGAGCCACCCGTGGCGGTCATATGCCAGAAATTATATTTGAATTTTAATGCCAAAAGATTATCTTTTGAGTAAAGTCAATTTCATGCCCATTCCAAGAATTCGTCCTTCTTTTATTCCATTTCAAAGTTTTATACCTCTAAAAAAACACCATTCACATGAGTTCTTCGGTACTCTCAAAGGGCTATCGACTGAGGTTCTTCTGCCCAAACGGAACCCGGCACCTATACCTATAATAATTTGACGATATGTAATAAGGCGAATAACCTATGAAATATCGAAATCTTTTCAAGCTTTCAATGGCAGGCTCCTCATTAATTTTTCAGCGTGAACTTCCACGTCTTATTCCATATATCGGTGCCTACTAGATTTCAATACTCGTTTCACGCACTGAATGAATATCGGACGTCATCTGGGTCGATTTATTTTTTGGGCCTGGCTAGCTAAATAGCACGAATGAAATAATGAATGGATCTATTTTATTTATGTTGCGTCACAGAGTTGTAAGTTGAATTTGTTGTAGCCGCGGAGTAATTAAGGTCATTCATGAGAATCGAAAGTGTGAAGTTTAACTAGCGGCCGATCGTAAACACAATAACTTCCGAAATAAACAACTTAGAAACTCGATATTTGTGGACGAACTTTGGAACTTATTACTTTCTACTTACTTCTCGTTTTGATGGCATGATTCTCACGAAAATCTGTGAAAACTTGCGTATCAGCAATTTTCAACTAGTTAGAGAGTTTCATCATAATAAGTTCAGTATTTTCTGAGTAACTCCGGAAAAACAATACCAAGAAAAACCACGAAACTTGACATATGTTTTCCTGAATTTTTCCGGAAATTGCAATGAGATCGAAATGAAATTCGGTACTTTATTGTGAAGTATAAGTATCAAGTTCTGTGCGAAATTGCTTCGAAATCAGGTGAATAGTTCTGTGACTTTTCTTCTTTTGAAAACTTTTATTTTTTCGAAAACAATCTCGTAGCATCTTCTCACCTAGAATTCAATGACGCTAATTGAGTTTTCTGCAAACTGATATTTCAACATTTTCAATATTTTTTTCAAATATGGAACCCCGTATATTTTCACATATTTCGAGCTAGAAATATTAATAAATATTGCATTCTATTATAGATATTTTTTTGTTATGTTGTTTAGTCTTGATATGCTTGAGTTATGTTCGAGATATTGAATTTTGAACCGTTATTCGATTCTACGTGAGAAGTTAATACAAGAATGTTTTCGCAGAGATAGGAAATGTTCAACAGAACAGAAGTTACAGCAATATTTCTAAAATAAACATTTCAGAGAAAAATTTCAAAAAGCACTGCCGTGAACGCAGCAACTTTTGCGCGCATGTTCAATGTAGATGTTTTTGAAATTTTCTACTGATAAATTACTGGATTTCAATTTGATCAAATCTGTATTTTTGGAAATATTGGAAAAATAAAATTTTGAATGGGTATATCTACGGAATCATTGGGCGGATTTTACCCATTCACGAATTCGACCTTCGTAATTAAGCCCCAAACCTACTCTACAAATCTCGATATTCTAAGTCGTTTCTTCCGGAAGTTATTGTGTTTACGGTCAGCCTAACGGCAGACGGCATAAACACAATAACTTCCGAAAGAAACAACTTAGAAACTAAATATTTGTAGAGAAGGTTTGGACCTTAATTACGAAGGCCGAATTCGTGAATGGGTAAAATGCACCCAATGATTCCGTAGATATACCCAATCAAAATTTTATTTTTCCAATATTTCCAAAAATACAGATCAGATCGAATTGAAATCCAGTACTTCATCGAAAAATAACAGTTCGGAGTTTCATACAGAATTTAATGAGGATGATATGATAAGAAAATCATAGAAATTTTTTTTTCAAATTGTTCTAATGACACGATTATCACGAAATTTCGCATAAAGTTGTCTTTTGCATTTCAGAACTAGCCTTGAAGTTTTATCAGGACTGAATCAGTATTTCTCGAGTTATACCGAAAAAATCAACGATATCGAGAAGAAAACCTCGAAATTTGACATATTTTTTCCCGATATCTCCGAAACTTATGATCGTATCGAACTGAAATTTGGTACACTGCTGTGAAATATGAAGCTAGAAGTGTGAGTGAAATTTTTTTTGTATATGATGAATGGTTTCCGAAAAAAAAAATTTTTTGGAAAAAAATTTCGAAAAAAATTTTTTTTTAAATTTACTGACAATATGATCCTGACAAAATTGGGCTCAAAGTTGCGCGTCGTTATACTCCACCCAACTGCCAAGTTTGAATCCAATCGCCCGAGTAGTTTCCGAAATAAAAAATAAACAACTTCAAAACTTCAAGTGCCTATTACTCCGAAACTATTCGACCGATTTGGCCCATTAACGAACTTAACCGCGGCATTCTGATGCGCAACCTATCCTGAAAGTTTCAAGTTGCTAGCTTGCTTCTGTCGATAGTTAGCGTGTCTACGGCCGGCCGGCCGGCCGGACAGAATCGATTTTGACGCCGGATTCGTCATCAGTGAGTCCAACCTAGTCGATTGAGATCATTTTCGGCTCAATCATCGAAAATTATAGACATTTGGGCAGAACGATAGCACGCTGTTCCCCTAGAACATGCGCGCAAAAACACCTGGTGACTATGTAACGGTGATAGCTATGAAGTTGCCAATGAGTTTCTCATTAAATTTGGCTTTAAAATTTCTATCCAGTACAGAAATTAGACTTTCCTTTGAGAAGTCCAATTTGGCCCACCCTGTACGCATTTATTTCAAAAAACGAATCTCTATTCGCAAGATGTTAGAACTTCAATATCCACCCATATTTCTCGCGAATCTACCAAGTTCCTCTCTGTTCCGAATAAATCAATGATGAATCATTTCAATGCAGCAACATCCGTACAAATCAAACAAACCTTGCTCCGGCGAAAATTCAAATGATTCAATAATTCATCATGTTACCATAGGAAATTATATACCGATATTCCCATGAGGTGAACGTTTTTCAGGCATAATTAAGACCGGATCAATTTTAACCGAACGCGATAAATTATCCGAAAACCGGTCGGACCCGCGAACTGACCGGTCCTCGTAGGAGAAAAGACAGGAAATCGGCGCCAAAAACGACTAAAACAATATTTCGTGTAACCCAATTTCGCTTCGAAGGTTACGCAATCTCGAAGATGCTGCCGCGCTGCGCTCTATCGACCCCGGCATGTAGATTTTTAGTGAATGAACTTTCGAATGGCGTGGGCTAATTTCCGATCTATCGAACGGTATCGAGTATTCATCGAATTTGTAAAGGATCTTGCAAATTTGCATTGTGCTTGCGTTTCTAATCAATAAATAGTTTTCGCGGACATTTTGAAATTCTTTGGCGAAAAAACATTTCGAGAGAAAACAGGTCCATTAATAATAAACTTACATAATCACAAGGACGAATGTCTGACGATAAATGAACCAAAAATTCCTTTTGATCAGAGCTTATCATACAATCAACCAAAACATCCACACTGAACACGAAACTCCCAGGAGCTCCTGGGAGATGGCGTGCTGTATATTGTTGTACTCCAGTGTTCCATCTGACCGGTTATAAGTATCCAGAATCTTATGCCCCTGAGTCCCGGGAGATGGCGCGCTTTATGTTGTTTTACTGCAGTGTTCCATCTGACAGGTGATAAGTAATAAGATTCTTATTTTACGGTTTAGCGAGGTAGGGGGGTGTGAAGATGAGTAAAAACTGTATAATAGCTGTAACCATTCTCCTTGGACGCCGCTTCTTCGGTGTGGATGTTTTGGTTGATTGTATGATTAGCTCTGATCAAGGTGGAATATTTGTTGATTATCAACAGATATTCGTCCTTGTGGTAATGTTAGTTTTGTTTGAAATGTCGAATCATCACGAAATCCTGCACAAAATAAAATCGGACAGCATAGCATCGATAGGGTTCTCCGTGCTGCCGTGTCTAATAATCTTGTCAACGGACGGACGAACCGAATTGATTTTGACATCGGATTTATCATAACTGAGTCCAACCACAGAAGGCGTTGGTCTAACCAAGTGGTTAGGGAACATTTTCGGCTCGAAGTTCGAATTTGGGCTAAACGATAGCGTTGCCGAAAAAATGCGCTATCAGGAATCAATGGTGTTATGTTGAAGGACTTGCTACCAAACTGTAGGATTCAATCCGATTAGATCTGTATTATTCGAAATATTGGAAAAGTAAAATTTCGGATGTCATTTGACGAATTCTGTTTTCGTTATAGATGACCAAATTTGTTCCAGAAATATTGAGGTTGTTTCTGTCGGAAATTATAATATTTCGATGCAAGCTATCCTTGAAGATTCAAGCGGCTAGCTCGTTTTGTTCGAAAGTTATTGTGGCAACGGACGGCCGGATATAATCGATTTTGCAATTGGCTTCTTCATCGGAAAGTCCGACATTGTCGTTGTACTATTTTCGGGAAAAAATTCGATAATTACTGACAGGAAAAAAAACGGGCTGCTCTTGAGAACAACCACATTGAATACCATAATAACGGTGAAATATTCACCCTCATATACAAAACTATAATACATTTTGGTACTCCTATTTATTGTACTGAACGTCGAAGAGGAATATTCATTTCCAAAAAGGTACAAAATTGCCTTCGTGGTCTATGATCCAATTTGGTCATCAACTGTCGAAATAGTAGGCATTTTGAAAATTGCAAGCAGTTTGAATGAATTATCGTACTCTTGGCAACAGCGCTTATATCGACGTCCAACATCCCTTGCGTTTCGTGTTTTAGTATGAACTATTTCATTGTTGCCGAAACCACTTTTTCGACGGTGATGTTCCCTCGGATTTTGTGTTGGTTTTAAAGTAAAGTTATCAATCTTCCCTGCTTTTAATTTCGCGTCAAAATATGGCCTGCTTATTCGGCATCGGGCAAATCTATTGATTTTCATGGATCTGGCATTTTCATATTTTAGACGTCTGATCATTTTCGGTTTCTTATCAGGAAAACGTAAACGTTTGGAAAGAAAAACGCCCTGATAAAATGGATAATGTGAAAAAGCATAAAAAAAATCACCATTTATAGCTTTGAAACGTGCCTAAGCAGAAAAACAAACATATATGTAGTAACAAACACAAAACTACAACAAGAAGAAACGTAGTCATTACGCTAACGAGTTTCTGAATGCCCCGAAGTCATTTCCAGTTAGAAATTCCAATTACAAAAACAATTCGTTTTCCCGAATCATTCTAAGCACGAATTTCACTCACAACTCCAAACGAGAAAAAAAATTACTACGGGCTTTAGAGTGCCAGAGAGCCCGGAGCTCATCATTCTCGATCAGTCATCTTTTTTTACAAGCGTAGAAAACCGAAATAACCGCTCGAATTCTGTTTATGCACAATTATATCACTCCGAACATGAAGTGACAAGTCATTAGGGGGCCCATGTTAGAGCGCGGTTGACATCATAACCTCTGGCCGAAAGACACCTCCCAATTAAAATGTGTGAAACATTTAAGCACCGGGAAAGCTTGAAGATAGATTAACCTAACCTAACAGAAATAAAAGAAGGATGTTTCTGAATCATTTCAACGCGCTTGCTCTGGATAACAGCACTGTATCGTTTGGTCACAATCAGGTCGATTCTGTTTGCAAATAACAACTTTGCTAGGAAAAAGATAATGCTATCATAACAAGATTGGAATTATTGGTATTCTGATCAACGATTTTGAGCATTATGATCTGTCACGTTCACAAGAATCTTGCTATCAATATTGCCATCTTAGAAACCTCAAAATAGTACTTGCTATGCTTAATAACAAGATAGGGGATAGGTTAGAAAGGAAATCTTACAGAGATCCATTTGTGTCAGTCTTATTTCTCCCAAGAATTCGAAAATATTGACGATAGTATGTGCTTATGGAAATTTGTTCAAGGTTCTCTACAATATTTAATTTTAAGGAAAATTCTTAGACTAAAATACCTGTAAAGTAAGAAACAGCTGAGATGATTATTCTTATGATCTCAACCTATGAATTGCCAACAGAAAAGTTCATCGAATTTCGAATCATTAACGCCTGCATAAAATTGCTGCATTTAATTTCTGGAAACCAATATTCCATTGGTATCCAGGAAATTGGACAATTTGACTTTAATTGGTTTTTTCTGTTTCGTAACATTTTTAAAGTAGTCGTTGTTTACATCAATGAAAAAATACGCTAATGGAAATATTTTCAAGGTTCTCTAGAATATTTCATTCCAAGGAAAATTCTAAGACTGAAATACAGGCATAGTAGAAATGTGATACGATATCTATTTTCGGAGATATAGAAAAAAATGTAAATTTTCGTTTTCAATTGAAATTTCAAGGTTGTTTCCTCGATATCTCAAGAAATGCAGACGCCATCAGATTGAAACCTCGTAATAAGTTGGAGAATGCCTACGTGCAACATGATGCAAAATTTTGTGTGGATCTAGTTGTAATAAAATAATGCCCAACAACATAATTATTCGGAACTCAAAATTTTTTTTAACATTCTTTTTTCGGGGTCTATTGAAAATATTTCGATGGAATTTGGTACAGATCTTGAAGTTGTTTTGAATTTCAATTCCATCAGATATTTATTCAATATCTCAAGAAGAACTCACGCGATCAAATTGACATTCTGCAACTAGTTCTAAAATATAATGCCGCAAAACATTACGAGCTTCTTGAACCATTAATCAGACTACAATGAAATTTGGCACGAACTTTGAAGTCGTTATTCAGCAAGCGTATTCAATTCAGTTTGATCCGATATTATTATAGGAGATATTGAGGTTATTTCTTCAATAACTCGAAAACAACTAACGCGATCAGATTAAAACCTCGTATGTAGTTGTTGAATACCGATTTCAATCAAAAATTTCTGTTTTTTCAAAAAATATTCTTCAGTTTTCGAAAAAATCTAGCGGATACCCTATCCCTTCATGAATTCGACCTTCGTTATCAAGCCCTGAACCTGCTGTACAAATATCGAGTCTCTATGTCGTTTCTTTCGAAAGTTGTTGTGTAAACTTACGTCTGTTGTAAATTTTCAGTAAAGCAACAGATATAAGTCAATGATCACACTTGAAAACAACGAACCAATATCAGAGTAAAAACAAAACTAAAAGGTTTTCCAATAAGAGGTGTTTTTTGAATAGCCCGCTTTTTCGGTAGATGTCACTTTTGAAGCTGTCATTTTTCGACATTTGACGAGTAGAAACTACGCCATTAAACAAAATGGAAAAATTCGAGCTGTTTGGACAAGTTGGTGATGTGAAGAATAAAACCCGTGCACGTCGCTCAAGAACAGCCGAGAATATTGCTGCTGTAGCCGAAAGTGTTGAAGAAAACCCAGGTTTGTCCATTCCTCGTCGTTCTTTGGAATTAGGCATTCCACAAACGTCATTACACCGTATTTTGCATAAAGATTTGAGTCTTAAGGTTTATAAAGTTCAGTTAACACAAGAACTCAAGCCGGCCGATCATCAACAACGTCGTGTCTATGTTGATTGGGTAGTTGAAATGCATGAAAATGATCCGGAATTCCATCGAAAAATCATCTTGAGTGATGAGGCCCATTTCCACCTCGGTGGCTTCGTCAACAAGCAAAATTGTCGCATCTGGGGCTCGGAAAACCCCAGAGTTATTGTTGAAAACCATCTCTATCCTCAACGTGTTACTGTTTGTTGCGGTTTATGGTCCGGCGGAGTCATTGGACCTTACTTTTTCGAAAATGAGGCTGTAGCAACAGTTACGGTGAATGGATTACGCTATAGAGAGATGATTAATGATTTTTTATGGCTGGAATTGGATGGTATTGATCTGGACAACGTTTACTTTCAACAAGACGGCGCTACGTGCCACACAAGCAACGAAACCATTGATCTTTTGCGGGAAAAGTTTCCGTACCGTGTTATCTCTCGAAGGTGATCACATTTATCCACCGAGATCTTGTGATTTAACACCTTGCGACTTCTTCCTTTGGGGCCACGTGAAAGAGAAGGTCTACGCCAATAGCTCAGCGTCGATTCAAAACCTCAAAGATCGAATTCGTGAGACTATCGAGGATATTGGGCAGCCACTTTGCGATTTGGTTATGGAAAATTTCATTAAAAGGATATGGTCCTGTAAGCGTGGTCGTGGTGGTCATTTGCCTGATGTTATTTTCCACTATTAACGGCATAGCTTCTTCTTTATAATGAAATAATCATCCGATCTTTTATATTGAAAAATGGCATTTTTCTTTGAATATCAAAATAACACATCTTATTGGAAAACCCTGTATAATGATCATCAAACCGACGCCCACCAAATTGAATCGTGAGAGATTTCGAGCCGATTGTTTGAAAAACAACAGATAAAATCATGTAATCACTTAAACTCCCACTTCAGAGCATACGCGCCTCCCTCGATTTAATTACGCTCGTACCAACGTTCAAATTGAAAACGATTTATGGTACAGTTATACCGGTCCATCGATAAATTAGTTGTACAATATCTAATTAACCGGAAAAAATTACATAATTAGCCACAGAGTGCCGTCGGCCTTTTGGAACATTGGTTTTTTACTAATCCGAGACGGTTCTTTCAATAAACACCGCGGTCGCTTTTGTGTTCGTTCGTTATCGGGTCCGAAATGATCAGGCTAATAGGTTTGTTCCAACTGGCCAGTTTGGATAGTCGCCAAATCGAACGAGAGAACGAAAATTGTATATACATATATAAATATTCGCACAGAGCCACTCTTCAGGAGACTTTTATTTTATTTTTCGTGCTATCGTCTTGCCCGAATGTCTGTAATTTTCGAACTTTGAGCCGAAACTGGGACTCATTGATGGAGAATTCTATGTCAAAATCGTTTCTGTCCTGTTGGCCGTCTGTTGCCAAGATAACTTGAGAAAAGTAAAAGCTAGCGGCTTGAAACTTTCAAGATAAGTTTGTCAATGGGCCAAATCGGTGGAATAGCTTTGGAGTTATACGCATTTTAATTTTTGAGGTTATTGTCTCAATATTTCAGAAAATACTTATGCGATCGAATTGAAACTTGGTAATTAGTTGTAAAATATTTACTCGCAATTATTTGAAATTTTTGAAACCTTTATTATGTCGTATTCATCAAATTTCAATGGAATATCGCACATACCTTGATATTTTACAACAGTTTACTGAACAGTCTGATCTGATTTTAATTTTCAGAGGTATTGGAAAAATATATGTCATAATTCTTTTTTTTTTATCGTTCTTATATCTGAAATAACTCAAAAAATATGGATCCGCTCATGATTAAATTTGGTTTCTAATTGTCAAATGAACGATTTTGAAAAAATTCAAAATCTATTTTTCGCCTACGAATTTGAAAATACTTACAATAGCTGATGATACCTGAGCAGAGTGCATGAGTGTGTTATGGGCAAAATACTTCAAAATGAATGTATATCCTGTTGAAGCTTTTGAAGATTTGCGAGGTAGCTTTAACCACTTTGGGAAAGTGTCACGTTTCGTCCCGGCTTAGTTTTGGGGAACTCGTCAGGGCATGCACGAAACTAAGCCATTTACATGTCTACGTGAGCGGACACCCCTTATGTGGATCACAAGGGAGTGTACCAGACCGTTGGGGATGAGTGTATTTCCGAGATCTTGAGAGGATCTAACAGGGACAGCGTGCGCGCTAGCGCCCCCTGTACGTTGACCGATGATGTGGCTAGGCGTTACAGGCAGGTAACGTAGGGTACCTTAGACGCAAGGGTTGGTACTGCGCGCGCGACTTAAGTAAGAGCTGACCAAGAAAAGTTCAACGGTTTCGGAGTTAAACCTTTTTTAAATTTGAAGGTTATTACCTCAATATATCTAGAAATACTTGAATGGTCAGATTTGAACTGCCTCGTATTATTGTACGCAAGATATCGTTAAAAATTAGCGAAAAAATTTCTACGAAAATTTTCCCAGTTTCGTTGGAAAAGCTTGTTAATGTAAACTATCAGGCATTTGATGAAATTTGGCACAAATCTTTGGCTCGATGTTTAAAAATATTATTCCAAATTTTCAGCTCGACCAGCTATCTATATCTGGAAATATTGTAAAAATAATATTTCAAATGGATGAAATTTTAGTGTTATTTGACCCATTCATGAACATGAACTCCTTAATCGACCAACCTGCAAACGTGCTCTACTAATTTTGAGTCTAAAAGTTGATTTTCTCGAAAGTTAATGTGCAGACAGTAGGCCAATAAGGTCTGAAGAGAATTACAAACAATCTCGATATTTGTAGAGTAACTTGGGGTTCGAATATGGAATTCATGAATCCTTTCAATGATTTTTCACGAACTTTGCAGCAACCTTCGTGACGTTATTTTCCGAATAAGAACAATATTTGAATTCCATCGGATCTGTACTTTTGGAAATATTGGAAAAAAAAAATCGAATAAATATACCTGCGGAATCATTTGGCGGATTTTACCTATTCATGAACTAGGCCTTCCTAATTGAGCCCCACAAATGTCGAGTCCCCAAATGGTTTTTACGGTTATTGTATTTACTACAGTAAACACAAAGTGCCGTAAAAACGACGAAGGGACTATAATAAATTGGTGAAGGAGATTTGGGGCTCCATTACGAAGGTATAATTCGTGATAGGGTAAAATCTGCCCATTTGTTTCGGCAATATATCCATTTCAAATTGAATTTTCCTTATATTTCCAAAAAGAGGTATCCGATCGAATAGAAATCTAGAAGTTGGTCGGGATCTGACGGTGCGAAGGTTCTTGCAAAATTTCGTGAGGAAATGGCTTCGAATATGAACAAACGTGTGAAACTTCAGAATTTTAGGATTTAAAATTCGTTAATTAAAGAAATACTCCTGGTATGCTCCATAAAGCCGGGTCCAGATGAGTTTAATCCGAAGAGCGAATGCAATCAAATTTGTCGAACGATTCGGCGAATAGTGTGGACGGCAGTCGAGCTCAGCCTCGAATAATACATTCAAATGTATCGTTCGAGTTGAAAACCGAGTCCTGACGGAGCTGAAAGAGCGCTGCTTCGAACTATGATACTCCCTGTGATTTAGGGCATTCGCTGTTCACATTACAGTCGACTGGACCCAGCTTAATGCGAACAGGGAGTATCATGGTTCGAGGCAGCGCTCTTTCTACTCCGTCTGGACTAGGTTTCCAACTCGAACGATACATTTGAATGTATTATTCGAGGCTGAGCTCGGGTGCCGTCCTCACTATTCGCCGAATCGTTCGTCAAATTTGATTGCATTCGCTGTTCAGATCACACTCATCTGGATCCGGCTTTACACTCACCTGGACCCGGCTTAACGAAGTGCCATTCCGCTTCATCCTTTACCAGTGATATTCTCAAGAGTGTAAAATCAAGCCAGGTGTTCTTATCCGCTAGAATACACTTGCATCTAATCCATAGAAGTCACATTTTCCTATACATATATCTCCGGACGATACAATCTACCATTCCTTATAATTAGTACCGAAGAATTCATCTCTCATCCGTTCCTAATTGAGTTTATTAGTGATGAAGGAAACGCCAAAGAATGCCACAAAACGAACATGGAATATTTCAGAAAATCCCTAGGAAACTCGTAGGATCTC
The DNA here is from genome assembly GCA_958510865.1 of Myrrha octodecimguttata. Lineage (NCBI taxonomy): Eukaryota > Metazoa > Arthropoda > Insecta > Coleoptera > Coccinellidae > Myrrha > Myrrha octodecimguttata. Next base: position 25,821,450 of record OY294059.1, read on the forward strand.
TGGCGTTTTTCGAATGGTGGAACGCATTTTTCGAAGAAGATTTACGAAGAGTACGCGTTATCGTGAATAATTTCTTCGAGTTGGAATTTTAATGAGGTCGTTTTTCAAACATTGTGCAATTTGTCTGAAGATGGAACTGCATACATACAATACATATTTCTATTGAAGAATGGATTTTATGTATTGTCGGAGACACATTCGAGTTCGTATACTCGTATATTACCCGAGAAAATGTTTTGTAAGAGCTACCGTTTGGATCAAAAGTCTGTTATTAGTTGCAGAAATATACACCGTCAAAACTATGGAACAAATTCATTTTCTCAGAAGAAAAATATTTGGCAACAAAACCCTGAAACAGATCAATTTTTGTTTCAATTTTACCAAATTTATATGCATTTTTGTTGCACCCTGTGCCATCCCCATCAACCCTATAAATTTTTTCAATAGGGAAAGTAGGTCATGTGGTACTTTTTGCCAAAGTCTTCTTTACAGGCGTGCAGAAATTTCCAAGAAAAAATTTTTTTTTTGAAAAATTTGTTTGTTCAAAGAGGTACTAATAATAGACCTACTTAAGATCATAACTGAAGCGCAGTGTTTCACACATTCTAATATTTCACGTGACGGGGTTGAAAGTTGTGCTTGAACAAAACTGTGATGGTCTACTTTCATTCGGTGACAAATTTCATCAGTTACCATCGTCTCAAAGTTAATGAGCCATAACAAAGTGCACACATACTGAAAACCTCTTTGAAGTAACTAATTTTCCAAAAAATAAATTTTTCTTGAAAATTTCTGCACGTCTGCAAAGAAGATACAAAGACTTTGCCAAAAAAGTATCACATGACCCACTTTCCCTATTCAAAAAATTTAGAGGGTTGATGAGGATGACACAGGGTGCAACAAAAATCCTGTGCACTTTGTCATGGCTCATTTACTTTGAGAATTTTGACTCGCACTGCATATTCAAATAATGTTTCGTTATATTTATTCCCTACCAAAAGCAATATATTTGAGAGCTGGGTGTTATAAGTTCATAAAAATGGATATCCAATATATTTATCGTTTGGATCTGACATCGTCAATAGATGGCGCGTCGAAAGTATTTGATGGAGTCTCTGGCAGTTTGAAAAAGTCTGAAAATAGTGATAATAACTCAGGATTTTGACTTGATTTCTGAATATTTAGTGTTATTTGTCTGATATTTGTAGTGATTATCGTTGTAAAGTCAAATTTTTACCTGCTGAAACTGCATGCTTCCAGAGCGCCATCTTTTGACGACGTTAGATAAATCGAACTTATAAATATATCTGATCTCATATTTTGGCGTGCATGTTCCGTGAAACAGCGGGAAACAACTTGGTTTTAAGTTGCAGAGATACTGACTGGCAAGTGCTCGCTAAGTATTGTACGAAAAGAATTCTCGAAAATTTTTCAAATTCCATTAGATTTCGATGAAATTGTGCTCAGTCCTGGAAGTCAATATTGTACCCCGAAAATTTCAGATCGATTCGATTTTTTTGATTTACGGAGACATTGGAAAAAAATATATTTGGTTTCGAAATCGTTAATGAAAAATAGTAATTAGTCGATCATGATGATACTTGGGAACTACTTGAAAAATGTCAAGGCACAGCTTCGTGCCAAATTTCGAGACAATCGTGTCAAGTGAACATTTTCCAAACTAAAATTTAAAATGTTTCGAACATTGTTACGCGCTTGTTCTGGGAAACAGCGCGATATCATTTCGTCACGATGTCTGTAATTTTCGAGTTTTGAGCCGAAATTGGTCTCAAACGACTAGGTTGGACTCACTGATGAAGAATTCGTGGTCAAAATTGATTATGTCCGTCCGGCCGTCCGACTGGCCGTGTGCGCTACAACTTTCGAAAGAAGGAACCTAGAGTCTTAAAATTTTTAGGTTAGGTTAAGATTCTGAATATCTCGGTTGAGTTCATTAATGGGCCAAATCTGCAGAATGGTTTTTGTGCTACAGCCATTTGAAATTTTGATTTTTCAATAACTCGAAGAATACTCATCTGATCGAAATGAAACTTGGTTGGAAGATGAACAGTGTCAATAAGAAGAATTATCCATGGAAAAATTCGAAAAAAAAAATTACTTTTTTTCCAAAATTTTCATATTTCATTGAAATTTCACTGAAATTTTCAAGTCACCATTTCGCAATATGAACAAGTGCGTGAAAGCTGCTGACTTCACGTTAGTGCTTTTCTAGATTTTAATCTCATTATATTACCTTGAGGCCAAACAAAAAATCGGGGACACAGCCACATTCAAGTTTCATTAAACCTATAGTCAAGTTCAGGCACCTGCTTACGGGCTGCATGCCTTAACGTTGCCAATAGCTGCGAGAAATAATAGAATTCTGGTAAATGTTAACAGGAGAAAACGGGTTGTCTGCAGGCATCGGTGATTATTTTTTAATTTTGTTCTGGGATGTACCCAATTCTTTTGTGGGAATGCGCAATATTAGTTATTTTTCCATTTTTCACTCCATTTTAGTCTTTATTTTCCCGGAAATTCTTCAATATGAAAAGTCTTAATTTTTTTTTTAACCATTTGCTTTCAAAAAGTTTTTTGAAAAAAATGAACTCTAAAAGTCATCCCACCCCGTATGAACTTCTGCATGAACCTTCAAACTGTAATTTTTCAACCAATCACCGAATTTCAATTCGGTTGAATCTGTATTTTTGAAATATTGTGAAAATTAAACTCATGATAAATTCACAGAATATTTCCTGAAAGATAGATATTATGATCGAATGGAAATCTTGCACTTGGTTGAAAAATGACTGCTTGAAACCTTGCAACCCTGCAAAATTTGATGAGGACCATATGAAGAGGAGTTTTTCTGCTTTCTCGATAGCTGGGTTCAAATATTTTCAAACCGTGAGTGCTGCATTTCTAAATTTTCGGAAGAATAAGTTTTTCACTATAGAAGACCGAAATTTTGACCAGGTTTTCTCCACTATTTCAAATCTGCCATAAAACGAATCGTACAAAAAATCATTGAAATCGGCTCAATATTCCTGAAGCTCGAGCCGTTCGAAATTTCTACAATTTTTTGAATAACACCCTGTATATTCTGAAACAAGAACGAACAGAAATACTATACCTCAACTCTAACATATGCTCCCTGTCTTCACCAGAGCGATGTCCCACTGGTTACCAGACAGCCTGTATATTATTGGTCTGGTTTTTAAGGAGGTTCACTAAAGAATGACTTTCAATAAAGAAAGAGACATCACTGCGTATGAACGAAGTAGTCGTGATTTTAATAAACCCCTAAGCATCATGAAAATTCCGGAATGGCCGTCATCTTCGAGAGAATTCTCAACGAGACGCATTCATGAATGAACCAACAAAAAAAGCGAAATATTCCTGATCAAAGCGAATCCGACATAAAAGCTGATTCTTGTCAAAGTGAGAATTCCGTTCTCAAGAAAGCATTCCAGCTTCGTTAAGCCCTTACTGGCTGCTAAAAAAGTAATGGAATCAAATAGGGTTTATTATTAAATCGAATATAAGCTACAATTATTTACGATATGAAATGCAATTAAGGTAGCTAATGCAAAGTCGCTCGCATTCCCCGAGTTTTATACACGTGTATGTAACATCGGAGAGATAATCTCGAGTTTTAATTGGTTCAGACGATATAGGTGTAATTGTGGCGAGCGAAACCACGTAGAGACCAGTTTAAATAAAGGACACTTAATTTAGGCGTTCCAGCGGCCGATGGGCGATAGTTAAGTTCAATTCTTTCTCGTTCTCCTGCAGCATCACAAAGGACCGGAAACTGACCGATGTCGTTTTTAATTGACAATAATCTAATTTTAACGATAGACGCGAATATACGCGGTACGTGGAATTGGAAATGGACACGCAGAAATTTCATATGCCCCCGTTTAATTGCTAGTTATGAAGCTTGGAAACCTGAACAAACTAGATTAACCGTCATAATATGCTGAATGGTGGACTTGTGACGACGTAGAATTCGATGTTAAGCCACAGAACAACTAGATAAACCACTTGCTTCTTGCTTCTAATTTATATGTCAACGCGTATATGAGCGTCGATCGAGCTAATGAAAATTTTAGCAGGTGTTTGGGGTGCTTTGGGGTGACAATCAGATTGCAGATATAGGATCACGTGACTCTCGCCGCTTTTGAACTTAAATAGGTTATAAACATGTAAACGAACTAAAATTGAATTTTGTCCTATTTTTGGTTTATTATTTGATGAAATCAAATAATGAATCTTTGTGACCAAAAAAGAACTATCCCCCCTGAAAATTCCGCAGTTTAAATTTTGAAGTATGTGGATTTGAATGAACTGATAAAAAAAAATCCGTCCGTCCTCTGTACGCCGTCCGCCGTCCGCTGTCCGAGGCCTTTTTTGAAAGTACTGAACCGAAATCCGTGAAACTTGGTAGAAAAATCGTGTGTCACTCGGGATTGATCCTCCAAACTTTTCAGCAGGATCGGTGTATCCTAAGGGCACAAAACTGGGGGAAGGAGGGAAAAAATTATTTCTCGAAAACTAACCTCCGTATTTTCATGAAACTCTCAACGTTGATTATTGTTGCACAGCTCAACCTAAAAATTTTTATCCGGATGATTTCCGACCAGTGGTCCCTGAGTTATAAAGAAAAATTTCCAATAATCCCGAAAATGAATCCTCGTATTCGGTTCGAAGCTTGGAATTCATTCAAGAAATTGCTGCCTTCAAGGACAAATCTAGAAAAGCACTGACGTGAGGTCAGGAGCTTTTAGGCGCTTTTTCAAACTCTAACTATTTGATCCACACGAAATTTTGCACATGGTTACGTGTTGGTAATCTCCACCTGATAACGAAGTTTCAATCTGATTGCATTTGCACTTCTTGAGATATTGCAGAAATATCGTTGCAATTCCACATAACAACGAAATTTGGCATATTTTTTTTCTTATATCTCCGAAATTAAATATTGGATCGAATTGACATTTGGAACATTGTTGTTAAATACTGAATCTGAGGTTTGTGCCAAATTGCATTGAAATCTAATCAATATTTCCAGAGAAAAATGAATTTTTCATCAGAAATCTTAAAGATTTTCGTATTAAATTAAAAAAAAGTTTTTAACCGCATTTCATTTGTCAAGGAAAGAAGAAGGTGTAAGTAAAATCTGTGGCATTATTGTTTCTATGCACAATTCTAACAAGCATGCGTATGGACTTAAACCTGCTTATTTCCGTTATTGAAGTGAAGTGTACGTGGTGAGTTTTTGATGTATAATATAGAATAAATGCTACTGATGATTCTAAATCGAAAGATAGAAGATGAAACACTGTGTCTAGTATTGTTTTTAGGTTGTATTTCATTTTTTCACACTTTTCTCAAGTTTTTTACTTCGATCATTATATGCCAGTTGATTTAATAATTTTGTCATTGAAGACGTAGTACGTCGAAGACATAAAAGTATATCGTAAGATATCAAATCAATATCGAAAGATATTATGTAAAGGTTATACAGAAAAATCTGTATTTAATTGTTGTAAAGATTTTCGAATACATTTTTTTTTTCAAATTTTATAACAACTGGATTCACACGAAATTTTGCTCTAAGTTGCGCGTTGGTATTCTAGAACCGTCCAGGATGTTTCAATTCGATCGAGACAATACTTCATGAGATATAGAGGAATTAACACCCAAATTCCAAATGGTCCTAACTCCGAAACTAGTCAACTGATTCCACCCATTAACGAACTTAACCGAGATATTTGGACTACAAACATAATCTGACAATTCTAAGTCGCTAAGTCTTTTCTTCCAGAGAGTTCAACCCAATCATTTGAGACCATTTTCGGTTCAAAATTCGAAAATTACAGACATCGTGACGAAATGATGACGCGCTGTTCCCTAGAACAGTAACGCGTAATGATTGACGGATCCGAACGATTTTCCAAAATATTTGTATTTTTTCCTACTATCATGGGCTTCAACGAAAACCCTCAGAAGCTTAAAGCTTGTGCGAGTCAGGATACCGGGTGTGTTCTGTGTAGGCTTTGTTACTAATTTCTTGCGCCACATTAGGAACAGCACTGGTTGTTTACACAAGAGCGAATGGTTGGACGGTCCACTGAAAACCGGAAAAGTTATTTCCCGGCCAGGGGCTTGAACCCCAGACCTCACGATCATGAGGCATGAGCTCTAACCATTGAGGTACCGCCGAACGATTTTCCAAAATATTGATTTTCATTATTGAAGAGACCTCTATTTCCTCCTCTATTCGACACCCTCTATATCTGAAAATATCGCTGAATAAAATTTCGTTAGGTAAGTAGCTACACTGAGGCCTGAGGTTTTTTTTTGAGCTCTCAGTCGAAATAGTACTATCAAACACACAACGGTCGGCTTCCGCGTCTCATCTGTATCTGGTACATTGATTTCCCTTCAGATATCTCACTCAAATTAATAGTATAATGGCTTTGTGCTCTGCTGAAGGTTCTCATTAAGAGATAGGCGGCGGTCAGAGTATATCGATCTGTTCAATCGGCTTATTCACAAAAACACTATCAGAAAATCGGTATAATTTGTATTCAAGAGTTGTCCCGTGGACCTCCGGTGAACTCGGTAGTCAGTCGATATGTCGAGCATATTAAGATAGGACCTTAATGTTTGGTGTCGGTTTCGTCTATCGCTTTCGATGCTACTGATTAGACCGTATAAATAATAAGAGATTCGGGTAAGGTTTTATTTTGGATTTATTTTCGTGAGCAAACATAGATGGCATCCTTTGTACCTTACCTTTCGTTTTTGGACGCTTGTTTTGGTAAACGGCGTGCTATCGTTTTCTTCATATATCTATACAGTGCGCGTCAAAATTATGGAACAAATTCATTTTCTCAGAAGAAAAATATTTGACAACAAAATCCTGAAATAGGTCAATTTTTGTTTCACTTTTACCAAATTTTTATGCATTTTTGAAGGATTTTTGTTGCACCCTGTGCCATACCCATCAACCCTCTAAATTTTTTGAATAGGGAAAGTAGGTCATGTGGTACTTTGTATCTTCTTCACTGGCGTGCAGAAATTTTCAAGAAAAAATTTTTATTTTTTTGGAAAAATTAGTTAGTTCAAAGAGGTTCGCGGTGTGTGCACTTCGTCGTGGCTCATTCACTTTGAGACGATGGTACCTGATGGAATTTGTCACCGAATGAAAGTCGACCATTACAGTTTTTTTGATGCACAACTTTCAACCCCTACGAACTCTTAAATGGAGAAAAAAATGAAGGGGCTGAAAGTTGTGCATGAACAAAACTGTAATGGTAGACTTTCATTCGGTGACAAATTTCATCAGGTACCATCGTCTCGAAGTAAATGAGCCATGACAAAATGCACATGCTGAAAACCTCTTTGAACTAACTAATTTTTTTAAAAAAATAATTTTTTTCTTAAAAATTTCTGCACGCCTGTGAAGAAGATACAAAGACCTTACCAAAAAAGTACCACATGACCTACTTTCCCTATTCAAAAAATGTAGAGGATTGATGGGGATGGCACAGGGTGCAACAAAAATCTTTCAAAAATGAATAAAGATTTGGTAAAAGTGGAACAAAAATTGACCTGTTCCAGGATTTTGTTGCCAAATATTTTTCTTCTGATAAAATGAATTTGTTCCATAATTTTGACGCGCACTGTATAATTTTCAAATTTTGAGTGGTCCCAACTACTAGGTTATACTCACTGATTACGAATCCGGTGTCAAAATCTGTCCTGATCAAAATCGATGACTGCCGAACGGAGCAAGCTAGATATTCGAAATTTTCAGGGTAAGTCGCGCATCAGGTTGGTGAATTTAACAATAAATATTTTTCGAAATTTTCTTTTGAAAATAGTTTTTTTCGGAAACTACCCATCAGATTCCGACAAAATTCTGTATGTATCTCAAACTCTATATTCCACAAGATTATACCAAATTTCCGTTCGATCCGGATCTAATTTTCAGAGATGTCAAGAAAGAAGATATCAAAAATATGTCAAATTTGTGATTTTTCCCCCGGCATCGTTATTATTTCTGGAATAACTTGAGAATCACTGATACAATCGAAATAAAACTTGAAAACTAGTTGATAAATGCTCATTCACATGTCTTTGCAAAATTTCGTGATGATCGTGTTATAAGAACAGTTAAAAAAAATCGAGAATTTTTTTTATAGGTGATATTGATCAGATTTTGAATAATTTCTCCACAGATCTTGAACCTAGTATTCTACAATAGTGTACCAAATGGAAGTTCTATATCCGATCTTAATTTCCGGAGACATAAGAACAAAATATGTCAAATTATGATGTTTTTACGCGCTTGCTCGTTATCATTTCGTCACGATGTCTGTAATTTTCGAATTTTGAGTCGAAAATGAAACTTGCCTCTAAGATGGACAGTTTCAATAAAAAAAATTATCTATGGAAAAATTTGAAAAGATTTTTTTTTTTAATTTTCATATTTTATTTCAATTTCACTCAAATTTCCAAGTCGCCATTTCGAAATGTGAACGAGCGCGTAAAAGCTGCTGACTTCACGTCAGTGCTTTTCTAGGTTTTCTTCATAGATATCGTTGTTTTTTTTCGGAATAACTCCTAGAAAACTTGGTCACTAGTTGGAACATGCTGATCTTTCTGCAGAACTTGTCATTAGAATTTTGTTGCCGAAGCAATTGACCACGTCAAATGCACCTCCTGATGAAAAGATTTGGCGATCTTCTTTTCTTTTGGTCCCCATTGAAAGTCGTATTTTTGGAATTATGGGGTAAATGATTTCTTCAATGGTTATATCTACAGAATAATATGGTGGATTTTAACCATTCGACCTTCGTTATATAGCCCCAAACTCACTTATATCGAGTTACTAGGTATTTTCTTTCGGAAGTTATTGGTGTTCACGATCTACCGGCCGAAATATTAGGTTTCTCAACATTTCCAAGCACGAACTATCTTATTAAGATTTTCCTCAAACTTATTTGTGGATTTCCCCCGATAGTTTCGTCAGGGACAATCTTCGAATACGAATCAACATCATCCATGATAATTTTGCTTTCAAACAGGTTTTTGCAATCACTTTCAGACCGTTATAATCGATGTGAACAAATATAGACAACATCTATTGCCTGCCCCGGTTCTTAAAAATAATTCATAATTAATCTACAATCTGAATCTAATCATAGATAGTTCCATCAACCCAATTATTGTTGCAACACTTTACGTACCGAACCGAAAAAAAAAACGAATCTCAGCTAGCGGAATACACCCGGCGGGCCTGAATAAATGCTACTCAGCTCGAAAACTTGCAATTAACGAAACGAGAGATAGAGAAGGAAATCATCGATATTCACTTGGTAGATGAAGAAACAGTAGAGGGAGACGCTTTTCAATTGGGTCATCGAATACGATGAAGCGCGATATAACTTCTGTTTCCCACGATCTATGAATGAAATACAGGTAGAGGAGAGGTCAGTATACTTACTACGAATAGCTGCAGGGCCAAATGAATAAAAGCAGGAAATATAAGTGTGTGTTTATAATCTTTCTTTCCATCGAGCAAGCGGTTGAGGCTGCTATCTTTATAAAATATGGATAGGATGAAGCGATCTATTCGTGTAATTTATTTGGGCCGTTATTTTTGAGATAATCAGATGCAGAAACAGAATATGCGATTTTTTACGGACGTGTATATGAGTTGATAGATTGGGGCTATCGGTATATTCACTTTCTATCGTAATTTATATTTTAATCTAACAGGAATGGACGACCGAGTTCAAATAACTACTTCCCGAGACAATTGACCTTTTCGGTCTTCTTCATGGAAATGTATTTCGAAATTTTAATTTTCATGTTGATCGAGTTATCAATTTTTGCGTGCATATTCTAGGGAACAACGTTCTGGCGGTTTGGTTTAATATTCGAATTTTTTCCGAGATTGGTCTTAAACGACTAGGGTAAACTTATTCATGAAGGTACGTCCGGTTGTTGATACGATAACTACAGAACAGAAAGAGTTAGCGTTTTGAAACTTGTAGGGTGAGTTGCGTATCAGCTTGCGCTGGCTGAGCTCGTTGACGGGTCAAGTCGGTCAGAAGGTTTTGGAGATATACTAATTTAGATTTTGTGGTTATTTTTTTGAAAGCTCAGGAACTAATGATGCGATTGGATTGAAACTCGGTAGTTATGTGTATGATACTGACTTACAACTACTTTCTTCGTGTACTTAGTGAGTTTGGGATCGTATCTTTAGCAAATTTCAAAAAAAGTCCAAAAATCCCAATTTGCTTTCTCAAATTTTTTTTAATTTAAATTTTTTGCAATTAGTGTTTCGTGAACTCAATAATTTTCTTTGAAAGTAATCACCAACAGTTATATTTTAACCGCTAATTTAATATATTTCTGTCTGTTTTATACGAATTTTGAGCCGAAAACTTCCTTTAAACATTAGTTATAAGTAAGTCTCTGATTTCTGCAGAAAGGATCTACAGTCCTGAAATGTCCATGTAATTCATTGAGCCTGAATGTCTCGGTTGAGTTCGTAAATGGACAAGATCAGACGAACGGTTTTTGAGTTAATCGCATTTGAAATTTTGAGGTATTTTCCGCAATACCTTGAGACGTGCAGCCTTATTCAATATTTTGTGAGGATTTCATTTTTAGAAAATTCAAAATCTTGAAATCAATATTTATAAACTGTGTGGAGACGAATAATATTTGATAAATTCGACATATATCAAATTTCGCTTTGGTAACGAATTTGCACAAGCTTATAAAAGTTGCTGACCTTCATTACTTTTGACGCGCATGTTCGAGGGAAGAGCGTGCTATTGTTCTGTCCAAATATCTGTGATTTTTGTATGATTGCCCATATATGGTCTTGAACAGTCGTTCAAGACCAAATATCCGACCTAGTCAGGTTGGACTCACCGATGAAAAATCGATTCTCTCCGGCCAATATATTGAGAACGGAAAGAGCTAGCGACTTGAAACTTTCAGGATAAGTTCCGTGATAGGCCAAATCAATAGGTCAAGTAGATTTGGAGTAATACGCATTTTAATTTTTGAGCTTATTGCTTCATATCTCAGGAAATTCCTATGTGATCAGAAGGAAACTTGCTAATAAGTTGTAGAATACTAACTTTGCAATTTAATGGGATGGTATCGTTATCAAATAAACAAATATGTTTTTGAAAGTTATTTCCATATTTTTTTAAATCTCCATTTTATAGTATTCATCGAATTTCAATAACATTTTGCACAGAGATTGATTTTTAACAGCAGTGTATTAAATATCACTTTGATCCAAATTTGATTTTTGTAGGTATTGGGGAATAAATATGTCGGATCTGGCGGTTTTTTTGGGTACCATTGCTATTCCCGCAAAAACGCACAAAATACAGAGCTGATCTTGCTGAAACTTGGTGACTAGTTTACAAATAGTGATGCACAATTTTTTGCCGAATTTAATGATGATCATGTACTTAGTTACCACTATTCCAAAAAATTTCCAAATTTTTTTTCGCCTAAGAATTTTTACATAGATTCGCAAAAAAGCTGCTGACTCCCTTCAGTGCCTATTAGAATTATTTTTTATTCTGTAGAACCAATAATTGCTTCAACGTTCAACATTATTATTATTATCATTATACAGGGTGGTCCAACGAAAACTTAACACCATGATAATTTTTCTGCTTCTTTCATCCCCGTAACTTCAACCCCCTAACGGGGACGAGCACAACCTCTTGATTTCGAAAAGGGATGAGTGATGTTGTGATAACTTATTCTGAACATCGCATCGATTACTATCTGACCCTAAAATTTCGCTTCAAAATATCCATCGATAATGAAATAACAGCTAAAATAGTGAAAGAGGCAATGTATTTAGTACTTATGTTGTTAAGTGAAAGTAGGTACTCTTCCACTATTTCACCTGTCATTTCGTTATCGATGAAAACTTTGAAGTGAAATTTCAGGATCAGATGGTACTCGATAAAAAAATGAGGTATTGCAATACCCCTCCTCCGTATTCAAAATCCAGGGGTTGTGCACACCCCCGTTAAGGGGGTTGCAGTAATGGAAATACAAAGAGCAGAAAAGTTGTGATTCCTCGAATCAAAAATTGACATATCCTAGCGATTTTCCAAATTATTGTTTTAAAGCCGGAAAATCGAGGTGGTAAGTTTTCGTTGGATCACACTGTATCATGTTGCTCTACTTCCTGAGTTCTAGAGCGAAACTTTACTGTCCGACTTCATTCATATAGAGAACCCTTCACCGACTAATCTTCGTTTAATACATACTTAATCAAATTTGCTATCGAACTTGTACCGCCCATCAACACTTCCATGAATCTTTCACGCTTTAATTAATAACTCATTGTGAACATCACGGCGCGATATTTACAAATGGCGTCAAATGTTTGTGGGAATATAACTCGAACAAAATCCGACCATATCAAAAAACCACATCCTTCCTTCGAATAAAAACTGCGATAACACAAAGGTTCACGTCGATAAGGAATCGGAGACCTGATTTTTCATTCGTTTTAATTTCCTGTACGGAGTTCTAGTTCAATCGCCGGGAGCCTTAAGGTCCTTTTCTTAGTGGAAATTTCGTTTCGGACGCGTTTGCTGTGATTTTCATTCGCGACTGGTCGAATGGCTAGAGTTGGGAAGATAGAATAGATACGCTATCGACTAAAACGGGATGTCCTGTTTATGGTTCTGTTAGATAAGGATGGGAGATAACAGATTATCCCGAATTTCTGGATAAAAACTTTTTGGTATGTCGTATTTATGGATCATTTTGTCATTGCTTGTTCAGCAGATATGGTGATATATGTACCCTCATATTTGTTGCGAGGATCATACATATGTTTTTTGGAAAAAGATCCCCTGCGCTCTAAATAGTTCTCTTACATATTTTTTTGAAATTGGAATCGAATATTCCACCCGTAGGAGTATCGAAAAAATCTAGCACTGACTTGAAGTCAACAGCTTTTGCTCGCATGTTCAAATTCGTTGCTAAAGCTGTCATCTTTGGTTATTTGCCTATCTTTTTATTATTCTCACGAACTGTCATTTTTCAATAAAGCTCTTAACTTCAATTCCGTCCTATCTGTTTTCTTAGAGATATTCGAAAAATTATAGTTCGAAGGTTCATACAGAATTTAATGAGGATGATATGATATGAAAATCACATAATTTTTTTTTTCAAATTGTTCTAATGACACGATTATCACGAAATTTTGCATAAAGTTGTCTTTCAGCATCTTCAAACTAGCTGCGGAGTTTTATCAGGACTGAATCGGTATTTCTCGAGTTATACCGAAAAAAACAACGATATCGAGAAGAAAACCTGGAAATTTGACATATTTTTTCCCGATATCTCCAAAACTTATTATCGTATCGAACTGAAAATTGGTACACTGCTGTGAAATATGGAGCTCAAAGTGTGACTGGATTTTTTTTTGGATATGTGGTTTCCGAATAAAAAATTTTTGGAAAATAATTTCGAAAAAATTTTTTTTTTTTAATTTACTGACGATATGATTCTGACGAAATTTGGCTCAAAGTTGCACGTCTTTATACTCCGCCTAACTGCCAAGTTTAAATCCAATCGCTCAAGTAGTTTCTGAAATAAAAAATAAATAACTTCAAAATTTCAAGTGCCTATAACTCCGATAATATTCGACCGATATGGCACATTAACGAACTCAACTGCGCGACCTACCCTGAAAGTTTCAAGTTGCTAGCTTGCTTCTGTCGACAGTTATCGTGTCCACTGCCGGCCGGCCGGACAGAATCGATTTTGACACCGGATTCGTTATCATTGAGTCGAACCTAGTCGATTGAGACCATTTTCGGCTCAATCATCCAAAATTACAGACATTTGGACAAAACGATAGTACGCTGTTCCCCTAGAACATGCGCGCAAAAAGAAGGTCGCAGAACATTAAAATTTAGAAATGAATAGAGTCTATAAGTTGTTTTTCATGGAATTTATTGAGTTCGCGATCGGCTGTTCGACCGATAAAAACATGATAGGGATGTTTATTAAATTTTTTTAACAGACTTTGGGCTAACTTAAGAAGGCCTGGTTTGAGAACGGGCATAGTCCGCCCAATGTTTCCCAATATTTCCGATAAATGATCGAATTGAAATCCAGTACTTTATTTCCAAGTGACAGCCTGAAGGCTCAAACTGAATTTCGTGAGGAAAATATGAAAAGAAGATCTCAGTACATCAAATATTAAAAAAAGTCTCCAAGTTGTTTTTCATGGAAAATATTGAGTTCGACCGATAAAAACATGATAGAGATGTACTTTAAATTTGTAGAGCAGACTTTAGGCTAACTTGGGACGGTCGAATTTGAGAATGGGTGAAGTCCACCCAATGTTTCCCCGTATATAAAAACAAGATCCTATCGAATGAAAATCTAGTACATAATTTGTTGAAAATTACGGAATCATGGGGTGGATTTTACCCATTAATTAACTTGCAAATAACTAAACTGAAATCCCAGATAAAATTTCTTGCAAAAATTTCAATGCCGTCTAGATGACTCGGCAGAAAAACAGCCCCCGTATGAAGCTTCAATCTGGATTTCCATACAAAACACGCTCGAAAACCTCTGAACCCGTCTTTTCACAACGGCACGAATCCGTCGAAACCTCATTCCTTTTTTATACGCAAATCTATTCGCGAATAGTTTCATGTTCCATTTAACCTTAATTCGTGAAGGCATAGCTATCGTACCTTGAAATGAGACATTGTCTAATTTGTTAATTCGTCTCTGTATAACGCTCGCATCCGGTCATAGTTCATTGTTGATTTGTTCTGGCTGTTCTCTGTCTGGGGAGACAGGTCGACTTTATTTGTTTTGTTTTCAATGGACCGAACAAGTGTTTCAGACACGCGGACCAGAACAGATCGAGGAGAAAATGAGGAAAAATTGAAAAAAAGGTAACGTCGAATCTGAACTTTACAAGCAAGAAATCCATAATTTTTTTTGTCTAAAGGTAGCGAGGAATTCAATGGAAGCATTGTTATAATTTTGTTGGTAAACCTGCAATTTCCAAATCTCGAAGATCCTGATAAGATATGCTGTGCGTTCTCCTGGACAAAAAAATCAGCAACTCTTGATTGATGCATTTTCAGGTAGCTTTTCCCCCCATAAATGTATAATCCGAAATCATCTTTGAACCTTCACTGAACAAAAAGCGGCAATTCTTTCAAAAATAGTAAATAAAAAATGTCTGAAACGAAAATTAACACATGATGTTTTCTCATGAGTGTTTTTTTATGTGATATAAATTTTAACTTTCTATCATGGTACACCATTGTAAATTTGAGTTTTTATTTCGATGGTATGATTTTTTTTTCGTTGTGATTTGTCAATACTCTTTAAGGGTTGAAACACTCGTTTTTTATTCCTATCTTCCATAAAATTGAAAAAAATATGTCGTCGAATATGAACTTTCCAAGCAAGAAACCCATAATTTTTCTGTCGAAAGGTAGCCTGCATTGTTATAATTTTGTTGGTAAACCTGCAATTTCCAAATCTCAAAGATCCTGATTAGATATGCTGTACGTTCTCCTGGACAAAAAAATCAGCAACTTTTGATTGGTGCATTTTCAGGTAGCTTTTCCCCTCCATAAATGTATAATCCGAAATCATCTTTGAAACTTCACTAAACAAAAAAAATTTCTGAAACGAAAATTATTACATGATGTTTTCTCATGAGTGTTTTTTTATGTGATGTAAATAATTTTGTACCATGGTGAACTATGGTTAATTTGAGTTTGTATTTTGATTGAATGATTTTGTTTTCATTGTAACTTGTGAATACTGTTTATGGGTTGAAACGCCCGTTTGTTATTCCTATCTTCCATAAAATAAAAAAAATATCTAATAAAAAATAATTGGAAATTTCATACAAGCAACTAACTTCAATTTTCGCGCATGTTAAGGGGAACAGCGTCCTTATGTTTTGTCCAAATGTCTGTATTTTTCGAATTTTGAAAAGAAAATGGTCTCAAACGAGTAGGCTAGACTCACTGATGAAGAATCCGGTGTCAAAATCGATTCCGTCCGGCGGCTGTCCGTCCTTCCGGACGATAACGGTCGTTCGGAGAATTCTATCGACTTGAAAATTTCAGGTTTGGTTGCATTTCAAAATGCGAATGTTGAGTTCGTTAATGAGCAAAATCAGTCCAACGGTTTCGGAGTTATAGCTATTTGAAGTTTTTAGGTTATTTCCCTGATATTTTGAGAACAACTGAAGCGATTCAATTGAAACTTGCCAGTTAACTGGAGTACAAAGACGTGCAACTTTTCGCAGAATTATGTTGATATCATGCTGTCAGAAAATCAAAATAAAAATTCTCAAAATGTTTTTCTGGAAAATTTTTTTTCTCGAAATCTATTTATTATATTTGAACAAAAATCGAGCGTCTTGAGTTTCAGATTCCACAGCAGTATACCAAATTTAAGTGGGGGATGATTATAATTTTTGAAGATATTGTGAAAAAATATGTCAAATTTCGTGGTTTTAACCTCGGAATCGAAGTTTTTTTCCGAATAAATAAAAAAAACCTAGAAAAGCGCTGACATAAAGTTAGCAGATTCTGTGCGAATTTTCAAATTTTTTGCCAAAGCGATCATCTCCTTTGAACATGCGCGCAAAAGCTGCTGACTTCACGTCATCGGTCAGAATTCTGTGTATTCGTCCACGACAACTGGCGGTAAATACTTATCAATAATATACGTTTGTCAGCGATAAAAAAGCGTTGTTGCCAGACTTAACTGAAATATTGATTAATAATCTGTAGAAAAAGTAGTTCTATGGTTTTATACTGGAAATACATCGCCACTTATCGTTTTGTTCAGGTTGAAAGACAATTTGTGAACCATAAAGAAGCAGTGAGTGATTGTTTTTTTGATGGAAAAAGTAACCTCAATATGCATCTCCTCTGAACTTTTAGGACCTATATCTTCTAAAACATGAAAGATCACCTAGATTTTTTCAGGAGAATTCGATGCAAGTGTCTGGATTCTGCTGAAATTTCATATGCACGTTAAGTGGATATATCACAACCGTTCACTCAACTTTCAGCCCGATCAGTTATGAATTCTCAGTAATATTTCCAAAATCATATTTCGAATGGAGGAAAAATTCTTCCTACTGCTTCTCTTCGTATTGTACTGACTGAACTTTGTACTTACAATAAAGATTCAGCAGCGATAAAACAACGCCTTGCAGCTTGGGATTGGATAAAATGTCTCCATAGCGCGCTCCGCCTATTCTGTTGAACTTTAACCCACGTTCTTGACTACAATTGGTCATGAAGAAAACAAACTTGAATGAAAGTCGGCAACAATTTCAATGCCAATGCGCTTATCCATTCCCCGACTGCAAATATTGCGTGAAATTCTTCGAAATGGTTGCTGCAATGTATCCGACAGCTGAGCATATACAGCTTGTTCAGTCGAAATTTGAGTTTCTTCAACTAGGGAATTAATAACGAATTATGTGCTTGCAATTAATCAATTGAATCAATAAAATTATTTTTTTCTTTCAGGTGAGTTCTCAGATTTACTTCTAGCAGAGTGAGCCGTAAGGTAATTATTAATTATAGGTTTTATCCCTCAGATTGTTGAATTTTCGTCAGTGAAATTCAAACATGTCTGAATTTGTTCATTCTAAGTAGTTATCCTGAACTAAGGGTTATTCAAAAATGAAAAATTCTGATTGGTTGAAAGAATTTCTGAAATATTGAGAATATTTCACAGACTCTGTTTGGGCGAAGAAATGTCTTTTCGAAATTTATTCCCAAATCAAGTTCTTTCGGTCAAAAATCTTAGGAGCAATCCTAAGAATAGTGCTAGAGAAATTGGATTTTCATCCCTGACTTTTCACATAGCTCAATCATTCAGCTTGAATGGGGGTTTTTCCTTTAAACGAAAATGCAGTAATTTTCATGAAAAACCTTCAGAACATCACATTTCAAACATATAATTTCAATATTATATTTTTAAAAAAATGTTTGATCACCTAAAACTGAAAAATAAAAAGGGGGATTTGCTTTTAAAGTAATTTGTCATGAGTGCACGATATGGCAACGTTGAATTTAGCTTTCTCGGAAAGGAAAGGACGTCAAATGTGTTACTTTGCTTAGGAAAACAAAGATAGCTATACTTCGATCTGGTTAGAGTAGAAGACAACGACCAAGGAATAGAAAAAGAAGAGCACAGACTATTATCCTGTCATATTAAAGACAAATCGCAAACGGAAATTGTATGGTTATATTGACAAAAACACGTGTGTACCACAGAATAGGAATAAATATTTCATTATTCTATAGCAGAAAAAGCTATTCTACTAAACACCGTTGACACTTCGTGCATGCCTGGCAAATCTCAAACCCCAAATTTGAAACCTGATTTAGAATACTTTCTGAAGGTAATTTGGAAAAATGATAATCAAACCCATAATGATAATGTTCAAATTTGCATTTCCAGTAATGACCCAAATTCAGGAAAAAGCCCCATTCTCTTTTCTCAAAATACTTGGTACAACTAGATTTCACCGTAGAATCAGACATTTGATGGAAAACTGTTATTTTGTCATCAATTTAATATTTGTTTTTCAAATTTGACTACTGCTTGCGCACAGTTTGTTCGTTTCAGTAGAACTTTTAAAAAAAATTAAAGGGTCACGTTTATCACTTTGACCTTCTGAAATTCGTAATCTACATATTTCTTTAAGGATTTCTCGTAGAAATAGGGATAGTCAAGATTCACAATTAAACCCAGTGGTGGTGCTCTATTTGAATTTCGTGAATTTTCATTTGATTTTTTCACCCTTTGTAATTTTATCAACCTTTACCATATTGTAATATCGAATTCAAACAAGTCTACTTGATTAAAGCTATTAATACAATCATTAAATATAACCGATTTTACTGTGACACTGTATATTACATATGAAAAAATAGAAAATTATGTCAACTTGCATATAACGAACGAAATCAATGTTGGGAAAGTGGCAACACCAAAAATATTATTTTTAGGTGATTTTCTGGGTTTTTACTCCCAATATTTGAAACAGAACTATTAAAAATTATATAAAATTGTTTTTTTATGGAACGCCCTTGCGGATTGCAATTTTTTGACAAGGCCAGTTTTTTGGAAAACAGATTGCCTAAAGAACAATACAGAAATAATATAACCGTTAAACGAGGTGAACTGTGACGTTTCAGAGTAAAAATCTGAAAATGATGCAAAATCCTCCCTAAATAAGTTTTAATCGACACTTAAAGGGAAGGTATGGACCTTTTCCTATTGTTTGTTTCAGAAAATTGGAGGAATTATATACGAAACTATCACACACATAAAACAGCCTCACTTTCATATGCAGATGCAGAAATAAGAAAGTTATTCCAAAATTCCTTAGAACTAAACTCCATCTTCAAAGTAATGGAAGCCAAAAAATCCAAAAGTAGTACAGTTTTGTTTTGATTAGAGAAAGTGTACAGGAATTTTCTCGTTTATCTTATGAAAGTGTCAGATTTATACTCTGAAACATAACAGTTCGCTTTGTTTATCGTTTATATCATTCCTGTATTGTTTATTAGGCAATCTGTTTTCCAAGAAACTGCCCTTGACAAATAGTTCTATACTGTAATCCGCGAGGGCTTTTTCCATGAAAAAAATTTAATTTTGATAGTATTCCATTGGTGTAGTTGAAGAGATAAGAAACAAAAAAAATAAAGGTCTGCACCACCGAAAAA
Source organism: Myrrha octodecimguttata (assembly GCA_958510865.1). Taxonomy (NCBI): domain Eukaryota; kingdom Metazoa; phylum Arthropoda; class Insecta; order Coleoptera; family Coccinellidae; genus Myrrha; species Myrrha octodecimguttata. The sequence continues at coordinate 25,841,282 of OY294059.1, forward strand.
AGTTTAATTTCCTCATAGGTTGCAATGCATTTCGACAAAGGCACTTGTCATCATCAGGCATTCAAAATACACAGTAACCTTAACAACGGTGATAAAATTGTATTTATTCAATTTTTGATAGTTCTGTTTCGGATATTGGGAGTGAAACCCAGAAAAAACCTGAAAAATGATGCAAATTTCTTCCAAAATAAGCTTTAATAGATATCAAAAATATATTACCAACATAATAATAGATACAGTGTTTCATCTTCTATCTTCCGATTATGAATTATCAATAACAACTTTTCCATATCTGTACATGTTTGCCACAACACTAAATTTTACATAGACATAAGACTACCGACAAACCTGACAAATACTTGAGCATAAAACAATATTGCCTCCAGTTCCAAACCTTTTTTTTTTTAATGATTAAAATGCTGCAGAAAAATTCTTCAAATTCTCAAGAACTAGATGACCATTGATAATGACTCTATTAAACTTCGATTCCATTTCAAAAATTGAATTCAATCTAATAGTATATGGTGAGATATCAATATCAAACAAATAACGAAAATATCTGTATCATTTAATGATTTTAAACATATAACTATGAAATAACAGCTACTAGAGTAAGCCTGCCAACTCCCGAACATGACAGCTTCTGGCGGATCAGCTACTGATCAGTATAAATTTAAAAAAAACTCCACAGAAATAATCGTTAAAAAAAAATTATTCGAACAGAAGCAAACGTCAATAAGTTTCATTAAAACACGATCCAAAAAAACAATAATTGCCTGTACGTTCAGCTGGATACCGATGAGACTCCCGTAATTTCTTACTCGTCTCTTTTCGACTTTCGTACCTGAAACGAGAAGAAACTGCGGACATTTTTTGAGAACAAACCGACAAAGACGCTCGAAGCCGACAACGAAATTTCATATTTTAGTTAATTAACTAACGGTCGCCATCCTCCCTGGCGATCAATTAGCCGCATTAAAACGCCAATAAAAATGCGAATCTATTAAAACAGTGGACCATAACGAAGAATATAATTGGGTAGTTTCTTGTTCACGCATCATTACCGCTCGCTCGGACGGTCTTCTTCGCGAAAGGGCAGCCTGGGACACGTGTGCTCGCGGCATTACACGCAGCGTGGCCGCGTGGGAAACACGATGATATACCGGCGCAGTTAATGCGTCGAGCAGGTGTCGCTAAAACGTGGGTAATCGGCGGATATTTCGTACGAGAAACTATGGGAAAAGTGCTTTCAGGAATTGCTGGAATAGTTGTCGGACCGTTGGACTATGCGTTAGGCCGTAAGGGAAACGTCTTGCACAGGTGCATAGTGTTGCTGGAAGTTCTGTTTCGACGTTGGGTTATTCCTGGTTCCCACCGAGAAGATGAAGGAAGCGAAACTATTCGTTTTCTTCAGATTTTGATTTTTGAAAATGGTCGGGACTAAGCTGCAAAGTCTCTTGGAAGATATTACGTTTCAACATTGAATAACACAGATTTTTCCATAATACCGTTACATATCTTTTAATAGGTTTCCTAGGTTGAGTTATGCAGCAGTAATCAACGTTGAGAGTTTCATGAAAATTCGGTGTTAAGTTTTCGAGAAATTTTTTTTTTCCTCCCTCCTACCCCCAGTTGGGTCTTTGGGGATTTTTCTACCAAGTTTCCCGAATTTCGGTTCAGTACTTTCAGAGAAAAGCCTCGCAGAGAGGACGGCAAATGGACGGATTTTTTTTATTAGTTCATTCAAATCTACATACTTCAAAATGTAAACTGTGAAATTTTCAGGGGGGTTATTGTTTTATTTTTTCTGGTCGATCACTAAGTTTCATTATTAGATTTTATCAAATAATAAACCGCCTTCCGTTGTCCGGGGCTTTTCTCTGAAAGTACTGAACCGAAATCCGTGAAACTTACCCTAAGGGCTCAAAACTGGGGGTAGGGGAGAAAAAAAAATATTTCTCGTGAACTCACCTCCGAATTTTGATAAAACTCTCAACGTTGATTACTGTTGCATAATTCAACCCAAAAATTTTCACCTGGATAATTTCCGACCAGTGGTTCCTGAGTTACAAAGGAAAACGCTGCAAATTTTGGTGTGAAAACCAATGAGTTATGAATAATATATATGTTTTATTTAAGATATCGAAGGTATTGGGTTATTTATCTGAGAAAATCATAAACCCTATTGATATCTTACAACAAAGGTACTTCATTGTCCTCGAACTCACCATGTCCTGAATGAAAAAAATTGAAATTTATATCAACTAAAATATAATGGTTGAAGTAAAAAGCTTATTGAGAAAACGGCCAATAGTGAACGAAATGACTTGCGATAGGAACTACTTAGAAATTCGATATTTGTAGAGTGAGTTTGGATCTTAATTACGAAGGCCAAATTCGTGAATGGGTGACATCCACCCAATGATTTCGCAGATATGCCGTTCAAAATTTTATGTCCGAATTTTGAGACGAAAATGGTCTCAAAACGACTTGGTTGGACCACAGCCGTCTTTAATGCACGGCTAGAGACGGCTGTGGTTGGACTCACTGATGACGAATCTGCTGTGAAAAACGTTTCTGTTCGGCGAGGAACAGCGCGTTATCATTTCGTCACGATGTCTGTAATTTTTGAATTTTGAGCCGAAAATGGTCCTAAATGATTGGGTTGAACTCCCTGAAGAAGAATCCGTGATCAAATTCAATTCTGTCCTTCCGTCAGTCCGTGTATGTGCTCTAACTTTCGAAGCAAAAGACTTGAAATTGTCAGATTAGGTTTGGAGTCCATATATCTCGGTTAAGTTCGTTAATGGGTGGAATCGGTTCTATAGTTCCGGAGTTGTGCCCATTTGAAATTTTGAAGTTAATTTCTCGATATCTCATGAAGTATTGACTCGATCAAATTGAGAATTCGTGGACAGTTTTGAAAAAGCAACGCGCAACTTACAGCGAAATTTCGTGTAGATCCAGCTCTAGAAATTGAAAAATAATTTTTCGAAAATTTTCAGAATTTTTGATGAAATTTTTTTTTCTTTGAAAATATTGATTACATTTAGATGGAATTTGGCTTGAACCTTGAAGTCAGCATTTAAAAACAATGTTCCAAATTTCAGTTCGATCCGATATTCACTTTCGAAGATTAAGGAAAAAAAAGTTCCAAATTTCGTTGTTATTTGGAATTTCAACGTTATTTCCGCAATTTCTCGAGAAGTAGAATGGAGGGTTTTCCTTTAAACGAAAATGCAGTATTTTCATGAAAAACCTTTAGAACATCACATTTCAAATATATAATTTCAATATTATATTTTTAAAAAAATGTTTGATCACCTTAAACTGAAAAATTAAAATGGGTATTTGCATTTAAAGGGATTTGTCTTGAGTGCACGATATGTCAACGTCGAATTCAGCTTTCTCGGAAAGAAAAGGACGTCAAATGTGTTACTTTGCTTAGGAAAACAGAGATAGCTATACTTCGATCTGGTTAGAGTAGAAGACAACGACCAAGGAATAGAAAAAGAAGAGCACAGACTGTCAAACTGTCATATTACTGACAAATCTCAAACGGAAATTGTTTGGTTTTATTGACGAAGAACACGTGTGTACCACAGAATAGGAATAAATATTTCATTATTCTATAGCAGAAAAAGCTATTCTACTAAACACCGTTGTCACTTCGTGCATGCCTGGAAAATCCCAAACCCCAATTTCGAAATCTGATTTTGAATACTTTCTGAATGTATTTTGGGAAAATGATGAATCAAACCCATAATAATTATGTTCACATTTGCATTTGCAGTAATAACCCAAATTCAGGAAAAACCCCCATTGAGACGCATTCCTGACCTTGAACTTCGACAAACCGAAGTTAATTAGATACATACCCTCGTTACACTTTCCCTACTCGATTCCCGAGTTAACGATAAATCGAATATGATGAGGCAGCGTTCAGAGTGGATAATTTCATTTATCAACCGTGCTCTTCACGCCCACCAACCATCCACTATCAACGAAATGATATTTCGATAATTAAGACGGGAACAGGACCCTTCGAAACTCATCAATGTAACGACCTACATCTGTCAATGATAACCAATTACACGCGATATTCCGCCATTAATATTTTCCTACAGAAATATTCTCATGCCGCAGTGCCACCCTCACCTAGGGAAGTTTTTGTGAGTGGCGCACCTGTTGAAGTTTCCCACACTTTTACCCACCTGTGGACACGTCGACACGCTTCGCGGCGCAGCAAGGGGCTAAAAACCAACGTTACAATCTTAAATTACTAAAATTACTCTGGGTATTTTTCTGAGATGTGGCCTTCTTGATAATACTCATTACCAACAGTCGATTTATTTATTTCTGTGGTATTTTTCCGTGTTGCCAAATAATGGCAACCTTGGAAACGACGGACCATCCGAGATGAATAATGTATAAGTTTCGTTTGAAATGATATACAGCGGAGTTGAAAAATGTTGAATGTAAAGGTGGGTGATAAAATTGAAAAGAAGGTAATGAGTACTTCGGAGGTATAAATACAAAATATTTTGTATTTTTCCGACTATAACATATCATCACAATTACGAGGTATATTGATATTGTGTTATTTAAAAGATATAATAGTGAAAATGTTACCTCCTCTATTGAATTCGACATGCTACGGAATAATATCCGAGTATATCACGGAAATATACAAATATTCGAACGATTCGCTAGAAAAATCTATATTTGATGGAAAACTTCCAGAATACTCAAGATAATCAGATCGCAGTGCATAAGGACCCCGAATCCTGAAAATAATATCACTTGTTTGGTTGATTTTGACACACTTGTTCTATAGCGTTAAAAATTGTTATTATCAATTTGCCCCTATGTCTATGATCCTTGCTCAAATTCAAGGTTTCTAAGGGAAAGTGCGGAGCCCCTGCATTTATCTGAGAGAATCTTCGGAAAAATTGAAAAAAAAATCGAAAATTTTGTACGAATATTTCTGAAAATTTAATATTTCAGAATATGTTTACTGATCCGATCGAGTTATGTCATAGACATATTAAGTTGTGAAATACCGATGCGTAAATAAGTGCAACATTATTTCCACAAAAATGGAATCACTAATTCTTGGTCCAATTTATTTCGAAATTTTATTGAAAATTTTATTGAATTTTTCTTTAATTGTGATATTTTAGAAACTAAGATTTCGCTGGAATTCTGCACAGATCTTCACGACTATATTCAACAATCAACTATCAGGTCAGACACTGGAAATTTTAGGAATATTAGGCATCGAAGGGATGTAATCGTATTCCGTAGATTTATCCATTAGAAAAAGTTTCCATTATCCCCTAAAATACACAGTCGATAGAATTGAAATCGAGTAGTTAATGAGAAAATTAGTGTTTTGAGATTCATGCAAAATTTCAACTCGATTACATTCGTATTTTCGGAAATATTGGTCAAATAGAATTTGAATGTATGCAGGATGAGTCTTCAAGTTTAATTTCAACCAAAAATTCCTCTGATCTAGTAAAATACTTTTTTAATTCACCATTTTTCCAGGTTCGGCTCAGGTAAAAAGTTATAAGCATTTAAATATTTCTCAATGTGCTAATTAACTCCTGCACTTTCTCCGCAAGTTCACCACAGATATCTCTTGGGGAAATCTGTATTGCGAAATAACCAATCCATTGCCTGAAATTCGAAGAAATAAATTTCGATGAAAATTTGAAAAAATACATTTCCTTCAGAATTGGTATAATCGAAGTGGGTTCGATGCTGACTTATAATCTGCAATTCCCAATTGATTCCGTCAGTTGAGAGGGAAAATAAATGATGATGACATTTTGGAAATCTCCAATTTGACAGGTGAAAATCTAAACGAAAAGAGATATCAATGATATAATGTCTCAGTCATATTCAGCGACATCGAAATCCTATGTTTGCATTTCAAACTTGCTCGGTAACTCTGGTATTTTCGGAACTTTTTCAATTAGAAACTTTCCCGTTTTTCATTTCCAACTTCTGTTTGAGGGGCTGTACAGGGTGGGCAAAATTCGTTGTCTACTGAAGGGATCTCGAGAACTATTGTAGCTAGAGGAAAACTGATAACACATTCTCGAGCTCTTTTTTCCTGACTAATCTGAATCTGAAAACAGATCCAGCTTATCATTCATAGAAATTGAGTCATGAGCGAAAATTGAGAAATTGTCATTTTCAATAATGCTGAATAACTGGCTTGTTTGAACTCGTATTCGAAATCTGTTGATACATTCTATATGCACTTTTTTAGGAGGAATTCAAATATAATATGACTGAATTTTTCAATCCAGTCATTTTCGAGAAATGAGAAGGATTTTTGATTTTTCAAATGTAAACTATAGTCGAAAGATCTCTTATCTTGCTACAAAATTTTTGCTGATTTCAAAAATGTATCATATGTCGCTATTCACATGAACATTACATGAGAAAATATTCATTACTTTTTTTCCTGCTTTTCTATTCACTGTTGAATTTTGAGTAGGCTGACGTTACCATAGCGACAATTCAATATACATTCACTTTGTGTGAACTTGCGCCTCTATGATTGGAATCAGCGATTGCTGAATAAATATTTCTATGGTTAATTTGTCATAGTTCTTAAGATCAGCAATATTTCTGGTCATTAGGGATAATAAACAGATTTTCTATTGCTAATCTTAAGAACTATGACAAATTAACCATAGAAATATTCATTCAGCAATCGTTGATTCCAATCATATAGGCGCAAGTCTACACAAAGATAATAGTTGAGTTCCGATATTCCTGGCCAGTACTGGTCAGTAAATTTTGACAGTCGATTTTACTGGCACTGCTTTGGTAACTGTTCGTATCAGTACGGAGCGTTTCGAAATTACTGATACTGGCCAGTCCTGATTGGGAATATCGGAACTCAACTATTGCATATTCAATCGTCGCTATGGCAACGTCAGCCTATTCATAATTCAACAGTGAATAGAAAAGCAGGGAAAATGTATTGATAATTTTCTCATGTAATATTCATGTAAATAGCGACATATGATACATTTTTGAAATCAGCAAAAATGTTGTAGCAAGATAAGAGATCTTTCGACTATAGTATACATTTGAAAAATCCAAAATCCTTCTGATTTCTCGAAAATGGCCGGATTGAAAAATTCAGTCCTATTATATTTGAATTACTCCTAAAAAAGTGCCTGTAGAATGTATCAACAGATTTCGAATACGAGTTCAAACAAGCGAGTTATTCAGCATTATTGAAAATGACAATTTCTCAATTTTCGCTCATAACTCAAGTTCAATGAACGATAAGCTGGGTCTGTTTTCAGATTCGGATTAGTCAGGAAAAAAGAGCTCGAGAATGTGTTATCAGTTTTCTTCTAGCTACTATCTCGAGATCCCTTCAGTAGACAACGAATTTTGCCCACCCTGTACAAGGAAGAAAATTACTGCATTTTCGTTTAAAGGAAAAACCACCATTAGACTTTCATCCACGCGATTTTTTATGTTATGATTTACCATTTCTTCTCCTAGCTGAAGAAAAGAGACTTAAACGAACACCCTGCCTATCTTGTACTTCAAACTTTCGCATCAAAGTAACCTATTTTGTCGCATTCCGTATTCAAGCCGGTCTCTCGGTGCAATACCGATTCGTTACACTTTTTTTTCATCAGCAGCGACATGACCGATCGTACGGAAGGTGGCTAAAGGTCAAAGCGTGGGGGCCCATTGTGGGCAAGTCACGGCTGGCTGCCCCCGACACACATGCCCCCGCTCCTGTTGCTGCCGTCCCCTGCTAATGGCGTTGGACTGCATTGAATGTGCCGTAAAAAATCCCGATCATACCTGGCCTGCGTGATTCACCAGTCTAAAACCTTTTGTTTGTGCAATTCGGGGATTGCACGGATGGCTAATTTCGATATTAATTAAGTATTTCGAATCTGCCGACTCGATCTTTTGTAGGGTGCATAATTTGGACGACGAAAATGTTTGGAATTTCGAAGAGGAATAATAACTACGTGAATGAGAATTATACAGGGTCTCTCAGGAGGCAATTCGACGTAGTTGCCATTGGGAACTGCGAAGATGCCAGCGCCCTAACGGATAAATTTGGAACCTGTCCAAGCTAGTAGTTTTATGTAAACAAACCTTAGAAATGTGGTGGAGAACGAATATTCATTAAGCAGAGCCACAAAATTTAAAGAAATTATTATAATTTTGTGTAAGATTTTTTGAGAAGGGACTTTTCTTTCGGATGACGTTATAAAATCGTCCTTCAAATCGTTCCTTGAGGATAATTTCGATGTTATTTTAGTGTATGTTTGGTGGATCAAAATGAACCAATATCTAAGTTTACTTCAATTTCTGGAAAAATAGGCACCGCAAGAAGTAATTTGAGGACTCTTATTTATGTGAAGAAGTGCTGAATGCAGGCTATATTATGTGGTAAATCTAGAATCACTCAAAATGATATGACTTATTCTTTGTTTACAAACGAGTGAATCAATAAAATGAAAACAGATTTTCTGCTTTAGTTCTTTTGCATCGTATTTCTAAAGAAAAGGAAACAGATAGACATATAATTGATTTCATTTTCATATTACAGCAGCTCAAGATACACATACAAAATGAAAAATGTTACAGCTGGTTCAACCTACCTATATATAGAAATGAAAAGTATTAATGTATTTATATGAATAACTTCAGCTATTATAAACTCTAACAGTATATCTAGTTTTTGTCAGGTTTTCAACCAGATCACCCTTTTAGAATATGATTTTGTGTAGTATGTGAATTAGGTAGCTGTAGAAGTGCTCGGTAGTTTCTCTGCAGCATTTTTCTTCAAAATTCTCTTATTTTCATTTACACCTGAAAACATCATGACATGAAGTTGTTTCGAAATGAATACATTGTAAGTTATTTACCTGTTTTCCAATCTTCAATTTCTAAAGCTAGGCCTTTCTTCTATCATTGAGTTCCCTGCCTAATGCTGTTTCCAAATATCTTTTCGTTCATTTGGCTTTGGAAGAAATGATAACTAGAAGCACTAGATGATCCTTTCTTCTTTGACCATAAATAAAATTGAGTTGAGGCACACAACAATAGTCATTTCGGGAGGATGCCATTTCGAATTAATACAATCGAAAATTTTAATTGGAAAGAAAGGAATCGATTGATGAATATTACAAACACTTTCGGTATACCAAAATTTACACTCGGAGAACAACACAAAAGCTCGAAAATGAACTCCAAATGTAAGCAAATTACGTTAGAATAACAGGCACGTCGAAAAACTACTAGCTTGGAAGTATTCGAATTTCTATCGCCCGAGGGCGTATCGCTTAGCATTAGTTGCGAATACTGCTCGAAGTTTGTTATGCAGTCTGTCAATTTGAAAAAACACTTTCCTTGTTATCTCGGCCCCCATGCAAAAGAAGAAAAGCAATGACGTGAATTTAGCAGCTTTTGCGCGCATGTTCAATTTTGGCGATGTCTTCGAAAGTGCGTGCTGCTGACTTCACGTCAGTGCTTTTCTAGGTTTTTTCGATAAAGTACTGGATTTCAATTCGATCTAATCTGTATATTTTTTTGAATATTGGAAAAATGAAATTTCGAATAGGTATATCTTCGGAATCATTGGGTGGATTTTACCAATTCACGAATTCGACCTTCGTAATTCAACCCCAAACCTACTCTACAAATATCGAGTTTTTAAGTCGTTTCTTCCGGAAGTTATTGTGTTTACGGTCGGCCTAAAGGCCAACTAGGAAAATAGAAGAGTATGTGCTAAAGTCTTCAAGAAGTGTGACGTAGGGACGGTCCACTGCGTTTCACCAGATTTGAAACTGCGTCTCGATTTTACCATTTTTAATTCCGAATTATAGCAAGTTGGCCAATGTTGAAAATTATGATCTTGTATCGAAATAGATTGAGGAAAACATAAAAATTTGATAGATCGTGTTACATTCAAGAGACTTATTCAGCGAAGTTACCATGCTTGGTGGAATTTGACAACGCACAGTTTCACGGAGATAACACAGCTTCGAGTTCGTAATAATTTATGATTTACATAAACCTGCACTGAGTGCATCATGTCGTCACTTATAGTATTTTAAATATAAATACACTTTCTAGGGCTACTTCGGTTTCTCACCATAGAAAAGTACTAAAAGATGTGAATAACGGAGGAAATTACTTAAGTACTTAAACACCATGGATGGTGACGCTCAAGGAATATAAGTCATCACCGCCATCTAGGAAGAACTTTGCGAACTTCATCGATCAAAGCTGCAGAAATTTGTTCATGTATTTGCCGTTTCGTAGGATTAAGTCTGCGATATTGCAGTTCTGCCACGTTCATGTGTATAAAGAATAAATGTGTATTGGAGCAGTTTGCACGAAAATTGAGGAAGAAGTCTGACAGCCGTCTCTAAGTTCAGCCCCAATGTTCTATCAGCTTCCCGTTCGGAGTTTCAGTACTTTTAATTGTGTCCAATATTTCAGTGAGCACTATAGTCTGTTAAGCACCCATATCTCACCTATGTATAGGTATAAGTGTGTTTCGAAATATTAGAATTGCTAACTAGGCAGATTATCCAAGAAAATAGCATGTAATAGAATAATTGTAAGTCAAGGTGAAAAGGAAGGAAATATACTGGAGTTCAAATAGTTTGACTGTTAGGGAATCCCGGAAAGGCATCCGCAGGAAAAGGATTCCATTGTCTAGACATTGTCAGACTCTATTAATTTCTTCTTTCGAGTTATAATAAAAACAATATTTACAACAACTTCCGATTGAGATATCGAATCGGTAAATTTTTAACTGTTTTAATCTTTCTCTATGTGCATCTTGAAGTTTCATGGTTTCCCATAATTTCTTGTTGAGATTTTTGAGGATTTGTGGAACCTTTCTCGCTAAAAATGAGTCAAAGAATTTAATATAGATTATCGTTGCTGTTTATTGATCATTTTCATTCTCTTTGATTTTTTACATTTATCGTCTACCTCTGCATCGTTCCTCTTATCTCGTAGACATTAAGTGTATCTGTCAATAATTTTGCTTGGCCGATATGCTGGCCTACAGGTGTCACATATAAGGAAATCTTCCATATAGTCAAAATTGATATATTAACATTCACATGGAATTTTAGAAAAACCTGAAAAACTTATAAATTTAAATTTAATTTTTCAACTGGAAATAGAACTAGTATAATTTAAATCAAACCCATTGTCCCATTACTGACAACTTTTGCCACGTATCATTTGAAAGATGGTTGATTCGTGATACATTCGAAATTTTTCGATAATGGCGCCATCTATGTGTCACCTTACTGACATATTGATCCATCAGAGTTAAAATCTTGTTATTTCAATATTGGGAGCAAACAATACCTCGAATATACCGGGGTAATTTTAGGAAACCAGAGTTGGTTTTTTTCAAAAAAAAGTTTTGGGTGGTTGAAAAAAACTGTGACAATGAACAATCTTTTATATTCAAGAATTTCCGGGAAAATAAAAACTGAAATGGAGTGAAAAATGGAAAAATAACTAACATTGCGCATTCTCACAAGAGAGTCAACTATGTCCCAAAAAAAAATTTCAGAAAATAATTACTGAAGTCGGCAGAACTACATCCTGTGTTCTCCTATTTACACCGAAATTTCTCCGAATTCCAATATTTCTCGCGACTATTGGCAACGTTTAAGCATGCAGACCTTGGGCAGGTGCGTGACCTTGAGGTATTAACGAGGCTTAATGAAACTTGAATATTGCTGTGTTGCCGAAATGCTCGAAGACGTATTTTACCAGCACGTTGTAGTGTTTGCTCTTAAACATTCCCTATTAAAACGCTCCTATTTAAAAGGAAATTCCTACGATTTCAATTCCATAATAATAAGACGTGATACTCATAATGATGATAAATATTGGACGTCATCGGTCAAGGGAAAGCACTGAAAGTACTGCCATATTTCAGGAGTCCTGAAAAGAGATCAGGGGTATAAATACAGGATTTATACCGCCGCTTTCCACGGTATCTAATTACCAACACAAATTGTGATCAATTATCGTTCGCGGAATTAAGTGATTATACCGGGGAAATATGAATCGAACATCGCGAGAACATTATAGTGGCAGTTTCAAATGTTGCCCATTTCTGCGCTATTTGCGATCTGAATAAATTTGCGAGGATTTATAAATTCCACATAGCGAGGTGTGAAATATTAAGGAGATGTCAAAGCAGGACGAGAAAGCTCTTTGAATCTCGCGTCTTGATATGCAAATAATCGTAAATCCTTCTAAACTTGATTTAATTGAGACCTAGCAGGTGTTGCTGCATACATTACTGAACATTTTTGTAGTATATGGGAACATTTTTGGCTTCGCTGTAAGAATGTTCGCACGGAATTAAAACGAGTAGGTGGGTTAAACCGGAAGATACAATCGATTTATTGGGATGTTTTGTGGGTCGATGATCATTATTGAAGAAGGAAGAATCATTGGTGTGAAGTCAGTAGCTTTTGGAGGCATGCAAAAATTCGTGACTAAGGAAGAATTCAAAAATGTTTTCTCTGAATTGGTTCAATGACACGATCATCGCCTGATTCTAGACGGGATTGTGCATCAGTAGCCATCGGATCAGTATTTTTTGAGTCATTCAGAAATAGCAACGATACCAAGGAACTAGTATTTTTGAAATCATACCGAAAAAACCAGGATACCGAGGAAAAAAACACTAATTTAATATTTTCTGTGCGCATGTTATAGGGAAACAGCGTGCTATCGTTTTGTCTAAATGTCTGTAGTTTTCGATGATTGAGCCGAAAATGGTCTAAAACGACTAGGTTTGACTCACTGATGACGATTCTGTCCGGCCAGGCGGCCGTCACCACGATAACGGGCGTACGGGGGGGATTCTATCAATTCGAAAATTTCAGGAAGGGTTGCATTTTAAAATACGAAGGTGAAGTTCGTTAATGGGCCGAATCGGCAAAATAGTTTCGGATTTAGAGCCATTTGAAATTTTGGGGTTGATGTCCTCATATTTCAGAAACTTCTGAAGCGATTGGATTGAAAATTGACAGTTAGTTGGAGCATAACGACGCCCAAATCTGAGCAGAATTTCCTTGAAATCGTCTGGTTACTCGATTAAAAAAAAAAAAATTTCAAAATTTTTTTCGAAAAAAAATTTTTTTTTTTAAACTTTTGTTCATATTCAAGAAAAATTTCAGTAATACCTTGAACTTCATATTTCACAGCAGTGTACTAAATTTCAATTCGATACGGCCATTAGTTTTGGACATTTTGGAGAAAAATAGGTAGAATTTCGTGGTTTTCTTCTCGATATCGTTGTCTTTTTTGGTGTTACTCAAAAAATACTGATTAATCGTGATGAAACTTCGCAGCTAGTTCGAAGATGTTGAGGGACAATATTGTGCAAAATCTCGTGATGATCATGTCATTAGAACAATTCGAAAAAAAAATTTCTGATTTTTTTTCAAATATTTAATATTCTTTGATCTTCTCATCATATTATCCTCATTAAATTCTGTATGAACCTTCAACCGGTCATTTTGAGTACTGGGTTTCAATTCGATCTAATCTGTATTTTTGGAAATATTGGGAAAAACAACAATTTTGAATGGGTATATCTGCGGAATCATTGGGTGGATTTTAGCAATTAACGAATTCCGTCTTCGTGACTAAGGTCCAAACCTTCTCTACATATATCGAGTTTGTAAGTTGTTTCTTTCGGAAGTTATTGTGTTTACGGTCCGGCCGTTAGGTCGACAGAGAATATTTCATGTTTTAGATAGCAATAGACATTATTGTTATTATTATCATTATTATTATTAATATTATCATTAGAAAAGTAATATATTTTTGATGTGTGAAGCGTTCAGTATAGAAATAAACGTTATTATTATTTCGTCTAAACGATAGCAAACCGTTCCCCAGAACATGCACTTGAAATCTTCATAGCTCGAAAACTTTCAGCCGTATTCAGCTAAAATTTCGCACCAGCGTTCCGACCGTATTTATCATCCAGACGAAAGAAAAATCATTCAATTCGATCAGGTCTGTAATTTTAAAAAAATTTCAAAAAGCACTGCCGTGAAGGCAGCAACTTTTGCGCGCATGTTCAATGTAGATGAACGCTTCAGCAACGAATTTTACGGTCAGCCTAACGGCCGACTGCGTTAACACAATAACTTCCGAAAGAAACAACTTAGAAACTCGCTATTTGTAGAGAAGGTTTGGACCTTAATTACGAAGGCCGAATTCGTGAATGGGTAAAATCCACCCAATGATTCCGTAGATATGCCCAATCAAAATTTTATTTTTCCAATATTTCCAAAAATACAGATCAGATCGAATTGAAATCCAGTACTTCATCGAAAAATAACAGTTCGAAGGTTCTCACAGAATTTAATGATGATGATATGATAAGAAACTCATAGAAATTTTTTTTTCAGATTGTTCTAATGGCACGATTATCACGAAATTCCGCAAAAAGTTATCTTTCAGCATCTCAAAACTAGCTGTGAATTTTTATCAGGACTGAATCAGTATTTCTCGAGTCATGCTGAAAAAATCAACGATATCGAGAAGAAAACCTCGAAATTTGACATATTTTTTCCCGATATCTCCAAAACTTATGATCGTATCGAACTGAAATTTGGACCACTGCTGTAAAATATAAAGCTCGAAGTGTGAGTGGATTTTTTTTTCGGATATGATGAATGGTTTCCGAAAAAAAAAAATTTTTGGAAAAAAATTTCGAACAAATTTTTTTTTAAATATACTGACAACATGATCCTGACGAAATTTGGCTCAAAGTTGCGCGTCGTTATACTTCACCTAACGGCCAACTTCGAATCCAATCGCTCTAGTAGTTTCTGAAATAAAAAATAAATAACTTCAAAACTTCGAGTGACTATAACTGCGAAACTATTCGACCGATTTGGCCCATTAACGAACTTAACCGCGGCATTCTGATGCGCAACCTATCCTGAAAGTTTAAAGTTGCTAGCTTGCTTCTGTCGAGAGTAACCGTGTCTACGGCCGGACGGACGGCCGGCCGGACAGAATCGATTTTGACACCGGATTCGTCATCAGCGAGTCCAACCTAGTCGATTGAGACCATTTTCGGATCAATCATCGAAAATTACAGACATTTGCACGAAACGATAGCACGCTGTTCCCCTAGAACATGCGCGCAAAAAGATTAGGAAAATAAAATGTTAAGAGAATCTTAGAAATCGTCATGTATTCTACCCTCCCAATTAAATTCCAAACCTTCGTTACATATACCGAGTCCCTAAGTTATTCCTTCCGGAAGATAGATTTCCCGGAATATTCCAGATAGTGGTATTCGAAGAAAACCAAGAACGAGCTTCGAGTTGAAGCGTTCCTTTAATCGCTCTAATTCTTCAGTATCTCCATTCTAGCTGACCTTTAGGTACAAAGAAATGTGGAATTACGCTAGCGCTAATGCGGCGCGAGTTCAAAATCGAAAAATGCGTCACAGCATGATGGGGAATCGGTCATTTGCAATTCTAATGGCGCACCTGCGTTTATATTTTTCCCATGGTTGTTCTCTTCTGACAGGTCGAACCATTGGCGTGTCTATGATCGCTACGTTCAACGTTTTTATGGTCAGATATCATATCGGGCGAATTAACAGGCTATATTGTTAATATTCATTGGTTATCTACTGTTGCGAATGCCACAAATTTATGAGGAATTCTGATCGGTGCCCGATAGGCAATTGCTTCAGATGCCTTTGTTCGATTGAAGACCTAATGGTCATTCTTTATAGGTTATAAAAAGTCCAATTTTCTTGACGGTTATCTGATGGAAATCATAGAATAGACTACTGAAACATAGATGCAATCGGGAGATATTGAACCGTAGTTGGTATACTTGCTTTTCTAAAATTTTCCTAATATTTGACATTTTCCGTGCTGAAATACACACGAGGTTACGATATAGCGAGTAGTTTCTCGCTTAGTGATGAAGCAGTAAGAATAGCCAGTATTTACCATAATAACTTCCGCGCTTTTGGATAAAGTTGTTTTGTCCCGGTGCCAGAGGTAGTGTTGGGTATGACGTACAAGAGCCGGCTCATTTGTCCCGTACAAAACACAGAAATGTCAGATCGCCTCACCGTTCATAAATGTAAGACTTCAATCCATATGTCATATCATTGATTGGTTGCTCTGTGGTCACATTGTCATGAAAGATTATTCCTTTGATGTCATGCCTTGTCATTTCACCTACTCCTTTGATCGAGTCATCTAGTCGATATTACAGAATTCTGTGTTGATATTTACGTAAGATGAATGAGTTCAACAATGTGAGGTTATGTTGTATTTCGGGATCTCTAAGAATGAATTGAAAAATTCTAAATCTTAGCAGAGAATATAAAGGTATACAGTGATTTAAACGATTGGGTTTCTCCCAAAGTTATCGAGTCGTTCTACCCTTTAATTCAATGTATATCGAACCAATTCAGTATGACCATTTAGGACATTTAGGCTAATTATTGGAATGAATATGAATTAATACTTCCGATTCCGAAATTTTAAGATAATGTGTTTTCACCTTGATCATTCAATATTAATTATCATAAAATAAAAAAATCATCAATAATATTCAAATCCTGCAATGTATTATTGTCATGTCATGATCTAAGATCCGAATTCCGAATCAACCACACAAATAACGAATTAGTAAGACTGCATCTTCTGAATAGTTTGTAAGAGACCCACTGAAATGTAGGTGTCGCTTCATTGAACTATCGGGTTAAAATTTGTCCGGCTCATTTGAACCGGCTCACTGTACCGGCTCACTTCGAAAATTGAGGTACTCTTACAAAGTCATTTTGAAGTCATGTCATACCCAACACTAGCCAGAGGTGGACTCGTCAGATAGGCTGAAACCTCTGGCACATGCCTATAACAACCGTAAAAGCGGCGTAATAAGAGCGATCGTAATTAACATATGCTATGTTAGAACGAAGTAGCTAGTGCAAGAAGAACGGTGGCGCCATCGTTTGGCTACTCAGTTAATCTACGCCGCCTTGCAGTTCTCTACATACCCATTCAAATCTTCATTTTTTGTTGAAAGAAAAGCTGCTGTCTTTACGGCAGTGCTTTTCTAGGTTTTTTTCGATGAAGTACTGGATTTCAATTCGATCTTATCTGAATTTTTGGAAATATTGATGAAATGAAATTTTGAATAGAGAAAAGTGCATCGAATGATTCCGCAGTTATATCTTTGGCGGCTCTTGTTAATTCATTGGGCGGATTTTACCCATTCACGAATTCAACCTCCGTCAGTAAGCCCCAAACGTACTCTACAATTATATCGAGTTTCTAAGCCGTTTCCTCCGGAAGTTATTATGTTTAACCATCCAATGATTCCGCAGATATACCAATTCAAAATTTTATTCTCCCAATATTTTCAAGAGTGTAGATTGAATCGAATAGACAACTTCGGCCCAAGTTGCCAACCCACAATTTTCTTCACAAATTCACTATCACTGGGGAACGGGAATTTCAGGACAAATTCGACATGATAAGGTTCGCGTTATTTATAAATATCCGTAAAAGATGCCTCGGCTCCTCCTACAAGATAATTCCTTCCAAATATAGGGTTTTGTTAATATCATCTCTGATTGGTTGAAATTTAAGTTGGGATTCCTGATTTCATGTAAATGGGGTAAAATTCATATAGGATATGTTTCGCAAATCAACTTGGTTATTTCGGTTGCCGGTTTTCCGTTCCGTAAATACGAAATATTCGGTTGGTTCCTGAAAAAAAAGTTAATTATGGAATTTGATTGATGAAAAAACGTTTTTTCTGTTACCAGAATGACGGTCAATGTTCTAAGGTAACATATCCATAGCATAGAACCATCTTTATTTACTTTATGAGTCATAGAACATAGACGAGACAACATTCAACAATGGAAAAATTACGAGGTATGGTCTATGGATCATAAGGTAAATAAAGATGGATATGTTACCATAAAACATTGATTGTCGTTCTGGTGCATAGACCTAATATGTCTATGTTCTGGTGACAGAAAGAACGTTTTTTCATCAATCAAATTCCGTAATTAACCTTTTTTTTTAGAAACCCACCGAATATTTCATATCTACAGAACTGAAAACCGGCAACCGAAATAACCAAGTTGATTTGCGGAACATATCCTATATAAACTTGACGCTATTAACATGAAATCAGGAATCCCAACTTAAATTTCAGCCTAACAAAAACATATATTTGGAAGGAATTATCTTGTTTGAGGAGCCGAGGCATCTTTAACGGATATTTATAAATAACGCCAACCTCATCATTTCGAATTTGTCCTCAAATTCCCGTTCCCCAGTGACAGTAAACTTGTGAAGAAAATTGTGGGTTGGCAAATTGGGCCGAAGTCGTCTATTGTAACCCTTCACTTAATCGAAAAATGACAGTTCGAAAGTTCATACAGAACAAAATATGAATAATATAATAAGAAGATCACAGAATATTGTATATATTGAAGAAACATTTTGAAATTTTTCTTCAAATTGTTCTAATGACGCGAACATCATGAAATTTTGCACAAACTTGTCCTTCAGCATCTTTGAACTAGCTGCCAAGTTTCATTATGATTGAATCAGTATTTCTTGAGTTATACCGAAAAAACAACGATATCGAAAAAACCCACGAAATTTTACATATTTTTTTCCAATATCTCCAAAAATTAGTAGCCGTATCGAATGGTATACTGCTGTGGAATATGAAGCTCAAGGTATGAACAGATTTGTTACCGAATACGATTGACAGTTTCTGAAGAATAATGCTTTTTGAACAAAATTTTAAAAAAATTCTTTTTCAAATTGGGTGACCATACGATCCCAACAAAATGTCGTTGAATGTTGCGCGTCGTTATGCTTCAACTCACTGCCAAGTTTCAATCCAACCGCATGAGTAGTTCCTGAAATATAAGGAAATTAACCTCACACACATTTTTATTGAACGATAGCTGTTTCCCAGAACATGAGCGCAAAAATGCAGGGCTTACTTTCTCTTGTCAAACTGTCAGCTTGATGTGCCACATTATTAGTGGTAAACCCTCACGATTTTCGAAGAGATAGTCCAAACAACGAAAACTTCAAATGAAAATTTCACGCCCTCAGTCAGAAAATAAAGAAACTATCGTCCATCTGAAAAGTTTGATCTGCCTTCTTATTCTTAACCTTGGTTGGAACCGTCGAGGTCAAGATGAGGTACGAATTGTTACGCTCTGTCGGGTATCCAAGACGTCAGATGTCAAAAAAGATTCATCGCCAAGATATGTGATATGTATATGATCTCTTAATGGTACTCCTCACTGTGTGTTGATTAACCAGGCGCAAAAGCAGCAGTTTGTCTGAAGAGACTTCGAGAAATTTGCATAAATTCCCTCACGAATCGTGAATTTGATATAATTATATGGATAAACGTCTCATTACAATAAGTACGTAGATCTTTAAGGGAGATTTTTTATAAATATCTAGAGCTTGACATGCTCAGTGTTGAATGTCAATGAATTTACCTACAGTGTTTCAATTTGAGAGGGCACCAATCTTCATTTTTCGCCTCCTTGCAAAATCATAAAAATGAAGGAATACTGTCATGGTTTTTCCTGAATCGGTATTTAAGAAACAGAAAAACAATAACTTACCAATGAACACAAATGCATATATTCAATCATTCATTATCATAATATACAATTAAGTTAATTCCAGGCCTCAAACATAGTAAATTGTATCATAAGATATAAGAAATGTCCAAATCAATCACGATCCAGTAACAAATGCAGAGAATTCATTCTAGTATTTCAATAGTTTATTCAGGGCACATAATCCTTCCAAATTATCTTTCTCAACAGGCTTCTCATGATCTGAAAGTATAAGAATTTGTATCAATAGCTTGAATTTTATAAAATTGCCTTATCTAGTCGAAAAGTAGGAAATTATGAGGAATTTAAGTGATATTTTGTTGAAAATTATTATTATAGGTTTGAATTGAACAGAACTAGCAATCACAAGTAGAAATTAGATGTAGAATTTCAAAGAAAATGTAAATTTAGGATAGAAGTTATGTCTCGACCCATAAGTAGCACATAATGTAATTATCAGGTTTCCGAAGGAACAAAATTGCAGCTATATTTTAGAAATAGGGTTCATTTAATATAATGAGAGCATTTTTTGGCGATTGTAAGTAGAAAGTCAAGAATACTAGGCAAATGAAATTGTTAACATAGAAAATTGGACATTTAGGCATAAAACTTGAAAAATTTTATATATTAGAGATTTAGAATAGAGGGGCACATCGAAATACGGAGAAAAATACGGCCGAATTTTCTAGACCAGGTTCGAAGAAGGAAAACTTACCTCTGAAGAGAAAGCTGCGAAAGCATCATTTTTGGAAGACATCTTTAATTGCAAAGCAAACTAGATGTTGAAGAAAATTCCGAAAAGGTATAAATACCGAAGCTCGAACACAGAGAATTTAGTCCATTTTTAACCATCTTAAAGACTGTAGCTGCTCCTCGTAAAAAGTTCTCGATACATCGTAATATTTCAGTCAGAAACCAAAATTGAATCAAAGTGACTGGCATCCTGGAAGCATATCAGAATAAAATATATGGAATATTGAAGCAAAACCAAGATAAACTTACCAAAAGGGAAAATCCAGCAGTGATCAAATTCACAGAAGTGAACTCCAGAAAAATAAACTTCATTTCAAGAGTCAACCCTTGGAGATTTGTAACTTGCAGTAGATAAACACGACAAACTTTGGAGGTTATACAGAAAACCCGAACCACAGAAGAATATAAAGCAACAAAGTGACATAGAATAGAAACACCGTGGGTGAGAGCAAAAAGGACATTATTATAAGTTTTTTAAATGTAATTTAATTATTTGAATTAGGTAGTTAGTAAGTTTGGCATTCAAATCAATTTCCTCAAAATTATTTCATAAATAATTTCGAATAATAATATTAACTATTATTTCACTTCATAGAATCCACCTGAGAAAGAGACAGAAAGCCGCGCAAAATTTAAATCAAAATCAAAAAATTCATATTTTTGTTATTGGATCCTGTTAAAAATTCAAAATTCAAAATTATTCAGAATCAAACAACAGTTCGATTCATAACAATACGTAAAGTTTGGTTTGTATGAGGTTGGTTCTAATAAATTTTATTCAACACTGTAAGTCTCAAAATTGCCGTACACTCGAACTCTTCTGTTAGTAGTTCTTCAATTTTTATCCTGAAGAAGTGACGAAAATAACTGAAGCATGCAACAACGAATTAAATAATATTGTGGAAAATTTGTTCTATCATGAAATCCGGGAATTGTTTTTGTCCACACGTGGAAATGCTTTTATTGAATATATTAGTCAAAGAATTTTCATCATTTTCATGTTTCATTGCGACTCTTGCTGTCGTCACTATTCGTTTTTTATTTCTCGGAAGAACTAACAAAAAAATTTAGAAAAGCACTGACGTGAGGTCAGGAGCTTTTACGCGCTGGTTCAAATTCTAACTATCAGATCAACACGAAATTTTGCACCTAGTTTCTTGTTGGTAATCTCCACCTGATTACGAAGTTTCAATCTGATTGCATTTAAATTTCTTGAGATATTGCGGAAATAACCCTAAAATTCCAAATAACAACGATATTTGGCACATTTCTTTCCTTATATCTGCGAGAGTAAATATCGGATCGAATTGAAATTTGAAACATTGTTGTTAAATACTGACTCTAAGGTTTGTGCCAAATTCCATTGGAATCTAATCAATATTTTCAGAGGAAAACAATTTTTCATCAGAAATTTAAAAAATTTTCGAATAAAATTTTTTTCAACATTTTCTAAAATCTGGATCCACACGAAATTTCGCTGTAAGTTGCGCGTTGTTATTCCAAAACTGTCAACGAAATTTCAATTGGATCGAGTCAGTACCTCATGAGATATCAACGAATTAACCTCAAAATTTCAAATGGGCCTAACTCCGAAACTATCCAACTGATTCTACCCATTAACAAACTTATCTGAGATATTTGGACTCCAAACCTTATCTGAAAATTTCAAGTCGCTAAGTCTCTTCCTTCGACAGTTAGAGCGCATACGGACGGACGGACAGAATTGAATTTGACCAGGGATTGTTTTTCAGGGAGTTCAACCCAATCGTTTCCGGCCCAAAATTCGAAAACATCGACATCGTGACGAAACGATGACGCGCTGTTCCCTGGAACAAGCGCGTAAAAAGGTCAAGTGTATGGTAATTTTGAAAAAAACAATGGACAAGATTTAACGGGTGGTAGATTTTCAAATTGACGCACCATATTTGTGAAAATAAATAACGAGACGAACGAAGTATATATATATATATCTTCAAATATTTTTCTGCCGCCAATAAATATATAATATATTGACTCAAAAATAAATATATTTGCAAGCACACCATGTAATTCAACTAAATTTTTCTTGTACATATTATAATAAAAGTCGTAACGAGCAAAGTAGCCATTATCTCAGGTATAACCTGAATTGATTATAAAAACAAGTCTCATCAGAATAAACCTTAAAACTATAAATTAATTTACCCGTATCATTGTTTGGTCAACACTACTGAGTGTGTATACTTAAGACAATGCCGCATTACCCGTGGGAAAGAATTCAATATTCGTTTTGAATATAACAACGTCTTGAAGAAGTCGACTAAGTTGTTGGGGCAGTTTTCGATACATTCACACTGAAATTATCTCATTGCCGTATGGGTGTATGTAGTGCGACAATTTGGACATTATGTAGATATGAAAAAATATTTCTGAGATCTTAGTTGATTGAAGAATATTTGGAAGGAGATTTCACTTTCGGTTATATTTGTTTATAGGCTTCCTCTCCAAGTATCTGAAACAGAATAGAATAAAGAAATTCAACAATTGGACAAGAACCTTCATTTATAATTGAGTCAAATTTATGTGACGTTATCAAAGCAGTGGTTATTTATGACATTTAAGCATGCGCATATTCAGTTTCAAAAAAATGCGAAGTCAATAGCGTTAGCGTCTAACGTTATTTACGGAAAATTCCGAGCCGCAATTTACGTTGCGCTATTCTACAGTGTGTCCACGGATTGGGTGCCGGTAAATGACGAAAAATTTTCGAGTTAGACTCTGATATTCTGGGAATAGCTCCTGCTTGGTCTCAAACTAAGATGTTGAGAAAATTAGCCAAATCAATTAATATACAGGGTGGTTCAGAACTGATTTAATGAAAATTGTAAAGAACAAAGTACCTTTGTATTAGAAGATATCGAGAAAGTTCATTGAGAAAAGGTGTTTAGAATCAAGAGACACGTATTTTATTGTTATGAGAAATCAATATTGATATTTATTCATTTTAAAATCAGGAAATTTTTTGATCATGACAAAATATCTCACGTATCGGATTAACAAAATGTTCATGACAAACTTATAAAGTCAAGGTAGGCTGATTTGCCTGAAAATTGAGTTCCTGCAGCAGCTCATCATTCTAAGCAACTCTTCTCAATAAACTTTCTTGATATCTTTCAAAACAGAGGTACTTTATTCTAAACAATTTTCATTGAATCAGTTCTAAACCACCCTGTATTTTAATTGATTTGGCTCATTTTCTCAACATCTTAGTTTGAGACCAAGCAGGAGCGATTCCCAGAATATCAGAGTCTAACTCGAAAATTTTAGGTCATTTACACCTTACCGGCACCCAATCCGTGGACACACTGTATATCGGGAGGATTCGTTAAGCTTCGGGTCCTTCCGGCTCCAATCATTGTCAAAGAAAAGAAGTTTGTTTTTTTAAATTTATTTTATAATACTTATACACTACGGATTTTAGACATTAAGATTTATTAGTGCTACCACAGCAAATGTACTTGTTTCTTTTCCACGAATTAAGAAACACTTTTGGAAGCAACCTGAGGGGTTTGAAATCAGGAATAGTTTGAACTATGCACAATTATATTGTGCCATATAACTGGTTCCACTTCTTCTGTATTAGCAACAGCTGAAATTAGCACAACCGATTCCTTTTTCATTTTGTCCAAAATCAAAAAACGAATGCAGAAATTCAAATGATTAAACGTTTAGGAGTTAAAACGTGAGTTTGTTACACAAAAATCTGACGTCTCACATAACCTAACCAAACAAACTGTTAACTAACGCAACGGTAGCAAAAACGTGTAGCAATACGTCTACTTTTGGAACGACTGTTAAAACCAAAACGTAATATTTTGCGTAAGCATAATATCATAACGTTTGCTCTCTTCAAAAGTTGCAATATCTCTCCAATATGTTCATAAAATTCATCGATAGAGTTGGAAAATGATAATAGGTTTCAAAATGGTATTTCCTTCAACCTTAAAAAATATTTCCGAAAATTTTTTCTAACGAATGTTAAGAAAATTTTACGGATTTTCTACATTTTTTACCATTACAATCCACAAGATATTTCGCGTTATTCTTCGAGGCGAAGTTTCAATCTGATCCCGACAGAACTCCTTAAGATGAGGAAAAAACCACGAAATTCTACATATTTTCTTCATGTAAACCTGAAAATCGATATAAGATCGAATTAAAATTTGGAACACGATTGTTAAATATTGACTTCAATGTCTCTACCAAATTTGGATGCGATGTCATCAATTGTTCCGGAGAAAAATATTTTTAAATATTCGGAAAATTTTCCAATGAATTTTTCAACTTTGTAATCACTAGATCCACACGGAATGTTGCAATTCTCCAAGTGGCTACAAAGTTTTAATCTGACAATAGCAGTTTTATGAGATATCAAGGAACAAACCTAAAAAATTCAAATTGGTATAACTCCGAAACCCTGTGATCGATTTTGCACAATAACGAATTCAGCCGATATATTTAGACTCCAAACCAGGCCTGCAAAAAATCTGGGTCTAGAGACATTTGTTCGAAATATTAACTTGCTGTTCACCACAGAACGAGAACGTGAAAATGTTTCGCAAATTTTAATTTCAGAACTTTCAAACTCCGGAAATATTTGCCTTGTGCCATGTTGGTAAACTTATGTTTTTTTATGTTCTCGAGTTCAATTTTAACCCCTATAATGTTTTTTTCATAGAGTTTCCCACATATAGTTAGAAACTATATCGTTCGTTCTCTGACAATAAAATAACAGCGTGAGCTTTGAGCATAATTAAGATATAAATAAACGATTGCGCAAATGTCGGTGGGCTGCAACAGTAAATGCTTTTCTTACTTAACTTTGAAAGCAAGCAGTACCTCAAATATAACAGGGTGACTGTTGGGGGCCAGAGTGAGTTTTCTTCAAAAACATCTTTGTGCAAATGGTTGAAGGGATAGTAAGAATGCGCAATTTTGCCAATTTTTCATATTCAAGAATTTTCTGGAAAATAAAACTGATATGTAGTCAAAAATGGAAAAATTAATAACGTTGCTCATTTCCACAACAGAATCAAGTACATCCCCAAAAAAAATCCAAAAAATAACCAGTGAAGCCTGCAGAACCTCACCCCGTTTTCTCCGATTAATTTCGAAATTTCATGCATTCTAATATGTCTCGCGGCTATTGGCAACATTGAAGCATGCAGACCGTGGGCATATGCCTGACCTTTCGATATTAACGAGGTTTTTTGAAACTTGAATTTGGCCGTGTTGCCGAAATCCACGAAGCAGTATTTTTATCAGCTGGCGGTACTGTTTGCCCTTAAATGATTTAATTCGGGAATATCATGAGATCGAGATCAGATAAATGCTGTTCACTGAGAACCCGATTAGCCGAAAACAGGACAAACATCATTCACAAAGAACCCTAATTACTCACAGCTTCTAGGCAAAAGAAGTCCAAAATAGAACCGAAAAATTATCTAAGCGTCAGAGCAATTAACCGCAGAAGGGTTGAAGCCAATAAAACGACAGTTGTATTTGCCGAGTCGGAGACGACGCGGATCAAAGATTTAATTCTCTGCTTGCCAGTCGATTTGAGGGAGGGTGACTCAAAGAGTGTCCCGATTTAACCAAAGGGTTCGTTCGGCTGTAAGACACGTACTGTTGATGACTGCTCGGTTGTTGTTAAATAGCGCGAGGCTATGTGCTTTCGACATAGAAGGGAAGGATCTTGTCGAAAAGCGAGAGTGGAATTTAAATAATTTTTAGGTGAATTTGATGTACGAGGGTGTGTGGAAAAATTTCAAGCCTTGTATTCGATAAACCCTTTCCAACAAAAATTTCTTCGTTATCAGATGGAAGAGTATCGTTGATTTGAAATTTGGAGATTATTTCATCAATTTCCTAAGACATGCTGAAATGATCAGATTACTACCTTATTGTAGTATACCGATGCTCAATATAGTGCTCGGAGGTATCGGTAAGGAAAATTTTTGAAATTTTCACTAGTAATAGGTACCACTAGAGGGTTTAATTTGACCTCGTGTAGTATTCGGTAAGAAAATTCCACACCAAATGTGTTTATTTCCAACAACATCAATTTTCTTCTTCATCAAGTACTTGAAAAACATAGAAAGTTTCGTCGACTTGATTATTTAGTTACCATGGCAACTCAGTGAAACTCTAAGCTTGGAATTATTTCTGTTTTGAATTTGTCAATTTGAATTTTGAATTTACGGCAATTTACCAATTTAAAAGTAATACCAGGTTTATTAGGTTGCACACAGTGATCAGGGACGAATAGAAATGATTCAATATATTCCTTTTGTTTCCCAACAGTCACAATTATTCTTCACGATCAATTTCATTCGATTTTGGAAATCGGTTTCAGTTTCGATCTACGGATGTTCAATTCTAGATTTTCGTTTTGCCAACCGTCTGTCACCACGATAATTCGAAAATGGAAAGAGCTAGCGACTCCCAAGGGGGGCCAAACTGCGAGGGTTGAGTTCGTTGATAGGCCGAATCGGCCAAACGATTTCGGAGTTATATTCATTTGAATTTTTGTGTATAGTTCCAGCTTATCAACGGAACTACCTTTAAGATCGGATTGAAACTTGGTGTTAATTGTTGGAGAATACCAACTCGTAACTGACTGTAGAATTCGGTTCGGATCGTATTATTCATGAAAAATAAGTATCGTTTCAGAGTAAAAATCTGACTCTTTCATCAGATAAATGAGTAAATTTTCACTAGTAATACCTCTAGAGGTCAAATTATTTCCGGATTTAATTTAACCTCGTGTGGTATTCGGTAAGAAAATTCCACACCAAATGTGTTTATTTCCAACCACATCAATTTTCGTCTTCATCAAGTACTCGCAAAATATAGAAGGTTTTGTCGACATGATTATTTAGTTACCATGGCAGCTCAGTGAAACTCTAAAAGCTAGATTATAATCGATTTCAAGCGATGGACCAACAGCTCCGTTTATAGTTGCGGTTATCCAAACTGACATATAGGCAAAGGATTATCTGTCAATGTGGATAACCGTAACTATAACCGGAGATTTTGGTCCATCGCTTGAAATCGATTATTATTTCTGTTTCGAATTTGTCAAAAACAGCACGACGTAGAAAAATGTCTCGCTTCGATCAAGAAAGTAAAGAAAATTTTCGCCAGAATATTAAGCAGTTGACACCCGCGAAAACTAAGAAATCGAAGGCAAGTGTATGGAAGCAGTTTATAAACTTTTGCGCAGAAAAAGCGTATGATTTCGACAGAGCGGATATACCTGTGGAAGCACTGGCGCTTATTATTGAAGACTATGCGTTCAACATGCAAAAAAAGAACTACGTAGACTACAAGGAGAGTATCAAAGTTCTATGGAACTCTACAGCCTAGCAGTTGCAGGAATGTTTTTTCGAAAGGAATAATCCCAAATTTAATCCATTCTCTGATATAGGATCTGTCAACGCAAGAGCTTCAAAAAATGCTAAGCGTCGGAAGCTACAAATAGATCCAACGAAGAGAAAGGCAAGTTCATCCGCACTTTCAGCAGACGAATTTTGTGCCGAAAATGGTTTCAAACGACTAGGTTCGACTCACTGAGGACGGCCGTATGCACAATTACGAGCGTACTCAAAATTGTATCGACTCGAAACTTTCAGATTAGGTTGTATTTCGAGATGCAACGATTACGTTCGTTAACGGGCAATATCGGCCGAATGGTTTCGGAGTTATAGCCATCTGAAATTTTCAGAAATAACTACTGGAGTAATTTTTTCGAATTTCTTCGGAATTTTTTTTCCCGAAATTATTCATCATATTCGAAAAAAATTTGCTCACACCTTGAGCTCTTTATTTCACAGCAGTGTGCCTAATTTTTAATCTCGCACTCGTGCAGAATATCATGTCGAGTTGAATTCGCAAAATCGTTTCATTTAAAGCTGCATTCAGCTATTTCAACATCTGAATGGGTGACCGCTATAACGAATTCGAACAAGCGCGTAAAAACTACTGTGTTCACATGAGTGCTTTTCCAGAACCTTCCGAAGAGATAATACACCAAAATTGAAAAGACGCTTATCCAGACATCTAGAAAAAACATCACCATAAATCATAACCACGATCAAGCCGTCAGTGTAACTAGGGATTCCACTAGGTGTTCACTCCTTGCCACCCGTCATATCGGCCGATCTCATCGCCGAAGAAGCCAAGACGGTGGAACATCACAAAGCATTTTCTCGGAGCGAATTCCGAGATATAGAACAATTATGTTCTAAATAAGCCTCGGAGGGATCTTTGACAGAATCATTAAGGTGTGTACAATGGGGTCCACTCTTCGGCGGAACCACGGTACGGTGAGCAGCGCCAAGTGAAAAACCCCACCTCTTCGAACGGACGAAACCTTGCGTTGTAACCTATTCACCTTTCGCGTCTGCCGCGCAAAATTGACGTCATTGTTTGCGATTCGGCGGAATTAATTATTGCTGTGTAACACGTGTACACGAGTTTGTCGAAATGATTGGTTGGGAGTAGCTGGTGATCTGCATGTGTCTGACCCTGCTGAAATGGCGGATGGTTGGTTGAAAATTCTGGTACTTCTTGGTATCATCAATTGATGTTTCACTGCCAACACAGAACTTGTTATAGCTGTGAGTGAATCCTATGATGACAAGTTCTCTTTTTGTGCCATCAAAGGTCCAAGGTTATTGAATATCGGCTCGAAGGTTCATGCAAAATTTCAGAGGAATCTGATAGTTTCCGAAATGTATTTCCTAAGATATCGAAGAATGATCACCCAAATTTCAAATGGTTATAACTTCGAAACTATCACGCGAATTTTGCCGATAAACGCTTTCAGACCCGCAATCTATTCTTAGAGTTTGAAGTCGCTAGATAATTCCGTCTGATAGTTAATGTGGAAGAGACCTGATAGACTTGAATTTAACCTTGAATTCTAGATCAGTCCAGCCTAATCTTTTGACCAATTTCAGCTTAGCTTCGATAGTTAGAGACATTCGGACAATTTGAGATAAATGTCAAATATATTCTTTCAAAACAATTGGCGAATGAAGATAAGCGCTACTCCCTCTGGTGGCTATCCGAGTAACCCGAGATACAGACATTATCATCGACAAGTTAAGAGAAATGTTAAGAAAATTAGAAAGTTTATGCATTTTTCTTGGCGTTTGTGTGATTTTACAAGTGCCCCTTCTGAGGAAAAGCAAACTCAAATGTCCCTTCCCATAGATTTCCACAGCCTGGTGAAAAATTTCGAGTTAGGGTAAAAGAAACTTCCTTTGACAAGTCAGGCCTGAAAGTGTTGAAGAATCGATTAAAACCAACAAACAAGATTTATGACAGTCTGTTACCTGCATTTTACCGATGATGATCATTTTTATAGAGGTAACCACGAATTGCTCATGAAATATTAGATCACATTCATGAAGACAATTCTTTTCCAGGCCCCTAATCCAAGCAGGGAAATTTACTTAAGAGGAATGCTCTGCCTTCCAGGAATCTGCCTGTTGAACTGATCATTAAGGAACAACGTGAATGTTTTAGTTTTAGAACTGACTATTGAAAAAAAAAAGTCTCGAAAAGGAAATATCAGGTGATGAATATTGTTCACTCAAAGTGCTTCTGCCGATGAAAGCAGAGTTGTACAAGGCATATTTATTACAGCTTTTTCGAGACCAATCATATGAGTGTTTTGAAAGTTTATTTGTCAATCCATAGTGAATAAGACTTACGATACAAGTAGCATTAGTTTTATGTGAATGTGTTTATTTTTTTCACAATATATTGAGTATTTAGTCCTTCGCTATAAAAATAGTATAGTTATAAGTATTTGTCTATTATTCCAAAAAGTATGTTCAACAATACTATCTGTTTTTCAACTTTCAAGACAGCCTAAGAAATCCACCAAAGTCAATCTTGCCATTTGGATCTGAAAATAAATAATACTAAAATACTGTCTAACCTTTGGGATATCCCCGTAAATTTAGAATTGCAACACTCAATAAGATTGAAGAATGATACATACCTACTTTATACGAATGGAATATGTACTCCCAGTAATACTCTCGTCAACTATAAAAGTCTTAAAAGTCTTTGAATAAATCGTGAAATCAAAAATTATCAAACCAAACACTAACAAACAGTACAAAATCGACTATCAAAACAAAATCTATGTCTGTATCTAAGCTTCTGAAACTGGCCACCGTGGCGCTACGATCTTAAATTCAGATGCCAATAATAGCAGATACAAAGAAATTGGTGTATATTGAAGATATTTGAAATGAAACGAGTATACCTAGCAATGATTTTCAAACCTCCAGTATCACACAACAACAAGTTCTTGAGAGGAAAAATCTAGAAAAACAGACATTTTGCACCTAGCTGCGTGTTGGTAATCTCTACCTGATTACGAAGTTTCAATCTCATTGCATTTGTACTTCTTAAGATATTGCGGAAATAACGTTAAAATTCCAAATATCAATGAACTTTGGCCCATTTTTCCTGATAACTCCGAAAGTGAACATCGGATCGAATTGAAATTTGGAACATTGTTGTTAAATACTAACTAAATACTACTTAAAGGTTTGTGTCGAATTTTATTGAAATCTAATCAATATTTTCATAAAAAAAACTTTTCATCAGAAATTTCAAAAATTTTCGAATAAATTTTTATTCTAATTTTCCGACAACTGGATCCACACGAAATTCTGCTTCAAGTTACGTGTCGGTATTCCAAAACTCTCCACGAAGTTTCAATTCGATCGAGTCAATACTTCATGAGATATCGAAGAATTAACCTCAAAATTTCAAATAGGCCAACTCAGAAACTATTCAACCGATTCTATCCATCAACGAACTCAACCGAGATATTTTGACTTCAAACCTAATCTGACAATTTCACATCGCTAGATCTTTTCCTTCGAAAGTTGGAGCACATACGGACGGTCGGATGGACGGACTGGCTGAATTGAATTTGACCACGGATTCTTCTTCAGGGAGTTCAACCCAATCGTTGAAGACAATTTTTGGCTCAAAATTCGAAAATTGCAGACATCGTGACGAAATGATTACGCGCTGTTTCATGGAAAAGAGAAATCTTCACTGAATTTCACCGAAATATCTTGAATATCTTGAGAAATACAGAAGCTACGAGAAAAAATCCTTTAAAAACACTTACCTATCTTGAAAACGAATAGTCGCTGAGCCAATATTCATGATAACATTCAAGAAAATGGCTCCTTTCCGTTTGTTCTACCAATTCAGCACATTTCATGGAATCGTGTCGAACACTTTGAATCGTATAGGAAATAATAAAATCCAATACTTCAAGTGAACAGGAGTTCATTCCAGTTTCAATCCATCCCAAGAAAACGTCGAAAAAAAATTGTTGGTATGGGAAAGCTCAAGAAGCTTCTATACGAACACTCTTACAGTTGCAATTACCAATAATTGAGTAAGACGATAACAATAATCAACAAGTAGATTCGAAATTACCGGTTTAATTTGGTAAAAATACGACCTTAAGAGCCCAATTATCTTGCCATCAACCTATGATGAAATGGGACGCACAGGATGTTGTTTCAATATATAACGATATTTCAGAGCCAAGGACGACTAAACGATCAGCGGTCGCAGGCGGCTATGTAACTTTTATTCAATTATTAGCTCGAATAGCTTTAATGAATCGATCCCGACTTGCCATTACATAAAAAATTGGAGCTTTCTGTTGTAGCGATTCTAGTATCGACGTTTTTATTGGACGCTTTATGATGCTGTTTTGGAGGATCATCGACTCTATGTCGTTTCATTGGTGGGATGCTTCGGGAGGTCTCAAGAAATGGGAATTATATTTTGCCGATTAACCTTGTGTTTTGAACTAACATGAACACGAGGACGAATATCTTTCGATAGACCAGCAAATACTCCACCTGGATTTAAGCTAATCGACCAATAAACCAAAGTTCCTCCAATGAAGGAACATTTTCCAAGGAATTGGTTCAATGTAGTTCCTTGTTTTCATCGTTCATCAGAAGGACCCACCTGGGATTTGGATGGGTTCTAGATACTTTATACCTGCTGAAAGATGCTCTTGCGAATAGAATCTTACTAGCGTCATCTCAGGAGAATCTCAGGAACCCTTACCTTGAGCGATGTGCATGACGTTCATCTATTTGTCGTTATTAGCGAATGAAGATAAGCGCTACTCCCTCTGGTGGCTATCAGAGTAACCCGAGGTACAGACATTTTTATGGATAGGTTGAAAGAAATGTCGAGAAAATGAGAACGGTTATGCATTTTTTTTTGGCGTTTGTGTGATTTTACAAGTGCCTCTACTGAGAAAAAGCAAACTCGAATGTCACTTCCCATAAATATCTACAGCCCGAAGAAAAATTTAGAAAAATCGATGAGAACTTGGCAACTTGAAACTCAAAATTGGTTAACCAACAAACAAGATTTATAAGAGTCTGTTACCTTTATATTACCGATTATTATCATTTTTATAGAGATTAGCCCGAATTGCTCATGAAATATATTAGATCACATTCTTGAAGACAGTTTTTCTCCAGGCCCCTAATCCAAGCAGAGAAAGTTACTTAAGAGGAATGCTGTGCCTTCCAGCTCAAAAGTTAAAAACAGATAGTATTTTAAAACATACCTTTTTGGAATAATAGACAAATACTCATAACTTTACTATTTATATAAGGAAGGACTGAATCCACACAATATATTGTGAATAAAATGAATACATTCACATAAAACAAATGCTACTAGTACCGTAAGCCTTATTTATTATGGATTGAAAGATAAATTCTTTCAACACTCATATGCTTGGTCTTGAAAAAGCTGTAATCAATAAGCCTTGTACAGCTTTGAGTTCATCGGCAGAAGCACTTTGAGCGAAGAGTATTCATCACCAGATATTTCCTTGTTCAGACTGTTTTGTTTCAATCGGTCAGTTCTATCACTAAAACATTTACGTTGTTCCTTAATGGTCAACAGGCAGATTTCTGGACGGCATAGCATTCCTCTTCTTAAGTAACTTTCTCTGCTTGGATTAGGGGCCTAGAAAACAATTGTCTTCATGAATGTGATCTAATATTTCATGAGCAATTCGTGCTTACCTCTATAAAAATGATCATCATCGGTAACATGCAGGTAACAGACTCTCATAAATCTTGTTTGTTGGTTTGCCAATTTTGTGTTACAAGTTGCCAAGATTTTTATCGATTCTTCAACACTTCCAGGCCCGACTTGATAATGGAAGTTTCTTTCATCCAAAATCGAAATTTTTCACCGAGCAGTGGAAATCTGTGGGAAGAGACATTTGAGTTTGCTTTTTCTCGGTAAAATCACACAAACGCCAAGAAAAATGCATAAACTTTCTCATTTTATCGGCATTTCTTTCAACTTGTCAATGATAATGTCGTTACCTCGGGTTACTCTGATAGCCACCTGAGGGAATAGCGCTCATCTTCATTCACAAATAGAGAGCTCTGTGTGCAATTTCGCAGTTAATAGTGAACTCTCAAAACAGGAGAAGAGGTGAAATATACTCTTTCTCAAGGGGGTGTTCAAACAAAGACAGTTGAATACTTTGATAATATCCGAAATGAAAGTGTCATAAATATAGACTATAGAACTGTTCGTTCTTGAGAGTATTTCGAAGTGTCAATTATAAAATTTATGTCCTAATAACATCTGCATTTCTCTGTTCTATATTCACCTGAAATTTGGCCTAGAGGTTGAACTCGTAGGTTAAAATAAAACATAAATTGCTCGGGAAAATCTCTGAGGTGATGTTTTTTTGGTACAATGTTACTTTTTCCTTTCAAAACCTCTTCGTTATGTTTGATTGTTCAAAAAATATAAGTAGAGTTTGTTAATCTAGAACGCAGAGTGACGCATTCGCCAATTTGTTGTAGTTGTATTTAGTGTGGCACAGATATATATATATATATATATATAGCTTTATTCGACCGCACATACAGACCCGAATCTATACACTCGACCGCCTTTCCAGTCCAAAAGTGACGTGTTCAGACCCGGTCCCGGGTCTCTTAGCGTCTGACCATGTTTTGGAGGTCTGGGGGGTCAGGGGATGCTATAAACGAAATTTCAGCCGGGTGTAAAAAATCGGTGATACATCATATTATACACAGAAAGTTTCAGGGTTTGGCCAGTGCGAGGGCGCTTCTGCGGGCATCAACTAGCTGTATATAATTCGTATGGTTGATCAACGTCTCGAGTCCCTAAACTTGGCAACACTGTACAGCGAGATATACAAATATACAAACCTGGAAACTTATATTATGGGAACTTGTACGATCCCGCTATGGGGAGTCACCGTCATGGGAAAAGTTCATTGTGAATTCTCCATACCGAACGAAAATGAGATATTTTATATTTTCGAGTTACACAGTAAAAATCCAAACTCAGACGCCGGGTAAAGGGCGTTGAACTCGAAACATATAATATGACTCCATACAGATACTCTGAAGTAGATATTTCATCTTTTTGACCAATAAAATAGAAAGTTGCTTTTTGGTATTGTAGTTCGGCATAGGGTCAATACCTAATGGAAAATCTTTCATACAGAGTTTCAAAATTGAATATTTCGAATCAGGCTCGTTCCTTCATGAATCAATAATTAAAGTATCGAATTCTCAAAACATTTGGAGTTTGGTGATATTCGCCGTTTGTAAAGAAAGATATAGACAATAATTTGTTATCACTAAGCATATTTGATTCACTATTGAGAGGTTCAATATTTTGGGAGAAAGCTGCGAGAAAGTTTGCAAGAATAATATTCTCTTTATGGAGTTTAATAATTAATCAGTCACAGAGGAATTTTACAGAGCTATTGCTACACAATAGCCTTCCAGTAATTCCAGCCGAGACACGACGGATTTTTTTGTCACGTGACCACGTATCGTATCTGGAGTGATCGAACGATATAAAGAGAAGGGAGTTTACGATAAATAAGTATTTCGACCGGTTCAGGACGTTCTTGGAAGAATAGATATGGAGAATTTTGAAATTTTTAGGTTATTTTCCCAATATCTCGAGAAGAAATGACGTGATCATATAAAAACTTCATGACTAGTTTTAGAATATGTCTTCTGGATTGCTATGAAAAAAAAAGTATTCTCAAAAATTTCCAGAATTCTAGACGAAAATAATTTCTACAGATCTGATTTCAATGAAATTTGGCACAAACCTTAAAATCAATATCCAACAGAAGCTCTTCAAATTTCAGTTCCATCTGATACCAAATCCAGGAGATATTGGTAAAGAAATGTGTATGCCAAATTTCGCGATTATTTGAAAATTCAATGTTATTTCCCCAATATTTCAAACGGGACTAACGCGATAAGATTCAAATTTCGTAGATAGTCGTGGATAAGGGATTCGCAACAATTATTTAAATTTCGTGACTGATTTACGGACTTAAAATCAGAAAATAATTTTTTTTCGAAAATTTTTCAAGTTTTTTTCGAGGTTTTTCTGCGGAAACAATTCATTGGATTTTGATGATATTCGACACAGACCTTGAACTCACCATTTGACATCAGCCCCTCAAATTTCAGGTTTCTCGTATTATAATCTTCGGAGATATTAGAAAAACTATTTCAAATTGTTTAATTATCAACTAGGTATCGTTGTCATTTCTGAAATACTTTCACTGGGCTGGACATGTTGAAAAATCTAAATAGATGGAAAATGCTGATGAGCAAATTGTTGCGAAATTTCGTGATGTTCGTTCGGTTGGATCGATCAAAAAAATCAGAATTATATCTGGTGATCGACTAATGATATGTGCCTCATGAAATTCCGCTGGGACCATGAAGTGGTCATTCTTCATTGAAGTATTAGATTTTTATACGATTCCATCTGTACATTCTGTCCGTCCGACCGTGTGCCCTGTAACTCTCGAAAGGAAATACCTAGAGTCCTGAAATTTTCAGGTTGAGATCCTGAATTTCTCGGTTAAGTTCGTTAATGGGCCAAATCTGCCGAATGATTTTTGTGCTATAGCCATTTGGAATTTTGATTTTTCCATAACTCCGAAAACATTTATCTGATCGAAATGAAACTTGGTTGGAAGATGAATAGTATCAATGAGAAGAATTATCCATGAAAAATTTTGAAAAAGAAAATATTTTTTATTTGAAAATTTTTATAATTCATTAAAATTTCACCATTTCGCAATGTGAACAACCGCGTGAAAGCTGCTGACTTCACGTCAGTATTTTTCTAGATTTTTCTACCTAATTTTGTTTCTGTTCTATCATTGGGTTCTGAGTTACAAACTGAAAGCGACAAAAATCTTCCGTACCTCGGGAGGGTTAATTTCTGCGAGAGTTGAGAATTGAAAACTAATTTAGTTTTATTTAATTATTTTATTTACTCTCAGCCATCATTCCACTTCTGGAGTTTGGCGATCTATTTCTGAATTATCCTATGCAAGTATTTAACTTCGGATAATTTTTCTTGCATACATTTCAGAGTTCTTGACATTTGTAATCCTCGACGTGAGTTGATTGCCTCTCTTTCGTAATTTTGAAAATAAACGGAAAACGGGAAGATGTTGACATAGAATTGATTCTTCAAAAATCTGCGTTAACAGAGCATACCACCGAGTTACAAATTGTCTCAAGTTCTTGACCTCTAAAATATTGATTCACGAAATGAACATGACGATGGCACTGGACTGGTGTAGCTTTTCATGACTGGTTTTTCTGTTTGTGAATCGTAATGATGAATGAAATATTTAATTTTCAAGATCTGTATAGAAATTTCATGATGAAAATGCGTCTTTACTTTAATCGAGATATCTAATCGATTAATCGTAAATGCACCACGGAGTTTATATTTTCATCAGAGAAATCCCGAAGAATTTCAGCAGGGTGTTCTTCTTTTTCAACGTAGTTTAATCGATTAATTTCTGATTACTAAGCGTATCCATCTTACTCGAAGGTCGATCGAACTGATGGATAATTCTAACCTTACTTCAATGTTTTGACCAGAAGTTTTCGTGGATTTATCGAATATTGTTAGGTGTGTAAAGTGGAAAAATGTATGGTGCAGATGTGCAGATGATTTAAAAAAATTAGCTACAAAAATAAGATATTTAGGTACATTTTCCTCGATACAATTATTGGTATTTACATGTCCTTCATTATTTTTCCTTTCCAATTCAAATATTACGAATTCCTCATCACTAGCAGAATTATCATCAAGTTTCTAACATATTTTTCACAACGGAAATAATTGCGCATCCATAATAATGATTTCTGGTAAAAATATGTACAGAAATACAGCAAATAACTACCACAGAATGATAGGATATCTGCAAAACAAATGAAATAATTGATTTCTTAACATTATAATAAAAAGTGTTCGTTATCAGTTATTATACCAGAAAAACCGTTCATT
Organism: Myrrha octodecimguttata; assembly: GCA_958510865.1. NCBI lineage: Eukaryota > Metazoa > Arthropoda > Insecta > Coleoptera > Coccinellidae > Myrrha > Myrrha octodecimguttata. The sequence continues at coordinate 25,879,227 of OY294059.1, forward strand.
GAAATTCGAATCCAAAACCGAAATTCAGCGAGAATTTACTGATTTCTGTCTTTAATTCCACCTCATGTTTAGAAACTTTTCGGGAGATTTGATGACGTCACGTCAATCGTTTTTTCATCGCTCGATGGAATTCATCGCTTCAACTGATTAAAATAAAAACGCACCCATATCGAACTGTTTCAGCCGTTTCCTTTTTGGTAGTTGGATCGCAGTTGGAACGAAATTTTTATGACTTGTTTACAACCATCAATGATACTTAAACATAGTAATAAAAATTCATAATAAACATACCCCATGACGACGGCCAGCTGCAAGTATCAGCGGGATTGTAGAAGTTCACAGAAGTGTTCTTCGGTATAGCGAGTCATCGTCATGAGTCATCCTGATTCTGAACCTTCGAATTGGATATTTCAGCTTTTCCACATAATATGCAAGCCGAAAAAAACAATTCCGGAGCTTATATGATCCCGCTATAGCATGCCGTCGCCATGAGAAACGTTGATTTTATATTCATTACATGGAACTCGAATATTTGATATTGCATCCTCTCGACATACACACCGAAAATCGACACTTTTTCAAAACTTATGCAAGCCCGGTGAAGGATACAAGCGTCGATAAAAATGTTTTTGCAATGACTCATATTTGGCTTGGAAAGTTTTCATGTTCGTGATTTTTATCGATTCAATATTTCATAGATCCGAATTCGGATCATACAGTTTGAAAACGTTCACTATCGGCACATGATTTGAACTTGTACAGAGCGGACATTTCTTTATTTTAATGTCTTTCTCCCGAGTTTTGTGAATGTTAAAAATCTAGTCTATTCAAACCGTAATAGAATGAAGTATACAGTTTGGTTTCATTGGATATCAATTCAGCATGGGGATATTGAGCCAATAAAATAAATTGCACTTTTCGTGACAAAAAATATTCCCGAGTAACAGAACTATACAGGGTTTACTACCATCTCCATGGCAAATAATAGCTGTGCTTATTCCAACTAGTTTTGCGAGCATGTTCTGGAAAATAGCGTGCCATCGTTTTGTCCAAATGTCTGTAATTTTTGAACGTTGAGCCGGAATTGGTCTCAAACGACTACGTAGGACCCCCTGATGACGAATCCGGTGTCAAAATCAATTCTGTCACGATTGAGTGAGAATGGAGCCTTTTATAGACTTGAAATAATTATTGAACAAAATTTTCTTAGTGTTCACTGAAAATTCTTCTAGAGTTTGGTGGTATATTTCTGAATCATGCTATACAAGTTGGAATTAATGGTTGATTTTTTTCGCATAAATTCCAGAGTCAATAACAAAAGCATATTTTGAACGCTGTCTCTAAAATCCCGGTACCGGTCACACATTTTATCATTGCATAGTTGATGACGTCACCCATATGACGCACAAGGTACCGGGATCCAAGCAAATTCCAGTAAAAAATGTAGCCTTGGGCGGTTTCTGTTCATCGAAGTGAAACCTGACCTTACAATTAAATCGTTTCGTTGATGTGTCAAAGTGAAATTTTTTCCCGAGTTTTCAAACATGAAAAAACTGTTGAAATGGTTTTCATTCTATGAGGAACATTCAAAAATTTTGAGGAAGTTGAGGAGAGTTTGGAATTGTACAAGAAAAAAAAGTGCTGTAAAAGGGACGCTTGATTGATTACAGTCAGCAGAAAAAAAATTCTGAACTTCAGGTTCAGGAGCTTTTAGGTGCTTGTTCAATTTCGTTGATTCAGGCTATCATTTTAATAATATACTAGATTTCAATTCGATCCGATTTGTACTTATGGAACAAATTTGATTGGGGATATTTTCAAATATTTTGGGCGGATCTTTTCCATTCACGAATTGAGCCTTCAGACCCAAACCTTCTCTTTAAATATCGAGTCTCTGGGTCGGTTCTTTTGAAAAGTATTGGATTTTCAGTTGATCTTACTGCCGATCGTTAATTCGACCACTACCCAAAAAAGACTTGATACTTGTAGAGCAGGTTTAGAGTTTGATAACGAAGGCCGAATTTGCGAATTGCTCACCTTCACCCAAGGATTCCGCAGATATTTCCATTAGAAATCTTATCTTCAAAAAATTATCGACAAAACACATGGGAAAAAAATTCTGTATCTCAGTACTTGATTGAAAAACTACAGCTTCAAGGTTCAGGCAGAACTTCGTGTGGACCATGAGATTTGAAGATCAAAAAATTCTGAAATGTTTTGTGTCGATTATTTTAATGGAACGATTATCAAGAAATTCGGCACAAATTTAGGCCTCAGCTTCCGCCAATAAGCTACTAAGTTTCATTATGACCGGATCATCATTTCGAGTTATTCCGGAAATCAAATGGAACCGAAGAAATAGGTTCGAAATTTGACATATATTTTTCCTAATATCTCCGAAAATAAGTCGATGAAACTGAAACTGTGCTGCTAAAAAGTAACCTCAAGGTCTATGCCAAACTCTGGTGCAAGTTTCTGTAAAATACCCCACATGTAACATAATTTAGAAAAGGGAGATGAAAGATACCTATTTCATAAGAGTTACATCCCAAACTGTATATTTACGTATTGACTCGAAGTAAATTAGTAAATTCGATTTAAATAAACTTGCCGTATAAATTAACATAATTTTAAATTATCCAAATGACCATACAAATACATTCGAAACATCGAACTTGACTCAGATCTCGGTACCTGTAGCATCATCAAAAGTCAATGTTGAAAATTCATGACGGTTACCGGGAGTCTAGACACAGCGTAAAAAATAAGGTTAGGTTTCACTTTGATGAACAGAAACCGCTAACGATTTTTTATCGAGATTCGCCAAGATCCTGGCACTTAGTGCAGCATGTAGGTGACGCCATCAAATATACCGAGATGAAATCTGTGACCTATACCGGGATTTTAAACATAGCGTTAAGGATATGCATTTTCCTTGAAAGAAATTATTGACTCTGGAATAATTATATTCTCATTATTCGCTAGAGTTTTTTTCTCCTCCCAATACCCAAACCAGTAGGTTGGGAGTAGGTTGTTGGAGGTGAAACTTAGTGATGAAAAATTCTTTTTAATCGTGATCAACTACCTAATAGTGAAGGGCTGAAAGAGTTCAATATATTTATTATGAAATTCTCATACAAATCTTGGAAATTTTCTTAAGTCATTCAGCTCTCTGATTCACAAACCACAGTCAGGAAAACTTATGAGAGTGTAGTGCCGTAGTTATTTCGTGAATCAATATTCAAGATGTCTCAACCTCGAGAAAATTTGGAATTGTGTGGTGTTTCCTGTAAACACAGGCCTTGAAAGTACCAGGTCAATATCATTATGACCTTGAGCTTAATCTTTCGCGGCGAATTTCAGTACATGTTTATAAATGTGGAACTTCGTGTTTTTTCTCGGTATCATTGTTTTTTCCAGAATAACTTGTAAGAAACTGATTCAATCATGATGACGCCCAGCTAGGTCCGAAAAACAACTTTTTAGAAAATTTCGCGATGATCATGTCATAAGAACAATTCGAAACAAAAATTCAAATTTATATTTCGTATATTCTATATTTTGCGATCTTCAAATCATATCCTCACGAAATTCTGTACGAACCCTCAGTCATCATTTTTCAATAAAATACTGGATATCGATTCAATCCAATGTGAATTTTTGGAAACATCGGAAAAATAAAATTCGATATATCTCCAGAATCATTGAGTAGATTTTACCTTTTCACTAATTCAGCTTTCGTTATTAAGGTATAAACTACTCTACAAATATCGAGTTTTTAAGTTGGTTTTTTCCCCTCACGATCGGCCGTGAGAACGAACTGTTGAATGAATAAAATCTATTTAATATTTCCGCCGATAACCCATTCAGAATTTTATTTTTGGAATGTCACCAACAACACAAATTAGATCAGATTAAAATCCAGTACTTGATGGAAAAATGACAGCACGAAGGTTCATGCCGAATTTCGTGATGATGATATAATTAGAAGATCACCAAATGTGAATTAACCTGACATAAAAATACCTTATTTTCTATTTTAATATCAATGACGAAAGAAACAGATTTTGAGAATTCCTCTGAACTATATGTGTAATTCATCTGAAATTTCTGACATAGAAGAGGAATAATGGTCTTAAAACTTCAATTTTTATTGGAACCTTCATGCAATGCAGGGTGAGATGTTTCGTAAGTTTGGCTGTACTACCACTTTCAAACCAACTATAATTACTACTTTCGCAGTCACATAGTTGATAAAATCATTTCAGGTTAATAAAAGTTTTAGAGGTCAACAGTTGAAACTAGAAATACGGAAAAAACGACATATTAAAACAAAATTATATCTCAATATGTATTTGTTCCGTACTTACTATTATAATTAAAATTGAATTTTATTTCAACATATAGTCTGTTCCGTAGTTAAAGTTTCAACTTCTGACCTCGAAATATTTCATCTACCAGACTAAATGATTCTATTTAATGTATAAATATGGAGCCAGTAATTTTTGTTGGTTTTAAAATGGTAGTTTCGAATTCATTTGTTTTGAGGTTATTTCCCTGATATTTCAGGAACTACCCAAACGATTGGATTGAAGGATGGCGATCAATTGGAACATAAAGACGCGCAACTATTTGCGAAATTTTGTTGGGATCGTATTGCTTGTAATTGTCATAAAAATTCAATTGAATACGATTTCAACTTCCGGAAATATTTGGAATTTTTTTTTGAAATTTCGTGTTTTGTTTCCTCGGTATAGTTGTTTTTTCCGGAATAACTAATGAAATTTTGATTCCAGCATGACAAAACTTGGTAGCCTGTTCGAAAATAATGATGAACAACCGTGTCTAGAGTTTCGTGAGCATCGTGTCATCAGAACAATTCCAAGAAATTTTGTTTTACTATTTATGGGACTTCAATGGCTAAATGCATCTTCTCATGAAAAAATGAACACGAGGAGTAATAATATCATAACCATAATGGATACAAATATTTGATAAGGATTGGAACACCTTCAGAAAATAATAAATATTTCACAATTCTACAAAATATTGGATCTTAATATCACAATAAATCGAAATACTTGACCGAAGTATCTCATTCGCATTCGATTCAATTTTCATCATCAATTTGTTTCGAGTAGACATTAGGATCTCTTCATAGCATAACTCACACAAATTCGACGATTCAACAAGTTGACCTCCTTTTTTAAACCCGTTCATACATCACAATCGACGCTATTAGTCCCGGAAATCTGGCAACAGCGCTGGGATTTCGAACGTTGGCTGGATATGTTTGCGTGGTATATGAGGGATCGGAATGGCGGAGTTGTGGTTCGGGTTTGAGAAACGTTGTTTCCTATACAACTTTTTTGTCTTAAAGAAATTCTTTCCCCTCTCAGGCTGCCTAGTGAGTTATATTTTAAAACAACTCATTTCCACTTTATATACTCGTCAAAGTCATTTGGATCATGTGGGTCTTAGGTAGCCTGTATGATATATCGGGATTAGATGCGTCTATTGGATCAATATATATATATATATATATATATATATATATATATATATATATATATATTCATGTATCATGTCATCCTGACATAATACATGTCACAAGTTTTTCACTTTATTCCCGATATTTTATTAGATTTCTAGTTCGAAATGAACAATTATGGATCTATGGGAGATGATTCCCCAATAAAGGGGCCTATAGCGTTCTTCGTTTATCTGAGGATCTGAAAATCATCGCTTGGAGGACTGAACATGGTCGAAAGACCCTCTCGGTCATGAGCAAATGTAGGTAATATTATTTACTGCATCCTTCTGGTTTTCTGTCCCTCTTTCTGTTTCAGATATTATGTCAAGATATTTTGTCGAAATGAATTCAAGATGACGAAAAAATTATTTTCAAAAGAAAAAGATGCCATCCATCTTCTATAAACAAATTACTACACTTATGCGGGGAGACAGAATTTTTCCTGAGGTTTTTATCTGTGCTCTTGTATCATACGCAAATATGTATGGTACCCCGTTTACATTTCCTCTGCTAACACTGTGATATATCTTAGAATTGTAATGCTCGTTCTCAAAAGAATATATATATATATATATATTTTCCAACTCGTTCAGTGTGGTTGTCGTATTATAGGAAACGGCATGCTATCATTCCTCTTTTATGTCTGTAATTTTCGATTCTTTTCCCTTGAGCGTTTATGTTGGAATCATTGACGAAGAATCCAATGTCAATTTCCAAACGTTCTTTCCTACGGTAATGGACCTAATCAGACTAAATAGTATCGGAGTTTCATTCATTTGGTATTTCTGGAAAATCTCATGTGATCGGACCAAAACTTGTTGAAAATTTCGGTTCGGTCATACCGTTAGTAAATTTGAAAAAAAGATATATATTCCAAAAGCTTTTTTCGGAAACTATTCATCTGATTTCAATAAAATTTTATGTCTACCTTGAAGTCAATATTTGACTACAGTTTACCAAATTTCAGTTCGATACGGTTCTTATTCGCGGAGATATGCCAATTTTGTTGTGTTTACTTAAGTATCATTCATTATTTCCAGAGCTCTACCTGGAACTGAAGCAGCGTTTGTCGGTGTCAATACGAAAGTAGGTGACTGCTTTGGAAATGACTTCGGAAGTCTACGCGAATGGTGCTGACTTAACGTCAGTTCTTTTCTAGAATTTCTAAATATTACATTTCATCATTTTTCACTGTAAAATTTTCAACTTAATTAGTACATATACGAAGCAAGAATAACCCAATAATTATAATATTTCTTTTGATTTCAGGTGAGTTTCGGTTGGATCAGTTTACAATTTCTTGTAATGCTGAAATAGTAGGAGGTTGAGGTAAGAAATGATCATCTCAGAAAGGAGCACAATAATATTGAAGGGGCATTTTTAGGTGAAAGGTTTCGAAAAAAGATTTTAAAGGCTAGTAGTTTTCAAGACGAAGCAGAAGTCATCAGAATTAATCGTTCAACTGAAAAACGTCCATTTTAAGTGGAAATATATTTACGTTTCCGAATAGTAGTATACTTATCTTTTAGCTTTCCCATTGAAGAAACGAAAAGAGAAAGAATTTCATAGGATTTGATTGAGATCAATGATGAAAAATACCTACTTAAAAAATTTGATTCTTGTACGTTCCTGACAGCCAAGAAATGACCTAGGTTCTATTATACTATTTTTTATTTGGGTCACATCTCCCTTATGAAGAAACTGTAATACCAGATCAAATTTTTCTGAAGATTTGTAACGGTGATTTTCAGTGTAAGAAAAAAAGTCTCAGGGTAAAAACTCCCTGCTTAGACTATTTCCATTTAATTGGAGGAGGTTCAACTCTTGCCGGAGTTCGAGAACACTCCTCAAAGAATCTCTTCATTTATATCCCTTCTCCAAACATCGACCATAAGATATTTCGTTCAAGCACTGTTGTCATTGACCGAGCAAACACTTAAAAAGGTATAAAGTGTTAACTTTCGAATAATATTAATAATTGCTCCATTGTTATAACTTGTTAACGTTATCCGCCTGTGTACAGATCAAATATGAGCTGTTTGTAATGTCTACACACTTCGACATCGAACGCTGGAATCCCACCAATGTCCAAATCATATAGACTCAAAAGGAGGAACGCCTTCGATTTCGAAGAAATGTACATACGATTCTAAAGGAATTCGTCTTAAAAAGATGGTATATCTTTTGTGAAGACGCTTCAGGTCATCTTTGCAGTGATATCGATTCTTGATCATCGATCTTTTTGCCCAGATATCTATGATTTCAATCATCAGTAGTCAAATACAAATACCATACACTTACAAATAGATATCTAAACTTTAAGTCAAATCATCACATCTGTGTCAAAAAGGGTATCATTGAAACCCTTGATGATAGATAAGATATATCTATCAACAAATGAGATTCTCTTAAATTAATTAAATTACATTAAAACATTTCTTGAAGAAAATGGATTTGCAATTATAAATACAACCATTTCAAATTTTGACCAAAAACTTCTTCTAATCCTGAAACTCATCCCTAAGCACAACAATAGACCAACCATTATGAACATTCCAATAGGTCTCTTGCATGTAACACGAATTATCATATTTTTATGTTTTTCTCATTCTATATCGATTCAAAATCATAATGTATGCTATCACACACTTCAACAATTCACGAGTTTTGAATAATTCGGTATTAAAAATGGCAAAATCGAGACTCAAGGTCGAAGCGGGAGAAACGCGTAAGATCGCTTCTACGTCACTTGTTATTGTACGATTCACCGATCGATATTGGCTTGCTAGAGGGAAAAGTACACGAGAAGAGGGAGAGAGTGGATATATCCCCATACGTCACGGAAACCACGAAGTTTCGTCTGTTTAAACAACCAACTGGAAAAAATTATTCCCCCCATTGTTCAATAGAAATGGACTATATTTTCCTGAAAAAAGAAGTAGAATTGAAAAATTTTCATATCAAGTAGTTTTTGAAACTATAAATTCGACCAAAGATTTTGAATACAAAGAGTGTTTCCCTGAGACTTCCTTATGCATGATTTCATAATATTGTTCCAGGCAAGAATGTCCTTGGCAAATAGTTGAAATTCCGCGAAGGCGTGTTCTTTAAATAATAATTTTTGTTCAATTAATAAATTTTTTTCTCAGATATTCGGACTGAAAACTCAGAAAATTTGTTGAAAAAACTGCAAAATTCTCCCAAATTATCGCTCAATAGATATCATTACAATCGTAAGTTTTTGAAAATTTTCGATAATTTTTCACAATACTTGAATGAACATTCTTGATATGAATATTGCGTTGTTGATGAAATAATTGAGTCTGACGAGTTCTACCTCCTCGAAACAATACCCTAACCTCCGAAAACAACCTGTATAAAACTCTCAATTCAACATCAACCCAAAAAAAAATAAATAAATCGATAAATCGCCGACCAAACACTCAAAGATCTTTGAAAAATTTCTCGGCTACACACACTCACAAATCTTACTAGATTAAATCGTGCAATGAAAACCGTGTAAACAATTTGTCCACACGTATCCATCGAGCTGAATACAAGGAATTTGTCCCGAATAAATAATATGTTTCTTTCGAGAGACGCGTGGGTCGTAGCGCCTTTAAAACAAGAGGACATATTCTCTCGGATCGTCTTAATTTATCGACTGTATTAATCATAACTTATTTTGAATGCGAAAAACGAAAGAGAGTCGAGATAGGCGCCGCAACGCCGAGCTTTATTTTCCAAACGGCGGTGAGCTAAACCCAAACCAACATCTTGTTGAATTTAAACATCAAAACCGGCATGATAAAACGCTGGAATGATATAATGGTGCAACGCGGATTCTTTTTAGATGTGCTTTTGAGTTTTGGCAGTTTTATTACTGAAAGATTTAGTAATATATGGGACGAGAGTTGAGAGGTTATAATTGATATCTTACTAAGAACAAAACAGTGTGTAACTACTCTCCAATCCACTTACACCTTCTGCGTCTAACGCACGTTCCGGAAACAAAGTTTCCTTTGTCGAAGACATATCGTTACTAACTACAGTTACAAGTGTCATGTTGAACGAGTGAGAGGATGGTATACAGGATCAATGGGAAAGCGTTGTTAAACGCCTTTAGGGTATAGTGCTGAGCTATCAAGGGTGATTCTACCTGACTCAATATTTGGAATAAGGGGTTACCAATGGGGGTGAATTCTTCTACATCAAAATGTTCGTCGACTATAGCCCCTGGTCACATGAAACAACCAGCCTACTACACGCTCAGTGAAGTCAATTTCAATAAAGAACAAAACCAAATTTTCCAAATTGCTGAACACAACGGTTACAATAAACATTTGGTACGAAAATTGATTACCAAACATAAAGATAAACAATTCTTCGAAGACATAACTTAAATGAATGAAACAGGAAAAGATAAAGTTTTCAGGGTATTTACGTATAACCTGAAACCTACAAAAAACTGCGGAACATTCTCAAAAAAGTAAATATTGAGTTAGTTTTCACAACCGCCACGAAAACCAGACAACTCTTGGAAATTACGTTTGATAAAATTCCGGATGAATTAGAATCGGGCATATACGATATAAAATCCAGACTGCCATAAATCTTACATCGGACAAACAGCGGATTAGATAGTAGTTAAACACTGTTTTATTATCAGTATTCTATCAACAGGGAACTCAGATAGTTATATCTTGCTGAGAATTTGTATGGTGGTTCAAATCTATGAATAAGACAAGCGAATTGAGATTCAAACTCAAGATATTATTTTCCACCTACTCAGGTCGAAAAATTTCGAAATAAACACTCACAGCCTGTCAGGAGTCTTGGTTCAATCTAACGCCTCTAAAAATCTCATTCTTAACGCTGAGGATCATTAAAACAGAGCCAAGATTTGAATAGCTTCAGATCATTGGCCAAAACGAGAATGAACTGAACTAGACCCAAACGAGATTCCTGGGGGACACCTGATGGATTGCGTGAGATCTCAAAATTGTTTTGGCAATAAAACGATGGTTGAGTGCGCTGTATGGCAAGTTGTGCTGCCTTGTTGGAGCCGAATATCGTCGATGTTCAGCTAATAAATTGTTGGAAACAAAACATCGGAAATTATAGGAGCTGAAACTCTAACAACGATCAGTAACACGCTTCCCTGGTCGGGAAGAACAGCACATTGTTGCCAAATCGCCAGAATATTTTCGGTCCCCTTTTTACGTAGGTAACTCCGTATCTTATTTGAGTAAAAGAGCAATTTGAATACATGTGAAACAGAAAAGTATTCAGGTCACCATAACAACTCAATCGAATCCCAGATTAAGATCATTATGGACTTGAGTCTTGTTTCAATTCGTTGTCTTGACATACACGACCATTAACTCATTCAATACATTGAGGCAGTTACGGCAATTTACCAATTTAAAAGTAATACCAGGTTTATTAGGTTGCACACAGTGATCAGGGACGAATAGAAATGATTCAATATCTTCCTTTTGTTTCCCAACAGTCACAATTATTATTCACGATCAATTTCATTCGATTTTGGAAATCGGTTTCAGTTTCGCTCTACGGATAATCAACTCTAGATTCTCGTTTTGGCCGACCGGCTGTTACCACGATAATTCGAGAATGGAAAGAGCTAGCGACTCTCAAGGTGGGCAAAACTTCAATGGTTGAGTTCGTTAATAAGCCGAATCGGCCGAACGACTTCGGAGTTATATTCATTTGAAATTTCGTGTATAGTTCCAGCGTATCAACGGGAGCACCTTTAAGATCAGATTGAAACTTGGTATTTATTGTTGGAGATTACCAACTCGCAACTGACTCTTTCATCAGAAAAATGAGAAAATTTTTACTAGTAATACCACTAGAGGTCAAATTATTTCCGGATTTAATTTGACCTCGTGTGGTATTCGGTAAGAATATTCCACAACAAATGTGTTTATTTCCAACCACATCAATTTTCGTCTTCATCAAGTACTCGCAAAATATAGAAGGTTTTGTCGAAATGATTATTTAGTTACCATGGCAACTCAGCGAAACTCTAAAGAGCTAGATATTATTTCTGTTTCGAATTTGTCAAAAACAGCACGACGTAGAAAAATGTCTTGCTTCGATCAAGAAAGTAAAGAAAATTTTCGCCAGAATATTAAGCAGTTGACACCCGCGAAAACTAAGAAATCGAAGGCAAGTGTATGGAAGCAGTTTATAAACTTTTGCGCAGAAAAAGCGTATGATTTCGACAGAGCGGATATATCTGTGCAAGAACTGGCGCTTATTATTGAAGACTATGCCTTCAACATGCAAAAAAAAGAACTCCGAAGACTACAAGGAGAGTGTTATCAAAGTTCTATGGAACTCTACAGTTAAGCAGGAATATTTTTTCGAAAGGTATAATCGCAAATTTAATTCATTCTCTGACATAGAACTTGTCAACGCAAGAGCTGCAAAAAATGCTAAGCGTCGGAAGCTACAAATAGATCCAACCCAGAGAAAGGAAAGTTCATCCGCACTATCATCAGACGAATTGAGAAAATATTCTGTCATTATAAACGTCAAAAAAATTTCCAGCATAATTTGCTGTTGAGTACCGATGAGGAAAAAATTTCCACTAAAATTCATTCGTTGCAATGGTGAGCTGTCAGAAATACGCGTTCTGATTGGTTAAAAATCCCCATGTGTGGAATTTTCAGAATTATTTTCCTTTGATTATACGTTTTGCGAGACTTATGGCAAATTTGACATAAGGCTCACAATAGTTATTGTTGTATTCAGTGCGTTAAATGAGTATTTTTTTAATGGCACATGGGAGTCTTAATTCTCTCGAATGTGCCACGAAGATACGAATTTTAACACGAAATTTTATTCTTTCTATTTAATGAAATGGGACAGCGCGTACTTGATCACTACAGATCGACCACGGAAAATTAGCAGGGATATAAATTTCCGTTTTGCCGTGGTCCGGGCTGTTGCCGATAAGTGAGCGTTGGCCTTTAAGGTTCATGAAGAATTTCTAGAGGGTATGATTATAGGGTCGACAAATCTTTCCATCTGGTAGTAGAGGTACGTTTGGTGGGGTCAATACCTGAAATGATGACCGCTTTGGCAACGAATTTGAACATGCGCGCAGATGCTGCTAACTTCACGTCAGTGCTTTTCTAGATATTTAATAGTTCTCTAGACGCATTGAAATCAACGCCTCGAAAAAATTCAATTGTTCGATAATGTAGATTCCAGGAAGTACCACATCGATATTTCTTGATTCCTGGACATCCCTGGACGCGAATCAGAAAAGGCTAGCCTTCCCAGTCATCGAGATATTCAAATGGTTGGGCGATAATGCGCGGCGGGGTCAGGGAGAGTCAATCCAAAACAAAGAGCACCTCCTGAATATTCATCGGTTTTCATATTATATGTAGATTGCTGGGATTAGCATAACTGCCACTTGTTTACAATGTGTCAACCATTTAAACATTATCGCTAAGATATGGCACATGTCTTTCGGGCACTATTCCTGGAATACCGCATTAAGGAACAAAGGACCGGCCTTATTTATACGCATACTGGGGGAGTTATTACGCTGGTGACACATTGAAGACGTGAACGATTGGAATCGATGTTTCGGGAAGTTCATAAAATGTTGGAAATGTTACAGACTTCCCTAGAATAATTTACTAGGGAATTTTCCTGATAGAATTTCAATTCAATCGGTGTTGTACTATTTTTTGCTTGCTACCGGGGATGTGGACCAATTGAATGCGTCTCCTCATTATGAGACACCCTGTATATAAATATTTCCAATTCTTGATAAATCGGAATGTGTGGCAAGGTGGTAACTTTGCTCGTTCTAGTCAATAAGAGCGTCATTTTCAAGCGCTTGTTCTGGACGTTATCATTTCGTCACGATGTCTGTAATTTTCGAATTTTGAGCCGAAATTGGTCTCAAACGACTAGGTTGGACTCACTGATGAAGAATCCGTGTTCAAAATTGATTCTGTCCGAACGGCCGTGTGCGCTGTAACTTTCGAAAGGAAGGACCTAGAGTCTTGAAATTTTCAGGTTAGGTTGATATGCTGAATATCTCGGTAAAGTTCGTTAATGGGCCAAATCTGCCGAATGGTTTTTGTGCTACAGCCATTTGAGATTTTAATTTTTCAATAACTGAAAAAATATTTTTCTGTTCGAAATGAAACTTGGTTGGAAGATGAACAGTGTCAACAAGAAGAATATCCATGGAAAAATTCGAAAAAGAATAATTTTTTTTTGAAAATTTTTATATTTCATTGAAATTTCAATGAAATTTCCCAGTCACCATTTCGCGATGTGAACAAGCGCAAAAAAGCTGCTGACTTCACGTCAGTGTTTTTCTAGATTTTTCTGCCCAAATGTCAGCCGATCATAAATACAATAATTTCCGAAATAAAAACTCTATATTTTCATAGGTATGAAGTTTTGGATCTTGATCATTAAGGCCGAATTCTTGGATGAGTGAAATTAACCCTATGATTCCTCAGATAAGTCCCTATTCGAAATTGAATTTTTCCAATATCTACAAAAATACAGATCGGATCGAATTCAAATCTTATACTTGGTTGAAAAATTCAAGAAATGCAGGTACATTAGCAGCTTCTGTGCGCGTTCAAATTCTTCTGCTAAAGCGGTCATCTCTACTCTACTACCTGATTGGAAAGCTTTGTTGACTGATCATAACCTGTCAAAATTCTGCATGAATCTTCCAGCCATCATTTTTCAATCGAGCACTGGATTTCAATTCGATCTTATCTGTATTTTTGGAAATATTGAGAAAATAAAATTTGTAATAGGTATATCTGCGGAATTATTCGGCGGATTTTACCCATTCGCGAATTCGCCCTTCGTGAGTAAGGCACAAACCCACTCTACGAACATCGAGTTTCTGAGTCGTTTCTTCTGGAAGATTTTGTGTTCACGATTGGTATAACGGCCGATCGTGAACACGAAAGAAATAACTTAGGAACTCAATATTTGTGAAGTAGATTTGGATCTGAATAACAAAGGCCGAATTGGTGAATGGGTGACATCCACCCAATTATTCAGCAGATATACCCATTCAAAATTGTAGACACCTAATATTTCCAAAAATACCGATACAATAGAATTGAATTACAGAACATACCTGATTGGAGAATGATAGCTTGAAGGTTGATAGAGAAATTCGTGAGGAAAATATAATCAGAAGATCGTAGAACATAGATTATTTGAAAGAGAAAGAAATTGAAATTTTTTTTCACAAATTGTTCGAATGACACGATTATCACGAATGATGATGCACAGAGATGTTCATCAACATTTTCGAACTAGCAATCTAGTTTCATCATTAGTGGATCACTCTGTTTTGAGTTATTCCGGAAAAAAAACGATACCGAACAGAAAAAAACCACTAAATTTGATATATTATTTCCCGATTGATCCGAAAATAATGCTGTGAAATATGAAGCTCAAATAAAGTAAATACGCTGCGCAAAAAAATTAACGCACATCATGGAAATCTCAAATTTATTCTACAACTGAAGAGGTTGAAGTCTCCCGAATGGAATGGCCAGCAAGAAGTCCAAATCTCAATCCGATTGAGCAGGTTTGGAACAACCTCAATAGAAGGCTGAGAAGTTCAGAAAATCATCCAGCTACTCTTAATGACTTAGGAATCCAACTCGGAGAAATCGGGGAAGGATTAGATCAGAACATTTTAAGATCACTCATTTTGAGTATGAACCGTCGTTGCCGAGCTGTAATTAACGCAAGGGGTGGAAATACCAAGTATTAAATCACTTATCAGCATTTCAGTATTTTGAGAATTGTTCATTTCTCTTCTTTCACATAAGATTCGGTGAAATCCTGAATTTTTCTTCCATTTAATGTGTCTTGTTTCGTTCAAAACCTTCCCGAGAGAACATAAAAAATAAGTTATAAGGTCAATGTAGAGTTAACTTTCCTTAAAATTGAGATTTTCAGAATGTGCGTTAATTTTTTTGCGCAGTGTAGTTCCCAAAAAACTGAATTTTTCTTCAAAAAAATTTTGAAGAATATTTTTTCTAAGTAACTTACACTGCGATTTCAACAAAATTTTGCGAGAGTTTCCACGTCGTCATGCTTCCACTAACTGGCAAATTTCAATCCAATCGCTTCAGTATTGAGGAAAACCTTAAAATTTCAAATGGCTATAACTCTGAAATCATTCGGCCGATTTTGCCCATTGAACTTAACTGGCGCCAAATAGCTTGCTGTAACCCAGAACAAAAAATCAATTCATCTGCCTGACAGAAATCATCAATTCCCTCAACACTTCGAAGTTTATTCAAGGCTTTTCCATTGAGAAATATTTCCCAATTTCTATAGCAACCCACGGTGCATTTTTCGAATTAAGTCGTGTAATTTTTTAACGTCAACTCAACGTTTCATCAACGTCTCCGGCTCATTGAGACAATGGCTCTAAACTGCTGGCCGTAAATCCATCCATGTATTCTAATTAACAAGAGACCTGAAGAGTAAGTAAGAAGCGGTGACCCGTGCAGCGATTGGTGCTGTAATTATTACCGAGAGAGGTGCTTCCTGTTCAATGCAGATATCCCGCATCCGGTCTGTACCAGCTCCTACTTAGATGTTGGCTTTGGGCCCTCTACGATGCTGCTGCTGCTTTGATCTGCTGGCTACTGGTTGATGGGAGCAGACCACGTTCAGTATTACTCACTAGTAATTATTTTAATTATACTACTTTGCCCAGAGCCAAGCACTCATTTAAGATCAAATTGATTTTCTGAAATCACTGTTGCTGGAGATTAAGTAGGGGATTTTTCGTAATGATATGCAATGTTACGTAAACGTATCCTGAAACGAAAAACCGCAAATGGAGAAATGTTAGGTGGGCTTAATTTTGTTGGATGGTAATTAAAACCGTGGAGATTGATTCCGGTTCGACGATAATCGAGCGTTTTGATTGATCCTGTAGTAGCATTATTTTCACAATCGATGGAAACGCTGCAAGTTTTGCATGCTGTGAATTTAAGCATTTTTTCAAGGTTAACACACTGCCGAATTTATACCCTCAAAACAAAACACATTCCGCCCCGAATTGAAATAGTTGAACCACCACCGAAAGCATTGCTTTAAGTTTTCTGCTTCTCAGAGGGATATAGTTCGTGAGGTCCTTATTAGATGGCGCTAGTGAAATTTTGTTCACGAAGGTACCATTTCACTAACTACCTTAGATCATTGATTTTTGCGCTCATGTTCTGGGGAACAGCGTGCTATCGTTTTGTCCAAATGTATGTAATTTTCGATGATTGAGCCGAAAATGGTCTCAAACGACTAGGTTGGACTCACTGATGACGAATCCGGTGTCAAAATCGATTCTGTCCGGCCGGCCGTCCGTAGACACGATTACGGTCGTATGGAGAATCCAATGGACCTGAAACTTTAAGGGTTGGTTGCATTTCGAAATGCGACGGTTGAGTTTGTTAATGGGCAAAATCGGCCAAACGGTTTCGGAGTTAGAGCCTTTTGAAGTTTTGACGTTATTTTGGATAATTCACAAACTACTGGAACGATTGAATCGAAACTTGGCAGTAAGTCGGTATGAAGCAACGCGCAACTTCCGCGAAATTTTGTTGGGATCATGCTATCAGTAAATTTTGAAAAAAAATGTTTTCAAAATTTTTTTCGAAAAATGTTTTTTTTCTCGAACTGTTCATCACATTTGAAAGAAATCAGCTAGAACTCTGAGCTCCATATTCCACAGCAGTGTACTAAATTTCCATTCGATACGGTTATTAGTTTTGGAAACATTGGGAAAAAGTATATGAAATTTCGTGGTTTTCTTCCCGACATCGATTTTTTTCGATATAACTCAAGAATTCTGATTTAATTACTATGAAACTTCGCACCTAGTTTGAAGATGCTGTACCACAACGTTGTGAAGAACTTCTTGATGATCGTGCCATCAGAACAATTCGAAAAAAAAATTCAAATTTTTTCTTTGAAATACATATTCTTCTTATCATATTATCCTCATTAAATTCTGTATGAACCTTCCAACTGTTATCTTTCTATGAAGAATTGAATTTCAATTCGATCGTATCTGTATTTTTGGAAATATTGGGAAAATGAAATTTTGAATGGATATATCTGCGGAATCATTGGGTTGATTTTACCCATTCACGAATTCGGCCTTCGTAATTAAGATCCGAACCTTCTCTACAAATATCGAGTTTCTAAGTTGTTTCTTCCGGAAGTTATTGTGTTTACGGTCCGCTTGTTGAACAATTTTCTCCGAATACTCATTTTACTTCGAACTTCATACTATTGAATAAAAGTTTTTCACCTCATATGAATCTTACGGACGTATCAGCGATTTCCAGTCCGTTGAGTGTGTCTACAAGTCTTCAGGACTCTTGTCTGATGTATAATATTTTATACTCTCATAATTACGGACTAGGTCTAACAACTTCTTGCAAAATGAGATGCGTGCGATGATAATGTCTCTATCGAAGTTGTTACTTTAATAATTATATATTTTATGAGAGTGGACTTCTAAAGACTCAGGCTCCACTGATTTTTTCCCTCGGATGATTGCCTTAATGCATTTCGATGGCATTAATTGCTGCTAGACGCGAACTAAGTGACACTAGAAAATAATATGTTGAACATTTTTCGTATATTTTGAATACGGAAGTTAGGTTGTTTCTGAACCATGTAAGTATACGATCCATTCACTTTCATAAAGTATCCCGATTGGCCATGGCATTCTGACACATTTCACCGTATATATTTTGAAAAAGTTTTTCCTGTCGGATAACTACGCAACGTTGTCCTTTCTACATAGAGGTCCTAGTAATCACGTATTCATCAAAATGTTTATTTACTTTGGGAAAATAATGGATTTGAGAAAATATTATGTGAATTCAATAATTCCAAAGACCTGGCTAATGTTGAAGAAACCTTTTTCTTTGTTAATACTGGAAATATTTCACGTCCCATATAAAAATGGTTGGAAGATTCAGTTATGCTATTTTTTGTTCGGAAATCAATAATCAAGTGTTGAAATTTTACTGAAAAATAATGGACAGAATAGTTCGTTGGGACAGTTCATTCGAAAAAAAAACAAAAGTACTCGAATAACCCGACAGATAAATATCATTTGTTTCCGAATGCATTCCCAATTTGATCTTATATTCCGGATTTTAAAATTGCTACATTAAAATCTCGTTAACCTTTATGGATTAACGATTTTCTTTACTCCAATAAAAGTGACGAAGAAATTTGGCGTTGAGAATGGAATTTGTGTAATGTTTTCAACAAAGGTTTGATCAGCGATCCTTCAGAAAAAGTTCATGGTTTCAATCTTCCTAGGAAAATTTGGTGCATTTTGAATCGACTTAGAACCGGTCATGGTCGCTGTAATAGTTTCCTCTTCAAATGGAATTCGGTCGAAAGTCCAAGGTGCGAGTGCGGAGAAGAAGAGGAAACAATAGAACATTTAGTTAATAGTTGTCCAATATATAAATTTGACGATGGTTTAGAGGCAATTCATTCGGTGTCTGATATTTTTTGGGTTGGATCGGAGCTCCAAATTAATTTAATGAGTAATAAAAAATTTATTAGAGTTTCTCGTCCTGTTTTCGTGTTTTCAGGTGTGATTATGAGATACCAACCTACATCGAATAGTAAAGAAGAAATTTTGTTGCTGAAAAAAAGACCTTCAATTACAAACAACAATTTCACTACACTAATACGGGGAGACATGATTTTTCCTGTGGTTTTTATTTGTACTCTTGTATAATACGTAAAAATGTATGGTACTCCATTTATATTTTCTCTGCTAACACTGTGATAACACATATTATATGATATAAAAGAATTGTACTGCTCATTCTCCAAAGGATATACAGGGTCTTTCACGAGGAACCTCACCCATATTTATACGGGAAACTACTGAACGTATTTTCATGAAATTCAGCACTTATAAGTATTTCACGATGCTGATGAAATCTAAAATATTTTCAAGGCATGACCACCTCCGGTTTTTCCGGAAATGACGTCAACTTCCGTTTTTCAAATTAGAACACCTTCTTTTCATTGCAGAAATAGATTCCTTAGAAAATTTCAATTTATTTTGATGTAACATTTTTCAGTTTTGGTTGGAAAATTCTCTCTGAGCGGGAAAATTCGAAAAAAAAATCGAAAATAGAGCTCCGCTGAAACAAGAATAACTTCGAGGTTTTTGGATGGAAAATTTTCATTTTTGGGATTTTTCAAGTTGTAAGATTGATGTATCCACTTTAAAAATCGAAATCGCGATTCATGATACAGGGGGTGAAGAAATCGCTTTCAAAGTTAGGGATGACAATATCGTGAAAAATCAATTTTTTCAAATTAGAACCCCATTTTTTTATGGCAGATATTGAATCTACGTTAAAAAATAATGTGAGTGTATGCATCACACCCTTGCCCTAAAGTGGATATTTTCTGAGTTATTCACAAAAAACTGTTTTTCGTCTTGAATTTTCAGCTATTTCTTTTCCCTTCACGCCAAAAAGATGACATTTTCAGGAACTGTTACTTAAACCATGTTTTAGATTTTACTACCCTAATATGCAAGAGAAAAAAGTTACAGGTTGTTCCTAAATAGATGGCGAACTTGGATTCGAATTTGTATCGGAAACCTCTTTATTTCAACTAATCGGCCATCGGTTTTCTCTCCAGTGATAAATAAATAATTCTTTATGAACCATATGCAAAAACTTACCATGCTTTACATTATTTTTTTTTAATGATAGATATCATTAATTACATCTGCCAAATTCCTCTTTACTCAGTAGCATTTTGTGTTTACTATTAATTTGGTGATAATTCGTATTAAGTTATAAAATCGATCACTATGCCTAATTTTACCAATGAAGATTATTTTAATCTCATTCTACTTCATGGAGAATGTAATAAAGTTGTAGATAGAACGATTCGACTGTTCATTGAGAGGTTTCCTGACCGACCCAGACCAACGAGAGATACCATTAACAGAACCATGACAAACTTGAGAAATGTCGGATCTTTCGTTAAGAAAACTACACACAGAGAAAAAAGTGTAGTAGAAGATGAGAACAACGAAATTACAGTTCTTGCATATTTTCGTGTGAATCCTCAAAATTCTCTCAAAGATGCCGAGATTGATCTGGGATTATCTCAATCGAGTGTTTGGAGAATATTAAAAAAACATGAAATGCACCCATATAAATTCAATAGGGTACAGCATTTGAAGGAAACTGATTTCGTCAGGAGAACAGAGTTTTGCGAAGCTATGATGATTCGATTTCAAGAGAATGAAAATTTTTTGGACTGTATAATTTGGACCGATGAATCTAAATTCACAAAGAATGGTTCTTTCAATAGGCATAACAGTCATTATTGGGATGAAGAGAACAACCACCACTTCAGACAATGGAACTTTCAAGAGACCTGGAGTTTCAATGTTTTTTGCGCCATCAAAAATAATGCAATTCTCGATGTTCACATTTATGATGGGACTTTAACTGGTAAGATAGAACACTACACATGTTTGCATTATTTAGAGAATGTTCTCCCCTAGGAGATAGATATTCTGACATATTGACTCAAATAATTGAGCCGCTAGTACAGAACCATAATGACTTATGGTATCAACAAGATGGCGCGCCTCCACACAATTCACTCAATGTGTCAAATATCCTCTACAGGCTATTTGAAGATCGATGGTTGGCGAACAATGGTCCACATCTTTGGCCACCACGTTCTCCCGATTTAACTCCTCTAGACTATTATGTTTGGGGTAGGATAAAAAATATTGTCTACTCAACTCCCCTGACTGATAAAGAGGACTGCATAGAACGAGTCAGAAATGCGTTCAGGTTTGTTTAGATTTTTAGATTCATAGTTTTGAAACTCAATTTGGTTTTTAAACACTTTTGCAGATCTCTTCCTCCCGATGAAATAAGAAGAGCAACGCACGAAGCATTCCTGAGACGTATAAATAAATGTCTAGAAATTAACGGTCAAAACTTTGAGCATCTTCTCTAGTTATAACTGCGAGAGTTTACCATGGTTCTCCTAATAGTAACTTGAAGTCGGTTTCAAGAAGGGGTGAAAAATCTACAGCATGGTTCAAATAACAGTTCCTGAAAGTTTCATCTTTTTGGCGTGAAGGGAAAAGAAATAGCTGAAAATTCAAGACGAAAAACAGTTTTTTGTGAATAACTCAGAAAATATCCATTTTAGGGTAAAGGTGTCATGCATACACTCACATTATTTTTTAACGTAGATTCAATATCTGCCATAAAAAAATGGGGTTCTAATTTGAAAAAATTGATTTTTCACGATTTTGTCATCCCTAACTTTGAAAGCGATTTTTTCACCCCCTGTATCATGAATCGCAATTTCGATTTTTAAAGTGGATACATCAATCTTACATCTTGAAAAATCCCAAAAATGAAAATTTTCCATCCAAAAACCTCGAAGTTATTCTTGTTTCAGCGGAGCTCTATTTTCGATTTTTTTTTCGAATTTTCCCGCTCAGAGAGAATTTTCCAACCAAAACTGAAAAATGTTACATCAAAATAAATTGAAATTTTCTAAGGAATCTATTTCTGCAATAAAAAAACGGTGTTCTAATTTGAAAAACGGAAGTTGACGTCATTTCCGGAAAAACCGGAGGTGCTCATGCCTTGAAAATATTTTAGATTTCATCAGCATCGTGAAATACTTATAAGTGCTGAATTTCATGAAAATACGTTCAGTAGTTTCCCGTATAAATATGGGTGAGGTTCCTCGTGAAAGACCCTGTATAGGAGTATACAGTGCGCGTCAAAATTATGGAACAAATTCATTTTCTCAAAAGAAAAATATTTGGCAACGAAATCCTGGAATAGGTCAATTTTTGTTTCACTTTTACCAAATTTTGATGCATTTTTGAAGGATTTTTTGTTGCACCCTTTGCCATCCCCATCAACCCTCCAAATTTTTCGAATAGGGAAAGTGGGTCATGTGGTGTTTTTTTGGCAAGGTCTTTGTATCTTTTTTCAAGGCGTGCAGAAATTTTTAAGAAAAAAATTTTTTTTCGATAAATTAGTTCGAAGAGGTTTCCAGTATGTGCACTTTGTCATGGCTCATTTACTTTGAGACGATGGTACCTGATGAAATTTGTCATCGATTGAAAGTCGACCATTACAGTTTTGTTCATGCACAACTTTCAACCCCTACGAACCTTTTAATGGAGAAAAAAAAAATTCACGTGAGGGGGTTGAAAGGAGTTGAAAGTTGTGCATTAACAAAACTGTAATGGTCGACTTTCATTCGATGACAAATTTCATCAGGTCTCAAAGTCTCAAAGTAAATGAGCCATGGCAAAGTGCACATACTGAAAACCTCTTTGAAGTGACTAATTTTCCTTGAAAATTTCTGCACGCCTGTAAAGAACATACAAAGACCTTGCCAAAAAAGTAACACATGACCTACTTTCCCCATTAAAAAAATTTGGAGGGTTGATGGGGACGGCACAGAGTGCAACAAAAATCCTTCAAAAATGCATAAAAATTTGGTGAGAGTGAAACAAAAATTGACCTGTTTCAGGATTTTGTTGCCAAATATTTTTCTTCTGATAAAATGTATTTGTTCCATAATTGTGACGCGCACTGTATAGTTCTGTTTCGGATAATGGGAATGAAAACTCAGAAAACTTCAATCGATATTCAATGATATTTATTATCATTTCTGTTCTACTGAACCTCACTTAGGTACTTCATCTTCCTTGCTATTTATATCCACTTCAGAATATATTCATGAGATGAAGCCAGATTATGCATATTATTCTATAACTCGCAGATAATCAACTGGTTTTCCAACATCCGATCTAATAGCGACCAGAATAGTTATACAGCGATTAAAATACATTAGCGCCGTTTTTCTCACTCGCTACAAACAACAGTTAGCTTCGAGTGACGATGATTTTGAAGAAACTCTAATCGTCGGAACTAGACGAACCTGAAAATGCTGGATTCTCACCCAGGATGTGGCTCATTAGCGTGACGTAACTTATTTGATCATTTAATATTTTCCTCTTCCTGTCCACGTATGGTTTTTTTTCTCAACTTGATTCCTCTCCATTCATGAAGTGTAGAGATGAATGGACTGTATTCCTACCTACACACGTCCAGTGAATGGGAGTGTAGTTTCAAGAAGCGGTAAACTTAATTAATTGATTTATGGCGAGTTAATCAATTTCAGATAGGCAGTTGACGATCGTCCGGTAATATTCAAAATGATCAGAATTAATGATTCTTTATCAATGAAATAACTTCCGGAAGAAACTACTGGACGATCAGATATTGAAAAATATTAGCTCAAGACTAGGTTGTAGGCAGGGAGAATAGAATATACTATAATATAATATATATATAATTATATTATCAGTTGTTGGTGGTTGCACAGAGTGATGAAGAAGCCGATGTCAGAATCGATTCTGTCCGACGTTGCCACGATAACTGAAGTATCCTCCATTCACTTTTATAAACTATCCTGGTTGGCCATGACGTTCTGACACATTTCACCGTGTATATTTTGAAAATTTTAGGTTAAAGTCATTTTCCTGTCAGATAACTACACAACGTTGCCCTCTCTACATAGAGGTCGTAGTAATAACGTATTTTTCAAAATGTGAATATACTTTGGTGAAATAATGAATTGGAGAAAATATTATGTGAATTCAATAATTCCAAAGACCTGGCGAATGTTGAAGCACCTCTTTTCTCTGTCAATACTGGAAATAATTCAAGTATATGAAACATGGTTGGAAGATTCGGTTATGCTATTCTATTGTACGGAAATCAAGAATAGAGTGTTGAAATTTTACTGAAAAATAATGAATAGAGTAGTCCGTTACTTTGTGATAGTTCATTCGAAAAAAATAAAAATACTCGAATGACCCCGCAGTAAAACTTCTGAACGAACAGACGAACCTATGGAATTTCCTACTTTTCGAAACTCAAGAAATAAGCCTACAGAAGACATTTAAATACCTTGTTGCACAACTTGAAATACTCCAGTATGAAGATGTAATGGTACTACAAAACCTGTGTCACCTCAAAAATACTAACACAATTTTAAGTTCTTGGGAATCTATGTGAACAAGACACTGGGTTTTCACTCACATACGTCGAAAATGTTCGAAAGCTTGTAATAAGCTATTGTTTCCAAATTATCAGGATTATCAGAAAAAGCAGATTTAAATTCTACCTAGCACTTACTGATACTTTGCCTCTGCTTCTTCAAAACTACCTTCGGCATTTTTAGTTTCCAAGGGTGATGATTATGTTGAGATTGAGGGTATAAATTGGTATTGGCATTTGGCAACGTCGCTGAGAATTATTTTGACATTGCGTCAGTTTCAAGTAAAAAAACTTTATAGACCTAAATCATGGCCAACCGGGATAGTTTATAAAAGAGAATCGACCTAACCTAAAAAACGATGGAGAATATACCTAGAAATAGCTATAACAACAGAACATAAATTGTTCCAAAATGTTTCGTTTTCTTCAAACATCTGAATTAGGTTCATGACATAATATTGAAGCAGATAAATCGTTATCTCGGTTCAATAACACTTAAATAAAAACAAATGGTTTCTTCGGAATAACCAGCATATGTTTAAGTCTACCGACACCATGTGAGTTGAAACTAGAAGCCAAAAAAAAAGAATTAATGGTTTTATTGTGAACCCATGTATGTATTTCCATCACCATATTATTGTAGACATAAAGTTGTGGCAATATTGTGGACAGCATGAGAGTGCATGACACGCATCTTTAACGTTGAAAGTACCAATCTTGGTTTAACTTGAGCAGTAGCGGATCTTGCAGAGGAGGGGAAGGACCATTGACGAATATTTCGAGTAGTTCATGAGGAAAAAGCAGTTGATGAACATTATATCGAACGCTAGAGGTGATTAATTTGAAAAATCTAGCAGAACTTTCGTGGGATCGTTCTTATTCATATTTCAATTACTTCCTCTTTATTCCCGATATTTTATTAGATTTCTAGTTTAAAATAACCAATTATGGATCTATGGCAGATGATTCCCCAATATAAGGGACCTGTAGCGTTCTTCGTTAACCTGAAATATCATCGCTTGGAGGACCGAACCTTGTCGAAAGACCCTCCCGGTCAAAGAGCAAACAGGTAATATTATTTACTGCTTCCTGCTGGTTTTCTGTCCCTGTTTCTGTTTCATATATCATCTCCAGATTTTTTTTTCAATATGAATTGAAGATGCCGAAAAAATTATTTTCCAATTAAAAAGATGCCATCCATGTTCTTTAAACAAATTACAACACGTATACGGGGAGACAGAGTTTTTGCTGAGGTTTTCATCTGTGCTCTTGTATCATACGTAAAAATGTATGGTACCCCGTTTACATTTTCTCTGCTTACATTGTGATATACCAAAGAATGTAATGCTCGTTCTCAAAAGAATATATATAATTACTTCCACTCGAATTCTAGGATCGCTCATAACGCGTTACGCCACTGACTTCCATTCATAACCTCTTTCGTCGTTCTCGGCAAGCAGACAATTTCTTGTGTTGATTACAAGAGCGATTATGAATTCTAATTCGGTTTGTATATTATTACAATAATCCGTAGCAGCCTCTCTGGTAAATGAGTAACGACCTGAAAAACAACAATTTTATGTTGTTACAATTTGGTTCGAAGTGTCGTCTATCCACAACGTGGTAGCATCAGTGACAATCAGAAGGCCATTCATTGTAAGAGGTTCTTGACGTGATTCATTCCTGCTTATCGAGATGAATCATTGCTTTATTCAATTATTTTGCTTGCTGAATGAAATGGGATGAGATGTAATAGCGAACTTAATATTATTCCCCGAATGATTTATAATTCTGCACGAATGTCCACAATTTTCGTTTTCTTTGTGAAAATGGTCATAAACGTCAAAGTTGGACTCTGATAAAAAGACGATGACAAATTCTACCTTACCGATCCGGCCTCTCAACTCATAAAACAAAAAAAAAACTGATTTCCTTTTTTTCCGAAGCTATTCATCATATTTTTTATGAAATTTCGCACAGACCTGAAAGGCATCATTGAAAAACCTAGAAAAGCTGCTGACTTCACGTCAGTGCTTTTCTAGGTTTTTTTCGATAAAGTACTGAACTTCAATTCTATCGAATCTTTGTTTTTGGAAATATTAGGAAAATAAAATTTTGAATGAGTATACCTACGAAATCATTGGGCGGATTTTACCCATTCAAGAATTCGAACTTTGTTATTAAGCCCCAAACCTACTCTACAAATATCGAAAAAACAAAGGCCGAATTCGTGAATAGTTAAAATCCATAGACATATTATCCTAAACTTAGATACATATATGGTAAAATCCACCCAATGATTCCGCAGATATACCCATTCAAAATTTTATTTTCCCAATATATCCAAAAATACAGATTAGATCGAATTGAAATCCAGTACTTTATCGGAAATTGACAGTTCGAAGGTTCATACAGAATTTAATGAGGATGATATGATAAGAAAATCACAGAAATTTTCTTTTCAAATTGTTTTAATGACACAATCATCACGAAATTTTCCAAAAAGGTTGTCTTTCAGCATCTTCAAACTAGCTGCCAAGTTTTATCAGTATTGAATCAGTATTTCTCGAGTTATACCGAAAAAAACAACGATATCGAGAAGAAAACCTCGAAATTTGACATTATGATCGTATCGAACTGAAATTTGGTACACTGCTGTGAAGTATGAAGCTCAGAGTCCGAGTGAAACTTTTCCCTGAATATGATAAACGGTTTTAGGAAAAAAAAATGTTTTGGAAAAAAATTTCGAAAAAAAAAATTTTTTCGAATTTACTAACAGTATGATCCTGACAAAATTTGACCCAAAGTTGCGCGTCATTATACTCCACCTAATTGCCAAGTTTGAATTCAATCGCTCAAGTAGTTTCTGAAATAAAAAATAATTAACTTCAAAATTTCAAGTGGCTATAACTCCGAAATTATTCGAATGATTTGGCCCATTATCGAACTCAACCGCGGCATTCCAATGCGCGACCTACCCTGAATGTTTCAAGTTGCTAGCTCACTCCGTTCGACAGTTATCGTGTCCACGGCTGGCCGGACAGAATCGATTTTGACACCGGATTCGTCATCAGTGAGTCCAACCTAGTCGTTTGAGACCATTTTCGGCTCAATCATCCAAAATTACAGACATTTGGACTAAACGAAAGCACGGTGTTCCCCCAGAACATGCGCGCAAAAAAATACAAAATTTTACATATTTTTTCACGATATCTTCCGAAATTATGATCCTATCGAACTGAAATTTGGTACACTGCTCTGAAATATAAAGCTGAATGTACGACCGGAATTTTTCCCGAATTTAATGAACAGTTTCGGGAAAAAAAATTTGTTCGAAAACAATTTTGAAAAAAATTACTGACAGCACGATCTCAACGTAATTTTGCAAAAGTTGCGAGTCCTCATGGTCCAACTAACTGCCAAGATTCAATTCCATCGGTTCAGTAGTTCTCGAAATATCGTGCAAATAACCTCAAAACTTCAAATGGTTATAACTCTGAAATCGTTCGACCGATTTTGCCCATTAACGAACTTAACCTTCGCATCTTGAAATGCAACCAACCTCGAAATTTTCAAGTCGATAGATTTCTCCGTACGCCCGGCCGGCCGGACGGAATCCATTTTGACACCGGATTCCTCATCAGTGAGTCCAACCTAGTCATTTGAGACCATTTTCGGCTCAACATTCGAGAATTACAGACATTTGGAAAAAACGATAGCACGCAAAAAGTTTAATCTCAACCTGGTCGATTACTTCCAGGAATATTGGGACAAAAATATGTAAAATTTCCTTTTTAGCGTTGTTCTTACTCATTGTATATTACTCAAGTCATACTGATACAATCAAGATGGATATTGATTAAAAGTTGACCAATGCTTTCGCACAAACTTGTGATGCTCCTGTCATTAGAAAAATTCAAAAATTTGCAAAATATGATGATTAGTGTCACATGCTAGAAACCTATTATTTAGAGACCAACCAAGAATAATGTTACAAAACCAAGAACCGACCAAAACTTGCTAGATCATCTGAGAACTCGCCTTAGATATCAGTTTAATGAATATTTAGCTCAACGGACAAGCTGAATGATGGCAAGCAGAGGGCTGTAAATAGTTGTTAATAAGCAGAGTGAGCCAAGAGCCGATCCAGATCTCGGGCAGATAAAATCCAAGTAACGAAGTACATATTGTGGACGATTTTATCAGTCTTCTATGCTAATTTTAAATGCCGTCTGAAAACATGACGCTATTTGCCTCGGCGACTCGATCTCTACACTTCAACCTCAACATGCTGCCTCTGGATCTCTCTCCGCCTATCTCTCGCAGATCGATGAATGGACATGAGATGGAAAGACTCGGCTATTTATGTTATTACCTCTTAATTTTATTCATACCGCTTCATTCAAGAAACGTACTTGCATTCTCGAAAATTACCAGAAGGATCTGTTGGCGCTCTGCTTGGTAGGCCTGTAATTGGTTTCAGCGTTACCGTTATCGTCTTTAGTTGCTGTGTTGGTACTACTGGGTTTGCTTTGTTAGCGTATTTCAGAGCACGATGAAATGTTAATTGTTTCTCTTAATTGTTGTATGATCTTTGGAAGAATCGTTTTGTGCAATGGTTCAGTAGTAGAAATAAAGGGTTTTCCAATAAGAGGTGTTATTTTGAATAGCCCGCTATTTCGGTAAATGTCACTTTTGAAGCTGTCATTTTTTGACATTTGACAAGTGGAAACTACGCCATCAATAGAAATCGAACGATACACGCTTCAACAATGCATTGGAATTATTAAAATTGACTATAAAAATGGTGAAAATTTGGCAGAGACGGTTCGTAAAACTCGAACATTTTTGGGTCGTCGTGAGGCACCTTGTCGGACCGCAATAAAGAAATTGGTGGAAAAATTCGAGCTGTTGGGACAAGTTAGTGATGTGAACAATGAAACACGTGCACTTCGCCCAAGAACAGCTGAGAATATTACTGCTGTAGCCGAAAGTGTTGAAGAAAACTCAGGTTTCTCTCCATTCCTCGTCGTTCTTTGGACTTAGGCATTCCACAAACGTCATTACACCGTATTTTGCATAAAGATTTGGGTCCTAAGGCTCATAAAGTTCAGTTAACACAAGAACTCAAGCCGGCCGATCATCAACAACGTCGTGTCTTTGCTGACTGGGTCGTTGAAATGCATGAAAATGATCCGGAATTCCATCGAAAAATCATCTTGATTGATGAGACCCATTTCCATCCCGGTGGCTTCGTCAACAAGCAAAATTGTCGCATCTGGGGCTCGGAAAACCCGAGAGTTATTGTTGTAAAGCCTCTCTATCCTCAACGTGTGACTGTTTGGTGCGGTTTATGGTCCGGCGGAATCATTGGACCTTACTTTTTCGAAAATGAGGTTGGAGCAACAGTTACGGTGGATGGATTGCGCTATCGAGAGATGATTAATGATTTTTTATGGCTGGAATTGGATGGCATTGATCTGGACAACGTTTACTTTCAACAGGACGGCGCGACGTGCCATACAAGCAACGAAACCATTGATCTTTTGCGGGAAAAGTTTCTGGACTGTGTTATCTCTCGAAGAGGTGATCACAATTGGCCACGTGAAAGAGAAGGTCTACGCCAATAGCCCAGCGTCGATTCAAGACCTCAAAGATGGAATTCGCGAGGCTATCGAGGACGTGGGGCAGCCACTTTGCGTTTCGGTTATGGAAAATTTCATTAAAAGGATATGGTCCTGTAAGCGTGGTCGTGGTGGTCATTTGCCTGATGTTATTTTCCACTATTAACGGCATGGCTTCTCCTTTATAATGAAATAAACATACGATCATTTAAAATAGCATTTTTCTTTGAATATCAAAAACACCTCTTATTGGAAAACTCTTTATATGATGACTATATGATTCTGAAAAACGCTTCTACAAGGGCGTTCTTGAATTGAGGGCACGAAAGAAGAGTTATTATATCATGAATAAAAGTTTCATTAACCTGCGTAGGCAAACGCTTCATTTTCGTCCGAAGTCCGAAAGTTACGGGATCATCCCTGTTTTATATTTTGAGGGTCTATCCTCAATATCTCAAAAACTACTAATCCCATTGAAAATTTGTGAGTGTTGGTAGAATGCCGACCGAGGAGGAATCTGTGTTGGTGCTTCGCTTGGTAGGCCTGTAATTTGTTTCAGAGTTACCAATATCGTCTTTAGTTGCTGTGTTGGTACAACTCCGATTCTTGTGTTATGTAGTTTCAGAGCAAGATGAAATAGAACCTTGCTAATTGCTCGTTTAATTTTTGACCTCTTGAAGAATTGCTCTGTGCAATGGAACACACTTAAGAACACTTCTACAGGATGTCCTCGAATGGAGGTAGGAACTAGGGGTGAGTACTTGGTTATATCAAGAATAAACGTTTCATGAACATGGGTGCGCAAACGTTTTTGAGGTTTTTTGGGTTGAAATTTTACGCGCTTGTTCTGGGGAACAGCGTGTTATCATTCTGCCCAAATCTGTTTAATTGTCGAACTGACAGGAAAGGTGACGCATGGAAAAATGGGCAAAATACACTCGAAAGTTTTGGCGTTACACCTTGTTTAAATTTTGAGGATATTTTCTCATTATGTAGAAAAGTATTGAAGAATATCGACCCACAAATCTGTGCTAGATTTTGCGAATCTCGTGTTGTTAGGTAGTTGAAGAAATTATTTTTTCAAATATTTTTAGCGAATTTTTGTAGAAATAATTTGGGGGTGGAAACTATCACTCAGATTTGGAAATTTAACGAAGATATTTCAAATTCAAGCTCTATCGGTTCGTAGTAATTTTCTCAGATTTGTTTGGTACTTCCCCAGTAACTCAAAACATATTGTTCCTTTCGAGAGGGAACTCGGTTGTAAAATGCTAATGAGGAAACTTGCGCAAAATTTGGTAATTATCGTGTCATTGAAGAATTCCTGAAAATTCTCGAAATTTATTTTCAAACATGTATTTTGAAATTTTCTGAACAGATCGACTAGAAACTCGAAAGTTATTCAATGAATACCGACATACAAACTTGTACAAGTTATCGTGACCTATCACAAGAGAAATTTCAAAAATTTTCCCCAAAATTTAATAGTTCAAAGAATGATGACTCGATTGAATTCAAACTTGGTGAAGAGCTGAGAAGTGCTGACGCTCAAACGTGTTCACAATTTCGTGAGGATCGTATCTCTACTAGAGGTTCTCTAGAAAAATCAAATAAATAAATATCCAAAGATGTTGAATTCTAACTGAGTGTGAAAGATTTCTACTTCCTCTTCTCATCTTGATGATGGTCATAAAATTTCGCATACACCTCAAAATTATCATTTTTCGAAGGGTCGCCAGTTTTCGATTCGATCTGATCTGTATTTCCGGAAAAATCGGAAAAATGTCTTTTCAATCATTGAGTGAATTGATTCACTCATTCTGTCTTTGTTATCAAGGTCCCAACCTGTTCTACAAATATCCCGACTCTCATTTGTTTCTTTCGCAAGTTATTCGTTTGTGTTATAGAAATATTTGAAGCAGTTCCAGATTGAGAAGTCCCATTGTGAATAGTGGAAACGAAATATTCAAAGCCCTTGAATTTTAGACTTTTTAACGACTCTTTAATGTATTCCTCTGCTCAAGAATGTTATGACTCAAAATTATCTTCAGGATCTCTCAAGACAAATCGATAAATTTTCTGCATTCTTCCGAAAGATAGTATCGAAATGTCCGAATATGAAAACGCCATTCCGAATTCTTCTATGAAAGAATTGTGACTAATTTCTATGGGTAACTGGCCTAATAATACATGGAAATACCTTTTATGCCCTCAGTACACGTTCCTTTGTTGTCCTCGAGTCTTCTACCCCACAGGTCCCTAATAGTACGATAGAGAGAGGCTTTTCATTCAATTTACTATCTGGTCTGGGGAGGGTAAGGTGTAGTATTTCAAAGTTCCACATAGTGTCTATTCAGTGCCACTTGTAAAAGTTTGAATTGTTTACCGATGAAAGGAGGGGGATCGGATATACCAGGGGGGGACTCGGGATTTTCAACCCTAATGGTGATCCAAATAACTATTATATTCAAGTATCGATTGGAGCTTGTTTTGGGTGTATTTCGCATCATCTTTTAGGATTTTTTCTGGGTTTTCACTTCCAATATCTGAAACAGAACTTTTAAAGATTTCGATTTGAGAATTTGGCTGAATTTGCTTACAAAAATTTCAAAAAGCACTGCCGTGAAGGCAGCAACTTTTGCGCGCATGTTCAATGTAGATGACCGCTTCAGCAACGAATTTGAACATGCACGGAAAAGCTGCTGCCTTCACGGCAGTGCTTTCTGAAATTTTTTACTGATAAATTACTGGATTTCAATTCGATCAAATCTGTATTTTTGGAAATATTGGAAAAATTAAATTTTGAATGGGTATATTTACGGAATCATTGGGCGGATTCTACCCACTCACGAATTCGACCTTCGTTATTAAGCCCCAAACCTACTCTACAAATATCGAGTTTCTAAGTCGTTTCTTCCGGAAGTTATTGTGTTAACGGTCAGCCTAACGGCCGACTGCGTAAACACAATAACTTCAGAAAGAAACAACTTAGAAACTCGATATTTGTAGAGAAGGTTTGAACCTTAATTACGAAGGCCGAATTCGTGAATGGGTAAAATCCACCCAATGATTCCGTAGATATACCCAATCAAAATTTTATTTTTCCAATATTTCCAAAAATACAGATCAGATCGAATTGAAATCCAGTACTTCATCGAAAAATAACAGTTCGAAGTTTCATACAGAATTTAATGAGGATGATATGATAAGAAAATTTTTTTTTTCAAATTGTTCTTATGACACGATTATCATGAAATTTCGCATAAAGTTGTCTTTCAGCATCTCAAAACTAGCTGTGATGTTTTATCAGGACTGAATCAGTATTTCTCGAGTTATACCGAAAATATCAACGATATCGAGAAGAAAACCTCGAAATTTGACATATTTTTTCCCGATATCTCCAAACTTATGATCATATCGAACTGAAATTTGGTACACTGCTGTGAAATATGAAGCCCAAAGTGTGAGTGGAATTTTTTTTCGGATATGATGAATGGTTTCCGGAAAAAAAAATTTTTGGAAAAAAATTTACTGACGATATAATCCTGACGAAATTTGGCTCAAAGTTGCGCGTCGCTATACTCCACCTAACTGCCAAGTTTGAATCTAATCGCCCAAGTAGTTTCTGAAATAAAAAATAAATAACTTCGAAATTTCAAGTGCCTATAACTCGGAAACTATTCGACCGATTTGGCCCATTAACTTAACCGCGGCATTCTGATGCGCAACCTGTCCTGAAAGTTTCAAGTTGCTAGCTGGCTTCTGTCGACAGTTATCGTGTCCTCGGCCGGCCGGCCGGACAGAATCGATTTTGACACCGGATTCGTCATCAGTGAGTCCAACCTAGTCGATTGAGACCATTTTCGGCTCAATCATCCAAAATTACAGACATTTGGACAAAACGATAGCACGCTGTTCCCCTAGAACATGCGCGCAAAAAGGGGTAGAATTGAAAAAACTTCCAAACGAAATGAATCTATGTTGCTTTCATTTCTTTAAATTGTCAAGTTGACTAAAGTCTCAACTAAAAAAGGAAAAAATCGAAAATTCTTAAAAATTTCCTTCATCTGACGAAAGTCAGATTTGTACTCTGATACGTCACAGTTCGCTTTGTTTATCGTTTGTATGTTCCTGTATTGTTCATTCGGCAATCTGTTTTCCAAGAAACTGTCCTTGACAAATAGTTGAAACCTGCAATTCGCAACGGCGTTTTTCATGGAAAAACAATATTATTTAATTTTTAATAGTTTTGTTTCAGATATTGGGTTTGAGAAACCAGAAAACCATTATATTCCCTTGAAACATTTTGCAATTATTATTTTAAAAGTCAAAGGAAAACTGAATGGCATTATTTTCATAATTTTAATTTTGGAAAAAAACATTCTGAAAATTATGATGGGCAGGCCGAATCTATATCCGTCGAATGAATTGTATAAAGAATCAAAGATCTTGGATATAACACACTATATTTTCTCAAATCGGTAATTGGTTCTTATGGCAAAAAAATAGAACTTAATTATATTGATCATCATCACAATACAAGATCTATTATGGCTAATGAGATATTTGGAACTTAATATGCCTCGAAAACCATATCCCAGCGGGCTCCTGATTACTTGGAGAGCAGACTTTGTAATTTTCTTCCAGTAAATGTTGGGAATTCGGTTTGTATGCCGATATTCCGTAGAAGGATGAAGCTCTTTCTGATGGACCAACCTAGTCATAATATTTCTAGCCTTTTCAAATTCAATTGAATCTCCTATTGCTACATTATTACGTTTTTGTTTCTGGTTGAACCCAATATGCTTGAAGGGACTGATTGAGGGAAGAATGTTTTTTTGTTTGTTTTGTGTCATATATATTACGTTGGTTATCTTTATACTTGTAATATTAAGAAAATAATTTAACTTGGTGGTTCACCCCACGGACAGGCTTGGCCTTTGTGGGAATTCTGGTTATTTGTATAGTGTACCTTTGTATGTATAATTTCTGCGAATAAAATTATTTATAAGACCTTTTCGAACCAACAGGATGATCCGTCTCTTCTTCAGATAATTGCATTTCAAGTTCCAACTAGGCATCTGCAGAGAAACAAACTACTATAAAAGTTTCAAGTTGCTAGTTATCGTGGCAAAAAACTGCACGCTGTTTCCCGTATGACTTGAGCGAAAAAAAACAATATACGCGATCACGATGGCGTTCACGACGGCGATTACGTCTTGCCCTGAACATATATACGCGATTTATCACAGTTTCTAATTTCTAATAAAATATCCATAGCAACTGTCATATTTTCCTCTAACGTCATGCGATCGCTCAATACCGCGTCTGAACGCTGACAGGTCGCAGACAGATCGCGACAAGTATGTGCTGCTCCACTAGTTCTATGTAATTATCTGATATTATCTGATAGCCATCTATATCGTGAATGCCATCATGGTCGTGAACGCGTATGTGTGGCCTCCACTTAAAACGTGGGTAGTGGTGTAAATTGTCCATGGAAGTAAATATCCATACCATAGCAGCCCGTTTCTTCAGTCCTGCTGAGGGTGAGAAATAGGAGTGAAATTTTCGTTCAAATGATATTTTTGTTCTGACTCCAATTGAACCTCGATATTGTATCTGACAAAGTAAAGTCAATGTGAACGCCATGAAAAATGATCTGGAAATCAACTGAACTAGAGCGTTCCTCTTGAAAATTGAAAATTGCTGAGCACAACAAATGCCGGTGAAAGATTAACAAGATTACATCCTGTATGATTTCGAAAAGTCACATCATGCACATTTCTATCTATCAATCAAGTCAATAAAATTTCTCCAATTTCCTATATCGTTTCAGAATTTGGGAAAAAAAATGATGATAGGGTTTCGCTTTTGAGCAAAATTATTCCATACATCTCATATCGCATGAAAATAATGTTTATTCTGTGACGAATTACGAATTAAACGATTGTACGAACCTCAAAACTCAAACTTCACACATTTCAATAGAGATAGAAGTATCTCTTTAGTTCATAATGAATAAAAGTTGCATAAAGGTTCTCGCCTGATCACGAATATCCATGAATCACTTTCAAGGCCACCTTATGTAAAATCTCCGCCCTAGAGTCCTGCCCTGCATACTATCGGAGTGTCGTAGTAAAGCCTCTCACGGGGTGCCTGTCTACTTCCGGCGCTGGAATCGGGGTGGAAAGATACCATCCGATATTGTTTCCGGCGAAGGTGAGCACCCTTGGAATATTTACGTCCCAAACGCGAATGGTTCACGTAATTTCTTGCCTGAGGTGGGGTTGTTTTGAAAGAATTCACATCGGGAACCTGTTCGGGTTGATGGAAAAAATTGCGGAGAATTGTGGCATGATTTCTCGGAGTTTTGGGTTGAATGAGATGGTATTTGTGTTTTTTTGAATGTCGCTCAGTTGTTTTGTGTGCTTTTGGGTTAATTATTGTATCGCATTATTAATCACAGTGATCGCTTAAAATAAAGATGGAAAATTCAGAATCCACGTTTTGGAGAATGCATGAACGAATAAAAAAATGATTTTTTTCGCCGTAAGCCTCTCCGAAAGTACTTGAAGAAACTCCATGAAAGTTGATGGAGAAATCTTTCATGATCTTCCGAGCTTTTCAGCAGGATCCTCTCACCCTAGGACGTACAAATGAAGTTGGAATTAAAAGAAATCCAGAAAACCAGTGACGTGAAGTCACACATTGTATTTTGTCCACCCTGTACCAATTGGAATCAACATGTGATACATTTTTGGAATCAGCTCAGCTAGAGTAATCCGAATATTGAGACAAAATGGGGGTGTTCCATTAAAAAAAAATGACAGTGGCGTCATTACTCGAACGTAATTCACCCTGTATATTAGATTATTATTTTAAAATACGGTAAAATAAAATCAAAAATCGACGTGTTTCAGGATTATTTCTTAAAATGACCTGTTTAGCTAAAAATGAATTTGTTCCATACTTTACGGACACAGTGTATAAATATACTCCATTCACTTTTATAAACTATCCCGGTTGGCCTTGATTTAGGTCTATCAAGTTTTTTTAACTTGAAACTGCCGCAGGTTGGCACTCGTGAAATATCGGCACTATCAAATTAATTCTCAGCGACGTTGCCAAATGCCTGTGCCTATTTCTACTCTCAATCTCAACATAATGAAAACTAAAACTACCGAAGTTAGTATTGAAGAAGCAGAGACAAAGTATTGGGAAGTGCGATGCAGAATTGAAATCTGCTTTTTCTGATAGTGACCCTGATAATTTGCAATCAATAATTTATGACAAGCAATCCAATATTTTCGACGTATGTGAGTGAAAACACACTGTATCGTTCACTTAGATTCCCAAGAACTTTGTAAATTGAGTTAGTTCTTTTAAGGTGGCCCGGGTTTTGTAGTACTACTACAATTTCATACTGGAGTATTTCAAGTTGTGCAATGAGGTGTTTAAATGTCTTCTGTAGATTTATTCCTTGAGAATTTCGAAGAGTAGGGAATTTCATAAGTTTGTCTGTTCGTTTGGAAGTTTTACTGCAGGATTATTCGAATACTTTTATTTTTTTTTTTCGAATGAGCTATCACAAATAACTGACTACTTTATCCATTATTGTTCATTAAAATACTCTTTTCGTACAAGAAAATAGCATAACTGAATCTTCCAACCATGTTTATTTACTTGAAATATTTCCAGTGTTAACAGAGAAAAATCTGACTGGAAAATGACAATAGCCTAACATTTTCAAAATATAAACGGTGAAATGTGTCAGAATGTCATGGCCAACCAGGATAGTTTTTAAAAGTGAATGGAGTACATGTACTTTCTCCAACGTAGATAGAAGAAGATAGTTTGTATTTGTCTTTCACCAATAATCTGGAATCGAACAAATGAATACTTTTCATAAATTTCTCTCCAGATCACGCCACGGATGCTCTCAACGGGCAAAAAAACAAACCGTCCGTCCGGACATAAACGTCACATCCGCGACCGTTCACTTCCTGATCGGATCTCGGAGAAGATCTCCGCAGAAGGGTCACCACCTCAGTGTTCTACACCAAACTCGTTTTAATTTATGCGATTCTTATACGGCGCTAATTAATCCGGTCCCGATATCTGTTGCTCTCCCGCTGTCCGATGACCACCGGGTCCAGCAATCTCCCCGAGATCTCGATAACTCGATTTCGGTCTTTCTAGCGACGCGATTCCGTTAGGTGTAAGGTCCCTTTCACACGGAGAAACTTGCATCTCTCGATACCCAGCGGCAGACGCACTCGGTTGCCACTTTTTTTTTGTATTTTTTCCGAATATCCTAGGCTTCAACGAAACCCCTCAGAAGCTTAAAGCTTGTGCGAGTTAGGATACCGGGTGTGTTCTGTGTAGGCTTTGTTACTAATTCCTTTCGCCACGTTAGGAACAGCACTGTTTATTGTTTACCCAACAGCCCTAAAAACCGGAAAAGTTATTTCCCGGCCAAGGGCTTGAACTCCAGACCTTACGATCATGGGGCTTGCGCTCTAACCACTGAGCTACCGCCGCTATTTTGCAGTTTTATGCGTTATGATTCGTCACGATGTCTGTAATTTTCGAATTTCGAGCCGAAAATGGTCTTAAACGATTGGGTTGAACTCCCCGAAGAAGAATCCGTGGTCAAATTCAATTCCGTCCGTTCGTCCGTCCGTATGTGTTCTAACTTTCGAAGGAAAAGACTTAGCCACTTGAAATTGTCAGATCAATTTTGTAGTCCAAATATCTTGGTTTGGTTCGTTAATGAGTGGAACCAGTTGAATAGTTTCGGAGTAAGGCCCATTTGAAATTTTCAGGTTAATTCTTCGATATCTCATGAAGCATTGACTCGATCAAATTGAAATTTCGTGGACTGTTTTGGATTACCAATGCGCAACTCAGAGCGAAATTTCTTGTGGATTCAGTGGTTAGAACATTTTATTCGATAATTTTTGATGAAAAAGTCTTTTTCTCTGAAAATATTAATTAGATTTCAATGGAATCTGGTCAAAATTCGGACGACATTGTAGATTTTCTGGGTGAAAGTTGGAAGAAAGTCCTAACTGAACTGAAGAACGTGATCTTTCGAAAATTCCGAGTATTTTTGAAAAAATATAAAAATTATTGAATCGAACTTCGTATTGTATTGGCTTCTTGTTGATAGGAATCCATTGTGAATTCATTGAAAGACACAAATGTGGTTGATTTCTACTTAATCACAAACACATGACGCGTGAGAAAATGTGACATCAACAGCTTGCAAACCCACAAACTCTATAGCTAGAATCTTGAAGAACAAAAATCATGAAAGTTAACTCATCAGGAGTTTATCAATTTTCCTGTGGTTCACGCCCTAAAACTTTCATAGATCAAGGAATAGAAAAAACAGAAGTTACTTCTGAAAAATAAATTTAACACCTCGTACGAAGGACATTCAATAAAAGAAAAACACGACTTTGACGCAAATTTCAAGGTTCTACACATCGAAAACAAAGGGCGGAAGTTAAGTTTATGAGAGGCACTACAGATACACCGTTCGAGAAATTCAGGGAATTCATTACACGACCAGACGGAACTGTCAAATTCTCCATTGTTGATCCTAATCAGCTCAGAGACCGGCTGCTTTTTCTATAATTGACCTATTGGAAGCATCTATGCACCTATTTTATTGGTATATATACTAAGAATTGTTTCACAATTTTTGAGACAGTTGCAACTTAGCATCTGATGACACTAAAATGTAGTGGAACGTGTCATGTGTTTGTATTAAAGTAGAAATTAACCACATTTGTATCTTTTAATCAGAGAAGTATTGAGATTGACCGATAGGAGTATTGACGATTGTATTTTTAATACTGACTTCGCCGAAACTTTTGATCTATAGTTTTTCCACACAACTTTTTCGTATTTGATTCTTTATTCTTGGATAACCGCATGTGGATCTTGTATTGTGTATAATGGGAATATGGAGGCTAGACGATTCAATATTGAAGTTTGTTTCTATACTCCATTCACTTTTATAAATTATACCGGATGGCCATGATTAAGGTCTAAGTTTTCTACTTGAAACTTACGCAGGTGGACACTCGTGAAATATCGACAAGTCAAAATAATTCTCAGCGACGTTGCCAAATGCCAATGTCAATTTCTATTCTCAATCTCAACATAATCATCACGCTTGGAAACTTAAATGCTGAAGGTAGTTTTGAAGAAGCAGAGACAAAGAATCAGGAAGTGCTATGTAGAATTTAAATATGCTTTTTCTGATAGTGACCCTGATAATTTTGAATCCATAATTCATCACAAGCTATCCACCATGTTCGACGTATGTGAGTGAAAACCCAGTGTATCGTTCACATAGATTTCCATCAAGAACTTTGCCAATTGAGTTAGTCCTTTTAAGGTTACACAGGTTTTGTAGTACTACTACATTTTCATACTGGAGTATTTCAACTTGTGGAACCAGGTTCAATTAAATGTCTGTCTGTAGACTTATTTCTCGAGAATTTCGAAAAGTAGGGAATTCCATAGGTTTGTCTGTTCGTTCAGAAGTTTTACTGCAGGGTTATTCGAGTACCCATATTTTTTTCGAATTAACTATCACAAGATAACGGACTACTCTATCCATCATTTTTCAATAAAATTTCAACACTCGATTCTAGATTTCCGTACAAGAAGAACAGAATCGTCCAACCATGTTTTTATACGTGAAATATTTCCAGTGTTAACAGAGGAAAAAGTTTCTTCAACATGCGCCAAGTTTTTGGAATTATTGAATCACATAATATTTTCTGAAATTCATGATTTTCAGAATGTGATTACACATTTTGAAAAATACGTAATTACTACGACCTCTATCTAGAGGGGATAACGTTGTTTAGTTATCTGACAGTAAAATGACTATAACCTAACATTTTCGAAATATACACGGAGAAATTTGTCAGAATGTCATGGCCAACAGAGATAGTTTTTTAGACTTGAATGGATATACTTTGAGATATCTAGTATTACTTGCTTAATTCGAAGACTCTTCACACTGGCGTATTTGGGGGGGGGCCCCCCCCCCCTGATGTACCTCTGGCCCTCCCAAACTACTTCCAGCTTTTTAGAGCTGCAACTATTTTGCCTATTTCAAGTGCGACATGCGAGAGCTCTTTTTCTGCCATGAGGAGAATTTTAATTGGATGAGAACGACTGATGTTGTAGATAATTATAATTGGTGATTTCAATATGAATCGCATATTCATCATATACCGGGTGTCCCACAAATACCGTTCGTTAAAATATTTTTGGGAAGGAATTGAAATTCACGTTTGCAATTTCGGACTTGAGCTTTGACTTGAGGGATGACTCCCTGTAAATTTTTTGAGATTCGTGAGATTTCCGGTTTCACCGGAAGTGACACCAACTTACGTTTTTCAAATGGAAAGCCTCAAAAAATTAAATAATGAAAATAGATTCCTTTCCATGTCAAATTTTTGAATTTCCGAGAGAAATTTCTCTTTTAACGTGAAATTGCGAAAAAAAAATTGAAAATGGCACTCTGTTGAAACATGGATATCTTCAAGGTTTTTCATTGAAAGAATGTCGTTTTTAGAATTCCGCGGAAAGTAACAATAGTGCTTCTTTCACAATAGTCAGAATTGAAAATCATGATACAGGAGGTCATAAAAGCGTTGTTGTGGTTGGAAATTTCGAAATCGTGAAAACTCAAGTTTTTCAAATGAGAACCTAATTTTTTTATAGCCATGAAGGAATCTGCGTTGAAAAATAATGTAGGTGTGGAAATAACACCAATGCCCTAAAATTCATATTTTCTGAGATATGCAGTCGCGATTACATTTCTAATATCCATATCCTCAAATATACAAACAAACTGGAAATCAAGTATTTCTATGAGTACAATCTGAAATAAATGTTCAATATGTCCTCCATTCTCTTCGAGGCAGTATTTTTTCTGAGAAGAATAAAATTCGAAATGTGATAGTTTTTTACGAATATCTCAGAAAATATGAATTTTGGGGCACTGGTTTTGTTTCCACACCCATATTATTTTTCAACGTAGATTCCATTATGGCTATAAAAAAATGAGGTTCTTATTTAAAAAATTGAGTTTTCACTTTTTCGAAATTTCTAACTTCAACAGCGCTTTTGTGACCTCCTGTTTCATGATTTTCAATTCTGACTATTGTGAAAGAAGCATTATTGTTACTTCTCGCGGAATCCTGAAAACGACATTTTTTCAATGAAAAACCTTGAAGATATCATGTTTCAGCAGAGCGCCATTTTCAATTTTTTTTTGGCAATTTCACGTTAAAAAAGAAATTTCTATCGAAAATTCAAACATTGACATTGAAACAAGTCATAATTCAGTAAAGAATCTATTTTCATTATAAAATTTGGGCCTTCCTATTTGAAAAACGAAAGTTTGTGATTTTGAGAAAAAATCTTATTATTGTAATGTTCGAGAAATTGAATTGAGTGTTATTATGTGTTTATATGTATTTTAATGTAAATAATTTTCATCTCATGATGACGTAAGTTCAAGCCTGATGCAAGAATCTTTAATAACCTTACATTCAAAGCCCTGAAGAAGCATTAAATCAATGCGAAAGCTTGGCAAAGAATAAATAGTCACATATTCTTCTCTCCAAACTGAGTCTATAAACCCCATTAATCCTTTGACCTTATATACATATATTTATATATATATATATATATACCTGGGGCCACGCCCCCCCCTGAAAACTGAGGCTAGATACGGCAGTCAGTCTTTTCTTGTTTTCATTCGCGATAGACGATATAAACTATAGAATGAATGAATGAATGAAAGCAACGAAGGAAACATCGTGATTGACTCAGTGACCTCCGCACCGAAAGATCTTCCATATGGAAGAGTTGGATGTAAGAGCGGAAGAAGCTCCCGAGAGAGACGTGTGTGTAAGCGGGGCCTTAGGAGGTAAAGACAAAACCGGTAGCCGAAGACTCTGATCAGTCAAATTTCAGGGCGCCGTGCATAAATAAAGTAGATAACGCCGCGGTTGGTCAGTCGACGACAGATAAGAACGAATGAAGAAATTACCGAATATGTACGGATTTACATCGATTAGGCCCGTTTATTCTCGAGGTAAACATGTAAGAGTCGAGGATTGGGATCTTGAAATAGGCGATTAATTAAGATGAGCACGGCGATTATACCGGGAACGGTCGTAATGTAAAAAAAAATAATTTGAATATACTGAGATATCCACGACTCT
This sequence comes from Myrrha octodecimguttata, assembly GCA_958510865.1. Lineage (NCBI taxonomy): Eukaryota > Metazoa > Arthropoda > Insecta > Coleoptera > Coccinellidae > Myrrha > Myrrha octodecimguttata. Next base: position 25,922,824 of record OY294059.1, read on the forward strand.
ATCAATTTAGACGGAACAAATCAAGACAGGTGTTTCGGACTGGATATACTTCTTTGTCGGGAATGGAGATGGAGGGAGGTCAGGGTCAAACAGATCATTCTGATTCTTGTGAGGAATATTTTCATCTTGTAAAATTCATAAAAGTCTATCCGCAGTATTCTTTATTTTATCAAAGTGATTTTGATGAGGCGCCGTTTGGGACATACAGTGCGTGTCAAAATTCATTTTCCCAGAAGAAAAATATCCTGAAACAGGTCAATTTTGTTTCACTTACCAACTTTGAATGCATTTTTGAAGGATTTTTGTCGCACCCTGTGCCATCCTCATCAACCCTCTGAATTTTTTGAATAGGGAAAGTGGGTCATGTGGTACTTTTTTGGCAAGGTCTTTATATCTTCGTTACAGGCATGCAGAAATTTTTAAGAAAAAAATTTTTTAGTTCAAAAAGGTTTTCAGTATGTGCACTTCGCTATGGCTCATTTACTTTGAGACAATGGTACCTGATGAAATTTGTCACCGAATGAAAGTCGACCATTACAGACCTTGCCAAAAAAGTACCACTTGACCTACTTTCCCTATTCAAAAAAGTCAGAGGGTTGATGGGGATGGCCCAGGGTGCAACAAAAATACTTCAAAAATGCATATAAATTTGGTAAAAGTGAAACAGAAGTTGACCTGTTCCAGGATTTGTTTGCCAAATATTTTTCTTCTGAGAAAATAAATTTGTTCCATAATTTTGACGCGCACTGTATTTATAAGTTGCAGCAATATATTCATTTTATGTGACGATGCACTTACTTTTCTCTCCGATATATTGACGAGTCGGGAGTTCACCTATATAAAAATGCGCGATCCAATATATTTCCTTATTCAATCCATCGAACAACGTCAAGAGATGGTTCGTTGGAAGTATACAGTTTCTAGTATATAGCTTGAGGTATCAGGCAATTAACTTCAAAAATTCAAATGAGTAAAACTTCAAAACCATTGGATTGATTTTTTCCTTAAACGAAACTAACCGTAACATTTCGATCAGCATTTCATTCGAGAATTTTCAAAATTTTTAATAAAAATTTTTTCAAAGAAAAAAATTGATTAGATTTCAATGGAATTTGGCTCAAACCTTAGAGTCAGTATTTAGCAATAATGTTTCAAATTTCAATTCGATCTCATATTCACTCTCTGAGATATAAGAAAAAATAATGTGCCAAATTTCGTTTTTATTTGAAATTTTAACGCATGTGGAGATTACCCACACGCAACTAGGTGCAAAATTTCGTGTCGATCTAATAGTTAGAATTTGAACAGGTGCGTAAAAGCTCCTGACCTCACGTCGGTGCTTTTCTAGATTTTTTTACTAGCACCAATCAACTGGAACGAAGGATATCTATTTAGGTTACTAGAAAGTACGTAGTGGGTATCTTTGGTCTCTTGTGATGAAAGTTATGAGTTGGGTATTTCTCTTTACTTATGTCGAATATCAAAATTTTCACTCGGGCCTTCTGGTGTTTAATTAATGCTTCATTTAAACGCTCGTAGAATTTTTTTTTCGAGCAGGATCGGGAGATGAAACGGATCATCCAAGAGAAAAGATCAAATCATAATCACATAATGATTCCCATAAAAAACAACCCCATTCAATAAAAAACCCCGAAAGGCTATAACAGCCTCATATGTCAATCAAATTTAGCGGCGTGTAATAGCTCGAAAAATCTATATCCAATTACAAGATTGTTCGTATTCATCCCTTTCTGATTTCTGCCAAAAAAAATTCTCATGTGGCCTATTCACAATCCAACTCACCCTCGCAACTTCTCAAAGAACACACGTTATTTTAAAACAAATTGCAACTGACGTGTCTGCATTTGATCCCCTCGCGAAATCGGTGATGTGCATTCATCGGCAATTCTTTGAGCCTATTTCGAAAATCACGTTAAGAAGGCCTTTCTATCTTCAAGTACAACAGGTAGAAAGTTGGGGGGATGTCAAAGGAATATAGTAAAAATTCGAGATATTTGAACTTTTGCCTACTGGCCTACTTAATCGGGTAGGTAGATGTAGGACAGAATGAAAGGAGTAAAATTTGTTGCAGATTTTCGAAAAATGCTTCAAAGGGACGTATATATAGTGCGTGTCAAAATGATGGAAAAAATTCATTTTCTCAGAAGGATAAGTATTTGGCAACAAAATCCTGGTCAATTTTTGGTTCACTTACAAAATTTTTATGCATTTTTGAAGGATTTTTGTTGCACCCTGTGCCAACCCACTAAATATTTTGAATAGGGAAATTAGGTCATGTGTTACTTTTTCGGCAAGGTCTTTGTATCTTCTTTACAGGCGTGCGGAAATTTTCTGGAAAAAAATTTTTATTTTGGAAAATTAGTTACTTCAAAGAGGTTTTCGGTATGTGCACTTTGTCATAGCTCATTTACTTTGAGACGATGGTACCTGATGAAATTTGTTACCAAATGAAAGTCGACCATTACAGTTTTATTCATGCACATTTTTCAATCCCTTCGAACCCTTTAATGGAGAAAAAAATGGAGGGGATTGAAAGTTGTGCATGAGCAAAACTGTAATGAATGACTTTCATTCGATGACAAATTTCATTAGGTACCATCGTCTCAAAGTAAATGAGCCATGACGAAGTGCACATACTGAAAACCTCTTTAAATTAACTAATTCTTCAAAAAAAAAATGTTTTTCTTGAAAATTTCTGCACGCCTGTGAAGAAGATACAAAGACCTTGCCAAAAAGTACCACATGAGCCACTTTCCGTAGTCAAAAAATTTAGAGGGTTGATGGGGATTGCACAGGGTGCAACAAAAATCTTTAAAAATGCATAAAAATTTGGTGAAAGTGAAACAAAAATTGACCTGTTCAAGGATTTTGTTGCCAAATATTTTTCTTCTGAGAAAATGAATTTGTTCCATAATTTTGACGCGCACTGTATATGCATCAGAATTGCTTCTTTTTGGTCCACAGACAGAAAGTAAAAGAGCTGCTCATGTATCTATGTCTATGACAAATGACATACAATTGTGAAGAACACAATTTTTGACAAAATAGTCGCAAAAAATAGGGTGTCATGATGAAGCGACTCTTATTTACCGAAGGTGTATTTTAGGTAGTCTTGATATTTGGATTTTTCCATATTTTGACCTCAAGAATTTTGCTAATATATCAAATTTGAATCTGAGGTGGAATCATAACGCCCTGTAAAATTGATACCATTTTCAACTGACAATTGATGTTATCAGGTATTGGACTAAAAATGTATATTTATATAGATTTGAAGAACTCACAAACCGCTGTTCTGAACGTGCAAATAATTTCCAGCGTAAAATTCAATGGGAAGTGTTTCCTGATACAGCTTTCGCAAGATATTTATTTATCTCTCGCTAAGTTAATCCTAAGACATATACCCAACATCAAAAATCACATAGCCCTGTCGACTCAAACATCTTCGTTGTCTTCACAAGACCACGAGGGCCGTCGACTCAAGTTCTCACGTTGCTACGAAGAAACTACGTCAGATCCGGTCTCGCAATACAAAAACACAACAGCAGCAAAGCTCACCCTGTAGCGAGACTATTCATTCATAACTTGCCGACCGGAGGTCGATGGTGGGGCACACAGACAGAGAGCGCACTCAGTGTTTGAATGTGCGACGAGCCTAAACTATTGAATGCTCTCTACACATCCACAGGTGCTCTTCAACTCCTTCACTACGCCAATCATTCGAATTGAACCGTTTCCGATCGATATCCAATCAATCCGCGATCTATAAGTCGATCAAGTGACCATCTCTAAGGGATACAAAGTGAAGTTAGCCACATCGTATGACTTGAGTCACAGAGAAAAAAGTGAGAGTAATCTTCATTCATAAAGTTCGTCGTTGTCTGTTAGGATTACAGGAGCACAGAGCCTCGGGTACAGAGAAACGTTTCGAACTCATCAGCGTGTTGTGTTTTGCGAAACTCTATTTTGAGTGCGCGTCCAGGAATAACTCAGTGACAGTACTTAAAAGCTTCCAATCATAGAATAAAATAACTGGCTCTCATGAATGAAGTGACATCGCCTCCACAATGGTGAATAAAGACTGTGAATTGGAAAATTCGTACTAGTGCGATAATGTTGAGGACTTAGAGTGTTACGTTTTTGTTTATTTATTGTTTTTTTGTTTGTGATATAGTTTAAGGATATTATTCTAGTCAATGTACATAGACACTTGGACACCGTTCGTAGGCATGGGAATTAAAACCATGAAAGCGTACAGTAGGCAAAAAGGTAAGATTTTGATTTCATCTTATTCCCCCGAACGAGAGCATTCATTTCATGGCTACTCAATACACAATGGTAGTTTTGATAATATAAAAAAAACAGCTTTTGAGCGTTTGTTCAACTCCGAGCGGTTTCCCATCCAAATACTGCCTCTGATATGAATTCCAATCTTCTGATCTGATAACTTGGAATTTAATATTAATATTCATGAGCTCATGCGATCAATTGGGCATATTTTGATTTGTGGACAAAATTTCCTAAACTGTTGGACTGATTCCATCTACTACAAACGGGGGCCCTGCTTTCACAAATTCGAATTCGTAGTTTCTTGCTTTCAGAAATGATTCGAAAATTTTGTGGCAAAATAGAACTTTCTTCGGCTATAATTTTGAACAAATTCAAATGACATTTACTTTCTAGATATTAATTTATTTTGTCGCTAAAAAAGTCATATCCACTCAACTTGTACTATATTTTTGTTAAATTCTCCTCTATAAACCTTCGTATTATTTCATCATCTGAAATTCAGATTTTTTGTTCAGAAATTACACAGAAAAAAGTGTTGTGAAAATAAAATTCATACCTGACATTTTGGAATTGGTTGAATATTTTTGGCAATGTTTGGGTGAGATTGATCCATATTTCATTTCAAATACAAGACAGAAGAACGAATGACGAAAGAAAAGGTTGTAAAATTCACAAAAATAAAAGAGATGTGAATATGAGTTTTCATTCTCAACAAATTGTAGTGAAAATGAGCAGACATGAATGAATTATTATTATGTGGGCGAAATCATCAGAATTTTCCCATCAGAGAGTAAATAAACCTTCTACAATAATAGTGACAGAAGTTAAATTGACTTTTAACAACAGATATTCCTTTTTTCCTCGCGTTTTTAACGACATATTGACGACACTATTTAGATAGGTAATAACCTCTTAGGGGTAGACTAAAATCACCTTGGAATTCCCAAAGGAAGTAACTGTGTTGTGGAATTTTCTTCAATTAAGACTACAATCGTTAAATACATTTCATGTGGGGGATTTTAATTGTGATAACTTCATAATCAAATAGGGGTGAGAGTGTGAAAATTGAATAATTATCCAGAGGGTGGGTACGTCGAATTAGGGTTTATCATAAAGAACATTTTAACTAGGTACGAGTTGTAATTTTGATATCGGATTCTTGTGGTTCTTTGTGACTAGAACTACCTCGACACTTTTGCAAATGGGAAAAGAATTTTGCACATTTCATTCATAAACGACTTCAGAATTTTTGAAAGAACATAATTATCAGTTGGAAATGGCCGATCGTTTAGAATGTAATCAACTAATAACTTTTTCAGTGAACGAATTCATTGTCACCCATCAATGGACTTTACGCATTTATAGTAAAATTCTTACTATTCTTAATGGGTTGTTGTAATGTAATTTCGTTTCATGGGTTGACAGTTGCTATAGAATGAGGTGCTTTTCGTGGTCGCATTAGCTTTGATTGGTACCGGAGATGAGAAAATGTTATTTTAATGTGGTACATCGGTGTCATTTCGAACAGAGAATCATCAGAAATCGCTTTGAAATGTGTGAGATGAAGTGAACTGATGCCAAATATTTTCATTTTTGCGCGCATGTTCTAGGGGAACAGCGTGCTATAGTTCTGCCCAAATGTCTGTTATTTTTGGACTCACTGATGACGAATTCGGTGTCAAAATTGTTTCTGTCCGGCCGACCGGCCGTCCGTTGGCACGATTACGGGCGTACGGAGAATCCTATCGACTTGAAAATTTCTGGGTTCGTTGCATTTCGAAATGCGAAAGTTAAGTTCATTTGGTAAAATCTGTCGAATAGTTTCGGATTTATAACTGTTTGAAGTTTTTAGTTTATTCCCCTGATATTTCGAAAACCACTAAAGTGGTTGGAACTTAGTAGTTAGCTGGAACATAAAGACTCGCAACTCCTCACTAAATTTCGTTGGGATCATGCTGTCAGTAAATTAAAAAAAAAATTATTTCGAAAGAATTTTTTTTTCAAAAACTATTAATTCTATTCGGACAAAACTCTGATCATACTTTGAACTTCATATTTCGCAGTAGTGTACCAAATTTCAGTTTGATGCGATAATAATTTTCGGAGATATTCGAAAAAAGTATGTCAAATTTCGGGGTTTTCTCGACATCGTTCGTTTCTCGGAATAACTCCAAAAATACTGATCCAATCATGATGAAACTTGGGAACTAGTTTGAAAATGCTTGTAGACAACTTTGTGCGAAATTTCGTGATGATCGTCCCATTAGAACAATTCGAAAATATATCTTCAAGTTTTTTTTTTCAAATATTCAATATTCTATAATATTGATCATATTATTCTTATTCAATTCTGTATGAACCTTCAAACTGTCATTTCTCGATAAATTGATGGATTTTCACTACGATCTTGTCTGTATTTTTGAAAATATTGGGAAAATAAAATTTTAAATCGGTATATCTGCGGAACCATTGGGTGAATTTTAGCCATTTACGAATTCGCCCTTCGTAATTAAGGTTCAAACCTACTCTACAAATATCGAGTTTCTTTGTTTCTTTTGGAAGTTATTGTATTTGAGGTTGTGTTACAGACATTCGAACAAAACGAAAGCACGCTGTTCCCCTAGAACAGGCGCGCAAAAACCTTAAAAATAATGATGTTTACTGTTCGACAAGATAATGCACAAAAGATTCTAGAAAAGCACTGACGTAGGTTCCGGAGCTTTTACGTGCTTGTTCAAATCCTTACTATTAGATCAACACGAAATTTTGCACCTAGTTGTGCGTTGGTATTCTTCACCTGATTACGAAGTTTCAATCTGATCGCATTTATACTTGAGATATTGCGGAAATAACGTTAAAATTCCAAATAACAACGAAATTTGGTATATTTTAACCGAAATATTGGGATCCTAAACCTAACAAATCCCTCCGAAAGTTAGAGCACATACGGACGGACGGGCGGGCGGACAGAATTGAATTTGACCACGAAATCTTCTTCAGGGTGTTCAAACCAATCTTTGAAGAACATTACGGCTCAAAATTCGAAAATGGGGGTTTTTCCTGAAATTGGTTTATTACTGCAAATGCAAATTTGAACATAATTATTATGGGTTTGATTCATCATTTTCCCAAATTACCTTCAGAAAGTATTCAAAATCAGATTTCAAAATTGGGGTTTGCGATTTGCCAGGCATGCACGAAGTGACAACGGTGTTTAGTAGAATAGCTTTTTCTGCTATAGAATAATAAAATATTTATTCATATTCTGTGGTACACGCGTGTTCTTTGTCAATATAACCAAACAATTTTCGTTTACGATTTTTCAGTAATATGACAGTTTGACAGTCTGTGCTCTTCTTTTTCTATTCCTTGGTCGTTGTCTTCTACTCTTACCAGATCGAAGTATAGCTATCTCTGTTTTCCTAAGCGAAGTAACACATTTGACGTCCTTTTCTTTCCGAGAAAGCTGAATTCGACGTTGCCATATCGTGCACTCAAGACAAATCCTTTTAAATGCAAATCCCCATTTTTATTTTTCAGTTTTAGGTGATCTAACACTTTCTTTAAAAATATAATATCGAAATTATATGTTGGAAATGTGATGTTCTGAAGGTTTCTCATGAAATTTACTGCATTTTCGTTTAAAGGAAAAACCCCCATTACACACATTTTGACGGATCGATATCGCTCTGTTCCCAAAAACGAGCGCGTAAAAACGAACGATGCTCCAACACCAATCAGCATTATGGTTTAATCTGTTATAGCCGTTAGAGTCCCAAGTCCCACATCCACCGAGAAATAATTTAAACAACAAGCAACTTTTACTTCAGGACAGAAGCCCCTAAATGAAAAGATCCCAACCATATGTTCAACACATGCAACATCTTGACGGATGGGCGAAGTCGTTCCTTGTTCTACCGACGAGATAGCAAACGAATCCATTGTTCTCCTGTTTAGGTATTTCGACCGCAAAGAGGTCCCCGGACAATTTTCAGACAATTTTCGATATTATCTCGACTGGCGTGAAGGCGTAAATTGCCGAAATTGAACGAACGTTCGAACCGTTTGGTTATCCCAACTATTGTTCATCTGACTTCAATGCAATGAATGCAATGAATGCTCAGAAAATATTCTTATTGTCATAAAAATTTCAAAAAGCACTGCCGTGAAGGCAGCAGCTTTTGCGCGCATGTTCAATGTAGATGACCGCTTCAGCAACGAATTTGAACTTGCGCGCGAAAGCTGCTGCCTTCACGGCAGTGCTTTTCTAGATCTTTTTTCGATAAATTACTGGATTTCAATTCGATCTAATCTGTATTTTTGGAAATATTGGAAAAATAAAATTTTGAATGGATATATCTACGGAATCATTGGGCGGATTTTACCCATTCACGAATTTGACCTTCGTTATTAAGCCCTAAACCTACTCTACAAATATCGAGTTTCTAAATCGTTTCTTCCGGAAGTTATTGTGATGATTCTAATGACACGATTATCACGAAATTTTGCGTAAAGTTGTCTTTCAGCATCTTCAAACTAGCTGCGGAGTTTTATCAGGACTGAATCAGTATTTCTCGAGTTATACCGAAAAAACAACGATATCGAGAAGAAAACCTCGAAATTTGACATATTTTTTCCCGATATTTCCGAAACTCATTATCGTATCCAACTGAAATTTGGTACACTGCTGTGAAATATGAAGCTCAAAGTGTGAGTGTCATTTTTTTTTGATAGGATGAAGGTTTCCGGGAAAAAATTTTTCGAAAAAAATTTCGGCCGGCTGGACAGAATCGATTTTGACACCGGATTCGTCATCAATGAGTCCGACCTAGTCGATTGAGATCATTTTCGGCTCAATCATCTAAACGATAGCACGCTGTTCCCCTAGAACATGCGCGCAAAAACGTGTATTATTATTTTCACATCATTAATTTCATTTTTGGTTTATTATTTGATAAAATCGAATAATAAACCTCAGAAATCGACCAAAAAAAAAATTAGCCCCCCTGAAAATTTCACAACTTACATCTTACATCTTGAAGTATGTAGATTTGAATGAACTAATAAAAAAAACACGACAAATTTCACACAAGGGTTTATTATTTTCTTATTTGAATAACCCAATATACCGTTGATATCTTAAACAACTTAAAACCGAATGCGATGATTCATTTTCGATATTATTGGAAATTTGCTGCGATTTTCTTTATATTTCAGGAAACACTAGTCGGAAATCATCCGGGTAAAATTTTTCAGGTTTAGTTATGCAACAGTAACCAACGTTCAGAGTTTCATGTAAATTCGGGGGTAAGTTTTCGATAAATATTTTTTTTTTCCTGACCCCCCATTTAGACCCCTTAGGGTACACCGATCCTGCTGAAAAGCTTGGAGGATCAACCCCGAATGACACACGATTTTTCTACCAAGTTTCAAGGATTTCCGTTCAGTTCTTCTAGAAAAAAGCGGACGGACGGATTATTTTTTATTCGTTCATTCAAATCTACATACTTATACAAAACGTAAACTGTGAAATTTTCAGGGGGGGGGTTAAAGTTTTTTTTTCGTTGGTCGATCATTAAGGTTTATTATTTGATTTTATCAAATAATAAACCAAAATCAGTCGTCCGTCATCCGGGGATTTTCTCTGAAAGTACTGAACCGAAATACGTGAAACTCGGTAAAAAAATCGTGTGTCGCTCGAGATTGATCCTTCAAGCTTTTCAGCAGTATCGGTGTACCCTAAGGGCTCAAAACTGGGGGTAGGAGGGACAAAAAATTATTCCCTGAGTTAAAAAGAAAAACGCTGCAAATTTCCAATAATCTCGAAAATGAATCATTGCATTCAGTTCTAAGATTGGAATTCAGTGGAATAATCGGTTAACTTTTCATCCAGAATCATATATCTTAAAGTAGATGAAAGGATTGATTACCAAATTTTCAACACATCAAGTTTTTGTGTTTGTGAAAAACCAATGAGGTAGGAATAATATATAAGTATTATTTAAGATATCAATGGTATTGGGTTATTTAACTGGGAAAATAATAAACATTTGCGTAAAATTTGCTGCTTTTTAACTTCGCGATAGTATGGTCAAAAGTTGAAGTATTTCATAGGAACAAATAGTTCTTCTTTCTCATGTTGCTGAGTAGAGAGGTTCTAAAAGTCTTCATGGGAGCCAGGACACTACGACACAGTTCCGTGGTTGAAAATAGCTCAATTATCAGAAAGAATTTCATACAAACCATCGTATGAATGAGAAGGTTTTTGTAATCATTATTTAATCCGTTCTTCAAACTTCCATGAATGAATTTTCCACCACTTGAAACCTCATCCGAGATTACCCGATGTACACGATGAGAAACCAGAGAACGCGTTAAAAATAACTTTGATTGCCTTCAATTTTTAAGCGCTCCTCTTAAAATTATCTTGTCATTTAGACAAGATAATTCGATGATACCAGCATAGATCAGTGCACCGCCGTTAATTGACGCTAAATTGCTTTATTATTTGGAATTATTAATGGAGGAATTACAGGCAGATAACGTGAAGAGCGAATCTTGAAAAGATTCAGATTTACCATCATACCGCCGCCGTCTTTGCGGGCCCGTATGCACTCGAACAGAAGTGGACTCGACAACAGAAGAATCTTTTCAGTCGCAGGATTGAGGCACTTTTGTGTCTCAATTTGCGGCAATTTAAGGCTGACTTCATACTCTTTTCAAAGGTACTTTTGTTGACGAATAAAGCATGGATAATTAGAAAAAAATTGAGCGGGCATAGTCTAGTGATATAAGGCGAGATCAGGGGCGAGGATCCTGAACCAATCAAAATCTATCGCACTCTGATGTCACCAACTGCAACTAGATTATATCGAAATTATCGAAATACTAAAATTTGAGATGTTTGTATCTCTTCGAAAACATAAGTGGACTTTGCCCATTTCGAATTTTACTTTCGAAGCTATTGTGTTAGATTCCGGAAAAATTAATTTTCACTCCCTTGTTCTCAAGAACAAGAACGTTATCTCACCCCGAATCTGTTCTCCAAATATCGTTTCTCTGTGTTGTGTCTTTCGGAAGGTATTGTGTTCGCGGTCTGTTAAGACCTACATATTTGTGAATAAGTGAAAACCGCCCAATGATTCCGTGGATATATCCTTCAGAAATCCCATTTCCCAATATTTCTAAACGTACAAATATTTTCATGAATTTTTTCTTGCGTAACATATGCTATCAACAATGTGGAAAATGTTGCAGTTTATTTCAATTTATCGTAATTGAAACCGAGCTTGAAACTCACCCAACAGTTAAATAGTTTAATGAATAGCGCGAAACTAACAGTAATTAATAGATTTCGTGAACTCGAACTGATGTAATAATTACCGAGTACATAAAGAAAGATTTCTCATTTCAATTGAGTCAGTGCAATTTCATTACGTAAATAGAGCAGTGGAACAAACGTCTGCGACCATCTTAATGGATGACTCGCATCGAGCCTCTTCGAATGGGCGTATATGTTTGGGCTTAACGCTCTAACAATGAGTGTTTTAATAATTAATGAAATAAATTCAATGAAATAATTCGTGTTGCCTAAATGCTACATCCGTCGGTTAACGTTTATCTCTCTGTACTCTGATGTTTCAAGCTACGTGAAAGGAATTTTTATTTCTACTTTATGTTCACCTCGTTGTCGAAGTACCTTATTGGATATGTTGGTATTTGCTCAGTGTTTATTTTGAGTTGGTTCTGAAAAGACCGAAAAAGGTATTTCAGAAGGATTTTTATAGCTTGAAATGTCGTAGGTAACATTATTTTATGAGAAATTTACAATTTCCGGGAATTCTTCTGAAGGCCTTGTCTATGAGTTTAAACGACCCCCAGTTTGCTGCCATTTTTTTGGTTTAGTATTTGATGAATAATTTTCTCTGATAGTACTGAACCGAAATCCGTGAAACTTGGTAGAAGAATCGTGTGTCGCTTGGTATTAATGCTCCAAGCTTTTCAGCAGGATCGGTGTAACCTAAGGGCTCGAAATTGGAGGTTTGAGGGGAAAAAAATTATTTCTCGAAAACTTGTCTCCGAATTTTCATGAAACTCTGAACGTTGAACGTTGCGTAACTCAACCTAAAAATTGTCACCCAGATGATTCCCGACCAGTGGTCCCTGAGTTATAAGGAAAAAAGCTGCAGATTTCCAATAATCCCGAAAATGAATCATCGCATTCGGTTCTAAGATTGGAATAATCGGTTAACTTTTTCGATATATATCGAGAAATTTTTGAAAGATTTCGTTTATTATTTTATAAACACAATGTGTAAATGCCCCATCGATATTCTTGACAATTTCATAATCGTAAGTAGTTCAAATTGAATATTTTTGTGTTTTATCTCCGAATATCTGGAACATTGCTACTAAAAATCGGATAAAAATTATTGTTTATAGAAATCACCCTGTGGATTACGGGATTCAAGATTTAATTTCTCTTAAATCTTAAATAAAACTTATATATTATTCACATAAATCATTGGGTTTTCACAACAGAAAAACCAATTCCATGAAAAAATTTATTTGAGACATTGAAATCTCAATAAGTACTCATGTATAAATGAATAATACTCTAACATGCAGAATGCGAATAAAGTAGCTTAATTTGAAATAATAAAGATTTCCAATAAGTTCGGTTGGTCTAATTCAAGATTCAAGGTATATACATACATATAATATGAAGATTGCCAGAAATCGAATATTTGAAAAAAATTATAAATTTTTTCCAACTTCTTAAATTGATGTCATTGAGTCATTGTCATCAAATTCTGCACAAGTTTGGCTATCAATATGTGCCAACTAGTTTCCAATATCATTTAAACCTGATGTATAGATCCTGGAATGAAAATTTCTGTCAAACAAATTTCCTAAATTTTTCTTCAATTTCCAAAAAGATTCGCATGAAAATGCGTGTCGGTTAACTCCCGAGTATCAATCCGATAGCATCAGTTGTTCCTTAGACGTTGAGGACATAACCTCAACAATTCAAATGAGTATAACTCCGAAACTTGCAAGCGAATTTGGTCCATTAACGAACACAACCTTCGGAATTTGATGGTCAACTTGATTCGAAAATTTCGAATTGGTAGCTTTTTACGCGCTTGTTCTAGGGAACAGCGCGTTATCATTCCGTCACGATGTCCGTAATTTTCGAATTTTGAGCCGAAAATGATCTTAAACGATTGGGTTGAACGCCCTGAAGAAGAATCCGTGGTCAAATTTAATTCTGTCCTTGGAAAAATTTGGAAAAAAGATATTTTTTTTGGAAATTTTTGTATTACATTTAAATTTCATTGAAATTTTCAAGTAGCCATTCCGCAGTGTCAACAAACGCGTAGAAGCTGCTGACTTTACGTCAGTGCTCTTCTAGGTTTTTTCTTTTTCGTGCTCATCGTAGTGTTGAGGTGAAGAAACTGGTTAACGTTCGCATAAAATTGACCCTCCCTGTCTAGTGCGACCACTTTCCTGGCCTGAATATTCCCAACATCTTTTTTGGCGAACACATCTCAGGATGTACCTTATGGCACCACCTTGCCCACATCCACACATACAGACATTCCGAAAGAGGTCAAATCAGTTCGGTCACCACATGCGAAGGCAGGTGTTCGATTCTTCTCAGAGAGAACGACATTACCCCAACAGCTGCCCCCCAATGTCGATATTAATTATCATTATGAAGCCTCGTTGCTACTCAGCGATTCTGTCAGTCTGTCTCCATTTGGCGAGAAAGGCTCGCTGGAAGCCTTCATTAAAATACCGATAGTAGATAAGTCTGTTGGAGACTATCATGTTCAGACCAACGCGCATTGATCGCAAATTCAAACGCTATTATCGTGTAGATAAGCAGGTGAGACCGGAGATGATATCGGTGGAATATTTTGGAGATTACGTGGATTCCTTGGTTTTTCAGGCACCGTTTAGTGGTTTAAAGGTGGCTAGAGGGCAAGGTGTTTTCAGGAAGAGAGACGAAATATTTTAATGGGGTTTGTGGTTGTGAAAAGTCTCGAATTCTTATGATATCCTCCAAATAATTGCTTATAAAGTTTACAATTAGAAAGGGTACCATACTTTATATCTTAGACCCCATGCAAAATCAGAAGAAACTCCCATGGAAAATTTTACTTATACATAGGTCTAATATCAGCATTTAATAAAATACCAGCGAATTCCACCTGTAGAAAAAAATTACTTCCAAAATATTGCTGAATTTGTTGTTGTATTTCTCAGATATTTTCTCCACTTCTTTGGAATAATAAAGTGAAGAAAAACTAACAAGAAGGGTCAAGTGTTTGGCAATTTTGAAAGGACCTTCGAATTAGCTTCGAAAAGTGGTGTCACTCAATGTTCCTTCCCGTTCAAGATTTTACGGGTTGCTATCTAAACTCTCACGGGGTGAATACAATTTGATTGGGACCAACCGTGTACGAAACAAAGTTTACCTCTTTTTGAATAAGTCTCTTGCATGATTTTTGATCATTGGAATCAAATATTCTATTCGTGAGACTATACTGAAAAACTTTAACCGCGGTCAAAAATTTAAATTTTCAACGAGAAAATGCTCCTTTAAATTTGGCTCCTCATATCGGCTGTTTAAACGGACGAAACTTCGCGGCTTCGGTGACGTACCGGGGTATATCCACTCTCTCCCTCTCCTCGTGTACTTTTCTCTCTAGCAAGCCAATAGACAGCGTCGGCTGTATCGGTCGGTGAATCGTAGAATAACGAGTGACGTAGAAGGCGATTTGACGCGTTTCTCCCGCTTCGACCTTGAGTCCCGAATTGACTATTTTTAATACCGAATTATTCAAAATTCGCGAATTGTTGAAGTGTGTGATAGAATAAATTATGTTTTTGTATCGATATGGAATGAGGAAAACATAAAAATATGATAATTATGATGTTACATGCAAGAGACCTATTCGATATTAACGGTAGGACCTTCTTGAAAAGTAGGATAGGATCAGAAGTATGAAGTACACAAGCCAAAGAAAGAGGGACGTTTCAAATTCCAAAATTTTGTTCAGCTAAGACGAGTATCGGCATCACTGCATGTTGAAATACATTCAAGTATCGATTGAAGCTTATTTTCTCGTTTGATGAAAGAGTCAGATTTGTACTCTGAAAAGTCACAGTTCGCTCTGTTTATCGTCTGTATTATTCCTGTATTATTCATCAAGCAATCTGATTTACAAGAAACTTCCCTTGATGGATAGTTCAATTTTGCAATCCTCGCAAGAGCGTTTTCCATAAAAAAAATTTGATATACTTTTAATAGTTCTGTTTCAGATATTGGGAGTGAAAACCAACAAAAAACCTAAACAATGAAACTTTCAAGGTAGTAGTAAGCAAAAAATATTCGAGCAATGTTGTAATTTTCTGATTTTCAGCCGTGAATAGACTCAAATGATCACCTTAAATTGACTGATGAAGAATTGAAAATAGAATTCAATTCTTGAATTGGCTAGATCCACGTCCTTTTCACTTTCGTGATCAATTTTCAAACATCTTCTACATATTATCGAACCTCTCTGTAGTTTCCTAAGAATTTCATTTTGTTTGCGTTCGGTTGTTCGTTCATAATTTTTATGAGTCTCATTTCTGATTGTTGACCGAAGAATAATATTCTCAAAGTGACCTGATATCTAGTATCTTTTTTCTGGCGACTTGGCCCATGTTACTAAACATCGTTTCGGCTTCTATGACCACCCATCAACAATTTCTTCGGTAATGTGAGTCTTTCAACGCCTTCACTGTAGATTTAATTATATGTTGACTTTGGTTCTAAGGTTCTCCTAATAATTATATCCCCTATTAAAAGGATTTTGACCACTGTGGAATGTGAAAATTGATTCTTCTCTCTATTTCGGCTGTAACAAAATAGAAATAGGTGCTCATCCATCATTGAGAATGTTACACCATAGATTTTTGGTATCTTCTTTTGAATAAACTTGTATGTTCTCGTTAATTTTACTTCTGTAGGATTTCTATTCAGTTATTGTACTAATAGCCTTTTTCTCCAGGAATAATATTGAAATGACTAAAGAACTAAAGCCATCTGTAGATTGTAGATAAACATGTCATGCCAAACTGAAAACACTTATCTAACTTATCCCCAAAACTCAGTATTTTTCTTGAGCCTAACTCAACTTCAACTGATAATATTTAAATGACAACAGGAAACGAATGTCATCATTGATGTTGAATTTAACGAAGAAACAATGATTACAATCATTGAGGAACATGAATGTGCTAAGGGAAGTTTTGACTTTGAAATAATTTGTCTAGGTCGAATCCCTTCTTTAGGTTTTGGTTGGAAAAGATATTGAAAATGAGAATAATACCAAGGATGCAAAACAAATTGCACCATGAAACGAAACAAGTGGATAGACAAAACAAATAATGTTAGATTTTATTTATTGGGAAAAAAAGATTTTGAATGTGTGAAATATAAGACGTTCGGGGGGCTATGAGTGATTCAAATTAATATTTTCCTCA
This sequence comes from Myrrha octodecimguttata, assembly GCA_958510865.1. Lineage (NCBI taxonomy): Eukaryota > Metazoa > Arthropoda > Insecta > Coleoptera > Coccinellidae > Myrrha > Myrrha octodecimguttata. Next base: position 25,939,675 of record OY294059.1, read on the forward strand.
GTTCGATTACGGCGATTCCTAAACCAGAAATGGTCCAGGAGGCGCATTCGTATCTTCTATTATCTTGCATCGAATACCACCTCTTTGATTTGAATATTCATGAGAGACCATGTAAAATTGAAATTTCCGTTGAAGATATTTATTACATAATCACCCGGACTGTCAGCACCATGGAAAATGATTCTTATCGTCGATTCATCATACGTTCGATACTATCAGGATATTTTCTGGGATAATTCTTCAGTATATTTTGTTCGTTCAGCAGTCTGTAATCAACCTTATACAGCTCGTATTGATTAAAGTGAGCTGTTAATATTTGAATGAGTTGTTTCGTATGTTGGATGAAGCAATGAATTATAAGGAACACGAAAGTTATTTATTTTACCTGAAAATTCCACACATGTGATTTTTAACCAATCAGAAAGTGTATTTCTGACAGATCACCATCGCAACGGATGAATTTAAGTGGAAATTTTTTTGTTCTTGGTTACCCAACAGCGAATTATACTGGAAATTTTTTTGACGTTTATAATGACATAATATTTTCTCAATTCGTCTGCTGATAGTGCGGATGAACTTGCCTTGCTATTGGTTGGATCTATTTGTAGCTTCCGACGCTTAGCATTTTTTGCACCTCTCGCGTTGACAAATTCTGTCAGAGAAGGGATTAAATTTGCACTTTGATAACACTCTACTTGTAGTCTTCGGAGTTCTTTTTTCGCATGTTGAAGGCATAGTCTTCAAGAATAAGAGCCAGTTCTTCCACTGGTATATCCGCTCTGTCGAAATCACACGCTTTTTCTGCGCAAAAGTTTATAAACTGCTTCCATACACTTGCCTTTCCTAGTCAAGTGCTTGAGATTCTGGCGAATATTTTTTTTACTTTCTTAACCGAAGTGAGACATTTTTCTACGTCGTGCTGTTTTTGACAAATTCAAAACAGAATTTCTAGCGCAGAGTTTCACTGAGTTGCCATGGTTACTAAATTATCAAGACGACAAAACCTTCTATGATTTGTAATTACTTGATGAAAACGAAAATTGATGTTGGAAATTACCACATTTGGTGTGGAGTTTTCTTACCGAATACCACACGAGGTTAAATTAAATCCAGAAATTTTTTCTAGCTCATTAATATTTTCAGAAAATTATTTTATAATTTTCAAAATATTCATAAGCTAGAAAAACTTTCCGGAAATAATTTGACCTCTAGTGGTATTACTAGTGAAAATTTTTGTCCCGCATACCGAGAAAGTTGTACATTAATTTCAATCTTATTTTCCTTTCATCAGTTTTTTACCGAATTCACCTCAATTGAAAAGTTATAAGAATTTGAAAATTTCACAATGTGTGATTAGGCTTCTGGGGTCACTTCGTCATGCTACATCCGATTACATAATTCAACGTTTATATCTTGAAGACGGTGAATTCAGGAAAAATACTGGTAAATCATTTAGTTTAGTTTCCTGGATTGATAGAAGATTCTCATAATGACTTGAGATATACATTGTGTCAAGTGAAAAGATACCACCATCCGAAATCGGGAAAAAATGCAAAGACTTTGGTTCGTAGGGGGAAATTTATACGGTTAGTTACACCAACCCTAAGAGCGTGATGACAGCAACCCCTAAAATCTTAAATGGGCAGGAGATTGAGTGACGCCTCGTTTCAAGGTTCAAGGTAATTCGATGGACTCTTTGAAAATGCCTTTCCTGTTAGTACTTCCGAGGAATGAGAAAAGGAAAAAAATAGTTACGATAGCAAGAGCTGCAGCAAAACATGACAATGATGAAATTTTTTTACTAATAGGTCCAATAAAAGCATTTCGTTGAGGCGAATCATTCGTGTAAAAACACAGAACGTGAAGATGTCATAGTAAAAATGTTCACTAGTAATACCACTAGAGGTCAAATTATTTCCGGATTTAATTTGACCTCGTGTAGTATTCGGTAAGAAAATTCCACACCAAATGTGTTTATTTCCAACAACATCAATTTTCGTCTCCATCAAGTACTTGCAAAACATAGAAGGTTTTGTCGACTTGATAATTTAGTTGCCATGGCAACTCTGTGAAGCTCTAAGCTAGAAATGATTTCTGTTTTGAATTCGCCAAAAACAGCATGACGTTGAAAAATGTCTCGCTTCAGTCAAGAATGTAAAGAGAATATTCGCTAGAATATTAAGCAGTTGACACTCGCGAATACTAGGAAATCGAAGTCAAGTCTAGGAAGCAGTTTATAAACTTTTGCGCAGAAAAAGCGTATGATTTCGACAGAGCGGATATACCTGGGGAAGAACTGGCTCTTATTCTTGAAGACTATGCTTTCAACATGCAAAAAAAGAACTACGTAGACTACAAGGAGAGTATCAAAGTTCTATGGAACTCTACAGCCTAGCAGTTGCAGGAATGTTTTTTCGAAAGGAATAATCTCAAATTTAATCCATTCTCTGATATAAGATCTGTCAACGCAAGAGCTGCAAAGAATGCTGAGCGTTGGAAGCGACAAATAGATCCAACCAAAAGAAAGGCAAGTTCATCCGCACTATCAGCAGACAAATCGTGAAAATATTCTGTCATTATAAACGTCGAAAAAATTTTCATTACAATTCGCTATTGGGTACCCACTAGGAAAAAATTTCCACTAAAATTTATCCGTTGCGATGGTGATCTGTCAGAAATACACGTTCTGATAGATCAAAAATCACATGTGTGAAATTTTCTCCACAATTTTACTGAATTTTTCGAAAATTTTTCGGGATGCGCTTAATTTTCTTTGTGAGGATGCGGAATGTTATTTATTTTCCATTTTCACTTCATTTCAATTTTATTTTACCAAAATCTCTCGAATATAAAAAGTGGCAACATTGCGCATTCCTATTATTTTGTTTCCCATTAATTTGCAACCAAGAAATTTTCTGGAAAAATCGAACTGAGGCCTCCAAAAGTCACCCTATTTTCTTGAGGTAATGACTGTATGGTCTCAACAATGCCATCCAACGTTGCCAGAAATATACTTTGAATTACCGAACGATGAACCCACTTGATTGTTTGAACTGTTGGTTCATTTTTAACTTTCATTAGAGAACCTCATTTGAAAAACGGAATACGATATCCAGACAATACAGTATTTCAGACATCATCTGTTCTCGAAATATTTTTTAATATCCCCCGAAAATATAATTTTTTAAGTATTTGTCGAAATGATATCATCATGGTAATTTCGTAAGGGAAGCAATTTCGATAGTACAAAATATAACTTTGTTCGAGTGGAATAATTTTACTGAGACTTCACATACGGGGGCACTGACAAACAGTCGTCGAAATGATGAAGCGTTCACATCCGGCAATTGGGGTCCTGTCCCAAACCACTACCGCGCTGCGCCTAATAATTATAATCCACCGCTCTCACGGGGAGATCTTTACTTTTCGCAGTCACCGACTGTCGCCCTCATTTATTTAATTCTCTTTTTGCGGTAGGTAAACACCGATTCTAGGATTGTCACCGGCTAGACCCCTATTTGGAACGTATCAATCTAAAACACGCCAATTTGGGTTATCTTATTAGTCATCTCGTTCTAGAAACTTTGGGTCTTTTTTGTCCGAAGGTTATTGTTTGTTTTGTCTTCGTAGGTATCCAAGAAGGCATAGCTGTGAACTGAGCTGTCTGAAACAATAGTGAGTTCTCTCCCTAAGTATCGATTAAAGCTTATTTTGGGAGGATTTTTTAGGTTTATTATGGGTTTTCACTTCCAATATCTGAAACAAAACTATTTAAAATAAAATAAAATTGTGGTTTTCATAAAAAACGCCCTTGCAGATTGCAGTATAAAACTATTTGTCAGGGGCAGTTTCTTGCAGAAAAGATTGCCTAATGAACAATACAGGAACAATACAAACGATAAAGAAACCCAACTATGACGTTTTAGATTACAAATCTGACTCTTTCATCAGATAAAACAGAAAATTTCAAGAATTCGATTTCGACAAAAGCCGGGTAGGTTTGGGGCTCAATTACGTAGGTCAATTCTCAAATCTGCCAATTTTTCCGTACAGCATATTCAAGATTTGGATCTCTTCATATTTCCAGAAATACATTCCATTATGCCAATTGTGTGTTACCTTTCAACAGATTCTCAGATTATTCCTCCTATGCCTACGGATAAATAAAAAAGCAATGTTTTGAAAGAAAGATGAGTCAGAAATCTATGGTTTGCTTACTTTTTCAACACTGGATGTAGGCCCTCGATATGAGCGGTGTTGCCAGGAGAAATATAATTCATTCTTACTGCTCAAAAAAAAAAAATTAAATGCCAAATAGTTGTAATGGAGCTAGATGATTATTTTCCACCTTCCTGTGAAGAAATATTCTTCTAGAATTGCAAGAATGAGAAGTTTCAGTAAGAAAATGAATCATAACGTTTTGATTGAATCCTATCGAAACAGAAACTTCTTTAACAAATCGACAGCAAGATAACAATGCTCGTCAATAACGAAGGTGAATACAGGGTGGACCACGGTCGATGGAAAACAGGACGTACCATTCCATTGAAAATTCCACACATGTGATTTTTAACCAATCAGAACGTGTATTTCTGACAGATCTCCATCGCAACGGAAAGGGCGCGTTTTTTAATTCACCAAACTGGTGTGGTTGTGGTGGAGTATGGTGGACATAGAACATAAATTGTGGATGTTGTACTAGATGATTTGACATTTACGTCATTCATCCAACAATAAAGAAATGATTTAGTGGATCCACTACACCAATTTGGTGAATTAAAAAACTCGGCCATACATTTTAGTGGAAATTTTTTCCTCGTGGCTACCCAACAGCGAATTATACTGAAAATTTTTTGGACGTATATAATGACAGAATATTTTTTCAATTCGTCTACTGATAGTGCGGTTGAACTTGCCTTTCTCTTGGTATTTGTAGCTTCCGACGCTAAGCATTGTTTACAGCTCTTGCGTTGACAAATTCTATATCAGAGAATGGCATATATTTGCAATTATACCTTTCAAAAAAATATTCCTGCAACTGCTTAGCTGCAAAGTTCCATAGAACTTTGTAAACATTCTCCTTGTAGCCTTCGAAGTTCTTTTTTCTCATGTTGAAGGCACAGTCTTCAATAATAAGCGCCAGTTTTTTCACAGGTATATCCGATCTGTCGAATTCATACGCTTTTTCTGTGCAAAAGTTTATAAACTGCTTCCATACACTTGCCTTCAATATCCTAGTATTGCGAGTGTCAACTGCTCAATATTCTGGCGAATATTTTCTTAACTTTCTTGACCGAAGCGAGACATTTTTCTACGTCGTGCTGTTTTTGACAAACTCAAAACAGAAATAATTTCTAGCTTAAAAACTTCACTGAGTTGCCATGGTAACTAAATAATCAAGTCGACAAAACCTTCTATGTTTTGCAAGTACTTGATGAAGACGAAAATTGATGTTGTTGGAAATAAACACATTTGCTGTGGAATTTTCTTACCGAATACCACACGAGGTCACATTAAATCCAAAATAATTTGACCTCTAGTGGTATTACTACTAAACATTTGATTTTCTGGCTGGGATACACTTCTCCAACTATTTTTATTATTTTCAACGCGGTGCTGTCGCCGTATATATCAAAAAGTACCTATAACTTCGATATTTATAAACGGGATATGGGATGAAAGAGATTCAAATTTTCTCTCAAGCTATGTTACATGTTTCTAAACCTGAATTGTAAAGTTTTAGAATTGAAAAGCGAATTTTCTTACGATTGGTAGGACGTAAATGAGTCACCTACTCGAAAACCGCTTGTGAAAGTACGAGGAAGTCAGTACAGAAATAATCAGGAGACAACGGCGAATTGAAAGAAGCAATAATATACATGGTGTTCCATTTGAAATATCAAAGTTATTAGTACTTTATGATATTAGCGGCTTCATTGCAGCGTCGGAAATCTTTTCAGATCGATAGCGCGGAAATTCCCACCCAAGAAACCAACTTTTCAATGAAATCGTACGTCCATTCCCCGTATAAATCGAGGGTACCATTCACCGTAGTCCACGCTGTATGTAGTTTCTAACTAGTGTATGCCATATAATTTCCTAAGAGATAGATTCGCCTGTTTCTAAATGTCAGAGACAGCATTGTAAAAGACCTAGCGGTTAGATCCCAATGTTGCAAAATGGCGAATGCAGTCCTTCAATTATTCAAGTATAGAAAACAAATACATATGTTGTTAACATAGATTCAGACGTATCTATGGTTTTTTAACGATCTAATGATACACTGACAAGACATCGAGAGTCGATAAACTGCGAATACCTAGTCCTCATCAGCCCGAGGCTAGCCAGGTAGTCATCATCTGGCAGACCACAGACCATCATTTCGCTCACGTATGGGCCCCGTGCCGGGCCCGTAGCCCAAAGCCGTCTCGTCGTTGCATTGTCCGTGACTACCTCTCAATTTACCAGACCGCGCCACCACTCGCATGCTAATCCGCGCAATCGACAATGTTGCGTTCGCAAACTTGCCTCATCAAATATACATGTCGCACCGTTCGATGGAATGTGTTGCTATGTTCGACGAGAGACCACAGACGCAAAGCATTCGCTGATGAATGGACTTGCCGAACATGGATGGGGTATTAGAATGGTCACCGATCGGAATCTTAAACGATGTCATAGACCAGTCTATATGTCGTCTTCTATGGATGTTGGCTGGCGCCGATTGGCAGTCTTGGTTATCGTCTCGACAAGTCGTTGATGCTTTTATTGTGGTATTTGCGATAAGCGGGGGAAGAGTTGATCGGGTGATTCCACACCTCGGAGAATCTCAAGTGATTCTTGAGATTGCTTGCTGTTTTCTGCACGGTTCTCAACAATTGTCCCTCGTGAAAATACATGGCGTTGAAGTTGATGAAGCAACAACATATTCTACTCTATCTCACGAAACTTCTCATGAATTCATTATTGCGTGCATGTTCTGGGGAACAGCGTGCTATCGTTTTGTTGAAATGTCTGTAATTTTCGAATTTTGAGCCGAAAATGGTCTCGAACGACTAGATTGGACTCACTGATGACGAATCCGGTGTCAAAATTGATTTAGTCCGGCCAATTACGGTCGTACGGAGAATGCTACTACCTGAAACCTTCAGGGTAGGCAATTCAAAATGCGACGGTTAAGTTCGTTAATGGGCAAAATCGGCCGAACGGTTTCGGAGTTAGAGCCTTTTGAAGTTTTGACGTTATTTTGGCGATAATTCAAAAACTACTAAATCGATTGGATCGAAACTTGGCAGTTAGTTGAAGTACAGCAACGCGCAACTTCTCTCGAAATTTTGTTGGTGCCATACAATCACTAAATTTTGAAAAAAAATGTTTTCAAAATTTTTTTCGAAAAAAATTTATTTTTCTCGAACTGTTCATCACACTCGAAAAAAAATTCAACGCGAACTTTGAGCTCCATAATCCACAGCAGTGTACCAAACTCCAATTCGATACGGTTATTAGTTTTGGAGATATTGGGAAAAAATATATGAAATTTCGTGGTTTTCTTCCCGATATCGTTGTTTTTTTCGGTATAACTCATGAAATACTGATTCAATCATGATGAAACTTCGCACCTAGTTTGAAGATGCTGAAAAACAACTTTGTACATAATTTCGTGATGATCGTGCCATTAGAACAATTTGAAAAAAAATTTCAAATATTTTCTTTCGAATACATATTTAATATTCTGTGATCTTCCTATCATATTATCCTCCTTAAATTCTGTATGAACCTTCGATCTAATCTGTATTTTGGGAAATATTGGGAAAATATTTAAATTTTGAATGGGTATACATATCTGTATTTTACCCATTCACGAGTTCGGCCTCCGTAATTAAGGTCCAGACTTTCTCTACAAATATCGAGTTTCTAAGTTGTTTTTTTCGGAAGTTACTGGTTACGGTCGGCCGTTAGGCCGACATTTTCGATTTTATAACATTGTTCTCAACAATGACATTGTGGCAAAAACAGCGGAACTTGGGTAAACAAATTATCCATAAAATGTGAATATCTTGTTGGAAAGGCTATGTTGAAATGAAAGAAAGGTTCGACTTTCTTATGCAATCTCTTTATTGGCAATAAATGCACTTTGAAGGTTTCTTCACTCATGGAGTGTTAAATGAGAACTAACTCTAATAATCTAGAAAGAATCTAGCATTCCCGAAAACACGAAATGTAAGCTTTTCTTCATGGTCCCTCGGCTCATGCACGTGTATAATGTAAACATTCTGAAGAGGCATTTCTGCTCGAAGTCAACTATAATAATCCTAATCTCAGAATTTATTATTTCGGAGTGGACCACAAATAAACGTATCAATGATAAACTAATGCGACTTAATTTTTGTACATTCAACAGGGACTTGAAAAACTAACATATCTACGGTGAATTTTTACCCCATGAATGTCTGATGGTGTAAGCATAACATGATATAGGATTTGACTATTCCTCCCATTTCAGAAACTTCTTAAGAAATAAAGTTCATTAAACTGCTGAACAAACCGATAATCCAGTTGAATTTTTCGCCAGGATGTAAAGAGTTGCAAGAACAACCGTTTTAAACGATTGCACACACACAATCGTAATTATTTCAATGCGCAATAAACGTTACAAAATCAAAATGAATAGTTATTACCAAAATAATTATATGGAATTTCTGGGCAATAAACATTTATCACTGGTATAAAAATGACCCAACGGCAGATGGCTTATGGGTTAAATAGCAGGTGCTTATGGTTTTTCGATTCTTCATCATTAGAGGCCTCGCCATTATACTCGCGTATATCTCGCTAAACCATCGAAAACGGGGTGGCCGCCATCTTGGTTCATAATTTCTCACGAATATCCAATGTATTCTTTCTTTCACGCTTGTTCTTGGTAACACAGTGCTGATGTTTCTTGCAAAATTTCGGCGATAGTCCAAATTTTTTGGTTTGATATTCACTGATGAAGAATCCGATGAATGTGTCAGCGACTTGAGATTTTGAGGTTACCTTGCTCATCCGGATGTGACAGTTGACTTTTTTATGGGCAAAATCTACCTAATAGTTTCCGGGCTATTTTCATCTGAGTTTTGGATTCATTCCCTCAATTATTGAGGAATAATGAATCTATCGAATTGGAACTTGGTAGTTAGTTGAGGCATGCTTTCGCGCAAATTTATGCGAAACTTTATGAGGATAGTTTGATCAGAAATATAAAGGAAACACTTCGAAATTCTTGAACACCCTACCAACCGTTTTATGAAAACCTATAATGTCAGGTCGATCGGTCTGGTATTTTTTGAAATATTGGAAAAATATGAATTCCAACCATTTACCCCTGATTGAATTTTTTCACAAGTTCTTCGAAAGATATTTTGTCAATTTTTTTTTCTTGAATTAAGATATTCTATTGTTTTTTCTGGGTTATTTCAGGTTTCACTCCCTTTATCTGAGGAAAAAATGTTTAAAATTGAATAAAACTATGATTAACGTTTCCGAGTCTGTCTCCTTCATCAGACAATACATAGCAAGTATAGATTCAAGTTTATTTTGGGAGGATTTCGGATCATTTTGTAGGTTTTTCTGGGTTTTCAATCCCAATATCTGAAACCGAACTATAACAAGTTATAAAATCATTCAAACATTTTTTTTTCATGAAAAACGCCCTTGCGGATTGCAGGATTGAACTATTTCTCAAGAGCAGTTTTCAAAGGAACTGCAAAAGAACTGCCCTTGATAAATACTTCAATCCAGCAATCCCCAAGGGCGTTTTCTATAAAAAAACAATTTTATGTAAATTTTAATAGTTCTGTTTTTGATATCGGGAGTGAAAATCCAGAAAAATCTACAGAACAATTATTTGATAAAATCAAATAATGAACCTTAGTGACCAAAAAAAAATAACCCCCCCCTGATTTTCAGCAGGATTGGTGTGCCCTTAGTGCTCAAAAGTGGGGGTGGGAGAAAAAAAAATATTTCTCGAAAACTTACCACCGAATTTTCATGAAACCCTCAACATTGATTACTGTTGCATAACTGAACTTAAAAATTTCCACCCGAATGATTTCCGAACAGTGGTCCCTGAGTTATAAAGAAAACGCTGCAAATTGTGTTGTGAAAAACCAAAGAGTTATGAATAATATATAAGCTTTATTCAAGATATCGATGGTATTGGGTTATTTAATTTAGAAAATAATAAACCCTTGTCTGAAATTGGCAGCGTTTTTCTCTTCAAAACTGTTCTTATATTGAATAAGTACCAATTCTTCTGAGAGGCCATGTACACAATGAATTACAGTTGATAAATCTGGTTGTTCATGATGGTTTGTTTGTTGTTGTTCTTGATGATTTTTTTGAGAATATGAAAAAGTTTTTTCGTCTAAATTGAAAATGGTTCTATTAATGTCCTCTTATCTTCAAGAAATCTGATAATCCATTTATATTACAATTTTGGCCTACTGAATGTGTGTTATTAACTGTTTTTTTTTTGTTTCAGATTTACCGACGCAGGTACCGCCACTGACGCCGGGTACTAACAAGACCATGACCGAGGCGCTCAAGGCGTCTTTCGCGTCGTGGGAAAAAGAGCAGATAAGGTTGAATATCACCAAAGGTGAGTGTTTCACATTATCATACGGTAGTAGTTTAACATCGGGCTCAAACTTGTCGCCCGGGGCGTATCTCATAACCTATAATCATCTGCTTCAACTCTTCTACTTCTCTTCCTCCATCTACGTAAACAAATAATGAAACATTACTGTTTTGACAGAAAGACGAAGTATCTTGGCCTGTTGCTTAGTGCCTTTCATTGCGTGCTCAGAGATTTTGTATGTTCTGATGAATTCATCGGTGGATTAACTAGATACGAATTAGGATGTGTTGAAGCAATCCAATGAGGATTGAACATAATGTCACATGTTTCATGAAGTGTTCGATTCGAGCTGAAATTTTACGTTATGGTATATACAGAGTGTAACTAAATAGAATAAATTCGATAACGATTAAAGGAGGGCGTGTTGGGAAAAACGCTCGGACACGTCGATTTGCAATTTTAAATGCGCATATTTTTCAAGAAAATATTATTATATAGGGTGTTCAATGTGACCGTGGCCAATACCAACTTTCTTATTTCAGATGCAACCCTCTGTATATTATTTATTTTTTGGATTCTTCAGAGAATTATGGACACAATTCATGCATAATGTCCTATACCTATCTTTAACTATTTCGGAAATATTAAGTGTTTTCAGATTTGGTGCAAAAATCAACGTTTCAAATAAAAATTATTTTATTTCACAAATTCGGTACATAAGTAATAGTGATTATTTCTTAATAATTAAAAAAAAACAAAAAAAAAACATTAATGTCAATGTTGGAAATGTTCAAAATGCTCGCCGCGAACGTCTTGACAACATGCTAATCTGTGTAATGTATCGAATTTGTGAAATAAAATAATTTTCATTTGAAATGTTAATTTTTGTAAAAAATCTGAAAACACTTAATATTTTCGAAAAAGTTGAAGATAGGTATAGGACATTGTACATGAATTATGTCTAGAATTTTCTGAATAATCCAAAAAATGAATAATATACAGGAGGTTACATCTGAAATAAAAAAGTTGGTATTGGCCACGGTCGCATGGAACACCCTATATAATTTTATTTCCTTGAAAACTATGTGCATTCAAAATTACAAATCGATGTGTCCGAGCGTTTTTCCCAACACGCCCTCATTTATTCGTTATCGAATTTATTCCATTTGGCTGTTACCCTCTGTATAGGGCGAGTATTTAAGTTGTACGTTAATTTAAACCATAGATTCCTTTCATCAAATCGAACACTTTTTTCATTTAACATTTTTCCAGATTCGGCTATGGTAAAAGTTTATGAGCATTTAAATATTTCCCGATGTGCCAATACACTCCTGCACTTTGTTTGTAACTTCACCATAGATATCTCTTACGGTGATTTGTGTTGCAGAATAATCAATCCATTGCTTAAAATTCTAAGAAATATGATCGGGAAAACTTATTGACGCACTTAATTCTTATGATATTGTACGTTTTGCGGTATTATTGTGGAAAAAATATGTCAATACACTTGGTCATTGAAGAAACATTAATTTTCCACTTGAAACTCGTGCAATATCTAGTTGTTTCCATCATGAGACTGCACAATTTCAATCTCGCTCATTCTTTTATTGAAAATTCCATAATTATTCTAATTTTCATCAGAGTTATAAATGAATTCTAAAAAATGACCCAACTAACCTAAACACATTACCTGAACTCTAGAATTCTCCATAGAATTCGACGTTCCATAACGTCTAGTCCATAGACATGGACTTTGTCTGTGGTCTAGTCACAAAATAGGATAGACCTTATATTTGGTCTATGCGAAATAGATAAATATTTATGTGTATTTTATCTTCCGGGTAAACGTGAGCTGAGCTTAATTTACAGTCTTTACTAGCTCAGGGGCGGATCCACGAAAATAAGGAAATTTCTCGAATTTTTATCAGATTCTATAACATTCAATGTTTAATATCTCGAAAACGGTTCGTTTGAGGAGAAATAATAAAGTTTTATTAAGTATTGCAAAATGATTGAGGATTCTTATAATGAATAAGGGTTAACTCCATCTGCATTCTTCATGCTAATTTCTTAGAGAAACTAGAAGACCGTTTGAAGTTAGATAATATTGATTACTGTAGAATACCTAAATTGAACATTTTTTCTCCAATAAGAGTCCACAATTTTGTAGTGCCTTGTTGCCTAAATGGTGGATATTCAATAATTGAGCCAATTTAACAACAGAATTTCGACCTCCAAATGAAAGTACTTTGAAAAGTATAATTCGTTGTTTTTATGAATAAATGAATGTTATATATATATAGTTATTCAGGTAGTATATGTTACATGCATAATTTTTATCTGAAAGATGTCACCTAAGCAAGGCCTGAATTGTGGACATCCAAGGATAATCATAGGTCAAATTGAACCCTATAACGCTACATGATAAAATGAACGATATGAAAATATACAAAAAAGGTAAAAACAGTTGCGGAGGACAAAAATTGAATGGAAAAGACATTCAGCAAATAGTTCTTCGAATGAAAATGAAAATGAAAAAAAACAATAAAATAATTAATAAATAATAAAAATGAATTTCGACAAATAAAAAATCAATTCCACTATTTTCTGACGCTCCTATGCACTAGTAATTTAATTACCAGCTTATCGTTAAATCTCATACAAGACATCGGAATTTCCATTTATCTTCGACTATTTTTTTTGTATTCCTCTGAAGAAATTACCAACAGCGTTTTTATCACCGTAAAACAGATCAGCAATAAACTATCGACAGCTAATCGACTCATTCAGAATCATTCACATTAGGCGTGTAATTATCTGTACCAATGAGCGAACGGTTTCGATTGAATCGTTCGAAATGGTTACATGTGACTGTGGATCGTAACCAATAGCGTTAGATCCATTAGAACATCTACAGGTCGTAGAATGGATAATGGGAAAATTTAATTTAACTATTTGGTACCCGTTTTATTTCAATTTCACGTCTTGTCATTATATGTTCATGTTATTGTGTTCACAATTACCTTCGAAAGAAACCTCTTCGAAGACTAGATATTCGTATTGCCAAGTTTTAATTGAATAGACGATTTCGGCCCATGTTGCCAACCCACAATTTTCTTCACAAATTTACTATTACTGGGGAACGGGAATTTCAGGACAAATTAGACATGATGAGGTTCGCGTTATTTAAAAATATCCGTAAAAGATGCCACGGCTCCTCAAACAAGATAATTCCTTCCATATATACGGTTTCGTTAAGATTATCTCTGATTGGCTTTAATTTAAGTTGGGATTCCTGATTTATTGTTAATAGTTTCAAATTCATTTAGGATATGTTCCGAAAATCATTATTTCGGTTGCCGGTTTTCCATTCCGTAAATATGAAATATTCGGTTGGTTCCTGAAAAAAAGTTAATTACGGAATTTTATTGATGAAAAAACGTTCTTTCTGTCACCAGAACGATAGTCAATGTTCTATGGTAACAAATCCATAGCATATAACAATCTGTATTTACTTTATGATCCATAGAACATAGAAAAAACAACAATCAACAATGGAAAAATTACTAGGTATAGTCTATGGATCATAAGGTAAATAAAGATTGTTCTATGCTATGGATGTTACCATAAAACATTGATTGTCGTTCTGGTGCATAGACTTTATATGTCTATGTTCTGATGACAGAAAGATCGCTTCCGTAATTAACTTTTTTTTCAGGAACCAACCGAATATTTCATATTTACAGAACGGAAAACCGGCAACCGAAATATCCAAGTTGATTTGCGGAGCATATCATTTATAAACTTGACACTGATAACATGAAATCAGGAATCCCGACTTAAATTTCAGCCTAACAAAAACCTATATTTAAAAGGAATTATCTTGTTTGAGGAGCCGAGGCATCTTTCACGGATGTTTATAAATAACGCAAACCTTATCATGTCGAATTTGTCCTGAAATTCCCGTTCCCCAGTGATAGTAAATTTGTGAAGGAAATTGTGGGTTGGCAACTTGGGCTGAAATAGTCTATTGGATCACTATTTTTTGAGTTGTCACTACAAAATTTCAAATAGCTATGAATACGAAACGGTTTCCCTCATTAACGATTTTCACTGAAGTTCGGGTTATGTTGCACACCATTTGACCAAGATGATAACGCTGTTGTTTTCTTAAACAAGCAATTCAAAATGACAAATTTGAAGCATTTCGTGTTTTGAAACTGAACAGTTCTTAATTGATGAAATTTGCCTGAATGTCTACCTAATAATATGAGAAATTAATATAATAGATATATTCAAATTAAAAATGCACATAATTTGTCCTCGGTTCTCGAAAATATTTGAATAAACCTATTGGTAATCTCAACATCCTGCGGAAATGTATTACGACAACATATAACTTTCATTTCAAGTTGAATTTCGAAATATAATGAAGTCCTTTCATATTCGTTTCGTTATTCATCAACCTTGTGAAGATATTTCGGATAATGTTTCAAAATTATTCGAAAAATTCAATTCTTGATCATAATAGAAATAATGCACCAAACATATGGTGTATTTTTCAAGGTGTGTAAGAACAACTTGAACAATTTGAAGGAGCCATCAACCGAAATTTGCCCAAAAGCATTTCGCAGTATGCTTGTTGGAAAAATTTACGATCAGTCTCAACTGCCATCCTTGAAAAACATCTCAATTCCACATAAACAGACAGTAAGTAGTATACTTTGTTTCCTAATGAACTCTCGAAGGTCTCATCTCTATTTGTATTCTACGTGAACGTTTTGGACGCAGACATCTGACATCTTGCATCTAGTTAATGGTCTCTTTATATTTGCATTCAAGAAGTCCTCTTCAATCCTCATATTTCAAGGGAACGTCTTAGTTTATCGTTGCAGACGAATTGTCAGATTATACCTCTAGCTCTCAATGTCTTGGAGTTGTTTTTCCATTCATCGTGGTTCAGTTAGAATAAGAATATACTTTCTCGGAAACTATTCGTCAGTTTTCGATCGATATTCAACAACAGCATACCAAAAAAGAATCATTGGGTAGATGTTACCCATTCACGAATTGGATCCTGGTAATAAAGCTTCATATCGAGTCTCTTAGTTGCTCTAAGTGAGTTTTGAGTACTTTTTTTCGAAATCTTTATTTGATTTCATGAATAATCGATCACTTCGAAAAGGCGAATTCTTATCATAACAACGAAATTAAGTAGACAAACCAAAAGAGCCCATATTTGTTTAACCATCCTAAATACTTGATATCGGGTCGAAATGCGATTACGATACCTCGCCACCCAGAGACCGCAAACTAACTCGACAAAGAAGAGCAAACAAAACTAAACCAGAAAACAATAATGATTTCAAGTCGTGAAAAAAGGATCGTGAATACACAAAGGAGGCCGGGCGGCCCCTTTGAACTTTTGTGCTCAATATAATCAAACAGGCCGTTTAAAAGATTTGTTTGATTTTAAATGTAAGTGTTAACGTGCGAGACCCATGCCGATATGGAAATGACGAAGTCAGGTGTTCACTCTATAGCACGCTTGGCTGTGCGAACGCCTACAAATATTTAATTTGCCGGGCAAACACCTGACCGGTGGACACGCAGCCTCGGATCACGAAATTTCGGAATTTTAGCGGTTCTAGGAAACCAGAGCGTCATCATTTTGCCCACTAGGTTGGACTGCCGTACGAGCTCTTACTATCGAAGGAAGTGACCTAGAACTTGAAATTTGAAGGTTGGTAAGAAGCATTAATGTCTCGGTGAAATGCGTAAATAGGCAAAATCTGTCAAACGGTTTCGGAGTAGAAGCCAGAAATTGTGTTGTCCCAATAACTAAAATAATATTGTGAGGTATGAACATAAGGATTCGTGTCAGATATCGTGAGGATCGAGTCAATGCAGAAAATAAAAAAAAATATTTCCACGAATTTCAATATCTCAGAAGATAATTACTTCATGCTACTTAAATTTTCTATCTACATTTAGGGTATCTATAAAATGAGTTTTCAAAGCTGTTTCCCGTGAAAAGAGAATAAGGTTTTCCTGATTTGATGGGCCTGTTAACATAGAAGGACTTGAAGAAAATCTTCTTGAGAATATGGTTAGAGCAAATATTGTGAGAAATTTCATGATGATGGTGTCATTATGACAAAAAATTACGCGCAAGAGCTTCTTCCTCCAAGGCAATGTTTTCTTGAATTTTCTTCGGAATATTCGGCATCAAAACAAATCTGATCTTTATCGGAAATACATAGATTTCCGTGAAAATACTTTTAATCAGACGGTAAGCAAATTGGCCATAGAGGTCATCATTAAGCCGCGTTCATGTTGCAATTTGGACCAATTAAAAAATAATCAGCACCGCCTTTGAATGCATGGATGATTGCCAGTACAGAAATTGAGCATATAATGGCTGAACCGAACCGGACATTATATGAATACATCAAAAGATTGAAAACTATAAATTGACTTTGGGTGGGAGTGTCGTTTCAACGTAATAGTTTACTCTCTGGCTCTGTTCCGAAGGCAGTTCGAACTGAACTGGATGGAACTGAACGTTTTTTATTGCCCGCATGTTCTAAGGAACAACGTGCTATCGTTTTGTTCAACTTTCTGTTATTTTAGAATTTTGATCCGAAAATGGTCTCAAAAGACTAGGTTGAACTCATTGATGACGAATCCGGTGTCAATATCTATTCTGTCCGGCGGGTCGTTCGTTCGTTACCACGATAACTTGAGAACGAAAAGATCTAGCGACTTGAGGTTTTCGGGTTAGGTTGCGTATCAAAATGGGACAGTTGAATTGGCTAATGGGCCAAATCGATCCAACGATTGCAGAGTTACAATCAATTGAAGTTTTGGGGATATTTCTTCAAGATCGCAGGAACTACTAAATCGGAACAAAATATGTCAAATTCTGTACTTTCGTTGTACAATCTCAAAAAATACCGATCTCCGATCATGATGAAACTTGGTAACTAGTAAGAAAATACTGATGCACCATTTTCTGCAAAATTTCGTGAATTCGAAAGCTGCTGACTTCGCGTCAGTGCTACAATTGAATATTTGTGCACAAATATTACCGGTATTATTCATATGTGAACGAAATTTCAGAAATTCGGGTTTATTTTGAGTTATAACTTCAATACTTATACTAGCTGACTCGCATTGGCGTTGCACAGATGTATAAATAATTAAGGTGCCAGTAGAAATTGAAAAATTCAATCTAATTTTCGTTAGGACTTTCACTCAAAAAATAACTACGTCTTCGTCAAATAATTGCAGTGCTCAATTTTATTGATTCAGTACAAACAACTAAATTTTGATAATATTCAATTTATTTTCACCAAAAACTGTATATTCCAGAAACTGTCTTATCAGATTCCACTAAATTCAGCACGAGTTTTCACAATGAGATTCTTCAACAAAGTTCTAAATTTAATTGCTATACAATATGTATTTCCAGAAATATAAGGATATCTACGAGTTAATTTTACCCATTTATGAATTCAACCGTTGCAGTTCCGGCCTAAACCGCCAAAGCTGCTCTGAAAATATCGAGTGTGCAAGTTGTTGCCAATAATGCTGAACAAATGTATCTCTGAATATTTCTTTTCTAACTTATCTTGTTATCAAGCGCAGCAAGTACTATTTTGAGGTTGCAAAGATAGCAATATCGATAGCAAGATTCTTTTTAAAGTGGCAGATCGTATTGCTCAGAATCGATAATCCGAATACCAATATTTCTCATCTTGTAATGGAATCTTTTTGTAGTTTTTTTTAGTTGCGATCAGTAGTCAGGTTGAAAAATTCTGAACAAATGTGCCCCTAATCTTTAATCATGACTTGTATCGGAGTATCCTCCAATGTACATACATCCCCAAATAATTTGTTTGTAATATAAACCTTGCGTCCAATATTCAAAATATAGATTCATTCAATTCATTCATTCGCCTCTCTCCATTTCGCAATACGAAAAAGAACGAAACACCAAAAGGCAGAACGAATCGGATTAGAAAAAAAAAACAGATACTTATCCCGTATCTGGCATAAAATCACACATGTCATTATCACAAATGATTTGACGGTAACAAACGGATGCTGCATCGTTCCGCAACGTCGATTTTCAATAGGAATGGAAACTTTCGCTGACCCGCTCCTATCTGATCATTTCCGGTACACATAGTGTTCGCCTTTTTGTTCGTTACCTCCCCTTCCTCACCGCTGCCTCTGGCCCGCGGCAATCAGTGACCCTTACTATATGCCTTTGTTTCCCGCAGTTTTTATTTGTGCAACAAGTGAAATGATTTGCCTTGTGATACTCGCGATAACAAAGAAAGAAGTTTGAGCTGTATGAACGTTATGAATATCGCCGTAGGTTTCTGCACATTGGAGGGTTGGAGCTCGTACGGAACTTCCTAGAGGGCGCTGAGAAATTATTTTACTAACGCGTCGCCATCGATAGGGCTTTAGTAAACAAGAACTCCATCGAGAAAAGACGTAATTAACTTCATATATCTTGCTGGTGTACTTATTAAATAGGAAAACAGGTTCCAGTTGCATTGTGTTTTTTGTAGATTTTTTTTTGGAAGGACAATCGAATTATTTTTGGGCCTTTTCCATCTCAGATCTTCGAGGTTGCTGTTTATACACTGAAACGAACCGTATTAAATGTCCTATGAACCAAAGGTCACCTCATTTTGCATTTCTTCCGATTTTGCATAAAGGCATTGAACCTTTTCAAATTGACACAGTGAATGAATCTCTACTTTGTAAGAAAGCTTCTTTATCACTTGAAATTTTTTCGTATCTGCTACCGATTTGTGGAAAAAACTCTGAAACCTAATCATTGAAGTTCTCGCTGAGGCTGTATCGGTAAATAAAGAATTGTTCAACATTTTTCTTTTCGAAAAACATAGCAGAAAGGAAGAATAGAATGAAATCGAAGAGTTTTAAAATAAAAAAAATTCCTTTCCATATTTTATTAACTACTAGCATCATTCTATTGATTTCTACGGACAATTGACATGTGAAGATGCAAATCTTGGAATATGCTCATGAAAAGAGCAAATAACTTCAAAAAATTGTACCTTCAAAGCGTAGCATTGCAGATCCATGTCTATAAAATATTCATTCTTGTTATAATGCAGATCATTATATATCATTGTTTTGTACCTTTACTTCAGAGACACCTGTTCATTTTCATCACGGGATAGACAATTCAACTACCAACCCCCAAATGAAATACCGTTATGGTTATCTTCAACACAAAGAACATTTTCCAAAATCCTCACTCTTTCTATGCTTAATGGCTAGAATTATTTTTCATCATCATTTCCTGAAATGCCATATCCTTGGAACACTGATATTGATCTCCATTCATCATCTCTTCAGTTCTCTCTGCTTCATTCTTGCACTCATAAATGGAGATGAATCCTGTAAAAAAAGAGCAAGTTAGTTCACCAACATCGTAAGTGTCTAAAAGTACGAATAGAACAAGTGAGTCGATGTTAACATCCATGATGTTACTCGCGGTGGAGGTTTAGGAAGATGCCACGCAGGAGGTTTACAAGTTTACAGGGATGCTTTCCTGTGATTGTCACGTTCATGTTCTAGTTGCCATCCCTCTTCATAGCAACTCTCATATAATGATGTGCTTTGTGGGTCGTTCGAGTTTATAACAGCTTACAACTTTCAAACTGAATACAACTTCATATAATTCTACACCAAGACACAAATACCACTGAATGGCTTGATAAAAATTTTATTGAACCTCTTCTGAAAATCTCGAAGGATATCAAGAAATGAATAGTCGATAGACC
Organism: Myrrha octodecimguttata; assembly: GCA_958510865.1. Lineage (NCBI taxonomy): Eukaryota > Metazoa > Arthropoda > Insecta > Coleoptera > Coccinellidae > Myrrha > Myrrha octodecimguttata. Next base: position 25,960,123 of record OY294059.1, read on the forward strand.
TTATTAACTCCGGAGTGAAGATAAAAAATTTCACTCGCTAACATTGAGCCAGCACCTCAAATCAAAAAGAAGCAGGCCCCTATTGTAGACTTTGAATGTTCCCTGACTTATGATAGCTCACAATTTACTCACAATAGGCGTCTACTCACATGGAATGAAATTTCCCACAAATTGACAAGTTTGCAGTATTCCTAGCTCGTCAGAGCATCGCAAGGTAACCTCCGTGATATGCGCTGTCGACATTGGCAGCGACTTAACTAGTAGCATCGACCTCCACCTCGACGACGACTTACTTGTTCTAGTCGTACCTTCAGTCAAGCCATCAGTAAAATTGATGAATATCAATTTACCAGCAAATTCGTTTGGTACATCGACATCGGCAGTCCACGGCTGCATACTCCCAGCAAAAAGAACCGATGGAACCGACCCCGTTCCAATCATTTACGCATCAGTAGCACTTAATTACCCTCCGTGGTCTTGTTCGTCATCTTGGAGCACGCAAGAAAAATGCTACAAACACTTTGGAGCAATTCGTGCTAGCCGATCGTTACCATCTTCATGTCGTCATTAAATTACATGGTCGACGTCCAATTATCTCCACCAGAAGATGTGCGCGAGGTAAACACGAATTATAAAACAATCATAAAGGACAGGCTTATGCCCTGCCTATACGTTACGAGCGCGGATCGTCCGTCTAGAAATTGATTCAAATTATACTTAGTTAAGCGCTACCCCGTTTCTGTTTACCGAACGTATCTCGGTTTTTGTGCTAGTTTCGATCGTTTTTGAGTAATACCGGGAGTTGCTACTCGACCGTACTGAAATTATTATAATCATACGGTATATTCTTGTCGGACGGGTTTTGTCCTCGAGAAAACTCGAGCACGGAATGTCTGGATGGTGAAAAAAGTCAGATAACCTTGGGTACAATGTTGTGCATGGAGATGATATTGCCGCACGTACATGCTGAGTTTTATGTGTATCGTCTTCAAAAATCGTCCAGTGTGGTGTGAGCTCATTCTTCGAAGAATATGGGAAATGTGGGTACCAGATTTTTTTCTAAAATACACTTTATAAGGATACGATTTCATAGGAGACTTAAGCTATTTAGAGACCAGTATTATAGAAATATCCTGGCATGTATCCAGCAGTTATTTAGTTGAATGAAGTACTCATATTACGAGTTTCATTTCACAAACCCCTAGTACGGTAACTCCTTGATACAGAACATCCACCGCCCAAATCCAGTCAAATACGTCTGCTTGTAAGCGATAGATTCACATATTCTGTGGGATGGTTCTCGCAGCTTTTACCAAGAAAAGTCTGATCAATTATCTGGACAGACAACTCTATTTCAATCTCACGCATCATAAATTTCTTTCTCTGGCTATTGCGCCATCATCCTCGTACTGCCCGGGTAGAGATGAATAAATCATTCCTTTCTGTTTCAGATCCACGACAGTGGACAGAAAGTCACGTAGCCCACTGGCTGCAGTGGGCAACAAAAGAATTCTCACTGGAAGGCATAGCCCTCCATCAATTTCGAATGAAGGGTAAGGATATCTGCACAATGGGAAAGGATGCCTTTGCTGCTCGAGCGCCCGCATTCGTTGGAGATATCCTTTGGGAGCATTTGGAACTACTACAAAAGGGTAAGTTGTTTGATGATTTTTAGGAAACTTTTTTTTAGTCTGAACCAGTAACTAAATGAAATTATCATGATTGAATTATAACAAGGGTTGTTCTGATGACAAGTTGGTACTCGGTTGCATGAAGGTCGATAATTTTGAAAATATCTAGAGTTGTGAGAGGTCAATCTTGAATCTTGTTAGGGGCAATGCTAGTTTTGGTTCCTTAGCCTGTGCACCTGGTAATGAAGGGAATCAACGCATGCCCTAGCAAGACAGGAGCCCATACGCCAATGCTGAAAGGTGGTTATTGGAATAGATGACTTATAGTCTAGGGCTGAGCTACCGACGCACAACACGTCTATGTACCTATTCAGAAGTTCTACTGAGTAGGCTCGGAGATGGAACGAATAACAACTTATCTCTTTGATCCTGTGTCAGGTAACAAGATGTCATATATCTGCTTCATGCTGAAATATCCTTACGTAAATTTAGGTTTCATGTCATGAACGAAGAAATCGTCACTGTACCAGATACCTTACCTGCTCGGAATTATCTCCGAAGTCTATCAAAATGAGCCAGTGAGATCGAAGAAAAAGAATCAAACGAAACATCTGAACCTATTTGTAGTTCGACTCGGAGGTATCCATGTTAAATCCACAGAACTTTTTAACTCTCTTCTGAATCACTAAAGCATCGTGAAATCTTTTCTACATGTGGTCCTGAATAAAGAGTATCTCAATTATGGACATAGAAACATATACTCCATTCACTTTTATAAAGTAGCCCAGTTGGCCATGATTTAGGTCTATCATGTTTTTGTAACTAAAACCAAGGCAGGTTGGCGCTCCTGAAATATCGACAATGTCAAAATAATTCGACGCGAGGTTGCCAATTTCTACTCTCTTTCAATAACAAATAACAATTCAGCTTCAGTAGGTAGTCATGTTTGAATTGAACAAATTCCCTAATGAATAATTTCAAAAGTTATATATTTCGTGGAATTGTTTCGATAGTAGCACTGAAAATGAACTTGGTATATCCTATCTTGGCAGAACATTGAAATTTTACGTATGAAAATAACATGAATTATACAATATCTCATTCAGTTCTATTTTTTCTAATATTTTAGGAATTGTTTTTTTCTGGAAATTGAATATTTGACTTGACTTCAAAGTATGTACATAAAATATAATTCCATATCTTGCTTTTGACTCGAATACTGAATGATAGGTAGTTTACATGGAGAATTCATCCAGATATCTTGTCATTACAACCAATGATAATAGACTGAAGCTAAGCTGTATGTATCCCAGTTTAGAAATATGTTGATCCAGTGTATAATTCACCTAGATTCCCAAGAACTGTTAGCTAGTCCTTTTGAGGTTAATTGTGACACAGGTTTCGTAGTACTACTACATTTTCTTACTGGAATATTTCAAGTTGTGCAACAAGGTATTTAAATGACTTCTGTGGGCTTATTTCTTGAGAATTTAGAAAAGTAGGGAATTCCATAGGTCCGTCCATTCGTTTAGAAGTTTCACTGCCGTGTTATTCGAGTACTTTCATTTCTTTTCGAATGAACTATCGCAAAGTAACGGACTGCTCTATCCATCATTTTTCAATAAAATTCCAAAACACTCGATTCTTCATTTCCGTACAAGAAAAAAGCATAACTGAATCTTCCAGCCATGTTTATATACGTGAAGTATTAACAGAGAAAAATGTTTCTTCAACATTCGCCAGGTCATTGGAATGATTGAATTCACATAATATTTTCTCAAATTCATTACTTTCCCAATGTAGATTCACATTTTGAAAAATAAGTAATTACTACGACCTCTTCGTAGAAAGGACAACGTTGTGTAGTTATCTGACAGGAAAATGACTATAACCTAACATTTTCAAAATATACACGGTGAAATCTGTCATGATGTCATGGCCAACCGGGCTACATTATAAAAGTGAATGGAGTATAGACTGCCCTTCACTGTGAACGAAAGTTGGTAACGATGTGAGAGAGACGAATCGAACCACCCCCAAGTAAATGGGAAGAGACCTATGGAGGAAAATATTTTTTCTTTTTCTAGTTCGGAACTGATATTATGGTGCTATTGCGAAGTCAATGCATCTTTGTCTATGATTTAAAAGCGGCAAAAAGAAGCCATATGAACGATCAACTATCGACCGGGAAGATATATAGAGGAAACATGACGGATCTAACCAGTTTCAAGTGGTAGGTACCTACCAGCTGAGGCCTCTGGTATCGGATCTCAACAAGTTTAAGAGAAAAATTAGTTTTGACAACGTAACAACCCTTTTAAAGAACTGGACTGGTCAGTAAATCAAACAAATCTGATGTTGGGGTCCGAGTTCACTTTCTGCCTGATTATCATCCTTCCTGTCTACCTCGCACGGTTCATGCCCCTCATAATTAGCTATCGTCTTACGTTTACCGTTCAATCTTTCAACTACTGACATAGAGAGATATTAACCGAGTTCCACGGTCTGTGAACAAAAGATTCGCTTTCGGTGTCTCCATTATTATTATTATCAAGTCTGTACGTACTTTTTTGCGAGAACCTTCGACTGTAAGAAGCTCCCACGAGGGCGGGAACGTCTAGAAACGAGCTTCGTTTCCCATGGAAGGAACATCTTTACCCTTCAGCTTGTGTCTTGAGAAAGGAGGCGAACCTTTATTCGATCGCCCTTGAAGTGGCGAGCCAAATTGGATTAAATAGATGCCGAGATAGGAGCGGAGAGCTCACAGAGGATTTTGCTATTAACGCCGTTGGAGATTGACGTCGAATATTCATTACTTTTTACGCGCTTGTTGTAGGGAACAGCGCGTTATCATTTAGTCACGATGCCTGTAATTTTTGAATTTTGAGCCTAAAATGGTCTTTAACGATTGGGTTGTACTCCATGAAGAAGAATCCGTGGTCAAATTCAAGTGTGTACGTCCAGATGTCGGTCCATATGTGCCCCAACTTTCGAAAGAAAAGACTTAGCGACTTGAAATTGTCAGATTAGGTTTGGAGTCCAAATATCTCGGTTACATTCGTTAATGGGTGGAATCGGTTGGATAGTTTCTTAGTTAGGCTCATTTGATATTTTGAGGTTAATTCCTCGATATCTCTTGAAGTATTGACTCCATGAAATTGAAACTTCGTGGACAGTTTTGGAATACCAACGCACAATTTAGAGCAAAATTCCGTATCGATCCAGTTGTTAAAAATATAAACAAAAATTATTCGAAAAGTTTTAAAATTTTCGTTAAACTTTTTTTTCTCTGAAAATATTGATTAGATTTCAATGGAATTTGGTACAAACCTAAGAGTCAGTATTTTAAAATAATGTTCCAAATTTCAATTCGATCCAATATTTACTTTCGGAGATAAAAGAAAAAAGATTTGCCAAATTTCGTTGTTATTTAGAATTTTAACGTTATTTCTGCAATATCTCAAGAACTACAAATGCCATCAGATTGAAGCTTTGTAATCAGGTGGAGATTACCAGCACGCAACTAGGTGCAAAATTTCGTGTTGATCTAATAGTTAGAATTTGAACAAGCGCGTAAAAGCTCCTGACCTCACGTCAGTGCTTTTCTAGATTTTCATAACAACGATTTTAGAAATATTTTTCTTTCAGTTTTGCTCTCAAAAATATTACCTATTCATGACGGTGTTTTTAAACTGTAAGATATAAGTTAATAGCCATCGTATGGCTAATTGATAGATAGATAACATGGGTGTGTATGAAAAATCCATAACAAAATTTACAAAATGAAATATACTGGTGTTCCCGAATTGGAGGTACAAGAGAAAGCTCCGTTTTGGAAAAGTCTGAAGAATGAAAATACAGTTTTTGTTCGCATGTTCTAGAACACAGCGGGCTACTGTTTTGTCTGAATATTTTACTTACTTTTTCTCCACTGCTGTTGATAAAATGAGAAAGAATTTTATTCAAACAAAAGTTTATGTATATGTCATCGTTTTCAAGAAAAAAATACCCTTACATCTCTCTCTGAATTCTCAGGAAAACTTCAATGCAGGAACAACCTGTATATCAAACATTCCTCTTCTTCGAATAGAATTTCAATGAAGATATGATAATATAACGTTCAATACTCCTAAAGAAGAGCACTCGGACTGTCCATGAAAAACCGTGTAGTTCATTCGACCGAATAGTTCAATTCAATTGATAGTTAATTTGAACAGTAGTTCCGTTGATCTGATTGTATTTGAAATAACCATTATATCTGCCGGGTCTGCGGGTACGATGAAATTCTTCAAAAATAATCCACAGTTTGCTCTTCAACTGAATTTTTTTCCAGATGTCGAAAAAGAACGAGCTCTCTCCAGCAACGTATCGTCGAACATGTACGATAACAGCATTTGCGTTCCGGAACTGAACGCTTACATCGACTACAGTCAAGCCGCCCTTCTGGCCGGAGAGGACCGGAAGCCGGTGGTGACACCTGTGTCGAACACCCACACCAACGCAAACCTATCCAACAACAACAACTTCCTTCACGAAGGTAAGTGGAATTTGATCCTTTCTGCACAATCTGATACAGATCCGGTATGGACACTTTACGCCAACATAAGGTATTCAATGCGTCCAAAATCTCTGAACTTGGCACACCATAGAGGTTTCAGTTGTTCATGATTGTCTGAATTTTGGGGTACATTTTTACGTTCTTTTCAAATGACATGGCAATCTTCAGTGCAGAAGCCAACTTGATGTGTAATGAGTTACAGATGAATTATTGCATCTACGGTGTTGAATATGGAGAATTTTGAAAAAAGGATTGATTAACTACTGTTACTGCAGAATTGAATATTAAAACAACAATTCTACTGTACTGCTGCTGCAGTTTCATAGTAATGAGCTGTCTAAATTACTGGTGCAATTTTGCCACTTTCTAGTAGAAGGTTTCATGAATTCTGATGAAAAAAATTTCGATAGGAATCAGTAGCAGTTTCTCGAAATACCAATGATTTTTTTTCATCGTTGGAATTAAATATTCTATCCGTAAGACTACCGAAAAACTTTAACCGCCGTCAAAAATTTCAATTTGCAACGAGAAAATGCTCTTTTAAATTTTGCTCCGCATATCGGCTGTACAAACGGACGAAACTTCGCGGCTTCCGTGACGTACCGGGATATATCGACTCTCTCCCTCTTCTAGTGTACTTCTCTCTAGCAAGCCAATAAACAGCGTCGGCTGTATCGATCGGTGAATCGTAGAAAAACGATTGACGTAGAAGGCTATTCTCCCGCATCGACCTTGAGTCCCTATTTGACCATTCTTAATACCGAATTATTCAAAATTCGCGAATTGTTGGAGTGTGTGATAGCATACATTATGATTTCGTATCGATTTAGAATGAGAAAAACAAAAGTATGATAATTCGTGTTACATGCAAGAGACCTATTGAAAATTGCACGAGAAATTCTAAATTTTTAATATATTACAAATCTTTGGCATACAAATATCGATAAACCCAATGCAGTTTTCAAAATAGAACGGTGCAAATGCCATAGCGAAGTCAACGTGACCCATTATTCAGAGAATTGAGTCATGCTCAATTTTCCCGAAAAATATTCCAGGAGAAAACGTTTATTACTATTACTGTTTCACCAGTTACGCGCTATGAATTATTGCGGACTAAAAATATTAACGTTGCATTTCCTAGGAAATTTTCGCGCGTCTGAAATATCGACCTTTGTAAGAACGATATACATCAGATCATCTGGTTGTCGAAAACTGAAATATCTACTTTCGAAATATCTTAAGAAATAAGAATAAGTCAATATTTATTCCGGAATTGAATGTGACATTTTTTCACTTACAGATACAGTATTTTTGATAATACAAGACAAAACTATTGTTGAAAGGAATTTTTATTCTTATAATATGGTTGGTGATTTCATGGCATTTATTTTTTGAATATATAATTTCCGGCATATGTCCATCATTGGCTAGATAATTCGATCAGTCCAATTTTTCACCACTTTTTCTTATAAATCTTGTCGTATGGCGTGGTTGGTGGTTTCAATATTGGCTTCCAATGCTTCAATTGTTGCTTTTCTGAAGCATAAACCAATGACTTAATGTAGAGCCACTTGGAGAGTTATCCAAATGAGTTAAGTCCCACTAACAAAAGGGCCAGATAACAAGACCACTTTTGGAGATAAAGTAGTCAGCAATTTAATTTTGCAATAAATTGATAGTTAAGCGTGCTGTATGGCAAGTTGCTCCGTGCGACAGTTATTGTGTCCACGGCCGGCCGACAGACGGACAGAATCGATTTTGACAACGTTTTCGTCATCAGTGAGTCCAACAATTGTTTGAAACCATTTTCGGCTCAAAGTTCGGAAATTACAGACATTTGGACGAAACAATAGCACGCTGTTCCCCTAGAACATGCTCATGTTTCATCGGAGTCTTTCGAACTGATTCCCATTGCAATACGTTTTCGAAATACTGGAGACTTTCAGAGGGGAAATCGCCAGCCAAGGTCGGCAGAGGAGTCGCTTTACGGTGGCCGATCAACTTGCGAAAAAGTCGTTTATATCGAACGCTCTGATAATTTTTCAAGTACATCGCAACAATCAGAATAATATTGCTCTAATTAAAGCCCGGCACAATTCGACACAATTCATGTTTTGAAACAGCTAGATTGATGATCACTCCACCGTTTCGCCATTATGAATCATGTTTGGTAAATTATAGATTCTACTTTTTTCATTCATTCACTTCGAATTTCGAAAAAAAAATGGATTGGCCAGTATGGACTGAGCAAACGAACAATCTGAGATACTTGTTTGGGAAATTCCAGTAGCCCTTCGGCCCCTTTATTCACCTGATCTGAATCCTTGAGATATTTTCTTCGATGTCTTTTAGGGACTCTGGAAAAATGGTAACCGACTCGATACAATTCCAGTTTATGCATATTTCTAAACGACCCATTGAGATTGCTTACCTGCCTAAGTGAAGATATTAACCTAGATTTGGCAACACTTCGCTTTCAAATTTTTAAACCGTGACGATATGTATTCACTTTTTTAAATTATGCAATTTTAATGGGTCTGACGATACCCATCTTTTTGTTATTATAAAATGATTATGACGGCAAAACAAACGGTGAGTAGGTGGTAATAGAGCTACGCGTATGATGTTATGCGATGACGAAATGTGTAATTTCGACAAAAGGCGGTATATGTACCTAATGACGATTTTATGTTCAGTTTTGATGTTTTCGCTTCGGAATAATCTGGAGTTTTCATTATGCCACATCGCTTTCATTTTGCGAATTTTGAGTCTAAAGGCCGATTCACATCAGACGAGCGAATGCTAATTCTATCCCAATTCTCTCAAATTCTTCTAGTGTTTTCGTTAATACTGAAAGATCAACAAGAATGTTCTTGTTCTATCTCTTGCTCTTTGTTCGTTTGGTTTAAACCAACCTTTATATACTAACTAATTTCAATTTTTTCGTCCATAATAGAATTTCAACTTGGGACTTGAAAATTTCGATTTGGGAATAATCAATTTTATATTGGTACAACATTCGTTGCTCTATCAATTGAATCTTTTAATCTTTTTGAAATTAACTATTTCATGCTGGAAGAGAGTATTTGAACGATTACACACCAAAGTCAATCTCATGAAAACTTCAATTCACATACGAACGAATGTTGTACCAATATGAAATTTGTTATTCCCAATCATAATGTGTTGACTCTCGATTTGTTTTTGTCAGGTATAGATTGGTTCACATCGATGGATTCGATAAATTTAAGTTATCTTAGTCTATTTTCTCCGTTTCAACACTAGTCAAGTCACTACAGGATCAGAGAATCTAAAATGCTCGTTTGGAAATATTTCTTCCAACATGGAAAGAGCTCGGGAACTTTTTTGGGTAACAGGTTATTGTGGTATTGAAGGAATTGAGAAATTTGGGTGATATGTTTGACCTTGCTACTACCAGCCAACTTAGAGGGCACAGATTCAAGTTGACACGGGAAAGATTCAAATGTACCCTACGCCAATCTTTCATCACCAATAGGATATTCCATAATTGGAACAGTCTTCCGGATACGATTGTTGGCGCCTCTAGTGTCAACTCCTTCAAGAACAATTTGGACTCTTGGTGGCGAACCGGTGTGTGTTGATGGCCGGGTTTGTGTTTTGGTGATTTTTCACTAGTTTATTTTGTTTTGAATTCTTTATTAACATTAGTTTCACACTCTGTAGTTTTTCATTTGAAATTTGTATATGAGTTGAGAAAACTCTTGTCTGATGTATAATAATAATAATAATAATAAATTTATGAATTTGAAAAATGGAATAAGGCATAACCACTGTTGGACACTTCCACTGACTGAGAAGTCTACCACAGGGCAGCGACCCAGCAATGGCTTAATAACATAGCAGTCGCTTGGAGTAATACTCCAGAACTTACACAAGCCAAAATATTCGTGAAATTTTACCAGAAATTCTCTGCAGGAGCCACTTGCTGAATTTCGCGTTATATAAACTGCTCACAGAGCACTGTCTGTACCGCATGGACAAGTCTTCTGATGAAATATGCAGGCTCTTTGAATTGAAACAGTTGAACATAAAGTATGCAACTTTCGAGAGCCAGCCCAAGAATTTTACATACGGAGGAGTTGGTTCTAAACACTCATATTGTCAAGTCTACTTATGACGTCATCAGATTTGTTAGTACCATTGACTCCTCAAGGCCATATAATCAGCCTCATAAAAAGAATCATCATAGTTCGAGAGGCTGAACCAAGCCTTCTGCACCCAATACAATACTAATAACATTATTTCTCGGGAATTATAACTTACCATCCCGGATTTAAGGTGACACCTAGGGTTCTCTACATGATACGTACTCTTTAAGCTCACAGCTGTCTTTGGTAATCGTGCAATCGACTCTCCGGACAGTTTCTCCATACATGTTTGTTCATTCACGAAGATTTCGAAGAACCGCGAGCAGTAATTTTAAATATGTCAGTCAGTATGTGCGCCCATAAAAGATGATTCAGCCACGGTCGTACCCAGCCAACCATGATAAGACGGAACGCAAGACGGCACCGAACGCAAACATTGGCACACAGTAAACAATCGGAAAAGTTGCAAAAACCGAGAATAATACCAACAATGTACATCATACGTTCGTGGGGGCCGGATGCCAAATCTTCTCCTATTTCGTATCAACCTGGCGAGGTTGGCTTGGTCCGATGGTGAAAGTTAGATAAACCCGACATATACAGAGTATTGCGTATCTGGACGCAACATCGTTCTTTTGGACATGCTTGGTTTCCAACAATACGAAATCTTTTTTTTCGCCTTCTACTTCCAGTTCGATATCGCTTGACTATCAGTCTTTTGTGTTGTCTTCACGCTGAACGCTACGTGTTTGATTGGTGCATTACAGTCTTGAAGTGTCGTTTTCGCTTGGACTTGATTGTGGGTGTGTGAGGATACATGATTTGGACTGATGCCAAAATGACTTCTTTGGTGTTTAGAGGTTTGTTAACTCGCAATTCTTATTCATATACGTTGTTGAGATGCTCTTACTGATTTTATTGACGAGTACTACCGAAATTGAGAACTGCAGGGTTGAACTTTCGTCTTCAGTACAAATTGATTGATTATTATGAACGAAAGTCGAGTGGAAACGTTCGAGGGAGACACTGGCGTGAGATTAGGAGCTTTCGAGTACTAGTAGGATCACCTATTCAGATATTGATACAGCTGAACATTGCTTGCCTTCTTCGTAAAATTGATTTTGCGATCTTCCCAGACGAAAGCTTTTCAATCGCAAAATGAAAGATTCAAAACGAGGATTTTGTCGGATATTTCATCAGTATTGAGTCATTCACAACAGTTTTCGGAAAATATTTCGAATTATAGACATTTGGGCGCTGTTCCCCAAAACAAGCTTGAAAGAAGGGTACAGATGTAGACCATTGCTTGATATTTCTCTGAGGCTGAGAAATGGTTAACAATTTCAATTCAACCTTTTACTGTACATACTTCAACATCAATTTGTATACAAATATTTCGAAAAAAGTAGAGTTCAGGCAAAATTTCTAAATTCAGACCTAGAAATAATGGAATAAATTGAAACCTCACCAGATTTTTCCAATGTCCAGATATTTCGGCCCCTGTGCAAATTCAGGAAAAGGGCAAAATCAGTTGAAGTTTGATTTGTAGAGGGACATTCGAAACACCTTGTTGTGAAACCTTGTTTTGCGATGGCCTCTTCAAAAATGCCGTACACTCGACTCTTCATGTTGAAACTTGTTTCATTTATTATTCTGAAAAAGTGAAGAAAATAATGGAAGAATGCAACAACGAACTCAGTATTATTGTGGAAATAATGTTCATAATGGCATCTGGGAGTTTTTTTTCCACCCTTGGGACACGCAGTTTTCTACGGAATGCTGTTATTGGACCTATTTGTAAGAAATACTATTTTTCAATAGAGTCACAAAATTCTACAATTTCTTTTACTGAAAAAAGTACAATCGAATCACTGGACATACACGTACGCAAATCGGCCGGAACATAAATTTTCATGTGCGCATTAATGAACACGTTCTCCTGCCATTAACGACAGGAAGGTAGGTGTTTGTCCGACGTCCGGACTCACAACGGTAATAGTTGTAAGTCGACCGGGTCAATCTCACTTAGAGCGAGATTCTTCCGAAAGGACATCCTGCGTCCAGATGAGATATGTGTGAGATTTTTTTTCCGTTCGGAGAACGTGACCGCGCATGCGCCGCTGCGTTTTCCGATAGGAAATCGCGCGTTCTCTGTTTCCTCTTCGAAATTGCCCAATTATCGATCTCGATCTTATATGATAATGATGGTGATTGTCGGATTCTGATGATTCTACTTGGACCAGGGAAGTGATGCAACAACTACTTCGATCTGGGATTTGGACATGCTACGGTCATAATTCAGTTTTTTTTGTGTATACTCTTCTCATGGGTGTGTGTTTTCATTTTGATGAAGTCATTAACATAATCGTTGATATACTAGCCGAAGTGAAAACTTCTTTATGAGATTATTCATCATCTAAATTTGAATGCACCGTAAATACTGATTCTAAAAAAAAGAAGAATCAATGAAGAAACTCTAAGTCGGGTGCTTTTGTCATTTTTTTCGAATTCGTAAACAAAAAGTTTACTAATGCTTCTCTTGATCTCGCCTAGAGCAACTTCACGAAATCGAGTGTGTTACTGAAGTACCTTCTTCAATATGTTGAATCAATAGTATTTCATGAAACTACCCTTATTTCTTCATTGCTAAGTTTGTTGTCTTATCAGTGATGATCAGTGATGGTGGGGTTGACTGATCCCTGCATTAGGGATCGCGCTAAAAGAAATAATTTGGCGATTTGAAGTTGAAATTGCAGATGATATCTCATGTGAGGACTCATTTCACCTTCTTGGTATGCACAGATCAAAGATGTGTTGATATATAGTGTGGTCCAACGAAAATTTTACACCTCGATTTTCCGGCTTTGAAATGAAAATGTGGAAAATCTCTGAACCTGTCTATTTCTGATTCGAGGGAGAACAACTTTTCCGCTCTTTGCATCCCCGTTACTGCAACCCCCTAACGGGGGAGAGCACAACCCCTTGATTTCAAATAGGGTTGATTGGTATTGCGATACATCATTCCGAAGATCTATCTGATCCTGAAATTTCGCTTCAAAATTTCCATCGTTAACGAAATGACAGGTAAAAACGTAGAAAAAAACTACTTTTACTTAACAACATAACTACTAGATATGTTTGAAATGTGTCTGACACGAATAATATTCTCAAGATAAATTCATCATTGCCTGATTCACTATTTTTGCTCTCATTTCATTATCGATGGATATTTTGAAGCGAAATTTTAGAGTCAGATGGTAGTCGATACTGTCTTCAAAAGTTATCGCAACACGCCTCATCCCTCTTCGAAATCAAGGGGTTGTTCTCTCCCCCGCTAGAAGGTTGAAGTTACGGAGATGAAAAAAGCGGAGAAATTGTTCCTCCTTGAATCAGAAATGGACGGATCCGAGCGATTTTCCACATTTTCATTTCCAAGCCGGAATATCTAGGTGTTACGTTTTCGTTGGACCACCCTGTATGTCCCACCAAAAACCTTCTGAAATATTCGAAAAAATATGATTCGAATCGACTCCCAGTTGAAATCAAGTAACCGATATCTCCTATCAGACATGGAATGTAAATGGTAACACAAAATATGCCCCATTTCAGATACGATCTGCCCCCATTGGCGTCATATCATAAATCACGATCCAATCGCGGCAAATCGACATGGACACGGGCTTCGTTGTAAAAAACACCATCACGTGCCCAACTTGCAGCTACCGTCGGCGCCGGGCTTAAGATAACCCCACGATCGACACGACTGACAAATTGACAGAGCTCAATCGAACGCTGCCTCTCTGAAAACCACCCATTTCCGGCCAAAAGCTCATCTTGGCTCGGGCCCTCGATGAAGTGCACATACAAACACACCTATGATAATAAATTTGACATTACTACGTTCACGTGCTCGCATACGGTAATTTGATCGAGACGGGAGCAAGTACCAGGTTTTAGGATCGCCCTGCCCACCTTATGGCGCTTTTGAAAAGAAGCTGCACCCCTTGAATGCAGAGGAAGTGGCCCAAGTGGTGTTGGATAACAGGGGTATCTGCCAGAACACGTGCGCGATTACGGGTACACTACTTCAACTGTTTAACGTCGTCAGATGTCTTGAAACTTGTTCTTGGAGACGCGCCATTCGTGCTCGGTATATAAAATGGCTGTTCCCTTCTTTTTTGGTGAAAGGGTTGTGTGGTGGTACTCGAAATAGTCCTCGAAGGGTTGGAATGTCTTCTGGAGGAGAGCTTTTTGATTGATTCAGTTCTGAAAGGGCACAATGAATGTGTGGAACCTTTGGTACCTTTTGATGTTTGGTATTTGCATACACGTACTGTGTTTTAAATGGTGGGGAATATTTATAATAATCTTTTAGATCGGACATTTTATCTTGAGAGTTTGAGTACTATGAAATATTGGAAAATTTTAGCATTGCAACACTAATGTCAATATGGCATCTTGTTGAATGAATGCTGTATATGGCTCTCGTGCAAAATCAGAAAAAATGCGAAAAGAGGTAATTAACTTCGTTTCGTAGTAAGAAATTTTTTAGGGCTGTATCAAATCAGTTGTCATAAACCCTGTGAGAATGATGATAGCAAACCCTAAAATCTTAAATGGGAAGGAGGTGGAGTGACATATGTTTTGAAGGTAATCCGATTGCCTTTCGGAAAATGCCATACACTTGATTATTTTTGCTTTAACTTCTTTGATTTATTATTTTGAAGAAATGAATTAAATATCTGAAGAATGCAACAACAAACGCATAATATTGTGGAAAAGATGTTTATCATCTGATCATCTGATAATTCTGTTTTTTTTATCGAGCGTGATTCAATGGTATTTTAGGAAATACTGTTATTGGTCCTCTTAGTTAAATATTTTTCATCGGGTTCATGTTTCATTGCAACTCTTCCTATTGTAACTATTTTACTTACTCTTTTTTTATTTTTCGATAGTACTAGCAAGAGACTTCCAGCTTATGGCATTTTAGAAAATCGAATTACCTTAAGGTGTCACGGAATCCCTTTTTCCATTCAAGATTTTAGGGTTGCTGTTATCCCTCAAATTTATTGGAACCAAACCTATAAAATGTCGCCGTACGATTCAAAGTTGACCTCTTTTTGAATTGACACCCGTATAGAATCATTCAAATAGGTAATTGCTAGCGTAATTTTAAGGAAGAAAAGTCTCTCAAACACCTGTAATTTTATCGCATCTGATTCCGATTTCGAGAAATAAATTCAATTTCTTCGAAAAGCTCCGAATAGACGACTTCGGCCCAAGTTGCCAACCCACAATTTACTTAGCAAGTTTACTTTCACTGGAAAACGGAAATTTCTGGACAAATTCGACATGATAAGGTTCGCATTATTTATAAATACCCGTAAAACATACCTCGGCTCTTCAAACCGGATAATTCCTTCCAAATATAGGTTTTTGTTAAGATCGTCCCCGATTGGCTGAAATTTAAGTTGGGATTCCTGATTTCATGCAAACAGTGTCAATTTTCATAGGATACGTTCCGAAAATCAACTCTGTTGTTTCGGTTGCCGATTTTCCGCTCCGTAAATATGAAATATTCGGATGGTTCCTGGAACAAGCGCGTGAAAAAGGTTATTTACGGAATCTGGTTGATGAAAATGCGGTCGATTTACTGTCACCAGAACGATTTTCTATGGTAAATATCCATAGCATAGAACAATCATGTTTACTTTAGGTTTGTTTTGGTTTCGATTTCAGATCTGTTCGGGACGGTTCTAGCATAGACCAATAGTCTGTGGTTCTGAACTCGGAACCAAAACAAACCTAAAGTAAACATGATTGTTCTATGCTATGGATATTTACCATAGAAAATCGTTCTGATGACAGTAAATCGACCGCATTTTCATCAACCAGATTCCGTAAATAACCTTTTTCACGCGCTTGTTCCAGGAACCATCCGAATATTTCATATTTACGGAGCGGAAAATCGGCAACCGAAACAACAGAGTTGATTTTCGGAACGTATCCTATGAAAATTGACACTGTTTGCATGAAATCAGGAATCCCAACTTAAATTTCAGCCAATCGGGGACGATCTTAACAAAAACCTATAATTAGAAGGAATTATCTGGTTTGACGAGCCGAGGTATGTTTTACGGGTATTTATAAATAATGCGAACCTTATCATGTCGAATTTGTCCAGAAATTTCCGTTTTCCAGTGAAAGTAAACTTGCTAAGTAAATTGTGGGTTGGCAACTTGGGCCGAAGTCGTCTATTGTCATGAAATCCAGTTCATTATTAGTTATTCGGGAGATTTTTTGATCTGCAGAGATGATTCATAAAGATTCTATGAACTCGTAAAATTAACCTGTGGGGCGTAGACACTATGAGAAAAAAAAGTCGAAGAAAATTCAAACTTTAACACCCTGTATCTGGAAAACGAAATGTTGGCGGTCTCGTGTTTATGGTACCTCGAATTTATGGAAGGATTCTGCCCTTTTTGTTTTTACCTGCAATTCGGGAACACTCTGTATATAGCCCCTTCTAACTCCTCGAAAAATCGAGAAATAGATCTTTGTGAAACATTTGTCACTTTTCCCATTTGTAACCACCATGAAGTTATTTTCGAAGCTTTATCTCGCCTCATCATCATCCACCGGTTTCACAAGAAACATGGTGACAATCTGCGTTCTGTTTACTTTGGGAGCAGAATAAACAAAGAACTTTGAGATTTTCCCATTTCAGATAGATAAAAACGACGTGAAATCCGCGATAATCTGTTATCAGAGCTTTGACACTCTCGTGTAAACAAGCCGGTTAACTTTGGCCGCAAGATAAACTTTTCAAGGCATCTTTCATGTCCCTGTCACTGGCCAGAACGGTCGGACAATGATAATTTAATAACAGCCTCACTGTTCAAACACTCAATGAGTTCTAATTGAAACTAATGCTGGGTTATTACTGTCAATATTAACGCATATTTTCAAGTATCCCTTAGACGCGAGCGCGTTAGAAGCTACCCCTATTCTTAAAGCGGACCTAATTATGAAAGGATGCCTTCAAGAAACAACATCCGTGATGGGAAAATATGAAAAATTATAGAGTGAGCAATTTTTATGGGAATATTTAATTGCCGAGATAAGCCAAGGATCACAGAGTTATAACCATGTAACTTAATGATTATACTTCATTTTCATCCCCTAGAATTTGGAGGTTCAGACATAGTTTTATATCAGTTGATATAAAGTCACTGACTCACTTCTGGTAAATTCAATTGTGAAATAACTATGAAAGAACAATCAATCAGCTCTCGCTGAAATTTTGTGTAAGCCCTTTAATAGTCATTTTTCAGGTACCAGATATCAATTCGATTTGATATATATTTATGTACTTGAACTTTGGGTGGAATATAATTTTGAATGAGCGTAGTCTACTCATTCACGAATTTGGAATTGCAATTAAGCTCCGAACCTGCTCTACAAATATAATTTCTATGAATGGTTTATTTCGGAAGATATTGTGTTTTTGATGGGTCAGCCAGAAGTGGAGCCAAATAACGGCACACCGTGAACACAATACTTTCGGGATAAAAACATCATATTTGTTAAGCAGGTTTGGAGCTCAATAACAAAGGTCAAACCCGTGAATGGGTAAAGTTTGCCCAATGATTCCGGTTCCCGCAACAGTGGCGGTGTTTCTTGTCTCTATTCACGCAAAAGAAAAAAATCATTTTTGTTACCTTTGTACTCGAGCACAACAAAATCAAAATATTTTCTGTCGAATAGGGTGTTTTTTATGAGCGAGCCAACTTCGTTTTTTTAACGGTTTCTACAAAAAATAAAACATGCATCTCTCTACTTTAAAAATAATAATTGATTTCGAGATATCTGACTCACATGTTTTTTCCAATATTCTTCACTAAGAGTATTTGAAATTATTAAGTTTTTTTTTCATTTTTGGTCGACCATTGAACATCGGTTACTCTCTCGAAAGATGTATCTTCAATCGTGATATAACAGCCTGCAACATATTGTAAATGTAGGTTTGAAATGAAACGCCCTGTATTAATCCTAATCGATCCATAAGGAGCGCTTACTAAGCCTCTACAAATTGCTTCTAGGATTCCTTACTGTTGAGTTCGCTAGTTTTGAACGTTTGAGGGAGTATCCAATATTCATAAAGTATTTAACACAAATTAAATCCCGTTGGGTCAGCTTAATTATTCAGCAGAATCTAGCTGATAGATAAAGCATAAAATTTCGAAGAAAACTTCAACACCATAGGATTAGTTTTTGCCGAGATATCGGAAAAAAATTTTCACATTTCTCAAAAAAACGTAACATTGAAATTTTTCTAATCAAATTCGAACCTTTCGAACTTACTTTCGAAATTGTTCGACTCTCCGGGGTAATTTAAGAAAATTCCTAAACATTCTTCTAATTCACGAAATTCACAACTAGCGCTATTCACCTGAATTTTTGCTATGAAATGAATTCTGTATTTGTTTCATCAGTTGAGTAAACATGCTTTCAGGTCGTACATGGCTCACGATAATCCTTTTCGTAGACAGGAGTCAATAAAAACAAACCCCGAGAGTACTTTGCTAATGATACCAGCTCTTTATCGAGATCTAACATGGGTCGAATTATTGGAAAAAGCGTGTCGTCCCTCCTAAGAGTAGATTCTTTGTCTGTCGAGTGGCCTTAACGACCTATACCTTCCCGAAATATTTCACTAATAGTGAACCCAGACTGGAAAGAGCAATCTGATAAAGCATTTTCGAACAGTGAGTCAGTGTGTTCGTGACACAAAGCGTTCAAGACATTTAGTTGCTAGAGCATGATAGATATCCCACAGGACAAAATCTTCATCGTAGGCTCGACAGTCTTTCTATTATCTCTGAAGTGTTCTCGAACTCAATTTGGATTTTATTCGGGAAAGAAACCAACAACTACTTTTTATTATCTGTCTTATAAGTTTCTAAACCCTTTTCAGTCCCCTATTTGTACAAGAGTGCTTCAAATGTTCGTCTATAGATACGTCTATCAGAAACTGGCCCAGATAAATACTACCCTTCGTAGATAATTGAAAAAGGTTCAGCGATACCCCACTTTTGACATAAACAATCATACAAGTTATACGGTCGAGTTCATTCATTTTGTCTGAATTTCTGACTTTTAAGACGAAAATTATCTGAACGATCAAAGAGTTGTGGTGGAATTTAGTTCTGTCTGTTCCACCGGTTATTTTCATTACCAAGAAAAGACTTATAAACATGAAGAAAACTGTTGGTTTGAGGTACTTGGCCTGTTGACTCGTGATCGGGCGAAATCCGCAAAAATATTACACAGCCATCTGATTATTTCGTTTTTCAATATCACGAAAAAAACCAATCCGAGGTACTTGAAGACTATAAATATTCCTTAAATTTCTCATGTACCTGATCTTCTCCTTCCACAATATAGTTACCACTGTAAATCAATATAAATCAATTCAAATGCTTCCCGAACACAACTTAAAAGAGTTACTACTCTTTCATATTGTCCGACCAACTATGCATAACTTCTATATGAAAACGATTTTACGATTTTCTGATCATACTATCTCTAGGAAATTTTGCACGAACGTCCGAGCCGATATTTTACTACCTTGTTCCGGGTTTTACCGAATCCGATATGAATTTTCGGATATATTTTGGATAATAAATTTCGAGTTGGTGTACATCTAGACTACAGATTCGTTCAATGCATTGCATGTTCCACTTTCGAAAAACAACTAAAGTTTAACTGTTTCTGTAGGTACACACTAATTAGAAATTTCATTTCCACAGTTTTTCCGAAATAAACATATCTGATCGAGTCATCGCCTGAATGCCTACGCGAGAATTTGAAACCCCTCTTAAAAGTTCTGGAATTCGTGCCAATCTTTGCTTTTCACGTGAAATCCAAATTGAGGATCATTATCTCGAAGTCAATCCTGCAAATTTTGAGTTTCATATCACGAACTTGCATATTCTCAACAGAGATTGATGAGCATCAAACCAATGTACCGTTACCACCCTTCATGATACGGATTCAACAAGCTGCCTTATATCAAATTTTATCATTCCGATCGTCGGACGTCGCATCCTGTCGAAATGACGGCAACAGCGCTCCTATCAGCATTCAGGGGTCATAGCACACTTTTCGTAGGTAATGCGGTACCCAAATCACGTAAGGCCGTGGTGCTAAAGCTCCCGTACGGCACGGTCCCTTCCGCCCACGCCGGAAGTGGTACAATGGTCTCTTGATCTACTCCATTCAACTTTAGGAAATCGCACGTTGCACTTTTGATAACGTCCCAATAAAGGGCATTGTTATTTGAGGTCCTTGAGGATTCCATTCGCGATTAGAATTGTTTTGGGTATGTTTTGCTCTTTTGCGCGGTATCGAATTCTGGGTTCCAATGTATTTAAGGGTGAATTAATCAGGAACCTTGCAGAAGATTTAGAGTGAATTCGGTATCCTTCTTTCTTCTTATTTCGTTTGGTGTCGACATAACTCGAATATTCATGCAAAATTGTATGTGGAGAATATCATAATGCGTGGATTTAAGGCATAGGACACTGCTACTGATGTTGTTTGAAATTCATACGGGGCTTACAGGAATAAAGAAACCTATCATAAACACAAAGTCTTACTTTCAAAAAACGTATCTCAAAGCCTGCTTTTTGTATATATTTGTATAGCAAGTTAAGAGTTTGAAGGATAGATCCATATCATTGGCAAGATTCGAAAATAATAGGCATTAAGGCAAAGTGAACTTCTCGTTACACCACACCACAGTCACTATTTCGGTATCAGATAAAGAAATAAACTCGAAAGCTCGATCTTGAAAATATCAAGCTAGCAATTAACGAATAAAACAGTTTCAAAATCAATCCTAGAACACATGCAGCTAGCGATAATATGCGGTAAAATCTCAAATCTCCGACTGTCCTTATCAGTTTCTCTCGGCCATGCGAATAACCACATCACCCCTCTGCCCCTCAACTGTTGATTAAACTTCTAATTAAGTCGACTTCACATGATCTGAATTTTTATCACACATCCGGTGCCGAGCTGGGTAAAACTGAGTACAGATTAGGAAAAAATGCTGTAACTCGTGCGTAGTTGTTTCAAGATAGGGGCCTGAATCTTGGTTGGATAAGGACGTTGAGATACGCCCATACGATAATTAATCCAGTTGCTGATGTTATGATATTTTCATTGGAGATTTTGGTCTTTTCTAGTTTCCATAAAATGAAATTCATTATAAATGTGTTTGTTCATGGTACAAGAATTTCAACCTGAATCGAAGAATCACTGATATAGATTGTATATACGCTCATCTAAGTCCAAATATTCGCACTGGGCATTCTAATATATGAAATATGTATTTTGGGCGTCCGGACGAGCAATAGTCGGTGTAGTAAATACTCATCGTATATACGCACCTAGTTTTTGCTTTATTGTAACACTGAAATGTATGACATTTTGTGTTATGTTATACCCCACATAAATATAAGATCAATCACGAACCGCAATCATGCCTACAAATTCGATTTTTTTAGAACATTAAGTCCTCCATCAATCGATTTTCGCCTTCAAGCCCATATAACACCCTCTCTGCTCCTTAAAACTCAACATTTATTAAAACCCTTGACGGTTGTAGACTTTAATCAATTGACCATTGTTGTTTAACCCGGTCGAGTGATTATTTTTTTCGGTGAGCCGACATGAAATCATTGAATCATTCTCTGCCCAACATTATACATAGTGACAGTGAAATTGCCGGTTGGGAATGATTTATACATCGCGGTAATATTATTCAAACGGGGCAATGGAGTCGGTGGAATAATAAAATAGTGGAACTAGGTTCTCGTAAAATATATTTTATCGATAAACATCCGATTCGTAACCCGAAGTTAGTACTGTTCGTCATTGTAATCGGTTTCTGTTCTGCTCATACACATAAACAGGCTGTTTTAAATGGCCATTGAATATGCGGTTTAAATGTTCGATTTGATAATTTATGTATTGCGATATTATGCCACAGATGTAGCACTGATTTTGGTTTGTTATTTGCAACCGTTGAAATTGAGTGGAAAGAGACAAAATGATCAGATCTTAGTGGGTAGCATTGAATAAATACACAGAGAGTTCGATTTGCCTATCCACATTCGAAATGAGGTGGAAGATGAGGTCACATTGAACATATTTGACCTTACAGGATGTTCCTGTATATGAAGCACAAACGAGAGGGTAAGGTTACTCGGCTGATGTTAAGAATGGAAGTCCGATATGAGTGGTTCCGTGAAAGCTTAGTTATCCAGATACAGAGTGTTAAAGTTTGAATTGTTAATAATTCTTTTCTCGAAGGTTCTGCATTTCTCAAGATATTCAGTTGCAGTTTGGAATAGAGCAGAGATAATTAAGTACACAGAGAGTTCGATTTGCCGAAACATGATCGAAAGTAAATGGAAGATGAGGTCATTCTCAGCATATTTGACCTATCAACTTGTAGGGTTCCCGAATCTGTAGAACAAACGAAAGAAAAATGTTACTTGTTTACTCATTTTTCGAGATACCGAGTGTTAAGGTTTCAATTTGAGTTTTTTCCTCGAAGTATCATTATCTTACAAGTTATTCGGCTGGAGTTAAATCAATAAATTTAATTTCAAGGTATTAATTGTAAATTTTTAGTGAAAATCTTCACGACGAAATTTTTTTTGGAACGATGTCCCCATTTTCCCCTTAATTTTTTTAACGGAGCTACGATGATAGTTGTCAAGAATACTAGTGATTCTTTGTATCTTTTTTTAAAACTTTGATTAGTTGCAATTTGTCGTATCTGCTACCTTTTCAGGAAAAAGAGTGGTGCAATTCTCTTTAGATCTAGAACGTCAGAGAAATCATCAAGTACCAAGTACCTATCGATTAATTGTGAAAACTAATGATTGAAAAAACAGAGCTCTGCAGTGAATAGGGATAATGGGGGTTTTTCCTGAATTTGGGTTATTACTGCAAATGCAAATTTGAACATAATTATTATGGGTTTGATTCATCATTTTCCCAAATTACCTTCAGAAAGTATTCAAAATTGGGGTTTGGGTTTTGTCAGGCATGCACGAAGTGACAACGTTGTTTAGTTGAATTGCTTTTTCTGCTATAGAATTACGAAATATTTATTCCTATTCTGTGGTACCCACGTGTTCTTTGTCAATATAACCAAAAAATTTCAGTTTGCGATTTGTCAGTAATATGACAGTATGACAGTATGTGCTCTTCTTTTTCTATTCCTCGGTCGTTGTCTTCTACTCAAACCAGATCGAAGTATAGCTATCTCTGTTTTCCTAAGCAAAGTAACACATTTGACGTCCTTTTCTTTCCGAGAAAGCTGAATTCGACGTTGCCATATCGTGCACTCAAGATAAATCACTTGAAATGTAAATCCCCATTTTTATTTTTCAGTTTTAGGTGATCAAACATTTTTTTAAAAATATAATATTGAAATTATATGTTTGAAATGTGATGTTCTGAAGGTTTTTCATGAAAATAACTGCATTTTCGTTTAAAGGAAAAACCCCCATTGAACAGGTTTTGTGCGAAAACTGTATCAGTTCTCTAGAATTTATTTTTCAATGCAGGAGTCGTGACTATTTTTGATTTTTTCATTATTGTATACCTGAATACTCTGATTTTCACATGTTTTTTCAGCTTCTAATATGAATCTCATGAAAAAATGTCGAAAGATATATCCATAGCAACGAGTCCCTTGAAGATTAGATCCTGACTATGGCTTCTACAATTCGCCACACTACAGCAATAACATTCTAGTTTCTTGCACGTAATGTAGCGATCCCATTTAGCGTGAGACGCTGATGCCCAAGCACTTTTGCGATTTTACGATTTTCTTTGTTTTCGTTGCAGCAAGCGGCCAATAAATCCGTTCAGTCATAAAATTCCGACTAATTGAAATATTAAAATGCAGTTAACTTCGAGTGAATGACTGCTGAAATTATTTTTAGCTCGTACAAAGCGTGTGAGTACACCAGTATATGTCACCTAAAGTTAAATTCGAATTACTTAGTTTAATTATGATTGTTGGAGAATAATTTAATTTTCGTATTGTGACATTAAGACTCGACAGAATATATAATCGGGCAAGAAATTTGAAAAGGTTTTGAAAAACAATTTCATTTTATGTTAGCTCCACAACACTACTTTACAACCCTTGTGAATATTTGAACTCTGAACAGTCTCTGTTTTTTCCCGAAGCATAATAAATTAGCTGAAAAACAACTAAGTAAGCATTTCTCGACATTTAAAACATCTGAACTTGTTCTATTTCTACTGTATTTTTCACAAGAATGCAGGAACATTTCTAGTTGAGAGCGTCCTTAAATTATAGCCTATGAGGAAGCGATCCATCACCGACCAGCTCACAGCAATATGAAGATGGGGTCAGAAAATAACATTTTATGCATGATCTGGAGATAATCTTGATATTTCATGAACACAAGATGCTGTTAAAAAAAATGATGAAAAGAGATTGCAAATGTGGAGAAAGACTATGGGAAAGTGTATTTTCATTTGAATTTTTGAGTGCTAGTGGTAGGGAACAAGAGCGATATCTTTTTTCCCAAATATCCATAGATTTTTCATTCTGAGTCGAAAATACAACCTTGAACTTCAACGATTAGTTTAACGTTAAAGAAGACCGTGGGAAGGTGCCTGACCTTGAGATATTAATGAGGTTTAAATCAACTTGAATGGACGAAGCCGCAATTTACCAGCATATGGTAGTGTTTGCTCTTGAGAACTGAATCGGAATAATGAAACGAAGAAAATGAAATGTTTCAAAGTCTATGTCTGACCC
The DNA here is from genome assembly GCA_958510865.1 of Myrrha octodecimguttata. Classification (NCBI taxonomy): domain Eukaryota; kingdom Metazoa; phylum Arthropoda; class Insecta; order Coleoptera; family Coccinellidae; genus Myrrha; species Myrrha octodecimguttata. Next base: position 25,985,326 of record OY294059.1, read on the forward strand.
CCTTCATCAGACAATGAAGAGAAAATTTGCAGAGTTTATTGTTTTTTGAAAAAGTCAAATATAGACTCTACAGTTCACTCAGTTCATCGTTTGCATTTCGATATCATTCATTCATTTATTCTATAAACTACCCTTGACATTTATCAAGGGCAGTTGGATTGCGGGACTCAAACTATTTAGTTTAAGTCCCGCAAGGGTGCTCCCTATAAATAATAGTTTTGATTTGATTCCCAAAAGGATTTTTTCAGAGATTGTGAGTGATAAATCCGGGAAAAAATATGCAAAATCTTTCCAAAATATCCCTTAATCGATACTTATAACTACTGTTTAATATACAAGGAGAGAAATCCCACAAAGAGTTTCAAGCATAAAATTAGACTTGTTGAACTAATTTCAGTATTTCTTCCAAAAAATGTTCGTCACAACCCCATATTTAACACCCCAATGAAAACCCTTCAACATCAAAGACATTCAGTACAAAACAAACCATAATAACTCACGTTGAAAAACACCCCGATGCCTTCTTCGTGACATTTAAAACATCCGAACCCATTCAGTCTAATCTGTATTTTTCACCAGAAAGTAGAGAAATCTGCTGCTAAAAGCTTATTTACAACATCACCTATGAGGAAGTGATCCATCACCTCACCTAGCATGCCCGTGAAACGACCAAACGAAATAGTAAAATAAGATAGATATATACACGTATCGAAAAAACTTCTTCCTTCTGAATGAAGCTCGTAGCCGGGGTGGGAGCAATCCTCAGAGAGGGAGTCGTGGACGTGGTGCTGTTGCGAGCCGACCAGTCTATGAACGCGGTCGTCGCCTGAAAGTCGTGCGTCGTAGGTTGTAGAGATCGTCGTCGCGTTATAGTCGACATTGTGATCAGAATCGCTGCTAGTGACGTATCAATACGACGACGGAGCTGTCCAAGGGCACTATGGTGCTACAGGTGTTGGATCTAGTCAATTCGACCAGCGAGCCCTTCTACGGGGACTGTCCGGTTCAGACGTACACTAACCTGGAGGTTAACGCTTCCGGACACACCACCTGCACGGTGGTACCACAAGGTACCCCAAAATAATTATTTTTTTTTGGTTGTCTGTGTTTTTCTTCTGGATGTGTCGATAGAGTTCGGATACATCTTTAATGATGTTTATTTATTTCAACGATATAGTGGTCGTGTTTTTTTATATTATAGATGTTCGTTTTGAAGTTTAATCCGAGAAAATTGAGTTTATGAAGTACTTATTTCAATATCGAGTTTGTATAGATGCTTTTCGCATCTATACTCATCTAGAACTCATATTATATTATCGTATATATTCCTGAAAAGCCACCTTGATCGATCTCATTCCTAAATTTCGAAGTACCTACTGGAATTGTTACTTAAATTATTGTAGGAACCCTAAAATCAGAGCTTGGTAAAACGAAAGTTACAAGTTAGAGTGACAGTTTTCAACTTGGATGAAATGTATATACAGCGTGTCTATTTAAACAAGTACCACCCTTATAATCATGCCTCCATGCACAATCGGGAAAAATGCAAAAAAAAAAGTTCACCTAGGTCTAGTAAGACATTTTGTACGGTTGGTACCAATCAATTTGTGTGAGCATTACGACAGCCACTTCTGAAATCTTGAATGGGTAGAGTAACACCTTTTTTCTAAGGTAATTTGATTGCCTTTTTAAAAATGCCAAAGATTTGGCCGTTTTTGTTAGTACTTCCAAATAATGAAGAATAGTTACTATAGAAAGGGTTGCAATCAAACAGGAAATTGATGAAACCATATTATACTGATAGGTCCAATACCTCTATTTCCTAATAACCAGCCAATTCTACGTGTGTAAGAAAGTTAGAACTTTCAGATGCTATGATAAACATTTTTCAGAACATATAACTGAATTTAGATTGCACGCTCAAGTTATTTTGTTCACTTCTTCAGAATAATGAATTGGAGAATTATCTTCAAAATAAGTCACTCCACCCACCTTTCCATTAAAAATGCCAGCATTCATTCTGATTCTGCATGAAGGGCGGCAGATTAATCCAAGGTGAAGCCTTTCAAATTCACACACTGTTTAATTTCAAACTTTAGAATCAACTGATGTTAAAAGCTCTGAAGATGTTCGAATTCAAATCAATTATAGCCTAGTATATAAATAATATTTCGAGGGTTCATGCAAAATTTCATGAGGATCATAAGATTGAAAAATCGCAAAATCGTTAAATAAACTCAAACTTCCAAATGCATTGAAAATGACAGTGAGTTTCGAGAAACTCTCATTATAGTGATCATTATATGATCAGAAAGACAATTCATGTTCAATGCCGGTTTCAGAAAGAATGATCAAAATTGAATATCTGTCTAATTTGAATGAATGGATTTACTATTACATCAAACGTACAGATATTGAAATTTCATTGGAATGATTATGAATTTTCGAGAGAATAATAGGTGGAATTAATGATGGTTGATATTTCTCGAATTTTTTAAGTCCTACAGTAGGAAACTTCACTTCTTGAATTACGCATAATCGTATTAAGTGGATTATTATTGGAGTAACTGAAAGTTTGGCTCAAAAAAATAACCCTGACTTTTCGTTTTAATTTGTGAAAATTTTCACTTGAAAAATAGAACAGATTTTTGAACAGAATTTGATTTCACAGATAATCTTTTCCAATTTTTCGATCCATTTATACGTCCGATGACATGACAGGATCCCGCCCCTTAATGCCGTTTAAAATGCTGTTAGCGGTGCTCATAATCTTGTTGGCTCACTACATAAATCTCACCTTTTTTTATTTCATTTATTACCTGATGTAGTGGCATTGTTTTCGACTACAAAATGCCGGAGCGTTCCGTTTCCGTTCTGCACCGGATGTGCAGTGTGTATGTCTGCGGTCCAGAATAGAAGCAACATGAACCTCTCATGTTCGGGCATTATGTACTTATATTGTCCTCTGACACAATCATTGATCATAGAGATTCCAATCGGTCTTGTTTTTTTTCATAGTGCTTAAGCATCTTAAATATATCAGATTCATTTCGGATCCAACCAAATATATGTGCATTGAGGAGCTCTTTTGCAAAAAATCGTTTTTTGTATTGAAATAAAAGTATCAATTCACTTCCTTTTTATGAATTAGTTCACGTAATGGACACTTTGATCTACTTACTATAGTTATGTAAAAAAAAGGTGCCATATTTATAGAAATGATATAGATATTCATCATTTTTCAGGTTCATTCTGGGTTTTAGCTCGCAATATCTAAATATTCTTAAAAATTGTCCTTGCTGGTTGATGTGTTTCAACTATTTTTGTCAAGGGCAATTTCTTGAAAAAGCATTGCCTGATGAACAATATTGGAACAATGCTAACCTAAAGAATCGTAACGTTTCGATTATGTATATCTGGCCCTTTCATCAAACAATAAATAGAAAATGTCTAGAAATACTTTCCGGCAATACTATTTTTCAATTCTTCTATTTTACGTGAATTTGGCCGAATATGGTGCATTTCTATAAAACAATGGAAGAAAATCACAGAATAGATTGAAGAAATGCAAAGAAACTAATGGCAGAACCAAATGATCTTCAAAGAAAGAAAAATTGAAGAGTCTTCATTTTGCTGAATGAAGAAAATAATTCCACATATTGTTCTATATGTTGACCGTATTTGGCTGAATTTACTGCGAAAAACCTAGAAAAGTACTAGATTTCAATTTGATCTAATCTTTATTTTTGAAAATATTGAGAAAATGAAATTTTGCATGGGTATATCTACGGAATCATTGGGCGGATTCATGAATTCGACCTTCGTTATTAAACTCCCAACCTACTCTACAAATATCGAGTTTCTAAGTCGTTTCTTTCTGAAGTTATTGTATTTACGGTCGGTCGTTAGGCTGACCGTGAACACAATGAACACATACACAATAACTTCCGAAAGAAACAACTTAGGAACTCGATATTTGCATAGTAGGTTTGGACCTCGATTTCGAAGGCAGAATTCGTGAATGGGAAAATTTTATTTTCTGAATATTTTCAAAAATGTAGATGAGATCGAATTGAAATCCAGTACTTTATCGAAAAATTATTGTTTGAAGGTTCATACAAAATTTAATGAGGATAATATAATGAAGAGATCCCAGAATATTAAATTTTTAATTTTTTTTCAATTGTTCTAATGACACGATCATCACGAAATTTCGGACAACTCCGAAACCCTTGTGTCGATTTGGTCTATTAATCAACTTGACCGGGGCATTCCGGTGCGCGAACTACCCTAAATGTTTCAAGTCGCTAGCTTGCTCCGTTCGACAGTTATCGTGTCCACGGCCGCATGGACGGACAGAATCTATTTTTACCATTTTCGGCTCGACATTCGAAAACTGTAGATATTTGGACAAAAAGATAGCATGCTGTTTTCCTAGAACATGAGCACAAAAAGGATATTTTTAAGTGTCATTAATAAGTTGAAATTTCTCTTGCAAAATTGAAATATTAGTTTTTGGAATAAATCTAGGAATCCTACCAGAATTAAAAACTGCATTCTAAACATCCACGATTTAATGTTTGCTCATCATACGCAACAAATGAAAACTGCATTATAACGAAATGATAAAATTCATTTGTATGAAGGTAAATGAAGTATGTAACGTGTATAATTTATAACGAAATTGATGCAAGAGAACAAGCCAACCATGAGATTGTAATACATACACGGCTTATAATAATAAATCGAAAATAATAATGAAGAACGTAATCGGCAGGCATTGTGGATCTGATAATTTGCTGCAGATGTCGCAAACTATTCCATAATAAGTTTTCGTGATCATTGGCGAATTAGGTCTCCGCATGACATGAGCATGGAAATTACGGAATAACCTATATATTACCCACCTATTATCAATTTATTTCCGTTGGTGATTTGCTGATTGCCTCTGTCGTTTTCCCGTGAAAAATTAATTTGATTCAAATTTAGCCTTCCTAGGAATTTGAGCTACAAACATGCTTCAAAAATATAGAGTCTCTAGAATTTCTATTTTAAATCCAAACGAATGTATCATTGTTGAATTTGAACTGAAATTATTTCAAGCATTTTTTGTGGGGGTTCTATTCGCAATAATCTATTTACCTGAACAAAATTTATATGGCTCATTCCCTTTTTTCAGAGAAATCCCTCGGTTTATTTCTCTTGTACTATCTGGTTACACCCTACATAGTTATATTGGGTCATCAGAAAATTTCAATTGCTTGGGGGGGTTCATTTTAACAATGGTGGCGCTCTTATAATATTATGATTTTTTACTGTCAACAACAATATTTTCAACTTCAACTGAGTATCGAGCACTCATCTGGACCATAAACTATAATGAAAAAACCTAACCTAATAAATATAATTATTAAATAAAACAGATTTTTTGCAATAACTTTGCCTCGTATCTTTCAATATCTCGCGATATACCTATACCTTATTGTCCTCGAACGAATCACGACTCGAATGACGAAAATTGAAAATTATATCAACTGGTATATAATGAATGAAGTCGAAAACATTAGAAAAATAGTATAATAGAATAATAATATGCAAAAATGATACTAGACACATAGTTTCATCTTTCGATTTAAAATTATCGTTCTCTAAGTGTGCGATTTTCAAATATACCCAATATAAAAATCAAGAAAATGAAACAATATGTCTAGTATTATTTTTTTATTGAATTTTTTGTGTTGCATTTTCCGAAGTTTCATTCATTATCTGCCAGTTGATATATATTTTTAATTTTGTCATTCATGATGTGTTATGTTTTAGGACAATGAACTCTATTGACTGGACTTATAAGAATTAAATATCAATCGATATACTCGAAACGTTGCTTAATATTAAAAGTAAATTTTCGAATAACTGTTCTTTCGTGAATTCTCTTGAGAAATTAGCATACAAAAAGAAGGCGCTTGGTACAAATTCAAACCTTCTGAAAAAAAATTCTCATGTTTGATATTGCAAAACATTTCATCCTGAAAAATTAACCACAATCTGAATCAAAAGGTGCCCGCAATCATTTCTGCAGAATAACATCGATGTAGCTTCAGAAAAATTAATGAACATACACTATCTAACTTAATTAAAAACCAGGTCACGGCCATCGACAACATTTCCAATTTTAACGCAATTTTTATGCTGATTTTTCACGCACTGAACCCTGCCAATTACGAAATATATTTTTACTTTCTACACCGGGAGCATGTGGAATTGCTGGGACATGAAACAAGGTCTTAATGTGATATAGTTACGACGATCGTTCACGCTGCAAGCAAGATCGAAATACCGGATGTCATTAATGTACTTGACAGATAATTTTTAGTTCCAACAGCTCAAGACCTACGAGTGCTCGAACTGAAATAGATTCTGCCATAACTATTGTTATTCTTTCAGAAGAAAAAGGTCTGCCAATTTGACGAAAGTTCTCGAAATAAAAGAAAATATGTAGCAGGAAAATAATTTTGAAGATTTTCAATAAATAGACGACTTCGGCCCAGGTTGCCAACCCACAAATTACTTCCAAATTTACTATCACTGGGGAACGGGAATTTCAGGACAAATTCGACATGATAAGGTTCGCGTTATTTATAAATATCCGTTAAAGATGCCTCGGCTCCTCAAACAAGATAATTCCTTCCAAATATAGGTTTTTGTTAGGCTGGAATTTAAGTTGGGATTCCTGATTTCATGTTAATAGTGCCAAGTTTATGAAGGATATGTTCGCTAATAAACTTGGTTATTTCAGTTGCCAGTTTTCCGATCTGTAAATATGAAATATTCGGTTGGTTCCTGAAAAAAAAGTTTAATTACGGAATTTGATTGATTAAAAGCAATCTTTCTGTCACCATAACATAGACATATTAAGTCTATGCACCAGAACGACAATCAATGTTTATGGTAACATATCCATAGCATAGAACAATCTTTATTTAACTTATGATCCATAAGCCATACCTAGTAATTTTTCCTTTGTTGATTGTTGTCTCTTCTATGTTCTATGGATCATAAAGTAAATAAAAATTGTTTGCTATGAATATGTTACCATAGAACATCGATTGTCGTTCTGGTGACAGAAATAACGTATTTCATCAATCAAATTCCCTAATTAACCTTTTTTGAGGAACTAACCGAATATTTCATATTTACGGAACGGAAAACCGTCAAACGCAATAACCAACTTGATTTGCGGAACATATCCTATATAAATTTGACACTATTAACATGAAATCAGGTATCCCAACTTGAATTTCAACCAATCAGAGATGATCTCAACAAAACCCTACATTGGGAAAGAATTATCTTGTTTGAGGAGCCGAGGCATCAATTAATGATATTTCTAAATAACGCGAACCTTATCATGTCGAATTTGTCCGGAAATTCCCGTTCCCCAGTGATAGTATATTTGTGAAGAAAATTGTGGGTTGGCAACTTGGGCCGAAGTCGTCTATTGTCTGGTAAAGTCAGATACAGACTGGCAAACCTTACAGTTTCATTGGTTAACCATTTGCATTATTTCGAAATCGTTAATGAGGAAAGTTCTTTCGAAAAACTGCCCTCGATAATTAATTTTAATCCCGTAATCCACCAAGACGATTTCAATAAATAATGATTTTTATTTAATTTCTGATAGTTCCTAAAAAAAACCTGAAAAATTATATTAACATCAACTAAAATTTATTTATACTTTTGAGATGCCGATTAGGGTTTGTGGTCCATTAACATGTAATAACAAGTACAAAAATTCCCAAACTCTCTAAAAATTCCCAAATCGAGTCATCGTTTCTGAGAATTTTTCGAAACAGATCTAATGACTTTACGAGGTTAGGCACAAGTTGCCAACAAATAATGGCATCCATGTAGTTTACCCATTTCAACTTTCTTCTTCCTTTTATAGACAACTGAATAAACCTCAAGCTCTGAATTTTGAAAGTATGCCATAATTAGAGAAGAAAAAGTACTTTCTGACACCCCCTTTTGTTGTACCATACTTAAGTAACATAATTTCTTCGGATCAGTCAACAAATTTGCTACGTGCTCCACAATTTACGAAAAAGGATGAAGATAGCGATCGCATTTCGAATTCACACAAACAATATTGTCGTTATTGCAGACTTCCACGAACAACGAAAAAACGACGTACCTTGAATATTCAGCAGTTCCGAAGTGGGACCGTTATATTTCAGAGTAATTTCGTACGGGAGTAAATCAAGTAGGTGTTAACACGAGATATGCATCGTTTATAACAGAAACAAAAGTGCACCTGGTAGGGTGTCTTCCTTACCTGCCACAGAAAGATGATAATCGTGGAATTAAATGCGATTTTTATTCCTTTTGCGACTCGGGGTGATGTTTCACACCGAAATAAACCACCCCTATCGCGTGGATCTTGATTTCGACTCTCGAGAGTCTGAGGTGGTGTATTTTGAAGTCATGGCATGGTTATAAGTCTCTGAATGATAGATGGGACGTCGGTTGAATAATTTATTCAGTGTGAATTCTAGGAAGGAATATTTTTGCTTACGAATGCAGGATTCTCGGCAATATTTGTTCGTTTTTCTCGCAGGTTCTAGAGAACGGCGTGCTCTAGCTTTGCCCAAATGTATATTTTTTTCGAAAATAATATGAAACGACTAGGTTGAATGATGACGAATCTGATGACGAAATCTATTCTGTCGAACGATTCGAGCTAGTAACTTGTTACTTTCACGGTAGACCGCGCATCAAAATCTCAGGAATTTCGAGCATAAGTGGAAGTAAAATGTGGCATAACAACCAAGATAACAACACGCAACAGCTTGCAAAATTTTGTTCGGATTTTTGGGTTACTATGTAATACGAAAAAAATCATTTTCTTGAAACTATTCATCAGATTTGGAAAAAAATTCGTATACACCTTGAACTCAATATTCTACAACAGTGCAGCATTTTTTGTCGATATCAAATTTCGTAGTTTTCCCCTAGGAATCGTTGTTATTTCCGGAATACTTAAAAGACAACTGATTCAATCATGATGAAATTTTTAGTTTGGGAATGTTGATGCACAATTTTGTGCAAAGTTTACTGAATATCGAGTCATTAGACATTTTATTTTAAATACTCTACATTTTGCGATCGTCTGATCATATTATCCTAATCATATTATCCTAACGAAATTCCGCATCAGCCTTCAAGCTAACATTTTTGAATTAAGAACTGGATTTTAATTCGATTCAATCTGTATTTTTGGAAATATTGCGAAAATAAAATTTTTAAATGAGCATATCTGAGGAATCATATGGGATCCTATAATTTCATGAATTCCGCCTTCGTAATTGGGGTCCAAATCTTCGCTACAAATTTTGACTTTCTAAGTAGTTCCTTCCGAAAGTTATTGTATTCAAGGTCGTCCTCAATTCACCAAATAATTCAGCAGATTTTTCCATGCCAAATTTCATCTTCCTAATATTTCCAAAACTACAGATTCGTTCGAATCGAACTCCAGTACGCGATTGAAAAATGATGGAATGGAGTTTATGCAGAATTTCCAGAGGTAATTTTCGGGGTGAATACGTGAAAAAATGACCTCTTTGGCAACGAATTTGAGCATGCGCACAAAAGCTGCGGATTACTCGTTAGTTCTCATCTAGAATTCTTTCATAATCAACGATGCCAGTGTCGTAGGTACGATTTAAAACTGTTTCAGGTTTTTTCAGCATGGGAAGAATGTATATCAGATATTCCACCCATCTCTTTTCGCCTTCCGAGTCAAATTTAACGCCAACTAAATCACCCCGAACGTAATTAGATCCAAACGAAATGTACACTTCCAATAATTACAATTCATTACCGAATTCCAGCTGAAAGCCACCAACTATGTCTCTTTCAATACCCTCTAATTGGTGGCCTTCTTCACCACCCTCACCCTTTCTAGAAAGTGCAACAGACGACGAATTTCTAAATATAACTCGAAGACTCTTATGAGCTCTTACCTCGATCAAAAACAGTTATTATATGTGGCTCAAGTCTGGCCTTAAATTCGACGGGTTTGGCCACGTATAGAGGGTGTTCCTCGACGTGGAGCATCTGCCCGAAAAGTCCACGGAGCGCAGCTGACTCCCTGGACTCAAAATATCGACTCTTGGCCCGGACTCGGATGCCTTCTGTCTTGACACCTGTTTACGACGACGCGTGCCCAAGAGGCGAAATAATGCCATTCGAGCACCCTGTGGAGGGTTTTTCTTGGTCTAGTTACCATTAAATAACTTATTTAGGGCCCAGAAGTGAATTTGGGGTGGCTTTATTAATCGCGTTAAGGGATGTTGACGTTACTTCTCATTGAACATTCGTGGAAGAGGAAAACTTCAGTAGTTTGGTATTTTTCGAACGAAAATTATTTCAAGCGAAACCAACGTTCGAATACTTTTTTCCGGACAACAATCTCGGAACACAGAATAATATCAAGAAATATTTTTATCGCCTGTCATCTGTGCCTTACCATCCCGTATGTCTATGTAATTTTGTGCTAGCTTACGTTTATTCTGTGCTCTGTTTTGCGTTTCAGCAGAAAGCACCCTCAAGTTGAAAATCTTTTTTCAGTTTCGGTCAGTACAATGAGAAGTGTTAAAATATAAAAGCTTTAGAAGAGTCATCATTCGTTTAATTTTTGAAATTTAACATGAATTGATGAACTCTTTTACGTGTTATATGGGATAACGGAAGATTGTATGAAATAACTACAAGCTATAAGAAATCTTCAAATTCAATAAAAAGTATAGTCTTCTAACAAATAGATCGTGAAATTATGATACACTCACAATGAATAACAATGCTGAGCGCTTTTATTTGGGGATCATCTCTCATGGATTCAAAATTATCCATTTTTTGATTGATAATTGAATGCCACAATGACATAGTGTAAATACATTAATAGTATTATTTATATCTTTGGGCGCGTTTTTCAATTCACCAAACTGGTGTGGTTGTGGTGGAGTATGGTGGACATAGAATTTAAATGATGGATGTTGGACTAGATAATTTGACATTTATGTCATTCAACCAACAATAAAAAAACGATTTGGTGGATCCACCAATCTTCCACCACACCAATTTGGTGAGTTAAAAAACTCGACCATATACTTTAATACGATGGCGTTCATTCCATAGAAATTACGCAATAAAAGTTCTAACAAAATTCCAAACTGAATTTTCGGATTGAACAATTGATATTCGAGTGTTGAACAGTCTCATCTCAAAATTCGCCATAGCTGACCAGTGAAAGTTTCCATTAGAAGTCTATCTGCTTTTGTCTGGAACTCTAGGACAATAGAACAATAAATAATGAACATCTTTGGAATATTCAAATATCACAGGCGGCAGTTCTTTGACACGTGTCGATATTGGTTTTTGCGAACGCTCTGTCGAATTTAAATTGATTTCGTAGATTCGGATACTGAATATTGAGGTTGAGCACGAGTGATGTCTGAACTGAAAGTATAATGGTAACAAACTCAGCTGATCGAATTGCACAAACAAAGATATGATTTGAGTTTCCGCAAACTGTGATGCTTCTCATACTACAACGTTGAAATACCCATGAATACTACTATACCAATTCGTACCTATTGACAGTATTTAGCTTGGAACATGGGAGGAAATATATCGAAGAGACAGTTCAGAAAAGCAATGCATCCTATATACAAGTTCCCTGGCTATCTAGAAAAATGTATTATTCTAACTTTGAGTATTATTATATTTTGTCGATCTTGAACTGGAAGTTTTTGAGATTCCAAATCTTATAGAATTCGTAGAGACTAACTAGATCACATATTCGTCTGAATGATTCGAATCTATATCAATTCAAGTCGTGAATGCAAAAGATTCTTCTCAGTTTTTCTAGTAACATTAAGAGCCTACAATACCTCGAATAAAACCGGCTGACTTGGAGGTCAGAGTTCTTTGTTTTCGAAAAATCTTTTGGATGCAAATGGTTGAAAAAGACTGCTAGAATGCGCGCAATGTTGCTACTTTTTTATATTCAATAATTTTTGGGAAAACAAAAACTGAAATGCAGTGAAAAATGGAAAAATAACTTACATTGCGCATTCTCATTGAAGAATTAAGTACCTACATCCAAAATGAAAAAGTTTCAAAAAATAATCAGTGCCACCACGTTTTCTGCTCTATTTCTCGCGGTTATTGGCAACGTTGAATAAAGTAGACAGTGGGAAGGTATATTGACCTTTAGATATTAACGAGGTTTAATGAAACCTGCATGTGGCTGTGTTGCCGAGCCCTAATTTACCAACACGTGGTAATGTTTCCTCTTAAGATGAAATTCCGTCAAGTAAAGATGAAACAATCAAACATATTCTTGGAAATAACAAACAGCTGATAGAAACTCCTTGGTCATTCCGAGTTGCCCTCGGGTGAAAAAACCGGGGTGAACGTATTTATATAAATTTATATGTCAAACCCGGAGAGATCGAAGTCTTCGATCTCAACGAGTAAAAGTTCTCGGAGAAGTCTTGCTGACCAGCAGGTGCCTAAGCGCCGTAGTAGCTTGCACCTGTCTCACACCAGTTATATTTTTAACTGAAACTTGCAAGAGCGGTTACCCATGATCTAACCAGTGGCGCACATACTCAACGTTATTATACATTATTTATGTAAGATGAATTTCCTTGAATTCTTCGCCAGTCACAGAAGGAATTCAGAGTTATAGCTGTTTCTTGAGCAGAGGAATATTTGTTTGGACTACCCGAGCTTCGTTTTTTTTTAGCGTTTGTTATATCATTGAACGAACAGCAGGTGCTATTTAAGTTCTGAGAATAATGAATGCGGGTTCACCACAAATTTTAGTATTTTTATATATTGATTAGATATTGACATCAAAGTACGCACTGTGTTTTCCTGAATAAAAAATCTACATAGACGTAATTAGGCAATATCTCATGGTTCAAAAGTTCAGAAAGTTTCAAATTGATGCGCATTTTCAGATCAATTCTCCACCTTAAAAGTTCGTTTCTCTTATATATTTAACGAATCATATTTGAATCTTCACTCTACTGTTTGCCAGACTTTCTCCCAAGAATATTCAATTGCAATAATTGAGAACATCAGCTATCCTCTATTTCTACAGATTACCACTTAAAAAGTGAAGTTTGGCATTGGTTAAATGTAATCGGTCAGAATTCTGTGTATTCGTCTATGACAGCTGGCATGAAATACATTCGCCAGCGATGATAAGGCATTGTTGCCGGACTTCATTTAAAGATAAATAATCTGTGTAAATATAGAGGTTAATTTGTTGTCCGGTATTCTCAATTTTGCCATTTAATCTCTTATATTATTGAAATAAATCTCCACTTATCGTTTCGTTGAGATTGAAAGACAATTCGTGAACAAATATAGGGGCAATATAGATTTTATGATGGAAAATGAAAAGTTGCATCTTTCAAAACTTCGGGGCCCTTTATCTTCCAAACTATGAGAGACTAACTAGATCTGCAGTAGTTTTTTCAAGAGAATACACTGCGTACATTGATGCAAATATCTAATCATTTCTTCGGGGCGGTAAAATTTGCGCGTTTATCCTTTGTTTATTTCTTAAATTTAAGAGCTGACAATAGCTAGATTATAACGAGGTGACTTTAGAAGGCTAGAGTTGGTTTTCTTCAAGGAATTTTTTTGAGTGCAAATTGTTGTGAAAAATCGTAAGAATGCGCAATGTTGCCACTGTTTATATTCAAGAATTTTCTGGATAATACTGAAATGGATTGAAAAATGAAAAAATACTTTACATTGCGCATTCTCACAAAGAATCAAGTATATCTCAAAAAAAGTTCAAAAATTGATCACTGCAGAACGACAACCCGTTTCTCCTATTAACGTCGAAATTTCTCCAAATTCGAATATTTCTCGCTATTGGCAACGTTAAAGCATGCAGACCGTGGGCAGGTGCCTGACTTTAAGATATTAACGAGGTAAAATAAAATACCATGGATCATGTAACGGCCAATACAATTTGACATTTACACTTTCTGTTATGAACGGAAACACCGCTACGTCGAAAATATTCCATTCAGTTCGATAAAGTGGAATACTCTCAACAAGAAATCAATATTCCAATAAAATCGCACGTTATGATGTATTCCGTAGTGAAGGGTACCTTTCACCGTACTCCATACTGTATATAAAAAAATTCAAAAAAAAAAATACTTTGAAAGCTTATGTTCTGAAGATGGTTCGTTTCGAAGTTTTTTTCATGAAACTGCCATATACTATAAGTGTTTCTCGAAAACGCGTTCAGCGAGTTCCTTGAAACAAAGCCTACAATTCTTTCACCTCTCTCGTCCGACACGCAAACAAACGAATGAAACATTTTTTAACATTTGTTCGTCGCAACAATGATGGGAAGATGTTATTAGAGTACAAAGGAATATAAAGTAGGGGCCATTAATTATGGAGAATCTTCTTTGTTCGTCTCTTGAACTTTTACAAACGTATTATGTATCATAAAATTGAATTCGAATCGACTTGGGGCTATGATTCACCGCGTTTGCTGGATCTGCATTGGGGTCGAATGAATATAACAGAGATAAGGATTCAGATCAGTTGGTTCATTGTGATATTGATAAATCTACGAAATACGAATTGTAGAAAAGCACTGAGTATAGTCAGGAATCCTTACGAAATCCTGCATGGACCATCTAGCCAAAGATTTCATTCCAATCGGATTATTATTTTTGGGAATATCAGGAAAATGATAAGTATAATATTTAGAGATTCATTGAGCGGATTTCATGTTTTCAAAATTTCCAGAAATACCCATCGAATTTGAATTTAGCACCTGAAATTCGGCATATCGATTCAGCGTCTTGATATTGCCGCTTATATAATTAAGTAGTGATAACTTTGATATTTCAAAAGGCTCTATATAATTGCTTTTTTCGATTCGCCACAGCATTCTGATTATTTTTGTATCAACTTATTATATTATACAGTGTGTCCACGGATTGGGTGCCGGTAAAGTGTAAATGACGAAAAATTTTCGAGTTAGACTCCGATATTTTGGGAATCGCTCCTGCTTGGTCTCAAACTAAGATGTTGAGAAAATGGGCCAAATCAATTGATATACAGGGTGGTTTAGAACTGATTTAATGAAAATTGTTAAGAATAAAGTGCCTTTGTTTTGAAAGATATCGAGAAAGTTTATTGAGAAAAGTTGTTTAGAATCAAAAGACACGGCTAAATCTCGATTCTCAGATAAATCGATCAACTTTAATTTTGTGAATAGGTTATGAAAGTATTTGATAATATCCATGGTTACAAATGCCAGGCGTGACCTGAAACGTAAATTTTATTCGTCATAAACGAAAATTTTCCAGTTGAAAATATGTTGACCATAGAAAAAAAGAGTGTTTATTGTGGTGTGCTACACTTTAGGTGCAGACATTTCGTATCAGGGAGTAACAGGACAATTCCATGAACGCTGGTCAAATGTTACGGTATCACGTAACCCTTTTGAAAAAATAGTGTCAAAATTTAAATTTTGGATCATGACAAAATATCTAACGTATCGGATTAGCAATATTCATGAACTTATAAGTCAAGGTAGACTGATTTATCTGAAAATTGAGTTCCTGCAGCTGCTCGTCATTCCAAACAACTTTTCTCAATAAACTTTCTCGATATCTTTTAAAACAAAGACACTTTATTCTTAACCATTTTCATTAAATCAGTTCTAAAGCACCCTGTATATTGATTGATTTGGCTCATTTTTTCAACATCTTAGTTTGAGACCAAGCAGGAGCGACTTATATCAGAATATCAGAGTCTAACTCGAGAGTTTTTCGTCATTTACACCTTACCGGCACCCAATCCGTGGACACACTGTATATTGATTTATTTAACCCTAGAAAGCTGAAATTGCGTGTATTGATCACCAAAATCCCGTGTATCATTCACGTATAATGACAATATTTTCCAAATCATACTGGGTTATTCAAAATCCGAGGATTTTCCGAGACGATAAAAACTGCGGTTTTTCGAATGTTTTTTCATAAGATTTATCGAAAGAAAATTAGGTTTCTTCTCAAGTGATACTACCTTGTCCTGTACCCAGTAAGGTAGTAAGCCTCGGATTTTGAATAATCTGGGACGTATTTAATTACAGTTTCCGAGATAAGACCGATGGTTACCCTCAATGAATCACCCGGTATAGCAGGCAAATAAAATTTCGGCTGGATTTATGAACGGAATTATAAAATAGATTTCATGTATTCACTAAGCTCTTTGTAACTGAGCCCCCCCGTCTACTTTACTAATAGTAATCTCTAAATCTCTCAATAACTTCTGAAGGCAACTACTTCGAGACTCGATATTTGTAGAACAGGTTTGAAACTCATCCATAAAAAAAAATACCCAGAGTTTTCGCCAACATATCCATTCGAAATTTAATTTCATAAATATTTTCCAATTCTCGACAGTTATTATAGAAAATTGAAATCGAAGTAAATGAGATCCGATAGTACGAAAAAAATATCTCCCAATAGAATATATTCCTGCAGATAAAGTGTACTAATCGTGTTCATCATTATATTTTATCTTCGAGTCCCCTTCATCAATCTCATTTTTTTCTTGTTTCAGTGTGGAACTATATCGATTATTTTATTGTGTTACGTTACCCGAACCAGTCTTTTTTTCGACGCTACCGATAAAATCGTTCGATATTCAATATAAAACCATCAACAACCAGTTTTCACAATCGAACCGATCGAAACTACCAATCGAAATCGGTCGTAAAGATGCCGAGGAAGTGTTCTGGGCCGAAACAGATGCTACAATTAATCCCGCTCGTATAAACATATCTGAAATTTTTTGTCTACCGGAATTCTTCGAAAATCACATTCGAACCGCCATTACAGAATTTCGAAATCCGGGGAATTCGAACTCGATATTTATCGCGAGTGTCAATCCGGATATTTCAAGATCGACAAAAAAGCTGTTCTCGTACTAACGATTGACTCGGGCATTTCAGTAACGACTTGTCGCTGCCTCCGTACGTCCCATAATACACGACTCTATCGTAGAATGCCGGATTCCTGGATCCCTGATCGAGCCCACCGCAGATACGGGGAGCGTTTTCAACTGCTCGAAATACTAGAAGAGATCTCATGAAGAGTGGAACGGATGAAATGCATTTATGAAGGGATGATTTTTCCCAAGAAATTTTTTATTTTTTCTAGAATTTGAGTTATGCGACGATGGTCCAGTGGTAGGGGACCAGGTCTCATGATCGAAAGGTCTGGGGTTCAAGCCACTGGTCGTGAAAGACATTTTCCGGAGAATCAATCATTGGCTGTTGGGTGAACAATTGAAAGTGTTTTTAGAAAAGCACTGACGTGATCACAATTCGAAAAAAATTCAATTAAATAGATAGTTTTAGAAATATCGATACATTGTTGCCAAATTATCGTTAACCACTACGTTACTAATTTGACAAAAAGGTACCGATAGTTATTCGGAAAATAAACTTCCTCATCTGCGAAAACATTGTTGGGTGGATTTCACCCTTTCACGATTTCGGACTTCGTAATCAAGGTCCAAAACTACTGTAAAAATATAGAGTTTCTAAGTCGTTTCTTTCGGAATTTAGAGTCAGAAGAGGCCATTGATGTGTTGTGGACATCAGCCCCGAAGCGTAGTTGCCAGTTCTTCTTGTTCCTGGCTAGTATTCAAGGTAGCTATGGTGCTAAGTTAACGGAATCCCCCGGTACACTTCGGTGCCATAGGAATCAGGATTCCTGCATCTAAGATCGGTACTCGAAGTCGCCGAGATGTATCTCCCGATCGGATATGTGTAGTTTATCGATATCGCCTCGGCTTATTATCCAATTATTCGATCGAAAATCCCAAGAATCCGATCGCAGCGAAACACTTGCGCTTGTACTTGATTAATAGTACGACCCGGGAATGCGTAATGACGTAGACATCTCATGTCTTATGGCGATTTTTTTGCGCGCCTATCGCGAATATCGATCGAGCGCATTTCAGATTCAGATTCGCTGAACACGCCGTGCAGCTCTATATCTTTTCAATTAAAATATAGATAAACGCCCGATCTAATAGGATTCTGATTGGTCCGTTTGCGTATCATTAACTCGCGTAAGACGCGGTGTTATCTTGTAATGGAGTGGGATGCTCTGAGCGAACTGAAGAAGCATCGTCAGCTTATCGCATATTCGTGTGATTATTGCTCAATTAGGGATAGTTCGATCTGAAGAACTCTAAAGTGTCGGCACCTTAGTGGGTAGAGCGTTGGACTCATGATGGTAATGTCTCGGGTTCGATTCCCGACCAGGAAAGAAATTTTCTAATCAGACTGTACCGACCACCATTCACTGTTGGATTTAAAATTAACAACTCTTCGCCTAGGGTGGTATAAGGGCTCAGTAACACTGCCTACATCGAACACACCAGTTGTCCTAATTCACACAAGCTTCTGAGGTGTTTCCTGGAAACATAGGACAATCGGCAAATACGAATTTAAACAAATGAGAGTTGTTGTTCCCCCGAAAAAAACAACTTAGGAACTGTATATTTGTGGAGTAACTTTGAGTTTTAACTGTGAACGAAGAATTTGTAAGTGGTTGAATTCCACCCAATGATTCCGCAGATATATCAATTCAAAATTATATTTTTCCAACATTTCCGGAAATATAGATTAGAGCAAATTCAGTATATAACTGAAAAATGACGGTTTGAATGTTGGGGTAGGAAATAGATTTTTCAAATTGATCTAATGAGATGAACATCACGAAAATTTGCACAAAGTTGAGCATCAGCATTTTCAAACTAGTTGCTAACGATATCGATGAAATGCCACGAAATTTTTCCGTAATATTATCGAAAATTATAATCGGATCGAACTGATATTTTGAAATATTGACTTTAAGATATGTACCAAATTTCATCAAAATCTGACAATTAGTTTCCATGAAAAAATTTGTTAATGAATATTTCGAAAATTTTCGAAATCTTGAGCGCATTTTCTAGGGGAACAAAGTGCTCTATCGTTTTGTCCAAATGTCGGTAATTTTCGAATTTTAAGCCGAAAAGGTCTCAAATGACTAGGTTGGACTCACTGATGACAAATCCGGTGTCAAAATCGATTCTGCCTGTCTGTCCGTCCGTCCGTCCATAGGCACTATTACGGGTGTAAGGAGGGCTGGTTGCATTTCGAAATGCGAAGGTTATGTTCGTTAATGGGAGAAATCGGCAGAATGGTTTCAGATATATAGCCATTTGAAATTTTAAGGTTTTTTCTCTGATATTTCGAAAACTACTCAAGTGATCGAATTAAAAATTTATAACTAGTTGGATCACAAGGACTTGCAACGTTTTGCAGAATTTTGTTGTTTTTTCCGAAAAAAATTTTTTTTTCAGAAACTATCAATTACATTCGGAAAGAATTTTGCTCATACTTTGAGTTTCATATTTCGCAGAACTTTACCAAATTTGAGTTCAATGCGATAACAATTTTCGGAGATACTGTGAGAAAATATGTCAAATTGGTGTTTTTTTCGAAATAACTCAAAAAATGTTAATTCAATCATGTTGAAACTCGGCAGCTAGTTTGAAAACGCTGATGAACAAAGTTGTGCAAAATTTCGTGATGATCGTATTATTAGAACAATTTGTGAGAAATATTTAAAAATTTTTTTTCAAATATTCAATGATCTGTGATATTCTGATCATATTTTCCTCATTTAATGAGCCGTCGAACTGTAATTTTTCGATAAAGTACTGGATTTCAATTCGATCTTATCTGAAGTTTTGGAAATATTGGAAAATAAAGTTTTGAATATATCTAAGGCAATCGATTTCACCCATCAACGAATTCTACTAGATACAGTTTCTAGAAGTTTGGAAATCCGAGTTTTAAAGAGTTTTAAAATATGGAAAATCGCACATGATTTTTTTTTGGTTTTTCGATACTTAATTATCATCCCCTCTCGACGATATTTCTATTTATATATTCATTACTCTCTATTCGTGAAATATTGGTGATGGTAAAAAAATTATATCGGAACGAAATATTAGTACCTATATCGTCACTAAAAAATTAATGTATTACATCAGATTATTCGACATTAAAACGACATTCTTCACTCTACGCCGCAGTCAAGGATTTCAGATCGCCTATTTTTGTCATTTATGGTCTTTCAGCAAAGATTTATCTGTTCGTTGGTACAGACTCTCTCCTCTCGAATGACTCAAATCGTAGATTAATTTTCTCCATAGCCCTGGATCTATCAGGTCAGGGAATCAGAGTGGCACTCTAAATTTACGACATCGATCAATTATACGGAGAAAACGCAAAACGATTATCCTTTCATGAAGTTTTCCTTATTTACAAGATAGGGAATTTCATTTGCATGCATATTATCGTACATTAAGTGGATCATTGCGTTGACTCAATTCCTGGCCGGGGTTCCGATAAATAATCGATATGAGCTTTTTCTACGGCCGTATAATTTATAATGAGCAACAGTAAATTGTAATAACCCATACGAAAAGAAGTACCAGATACGCAGTTTCGCATTATAGATCGGGTTCTGGGCAAAAAACCGAGTCCTATAAGAACAGTGGGTATTATTGAAGAAAATATAATGATGATGGAGTGTGCTGGGCAATTCCCCGCTGCCTACCGTTACACGCCGTAATATATTAAACTACTAATATCGTCCATCTTAAATAATTTGCGGTAGAGCTGGTATAGGCGATTTATCTACTGCGTCGCACCAGGTAAAAAAGGCATCTCATGTTGAAACATTTTATTAAAATAAGATCGTTCAGGAGATGCAATTAACTATGCTCTTCTCAACGAGAGTTTCAATTTAATTTTTGCGCCATTTTTGGAATGTCGATATCGAACTAACTGGATGTGACATTTTATGAACTAATAGCTGTTATTATTGATACAGGATCGATATCAACGCAATAGAAAATTTGGCTTGGCTCGTAAGATCCCTAAGAGAGGCATGATTAATAGAGATGAGAGAAATAAACAGAAATTAGGAAAAAGGTTTAGTTTTTCATTGAGAATTTATTGGATCTCCTGCAATTTTTCCTGTTGGCTTCCGCGTTTGAGAAAATAAAATAAATTTTATTCATTTCCGTGTTGTCAGGATTACGAAAATAAAAATTCTCTCTGAGCCATCGCTTCATGCTGAATAGAAAGAATTGTTCAATTTTTTTTGGTGCAGATAAGGAAAAATTCAGTGGCAGCAAAAACTACAGAAATTACTCGTTTTTTTCCGACGAGAAGTCAGAAGCTTTTGTGTACATGTCCAAATGTATCAGCGAGAGGAAAATTGGATAATTTTGTTTTTAAATTGTTCTGATAAACTGTTCGTCTTGAAATTCTGCACCAAGTTGCATATCAGGGTTTGCCAATTAGTTACTAAGTTTCATCATGATAAGATCAGTATATTTTGAATCATTCCGGGAATAACAATGATAGCCAGGAAATATCTACAAAAAAATCTGAATATTTTTTTCCAAAATCTCCGAACATTAAAATAGTATTGGCGAATGTAGATAAGCGCTATACTCCCTCTGGTGGCTATCAGAGTAACCCGAGGTACAGAAATCATTATCATTGACAAGCTTTGAAATTCACGCCCATATTTTTCACCTAAGTATTGGCGAATGAAGATAAGAGCTACTCCCTCTGGTGGCTATACGAGTAACCAGAGGTACAGACATTATCATTGACAAGTTAAAAGAAATGTTAAGAAAATGAGAAAGTTTATGCATTTTTCTTGGCGTTTGTGTGATTTTTCAAGTGCTTCTACTGAGGAAAAGCAAACTCAAATGTCCCTTCCCATAGATTTCCACAGCCCGGTGGAAAATTTCGAATTAGGGTGAAAGAAACTTCCTTTAGCAAGTCGGGCCTGAAAGTGTTGAAGAATCGATAAAAACCAACAAATAAGATTTATGAGAGTCTGTTACCTGTATTTTACCGATGATGATCAATCATTTTAATAGAGGTAAACACGAATTGCTCATGAAATATTAGATCATATTCACGAGGACAATTTTTTTCCAGACCTATATTCCAAGCAGAGAAATTCACTTGAGAGAAATGCTCTGCCTTCCAAAAATCTTCCTGTTGAACTGATCATTAAGGAACAACGTAAATGTTTTAGTGATATATAGAACTGACTATTGAAAAAAAAAAGTCTCAACAAGGAATTATCAGGAGATGAATACTGTTCGCTCAAAGTGCTTCGGCCGATGAAAGCAAAGTTGTACAAGGCTTATTTATTACAGCTTTTTCGAGACCAATCATATGAGTGTTGGAAAATTTATTTGTCCAATCCATAATGAATAAACTTACGATACAAGTAGCATTAGTTTTATGTGAATGTATTCATTTTTTTCACAATAAATTGAGTACCTATTTAGTCCTTCGCTATATGATGAGTATTTGTCTATTATTCCAAAAAGTATGTTTTACAATACTATCTGTTTTTCAACTTTCAAGACAGCCTAAGAAATCCACCAAAGTCAATCTTGCCATTTGGATATGAAAATAAATAATATTAAAATACTGTCTAACCTTGGAGATATCCCCGTAATTTTAGAGTTGCTACACTCAATAAGATTGAAGAATGATACATACTTACTTTATAAGAATGGCATATGTACTCCCAGTAATACTCTCGTGAACTATAAAAGTCTAAAAAGTCTTTGAATGAATCGTGAAATCAAAAATTATCAAACCAAACACTAACAAACAGTACAAAATCGACTATCAAAACAAAATCTATATCTGTATCTACGGTTTTAAAACTGGCCACCATGGCGCTGCAATCTTTAATTCAGACGCCAATTGGACTGAAAATTAATTAACTGCTGTGGAATATCGACTCCAAGCAGAATTTCATTCTGAAAAAAAATTTTCTCCAACAATTTTCTAAATTTTTTATTTCCACATTCATTAGGTTTCATTCGATTCCAACAAAATTGTGCGTTAGTTCAGACAAAGTTCGTTAAAAAAATTCAAAAAATCACAGGCATTTTTTGGCAAATTGATTAAGCTCGTTGTTTCTCAGAGCATGCCACATAACTCACCTGCTAGTTCTTTGAATAATTAAAAAAAAGGCAAAAATTCCCTCGGGTTCGCAAGAATGTATTCCGAATTTTTTCCAATATGTGTAATTTTTAAAATCTTCGTTGTCATTGAGTAGGTAACCACTCAGTAGTTTCATCTTCTGCACTCCCCAAATATTTACTTCGAATGAATATTGAACCACATAGAATGTATCTTTCATAATGATATCTAGATGCGTTTTTTGTCAAATCACTATGTTTGAAAAGCATCTTACTACTTATATCGTCTATCTCAATAATTTGCGGTGAAGCGGGTATGAAGTATTAATCTACTGGTCTTGGCGTAAAAACACGTCTCAAGCTAAAACAATTTATTAAAATAAGATCATTCATATATGTAGCCATTAAAACCTGGCCACGAATATTTCAAAACCTGTTGCGTCACGCTTGGCGGCGCTTGCACGCCTTCTGCCGCTTCTCTAGACAAACTAAGAACATTGTGAAAAGAAATAAATAGGTACTCGGTCGAGTAACTATTGATCATGACTTAGTCGTCTTCTGTCATGTGTCTACTTTTTTTCGTTCGTGAAAGGCGACCGTCAGATAACTTCGCGGCGTCGTCCATTCTACACATAAGTCGTTATAGAATTACATATGTTACCACACCAAACCATATATTCATTGATAAAAATGTGTAAGAATTGACAAATTCCCACTAAATCATTTTGACATTGACGAAATGTTACTAGTGCCAACCTAACTGACTCAGTCCTAGTTGAAAAAACTTGATAGAAAGATTCCTCAGCCTACCTACTGCTTACCTGCTATTCAAATTCGAAGCTATAGAGGTCATCCATTTGAAACTTGGCTTTTCTATCTGCTTATCGTTTTATCTTCTCGAAATTTTTCATGAACTTTGATGATATCATTTTTCAATTGAGCACAAGACTTCAGTACGATAGGAGCTATATTTTCGAAAATATAATTCACAATCAATTCTGTGTTCATATTGAAACAAGCAAGAATGAAAAATCCTTGGGAAATTTCTGCTTCGTACATTTTAAATTAATTAAGAGACTATATTTGACATGTTAACTGTGTGATTTCATTGGACATTGACCTTGTTACTCAGTAAGAGCAAGCACATTTTCCTGTTGTTTTTGTTCAGTACCTATTGTCATCAGAGTAGTTATACGCCTGTATACTTTTATATGGCATAAATCTCTGAATATTGTAAACAAACTTTCGCGAAATACTCTCATGTATGATTGCCAGAAACTCTCAAACTACCTTGCTGATTTCAAGATTGTTGGACTCTGATAAATTCGATTCAGGCAACTTTTAAAGCGAACATGGAAATCATTGACACGCGCTGAAATTGTTTCACAGCAAAAAATTTTCCGAAAATTTCCGAATTCTTTTTTTTAGGTGAATGAATGTCAGTATTGCAGAGAATATATTGCGATTCATTTATTGTGCCAGATCTTCTGCTTCGTTCCCTGCCGATCAAGTTATTATCTGCTGAAAACCATACGCGAAAAGGCAGGATGTTTAGTACATTGTCGAAGTTTATTTTATTAATCATAGATTTTACGATTTTACTAGGTATAACTGCAGGAAGATAATATTTCGTGAGCTTGTTAGTGTTTCTGCTTAGAATCTATCAAGTCTCTCACTAGGGCGGATGTCCGGTGTTCTATCTATATTGAATATTAAATAAGTCTAATCATGCTTCAATAAATGCCGCTGTACTACTAGAAACCACCCAGGAAATGGTCAAATAGTCATCACCGTCGGTAACATACACGTATACATACGAAGAAACTCAACAGTTCCTTCGTCGAAGATTTAATATTGTCATTATAGATCTTGGAGACGCAAATTTCGATGAATTTCAAACCAATAAGAACCATCACTAATATAATCTAAAAATCTTCTCGTTTTTCCCCTCTTTGGAAGAGTATTTGACAAAACTCAGTTAAAAGAACATGAAATTTGGCTAAAGGTATAATATGGCTTTGTAGGTACTCACTGATTTTTCAATATCCATGTGTTTTTCGTTCTTTCATAGCATGCTTTTCTGAATAATTTTGCTCTCATTCTTAACTACTTTGGAGAACCTTCACCAAAGATGTAAGTTCATTAAAGTATCACATAATTAATCTGATTTGATATTTCTTCATAAAAATGAACAAATATGGGTACTTTGGAGGTTAATTCTAAAATGTTAAGTAGTCACAGAAAACTCTGAACTCTGTGTTTATGATAATGACTTTGAGTACGGCTATACTCTATGTACAAGGGAACATAGAAGATTCTGATCAGTCATAGACATCAATAGTCTATGCTCTCACACCAGGTCACGGTATAAGATTCTCAATGTGATCTCTATGCAAACTAACAATGAGTCATAGAACAAACAAAGCTAGTGATCTCGCGTTGGCGAAGTCGTCGGCTACGTCACCTACGAGAGGAGGAGGCTGCGATCTAGCGGTCGCCGCCGCGTCGTATCCTGGGGATTGGTCGGACGAGATCCGCCTCTCGTCTAAACTAGCTAATTGTGCGTCCGTACCCCGCCCACGACCGGCAGTTGGTCGACGTGTTATCGGAAATTTGATAGACTTTCTGGGAAATTGATTAGATTATCGATTCGAATTGTGCACGTCCAATAGAGTCGATTCGGTAGTGACGCGAGATTGGTGGATTTCGCTGAAAATTCTCCGGGAGGATGATAGATGGGGCGATAGGTCTGTACTCGCTGAGTGGTCCTTTCACGATTAGAGGTAATTTTGGATGTTCAATTCGCTGTTTGAGATGCGTGTTTATGGTTCGAAGTTGGTGGTGAAAATTGAAGTAACCTTTTTTTGATGATTGGTATATTGGTTGCCCTGTAATAACCTCTGCCGGAAATACCGTGAGGCACTGAAAGGAATCCGAGTCTAGAAGAAAGCAACAAGGGTATGGATTCGGATCTGTGATGAAAATCGAAACTTCTTGAGTATATCTCTGGTATTTCTGAGTATACTCGTTGATTTTTTAAATTTTCGTTTTTTATTCCTTATTGAGAGGAAGAAGTCACATTTGTCATGTACATTATAACTTGAATGGGGTAGCAGTCTTTTTCAATTCATCTCTTTCTATTACAGGCACTTATGGACAGTTGAGAAGTCCGGCGTGTCCACCCTCAGAAGAAATAAGAGATGAGGGATCGCCACCCCCAGGACCACCTTCATTTTTACACCTCCAAAGAAGTTCCCCATATCATCAAATAAAAGATGGTAAGAATCAATTTATTTCGAGGTTATAATCGTGCTGTGACGTGTGGTAGGGGGCGATCTACCGCATCTCACCGACTTGAATGTGCGTCTGTCTGAATTTTACCATTTTTAATAACGAATTATTCAAAATCCACGAATTCCGAAAGTATCTGATAGCATACATTATAACCTTGTATCGAAATAGATTAAGGAAAACATAAAGATACGATATTTCGTGTTAAATGCTAAAAATCTTTTGTAATCTTCGATTTCCAATCGATTCAAGCACTCCAGGAAAAGAATATAGGAATTTTTTTTCATTTAGTTTTCGACATTCAGCATTTGACAATTCTTCTCCACATTTTCCAGGATATAAAAGTTCGTGTCCACCGAGTGAGTCTGGTACCTACGGCGGGATGGACAACTTACAGTCTATGAGCAGTGCAGGAGGGGGCGGGGGGGACCAACAGGACCCCTCTCACCTCTTCCAAACACCACACTATTCCCCAGACGAGCACAGCGACTACCAAGCGCTGGAGGCGAACCAACACCAGCAGTACTTGGCTGACAATTCTCCCGAATTCTATGCTGCCAATAGTTTATTAGATTCTAAGTATCATCAACACTATGTAAAGAACTTCGTCAGGTCAGGTAAGGAAAAAATTTTATCTTTGTATTATCAGGTTTCAAGCATCTGTTGTGCAACTCGATCATTTTATTCCATTCAACCAGAGCCTCTCAGGGCCTTAGCTAGAGTAGGGCAAGATAGGGCGATGCTCTTCCTTGAAACACCATTGCTCTTCCCTAAAAATCGAAAAGCTAAATGTGGGAAAAAATCATGAGATCAGTGAGAATTTTCACTGCTCTTTAAATTGCCAAACCTTTAAGTCAACTCTAAGTACGGCCTGGAGGCTCTACTAGCCTCAGTCGATCCAGCAGCTCTAGCACGCTCATTTATTTTCTATCTATACCTTGAATCTACTCTTAAAGTTTAAAGTCTCGAAGGTATTCATCTCGAAAGTTATTCAGTAATTTATCAAAGATGAAAAGTTGAAGCAAAGTCTATAAACCTCAAAGACATCAATATATACACCCCAAACATAAAACAAGCAAAGAATACATATGCAAATGAAAACAGTACCAGTTACATAGGCATACGAGGATTGCTATACTTAAGTTTTAAAATATGGCAACACTGATGTGAATATGTCAAATCTGACATTGAGATCGTCTGACATTTAGCGTTTTTTTCGATACTCTTCGAAATGTTCAGTCACCTCCATATCGGCCAGAAGGCTAGAGCCGTAGACATTTCGCCCGTTATATCAGAAGACATATATCTAAAATTCGTAACATCAAACGGGTGCTCAGACTTCCTTATATATAAAACATAATTGTGAATATCATTTATTGAACCGAAGTCACGATCGGTAATTGAACCAAATAAGGCTTTCATATTCGCGTGACTCAAATGTAGACAACGAAGCTCTGAATTTAAATTTGAATTGTTGAAGGTCGTTAACATTGTCCGCAATAAAACGAACTTCCAGAAAATAAACCTTCGTGTTGTCGTTTTACTATTTTTCTAAGTACTAAATTTCATATTTATAGTTATTGAAAAATTATCGAATTTGGCTTTTCTTGAGAGTAAACAGTACCACCTTTTTGGGATACTCAATGGGGGTTTTTCCTTAGAACGAAAATGCAGTAATTTTCATGAAAAACCTTTGGAACATCACATTTCAAACATATAATGTCAATATTATATTGTTATAAAAAATGTTTGATCACCTAAAACTGAAAAATAAAAATGGGGATTTGCATTTAAAGGGATTTGTCTTGAGTGCACGATATGGCAACGTCGAATTCAGCTTTCTCGGAAATAAAAGGACGTCAAATGTGTTACTTTGTTTAGGAAAACAGAGATAGCTATACTTCGAGAGTAGAAGACAACGACCAAGGAATAGAAAAAGAAGAGCACAGACTGTCATACTGTCATATTACTGACAAATCGCAAACAGAAATTGTTTGTTTATATTGACAAAGAACACGTGTGTACCACAGAATAGGAATGAATATTTCATTGTTCCATAGCAGAAGAAGCTATTCTACTAAACACCGTTGTCACTTCGTGCAGGCCTTGCAAATCCCAAACCCCAATTTTGAAATCTGAGTTTGAATACTTTCTGAAGGTTTTTTGGGAAAATGATGAATCAAACCCATAATAATTATGTTCAAATCTGCATTTGCAGTAATAACCCAAATTCAGAAAAAAAACCCCATTATTCCTTATGATTTCTTCTTGAGAGCAAACAGTAGCGCGGGGTGGTAAAATAAGGCTTCGTGGAGTTCGGCAACCCATCCTCATTCAAGTTTCAAAAAAGTCGTTTATATCTCAAGGTCAAGTACGTGCCCACGGTCTGCATGCTTCAACGTGGCCAATAGCCGCGAGAAAAATATATATAATATTATGGAAGGAGATTCAAACTATCCAATAAAACCCATGAGTAATATCAATTTCCCGTTCCGTTTTCACATTTGTTTTGGCTTCGAAATGACTTCCTGTGTCCATCCGCATGAAAGTATCCTCAAAATAAACCTCATATTGCCTTATACGTATTTCATATTATTAATTAGTGGATGTTCCGCATTTGTTGAACTCCTCTTATATTAAGTAGGACCCCTTAATTTCAAATTTCTCATTCATTTTTTCGGAAATAGTTTTATCAGATCAATCAATTCATTTTTATTCAGCGGAATTAATTGTATGGAATCGACAAAGCGACCTTAGCGCCATCATCGTTGAAAGTGTTGATACCCGATATATTCTATGCATCTTGGCATAAAGCTTCGAAATTCCTGAAGAAAAAAAAATACACCCATTAGTTGACAACTGCTAATGCGCAATTTTGTGAGGAATTATGCCGCGAATTGGAGGCGAAACGTCGCAAGTAAATCCCTATTCCAAGCTGATTTGTGTGACCATTAAACAATTTTCCCCTTGTTTTCGCGCACCAAAGCTGTCCCGGCAAAATCGAACTATAAAAACCTCTCAGGCAGAACTAATAGATTCAAACGCTACACCAGGACAGATACGTGAATAAACCTGCAGATAAGCAGCATATACCTACATATTTTATTCAAAAACTAAGTCATCGAAGGTTTCTGGGAATGTTTAATTTATTCGTGTAGATAAACAGGGAGTCAGGTGTGTAATTTACCGGCACTGAAGTTATTTAGAGACCGTTCTTTCCCACGGAACAATCATCAGCACTAGAAATAAGCCATGCATGGTTTACGATACCGATCGCTCTCGTATGCCGTTCTTCGGTGGACACGGTTTGTAATTTTTATATGGTTGTAATACCCCCTTAGTCGCAGCAGCAGCGGCAGGTGCACCAACGGCCGTTTTCCGTACGAAAATAAAGCGCACATTTCGGTCTAATTAAAAATTGGTAGAAATGTACGGAAAATCGTTTAGTCATCCGTGGGAACAACAACTTTTTGAATAATGAGTTATGTTTGTTTGGAATGTGTAACGGTCGATCTTTGTAAATAGTTCAATTATGAAACGGCTTGATTTGTGCTATATTTGTGGCTTATAGGTAGGAATGAATTATGAACATTCGAAAAAATTCCCAGAAAATCTATTATTACTAAGTTCGTTGAACGAAAATTGCCAGATTTGTATAGAATTTGGAATTAACCTAGTTTTCCCAACTACCTACGGTACGAAACTTCAGAGAATGATTTGTCAGTCTTCTTCAAGAAATAAGGTTCCTATCGGTTTTTTTTGTGAGATACCTACGAGACGTTGATATTTCTAAAAAATCTCAAAACCTCAGTTATGAAATATCATGAATATCCTCACGCTGATTTGGTTGAAGTTTTGTACAATTATTAAAAGTAACAACAGATCCAGTGCCGTCGCATAGTGGGCGCAAAGACAACAGTATTGAGAAAAAAAGTACGCCACTGACTTTTTTTCGTATTATTTCAATTTGTTGAAATTAAGCAACTGAAAAAACATCTTTTTAGTCCTTTTTATTGTCTTCATATCTAGCATCGTTTTCGAGGAAATAAATTTAAGCGCCCTGCTTTGGATATCAGTAAACATAATTTTTTTTATCGAAAACGGAGCGAAAAACAAGATACTTGAAATTGAAGACATTTTCAGTTCAGTTCAATTCAATAAAAATTCACAAAAGGCAGCGGCGTACTTTCTTCCTCCATATTGTTTTTGCGCGCATGTTCTAGGGGAACAGCGTATTGTCGTTAAGTGTTATAGCGATTTGAGTTTATTGGACTCGCAACTTCTCACTAAATTTCATTGAGATCGTGCTGTCAGTAAATCAAAAAAAAAAATTATTTTCGAAAAATTTTTTTTGTTCTGAAACTATTAATTCTATTCGGACAAAACTCTGATCATGCTTTGAACTTTATATTCCGCAGAAGTGCACCAAATTTCAATCTGATGCGATAATAATTTTTGGAGATATTCTGAAAAATATGACAAATTACGTGGTTTTTCCTCGACATCGTTGTTTTTTTCGGAAAAACTCAAAAAATACTGATTCAATCATGATGAAACTTGGGAACTACTTTGAGAATGCTCATGGACAACTTTGTGCAAAATTTCGTGATGGTCGTGTCTTTGAAACAATTCGAAAACAAATTTCAAATTTTTTTTTCAAATATTCAATATTCTGTGATATTCTGATTTCATTCTGTATGAACCTTTGAACTGTCATTTCTGAATAAATTTCTGGATTTTAATTCGATCTAATCTGTACCCACTCACGAATTCAGCCTTCGTAATTAAGGTCCAACCCTACTCTACAAATATCGAGTTTCTGAGTTAATTCTTTTGGAAGTTATTGTGTTCACGGTCGCCCGTTAGGTTCATACATTTTATTATAATTTTATAACTATGAAATTTCCATTTCCTATTTGAAATCTTTATCGAATTTTGTTGTTATTTATATTTTCTCGTTATAGAAATTCTCGTTATTGAAATTTTTCGTTATATATTTTTGTTCATAAACTTGGCAACTGAAGTCTCTACGAGTCGGATCCGCATAGGATCAATCAATTTTCTGTTCTGTTTCTCCAATCGTTGACTGTATTTCTCTATGAAATTGTGAAATTCTTCTTTTCTTCCAGGTGCCGGCAGGTATAACGAAACGTACGAAGCGTACGGTTCCCCGTACGACGGCTCGCCGTTCCAGACGGTTCCCAGTGGAACGAACAACGTTCCCGACCAATGGACGCACAACGATCTGAGCTCGATAGTGCACGCGCACCAGCACACGCATCCAGCCTTTCTATCGGCCGGAATGACGGGGAGGGAGTCCATGAACCCCCTAGGTCCCGACACGAAACCCCTCATCCAGAACGGGATGATGGGTTCGTACCCCACCAACGCAACCGCAGGAGGCCCTTGTTTCACAGGTAAATAATTTAAACTATAGGTTCTTTCGTTGTATACGTGTATGAAAATGTCAACTTGGTTGGAAGGGAAGATGAACAGTGTCAATAAGAAAATTATCCATGGAAAAATTCGAGGAAAATTTTTTTTTTCAACTTTTATATTTCATTGAAATTTCACCATTTCGCAATGTGAACAAGCGCCTTACAGCTGCCGACTTCACGTCAGTGCTTTTCTAGTTTTTTTTTTATCTGTGCTGGGATGCTATGTTCACTTTTTCCGGATTCAATTTCCACAGGGACCCTATTCTTGAATGTGATGGTATGAACGTTCTCTATCGTTCTATAAAAAATGCACCGCGTTTCCTTTGCAACAGCGTAGACACGCCTATTTTCTCCCATCCCCGATTCAAGAATAGGGACCCAGTTTCGAAGCGTTATTCTGCGTCTTCAAACGATTCATGATGAATTGTCAAACCATTTTTTGACAGAAATGTCAACACAATATGACACTCTTAAATGTCAAACCATAGACGACAAAAAACTTCTCATGCAAAATTTTGCTTTTTCTACAATAGAAGACCTCTGTTTCCCTTTTCATGTGACACCCCGTGTCAAGCTCTGGTACATAAATATCGTTTTTTGTTGGAGACGAACCTCAGGGAGACCTTCAATTTTCAACATCGGCCAAAACTTGGAACATACCGTCGGTTTCACAAAGCTTTTGACTTCTCTGATCAACTCGTTGATTAAGGTTTGCATTCGATGGTTGGGTTCAAAATGAACTGAAATCAAGCACACAATTTACTGTTGACTGACAATCAAGCCCTTGATCTGACAATCAAAGTTTTGTGAAACCGGCCGATAGTCTTTCAAAGTAAACTAATGTCCGTTTCGGAACGAAACGGTATTATGATATTTCAGAGAATTTCCAATAAAGATTCTTGTTTTCCCAGTACTCGCTCGAATTCGAAATCGATTCCAACTTTATATGACTACTCACAGAAGCAGTTCCATCTTGTCCATGCTCAAGGTCAATCGAACAATAGAAAAGGCTCATTACGATCTCGGTATTGTTACCTTGTTTTTATTTATTTCGAATTATCTTCTCTCCTGGGTTGTTATGATCATAAACATTGCAATTTCGTTTTCATTATCCGTAATTATCTGTTCCTCTCGACTACTGGTATATAAACCTATAATTTTTTGGAGCGACCGTAATTCCAATAATTATTTTTCACGTATTTCTCGAATAATTATGGTAAATTTTTGAGTAGAATTCCCCAAGTACGATATATTGATAAAGCTTAGGGCAAAAAACGGTGGAAGTGTGGTCATGTCGTTCTAATCGATCTGAATAATGAACGCAATGAATAGCTTGGTTGATTAAGTGTATGTAAATTGAATTACGAGTTCCTCATTGTTCTTATTTTTTATTACGTCAGAAAGTTGAGGAAAGTTCGTATTTCGAATGGAACTTAAACTTCAACTGTCCCTGAATTAGAGGTATCAAGAATAAAAATCTCATCAATTTGAGCCTGCGAACTTAGTTCTTGAAATACAGTGTGTTTGAATTGTTTTAGAGTGTTATGTACTTTTATAATTTTAATATTCGATATGTAAAATTTTTATATTCGATATACAAGATTGAAAAGAACTGAAACAACCGCAACATATGTGAGCTTGAAAGAAAACGAAAACATATTTATATTTTCGAATCGGAATTTAGACTACAATATAACACAAAGATTTTTCCTGATACTATTTGAGCTGCTCAAAATTTTGTTTCCTTTTTCCCTCAGAAATTTTTCATGATGCACCCCTGCTAGTTTGAAAGAAGGCTTGTAATGATTTCTGCTCTTTTTAAAAACCTCATGAATTTTTGGCATTTATCACCGTTTTCGAGAGAAAAATGTCAACAATAACTCTCTGATCGCTTATGAAGTTTCTTTCTCTAAAATGTTCCGTAAATTGCTCATGATTTTATCCACGATTTCTTCTTATTTTACAGGCTCCGGTCCTATTCAGTTGTGGCAATTCCTGTTGGAACTACTGACAGACAAAACGTGTCAAGGTTTCATTTCGTGGACAGGAGACGGATGGGAGTTCAAACTAACGGATCCCGATGAAGTCGCCCGTCGTTGGGGAATCAGGAAGAACAAACCAAAAATGAATTATGAAAAATTATCGCGGGGTCTCAGATATTACTATGACAAGAATATCATACACAAGACTGCCGGAAAACGCTACGTGTACCGTTTCGTCTGCGATCTACAAAATTTACTAGGGTAAGTACGAATATTATAATACAAATTTCTATTTTTTTTTGGTCGAAATTCACACAACTTTTTGAAACTGGTTTCGTGAGAAATGCCGTACGGAAATGCTAGAAAAGGACCCACAGAAATCAGGAGCTTTCGAGTGCTTGTTCAAATCAAGCACCAGAGCGATCACCCTCTCAGGCATCTGTCCCGGTCAACGTTGCTCGACTTCTCTAATCATCGATTTTGCGATGTTGTTATCGTATTTTTCTCAAGTTACTCTGCATGAATCTTGGAGCCGATATTTTTCACCCGGGAACCAAGTTACATTTAGTTATTTCGTATGGTTGAGGCGAATAATTGGGCAATCAAGAATAGGGATAATTGTTTAATTTTTTTGGATATTTCAACATGTTATTAGATACGTCGAATAGAAACCGAAAGTTGAGCCAAATATAAAAAAGATGAATGAAATCACAAAATTTAGAAATAATTTGGAGCTGTATTCTCCAACAACCTCTACTTTTCATTAAAATTGAAATTTGTGATTTAATTTTCATTTTGTTTTTCCCCATCTATAAAGATTTATTTTTTTGCAGATATAGCGCAGAAGAACTGCACGCTATGGTGGATCTCAAGCCAGAAAAGAAAGAAGACGATTAAACCCAAATTCAAACAAATAAACCCCCCTTTAAAATGACAATTTTTTTTTCTATTATCGGTGCCTGAATCGTTCATCGATGCCACATAAGTGAATAAACTATCACTGAACACACACTTATTCATGAGTAATTTATAACATTTTGGTCCTCATTATTTTGATACTTTTTTTTTGTATATTTCAGAGACTGTTACTGTTAAAATTTGTGTAAAGATTTAATGTGAGATTTCTGAATATTGTGTCGGATGCAATGTTATTGCTTCTTCGAGGATTTATGATATTATGTTTAAATAAGGAATCAATATGAAAATTTGCATGAAGTAAGTTGAGTTCAATCATCCAGACACAGGAATTTTTTGATATCTTCAATTTTATCAATGTATTCCTTAAATAATTCGATTAACATGAATATTTTTTTGCTCAGAACACATTGCATCCAATCCAATGATTGGATGGATATTTGACAATTCAAATATCTCTGAAAATAACGGATAATCAAAATAAAAAATAAAATAAATCATTTTGTGATTTCCGAATTGACTAAGATAATAAATAATTAGATAATGTATAAAGCTAAGGTTCAAAAAAGCTCTCTATATTCACAAAGTGAGAGTGAGAGATCAGTGATATATTGGTCCACACAAATTTGTATATATCATTATTGTGATAAGAATAATGAAATTCAATTGAATTTGAATCTGTATTTTGAAGGATGTTAGTGGCTGTTGGAATTCTTGTACCAAAAATGATGCGCGAAATCATATCATATTTTTATACGACACAGTACTGACAAATACTGTTTTTTATTCGGTTCTATTCGAATTCTTTACTTTATGGAAACACTGGTTTATGTATACAGGGTGGTACCTACATATTACTCCGGAAATATTCGATATGATATGCTGGATTTTTATGTTGGAATTATTTTTTGAAGATGTCTTCAATTGAAAGATTTTGTTCGATGATTTGTTCATCCATCCTGTGAGTATGAATTAATTTCTATTTTACTACTCGTAGATACGTTGAATGAAACGTATCCTAAAATTGGCAAATTTCGTTTCATAACGATTCCTTCAATTCAATCCCGATGACGAACATTATATTTCCTTTTTTTCATTCTGATTTTGTTATATGCGTCATGTCATCAGTATTTTTGACAATGACAGCTTTGACAGCAACGTCAATTGTCACTGTCAGCATATTTTCATCGAAGTTCAAGTAAATGATTTCATAATCATTTTCTAGTTTCGGTGAAAATGAACATTGGGGTAACTAACAATTTGCATAATTTTTCTCATCTTTATCAATGATATCGAAAAACTTTTTTCCACTCCTAACTCCTATAGAAAAGACATGAATTAACCTTAGGAGCTGATGACCCAACAATTGTTCTGAAACTATTATTATTTGAAATTATTTCAGTCTACTCGAAAATCAGTTAACGATCCAAAGGTAACCTGAAATATTCCTAAAATATCGAAATTTGCAGAAAACTGTAAAAATTTTGTTTTTGAAGCTATTATCTGCGATAGCTTACCGATATAAAAATCCAGAATTTCACATATACCACTTCCTCATAATCTTGTAGGACAAACCACCCTGGATTTTGAAAATTTGTTTGTCCCTGAATATCATTGAGTACATCTCCTAAAGAATTGACCAAACATTTATCGTGAGAAAAATATTCAACCCGGATTAAATTTTCGGCAGCTTAGTTTCTGGAAAACCCAAAGTCTCAATCGATAACATTCAGTGATATTCAGTGAAAATGACTACTTGTATTGTTAAATCAACTTTGTTAATATGCAATAAGGTGTGCTATGATATGTTGAAAAGCAAACCGTGAACTTTTTATTATGGTCTCATTCTCTAAAGTACGTTTATCTATAAGTTAATTATTATATTTGACATGTTGAAAATATAGTGGTGATCTCGTTTAAGGGATTATTATTCGCTGTATTTATTTAATGTGTTTATAATTATATAATAAACTATGTAGTTTGAAAAAAGTGGTTTTTACTCATTACCATGTTTTCCGCTCTCAAGAAACCTTATTCAGAAGTGGCGTTATCGTAAATGCAGGCTTCATTTCGATTGTCAAAAAAGCAGGCATTGGAGTGAGTGAAATTATTGTGGATTACTTTTGTTTAGTGTTGAACTTCTTCAGGTGATAGTAAAACGGGATATTTTCATTTCAATTTTGGAGCGCTTCCTGTGTAGGAGATTAGTTCTGATTTATTGATTAATCCAATGCCCAGTTGTCATTTGCCCAAGTTTCTTTCATTCTTCAGTTTTGCGACAAAATTAGACTCATACAATCAGGTTGCCGTGCGCATATTCAGCCCACGAAATTTCGCACAAAGTTGGGTTTCAGGATTTGTCAACTAGGTTCCAAGTTTCATCATGATCAGATCAGTATTTTTTGATTAATAACCAGCATACCGAGGAAAAACCTTGGAAATTTGACATATGTTTTTCAATATACCCGAAAGTTAATTTGATCACGCTGAAATTAGGTTCAGTGTTGAAACATATTAGAGAGATATTGCAGTGTCAAATTTGTGGGACTTTACGCTATTCTATAACGGATGTATTCGTTTTGTTTCGGAATCCGATCACAATAAGTTGTTTGTTCACATTGTTTTTCTTTTTTTGTTAATTACATAGCCTAGTTTGTTGGTCTATGACAGGATACAGCGTCTTCAGTTCAGTCTATTTCATAATATATTTCATAAAATAAGTTGATATATTAGACATTAAGATCTATCAGTGCTACTAAAGCAACCTTTTTTGGTATATATTTGTTACTTTTTCATGCATTAATGAATACTTTAGAAGCAGCAAGGGGTTTGAAATCAGCAACAGTTTGAATGATATTGAGCAAATATTATGGTGCTTGTTCCACTTCTTCTGCATTAGCACCAGCTAAAATGAACACTTTCGATTCTTTTTCCATTTTGTCCAGAATCAAAAAACTGAAATGATTCAACTTCGGGAGTTCTAACGTGATTTTGTATCACAAAAATCGTCTATAAGCTGACGTCCCACAAAACCTAACCAAACAAACTGATAATTAACGCAACGGTAACGAAAACGTGTAGCAAAACGTCTACTTTTGGAACGACCGTCTAACCAAAACGCCATACTCAGCGCACCGTGATAACATAACGCTCCGCTATTCAAAAGTTGCAGAATTTCTCCATTGACTTCAAAATCTGTTCAAAGTTTCATTGAAATGTGATGAATACTTTCCATATAATAATTTACCAAGTTCTGATCCGATCGCATGAAAAGTTCTTCAAATATTGTACAAAACTTCAAACATTCAAAGGAGTTTCCATCCAAAACAGTTTGGCCGATTTTTCCCATTAACCAAACTCAACCGGCGCATTTTGATACGCAACTTACCCTGATGGTTTCAATAAAGTAGCTTAAGTTTCCTGGTCAAGCTGCGTGGGGCAAGTTCAATATGTGGATGGGGCATATCTCTCACCTCTGCGATTTCATTTCAATACAAAATTCCTATGAGCTATATTCTTTTTGAGATTCAAAGTATCCTTCTCGGAATCTGTAAGAAATGTAGAAATAGTTGATCAGATATATTACTGATGTCATGATGGTTCAGTAATGAATAATAATACAAGAAATTCAATAATGAATGTGTGTCATAGCATTGTGTAATCTTTATACAATGGTCATAGCACAGACCATCTGATCTGTGGTCATAGTACGGTCCCTGTTTATACTATGATTTTACCGACATCAAATAATGGAACCGCGTGACACCTAGCGGAATGCTCGTGAATTAACGGATTATAGCTATAGGTTTCTTTAAACAATATCTTCCAAGTGCTCAATATTAAAACTAGATGTCGACGTGATTTTTCTCATTACGCGAAGAATGAATTTCAACGTGGTTGTTCTAGGGAGAAAACGAAGAATTGTAGATGAAAACGAATTCTTTAACTTAAACTATAATTATCCTCACATAGTCACAATGCTCCCCAACGAAACTCTACTTTCAGATGGAGCGATTTTGCGATCGCCTTTCACATTGATTCTCACGGAATTCCCCATAAATCTTCAAATATCTTATTTTTCACCAAAGGTATAATTTTCAGGTTGATTTCACCCAACTTGAACCATTTATACCATGAACTACAGAGTCTACAGAAATATTGAATCTTCCTTTCAGATTCTTGAACCGCGCGACACCTAGTAGTGTTCTCATGAATTAATCTACAATAGTTACAGATTTCTCTACACAATATCTCTGAAATGCTCAATAACAAAACTAGGTGTCGAAGGGAAATTTCTGTTGCTTGTTCGAATTCGATGCTAGGACGGTCAATCATAAGGGCATTGTTGTTTAATGATATATACAATGAAATGGGTAATAATTAGCACCCAACGCCAATCGCATGGCGAGCGTATGATCCTAACGAAATTTCGCATGAATATCCACGCTCTCAGTCTTGAACGGAGTATTTCATTTTACCCTGATCGGATCTGCATTTTTGGAAAAAATCAGCGGATGGTGTTGTTCGTAACCTGCTATACGCAAATATCGAGTTTATAAGCTGTTTCTTGCAGGAATTATTACGTTGAATTGTCAGTGGTTAGGAATTAGATAGAGAGTCAACATTCCCAAGGTGATTGAAGCCTCAACTTGAAAGATGAGCTTGTCGACAACAGTACAATGACTCCAAGTCTAATATTTCTTTAATCTGTATGTCATACCATTGAGTATTAAACACAATTTTGATCAATACTCAATGGTCTCACCAATCATGATATGTGATCACCAATCAGAATCGATCATCGGCAGGGAAGGGCTAGCTAGATCTTCGAGCTAGACCATACCACTATCTTCAATAGGGTGGTCCCCAACCCAAAATAGACAATCTTTTTATAACCTCACTCCCTTTCCTTCAGAATTTTCACTCATTCTAGACTACACAAGCCGAGAGTATATCAGCAAAAGCGCCGGACAAATTTAGCTAGATGAGAAGCAAGAGTGAAGCAATAACAGCTTCTGAACTGGACCCGATCCAGATCTGATGTAAACAGAACGCATCTCGTAGTGTATCACTTACTTATCATAATTGTTAGTTGGGACGATTACATTTCGTGGCCATAATGACCAATCTAAAAGTGATTATACGTGTAAGACCGCTGTCTCAGAGGTAACGTAGGGTTTGATTTATTCATTGGCGTTGTTTTCACGGCTCTTCAGCATGCTTATTATGTTTTCCCAGCTTGATAGTGTTATAATTCTTTAATGAATGACGTTTTAATGCGTCTTGCAGATATATGATGTTTTAAAATAGGACGAATTTTGTTTGAGTTCTGATGTTGATTTTTATTTTGGCTGCTCCTCTTCTTCAACTTTTTTCGAGAAGAGCATCCACAAAATAATAGACTTGAAGTTAAATATACCAAAACACCACTTCTTTTCCCCGTTGATTCTAACTGCATTGATTTCATTGGTATACAATGATTTCATTAATAATTTTTTTTGAGACTGTCCTGTGATAACATAATACTGATGAAGTCTACAAATATCATGGTTTGAGGTTGAGGCTTGAATCCACAGTAGGACTCCGAAGTTTGTGGTTAAAATCAAAAATATATTTTCCGGAAGCTAATCGATCGAAAATCTATTGCCATTGAATAATTGGTATTCAATTCAATGCGCTACAAGGATAAAATATGCTCAATGATTCCGAAGATGAACAAGACTAAATTCTACTTTTCAATACTTCCAAAAAGTAAATCCGATCCATTCCTAATCTAGTATATTCGTGAACCAATGAAACTGTAGATGTTCATGCAAACTTTCGTGAGGTTTTCGCGAAATCTATTTCAAAAAGTGGAGCTGCGTCAGATTTCAATGACAATCTTGTATTCACTTTCAATTTCAATAGAAGTTAATGGAAACTTGAATTTTGCATGGATATACAGGGTGGGCAAAATTCGTTGTCTACTGAAGAGATCTCGAGTACTATAGCAGCTAGAAGAAAACTCTTAACACATTCTCGAGCCCTTTTTTCCTGACTAATCCGAATCTGAAAACAGATCCAGCTTATCAATCATAAAACTTGAGTTATGAGCGAAAATTGAGAAATTGTCATTTTCAATAATGCTGAATAACTCGCTTGTTTGAACCCGTATTGGAAATCTGTTGATATATTCTACAGGCACTTTTTTAGGAGTAATTCGAATATAATATGACTGAATTTTTCAATCCAGTCATTTTCGAGAAATGAGAAGGATTTTGGATTTTTTAAATGTAAACTATAGTCGAAAGATCTCTTATCTTGCTACAAATTTTTTCTGATTTCAAAAATGTATCATATGTCACTATTTACATGAATATTACATGAAAAAATGATCAATACTTTTTTCCTGCTGTTCTTTTCAATGTTGAATTATGAGTAGGCTGACGTTGCCATAGCGACGATTGAATATGCATTATCTTTGTGTGAACTTGCGCCTCTATGATTGGAATCACCGGTTACTGAATAAATATTTCTATGGTTAATTTGTCATAGTTCTTAAGATTAGCAATAAAAAATCTGTTTATTATCCCCAATGACCCAAAATATTGCTGATCTTAAGAACTATGACAAATCAACAATAGAAATATTTATTCAGCAATCGCTGATTCCAATCATAGAGGCGCAAGTTCACACAAAGTTAATGCATATTGAATCGTCGCTATGGTAACGTCAGCCTACTCAAAATTCAACGGTGAATAGAAAAGCAGAAAAAAACTAATGAATATTTTCTCATTTAATATTGATGTGAATAGCGACATATGATACATTTTTGAAATCAGCAAAAATTTTGTAGCGAGATAAGAGATCTTTTGACCATAGTTCACATTTAAAAAATCCAAAATCCTTCTCATTTCTCGAAAATGGCTGGATTGAAAAATTCAGTCATATTATATTTGAATTACTCCTAAAAAAGTGCCTGTAGAATGAATACGAGTTCAAACGAGCAAGTTATTCAGCATTATTGAAAATGACAATTTCTCAATTTTCGCTCATAACTTAATTTCTATGAACGATAAGCTGGATCTGTTTTCAGATTCGGATTTGTCAGGAAAAAAGAGCTTGAGAGTGTGTTATCAGTTCTCTTCTAGCTGCTATAGTTCTCGAGATCCCTTCAGTAGACAACGAATTTTGCTCACCCTGTACTTACAGAATTGTCAAGGGGACCTAATATATTAAATAATTCTACCTACGAAAAAAGTAGGTTCAGAGCTAAGTAACGAAGCTTGAATTAATAAATGGGTAAAATCCGAAAATATGAGCACTCTAGGTCTTCTCCTTAGAACTTAAAGTGTCAGTATACCGGAGGCGAAACAAGAATTGTCAAATATTGTTTTCTTTCTCTCTATTAACATTGATAACGCTGTAAAGTCCTTTCTTCATATCTTTAAGCAATTGATTCTGCTGCATTAAATTGAATTGGGAAACAACCTGATTGATCTGATGAAATTATTTCCCAAAATATCTGGAAAAGCACTGATGTGAGGTCAGGGGCATTTACGCGCTTGTTCAAATTCTAGCTATTAGATCTACACGATATTTTGCATCTAGTTGCATGTTGCTAATCTTCACCTGATCACGAAGTTTCAATCTGATCGAATCTGTACTTCTTGAGATATTGCGGAAATAACGTTAAAATTCCAAATAAAAACGAAATTTGGCACAATTTTTTCCTTTTATCTCTGAAAGTTAATATCGGATCGAATTGAAATTTGGAACTTGTTGTTAAGTACTGATTCTGAGGTTTGTGCCAAATTCCATCGAAATCATTTTATCAGAGAAAAAAAAATTTCATCGAAAATTTTGAAGATTTTCGAATAGGTACATTTTTTTTTAATTTTCCAACAACTGTATTCACACGAAATGGTGCTTCAAGTTGCGCGTTGGTATTCCAAAACTGTCCACGAAGGTACAATTTGATCGAGGCGATACTTCATGAGATATCGAGAAATTAACCTCAAAATTTCAATTCGGCCTAACTCCGAAACTATCAAACCGATTCCACCCATTAACGAACTCAACAGAGATATTTGGACTCCAAACCTAATCGGAGAATTTCAAGTCGCTACGTCTTCTCCTTCGAAAGTCAGTTTAAGACCACTTTCGGCTCAAAATTCGAAAATTACAGACATCGTGACGAAATGAGAAACGCGCTGTTCCCTAGAATATGCGAATAGAAGTAAACTAGACGAGGAGTAATTTGGAAGACATCAACAACGGTAATTACGGATTGGGCGAATTTTATTGGAAAGTTTGGGTCTCCTCCAAACTGAAAAAAATTGATTTTATAAATTTCGTATGTATCGATGAATTTTGAATTCAAAACTCATTTTTTTAAAGATGTTTTTATTGAGAATCCTGTATGATGCAACTTGGGAGGTCAAAAAAATTGTGATTTGACCAGTTTTGTCTCGAAATATCCTAAAGATTTCAGTGTTTATATGGCAGATTTTCTGATGCCGGCATTTATCGGTGAAAACTGAAATAGATCAATGACGCTGTATTGACAATATTTGCACCGCTTTTTGAATCCAAAATATGCCAAAGTGTGTCCGCACCAAGTATCCTATTTATGTATGGCCCATGTACACTTCCTAGTATATCCATAGATATCCATTATGTTACAAATGATCGACTCAAATTCGATTTGGAAGGATGATTGGAATAGAAAATCTGTAAACATCGATTTTGCTTCTCTCTTTGTTTGAATATCAACATCTGCGGTTGAAACAGTAAGGAAAATGTTACCACAGATCATTTTCACATCCTTTGTATTTCAAATACTGAAGCGAAAAAATGACCGACTCAAATTCGCTCTGGAAGGATGATTGGAATAGAAAATCTGTAAACATCGATTTTGCTTCTCTCTTTGTTTGAATATCTACATCTGCGGTTGAAACAGTGATAAAACTATTACCAGAGATCATTTTCACATCCTTTGTATTTCAAATACTGAAGCGAAAAAGTCTTACATCGACCGTGAACTGAAATCATAAAGGAACTATTAAGGTTGAACGGAGGAAAGCGGATGTATCTCTTCTAAATATAACAGAACAGTGCCAAAAGTTGCCGCATCTTCCTTTCCAATCCCAACTCATCTTTACGATAATATAAGAACCGCGACTAAAAGCTCTGGTTTATTTTCCTAATCGACCACATTTTATTTAATTTAATAATAATTTTTCACACGAATCAGTGCAGTGTCTTCAGCTAACGGCCGACCGTTAACACAATAATATCCGAATTACTTAGAAACAGGATATTTGAAGAGTAGGTTTGGACCTTGATCACAAAGGTCCGATTGGTGAATGGATAAAATCCGCCCAATGATTTTTTCACATTTACCAATTCGAACTTATTTTCCCAATATTTCCGAGAAAACAGATTGGATTGGAAAGACGACTTCGGTCCAAGTTGCCAACCCCTCAAATTTATTTCATATTT
Source organism: Myrrha octodecimguttata (assembly GCA_958510865.1). NCBI lineage: Eukaryota > Metazoa > Arthropoda > Insecta > Coleoptera > Coccinellidae > Myrrha > Myrrha octodecimguttata. The sequence continues at coordinate 26,029,586 of OY294059.1, forward strand.
ACTGTCACTGGGGAAGGGGAATTTCATAACAAACTCGATATGATGAGGTTCGCTCTATTTTTAAATATCCGAAAACGGTGCCTTGTCTCCTCAAACAAGTTAATACCTACGGAATATAGGTATTGTTATAAGATATTCTCTGATTGGGTGAAATTTAAATTGGGATTTCTGATTTCATGTAAATAGTGTCAATTTTATGTAGGATATGTTTGGCAAATCAAATTGGGTATTTCGGTTGCCGGTTTTCTGTTCTGAACATAGAGGGGACAACAATCAACTATGAAAAAACTACTAAGTATGGTCTATGGATCATAGGTAAACATAGATTGTTCTATGATTGACTGTCGTTCTGGGAGCAGAAAGATCGCTTTTTCATCAATCAATTTCCGTAATCAACCTTTCCTTCAGGGACCAACCGAATATTTCATATTTACGGAACGATTAACCGGCAACCGGAATAACCAATTTGATTTGCGGTACATAAAGCGATTTCAAGCGATGGACCAAAAGCTCTGGTTATATTTACGGATATCCAATTTGACAGATCATCCTTTGCCTATATGTCAGTTTGGATAACCGTAACTATAACCAGATCTTTTGGTTCATAACTTGAAATTGATTATATCCTATGTAAACTTGACACTATCGACATGAAATCAGGAATCCCAACATAAATTTCAGCCAATCGGATGATCTTAACAAAAAACCCATATTTAGAAAGAATTATCTTGTTTGAGAAGCCGAGGCACCGTTTACGGATATTTATATAAAATACAGCGAATCTTATCATGTCGAATTTGTTCTGAAATTTCCCTTCCCCAGTGATAGTAATTTTGGACGAAATCTTCTGGTTGGCAACTTGGACCGAAGTCGTCTATTGAAATCTTGTACTTGAATAAAAAATTATTGTATGAATAATGAGAGGGTACTTTTTGGTCTGAATTAGAGAAAAACTCAATTTGACGGAATGCCGACGTTTCGATATATTTAGTAGGTACTAGTAAGGTCACAAAAATAACGAGCAAAGTATAAATAAAAATCGTCAATACAAAAACAATCAAAATAATTTTGAAACAGTTAAAATAACTTTGAAACATCGATTTCCATTGAAAAAAAAACCAATAAGTTGTTACTCACACTGTCAGTTGTTCTCTCTTGTCACCTTATGAATAATATAAAATTCAGGTGACAAGAGAGACCAACTGACAGTGGGAGTAACAACTTATTGTTTTTTTTTCAATGGAAATCGATGTTTCAAAGTTATTTTAACTGTTTCAAAATTATTTTAATTGTTTTTGTATTGACGATTTTTATTTATACTTTGCCCGTTATTTTTGTGACCTTACTAGTACCTACTAGGATTGTGATCAATTCTCTGTTTGACTCGTTGCTTTTCCGAGTTCCTAACAGTTTTTTTGTCCACTCGAGAATATCATAATGTTGTTTTATATCATGTTCACACCCTAATTATTGTGTCATTTATTGTAGAGCCCTGAAGAAGATATTAAATATATCGAAACGTCGGCATTCCGTCAAATTGAGTTTTTCTCTAATTCAGACCAAAAAGTACCCTCTCATTATTCATACAATAGTGTTACTTAGGTCGTTTAAGCATCATAAAAAAATATAGCTGGAAGGTTCATTCAAAATTTCATGAGCTAGGACTATATGTGAAGGTGCGATTGGACTGGTTAATACGTTAAGGGCTTTGCCATTTTTAACAATTGCTCTTATAACATTACGGCAATATCTTGTGCATTAGCATTTTTCAATTAATTATCAAGTTTCATAATGACTGTAATAATTAATTTCTGAGTTATTCCGGAAACAACAATGATACCGAGGAAAAAAACATGCAATTTGACATATTTTTTCCCATCATCTCTGAAATTGGAATCGAATCGAGCTTCCAATCGTTACACTGTTATAAAATATGGACTCAAAGGTCAGTGCAAATTCTCTTCGAAATATGATGAACAATTCCAAAAAAACATTTTATTAAGAAAAGTTTCAAAAATTTTTTGCATAATTGTTCCCATGACACCATCATCATGAAACTCTGCACAAAGCTGAGCATCGACATTTCTCAACTAACTGCAAATTTTCATCACGATCGCATTTTGGTAATATCAACTATACCGAAGAAAAAACCGTAAAACATAGACATATTAAACTCTCTGGACATGGCGTACGAATTCATTTCCGAAGAGTCGAATGGGGATAATGAAGCAAGTGAGAGGTCCGAGAGAGAGATGGACCTTGATCGGGCAGACCATAGACAAGATACACGATACCAATATCCGTTATTCTATAGCGCATGGAGAGTGAGATGAAGGATGATCTCACTTGCACAATATGACGCCTATCTAGAGATAAAATCAAGCATTTACTTAGGGAACCTCCGGGGAAATGACTTCTTGGTATATTAGATTACATTGAAGTTTTGAAAATTGGTGATGAATGTGAACATAACTCCGATATAAATATTAGAAATGATTAATCAATAACAATAAATTATGAATTTTCTAGGTTCGCTTGTTTCCGGACGGTATTCCAGCTCCAAATGATTTTTTTCTTATCACTATACAGACACGCGAGCTGAGTGGCTTCCGGAGGAATTTAATTGAGCTTTGAGCTGCCTCACAAGTATATACAGTGTTTTGAACAGTACGCGAGCCACTCAACACCGTCCAAACTTGCACGGAAGCCGAATCAAATTGCCTCGAAAGTCGCTCAGCTCGCGTGAACGCATCTTTTGAATGTTGTGCGTTAGATGGTCTCAAACGATTTGAATGCACTAAATAGAAAACCTGTGCGAAATTCATTTCTGCGCTCGGATTCATAGCAATTATACATTCATTTGATTTTTTAACTCCCTTTCCAAATTATTGTATTTTACTTTCATTTTATATCTCCTCGTACAATTAATGGCACAAGACAAATTTACCATTATTCACCAGTGAACCCGGTTTAAAATGAAGGAAATCAAATTATATTCAAAACGCTCACGAAAACACAAAAAAATGGGAATTATATCTTCTATACAGTCTTTATATTCTTATTCAGAATGGAATAACACAAAATCTGCTTTGAAATACTTCGACTTGCAAAACTTTGAAAAAAAATGTATTTCAAACATAAACTTATAATTACAGTCTATGGCTTAAAACTGATCTGTCTTATTTTTGCCGTATTCTATGATGGTTTGGCCCGCCCTAGTTCCATCTTTGTCGGCCCGCTTCCTCTCTCTTCAAGCCATGTCCATATAGTTTTATAGGTCTATGCCATAAAATTTGACATAACCTTTATCTCGATAATCCCGAAAGTTATTTACGTATCGAACTGAAATTTGGTACACTATTGTAAAATATAGAGTTTTAGGTTCGAGCATAGTTGTCGTTAAAAAATTCGAAACATTCCTTTTTAAATTACCAACATTATTACGATCCTAACAAAATGTTACTCACTATTAGCTACGCGTCAACTAATAACCATGTTTCATTTCGATCCCATAGATAGTTCAATATCGATCAATATACAAACAAATACACAAAATCCGTATCTGCCACTGCTTACAAACGAAAAGACATACCTGCCTACCAGGAGGACAGTACCGCTGCTTCCTTTTCTTTTCGCATCCGGTTCAAATGTCCAGGAATAATCGTCTGCACGCCACTTTACCTCGTGTTATTTCCAGGCGCCGAGATGGATTTGTTTACGCTGGAATTTAAAGAGAACCGCAAATGTGATTTATATCAAATTCTGTCATAATACCGTCTCTTCAATTATTCATCTCTTTGACCACGGCGAGCTGCGCTAAGAGATTACCTTGATCTCGCTTATTTCGGGTTCGGAAAATTATCGGGATAATTTCGCTCTAGGGCTCATTATTCTGGATTGATTCACTTTTCGCTTATTAAGCATGCGGAAGTTTGGAAATATAGCGAATTATCGATGGTTGCGACATTTGTCATCTTCCTTTCTATGGTTTATGCAAAGAACAGAGAACACACCTTGGAGTCAATAGGTTTGTTCCATGATGTAAGCAAAACAGGGTGTGCTCATCTGCTCATCTCTGTGATCGTATTCACCAATGATGACGTCACTTATTTAATTCAAATTCAGAGCACAGAATATATAATCCCTTGTATTTTATCAGCAAGATTAGGGGCCGTATTTATAGTTGTTCCTTGAGGCTTTCTTACTGAAGGCCGCCTTGAATTTGCTTTTCTATGCAAACAAATACTAGTTTGTTTGCATAGAAACATAGAAAAGCAAATTCAAGGCGGCCTTCAGTAAGGAAGCCTCAAGGAACAATTATAAATACGGCCCCTAATCTTGCTGACACTTTTTTTCAGAAGAGCACATGTTTTTCACATCATGTAAGAGCACACCATGATTTTGACATCATGGTTTGTTCCTTATCCTGCATGAAAGTGTTATTTTACACTACACTCCCCTGACTTCCACTTGTCAGTTCTCAGTGCAGCTGAGTGTAGTTGAGTGTAGTCATGATGTAAATAACATGGTGTGCTCATTTGCATTTTTGTGGTCGTTTTTACCAATGATGACGTATTAAGGAAGGTTGGGGGAACGGATTTGTGTCGTTTGCACCATAATGGATATAATCTCATGAATAGATAGATGACCCAATCACAAACAAGTTAATTTTTGTGTGTTTTCTTACAAATACGGTATATATCAGAATGAAAGTTTTCTCTAATTGAGTTTCATATTTATCTGAAATAGTAAAAATGTACTTAATAAACTATAAAATCTAGAAAAGCTTTCATACGTGCTTGTTCAAATTTGATGCTAATGTGTTAACACTGTTAACCTATTCATGTAGTGACTTGCGAAACTAACCTTTACTCCGTAATGAATTGGATTGCAGTTCGTCAGGATCATAAGACTAGAAGATAGCAGCACTTCCTATCGATATTTGCAGAGCAGCACTGAAGCATAATTGCGGAAGTCAAATTTAGGACCCAAAAATGATATCACTTGCCAGCTTTTTTTAAGGATGACTTCTTGAGATTCTTTCATGAAATTCAAACATCCACTGCTCTTCACTCACGTGCCGTATAGGTAGAATAATAAATCAAATCAAAATATCACTAATTAATCATAGTAAAGGTTTCCAACTCACCTCGTAATCCTATGGGGCATTTCAATCTGACCAAGATTGTTATTACACAGTCATACAGCAAAGCAAACATAACCCCATCTTTAATTCGAAATATCAATAACGTTGGAGGTAAATTAAGATGAGAACACTTCCACCACGACAAATCATATCATGCAGTTATGGTGCAATAGACGACTTCGGCCCAAGTTGCCAACCCACAATTTTCTTCACAAATTTACTATTACTGGGGAACGAGAATTTCAGGACAAATTCGACATGATAAGGTTCGCTTTATTTATAAACTATCCGAAAGAGATACCTCGGCTCCTCAAACAAGATAATTCCTCCCAAATAAAGGTTTTTGTAAGGCTGTAATTTAAGTTGGAATTCCTGATTTCTTGTTAATATAGTGTCAAGTTTAAAAAGGATGTGTTCCGCAAAGCAACTTGGTTACTTCGGTTGCCAGTTTTCCGTTCTGTAAATATGAAATATTCGGTTGGTTCCTGAAAAAAAAAGGTTAATTACGTAATTTTATTGATGAAAATGCAATCTTTCTGCGACCAGAACATAAACATATTAATTCTATGTACCAGAACGACAATCAGTGTTTTATGGTAACGTATCCATAGCATAGAACAATCTTCATTAACCTTATGATCCATAGAACATACCTAGTAATTGTTCCATTGTTGATTGGTGTCTCTACTATGTTCTATGGAACATAAAGTTAATAAAGATTGTTCTGACTACCTCGGTAGACTAGAGGATGGAAACATGTTCTAGGATGCTGAAGGTACCGGGTTCGAATCCCGGCGAGGTCATGGATGTTGTAAAGTGTCTAGGTGGTGGTGATTTGAAAGAATCTTAACCAAATGATATGTTCGATGTGTCGATGGTTCGAAATGGCCAAGCACAGTAAAAGATAGAAAAAAAAAAAAAAAAAAAAAAAAAAAAGATTGTTCTAGACTACCTCGGTAGACTAGAGGATGGAAACATGTTCTAGGATGCTGAAGGTACCGGGTTCGAATCCCGGCGAGTCATGGATGTTGTAAAGTGTCTAGGTGGTGGTGATTTGAAAGAATCTTAACCAAATGATATGTTCGATGTGTCGATGGTTCGAAATGGCCAAGCACAGTAAAAGATAGAAAAAAAAAAAAAAAAAAAAAAAAAAAAAAGATTGTTCTATGCTATGGATATAGTACCACAGAACATTGACTATCGTTCTGGCTACAGAAAGAACGTTTTTTCATCAATCAAATTCCGTAATTATCCTTTTTTTCAGGAACCAACCGAATATTTCATATTTACGGAATGGAAAACCAGCAACTGAAATAACCAAGTTGATTTGCGGAACATATCCTATATAAATTAGACACTATTTACATGAAGTCAGGAATCCCAACTAAAATTTCAGCCTATCAGAGATGATCTCAACAAAACCCTATATTTGAAAGGAATTATCTTGTTTGAGGAGCCGAGGCATCTTTTACGGATTTTTATGAATAACGCGAACCTTATCATGTCGAATTTGTCCTGAAATTCCCGTTCCCCAGTGATAGTAAATTTGTGAAGAAAATTGTGGGTTGGCAACTTGGGCCGAAGTCGTCTATTGAAGTGCACTTGAGCATTTCTGCTTGTACTCTGTGAATCTGAATATATTTGCTTTGAATTTTAATCTTGCTGACGTCAGCTTTGAATTCAGATGAGTACACCATGAGTGTAGTCAAATATAACAGAATGAGTGAAGTTCAATCCGTTCAGTGATTTTGTGCAAATCCAAAATGACAGAAGTCGTCTTGTAAAAAAAATCGGGTCAAGATGCATCTATGTTCAAATAAAGCAACTGAACTTAAAAATTTCAAAAAGCACTGCCGTGAAGGCAGCAACTTTTGCGCGCATGTTCAATGTAGATGACCACTTCAGCAACGAATTTGAACGTGCGCGCAAAAGCTGCTGCCTTCACGGCAGTGCTTTTTGAAATTTTTTTCTGATAAATTACTGGATTTCAATTCGATCATATCTGTATTTTTGGACATATTGTAAAAATAAAATTTTGAATGGGTATATCTACGGAACCATTGGGCGGATTTTACCCATTCACGAATTCGACCTTCGTAATTAAGCCCCAAACCTACTCTACAAATATCGAGTTTCTAAGTCGTTTCTTCCGGAAGTTATTGTGTTTACGGTCAGCCTAACGGCCGACTGCGTAAACACAATAACTTCCGAAAGAAACAACTTAGAAACTCGATATTTGTAGAGAAGGTTTGGACCTTAATAACGAAGGCCGAATTCGTGAATGGGTAAAATCCACCCAATGATTCCGTAGATATACCCAATCAAAATTTTATTTTTCCAATATTTCCAAAAATAGAGATCAGATCGAATCGAAATCCAGTACTTCATCGAAAATAACAGTTCGAAGTTTCATACAGAATTTAATGAGGATGATATGATGAGAAAATCATAGAAATTTTTTTTTCAAATTGTTCTAATAACACGATTATCACGAAATTTCGCATAAAGTTGTCTTTCAGCGTCTTAAAACTAGCTGTGAAGTTTAATCAGGACTGAATCAGTATTTCTCGAGTTATACCGAAAAAATCAAGGATATCGAGAAGAAAACCTCGAAATTTGACATATTTTTTCCCGATATCTCCAAAACTTATGATCGTATCGAACTGAAATTTGGTACACTGCTGTGAAATTAGAAGGTCAAAGCGTGAGTATAATTTTTCTTGGATATGATGAATGGTTTCCGAAAAAAAAAATTTTTTGGAAAAAAATTTCGAAAAAAATTTTTTTTAAAAATTACTGACAATATAATCCTGACGAAATTTAGCTCAAAGTTGCGCGTCGTTGTACTCCACCTAACTGCCAAGTTTGAATCCAATCGCTTAGGTAGTTTCTGAAATAAAAAATAAATAACTTCAAAACTTCAAATGCCTATAACTCCGAAACTATTCGATCGATTTGGCCCATTAACGAACTCAACCGCGGCATTTCGATGCGCAACCTATCCTGAAAGTTTCAAGTTGCTAGCTTGCTTCTGTCGACAGTTATCGTGTCTACGGCCGGCCGGCCGGCCGGCCGGACAGAATCGATTTTGACACCGGATTCGTCATCAGTGAGTCCAACCTAGTCGATTGAGACCATTTTCGGCTCAATCATCCAAAATTACAGACATTTGGACAAAACGATAGCACGCTGTTCCCCTAGAACATGCGCGCAAAAATGAAGTAGATAATTTCAAGCCAGTCATTCCTACCTAGATAATAGTATAGGACCAGAGACAACCACAGTTGTATATGATCATGGTTTATCTTTACGCATAACTAAGGTGTTCTATGCATCTTTCGCATAACCATCACTGAAGATAACTTAACTCTATGAATTGCACTCGTTATCTGCGACGACACTACTGAAAACCTTTCCGCAACAAACAGAGTGCAAGTTTACAACAGAACACAAAGAACGGCATACGTGCTACACTGTCTACACTGGTATAAAATAGTGTATCTCATAGAGACCAACGAACAAACTATATGGATTTCGCAAATAACTGAATGGTTGTCCAGTAGCCAACTCCACTGATTTTGCTCAAATCATAGATGACTTTTCTATGCTCCTTTCGTTCTCGCAAATAACTGTATAACCATTGTATAAAGACAAGTTGTCTTTATACAATGGTATAACTACTCTACGATTTCTAGTTTATGCATATTACTGTTTCTGTTATCAGAAATTATTCACGCAAGACAATTATCATTTGAACTCATAATCATATCGGGGCTGCCAAATGTCAAATGAGTATTTGAAAGTTGTGAACAACTCTATTTGACATTACAATTGTTTAACAATTCTATTTTGGCGTCAAGAATCAATAAAAAATAAGTTAATATCCGTAGATTCTTCGTAGTTTTTTTTTGGGTTATATCACAGAAGACAATGAAAATTATCACACTTACTAAACAGGCCTACCAACGTATTGTGATCTAATCAACCATTTTCTGTGGATGCATTGGCAAAACTCAATCAGAAGCATTTGACGAATACATTCAAAATTTTCAACAAATCATAAAAGCTCACCTAGTAACTTAACTGGGAAATGTTACTGCTTGTGAAGTCTTGACAAATTCCACAACTTGTGAAACACGAAACCGCTATATTCGCTTCAGTTATGATGGAAACTGCTTAATCAGGTTTGGGTATCAATCAAAAAAGCCATCTTGATTCCCTCTGAATTTGGACGAGTGCACATATGCTGCTGACTTCACCTTAGTGCTTTTCTGGAATATTTTCCGATATAAACATAATTGTCGAATCGAGCTGTTTGGTACATGGCTATGAAATATGGACTTCAAGTTCTGTGGAACATTTTATTGAAATCAACAGTTTCCAAAGAAAAAGTTACGGATATTTGTGATGTGACTCAATGATCTTTTGCAGGGAAACAGGCAATGGATGCATTCCAGTTACAGAAATACAAAATAATAATACTGTGGCGATAACTAATATAAAGGTAAGTCCCTCTCAGCCTTTTTTGGTTAATATATTATTGATCTATTGGAATTCTTTAAGAAACAAATTGTTTTTGAGTAAAAATACAAAAATATTTAGTTTTTTCAGAACAGAAGAATTATCACTTGTCCATTTTCATAACGGATTGAATTCATTAAATTTTTTGAGGTAATTTCCTCAATATCTCAAGGGATGCTTATGCGATCGGATTGAAACTTGGTGGTAAGTCGTAAAAAACAACGCTAAACTTCTCACAAAATGATGTTGGGATCATACCGTTGGTAAACTATTTGAAATAAATTTTCGAAGATTATCTTTCTGAAAATTAGGAAAATATGTCAAATTTCTAGGTACTTTTCATACAATGAAACTTGGAAACTATGTGGTTGGCAAATACCCATGCGCAATTTCGTGCAACATTTCGTGATGGTCATGTCATTGAAAGAAAAAAAAATTACAAATTTTCGTCCACGAATTCGAACTTATTAGCAAAAGTTGCTGATTTCACGTCAGTGTTTCCTCAGAAATTTCCATTCATATGAGTACGAGCCCCGACTTTCTGAATGGCGTTGGTAGTATTAGGTACTTGCAAGTCTTCAATTGACAAAAAATGAATTCAGACAAATGCATCTTCTTCATCGACTATTTATAAAACGCAAACCAAACAAATGTGAAACATGAGAAATTTACTACTGTCATAAAAGTTACCAAAAGTCATATGTTCTTTCCCATTATTTTTAACGACTACCAAAAATAAAATTCATTGAGAATAAATATGTGAGAGAAATCATTTGACATATGTTTATCTTCTGGAAGAGCTCTTCGTGTCTTCGATGGCATTTAAACTTGACAGATTTGCCTAATTGATTTTTAACCATATGCTCAAATTGAATGGTTAAAAAAATAAGGATTCACTCATTAAGAAGTTATCTTCGATCCAGATGATATGTAATGACGAAAAAACTTTGCTTCTGTATTTCGATACCACGTTATTGTTCAAATAGCAAAATATGAATACAGTTTTGTAATGATATGAATTCTGAAAAATTTTGAAGAACAAGAATTTTATCCCTTTAGAGAGTTTTTTGATTTCTTGTGATATTTGCGTATCTGCGTATTTTTGAAGAAAAATATTCAACAATTTTCTCAATTCACTGCTGAGTATTAATGCTCAAGAACTCGGAAAAGGTAGCAAATACAAAAAATTGCAGGTTATCATAAAATTTTTAAATGCATCATATTGTTTATACCACCACTGGCACACTAAAAAAAAATCCCGAGACAAAATTTTCAAAAACCAATGAGTTGAAGTCCGCAACTTTTGCGCGCATGTTTACGTATTTACAAATTTGTGATTTTTTTAAATGATGACACGACCATAACGAATGCACTCGATTTTGCCAAAGAGTTACAAAGTTTCACCATGATTCGATCAGTATTTTTCGAGTCATTCAACGATAACGGAAAAAACCACGAAATTTTACATTTTCTTTTTCAAATATCTCCGAATTGAAGAATCAGATCACGGAGAGGTAAGAGTTATTTGTTTACGGTCGGTACGGTATTTTCAAATTGTTCTAATGAAACGATCATCACGAAATTTTGCATAAAGTTGTCTTTCAGCATCCTAAAACTAGCTGTGAAGTTTAATCTGGAGTGAATCAGTATTTCTTGAGTTATACCGAAAAAATCAACGATATCGAGAAGAAAACCTCGAAATTTGACAAATTTTTCCCCGATATCTCCAAAACTTATGATCGTATCGAACTGCAATTTGGTACACTGCTGTGAAATACGAAGCTCAAGGTCTGAGTGAAATTTTTTTGGATATGATGAATGGTTTCCGAAAAAAAAATTTTTGGGAGAAAAATTTTGGAAATTTTTTTTTTTAATTTACTGACAATATGATCCTGACAAAATTTGGCTCAAAGTTGCGCGTCCTTATACTCCACGTCATTGTCAAGTTTGAATCAAATCGCTCAAGTAGTTTCTGAAATAAAAAATAAATAACTTCAAAATTTTAAGTGGTTCCAACTCCGAAACTATTCGACCGATTTGGCCCATTAACGAACTTAACCGCGGCATTCTGATGCGCAACCTATCCTGAAAGTTTCAAGTTGCTAGCTCACTTCGTTCGACAATTATCGTGTCCACGGCCGGACAGAATCGATTTTGACACCGGATTCGTCATCAGTGAGTCCAACCTAGTCGATTGAGACCATTTTCGGCTCAATCATCGAAAATTACAGACATTTGGACAAAACGATAGCACGCTGTTCCCCTAGAACATGCACGCTAAAACAATACTTAAACGAAAATTTCGAAAATTTTCGACATCATTTCTTTTTCTGAAGTCAATACAGATACGATGCCAATTAAACTGTGCAAGCAGTTGCGGGTGAATATTCTACAATATTCTACAACTAATAACAGAGTTTCAATCCGATTGCATGAGTATATCCTGAGTTATTGAGAGAAAAATCTCCAAATTTAACTGGGTATAACTTCGAAACCGTTCGTTTGATTTGGACATTCAATGTACTCAACCATCTCATTTTGATACGTAACCTACCCTGAAAATATCAAGTCGCTTGCTCTTTTCAGGTCACACGTCACAGCACGATTCAAGAATCGATACATCCGATGCTGTCCATTGACTGGGTAGAGTGAAAGGTACACGGTACACGAGAACAGATAGCGGGAGAGAGAAGGGGGAAAGAGAGAGCAAGAGAGGATTTGAAGGAGCGAGAGAGAAAGAGAGGGAGAGAGGCAGCTAGAAAGGGAGAGTTAGAGAAAGAGAGAGCGTGAAAGAGAGGGAAAAAGGGGCGAGAGAGAAAGGGCAATAAAGAGAGAGAGAGAGAGAGAGAACGTGTGTGAGAGAGAGAGAGATAGCTAGTGTGTGTGAGAAAGCCAGAGAGAGTGGCACCGAGAGAGAGTAATAGCGACAGAGAGAGAGCGCGGGAGATAGAGAGGGGGGGGTAAATGATACGTTAGGTTACAAAACGTCATGAAGTTTCGGGAATCTAAACGGCAAATATGCGAAACCAAATTCGAAACAACGATTTCTCGTTGAAAATTAAAGTTTTTAGCAGTGATTGAATTTTTTCAGTATTCTAAGGGATAGAAATCGCTTTAAGTAAAAAATTCAGAGAACAAATTAAGTATACACCTACTCAGAACTTTGATCAAACCAGCTAGTTTTCATGCGCTTTTTATAGGGAAAAGCGTGCTAACATTTTGTCCAAATGGAGGTTATTCTCGAAATAATAATTGGTCTCAAATTACTCACCGATAACGAATGCGATGCCAAAATCGATAAGGACAATTTGAAAAAAATAAAAACTTGTTCTCAAATATTCTTTATTCTGTGATCTCCTTATGCATTGGATTTCAATTCGATTCAACCCGTAGTTTTGGAAATATTGGGATAATAAATTTTTGAATAGGTATATCATTTGGTAGAGTTTCAGTTCTAGTTTACAAATGTCTGGTTTCTTTCGGAACTTATTTTGTGTACAATCGACCGATCTTGAAAATCGGGCTTTATCAGCGGAACAGGAAGAAGTGTTTAAAACTTTTTCTTTTAGTAGTTTTGCAAGAAATCGAAAAGTTCTTGAATGAAACCAGGTTTGAGAGCCGTATTCCATAGAAGGTCAGAAAATTCTAATCTGACAGCTTAGCAGCGTTGAGCGGGGTCGGCATCTGCGGAGGTAACCACTTCGTATATGAGTTCAAACCAACATGCAAGAGCATGACGGTTTGTTTCGTGATATAAACATTATTTTCGTGATCTCTACCCCCTGTTGAGAAAAAAGAGGCTTTCTGTGTAATGAAAGTTACTAGTACGCCACTGCAAATCGAACCGTTTGGCCTTTCTTTGATCTAATTCCGTGTGTAACTTGCAGGTACCTGAAACAAATGCAGGCGACAGTCGCCAGCGTGTCAGAAGGTTCACATTCGACTGCTGCTTCCCAGAGGATGCCACACAGGATGATGTATGTCTTTTCTTTTCACTAATTGTATTGTTTCAATTAGGATCTTGGTAGAATTCCACCTTTTGCGATTAATATTTAATACCAATTGCCAATAGAGGTAATATATTCAATTAAAAAAATATCACAGAAACATCTCTTCTGTACAATACTCACTTGGCATATACAGGGCGAGTCAAGATGAACTATACCTTATCCTCCAACAGATAGAGGACCTCAGTGGAAATATCAATCCACCCACAACTTGATTCTTTTAAACTTCGTTGATTACAACCGGGTTGATTGTTACAATTCAACCAAAAACTCTTTGGACATTACGTTCGTAATAACGAGTCGACACAGCCGTTCAGCGTGAGTTTCGTCGCCATTTCAATATCGAAATCGGGCTGTTCCCTCTCGAAACCCAATTCTTCGTTGGATAGAAGCACTTCAAACATGGGGTGTTTTGATGAGGAAAAAACCACCAGGAGCTCAACGAACAAAACACCCGAGAACGTTGAAAGGGTGCGACAAGCAATTCGCAGTCCGAGTCGATCTGCCCGCCAGCATGCTGCTGAACTTCGTCTCAGTAATCGTTCAGGTTTTGCACCTGAATTATGAAGACGTCTTGCTCCAATCCGACGTGTGTGGTTCCAACAGGATGTGGCGACCGCCCACACAGCCAGAGTAACAATGAACGTTGTTCGTACTCTCTTCCCTGACCACCTGATTTCCAAGTTTGGTGACGTTCATTGGCCTCCTCGGTCACCAGATTTGACCATTTGCGACTTTTTTCTGTTTGGACGTCTCAAAGCACGAGTTTACTAACACAAGTCCCGAATATTGGAAGAATTGAAGAAAGCAATTCGCGTGGAAGTCAAAGCAGTTGAGAGAGCAACGTTGGAAACAGTTTTCGGAAACTTCCAAGAAAGACTGCAGGGGTGTATCGCGAAACAAGGACGCCACCTGACTGATGTGATTTTCCACACATGAAATTGCAGAATGCTTTGAAATTCAGAATGGAAATTGTTCAATAAAAATTTTTTCAGTAACAATTACCGAGGTGATTTTTTCAAAAACGTCAGAGTCCTCTGCCAGACCCTGTATATAGACTACATCAACCGAAAGAAATGTTTTGGACAATTTCTTCGTGCTTGCATTGGTTCTTCGAAAAAATTAAGTAATGTTCCTGGAAATGAATTCAGCTCAAATTTCTGAAAAAATATGGAATTCATATGGTTTTTCGAGAATTCTTTCATTGTCACGATTGGCTCCGAAATTTGTTTGATGATCTTCAGAAGATCACACTGTATTATCAATCAATAATTAAATATTGATTCGGTTATTTCCAATTCCGGATTTCCATGTGGGATCTTGTATTCTGAATATGAATCATGCATCTCATTTTGAAAAGCTTTTCCTTTCCATTGAGAGCTGTAGTCGTAGCCAAGTTTGATTAGAATTTTAAAAATTCTAGATATTCACGAAGGTAGAGGCTGTAGTGAGCAGAGCCATGAAGAGAAGATACCACTCTTGCGTGTTAGCCTATGGTCAAAGTTCAACAGGAAAAACACATACTATGATGGGTTTCCCACATGACCCAGGACTGACACCAAGGTTGAGTCAGAAAATTCATGAATGGCTTCAAGAAACTGCAACTGGAAATGAGATGGAGAATATGAAGACTACTATAAGGTAAATCGAATGTGATTCTTGTGAACTCAATGTAACTGCACCATTTCTTCGATAACTAGTGTTTGTTGGATAATTTTTATTTCATCTACCCATTCCATCCATAAATTAATTGAAAATCGCTCGCAGAATGAGAAATTTAGATTCGAACTACAAATATTTATACATTGTACATTCGCCATTTTGCAACCACGTGTAGATAATCCGCCATTTTGCAGCAACGTCAGAATTAATGATTTAATTTAATTTATTATAACTACCTAATCGCTATTTTTTCTTGAAATTGAACAGCTGCGGAATTCCTTGAGGACAATATGCTAAGAAGATCGTAGAATATAGAATATTTGAAAATTATTTTGATTGATTTCGGATTGTTTCAATTACATGATCATCTCGAAATTTCGCACAAAGTTAAGCATCAGCATTTTTAAACCAGTCATTTAGTTTCATCATGATAAAAGCAGAATTTTTTGATTAATTTCGGACATTACAACGATAGCTAGGAAAAATCAAAGAAATTAGACATATTTCAGCAAATTTCTTCAAGAGTTAGAATCGGTTGGAGTTTCGGACACTGTTGTCAAGTGAAGAGTTCTAGGAATGTGCAGAATTTTTGCAGACCTTATGAATAATTTCCGAAAGAAAAATTTTCTCGAAAAAACTTTCGATTAAATATTTTCTTGTAATTATTAAACATATGATCCAAACAAACTTATGTGAGAAGTTGCACGTGATTTCGTTTCAACTTACTACTGACGAATAGGATATGATTGCTCTATTAGTTCCTGAAATATCGAGGAAATAAGCGTAAAACCCCCAATAACTATGACTCCGATACCGTTTGATCGATTTGGCCCATTTCATTTCGAAATGTAAACTATCTCGAAAATTTCAAAACGGATTCTCTATTCTTACTTGATTGTGCTTACTGCCGACCGGTTGGACATAATCAATTTCGACACTGGATTCGTCATCATTGAGTCCAACCTAGTCACTTGAAAATTGATTTTGAATACTTTCTGAAGGTAATTTGGGAAAATGATGAGTCAAACCCATAATAAATATTTTCAAATTTGCATTTGCAGTAATAACCCAAATTCAGGAAATTCAAGTTATTATTATTATTATTAGGGTTTTTCATGAAAATTACTGTATTTCTTTCGAAGGACAAACCCCCATTCGGGCCTTAAGTTCGAAAACAACAGACATTTTGTCAAAACGATACCACGCCATTGCCCAGAACATGCACGCAATATACATCAAAAATGAAAAGTTGTTTGTCGACGTCTAACAAATATTCTGTCAAGAACTTCACTGTTAAAGTTCTCAAATCAACAGATCCCTAACCAAATTCTAATCTAGATAGTGAAAAAGAGTATAATGCAATATCGTGACTCAATGCCTTCACGCATTCGAATTCAATTCCGAAATTACTATCTACGTATTGAAGCAGCTCGGTTCTCACGTCCATACATGCGATATTCATCCTAGATCAATCACAAATAAAAGCTTTTTCTTTCTCGTGTGTTTTGGCTATCGCGAAATAACTTAAATGGTTAAACTTTTTTCAAATTGGTTTTTCAAGTATCGTTATAGTTTTTGTTAGACTAGCACTCGACTAAGGGCTGAAGACGTATCTTAAACATACACGAAGAGCAGAGAAAATATCAGAAAACACGTTGCTACGAAAACTTAAGATCAAACAATACTTCGAATATAAAGGGACTTTTAGAGGGCCAAAAAAAATTTCAAAGAATAATTACTGAAGCCTGCAGAACGACACTCCGTTTTCTCCTATTAACGTCGGAATGGGGGTTTTTCCTTCCAACAAAAATGCAGTAATTTTTCATGAAAAACCTTTAGAACATCACATTCCAAACATATAATTTTAATATTATATTTTGAAAAAATTCAAAGTCACCTAAAACTGAGAAATAAAAATGGTGATTTGCATTCAAAGGGATTTGTCCTGAGTTCACGATATGGCAACGTCGAATTCAGCTTTCTCGGAAAGAAAAGGACGTCAAATATGTTACTTTGCTTAGAAAAACAGAGTTATGCTTTGATCTGGTTAGAATAGAAAACAACGACCAAGGAATAGAAAAAGAAGAACACAGACTGTCATACTGTCATATTACTGACAAATCACAAATGGAAATTGATTGGTTATATTGACAAAGAACACGTGTGTACCACAGAATAGGAATAATATTTCATTATTCTATAGCAGAAAAAGCTCTTCTACTAAACACCGTTGTCACTTCGTGCATGCCTGGCAAATCCCAAACCTCAATTCTGAAATCTGATTTTGAATACTTTCTGAAGGTAATTTGGGAAAATGATGAATCAAACCCATAATAATTATGTTTAAATTTGCATTTGCAGTAATAACACAAATTCAGGAAAAACCCCCATTTCTTCGAATTATAATATTTCTCGCTGCTATTGGCAACGTTAAAGCATGCAGAACATCATATTTCTACCTGCATGTTTAATGGAACACCGCCTAAATTATTATTGTCATCAAACGAAAATAATAGGGGTTTTCATCCATAAACTCGAATTTTCAAAATTTAATGGAATTCATAAACTACTGAATAATAATAAACAGTCACTCAATAAGTTATGGTAAATGCTGGTCTCGAATGAACTGGCCGAGTATGAACTGGAACGCTATGTGGCAGCTAATTTCATCTGAAGAAAACTCTGTTGGAACGGAACGTTGGTCGCTGTGAGGTCTTGAAATTTTCTTTGACCACTTTGAAGGCATGGCCACGGAGCTGAGTGCTGCTTCTCGTTTATAGCCCTATATTTCACAATAAGATCACCAGAAAAATATTCTTCGAACTTGTCGACCGTTAGGCAGACCATAACACAAACTTCCGGAAGAAACGACTCAGAAACTCAATATTTGTAGGGTAGGTTTGGGGCGTAATTACGAAGGTCGCATTCGTGAATGGGTAAAATCTTTCCAATAATTCCGTAGATGTACCCATTCAAAATTTTAGTTTCCCTATATATAAATATCGATATAGCAGAAATTGTTCTAATTACTCTATCATAACGAAATTTTTCATGAAGTTGTGCATCAGCATTTGACAACGAGATACCAAGTTCAATCATGATCGAATCAGTATTTCTTGAGTCATTCCGAAAATATCAGCGATACCGAGGAAAAAAATGCTGCGAATTTCACACACGGGTTTATTATTTTCTCAGTTAAATAACCCAATACCATGGATATCTTGAATCAAACTTATATACTATTCATAACTCATTGGTTTTTCACCCCAAAATTTGCAGCGTTTTGCTTCATAACTCAGGGACTACTGGTTGGAAATCATCCGGGTAAAAATTTTCAGATTGAATTATGCAACAGGAATGAACGTTCAGAGTTTCATGAAAATTCGGTGGTAAGTTTTCGAGAAAGAATTTTTTTTTCTCCCCAAACCCCCAATTTTGAGCCCTAAGGATACACCGATCCTGCTGAGAAGCTTGGACGATCAATCTCGAGTGACACACGATTTTTGCGCGCATGTTCTAGGGAAACAGCGTTCTATCGTTTTGTCCAAATGTCTGTAATTTTCGCTGATTGATCCAAAAATGGTCTTAAACGACTAGGTTGGTTTCACTGATGACGAATCCGGTGCCAAAATCGATTGTGTCGGGCCGGCTGGCCTGCCGTGGACACGATAACTGTCAAAGAGAGTGAGCTAGCAACTTGAAACTTTCAGGGTAGGTCGCGCATTGGACTGCCGCGGTTGAGTTCGTTAATGGGCCAAATCTGCCGAATAGTTTCGGAGTTATAGCCAATTGAAATTTCGAACTTATTTATTTTTTATTTCAGAAACTACCTGAACGATTGGATTCAAACGTGGCAATTAGGTGGAGTATAACGACGCGCAACTTTGAGCCAAATTTTGTCAGGAACTTACAGTCGGTAAAAAAAAAAAAAAAAATTTTTCGGAAACCGATCATTATATCCCAAAAAAATTCCACTCTGACTTTGAGCTTCATATTTCACAGCAGTGTACCAAATTTCAGTTCGATACGATTATAAATTTCGGAGATATCGAGAAAAAATATGTCAAATTTCGAGGTTTTCTTCTCGATATCGTTGTTTTTGCGCGCATGTTCTAGGAGAACACCGTGCTATCGTTTTGTCCAAATGTCTGTAATTTTGGATGATTGAGCCGAAAATGGCCTCAATCGACTAGGTTGGACTCACTGATGACGAATCCGGTGTCAAAATCGATTCTGTCCGGCCGGCCCGCCGGTCGGCCGTAGACACGATAACTGTCGGCAGAAGCAAGCTAGCAACTTGAAACTTCCAGAATAGGTTGCGCATCAGAATGCCGCGGTTAAGTTCGTTAATGGGCTAATGAGCTTCATATTTCACAGCAGTGTACCAAATTTCAGTTCGATACGATCATAAATTTTGGACATATCGGGAAAAAATATGTCAAATTTCGAGGTTTTCTTCTCGATATCGTTGATTTTTTCGGTATAACTCGAGAAATACTGATTCAGTCCTGATAAAACTTCACAGCTAGTTGTGAGATGCTGAAAGAAAACTTAATGCGAAATTTCGTGATAATCGTGTCATTGGAACAATTTGAAAAAAAAAATTCTATGATTTTCTTATCATATCATCCTCATTAAATTCTGTATGAAACTTCGAACTGTTATTTTTCGATGAAGTACTGAATTTCAATTCGATCTGATCTGTATTTTTGGAAATATTGGAAAAATAAAATTTTGAATGGGTATATCTGCGGAATCATTGGGTGGATTTTACCCATTCACGAATTCGGCCTTCGTAATTAAGGTCCAAACCTTCTCTACAAATATCGAGATTCTAAGTTCTTTCTTTCGGAAGTTATCGTGTTTACGCAGTCGGCTGTTAGGTTGACCGTAAACACAATAACTTTCGGAAGAAACGACTTAGAAACTCGATATTTGTAAAGTAGGTTTGGGGCTTAATTACGAAGGCCGAATTCGTGAATGGGTAAAATCCGCCCAATGATGCCGTGGATATACCCATTCAAAATTTTATTTTTCCAATATTTCCAAAAAAACAGATTTGATCGGATTGAAATCCAGTAATTTATCAGTAAAAAAAATCAGAAAGCACTGCCGTGAAGGCAGCAGCTTTTGCGCGCATGTTCAGTGTAGATGACTGCTTCAGCAACAAATTTGAACATGCACGCAAAAGCTGCTGCCTTGACGGAAGTGCTTTTCTCCAAATGATTCCGCAAATATACCCATTCAAAATTTTATTTTCCCAATATTTCCAAAAATACTGATCAGATCGAATTGAAATCCAGTACTTTATTGAAAAATTACAGTTCGAAGGTTCATACATAATTTAATGAGGATGATATGATAAGAAAATCACAGAAATTTTAATGCTGAAAGACAACTTTATGCAAAATTTCGTGATGATCGTGTCATTAGAACAATTTTGATATTAAAATTTCTGTGATTTTCTTATCATATCATCCTCATTAAATTATGTATGAACCTTCGAACTGTAATTTTTCAATAAAGTACTGGATTTCAATTCGATCTGATCAGTATTTTTGGAAATATTGGGAAAATAAAATTTTGAATGGGTATATTTGCGGAATCATTTGGAGAAAAGCACTTCCGTCAAGGCAGCAGCTTTTGCGTGCATGTTCAAATTTGTTGCTGAAGCAGTCATCTACACTGAACATGCGCGCAAAAGCTGCTGGCTTCACGGCAGTGCTTTTCTAGATTTTTCTATCAAGTTTCATGGATTTCGGTTCAGTACTTTCAGAGAGAAGCCCAGGACAACAGAAAGTGGACGGCGTACAGCGGACGGACGGATTTTTTTTATTAATTTATTTAAATCTACATACTTCAAAATGTAAACTGTGAAATTTTTCGGGTGGAGAAAATTTTTTTTTTGGCCGATCATTAAGGTTTATTTTATGTTTATTATGATTTTATCAAATAAAAAAGCCAAAAGTACGAAATTGAGACAATTTTTGGCTCAAAATTCGAAAATTACAGACGTTTGGAAAAAACGATAACTCTCTTGTTCTCCAAAAAAGAGCATAAAATAAATACTTTGTACACATATTATGTTAAATGTATGTTGGAACAAAATGTCAATGTAGCATCGAATTAACAAATAAAGGAAGCAGTTCATGTTCCAACGGATCTAATTTGGGCAATTCAAGGAGAAAACTAACAACTTTACGCCTTCACTCAGCTCCCCATAATTTTCTTCGCAAGTTTCCGTTCTTTCGAAATTGCGAATAGGAAACTTTCGTGTGAATTTCCCACATTTGCCACTTTCACAAGTTGCAGACGAGAAGCGCTAAAATTCGTACAGCAGTAACGTTCGGAAAACAGTGGCGTTTGTCACGCGAGACAATCCGGACGGTGGTTTTGAGGACTTAACCCTTGTTGTATAGTGTATAAATGATGTGAAGAACCGTGTTATCCAGTGATATTTGGATTTATTTCGTTGTGAATTGTTTGTGCCGATATCTTTTGCTGGATATATTCGATCAAGTCTTGCTGAATTTCTGTTTTTCCCTGTATGTTTATTCGACTAACTCCGATGATTTCTTACTTATCCTACTAGTTTAGTTTCTTGAAATCACGCCAAACTGACAACTCTATTAATTAACAATTAACAATTTCTACTTTTTTCTGAGATATTATATACTCCATTCACTTTTATGAACTATCCCAATTGGCCATGACATTCTGACACATTTCACCGTGTATATTTTGAAAATGTTATAGTCATTTTCCTGTCAGATAACTACGCGACGTGTTCCTCTCCACATAAAGGTCATGGAAATTACGTATTTATCAAAATATTTTTTTACACCAATCTTAGATTTTCATCCAACGATTCTACTGTAAAATATGTGCAGGAAAGTAATTTTAGCTGCAACAACATGTTTTGTTCACATAAAATTTTGCTTTCATTACCCTTTTGTATTTGTAACCCGTTGATTTTATAATTTCAAAAAGTAATGTACGCCTCCGTTTTATTCCAAATGTTCCTTTGCAGGGGTGAGTAGTGTATCAATCGAAAAGTCTTCATTTTTCAAATTGTAATTCCAAATTTGTCGTTGCAGATCTCTTTTCAAAATAAAGTCTTCAGTCAGTGTCTTTTTGGGTGCACCAATAGAAGGAAATTATTTGTCCTCTGTGTCACTTAAATTTTTTTTTATTGTGGTGATGTGCAGCTAAAAAATACATATAAAATATAATCATCAGGGTTACTATCAGAAAAAGCAGATTTCAATTCTACGTAGCACTTTGTCTCTGCTTCTTCCAAACTACCTTCTGCATTTTTAGTTTACAAGCGTGATGATTATGTTGAGATTGAGAGTAGAAACCTGTGTCAGTTTCAAGTAGAAAAACTTGATCGGCCTAAATCATGGCCAACCGAGATATATACTTCCAGCGGCTTCCGATAAATTCGTTTATCTTTTTATTTTGTGTGAAACATACCTAACCTACGCATTGACCCTGCCAAAAGCAGCTTTATTTCCTGAAGTTTTCTTGATTTGCTAATCATATTATCTCCACGAAATTATGCATAAACATTCAGGGTGACATTTTTAATCAAGTAGGTACCTACTAGATTTCATTTCGACTCGATCTGTATTTTGGAAATATCCGGAAAATAAAATTTGTATTATATATCTAATGAATCATTTGGAAGATTTGGCCCATTCCCGAATTCAACTTACGTAATAGAGCCCAGACTTACTGTGAAAATGTTGAATTTTCAAGTCGTTTCTTCCGGAGGTTTTTGTGGTTACGCTGTCCTCACGGCTGATCGTAAACATAATAACTCCCGGAAGAACAACGTATACACTCGATATTTGTGGAGTTGGTGTGAGCATGAATTACTAGAATGGGGTATAATTTGAAGATCGCCTACTGATTGAATCAAATTGAAATCTAGAACTCAACTGAAAAATGGAAGCTTGAAGGTTCATGTCAAATTTCGTAAGGGTAAATAATATGATTAGAAGAATATAGAATATTGGAAGAAAAATGTTTTTTCCAAATTGTTCTGATGACATGATCATCAAGCAAGTAACCAAGATTCATCATAACTGGATCAGTATATTTCGAATTATTCTGGATATAACAACGATATCGAGGAAAAATCCACGAAATTTGACATATTTTTCCCAATATGAGTTTGATTCAAAATTATTCCATTTATATATTTTTGCTCGAAAAGTAACATGAATTTCAATCGATATTTCATGCCTATTGTAAACATTTCGTGACTTGACGGAAGTTATTGGTAACTTAATTGGAAAAACTTCGTGAGAAAAGCAATAATTTCCCGCAAAGGCGACAATTTGTAATTTTATGTCGATCAGTTTCAATCTTTACAAACGAATCTGTTTTAGAATCTTCATTTGACATGACTCCAAAACTTGCATTGTGAAATACGATGGAACCATCAAAAAACTGAAATCAATTTTTCTCTAAGTTTTATTAAAAAAATTTTTATTATTTTCTCGGTTAAATGACTCAATACTACTGATATCTTAAATAAAAGTAATATATTATTCATAACTCATTGGTTTTTCACAACACAATTTGCATCGTTTTTCTTTATAACTCAGGAGCCACTGGTCGGAAATCAACCGGATGAAAATTTTTAAGTTGAGTTATGCAACAGTGATCAACGTTGTTTCATGAAAATTCGGGGGTGAGTTTTCGATAAATATTTTTTTCCCTCCTACCCCCAATTTTACCCCCAATTTATTATTTGATTTTATCAAATGATAAACCAAAATTGATCCTTAATTTTGTTAATGTTGTTTGTTTTCTACACATATGGTTTTCCAGAAATCTCTATTTTTCCTTCTCATGAATTTTTGATTCCTCCTATTATCCTCAATTGAGGCGGGTATTTTGAGTAAAATGAGAATGAAAGTAGATTTTTTTCTCAAACTTTTTCACCCTGTAACATCGGAATATAGCTACTATTCAGACATCATCAAGGAAAATGAATTTTATATATTCAATAATAATTCAAATCGTTTCAATATTGTGTAACTTATTTGAATATGTCAATTTCTATGTTGCAGTTATTTAGAAATATACAATGAAAAAGTTCGAGATCTTCTTCGGCCACAAGACGAAAAAGGCAAGTACTTGAGGACTTTAAGGATAAGAGAACACCCAAAAAAAGGACCATACGTTCAAGGTAAAACTTTATACTATTTCTTTGAAATTTATCTTTTCCCCATCGTTTTCTTCGCAACTCCTAATCCATTGATCGTAGTTGGCAATTATCCTCTTTCAATGAGCTCTTTCACTCTAAAGACTTGATGACATTTTTTCACTGAAATAGATAAAAGTAATGCGAATATAGCTTCTTTGCCCTCCATTCCTTCCTGGTGAAAATTACATGTATTAGGTGAGCAACAATACAAATACAGAATTACTTCGAATCTTCCCAGCGAAATAAATGGGGTCAACGTAACAATAGCTTAATTACCTATAATGAGAATGTTGGCAAAATTATATGCACATAGAGGAAATGTTGCACAAAGTGATTTTCACAAATTATAACTACCAGTTTCGGTACTATTATACAAAGTTGAGCTATTTGTTTTGACCTGAATTGGTTTATTCAGGTGTTTGGGTGGTTTCAATAGTAGAGACCCCGTTTGGTTGAATTAATCGCACTTTATTAATTCTGTCGTTATCAAAATGAAGACACGATCGACGAATATTTTCTGATCTTCATCAGAAATGTGGATGCTTCTAAAATATGCAGATAATTGAAGAACTTATTGACCAGTTGATCAATATCGTTGCACTTATGACACGAAAATGGTGTTGAGGTGTATTAAAAACGCACTTTTAATACTTAACAAAAAATGTATTTTCTTGTATCTGTATTAGATAACAAGACCGAAGTGGTATACAATTGATTTGCACAATAGAATCTTCCTTCTATATCTTATTCGATAGCAAGGTCGAAGCGACTTTCAAATGAGAAGTTACGATTTTTAGAATACAAAAATTAACGTATAAGTCTTGTTTGTAAATTCGAAAGCGAATTGTTGTTTACTATACAACGGTCAAATGAAGAGTGTCTAAAAACTAACTAAACCCAAATAAGGAAAACTCCCTTCTTCACATTTTAGAGGGAGAATATAAATTTTGATTGGTAAAATCCGAAAAAACACCTCGGATTGGCTGGTGTGAAAGAGAGAGCACAAATGTGTGAAGGAAATTTACCTAAATGGTCTAAGACGATAAATTCTATAAACTGTGACATGTGATGTCTGGATTCTTTGAATAACCGAAGTATACCACCCATCAACCTCCGATTCCTTGAATGCTAAGAGCTTGAATTTTATCAGTGTTTTCTGTCATGCAAAATTATACTTTATTGTTGGCTTGCTCTTAAAGCCGGTGTCAATTGATTTAAACCAAAAAATATTGAATTTCGGGCATATTCCTATGAACCAAAGAATTCAGACTCCGACGTTAGAAAATCAAGAAAAGACAATATATCATAAAATGCTGGGTCCAGGATACGGGACACAACACTATTTTTACTTCCTTAGAGTTCGTGATGTGAAATGTATTGGAAGATTTTTTAACTCTTAAGGTAAATACAGTTATAAATTAGGTAATTTTGAATGGAATACTCTTATGAAAATGGGAGAATTGTGATATCACCATAATGAAATGTGATTCTTTGTGAGCTGAATAGGGAAAAACACCTTTCTGCAAAATCTGCGTTGAAAAAATATGAAAAAATGAAAATCCTAACAGTAGAATCGATAAAAAATAAAATTCTGGAATCGAAGAAAGAGAAAGATATTCCTCAATTTCTTCATAAAATATACACTCATGTAGGTACATATTATATATGCATAGAAAACTATTTTGTTTTGTTTTCGTTCTTGAAATATCACCAGATTCAATGAAAATCAGACCCCTTTCCAAACTGTTACACCTCAAAAAATCAAAATAAACTTCATCTGATGTCGATATTCTGTTTTCTCTGAAGATTCATGATTTAGGGAGTTCATAACTAGAAACCCAGAAATAAGTTTTTACCAATTTGGAGTTCCAAGTTGCCAAGCATTTTATCGATACTTCAATACTTTCAAACACGACTTCTTAAAGAAAGTCTCTTTTACCCAAGCTAGAATTTTTTCAACGGGCTGTGGAAAAAATCTATCAGAAGGGACATTTGAGTTTGCTTTTTCTAACTTGTCTATGATAATCTGACAATAACGGGTTACTCTGACACCCACCAGAGAGAATAACGCTTATCTCCATTCGCCAAATAGTATACTTCTGTGAATGAAATATCTTTAAAATACGCTTCTTTGTATTACAGTGTTAGAATTCTTCTTTCTCAATTTTGATCTAGTTGCCCTTCTTCATTGCTCTGAATCCATTAATGTTGAAGGTTTAACGGAGCATCAGGTCCAAGACCAGAAGGAGCTTCTCCACTGGATTCAAAGGGGAAACGAAAACCGAAGGGTAGCGTCAACTCTAAGCAATCCACATTCCAGCAGGAGTCATTCTGTTGTAACCATAACCTGTGACGGCGTCAGATTATACCTGGTGGACCTCGCTGGTAGCGAGAGGGCAGGCAGCAAGGTTTACGCCACCTCTAGGTTTAGAGAAGGGGCGAACATCAACAAGAGTTTGGTCGCTCTAGGAAATGTGATATCAGCTTTAGGTGAGAATTCTTGAAATCCTTCAAGAGGTAAACAAAATTTAAACGAATCGTACTAAACAACTCTTCACAGACCGAATTTATTTGTATCTAGTCAAGTTGAAAAATTTCTATGTTATGCATGCAACCCAAATTACATGCAAATTACCAAGGAAAGATGACAGGAAGTTGAAATTTCAAAGGATAAATTGCTTTCGATGATATTTTCGGTTTCGTGAAACGAAATTTATTTGTATTTTAAGGATCCTTCTAGATTTTCATGTTACCGCTCAGAAGCTAATAGGTTGTGTGAGGAAAGCTGGATTTATAAACTCGACGTTCCCGTTCCCGTTCGCAGCTGACGTTCCCGCTAACGTTCCCTGTGACCGCTGGCGGTTCGAAACGAACTATACCCCTTTTATAAACTTGACGTTCGCCGTTCGGCCAGTTCGCGTTTAAGAGGTTTTATAGAGGTCAAATATCCTGTGAATTTGGGTTTCCTTTGTTAAAGTTGGAAGAATATAACCAAACCAAGCGTAACTTATCAATAAACAAACTAATCTCCGAATTATAAGTGCATCCTAACCTCACTATATTGGTTAAGATACGAACGGGAACGTCAAAAGATGAAACATGGTCATCTCGAACGGCAGCGGAAAAAACAGGAGAGCGGCACATTATCAGTCAGCTGACGCAGCTGCGGACTTTATAAATGCCCATGCGCATTTAGTGCATTTTAACTTTGAACGGGAACGTCAACTGCGAACGGGAACGGGAACGTCGAGTTTATAGATCCAGCTTAAGAAGTGTGGCAAAGCAATAAACCAAAAATATTTGATTCTTTATTGATTTCGAAATTTTCACTGTGAATGCGCCAAGATTTATTTTTTAGTGTTTCAGTGTTTTTTTAGTGAACAATGAATTATGGCGTACTAAGGACTGAAGATATAATCAGGAAATTCCATTATTTTAATGCAGGAAATTATTAACTGTCTAGAATTAGAGCGCCTTATGAGGCGAAAATTTTTTTCTCAACTGAAAATGTTATAACTCATTTTTTTGTTTGAAAATACATATTTTTGTCCTGCTAATAAATATCAATCCAAATTTTTACTGAAATGAAGCCTAAGATATTTTTTTGATTTGATATGAATCATCATTTCTTTTCGCTGGTTGATTTTCGACGTTTTCAGCTGAACAGCCGCAAAAATTCAAATCAAGTAGAAGATTCGTTCCTTATAGAGATTCTGTGTTGACATGGCTCCTAAAAGACACCCTCGGAGGAAACTCCAACACAGTAATGATAGCAAGTAAGTATATCCCTGGTTTTATTTCACTGTTTCATTGACTCAAATGGCAGGATATTTCGAACCACGAAAATAAATATAATTGGTAACTTCCTCATAAAAAGTCTCGAAGAAAAATGTTCGTATCGAAGTTTTGAAAGAAGGAAATTGAAGCTGAATGATACAGTTATCCAATTCGTGACAAAGTTGTAAAATTTTCAGGTTCGAGGTTTCTGACCTAATTAATTTTTCACACTTTTTCCTTCCGGAGCTCCTGAAAATTTTTGACCGACAGTTGTGTGAACAAGAACCTTGGAACTTCAAACTGCTTCTTTGAAATTTTTGATACGACAATTTTTCACATGATCAAATTCGTCAGAATTCCCAGAAATCTTTTTGGCTCTTCAATTCTTTCCAAAAGTATTTGTATATAATTTTCACTTCTCATGAAGTTGATGCATCTGAACAAACGATTATTCTTCCAAAATAACATGAAGGTATTCTCCAGCCATCTCCCCTTCGAGCGGATGTTACAGTGAGACAGTGAATACTCTACGATTTGGGCAACGTGCCAAACTCATAGTATCTAGTCCAGTTGTGAACGAAGATCCCAAAGAGAAGATCATCCGTGAACTCCGACTCGAAATTGCCAAATTGAGGGAATTGCTTAAAGAATCACAGGTAAGATTTCACGTTATATTCATGTTCATGGTCCCTGTTTTACCTCAAGACGTGTTTTTGTATGATTTCATATAAACCGGAGGAAAAAATGGAACACATTCCTGAACTAAAAATAGTCTTCTCTGGACATAAGACTGGAATTTTAATTTATGGATTACCGCAATTAAATTTTCATTTGATACGGATATTTTCATGCTTGTTCTATGTAAGAAAACAACAAAAGGTTCTGATTTACATACATGGGAGCATCGTACACCCATTTCTCCTTTATTTCACTAGCAACAATTCTGAGATTTTGAATACTGAACATGCTCACTGGTAGGTAATAATACCTGGTGTATTAAAAAAAATCTACCTCTACTTTTGTTTTTTCTAGTGACTCTACTTTCGATATTCAAACAGGGCCATCTCCATATTATATTATAAATATGCCAGCTTAACAAATTGACAATACTTATACGGGGAGAGTTTCTGATAAGGTTTTATCTGTGCTCTAGTAAAAATGTTTGATACCCCGTTTACATTTCCTTTGCTTTTACTGTGATTTCTTTACACGCTATATTGTTTGATATACCGAAGAATGTTATGCTCGTTCTCAAAAGATTATATTGCATTTTTGACATTTTCCTCATCGTTTCAAACCAACAATAGTCAATATGTCAGTACAATCATATTATTCTTCAATCAAGAGAGGTATGGACTGCTTTGAATAATCCGAAATTATTGCCATTACTGCTTCAAGGAATTCAAAATAATCACCACATTATAGCAGTTTTGATGGTTCTGTAATTACCTCAATTTAAGTGGGTAAACAGCTTCGAAAATCCATAGAAAGAATCAGATACGTGTACTGATCTTAACTGAAAAAATGTCTGAAAACAATGAAGCTATTCCCGGTTATGGATATCAGTTTTTTTGCCCCAAAACTTGGGTATTCACCTTCTTATGAACAATTTATATTTTCATGTTTCAGGTCGTGCCAACCAGCTATATGCCACAACAAGAGCTCCTTCATCATGAAGCAACTAATGGAGCACTATTTCCACTTAACGATAATACCGATTCCTTTGACAGCGAGGACTCCCCTTCATCTCACCTAAGTCCAGAAACCTCAACTGAAAACGACGAAATACTTCCACTGGAACAACTGGATAAACATAAGGAATCACAAAAACCTACCACTCTTCGAACAAGCACAGAAAAACTGATACCTGTGATGAACGTAAAGACGAGCATAAGCTCTGAAAAGAAGCAGATTCCGAAATTCCGAAGAACACCCAGTATTGATTCTATTGGAATCATGGATAGATCCAGGACGCCAAGTTTTGGATCACACGAGTCTCTCCCAACGACGAAACCACCAAGTGTTGGCAACAAGATATTACCCAAACCATCTCTAACCCAATCTAACTTAACAACATCCAGAACTTTATCTTCTTCCAATCCTCTAATCCGAAGACGCTCAATAGATAAATCGTTGAAAACGTTGATACAACGAAGAAGTATTCCAGAATCACCAAAGAAAACATTGGAAAAGAGCGTTGAAACAGAAGCAACGAAAAATCCTGTAAGATCGAAGATAGATTCTCATAGGAAAACCACTTCCAAACCCAAAGCGAATATCGTTGCAAATGTTACTAAGAGATTATACCTTCAAGCTAAAAACAAGGAAGCCGGAACAGATATGGAAGGATTCGATGAACCCAAAAACGATGTTCCTAAAGAACTGACAATATGCTCAAACGCAAGACTCAGGTTGAAAGAGATAACACAAAAGGCTCTCAGAGCACATAAGTTCAAACAGGTAGAAACACAAACAGATACAATAGTTCTAAGAGTGAAAGAAATCGCTACGGACGTTCAGGATTTAAGGATACGAATACCCGAAGTAAGAGACGTAGAAACTATAACAGAACCTGACACAAAAGACGCGTCAGTTGGTTGCTCAATGCTGGATAATTTCAAAACGGATGAAACCCATGATTTGATGAAAGTTACCAAAAGTATTGGAGTTCAGTGTTCTGATGTTCCGTCAACGCCAAAAGAAGAAGTAATCGAAGCTTCATCAACGACAGAGCATTCTGCTCCTAGAGTTTCATTCACCAAATACCTGCAAAGTAAAATTATTCCCGTGTCAGCCAGTATAGAATGTGTAAGCCCTAGTATCTCCAACCCTATTTATGCAAACTCGGTCAATATCAACGTAACTCATCACTACGTGAATGGAAGAAGAGTTGGCAGTTTATCAGATGATAGTCTAGATGATCAGAACGGCAGTATGTTGTTTCCCACACCTGATCTTATCAGCAACCATAATTCACTTGATCCAAACATACACGCAACGCAGAATGAAACGCCAGACTCTTGTAACGAGCTTAAAGTGCGATATGCTTTGGATAATATAGAGAGTGTTCCCTTGAACCGCACAGAAAGTTTCGAATACTCCCAACCGAAGATGGAATCAGCACACGTGTTCACGATAGCCACGGTACAAGAAAAACTGAGCTATTTGGACATTCCCATTAGTAGTTATCTCCCAGAAATAATTTATTGTCAAGAATATTTCACTTGTCAACATCTACCTTCAATCCAACCAGAGTTTGCCAGAGCAGTTGCAGTCTACAGCAAAGATTCAATTTGCTACGATACTGTCACAATCTACGAACAAACAGTTTTGAAATCTTGTGTCAAGGTTTCTCCAAATACTGATGTAACGACCAAAGGTAATTCCATGAGTTCAGAATTGAATTCTTTCCTACAAGAAGTCCCTGATTCCCTTGAATACCACAGAGCTAACGAATCCAAACATGTTCATTTCTCCACTCAAAGCACCAAAAATGAGAATAAAATGTTCGAAGCGATGTCTTGTTTTCTCAAGGAAGCCACAACACTTATGACGAACATATCCAAATGTACCAAAAATTTCGAGTCTTCAGATCACTCGTCAACAATACAAGATTTCGACCTTCAAATAACTTTAGATGATGTGAGCGACCTGAAAAATCTATTTCGAAATGAAAAGATAACGAATAATATCGAAAAACATCATGGATACCAGAGAGAAACACAAACAGATTTCGTCCCTTGCTACGAATCGTCTTCACAGACTTCTCTGTTAGATACAGCTTCTTGTTCAACTCAATACGAGGATTTCAATGTGCCTGTCAATAAATTTGATACCATTTTGGAAGATGCCTGTAAGAAGTTGGAGTATAAGTTGAACGCTGTCAGTAGGAGTAGAACGTCTAGAAGAATAGAATCCGAGGATGATTCACCTCTTCCTTCTTTACATTCTTATGACCCTTCTTTTTCTGGTATTTCAGACATTAATGAAGATTATAGTCTGGAAAGTAACACTTTGTCTTGTTCCGACTATGGGTCGCTGAGTCGAAGACAACGTAGAAAACGCATGCCGAACTGTAGTCCTAGTGCTTATTTGAAACAACTATCGCACATGCGGAGACATGTCATCGAAAGCTCTAGGGAAGATTCACTGAATGCTAATACTTGAGATGGATGGATCTGAAATATTGGATATTGATTTCTTGAAATGATGGCGTGAATTCTCCTCAATGAAAAGGTGGGAAAACTATTTTGAGTAAAAGAGAAAACGTACCTATTATGAAAATATTACTCTATTTCCAAGATTCAACTGAATGGTGATGACATTCCAAAGAAGGTTTATGGAAATTTTATCTGGGATTCAAGAAGAAATTTAAACGCACAAATACTTTTTTGGTGAATATGATAAACATACCTACATAAAGTTAAAATGTTTGTACTTTTCGAAAAGTTTTTCTGATTTGTTTCCTAAGATTACATTTCCGATCGAACTGTAAACATTCAGTAATAATTGTATTTCGATTTCTCATACGTTCAGGAATTATATTTCGAAATATGAGTTTGATATGTATCACGTCATCAGAAAAACTTGTATTTGTAAATATTAAAACCAGGAAATGAAATTTGTACACCATGTAAAAATTTATTTTATAATAGCTTCTACATATTTTCACGAAATGTTTGTATCTATTAACCATATATTTGCCGTTTGCACTAATCTTTGTTTGTATTAATTTTGTAATAAAGATTGAAATCATTAACGGAACTTGTGGCTCGAAAAATTTCCATTCTTCAATCTTCATAGGTAGAACATGAAAAGGAGTTCTTCCATTTGGACAATTTTGGTCCCAGAAGTAGGGAGAAATGCGATAAGACTACTTTGACAATCTCATCAAAAAACAAGTGGTTAGCAATGAACATTGAGTGTTTATTCAAAGTCTGAAATCTATGAAGCTGGCAAAGGTTTATTCTACATTTTCCACAATCCACTCCAGTCTGATACACTAACAATTCTCTACAATTCAAAAATTCAGAAAAAAAAATACTAAGAAGGAAAGAACAATATTCCAATAGTCCAAATTGGTTGAACAAAAAAATGAATTATTTCGCATAGTCAAGGATTAGCTTGTAGAGGTCGTCGAAGATAAAGTATGGCATATCAACTTAAATACAATTTAACCAAACCATTCTGGCTGTAGCGATCAAAAGTATGTTGCTCATTGTAAGTTCCTGTTCAACTGCCAACCCTAAAATCATACAAATTATCCTATGTAATCCTACAATTCAGGAAATATTCACCTTGACCTTTATTCCGCAAAGCTGTGAACATAAAATTGAAATAATCGAAAACTGTAGAAGAACTGGTAATGCTGTCATTATTCATGATATAAGGAATTGTATTCTTTAAACAGTCAGTCAAAATTTCGAAGAAAATATATATGAATTCACCTTCAGGATAATAAAGAAGAGTTTTCCTCTTCACATATGCCGTTCCAGATATTCTCAATTCGCAATGTATCAAAGATCCAGGTGCAATCGAGCTGAATGGTGCTGTAGCTGTGATGTGGATAGAAAATCTTCCAGTTGAGGTCCTGGTAGTATCCCACTGCATTGTCTTCAGGGGTGTTCTAAGCAGAAAAAAGTTATGAAATCCTTCATATCGCCAAAAATCAATATTAGTTATGGTCATAGACATATTAAACTCTCTGGACACGGCATACGAATCCATTTGTGAAGAGTCGAATGGGGATAATAAACCAAGTGAGAGGTCTGAGAGAGAGATAGAACTTTCAAACAGATTCATTATTATAGTCTATGGCTTCAAACTAATCTGTCTTATTTTTGCCGTATTTTATGATGGTTTGGCCCGCCCTAGTTCCCTCTTTGTCGGCCCGCTTCCTCTCTCTTTAAGCCATGTCCATATAGTTTTATAGGTCTATGGTTATGGTGCAGTACACAAAATCTTGTGCTAAGATACCAAGAACTTTCTCTTTCATAGACATAGAAACATAGGCATCTAATCTGTGGAATAAAATCTTCCCCATGAAAGACATTAAGGCTACGGAAGAAGAGCAGTTCCAGTATGAGAGAGGTCATACTATTTCTCCCTCCAGTAGATAGAAGAGGACAGCGGTAGATAGATTTTACATCTCCCTTCTATCTTTGGTCTAAAATATGGGAGAATTTAGACTCCTTTATAGACATTGAGTAATTTTATGCTGCTCGTGTTCTACTAATCTATGGAAGATTGGTGTGGAAGAGCCGATGGTATCTCCCTCGAGTACATAGAATAAGACAGAGGATGACAGAATTCATATTCATCTATCTCGCTTTTCTTCCATAGATAAGCAGAGAAGGAGCAGTCCATGTCAATATGTCTATGAGGGGACAAGCATGATGTAAAAACATGGTGTGCTCATCAAAAAAAGTGACGCCAGCAAGTTGAAAATACAAGGAAATATATATTCTGTGCTTTGAATTTGCATGTAGTTTCCATACGTTACCATGTTTTACTCATGATGTAAGTAAAACATGGTGTGCTCATCTGCTCATCTGTGATCGTATTTACCAATGATGACTTCACTTTTTTCATTCAAATTCAAAGCACAGAATATATATTTCCTTGAATTTGAATGAAAAAGTGACGACATCATTGGTAAATACGACCACAGAGGAGCAGATGAGCACGCCATGTTTTAGTTACATCATGGAGACAAGCTTATCTTCCCAATCATAAAATCTTAGGTTTGCCTATTTCTAGAGGGGACCAACTTTGAGAGGACGATCTTTTGTAATTCCTTCTATGTTTTCCATAGATATGGGGAATAAGTTGATAATGGTTCATTCTCAGCCTCCTTCTATATACTTCTTCGTCTCTTTCACACTGGTTAAACTATATTTGTACACATATTTAAAAGAATGTTCTTATTTAAATGTCTACGATGTCGGTAAAATTTATATTTAAAATTGATGGTTAAAGTTTCACTTTTAAATAAGACCGCTCACCTGTTTTGGATATCATCCTTTTTGTCCTTGAATAATATCAATTTTGGAATGGGATAAACTTCTGTGGCTGAACAAAAAAAGTTAACATTTTTTCCGTCCGTATTTTGTTCAATTGTCAAGGACTTCTCGGATTCTGTGAAAAATATGAATATAAAATTAGTTATCGAAAGAGAAATGGAGGTAGGTCTACCGGAATATGTATAACATTTCAGTTTTCCAACAAGCATCTACATATAAAATGAACAACATAATATTGAAGGCGTACTGCTCATTTCAAAATAGTGGCATTTCCTGTACATGCATAGTTTTGAAGGCATCTTGAATGGATCATTCAACTCACCAAAGACTATCATATGTTTGACACTAAAATCTTCATCCGTGAAAGTAGATACAAAACATTTATACTCTCCGGCAATCTCACTGGTAGGGTTTATGATCTTCATGGCTCTGTACACCGATTTGGGATCATTTGTAGCCTTATAACTCAAATCTACCTTGTCTTTCAGTTTCCCTAAACTTTGTGGTTTCCTTGGCGGTATCCATTGGTAAACGACCTCTTCATTCAAATACCACTTGATAGCTAAGTCATCGTCATCTGGTCTTAGGGAGTAGTCACAATCTAGGATGACTTCTCCTCCGGAATTGTTCCGTACGGCCATTGGAACCTTGATGTAGTTAATTTGAATGGATTGAATGTTATCTATAACTGAATATAAATCAAGATAGTAGAGCACTCTACCCTCATCAGAAAAAGTTTAACTTCTCTACAAAATCTACCGGATTATATTTGAACTTATTTATAGTTCTATGCCATACTAATTGAATATGGAAGTGTGCTTAAACTCGAAATAAAAAATTCAAACGATATTTCTACTTCTTTCGGAGAAACTTAGGAGACAAAGTTAACAAGTAAACTGAAGAACGTGCTTTCTCGACAACACCAAGTATTTTAAAAAAAATCTCGAATTCGACGAAGCGAGGTATAGATCCTAGACCCTTCGCCATTTTGAACTATATATATATATATAAAAAATTATTTCTCGAAAACTTATCACCAAATTTTCTAAAATTTTAAACGTTGATTACTGTTGCATAACTAAACCTAAAAAATATTACCCGGATGATTTTCGACAAGTGGTTCCTGAGTTATAAAGAAAAACGCTGCAAATTCCCAATAATGTCGAAAATGAATTATAGCATTCGGTTCTAAGTTGTTTAAGTTATCAATGGTATTATATTGGGAAATTTTACTAAGAAAATAATAAACCTTTGTGTAAAAATTTCCAGTGTTTTCTGGATAAAGTTGAAAACAGAGTTGATATTGAACTCAAAAACGTGATCCTTCAACGATTCCGAGTATTCTGAAAATTTCTCGAAATCGACAGAGCAAGCGATCGATTCCGGCTCCTGCGCCATATTGGAATTCAGATAATATATTTGGCACCGATTCTTCGTCTTGGTTTTTTGCATTTCAAACTAAATTGACTTTTCCAAAAGACAAATATGTCTCCATGATTAATTTTCGGCCATCAATTCTCCTGAACTATAGCCAGGGCTGGGCAAAATACAAGCTTGGCTTAATTGAAATACAAATTACAAAATACTTTCTCGCAGGTATTTGAAATACAAAATACAAAATACTTTCAAGTCGGGTATTTGAGATATAAAATACAAAATAAAGTATTTTAACTATTTGTATTTGAAATACAAATCACAAAATACATTCAGGTGTTACGTAAAATGTGAAAAGTGTACAACTTATTCAGCTCAGCTATTTTATTGCTAAATAAAGAATTTCCTTTCAGAAACACAAGATTTTTGAATGTAGTATCAGACAAACAGCCTTTTGTTGGGGAATGAATAAAACCTGCTAAAGAAAACAATCTTTCTACAGGTCCTGATGGGCAGAAACTTGTGTTATATTGTACGAACACATTTTTTATGTTAGAATAATGTTCAAGGATGGTAAGCTCTTTGCTCTTATCGTTTTTAGCAGTTGACTTACTTTAACTCCATGATGAAATGACCATTGCGCAGGACCTTTTCTTCCTTTCCATTTGCCGAAAATATGATTGCTAGCAAAAGAACTAGATGAAGCAGATGAACGTCGTGCCATCTGAAGGGAGATTCAGGGACTATTTTCTGTAGAGCGCTCAGCGCTGAATGTATTTGTTCGAAAGTATTTCGAAGACAAAAGTATCGAAATACAAAATACAAAATACTTCAGCGTCAGGTATTTGAAATACCAATTACAAAATACATTTTCAAGAAGTAATTGAAATACAAATACAAAATACGTATTTGTATTTCCAATACGTATTTCAATTACAAGTAATTGAAATACTGCCCAGCCCTGACTATAGCTCATAACATTAAAACATAAATACATAAACATAAAACAGGAAACAATAACAATTATGCTAATTATATACAGGGTTTGTCTGAATAACATCGAAAAAATTTAAGGGGTGATTCTGTGATGAAAATCAAGGTAGGTGTGTAGGTGATTGGTATGAAATTTTTAGAAAATCCTCCAACAGTAAAAGTTACAACCGTCTGAAGATTACCAAAAAAATTTTTTTTTATCGGCTTGAAGACTCGATATTTATAGGTGCATTATTACAGAGAGTTTGAATTCGTGAATATTCAAAATCCACTCTAAGGTTCCGTAATATACCTATCTGAAATTGATTTCAACTTTTTCTGAAATACAGAACGGACCTAACTGAAATTTTGTACTCTGTTGATAAAATACTGCTTGGTGGTTCAAGCAGAATTTCATTTGAATCATGAGTTCCCAAAATCGTTTAGTTACGAAGTTTTTAAGTTGCGTTACATGTCAATAGCTGGATGGGTGATCGTTTGGCGACGAATTCCAACAAGAGTCACGCTTCTCTAGATGTTTTCGGGAATTGATTGTTCAAATTAAGGATATAAATTATTATACTGTGATCTGATCAAATCGACGTGATATCGAACGCCCATTGAGAGTTAGTGTTGTGGAAAATGTGATTATTGATCAAAGCGATTCATGCTCGATACGTTAGTTTTACGGTTCAAGTCTAAAAATAGATGAGAAAGGGAACGCTTCAGAATTCATCACAGACTCCTATGGATGAATATCCTCAGATGTATCTATTTGTTGGTTTATTATGTTTATGCCATCTAATTGAATGAGGTGTAAATCATAGGGCTAAATTGAACTCGAAATTTGGAAGAAATTTCGGATGGCCTGGCAACTGTTGGAAAAAATGAACTAAAAAACTTGGTTTTCCGACAATAGACGACTTCGGCCCAAGTTGCCAACCCACAATTTTCTTCACAAATTTACTATCACTGGGGAACGGCAATTTCAGGACAAATTCGACATGATAAGGTTCGCGATATTTATAAATATCCGCAAAAGATGCCTCGGCTCCTCAAACAAGATAATTCCTTCCAAATATAGGTTTTTGTTAAGATCATCTATGAGTGGCTGGAATTTAAGTTGGGATTCATGATTTCATGTTAATAGTGTCAAGTTCAGAGAGGATATGTTCCGCAAATCAACTTGGTTATTTCGGTTGCCGGTTTTTCGTTCCGTAAATATGGAATATTCGGTTGGTTGCTAAAAAAAAGGTTGATTACGGATTTGATTTATAAAAAGTAATCTTTCTGTCATTAACCTATAACCTAAACATAAAACCTATATTTGGAAGGAATGTTCTTGTTTGAGGAGCCGAGGCAGCTTTTACGGATATTTATAAATAACGCGAACCTTATCATGTTGAATTTGTCCTTAAATTCCCGTTCCCCAGTGATAGTAAATTTCTGAAGAAAATTGTGGGTTGGCAACTTGGGCCGAAGTCGTCTATTCCGAGTATTTTTAAAAATTCTCAAAATTGATACTGCAAGAGATCGTTCTGGTGAAGATTTCTTTTACTAAGTTTTTGCATTAACATCTCTATATATTGATCAGTCCAAAATGTCTGTTCAGAAGAAAGTTTTTCCGAATCGATTTCGACACCGGGTTCGTCATCAGTGAGTCCAACCTAGTCGTTTGAGACAATTTTCAGGAAAAAATTCGACATAACAGACATTTGGACGAAACGATAGCATATGCTGTTTCCCTAGAAAATGCGTGCAAAAATCATCCCTTCACATATACAATTAGAATATTTTATCATTTAGGAAATCTTCGATACACTGATGCATTGAAGGATTAGAAAATTAAAAAAAAACGTGTCTTAAAATCAATGCTATTTCTGTAAAACTTCCTTCAGGTTTTGAGAAAGATAAAGAAGTGAATGAAAATGTCCCACCATTCAAGTGTATATTAGGAAGGGTTTTGACTATTGGAAAATATTTTACAGAACAAAATTGCCTTATTTCTTGCCACAAAATGTGCTCCTAATATTTAGCGTTCTCTTTACGAATCAACTGTACACTTACTTAAAAGAAATACACTTAAAAACAACTTCTCACTAACTATCATCTTCAAAGGTTTTATCAAAACTCATAAATATATAGACCGATAGGAATGAAATCTGCCATCATCTGAGTCGATTTCACTACTGCCACTGAATTTCCACACAAAACCGAGTAAAGTAAAAGCTCGCCGAGTTCCTTCATCCAGAAAATTAGGGCTGATCGAAGCTACACGGTTCTAATTTTGACATATTGATAGTCGATATATTTAAAAAATTCTAGAGAAGCACTGAGGTCAGAAGCTTTTACTCGCTTATTCGAATTCTAACTATCAGATCAACACAAAATTTTGCACATAGTTGCTCGTTGATATTCTTCAACTTATTAAGAAGTTTCAATCGGATCGCATTTGTCCTTCTTGAGATACTGCTGAAATGACTTTAAAATTCCAAATAACAGAATTTGGCATTTTTTCCTTATATCTCCGAAAGTAATTTTCAGATCGAATTGAGATTTGAAACGTTATTGTTAAGTACTGATTCTGAGGTTTGTGCCAATTTTCGTAGACATCTAAGAAATATTTTCGAAGAAAAACCCTTTTTTCAACAAGAATTTGAAAAATGTTCCAATAAACATGTTTTTGAAATTTTCTTACTACTGGATCCACACGAAATTCTGCAGTGAGTTGCGAGTTATTATTCCAAAACTACCTACAAGTTTCAATTTAGTTCACTCAGCGCAGCCAAGTTTCAGTACACTCGCTTCAGTAGTTCTGGAAGTATCAGGGAAATAACCTTAAAACTTCAAATAGCTATAACTCCAAAAACGTTTCACTAATTTTGATCATTAACGAACTCAACCTTAGCATTTTGAATTGCCACCAACCCAGAAATTTTTTCTTACGTCCATAGAATCGATTTGACACCGGATTCGTCATCAGTGAGTCCAACCTAGAAGATTGAGACCATTTTCGGCTCAAAATTCGAAAATTACAGACATTTCGACAAAATGATATTACGCTGTTTCCCAGAACATGAACGCAAAAACATGAAAATGCGACGGTTAACTCTCAGAGTAACAAACAAAAATGTTGTTTGTTACTCTGAGAGTTAACTTCGTTTCTGGCAATATCGGCCGAACGGTTTCAGAGTTATAACTACCCTTCTAAAATTTTAAGGGGATATTGTCTCGAGTAGTACCACTGCGATTGGATTAAAACTTTGTAATTAGTTGTAGAATACCTAAACGCAATTTTAAGCGAAATTTCGTAACGTTTGTCCCGTAAGAAAATTTGAAATTAAATTCTTGTAAGGAATGTCACAGAATCAATTCAACAATAATTTTAAAAACGGAAAAAAATCGGAAATTTCGTTCAAAACAATCGTGTAAAAGCTTTTCATCTCGGGTTGCAGACTTTGGTAGAATTTTTCAATGAATCAGAAATAGAAGTGCATTATCCAATGGAATTACAAAAATGCCAAATTTTGAGTTGTTAGATTTTTCATTACATACTTTGATACAAAATCAAGTAATTAAATAGAACTTCAATCTTCTTTTCTTTAATAATTAGTTCATAAAACGGAAATTTCGTTCAAAACAATAGCGTATAAAAGCTATTCTTCTCGAGTTGCAGACTTTTGTAGAATTTTCAATAAAACAGGAATAGAAGTGCATTATCCAATGGAATTACTAAAATCTAGAAAAGCACTGCCGTGAAGGCAGCAGCTATTGCGCGCATGTTCAATGTAGATGACCGCTTCAGCAACGAATTTGAACTTGCGCGCGAAAGCTGCTGCTTTGGGACTTAATTACGAAGGTCGAATTCGTGAATGGGTAAAATCCGCCCAATGATTCCGTAGATATTCCCATTCAAAATTTTATTTTTCCAATTTTTCCAAAAATACGGATCAGATCCAATTGAAATCCAGTACTTCATCGGAAAATTACAGTTCGAAGGTTCATACAGAATTTAATGAGGATGATATGATAAGAAAATCACAGAATCCTTTTTTTCAAATTGTTGTATTGATACGATCATCACGAAATTTTGCATAAAGTTGTCTTTCAGCATCTTCAAACTAGCTGCGAAGTATTATCAGGATTGAATCAGTATTTTTCGAGTTATACCGAAATCGAGAAAATAACCTCGAAATTTTACATATTTTTTCCCGATAACTCCAAAACTTATAATCGTATCGAACTGAAATTTGGTACACTGCTGTGAAATATGAAGCTCAAAGTACGAGTGGAATTTTTTTCTGGATATGAAAATTTTTTTTTTAATTTACTGACAGTATGTTCCTGACAAAATTTGGCTCAAAGTTGCGCGTTGATATACTCCACCCAATAGCCAAGTTTGAATTCAATCGCTCAAGTAATTTCTGAAAAAAAAAATAAATAACTTCAAAATTTCAAGTGGCTATAACTCCGAAACAATTCGACCGATTTGGCCCATTAACGAACTTAACCGAGGCATTCCAATGCGCGACCTACCCTGAAAGTTTCAAGTTGCTAGCTTACCCCGTTCGACAGTTATCGTGTCCACGGACGGCCGGCCGGACAGAATCGAGTTTGACACCGGATTCGTCATCAGTGAGTCCAACCTAGTCGATTGAGACCATTTTCGGCTAAATCATCCAAAATTACAGACATTTCGACAAAACGATAGCACTGTTCCCCTAGAACATGCGCGCAAAAATGCCAAATTTTGAGTTGGTAAATTGTTCATTACATACTTTAATGTAGAATCAAGTAATTGAATAGAAATTCAATCTTCTTTTCTTTAATCATTAGTACATAAATCAAATCATGAAAGTTGACTCAAGTAAGAGACATTCATCTATATAAATCAGTTTTATTCAGTTTAGAATTAGCATACATATAATTATAATTTCAGCTTCAAGATACTTACATTTGAGGCCATTCAAATGAAACTGCCCATAAGAACCTACATCCTAGCATTTGTACATGTAAAATTTTCTAGACAAAATAATGCATATAATTCTCAATCTGCAACTTTTAACACCGTATAAATAATCTCTTTTTCAATCAACCAGAACTGAGGAACCTTAGAATCATTGTACGAATATTTAAAATATGAAGTTAATATATCGTAGATGAAATAAAGATGGAGAATTATTTCACAGATTGAAAAATGTACAAAATCAGTGAGACTCAAATTTCAAAATTTTCTTATGCTCTAAATAGGGTTCCAAATCATCCAAATTGTCCCACCATAGTTTCAATCGATGTTTCAGAATGAGACTAAACCAAGGTGTTAATGGTCCACTAAGAGTGGGAATATAATTATCAACTTCAGTCCTTGGAACATAGCTGATTTCAGAAATTTCGTCAGAATTGGGCTTCACTTCATATTCTCCTTTTAAAAACAATATGTAATCAATTTCATGTTCTCCCCATTTTCCATTACCTTCATCTTTATAAATAATTCTTGTTAGATAAGTAAAATCTTCAACTTTCAACGAATCTGTTGGAATTCCTAATTCAAAGTTCAACCTTCTGATAGCTGCTTTCTTAACTCCCAAAGCATTTTCTTCGATCTCCTCTCCTGGAATATCAGCTATTGGATGGCTGCAGCAAGAATTTGTGTAGTGATCGGGATATGTTATCTAAAAATAGCACAAATATAATCAAAAATTCAACAGATAAATAAATTGAATAAAAAAACAAATACCACTATTTTGGCCTTCATTAGATATTGAATGTGAAGTTGGGACATTATAAGTAGATCTACTATTGCAAGACTAAATCAAAAATGCTCACCTTGTCTGAAGAACGTTTTTGCAGTAGTAAATCACCATGCTTGTTGAATAGGAAAACGCTAAACGCCCTATGTAGCAAGATATTTCCATTTGCTTGTACTTTATGGCAATCTCTTTTACTTGCAGTTCCTATCACTTTATCTTGTCTTGAAACTAGGAAACAGTTTTCCGACATGGATTTTTCTTGAACTTCACTGATCATCTTCTCTTTTGTCAGTTTTTTGGTAGTGGAGAACTTTTTACTGAGTGGTAACGTAAGTACCCTTCTGAATGTGGATACGAACATTTTTTGAGGCAATAAATTTACACTTTGGAGAATACCGGAATTCTATGGAATCAAGTTTTTCTATTTGACTCTTGACCTAACCTTCAAAGTTTCTTTCATAAACATCAAAATATATTTCAGAAATATAAAAATAAGTTATGAATGGACATGTGATGGTTGAAAATTTATGAATGCATTCGAATAAATTTCAATATAAGATATTATTTCCAAACAAAAACTCCTAGGTACGTGAGTGAAAGGTCAGCCACAGAATAATATTTTCTGCAACCACCGGGCGCCGGCTACTTAGCCGGCTTAGCCCGCTGTGAGCTGTGAGCTGTTAGGTTCCGGGTGCTTTTCTGATCTGAATGAAATTATTTCTGAATATGCCACTTCCATTTTCATCTTTTTAATTCAGGTTCATGAAATAACTATATTATTCTTTAGTTTCCACAAGATTTTTTATTAAACATAGAATAACATAATCTTCTAAACACAGAATACAAATATCATCCTCCATTCAAAATGTGAAATAAAGTTAACCTAATTAAAAAAAAAATAAATCCAAATTTGTTGACACCAGGGGGGTGAAACTCCTAGTGGAATATGGGAATCAATTTTCTGTCTGTCCACTCGAGATTAAGGGAGATAGAAGATATGAAAGTATAGCTTTCTCCGTCGGGACTGGATGATCCGAAATGACATTTGACTTATAGTATTTTTGCCGGTAAAATAAAAATGGAGTTGTTTACTG
The DNA here is from genome assembly GCA_958510865.1 of Myrrha octodecimguttata. Taxonomy (NCBI): domain Eukaryota; kingdom Metazoa; phylum Arthropoda; class Insecta; order Coleoptera; family Coccinellidae; genus Myrrha; species Myrrha octodecimguttata. Next base: position 26,074,131 of record OY294059.1, read on the forward strand.
AGGGAACTGGCTAGATAAGCTAATAGTTCGTAAATTTTCTATACAGTTTTTTGTATTCTTTACTCGTTTAACTCCTGTAATAATATTTGAAAAATCAAGGAAAGCTTCCTCGATCAAACTTAAGTTCACATGAAAGTTTTCCTTAGATGAAAATCCATACGAGTAATGTCAAAGGTTTGTGATAATATCACAGGGTCTCAAAAAACCTGCATTTTCTCGATTTTGCTACGAATCCTTCTAGATTTTTAACCTGGTAACAAGGCTTCAATATTGATGCAATTCCCGAATATGTTCTGAATGATCATGTAGATATGAATCTTATGATTTGAGTTCCGAAGACAGCTATAATAGTTCCAGTAATGACTCTGAGAAAATCATTGATGCCTTCAACATCTGATCAACCTTCAGTAGAAAGGCCTGATACAACAAGCTTTGCTTCTAGTGCTGAAGTTGCCAAAATTATATAGGTAAATGAAAATTCCTTTTTAGTTGAAAATAAACCTGTATTTTTAGGAAAATTAGGATTCTCAATCATATTTGTCCGTTGAGCAGCAGTTCTTATACTAAATTCATAGAAGACCGTATCTTTCAAATTATCCAAACTCAAAATGAATAGTAGGCAAAAAAAATTAAAATTGTTTATAGAAATCGCCTCTGCGTTAACAGAGTTGTACATACTTTTCAAAGTTTGTAACGCTGTATTGATGCAGTAACGCAGGAGCAATTTGTTTCCATTACCAATAGTTTTCATTATTTTCACTTGTATTTCTAATGTAGGAAAGCCTACCAATATTTTATAGCAACATTTTTCACTTGGAAAAAAAAAGGATTTCCTATAAAGTTTTCAATTTTGAATTAATTTGAATATTTGATTTCTAGGTTTTCACCAGTTGCTCCAGGATCCAAGGATTAAATAAAGTGGATTCAGCAACCCTTTGCTGGAAGACTCTTTTGGACATATCCTTGAATGCTAATATTGTTATTATTCTTTCAACTTTTCAACATATCATTTCGTTAATGTTAATAGTTAATGAATTGCAAATGACCTTTTGGTTATTCCTTTATATAATGTTGGTAGATTCTGTATATTTAAACGGAAGAAATAAATGAAGAATCGTAATATAATTAACACATATTACATAGGTATGTAATTGAGTTCACTTCATGTCGGTTTGGTTTTCATGACTGAAAAAGAGTAAAATTCCATTTGAAAACATAAAATGTAGTATGAAGTTAATTTCTATTACCTTCGATCTTATACCTAGCTCTAACAGTTAATTCAAATATTCCCGCCGCAAACAAAATACTTTCAATTCTGCATGTTAGGGTCGCTAGTGAGCTTTCCATCCAAAATTAGTTCCCCATCTGGCCGTTGGTGTCGCTAGTGAATGTCCATCTAAGATGGCCGCCACTTTGTTTCCACAGATTAGCAGGGAGTTTACACTTCTTATATATTTGTATTCTATGGTTGACACAGTTGTCTCATTCAAATAAAAGACAAACTTATGGGTGGTATTGTTATTGTTGAATGATTTTGAATTTTGTTTAATGTGTAGGATTTCAATTGTATTATATTCCTTAAAAAAATGAAAAGAACTCCATATCAAAATTCCATAAAATCTTCCAAGATGGATAGAGTAGGACCTCATACTAGACATTCTTCATCATCTGAGGAGGATGATGAATTTAATGAAAATTATTCTGAGAAGTATGTGAGGGAAGAGATGAAGATGTATGCTAACTGCTTCAAGCAAGACCTAGATGTAAGTTATTTTCAATGACATTTCTGGGGTATCACTTAAAGAAGCATTAAACACCTGTTGGTTAGCAGGATGAGGCTTTGATATTAGTAAAATAGCAAACATAAGAGGATATACCCGTACAGTACCAAATATCATAAGAATTTTATTTTTTGAAAGTATTATGGTCATTCAAAAAAATGATTTTGATTTCAATACCCTATTATTGAGATATTGAATTAATAGTTATATTTGTCTCATTGCCAATCTGTATATACTATTAAATGTATAAGGTCCCTGGACGAGAAGAATTAATATGAACTCTCGTTATTAATTGAAATATCTTTTTGTTTCAGGCTGATACTTATGCATCAGGACTAACTGTTGACGACCTCACAGATGAATTCGCTACAAATGACATTCGATCAGAAGTTTACCGCTTGGCACGAATGCCTGAAGTTTATACAAAATACAATTTTGATGAGCCTGTGACCAAGAAAAAACTAGCAATAAATGCTTACAAAGAAAAAGTGAGTCTACATTATTTTGTCAACTGGGGTGATAATTCCTCATTTTGTCATCAATGATTATTTCTATTTTTCAACCATATTTTAGATTCTAATGGTTATAAAAACAAATGCTGTTGTTATTATTGATGGGCCCACAGGATGTGGTAAGACAACACAGGTACCCCAATTCATTTTAGATGATTGTAGATCAGCAGATAAAGATTGCAATATTGTTGTAACCCAACCTAGGAAAATAGCTACAATTAATGTGGCCAAACGTGTTTGTTCAGAACGTGGATGGACTTTGGGTACTGTCTGTGGATACCAAGTAAGTTAATACTCTGAAAAATATAATAACCAAGACAATATTTCAATGATTTTCTTTGCAGGTTGGACTCCAGAAAGAACTAGGTCCAGATGTCATATTATCATACATGACCACGGGAGTCTTACTTCAAAAATTGATTGCATCTAAGTCACTGAGTCAGTATTCACATATTATTATAGATGAAGTGCATGAAAGAAATCAAGATCTGGACTTCTTACTCTTAGTAGTAAGGAGATTGTTATTCACCAAATCATTTCATACAAAGGTAAATGCAGTTCTACATTTTTTGTGAGAGACACTTCATATTTCAGGGGGGTATATGTTAAATGATTAAAAGCAATGTTCTTGAAGTGACATATAAGGAAACAATATACAGGGTGAGTCTTTGACCTTGCAGAATATTTTAACAGAAGATTCTTGAAGCTGAAAGAAACACATTTGTCCTCTACCATTTTTTCCGATTCGGCCTAGATAAGAAGATATAGGCATTGTAAATTTTCATAATAGGCTAGCCGCCCCTGGAAACCTGAACACTGAAGTTTTTCCAAGTCTAAGATATACCATTCGAATCTTCGAAATACTCAACTCTGTTATGAAAACAAGCGTCAACTTACTTTTTACATTTCAGTTGGTGAAAAAAGTTGTATTTATATTACAATAAACAAGTTAGGTATTCCAAATTTCGTGGACAATAAAAGTTGAATATTCTTTTTTTGGTTTCATTTTCGATAATGAGGAATTCATCTAGCTATCACTCATATTAGCTTTGAGATTCATCTTCAATTTGTAATTATTAATTTTCTTTGTTTATTTCATTTTCTCCAAGAATTATCAGATTCAGACAACCCATTCAAACTATCATTTTCATAAATAAATAAAACAGATGTACCTAATTTATCTATGAACGTACAAACGTTGCCAAATTGACGAACAGAAAGAAACAACTCTTCGAAATCAAACAACACACAATATGCTAATTCTATGTATACACTCGTATAGTCTATGATTCTGAACTGAAGTATAAATCTATGATTCCATTCTCAACTTTTAGACGTGGCAACGCGGAAAAATTGAATTCTGTGAATTTTTTAACAGAGTTGCAATCAGCCAAAGTACCCAATTCTCGGAATTTCACAGATATTTTTCATATTACTCGAAAACGGCGCATCATACGAAAAAAATTAAGGAATACTTTTACTTTCCAAAATGGTCAAAAATTCGTTGAATAGCATTCAAATTATTTTTAAAAGTTAGATTCTTTGAATTTCTGGTATTTTTATGAAATGTTATGGTCATATTAAAGAAACTGGAGGATGTGGATGAAATTTTGTAATCCAGGAACATTCATCGTATCAATAAAAAACTATATTCCAAAAATCATCTCATTCGGTGAGATCGTTCGCGAGATATAATCGAAAATAAATTTTTTTTATGGATTTTCAACAGTCTGTATCTTACGAACCAAGCCGAATCGGAAAAAATGGTAAGGGAAAAAAGTGTTTCTTTTGGCTTCAGGAATCTTCTGTTGAAATATTGTGCAAGGTCAAAGACTCACCCTGTATAAACCTGCACAGAATACACTTAAGCTTTCTAATTGCACAAGCTATGAGCTTCCAAAAGTTTTAACGAATTTTTTTTTAGGTAATACTCATGTCTGCCACTATCGATGCAGAAGAATTTGCCTACTACTTCAGAGGTCAGTACAAAGGTGCAGATATTCCAGCTCCTATAATTCATATTAAAGAAAGGAGCGTCTTCAGTTTGACCACATATTATTTGGATCATTTGCCGCAAGTACACTCTGTAAGTCTGATCAGAATGTCGTAAATTGTTCCAATGTCTCTCCACCTTGAAATCAATCACCCTTTTCTGTAATTTCAAGCTGAATCCAAACTTTCACTCAATTGTCTTCATTCTTCCCATCTTTAAAATTTACAATATTTGGTAAACCCGCAAGATTTCCCGTCGCGAAGCTATAAGTAAAATATTCACATCATTGTAAGCAGTGTGAGTTCCTGAACAAAAAATACGAAGGCCAACATAGGCGGTCTCTCTTTGTTTGGAAGATATGGGACCCCAAAGTTCCAAATTGTTGCATTTTCAGATCCTTTTTTCCGCCATAAAAATGACCTCTCACTTCTCAAATCTAGTTCATAAATCATCTTTGAACCTTCAACCAATGAATAGCGACACTTTCTTTCAAGAATATTCATTATTTAAAGGAAGAAAAGTGAAAATATTAGACAACCACTTAACCTATATTTCTACGAAATACTTCTCAATTTTAAAACGCAGCTTGGCAACAGCGTCTATTCATCGCTGGTCAACGTATTATGACCGAAGGGTAGTTGCTGGCGGGAAATATGAAATGAAGGACAGTTGAAGAATATGATTGTAAGGAAAATGCTTCTGTCACTGATGAAGAGGTGGTTATTCTAACATCAAAACATCATTGAGAATATTTATTTAAGGTTTCACTCTCAGTATTTTCGTTTAAACTTTCTTTCTATCCCCTTCAAAATAGGGAGGTTGTTATCTACTTCATTTTTTGTTGTGTCTTCGGGATGGTCCCAGTTTAGAATTAGATTCAGGGTATTCCAATAAAATGGGTTATATAATAACCTCGATTTCATTGGAAATCCGGGAAGGGCGCGACCTATCACATGAAAAAAATGTACGTTGAAATATATATCAGGGTATATTCTCATTCCATTACTATGTGTTTCAACCTAGTAGATTTCATTAGAAACGAATTCTCCTATTGGAAGGTTTAGAGTTTCGCAGTAAACAGTAAGAACTAAGAACATATTTCATTTTTCTCGCCAGCAATAACCTGTCATTCACGAATATGCACGATGGCACGATTTCGACCGATGAAATTCGCGCCATTGCCAAACTTCACTTTTAGACTGAGTAGAAATCAGAAGGAATAGAGGTTAAGTGGTTATCCAGTAATTTCATTGTTTTTTCATTAAATATTGATTATTCTTAAGAAAAAGTGTTGCTTATTGTTGGTTGAAGGTTCAAAGGTGGTTTGTGAACTATACAGATGAAGTGAGAGATCGTTTTATGGTGGAAAAAGGGACCTGAAAACGACTCATTTTGGAAATTTGGAGGTCAATATCTTCCAAATTAAGGGAGACCGCCTATGTTCGATTTCACATTTTTTATTCAGAAAAACACAATGATGTAAATATCTTTTTAATATCTCGGCGACGGGAAATCTTGCGGGTTTACCCAATATTTAATTAAATAAAAAAACTGTTGAATTTCTCTATACATAAACTTTTTTCTATTCCAGCCTCCTAGTTTCGATGAAAGCAAGCCTGAAATAAGTAAAGAAATTTTGAATACATTCATGTTTTTGATGAGTGCCCTCGATAATCTTGACGAACAAAAAGAGACTCATGAAAAAATATTTGGTAGTGTGTTAGTCTTCTTACCTGGAATACGAGAAATCGAAGATGTGGAAAAATTATTGAAAGACAGACAAAATGCTGTTAATGTAGGGAGAAAGTGAGTATTTCAAATATCAACCCTTGTCTATATAATAGTCTATTACTTATTTTTACAGCTCTGAAGTTAAGTGGGATATCATACCCTTACATTCTTCGCTACCTAACGACGATCAAGCCAGAGTCTTCAATCCAGTGAAACCACCTCTAAGAAAAATTATTCTTTCAACTAATATCGCTGAAAGTTCAATCACCGTTCCAGATGTGACTTATGGTGAGTTTAATTATCTAAGTGATTTTTGTTTATTATTCCTGAAAGGATGGTTAAGGGCCAATTGCACCGTTTTCGTCTTAAGCTTCAGTTAGTTAAGCGACGATAAACTTATTAAGCTCTGGTTTAAATATTCGGCTTGCACCGAGGCTGAATGTAACTAGATTAAAGTTAATCTACAAATCTGGTTACTTTCTCATGAATTGGTACTTGTGACTAGCTTCATGTTGTTTATTTTAACCCTAATTGATAAAATATTTAAATTCAAAAGATGAAACTCATTTTATGGGTTCTACCATGTTTCCATGATATGAAAAAGAAGATGCATCTATTGAAAAACCCACCGAAAAAATATACCTCAAAGACTTTATAGCTTCCATAAAAATATTGCATGTAATGTTCCCGATTTGTTTATTATCATTAAGACAAGAGATCTCTTACTACAGACCTGTGCTCTTACTTCTGCATCAGGCTTTAAACATTATTCAAATTTATAGTTATATACTCAAGTAAACTCATATTTTGTAATATCATAAGATTTGAGCTTCTGCATGGAATTACAATCCTGGCGTTTGTAAAATAAATAAATAAATTGTATTGATTTATCCGAAACAACTTTCGCATAAGGAACGGCTCACCTAAGGATAGACTTTCTATCGAATCATTTTGTTTGTAATAAGTATATTATGAATTGAGTTAATTTTTGGTCGAATATAATGAAAACTCTAATGTGCAATCCGCAGAATAAAAAGTATTCAATATAAATATTGGAGTATCATGTATGGATGGATTGACGAAGGTGTACGTTTGAAGATCGACTAACACGAGGATGCAATTTCTTTTACATTAATTCGTTTGTAGTTATATTTTGAGTCCAGTTAATATATAATCGAGGAGAATGATAGCACAGAGACAGCACCTGCACAATAATAAAGTAGTATATGATAGCTTTCCACGTAATACATCACTGAATGAAGTAGTACTGAAGAATCTTCATGAATCTATGCTTTTTCACTCCAAATATGTCTTCGATTTCATTCTGCTATTCGCTCTTGGAAATAAATGAGCATATCATTGTAACTTTATCAATTCAAGTAGTTGAAGGCTTATAAGAAATACCATTGAGTTTTCGAACTCAATGGAAATACTGGTGTTAATTCTTCATGCTTTAAAACATACGAATCAATGCCTACTGATGTCATTATCTCTCTATATCATTTTTCATGAATATCATCTGAAATTCAATAACTTTTAATCAAAATGTGATTATCAAATCCATTAACTCTTACGAGTTCTTCATGAATGTCCAATGTAAACAAAAAAAATGTAAACTGGAGGTTACGTCCAGAAAAATGTCAAACTTGTACGAAATCGCTTGAAAGTAGGGTTAGATTTCGAAGCTTACCATTAATCGTTCTTTTAAGCCCCCAAATTTCAGGGTTTAAAGTTAATAGTCAGTTAAGGCCATTAAACGTGGATTACGTGACGGTGCAAGATAATTTTTTACCTAAACCTTGGTTATGGTCTTAATCTATGGTTTTGTAATACGGTGCAAGTGGCCCTACCTCTAAGAAAGCTATTGGCAGGTTCTGCTATTTTTTGCTAGTTAAACTTTAAAAAAATGTAATAAAGTACTGACGCAAAGTCAGCACCTTTTGCAAGCATTTTTTAAACCTTGGGCCAAAAGAAAAATTTTAAATTTTTTTTGCGTGGTGAAAATTGGTACAAACTTGTGCATTAGCGTTTGCCAGCTGGTTACCAAGTTTTATCATGATCAGATCAGTATTTTTGGAGTATTTGACATATTTTTTTCTCAGTTTTTTCGTAAATAAGAATAGAATCGTGCTGAACTTTGGTGAAATTACTATTCCTCACGTGTCATTATGAGAATTAAGGTGCGTGACGTCATAGTTTGGAAAACAAACACATTCAACTGTCATTCTACCTCTGATGTATCTGTAATTTTCCTGTTATATCATCGTTTTTCATATTGTTTCCTGGCGTGTTCAATGCAGGAGTTCAAAACCAAATTGTAGTAATATTCATTAAATTGGGGATTTTATCCAAGGGTCCTCCTCAAGTAGGGTTCTTACTGCCAATAGGGGTTATGTATGAGGAGATATTGGGTGCTACATTTGGTCATTTACAAAAGTGAAATCATGCTGTTCTCGATTGGATGTTTTTTGACATAATGTCTTTTTCCAGTTGTTGACTTCTGTTTAACGAAAACAATGGTTGTTGATAAAATAACCAAGTTCTCCAGTTTGCATTTAGAATGGGCTTCACATGTGAGTTGTGACCAAAGAGCCGGCAGAGCTGGTCGTGTTCGAAATGGTCGAGTATATAGATTAGTACCAAAAGAATTCTACGATGTAAGTACATCCTTCAATTTGGTTTTATCTGGTATATATACAGAAAATTTCTTTGATACAAAAATATATTCTGCAAATGTGGAACTGGATGGTGAGAATCAAATTGAATCTTTTTTTCACAGAATCATCTCCAGAGAAGAAGTGTTCCTGAAATGTTGAGAGCACCATTAGAAATAGTGGTATTACATACAAAAATGCTGGAGCTGAGCGAAGAACCAAAAGCCGTTCTGGCTCTGGCATTGAGTCCTCCAAATTTAGGAAACATCGAAAACACAATATGGCATTTAAAAGAAGTAATATATAATACTCAATAGTTTCCTTGACTCACCAACTTTATTCTTGAACGATTTCAGATTGGAGCTATGCTCAAAACTTGTAGAGGGCGAAGGAATATTTCGGATGGCGACATTACATTTTTAGGTATCGTAATGGCGTCTCTACCCTTAGAAGTCTGTCTTTCGAAGTTGATAGTTCTTGGCCATATGTTTAGCGTTCTAAATGATGCAATTATTATGGGTAAGAATTGAATTCCAGTCTAAATTGGTCTAATAGGAGTGATACTTAAATTTTGAGATGGACAAAAAAACGAATATTTATCATCGGAAATGGTTTTATTATTTTTAAAAGACAGTCAATATACTTTTCCGAATACACGATCTTGCAATTAAGTTCTGATATGGGGGAATAAGAAGGAATCATTGGGTGCCAGAACAATTGACACACAAACAAATATTCTTGTCAGATTTGACATATTCACAATGTTGCCACATCTTAAAATTTGAATAGCAACACTGTCTGTTTCAAATCACTCGAGCATTGGTATTACAAATTGAATATGTCAGAGTGTTCATCTAGAGTGTATTTGAAAAAAATATTAAAAAAATCTAATTTTCCAGCTGCCGGATGTTCCATACAAAATATATTCGCAACCCCTTACCACGAAAGACTTCAAGCTTACGATAAGAAATTACTTTGGGCTGATGGCTCTTGCAGTGATCTCATGGCATTGCTCAATTTGTACAAGGTAATTCATCAGTACTCGAACACGGAAAAAATTTTCCAATTTTTTTTTTACAAAAACAGGTCTGGCAAGCGTTTAAGAGGGACGGAGCGTTTCGAAGAGCCAACGAGGAATTTTCTTGGTGCAAGAAAAACTTTGTCAGTCTGAAGAGTCTCAGAGAATGGCACTTGCTGATTGGTGAAATTAGATCTAGATTGAAAAGATTGGGAATCGAGGAGACTGCTGGGCCTTCCAGGGTCAATTTGACAATACAAGAGAGAGTAACAGTGTTGAAGGTAATTTTATGTATTCATTTAGGTAATACAGTTCTAAATCAATACCACAGACTAACCAGATGAATCACTCGCGTCATTTACTTGGGAAATCTATGTCAACGCAGATATGACCCTGAATCGAGCTAATCAGAATTTTAGCAGGCGTTTGGGGTGCTTTGGGGTGCCAATCAGATTGCAGGAATAGGATTACGTCACTCTCGCCGTTTTCGGACTCGCTTGAAGAGGTTATAAACATGTAAACAAACTGAAATTAATTTTTGTCCTATTTATTTGATGAATATTTTCGTATCTGTTCCATTTTAGAATATAATCCAAACAGTTTTCACAACAAAATCAATTGTTTAGTCATCTCTGAGGTTCTATTTTGTGATGACAGTCCTCATTATATTCTTTAATCGTACAACAACAAGAATTGGAATCGAACTTAAGTGGACTCATTCATAATGTTCATTTTATATAATATAAAGGAATCGCACCTGAAGTAAAAGAATTACAACCTCCATTATTCAATTAAAACGATGGGATGTCTAATAAAATTGTATATGATTGCACAAGCACAAGGATTGGAATCGTACAAAGTTGGTCTATTCATAATTTGATTTTTTATTGAAATGAATCTCATTTGATGTGAAAGTATCACAACCTATACATTTTCCATTTAATACAATAGTATGTTTCTATTTGCTTCTTAAATTGATTTCAAAGAACAAGTTTTCGCCAAAAAAATACCTCTTTTAATGAGTTACTGTTGTATATATTCTTTATTGATAAAATAGTGAGGCAATTATGAATTATACTCAACTTGCTGAATTAAATTATGTAAAAACCAGTGTTTGAAACAGTTTGGCAGTCTTCACGTAAACATGGTATACTGACTACAATATAGGTAGTTACTGAAAACTTAACGAATAACATATTTATATGAGTAATAATTGAAAGTGTTATGGAAAACATATAGTTTTTAAAGGAAGTCTGTTTCTTGTTTATAAATTTTTAAAGTTTCTTCATTTCTTTCACATTATTAAGATTGTATTCACACCTAGTAGAAAAAGGTTTGCAATGTAATAGAACACACCCAAACTCCCAGAAGATTTTGGGGGTTTTCCAAGAGACCTATAAGTGTCACTACAAAGATTCTCTGATTAAGGTAAACTGGTTGTTCATAACATTTTTCCAAAATTTTCATTTACCCCAACCGAGTTCTTCTATAGGAGTTTAAGATGTGAGAAAACACTCGCTTTGGTATTGGAAATATGCTTTTCAAGTGGTTTCCTCAAAAAATCTCAGTCTCATTTTAATCTTGTGATTCCTGAATCCCGACAAATCCGTTTATACATTTCGATTTTAGTTATTCCGAAGTCAAGCATTTAATTTGACAGCTGTTCCGAGGAAGAAGAAAGTGTGGTTATGTCTGTTGTATATCTCAAGGTCGGAGAGACGCGATTCCCGCAAACGATGAAGTGATTTGTCTTGTTGGTCTGTGTCAATACAGTGATTAATTTGTTACAAGATATTCAAAATTACTCTTAGTAGCCTTTTGAATATTATCTTAGTTGATTTAATTTTTGCTTACACTATTTTTTCTTTTTTAGTGCTATTAAAAAAGTTTACTTATTTTTCTTGGGTTCCATTATAATTTTTAATTATTTGGATCGAATGAAAACTTTTCCATTTTTTTATAAAACAGGTCTATTCTTCTTATATATTTTTGTTATTTATTGTACACCAACAGTTGTGTTTTGTTCTTAATTATTGAATTTAATGGTGACTCTGCATTCATAATTGAAAAAATTATTTTTTAAGTTTAATTAATCATTTTAGATCATTTTCAAGTTGTATCTAATGACAATTTAATTTCCACAACTCAGTGATCAGCAATCAATCTCTTAGCTACAATTCATCATATTTCTACAGGTAGTTATCTGCGGGGCATTTTACCCCAATTACTTCACAAAGTGTACTGGTCCTAAGCAAATTGACGAGAGAGAAGCAGTAAGAACGGTAGGGGGAAGAGATCCCTACAAAACTGTTTTTCTGACTGGTATCGAACCTGGTCAACCCGCTGCTCTGTACATAAAGGATATCAAGAAAATGCTCGACATAAAAGATGGTGCTAAAATTGAGTTAGACGGAAGCAGGTAAATGTTCGAAACAAGTTCCATTTTTAGTTTTGAACCTTAAGCTTGTTGCGAGTCCTCATGACTACCAAATTTGTGCATACCTAGTTTCGTGAAGATTGAACTGGAAAAATAAAAAAAAATTACAAAAATTTTAAAAAAATTTTGCAGCAAAATATACGTCGAATTCAGAAACTACAAGGAACCAGAAACTGTAACAGTTGACGGTCAACAGTTTGTAACAACCATTCCGGGAAAAATCGCCATGCCTGTCTATCATGCTGTGAAAAGAAGACAGCTGAAGATGGACATGGGATTGAAGGTTTTACCCACGAACCTGGCCATCGAGCACGTTGCTGCTCTTGAGAAGGAACAAAGAAGACTGAAAAACGACAGGAGTAGGGCTGCCACGAAAGAGGAAAAGACTGAAGTTAATTGTTACAGTCAGCAAGAATTCGATCCTTTGCCTTCAATTGATACGGAATATATAACAGTGTGCATTTCACATGTAAGTTAAATATTCACTGCTCTGGAGGTCTGCTCCTAATGTTTATGGTAAACGGTCAGATAATGTAATTATTACCTTTTGATTTTTATCATTGGACGTTCATTGGTTTTTTTTCGGTAAATAATGAGGGAATTTCCTTTAAACGAAAATGCAGTTATTTTCATGAAAAACCTTTAGAATATCACATTTCAAACATATAATTTCAATATTATATTTTTAAAAAAATGTTTGATCACCTAAAACTGAAAAATAAAAATGGCTATTTGCATTTAAAGGGATTTGTTATGAGTGCACGATATGGCAACGTCGAATTCAGCTTTCTCGGAAAGAAAAGGACGTTAAATGTGTTACTCTGCTCTGGAAAACAGAGATAGCTATACGTCGATCTGGTTAGAGTAGAAGACAACGAACAAGGAATAGAAAAAGAAGAGCACAGACTGTCATACTGACAAATCGCAAACGGAAATTGTTAAGTTATATTGACAAAGAACACGTGTGTACCACAAAATAGGAATAAATATTTCGTTATTCTATAGCAGAAAAAGCAATTCTACTAAACAACGTTGTCACTTCGTGCATGCATGACAAATCCCAAACCCCAATTTTGAAATCTGATTTTGAATACTTTCTGAAGGTAATTTGGGAAAATGATGAATCAAACCCATAATAATTATGTTCAAATTTTCATTTGCAGTAATAACCTAAATTCAGGAAAAACCCCCATTCTGAAAAGTTCCTCGTTTGTCTAATGAAAGACTCAGGTTTGTACTCTGAAACGTCACAGTTTTGACGAACTGTTTAACTGTAGATTGTTGAAATATTCATCATTATTTTTGGACCCCTTTTCTGCTCTTATTAATGAAATGCACTCGTTGCATGAAAGTTTTTTATATTATTTAATATTGACTCATCCATAAAAGCTTTCTTTCTTCATTTTTCTGAAAACCGAAAAAATTCAATTAACTTTAATTTTTGGTAGATTTATAATTTCCTTTACAAGATGGAACGCAACACTTCCTAACCCTATGGTCTCAAAACGATGCTTACAAGAAAACGAAGTAATCCAAAGGGAAATTCACAACATTTAATATTACTGCAGCGAAACAGGTTTGCAAAAAAAATAAAACATCACCTGCTACTGTAAATTCTAATAGAAATACCGTGGAATGCATAGGATTCGGGGTCTATAGTAGATAGACGGGGTACCTCCTCAGCGTTGCCACATTTCTGGTGTTCCTGGCTTGTATTGAAGAAAGCTGTGCTTCATGAAGTTCGTGTTGCTTGGTACAAGTTGTCACATTTCTTAAGTTCACAAAGTTATTCTTTCTGGGAGAAACACTTTCATCTCGTAGTATATCTAGGCTAAATGTTCATTTTCCAAAAATATAGCTTATAATTTTAAGGTAACTTGTTCATATTGTTTATTGAGGTCTATATGTTTTTCAATACAGTAATCTAAAGTTTAATGCAACATTATCCATTACTTTATTTCACATTTTTATTTATTTATTCGTTTAAGTAATATTTTGACATTGTCCGCCAAAAATGCTTCATGGCTTCTATATTGACGTCACAGTCTGTAAAACAAACGTCCTTTCGGTAAACCCGCAAATCTTATGTCGTAAAGATGTCAATAATAGAATATTTATTTATTTAGAGTTTCAATTCTGACTTTTTGAACGACGAATTTCAGTTGGCAAGACTCGAAGTTTGTCACTTTCCACTCTGCATAAGTAAAAAATGTTAGGTTATAGTCATTGTTCACTTAACTACGCGGCGTTGACCAACCTATATAGAGCTCGTAGTAATGGGGGTTTTTCCTTTATACGAAAATACAGTAATTTTCAAGAAAAACCTCTAGAACATCACATTTACAACATATAATTTCAATATTATATTTTTGAAAAAATGTTTGATCACCTAAAACTGAAAAATGAAAATGGGGATTTGCATTTAAAGAGATTTGTCTTGAGTGCACGATATGGCAACGTCGAATTCAGCTTTTTCGGAAAGAAAAGGACGTCAAATATGTTACCTTGCTTAGGAAAACAGAGATAGCTATGCTTCAATCTGGTTATAGTAGAAGACAACGACCAAGGAATTGAAAAAGAAGAGCACATACTGTCATATTACTGACAAATCGCAAACGGAAATTGTTTGGTTATATTGACAAAGAACACGTGTGTACCACAGAATAGGAATAAATATTTTATTATTCTATAGCAGAAAAAGCTATTCTACTTAACACCGTTGTCACTTCGTGCATGCCTGGCAAATCCCAAACCCCAATTTTGAAATCTGATTTTGAATACTTTCTGAAGGTAATTTGGGAAAATGATGAATCCAACCCATAATAATTATGACCAAATTAGCATTTGCAGTAATAACTCAAATTCAGGAAAAACCCCCATTAAGTATGTAATAACTAAACTAAACCGAACCGTAGAGTCATTGACAAAAGTATGTAAGAATTAACAACGTCACGCCGAATTATATTGACCTTTCAGTAGTGCCAACTCACCTCAGTTCTAGTTACAAAACGTTGATAGATCGATTTGTAGCAAAATAAAAGAATTTCTGATGGGAATATTGAAACGAATATCCGATTTTTATTGTGAAGAAGTGTACCACAACTAATATTTTGAAAATCATATACTCCTACCCATATTTCTTCATTCCAGAGAATTGACGCGGCCCATTTCTTCTGCCAAAATATTCACGACAACAGTCAAAGAATCCTAACAAATATCAACCGGATCCTAAACACTTATCCGTTAGAAACTGTAAACGAAGAGCAGATAAATCTCGATGATTTTTATGTTGCCCTCTTCATGGGGGACAATCAATACTACAGAATAAGAATACACAACAGATCTTCAAGGACACACGCGCAGATATTCTTCATCGACTATGGAAATACTGCAACGATCAATGTGAAACACATTTATGCTTTACCTGACGATCCCATCATGAAAACTCCTCCGATAGCTTTCGAGTGTGTGCTGATCGAGGTCCAGCCCGCATGGGATGTAATTCGTAAAGGAATTTGGAGTGAACATGTTAATAATCTGTTTGACGAGAAGACACAAAATACGCTTCTCCATGGAAGGGTAAGATAATTCTTTATTTATTATCTAATATTTGCGCATGATAGAGCGTGAAAAATTGAAAACAACAGTGTTTCTAATTTACTTTTGATTTGATTCTTATTAAATTCTGTTTATCTTTTTCATATTGCGGAAAACATTTCAAATTCCATGGTTTTTTCCTTGGCATCGTTAAAATTTGCGGAAGGACTCAAGAAATACTGATTCAATCATGATGAAACTTTGTGATGCACAATGGTAGTTTTTCCTTTAAACGAAAATGCAGATATTTTCATGAAAAACCTTTAGAACATCACATTTCAAACATACAATTTCAATATTATTTTTTAAAAAAATGTTTGATCACCTAAAACTGAAAAATAAAAATGGGGATTTGCATTCGAAGGGATTTGTCTTGAGTGCACCATATGGCAACGTCGAATTCAGCTTTTTTGGAAAGAAAAGGACGTCAAATGTGTTACTTTGCTTAGGAAAACAGAGATAGCTATACTTCGATCTGGTTAGAGTAGAAGACAACGACCAAGGAATAGAAAAAGAAGAGCACCTACTGTCATACTGTCATGTTACTGACAAATCGCAAACGGAAATTGTTTGGTTATATTGACAAAGAACAAGTGTGTATCACAGAATAGGAATAAATATTTCATTATTCTATAGCAGAAAAAGCTATTCTACTAAACACTGTTGTCACTTCGTGCATGCCTGGCAAATCCCAAACCCCAATTTTGAAATCTGATTTTGAATACTTTCTGAAGGTAATTTGGGAAAATGATGAATCAAACCCATAATAATTATGTTCAAATTTGCATTTGCAGTAATAACTCAAATTCAGAAAAAACCCCCATTCTGGGCAAAGTTTAGTGATGATTGTTTTGTTAGAACGAATTGAAAAAAAGTTCTTCAAAATTTTTTTTCATTCGAAGTGTGCGATAAATTTTTTTAAATTGTTTTGAAGTGGTGACTTTCCGACGTGATTCATTTCAACGACAGTGTCACAGTTCCTGTCCCTTCGCGATCATCTTCGCTTCCAGTGAGAACCTCGCTTGTCACTGTGTGAACCTATCCGTTCCTCTCTCGGCGATGGTTCGGTAACCATCCCGAGGAGAATCCGCATCGCCACTTCGCTCTCGTGCTGCAACTCGCTGCTCAAAGATGTGCTCACTAATGCAACCAGCTCACTGCACGATATCGAGTGGTATAGGAACTCACAAGTGGCGCAGCGTTTCTCAATCCGGGTTTCTCACATTTCAAAGGCACACAACTGCTCCGCATCACGGCCGCACTTGTGGGAAATCTTCTGGTCAATACGGCCATGACTACATTCCGTCAAAAGCTGACCTCCTCTAAATCGGTCACACTCCTCGAACGACGAGGCAGAGCGCTCTAGCACACAGTCAACACGGCTCAACACAAAACGGTTTGGTCAACCGTGCATCAAATGCCGTACACTCGTGCTCAACAGCGCAGCAATGGCACAACGGCTCGCTCACAGCCGCGTTTTAGAGGAGAACACCTTTTCGGTCTCGGTCACACTCCTCCAGATACATCTTTCTGGTATCGTTTTCACTGGAAGGGGAGTCCTGTAGCGAGCGCCCTCTGTCAGCTCTTACTTAAGTCGCGCGCGCAATACCATCTTGCGTCTTAAGTATCCTACGTTACCACCTGTAACGCTTGGCCAACATCATAGGTCAACGTACAGGGGGCGCTAGCGCGCACGCTGTCCCGGTTGAATCCTCTCAAGATCTCGGAAATACGCTCATCCCCAACGGTTTGGTACACTCCTTAGTGATCCTCACAAGGGGTGTCCACTCACGTAGGCATGGAAACGGCTTAGTTTGGTGCATGCCCTGACGAGTTCCCCCAAACTAAGCCGGGACGAAACGTGACACGGTCCCAAAGAGGTTGAAGCTACCTCGCAAACCTTCAAAAGCTTCATAATAACAATAATAACGTTTATTTGTGTGTTAACTGACATAAATATAAATATAGGAATACTTTTACCTAAAAATTATCTAGGTCCATCATTTTTAAAGGTGTATTCTGTTTGTGATGATGTTGTCCATCTTGAATTATTCAGAAGTAGACCTGAGGGAGGAAGAGAAGAATCAATTAATCAGTGGTTGATCAATAATAATCATGCCAGAAAAGTCGAGGAAAGTTTCCTTTCCAAGGTAAGATTACCATACCTCTAGATAGATCATTGTATTCATTCACCAAGTTTTTTTCAGCAAAACCACGAATTGCGACAAAGAATATTACAATCTGAAAACCCATATAAAGAAGCTCAAATCACCAAGAAAGAAATGACAAAGAAAAAGGAAGTGATAGAGATAGAGCCGCACATGAGAGGTTTGGAGAAACACGTTAAGGAAATTACGTTGAAAGGACCCTACAGTCCTTTAGAAATGAAAATTAACAGTGTTGTCTCAAAAGGAAGCAGCAAACTTGTAGATATCGATGCATCTTCCGTTAACTCGGTCCTTCTAGATAGCGACCCTGTAGATTCATACACGAGGTAAATGAATCTCTTACTGTTTCCTCTTGTCGAAAAAATTCCAATCGTTTCGTAACTTAGTGCGTGAGTTGCTTTTACTTTCGTTTGCTCATTTTTTCCACGCTATTCCAGATTGATTGTATCCGGCTATGTGAAACAATCTCCCACAGGAAATAACCTCAACTTACGTCAGACCACTATCATGCCAAACATTCCAGGTTTTCCTTTTTTGATGGCCATGTTGTTCTGTCCACAAATGGAACCAAAATTAAACCAAAATGGTTCGGTAGTGTCTGCATTGCTTTGTGGTTTAGGAGTACACAATCATTCCAACAAGTCATGTTTCCCGGCTCACGACATGGTCCTGGTTTTGGATACAGAGATCACCGAGGAAATTGTTAATGCGGTAAGATATTTGACATTTGGAAATTGTTAATATTCAGTTTTGATTTCAAAGTAAGGTGGGTATCGATAATAATGGTAATAAAAGTCATCAATTCCAAAAATGCTGTCATATAAACAAATACAGGGTAAACCCGCAATATTTCCCGTCGCCGAGATATTAAAAAGATATTTGAATCATTGTACGCAGTGTGCTTTTCTGAATAAAAAATGTGAAATCGAACATAGGCGGTCTCCCTTAATTTGGAAGATATGGGCCCCCAAAGTTCCAAAATGTGTCGTTTTCAGGTCCCTTTTTCCACCATAAAAACGATCTCTCAGCTCATCCGTATGGTTCACACATCACCTTTGAACCTTCAACCAACAATAAGCAACACTTTTTTTCAAGAATAATCAATATTTAATGAAAAAACAATGAAATTACTGGACAACCACTTAACCTCTATTCCTTCTGATTTCGACTCAGACTAAAAGTGAAGTTTGGCAATGGCGCGAATTTCATCGGTCGAATCGTGCCATCGTGCGTATTCGTGAATGACAGATTATTGCTGGCGGGAAAAATGAAATATGTTCTTAGTTCTTACTGTTTACTGCAATACTTTAAATCTTCCAATAGGAGAATTCGTTTCTAATGAAATCTACAAGGTTGAAACACATAGTAATGGAATGAGAATACACCCTAATATATATTACAACGTACATTTTTTTCATATGTGATAGGTCGCGCCCTTCCCAGATTTCCAATTAAATCGAAGTTATTATATAACGCATTTTATTGGAATACCCTGAATCTCATTCTAAACTCGGACCATCTCGAAGACACAACAAAAAACGAAGTAGATAACAAACTCCCTATTTTGAAGGGGATAGAAAGAAAGTTCAAACGAAAATATTGAGAGTGAAACCTTAAAAAAATATTCTCAATGATTTTATTTTGATGTTGGAATAACCACCTCTTCTTCAGTGACAGAAGCATTTTCCTTACAATCATATCCTTCAACTGTCCATCATTTCATATTTCCCGCCAGCAACTACTCTTCCGTCATAATACGTTGGCCAGCGATGAAAAGACGCTGTTGCCAAGCTCCGCTTTAACATTGAGAAGTATTTCCTAGAAATATAGGTTAAGTGGTTGTCTAATATTTTCACTTTTCCTCCTTTAAATAATGAATTTTCTTGAAAGAAAGTGTCGCTATTCGTTGGTTGAAGGTTCAAAGATGATTTATGAACTAGATTTGAGAAGTGAAAGATCATTTTTATGGCAGAAAAAAGGATCTGAAAATGCAACAATTTGGAACTTTGGGGGCCCATATCTTCCAAATAAAAAGAGACCGCCTATGTTGGCCTTCATATTTTTTGTTCAGGAACTCACACTGCTTACAATGATGTGAATATCTTACTTACAGCTTCGCGACGGGAAATCTTGCGGGTTTACCAAATACAGTAGTATATTAACAAGTCAGGTGAAGTACAAGTAAACAATTTATTGGTATGAGTTGAAGCAATCGTCTAGTCTGTATATCTCTATATACATACATACTGTCAGAGGAGATAATCTTGAATATGGGAGTGCCACATGGGGCGGTATTAGGGCCTTTATTATTTATTATTTACTTGAATAACCAACAAACTAAAAAATAGAAAGAACTGAGAATACATGAGGGGGGTGCAAATTATGCAGAGCATCACAGGAAAGATTATATTCTTGGATATGGAACTGGCTTGTCATCCCCATACCAAGGATCTGTTGGAATTCTTCATCTTCCCGATATGTCATCCAGCAAATGAGAAAAATCCTTACATACAGAGCTGTGATAGTATAGAACATTGTCCGCAGAGAATTTCTCGGCTCATTTCTCCTCCTTTTTTTCAAAACGTCAAGTAACTATTCTTAAACATCTTAGATGAGCGCAATGATGCCAGATGTTCTAACCAATCAGCAACAAGTAATTGAAATATCTTTTTCAGGTGAACGAGATTCGATATTCGATGAACACATTTTTAGATATAATGAAAACTATATATGAACTGGATGAACATATGGAACATATTGAACAATATCAGAGATCTATTAAAAATAAAATTTTCCAGTAAGTATCGCGAGTTGAAAAAGATTTTTCGAGAATTGTTGAACATTAATATTAACATGTCTGACACAAATACCTGTTGATTTATTGATCGTCATCAATTTTCAGACTCCTGAAGAAAAAAATGAGAAAAGTCAATCCGCAGTATGGCCCAAATCTTGACGCGTGGAACGATAATCTTGCTGACTTGGAAATTCTCAATCCACCAGTTACCGAAGAACTCATATGGCCTCTTCATTGGTTCGTCAAAGTGAGGGAAGTTGAGGACGCAGTTATTGACAAATTGGCGAATCTCGATAAGATGGATATGTTAGTTAAAAAGTGAGTAGATAGAGCATTTAACATCCGGGTAAGTTACCCGTGTTAATGCGATCAAGTTTCTGAAACCGCCTATTGTCAAGCTTGCCAGTTCCCAGTAGAATCTGTCATCAATGTCAGTAGTCGTTTTCTGATTGACAAAGTAATTCCTGACTTTTTTTTTAGGATGATACCTTTCGAAAATGTTACATGTATGCTTTGTGACGTGCATTTCACTTGTATAATGAGACTGAGAATGCATGTCATTTCTCCTGCACACAAATTGAAACATGAAGATTTCAAATACCAGCATCAAACGAAGAAATAAATTAATATACCTTTATACACTGAGAAAGGACACTGACTTTATATGATGATGACATCTAAATAAGAATCTTCTATTTATTTGCAGTTATCAAGGATGTTACAGTTTTATTTTTTGTTTTTTAATTATTCTTTAAATTTTTATTGACCATAAGGAAAACTTTACTCTTTTAAAATAAAATCTTTGAAATTATTGAATTTTTGTTATCATTTTATCCTTAAATATCCCTTTTCTTTTTCTCAGGTTGCACAAATCCGAATGTTTTTCTTAAGAAGGTATATCAATGAAATTTTTCAAAGAGTTGTGGCTTATAAAACTCAAGATTATAAACAAAAGGATAGTTTATAGAATTATTTGCACTCTGATCACGAAAATAATTTTCCCTAATCCACCTTAGGCATAGCAATGTGAATTTATTCACCCAACAAGGAATTTTATCGCTACTTTCTATATGTACGAGTTTTTTATCGATTTTTGTGAACGACAAGAATTAAAACCTCATAAAGTTCCAAAATGGTCGTCACGCCGAGAAGACGTACTTTTCCTCGGGTCCCAGTTTGGAACCCCAGAATTATGTAAATTCAAAAAATATTATTACTAAACCAACGACGAAGATTTAATAATTGTGTGTCTATGTTATTTTGTGAAGAAATCAAGTGATTCGTATTGTTAATTGTGATAATGTGTTAAACCACGTGAACGACGAAGAATAAAATTCTTGGGGATTGGAGTTTCCAAGACTCCCGCAGTTCCTCGGGACCTCAGGAATTCAACGACGAAGATTACACACTGAGATTGGGCGCATAGCCTTTATGAGCTGAGCCCAGATTGCCGTCTTCCCAGTTTAGAGGGGCTGCTAGCTGGGATGATGTGATTACCAAGAAAGAATAATAATAAAACCTCATAAAATGCATGCAAGACACCATTCTGGCAGTTTAACTACCTAGGAAGGAACTTTGAAAAGAGGTTCACCAAAATCTAACCTATAATTCTGTTTTCCAACAAAACATAATACCTCATACGATTAACATTTCATTTATTTTATTAACTTTTTCGAATATACCCATTTTCTTGTGACAAAAAGGTAATATTTTTTTTTTTTTTTTTTTTTTTTTTTTTTTTTTCTATCTTTTACTGTGCTTGGCCATTTCGAACCATCGACACATCGAACATATCATTGGTTAAGATTCTGTACAAATCACCACCACCTAGACACTTTACAACATCCATGACCTCGCCGGGATTCGAACCCGGTACCTTCGGCATCCTAGAACATGTCTCCACCCTCTAGTCTACCGAGGTAGTCAAAAGGTAATATTATTTCCATTTCGAACCATAGAAACGCAAATATTTCGATGGCGCGAAAAATCAATACGTGAATTAGATCCTCACGTTTATCGAAGATAAACATGAAAAAACAGAATGTGCGAACATTATCTCTTGTAGTTTGTACATTTACTTATTTATTGATTGGAGCAGCTGTATTTGACGCTCTAGAATCGAAAGAAGAGAGTAAACGAGATGAATTACTCAAAGGTAATAAGGAGTGAAAAATCCGACTTTATGTTCATGATAATACATTTCAGTCTCGTCTAACGGCTTGAAAAAGAAATACAATATATCGGAGGATGATTATAAAATGATAGAATTGGTAATAACGGAATATAAACCACATAAGGCTGGTCCACAATGGAAATTTGCAGGCGCTTTCTATTTTGCAACTGTTGTCTTAGCGATGATAGGTTATGGGCATTCGACACCAGTCACTGCAGGAGGAAAGGCTTTTTGTATGGGTTACGCAATGGTAAAGAAATATTT
This sequence comes from Myrrha octodecimguttata, assembly GCA_958510865.1. NCBI lineage: Eukaryota > Metazoa > Arthropoda > Insecta > Coleoptera > Coccinellidae > Myrrha > Myrrha octodecimguttata. Next base: position 26,097,256 of record OY294059.1, read on the forward strand.
AGAGATTTTTAATCTCGAAGCAAAAGAGATCGAATAATTTTAATTCCAAAAAAAACATGATAGCTCCGTTTTGTTTGAAATTATCAATAACTAGAGATATATGGTAAAATATTATTTTTACGCGCTTGTTCTAGGGATCAAGAGCGTTATCATTTTTCCCAAATGTCTGAATTTTTCAATTTTATCCCGAAAATGGTCTTTAAAAAGTAGGGTTAAACTCACTGGAAGAATCAAAACCCAAGTTAATTTCTGTCTGTCCTGCCGTAAATACTGATCCGATCAAATTGAATTTTGGTCTTTAGTTGTGAAATACCCACGTCCAAAGTTGTACGAAATTTTGTGAGAATCGAATTGTTAGAAAGTGAAAAAAACGCTCTTCAAAAATTTTCTGAATTTTTCGAAAAAACTACTGTTTGGATTCCGCTGAAACTGTTTTCAAATCTTCAAGTAGACATTTCGCAACCCAGTACCATCGTTCAGCTCGATTGGCAATGTCTCTAAGTCGGTTCTATCGAAAGTTACTGTAGGTAGTCACCTCATTGGATAGGAGATCGCTATCGAATGTTACTTTCCAGAACAACTTGCTGTTTTCTAACCATTACATTGCAAGAATTATTCACGAATTTGTTGAATTATTGTAGGTTGGCATTCCATTGGGGCTAGTGATGTTCCAGAGCATAGGAGAACGACTCAATAAATTCGCTTCAGTTGTGATAAGACAAATAAAGAAGTATCTGAACTGCGTCAAAATTGAGGCGACTGAAATGAATCTTATGTTTGCCACAGGAATGCTTTCTTCTATAATTATAACTACAGGAGCTGCAGTTTTTTCAAGATACGAGGGTTGGACATATTTCGATAGTTTCTATTACTGCTTTGTTACTCTAACCACAATAGGGTTCGGAGACTATGTAGCTCTTCAGGTAAGCATAAGTGGTGTTAGACTGGAGTAACCATACAGGTTATGGGCCTGAATATATGATAAATGGATTATTATTTTACTTACTCGAATCATGAACAATTTTCTTTGTAAATTCAAGACAAATTAAATATTATGCTTCTAATGGTCAAAGGAATTTACAAACTTTTTTCTAGAATGATAACGCATTGAAGGATAAGCCAGGATATGTAGCTTTGAGCTTAGTATTCATCCTCTTCGGTTTGGCAGTTGTTGCTGCAAGTATAAACTTACTTGTTCTAAGATTCATGACAATGTGAGTAAAATGAATTTGCACACTTAAACAAGTACCCAGTAACTAAGTTTTCGCTTCATATAGGAATGCCGAAGACATACGCAGGGACGAGCAAGATTTGCAGTCGTCATCACACCATGTTCTGACTCTTGACGGTGAAGTTATGGCAGTAAATGGCAAACTTTTGGCTGGTCACGCTTATATGGAGGAATCTGAATTTGACCAAATATCTGTCTGTTCATGCAACTGTTTGGGATTAAATCACGGGGACAATCAAGAGTTGCTATTGGACACGAGTTATCATCCTTCCCAAACAGTTTTACTCACTAATTTGAGCGTGAAAAGAGCATCAGTGTGACAATCCTTCGAAGATGAATGGTAATGAGGGATTTTTGGAAATTCTTGGAATGATTCGATATGGTGAATGAAAAATCTCGGCTAAGAATTCCAAGATTATTTTAAAACAGTTGATTTCAGGTAGCACCGAATCATTTGTTTGGAATCTTTCAGATGGAAATCTTTGAGGAGATGAAAATTTTCCCAATGTTCAATATACTGGTACTTTCATTAGTGAATATGTTCATCAAAAAGTACTTTGTGCCAAAAGGTGTCACAATCGATTTTGAATTATGCAAATATTGTGTATCTATGATTTGTTTCAGCCTACTGCAAAAACGTTTGCTAAATCTGAGGAAAAAGTCTGATGAAATTTAGCTCATTTCAATTTTATAGCTAATCCTAAAAACTGATTTTCCAGCATTTCATGAGAACTATCTGTAGGCAATATAATATTTTTTCGAACAGTTTAAAATTAAATGGAATAGAATTTTTTTGAATATTGTATTCCAGAATGTCTTTTGAATGAAAACTATACTATACTCCATTCACTTTTATAAAGTAGCCCAGTTGGCCATGATTAAGGTCTATCGCGTTTTTGTAACTAAAACCAAGGCAGGTTGGCGCTCCTGAAATATCGACAATGTCAAAATAATTCGACGCGACGTTGCCAATTTCTACTCTCTTTCAATAACAAATAACAATTCAGCTTCAGCCATAATAAACTAATAAATTAACATTTCGCTTTGATTGTATTGTATTGAGCCTTAAGTAGGTAGTCATGTTTGAATTGAACACATTCCTTAATGAATAATTTCAAACATATATTTCGCGGAATTGTTTCGATAGGAAGTAGTACACTGAAAATAACTTGGTATATCCTATCTTGACAGAACATTGAAATTTTACGTATGAAAATAACATGAATTATACCATATCTCATTCAGTTCTATTTTTTCTAATATTTTAGGAATTGCTTTTTCTGGAAATTGAATATTTGAGTTGACTTCGCAAAGTATGTCCATAAAACATAATTCCATATCTTGCTTTTGACTCGAATACTGAATGATAGGTAGTTTACATGGAGAATTTATCCAAATATCTTGTCATTACAACCAATGATAATAGACTGAAGCTAAGCTGTATGTATCCCAGTTTAGAAATATGTTGATCCAATCCAGTGTATGTATCATTCACCTAAATTCCCAAGAACTGTTAGTTAGTTCTTTTGAGGTTAATTGTGACACAGGTTTCGTAGTACTACTACATTTTCTCACTGGAATATTCCAAAATGTGCAACAAGGTATTTGAATGACTTCTGTAGGCTTATTTCTTGAGAATTTAGAAAAGTAGGGAATTCCATAGGTCCGTCTATTCGTTTAGAAGTTTTACTGCCGGGTTATTCGAGTACTTTTATTTTTTCGAATGAACTATCGCAAAGTAACGGACTGCTCTACCCATCATTTTTCAGTAAAATTCCAAAACACTCGATTATTGATTTCCGTACAAGAAAAAAGTATTACTGAATCTTCCAACCATGTTTATAAACGTGAAGTATTAACAGAGAAAAATGTTTCTTCAATATTCGCCAGGTCTTTGGAATGATTGAATTCACATAATATTTTCTCAAATTCATTACTTTCCCAATGTAGATTCACATTTTGAAAAATAAGTAATTACTACGACCTCTTCGTAGAGAGGACAACGTTGTGTAGTTATCTAACAGGAAAATGACTATAACCTAACATTTTCAAACTATACAAGGTGAAATCTGTCAGGATGTCATGGCCAACTGGGCTACTTTATAAAAGTGAATGGAGTATATATATATTTATACAGTGAAGCTTATTATTGTTGTTTATATGTTAAATCAAAATATTCACACTTCACAGCAGCTTTGATATCTCACCCTATAAGAAATCAATGTTAAAATTATCTGAAAACTTCTGTAGTTCAATGTGCCAAATTGAATGTTTTTATTTTTGATGTTTTCATTAAATATTCATATTTAAGACTACTTTTAATATGGCGACCATTGATTTTTTTAGGATCTATATCACAATTTTCTTTTCAGATTAATCCGCAGAAAACATAAGCAATTTAATTTCGAAGAACACTTAATTTGTAAATATAAACTTAAGGTTCTTGTTACTAACTAATTTCAGATAGTTCACAAACCATCCCTGAATTTATGCAGGTAATTTTTCAACTATATCCAACAATTGTTTCAAAAAGATGAAAATATGGAACAAATATTCCTAGGACTCCACTGAAGATCTCTTAGTCCCGATAAAAAAATTTCAATATAGAACGAATTTATTATCAATGCCTATTATAAAAACTAATTAAATTTTTCACTACTTCATCATTATATCCCTTCAGCACAGGTTTTCCCGCATCATACTTGCAAACATCAAATAGTGGCAATCGTTCTGTTTGATACCAAATGTTTTTTATATCCCCGTCAAAACTCAAAGTGTTCATTTGGAGTATGCCAAACTGGAACAGTCTGCCATCAGTATGAACACATTGTACAGTTACAGGTGATGGCAATTCTTGAACATCCTCCTAGAATTGGAAAAAATTAGCACTGAATAAATGAAAAATTTCAGAATAAACCTACACCAAACTGTTGTTTAGCATATGAGGCGGCAACTGTGAATGTTTTTAGAAGTGATCGACCATGGATTTGGTTATCTGTTACATTCTCTTCAAATAAGTTTTTAACAGTGGTTTCGTCATAATGAATAAACACTGTGTGTGGATGACTTGCATCTACACCTTTCTTGATAGCTAAATATAATTTTCAAAGTTAAATTTATGAATTCATCCCAATATTATGAGAGGTTCTTCAAAATTACTCACGATATATATTTTCAATGTCATATATATTTTCCTCTTTTAATGTAGCAGTGTAATGTATTGGATGCAAGCTTGGCAACTCGTAGTTTTCTGTAGACTCATCTGTTATTGGAGCTAAAGGTTTTTTAGAAACCAATACTGTGTCTCCAGTTAATCGAAATTGTATTAAATTATCATCCCTGATGAAAGGATATGAAAAAAATAAATTGTTTAATAGAAAACGGTTTTTAACAATATTGTGGTCCTCATGGGTTTCTATGAGGTTCAGTAGTTTTGAAGTGATCAATTTGCTGAAAAATAAATGGTCAGTTCCCAATCATTCAAAATTTTCAAACTATTCATTACTTTCTTCTAGCGTTTGTTATACCATATACTCTTGGAAAATTCCAAGCTGGCCTTGCTGGATCTTTTATTTTTGGTAATTTCTTTTGTTCAGCATCAAATACATGTGAACTTAATATTATACTTTTAACTTGGTTATTGAATTCTTTAGACAATGGATTTGTGATATATTCAGTAGGAAGTCCTTCTGTTATTATGACACTCTTCGTTAGAATTTGTGCTTGATGCAGACCTTCTAGTAGAACATTATCATCTTTGTAAGAGAATAGAACTTTATCATGCCAATTGGGATGTGTTTCGTCATATTTAATCGGTAATGGTTTCATACCAATAATTTCGACTCTAAAAAACATGTAATTGTGAATAAAAGCAGCGAATATTTAATTTTCTCATTATTTACTTCTCAAATTTCCTCTTTTCCAATACATCCTCAGGTTGTTGAACAAAAATACCCTGTTTAATAAGCACTTTCTCTGCAGAGGTGTTTAAAATTTTTTTCTTGCCTTGTACCACCCAATGTTTTTTGAAGTGTTTTCCTATGTGCTGTTTGAATAAAACTACTCCTAGTCTCATCTTATAAGAATTAATTCAATTTATAGAGATTTTCCTTCCTAAAATGAAAGAAGTTCAAAATGTTTGAATATTTCAATAATTTAATGTGGTTAGAACACAGAGTTGAATATATTATTCATATTCATTATTTTTTTCTATTCTATGCAAATTGAAAAAAAAGGATTCATGTGACCGTGAAAAAATAGTGTATTTATGAGATTCCTCATGAATAAAGGAAATATAAGTTCCGACTGAAATATTTTTTCAATTATACTTCCTATTCATTCAATACTCCGCAAATTCCTTGTGCTCTTCATTTGATTTAAAGATTAATAGGGTATTCAAACATATCAGGAGATATGTTGGCAATGCATAAGGCTTTGTTGGTATGAATCAACATTTTCTATGTCAGTTTGTGTTTTGATTCGTAAGTGAGTGGAACGTAGACTTCAAGATCTCCGAAATAACCTTCATTTTTGCATTACCATTTTTGGACACAAGAATTTTCATTTATTTGTTGTATTTGTAAATAAAACAGTCTTGTTATCTTGCACGGAACTAGTGTTATGTCAAATGGTTTTATATTATTGATGACCCGCATTGGAAAGATGATTTCGTTGTTTTGTTGACTTTATTGCGAATACGAATATTGAAGTTTTTTCCAAAATGCTGGCTAATGGACAAATTGTTGGAGATGGCTCCTGGAATCTCCGTGTACTGGTTACTGATTTGCAAACAGAACGCCCTATTCGAGTGAAGGGGGACCTTCACATTGGAGGAGTGATGCTCAGACTTGTAGAGGAATTAGGTAAGTAAATAAATAAATGTGCTTCCTTGGTTGAATGTTTTATGTTAATCTTTCCTGCTTATCTCATTAATTTGTAAACTATTTGAAAGTGAAATCTGCTTCGAAACGGTGTACATACTTCATTGGGGAAATCATATAGGTATCTTCTTGTGCTGGAAATTTGTTTTCCAACTTTCAACTTAATACAGGATATTCGAAAACGTGTTTACAACAAGGTATTTGTTCTCACAATTGTCCATAAAAGAAACTAACTTTGATTTTGAGCTGATCATTGAGTGGGTAACAATTTTTTGTGTTATTTGTGATGTAATTGCAAATTTGTCGGATAAACTCTTGGTTACGTCAGATGGATATCTGCTGAAAAGTTTAGAGAATAGTATTTTTTAATTCTCCTGCAAAAGCTCAAGTATTTACCAGTCACAAAAAATTACTGATGTTTATATTGTTTCATTTATTATTATCCGCAACAAATGACTGACCTACACTAAACAAGCATTGTTTTTAAATCGTTAAACTTCGACCTTATTAATTATATCTTGCATACTGTTGTGACTCCTTTTTTTCGCTCAATGATGGCTTTGCCACAATACAATCAGGAGAATTTTATCACTGCCCGTCGGTGAGAGCAATTTGTGTTGCTGATAAGAGCACTCTGCTAGCTTGTTAACGATTTAAATCACAAATAGAAAGGATTCAATTCTTCGGACTTTCATAATGTACCCTTTGTTGACACAATCCTTACTCGTTCTTTTGCTTACTTTTGAAAAATCGTTGCGAATAATATCTCACAGGGTCAGTTACTTTCTAATCAAACAGTATCAGTTTTTCAGGTATGTGTGGGCTATGTTTTTTCGCAATTTTTCACACATGTTTTTTCAACTCACAAACTACTGATTTTGAAAAAATCCGTTATAAATATTTAGATTGAAAAGTTCTTGAAAAGCATTCATGTGAAGTCAGCAACTTTTTCACGTTGAATTTCGTAGGCGAAAAAAATTCTTAGGTTTTTTTATCGATCTAATGGCACGATCATCGAGAAACTTTGTATTAAATTGTGCATTGGCCAACTAGTTACTAAGTTTCATCAGCAGCGCATCTTTTTTTTTTTCGAGTTTTCCCGGAAATATTAACGATATCGTGAAAAAAATCACGAAATCTGACCAATTTAAAATAATCGTAAGAATGCGCAATGTTGCCACCTTTTTATATTCAAGATATTTCGGAAAAATAAAAACGAATTGAGTGACAAAACATTGCGCATTCTCACAAAATAATTAAGTACAAAAAAAAAATTCCAAAAAATACTCGCTGACGCCTGCAGACCGACACCCCGTTTTCTCCTATAATCGTCAAAATTTCTCTGAATTTTAAGATTTCACGCGGCTATTGGCAACGTTAAATCATGTACACCGCGATGCAGGTGCCTGACCTTGAGATATTAACAAGATTTGATGAAACTTGAATGTGGCTGTGTTGCCTAGTCGTAATTCCACACCACGTGGTATGGTTTGTTCTTAAACTCTCGAAACTTTCTTTTAGTTTCGGTGAATCACTGTTATTTTGGAAAATGGTGAAAGGAAGCTTTGTCGTTATGGTTTCACGTAGTTTGTCGTATCTGCAACCAATTTCGAGAAAAAAGGCTCGAACGATTCTCTCGAAATCCAAAGTTTAGTAAGAAGGCTAGAGTGAATCAATTCATTTGTTTTTATGGATATTTTCTTGATCTGAGCAGATACGATGAAAAAAATTGAAAAAATCAAAACTTCCGACGATTGCTGTCCGTGTTTATTAGATTTTATTTTTTTCAAATCACGCAAGGAATTCACCCTATTCGTTTGTACCTACAATTTAGGATCACCCCCTGTATAAATATCCGAATCTCAAAATGAAGAATTCGTAATGCAATTTCATTTCCTCAGTGATGAAAAACTTCCAAAATTTTTGTGTTTGCCACTTGGGCCTTATGGACTCCTATGCGATCGGTATTTCTCGAGTTATACCGTCCCCGACAACGTGGCCACGATCTTCGTCGAAAGGCTGCCTTCTTCGAAGCGTTGTCATCGGTCTCGGATGACCTCAAGGCTGCGGCCTTGCCTCCCCGCGGACCCTTCGAGGAAAGAAGAAAAAGAATGGATCGGATGCCGGACGTGCTGATTTCAACGCACGACAACCTTTGGAAGACGCTCCAGCTATGGGGGGGCAACTACCTACCTACAATAATGGTTTCCAATTAAGCATTACGTGACTGTGACATAATAGGTAGGTGGATGACCCAGATTGCGCCATTGAGGTTGTCCTGGAGGTGCTTATCGGTCGAAAAGATATCTGCAATAGACGAAATATACAGGGTGTATCACGGTGGACGGCCTATTCGACGTTCACGAAGAACGGGTCATAATTTTGTGCTGAAAATTTGCATTTGTGGGTTATCGACAATGCTATCTATACAGTGCGCGTCAAAATTATGGAACAAATTCATTTTCTCAGGAGAAAAATATGTGGCAACAAAATCCTGAAACAGGTCAATTTTCGTTTCACTTTTACCAAATTTATATGCATTTTTGAAGGATTTTTGTTGCATCTTGTGCCATCCCCATCAACCCTCTAAATTTTTTGAATAGGGAAAGTGGGTCATGTGGTACGTTTTTGGCAAGGTCTTTGTATCTTCTTAACAGGCGTGCAGAAATTTTCAAGAAAAAAATTTTTTTTTTTTTTAAATTTGTTACTGTTAATGAAGATCGACCATTACAGTTTTGTTCATGTACAATTTTCAACCCCCACGAACCTTTTAATGGAGAAAAAAATGGAGGGGGTTGAAAGTTGTGCATGAACAAATCTGTAATGGTCGACTTTCATTCGGTGACAAATTTCTTCAGGTACCATCGTCTCAAAGTAAATGAGACATGACAAAGTGCACATACTGAAAACCTCTTTGAACTAACTAATTTTTCAAAAAAAATATTGTTTTTCTTGAAAATTTCTGCACGCCCTATCCAAAAAATTTAGAGGGTTGATGGGGATGGCACAGGGTGCAACAAATATTTTTTCAAAAATGCATATAAATTTGGTAAAAGTGAAACAAAAACTGACCTGTTTCAGGATTTTGTTGCCAAATATTTTTCTTCTGAGAAAATGAAGTTGTTCCATAATTTTGACGCGCACTGTAGTTATTAATCTATCTAGAGCGGAAAGTTGTACTTTCCCGTAGGAGATTGACATTATTAATGAATCGGAATTAATTATTGTCCGTTGAAAATCATGAATGGGTTTTTCATTGATGACTCAGGAAATTTTCAGTTTAGATATAGGGATTTCTCGAACAAACCCCCCTCCTTTTCAACATAGAATCAACTGGAAAAAAATATAGTTTCTAATTTGGAAATTTTTAAATTTGATGAATTTAAATTTTCCAAGTTGATGATCCTATAATGAGCACCCTGTACGTTTTCGGTCCGAATAGCTGACATTATTATAATTTTACATATTGGCAAAATTGAAAATGGAAAAGGTTTTTCTCGAAAAACACTTCTACTGAAGATATATTCAAGAAAGTGAGTCCTCGTCAATACCACTTTGGTTTATTATTTGATAAAATTAAATAAAAAGCCTTATTGATCGACCAAAAAAAATAGAATTACACAATTAACATTTTGAAGTCTATAGATTTGAATGAACTAATAAAAAAAATCCGTCGGTCCGCCGTCCGTTGTCCGGGGCTTTTCTCTGAAAGTACTGAACCGAAATCCGTGAAACTTGGTAAAAAAAAATCGTGTGTTACTCGAGATTTATCCTTCAAGCTTTCCAGCAGGATCGGTGTACCCTAAGGGCTCCAAACTGGGGATAGGAGGGGAAAAAATGTTTCTCCAAAATTAACCACCGAATTTTCATGAAACTCTCAACGTTGATTACTGTTATATAACGCAACCTAAACATTTTCTCCCGGATGATTTCCGACCAGTGGTCCCTGAGTTATAAAAAAAACGCTGCAAATTGTGTTTTCAAAACCAACGAGTTATGAAAATAATATATAACTTTTATTTAAGATATCAATGGTATTGGGTTATGTAATAGTAATAAACTTTATTGAAACAATGTTTCAAAGGACTAACGACCTAGGACTTCCTGCGCATATACAGAGTCATATTTTACAAGACATAAATAAGTAAATAAGTTAAACTTTTGTGTGGAGCATATTCATTTGTATCGTTATATTGGGTTATTCAACTGATGAAAATAATAAACCCTTGTGTAAAATCCGTAGCGTTTTTTTCAAAGAAATAAAATAACTCAAAAATCGTTCAGTTTCCACACAAAGTATACCATATTATTGTGAATTTAACCGAACAAGCTAAATAATGATGCAAAAATATACTGGCTAAGACATTTAAAATAAGGAGGTATCTGGAAGTTGAAGAGGTCTGAAAATATTTTAGAGAGACATTTCATTGGCGAAAACCTCCAAGAGCAAATTTTCAGAACAAAATTATGATCTATAGGCCATCCACCGGGAGACACCTTGTATACGTGGTGTTTCCTAACTATTGCCAAAGCGGTCATCTCTTCACGTATTGACACCGCTAAATGTATCTTTACTTTGTGTTGGAAAAATTGGCGATCTTTCGTTAATATGGTCCTCATAAAATTCTGCATGAACCTTCAAATAATTATTTTTCGATCAAGTACCAGATTTCGGTTATCTCCGATCTGATTTTTTGGAACTGGTGGTAAAATATAATTTTGAATGGGTATATTTACGGAATCATTAGGCGGATTTTACCCACTCACGAATTCGGCCTTCATAAATGAAGTCCAAACCTACTCTACAAATATCCAGTTTCTAAGTCGTTCGCTTGGAAATACGTAAATACAATAACTTCCGAAAGAAACTACTTGGATACTCGATATTTCCAAAGAAGGTTTGGACTTTAATTACCAAGGCCGAATTAGGGAATGAGTAAAATCCACCAATGATTCCGTAGAAATAAAACATTCAAAATTTCCAATATTTCCAAAAATACAGATTTAATCGAATTGAAATCTAGTACTTGATTAAAAAACAACAGCTTGAAGGTTCATGCAGAATTTCGTGAAGATAACATGAAGAGAAGATCGCAAAATAGAGAATATTTGAAGAAAAGAATGAAATTTGATACTTCCTAATAGAATATAATCAACATAAATATGTAATTTGCACCATTTTCCATAAAATTCCGAGAAGAAGGTACTGATTCTGTCTATCATAATAGTGAGTGATTGACGAAAAATAGTATTCCCTTCTATTTTTGAAATTCCCCTCGGCTCAATTCAGCAATTACGTGTCACTATTTTCGGACCAGACTAAATATTCCTGGTGAGTAAGAACCCGTTCGCGTATTGCTGGTTACAAACGATTTTACGATAGACGCCCAACAAAATTTAATTATCTAGAAAATTTTAATTATACGACAACCGCTGAAAACACCTTTGATGACGAAGGAATGATGTGTTCACCCAAAGTTTGTGAGAATCAATTGTGGTAGATTAGAGCAATGAAAAAAACCTGACGTGGAGTAGAAGGTTTTTACATGTTCTTTCGAAATATATAGGTAAAGCGTCCACCCTTCCAGATATTGGCCGCATTCATCGAAATCTCTCTTCTTGATATAACAATTCGATCGTAGCTGTATTCTCTGAGATATTTCAGAATTAAATTCTGCAGAATCAGGAAATTATAGCCATGTTATCATTTAAGTTGACTAGTAGTTAACCACTGTTTTATGGAAGCAAGATTGGAGGTTTGGTGACATCTTATTTTGAGACTAGTTTCGATAGCAAAAGTTTCAATGAAACATGAAAATATTGAAGGTTTCCTCACTATTAGGTCTTATAACAGCATTTTCTATAATACCAGCGAAACCTACGTGTGGAAAATCAACTTTTCCACAACATAACTGAATTAGTTGTTGCATTCTTCACTTCTTCAAAATAATTAATTACAGAAGTTGTAACAAAACAGGTCCGGCAATACCTTTAAAACTAGAAAAGCAGTGCCGAGGAGGCAGCACCTTTTCTAGGATTTTTTCGATAAAGTACTGGATTACAATTTGATCTAATAGTATTTTTGGAAATAGTGGGAAAATGAAATTTTGAATGGGAATATCTACGGAATCATTGGGCGGATTTTACCCATTCACGAATTCAACCTTCGTTATTAAGCCCCAAACCTACTCTACGAATATCGAGTTTCTAAGTCGTTTCTTCCGTGAGTTATTGTGTTTACCCATTCAAAACTTGATATTCCCAATATTTCCAAAAATACACATTCGATCCAATTGAGATCCAGTACTTTATCGAAAAATGACAGTTCGAATGTTCATACAGAAATTCATGAAGATTATAATCAGAATATCACAGAATTTGAATCTTTGAAAAAAGTTGAAAATTTTTTTCAAATTGTGCTGATGAAACGATCATCACGAAACTTTGCACACAGTTGTCCATCAGTATTTCCGAATTAGATACCAAGTTTTATCGTGATTGAAATAGTATTTTTTGAGTTATTCTGGAAAAAACTAATGATATTTGAAAAAAACCACGAAATTGATAGATTTTTTCACAATATCTTGAAAGATTGTGATGGTATCCAACTTAAATTTGGTACAATGCAGTGAAATATGAAGCCCAAGGAAATACCGACATTTTTTCCAAATGAAATAAACAGTTTCCGAGAAAAAATTTTGATTTTTTTTTTTAATTTACTGACAGCACGATCTCAACAAAATTTCGCAAAAAGTTGCAAGTCCTTACGCTTGAGTAGTTCTCGAAATATCATGGAAATAATATCAAAACTTCAAATTGTTTAACTCCGTAATAGATAGATAGATAGATATTGAAGGTGACACCTCTTCGAGTTGACACACTGTATACGACTTTATACTGCTTTTCGATATAATTCTAATATTTCTATTAAAGGGGTCGATGATCCACGTACGTTCATTATTCTAGACACTATTTCCTTATTAACATATTTCAATATTTGTTTACTCGTGAGAAATATCAATAGAATGCTTGTCGGTAAGAAGTATTGGGACCACGAAAACACGTATGATTGTAGTAGGCTTTTTCAGGATTATGGACAAATTTTTCTTCTTCTTCGACTGAAATGTACGCCTTGAATATTTTGATATTGATGGATTCATATCCAATGGAAAAAGTGTGCTTTTTTGCACGAGACTACACGATGAATGTTGTCAAATAAGGCCCAACTTTCAGAATAAAAAAAAACTTTATCTTCAAAAAAATTTTAGATGAGCAATGACGCGCATGTTAAAATTCATGGGTGAAATTCTCTCGAAAATGTCTATTTATTCTTTATTGTTCTTATAGTTGTGGCGACTAGATTGTTCATCACAAAATTTTGCAAAAGATTATAAACCAGCATCTGACAACTTGTCACTAATTTTCATCAGGGTCGGATAAGTATGTTTCGAGTGATGTCGGAAACATTACCAATGAAAATTATTTTTTTCCCTTTATCTCCCAAAATTGACATCGTATCGAACTGAAATTTGGTGCACTGATGTAAAATATTGACTCTAAGGTATATGCGAAATTTCATTGAAATCTGATGGATAGTCTCCGAAAAAAAATTCCAACATAAATTTGGAACATTTTCGAAAATATTTTTTTTAGTTTACTAATGATAATGATGGTAATCCACAAGTAATTTACCAAGTTTTAATCTGATCGCATAAGCAGTTCCTGAGATGTTGGGGAAATTATGCCAAAAATTCAAATATGTCTAACTCCGAAACAGTTTTGCAGATTTGGCCCATTTATAACTCAACCGGCGCAGTTTAATACGTAGCCTACCCTGACAGTTTTAGGTTGATAGGGTTTTTCGTTGCTTGCCTACGCTTGGCCATTTTCGGGAAAAAATCGAAATTTACAGACATTTGGGCGCAACGATAGAGCGCAATTCCGTCTATATTATGCTCGCAGAAAGGGGAGAAGTTTCGACGTAACAGAAAAATTGACGAAGGATGATGGTCCAAATTTGTTTAATTTCCTCACTAAATTTGTTGAACCGATATGTTCTAGCAATATGAGGAAAATAAGTTGATTAAAAAAAAATACTCGTTTCAGCTGCATTTCTGTTTTAAGCTGAGGAAGTAGGCTATTGATGAAACCGATACGACTCTGTACCTACAAGTTTATTCGAGGATGAAATAGACCACGTTCTGAAAGTTTACCCATTTTATAAAATAAACATGGAATACATTTATACCTAAGAGACACTATGCATTGGTTGCATTCGCTTAGAAAGTTAATTTGGGGCATACATACATGATTTTACACACCTCAGTAAACATAGGAAGACGTAAATATCACCTGAACATTTTCTTTCAACACGTTTGCCGTGATTTATCTTAATTTATGCTAGAAGGCTTGCAGGACTAATGCACTTTTTCGATTTCAGAACCACCGCATAGAAATTCATAAAACTTTCATAGGAATACCGATACATTATTCCTTCAATATTCAATTTCATTTTGATACGACCATAATTGGGGAAAAAATATGTAAAATGTCGTGTTTTCTTTCTTGATATCGTTGTTTTTTCTGGAATAACTGAAAAAATACTAATGGGGGTTTTTCCTGAATTTGGGTTATTACTGCAAATGCAAATTTGAACATAATTATTATGGGTTTGATTCATCATTTTCCCAAATTACCTTTAGAAAGTATTTAAAATCAGGTTTCAAAATTGGGGATTGGGATTTGCCAGGCATGCACGAAGTCACAACGGTGTTTAGTAGAATATCTTTTTCTGCTATAGAATAATGAAATATTTATTCCTATTCTGTGGTACACGTGTTCTTTGTCAATATAACCAAACAATTTCCGTTTGCGATTTGTCAGTAATATGACAGTATGACAGTCTGTGCTCTTCTTTTTCTATTCCTTGGTCGTTGTCTTCTACTCTAACCAGATCGAAGTATAGCTACCTCTGTTTCCCTAAGCAAAGTAACACATTTGACGTCCTTTTCTTTCCGAAAAGCATAATTTTACCGTGCACTCATGACAAGTCCCTTTAAATGCAAATCCCCATTTTTATTTTTCAGTTTTAGGTGATCAATTATTTTTTTTAAAATATAATATTGAAATTATATGTTTGAAATGTGATTTTCTGAGGGTTTTTTAACCCCATTCAATTGAATGAAACTCGGGAGCTAGTTTGCAAATGCCGATGAGCAATTTTATGCAAAATTTCGTGATGATCGTGTCATGAGAGCAATTCGAAAAAAAAATTAAAAACATTTTGTTTTCAGAATATTTAATATTCTGTGATCTTCTGATCATATTATCCCCATGATATTAAGCGATTTCAAGCGATTGACCAAAAGCTCCGGTTATAGTTACGGTTATCCACATTGACAAATTATCCTTTGCCTATATGTCACTTTGGATAACCGTAGCTTTAACCGGAACTTTTGGTCCACGCTTGAACTCGATTATTCTGTATGAACCTTCGAACTGTCATCTTTCGATAAAGTACTGGATTTCAATTCGATCTAATCTGTATTTTTGGAAACATTGGAAAAATAAAATTTTGAATGGGTATATCTTCGGAATCTTAGGGTGGAATTTACCCATTCACGAAATCGTTATGAATAGTTGACGATGGATCGTGAAAACCAATTCATTCCCTTGAACAAAAAAGACAAATTAAAATAAGTTAAAACTGGTGAGATTTTACTTTGTTCATACGGGGTTCGTCGGGAAAATGCGTATCAAAGTGGAATAATCACTTCATTTCACAATTATTCAGGTACTTCAACATGGTCTCCTTCAAAGTACTCCCCTGAGACAAGATGAACTTCTGCCAACGCTTTTTCCACTGCTGTTACGATCGTTGAAAGTATTCAGTTGTGAGACTCTTTATTTGACGTGTCGTTTCAGCCTTGATGCCTTCCACTTCCCCCAAGTGCCTCCCCCGGAGCACCATTTTGCATCTCATCTCCGGTGATGACCCGGTTGAGAAATTCCCCCGTTTCCTCTGCTTCCAAACAATTTTCACAGCAAGCTCCGGAAAGATTTTCGCGCACAATTTTTCTTTGAATTGAAAGTTCCTCAGCTATCATTCTAACTGTCAATCGACGGTCTTCAAGGACACAACCACGAATTCGTTCAACATTTTCCTCAGAACTCGATGGTGAAGGAAGGGGTGCCCTGAGCGTTGGTCTTCTTTCACATCTTCTAGGCCTTCCCGAAACCTAAACACTTAAAAATCTCACGGACATTCTTACCTAGCTTTGCAAGTAACTTAATGTTGGTCCGCTGTTCCTCAATCAGAGAGAGCTCCATGCCGACGGCAGGTAAAAAAGGGGTAACTTTCAACAAGCACACGTAAATCCTACTTACTCGCAGAGCGTTAAGGCCGATCGAGCATTGAGGGGATTGCATCACAGCCGTCTTTCTAGAGACGGCTGTGATTGCATAGAGAGGGGTACCACCATGCCGCCCCTCCACAACCCTTTGACAGGACGCCCCGAATGTTTTATACGTATTTTTCGGACGAACCTCGTATATTATTGAGTTTTCCATACAAACAATTCACACGAACGCAATTGTACTGTCTCAGAAAACTAGTATGCAATACCTACTTGAATACATGAACGCTTTGGCAACAAATTTGAACAAGCGCTTAAAAAGAGCTCCTGACTTCGGGTCAGTGCTTTTCGGGAATTTGTTTTCAGCAAATTAATCAATCATTCTGTTCAATTGGCATTCGGATATTCAGAATGAATCGAGACCAATTAATTGAATGAATAGTCAACACTAATATTGATCTTCAGTCATCTGTTAATTTTCTTCACAACTGTTGAATATAAGATATATAAGTTTCGAAACATTTGCTGAACTTGACCGTGTTTGTTTAGGTGTCAACAGAGTGGCTGACAAGTCTTTCTGAGATTTAAATATTGCTCAATCGACAACGAATCGACGATTACTGTGCCATGCCGAATAAGGCAAATAGCGTGGCTACTTTCTAGTCGCCTACATCGAATAAGCCACATACCTGGACAGGATTCGCGTTAAATTGTAGATAACTATTGCCTCCAGAGGCGTCGAATATCGTTTTCATTCATTTCGTTGAACGCTGAGACGATAAAAACAACATTGGAATTTTACGCTAATCAAAAACGTGCACGCAATGACGTCACACGGTTGTTCTCAATTTGGTTGGTTTATAATGACGTTTTCAATAATTCTCATTATTTTTCACGGCCTTTTTTCTGTACATTAGGTAAGATACGAAGAAATGCGTCCGCGAAATCGTGCCTGAAGTTTCAAACATTTTAATTTTTTGAGAAATTGATTTTTGTCTTTGTTGACATGTTTTTATTTCGTCCAAATGTCTGTTATATCAGATATTTTCCCCTAAAATGGTCTTGAACCACTGTAGGCGGTTCAGGATATTACACAGGGAATGCGAGTAACCTTTCCTTCAAGAACCCTATTCTTGAATGTGATGGAATGAACGTTCTTTATCGTTCCATCAAAAATGCACCGCGTTTCCCTGACAACAGCTTCGACACACCTGCTTTCCCCCTTCCCCGATTCAAGAATAGGGACCCTGGGGTATTTACGAGACCACCTTTCCAAACCTCAAATTGATTTTGTCTGGCCGGCCATCCTTTGTCACTATAACTTTAGAACGAGAAGAGCTAGCGACCTGAGTCTTTTGGAGTAGGTTGCGCAACAAAATGCGACGGTTTGGTTCGTTACTAGGCCAAATCGGTCGAACGGTTTTGGAGTTATAATCATTGGATTGAAATCTGGTAATTAGTTGTAGAATACCGTCACACAACTGCTAGCAAAGTTGTTGGGATCGTATCATTCGTGAATATTCATGAGAATATGTTGAACATTTTGGTTTATTATTTGATAAAATCAAATAATAAACCTTAGTGATCGACCAACAAAAAAAAATTCAATCCCCACTGAAAATTTCACAGTTTATGTTTTGGAGTATGTACATTTGAATGAACGAATAAAAAAAATCCGTCCGTCCGCCGTCCGTTGTCCAAGACTTTCGAAGTACTCAACGAAAATCCTTGAAACTTGGTGGAAAAATCGTGTGTCACTCGGGGTTGATCCTCTAAGCTTTTCAACAGGATAGATGTAGCCTAAGGGCTCTAAATGAGGGGTTGGGGGGAAGAAAAATTATTTCTCGAAAACTTACCACCGAATTTTCATGAAACTCTGAACGTTGATTACTGTTGCATAATCAAACCTGAAAATTTTTACCCGGATGATTTCCGACCAGTGGTTCCTGAAATATGAAGAAAAACGCTGCAAATTTCCAATGATATCGAAAATGAATCATCGCATTCGGTTCTAAGTTGTTTAAGATATCAATGGTATATTGGGTTATTTAACTAAGAAAATAATAAACCCTTGTGTGAAATTTTCATGGAAAACATTTTTTTTCCGGGAACTATCCATCAGATGTTGATGAAATTTTTCAGACCTTGAAGTCAATGTTTGACAAAAGCTTATCAAATCTAACTTGGATCCGATTTAAATGTTTGAAGATATTGGGAAAAAAACAACGATAAACGTGGGTATTAACATGAATATCATTGCTCTATCTCTCTCACTCATATTCAATAAATCGAAAGACTCTGATACACATATTGTGTGAAATTTGCAGTGTCTTGCATGCGGGAATGATAACGAAAAGGAAATACGATAAGTTTAGCATCGCTGACCTGAACATTGACACTGAAAGCCCTAGAAATAATATTTATTTATTCCATTTATCGATATCATATAACCATAACCCAGTCTCAAAAAAGTCTGTTGACCGGTCTTATCTATGGAAATACCCTGGTATTTATCCCGACAAATGCTATTTTCAGTTGCGGTATATCAATGTTATTTACCGCCCGACAAACATTAGGAACGTGGTGTAAATTAATATCAGTGGTTCCTGAACTTTCCATATTCTCTTTGGAAGGAAAACTCTGGCCATATAAAGTGCGCGTCAAAATTATGGAACAAATTCATTTTCTCAGAGGAAAAATATTTGGCAACAAAATCCTGAAACAGGTCAATTTTTGTTTCACTTTTACCAAATTTATATGCATTTTTGAAGGATTTTTGTTGCACCCTGTGCCATTCTCATCAACCCTCTAAATTTTCTTGAATCGGGAAAGTGGGTCATGTGGTACTTTTTTGGCAAGGTCTTTGTATCTTCTTTACAGGCGTGCAAAAATTTTCAAGAAAAATTTTTTTTTTTAATTAGTTAGTTCAAAGAGGTTTTCAGTATGTACACTTTGTCATGGCTCATTTACTTTGAGATGATGGTACCTGACGAAATTTGTCACCGAATGAAAGTCGACCATTATAGTTTTGTTCACGCACAACTTTCAACCCCTACGAACCCTTTAATGGAGAAACAAAATGGAGTGACATTGTAAATATTAAATGAGCCATGACAAAGTGCACATATTGGAAACCTCTTTGAACTAACTAATTTTTCAGAAAAAACAGTTCTTTTCTTGAAAATTTTTGCACGTCTGTGAAAACGATTCAAATATCTTGTCAAAAAAGTACCACATGACCTACTTTCCCTATTCAAAAACTTTAGAGGGTTGATGGGGATGGCACAGGGTGCAACAAAAATCCTTCAAAAGTGCATATAAATTTGGTAAAAGTGAAACGAAAATAGAACTGATTCAGGATTTTGTTCCAAATATTTTTCTTCTGAAAAAATGAATTTGTTCCATAATTTTGACGCGCACTGTATAAGGTAAAATTTTAACGGTAATCCTCACGTCCGTTTGTAATTATAATAAGTTCAGGAAGAAACAACTTAGCTGCTCGATATTTGTCGAGTAGTTTCAGACTTAACTTACCGAATTCGTTGGTGGTCAAAATCCACCCAATGATTCCGTAGATATGCTCATTCGAAATTTTATTTCCCCAGTGTTTTCAAAATGACAGATTGGATCGAGCTCAAACCAAGTACTTGATTGAGAATTTACAGCTTGAAGGTTCATGCTTAATATCGTAGTTATAATATGATTTGATCACAAAATTGAGAATATTAAAAAATGTCTTTTTTTCATTTATATAACATGATCCTGCATCAGTATTCATCAATTTATTCCGGAAATATCATAGATACCGAGGAAAAGTCCACGAACATATTTTTTGTCAATATCACCAAAAATGAAAATTGTTGTGGAATACACAGTTTCAGGTGTATTCGATATTGTTTTCAAATCTGATGAACATATTCCGAGATTTTTTTTTTAATTTACTGAAAGGATCCAAAAGATTGCTCCAACTAAACGCCTAGTTTCCGATCCGATCTCTCGAGTAGTTCCTGACATATCGAGGAAATAACCTCAAAAATTCAAATTGACATAACTCTAAAACCGTTTGGAAGATTTGACCTGCAAAAACACTTAGAGCGTCCGCACACGGGTCGACGCGATGTGCTCGACGCGTTGTGGACGACTCGAACAGTGCGACGTCGGCAAGTTCGTACGTCATAAGTTCCGAGTTTATTCAATATTGACCATAGATAGTGCCGATTTCAAAATCAGCGCGTCAAAAGAAGGTTGTCAATTCGTAGAAAATTATTTTTTAAAGTTTAATAATTATTTTGCTCAGGGGCTGATTTCGATCATTTTATTTTGCGTTGGGTTCAGTATGACAACGAGGTGGTCCCTCTCTAGAAAAAAATATACAGGGTAGTCCTAAGAGACATAAAACAGCATACTTGCTTCATTCGTTGGCATCACCAACTTTCTATTGAATGAATTGGTAGGAAATTTCCTACCTACGGCATGATATTTATGGCAAAATACACAGGGTGTATCAAGAATTTAATTTCCACAATTCTGCTGTTTATGGATATATTTTGATGATATCCCTTTGTTTGCATTCAGTATGGCTTCAGGGTGGGCTAATTTAAGAATGAGATATACAGGATGTCTCAAAATATCAATTAGAACTATTCTCCTGTTTATATATCCATTTTGATGATTTATCTTCCTCTGTGTTCCGTATGGCTCCACAGTGGTTTGATTTTCGAATGAGATATACAGGTTGTTCCAAAAATAATCTAGAAAAGCACAAACGAGAGGTCAGGAACTGTTACGCGATAGCTCAAATTCCTGAACAAAGTGGTAACTTATTTACGTTGACCCTGCCAATTGCAACTTCACTTTCTGATGGAAAGATTTGGCGTTCTTCTTTTTTAATGGTTCACACGAAATTTTGTATGAACCTTCAATTTGTCATTTTTCAATCGAATACTATATTTGAATTCGATCCGATCATTAGTTTTGGAAATATTGGGAAAATAAAATTTAAATGGGCATGTCTACGAATCATTAGGACGGTTTAAACCACTCACGAATCCGGCCTGCGTAATTAACAAGCCCGAAACCTACTTTATAATATTATATTATATATAATTATTATGGGGTCTCAAAGAAGCTCCTTCGGAAATGATTGTGATTACGGCCGGCCAAACCACCGATCATAAACACAATAACCACCGAAATAATCTACTCAGGGACTTTATAACTGCAGAACAGGTTTGGAGTTCAATAAAGAAGGCATAATTAGCGAATTGGCTAGTTATATTCACAAAATGACGCATCATTGTTATTTCGGATAATAATTTTGGATTTTTTTACGAACTGGTCCAAGCACATACAATCGCCGTGATTTTCCGTAGTTTTCATTGGTTAAAATATTATATATTTATTTTTTTGTGCCGAGACGAGAGTTCAATTCATTCGAGGAGGTAAAGATAATAAGAATTCACTTTTTTAATTATGAAGTCAGTATTATCCCACATAGTATTTTCCTTGCGTGAGGGCGAAATGGGGCAATCAATAGAAAGATTCAATCATTACATGTATTTATATGATCAATTCCAAGACATTAAGCCTCAAAATCATGTTGAAAATAATAAAAAATCATATTTGTATCGTTTCGTTATATCGGAAAGCTAGCGACGTACGAACCTCTCGAACTTTCTGCTTCCATGCCAGTCGCGTGAAACGAGGCATGCGAACGGAACTCAAACGTACGTTTCGAAACGAGCCGTGTACGGTGCCACCTTGAATTGCTTGGGAAGCCGATTCGAGAGACGAGACTGGATCGCGTCGAGTACATCGGATCGACCCGTGTGCGGACGCCCGACGCGTGAATCGTGCAACTCGTGTGCGGCGTTAGCTTGAATTGCTAGGAAACCGCATAGAAAAACAAGGCTGGAAACGCGTCGAGCGCATCGGATCGACCCGTGTGCGGACGCTCTTAACCTTCGCATTATAAAAGTCAAGTTTGGCTTGGTCGTCATAACGTGTAGTATCTCCATTTTGTGGATTTCCTTTTTGTATTTTATCACCCTGTATAGAATCCAATTTTCAGCGGAATCAAGTAAATTTTCCAGGGAATAAAGTTTTTTCCAGAAATGACAGGATCCCAACTAAAATTTACCTGAACACTTCTGGGTTTCAATGGGGGTGTTTCCTTTAAACGAAAATGCAGTTATTTTGATGAAAAACCTATAGGACATCACATTCCAAACATATAATTTCAATATTTTATTTTTAAAAATATGTTTGATCACCTAAAACTGAAAAATAAAAATGGGGATTTGGATTTAAAGGGATTTGTCTTGAGTGCACGATATGGCAACGTTGAATTCAGCTTTCTCGGAAAGAAAAGGACGTCAAATGTAGTGATGGGCATAATCGAATGATCATAATCGATTCATTCGATTATTGAAACCTCTCGATTATCTCGAGATATTTTCAAACATCCGAATGATATCATTCGAATGATTCTCTCCCTTCGGGTGGGATCGGTACGTGACTGCCGAGGAGTCCGAATCTTGCCGAACCAACAATCTACGCAACGATTGTGTTGTGATCTCTCGAATTAGAGGTGGGAGTTCTAGTTCACTAAGAGGAACTAGTTCAATCGTTCTCGTTCACTGTTGGGAATAGTTCACCTGACTAGTTCTTTAGTTCACAATAGTTCACGGCTCACGCACATATACAGGCATCGTGCGAATAGGACTCGCGACGTGATTCTTCGAAAGACCATGAAACTATATAAACAGAAGTAAACTAACCTTTGATTTGAAGATCTCTATAATCCTTGCTCTGATTGATACTATTAGGTTTCATGAGATACATAAGTGAAATTGCTCGTTATTTCGAGGAACGATTTTCGAAGGGTTCTGAGATATGACGAAAATAAGCGAAATATTCAATCAAATATAATATTAAATAAGTAAAAAATGTTTAATGCGAAATCAGGGTTTCTAGATCAGGGGATTTTCCCCGAAATTGAGGGGATTTTTTTCCTTTGGGGATTTTTTTGGGTATTTTTTTTCTTGGGGATTTCTTCGGGGGAAAAATTTGTTCACGGGGTATTATCAGGGGATTTCAGGTCAGCGAAATAATTTATTCGTATTTGCGATGAATTTGTAATGTTTAATTCTGGAAATTTTTGTTTGAAACAGTTTATTTTTGGGGTATTTTGAAACCTTCTGAAAATATTTGGACAACTTATATCCAGTAAATTTCATGAATGTTCAATATAGAATATATAGATTCAAAATATTTGAAAACTTTAAGAAACGCACAGTGCACACAGTTTATGCTTCACAACTTATTCCGAATCCTAAAACGTGTTTCGGTATAACGATCGTCTTAAAAGAGGTACAAAAATTCACTAGTAGGTACTCAAAATTTTGAGAGGGCTCTCTTATACAATTCAGACATCTGTGTATTTTTATTTTTTTATGGCCCATGCACTATTCGGGAATTTGCTAAATCTTTCTCTCGATGGATTGTTTAATAGAACTGATATCCGGATGATCCATCGAGCCCTTTTGAACATTTAGTCACGATACCGCTTTCTCACTAAAATATAATAATTAATACTCACTAAAATATAATAATACAATGTTCTGCAATCTGCACGAATTTTTTTCAACAAAAATTTGGAATTAAAATTTTTTTAAATTGTTTTAATAACACGATCGTCACGAAATTTTGCACAAAATGTGCACAAGTTTTTATCAACTGGTTATCAAGTTTTCTAATGAATGAATCGGTATTCTTTTAGTTATCGTGGAAAAACTACGATAACGAAAATACGAAATTTGACATAAGTATCAATTTCTAATATCTCCGGAAATACATATTGAATGGAACTGAAATTTGGCACACTATTGTGAAATATAGAGTACAAGTGTCGACAATTTTTTTTCAAATTTTCTAACTATAAACGATCCAAACAAAAAAAGTTGCGCGTCGGTATGCTTTCAACTATCTACCAAGTTCCAACCCTAACGCTCACTGAGATATCAAGGAAAAGATTTAAAAAATTCGAATGACTATAACTCCGAAACCATTCGGCCTAATTGGCTGATTAACAAACTTAACTGTCGCATTCTGATATGCGACTTCCTATAAAAGTTTCAAGCCGCTAGCTTGATTCTTTCGACAGTTATTGTGTCCTCTGCAAGACGACTGTCATGCAGAATTGATATTGAAATCGGATGCGTCAGCATTGAGTCCAACCTAGTCGGTTGAGACCATTTTCGAGAAAAAATTAAAGAATTACAGACATTTGTACAAAAAGAAACCACGAATTCTCCAGAACATGCGTGCAAAAAAAAAGATCGTCAAATATAAAGATAAAAACTGCGAGGGGATGAGCCGACGGTGAAATAGTTGAAAAATATTTTACAGCGGCTTATAAAGATCATAATTTGTTATCATAGGGCCGCTGCTGACTACGCTCAAACATTGCCCATTCTACAACCGCGAATTCCAAATCCAAATATCTAATCCAGCATAGTATCTGGAAGTAGCAACGTAGTTATAGAATTCAAAAGATAACCGTCCTCAAGCTCAGGTCCTTGCCCACATTCATAATTACTCCGTACGATACGATTCCACTTATATCAAGAATAGTTCACAGTGAACGAGTCAGATGGATCGTATTCGTTCATGTCTTCGATCCCGGTCCCGGTCTAGCGAATAAACTCATCTAGTTCGCTGTGAACTATTCTGTACATACTTCAGGAACTAGTTCGTTTCGTTCTTCATAAAGAATAGTTCATTTGAACTAGTTCGTTCACGAACTACCCACCTCTATCTCGAATGATCATTCGAATGAATGAAACCTCTCGGTGTTGCGTCGATTATTGGTCGATGATTCATTCGATGAATAATCGAGGCTGGATCTCTCGAATGAATGAAACCTCTCGGTGTTGCGTCGATTATTGGTCGATGATTCATTCGATGAATAATCGAGGCTGGATCTCTCGAATGAATGAAACCTCTCGGTATTGCGTCGATTATTGGTCGATGATTCATTCGATGAATAATCGAGGCTGGCGATTCTCTCGCATCTCGGATTACTAATTTGGATCTTTCGAATGAATGAAACCTCTCGGTGTTGCGTCGATTATTGGTCGATGATTCATTCGAAATAATAATCGAGGCTAGCGATTCTCTCGCATTTCGGATTACTGTTTTTGATCTCTGTTTAACAATCGATGCATGCGATTCTTTCGCATCTCATAGGTATTACTGATTAAGATTAGTAATTGATGTATTTCACTAATTTGATGAGTAGCTTTAAACATTTAAACATTCAATAGTTGTCACTTGAAGTGAAATGCGTTTGCAATTTGTTCAACTTTAAGTCGTTAAATGCCTTTATTGATTCCAATTTTAGTATTTCTAGAGCAAGGACAAGATATGATTGAGTAGTAATTCTGTTTTCCTGGATTTTCCCTAGTACTATAGCAATTCTCCGTTTTTCAAGACAGAAAAAAATTATAACAAGGAATGTTCCAGGATTTATCCGAACTTGAGGAAAAAAAAGAGTGAATTTTTAAAATTTTGTTTTAATTGAATGATAAGCAATTTCCAGAATCGACATTATCTATTCTAAAATGACCGGCACATATTGAATTTACATTGAAAAAATCACATAATCTTAAAATATATCAAAGAAAAAATCACATTTCATCAAAGAAATATGTATTTCGTGTCAAGGTGTGAAAATTTTTAAATCAACGACAAATATGTACTGTGAAACCTATAAATTATTACCTTTAAAAAAACTGGAATGAAATAACAGGATATATGGCAGAACAAAGGCGAATGTAAAAATAATGAGATACAAGTCTGTTTTCAATGAATATATTTTATTTTTCATTTACTGGTTCTATAAATGTGTGTAATGGAATATCATAATATGAAGAAACATGAAATTTATTACATTTCACCATTCAAAAGAATTATCTGGTTCAAATTTTTTGGGGAAAGTCTATTACGACGGGCATTCGTCAGTTGACCACATTTGGGAAAAACCCTTTCCGATGGCACATAAGTTGCTGGAATACATAAGTATTTCATAGCCATCTTATATAATTCTGGAAAAAATTGCTTATGTGCCTTCCAAAATTCCAGTGGGCCCTTTTTTCTGTCTACAAGTGGCATTTCTACATACTGACGCACTGCATCTGGGAAACAAACATTGGTATATCTTGTCCATCATCTGTACTTTCGTTGCCGGCGGATTCGTCGAAAAATTCCGAAAATTTACGGGTAGGGGACCGCTAGTCTGGATTTGAGTCGAATTGTCCAAGACCTGAAATCCCCTGATAATACCCCGTGGAAGAATTTTTATCCAGAAGAAATCCCCAAGAAAAAATAACCAAGTGAAAAAAAATCCCATCATCTTCGGGAAAAATCCCCTAATCTGACAACTCTGAATTCAAATGCAGTAATTCAACCCACCCGAGAGGCGAGTTGGACTATTCGAGAGTTGGACCTCTCGAATGATCATTCGAATGATCATTCGATTATTGAAATATCTCGAATGCCGATATTTCGATTATTGAAATCATTCGATTATGCCCATCACTAGTCAAATGTGTTACTTTGCTTAGGAAAACAGAGATAGCTATACTTCGAGAGTAGAAGACATCGACCAAGAAATAGAAAAAGAAGAGCACAGACTGTCATACTGTCATATTACTGACAAATCGCAAACGGAAATTGTTTGGTTATATTGACAAAGAACACGTGTGCACCACAGAAAAGGAATAAATATTTCATTATTCTATAGTATAAAAAGCTATTCTACTGAACACCGTTGTCACTTCGTGCATGCCTGACAAATCCCAAACCCCAATTTTGAAATCTTATTTTGAATTCTTTCTGAAGGTAATTTGGGAAAATGATGAATCAAACCCATAATAATTATGTTCAAATTTGTATTTTTAGTAATAACTCAAATTCAGGAAAAACCCCCATTACTTGAATAATTATAAATTCTTATTCTAAAAGCTGAAAACTTGAAAATACGTAAACATAGGGGAGTTCATATAGCTTATGGTTCATTCGAGAAATAAGGATCGGCTTTGAGTATCAAATTCCCGCCGAGAGGAAGTTTGGGATTACGCAAAACAAGTGAGTTTTATTTATCAACCGGATATCCGTCGGGAACGCGTATCTACGTTGTATGTACAGGCGCATAGGTCGAGCGCGCGAACTGATTCACGGGTTACCTATATGAAAGAAAATTAGCGTTCGAACCTATCAATTTCTAGGATTCTGTGTTTCGCTAATTGGCACGTGCTTGTTTATACAATTTCTAAATTTAACTTCGCACGGGAAGAAACGCTATTATTAATTCTGTTCCGACACAATCGAAGTGTGTACCAGTCGCGATGTTTGTTTTCAAAACAACAAAACGAATGAAAAGAATGTCATACTTACCAGATGAGGTAATTTTGCGCGACTGCAACAACATTTTGCTTGAATATAATGTTATTATCGAATTTTGATCCGAAAACATTTTTGAACGACTAGATCGATGTCGAAATCGTTTTTGTCAGGCCGGCCGACTCTAGCCGTGATATGTTGAGAACGGAAAGAGCTAGCGACTTAAGACTTGCGGGTTAGCTTATGCATCAAAATGCGACGTTTGGGCTCGATAATGGGTCAAACCAAACTTTGAGGGTAGGTTGCATTTTAAAATGCCACGGTTAGGTTTGTTAATGAGCGAAATCGGCCAAGAGGTGTCGGAGTTGAAGCCCTTTGGAATTTTGAGGTTATTTCCGTTATAACTCGGGAACTACTGGAACGATTGGATTGAAACTTGGCAGTGTTAATTGGAATATAACAGCCTGTTTCTTTTTGCAGAATTTCGTTGGGATCGTAGGGTAGATATTTGGAAGAGATATGTCGAGTTTCGTGTTTTTTTCCACGATACTGTTGTTTTTTTCGGAATAAATAAAAAATAACTAAACTTGGCAGCTACTTTGAAAATGCTGATGGACAACATTGTGCAAAATTCCGTGATGATCGTGTCATTAGAACAATTTGAAGAAAAATTTTTTCAAAAATTCAATATTCTGTGATCTTTTGATCATATTATCGTGTTGTAATTTTGTATGAACCTTTGAACTGTCAAAGTCAGCAGCTTTTTCGCGCATGTTCATTTTTTTTATATTTTATTCGGTATCTGGGGCAAAAACTGCAGACTTTTCTAGAATTTTTCAAATATCGGATCCTCTGGTCCTTAATATAAATTTTCAATTATTTCTTAGATATTTGAGTACGAGGTATTTTATGTACAATTGCAGCGAAATTTGATGCAGCTAGACTACTGAGCCCCATGTAAATCATGAATGAATCTTCAAGCCATCATTTTTATACAAAGTACCGAAATATCATTTGAATTGGTATATATTTACGATTTCTTCGAACGAAATTCAACCATTCACGAATTCGGCCTTCATAATCAAATTTCAAACCTGATTGCTGTACAAATACCGAATTTTTTCAGTTGTTCCTTCCGTATGTTATTGTGTCATACAATGTACCTCCCTGCCGATCCTCACACAATAACTTTCGAAAGAAATGGCATTCGATGTTTGTATACAACCAATATTGAATAAGATATGAACCGTGGTGAGCTTAAACTCGAAAGGGAAAAATTCAGACGATATTTCGACTTCCTTCTAGAGAAAGAAGCAAGATAAATCTACCAATTAAACTAAATAACATGATTCCAGGACGATTATGAGTATTTTTAAAAAAATTCCATAACTGACGCATGAAGAGATCAACCCGTCCCCTGCGCCATTTTGCAACTCTAGAATATGTCCCCCCTGGTGTCCAATGTTTTTCACTTGTTGAAGGTATAATTCACAGTAGGCGTGTTCCTACTCGGTCTAGCTTGGCTGCCCAAGTTTCAAAATATTAACTTCTGCTGGAAATGCCCATGTAGACGTCCAACTCTGAAATGCACTTTCAAAACCCACACCTCGACTTTCGATTGACATTTTCGCGGACCATATTCGCCAGTTAAAATAATGGGAGCGTGAAATTCGAATGGGGAATTATATCAACTACGAAGGGCGTCCGTAAGGATAATAACCTTAGAACGAAATAGGGAAGTTGAATCGTTCCTGCTTGTCTTTTTATCGGATAAAATTTGCCCTATATCGCGGTCGCTTTTATTTGGGTCGACAGTCGTTAAAATTTATGGTCTCTGATTATTTGTGGGTCATTGCGACTGCACCCTCCACCTTTTAATGCAATTCAATATCGATTAATTCTAATAGGAAAGAGTTTACATCTGAGTTGTATGATTCATTTATTATTAGATCTGGGTCGTGTATCTTCGTTCAGTCTTTCTGACATTTTTAGTGGCGTTAATGAATTTGATGACGTCCCTAGGAGCCTTGGCTATCACGTAGTGGGGATTTGGTCAATGGCTCACCCAAATTTAGAATGGGAGTTTTTCCTGAATCTGGGTTATTACTGCAAATGCAAATTTGAACATAATTATTATGGGTTTGATCCATCATTTTCCCAAATTACCTTCAGAAAGTATTCAAAATCAGATTCCAAAATTGGGGTTTCAAAATTTAAAGGGATTTGTCAGGCATGCTCGAAGTGGCAACAGTGTTTAGTAGAATAGCTTGTTCTACTATAGAATAATTAAATATTTATTCCTATTCTGTGGTACACTCGTGTTATTTGTCAATATAACCAAACAATGGTTCCAAAATGGTCGTCACGGCGAGAAGACCTCCATTTCCTCGCGTCCCAGTTTGGAACCCTCAAATGAAATAAATATATAGAATATTGATAAATTAATAATGACGAAGATTAAATATATGTGTCTCCATGTTTTTGTGAGAAGAAACTGCATAAATCATCTACTGACTTACCCATGCGGTGCAAGTGCTCTTTGTACCGACATTCCCTCAAAGCTCAACTCGTGGAAGCTACGAGAGCTTTCTGATATAGAATCGTGAGTCTTCTTAATGCCAAGATTTGCCACAGTAATGATGCATTTTCTGACCTAATTTGAGATAGAGTTCTAGGAAAACTAACTTACCGACCCATCAAACTGTTCTTCGAACAAGCTCGTAAAAGAAATCACCGCTGATGATGAATGAAAAATCTGTCTCATTACTTTTCTGACACACCTCGTAAAAGTTTCACATATTCATATCAAAGTTGTGTACGACTCAGAGAGAAAGAGGATTTAACTGAACTGTTTCGGTATAGCTCTTCATGTTGCTCCACATGTTTTTATTCCAAATATATCGGCTAATTTTTTTTCAAGAGTGTTTCATCTTGGCTATAAATTAACCACCACTTACGCGACCGAAATGTAGCGCCACGGATCAATTAATCCAGTTAAAAACAGAACAGTGCCAGACTTCCGTATACTAATTAGAGAATAGAATCTCTTATGTTTGTTCCCGCGGCTTCAATTCCTGTATTATTCTAAGACATTCACGTTGGCATGAGCTATGAGTCAGTCTGGGTCGCAATATGAATATATCTTTCAAAAATTAGCTTTTTTAGGTAAAACAGACTCAATATGACCACACTGTCGATAAAACTGTAAAAGACTCGCAATATACAAGGAAAATCCAAAATTGCGTCATCGATAATACGAAAATCATAACCTCCAATCTATCCGCGATCAGGGTTATAGATAGAAGCGTTATGAGGTAGGTTGGCAAACCTGTTTAGTAATTTTGGTTATTTTCTTGTTTTCTATGATATAACCCCAAAATAGCACAACGAATCTTTCATGTCTGTAACAGTCTGTATGGAAAATATAATTTTATTGACTGAACTTTTGCTTATTCAACTTCTAACCATAGTAATCAGAAAGAATTAAGATTCTTTTTTTTTAATACGTGATATCCATACCTGACTTAGCTGTTCCATTATAACTGAACATGCTATATAAATTGTGGAATTCACGAACAGAAACTTTTTCAACTGAAACTTACAGGTAAGCTTGGATGATTTGTTGAAAATTTCAAAGAATTAGTGGTCCAACAACAAATATTTATAACTGTATTTTCCAACTCAACCAGGAAATATCGGTCAGATTACCCCCAAATTGAAGAGATATACATTTCAACATAAAACATATTATACCATTTTGGAGATGTGTAATAGATTGTATATAGAATATTTTGGTGTTACAAGTGAGAAAAATGTAACCATGATTTACAATCTATATATTTGCAGTTGGAATCAGTTTTGACAATGATTGAACTGGACAAAACATATTAATTTACATCATCAAGAACTACTTATTTTTGTCTGATTCTTGATTGAATTCATCCATAAAGAGAATCGTTCAACAATTTGTGTGTAATATCGAATAGTGTTAACCATGATGTAAACATGTTTACTTTACATCATGGTGTTAACTATGATGCATAGAACAATATCTATTTTCTATGCACCTTGGTGTTAACATGGCGCTCCCACAAAATTGATGACATTTCGCAATTCTTCTATTAACTAACCCTGTCCTCGATCAGACGTATGGGCGCAATGAGATCATTTCTGATCTTTCAATCCTGTGGTTTCATGTGCCGTTTTCGATTATTTAATTTTTCGAAATAAACAGTGTAAGAGCAAGAATTAGTTAGAATTACAGCGGGTTTCACAGAGCTCTGATTAACTTGATTGTTCTGATGAAGACAATTCTATGTTCAATTTCAGTTCATTTTTAGCTATACCACAGAATATCAACGCATTGATCATAGGATTAAGCTTTGTGAAACCCACAGTAGGCTTTGAATTAGTAGTTCATTCATATCATAGTTATAGAATACTATTTTATAACTCTATGGTTCATATTCAATTTCAAGAACACAGAAATAATTGGTCGTTGATCAAGTACCTTTATGTGAAATTAAGACCCTACGTCAATGTCAAGTACTCGAGGAAACCATCGATTTGAAAAGGAATACTTCACTTTCTCATGATTGGCTCTGATCTTGATTATTGGCATTCTTTAAATACCTTTTTCATGTTTCATTTTCCACTGGACCTTCTTTAAATCCGTTGCAGAGATTAAGTGAAAACTTTCATTCGAATTACCACTTGATCCTTCCATGAATTTCGTTACTCAATAGACGACTTCGGCCCAAGTTGCCAACCCACAATTTCTTTCACAAATTTACTATCACTGGGGAACGAGAATTTCAGGACAAATTCGACATAATAAGGTTCGCGGTATTTATAAATATCCGTAAAAGATGCCTCGGCTCTTCAAACAAGATAATTCCTTCCAAATATAGGTTTTTGTTAGGCTGAAATTTAAGTTGGGATTCCTGATTTCATGTTAATATAGTGTCAAGTTTAAGAAGGATATGTTCTGCAAATCAACTTGGTTACTTCGGTTGTCGGTTTTCCGTTCTGTAAATATGAAATATTCGGTTGGTTCTTGAAAAAAAGGTTCGTTACGGAATTTGATTGATGAAAAAGCAATCTTTCTGTCACCTGAACATAGACATATTAAGTCTATGCACCAGAACGACAATCAATGTTCTATGGTACTATATTCATAGCATAGAACAATCTTTATTTACCTTATGATCCAATGACCATACCTAGATTTTTCACATTGTTGATTGTTGTCTCTTCTATGTTCTATGGATCATAAAGTAAATAAATATTGTTCTAGACTACCTCGGTAGACTAGAGGGTGGAAACATGTTCTAGGATGCTGAAGGTACCGGGTTCGAATCCCGGCGAGGTCATGGATGTTGTAAAGTGTCTAGGTGGTGGTGATTTGAAAGAATCTTAAACTGATGATATGTTCGATGTGTCGATGGTTCGAAATGGCCAAGCACAGTAAAAGATAGAAAAAAAAAAAAAAAAAAAAAAAAAAAAATATTGTTCTATGCTATGAATATAGTACCATAGAACATTGACTTTCGTTCTGGTGACAGAAAGAACGTTTTTTCATCAATCAAATTCCGTAATTAACCTTCTTTTCAGGATCCAACCGAATATTTCATATTTACGGAATGGAAAACCGGCAACCGAAATAACCAAGTTGATTTGCGGAACATATCCTATATAAATTTGACACTATTAAAATGAAATCAGGAATCCCAACTTAAATTTCAGCCAATCAGAGATGATCTCAACAAAACCCTCTATTTGGAAGGAATTATCTTGTTTGAAGAGCCGAGGCATCTTTTACGGATATTTATAAATAACGCGAACCTTATCATGTCAAATTTGTCCTGAAATTCTCGTTCCCCAGTGAAAGTAAATGTGTGAAGAAAATTGTGGGTTGGAAACTTGGGCCGAAGTCGTCTATTGAATAAGTCTTGATCGGATGTTATACAATAAATAGAAGAATTTATGCCATTTGTGGGAATGTTAACACCAATGACGTCATAGTACATCCGATGATCTATGACGCATATATTATGTTCGTGCAACGTTAAAGGTCGAAATTATTTGTCATATTTAGTTTTACATTCAACCAAAGCTTCTTTCGTAGCACCCCTTTCGAATTTTATAACGTCATAGATGAGCTGTACTAAAGTTTCAACAAAATCTGAAGAATAATTTCTGGGATATCTGAGAGTTTTTGATGATAATTTTCTGGCTGGCTCGTTCCAAGAGTTTTATAGGATAATTTATTTTTTTAACTATCCAATTCTCACGGAATTCATCATCAGTCTTCGTATCGGTACTTTAGAATGACCTACGAAGTCTCAAATCAAGAAGCGCGCAAAATTATAGAAAGCAACATGTTGTTTCGTAGCAACCTAGAAATGAGTTAAAATTCAATAAATCATCCAAGATAAGTAATGTTCATGTGTATGCACAAAAACATTACTTGATTAATCGGCTGACATCATTTGTTTCAGGCGTAGACCTTGTGGATTAATAATATGTGATCTCCTTTTTGTCAGTGGCGTAGACGAAGCAGGAGTGAATTATAAATTCTTTCCAAAATATCCAGCCTATGGTATTTTTGGAAGTATTGGGAAAATAAAATTTCTAATAAATGTAAAAATGTATTTCTAATAGTTTGAGAACTCAAATTAACAATAAAAGTCAGAAATATTCTTGGAATTAATTTAGAATTTTTTTAAAATGATAGATTGACTAAATTTTTTAAAGTTGATATCTACATTTCTGCATCTTCCTCAACACTTGAGCAGCGATACGCACATTTCTTTGTCTCTTTGGTGGTTTTAAATCTAGAACAGCAAAATAATTGTAAAATTGACGAAGTGCTAACTGAACAGAAATGTCAACACAACTGGACATTCTCATCTGTCGAACCATAGACAACAAGGATCGTTCCGATGTTCCTTCTCATGCAGCTAAAAAACACCTAATTATTTGCAGAATCGTTTCTTCCGGCAATAATCGTGTTAACAATATGCCTTATCGTCGAAAATTTTTTGGTTTGAACAAGACGGCGTTCACGCGAAATTTCATGAGGATCATAGGATTGAAATATCGCTAAATCGTTTAGGATGGATGAACGCTCTGGCAGCGAATTTGTCCAAGCGCGTGAAAATGCAAAATTCTCTTCAGTGCCAAACTAGAAATTTCATTAATTTCTTTCTAGTTGTTTTTCATACTTCAAAACTCGCAAGATCGAGAATCAAGGATGGACATTTTTTTTGTCGATCATAAAAAAAATTCAGCAAAAATCAGTCTTGCGGTAAATCATACCGTCATCTCATTGCATTAGAGATTCGAGTTGATTCTTTGGGTATGAATTTTGATATCTCCCCCCACGTTGTTCCGCCGCTGTTGTTAGATTGCTGCCGTTACAAAAGTGGGCTTTATGAACATTATGACTTAACATCAATTGGGATGATCCAATTGATCTCCGCGTTGATCCGATACCTACGCAATTGAAGTTTGTATCATTTTACACAAACATTCTCGTGTTGATGTGAAACATAGTAGATTTATTCCTACTGTTCAATTGGAATGTTCACGATAATTATACATGGACACGTGCTATTTCTATCGATTACTCTCGAAAACATATACATATTCATCGGAGACGATGAAGTTATGTGCTTCTCTCGTTTTTGTTCATTTTCTTTGTATCTACGAGCTTTGTAAGAAAAGTAATGAGACTGACCACACTCCAAGCGATTTGGCAATGTATTGTTCTACTTGTGTGAACAGGTGTTTTTGACCCTAAGATTGATTTAGATCAGACGAGCGAATGCCCATTCTTTTCCTATATTCTATCAAATTCTTCTAGTGTAAACAGACGTGGAGAATTCTTTCGTCGTTCTATCTGCGTTCGCAAAGATTCTATGTAATGTGTAAACGCCGAAAACGTGTTTTCGTTTATACTGAAAGATCAACAAGAACGTTCTAGCTCTTGCTCTTTGTTCGTTTTGTTTAAACCCACCTTAACGGATGCTCAGTCCTAATTTCAGCTTTGTACACCTACCACGTAGTTTCTTAAAGCGTCCCTTTAGTTGTGCTCCTTTGTGTGTAACGTAAAGACAGCAGTGTGAGGAAAGAGCTAGCGACTTGAAACTTTCAGAGTAGGTTGCTCATCCGAATGCGATGGTTAGGTTCATTTTTGGGCACAGTAGATCGAACGGTTCCATAGTTATACCCATCTAAAATTTCGAAGATCTAGACAAAAAATATTTGTCAAATCTCGTTGTTATTTGAATTTTTAAGTCAATTTGCTCAATGTCTCAAGAACGGAATCAGATTGAAACTTTGGTACGAACCTTAAAGTCAACTTTCAAATTCAGGTTCAGCCAATATTTAGTTTTAAAAAAATTGGAAAAGAAGTATTATGCTGTAGTTCGTGGCTATGTGAGGTTACTTCCTCGATATCTCAAAGAGAACTAACACGGTCAGTTTTTAACGTAGTTGTTGAAAACCGATGCGCAACTTTATGCAAATTTTCGTGAGGATCGTACAAATATAAAATTAAAAAAATTTTTCAATTTATTTCAAATTTTTTTTTCTGGAAACGATTCATCAGATTCCAATGAAATTCGGCAAAGACCTTGATGTCAATATTTAGTATGTGTTTCGAATTTGAGTTTCATCAGATTAATTCAGAATTTATGTTTCAAATATTATATTTACCAATTTATTAATCATATTGTCCTCAACAAATTCTGCATGAACCATCAAGTTGTCAATTTCCATTGGATTTTCAATTCCATTCGATCTGTATTATAGAAAATAAAAGGAAAATTTAATTTTGAATATACATCTCCGGGATCATTGAGTGCATTATACAAATTCGGCCTTCGTAATCGAACTCCAATCATACTCTGCAATGATTTTTTTTTTCAAACTATTTTTCGTCACTATCGGCTGTTTGGCCGAAAGTGGAAAAAAAAAACTCCCGAAAGAAACGACTTAGAGACTCGATATTTGTTGATTAGTTTTTAGGTTTGATTCGGAGGTTGAACTCTTGAATGGGTAAAATTCATCCCAGGATTCCGTAGATAAAGGCGTCAGTCCAAAATTATATTTTTCGAATATTTTCAAAAACACAGATCGTATCGAATTGAAATCTGGTACTAGAAGAGAAAGGTTGTGGTTCATGCAGAATATCGTTATAGGACCACATGAAAAGTGAAGTCAAGCTGGGTTTGGCTGGATCAATACATGAAGAGGTTACCGCTTTGGCAACGAATTTGAACGGCGCATAAAAGCACCAGCTTTTCTCGTTTTTTTTTTTTTCATGTGATGAGATTCCATCCCCAAAAAAAATTTCGTGGAAATACACAAAAAAATCATCGAACTGCTGTTTGAAAAAACATATATATGAATATCTGGTATATTTGCAGCGTTTCATCACGGACCAACTGTTCGTTTGAAGTTTTATTGTTGAATAATAATAAATACTTGAATACTTGAAAATGCTCTTTGTTATCTGAAGAATAATAAATTCGAGGAACTATGCCGAGTTGATGGTGCATATAAGTGGTTTTCAAGTTACGACCGACATTCTCTGTATTTTCTATAAATATCGGTTACCTTCAATTTGAAATCTGATTCGAATTTCTTGAACGGGTATGTATGATGCGTGGATTATTTTTGTAAATTTCAACTCCTACTCTACCAACCTACTGTCTCGTTGTTGTTTTCGATATTCGCATCGAGTTCGGATGATTTATCTTAGATTATTGATGCCTTCTAGCCTTCCTTTTAGAGAGTATAATTTGAATATAGCGAGGGGACCCAACTGGTTGCCATTTAAAAAATGAAAAATAAATATTCTTTCATTATGTGTGATTTATATTCGTATGAATGTTGTGAATGATCCTAATAGAATGTGTGTAATATTTTGGCTTAAAGCAAGGATATGGCAGAACTGAGATATATGAGACATTAAGGCCTATTCTGTTTGCAAATAGCAATATTGGAAGGAAAAAGATATCGCTATCATAACAAGATTGGGATTAGTGGTATTCTGATCAACGATTTTGAGCAATTTGATCTGTCACTTTAACAACAATTTTTCAATTTTGCTATCTTAGCAACCTCAAGATAGAACTTGCTATGC
Source organism: Myrrha octodecimguttata (assembly GCA_958510865.1). Taxonomy (NCBI): domain Eukaryota; kingdom Metazoa; phylum Arthropoda; class Insecta; order Coleoptera; family Coccinellidae; genus Myrrha; species Myrrha octodecimguttata. The sequence goes on from OY294059.1 coordinate 26,135,278, forward strand.
TTGATAACAAGATAGGTTCGAAAGGAAATCTTGCAGAGATCCATTTTTTTCAGTATTATTTCTTCCAAGAATTTGAAAATGTTGCAGATAGGGAAGTATGTGTAATATTTAATTTTAAGGAAAATTCTTAGACTAAAATACCGGCATAGTAAGCAACAGCTGAGATGATTATTCTAATGATCGCAACAACAGCCATGCCTCCAAATTGCCAACAGAAAATTTCGTCGAATTTCGAATTATTAACCTGCATAAAATTGCTGCATTTGATTTCTGGAAACCAATATTCTATTGGTGGCCCAAGTTGCCAACCCACAATTTTCTTCACAAATATACTATTACTGGGGAACGGGAATTTCAGGATAAATTCGACATAATAGTAGTGTTCTTTCGTACTGATTGAACTGATGGAACTTGTTCCGCGATTAGAATAATCATTTGCAATCACTTTAGAGTTGTGGAAGGGGGAACTGATTGAAACGAAAGAAAGATCGCTTCAACTGATCTTTCTGATTGAAGTTATATAAATCACTTCGTTCAGTACGAAAGAACATCACTATTAAGGTTCGCGTTATTCATAAATATCCGTAGAGGATGCCTCGGCTCCTCAAACAAGATAATTCCTTCCAAATATAGGGTTTTGTTAAGATCATCTCTGATTTGCTGAAATTTAAGTTGGGATTCTTGATTTCATGTTAATAGTGTCAAATTTATATAGGATATGTTCCGCAAATCAACTTGGTTGTTTCGGTAACCGGTTTTTCATTCTGTAAATATGAAATATTTGTTTGGTTCCTGAAAAAAAGGTTAATTACGGAATGTGATCGATGAAAAAACATTCTTTCTGTCACCAGAATGGCAGCCAATGTTCTATGGTAACATATCCATAGCATAGAACAATCTCTATTTACTTTTTGATCCATAGAACATAGAAGGGACAACAATCAACAATGGAAATATTACTATACTCCATTCACTTTTATAATGTAGCCCGGTTGGCCATGATTTAGGTTTATCAAGTTTTTTCCCTTAAAACTGACGCAGGTTGGCACTCATGAAATATCGGCAATATCAAAGGACGTTGCCAAATTTCAATTTCTACTATTATCAATATCAATCGATTCTAGATTTCTAAATCTCAGCATAATAACGCTTGCAAACTAAAAATGCCGAAGGTAGTTTTGAAGAAGCAGAGGCAAAGTATCAGGAAGTGCTATGTCGAATTGAAATCTGCTTATTCTGATACTGACCCTGATAACTTGGAATCAATAATTCAACACAAGCTATCCAACATTTTCGACGTATGTGAGTGAAAACCAAGGAATTATATTTTATATGAATAGATATTTATTTTTTAGCTGCACATCAACTCAATAAGGAAGATTTTAAGTGAAAGAGACGACAAAGAATTTCCTTCTATTGGAGCACCCAAAATGACACTGATTACAGACTTTATTTTGAAAAAAGATCTGCAACGACAAATTTGGAATTATAATTTGAGAAATGAACACTTTTCAATTAATACACTATATATAGTTTTACTGCAGGGTTATTCGGGTGCTTTTATTTTTTTTCTAATGAACTCTCACAAAGTAACGAATTACTCTATCCATCATTTTTCAGTAAAATTCCAAAACACTCGATTCTTGATTTCCGTACAAGAAAAAAGCATAACATTCGCCAGGTCTTTGGAATTATTGAATTCAAATAATATTTTCTCAATTTCATTACTTTATCAATGTAGATTGACATTTGAAAAATAAGTAATTACTACGACCTCTTTGTAGAGAGGACAACGTTGCATAGTTATCTGACAGGAAAATGACTATAACCTAACATTTTCAAAATATACACGGTGAAATCTGTCACGATGTCATGGCCAACCGGGCTACATTATAAAAGTGAATGGAGTATAGGTATGGTCCATGAATCATAAATAAATGAAGATTGTTCTATGCTATGGATATGTCACCATTAAATATTGATTGTCGTTCTGGTGCATAGACTTAATACGTCTATGTTCTGGTGAATGAAAGATTGTTTTTTCATCGATCAAATTCCGTAATTAACCTATTTTTTCAGGAACCAACCGAACATTTCATATTTACAGAACAACAGAACGGAAAACCGGCAACCGAAATAACCAAGTTGATTTGCGGAACATATCCTTCATAAACTTGACACTATTAACATGAAATCAGAAATCCCAACTTAGATTTCAGACTAGAAAAAACTTATATTTGGAAGGAATTATCTTTTTTGAGGAGCCGAAGCATCTTTTACAGATATTTATAAATAACGCGAACCTTATCATGTCGAATTTGTCCTGAAATTCCCGTTCCCCGGTGATAGTAAATTTGTGAAGAAAATTGTGGGTTGGCACCTTGGGCGGAAGTCGTCTATTGGTTTTTTTGTTTCGTGACATTTTTGAATAAGTCGATGTTTACATGGATGAAAAAAAGTATATGCTATAATGGAAATGGGTTTCAAGGTTCTCTAGAATATTTAGTTTCAAGGAAAATTCTTGGACTGAAATAGAGGCATAGTAAACAGCTAAGATGATTATTCTAATCATCTTGATAACAGCAATCCCTTTGAGGTGCCAACAAAAAAGTTTATCGAATTTCGAATTATTAACGCCTGAATAAAATTGCTGCATTTAATTTCTGGTAACGAATATTCTACTGTTATCCAGGAAATTGATTATTGGTCATTTTGATTTCAATTGGTTTTCCTGTTTCGTAACATTTTTGAATAAGTCGATGTTTACATGAATAACGAAAACCGTAGATAGAGGTTATGTATACGAAATCATAGAGCACTCACGAAATGTTTATGGTTATTTTCTTCTTCCTTGTAGTTCTAAAGTCATTAAATGCAGTCTTTTCAGTTATAAAATAACCAATTATAGATGTCCATGATAGCAACATTGCTATGACAAAATTTATAACAAATATTGCTTATACACTCGAAACAGAATACTTAATATCACAGCCACATTGCTATAACTCAGAAGGATACCAATATGACTTGAATAGTAAGGTTTATAGCAATACGCAAACAGAATCTTTCTTTCCACGAGCATCATCAGAATTTTTTTTTTCAGAAATCTCCATCGACTGGTCGGATCACGCCCTCTGGTGGCCGGAACAAAACAGATGGTTGACGAAAACGAGACTGACCCTGGACCAGTGCGGTGTTCAGGCGGACGCCTATCTTCACTTCACCCCGATGCACAAAAACCTCCGTGTTCAATTACCAGACCTAAGGACGCTCGACGTGAAAGTTGACTTCTCAATAAAAGTGTTCAGGGCGGTGGTACATCTTTGCAAAGATCTGGGCATCAGGCATCCGGAGGAATTGTCCTTTTGCAAGCCGCTCGAACAGCAACATCTGAAGTGCAATTACAAGGAATGGCCGAAGAAGAAGCTGGAGAACGGCGTTCACAAGAACGGTCATCATCTGGCGCCTGACACGAACACATTCATAGCTAACAGCAGTCCTGGGGGAAGTACAGGAAGTCTGGATAAGCCGCCTTTTCTCTGCGCGCCAATGACTCCTGGCAGGGGTGTGCAGGCTTCCACGCCGATAAATAGTCCTTCTGGAAACGTAAGTAATGTTTTATTAAATGATTAATAAGACAAAGTCTGCAGCAAAGAAGAAATAGTCGTAAATCGGAGATTTGGAGTAAATAGGCCAGTATGAATGAGGAATTCACATAAGTCATATTTATACTCCATTCACTTTTATAAACTATCCCGGTTAGCCATGACATTTCACACATTTCATCTTGTATATTTTGAACATGTTAGGTTATAGACACTTTCCTGTTAGAGAACTATGCAACGTTGTCCTCTTTACATAGAGATCGTTGTAATGGGGGTTTTTCCTTTAAACGAAAATGCAGTTATTTTCATGAAAAACCTTCAGAACATCACATTTCAAACATATAATTTCAATATTATATTTTGAAAATAATGTTTGATCACCTAAAACTGAAAAATAAAAATGGGGATTTGCATTTAAAGGGATTTGTCTTGAGTGCACAATATTGCAACGTCGAATTTAGCTTTCTCGGAAAGAACAGGACGTCAAATGTGTTACTTTGCTTTGGAAAACAGAGATAGCTATACTTCGATCTGGTAAGAGTAGAAGACAACGACCAAGGAATAGAAAAAGAAGAGCACAGATGGTCATACTGTCATATTACTGACAAATCGCAAACGAGATTGTTTGGTTATATTGACAAAGAACACGTGTGTACCACAGAATAGGAATAAATATTTCGTTATTCTATAGCAGAAAAAGCAATTCTACTAAACAACGAGGTCACTTCGTGCATGCATGACAAATCCCAAATCCCAATTTTGAAACCTGATTTTGAATGCTTTCTGAAGGTAATTTGGAAAAATGATGAATCAAACCCATAATAATTATGTTCAAATTTGCATTTGCAGTAATAAACCAAATTCAGGAAAAACTCCCATTACGTATTTTTCAAAATGTAAATTTACTTTAGGAAAATAATGAATTTGAGAATATATTATGTGAATTCAATAATTCCAAAGACCTCGCAAATTTGAAGAAACTTTTTTCTCTGTTAATACTGGAAATATTTCGCGTATATGTATAAACATGGTTGCAACATTCAGTTATGTTATTTTCCTTTGCGGGAATCAAGAATCGAGCGTTGAAATTTTACTGAAAAATATTGGATAGAGTAGTCCCTTACTATGTGTTAAATAAATAAACGAACAGATAATCCTATGAAATTCCCTACTTTTTGAAATTCTAAAGAAATTAGTCTACAGAAAACATTTTAATACCTTGTTGCACAACTTGGAATACTCCAGTATGAAAAGGTAGTAGTACTACAAAACCTGTGTACCCTTAAAAGAACTAACTCAATTTACAAAGATCTTGGGAATCTATGTAAACGATACACTGAGTTTTCACTCACATACGTCAAAAATGTTGAATAGCTTTTTATAAATTATTGATTTCAAATTAACAGGGTTACTATAAGAAAAAACAGATTTCAATTCTACATAGCACTTCCCGATACTTTGTCTCTGTTCCTTCAAAACTTCGGCATTTTTAGTTTCCAAGCGTGATGATTATGTTGGGATTGAGGGTAGAAATTGGCATAGGCATTTGGTAACGTCGCTGAGAATTATTTTGACATTGCCGATATTTCACGAATTCCAACCTGCGTCAGTTTTAAGTAAAAAACTTTATAGACCTAAATCATATCCAACCGGGATAGTTTATAAAAGTGAATGGAATATATATTTACATAAGTTATATTTATATTGGTGAATCCGCGAATTCACCAGGCACGAAAATATCGTAGATATACGCCCCCAAAGTTCTAAAAAGATGCATCAAGTCACTATTTCCATCAAAAAAACAATCCCTCGTTGCTTCTCTAAAGTTCAAAAATTGTCTTTCAACGTCTACAAAAGGATTAACGGTGAGTTATTTCACGAGTATACGGTATTCAATGAAAAATATTGAAAATACCGGACCACCATTCAACCTCTATTCCACTGATAATTGATTAATTTTGAAGTGAAGTCTGGCAACGACGCCTTACCATTGCTGGTGAACGTATCTGACTGATAAGTATTTGCTGTCAGCTGTCGTAGACGAATACGCAGAATTCTAACCAATTGAATTGCGTCAATGCCAAACTTCACTTTCGTAGTGAGTGGAAATCAGAAGTCATAGAGGTTAAGTGGCTGGTTATCGGATATTTTCAATTATTTTCCTTTGAATATTAACCATTCTTCGAAGAAATTGCCGCTTATGGTTGAATGAAGATTTGAAAATTATTTGAGGATGCATAAAAGAAACGAGTGACCGGTTTTATGTTGGAAGAAATGATCTAAAAATTCATCAGTTCAGACATTTGTAGGTTATCTTCCAAACCCTGAGAGACCACCTTGTTTCAGGAAAACACTGCGTACATTGATGTTATATATCGAATCAATATCTTCGCGACGGGAATATTTCCGGGTTTATTTTGATATTCACATTGGTTACATTTAACTTCTTGATTTTAAGTCTTTCTCAGAGTGGTAGCTTAGTCTTTGGAAAAAGTGCAGATGCTTCTCGAGTCAGTTCAAGAACTATCTTCTATTTTTCATCCTGCTTGAAGGAATCTCGAATTATATTATATTTCTTTCAATTCATCAAGATCCATACAAAAGTGATTACGGTTGTTGTGAATTGAAATATTCACACAACAATTTATTCAATGAGCTAGGAGACGTTTTCAATTTCGACCTTTTCCAGGGCACCTTGGGATGGAGAAACGATCATTTCACTAGCCTGAATGGATCTTATTTGAATAACAGTGATAGTTCGGAATTTTTGAATGGCACTTTCGATAGCTCCCTAGCACAAAGTCCAGCCTCCATAAGCAACGAAGCCAGGAAAACCCTGGTCAGGCCTAAATCGCTGGTCGAAAAGGCACGAATGAATGTAGCGTAAGTATTATATTATTTTCATATTATCCGTGAATATTGTTATGAAAAATTATTTATTTAATGCAACCATATCCCCTTCAAGAGGATGATCAGATAAACATGTTTGACCAAGTACATTGCTCTGTGGAATACCATTTTCCTCAATCGCTCACCCTTTCAGACATTCTTGTGTTTGCGCACATGTTCTAGGGAACAGCGTGGTATTGGAGATTTAAGGATTGAAACCCTGTCATCAGTTGCAAATTCTTCACACGTAAATCCTAGATTTTTTTTCCGAAATTATTCATCAGATTTCACTTACATTCATCACAAACCTCGAAGTTGATAAGTATTAAAAGTGTCCCAAATTCCAGTTCGTTCTCATTCCAATTCCCGGAGATATTCGAAAAAGAATATGTCAAATTTCGTGTTTTTTCCTCGATATCGTAGCCGATTCCGATCATGATGAAACTCGATAAATGGTTGGTAAATAAATGCTGGTGCGCAAACTTGTGCGAAATTTCGTAATGCCACTAGAACAAATGAGAAAAATCATCTAAAATTATTAAACGTTATTATACCAGGTGTACCACGAACACCGTTCGTTAGAAGCTTTTTGGGAAAGAATCGAAATCATGTTGGCAATTTCCGACTTAAGCTTTGACTAGAGAGATGACACCCTGTAAATTTTGACACCAACTTCGTTTTTCGAAAGAAAAGTGCATTTTATAATAAAAATAAATTCCAATTAAAATTTAGAGTTATTGTAATGTGAAATTTTCGAATTTCTGTCAGCAATTTATTTTTTAACGTGAAATTGCAAAAAAAAAACCGGAAGATGGCGCTTTGCTGAAACATGGATAACTTGAAGGTTTTTTGTTGGAAAAATGTCGTTCATAAGATTCCTCGAGAAGTAAGAATAATGCTTCTGTCACAATAGTCAGAATTAAAAATCATGATACAGGGGGTCACAAACACGGTGTCAAAGGAGGCAATTTCGAAAACGTGAACTCAATATTTTCAAATTTGAACCTCATTTTTTTTTTTTAAGCCATAATGGAATCTACGTTGAAAATAATGTAGTTGTAATGTACGTTGAAAATAATGGAGTTGTGGTACATTTATATTCGAACTGTTCTTTTATTGAAGGTGGTTGGACTCATCGTTGTCGATAATGGAACAAGGAATCCAAGAATTCGGATTCTTGTGTCTTCGATTCAAATTTTACGATTTCTACGATTTGAATCCAAAATATGACGCCGTCAGAATAAACCAAATCTATGAACAGGCAAAATGGCAACTTCTAAATGAAGAAATCGATTGTACAGAAGAAGAGATGTTGATGTTTGCTGCCTTACAGGTTTGTTCTCCTTTTCTGTTTGGATTTGTTATCTTTAATTCTCAAAAATCTTTTCTTATTTCAGTTACAAATCAATAGACAGGTCAACCAACCACAAACAAACATTGATAATGGAAGTGTTATCACACCAGGTGAAGATGACATAGATGCTGCCTTAACCGAATTAGAAACCACCCTTGAAGGTGCTGCGATCAGCAATAATGCAAACGATATCACCCAAGTGCCTGAATTGCATGACGAACTAAGATTTTTGAAGTAAGAAAGTGATAATTTTCGACTCGAAATATACCTGGTTGCATTGTTCAGTATCTTCAGATCACTATTCACATTCTTTATTTTTAATTTCAGGCCAAAGCGTTTTACCCTGAAAGGATACAAGAAATACTGGTTCACGTGTAGGGACCTTCATCTCTATCTGCACAAAACGAAGGAAGAAATGATTCACAGAACGAGTCCTGCCTACACAATCAATTTGAGGGGTTGCGAGGTGACTCCCGATGTCAACATTAGTCAACAGAAATATGGGATCAAATTGGAGGTTGCCAGTTCGGAGGGGATGAGTGAAATGTATATTAGGTGTGAAAATGTAAGTTTGCATTCACATAACTCTTGAAGATTTTCCACGATAACTTAAGAACTTCAGATCTTTGAATTTCCTATGATGAGAGCAATACAAAAAAAAGTCGAGCAAATGCTTCGTTTATTTTTTATACACGAGTATTTCACGAATGCGATACAAGAAAACAAAACGAACATGAATAATCTCTACAAATTTACAATAGGTCTCTTGCATGATTTTTTTTTATCATTGGAATCCAACAATCTATCCGTGAGACTACTGAATAACTTTAACCGCTGTCGAAAATTTCAATTTTCAACGAGATAATGATTTTTTAAATTTGGCTCTGTGCATCGGCTGTTTAAATGGACGAAACTTCTATCTAGAATTATTTCATAAGAGGATAATTTAAGTTTTGAGATATGGCAAATCTGACTCAACATTTTAATAGTTATTGAATATTCCATTCACCTTTTTGAGCAGTCAAAATATCGATATGGTAAACCCGCAAGATTTCCCGTCGCGAAGCTGTAAGTAAGATATTCACATCATTGTACGCAGTGTGAGTTCCTGAACAAAAAATATGAAGGCCAACATAGGCGGTCTCTCTTTGTTTGGAAGATATGGGCCCCCAAAGTTCCAAATTGTTGCATTCTCAGATCCTTTTTTCTGCCATAAAAATGATCTCTCATTTCTCAAATCTACTTCATAAATCATCTTTGAACCTCCTACAAACGAATAGAGACACTTTCTTTCAAGAATATTCATTATTCAAGGAAGAAAAGTGAAAATATTAAACAACAACTTAACCTATATTTCTACGAAATACTTCTCAATGTTAAAGCGGAGCTTGGCAACAGGGTCTTTTCATCGCTGGCCAACGTATTATGACCGAAGAGTAGTTGCTGGCGGGAAATATGAAATGAAGGTCAGTTGAAGGATATGATTGTAAGGAAAATGCTTCTGTCACTGAAGAAGAGGTGTTTATTCTAACATCAAAACAAAATCATTGAGAATATTTGTTTAAGGTTTCACTCTCAATATTTTCGTTTGAACTTTTTTCCCCTTCAAAATAGGGAGGTTGTTATCTACTTCGTTTTTTGTTGTGTCTTCGAGATGGTCCCAGTTTAAAATGACATTCAGGGTATTCCAATAAAATGCGTTATATAATAACCTCGATTTCTTTGGAAATCTGGGAAGGGCGCGACCCATCACATATGAAAAAAATGTACGTTGAAATATATATCAGGGTGTATTATCGTTCCATTACTATGTGTTTCAACCTTGTAGATTTCATTAGAAACGAATTCTCCTATTGGAAGATTTAGAGTATCGCAGTAAACAGTAAGAACTAAGAACATATTTCATTTTTCTCGCCAGCAATATTCTCTCATTCACGAATACGCACGATGGCACGATTCCGACCGATGAAATTCGCGCCATTGCCAAACTTCACTTTTGGACTGAGTCGAAATCAGAAGGAATAGAGGTTATGTGGTTGTCCAGTAATTTCATTGTTTTTTCATTAAATATTGATTATTCTTGAAAAAAGTGTTGCTTATTGTTGGTTGAAGGTTCAAAGGTGGTTTGTGAATTATACAGATGAAGTGAGAGATCGTTTTTATGGCGGAAAAAGGGACCTGAAAACGACTCATTTTGGAACTTTGGGGACGCATATCTTCCAAATTAAGGGAGAAATCTTTTCAATATCTCGGCGACGGGAAATCTTGCGGGTTTACCATCGACATATTAAGCCTCGAAGTCCTTGAAATTTTATAAGTTCCTCAAAGTAAATGGACCGAATACCGTTAAATGGTATACAGATGGTATACGATGGGGGCCGACGCTGGAGTATACGGGCCGAGAACCAAGTGTACACTTTCGCTAGGCTCCTACTCGAGTGTTTTTCAGGCAGAAATACTTGCAATCGAAAAATACATTGACATAAACCTGGAAAAAAACTATCAAGGGTGTGACATAGTGATCCATTCTGATAGTCAGGCTGCTATTAAAGCACTGGACTCCTATGTCATCGACTCAAATCTGATATGGGAGTGCCGAAGGAAACTCAATGAAGTAGGCCAGAATAACAAGGTTTCCTTAGTCTGGGTTCCCTCTAGCCAGAAAGGGAGCACAAATGCTACCTACTGGCCCAAAACCTTTCTGTGGTATAGGCAAATGCACCTATAAGAAAGAGTTTTTGGAGAAGGAAGAAAATGAAAGAGGGGCACTCTGGAGGAATTCTCCAGGAATGGAACTTTCTAAAATGTTCATTCGGAACTTTGAAATTGCTAGATCCAAAAATCATTTGGATCTCAGTAAGAACAAGTTACGCCTCTTAACTGGTTTCCTCACAGGACACTGTCGCCTGAGGAAGCACACGATGAGAATGGGCTTATCAGAAACTGACGAGTGCAGATTCTGTGGGGAAGAGGAGGAAACTCCTGTTCGAATGATTCGCCATTATGAGCCTGTGCTCATATTTCGATAAGTCTTTTTGTCTATCTCAGACTTTAGTAGCAACCTTTTTAATTAAACAGATAAATATCTTTTGGGCCAAAATAATCAACTCCTACAAGGTTGAATTCTTTACAAACTGTCGTTTTAGGAGCAACAATATGCAAAATGGATGGCTTGCTGTAAATTAGCATCAAAAGGACGTTCATTAGCTGATAGTTCATACGAAGCAGAAAAGAAGACGATTTTAGAATTCCTTCAGCTGCAAAAACCAACAGATAGTCCCGCACTGAACCCGAATTCACTCAACATCCAGGTCGAAGATTATATAGCGCCGAAATATCTCAAGAAATTGAAAGGAAAAGTGAGTATTTTAGGTATTTATTTTTCCAGGAATTAAGAGCAATTTTTTCAGTTGTTGAACAGGATCGTAGAAGCTCACGCAAACGTGAAAAATTTGCCATTAACGGAAGCCAAATTGAATTATATAAGAGCCTGGCAGAATCTGCCCGACTATGGAATTAGCCTCTTCGTAGTTAAATTCATGGATAGCAAAAAAGAAGAATTGCTTGGAATCACACATCATAGAATTATGAAAATGGATCTTAATACAGGTGAGTGAATATGCAAAAATTCCTGAATTTCAAGACAATGTATACTTGATTTCCTTTCATAAAATCAGTTGTTAGGCCTTGGAATAGTTTCATGAAGTTTTTGCGCGCATGTTCTAGGGGAACAGCGTGCTATCGTTTTGTCCAAATGTCTGTAATTTTCGATGATTGAGCCGAAAATGGTCTCAATCGACTAGGTTGGGCTCACTGATGACGAATCCGGTGTCAAAATCGATTCTGTCCGGTCGGCCGTGGACACGATAACCGATAACTGTCGAACGGGGCCAGCTATCGACTCGAAACATGCAGGGTAGTTCGCGCATCGGAATGCCGCTGTTATGTTCGTTAATGGGCCAAATAGTTTCGGAGTTATAGCCATTTGAAATTTTGGGGTTATTTCCCTCATATTTCAGAAACTAATGGAGCGATTGGATTGAAACTTGGCAGTTAGTTCAAGCATAACAACGCGCAACTTTCAGCAGAATTTCGTTGAATTCGTAATGTCACTCATAAAAAAATTTTTTTTTAAATTTTTTTCCAAAAAACTTTTTTTTTCTGAAACAATTGTTCATATTCGAAAACAATTTCAGTTACACCTTGAAATTCATATTTCACAGCAGTGTACTAAATTTCAATTCGAGACGGTTATTAGTTTTGGAGATATTGGGAAAAGATATGTAGAATTTCGTGGTTTTCTTCTCGATATCGTTTTTTTTTCGGTATAACTCAAGAAATACTGATTCAATCGCGATGAAACTTTGCAGCTAGTTCGAAGATGTTGATGGACAACATTGTGCGAAATTTCTTGATGATCGTGTCATTAGAACAATTCGAAAAAAAAAAATTCAAATTATATATTGAATATTTTTCAAATATTTAATATTTTGTGATCTTCTCATCATATTATCCTCATTAAATTTTGTATGAACCTTCAAACTGCCATTTTTCGATAAAGTACTGGATTTCAATTCGATCTAATCTGTATTTTTGGAAATATTGGCAAAATAAAATTTTGAATGGGTAAATTTACGGAATCATTGGGCGACTTTTACCCATTCACGAATTCGGCCTTCGTAATTAAGCTCAAAATCTTTTCTACAAATATCGAGTTTCTAAGTTGTTTCTTTCGGAAGTTATTGTGTTTACGGTCGGCCGTTAGGCAGCAGCTTTTGCGCACATGTTCAAATTCGTTGCCGAAGCGGTCATCTCCATTGAACTTGCTCGCAAAAGCTGCTGCCTTCACGGCAGTGCTTTTTTAGGTATTTTTTTAAATAGAACTTGATCAGGTAAGCACTCGTGAAATGTCTTCAAGGTCAAAATAATTCGACGATCAAGGGTTTTATGGTTTGTTTTAGTTACACATAATAACTGCAATTTTTATATAAAACATACGCCATCACAGGAGAATGAATCTTATCTCACATTTTTCAATTCTACAGAGTGGAATGTGTCAAACTTATATGGCCTACCGACTGACTTTATAAAGGTGAATGGAGTATTGTATACTTCATTTTTGAAGTTTATTCGCAGAGAGATGGAAATTTGGCACACTCCACTCTGAAGAAACGGAAAATATGGGATAAGAGTCATTTTCCTGTCATATAGGATGGTGTCTGTTGTACATAAAAATCGCAGTAATTACGCGTAACTCAACCGTCCTTGACAAAAATAGGTAAGAATTGACAACGTCTCGTAGAATTATTTTGACCTCGAGGAGATTTCACGAGTGCCGATCTAACCCAATTTTAGTTGCAAAAACTTGTAACTATTCCAGGGCTTACTGGCTAACATTATTAGGAGTATACTTAATGCCGTAATTAATCAATAAAGTTGAAGAATTTTCAATATTGTCGTTTTTTCAACAGATGATTGAATATTCTAAAAGAAAACTACGCTATAGTTGTGTGATCTATGCCCGTACGCATAGTCCGATCTAGAACTCCTACTCGAGAAATTCTCCGCTGAGACAAGCTCAAGTATTGACTCATGCTTAGCAAGGGTCTTATCCATTAAACAAACCTTCGGCAATTCTCGGCGAAGTTCATGGATATCGGTGAAATCTAGAATGTTTTCACATTTTCATGTTTGTCGCACTGAAAATTTGCTATAATATGACAGTATCTCTTCAAGGTGTCAAAGAAGCCGCCCCATAAAACGAACCGTAATTCTGTTATATAAAATGCCGACAGAGTGTATGATTTATGGCATCTGTGTTGCTTCCGAAAAAGGGCAGTGCCTACTAGCATGATGGTCATTAAGAACCGGGCCACTTTGTATTAAGTTCTGCAATTACTATGATGAATTCGTAGAAAATCATTTTCATTTCCTTAGAGCAATCTGTTTATCGAAAATCATTTGAGCAGTTTCATCAAACGTTTTCGTATCTTTGGACACTTTAGATGAATTGAATTTTTAAATGATTGGTTCTCTGAAATCATCGCACAAACGATATTATCGTACACGCGGTATCGTACATAGTACAGAACACCAAGATTATAATGCAAGCAGCAACGCTGGGTTGTGAAAAGTCACAGAAAACGAATAATCTTCGCTATTTTGTGATTATATCGTGCTTGAGAACGCCTAAAGGTAGGTCGTTCGTAGACTTGAGCAAGCATGCCACCAAGCACTGGCGAAGTAGTGCTCGGCTGTCAAATAACCAATATGGGAGTATCGACTATGCGTACGGGCACTAAAGATTTATTATTTTCGGAAATTTGGAGACTCATTATTTCAACACTAATACAGCTTTGAAAATTCAAACTTCAGATTTGTGTTCAGGACACATCAGTCGTCACAGTGGAGCAAACATCTATATATATATATATATATATTCTTTTGAGATGAGCATTATATTTTTTTTATATAAAATAATTTGTGTCATAACAGTATTAGCAGAGGAAATGTCAACGGGGTACCAATACATTTTTACGTATGATACAAGAGCACAGATAAAAACCTCAGGAAAAACTCTGTCTCCCCGTATAAGTGTAATGAAATTGTTGTTTTTTTATTGAAGGGTTTCTTTTTCATCGACAAAATTTCCTCCTTCCTATGCGATGCAGGTTGAAATCTTGGGAACATACCTGAAAACAAAAAAGGAGACGAAAAAACTAATATGAACTAGTAAATGATTTAGTACTCATTAAATTAATTTGAAGTTCGCAATCCATCTCAAAAAAGAATCAGACACCGAATGAATTGCCTCGAAACCATCGTCAAATTTATATATTGGACAAGTATTTACTAAATGTTCTATTGTTTCCTCTTCTTCTCCGCACTCGCACCTTGGACTTTCGACCGAATTCCATTTGAAGAGGAAACTATTATAGTCGATTCAAAAAACACCAAATTTTCCTAGGAAGATTGAAACCATGAACTTTTTCTGAAGGATCGCTGATCAAACCTTACACGAATTCCATTCCGAACGCCAAATTTCTTTGTCACTTTTATTGGTGTAAAGAAAATCGTTGATCCATAAAGGTTTACGAGATTTCAATCTAGCAATTTTAGAATCCGGAATATAAGACATGATTGGGAATAAATTCGGAAAGGAACGATATTTATCCCAAGACTTTATCACTGCAAACATCTATTCAATATCTCAACAATGAAAAACCTACAGAATTTACAAGAGAGAGCACTTCTCCATCATGTTCTCCGTAATTTTTTCAGGAGATCACATCAAGACATGGCGTTACAACACCATGAAAGCGTGGAACGTCAATTGGGAAGTTAAACACATGATGATACAGTTTGAAGAGGGAAGCATCGTTTTCAGCTGTTTATCTGCCGACTGTAAAGTCGTACACGAGTTCATTGGAGGTTACATTTTCCTGTCGACGAGAAGCAAAGAAGCAAGTCAAACCCTTAACGAAGAATTATTCCACAAACTAACAGGAGGTTGGTCGTAAATTAAATCTTCGTAATGTTAAAATTGAATTTTTGTTACTCGAGGAACTGAAAGAATTAACATCTCTGAAGTATTTGGATTGTTTGTTGACATCAGAAAAATATTTTTTATTGAATGAAAACTTTTTAATCGTTACTAAGAGTAAGCAATAAATTCTTGAAATCATTATTTTTACACTCAAGCACAAAGAGCGTTTTATTTGTTGACTGTCGCTGAGATCAATGAAAACTTTGTTAGTCTGCCAGTTGTGCTTTAATTACACAGGCCACTAGTTGGTCGCTAGTTTATTCAAAGCTGGTTTTGAGTGCCTTTGATGCAATTAAAAAAATTTCATCACTTTTTGGAAAGGAACTTCAATCTAAAAATTAAAAAAATTATATTTGTTATTTTTATATGTAAAGATAGAGAAAGCCGTGAAGACTCTGGATATAAAAGAAAATAAGGGAAAAGCTTGAATCCTACGAACCAACAATTGTTTTTTTAGGCCTGTGTAATTCTTCATTCTATTTGTTGATGTTTATATAATGTGTCTTTGAATTTTATCAGCATTTGTTATCCATCACAGTCTTATTGAGTTGCATAGTAAGTATTTTTGAATGTTGAGATAATCATGTAATTTACATTAATTCTGACCAGAAGATTTTAATCCTGATTGTATATTTTAGTGTTATTTTTAAAAACTACTTGTAATTGTCCTAAAATTATATTTAAAAAAATATATTTATTTTGCATTGTATTGCTTTCACCCCCAATATTAACAGTATGTGTATTACTGTTCAAGACAATATATTTTTAATAAGGTCTATTATATCTATAGAAGAATTTATTATTGTATACAATTATGAATACAAAAATAACATCAAATTGTAGTTTCATTTTCTGATATCTTTTCAGGAATTACCGAATTAAGAATAAAATGAAATAAAGTAAATTACAATTTAAAGGAGTTCTTGAAATGAGAATTCCAATGTACTCATAAAATCGAGAGCTTGAGAGCGATTTTTCAAATTAGAATCGAAAACGGTCACCCATCCCGGTATTCATCCCGTTCATTTGCTATATTGGTCGATTCGCTTCGATCTGTATTTTTAGAAATATTAGAAAAATAAATTTTTTAATTGGTACATCTACGGAATCATTTGGTGAATGTAACCCTTTCACGAATTCGGCCTACAAATACAGTTTCTAAGTTGAGTTTTTCGGAAGTTTTTGTGTTACGATCAGCCGTTAGGATGACGATATGATTTGTTTTTCAAATTCTTGTGATGACACGATCATAGCGAAATTTCGTGTTCAGTGGCTCTATTACGGAACACGTATATTCCATTTTCTGTCCACAATTCGAAAGTTACTGTCATTTGGACAAAATGATAGCCGGCCGTTCGACCTTTTCTCCGAACATGAGCGCAAAAATACTTTTCGAAATTTTGGGCGAAAAAATACGCCCAGCGATATCTACTGACACCTCTGAGATGGCAAGATATGCATAAAGAAATGGGGGTTTTTCCTTTAAACGAAAATGCAGTTATTTTCATGAAAAACCTTCAGAACATCACATTTCAAACATATAATTTCAATATTATATTTTTGAAAAAATGTTTGATCACCTAAAACTGAAAAATAAAAATGGGGATTTGCATTTAAAGGAAATTTGTCATGAGTGCACGATATGGCAACGTTGAATTCAGCTTTCTCGGAAAGAAAAGGACGTCAAATGTGGTACTTTGCTTAGGAAACAGAGATAGCTGTACTTCGATCTGGTTAGAGTAGAAATCAACGACCAAGGAATAGAAAAAGAAGAGCACAGACTGTCATATTACTGACAAATCCCAAACGGAAATTGTTTGGTTATATTGACAAAGAACACGTGTGTACCACAGAATAGGAATAAATATTTCGTTATTCTATAGCAGAAAAAGCAATAGAGCAATTTCAGCTGACGTCACAACATGGCCGATGGGGGGACAGCCTGTCAAACGTTGAAAGTAAAACAACACAACCTCACTTTCCCGTTTTGTTTATGTTATGAAGTACAGCATTTTCAACAATTTCAGGATGAACTCACAAGTTAAAATGATTTATATTAATAGAATTGGTGGATTACTAGGCCAAGTTAGTGTGTCGTTGTGAAATTCAACATAAATACACAGAGAGACGAAGGAATACATTCCCTTTGTTTACATTGGCGAAGAGCGATTATTTGGAGATTTTAGTGAGATCACAAGTGAAATTTCGTGATAATGGATCTGATTAACTGATATTCAATCTCAGATGATAATCATTCAAAACGATATAAATGAAAATTGCAGTATTTATTCTTGTCTTTTAAAGCCTAGAGTATCAACATCAGAGATAGCATTCATTATAGGTATAACTATTGAAACTGAAACAGTAAAATGTTTGGCTCATTTATTCCTGAAAATAAACAGCAGAATGAAATCCAACAAATGTATGGAATGGAAAAAACATGGGTTCCAGAGAACTTCTCAGTACTATTTCAAATAACATTATATGTTGCAAATTATCAAATTACTACAATATTGGACTGCAGTTGCTATGTCAGTGCTATCATAATATTCAATCATATATTTATTATACTACATATATGTTACAAATAAAATAATTCATATGAAATTTTTTCCTTGAACACCGGTTTCGATTCATCCTCAAAAAATGCTTTACTATCCATATAAAATGTTTTTTATTATGCAGATGCAACGTTAAGGCTTTCATAATCTTTAATTGACAATAAGTTCAATTCGAAACATATTACAAACAACAAAATGTAGAAGTTCCATCCTTGGGTAGTCGAGCCACGTCGGAATATGTTCGGTTGAGAACAGAGAAAGTTATCTGGTTCATTATTATTTGTAATACATACAATTTATACAACATATAGAGATGTGAGTGGTAAGCAATCAGGATGGGTTTGTCCATCATAACGCCAGCTATCGTAGGTTGATATCATTCTTGAAATGTGTATAATAAACACGAAATATTCTTATCATGGTTATCTCATCATGATTTAACTTATTAAACAGAACAAATTGAATAGATAGTCTTAACATAATTCATTCACCAGTGTGGAAACGTCTCCAACGAACTCTACCATAGTTTGTTACTTTGTCAGAACAGTTTCTTCAATTTATGGCGAGAATATAGTATGATTCCCTTTTCTGGGATAGTTCACATAGTATTCTGTTTCTTCCAATACCAGATAAAATGTAGGGGAATGGGTCAAAAATGCAAATATTCAAATATAAAGTCTACAGTACAATATATCTGAAACATCGGATTCTTTCGTCTCTCGGTGTATTTATGTTGTATTTCACAACGAAACAATAACTTGGCCTAGTTATTCACCAATTCTATTAATATAAATCATTTTAACTTGTGAATTTATCCTGAAATTGTTGAAAATATTGTAGTTCATAACATAAACAAATCGGGAAAGTGAGGTTGTGTTGTTTTACTTTCAAGTTCTATGCTTTCAACGTTTGACAGGCTGTCCCTCCATCAGCTGATTCATCTCGATGAACCATAGATAGCTGGAATTGCTCTATTCTACTAAACAACGTTGTCACTTCGTGCATGCATGACAAATCCCAAGCCCCAATTTTGAAATCTGATTTTGAATACTTTCTGAAGGTAATTTGGGAAAATGATGAATCAAACCCATAATAATTATGTTCAAATTTGCATTTGCAGTAATAACCCAAATCCAGGAAACACCCCCATTATATTCATTTCAGTTCATATATGGTCACTGTAATATTCATTTGCTTTCCCTGTCACCTAGCGGATTCAGATCCAATCAGTTCTAATATTTCATATCAGCTGAGAATCATGCGCATAGAACTCCTTGCCACGTGAAGATGAATAGAATATTGGTGCTTTTACTTTAATTGTTTTCCTACTTAATCATTAGACCAAACTGGGGGATACCAGTTGTATTTCATACTGTCGCCACCAATCCCAGCGCTTGCACTTTTGATTATAATTTGTCAATTGTCATTTGCTTATTAATGAAACGAATTGTCTACTCAGACAGGTTCGTTCCAAAGTTGCCGAAATCGTCGAAGTATTGTCGAAGAAAATTGAATTTGAAATTTTCGCTTGATTTCATTTGAGAAATTCGCTCTACAAGACAGATTAATTGGATGTGTGATTTTATTATCACTTTTTATTATTTATACTAACGAACTCATGAGCGTCACGGCAATTAAATTCACGTAATCTCTATTGAATTTCTGAAAATTAGTGGAATGATTTTGGTCAAAACTCTAGATTTCCTCTTGAACTGGTATGAACGGTTAAATGTTGAATTATTGATTCTGTCTGTTGAGCGGGAAAATATATTTGATGTTGAAATTTTCAGTTCCGGTAATTCTCCATTCGACAAGTGAAAATCTAAACGTAAGGAGATAAAAGATATTAATAAATTCTTATGACTTCTGCTTAAAAGTGGATAATGATCTCTCATTAAATTCGACATAAAGTTGATCTGTTCACATGAAGCTGCACCAAATAAATCATGCTCCAATAGTCACTATGGACGTACGAGAGAAATGAAAATCTAACAAGCAGAATTTATTGTCAGTTTTTATGCCGAGGATTTTGCATTCGTAACATGTTCATTGAACATATTTCATTGCTTTTTTTACTTGGTGATATCCTAAATTGTGTAACGAATGGCCAAAGCAATACGATTTTATATGGTAAGTACTTTTTATGTGTTATGAAGAAAACATAAAATCCGAAAAATGCATTTACATGAAGTTTTAAAATCTTAAAAAGACTTAAAAATTATAACTTTATAATTAGCATCATTCACTCATAATAATATCATTTAATGTAATTTTCAGATGAAAAGTCTGATAGCTTCAGGATAGCTGGAGGCATATGATGAAACCATACAAAAATTCAATAATAATTCTTTCTTTCGAACCTTTTTAGGAAAGGAATCATACCCGAAATTACAGTACAATATTAGGCAAGCAAATGATAATATGGGTAGTGGATATGAATTCACCCAGAATTCGGCACTCAAAAGGGAAAAAAACAATTTAAATCTTGAGAAAAATTCGATGGAAGAAGTGACTAGGAACGAAAGGGATAGTACACATGGAAGCAAAACATTTAACTCGAGAAACCGTAATAAAAGAACGATAGCAAGAAGTCTACTAAAAGACATCAGAAAAAAATCTAAGGAAACTGATTCTGAAAGTAATATAATAAATAAACTTCAATCCAAAAAATTGAATAAGAAAAATAATACTGAATCTTTTCACGGTAATATATTTTCAGGTAATAGCAGACAAGACTTATCTCTAGAACTTATGGAAGATATCAATAAGCATCTTGATAGCATTAAAAAAGGTAAATTGCACATACTTGTGAATAAATCTCCCAAATCCAGGGCGAAGAGAAAATTCGTGATCATAGACAAAAGAAGTGAAGAACCTAATAAGATATCAGACCTGTTAGAGAAAACTTCAATAAAAATGAACAAGAAGAAAAAGCAATCAAAAACTCGCTTGAAAGATAGATTAGGAGCGAAGAATGTAGATCGCCCTAAAAAAAAGAGAGTGAAACTAATGTTCATAATCGATGAACACGGTTCGAATGAAACATCATCTGAAATAGAGGATAGTGCGGAAGAATCAACGAAATTAAATGAAAATTTTGATGGAAGAAAAAACATTCAAGATGTCTCGAGAAATAAAATGAAAGCGACACATGTTAGAGAAGGAGCTATGAAGGAAGAAACTGATGATACTTCATTAGAACCAAATGCCTCGTCAACACTAACTTCCCTGAATCAGGCAGTCTCAAGCAATGAGTATGATGATAGTACACAAACAGAAAAGGAGGATATGGCTGAAAGTTCATCAGAAGCAAATGGCGAACAAACTGAGGTACCATCAGTTACTGTGTTGAATGAAAAATATTCAAACCATCAGCAACTTGGAAGAGCACGGACAGAGAGGGATGAACCAGCACCAAGTCTGAATCGACAACCAGCAAAGTTACCAAGAAATATATTTAAGGATGAGCCTGCCGATAATTCATGGAAATCAGCGACTGCCCTGAATCAACAACCAACCGAGTTACCAGCAAATATATTTAAGGATGAGCCTGCAGATAATTCAATGAAAGCTGAGTTACCAAAAAATATATTTAAGGACGAACCTGCTGATAATTCAATGAAAGCTGTAACTGCCCTGAATCTACCGCCAACCGAGTTACCAGCAAATATATTTGAGGATGAGCTTGCTGATAATTTAGGGAAAGCAGCCACTGCACTGAATCAGAGAGATTCAGGTCACCAGCATGATGGAAAAGCACAAATAAAGAAATATGAACCTGCTGATAGTTCATTGGAAGCAGTAACTTTCCTGAATCAGATAAATTCAAGTGATCAACACGATGGAAGCACAAAATCAAAAAAGAATAGGCCGGTTGATAGTTCATTGAAAGCAGTGCCTACGTTAAATCAGGCATATTCCAGTAATCAACACGATAATAGATCACAAATAGAGAAAAACGAGCCTGCTGACAGTTCATTAGAAGAAGTAACTGCCTTAAATCAGATAAACACAAGTAGTCAACATGATAGTTTATCACAAATAGAGAAGAATGAGCCTGCTGTAGAAGAAGAAGCGGCCTTGAATCAGATATATTCAAGTAATCAGCATGGGGATAAATCACAAATAGAGAATAATAAACCTGCAGGTAATACATTGCAATCGAATGTCATACAAACCGAGCGATCACCAATAGAGGGTGAACCTGCAGATAGTTCATTAGAACTGAATACGCAAGAAACTGAGTCAGATATAAGTGGAAGAAGTCGATATGGAGGCGCATATAAAATTATGAGAGACGAACCATCCGATAGCTCATTGAAATCAAATGAACACAATACAGAATATCTAACAGCAACCACCCCGAATGTGAAAACTAAAGACGAAGAAAAAACTATAGCTGAACACTCATTACAGTCGACTGGACAGGGTGCAAAATTATCTCCAGAAACTACCAGGGATCAGACGAAGGAGAGCAGTGAATTTGGAGGCAGAGAAAAGATTATTACTGATGCACTTGATAATAGGTTAACAACCGGAACTCATGAACATACACAGATAGTAACTCTCAGTAGTCAAAGAAAACAACAGGATAGTCAATTGAATGAGGGTAGTTCAAAAACCTACGAAGATAAATTGGATGAACATTCGGCAGATGCACCAGAAGGAAGTGATGAGCAAATAGGGACATCATATATAAGAACACCAAATAAAACCAATGAAAATGTATTGACCAAATCCGTGGAGTCATTACTGATGACTCTTCCAAATAGAGACAATATTAGCGATATATTTGTGAGCGAACCAAGCCCCACGAAGTTGATCTTCACATCAACATCAAGTTCACTGAAACAAGATGATGAGCAGACAGAATTGCCTCTGTTCCCAAACAGTAACCATACTAACGATATATTTGGGAGAAAATCAGGCACCGATGGATTGGAATTGAATGTTGGTCCATACGATAAGCAGACAGAGTTGAATTTGATTACCGTCAAAGAAGAATTAGGTGGGCATGATGATGTATCTAAAGAAAGATCGAGAATCCCGGAGAAAATCTTGGGTGAAACACTATCATCCATGGGAAAAATTGACGAACATTCAGAGCATAATGAAGAACACGATAATGATATACCTAAAGGTAGAACAAGTACCTCTGAATATATAGTGGGTAAATATCGAGGGAGTCCTCTGAGTCAGTTTGATAAGCAGACAGAGTTATCACAAACAAACAACACAAGCTACATGTTCGGAGATTCACCTAGCACAACTGAAAATACATTTGATGGACCCCTTGTGGGTTCACAAGTTCAAAGCGATGGAAAAAATGGGCTACCTTCTGTTACAAACAAGGAGGAAACTAGCGAAGTATTTGAAGGTTGGCCAGTTACCTCTAAATTGACATTGAACTCATCACCTCTGAGCTTAACAGAGCAAGACGATGAACAGAATAACCTATTGCCGACCACCATTCAGAACGAAGAAGATACTACATTTAGAGGTAGTTCAGGAACCTCTGAATTCAAATTGAATGCATCATCTGTTAGTGTACCAAAGCAACAAGGTGAGCAGTCAGTGATTTCTCATATCATCACCAAAACCGAAGTGGAAACAGGAGATATAATGGAAGGAAGAGCCGCTATTCCGAATAGTAATAGGTTTGATGAATTTTCTGCTGGTTTCCCAGTCGTTACTTCAAAGAAGAATTTAAACAACCTCATATTTGGTGGTACACCAGCAATATTGAAGAATATATCACAAGAATCCCTCGTTAGACCTAAGGGAGGTTGGACAGCAGCGAACAATTCCCTACAAATGAGAAATTCCACAATGACCATCGACAGAAATAAACGGTGTGGGAATTCTTTGAGTTCAGGAGGACCAGTTAAGGATCAATTATCCCCTGTACTGCATAACTTAGGAAGAGGTAAGTAGTTTTTCCAAAAAACAGGTATTCGGAAGAACATTTCTCTTCTTTTAGGGTTTGGAGGAGGCCCAAAAGATACCTGCACTGATCTTAACAGAATAACACAAACCGGTTCTGATAATCCTACAGATGATCCTGTCATTAATATCATTATGAAGGTCGGGAACATAGTCAAGAGACCAGAAGATAATAATAATCGTAAAAGTAAATTGAACATAGAGCTCAATATAGGAGATATACAATTTTAAAATAAATATTTTGTAATGAATGCACAAGTTGATGTGATGTCTGGGAATGAATTGTGATTTCAAAATTCCTACTTTTTCCTATCCAAGCAGTGAAATATTACAAAGAACAAAGAAGCAGAATTATCCTGATCTTACGAATTCTAGTGAAAAAATTTCAAAGAGCACTGCCGTGAAGGCATCAACTTTTGCGCGCATGTTCAATGTAGATGACCGCTCCAGCAACGAATTTGAACATGCACGCAAAAGTTGCTGCCTTCACGGCAGTGCTTTTTGAAACTTTTACTGATAAATTACTGGATTTCAATTCGATCAAATCTGTATTTTTGGAAATATTGGAAAACTAAAATTTTGAATGGGTATATCTACGGAATCATTGGGCGGATTTACCCATTCACGCATTCGACCTTCGTAATTATGCCCCAAACCTACTCTACAAATATCGAGTTTCTAAGTCGTTTCTTCCGGAAGTTATTGTGTTTATGGTCAGCCTAACGGCCGACTGCGTAAACACAGTAACTTCCGAAAGAAACAACTTAGAGACTCGATATTTGTAGAGAAGGTTTGGACCTTAATTACGAAGGCCGAATTCGTGAATGGGTAAAATCCACGCAATGATTCCGTAGATATACCCAATCAAAATTCTATTTTTTCGATATTTCCAAAAATACAGATCAGATCGAATTGAAATCCAGTACTTCATCGAAAAATAACAGTTCGAAGTTTCATACAGAATTTAATGAGGATGATATGATAAGAAAATCATAGAAATTTTTTTTTCAAATTGTTCTAATGACACGATTATCACGAAATTTCGCATAAAGTTGTCTTTCAGCATCTCAAAACAAGCTGTAAAGTTTTATCAGGACCAATCAGTATTTCTCGAGTTATACCGAAAAAATAAACGATATCGAGAAGAAAACCTCGAAATTTGACATATTTTTTCCCGATATCTCCGAAACTAATGATCGTCAGCCTAACGGCCGACTGCGTAAACACAATAACTTCCGAAAGAAACAACTTAGGAACTCGATATTTGTAGAGAAGGTTTGGATCTAAATTACGAAGGCCGAATTCGTGAATAGGTAAAATCCACCCAATGATTCCGTAGATATCCCCAATCAAAATTTTATTTTTTCAATATTTCCAAAAATACAGATCAGATCGAATTGAGATCCAGTACTTCATCGAAAAATAACAGTTCGAAGTTTCATACAGAATTTAATGAGGATGATATGATAAGAAAATCATAGAAATTTTTTTTTCAAATTGTTCTAAAGACACGATTATCACGAAATTTCGCATAAAGTTGCCTTTCAGCATCTCAAAACTAGCTGTAAAGTTTTATCAGGACTAATCAGTATTTCTCGAGTTATACCGAAAAAATCAACGATATCGAGAAGAAAACCTCGAAATTTGACATATTTTTTCCCGATATCTCCAAAACTTATAATCGTATCGAACTGAAATTTGGTACACTACTGTGAAATATGAAGCTCGAAGTGTGAGTGGAATTTTTTTTTGTATATGATGAAAGGTTTCCGAAAAAAAAATTTTTTGGAAAAAAATTTCGAAAAAAAATTTTTTTTTAAATTACTGACAATAGGATCCTGACAAAATTTGGCTCAAAGTTGCGCGTCGTTACACTTCACCCAACTGCCAAGTTTGAATCCAATCGCTCAGGTAGTTTCCGAAACAAAAAATAAACAACTTCAAGTGCCTATAACTCCGAAACTATTCGACCGATTTGGCCCATTAACGAACTTAACCGCGGCATTCTGATGCGAAACCTATCCTAAAAGTTTCAAGTTGCTAGCTCGCTTCTGTCGACAGTTAGCGTGTCTACGGCCGGCCGGACAGAATCGATTTTGACACCGGATTCGCCATCAGAGAGTCCAACCTAGTCGATTGAGACCATTTTCGGCTCAATGATCCAAAATTACAGACATTTGGACAAAATGATAGCACGCTGTTCCCTTAGAACATGCGCGCAAAAATCAATGATTTACAGAATTGGTATTTATTTCTTCCTTTCAACTTCACATGGAATATTATTATTTCGCTTTAAATTTAATTCTACTTTCACCCAACTATATTAAACTCACATAAGTGTGGTCAGCGATAACGCAGTCCATATAGCGTAAGGTAAATAATATGCTCGACTTTCTTCTTGATGCAGGTTCAATGCTTCACGCAAACCACTGCAAAAAATTTGAATGTAGAATTTCGACGCCAACTAATTGCATTATGTCCTGTGCATTGTTGATTGGCAAGTTTCTATCAAGCTCTTCCGAATAGAAATGCATTTGATCAATAATATGATTGCTGTGACTTTCACATGACTGGGAGTTATTATATTTAAGGAAAGAAAGATTTTTTTTAAGCTAGAGAGCCCTAAGGCTTATCATAAACTCTGGTAAAACAAAACTTCTTTAACTCCATACAAAATAAAAAAAGTTACTTCGCAAATTTTGAAAGTCTTATGTCTTTAATCACAGCGTAATAGAGCCTCTTCGTGTACAAAAGAGAACTTTTAGAACAATGTTCAATCTAAAATGCACACAGAGCTGTAGGGGCATCTTCAGAGTGAACCAGATAATGAGTAAAATGCTTTATTTAGAAATGAAATATTAATCTATTACATATACAAAATGGCCGACTGCGTGAACACAATAACTTCCGGAAGAAACAATTTAGAAACTCGATATTTGTAGAAAAGGTTTGGACCTTAATTACGAAGGCCGAATTCGTGAATGGGTAAAATCCACACAATGATTCCGCAGATATACCCATTCCGAATTTTATTTTCCCAATATTTCCAAAAATACTGATCAGATCGAATTGAAATCCAGTACTTCATCGAAAAATTACAGTTTCAAGGTTCATACAGAATTTAATGAGGATGATATGATAAGAAAACCACAGAAATTTTTATTTGAAATTGTTCTGATGACACGATCATCACGAAATTTCCCATAAAGTTGTCTTGTAGCATCTTCAAACTAGCTGCGAAGTTTTATTAGGGTTTAAGCAGTATTTCTTGAGTTATACAGCTAAAAACAACGATATCGAGAAGAAAATCTCGAAATTTGACATATTTTTTCCTGATATCTCCAAAACTTATGATCGCATCGAACTGAAATTTGGTACACTGCTGTTAAATATGAAGCTCAAAGTCCGAGTGGAATTTTTTTTCGATATGATCAACGGTTTCCGAAAAAAATTTTTTTTGGAAAAAAATTTTGAAATAACTTTTTTTTGATTTACCGACAGTACGATCCTGACAAAATTTGGCTCACAGTTGCGCGTCGTTATACTCCACCTAACTGCCAAGTTTAAATCCAATCACTCAAGTAGTTTCTGAAATAAAAAATAAATAACTTCAAAATTTCAAGTGCCTATAACTCCGAAACTGTTCGACCGATTTGGCCCATTAACGAACTTAACCGTGGCATTCCAATGCGCGACCTACCCTGAGAGTTTCTAGTCGCTAGCTCGCTTCGTTCGACAGTTATCGTGTCCACGCACGGCCGGCCGGACGAATCGATTTTGACACCGGATTGGTCATCAGTGAGTCGAATCTAGTCGTTTGAGAACATTTGCGGCTCAATCATCGAAAATTACAGACATTCGGACAAAACGATAGCACGGTGTTCCCCTAGAACATGCGCGCAGAAATTGCAAAATTACGGATCACCTAAAATAAGAATATTATTATGTCAACCTCGACATTTTCCTCTTTCTCTTTGGAGAAATGGTACTTCGAAACCAATCAAAGAAGATAATCTTTAAATTTACTTCTTCGATAACTAACCGGATTCATTAATTGAATTAAAATAATCATTACAATATCCATTATTGAAAATGTGAATGTTTTGAAATCATTTACCTACATTTGGTGCACTTTTTAATCAACCTTATTCAAGATCTTTCTCTTGAGAATAATTAATTTTAATTTATTCCTACAATCATCACTTTGTTCATGCCCACGGCTCTACCTGTGTAGAAGGTGATATTTAACACACTGTTACATTCGACCCAATTTTCTAACACTTCTATTTGGTTCTTTACGGTATGGAAGGGAATTTATTCAATGAAAGTTACCCTTGAAAAAAAATTTAAAAAAATTGATCTAAACTTTAGCGACTTCGTTTTCAGACAAATATCCTTACAGAAAAAAAACTTCCTCGAAAACTAATTGATATCTGGTGTAATTTCCAGAGCGGAAGTCCTACATTCAGGCCCAAATTAGAATTCTATTTGTAGTTTTTCTTTCAAGCCACCAATTTTCAAAAAGTGCTTGAGTGGGACCTATTGTCATAAAAACTATATTTTTTTTGTTTCGACACATTATCTGAAAATTTGTCATTGATCATTTTGATATCTACTGTTTAGTTTCCTCGACATCAGACATCTCTTTACGTAGTTGACTCTGTCGAATAAAGTATTTTTTTGTGCATTTAGGTACAATCTTTCATAAAATATGTTCCGTCCATATACAATGCGCGTCAAAATTATGGAACAAATTCATTTTCTCAGAAATAAAATATTTGGCAACAAAATCCTGAAACAGGTCAATTTTGTTTCACTTTTACCGAATTCATATGCATTTTTGAAGGATTTTTGTTGCACCCTGTGCCATCCCCATCAACCCTCTAAATTTTTTGAATAGGGAATGAAGGTCATATGGTACTTTTTTGGTCAGGTCTTTGTATCTTCTTTACAGGTGTGTGCAAAAGTTTTAAAGAAAAAGTTTTCTTTTGAAAAATTAGTTGGTCCAAAGAGGTTTTCAGTATGTGCACTTTGTCATGGCTCCTTTACTTTGAGACGATGGTACCTGATGAAATTTGTCACCGAATGAAAGTCGAGCATTACAGTTTGGTTCATGCACAACTTTCAACCGCTTTCAACCCCCTCCATTTTTTTCTCCATTAAATGGTTCGTAGGGGTTGAAAGTTGTGTATAAAAAAAACTGTAATGGTCGACTTCCATTTGGTGACGAATTTCATCAGGTACCATCGTCTCAAAGTAAATGAGCCATGAAAAAGTACACATATTGAAAACAAATTTTTCGAGAAAAAAAATTTTTTACTTGAAAAATTTAGAGGGTTGATGAGGATGGCACAGGGTGCAACAAATTTCCTTCAAAAATGCATAAAAATTTGTTAAAAGTGATACAAAAAACGACCTATTTCAGGATTTTGTTTCTTCTGAAAAAATGAATTTGTTTAATAATTTTGACGCGCACTGTATTCACATCAAAAGAGGAAATATGAATATATCATCGAGAAACTAGAATTCAAAATGAATGTCTCTCATAATTGGAATTTTGAAGAGACAATACTCTTGAAGATTTCTGTTTCAATTTATTTATTTATGCTTCATCTAGAGATAATTGTTTGACTCAATCCATCAATATCTATTATTATATATTTTTCTCCGCATATAATATCCCTTCAAATATCCTCGGTAATACATACCAATGAACTGAGCAAACCTTATTTTTCTATTTTGAAAGCACACTTGTAAAACAGGAATTATGACAATTCGTTTCTTGATTAACCACATATTTTTTCTGATGCAATAGATATCAGTTATAACATTAGGAATTGCATCAAACTTATTCCTAAAGCGAAGGCGGGAATCGGATAAAAAAATAGACGCATATATAAGTAAATATGTTTATTCCAATCACACATTCAATAAATTACAAATCACCTTCAGGTGAGAAATTTCAACAAATTCATCCAATAATAAATAAATAAATAAATTCAGTATTTACATCTAATTTTCAGCTTATTGAGATGAGCGGAAATGCATTCACAGAACACAGAACAAATTTCAACATCTGTCAAAACCTTTTAATTTACATAAGAAAGTGAACCATTTTATTGTTGAAAGCTGAGAAAAAGAATTGTTCCTATTTTTAAAACAAAATAGAGAGAAAAGTGAATTAATTCTTGTTCATCATGCTCCGTTGATACAAATTTGAAAAATCACCGTTATATCCAGTCATCATCAAGCCTCTTCATTATAAATTATAAAAAACCATCAAAGTAAGACACATCAATTGAACGATGATAAATTATACTTAGAAAGTTGCTGGAATTAATATTCTACCATCTCTGCTGGAATCCGCGGAGAAAGTTGAGACAAAATTAGAACTTCTGTTTCCTAAATCGGCTCAGTAAACAAAATGAATTAAAACTGCTTATCGAACTATTTTTACTGAATAAAAAAGAAGATCGAGCCTTGGCTGGCAAGCAACCTCACACTTAGCATGTAGATTTATGGTTGAATTTATAATTTTGTTCGTTCATCCAACACTTCCTACTGCATCACTGAACGGTTGAGGTGTTCCTCAATTAGTTCCGGGTATATTGCCTTCGAAACTATCCATCGGATAGTGATTTTTCAGATTTGATGTACTCTTATGAAAATTTAATTGTGAAAGTATTTAATGAGCCACGGTATATGTCATTCTCTGACGAAAACCGCGGGATCCGTCTGGACCCTTGGGTAACCTCACGATATTATCGAAATTTTGGAAAGCTGCACTGTTACTCCTAGATCTTGGACTGCTGTATTCAGAGCTTTGACTAGCAGATGATAATCTTCTAGAACTGCAATCTGAACTGCTGATACTACAAGCACTCATTCTTCTAGGTAAAAATAGATTCGAGTCGCTTGAATCTCTGCTGCTGTAGGACAATCTTCTTGGCATGTAAATAAAGTTAGCTTCAGTACTTGAAGCTGAAAGTCTACGTTGTAACCAAGCAGCTGGCTCAATGTACCTTGATGGAAAATGAGCTGAAGAACCTCTCCTCAATCGGTTTCTTGGGTCAAGCCTTAATCTCATATCTTCAGCTTCTGAGCTTGATTGGCAGGATGACAGATAGTCTGAAGATGTAGAGATTATTTTAGGGTTGCTACTCTTCTTGTTCTTATTCTTTTTCCTTTCAGGGTGTGGAATATTGTTCAGCTCGTAAACTTTCATAGCTTCACCAACTTGAGTTTGAAGTTGGATGGCGTTTCTGGCAGATTCAGAGTGAACAAATTCCACCAAAGCACAAACCATTCCAGCCAAAGAAGGATTTTTATTGATGAATTGGCGGACATCCCCTGGAATGGGATTACCTGGTCTCAATATACGAATAAGCGCAATTTCTCCACATTGCTTGAAGAGTTCAGCTACATTTTCAATAGTCGGCTTGTCAATTGGCATGTTTACAGCAACAATAGTACGAGATGGGGTAGTTTCATCATACTGAGGCAAAGGTTCCAACCTTCTCAATTTCGTTCCAGCTTCATTTATCTCCAATTTCGTAGAACGAGTTAGAGCGTGGGCAACAACCCTCCAATCTTTCGTAAGATGCTTCACTCTCTTGAAACTAGAGATCAGTTTCAAAGAAACGTAGCCTTCCTTATTTCTCTTGACGTGTTTCAAGAGAAAAGCATCCTTAGTTATGTTAGCATCGGAAAAATAGAATTCTACCTGTTGAACGATTTTATCAGCTAGTTCATCAGATGGTGCACTGAATGGAGGCTCAGTAAGTTCAGGGGTGACTTCGCATCCAGAGTCTTTACCTCCACCGGCTGATCCGTTATCAGAAGAGCTGTCAGAAAGATCGGCCATGTGAGCGCCTTCGTCTTCAGCTTCGTTAGAATTATCCTCATGCTGCTCGGTCTTGTCGAATGAAACAGAGACATCACTGTCGATGGACGAAATACTATCTCTGGTCTCTAGGAGTTTAGTGGTCGGGATCTCGTCAATGCCGTCATTTTCGTAATCTTGTTCATTGATAGTGTCGTGAATTGGAGCTGGCATCTTGAACTTATATCACTAATATCACAGTTAAATCACTTGTAATGTCACTAAGGCGTCTCAGTCTTTGTGGAAAACCGAAAGGCACTAGGATGCTAACGGCTCAATTGTG
The DNA here is from genome assembly GCA_958510865.1 of Myrrha octodecimguttata. NCBI lineage: Eukaryota > Metazoa > Arthropoda > Insecta > Coleoptera > Coccinellidae > Myrrha > Myrrha octodecimguttata. The sequence goes on from OY294059.1 coordinate 26,167,341, forward strand.
TAGAGATGTTGGTTAGTAGGTCACTTGGTATAAAATGCTACTGCCACAACACACAATGATTGTTGACCTAGCTTTCGAAGTATACTAACAAGCGTTCTTCGTGCGCGCCGGCTTTATAGAACTCGAGAGTCCCTACTTCGGACTGCCATGCATCTGGTTCAGCACATGCTCAAGACGTCGAGTTGCTCAAGCAAGGATAGCGGAGAATCACGGTCAGGTTCATGAACTTTGCGATACACCTTTATTAACATAGGAACTTTATTTTGCGGAAATGGAACGACTCCGAGCTTTTGAAGGAGTAATATTTTTATATCGGTGGATATGAATTTATGTATTCCTTCTCACTTCCTTCCTTTCGGGACCTTGGGTCTTGTTCTGGTTTCGGTATTGGCCGAATTATGCTGGTGGGAAGAGGATGGCGTCCTTGGGATAATGGAAAAGCTGTGGTCGATCAATTTGTTTTGGCGGACAGAAAATAAACTTGTTGACAGGTTTTGAATTGGTAATTTTCAGTCAGTTTTTTTCATCAAATGTTCGTGATTTTTTCTTCAACTTTATTCTTGGGAATAAGAACGATATTATTCTGTCGCTATGTCTGAAATTTTGGAATTTTGATTTTGTGATAGTCTTGATCGACTATATATAGTATCTAAATTGTACTCACTGATGAAGATTTCGTGGTTGCATTCATTTCTGTCAATCCACTTTCGGAAGAGAAGGCCAATAGTTTCGACATTTTCATGAGATTCTTCATCATTGAGTCTAACAGTATTTCAAGAACTCCGAAATCTATTTACGAGATTTCCAAAATTTTGGACGGACCTTCAAGTACCAAATTTCAGCTCAATCGGAAGTGTATTCATCAAATAAGATGGGAAACGAAGGAATCAATTAATTTTTTCAATCGACTGTCAGGCTGACCGTATGCACTTCCTGGAAGAAATTACTCAGAGGTATTTGTGGAGCAGATTTGAGGATTAATTAAAAAGATCGATTTCGTGAATGGGTAAAATCTGATAATTCCGTAGATATTTCCTTTCCGACTAGAATTGTAGTCTTGTACTTGGTTGAAAAATGAGGCCCTGAATGTTCATGCAGGATTTCGTGGGGATCAAGCAATCAGAAGACTATTCTGGACAGGGTCAGTACTTGAATCGGTGACCGCAAAGTGCTTTTTTCGCGCATGTTCTAGTGGAACAGCGTGCTATTGTTTTGTCCAAATGTCTGTAATTTTCGATGATTGAGCCGAAAATGGTCTTAAACGACTATGTTGGACTCACTGATGACGAATCCGGTGTCAAATTCAATTCTCGGAAAGGTTTCATTTCAGAAAACGAAGGTTAAGTTTGTTAATGGGCCGAATCAGCCAAATAATTTCGGAGTTATAGCCATTTAAAATTTTGAGGTTAATTTCCTCATATTTCAGAAACTACTTCAGCGATTGGATTGAAACTTGGCAGATAGTTGAAGCATAACAACGCGCAACTTCGAGCACAATTTCGTTGAAATAGTATGATTACTCAATCTGAAAAAAAATTTTTTTCAAAATTTTTTTAGAAAAAACATTTTTTTTCCCAAACTATCGTTCATATCCGAAAAAAAATTCAGATGTGCCTTGAAATTCATATTTCACACTAGTGTACCGAATTTCAATTCGATACGGCTATTAGTTTCGGCGATATTGGGAAAAAATTCGTAGAATTTCGTGGTTTTCTTCTAGATATTGCTGTCTTTTTCGGTATAGCTCGAAAAATACTGACTCAATCGTGATGAAACTTCGCAGCTAGTTTGAAGATGTTGAGGTACAACATTGTGTAAAATTTCGTGATGATCATGTCATTAGAACAATTTGAAAATTTTTTTTTTTTTTTGAAATATATAATATTCGGTGATATTCTCATCATATTATCCTCATTAAATTCTGTATGAACCTTCAAACTTTCATTTTGAGTACCGGATTTCAATTCGATCTAATCTGCATTTTGGAAATATTGGGAAAATAAAATTTTGAATGGGTATATCTGCGGAATCATTGGGTGGATTTTACCCATTCACGAATTTGGCCTTCGTAATCAAGGTCCAAACCTTCTCTACAAATGTCGAGTTCCTAAGTAGTTTCACTCAGAAGTTATTGTGTTTACGGTCGGCCTAACGGCCGGACCGTTGGTTTCGAAGTTTTAGCCATTTGAAATTTCAAGGTTATTTCTCTGATACTTCAGGAATTTCTCAAGCCTAACGGTCGTCCGTAAATACAATAACTAACCGGAAGAAACGACTTAGAAACTCGATATTTGTAGAGTAGATTTTTGAATGGATAAAATGAAATTTTCTTCTGAAATCTTACATTCTAACAAGATAATAAGTCAAATCCTGCAGAAATTTTGCTCCAATCTTCATGCCAACCTTCTTCGACCTGGATTTCAGCTAGTCAGGCATAAATTTTTGGAAATATTTATAAAATTGTAAATGGATAAATCTTCGAATTCATTGGGATGATTTCACCCATTCATGAATTGGGCATAATTCGTAATGAGCTCAAAATTTGCTTCACAAGTAAGAGGTATCTTATTCTCTGTTTTTGGTTTATTATTTGATAAAATCAAATAATAAACCTTAATGATCAACCAACAAAAAAAAAATTTTAACCCCCCCTGAAAATTTCACAGTTTACGTTTTGGAGTATGTAGATTTGAATAAACTAAAAAAAAAAAAATCCGTCCGTCCGCCGTCCGCCGTCTGGGGCTTTTCTCAGAAAGTACTGAACCGAAATCAGTGAAACTTGGAGCAAAAATCGTGTGTCGCTCGGGATTGATCCTCCAAGCTTTTCAGCAGAATCAGTGTACCCTGAGGGCTCAAAATGGGGGGGTGGGGGAAAAAAAAAATTATTTCTCGAAAACTTACCACCGAATTTTCATGCAACTCAGAACGTTGATTACTGTTGCAAAACTAAACCAAAAAAATTCCACCCAGATGATTTCCGACCAGTGGTTCCTGAGTTATAAGGAAAAACGCTGCAAATTTCCAATAATGTCGAAAAAGACATCATCGCATTCAGTTCTATGATTGTAATTCACTGGAATAATCGGTTTACTTTTCATTGAAAGTCATACATCTAAAAGGAGGTGAAAATATTGATTACCAAATTTTCAACACATATCGAAAAATGTTTAATGGATGCGTTATTATTTTATAATCACAATTTGCAAATGCCCCATCGATGTTCTTGACAATTTCATAATCGTAAGTAGTTCAGATTAAATATTTTTGGGTTTTCTCTCCCAATATCTTAAACATAACTACTGAAAATCGGATCAAATTATTATTTATAGAAATCACCCTGCGGATTACGGGATTTAAGATTAAATTTCTTCATGAAGCTCATTCATATCTTGAATGAAACTTTTATTTTATTCATAAATCATTGGTTTTTCAGAACACAAAAACCAATTCCATGAAACAATTCATTTGAAACATTGAAATCTCAATAAATACTCTTTTATAACTGAATAACCCTTTTACATGCAGAACGCGAATTAAGTAGCGCAATTTAAAATAATGCAGCTTTCCAAAAAATTCGGTTGATCGGAGGTTTCCATTAATTTCGGTTTGCGTAATACGATTATCGTCAACCTGTGGATATCCGTTACTGGTTTCAATCGAAATCCAAAATCTTTCGTACTGACAGTTTGAAATAAGCGTGAATATAGAAAATAATGAGCATTTATATGATAAATCAAATTGGAGGATATAATATGCAAAAAAATCAATAGCAAACCGCAAATCTCATCAATTGTCGATTGTCGAGAATCTAATACTGAGGGTTGGAGCCTTAGACTAAAGTTAACTACCTGTTCTGAATGGGGTCTGTGACTTTAGACAAGGGATATAGCGTAGACAAAAATATTCCGCATGCATCATCATCTGGTTGTCGGCAAACTACTTGTTTGAATTTCACTTGTTTTGAATTTCAGTTTGTTACATCAAACAGACTTTCGTATTTGACACCCTCTTGGTTGAGTGTATCTGACAACGATATCAACGAACGAAATTTATAATCTAGAATTATTCTTTCGAATTCAACCTGATGAGGTTCACGATATATTTAATTGTTACAGAAATGTTATTGAAAATAACTTTAGTTTTTCAGTTTGTGAGGTGGATACTTTGTAAATCAAGTGAATCGGATATCTGCTGTGGAAAAAATTTTTTTCAGATCAATTGCACAGGAAGATTGAGTTTTTTTTTCATATCATTAATATTTTTCAGAAAAAAGTTGAATCCCAGTAGAAATCACATCTACACATTTGATATTAGCGGAAAGTCTTGAATTTTGTTTGACGTATTGGTGTAAGTTTGAAAGATTGAGTTTATTTCCTCAGTGTCAAGAAAAACGAACGGGTTCGGATTGAAACATCACGACTAATTGTGAAATATAGACCCTCGATTTAATGCAAAATTTTTTTTCAACATTTTTTTTTTCGCATACATATTCATCAAAGTTCAATGAAATTTGGTACAGGTTTCAGAGTCAACATTTAGATACAGTGTTTCAAATTTCAGTTTTGACCGATATTTATTTGTGCAGATATTGGCAAAAAATTTCGTGACCATTTTAAATATTGAGGTTATTTCCCTAATATCTCAAATAGGACAAACCCTATCTGATCTGTAGTTCATTTTCAGTTGTAGAATACCGACACGAAATTTAATAATTGTGGAAAATAGTAAGATTTTCGAAGAGGTGAAACGACTGTGGAACGTCTCTTCTCATTCAAAATATTTTAAATTTTGCAACTCAGTTAGCGTTCTGCATGTCGAAATGTTATTCAATTATACAAGTGTATTTATTGAGATTTCAATGTTCACATGAATTATTTCATGGAATTGGTTTCTGTGTTGTGAGAAACCAATGAGTTTTGTATATAATATATAAGTTTTTTGAGATATCAATGGCATATTGGGTTATTTAAATGAGAAAATAATAAACCCTTGTGTAAAATTTGCAGCGTTTTTCGATAGATATTGTGCTGTCTGTTCATTTTCGATATTATTTCCTATACTCCTATAAGTTTGTTATTTCACTCCAAAATCCCCGTAAAGAATCCAATTACACAAACTCCCACACAGAAAGCACCTCCATCAAGAAATTAGTGATGAAACATAATTTCCTCGAAATATTTTACGTAAGCCTGATATCCAATTTCACCCCCTTTGATATTTCAATCGATCTGATGTCTGGAAAACGAGCCGTCGTTCAACTTTACATAATTTCCAAATCGCATTAGACCATTATAAAACTAACAGGATTTGGAATAAGGGCAGAGTGGCCTGTTTTTCATTACGCAATGCGCTGTATTTAGAACGATTCAACGCCTACATAACGAGGAATGATTTATTTGTGCCTAATCATGGGTCAGCGATCCCAAATAATTAGTTTTATAGGGCTTGAATGTATTTTTTTCATTTAAGGGTTAAGTAAGTACATTTTGCTCTGCTGATTTAGATGAGGACACTATTATTATAATTACACAGGTCTGCGACATAAAAATTGTTTCGAATTCAATAAGGGATTTTTATGTTGTTTTCAACGCTGATTTCAAAAAAAAAATATTGAAAAAATTCTATCACATACAGTTATTTCACAAACTGCTTGTATATTTTTAGCTTGTTTCGATATTTTCATACATATCTCTGTACTCTAGTGAGTTTGAATTTTGTAAAGTACTTTTAAAATGTATTAAAAAAAAACTATAATGCATTTTCAGTTGCATAGCAATTTTTATACTACATGAGTTATACGTAAAATAATTGGTAATTAGGAGAAACCAGTAGTATTTTGATTCAAAAGTGGTTTCAATGCTGCTTGGTCAACAAAGTGGCCATACAAAATTTCCTTTCTTTCTCTGTGAATGGGACAGCAGAGACAGAACGAATCACTACATGGAAAAAGATTAGCTCTTGAGAAAAACCTTGCAGGTTGGGGTTAAAAATGTTGAGAGGGAAAGCCTTGTGGAACCCAAAAAGGTCCTTCTTTTACCACTTCATATTAAGTTGGGCCTGATGAAGCAGTTCGTCAAGGCATTGCCAAAAGAAGGAGAATGTTTCAGATATCTTTGTGGACAGTTTCCTGGTTTATCCGAGACAAAGCTGAAGGAAGGATCTTTGTCGGACCAGACATTAGAAAACTCATGAGAGATCCCAACTTTGAGGACACAATGGAAACAAAAGAAAAAGCAGCGTGGACATCTTTTAAATTGGTTGTTACCGGTTTTCTAGGAAACAAAAAAGATCCAAACTACGAGACAATTGTCGCAGACATGCTCGACAACTTCAAAAAACTTGGTAATATGAACATTAAAGTTCATTTTCTTCACTCACATCCTGACTATCTCCCTGCAAACCTTGGTCATGTAAGTGAAGAGCAGGATGAAAGATTCCACCAAGACATGAAGGAAATGGAAAGAAGATACCAAGGATAATGGAACGTCAACATGATAGTGGACTACTGCTGGATGTTGAAAAGAGATGATCCTCAACGAGTCCACAGCAGGAAAAGAAATTAAAGAAGCTTCAACAGCAAGAGAAAACGATATTATCATGACTTATAGGCTTGAAGAGAAATAGAAGTGTACTTGGAAACGTGGTTTAGAACCTGATTCATAAATAAAATAAAATGTTATAAATTTGGAAGAATGGCTTAAATTTTATTATTATACCCAAAAATATTCCCTGTTTGCAAGGAATCAGGACGTGATAGAAAAAAAAAACGGATTGCATTTTTGAAATCAGCGCTGAAAAGTACATGAAATTTCAAACAATTTTTTGAAAATCTTTTTACAGACCTGTGTTATTATATAATATTATTAACCATTTTTTCCAGGAGATGAAGATGATCTGAAAAATTCTAGGAATGTTTCAACATGAAGTTGAGATTCTTTCAAGATGTACATGATTCTGCATTCCCTGTTGCCAACAACCAAGTTTTTTCATGATCAGATAATTATTTTTCGAGTTATGCCGATACCGATGAGAAAACCACGAAATTGGACATACTGACGGACGGCTTACCGTAAACACAAAAACTTCCGAAAGTAACAACTTAGAAAATCGATATTCGTATAGAAGATTTGGATCTTAATTACGAAGGCCGAATTCGTGAATGGGTAAAATCTACCCAATGATTTCGCAGATACACCCATTCAAAATTTCATTTTCCAATATTTCCGAAAATACAGATTATATCGAATTGAAATCCAGTACTTTATCGGAAAATGTCAGTTTGAAGGCCCAACAAGAATTGAATGAGGATAATATGATAAGAAGATCACAGAATATTAAATATTTGAAAAAAAAAATAAATTTTAAATTACTTTTTTAATTTGTTCTAATATAACGATCATCACGAAATTCTGAACGATGTTGTCCATCAACATCTTCGACCTAGCTGCGAAGTTTCATCACGATTGAATTAGTATTTCTTGAGTTATAACGAAAAAAACAACGATATCGAGAAGAAAACCACGAAATTCTACATATTTTTTTTCGATATCTCAAAAAATGATGGCCGTATCGAATTGAAAATTGGTACACTGCTGTGAAATATGAAGTTCAAGGTATATCTGAAATTGTTCCAGAAAAAATAATTTTTTTCGAAAATTTTTTTTTTAAATTGAGTGATCGTACGAATTCAACGAAATTCTGCTGAAGTTGCGTGTTGTTATACTCCAACTAACTGCCAAGTTTCAATCCAATCGCTGTAGTAGTTTCTGAAATATGAGGGAAATAACCTCAAAATTGGCTATAACTCAAAAACTATTTGGCCGATTTAGCCCATTAACGAACTAAGGGCCGGTATTAAAAAACTTCACTGGAAGTTATCTTTTACCTTAACTGGCAGTTTTGACAGTTATATTAGCACATAACTGTCAAAACTGTCAGTTAAAGTTAAAGATAATTTCCAGTTAAGTTTTATAATACCGACCCTTAACCGCGGCATTCCGATGCGCGAACTATCCTGCAAGTTTCGAGTTAGCTGGCTTCGTTCGACAGTTATCGTGTCCACGGCCGGCCGGACGGCCAGACTGACAGAATCGATTTTGACACAGGATTCGTTATCAGTGAGTACAACCTAGTCGTTTGAGACCATTTTCGGCTCAATCATCGAAAATTACAGACATTTGGACAAAACGATGACAAAAGAAAAAGGAGATATTACTCCAGAAAAAAATATCACCCAGTGGATTTTCACGGACGATTGATTCGTCATATCATGTGAACTTTAGTGTGTAATATATTTGCCAAATTTCAGCTCAATATCTTGATAAATGCAGAAACCATGAGGAAAAAACTTTGGAAAAATTCAAACTTCCACCCTGTATCTCGAAAAAATACAATGATGAACTGATTTATATATTTTTGAAACAAGGGAAATCATGAAGTTGATTGATCTTCTCAATCATCACTGAAGACTTATCGAGAATATTTCTGGAATTTCCATTGGTTTTATATGGGTTGAAGTCGGATACAAAACCTTTCACCGAATACTCCACATACATATTGAATAAATTTCCTCATATTACTACACCAATATTTTTTTCGAACACAAAATTTGTAAATCCGAAGAATTCCTGTTGTAATATCTCGTTTTTTCTTCAAATTTTCCCAATCATTCTTAGTTTTTTTCTGCGATTTCAGAAACCAATCGTCAATAATGAATATTCAGTTCAGCGTCCCACTCCTCTACCAGATACATCATCAACAGATAAACTAGCGGATTTGACCCAATAGCCTAACAAGAACATAGAGATACGAAAATGAAATTATGACATCCTTAAGCCAGTAGTGGTTGACGTAGTTTCGTCGATGACCGCTAAGTTGGATGACCTGTCCGACATAAAGAAGAAGTCAATGAACAGAACTTTCACTGATAGTCCACCAGCTTGGACGGAAGAAATTTATGAATTCGTACTCGTATCCGAGTATGTTCTATATTGCCAATTCGTGAGAATTCAATATTCCAGGAATTGTTCAGGATTTTCACATGGAGATATCAGGTTTTCACGTAATGTTAATTGAATGGCGGGGTTTAACCAAAATTTGCGTTATTTAATGTTGAAATAAAAAAATGATTACATTTTTTGCGCGCATGTTCTAGGGGAACAGCGTGCTATGGTTTTGTCCAAATGTCTATAATTTTCGATTATTGAGCCGAAAATGGTCTCAAACGACTAGATTTGACTCACTGATGACGAAGGCTGGGTCGCGCATTGGAATGCCTCGGTTAGGTTCGTTAATGGGCCAAATCGGTCGAATAGTTTCGGAGTTATAGCTACTTGAAATTTTGAAGTTATTAATTTTTATTTCAGAAATTACTTGAGCGATTGGATTCAAACTTGGCAATTAGATGGAGTATATCAACGCGCAACTTTGAGCCAAATTTTGTCAGGATCATACTGTCAGTAAATTTAACAAAAAAATTGTTCAAAATTTTTTTTTTCGAAAACCGTTTTTCATATCCAGTTTTGGAGTTATCGGGAAAAAATATGTCAAATTTCGAGGTTTTTTTTCTCGATATCGTTGCTTTTTTCGGTATAACTCCAAAAATACCGATTCAATCCTGATAAAACTTTGCAGCTAGTTTGAAGATGCTGAAAGACAACTTTCAAATTTCGTGATGATCGTGTCATTAGAACAATTTGAAAAAATAAATTCTGTGATTTTCTTACCATATCATCCTCATTAAATTCTGTATGAACCTTCGAACTGTAATTTTCCGATGAAGTACTGGATTTCAATTCGATCTGATCTGTATTTTTGGAAATATTGGGAAAATAAAATTTTGGCCGACGGAAAACACAATAACTTCCGGAAGAAACGACTAAGAAACTCGATATTTGTAGAGAAGGTTTGGGGCTTAATTAAGAAGGTCGAATTCGTGAATGGGTCAAATCCGTCCAATGATTCCGTAGATATAACCATTCAAAATTTTATTTTTTCAATATTTCCAAAAATACAGATCTGCTCGAATTGAAATCCAGTAATTTATCGAAAAAAAATCTAGAAAAGCACTGCCGTGAAGGCAGCAGCTTTCGCGCGCCAGTTCAAATTCGTTGCCGAAGCGGTCATCTACATTGAACATGCGCGCAAAAGTTGCTGCCTTCACGGCAGTGCTTTTCTAGATTTTTTCATCGATCTCGTGGGGTTGTAGATTCCATACGCATATGATATGTAATATTCAATCTTTTGTCTCGTATGATATGGTACCAATCTAAAATAACAAAAAATTCAGCAAAGCAAAGACGTACTCGTTCAAATTCGTTGCCAACGAAATTCAACATTCCGGGTGCTATCGTTTTCTCCATTTTCAGAAGTAACAACCTAGCGACTTCAAAGTTTCGGCGTAGTATAGGTCGCGCATCAGAATGTGGTGGTTGAGTTCGTTGGTGAGTCAAAACCGTTTCAGAGTCAGTCATTTGAATTTTTGAGGTTGAGGTGGAGTTCGAGGTTATTCCCCATTTTGAAGAATTTTTTTTTCGCAATATTGTTCGAAATTTTTTTTTTCTGAGCGTTTTCATTGAATTCTGAAAAAAACTTGTGCTCTTACCTGAAACATCATATATTACAGCAGTGTACCAAAATTTATTTTAATACTTCCATAATTTCTGGAGATATTGGGAAAAATATGTAAAATTTCGTGTTTTTTTTCTAGATATAGTTGTTTCTTCTGGAATAACTCGAAAAATGCTGATTCAATCATTAACTTGGCAGCTACTTCGAAAATCCTGATGGACAAATTTGTACAAAATTTCGTGATGATCGTGTCCTTAGAACAATTTGAAAAAAAAATTCCATTTTTTTTTCAAATATTCAATATTCTGTGATCTTCTGATCATATTATTATCCTCATGAAATTCTGTATGAACCTTCGAACTGTCATTTTTCGATAGAGTACTCGATTTCTATTCGATCTTATCAGTATTTTTGGAAATATTGGAAAAATTAAATTTTTAATGGGTATACCTGCGGAATCATTGGGTGCATTATTCTCATTCACGAATTCGGCCTTCGTAATTAAGGTCTAAACCTACTCTGAAAATATCGAGTTTCTTTCGTAGGTTATTGTGTTTACTGTCGGCTTCGTGAATGGGTAAAAACCGCCCAATGATTCCGTAGTTATACCCATTCGAAATTTTCTTTTCCAATATTTCCAAAAATACAGATTAGATCGAACTGAATTCCAGTACTTCACCGAAAAACACCTAAAAGAGCACTGACGTCAAGTAAGCAGCTTTTGCGCGTATGTTCAAAGGATATCACCAAAAGTGAACATGCGCGCAGAAGCTGCTGACTTCACTTACGTGGGTGCAATATCTGCTGAGTTCATATCGTTGTTTTCTAGAATATTTCGAAATGTCTCATCATCAAAATTACCTGTATATTCCATTTCAAGTCTCAATTTTCTTTCGACAGGTCGGTTGGTTGACCTGGTCTCGCAAAACACGTAGAGTACGATGTACTTGACTTTCGCCGATCGTTCTCCATGTGAAATTGTCTATCAGAGCATGCCAGGCATAACACTTTCTTCTACATTCTCTCATCTATTCGCGTTCACCAGTAGCAGCACGATATCCCGACTTTAATTACGAACCAACGGGCGATTCATGCAGACGTACCACTTGTGTTCATGGTAATGAAGGTAATTAGTATACTAATTAATATGATCATACCGTTCTTATTGTTTCTTACTATGGAGAAGCAGAATGGTCACAGATGATAACGAAGTTTTTTCAGTGGGGGAAATGGTGGGTTACAGTATCAAAGTTTTCATGTAAGAAAGAGACGGTAAATCGAAGATTCATCTGAAAACTAAATCCTGTTGAACGTCATCAATACAAACTTTCGAAAAATGAAAAATAAACATTTGTCGAAAGTTTCCAATGATAAAGCGCCGGATGCATAGAATATATCTATATGTATTCTATGCATCTATATAAAGCCATAAAGCCCATAAACATAGAGAATATAGACTCTATGTCTATGGAAATAAAACTGTTCATCGTACATTTCTATGCCTAATCAAAGAGCACAGAGATAGAAAACCTCAGCCAGGAGTGTTAATAATTTTCTAATCGCATCAATTATGAGATTGTAAAAGCTCCGGTTGATTTTGAATTAAGTGTCTAACTTCCTAGTGATGTCTCATCCTCTTCCATAGACCCGAGTTTATAACCTCAAAGTATAGTGAACGTACACAAGTACTTGATTACAACGGAAGTAATAAGTGAAAAAGTACAACCCTTCTGATTGTTGACAACGTCAAGACCCATCTTTGATGGAATCAGCAGAGTGTAGATGGACATAGCATCCAGTTATCCACATCAGGGACAACTCCCACTACATGCTACGATCCACTGAAGGATCATTGAAATATTATAAAATTGTTTGCAATATGAGGAGAAACAAGACAATAATGAATTGCGACACATACCTATGTATGTTTTAATAGAATAGATGAAAACTATAACTTGCACGCTTCGATTTGATGATAGTTATTTGATCTCCTAAGAACTCATTGATTAGCATTATTATTTATCAGTTTATATAACAGAACAATTAAATACCTACTGATATTTTAATAGAAATAGGAATTTGTGGGTATACAGAGTGGATGGTACCATGGACTTTCGAGTGGAAAAGGACGATATTATTGAAAATTTAGAGAAGCATACACTGCTCTAATGATCAAGAATAATTTTAGTGCTGCAATATTGCCATTTCTATCGAAAAGTACCAAAAACTTACAGTTGGCTTAGAGGTAGGGCAATTGAAATTGAAGGTAGAGCGATGAATTTTTCATTGATCTAAGCACTTTTTCAGATATTTAGCCTACGATTTTTAAGGAAGGGCAATGGTGTTTCAAGGTGGGGGCATTGCCCTATCTTGCCGTACCCTAGCTAAGTTGTGCATGAACAAAACTGTAATGGTCGACTTTCATTCGGTGACAAATTTCATCAGGTACCATCGTCTCAAAGTAAATGAACCATGACAAAGTGCACATACTGAAACCATCTTTGAAGTAACTAATTTTTCAAGAAAAAAAATTTTTTCTTGAAAATGTCTGCACGTCTGTAAAGAAGATACAAAGACCTTGCCAAAAAAGTACCACATGACCTACTTTCCCTATTCAAAAAACTAAGAGGGTTGATGGGGATGGCACAGGGTGCAACAAAAATCCTTCAAATATGAATTTGGTGAAAGTGAAACGAAAATTGACCTGTTTCAGCGTTTTGTTGCCAAATATTTTTCTTCTGAGAAAATGAATTTGCTCCATAATTTTGACGCGCAATCTATATAGAGTGTCCTATTTGGAATATGACAGTTGTTAGTACTTTTTGCGCGCATGTTCTATGGGAACAGCGTGCTATCGTTTTGTCCAAATGTCTGTAATTTTGGATGATTGAGCCGAAAATGGTCTCAATCGACTAGGTTGGACTCACTGATGACGAATCCGGTGTCAAAATCGATTCTGTCCGGCCGGCCGGCCGGCCGTCCGTAGACACGATAACTGTCGAACGAAGTGAGCTAGCAACTTGAAACTTTCAGGGTAGGTCGCGCATTGGAATGCCGTGGTTAAGTTCGTTAATGGGCCAAATCGATCGAATAGTTTCGGAGTTATAGGCATTTGAAGTTTTGAAGTTATTTATTTTTTATTTCAGAAACTACTAAAGCGATTGGATTCAAACTTGGCAGTTAGGTGGAGTACAACGACGCGCAACTTTGAGCTAAAGTTCGTCAGGATTATATTGTCGGTAATTTAAAAAAAAAATTTTTTTCGAAATTTTTTTCCAAAAAATTTTTTTTTCCGGAAACCATTTATCATATTCGAAAAAAAAGTCCACTCACACTTTGAACTTCATATTTCACAGCAGTGTACCAAATTTCAGTTCGATACGATCATAAGTTTCGGAAATATCCGGAAAAAATGTGTCAAATTTCGAGGTTTTCTTCTCGATATCGTTTATTTTTTCGGTATAACTCGAAAAATACTGATTCAGTCCTGATGAAACTTCACAGCTAGTTTTGAGATGCTGAAAGACAACTTCAAGCGAAATTTCGTGATAATCGTGTCATCAGAACAATTTGAAAAAAAAAAATTCTATGATTTTTCTTATCATATCATCCTCATCAAATTCTGTATGAAACTTCGAACTGTTATTTTTCGATGAAGTACTGGATTTCAATTCGATCTGATCTGTATTTTTGGAAATATTGAAAAAATAAAATTTTGATTGGGTATATCTACGGAATCATTGGGTGGATTTTACCCATTCACGAATTCAGCCTTCGTAATTTAGGTCCAAACCTTCTCTACAAATATCGAGTTCCTAAGTTGTTTCTTTCGGAAGTTATTGTGTTTACGCAGTCGGCCGTTAGGCTGACCGTAAACACAATAACTTTCGGAAGAAATGACTTAGAAACTCGATATTTGTAGAGAAGGTTTGGGGCTTAATTACGAAGGTCGAATTCGTGAATGGGTAAAATCCGCCCAATGATTCCGTAGATATACCCATTCAAAATTTTATTTTTCCAATATTTCCAAAAATACAGATTTGATCGAATTGAAATCCAGTTATTTATCAGTAAAAATTTCAAAAAGTACTGCCGTGAAGGCAGCAGCTTTTGCGTGCATGTTCAAATTCGTTGCTGAAGCGGTCATCTATATTTAACATGCGCGCAAAAGTTGCTGCCTTCATGGCAGTGCTTTTTGAAATTTTTTTTATAAAAGCAGTAATTTTGCAGGGCTGAAAATATTCTATACCGATAGATCGGTGGTTTCTACTAAGATTTTCAACGAGATTGTACGCAAAAGTCCAGGTTACCATCGACCGTTGCCCATCATGTTTAAAACTGATGGTAAGAGCAAACTTTTCACCCCCAAAATCAAATAAATATTGTGTCTATAAAAATCCGAAAGGGCGATCTTGAAATCATATCATAATGTTATATGAAGGTATCAGGTTCATTATGAAAATATAACAATGGCGGATTTTGTGACGTTCGAGGATTGTGCACAAGAAAAAGAAAGCTGGTAATACCATCATACCGAATGAAAGCAATTGAGGAGATATCGTGTGTAACAGTTTATTTAAAAAACAATAAAACAACAGTTCATGTTGAAAATAACGTAGTTACTTGCGGTTATTACCTACAATTAAAGTTATATTATAATTCAAAACGATCCTTTCTGTCTACATGTTCATTGATTACGTACAAAATTCGGTGCAGATGTAATGGTATCATTGTTTGAATTCTGGGAAAAAAGAAATTAGTGCGATTTGCAGGAAATTTGTTAGCAGTCATTTCGTTGCAAAATTTGGAGAAAAATTCATAGAATTTTGAAGAGAACAATCCAAATTCCTCAAAAAGGTTCAGAAGCGTGTCTACTTGAAATAGCTATGGCTATTTCTATAAAGTTTTAGGTTTGAAATATAAAAAAAATATTTGCTGATTTTGCTCTCATGTTCTGAGGAACGGCGTACTGTTGTTCAATCCAAATTTCTCTTATTTTCGAATTTTGAGCCAAAAATGGTCTCAAACGACTAGGTTGGACTCATGAATCCGGTATGAAAAACTCTTCGAATTTCAGACAAGGATTTATTATTTTCTCAGTTTACCAACCCAATACCATTGATATCTCAAATAAAACTCATTCATATTATTCATAACTCATTGGATTTTCACACCAAAATTTGCAGAGTTTTTCTTTATAACTCAGGGACCACTAGTCGAAAATCATCCGGGTAAAAATTTTTGGGTTGAGTTATGTAACAGTAATCAACGTTGAGAGTTTCATGAAAACTCGGTAATTTTACGAGAAATAATGTTTTCCGTCTACCCCCGGTTCGAGTCCATAGGGTACACCGATCCTGAAGAAAAGCTCGGAGGATCAATCTCGAGCGACACACGATTTTTCTACCAAGTTGCACGGATTTCGGTTCAGTACTTTCAGAGAAAAGCCTGGGACAACGGCAGGCGGACGGACAGATTTTTTTATTAGTTCATTCAAATCTACATTCTTCAAAATGTAAACTGTGAAATTTTCAGGGGAGGTTATTTTTTGGTTGATCACCAAGGTGTATTATTTGATTTATCATATAATAAACCAAAATCAATTCTCTCCTGCCGGTTAGCACAAAACACGATAACTGTCGAACGGCCTAAGTTCGCAGCTTAAAACTTGAGTGGAGTTTGTAGATAATGAGCCAAATGGTTTCGGAGTTACAGTCATTTGAATACTTTTATAAAATATCCCGGTTGGTTATGACATTCTGAGACATTCCACATTGTTTATTTTGAAAATGTTAGGTTATAGTCATTTTCCTGTCAGATAACTACACAACGTTGTCCTCTCTACATAGAGGTCGTAGTGATTACGTATTTTTCAAAATGTGAATTTCCCAAACGAAAATAATGAATTTGACAAAATATTATGTGAATTTAATAATCCCAAAGATCTGGCGAATGTTGAAGAAACTTTTTTCTCTGTTAACATTGGAAATATTTAACGTATATAAACATGAACATGGTTGAAAAATTCAGTTATGCTTTTTTCTTGTACAGAAAGCAAGAATCGAGTGTAGAAATTATACTGAAAAATAATGGATAGAGTAGTCCGTTACTTTGTGAAAGTTCATTCGAAAAAAAAAATTAAAGTTCTCGAATAACCCTGCAGTAAAACTTCTAAACGAACAGATAAACCTATTTGATTATTGATATTTGATTGCCTTCAACCAGAGTTTCTTATTGAGAAAATGTATCAAATGGGTTTCCGAGGAGTATTCCTCGATTGGATTCGCAGTTTCCTCTCAAACCGATCTATGGTGGTTAAGCTAGGTAAATCCCATTCCCGAAGATATTATCCCAAGTTAGGTGTTCCTCAGGGGTCTGTTTTGGGACCTCTTCTTTTTCTATTGTTCATCAACGAGCTTCCTCAGTATATTGTGGCTTGTATTATAATTTTGTTTGCTGATGATACGTCCTTGGCCATTAGAGCTCGTAATCTTGAGGAACTGAGAAGGATCTGTGAGTCTCTTATCAAAAGATTTGTTGTCTGGTGCCGAAGGAACTCCTTGATTGTTAATTTGGATAAAACCAAAATCATCAAATTTCGGTTCACGGACAGTCTTGATTTCTCTGTCAACCTTTTGGACTTCAGCCTCAGGTCATCGGAGTGTGTTACTTTTCTTGGAGTTCGCGTGGACAGTAAATTGAGATGGTCCTTCCACATTGACCACGTATGTAATAAAATCAGTAAAAGCTACTTTGCTATTTCTCGGCTCAAGAGTTCGTTGTCATTGGATTCTCTTGTTGGAGTGTATTTCAGCAGTGTATATAGTCATCTTTGCTACAATGTGGTTCTATGGGGTTCATCCCCAGATGCTGGGCGTGTATATTCTGCACAGAAGAGAATACTACGTCTCATTTTCAACCTGAGACCTCGAGGCTCATGTCGTCCTATATGCAAGGAAAATAAAATATTAACGTTTCCATCAATATACATGTTGAACTGTCTTATGTATGTTCATCAAAATTTGAAAAAATTCAAAACATGTACTGAGTTTCATAACTACAACACAAGGCATGATGATATTTTATGTATTCCCAAACATAATACTAAAAAGTATGAGTCGTCACCAGCCTTCACAGGAATTAAATTATATAATCACTTGCCCAAACATTTCAAAGGAATTGGTGAAAAACGATTTAAGAAGGAAGTAAAATCAATGTTGATTGAAAAATGCTTCTATAGTATTCAAGAATTCTTTGCTAACTCTATTATTTGAGTCTTTTTTTTAATTTTGTTTTACAGTTTTCAACTTTGTATTTTCATAATATTGTTTCTTTTTTTTCTTGATGACTATTCCTATACATTGTGTGATGTATTAAAGGAGGAATTAATTATTATTATTATTATTTTTATTATTATGGAATTCACTACTTTTCGAAATTCTCAAGACAAAATCTACATAAGACATTAAAATACCTTTTGTTGCACAACTTGAAATACTCCAGTATGAAAATGTAGTAGTACTACAAAACCTGTGTCACCTTGAAAGAACTAACTCAATTTACAAAGTTCTTGGGAATCTATGTGAACGATATACTGGTTTTTCACTCACATACTTCGAAAATGTTGGATAGCTTGTGCTAAATCATTGATTTCAAATTATCAGGGTTACTATCAGAAAAAGCAGATTTCAATTCTACATAGCACTTCATGACACTTCATCTTTGCTCCTTCAAAACTTCCTTCTGCATTTTTAGTTTCTAAGCATGATAACTATGTTGAGATTGAGAGTAGAAATTGGCATTGGCATTTGGCAACGTCGCTGAGAATTATTTTGACATTGCCGATAGTTTACGAGTGCCAACCTGCGTCAGGTTTAAGTAAAAAATCTTGATAGACATAAATCATGGCCAACCGGGATAGTTTATAAAAGTGAATGGAGTATACCTATAACTCCGAAAGCATTGGACAGACTTCGTAATGTAACGAATTAAGCCGACAAAAGTTCAAATATTCAAACGATCAGGTAGAATCACCATCCAATTATCTCATGGTATATATATTGAAGGAGCAATTGCATCATCAAGTTCTTCCACGTTTGGTTCAATTTTTGACCTAATTACTCAGCTCCATCCTCATCAAAAACCCCGACTCTAATGGCAGCTTCAATAGCTTATTAACCAACTAATAAATCCCAAGATACCAGCATCTTTACAACTAATTCTCCTGTATGGAAAACCTATAAATTGACAAATCGAGCTCGGTGCATCATCATCACTGTTCGAATCGACCATGAAAACATGATTTTGTTGCGAAATGGAGGTCATCGCCTTCCCATGTCCATTTTGAGCAAACGACGGACGTTTGGTGCCCACCGAACAGCAAAGAACTTGAACTTTCTAAGCGAAAGTATAGAATTATTTCAGCGCTGCTTTGATTTAATTCGACTAATTTATGGTGACGGATTGACTGTATATTCTTTGCCTTTCTCTACGTTCTGTTCGGGTACGATGGTTTCGGATTTGTTTCTCTAATTGTGAATCCATTATACGCTCTAGTTGTGTCCTGAGACTACTGGGGAGGGGGGATAATAGAGGGAAAAAATTGTCAAGTCGATGCCGATAACTGTAGATGTTACGAAAAGTTATCGAGCTGTGTTAAGTCGAGTATAACGTTTCCTATATAGCGGTATTTTGTCATTGTTTTGCTGTTTGCATCTTTGAGTTTTCGATTATCGTTTTAACGCGAATTTTATGGGGAACAGCGTGCTATCGTTTTCCCAAGTGTCTGTAATTTTTTAATTTTAAGCCGAAAATTGTCTCAAACGACTAGGTTGGACTCACTGATGACGAATCTGGTGTCAAAATCGATTCTGTCCGTATGCACGATTACGGTCGTACAGAGAATCTTATCAACCTGAAAACTTTAGGGTAGTTGACATTTCAAAATGCAACGGTTAAGTTCGTTAATGGGCAAAATCGGCGAAACGGTTTAGGAATTTGGGGCTTTTGAAATTTTGAGGTTATTCCCTCGATAATTCGGGAACTACTGAAACGATTGGATCGAAATTCGGCAGTTA
Organism: Myrrha octodecimguttata; assembly: GCA_958510865.1. Classification (NCBI taxonomy): domain Eukaryota; kingdom Metazoa; phylum Arthropoda; class Insecta; order Coleoptera; family Coccinellidae; genus Myrrha; species Myrrha octodecimguttata. Next base: position 26,186,987 of record OY294059.1, read on the forward strand.
GTTGAAGTATAGCGACACGTAACTTTTCGCGAAATTTCGTTGGGATCATTCTGTCAGTAAATAAAAAAAACATTTTTTTCAAAATTTTGTTCGAAAAATTTTTTTTTCGGAAACTGTTCATCATATTTCGGAAATTCAGCGAAGTTCTTGGGATTCATATTTCACAGCAGTGGACCAAATTTACGTTTGATACGATCATAATTACCGGAGATATTTGAAAAAATTTGTCAAACTTAGTAGTTTTTTCCTCAGTATCGTTCTTTTTTGTGCACATGTTCCTGAATAACTCCAAAAATCCCTAGAAAAGCTGCTGACTTCAGTTCAGTGCTTTTCTAGGATTTTGCTATTGTTCTGGGCTACATGCCTAGAATACATGATGAAACCTTTCATTGGCATATTTTGGCTCCGAAATGTAATCCAAATATTGTTTAAATACAGAGTTTGTATTCGAAAAATTTCAAAAAGCACTGCCATGAAGGCAGCAACTTTTGCGCGCATGTTCAATGTAGATGACCGCTTCAGCAACGAATTTGAACATGCACGCAAAGGCTGCTGCCTTCACGGCAGTGCTTTTTGAAATTTTTCACTGATAAATTACTGGATTTCAATTCGATCAAATCTGTATTTTTGGAAATATTGGAAAAATAAAATTTTGAATGGGTATATCTACGGAATCATTGGGCAGATTTTACCCATTCACGAATTCGACCTTCGTAATTAAGCCCCAAACCTACTCTACAAATATCGAGTTTCTAAGTCGTTTCTTCCGGAAGTTATTGTGTTTACGGTCAGTCTAACGGCCGACTGCGTAAACACAATAACTTCCGAAAGAAACAACTCAGAAACTCGATATTTGTGGAGAAGGTTTGGACCTTAATTACGAAGGCCGAATTCGTGAATGGGTAAAATCCACCCAATGATTCCGTAGATATACCCAATCAAAATTTTATTTTTCCAAACTTTCCAAAAATACAGGTCAGATCAAATTGAAATCCAGTACTTCATCGAAAAATAACAGTTCGAAGTTTCTTACAGAATTTAATGAGGATGATATGATAAGAAAATCATAGAATTTTTTTTTTTTTAATTGTTCTAATGACACGATTATCACGAAATTTCGCAAAAAGATGTCTTTTAGCATCTCAAAACTAGCTGTGAAGTTTCATCAGTACTGAATCAGTATTTCTCGGGTTATACCGAAAAAATCAACGATATCGAGAAGAAAACATCGAAATTTGACATATTTTTTCCCGATATCTCCAAAAATTATGATCGTATCGAACTGAAATTCGGTACATTGCTGTGAAATATACAGCTCAAAGTATTAGCGGAACTTTTTTTTGGATATGATGAATGGTTTCCGAAAAAAAAATTTTTTGGAAAAAAATGTCGAAAAAAAATTTTTTCAAAATTCACTGACAGCATGATTCTGACGAAATTTGGCTCAAAGTTGCGCGTCGTTATACTCCATCTAACTGCCAAGTTGAATCCAATCGCTCAAGTAGATTCTAAAATAAAAAATAAATAACTTCAAAACTTCGAGTGCCTATAACTCCGAAACTATTCGACCGATTTGGCCCATTAACGAACTTAACCGCGGCATTCTGATGCGCAACCTATCCTGAAAGTTTCAAGTTGCTTGCTTGCTTCTGTCGACAGTTATCGTGTCTACGGCCGGACCGACGGCCGGCCGGCTGGCCGGACAGAATCGATTTTGACACCGGATTCGTCATCAGTGAGTCCAACCTAGTCGATTGAGACCATTTTCGGCTCAATCATCCAAAATTACAGACATTTGGACAAAACGATAGCACACTGTTCCCCTAGAACATGCGCGCAAAAATGACATACATTAGAACAAAAAGCGCTGTACCCTAGAATATTCGCGCGAAAAAATCTTTTTTCGGGAAAAATGGTTACGAAAGCTATCTGTCAGATTCCAGCGAAATTTTACATGAACTCTTTCAAGTCGAAATTTCATAACCGCATGCCAAATTTAGGCTCGTTTGGATATGTTTTTTCGGAAATATTGTAAAATAACATTTAGAAACTGAGGAAAGCTTGTGTGGATTCCACCCATTTATGAATACGGACTTCGTTATTGAGCTCTAAAAATGCACAGCAAATTTTGAGTCATAAGTTGTTTTTTCTGAACTATTTCGTTTAAAATCGGCTGCTGGGTTGACTGCAAACACAATAACTTCTGAAAGATATTACATACAGACCAGATATATGCACAGTTAACTTGTGGCTTGATTTCGAAGGTAAAATTCATGAATGAGTCAAACCCGCTTGATGATTCAGTAGATCTGATACTCACGAAATTTTGAACGAACATTAAAGCTGTCAATACTAGTATACTTTACTAGTACTAGAAATTTTGATGGGAATTATTATGCACTATTTCCTGCCGAGAACTTACTTCACAAGATGATTAAAAAGAAGCAGGAATATTTCGTTATAGCGTCCGATGATAGATAGTCAATTCGAGCATTCCTCGAAAGTTTTCTATTAGTTAAAGAATACAAATTTTTCTTCCCGAATTAATAGAGGTACATAGCTCTCAGACGCAATTGCGGTATTTTTGAGACAAATAGATATTAAATTTAATAATTACCTATTAAATCCAGACAAAAACAAAGTTCATTTACCGTGAATAGTAAATGATAATTACACCTCCGAGAAGTAAATGAATCCATTAGATTAACGCTTGGCTGGGCACATGCGTCTGAATCAATGGAATACCCAGTGGAAGAAAACTCTGAATTTATTTCAATAATATCCTGATAGTTTACCAGATTTTTTCAACAAATTTTTACTGTATAGGCACCAATTATTAGCCGGATCTGAACATAATTTCAGGAAATCAAGTTGTTTCTCAATTTTCTTCATACAGCTTTCCTCCTTTGTTAAAAATGTTTCTCTCATTTCAGTTTTCAACTTTTTCTTAATAATGAATCATGATTTGAATTTTGATATTATCTATGTTGACGGATGGCTTAAATGATAAGCTATCATAGAAGTATCAGAATAACTACTATTCATTATATTTTGAATGAAAAAAACCGATACAATTATAAATATCATAAAATTATAAATATTACATTTTTTCACAGTTATCTTTTCGTTTTTTCTGAATTTCAGGAAGCTTGAATTCTTAATGTATGTGTTTCTTCATTGTGCTGCCTTGTTTCTGAATCATTTCACAAAAAAAAATTGAAGTTGTATCTACGGTTTCCATTATTCGAAAGTTTTTTAACTTTTGAATAATTAAATTGGGTAAGAATTCAAAGGTTAGTTTGTAGATAAATTCAAAACCACGGTGAAAAAACACCTATGTTAGGGATATATATTTTGTGTAGTTTTTGAAAAAATTGAAGAATTGAAGGTGAAGACTGTAATTTTGTCTCTGTGTTTCTCAATCCAGATTAAACGAACATTAGTTATTTCGATACTTTTTCCATAAAGTTATCAGAAAAGTAACACCCGTTACATGTTCGACTAGCTGAATGTTATCTGCACTTTAAAAATGCTATGACTTGAAGGGGGTAAGGACAAGACCCCCATATTGAGATTTTTCGTATATAAAATCGAACACAGAAACATTATTTTTACAGTATTTTTGCTTCTGTGAAAGCCTAACGGCCGACTGCCTAAACACAATAACTTCCGAAAGGAACAACTTAGAAACTCGATTTTTGTAGAGAAGGTTTGGACCTTAATTACGAAGGCCGAATTCGTGAATGGGTAAAATCCACCCAATGACTCCGTAGATATACCCAATGAAAATTTTATTTTTCCAATATTTCCAAAAATACAGATCAGTTCGAATTGAAATCCAGTACTTCATCGAAAAATAACAGTTCGAAGTTTCTTACAGAATTTAATGAAGATGATATGATAAGAAAATCATAGACATTTTTTTTTCAAATTGTTCTAATGACACGATTATCACGAAATTTCGCAAAAAGTTGTCTTTCAGCATCTCAAAACTAGCTGTGAAGTTTTATCAGGACTGAATCAGTATTTCTCGAGTTAAACCGAAAGAATCAACGATATCTCGAAATTTGACATATTTTTTCCCGATATCTCCAAAACTTAAGATCGTATCGAACTGAAATTTGGTGCGTTGCTGTGAAATATAAAGCTCAAAGTGTGAGTGTAATTTTTTTTGGATATGATGAATGGTTTCCGGAGAAAAATTTTTTGGAAAAAAATTTCGAAAATAATTTTTTTTTTAATTTACTGAAAACATGATCCTGACGAAATTCGGCTCAAAGATGCGACTCGGTCTACTCCACCTAACTCCCAAGTTTGAATCCAATCGCTCAATAAGTTTCTGAAATAAAAAATAAATAACTTCAAAACTACAAGTTCCTATAACTCCGAAACTATTCGACCGATTTGGCCCATTAACGAACTTAACCGCGGCATTCTGATGCGCAACCTATCCTGAAAGTTTCAAGTTGCTAGCTTGCTTCTGTCGACAGTTATCGTGTCTACGGCCGGCCGGACAGAATTGATTTTGACACCGGATTCATTACATTGAGTCCAACCTAGTCGATTGAGACCATTTTCGGCTCAATCATCCAAAATTACAGTCATTTGGACAAAACGATAGCACGCCGTTCCCCTAGAACATGCGCGCAAAAACAATAAAATATAAGGTATAAATAAGACGCAGATATGACGAAATAACCAAGTATTGTGCAAAACTAGCATCGTTTTGAATTGAATGTGTGTAGGGCAGCTTTTGACGGCTTGTCCGAACGAACGCAAGGCAATTTGTCGATTTGGCGATGGGAGTGTTCGTTTTTGTCCTGATTTCAGCGAGGTGACTGATCCGCCCAACCCATACCTACAATCGTTTTGCTCACCACCGTGCAGTCTACAACATAACTAGATCAAGGCGACCTGCTGCGTACTGCTGGCACCTTTGCTGCTGAGAAAACTTGGATTTACCTCTCGTCGATCGAATTTAAAAATTATTATTAATGAAGGTTAAATCCGCAAATTTTCCTGTCGCGAAGAAATTAATTAGATATTTGCATCCATATACGCTGTGTGTTATCCTGGAAGAAAAATATGTTGTTGAAACTAGGCGATCTGTCATGGTCGGAAAGATATAGGCCCCAAAAAATCTGAAAATATTAACCTTCAGGTCACTTCTTCCATCATGAAAATAATCACTGCTTCTATATAATTCACAAATTTTGTTTCAAGAATTAACGATATAAAATGAAGAAAACACTGCAAATTTTACAAAAGGGTTTATTATTTTCTTAGTTGAGTAACCCAATATACCGTTGATATCTTAAACAACGTAGAACCGGATGCGATGATTCATTTTCGATATTATTGGAAAAGCCCCGGACAACGGACGGCGGACGGACGGATTATTTTTTATTCGTTTATTCGAATCTACATACTCCAGAACATAAACTGTGAAATTTTCAGGGGGGGTTAAAATATTTTTTTCGTTGGTCGATCACTAAGGTTTATTATTTGATTTCATCAAATAATGAACCAAAATTGAATACCATACAAACATTCAACCTATATTTCTACAGATTAATTATATTTTGAAGTGAAGTTTGTCAATAACGTCTTATATTCGCTGGCTTCACTTTCATAAACTATCCCGGTTGGCCATGACATTCTGACATATTTCACCGTGTATATTTTGAAAATGTAAGGTAATAGTCATTTTCCTGTCAAATAACTACACAACGTTGTCCACTCTACATAGAGATCGTAGTAATTACGAATTTTTCGAAATGTGAATTTACTGTGGGAAAAAAATTAATGTGAGAAAATATGTGAATTCGAAAATTCCTAAGACCTGGCGAAAGTTGAGGAAACTTTTTCTCTGTTAGCACTGGGAATATTTCATGTTTATTAACATGGTTGGAAGATTCAGTTATCAGAATCGAGTGTTGAATTTTATTGAAAAATAATGGATAGAGTAGTCCGTTACTTCGTGATAGTTCATTCGAAAAAAAAATAAAAGTATTCAAATAACCCTGTCGTAAAACTTCTACAGAAGATATAAGCCTTATTGCACCATTTGAAATACTCCATTATGAAAATGTAGTAGTACTACTACAAAACCTGTGTCACCTAAAAAAAACTTATTCAATTAACAAAAGTTCTTGGGAATCTATGTAAATAACGATACCCTAGGATATCACTCACATACGTCAAAAATGTTGTTGTGATAAATTATCGATTCTAAATTATCAATTCTACATATATAGATAGCACTTCCTGATACTTTGCTCTACTTCTTCAAAACTAACTTAGGCATTTTTAGTTTCCAAACTTGATGATTATGTTGAGATTGAGAGTAGGAATTGGCATTGGCATTTGACAACGTCGCTGAGAATTATTTTGACATTACCGATACTTCTCGAGTGCCAACCTGCGTCAGTTTCAAGTGAAAAAACTTGATAGACCTAAATCATGGCCAACCGGGATAGTTTATGAAAGTGAATGGAATATACAGGGTCTTTCACGAGGAACCTCACCCATATTTATACGGGAAACTACTGAACCTATTTTCATGAAATTCAGCACTTATAAGTATTTCACGATGCTGATGAAATCTAAAATATTTTCAAGGCATGAGCACCTCCGGTTTTTCCGGAAATGACGTCAACTTCCGTTTTTCAAATTAGAACACCATTTTTTTATTGCAGAAATAGATTCCTTAGAAAATTTCAATTTATTTTGATGTAACATTTTTCAGTTTTGGTTGGAAAATTCTCTCTGAGCGGGAAAATTCGAAAAAAAAATCGAAAATAGAGCTCCGCTGAAACAAGAATAACTTCGAGGTTTTTGGATGGAAAATTTTCATTTTTGGGATTTTTCAAGATATAAGATTGATGTATCCACTTTAAAAATCAAAATCGCGATTCATGATACAGGGGGTGAAAAAATCGCTTTCAAAGTTAGGGATGACAAAATCGTGAAAAATCAATTTTTTCAAATTAGAACCCCATTTTTTTATGGCAGATATTGAATCTACGTTAAAAAATAATGTGAGTGTATGCATCACACCCTTGCCCTAAAGTGGATATTTTCTGAGTTATTCACAAAAAACTGTTTTTCGTCTTGAATTTTCAGCTATTTCTTTTCCCTTCACGCCAAAAAGATGACATTTTCAGGAACTGTTACTTAAACCATGTTTTAGATTTTACTACCCTAATATGCAAGAGAAAAAAGTTACAGGTTGTTCCTAAATAGATGGCGAATTTGGATTCGAATTTGTATCGGAAACCTCTTTATTTCAACTAATCGGCCATCGGTTTTCTCTCCAGTGATAAATAAATAATTCCTTATGAACCATATGCAAAAACTTACCATGTTTTACATTATTTTTTTTTAATGATAGATATCATTAATTACATCTGCCAAATTGCTCTTTATTCAGTAGCATTTTGTGTTTACTATTAATTTGGTGATAATTCGTATTAAGTTATAAAATCGATCACTATGCCTAATTTTACCAATGAAGATTATTTAAATCTCATTCTACTTCATGGAGAATGTAATAAAGTTGTAGATAGAACGATTCGACTGTTCATTGAGAGGTTTCCTGACCGACCCTGACCAACGAGAGATACCATTAACAGAACCATGACAAACTTGAGAAATGTCGGATCTTTCGTTAAGAAAACTACACACAGAGAAAAAAGTGTAGTAGAAGATGAGAACAACGAAATTACAGTTCTTGCATATTTTCGTGTGAATCCTCAAAATTCTCTCAAAGATGCCGAGATTGATCTGGGATTATCTCAATCGAGTGTTTGGAGAATATAAAAAAAACATAAAATGCACCCATATAAATTCAATAGGGTACAGCATTTGAAGGAAACTGATTTCGTCAGGAGAACAGGGTTTTGCGAAGCTATGATGATTCGATTTCAAGAAAATGAAAACTTTTTGGACTGTATAATTTGGACAGATGAATCTAAATTCACAAAGAATGGTTCTTTCAATAGGCATAACAGTCATTATTGGGATGAAGAGAACAACCACCACTTCAGACAATGGAACTTTCAAGAGACCTGGAGTTTCAATGTTTTTTGCGCCATCAAAAATAATGCAATTCTCGATGTTCACATTTATGATGGGACTTTAACTGGTAAGATAGAACACTACACATGTTTGCATTATTTAAAGAATGTTCTCCCTTAGGAGATAGATATTCTGATATATTGACTCAAATAATTGAGCCGCTAGTACAGAACCATAATGACTTATGGTATCAACAAGATGGCGCGCCTCCACACAATTCACTCAATGTGTCAAATATCCTCTACAGGCTATTTGAAGATCGATGGTTGGCGAACAATGGTCCACATCTTTGGCCACCACGTTCTCCCGATTTAACTCCTTTAGACTATTATGTTTGGGGTAGGATAAAAAATATTTTCTACTCAACTCCCCTGACTGATAAAGAGGACTGCATAGAACGAGTCAGAAATGCGTTCAGGTTTGTTTAGATTTTTAGATTCATAGTTTTGAAACTCAATTTGGTTTTTAAACACTTTTGCAGATCTCTTCCTCCCGATTAAATAAGAAGAGCAACGCACGAAGCATTCCTGAGACGTATAAATAAATGTCTAGAAATTAACGGTCAAAACTTTGAGCATCTTCTCTAGTTATAACTGCGAGAGTTTGCCATGTTTCTCCTAATAGTAACTTGAAGTCGGTTTCAAGAGGGGGTGAAAAATCTACAGCATGGTTCAAATAACAGTTCCTGAAAATGTCATCTTTTTGGCGTGAAGGGAAAAGAAATAGCTGAAAATTCAAGACGAAAAACAGTTTTTTGTGAATAACTCAGAAAATATCCATTTTAGGGCAAGGGTGTGATGCATACACTCACATTATTTTTTAACGTAGATTCAATATCTGCCATAAAAAAATGGGGTTCTAATTTGAAAAAATTGATTTTTCACGATTTTGTCATCCCTAACTTTGAAAGCGATTTTTTCACCCCCTGTATCATGAATCGCGATTTCGATTTTCAAAGTGGATACATCAATCTTACATCTTGAAAAATCCCAAAAATGAAAATTTTCCATCCATAAACCTCGAAGTTATTCTTGTTTCAGCGGAGCTCTATTTTCGATTTTTTTTTCGAATTTTCCCGCTCAGAGAGAATTTTCCAACCAAAACTGAAAAATGTTACATCAAAATAAATTGAAATTTTCTAAGGAATCTATTTCTGCAAGAAAAAAATGGTGTTCCAATTTGAAAAACGGAAGTTGACGTCATTTCCGGAAAAACCGGAGGTGCTCATGCCTTGAAAATATTTTAGATTTCATCAGCATCGTGAAATACTTATAAGTGCCGAATTTCATGAAAATACGTTCAGTAGTTTCCCGTATAAATATGGGTGAGGTTCCTCGTGAAAGACCCTGTATATGACTGATATTTTCCGCCAGTCAAGAAAGAATGCACAGAATTCTGAACGATTAAATAACATACGCCAATTCTATAAAATAATAATATAATAATAATAATGTTTATTGCCGTCCAAAACAAAATATTTTCTATCAAATACAAATACAAAAGACTGAAAATAAGGTGCTTCCCTAACTAAATGAATAAAAATTTATTCGGAAAGATCCTCGAAAGTAGTTCTAACCGAGGTTGAAAAAGCTTTGTACGAGGTAACATATAATCCATTCGCTTTTATAAACTATCCCGGTTGGCCATGATTTAGGTCTATTAAGTTTTTTTACTCAAAACTGAGGTTGGCACTCGTGAAATATCGGCAATGTCAAAATGATTCTCAGAAACGTTGCCAAATGCCAAAGCAAATTTCTACTCTCAATCTGAACATAATCATCACGCTTGGAAACTTAAAATGCCGAAGGTTGTTTTGAAGAAGCAGAGACAAAGTATCAGGAAGTGCTATGTAGGATTGAAATATGCTTTTTCTGATAGTAACCCTGATAATTTGGAATCAATAATTTAACACAAGATATCCAACATTTTTGACGTATGTGAGTGAAAACCAAGAAATTATATTTTATATGAATAGATATTTATTTTTTAGCTGCACATCACCACAATAAGAAAGATTTTAAGTGAAAGGGACGATAAAGAATGTCCTTCTATTGGTGCTATTGGTTGAAAAAAGATCTGCAACGACAAATTTGGAATTATAATTTCACTTTCGATTGATACACTACTCACTTCTGCAAAGGATGTTGTTGCAGCCAAAATTACTTTCCTGCGCAAATTTTCACAGTATAAATCGTTCGATGAAAATCCCAGATTTGTGTGAATAAACATTTTGAAAAATACGAAATTACTACGACCTCTAGGTAGAGAGGACAACGTTGCGTAGTTATCTGACAGGAAAATGACTATAACCTAACATTTTCAAAATATACCCGGTGAAATGTGTTAAAATGTCATGGCCAACCGGGATAGTTTTTAAGGGTGAGTGGAGTGTATAATATTTTCGTAGACCTTTATACTGAAAACAAACGAAAAAGAATGAAGGTGCCAAAGGTGAAAACAGTGTTACAGTCATTCCCGAGTTCATCGATTATGCACATAAGAATTTTTATATCTATAAGATCATTCATCAAACTTCTTGGTACAATCAAATTCCATTATTTTAGAACTTTCTTGAAGTTGTCTATTGAGTTGTTCAATTTAATATGTTGCGGTAGAAAATTATACACCCTGGGAGTAAGGTAGAGATTTTGAACTAATTGTAATTAGGTATAATAATTATTGGACTTTTTCCAGATTTAATCAGTGAGCCCTTTCAAATAGGTTTATCAAAAAAAAAAATTTCAAAAAGCACTGCCGTGAAGGCAGCAACTTTTGCGCGCATGTTCAATGTAGATGACCGCTTCAGCAACGAATTTGAACGTGCGCGCAAAAGCTGCTGCCTTCACGGCAGTGCTTTTTGAAATTTATTTCTGATAAATTACTGGATTTCAATTCGATCATATCTGTATTTTTGGACATATTGTAAAAATAAAATTTTGAATGGGTATATCTACGGAATCATTGGGCGGATTTTACCCATTCACGAATTCGACCTTCGTAATTAAGCCCCAAACCTACTCTACAAATATCGAGTTTCTAAGTCGTTTCTTCCGGAAGTTATTGTGTTTACGGTCAGCCTAACGGCCGACTGCGTAAACACAATAACTTCCAAAAGAAACAACTTAGAAACTCGATATTTGTAGAGAAGGTTTGGACCTTAATTACGAAGGCCGAATTCGTGAATGGGTAAAATCCACCCAATGATTCCGTAGATATACCCAATCAAAATATTATTTTTCCAATATTTCCAAAAATACAGATCAGATCGAATTGAAATCAAGTACTTCATCGAAAAATAACAGTTCGAAGTTCCATACAGAATTTAATGAGGATGATATGATGAGAAAATCATAGAAATTTTTTTTTTCAAATTGTTCTAATAACACGATTATCACGAAATTTTGCATAAACTTGTCTTTCAGCATCTTGAAACTAGCTGTGAAGTTTAATCAGGACTGAATCAGAATTTCTCGAGTAATACCGAAAAAATCAACGATATCGAGAAGAAAACCTCGAAATTTGACATATTTTTTCCCGATATCTCCAAAACTTGAGATCGTATCGAACTGAAATTTGGTACACTGCTGTGAAATTAGAAGGTCAAAGTGTGAGTATAATTTTTTCCGGATATGATGAATGGTTTCCGAAAAAAAATTTTTTTGTGAAAAAATTTCGATAAAATGTTTTTTTAAATTTAGTGACAGTATGATCTTGACGGAATTTGGCTCAAAGTTGCGCGTCGTTATACTCCACCAAACTGCAAAGTTTGAATCCAATCGCTTGGGTAGTTTCTGAAATAAAAAATAAATAACGTCAAAACTTCAAGTGCCTATAACTCCGAAACTATTCGACCGATTTGGCCCATTAACGAACTCAACCGCGGCATTCTGATGCGCTATCTATCCTGAAAGTTTCAAGTAGCTAGCTTGCTTCTGTCGACAGTTATCGTGTCTACGGCCGGACAGAATCGATTTTGACACCGGATTCGTCATCAGTGAGTCCAACCTAGTCGATTGAGACCATTTTCGGCTCAATCATCCAAAATTACAGACATTTGGACAAAACGATAGCACGCTGTTCCCCTAGAACATGCGCGTAAAAAGTATATATATCAAGTAGAACTTTCTTTTACAGAATTCAATTCCTTTTTTTATTTCAAATACATTTAGAATTTTTACGTTGTCGAGGTATCAAATCATCTCAAGTTTGTACCAGTTCCCGAAAGGCATATATACTATTCACTTATCTTGGAAGGAAAAATATATCTCAGTAATCCATGTTTCTGTGCAAAAAATTTCCAGTCCAGCAACTATCAAATTGTGAAAACCTCTAAAATTGGTCCTTTCTTTTAACAAGTGGATTCCGCAAATTAACAAACAAGAGAATGTTGCCAAATACCTGAAGCTCAGATAAATATCTATCATTGACAAATAAATATTGCTAACCAATACTATATATTACATTCCTTCAGTATAATAAAGATAATGGGGCTGGTAAATGAGATTTATTCGAGGCATCAAGGTGTTCAACCATTCACAAATACAATCGTTCACTGAAAAACCAATAGAAAACCATATTGATTGCTTGAACAATATTTAGCATCCCAATTCGATAATGATTGTAAGGTTATATTGATTTCAATCTGTCGCCGTATGAATGAAGTGTCAATTAGTTTCTGAGCGAATCAATCTTCACTGATTCAATCATTCAAGCAGCTGTTTCATCGAAATGGTAGTAAGTTTTATTCGCCTTAAGATTATACGAAGGGAAGAAATAAACATGAAATATTGGGCTGTATTGGGCTGAAAGCCCATTCAAGATCTTTATGTAGAGTTCCTCAAATAATTATGCATTTTATTGATCTCATCGAATATACAAGATTACGATACCCCAGGTAAATCATTTAGATACATAAAACCAAATCTAAAAAAGCACTGACGTGAAGTCAGCAGCTCTTATGCGAAATGGTGACTTGGAAATTTCAGAGAAATTTCAATGAAATAAAAATTTTAAAAAAATTAAAAAAAAAAAATTGTTTTCGAATTTTTCCAAGGATTATTCTTCTTATTAACACTGTTCATATTCCAACCAAGTTTCATTTCGATCAGATAAATATTTTTCGAGTTATTGAAAAATCAAAATTTCAAATGGCTGTAGCACAAAAACCATTCGGCCGATTTGGCCCATTAACGAACTTAACAGAGATATTCAGGATGTTTACCTAACCTGAAAATTTCAAGGCTCTAGGTCCTTCTTTTCGAAAGTTACAGCGCACTCGGCCGGACGGACAGAATCAATTTTGACCACGGATTCTTAATCAGTGAGTCCAACCTAGTCGTTTGAGACCAATTTCGGCTAAAACTTCGAAAATTACAGGCATCGTGACGAAATGATAACGCGATGTTCCCAAGAACAAGCGCGTAAAAACACGAATTCTGACATGTTATTTTCCAATATCTCCGAACATTGGAATTTTCTCGAATTGGCCATTAATCTCAAGTTATCATAGGCGGACCAGTCGGACAGAATTGACTTTGACATCTTCGTCAGTGAGTCCAACCTAGTCGTTCAAGAACGTTTTCGGAATCTTCGAAAATGACACAGACATTTAGGTAAAATTACATCACGCTGCTCCCAAGAACATGCGCACTAATGTCAAACCAGGAGCGTTTACGCTTCTGTTAAAATAATAAGCAGCTAGAGCGGTCCCCAATTCAGGTATTGACCGGAAATGGGTAAAATCCACCCAATAATACCTCAACTTAACAGGAATATTCGGATTTTATTTTCTCAATACATATCCCAAAAACATATCAATCCAATTGGCGTCTGAATTTAAGAAAGTAGCGCCACGGCGCCCAGTTTCAGAACCTTACATACAGACATAGATTTTGTTTTGATAGTCGATTTTGTACTGTTTGTTAGTGTTTGGTATGATAATTTTTTATTTCACGATTTATTCAAAGACTTTTTAGACTTTTATAGTTGACGAGAGTATTACTGGGAGTACATATTCCATTCTTATAAAGTAGGTATGTATCATCCTTCAATCTAATTGAGTGTAGCAACTCTAAAATTACGGGGATATCTCCAAGGTTAGATAGTATTTTAATATTAGTTATTTTTAGATCCAAATCGCAAGATTGACTTTGGTGGATTTCCTAGGCTGTCTTGAAAGTTGAAAAACATATTTTATTGTAAAACATACTTTTTGGAATAATAGACAAATACCCATAACTTTACTACTTTTATAGCGAAGGACTAAATACTCAATATATTGTGAATAAAATGAATACATTCACATAAAACTAATCCTACTTGTATCGTAAGTCTTATCCATTGTGGATTGACAAATGAATTTTCCAACACTCATATGATTGGTCTTGAAAGAGCTGTAAGAAATAAGCCCTGTACAACTTTGCTTTCATCGGCAGAAGCACTTTGAGCGAAGAGTATTCATCACCAGATATTTCCATGTTGAGACTCTTCTTTTTCAATAGTCAGTTCTATCACTAGATCATTCACGTTGTTCCTTAATGATCAGTTCAACAGGGAGATTTCTGGAGGGAATAGCATTCGTCTTAAGAAGATTGCTTGCTCTCCTTGGATTAGGGGCCTGGAAAAAAATTGTCTTCATGAATGTGATCTAATATTTCATGAGCAATTCGTGTTTACCTCTATAAAATTATCATCATCAGTTAAATGCAAGTAACAGCCTCTCATAAATCTTGTTTGTTGGTTTTTATCGATTCTTCAACACTTTCAGGCTCGACTTGTTAAAGGAAGTTTCTTTCACCCTAACTCGAAATTTTTTACCGGGCTTTGGAAATCTATGGGAAGGGACATTTGAGTTTGCTTTTCCTCATAAGAAGCACTTGTAAAATCACACAAACGCCAAGAAAAATGCATAAACTTTCTCATTTTCTTAACATTTATTTCAACTTGTCAATGATAATGTCTGTACCTCGGGTTACTCGGATAGCCACCAGAGGGAGTAGCGCTTATCTTCATTCGCCAATACTTAGGTGAAAAATATGGGCGTGAATTTCAAAGCAAAATTTGGTGAGTAGGTATCGTATATACGTACGGTTGACCTAGCGGCCAATCGTTAACTCAATAACTCCTGGAAATTTCAGTGCAATTTCAGATGAATTTGAGCGATATCTTCAAAGAAGTTTTGAAAGTAATTTCTTCTTTTTTTTCGGCCATTCCTCGTGAAATTTTGTTCAAACTTGCGCTTCGGCATCCCAGAACTAGTAACCGTGTTTCAAGTCGATGCGATCGGTTTTTTCGAAAAGCTGTTTTCTATCTTTTGAGCGCATGTTCTAGGGGAACCATGTTCATCGTTTTGTCCAAATGTTTGTAATTTTCGAATTTTGGGCCGCAAATGATCTCGAACGACTAGGTTGGACTCACTGATGACGAATTTAGTGTCAAAATCGATTCTGTCCGACCGGACGACCGTACGCATAATAACGTCGTACGGAGGATTCTATCCATTTGAAAATTTAAGAGTAGATTGTTGCATTTAAAATGCGAAGGTTTCGGAGTTATAGCCATTTGAAGTTTTGAGATTATTGATATTTTGGGCACTACTGAAGTGATTGTATTGAAGCTTGGCAGTTTGTTGAAGCATAATAACTTGCAACTTTTTGCGAAATTTTGTTAAGTTTGTGGATCAGTAAATTTCAGAAAATTTTGAAAATTTTGTTCGAAAATTTATAATTTTCAGCAGTGTACAACTTTCAGTTTGATACGATTATAATTTTTGAAGATATTGTGAAAAAATTTCAAAAAGCACTGCCGTGAAGGCAGCAACTTTTTCTCGTATGTTCAATGTAGATGACCGCTTCAGCAACGAATTTGAACATGCACGCAAAAGCTGCTGCCTTCACGGCAGTGCTTTTTGAAAATTTCTACTGATAAATTAGCCCAATGATTCCGTAGATAAACCCATTCAAAATTTTATTTTTCCAATATTTCCAAAAATACAGATCAGATCGAATTGAAATCCAGTACTTCATCGAAAAATAACAATTCGAAGTTTCATACAGAATTTAATGAGGATGATATGATAAGAAAATCATAGAAATTTTTTTTTTTGAGTTGTTCTAATGACACGATTATCACGAAATTTCGCATAAAGTTGTCTTTCAGTATCTCAAAACTAGCTGTGAAGTTTTATCAGGACTGAATCAGTATTTTTTGAGTTATACCGAAAAAATCAACGATATCGAGAAGAAAACCTCGAAATTTGACATATTTTTTCCCGATATCTCAAAAACTTATGATCGTATCAAACTGAAATTTGGTACACTGCTGTGAAATATGAAGCTCAAAGTGTGAGTGGAATTTTTTTTGTATATAATGAATGGTTTCCGAAAAAAAAATTTTTTGGAAAAAAATTTCGAAAAAATTTTTTTTTTTACTTTACTGACAATATGATCCTGACAAAATTTGGCTCAAAGTTGCGCGTCGTTATACTCCACCCAACTGCCAAGTTTGGATCCAATCGCTCAAGTAGTTTCCGAAATAAAATATAAATAACTTCAAAACTTCAAGTGCCTATAACTCCGAAACTATTCAACCGATTTCGCCCATTAACGAACTTAACCGCGGCATTCTGATGCGCAACCTATCCTGAAAGTTTCAAGTTGCTAGCTTGCTTCTGTCGACAGTTAGCGTGTCTACGGCCGGACAGAATCGATTTTGACACCGGATTCGTCATCAGTGAGTCCAACCTAGTCAATTGAGACCATTTTCGGCTCAATCATCCAAAATTACAGACATTTGGACAAAACGATAGCACGCTGTTCCCCTAGAACATGCGCGCAAAAATATGTAAAATTCCGTGGTTTTTCCCTCAATATCGAAGTTCTTTCTAGATTAAATCAAAAAACCTAGAAAAGCACTGACGAGCTCAGCAGCTTCTGCGCGCATGTTCAATCTCCTTGCCAAAGTGGTCATCTTTAAACATACGCGCAAAAGCTGAGGACGTCACTTCAGGGCTTTTCTAGGTTTTTTCGGATAAACCTAACGAAAGCGCTCCGTCGATAGGATTTGTATTTTTTGTGTTATTGAAAGAACAAAATTTGAGCTGGTTATAACCCCGAAAATGTTGGGAACAACCTAGCCATCTGCCTTGAATAATTTCCATGTTTCATAAAACAAGCGTTGCGCAAGAAGAATATTCGGAGAAGCCACAATAATTAATAAAAATCAGAACAATTATTGGGACGAAATGTAAGGAGCTGTCCTGCAGAGAATGATATTCCGAACTAGGAAATGAAGATAATACCATTAATACCAGAAGTGTCTGCTGAAATCTCCTCGAACTTGAATCCTCGCTTGGATGCACTGCACTTGAAATTTTAATGATATGCGTCTCGCTTTGCTGGACGCAGTAAAACACCACCACAGCACCGGTCAACTCTGGTCATTTACTAGGAACAATCTCATGAAGAATGGGATGACGCCATCGTGATTTTCCAGACTTCAAATGAATTATTTATCAAATTATTCATTCCGAAAATCTTGCAAGGCTTCGAGTTCACTCACATTTATTTCATAAGGATTTAGGATGATGAAGATGGGTAAAAACCTCGTTTGTTTTCTTGATTCGTGGTTTTACAGCGATTGCCAATTTCCAATACATGTTTACTTCAAATTCACTTGTGTGAAATAAATGCTGCTGTTCATCTAATGAATTCTGTGAATGCACTGGGGTGAAATTAGGAGCATTTACACACTTGTTCAATTTTGCGTAGCTTTGACCATTGTATAAATTGTATACAATGCTTTAACGTTGTAAACTCAATTAAAAGACACAAGTGTGGTTGATTTCTACTTTATTATAAACACATGACGCGTTTCTCTACATTGTAGTTTCATCAGATGCTGAGTTGCAACTGTCTCAAAAAGTGTGTTACAGTTTTACACACACCAATACAGGTACAGAGATATTTCCAACGGGTCAATCATGGAAAAACCAAACCGGGCTCCTAGCTGAATAGGTTTGACAATGGTGAATTTGACAGTTCCGTCTGGTCGTTTAATAAATTCCCAGAATTTCTTAAACGGTTTATCTCTAGAGCCTCCAATAAATTTAACTTCCGCCCTTTGTTCTCTATGTGTAGAATCTTGAAATTTTCGTCGAATTCGTGTTTTCCTATATGTTCGGCGTACGTGGAGTTCAATTTATTTTTCAAAAAAGAACTTCTGTGTTCTTTCATTCTGGTGTTGAATGATCTACCCGTTTGACCTATGTAAGTTTTAGGACATGAGCCACAAGAAAGTTGATAAATTCTTGATAGGTTGAATTTCAGAATTTTAGGTTTATAGTTTTTGAAGATTCTACCCAAAGAGATTGTGGTCTTGAAAGCTATGTTGAAGTCAGATTTTCTCAGAAATTTCTTAATTTTTAGTGATGGGTTTCCGAAAAAGGTGAAAGATTTGAATGTTGTTTTTATTTTCGACTTTGGGTATGCTTCCGAGATAGCATTTATATATTGTTTCTTATTGATTATGTTATCGATCATTGAAGGTGAATAACCGTTATTGGATGCTATTTGTTTAATTAGATTCGTAATCGAACATTACCACACTACATAAGAACATCAAATTCACAATGGAACTAGAAACCGAAGACCAATTAAACTTCTTAGACGTTACAGTAACAAGAATCAACAAGTTCCAGTTTTCCATCTTTCATAAACCATCTCATACAAATATAACTATCCCAAAAGATTCTTTCCATTCAATTCAACACAAATTATCCGCATATCATAGTATGACACCGATTATTATCAATTCCTCTATCTCCAAAGAACTTCGATTACGAAATGAATCTAATTAAACAAATAGCATCCAATAACAGTTATTCACCTTCAATGATCGATAACATAATCAATAAGAAACAATATATAAATGCTATCTCGGAAGTATACCCAAAGTCGAAAATAAAAACAACATTCAAATCTTTAACCTTTTTCGGAAACCCATCACTAAAAATTAAGAAATTTCTGAGAAAATCTGACATCAACATAGCTTTCAAAACCACAAACTCTTTGGGTAGAATCTTCAAAAACTATAAACCTAAAATTCTGAAATTCAGCCTATCAGGAGTTCATCAACTTTGCTGTGGCTCATATCCTAAAACTTACATAGGTCAAGCGGGTAGATCATTCAACACCAGAATGAAAGAACACAGAAGTTCTTTTTTGAAAAATAAAATAAACTCCACGTACGCCGAACATTTATTAATAGAAAAACACGAATTCGACGAAAATTTCAAGATTCTACACATAGAGAACAAAGGGCGGAAGTTAAATTTATTGGAGGCTCTTAGATAAACCGTTTAAGAAATTCTGGGAATTTATTAAACGACCAGACGGAACTGTCAAATTCACCATTGTTAAACCTATTCAGCTAGGAGCCCGGTTTGGTTTTTCCGTGATTGACCCGTTGGAAATATCTCTGTACCTGTATTGGTTTATGTAAAACTGTAACACACTTTTTGAGACAGTTGCAACTCAGCATCTGATGAAACTACAATGTAGTGAAACGCGTCATGTGTTTATAATAAAGTAGAAATCAACCACACTTGTGTCTTTTAATTGAGTTTACAATGGATTTCTATCAAGTAAAGGCCACCACAATACGAACTTTAAAGCTGTCATTTTCTACCAAGTAGGTACTAGATTCCAATAGACAACTTCGGTCCAAGTTTACTATTACTATGCGGAAAGGTAGTTTCTGAACAAATTCGACATGATATTGATTGTACGAAATATCGAATGAAGTTACTATCAACGGAATCTTAAAGCGAGTTTAGCCCATTAACGAATTCGACCTTGATAATGTAGTACCAAATCTGCTGTACAAATAACTTATCGCCAACTGATCGAAATTTAATTTTCCACTATTTACAAAAATTCATATACGTTGTTGAAAACATTTTTTTTCATTCGTGAAAATCTTATCAGATTTTTTTAGTTGTACTTCCCAGCTACTGACATATGTAACAACATAACCTGTGTGAATAAGTCACAGTATAAGCAAAGGGGACATAAATGGAGTACCTTCCATACATTTTGGTTGATTATTTGATAAAATCAAATAATAAACTTTAGTGATCTACTAAAAAAAAATACTGAACTGAAATCCGTGAAACTTGGTAGAAAAATCTTGCGTAGCTCGAGATTGATCCTCCAAGCTTTTCAGCAGGATCGGTGAACCCTAAGGGCTCAAAACTGGGGGTAGGAGGGAAAAAAATTGTTTCTCGAAAAATTACCACCGTAACTCTCAACGTTGATTACTGTTGCATAACTCAACCCAAAAATTTTCAACTGGATGATTTCCGACCAGTGGTCCTTGAGTTATAAAGAAAATCGAAATTTTATATTATTTTATAAATATCGATATTCTTAACAATTCGTAAGTAGTTCAAATTAAATATTTTGGTTTTCTCTCCCAATATCTGAAACTAATAAAAATCGGATAAAATTATTATTTATAGAAATCACACTGCGGATTAAGGGATTTAAGATTAAATTTCTCATGAAGCTCATTCATATCTTAAATAAAACTCATATATTATTCATAAATCATTGGTTTTTCACAACACAAAAAACCAATTCCATGAAAGAATTCATTTGAAACATTGAAATCTCAATAAATACCCTTGTATAACTGAATACCACTCTTACATGCAGAACGCGAATTAAGTAGCGTAATTTAAAATAATGAAGATTTCCAAAAAATTCGGTTGATCGGAGGTTTCCATCAATTTTGGTTTGCGTAGTACAATTATCGTCAACATGTGGATATCCGTTACTGGTTTCAATCGAAATCCAATATTTCTCGTACTGAGACTTTGAAATAGGGGTGAATACAAAAGTTAATGAGCATGTATATGATGAAACAAATTGGAGGTTATATGCAAAAAAATCAATAACAAACCGGAAAACTCATCAATTGTGGAGAATCTCATACTCATAGTGTAGGAAGAAGCCTTGGACTAAGGTAGGAGCCGATGATCCACCTGTTTTAGTTTTATGATTCAATTATGGAAAGCTTCAATTTTTCCAGCCAGGTAGGAATTGAAATGAGAAATGAAATTAAACAGTTTAAGAGATTGCTCGCCAATATCGCAGTTTTCTGACTGAATATTTCGAAATGCAAGAGGCTTGATACGGCTGCTCGCATTTCAGAATTTTCTCCAGAAAAAATTTGATTCCCGCTATAATATTAACTAGCCGATATTGTCAGACAATCTAAAAATTATTTTATTCCACTGTCAAACTTCTCACTTTTTGTACCCGCGACTATGAAAGTGTGATTATATCGCTGAAGAATTTGCACATTTAGGTGGGAAAATAATAAACCTTTGTGTAAAATTTTCGGTGTTTTACATAAATATGATGGAGCATCATAAATATGAACCTCTGCAAAAACTTTGTCTCCCCGTACAGGTGTAGTGAAGTTGGAATTTTTTCAAAGAATAAGTTTACATAATGGATGAAGTTTTTTCCTTTTTTTTTTTGAGTATATATTGAAAAAATATCTTGAAATAATATCTGCAGCACAAAAAAAAACAGAAACGCAGAAGGAAGTAGTAAATGACGTTACCTACATTTGATCTATGTCCGAGTTGGACTTTCGACTAGGTCAAATCCTCAGGGGAACGAAGAACGCTAACCCCCCTATATTGGAGAATCATCCCATAGATTTATAATTGTATATTTCCACCAAAAAACTTATTAATATCGTGAATAAACTGAAAACCTTGTGACAATATGCGAAGACTCAACTCGTTGGATATTCTGTGTACGTATTTTTCGAGATATCTAGAAAACAAGTTGAATCAAGTAACAAAATCATCAAATTCGTCTATAATCATGGCCATTCTATAAGGATAATGATCTAGAATACTAACAGCACTTTTACCCCATTTCTTCCAAATCCAACGCACATACCTGCAGCCCAACATTCCATAATTGCTCTGTTAAAACCCACACAAATATCATATTACATATTTACATTTTTTCTTGCGTAACCTCAAATTATCTCAAGATGAAATCATTCTCACAATCTCCCGAACGTTTAACCATTCTATGATTCGAAGGTCCATAAAGAAGACAAATACACAGAAACGAAAATGGAACGATTAGAGTGTTTATCCTTGGATCAGTCACATATCAATCAATAATTTTTGTGCTATAATGACAGGACTCGAAGGAACGATTCAAATTGTTAGCAATTAATTATTGCAAGATCGTAAAGTCGAGTTGGATATTCGAGTCGAATTCGCCCGGCATTTTTTCTTTTTAATTAAATCGGAAATGAAGCTGCTGGCCTCCGGAACTTGAACAAGGCCAATCCGGTGCTGATCAGTTTATAAACAGTCATCTGGGATTCTGTGGTTTCGACAGTGGATCACATAGAATATCAATATCATTTCAGCCCCTATGGACAAAGAATGACATTATTATTATCTGTGGTGTATTATTATAGATTTATGGTTCTGACAGGGTTTATGGACAGGTTACGAAATGTCATAAATTTTGTCCTATGTTGTAACGGCATTGGTGGCGCGCTATATTTGATTGAAACACACCATTTCATATTACATACAAGTTGTTGAACGGCCCATCGTAAAAACAATAACTTCCGAAAGAAAGCACTTGGAAACTCGATATTGTAATGTAGATACTATAGATAGGTTTGAATTCGTGAACGGGCAAAATCCACAAAACGATTCCACAGATTTAACCATTCAAAGTTTTTTTTCCGAATATTTTCAAAAATACAGAATTAGATAGGATTGAAATCCAGTTTTTAAATGCAAATGACAGCTTGGTGGTTCATTCAGAATTTGTGAGTATTGTTTGCTCAGAAAATCCAAGAATATAAAATATTCGAACAGAAAAATTGAATTTTTTTTTCAAATTGTTCTTGTAACACGATCCTAACGAAATTGTTGCACAATGTTGTTCATCAACATTTTCAATAGAGTAACTAGGATTCATCATGATTTTATGAGTACTTTCGGAGTCATTCTAGTAAAATCAACGATACCGACGAAAAAACGAAATTTAACATACTTTTGCTCAATATCTCTGAAAATTACAATCGAACCGAACTGAAATTTGAAACACTGCTGAGAAATATAGAGTTCAAGGCCTAGGGAGAACTCTTTTCAAATCTGATGAATTGTTCCCGAAAAAATATCATCGAAAAAAATTTCGAAATATTTCTTTTTTTCATTTACTAACAGTCAGTAGGATCTCATCAAATTTCTCAGAAAGCTGCGCATCGTTATGCTCCAACTAACTAGCAAGCTTGAATCCCATCGCTCGAGTAGTTTTTGAAATATAAGGGAAATAAGATCAAATTTTCAAATGACTATAAGTCAAAAACAAATCTACCCTGAAAATATATAGGCTTTTTCGTTTTCCCGTCGGACAGAATCGATTTCAACACAAGATTCGTCATCAGTTATTCCAACCTAATCGTTTGAGTCCATTTTATGTTCAAAATTCGAAATGCACGCAAATCTTTCACAGTTCCAAAGTTAAAACAATATTTCGACAATACTACTTATAACATTTTCGGACTGCAGCGGCTAAACTTCCATTATTTTTGAGAAATTGTTCAAAGACGAAAGCACGGTATTATGTCTATCTATCCATCTTAACTCACCTCGAACTGTTCGGATTTCTTATGCACACACCTCGTATGTTTCAAGTCGGACGTATGAGGGAAAGTAACAGGCAGGAAGAGATAGTCACTCATATCAAATGGAGTTTTAAACTGGATGGATACCCTGCAGGAATTCTCGATAAAATGTTCATCATGTAGAAAATATCTGTATTGTTTAAGACATTCCTTCGTTTTCTTGATTCATTTACAGCAAACGGAGAAATTTTGCATTATTTTTATTTTTAATCATTATTTTTAATGAGAGTCATCACGAATATTTTATTTTCCTGAGACTTGTTGTGTTGAAGAGCAGAATATCTATGTTCACGAATCCGTACCAGGCAAAAGCAGTTACAAATATCCCTGAGTTATTGAAGAACCATAGATTACTCAGCTGGTTTATCTCTACAAAAAAGGGTAGTTCTCTGTCATGAATATTATTCAACTGTCTTCGATACCAGTAACTCTGTTCGTTCTTTCTGGGTATTCTCGTTAGGTTCATTCTTTCTCGATGAGATGATCTGTAACTGCCCAAATATCACAAAAAACAAGCCATCATTTGCTTCGCACTGCCATTCCAACCCCTGATGAATTTCATACTTCACGGTGTCACTATATCTGAAATCTAGGATGCACAGAACAATGGTGCTCTTATTTTCATTTGTTTTTCTACCAAATCTTTAGACCAAACTTGGGAAACCGGATGTATTTCATACTCAAACGCCACCAATCGACCAATCAGAGCGCATGACACTATTAATGGGAATTCGGCAATTGTCATTTTGAATTAATTTATGTTTTCTCAGAATATTATTTAGTTCTTGATAAGTGCGTGAAACCTTTTTGTGTTAGCGAAGAATTGTGTAGATCCTCAGATACTTTTAAATGGGACCCTTTTGTATTTTGTTTGGACAGTGCAGATGTAAATGAAAATAATTGTTCAAATGAAGAGAGAATCATATTTATAGAAGGTATTAACTTCATGAAACTCAGCAGCATATAATTTTTTTCACAATTATTGTCTTTCGATCATTTTCACTAATCGAGGATCAGTTATCAACCCCCCAATTTAGCATATTATTTTCACAGTGTGTTGTATTTTTCCTGGTTCATTATTGAATATACATGAATTGTTTAACAATTTTCATTTACTTGAAACTGAAATTCACTAGTATATGCTACTATAAAGTGCTACGTACTAGAAAACCTCAGTTTTCAAATCTGATGAAATAAAATTATTGTTAATTATTAATTGGGAACCTTATGAATTTAAATGGAAAAAAACTCAAATTGAACTGGTTTAATAATATGGCGTATTCAATGAGTTTTTATTGTCTCTGAAACTTCAACTTTTGATAGGTCTCAGTCTGACTTAAGGTAAGGATGATGCTTGTTCTGTATCAACTTCCATAAACTTCCCGCCGTTTTACCAGATTCCTGTGTATATGTGCACAATCTGGAAAATATTAATAAATTCGAATAACCTATCAAATGATATAGATGTATCAGTAGATTCCGTAGAATAATTTCATTGCTTACCTAATAACTTCACTCCTCGGTTGCTATAATATAGGAAAACATCGAATGATAGTGTATATCAGCCAAAAATAACAATGCATATTGAATTCTTGGAATATATCCCACTGAAAGTTATACAGAATATAAAATGGTAGAAATTCATTCATCCAGATATTTTTTACCTTATATCTTGTCTGATGTAAATTCTGTTCTGACAGACAGTTGCCTTGACGATCGGTTGTAATGGGGGTTTTTCCCGAATTTGGGTTATTACTGCAAATGCAAATTTGAACATAATTATAAGGGTTTGATTCATCAATTTTCCAAATTACCAAAATCAGATTTCAAAATTGGGGTTTGGGATTTGTTAGGCATGCACGAAGTGACAACGCTGTTTAGTAGAGTAGCTTTTTCTGCTATAGAATAATGAAATATTTATTCCTATTCTGTGGTACACACGTGTTCTTTGTCAATATAACCAAACAATTTCCGTTTCGATTTGTCAGTAATATGACAGACAGTATGACAGTCTGTGCTCTTCTTTTTCTATTCCTTGGTTGTTAGCTATCTCTGTTTCCCTAAGCAAAGCAGCACATTTTGACGTCCTTTTCTTTCCGAGAAAGCTGAATTCGACGTTGCCATATCGTGCACTCATGACAAATCCCTTTAAATGCAAATCCCCATTTTTATTTTTCAGTTTTAGGTGATCAAACATTTTTTTAAAAATATAATATTGAAATTATATGTTTGAAATGTGATGTTCTAAAGGTTTTTCATGAAAATTACTGCATTTTCGTTTAAAGGAAAACCCCCCATTACAGTGACTATATTACCATATAATATAGTCACTGTAGTCGTAATTTCCAAATAGCTGCACCTTCAGTAGAAAAAACGAATACTGCCGAATTCCCCAACATTTCCGAAACAAAAGCGCATCTTTTGAATTCACCTTATCTTCTGTGCATCCTACTCAAATCTCAAGAAGGTCTCAAGTATGGTATGGAGAATTTCTATTCATCCTCAGCCCAACCTCACTATAAATATTGAAGGTTGCAATATACTGTCCATCTAAACATGAATCATATTTATTAAAGTCACCAGTTTCAAAAAGCAACGTGACTTCGACCAACAGAGCACAGATTCCCTGTTCATAAACGCAGTCTATCAGCACGAAGGTACCTCAGAGCTACAAGATGTGATAATTTGTTGAGGGTCACTGTCGTCCAATATAGAAAAAAACCTTGGGGTACATACAGCATGGTAAATCTCCTTTTTTTCACAACAATTGTCTTTCCTTGAGGCAGTCTGAGATGGAAAAGTTCTCTCTCGACATTGAACACTTAAAACTGCTGTGCTGGTGATGAAGAATTTTACAAAATTGTAGAACATGAACTCAGAACGACATAACGTTTCTAGGTCTCCGTGTGATGTGAGATTTACTGAGATCGTGACAAGAAACTCAAGGGAATAGCGAATCGTATTCCAAGAATGAAAGGTGTTACATATTGGTGGATAACCAGAAAAAAATATAGAAAAATAATAATACAGCACTGATTTGAAGTTGGGAACTATTAAGCTTTTGTTCAAATGTACTCTTTTGCGTTCTTTTTGCGCGCATGTTCTGGGAAACAGCGTGCTATCGTTTTGTCCAAATGTCTGTAATTTTCGAATTATTAGCCGAAAATGGTCTCAAACGAATAGGTTGGACTCACTGATGACGAATCCGGTGTAAAAATCTATTCTGCCCGGCCGGCCGATGACACGATAACTGTCGAAAGGAGCGAGCTAGCGACTTTTAACTTCCAGATTATATCGCGCATTGGATTGCGGAGGTTGAGTTCGTTAATGCAACAAATCGGTCGAATGGTTTCGGAGTTATGGTCATTTGATATTTTGAGATTATTTCCCTGATAATTTCGAAACCACTTATGTAATTGAATTGAAACCTGACAGTTAGTTGAAGCATAACAACGCACAATTTTTCAAGAAATTCAGTTGAGATCAGACTGTACGTAAATTTTGAAAACATTTTTTTCGAAATTTTTTTGGAAAATTTTTTTTTCGGAAACCTTTAGCCTCTTTAAAAACTTCTGCTCGAACCTTGAACATCATATTTTACAGCAGTATGCCAAATTTCATTATGATGCGGCCATAATTCCTGAAGATATTGGAAAAAAACTATGTAAAATTTCGTGGTTTTTTTCTCAATATCGTTGTTTTTTCCGGAAAAACTCAAAAACTACTGATTCAATCGAGATAAAACTTCTCAGCTAGTTGAGAAATGCTGATGAGCAACTCTCCGCTAAATTTCATGCCATTAGAACAATTTGATGAATTTTTTTTTTTCAAATATTCAATATTCTGAGATCTTCTGATCATATTATCCTCATGATATTCTCTATGAACATCCGAACCGCAATTTTTCGATAATATACTGGATTTCAATTCGATCCCATCTGTATTCTTGGAAATATTGGAAAAATAAAATTTTTATTGGGCATATATTGGGTGGATTTTACCCATTCACGACTCTACAAATATCGAGTTTCTGAGTTGTTTTTTCGGAAGTTATTCTGTTTACAAATAACGAGTTGCTAAGTCGTTTCTTGAACGACTTAAGAAGTCGATATTTGTTAAGTAGATTTGCGGATTAATTACAAAGGTCGAATTCGTGAATAAGTAAAATCCGGCCAATGATTCCGTAGATATACCCATTCAAAATTTAATTTTTCCAATATTTCCGAAAATACAGATAAGATCGAATTTAAATCCAGTACTTCATCGAAAGAAACCTAGAAAAGCACTGACGTGAAGTCAGCACCTTTTGCGCGCATGTTCAAAGGAGATCACTAAAAGTGAACATGCGAGCAAAAGCTGCTGACTTTATGGCAGTGCTTTTCTAGGTTTTATCCTATGACCCTCACGAAATCCTGCATGAACCATCAAACATCTAAGTATACAAGATAAAAGGGTTTTCCAATAAGAGGTGTTATTTTGATATTCAAAGAAAAATACCATTTTTCAATATAAATGATCGGATGTTTATTTCATTATAAAGATGAAGCTATGCCGTAAATAGTGGAAAATAACATCAGGCAAATTACCACCACGACCACGCTTACAGGACCATATCCTTTCAATGATATTTTCCATAACCAAATCGCACAGTGGCTGCCCTATGTCCTCGATAGCCTCACGAATTCCATCTTTGAGGTCTTGAATCGATGCTGGGCTATTGGCTTAGACTTTCTCTTTCACGTGGCCCCAAAGAAAGAAGTCGCAAGGTGTTAAATCACAAGATCTCGGTGACCAATTGTGATCACCTCTTCGAGAGATAACACGGTCCGGAAACTTTTGCCGCAAAAGATCAATGGTTTCGTTGCTTGTGTGGCACGAAGCGCCGTTTTGTTGAAAGCAAACGTTGTCCAGATCAATACCATCCAAATCCGATAGCGCAATCCATTCACCGTAACTGTTGCTCCAGCCTCATTTTCGAAAAAGTAAGGTCCAATGACTCCGCCGGACCATAAACCGCACCAAACAGTCACATGTTGAGGATAAAGAGGCTTTTCAACAATAACTCTCGGGTTTTCCGAGCCCCAGATGCGAAAATTTGCTTGTTGACGAAGCCACCGAGGGGCCTCATCACTCAAGAAGATTTTTCGATGGAATTCCGGATCATTTTCATGCATTTCAACGACCCAATCAGCAAAGACACGACGTTGTTGATGATCGGCCGACTTGAGTTCTTGTGTTAACTAAACTTTATAAGCCTTAAGACCCAAATCTTTATGCAAAATACGGTGTAATGACGTTTGTGGAATGCATAATTCCAAAAAACGACGAGGAATGGACAAACCTGGTTTTTCTTCAGCACTTTCGGCTACAGCAGCAATATTCTCGGCTGTTCTTGAGCGACGTGCACGGGTTTTCTTCTTCACATCACTAACTTGCCCCAACAGCTCGAATTTTTCCACCAATTTCTTTATTGCGGTCCGACAAGGTGCTTCACGACGACCCAAAAATGTTCGAGTTTTACGAACCGTCTCTGCCAAATTTTCACCATTTTTATAGTGAATTTTAATAATTTCAATGCGTTGTTGAAGCGCGTATCGTTCCATTTTTATTAATGGATTAGTTTCTACTTGTCAAATGTCAAAAAATGACAGCTTCAAAAGTGACATCTACCGAAATAGCGGGCTATTCAAAATAACACCTCTTATTGGAAAACCCTTTATCAATACGATCAGCTTCTTTCCATTTAAATACTGGGAAAATAAAATTTCGAATGGATGTATCTATACAGAATCATTGCAAAATATCGAGTCTCCGAGTCGTTTCTTTCGGAACTTATTCAGTTTGGTACAACAGGTCGAATTCGTGAATTGGTTGAATCAGCCCAGTTAATCCACAGATACATTCATTTGAAATCGTATTTTCCAAAAGTGCACATTTTTGTTACCCATACTTTATACTCTTAAATACCTAGAGTCAACACTGAGCATTATGAAAAATACCCGAAGATATTAACCATTGAAGATTTGGTGTGGAATTATAAAGGAACACTTCATCTTCAAAATTAATTGCCTTACGATTATCTCATTTTGGAAATAATATATTAAGGACACCAATTCCACAGACCTACAATTTTGTGGCAAAAAAACGCAGGTTGAATTATACTTTTAATTTACTAATTTTGATTCAACTTACGAGACAATATGAGTAAACATGTTGTCGAACTTGACCTAATAATTAGTATCGTACCTATCTGTACAGTGTACACAGCGACGTTCCCACAAGAAGGCAGAAGGGAAGCTTTCGGTTAAATTTTTTCTGGTAGTGTACCTTTGTAACCTCTTGAAATGAAATTGAAAATTCAAAAAGTTGATATTTCGATGTGTGCAAATTCTAT
The DNA here is from genome assembly GCA_958510865.1 of Myrrha octodecimguttata. Taxonomy (NCBI): domain Eukaryota; kingdom Metazoa; phylum Arthropoda; class Insecta; order Coleoptera; family Coccinellidae; genus Myrrha; species Myrrha octodecimguttata. The sequence continues at coordinate 26,217,198 of OY294059.1, forward strand.
ACATCTACCAAACCGATTCTGTGAATTTATAAGACTCATTATACTTGTCACGATCAGGATTTTCAGGAAACAAGGAATATCAAAGTTTCTTCTTCTTCTTCCTCTTTTTAATCATGTCCACGGCATCTGATGCCGTTTAGACAAAGATATCAAAGTTCGTTAAACCTGATTTCTGATTTCTATGAACATATATGTTTCTTCAGTGATGAATATTCTAAGATTGCGGAAAAATCTCAATAAATCACAGAAGCAAGAATGAGTGTAAGACACTGTTATTTTTTGTTGCTTCAAACATTCAAACCAACAAATACAAGGAAAGGTGGGCGTCGACATGAGCGCTGTTGCCAATATTACGATAATGGGGGTTTTTCCTTTAAACGAAAATGTAGTTACTTTCATGAGAAACCTTCAGAACATCACATTTCAAACATATAATTTCAATATTATATTTTTAAAAAAATGTTTGATCACCTACCACTGAAAAATAAAAATGGGGATTTGCATTTAAAGGGATTTGTCACGAGTGCACGATATGGCAACGTCGATTTCAGCATTCTCGGAAAGAAAAGGTCGTCAAATGTGTTACTTTGCTTAGGAAAACAGAGATAGCTTTACTTCGATCTGGTTAGAGTAGAAGACAACGACCATGGAATAGAAAAAGAAGAGCACAGACTGTCATACTGTCATATTACTGACAAATCGCAAACGGCAATTGTTTGGTTATTATTCTAAACAACGTTGTAACTTCGTGCATGCATGACAAATCCCAAACCCCAATTTTGAACCTGATTTTGAATACTTTCCGAAGGTAATTTGGAAAATGATGAATCGAACCCATAATAATTATGTTCAAATTTGCATTTGCAGTAATAACCCAAATTCAGGAAAAACCCCCATTAAAAGCGGAAAAATCTCAATAAATCATAGATCAATTACAAATCATAGATACGGCCAATACCAAATACACAAGCAGTGTTTCGAAGCAAAATGGGTGCAAGACACTGTGATTTTTTGTTGCTTCAAACATTCAAACCAACAAATACAAGGAAAGGTGGGCGTCGACATCAGCGCTGTTGCCAAGATTACGACAATGTATGTCATCTACTCACAATTCCTACTATTGCTTATTGAAACATTGACAAGGTGATATCATATATAGATCAAGAAGATTATTTTCCACCTTTTTGGAAATGAATAAGTCCCTACGGTTTTCAGGAAGACGAATCTGAGTAAAAATATGAATCAGTACGTATTGACTGATACGTACCAAAAGAGTAACATTTTTTTGAATATTTAAAAACAGGGATATGATGTTTAGATAGCATCACACACCCTTGACTATTAGCATTTGGAGTTTTGAGGATATTCCTCGAAATATAAAGAAATATTGATGTGATCACACTAAAACATTATAATTTGTTGAAAAATACCAACACCCAATGTAAAATATCATGGGAATTCTAGCATTAGAAAATAAAAAAAATTTTGATATTGTAAAAAATACTTTTCTAGGAGGTTATCAATCAGATTTCTATGAAATTCGGCTCATACCTAAAGGGGCCTTTTGTGCTAGGGAGATTCGGGTATTTGGGGAATCGGAGTTCCCCCCTTTTGGTCGAGAGATTCACCCTATTGGCTGACGACGATCACGGCCAATAGGGAAGAATCTCCGATTACCCAAATACCCAAATCACCCTAACACAAAAGGTAGCTTAAAGGTCAACATTGAACAAAAGTAAAGGGTGTTTTTTGCGATGTATAGAACTTCAAGTTGGCAACACTGTTTTAACTGGCAGCCATTTTGTCAGCGTTTAAGTGAATTGTATTCAATTTGGTCTATTGGTCTGGCATTTCAACATGAATGGACTGACACCTGAACAACGCTTGCAAATTGTGCAAATTTATTCTGAAAATAATTCTGCACTTTACGTCCATTTCAAGGTCAACATAATCGTCCATCAGAGCCATTAATATGGATCGTTATCGCACCTCGTTTACTCTAACCATTGAGTATTAAACACTGTGTTAAATACTCAATGCTCTAACCGATAATACGCATCCACAGAGACGTTGAACAGTGATAAGAGATAAAGCCATTGCTATTGCTGCTGTAGAGCGTAGCGCAGAGGAAGACCCGAATCAGAATGTTACATTCAATGGTGACGGCTATAGAGCCATGATAACTGACTTTTTCGTTCCTCACTTGAACAACCATGATGTGCAGCAGCTGTTGTTTCAACAAGACAGCGCAACATGTCACACAGCTCGTGTCACAATTGATTTACTAAAGGAAACGTCTGATGACCGCATAATTTCACTTCCGGGCCTGTGAATTGGCCTCCAAGATCGTGCGATTTAACGCCGCTAGAGTAATTTCTGTGGGGATATGTAAAGTCGCTAGTCTACGCCGATAAGCCTGAAACGATCGAAGATTTGGAGGAGAACATTCGCCGCGTTATTGCCGATATACGGCCACAAATGTTGGAAAAAGTGATTGAAAATTAGACCCCCAGATTAGATTACGTCCGAGCCAGCCGTGGCGGTTATATGCCAGAAATAATATATTATTATATTATATAAATATAATATTCAAATTATAATGCCAAAAGATTATCTTTTGAAGAAAGTCAATTTCATGTCAATTTTCAAAATTCATCCTTGTTTTATTTCATTTCAATATCTCTAAAAAAAACATCCTTTATAACAGTCAACTTGATCCGACAATTATCATCTTGGGAAATATTGGAAAAAATATTTCGAAGTTCTCTGTGGCATGAAATTCGAACAAGCTCGTAAAAGCTCCTGACCTCCCGTCAGTGTTTTTCTAGTATTCTTATTTGAAGGTAATAATTATTCGAGATTCAAATATTTAATATTTTCAAGAGAGTACTTCTGAAGGTAAACTTCAGAATTTTTACGACGCCTCTGCTTATCGAATCGATTTGAGGTTATATAATTTCATTCAAATTATTAGACATCTTACTCATATATTCACTTGATATTTGCAGACCTTGTTCGATACGGACAAAAAGAGGAGAGTCATTCTGATCACCAAATACGACGAAGGTAATTGTTATTGCATTTATAATACCCCTTTGTCGGAATTCAGTGCTCCAAATATATCACTGACGCATAAATAAGGTAAAAACTGAGATAGACAAATATCTAAGATTTCAAGTCAATCGGAAATATTTGTCATGATCTCAACTGTTCCACAAATCGTTAGATTGATATTTTCATCAATTTATTCTGTAAAGTGCGTATAAGGAGCGTTCGCCCATTCGTGTACTGGTCTTGACGAACCCTGCTTGACCTTCAGAAAAAAACAATTTTGAGGTCATCATGAAATTCGAAGTGATTTTAGTATCTCAGGAAGGACTGATGCGATCGAATTAAAACTCCGTCGTTGGTTCGAAAATACCGAGGGAAATACAGATGCAAAACTTTATGTAGAATTCCGTGAGGATTGTATCGTCGGAAATAAAAAAAAAGTTGAATAAATTTTTTGTTTTGGCAAAAATACATCTGATATTATATGGAATTCAACATGAACCTTTAAGTCAATAATTTACAATAGTGCGAGGAATTTTCAGCTCGAACCGATATAAACTTTCGGAAATATTGGGAAGAAACATGCAAATTTGGCTTCATCAACGACTTTATTTCCTACTTGAAAAATAAATTTACCATTTCAACAATATTTATCAATCCGAATTTTGAAACATCCTAAATCGGAAGCATACAGTTTCCAGCTCTTCGGATAAAACCACAGTTTACTATGATAATCCCAACAAATATTTGAGGAATAACAATAAAAATTCACAGAACAGATCAAAATCATGACTGCTTAAGTTCTTCAAAACTTGGATTTCCAAAATACTGTGCCAAATGCTTTCGACGAGCCATCTCTTGACTATCCAGATTAGGGCTGGGAATCATGAATGAATGAATTGAATAATCGAATATTCATTGAATAATTATTCGAATAATTTGGGTTTGTATTATTCATGTATTCATGAATATTCACTGAATAGTTGAATAATCAATGAATAGTTTTTATTCATGAATACTCAATGAATAGTTTTTATTCATGAATTCTCAATGAATACTTTTTATTCATGAATAGTTGACTATTCAATGAATAGTCGACTATTTAATGAATAGTTTTTATTCATGAATAGTAGAATATTTACTGAATATTTGAATAGATGAATATTCAGTGAATAGTTGGATGAGCATGTATCTATGAATATTGGTACTATTCATAAATATTAATTCATTCAAAACTGCTGATTAGTAGTTAGTAGAGATATCCATCATTCGTAAAGTTACAATTTGAAGTGTGAAAAATCATTCAACTGATTATTCAGGAACAACTTCATGAGATTCACTACGAACAAATTCTTGGATATTTCCTATTGTGTAATGTATAATTCGTTACTACAGTTTGGATCTTTTGTTGATGTTCAGACATCTGAACTGTGCCTGAAGTCAATAGTTTTGGGGATACAAGGATGATTAAATATTTCTGTTGAAAATATACTTGTTGATAACTTCTGAGTGGTTTATTCTTTGCAATCAATTTTCATGTCGAATCAGCTCTTATTATCAGATTACCAGACGTAAATCCCATGGACTATTTTCTTTTGGGCTAATGTGAAACAACTCGTTCAGTACAATATCGAATTTGATAACCTTAATTATTTCGTTTTTATTATTTATACCTGAACATATATTCTGTATCATGTGATTGTTGGAAAGTGCAGTAACAAAATGTAATTATTACAAAATATGAATACCATAGAATTTATTCGAAGTATATCACACTTTTATTCGTAATTTTATGAATGATGGATTACTCTACTAACTGCTCATCAGCAGTCCAGAATAAATTAATATTTACGAATAGTAACGAATACTCATGGATACATGAATATCCAACAATTCACTAAATACTTATCTATTCAACTATTCGTTGAATATTCTTCTCTTCATGAATGAAATCCATTCACTGAATGATCAACTATTCATGAATGAAATCCATTCACTGAATGATCAACTATTAATGAATAGTCAACTATTCATTGAATAGTCAACTATTCATGAATAGTCAATCATTCATTGAATATTAGTGAATAAAAACTATTCATTGAATATTCATGAATAAAAACTATTCATTGAATAGTCATGAATAAGAAGTATTCATTGAATATTCATGAATAAAAACTATTCATTGAATAATTCATCTATTTGAATGAATTAATCGAATAATCGAATAAATTTTCGAATGAATATTCGAATACAAAAAAGCGAAAAAGTCCCAGCCCTAATCCAGATAGACCAAATAATAAATATACAGAGTGTAACAGCCAAATGGAATAAATTCGATAACGAATAAATGAGGGCGTGTTGGGAAAAACGCTCGGACACGTCGATTTGTAATTTTGAATGCGCATATTTTTCAAGAAAATAATATTATATAGGGTGTTCCATGTGACCGTGGCCAATATCAACTTTTTTATTTCAAATGCAACCCCCTGTATATTATTTATTTTTTGGATTCTTCAGAGAATTCTAGACACAATTCATGCACAATGTCTTATACCTATCTTTAACTATTCTGGAAATATTAAGTGTTTTCAGATTTAGTGCAAAAATCAACGTTTTAAATAAAAACTATTTTATTTCAAAAACTCGGTACATTACACTTAAAACCTAATAAGTAATTCTGCTTATTTCTTAATAATAAAAAAAAAACGACAAAAAACTTTAATGTCAATGTAGGAAATGTTCAAAATGCTCGCCGCGAACGTCTTGGCAACATGCTAATCTGGTGTAGAATTGTCTTCTAACGTTACTCAACATTTCCGAAAACACTTAATATTTCCGAAAAAGTTGAAGATGGGTATAGGACATTGTACATGAATTATGTCTAGAATTTTCTGGAGAATCAAAAAAATAAATAAAATACAGGGTGTTACATTTGAAATAAGAAAGTTGGTATTGGCCACGGTCGCATGGAACACTCTATATAATTTTATTTTCTTGAAAACTATGCGCATTTAAAATTACAAATCGACGTGTCCGAGCGTTTTTCCTAGCACCCCTTCATTTATTCGTTATCGAATTTATTCCATTTGGCTGTTACACTCTGTATATTGAATCTCACACTTTTACATATTTCAAATTCCCAACTCTTTAACATATTGTGTTAAATAAATATATTTCTGCAACAAATATATAATAATAATAATAATAATAAAGAACCAGCCTGCATAAATAAAATATTGAAATATTTTGATGAGTCTCAACAATTTTTGTATAAATTTTGCAATGTTCTAAACTTCGTCGGGTAATCCAAAAAATGTATAGAGAAAATAATACAATTTTTACTCTGGTGAAGATGAAGTTGATTTGGCATTTAGTTTTATTCGAAGGATAAATAAATAATTTTATTATAAATCCTAAATACAATAACTCACATTATATATCTCGACTAGCCTTAAACCAAGATACACGGTACAAAAGCATGGTCAGTATTTATTCCATAAACTTGAACACCTACATTTCCTATTAAATTAACATGTGCCAGATTGGGAGCTTTAGTTTTAACATCTGTGAGATTAATTAATTTCAAAGACTCATTGATAATTGTGATGTTTCTCAGACTAGGTAACTCAGGCAGGTCATCAGTAGTAAGTGATGTCAGTCCATTTGAAACTAATTCCAATGATTTGAGATTTTTGAGGGGAGATAATGCTTCCTTGGGAAAACTGGTTACTTTATTCTGTGCAAGGAGCAAATACTCAAGATTAATAAGCTTACTGAATGCAGAAGGTTCTATAGTTTGTATATTATCTCGAATTAGTTTTAATTCCCTTAATTCTGTGTTCTCAAACATGTCTTCTGTTAATATTGGAATGTTTTCATCTAAAATTTCTAATTTTTCCACAGGAAGTGTACCAATTCCTCTCAAGTCCTTCTGGTTGAAATCCACCCATTTTCTTATCTCAATCTGCTTCAATTTGGGGCAGCAATTTTCGAAGATATTGTCTTCTGTTTTTTGAATCCTTGAAAATACTATAGAAAGCAACTGGATGTTCTTGAATTTGCCCAAAACTTCTCTGGACAATCCAGATATATTACTGAGACGAATTTCTAAAGATTTTGCTCTTGAAAATTCTGATTCTACAGCTTTCTCTAACAAAGGCCCTGAATAGCTGTGAAATCTGATGTTATGACTTTTTTCATCAGGTGTTGGAAAGGCACGAATTGCTCTTGAATTCAAAGAGATGGTGAGAAAAATCAGGAAGAGGGAGTTCCTGCAAAATAAAGAAAATACTACGTACATTCAAGAGTTTCAGTAGATCGTAGACAAAATAACTTCCGAATGAAACAGTTTGGAGACTCGATATTTGTAGAGCAGTCTTTTAGCTTGATTAAGAAGTTTGAATTTATGAATGGGTGAAATTCACCCGTTGATTTTGCCAAAATATCCATTCGAAATTTAATTTTTCCAATATTTCAAAAAATAAATTCGGAATATTGAGGAAATAACGTCAAAATTTCAAGTTACAACGAAATTGGACATATATTGTTTCCCTTATATTTCTGAAACTAAATATCGGATCGAATTGAAATTTGGGAGATTGTTGTTGAATACTAATTTTAAGTTCTGCGCAAAATTTCTTTGAAATATGATCAATGGTTCAACAAAATGTGAAAAATTTAAAAATAAACTTTTTTTCTGACTACTGGTTCAACACGAAATTCTGCAATAAGTTGCGGGTGGGTATTCTCAAACAATATACGAAGTTTCGATCCGATCTCGTCAGTACTTCATGAGATATCATTCATTTCGAATTGGCTCCGAAACTATTCGACCGATTCTACCCATTAATGAACCTAACCGAGAAATTTGGACTCCAAACCTCATCTGAAAATTTCAATTGGTTTGGTCACGTCCTTCGAAAGTTAAAGCACATATGGACGACGGACATTATTGAATTTGACCACGGATTCTTCTTCAAGGAGTCCAACCTAATCGTTTACGATAATTTTTTGCTCAAATTTGAAAATACAGACATTGTTACGAAACCATAAGGCACTCTTCCCCAGAACAAGCGCGTACAAAAATAAAAGTTTGAAGGCAAATATAAAATTTTAGAGAAATCCGACTGACAGTTTCTTAGATGTAACAAGTTCGAAAAATATTTGTTCATGTAATTTTCATGAACAGAAACACCTATTTTCACAACTGCACTTAATGAATCTGTAGCCGATGAAGATTATATTTACAACATACGAACAGATACACCTATAAAGAATTTTGAAAAAACTAAATTTTTGAGATTGATAAAAAATTCGAAACACTGCGCATTATTCAATAGACCATCTCAAAATAAGTAAAACTTGTGGACAATTATAAATCGATGTGAATAGAATTAACGTTGAAATAAAATTCGAAAAAGATACTCACATGTTACAACAGTCTAGTATAAATATAACTTTCAACTGCAGTGTCGGATTCGTGACCATTGGGCTCTTATGAGGTTATAAAAATCAATCAACTTATAAGAGAAATAAACAATAGAACAATACCTTCTGAAAATTCATGATAGAAACTGATTCAATCAGTTGGAGTTACATTTCAACCAAAAAGTTGGTTGTTGGAAAAGGTGGAAAATAATCACATTTCGCAAATAAGTACAATTTGCCAAATGAAAAATATTATCAATGCACTCACGTGCTTTTGCGTGCATGTTCTGATTCGGGGAGAAAAATGTCAGTAAATTAAAAAAAAAAATATTTTTCGAAATTTTTTTTGGGAAAAAATTTGCTCCCAACTTGAGCTCTATATTTCACAGCAGTGTACCAAATTTCAATTGGTAGGTACACACTGCTGTGAAATATGGAAGTCAAGATACATGAGCAAAATTTTCATTTAATATGAAAAATAGTTTCTGAAAAAAAAAGGTTTCGAAAAAAATTATAAAAAAATATTCTAGTCGTCTTAGATCGATTTCGGGAGAATATTTCAGAGATTTGCAGACATTTGGACAAATCGATAGCACAATGTTCCCCTACCTAGAAGATGCACTAAAATATCGAAAATATTGAAAAAATTCTAAATTTTATATATTTTTCTACTTCTGAAAATCGTTTGATTGGAGAGTTATCTTGTTGGCATTGAGAGGCACAAACATAATGCAAATATAAATTTATATTGACATTGAAAGGGATGTGGCTCTTCATTGATCGAGAAGTGGGTCACATCAACCTTGAATGTCAACATTTCAGATACCAGTACCTATCTAGGCTCGATCTCAATATTGAGAAATATCGGAATTTTTCAACCGCAATATTCGAACATGTTTTCGTGAGCTTGGAAAATTGGTTCCGGAGGAAACCCCAATATTTGTTGGAAACTAGAATTCACACAACATTTCTGCACGCATGTTCTGGGGAACAGCTTGCTAAATTTTTTTGAAATAAAAAAAAAATTTTCCTTAATCTTTCTCATGACGATTTTTTTCGATTTTATCCAAAAATATGGTACCTCAGATTTGGAATAAAATTTCTACCACATCTGTAACTATATATTTTACAACACCGTACCAAATTTCATTCTGATCCGATTTCAATATGTTGGTTCCGAAATAATCTGAAGAATACTGATCCAGCCATAATGAAACTTCGTAACTAGATTTCACTTAACATTTCTGCACGCATGTTCTGGGGAACAGCGTGCTAAATTTTTTTGAAATAAAAAAAAATTTTTCCTCAATCCCTCTCATGACGGTTTTTTTCGATTTTTTCCAAAAATATGGTACCTCAGGTTTGGAATAAAATTTGCACCACATCTGTAACTATATATTTTACAACACCGTACCAAATTTCATTCTGATCCGATTTCAATATGTTGGTTCCGAAATAATCTGAAGAATACTGATCCAGCCATAATGAAACTTCGTAACTAGATTTCACTTAACATTTCTGCACGCATGTTCTGGGGAACAGCGTGCTAAATTTTTTTGAAATAAAAAAAATTTTTTCCTCAATCCCTCTCATGACGGTTTTTTTCGATTTTTTCCAAAAATATGGTACCTCAGGTTTGGAATAAAATTTGCACCACATCTGTAACTATATATTTTACAACACCGTACCAAATTTCATTCTGATCCGATTTCAATATGTTGGTTCCGAAATAAGTTGAAGAATACTGATCCAGCCATGATGAAACTTCGTAACTAGATTGAGAATACCGATGCACAACTTTGTGCAAAATTTCGAGATGATCGTGTCATTAGAACAATGGGGGTTTTTCCTTTAAACGAAAATGCAGTAACATTCAGTTTCAATATTATATTTTTAAAAAACTGTTTGATCACTTAAAACTGAAAAATAAAAAGGTGATTTGCATTTAAAGGGATTTGTCTTGAGTGAACGATATGGCAACGTCGAATTCAGCTTTCTCGGAGAGAAAAGGACGTCAAATGTGTTACTTCGCTTAGTAAAACAGAGATGGCTATACTTTGATCTGGTTAGAGTAGAAGACAACGACCAAGGAATAGAAAAAGAAGAGCACAGACTGCCATACTGTAATATTACTGACACATCGCAAACGGAAATTTTTTGGTTATATTGACAAAAAACGCGTGGATCACAGAATAGGAATAAATATTTCATTATTCTATAGCAGAAAAAGCTATTCTACTGAACACTGTTGTCAGTTCGTGCATGCCTGGCAGATCTCAAACCCAAATTTTGAAATCTGATTTTGAATACTTTCTGAAGGTAATTTGGAAATATGATGAACCATGCATTTGCAGTAATAACCCAAATTCAGGAAAAACCCCCATTCAGTAGACATTATTTCTTCAAATGTTCGATATTCTGGGATCCTCCAATTGGATTAATCCACCCAATGATTTCGTAAAAAACGTGAAAAGATGCCGCTTTGGAAACGAATTCAGGCATGCGTGCCAAAGTTTCACAGTGGAAGAAGATATCTAAAAAAGATTTTTTTTGGAAATTTGAAGGTCCTATTCTTCGAAATTCAGATAGACCATAGACCTCCTTTTAGGAGGCCATAACAAGCAAATTTGAAATTTTACCACCAAGATCCGAAAACCTTAGTGTTCACCAAAATTTAATGAGCCAAATCTACCTATTAACCATTCTGGATTTTCAGACATCGGAAAGTTTGTTTTTTCAAAAACCCAAGAAATACCCATCTGATCTGATTTTGAAACTTCGTGAATAGTTGTGTACTCTCTACACAAAGACTTCTGAACAATTTCGTTGGGATTCCTAGATAATTCAAAAATATGTTCTCAAGTTGAACATTCCTTGAAAAGATTGTATCAGAAATTTGGCTTCGACCTTCAAAGCATCATTCTTCAACCATGTACTTGATTTCATTTTGGGTCTTCGTAAAGCACCTTGTCGGACGGCAATAAAGAAATTGGTGGAAAAATTCGAGCTGTTGGGACAAGTTAGTGTTGTGAAGAATAAAACCCGTGCACGTCGCTCAAGAACAGCCGAGAATATTGCTGCTGTAGCCGAAACTGTTGAAGAAATCCCAGGTTTGTCAATTCCTCGTCGTTCTTCGGAATTAGGCATTCCACAAACGTCATTACACCGTATTTTGCATAAAGATTTGGGTCTTAAGGCTTATAAAGTTCAGTTAACACAAGAACTCAAGCCGGCTGATCATCAACAACGTCCTGTCTTTGCTGATTGGGTCGTTGAAATGCATGAAAATGATCCGGAATTCCATCGAAAAATCATCTTGAGTGATGAGGCCCATTTCCACCTCGATGGCTTCGTCAACAAGCAAACTTGTCGCATCTGGGGCTCGGAAAACCCGAGAGTTATTGTTGGAAAGCCTCTCTATCCTCAACGTGTGACTGTTTGGTGCGGTTTATGGTCCGGCGAAGTCATTGGACCTTACTTTTTCGAAAATGAGGCTGGAGCAACCGTTACGGTGAATGGATTGCGCTATCGAGAGATGATTAATGATTTTTTATGGCCGAAATTGGTTTACTTTCAACAAGACGGCGCTACGTGCCACACAAGCAACGAAACCATTGATCTTTTGCGGGAAAAGTTTCCGGACCGTGTTATCTCTCAAAAAGGTGATCACAATTGGCCACCGAGATCTCGTGATTTTACACCTTGCGACTTCTTTCTTTGGGGTCACGTAAAACAGAAGGTCTACGCCATTAGCCCAGCGTCGATTCAAGACCTCAAAGATGGAATTCGTGAGGCTATCGAGGACATAGAGCAGCCACTTTGCGATTTGGTTATGGAAAATTTCATTAAAAGGATATGGTCCTGTAAGTGTGGTCGTGGTGGTAATTTGCCTGATGTTATTATATTTTCCTCTATTAACGGCATAGCTTCTTCATAATGAAATAAACATCCGATAATTTATATTGAAAAATGGCATTTTTCTTTGAATATCAAAATAACACCTCTTATTGGAAAACCTTTAACCTTCTCGCTGTCTGCCTAATTCAACGTTGCCAATAACCGCGAGAACTATTGGAAATGCGTGAAGTTTAGGAGAAAACGAGGTGTAGTTCTGCAGGCTTCAGTGATTATTTTTTTTAATTTTTTTTTTTGGATTTATTTAATTCTTCAATGAAAATGCGCAATGTTAGTTATTTTTCCATTTTTTACTGCATTTCAGTTTTATTTTCCCGAAAATTCTTGAATATTAAAAAGTGGCAACATTGCGCATTCTTAAATTTTTTTTCAACCATTTGCACCCAAAAATTTTTTGGTAAAAAACAAAAAACGAAATCTGGCCTCCAAAAGTCACCAAGTTTTATTCAAGGTATGTTTGCTCTTAAATATACCCATCCGAAATTTCATATTCCTGATATTTGCAAAAATACAGTAGTGATCGTGTTCAAACGAAGCACATGGCATAGTTCAAAAGCTCTTGCTTCACTCAAAATTTTTCTCAGACCGACTCAAAATTTACTAGTAATTCCCATACAAAAAAACCTAGAAAAGCCCTGACGTGAAGTCAGCAGTTTTTACGCACTTGTTCACATTGCGAAATGGTGACTTGGAAATTTCAGTGAAATTTCAATGAAATATAAAAATTAAAAAAAAAAATTTTTCGAGTTATTGAAAAATTAAAATTTCAAATGGCTGAAGCACAAAAACCATTCGGCAGATTTGGCCCATTAACAGACTTAAACGAGATATTCAGGATCTTAACCTAACCTGAAAATTTCAAGACTTTAGGTCCTTCCTTTCGAAAGTTACAGCGCACACGGTCAGACGGACAGAATCAATTTTGACCACGGATTCTTCATCAGTGAGTCCAACCTAGTCGTTTGAGACCGATTTTGGTTCTAAATTCGAAAATTACAGTCATCGTGACGAAATGATAACGCGCTGTTCCCCAGAACAAGCGCGTAAAAATTAAGGAATTTTCAATCGCACTATCTCACAATATGGGGATTTTTCCGAATTGTTTCCACGAAGAAAGGAAAAAACTCCGAATTGTTTACGGAAATGAACCGTCGAAGGATAGAATAATCAGGTCGTGAACACGGAGCAAAACAATGATTTCTTGGATTTTTTTCATTGAAACACACGTGCTAATTTGGGAGTTGAAACCGGAAGAATTCCGGTGTTTATTCCCTTGAATGCCTACACAACAGAATAAGGTCACAGAATTATTGGGAGTCACTTGTTTATTATAATAAAACGGAAGTGAATTGCTGTTGTCGAATAGATGCGAACAACTGTTACGATGTTTTTTATGTCTATTGAAATGTTATTTATTTAGGACTGGTATTATTTAGCTTTTTTGACAGATAACCAGCAGTTTAATTATATTTATGAACTGTGGTTCGAATATATCAGTATAGATGCATAGAATATATCAGGTGTCGACACTTTCCTACTATTGGCGAATGAAGATAAGCGCTACTCCCTCTGGTGGCTATTAGATTAATCCGAGATACAGACATTATCATTGACAAGTTAAAAGAAATGTTAAGAAAACCGGAAAGTTTGTGCATTTTTCTTGGCGTTTGTGTGATTTTACAAGTGTTTCTACTGAGAAAAAGCAAACTCAAATGTCCCTTTCCATAGATTTTCACAGCCCGGTGAAAAATTTCGAGTTTGGGTGAAAGAAACTTCCTTTAACAAGTCGGGCCTGAAAGTGTTGAAGAATGGATAAAACCGTAGCAACTTGTAACTCAAAATTGGTAAACCAACAAACAAGATTTATGAGAGTCTGTTACCTGCATTTTACCGATGACGATCATTTTTATAGAGGTAAGCACGAATTGCTCATGAAATATCAGATCACATTCATGAAGACAATTTTTTTCCAGGCCCCTAATCCAAGCAGAGAAATTTATTTAAGAGGAATGCTCTGCCTTCCAGAAATCTGCCTGTTGAACTGATCATTAAGAAACAATGTAAATGTTTTAGTGATAGAACTGACCGATTGAAACAAAAGTCTTAACAAGGAAATATTTGGTGATGAATACTCTTTGCTCAAAGTGCTTCTGCCGATGAAATCAAAGTAGTACAAGGCTTATTTATAACAGCTTTTTCAAGACCAATCGTATGGGTGTTAGAAGAATTTATTGGTCAATCCATAATGAATAAGGCTTACGGTACAAGTAGCATTAGTTTTATGTGAATGTATTCATTTTATTCACAATATATTGTGTAAATTTAGTCCTTTCCTATAAGAATAGTAAAGTTAAGAGTATTTGTCTATTATTCCAAAAAGTATGTTTTAGAATACTATCGGTTTTTCAACTTTTTGACCAGTAGATCTGAGGGGGCATTTGATCAATAATCAAGTTGGGTAGGTAAAAAGGTTGAAAGTTTATTAGTTTTGCAAATAACATGCAACATAATATTACATGCATCTTCTTGAACACTTCTGGAAGTGTTTGTACCTTCAAGATAGCCTAAGAAATCCACCAAACTGAATCTTGCATTTGGATCTGAAAATGAATAATATTAAAATACTGTCTAACCTTGGAGATATCCCCGTAGTTTTAGAGTTGCTACACTGAATTAGATTGAAGGATGATACATACCTACTTTATTAGAATGGAATATGTACTCCCAGTAATACTTTCGTCAACTATAAAAGTCTAAAAAGTCTTTGAATAAATCGTGAAATCAAAAATTATCAAACCAAACACTAACAAACAGTACAAAATCGACTATCAAAACAAAATCTATGTCTGTATCTAAAGTTCTAGAACTGGCCACCGTGGCGCTGCAATCTTAAATTCAGACGCCAATTACCCACTAAAGTTTTGGGTCCAAAACGCGGTCCTAGAATTGTCAAATCTTGGGCTACTTGGCTCTGTAAACGATGATGGCGCTTCCGTCGCTTTGGTAAGTGCATACATTTAATTCCGCTGAATAAAAATGAATTGAGCTATAATCTGATGAAACTTTTTGCCAAAAAATGAATCAGATATTTGAAATAATGGATTCTCAATAATACATAAGAGGAGTTTAACAAATGTGGAACATATATTCATTAATAATATGAAATATGTGTAAGGAATAAGGAACAATATGAGGTTTATTGTGAGAACACTTTCATGGATTGATACAAGAAGTTATTTCGAAGCCAAAACGAAACAGGATATTGATATTACTAATGGATTCTTTTGGACAGTTTGGATCTCCTTTAAATTTTGTATGTACCTATTATTATATTCAATTCAAAAGTTATGAATTATGTTGAATATCTACTTATGCAAATATTTGGAGGAAATGTTCATGTTTATTATTATTGAAATTGATATATGAATTTTCACTTTGCTGTTCATGTTCATACGAAACATCGGACGAATTTCAAACCAGACAAATTAATTGTAGTATCTATCGTTCCAAATGATTTCTTGTGGTATTTTTGAAAACACAACTCTGGAATACTTCCTTTCCATGAACTGGATATTGAGATAATAAATGCCTCTCTTAATAAGCAGGTATTCAAAAATATCAAGTTTCAGACTTGTGAATTAAGAGACGAAGGATATTACCGCCATTCTGACTGAATTAAATGAATAATCATAATTTGAATTCGTCAAAATGAATTTATTATCGGAAATTCTTGAAAATGTTGTATGGTCCAACTCAGAAAATCAGAAAGAAGTTCTGATTTGACTAGTTTTGATATGACAGGTCGTTAACTTCCGTAAATATTTCTACTGGAGTAGCATGAACTGATAACTTCAGATATCCCACAATAAATAATCTAGCGGGTTCAAGTCCGGCGATCGTGCAGGCCATGCTGTGGTGGATCACGACCAATCTAGTGTTCTTCGTATGTTGATGATTATTTCTTGTTGGGTTATCTTGAATCATTAGTTAACACTACTCCAGTAGAAAATTTGGAGGACTTGCGAAATTGGATAACTACTGGATGCAAATCCATTCAAAACGAACCTGGGGTATTTGAAAAAGTTCGTTGAGAAGAATGCATGCTTGTATTCAAGTAGTTCGAAGTTATTTTGAACACATAACATGAGCAACAAAAATTAAAATTACAAGAGAGAAATTTCAGCTGTTTATATTTCATAACGAGTGGTATTAAACATCTAACTAGAAAATCTGTCGATGGTCGATGGTCACGTTAGTGACAGCCAAAAAATCAACAATTAATTCGAATTATCTTGAATTAAAAAATTTTAAAAATTTTATCGTAAGTAATATCATAAGGGCATCTAATTTTTCCGAAAAAAATAAAAAAAAAAACACGTTGCTAAGTAATATTTCAACAGGAAGAATGAGTACTGGTGGCAACAAAAATCCGAGTCGAAGACGAGGATTCTGCACCTGCACGAATGCTTTTTGTTGAAATACTTACTCGCTAGATTTTGCCAGTTTGCAAGTTTTATCTCTGTGAAACGAGAGTCGCTGTCAGCGCCAGATCGACGATTTCAGGGTCCCTAACGGGAACGACTTAGGGCCGCTATTATAAAACTTAACTGGAAGTTATCTTTAACTTTAACTGAAAATTAAGCAGTAATTTCCTGTTAAAGTTGGATTTGCAGGGATATCTTCATCTGGTGGTTTGGTTATCAATTATAGTTAAAGTTAAAATTAACTCCTGTTTTTCCACAAATTCTCTGTCTTTTCGGCTGACATAAAGGGAATATAACCTCGATTTTATTGATGTTATGATATTTTCGGAAACATGTTAGCAAGATATATATTCACTTCATTTTTAAAGAACTTTTAATTCACGATGACGAAGATGGCATGAATATTGTTGAACATCCTCGTTGAGAGATATTCACTTCATTCTAGAAGAACTTTTAAGTGACTATGACGATGATGCCTTGAATATTGTTGAATATCCTTGTTGAGAAAGGATATTTAGAAATCGGCTGAACCATTTGAATTTATGGGAAGAAACGGAATTCAAAACCGATTTCGCTTATCTGGACACTGTACGCCTGTAATGGAATACATATTCATAGTGATGCAAATGTATTGCTACACGCAGAGTTTATGCATCTTGTTCTTTCTTGGAAGTTGCTGGAGATTTTAGGGGTTTTCACAAATCAACTATACTGACTGTATTATCGGAAATGTCCCATGTAAAATTGCATACTTATTATCTATTTACATCAAAATGCCTGCTATAAACCTCACTCGAGTAAGAATCCAATCTCGAGAGTTCATCATGGCATATTATTGTAATGAAAATATCAGTTACTCTTTCTGTTCAACTATTATAAGATGTAAATGAAAAAAAAATCATTGGCAATATTGGCATTTATTCTTTTCGGTGCCTAATATAACAGATGAGAGTTGTCAAGGCGTAATGAAGCATAATAATTTATACACATTATTTCACTTTTAAGATGAAAGGAAATCATCACAATTGCAATGGATACTTTTCTTATAGTAATGGCCAACTGGTAGCTGTACAAATTCTAGATATCAGGGCTCGATAACCCGGAGCCACACAAAACATTACCATATTTTTTAATTGAATGACAATTTTTGCAAATTTAGTGTTGAGATTATTACCACTCCCAGTGTCAGTTGAAAGTACTTGCCCCTTGATGAAGAGTGAAGTATTTGTGAAAAAATTCTGTACCTAATTGGATTTGGACAAATTTTATTGTAATTGTTCAATAATTCCTGAATTGAATGTATCTCATTATTGTCAAAGTTTTTCCTTTTAAGCTTTCATTTCCAATATATTCATTAGTGAAAGTAGTTTTTTTAGTTAGGTGACCGAATAAATACCCAAACATCCCTTCCATATTGCAAAAAGTATAAGAATTCAAAATTGATCATTGCAACTCTCCCTCAAATCAGTAATTCACTTTCTATTTTTTTGGAAGCCACAATCTATTAAGCTCCCTGATACATAGTGCGAATATTTGTCAATAAAGGATTGGTTTATTCCTATCATATTTTGAAAAGGGGTATTTTTCCAAAGTCCAGCTTTTACAACCCAGAAATTGGTGATTAGATTTATTACAGAATCTTAAATGATTTCCTTCTCCTTTTCATAGAAATCATCACAGTACTTCTTGTCTATGATAGAAATGAGACTTTTATAATTCCGACATTTTTGAGCAAAAGTTTAACTTTAAGTGACAGTTATGGTAGGACATATCTGTCAAAACTGTCAGTTGAAGTTAAAGATAACTCCCAGTTATGTTTTATAATACCGGCCCTTAGAAACTCAATATTTTTTGAGTAGGTTTCAGAGTAAATTAAGAGGTCGAATTGGTAATTTTCTAAAATTTCGTTTTCAATTTGAATCATTCAAATGAAACAAATCATAACCATTTAATTCAAAACTCAACAACATGAATTCGATAGGCTGAATCAACAAACACAATAAAAGCGACATGTCTTGAATGAGATAATCACACCTGCCTAAGTGAATGCGAAATTAACGATGGCCGTCAGATACATGATTCAGACGTTCATGTAGGTTCAAAAGTATATTTCTATCTGGAACTGGAAGGATATCCGCTTTACGAGCTTGTTTTTTTCGATTTCGCACCTCACTCTCTCTTTCGATGGTTTTGAGGAAGGTTAAACCACCGAAATACAGGATCGAATTGGTTCGATTCGTGAAAATTCCTCTGTGGTTTTAAATTGTGAAATTTATCTTTGTACATGTATAATGAGGCAGAACCGTTTGAATTGTACCAGCTTTTTCAAAACAATGGAATGTGCGTAGACCACAAACTTCATCGGGCTAAGACCAGAAAAGACAAAAGAGAGTCATCGCGCATAGAAATTATAGACTCTGCCATAGACCACGATTACGAGAAATATTTTTCGAAAAAAATTTTTGCCTTCAAAAACATCCAAAACAACATCAAATTCAGAGAAAAATTCGCACACACCTAGAAATCAAAATATTTCACAAAGGTTCGCCGAATTTCATTTCTATGCGGTTTTAATTTTGGGAAATATTGGGAAAATATGTCAAACTCCCTGCATATTTCCTTGGTATTACTGTTACTTCCGAGATAGTTCAAAAAATCTACGAAAGCACTGACGTGAAGTCAGCAGGTTTTACGCGCTCGTTAACATTGCGAAATGGTGACTTGGAAATTTCAATGAAATTTAAATGAAATCTGAAAATTTTCAAGAAAAAAAATATTTTTTTCTAATTTCTTCATCGATAATTCTTCTTATTGACACTGTCCATTTCCCAACCAAGTCTGATCAAAATTTTTCCACAAAAATTTCAAATACTTTCGAATAAATATTTTTATTAAATTTTCTAACAACAGTATCCATAAGACATTTCGCAAAAAGTTTCGAGTTGGCTTTCTCTAAATAACTAAAAAGTTCCGCATCTGTACTTTTAGAGATATTCAGGAAATAACGTCAAATCGAAATTCGACATAGATTTATCATATCTCCGAAGTAAATATGTTCTCGAATTAAAATTTAAAATGTTGTTGTTGAATACTGATTTTAAGGTCTGTGTTAAATTTCGTTAAAATGTGTTCAATACTTTCAAAAAAAAACAATAAAAATTTCGAAAATTTTCCAATAATCATTTTTTATTTTTTTACAACAGGATCCCTACAAAATTTTGCATAACGTTGCGCGTTGGTATTCAAAAACTAACTACAATGTTTCAATCCGATCGAATCAGTACTTCATAGGATATCAAGCAATTAACCTCAAAACTTCATATACATATAACTCCGAAACTGTTCGACTGATTTTGCCCACTAACGAACTCAACCGAGATATTTAGGATCTTAAGCTAACCTGAGAATTTCAAGACTGTAGGACCTTTCTTTCGAAAGTTAGAGCGCATACCGTCGGACGGACGGCCCAACGGACAGAATCATCTTTGACCACGGATTCTTCATCTGTGAGTCCAACCTAGTAGTTTGAGACCAATTTCAGCTCAAAATCTGAAAATTACAGACATTACTGTGACGTAACGATAACGCGCTGTTTCCCACAACAAGCTTGTAAAAATTTGTATGTCAGATTCTATCGGATGAAATAATCTTTGAAAATTAAATAGTTTTTCGCGATATCAAGTGACAGCTTCGTCGAATCTCATCACTTTCGTGAAAAAAAAATTACGGAATCAATAAAATAAGTGCAACATGAACAAACATTGTTTCCCTGAGATGTTAAACAAAATAATAGCTTCTACCTTGCAAGGAAATTCCATCTATCACTTCCATATACATTCATTTTGCTATTACATAAGACCCCCATAGCACTCTTTATATCCTCCTTGAAATTTCACAATGGAAGCATTTTGGTTGTTGATCGGGGAAGATCTGGTAGACGTCATAGTGCAGATCGAGTGTTTTGAATTCTTCATGATGAATCATAATTATCAGTTAGATTATATTATATCCGCTTGGTCAGTCAAGCGATACTTCGTTCAATTTACTTTTGAACTTTCCAAGAGATTATCTTTCATTTCTCTTAGTTCGGAGAAATGTTAGACTGATCAGTCAATCTATAAGTATACCTGGAATATTATGATCAATTATTTTTTCGTACTGTTGGAGTGAAATGAGAATGCCATGTTCTGACGTGTGCAGACAGCAGTATTTCATGTTTTCTAAATACATATGTATAGTCATTTCTTTAATCATTCATTCTACCTCAAAACAGCATTAATTTAACAGAATCGCGATATTGACTCTACATATTGCTGGCTTACATTGTAGTTACGATTTTGCGATATACGGCCGACCGTAAACACAATAACTTCCGAAGGAAACAACTAAGAAACTCGATAATTGTAGAGTAGGCTTGGACCTCAATTACGAAGGCCGAATTCGTGAATGGCTAAGTTCCACCCAAATATTCCGCAGATATACCGATTCAAAATTTTTCCCAATATTTCCAAAACTACAGACTAGATCGAATTTAAATCCAGTACTTCATCTAAAAATGACAGTTTGAAGGTTCATACGAAATTCAATGAGGATTATATATGTGATAAGAAGAATATCGAATATTTGAAAAAAAATTTTAAATTCAAATTGTTCTGATGACACGATCATCACGAAAATTTACACAAATTTGTCCTTTAGCATCTTTAAACTAGCTAAGAAGTTCCATCATGATCGAACCAGTATTTCTTGAGTTGTAACGAAAAAAACAACCATATCGTGAAAAAACACGAAATTTTACATATTTTTTCGCGATATCTCCAAAACTAATACCTGTATCGAATTGAAATTTGGTACACTGCTGTGAAATTTGAATCTCAAGGTATAAACGCAATTGTTTTCAGATATGGTCGATAGATTCTGAAAAAAAAATTGTTTTCGATAAAAAGTTTGACATTTTTTTCTAACTAAGTGACAATACGATCCCAACAAAATTTTGCATGAAGTTGCGCATCGTTATGCTCCAACTAACTGCCAAGTTTCAATCCAATCGCTTCAGTAGTTCCTGAAATACGAGGGAAATAACCTCAAAACTTCGAATGGCTGTAACTCCGAAACCATTCGGCAGATTAGTTCCCTTTACGATCTTAAGCGCGGCATTCCGATGCACGAACTACCCCAAAACGTTTCAAGTCGCTAGCTTGCTCCGTTAGACAGTTATCGTGGCCACTGCTGCTCGGCCGTCCGGACAGTGAGTCCAACTTAGTCGTTTGAGACCATTTTCGGCTCAAAATTGGAAAATTACAGACATTTGGACAAAACGATAGCATGCTGTTTCCCTAGAACATGCGCGGAAAGATAATTAAAAATATTCTGTCCAGGATTTTTTAGGTAACCCATTTTTAATATATTTTCTAATATACAAAATTTTATATAAAATAAGTTTTATTCCATCATCAGCTCGGTGGAGGTCGACTTAGGTTCGGATCTTCTACTAATAGCAACTAACAAGGATTTTCTCGATCTCGTTCTTGATGTTACACTATTCATTATAGTCCAAATCAGTACCGATCGTATTATTTGCCAATTAAAAATCCAACAAACGAGCCGATGCATCATTCAGGTTATTCTATTTAAAGAACTGATCGAAACGAACCAAATTCGGATCTGTAGAACTTGACCCTCGTGTCCAATGTCAAAACAATCGCCGATCGATTCGTACCTACCTGATTAAAATACGAATGCAGATCGGATAAAGACGAAGAGGAAAACTTCCTCATGATATTAAATGCTGAGGTTAGTCCTCACCGTAAAACTTAAGGTTACTTCCGGCAATTTCTCAGTTGTTGTGTACCTGGGATTAATGTCAAGACCGGCCTCTTGTTGGAAATAATGAAAAATTACGACTTGAATGTTGAAAAGTATTTTTATTGTTTCGTATGGAACGAATGAAATATGACGATGAGAAAATTCAATTTCCATGAAGGGTATTGATTCTTATCTTAGCAATATAGGATATTTCTGATGTATCTACTGGTTGGTAATGGAAGTCGAGAGCTTTTGCACGGGTAAAAATACTTTGCTGACTGAAATAGAATTATACCGTTAATTTCAGCCTTCTAGTAAGAATATGAGACTCGAAATGCCAACCAGATATCTATCGAAGATTACCTTTTTGCCATCATATTCAAAATTTAAATCCACCCCAATTTGGGGGTGGTTTATTCTTGCAATTTTTCAAATTAATTGCTGACCAGAGGATTCCAGTCGAGATATTTTATCGAAACTCTACATTATGATTGAATGTAGCATACTTTTTGTGCCACCATAAAAAAAATTCAGATCCGCCCCCGTTTGAGGGTACTTTACTCTTCTGATTTTTCAGAAATCCTTGTTGATCGGAAACTTCCCGTCGAGATATTTCATTTAAACTATGCATTGTGACTAAGCCTAGCATACTTCTGGTGCCACCATGAAAGAAATTCAAATCCGCCCTCTATTAAGGGTAGTTTATTCTTGTCATTTTTCGGAAATCCTTGCTGATCGATATTTTCCAGTAGAGATATTTCATTGAAACGAAGTAAAATAATTGCAAATCGGATACCCTATGTGCCACCGTACAAAAATTTCAGGTCCGACTGGTTTAAGGGTAGTTTATTTCTCGGAATACTTTGCTGACTGAAAATCACAAGAATAAACTACTCTTAAACGAGTCGGACCTGAAACTTTTGTATGGTAGCACAGAGGGTATCCGATTTGCAATTATTTTACATTGTTTCAATGAAATATCTCTACTGGAAAATATCGATCAGCAAGGATTTCCGAGAAATGACAGGAATAAACTACCCTTAATAGGGGGTGCATCTGAATATTTTTTATGGTGGCACAAAGAGTATGCTACGGTTAGTCATAATACATGGTTTCAATAAAATATCTCCTCGGGAAATTTCCAATCGGCAAGGATTTCTGGAAAATCACTAGAATAAACTACCCTTAAACGGAGGCGGATCTGAATTTTTCTTATGGTGGCACAAAAAGTATACTATATTTAATCATAATATAGCGTTTAGATAACATATCTCGACTGGAAACCTCCGGTCAGCAAATTATTTTAAAAAATTACAAGAATAAACCACACCCAATTTGGGGTGGTTTCGAATTTTGAATGTGATGGCACGAACATCTCAATATGCACAACTCAGTTTCAGAGTTTGGTTCAATTAAATATTCTTTTAGGTCGTGATTCAGAGGATTATATTTTGGTCAGCAAATTATCCACACCCCTTTTGCACGCTTGTTCATCTTTATATTTGAATAACAATATTGTCTGAACTTTTGTTGGGTATACAGGGTGTTTCACTGAAAAGGAAGCGGAGATCTTTTGGGCAATCGCCGGAGAGCCGATCATAAACTCAATATCTTTCGAAAGAAACAACTCAGAAACTCGTGATCTCGAAAACTGAGAATCGAATCAAACTGAAATTTGGTACACTGTTGTAAAATAAACAGTTCAAGGTATGTACAGAATGTCTTTAATATCCGATGAATAAAAAAATTGTTCTAACAACACGATCATCACGAAATTCACCACAGAGTTGTGTTCACCATTTTCCAACTAGTTTAAAAGTTTCATTATGATTGTATTAGTATTTGTTGAGTTATTCTGTGAATATCAACGATGCCCATAAAAAAACACGAAATTTTACATATTTTTCCGAAATCTACACAATGGGGCTTTTTCCTGAATTCGGATTATAACTGCAAATGCAAATTTGAACATAGTTATTATGGGTTTGATTCATCATTTTCCCAAATTACCTTCAGAAAGTATTCAAAATCAGGTTTCAAAATTGGGGTTTGGGATTTGCCAGGCATGCACGAAGTGACAACGGTGTTCAGTAGA
The DNA here is from genome assembly GCA_958510865.1 of Myrrha octodecimguttata. Taxonomy (NCBI): domain Eukaryota; kingdom Metazoa; phylum Arthropoda; class Insecta; order Coleoptera; family Coccinellidae; genus Myrrha; species Myrrha octodecimguttata. The sequence continues at coordinate 26,241,975 of OY294059.1, forward strand.
ATAGCTTTTTCTGCTATAGAATAATGAAATATTTATTCCTATTCTATGGTACACACGTGTTCTTTGCCAATATAACCAAACAATTTCCGTTTGCGATTTGCGAGTTATATGACAGTATGACAGTCTGTGCTCTTCTTTTTCTATTCATTGGTCGTTGTCTTCTACTCTAACCAGATCGAAGTATAGCTATCTCTATTTTCCTAAGCAGAGTAACACATTTGACGTCCTTTTCTTTCCGAGAAAGCTGATTTCGACGTTGCCATATCGTGCACTCAAGACAAATCCCTTTAAATACAATGTCCCATTTTTATTTTTCAGTTTTAGGTGATCAAACATTTTTTTAAGGGCATTTTCCTGGAAAACAGCTCGCCTAAAGAACAATACAGTAACAATAAAAACGATAAAGAAAGCGAACATTGACGTTTCAGAGTACAAATCTGACTCTTTCATCAGACAAAGGAGAACATTTTTAAAATTATTTTCTTTTGATTTTTCTATTTGAGTTGAGACTTTTGTCAAATTGACATTTTGGTTTGAAAGTTTTTGAATTCTACCTTTTTTTAAAGTAAATCCAGCCGAATAGGGTTTATTTCTACATAACAATGACCAAAATTTCTCTTTCCGTTCAACAAAATGCAAGAGGACTGTTTATTTTTCTTTTCAAATTATCTGGTTCCGACCTCAGTGTTTTTGTATTGTCCCAATCTATATCATGTGATTCCCAAAAGTCGAACATGCATGGTTCGCTATTTGGGATTATTTGAGATGTCGTGTGGTGTGCTTTATGGGCTGGTGGAATCATTGGTCCGTACTCTTTTAAAGAGGATTCTGGCCAGAACGTTACAGTCAATGGTGATCGCTATAGAGCCATGATTACTGACTTTTTCGTTACTCAATCGAACAACCATGATCTGCAGCAGCTGTGGCTTCAATAAGACGGCGCAACATGCCACACAGCTCGTGATACAATTGATTTACTGAAGGAAACGTTTGATAACAACATAATTTCACGTTCCCGGCCAGTGAATTGGCCTCCAAGATCATGCGATTCAACGCTGCTAGACTATTTTCTGTGAAGATATGTGAAGTCGCTAGCCTACGCCAAATAAACTCGAAACGATCGACCACTTGGAGGACAACATTCGCCGCGTTATTGCCGATATACGACCACAAATGTTGGAAAAAGTGATTGAAAATTGGACCTCCAGATAAGATTACGTCCGAGCCAGCCGTGGCGGTCATATGCCAGAAATTATATTTAAATTATAATGCAAAAAGATTATATTTTGAATATAGTCAATTTCGTGTCTATTTCAAAAACTAATCCTTGTTTTATTTCATTTCAAAGTTCTATACCTCTAAAAAAAAGTTTTATACCTTTACAAGCTCGTCAAAATGTTGAATATATTTTCCTACATGTAGAATGATAAAAAGCCTAGCTCATTGATATTTCACATGTACAACAAGATTATTCATATGAGACTATGAGAGCAACGATAAAAGAAACTTCTAAAACCGCAGATAAAATGACATGAAGAACATGTAATGCGATTTCCACGTATAGTCAGTTAATAAGTACAGGAATAGTGATAACTTTATTAGTTATTGAATAAATATGTATGTTTACTCATATCAGAGTGAGACTCAGGAAATCAAAACGGAAGCAATAATTATAATAGCTCTGTCGTAAATCAACTTACAGTAAACGATCTACTGAATGAGACACACGAAAATGTTTCGGAAAATTGCTGTTTGCGTGATTTTTTTACTAATATATTTCCAATCTGGTGAGTATATCATACTTCAAGTAATATTTATTGGGATATTTTTTGATCGTTTAGGGTTTTCGTCAGTTAACATTGAGTAAAATCGGAAAATAGAAAATGTGTCTAGAATTATTTTTGTATTTTAAAAAATAATAACAGTTCTTTATTGGAAAAACATTGTATTTTATTTTTTGTGTTGCTGTTTTCCCACGTTTTCAACGTCAGGGATCGAGGGAAATATAAAGTAAGTAAAGTAGTGGTTCAAGACTATTTCCCGGTCAAAATTCGAGAATGGGTGACATCTAGAAGAAGCGTGCAAAAAGATCTAATTCTTCAATTTTTGCACACATATTCTGTGGATTAACGTGCTATCGTTTTGTCCAAATGCATGTGAATTTAGAATTTTTTCTCGAAAATAGTGTCAAACGACTTTGTTATGGACGAATCCAGTTTCAAATTCTATTCTATTCGGCCGGCAGTACGCACGATTACGAGCCTACGCCGTACGATGAATCCTATCGACTCAAAACTTTCAGGGTAGGTTGCATTTCAAAATGTGACGATTGAGTTGGGGAAATAGTCAGAATGGTTTCGGAGCTGTACCTATTTGAAATTTCAAGGGTATTTCCCTGATATTTCAGGAACTACTGGAGCGATTGGAAAGAAACTTGGTATATAGTTAGCTGGAACAAAATTACTCACAACTTTTTGAATAATTTTGAGGCGAGTATACTGCCACTGAATCAAAAAAAAAAAAATCAAAATTTTTTTCGAAACGAAGTTTTTTTTGGAAATTATCCACTATATCAAAGTGAAATTTTCGTCACACCTTGAGCTTCATATTTCACAACAGTGTACCAAATTTCATTTTCATTCAATTTAAATTGTTGGAGATATTGGAAAAATAGATATGTCAAATTTTGTTGTTCCTCGGTATCGTTGTTTTACTCGGAATAACTCATAATCTACTTATTCAATCATAATAAAACTTGGAAGCTAGTTTGAACATGCTGATGACCAACTTTACGCAAAATTTCGTGATGATCGTGTCAGCAATTCGAAAAAAAAAATTAAATTTTTTTTCCTATATATTCAGTATTCTGCGATGCTGTATGAATCTCAAACTTGTCATTTCTCAACCGAGTATTTCAATTCGATCATATCTGTATTTTTGGAAAATAATATTTTGAATTTCCGGAGAAAATGAGTTGAAAACTGGATATTTGTAGGGTAAATTTGGGGCTTAATTATTCGAAGGCCGAAATCGAAATGGGCAAAATCAACCGAATGATTCCGTAGATATAGCCATTCAAAATATTATTTTCCCAATATTTCCAAAAATACAGGTAAGATCGAATTAAAATCCAGTAATCGATTAGAATATGACAGATTGGAGGTTCATACAGAATTTCATGAGGATATTATGATTAGAAGATCATCAAATCTTTTCATCAGCAAGTAAAGGAGCGTTTTGCTGGGTCAATACGTGAAAAAGTTGACAGCTATGGCAGCTTTACATGCGCGCAAAAGCTGCTGACTTTCACTTCAGTGCTTTTCTTGGTATTTACGTATTTTTAATTATTTAGAAATTAATTTTTGTTACAGTTTCTTCATTATTATGCGCAGACCGTTCGAACAAAGGTGTCATTAATTGCACAAATGGTGACGTTTGTTTCCGGCACATAGACAATATTACCAGTACGTATTCAAAAATATCATTCATCAGATCTCATAAAACATCATAACACCTCAGTACAGTTAACATTAACCAGCCGATAAGTTTTTTCTTTAAATATTCTTTCAATAGCATAAGATTAATCGCTTACTAACTCTTATTCTGTAATCTTTATTATTGAATTGATTCCGCTTTTTCAGAACAAGTTACCAAAGGATGTAATTCTCCAGCTGTTTGTGAGAATATCGAAGATGGCTCAGTATGCACAACTTGTGATACGGACTTTTGTAACTCGGGAAGCAACAGAATTCACTTACCGATAATATTTGTAGTGATAATGATAGCTTCCAGTATGTCAAACCACTAATAAATTCGAAGAATTATTATCTTGTTTGAAATTTCAAGACATTACATGGTTTCTCGTGATACAAATCTTCAATAAATTCAATAAAAGGGATTCGACAACTCAACATTGAATATTCAGGTAGAGTTGCGTTGAGTAACTTTATATTCAGGCAGTTTTGATAACTATTTCATTTGATGGAAATCCAATACAAGATCAATCATCCTATTATATTCAGAAAAAGATATTTTTTTGAGAGGGAATTTACAATATATCCTGCATCATAGTTCAAACCATGCGTGCACTCATTTCGTCTCGAAGGTATATAAATCATAGACAAGATATATGTAATAATATGTATATAAATGTATAAATATTTACCATCGAATGCGTTCCTTATTCAAGGATTAAGAGACATGTAGGCAGCCCATAAAACATTTCAGTGTAGCGTGGTTTGCATGCGCTGATATCGCAAGGTATGACCTTGCAGATAGTTTTTCTGAAAGATTCTGCAAATTTTAAGTTTCCAACTTTAAAAGGCCAAACATTTTCTCTGATGGTGGCTTTTCATTTTCCCATAAATTTTTTTGTTTTTGTGTTCCACTGGATCACAGAACAAATAATTGTCGCTGTCTGTGAATCTGTGTCAAATATCAAATACATAGACCTAAAATAACATATTAGGTCTATGATCAAATATTACGCAAAGATGAATTAATCTTGTTGAAGATAAATAATAATAATCCATTCGTAAATGATTTAATTGACAATTATTTGCGTTGATTTGACTCATTCAGAAGATGAGTAGTCGGACGTGGCTGAGTGGTTAAATTTCAGACATTTGATGCCAAAATATTCTGATTCAGCGTAATGTTTATGTATCTAATGGATTTAAAACATCGTTCCCAGCAAATGTTTGCACATCAATGGCTATTTTCGAGAAAGAAACCATTAATAAAGTATTGTTAGATGATACTGAACCTTTGACATGTACTATTGAAAACTGGAAAAGCGTAAACGGACATACAGTAAGCTAATACAATAATTAATATTTCTATTCAATCACAATCTCCATAATATTTAGGAATTCATCATTAAAGTACATAGAGGACCATTTTCTGACGAAACTTGGAGGATATCTAAACGATATAATGATTTCTATAAACTTCATACCTACTTACAATCTTCTGGACTACAATTATCTTTTCCACCAAAAAAGCTTATTGGCAACTTTGATCCCGATTTCATTAATCAAAGACTGAAGGGATTACAGGTAAATTGAATGCGAGTTAGAGTTACGTCAGTAGTAAAACTGAAATTTACATTGTCTGTTTTAGAAATACCTGAACTTTATCCTTATGAATCCAATACTTGTGTCTTCACTTCCTGCTAGATCTTTTATAGATCCTGCTAACTATTGTCAGCCATTTAGTGGTAAGATATTATTCCTCCTGACATAATTTTCTTTATTAAATTTCTTTTCATGTGGAGTCTTTTGAAATCTTTTTTTGATCTCAACATTGAGAATCAATTATACTTAGCAATAATGTAAGATAACATATGAATTATTTATAAGCCGCGATTTGCATTAGAATTGTTTAATTATGATTAGATAATTTGGTTGAGTTGATACATCATTGATTGGGACAGGTCATGTCAATTTGATTTTGAAACTGCAAAACATTCTATTCAATATTTTGGTGATCTTTTGAATATTTAAGATATGAAAGGCTTTGTTTCACCGAAATGTTTTGGAATATTTATATTTACGATTGATAATGTTGTAAAAACTTTGTTTTTGGTTCGTTATTGTTATTAATTTTTGAAGGTCATCACAGAAATGCCTCTTATCAGGTATTATAGTCGAAGATCAAAGCAAATATTGTAAGTATCCGTTATTAAAAAGAACAAATTAAAATGAATATGGAAATTTCCACTAGTGATGCCAATTCATAGTATTAAAGAAAATGTGTTTTAATTTCTTTTCCAAAATTTTTGTTATACTGCAGCGCAAGATGCCATTTCAAAAACCTCAGTATGTGGGCGTTTCTTTTTAGTTTTCAGAATTATTCTCAATCTTATATTGTACAAGTTATGATAATAAGACTTAAGATGGGTACAATTCTGGCGAGATTTGCACAAAAATCTAAACAATACTAACGGGAATTTCATCCAGTTGCTTAAAATTTATGTTCCAATTGTTTTTGACACCTATGTCAATTCAAATCCAAGTTGAACTCTAGTACTTGGAACAAAAATTACTGCTCAAAGTTTCATGCAAAGTATATGCGGAATCTGGCTGGTAGTTTCTGAAAAAACAAATTTTTATTTTTTTGAAATTTTTCCAGAAATATGATTTTCATGAAAGTTGCCGGTATTTTACCAATTCGAACAGATCAGCTATTTTTGAATTATTGAGGGCACGAAGTGTCAGATGGATTTGTCACAAACATCCTTAAAAATAAAGTCCATTTCTATAGTCAGTCGGTAGTTCATGGAAGTTCGACACATTCCACTCTATAATTAATGAATTGGTTCAATTTCCTGCCAGATAATAATGCGACGTTGTCCGTTCTATATTATAGTCGTTGTAATTTGGTATGCAACTGAACCAAACCATAGAGTTTTTGCAAAAATAAAGAATATAAGAATTGGCAACGTTTCGACGTATTAGTTTGAACTTGGCGACATTTTACGAGTGCCAACCTCACTCAGTTCTAGTTACTAAAACTTCATTAACCTTTTACAAGGCCTACTGACCGACTACATCAATGTGAATCTTCACCTTTGAGAGTTATTGTTGCAACAGACAAATGGCTGGCCAGACAAGAATGAAGAATAATGCTTTTGTTTCTCAGAACCGGCGCAAAAATCAAGAATAATCTTTATAGCATTTGTAATGATAGTCTTATGCAATGTAAAATGTTGATCATCCCATATCTTTTTGTCTCAATATTGCAGCGATATTTTTTTTTCTAAATTTCCTTGGACTTCGTTTTTTCAGAAGTTGCACTGCAGCATGTATCTTTAGCTCTTAGAGGAGAAGTAGGCTGGGAGGTGGTAACGCCTCTGACCGAAATAGGATGGCGAATCAGAAAACATTATTACCATCTTAAGAATAAAAATGTCCCCCAAAGAGAATTCTGGGGAAGCTGGACAGATTTTGGACCGGACAAACATTTAGATGATAAGGACATGCATAGTTTCTTCAAGAGTTTGGCACAAATTCAGGTTTGTATTGCAGGAAAAAATAGTGGTCAACATTGACCGATTTAATTAATTGAATTTTTCAGCACCCTTTCATACATCCCATAGAGATGTGTTTGTGTAACGATGTCGGTGCTTTAGTGGTAAGAATCTCCCAGAAAGACGGAACCTTGAGGGATCTTTTGTGCAATTCGAAACCAAAGCAATCTTTCCTGAAGAAATATGGGAATCCCAAGGGGCACAAGCATTTAGAAAACAGTCAAATAGCATTGTATGGTAGGCAGATGTTAGAAGCGTTGAAATTTTTACATGATAAAGGAATTCCATATGGTAAGTGTTAGTTTTCATATACAGTGTGTGTCAAAATTAAATTCATTTTCTCAGAAGAAAAATATTTGGCAACAAAATCCTGAAACAGGTCGATTTTTGTTTCACTTTTACCAAATTTTTATGCATTTTTGAAGGATTTTTGTTGCACCCTGTGCCATCCCCATCAACCCTCTAAAGTTTTTGAATAGGAAAAGTGGGTATGTGGTACTTTTTTGGAAAGGTCTTCGTATCCTCTTTACAGGCGTGCAGAAATTTTCAGAAAAAAATTTTTTGTCCAAAAAATTAGTTACTTCAAAAAGGTTTTCAGTATGTGCACTTTGTCATGGCTCATTTACTTTGAGACGATGGTACCTGATAAAATTTGTCACCGAATGAAAGTCGACCATTACAGTTTTGTTCATGCACAACTTTCAACCCCCTCAGGTGAAATATTTCACGTGAGGGGTACAAAACTGTAATGGTCGACTTTCATGCGGTGACAAATTTCATCAGGTACCATCGTCTCAAAGTAAATGAACCATGACAAAGTGCACATACTGAAACCATCTTTGAAGTAACTAATAAACATATCTTGAAAATTTCTGCACGTCTGTAAAGAAGATACAAAGACCTTGCCAAAAAAGTACCACATGACCTACTTTCCCTATTCAAAACATTTAGAGGGTTGATGGGGATGGCACAGGGTGCAACAAAAATCCTTCAAAAATGCATACAAATTTGGTAAAAGTCCTGTTTCAGGATATTGTTGTGTCCCGTATCCTGGACCCAGCATTTTATGATATATTGCCTTTTCTTGATTTTCCAACGTCGGAGTCTGAATTCTTTGGTTCCCAGCAATATGACCGAAATTCAATATTTTTTGGTTTAAATCAATTGACACCGGCTTTAAGAGCATTTTATCTCAAGCCAAGAATAATGTATAATTATGCATGACAGAAAACACGCAGATGAAATTCAAGCTCTTAGCATTCCAGGAATCGGAGGTTTGTGGCAGTTTATAGAATTTATCTTATCAGACCATTTAGGGAAATTTCCTTCACACATTTGTGCTCTCTCTTTCACACCAGCCAATCCAAGGTGTTTTTTCGGATTTAAGAAGGGCGTTGCTTAATTCAAAAAACCAATCAAAATTTATATTCTCCCTCTAAAATGTGAAGAAGGGAAATTTGGGTTTAGTTAGTTTTTAGACACTCTTCATTTGACCGTTGTATAGTAAACAACAATTCGCTTTCGAATTTACAAACAAGACTCATACGTTAATTTTTGTGTTGTAAAAATCTTAACTTCTCATTTGAAAGTCGCTTCGACCTTGCTATCGAATAAGATATAGAAGGAAGATTCTATTGTGCAAATCACTTGTATACCATTTCGGTCTTGTTATCTAATACAGATACAAGAAAATACATTTTTGTTACGTTTTAAAAGTGCGTTTTTAATACACCTTACAAACATCTTTGTGTCATAAGTGCAACGATATTGATCAACTGGTCAATAAGTTCTTCAATTATCTGCTTATTTTAGATAATAAATAATAATAATAATAAATATTTATTTTCAGTAAAAAACTACACTGTTCCATATAGAATTGAGCAATAACAACACTTTACTTAAGAGAAAATAAAAAGGTTTGTCCCACGAAGAGAACTTGTTGTGGGTATAATACTCAGCTAAATTTCAATTTAACAACTATGCTCATGTAATTAGAATGCTCTCAATATATATTATACTGCCACTAAAAACACAAGAAATAAATATACAATCACAAAAAAACGAACTCATGTGAAAAAAAAATATTCATCAGGATCAGATCCAGCGCAGAACGGCAAAACAAACCATAGATTTTATTCCTTCCACCTTCTATACAGCAACTGAAGTAATTACCAATATTTCATCTGTTGTGAGGCATGCCAACCAAACCTTTAACCTTCGCTTGAACTGAGAAGCTCCTCTCACGTTCCTTATTACCTGAGGCACCTGACCGAAGATTTTCGGACCCATATACGAAAATGATTTCTGTCCAACCGTTTTCACAGTTTTAATCCTCGAGAATTCAGTTCTTTCTTTATACCTCGTTTCGTGATGGTCCTAATTCCTTTTTGTATTTAAACTGCATGCATAAAACTCTAAACAAATACAGCCTCTTTAACTCGAAAATCGTGGACTCCTCGAATAGTCTATCCGTTGGGTAGGTGCGTTCTCTACCATATATGATCTTCAGAAAGTACTTTTGGATAATCAATAGTTTCGACAAATGACAGTCATATGCACTCCCCCAACCGGTTATGCCGTATTGGATATGGGGCTCCACAAGAGCGTGATGAGCATCTTAAGCTCTCTCAACCCAAGAATTCTTTTGAGAAACCTAAATGTGAACAGTAAATATCTCAACTTCTTGATTAGACTGGCAACATGAACGTTCCATCGCATATGCTGATCAATCTCTATTCCGAGATACCGCACGAATTCCACTCGCTTCACCTCAACTCCATCCAAATTTATATTGGGAATGCATGAGTCGCCGTATATACCACAGGTAAATATAACACATTTAGTCTTACTCAAATTGAGAGTAAGACTCATATCATTTAACCATCTCTTTATCCTCGCAAGAGTTTCCTCTACTTTCTCTCTCACTCTTTTCCAAGACGTGTCAGCAAAAATAATCGCGGTATCATCTGCAAATGATACGATCTCAGCATCTATATTGAGGTTGAAGATTCCATTAATGTAGATCAAAAAAAGAATAGGGTCCAACACCGTCCCTTGGGGCACACCCATAAGTAAACTACGAGATTCACTTTTTTGATCCTCAACAACAACACATTGTTCTCTATCCTGGAGGTATGATCTGAACAGTTGATGAACCAGTCCTCTCACTCCCATATTATCCATGACATTTAACAACTTTTCGTGATTCACAGAATCAAATGCTCTTGCCAGATCCAGAAAAACCCCAACCGTGCATTTACCCCCATCTAGAGAACGATAAATTTCATCTGTCAGTCTAACAATAGCATCCTCCGTTGACTTATCAGACCTGTAACCGAATTGCCTCGGCGAAATAAGATTGTTCTTTTCCAGATACTCCACCAGGCGTGTTTTAATAATTTTCTCTATTATTTTTGATATAGAACTGATGAGGGAAATCGGTCTATAACATGAAATATCTTTTTTGTCCCCTCCCTTGAATAGGGGTTTAACAACTGCTAATTTTAGGGATCTTGGGTACTGCCCATTTTCCAGTATTTTGTTTATCAGGAATGTCAATGGTGTCTTGATGAACTGACCAATCACCTTCAGGTGTTCTGCTGTTATACCATCAACTCCAGGACTTTTGTTACTTTTTAGGTCTTTAATCATCGAGAGAACTTCAACCTCATCGGTAGGTCTTACGAACATGGAATTATCAGAGGTATTCCCTTTTTTTTCCGATTCGTCTGATTTGCCAAGTTGCCCGGTCACATGCTGGCCAAAGCTGGTGAAATGAGTATTGAAAATGTCGACATCAACATTTCTGATAAAGATCAGAAAGTATTCATCGGTCGTGTCTTCATTTTGATAACGACAGAATTAATCAAGTGCTATTAATTCAACCATACAGGGTCTCTATTTTTGAAATCCCCAATACACCTGAATAAACCAATTCAGGTCAAATCAGATATTGCTGCCAAATATTTTTCTTCTGACAAAATGAATTTCTTCCATAATTTTGACGCGCACTGTATAGGGATACTCCTAATTTTGAGACTCTTCAAACATGGATTATTTCGAGAATATCATTATATATTTGTATTCTGTGAGAATCATAGATAGATTGAACTACACTGCACTCCACTGAGGATTAGAGTCAGTGTAGTTAGTGTAGTTCATGCAGGTACAATAAACAAATCTTTAGGTTCAGAAGCCAAAACAATATAATAATTCAATTCAATGTAGTATCAGCAGTTCCAAAGTGGCCGATCCTGACTACTCGACATTCTCCGATTCACTCATGAAATCATCGGCATCTCTTTTCAAAAGATTGAAAATGACCATTTGATATTTTCAGGTCACTTACATACAGGCAATGTAATTATAGAGAATAATAGGGTTAGACTGCTGGACATAGAGAATGGAATACTTGGAGTGCCATCCTTTTATAGGCCTTATTTCATGCAGCATAGAAAGATATGTAGTTTGGAAGCCATTGATGTGTATTGTTTTGGACACACATTGTACGAGATGACTTTTGGTGCACCCCTGCATGAAAGTATTGTAGAAAACTTTCCGGACTGTGCTCCAGCAATAAGTGAGTATCTTAGTGGAAATTATTGAAAAGCAATTTTGGTAAACCCGCAAGATTTCCCGTCGCGAAGCTACAAGTAACATATTCACATCATTGTAAGCAGTGTGAGTTCCTGAACAAAAAATATGAAGGCCAACATAGGCGGTCTCTCTTTGTTTGGAAGATATGGACCCCCAAAGTTCCAAATTGTTGCAGTTTCAGATCCTTCTTTCCGCCATAAAAATGATCTCTCACTTCTCAAATCTAGTTCATAAATCATCTTTGAACCTTCAACCAACGAATGGCGACACTTTCTTTCAAGAATATTCATTATTTAAAGGAAGAAAAGTGAAAATATTAGACAACCACTTAACCTATATTTCTACGAAATACTTCTCAATGTTAAAGCGGAGCTTGGCAACAGCGTCTTTTCATCGCTGGCCAACGTTTTATGATCGAAGGGTAGTTGCTGGCGGGAAATATGAAATGATAGACAGTTGAAGGATATGATTGTAAGGAAAATGCTTCTGTCACTGAAGAAGAGGTGGTTATTCTAACATCAAAACAAAATCATTGAGAATATTTCTTTAAAGTTTCACTCTCAATATTTTCGTTTGAACTCTCTTTCTATCCCCTTCAAAATAGGGAGGTTGTTGTCTACTTCGTTTTTTGTTGTCTTCGAGATGGTCCCAGTTTAGAATGAGATTCAGGTTATTCCAATAAAATGGGTTATATAATAACCTCGACTTCGTTGGATATCTGGGAAGGGCGCGACCTATCACATATGAAAAAAATGTACGTTGAAATATATATCAGGGTGTATTCTCATTCCATTACTATGTGTTTCAACCTTGTAGATTTTTCATTAGAAACGAATTCTCCCATTGGACGATTCAGAGTATCTTAATAAACAGTAAGAACTAAGAACATATTTCATTTTTCTCGCCAGCAATAATCTCATTCACGAATACGCACGATGGCACGATTCCGACCGATGAAATTTGCGCCATTGCCAAACTTCACTTTTAGTCTGAGTCGAAATCAGAAGGAATAGAGGTTAACTGGTTGTCCAGTAATTTCATTATTTTTTCATTAAATATTGATTATTCTTGAAAAAAAGTGTTGCTTATTGTTGGTTGAAGGTTCAAAGGTGGTTTGTGAACTATACAGATGAAGTGAGAGATCGTTTTTATGGTGGAAAAAGGGACCTGAAAACACACATATCTTCCAAATTAAGGGAGACCGCCTATGGTCGATTTCACATTTTTTATTCAGAAAATCACACTGCGTACAATGATGTTAATATCTTTTTAATATCTCGGCGACGGGAAGTTTTGCGGGTTTACCGCAATTTTATTTGCTACTCTTTCAATTAAATTATTTCTTCAATTTCGAATAAAACCATTCCATTCATAATTATATTTTACTCAGCACAAAAAACGAGTCTACAAACTAATCTTCATATTTCGTGATCAAACTGTTAAAATTCAAAATGAAAAATGATGTGTCTTATGTCCTTGTAACCTTTCTGCATACATTTTTTGGAATTTCCATTTCAAGACCACTTTATTACAAATGAAATATATTCATTCATGAACTTGATGCCTTTATTTTCATTGAAATATTCAATGAGTATAGATAAGAACGGGCTCATTAATTTTTTTGTTATAGAACCAGTATTAGAATCGATTTTGTCGTTCGAAGCATGTAAATCGGGCTTGCCATCCATAGACGACTTGCTGAACAACCCGTTTTTCGCTTCGATTGTAACAAACATTGCAAACACTGAAAAAATATCGTTCAAATTGTCGAATTCCACCAAAGAAAAATTGAAGTTGGTTCGGAATCAAATTGAAAATCGGTTGAAAGACGAACAAAAAATGGTCAGGAGTCAGAAGCGCCTCGTCAAGGTACAAGAAATGATGAGTTCCGAGGAAGAAAAAAAGAAGCAGAGACATAAACAAAGACACGAACAGAAATTGCTAGCCAAAGAACAACAGAAGAAACAAGAAAAATTGAGGCAACAATCTGTTGATGGAGAGAAAGCGGATAGTGTGAACAGTAGCGCTGCAACTTCTGTAGGGACAGCAACACCTCCTTCCAGAACAAGTAAGTTTACATGACTTTAATAAGGCTTTGTTTTTACTTTTTTCAAAGGTGTTTACTTGGCTATTATTTTTTTGAGTTTTGGGCGTCAAAAGTTATGGAAGTTATAAATATGTCAATCGGAGGATTTGTTAAATTTTTTCTACAAAAGCACAGATAAAACCCCAGGAAAAATTTTGTTTGTTATTGCAGGGCTTCTTTTATATCAAGGAAACAAAATTTCTTCTTTCCTTTAGGTGCAAGTTGATATCTTGAAATCACACCTGATAACAAGAAAAGTAGACAATAAAACCAATAGAATTAGTTAATGTTTTATTATTCATATTTTCATATAGCCCTCATGAAATTCTGAATGAACCTTCAAGCTATAATTTTTCAGCCAATTATTAAATTCAATACTTCAGAAAATATGGGGAAAATATAATATTGAAGGGACATATCTGCGGAATCATTGGGTGGATTTTACCCATTCACGAATTTGGCCTTCATAATTAAGGTTCAATCCTACTTTACGAATATCGGCCGATCTTTAACACAATAACACCAGAAAGAAACAATTTGGAAACTCAACATTTGAAGAGTAGAGGCGAATTTTGGCGCTGTAACCACAGCTTACTACAGATTGTGGTTACATGTAGTTACTTGGGTTACCACATTTTCGCGGAGCTATGTAACTATGACGTATTGATGACGTCACGCATACCAGACCGCGTAACCTTCCTCTTGAGCAGGGTTACTCGTGTAGTATGTAGTTCTATCTCTTTCGAAAGAGTGAAATGGAATGAGGTTTTAAACATAGATTCGAGAATGAAAATAATAGGGGCCATTGGGGGTCATATTCTATGGAAGTTTCAAATATTTTTAATGTTCATATATCGTTATCCGGAAAGAAGTCACTTCTCCTGTCGTTTTGTACCGGTGCAAACATTTTTTTGGATTGTATTTGAGCTTGTATTAGTTGTTGTTTTTAGATTTTAAAAAGAAAGTGTGAGAAATTTTAATTAATAATTGCTATTGTGAAACCAATTATTGTTCAGAAGTTGCAGCTATTGATGAAACATTAAATTATAAGGTAGATAATAATTGGTCCTATGTATTCAAAATTCACATTGAATGTGAGTTTTTTTTAGCACTGCTATAAGTGAATGCGCTCATTTCAAGTAACATCATTTCGTTTTCAGTCCCTGAAGAAGTTCCAAAAGTAGGAACTAAAGCTAGGAAATATCAATAAAGAATACATTTGTAATCCTTATTAATTTATTTGACTTCTTTCCCGATAACGATAAATTAATTTCCAACGAAGTCGAGAATTCTACCCAATTTTTATTGTTCATTTTTGAAACATCTGGCAGGTTTTTTTATTATTTTTTTTGCACGCTTGTTTGATAAAAATGGAAACAATTGCCATACTTCTAAATAAAAGAAGTCTTCCGATACAAGATATTATCGAAGTTCTCTTTGGAGTTGACAGACAGAAGTAAGAAAAAAAATTGAGGTTCTCTTTGGAGTTGACAGAAGTAACTACGTAACTATGACGTCACGGGTAACTACTAACTATGGTTACCTGTGGTTACAGCGCCACATTCGCCTTAGGTTGGGGGCTATTTACGAAGGTCGAAATCGTGAATGGGTAAAATCCGTCCAATGATTCGTGGATATATCCGTTCAAAATTTTATTTTCCTAATATTTTCAAAAATACACATTGGATTGAAGTGAAATATAATACTTGATTGAAAAATGGTAGCTTGAAGATTCATGCAGAATTTCATCAGAACCTTACAAAAAGAAGATTGCCAAATCTTTCCATCGGTAGGTAAACGTGCGTTTGGCAGGGTAACACATGGTGACTGCTATGGCAATGAATTTGAACATGCACGCAAAAGCTTACAACACCTCGGTGCTCTTCCAGAATTTTTTTCTAATTAATATTTTTGTAGGTTCACATGTACCTTCACCACCTCCTCCGCCTCCCCCACCACCTATGTTGGCCAATGGTGATGTTCGGAAAGTCTTGGAACCCCCCATACCTCCATCAGTGGATCCAAGTAATGAAAGGTCAGCTTTATTGGGTGCTATATGCAACTTCAATAAATCTTCGTTACGTAAATCTCAAACAAAAAAATAATATGAATCAATATTTCTACTTATATATTTTATTAATTGTGATATCTTCCTACCTATTTATATTATGTAGATGATTGTATGTAAAATTATGTGTATTTTTATTGTGAATCAAAAATCATCATGTGTAATATAATTCTGTATTAAAAATTTGTCTTTTTTCTGCGGTAAGAATTCTAACATCTAAGATGGTATTGAAGAAGCTGTATTTTTATGGTGAACTGTGTCTTAAATTCTTTCAATTCAGTTTTACTTGTTTTTGAAGTATGAAAATAATTTTCACTTTGTGATACTATTCATGAGGAAGTTCCATTTCAATCTTTGGTTTTCAAATTGTGAATTCGATTGAACCATTTTGATATTATTCTATTAACCAAAATAATTATAGAGCACTTTGAGGGATATATAATGCCTAAGTTAGTCTGGGACAGACCATAGTAAAATTACAAAGGTAAAATATGGAACAATGAAGAAAATAGCCTCGAAAATGGGTTATTTGCTCATGAATTTTAGCTATCCTGCTAGGCAAGGAACAGAATGTTTCACAAACTCTGCTTCGTATCAAACAGAATATGATTGTGTGAAACAAGGTTCAATAATACTATTCGTAACTATTATACATATTTATTACTAACATATTACAAGGAAAACTTCCTAAGCTTGACCTCTGTAATTTTTGAAGTTCACGCAGATGTAGGCAGGAACACTCATCATAGCTCCTGCTATTAAAGCCATATGAACAGCCTTATGAGCTAAGCCAACTCTATTCTTAGGGGGTGAGGTTACTGTGTGGTAATTCTTGACTTGGGCAAGATTTCTTGTGGCAATTCTTGCTAACGACAACATGGCTACAATCAAAAGTAGGATGTCATATACCTGAAATATCTTATTGAAACTTATAGTTACCTGAAACTTGATAATTTGCAAACTGAATGTTTGAAATCTCGATAAGTGATCGCAGATTAGGTAATGATTTAAACGTCACTGTCATAGAATACTACCGTCAACTTGTCAACTTTTTGACATAGAATATTACTACAAATTCAAAATATTGATACATGGTATTCTGTGATTCAGCAAAGCATTTTTTAGCGTATTCGAGAATGCAGAAATAAATTGGGAACTTCTGCGAAGATGCCAGCGCCCTAACGGATAAATTTAGAACCTGTCCAAGCTAGTAGTTTTATGTAAACAAACCTTAGAAATGTGGTGGAGAACGAATATTTATTAAGCAGAGCTTGAATATTTAAATAAATTATTATAGTTTTTTGTAAGATTTCTTGAGAAGGGACTTTCCGTTTGGATAACGATATAAAATCGTACTTCAAATCGTTCCTGGAGGATAATTTCGGTGAAAAATAGGCATCTCAATAAGTAATTTAAGGACTCTTATTTATGGGAAGAAGTGCTGAATGCAGGCTATATTATGTGGTAAATCTAGAATCAGTCCAAATGATATGACTTGTTCTTTGTTTACAAACGAGTGAATCAATAAAATGAAAACAGATTTTCTGCTTTAGTTCTTTTGCATCGTATTTCTAAAGAAAAGGAAACAGATAGACATATAATTGATTTCATTTTCATATTACAGCAGCTCAAGATACACATACAAAATGAAAAATGTCACAGCCGGTTCAACCTACCTATATAAGGAAATGAAAAGTATTGATGTATTTATATGAGTAACTTCAGCTATGATCAACTCTAACAGTATATCTAGTTTTTGTCAGATTTTCAACCAGATCACTCTTTTGGAATATGATTTTGTGTAGTATGTGAATTAGGTAGCTGCAGAAGTGCTCGGTAGTTTCTCTGCAGCATTTTCCTTCAAAATTCTCTCATTTATATTTACACCTGAAAACATCATGACATGAAGTTGTTTCGAAATAAATACATTGTAGGTAATTTACCTTTATGAAAATAAACATCTTCAGAGAAATGCAGTGAACATACTTTCATGTACTTCGTGACCTGTTTTCCAATCTTCAATTTCTAAAGCTAGGCCTTTCTTCTATAATTGAGTTCCCTGCCAAATGCTGTTTCCAAATTAACTTTAATTTCATTTGGCTTTGGAAAAAATGAAAACTAGAGCCACTAGATGATCCTTTCTTCTTTGACCATGAATAACATTGAGTTGAGGCACACAACAATAGTCATTTCGGGCAGATGCCATTTCGAATTAATACGATCAAAATTTTTAATCGGAAAGAAAGGAATCGATTGATGAATATTACAAACACTTTCGGTATTCCAAAATTTCAACTCGGAAAACAACACAAAAGCTCGAAAATGAACTCCAAAAGTAAGCAAATTACGTTAGATTAACAGGCACGTCGAAAAACTACTAGCTTGGAAGTGTTCGAGTTTCTATCACCAGAGGGCGTATCGCTTAGCAGTAGTTGCGAATAGGTACATTGGGTTGATTTACAACTTGAAATTAATAGTATAAAGATAGGAATTTTATTAATAGTATATTATATTATTTACATTTCAAACACGAAATTATTTATCTATTTTTGACCAGCATTAATCTTATTGAAATCATGCACACATTTTCACAGGTATCCCCCTTGCTACAACAGCCGCTTTATTACAGTTATTTTTCATCTTATTTTTCGCCAAACATAAGGCTCTAAGTAGATCAGGTTCGCTGTATATTTCATTGCAACAATCAGCAGGTTCCCCTCCACCAATGTTAACTGAAAAATAAAAGATTCATATTATCCACAATACATGACAACAGAGTTCTATCATGTTATATAGTTAAATTTATATAACTCACCAACGCCTTTATCTATCCATTCTTTTTCATTAATGAGTTGCCATGATGGTTTTTCTTTATTGGGTATCCATATGCTAAGAAGATTTGAAGTTAAGACATCAGTATCTATATCAGTAACAACCCACAACATACCAATCAAACAGGGGCTGAAAATCAGTAAAAAATTATTACTCCTATGTGAATAAAATGTTGAATATCTGCTTTATGTGAAACTATAAAGGGATGAACAAGGGGAGTCTTTTAGTTGTGAATAATTTTAACCGTCGCTCCTTTCATAAAATATCCCACAATCTGTTACTGTTCAAAAATTGGCGAATGAAGATAAGCGCTACTCCCTCTGGTGGCTATCTGAGTATCCCGAGATACAGACATTATCATCGACAAGTTAAAAGAAATGTTAAGAAAATGAGAAAGTTTGTGCATCTTTCTTAGCGTTTGTGTGATTTTACAAGTGCTTCTACTGAGAAAAGCAAACTCAAATGTCCCTTCCCATAGATTTCTACAGCCCGGTAAAAAATTTGGAGTTAGGGTGAAAGAAACTTCCTTCAACAAGTCGGGCCTGAAAGTGTTGAGGAATCGATAAAACCAACAAACAAGATTTATGTGGGTCTGTTACCTTCATTTTTCCATATGATGATCATTTTTATAGAGGTAAGCACGAATTGCTCATGAAATATTAGATCACATTCATGAAAACAATTTTTTTCCAGGCCCATAATCCAAGCAGAGAAATTTACTTAAGAGGAATGCTATGCCTTCCAGAAATCTGCCTGTTGAACTGATCATTAAGGAACAACGTAAATCTTCTAGTGATAGAAATGACTATTGAAAAAAAAAGAGTCTCAACAAGGAAATATCTAGTGATGAATACTCTTTTCTCAAAGTGCTTCTACCGATGAAAGTAAAGTTGTTAAAGGCTTATTTATTACAGCTTTTTCAAGACCAATCATATGAGTGTTGGAAAATTTATGGTAGTAAACCCGCAAGATTTCCCGTCGCCGATATATTGAAAAGATATTTACATCATTGTACGCAGTGCGTTTTTCTGAATGAAAAAAGTGAAATCGAACATAGGCGGTCTCCCTTAATTTAGAAGATATGGGCGACCAAAGTTCCAAAATGAGTCGTTTTCAGGTCCCTTTTTCCACCATTAAAACGATCTCTCACTTCATCTTTAGAGTTCACAAACCACCTTTGAACCTCCAACCAACAATAAGCAACACTTTTTTTCAAGAATAATCATTATTTAATGAAAAAACAATGAAATTTCTGGACAACCACTTAACCTCTATTCCTTCTGATTTCGACTCAGTCTAAAAGTGAAGTTTGGCAATGGCGCGAGTTCATCGGTCGGAATCGGGCCGTCGTGCGTACTCGTGAATGAGATTATATATTATATTGCTGGCGAGAAAAATGAAATTTGTTCTTAGTTCTTACTGTTTACTGCGATACTCTATATCTTCCAATAAGAGAATTCGTTTCTAATGAAATCTACAAGGTTGAAACACATAGTAATGGAATGAGAATACACCCTGATATATATTTCAACGTACATTTTTTTCTTATGTGATAGGTCGCGCCCTTCCCAGATTTCCAATGAAATCGAGGTTATTATATAACCCATTTTATTGGAATACCCTGAATCTAATTCTAAACTGGGACCATCTCGAAGACACAACAAAAAACGAAGTAGATAACAACCTCCCTATTTTGAAGGGGATAGAAAGAAAGTTCAAACGAAAATATTGAGAGTGAAACCTTAAACAAATATTCTCAATGATTTTGTTTTGATGTTAGAATAACCACCTGTTCTTCAGTGACAGAAGCATTTTCCCTACAATCATATCCTTCAACTGTCCATCATTTCATATTTCCCGCCAGCAACTACTCTTTGGTCAAATACGTTGGCTAGCGATGAAAAGACGCTGTTGCCAAGCTCCGCTTTAACATTGAGAAGTATTTCGTAGAAATATAGTTAAGTGGTAGTCTGAAATTTTCACTTTTCTCCCTTTAAATAATGAATTTTCTTGAAAGAAAGTGTCGCTATTCGTTGGTTGAAGGTTCAAAGATGATTTATGAACTAGATTTGAGGAGAGATCATTTTTATGGCGGAAAAAAGGATCTGAAAATGCAACAATTTGGAACTTTGGGGGCCCATATCTTCCAAACAAAGAGGGACCGCCTATGTTTGCCTTCATATTTTTTGTTCAGGAACTCACACTGCTTACAATGATGTGAATATCTTACTTATAGCTTCGCGACGGGAAATCTTGCGGGTTTACCAAATTTATTTGTCAATCCATAATGAATAATTCTTATGGTACAAGTGGCATTAGTTTCATGTGAATGTATTCATTTTATTCACAATATATTGAGTATTTAGTCCTTCCCTATGAAAATAGTAAAGTTATGAGTATTTGTCTATTATTTCAAAGAGTATGTTTACTATCTGTTTTTCAACTTTTAAGACAGCCTAAGAAATCCACCAAAGTCAATCTTGCCATTTGGATTTGAAAATAAATAATATTAGAATACTGTCTAACCCCGTGATTTTAGAGTTGCTACACTCAATTAGATTGAAGGATGATACATACCTACTTTATAAGAATGGAATATGAACTCACAGTAATACTCTCGTCAACTATAAAAGTCTAAAAAGTCTTTGAATCGTGAAATCAAAAATTATCGAAACAAACAGTACAAAATCGACTATCAAAACAAAATCTATGTCTGTATGTAAGGTTCTAAAACTGGCCACCGTGGCGCTGCAATCTTAAATTCAGACGCCAATATTATATGATGAGGAAAATCTACAGTTTCAATTCAAAGTATAACCAAGTGTATGAAATTCAACAAACCAATCAGCTAATGAGTACATCTGGCTTACACCATACATCTCCACTTCTGGCCCTTGTTCAACCAACTGAGTACTACCACACCCAAAAAGAAGAACGACAGAATTGATTTTCTCTTTTTGAATTTTTTCAGAAGAACAGTATTGAGCTCCTGAGCCATGGCCACTATAACTAGATAAGAATAAAATGTATAGAAAAATTATAATCATTGCAGTATTTTTCATTATTATTTTTTCTGCACTAAATTGAAATATTCTTCCTTCCAGTAAAGAATAAAATAGTATTAACCTACTTATTATTGAGACAGAGTTTCTGAAACTGTGCGTCACTAACAAAATATAAAATTTTCATATTTTTTTTATTCTACATACCAAAATATTTCTGCAGAAATCAGTGCATCTATAAATTCCTTCGAGTTGGGTGTTGTACCAGTTAAACCTTTCCATTCGGGCAACCAGTAATCAAAAAAACTCTTCAGTCTTTTCTCCATAAGTTGAAGATCTAACCCTGGGTTCAGAATGAACCTACCTGTACTAGTACTGGGTATTAGTTTGTAGCCATCCACGATAGAATCTTCATGAGCTTTATACATAGCATAAAGAAAATGTAGAGAAGACATCCTTGACGATGGTTGACCATACAAAGTAGAAATCATTTCCCATGGAAAAGAATCCAAGGCCTAAAATTCAATTTTAGGAAAATATCCCTGACATTATAACAACTGTAAATAAAATATTGAGATGACGTGGTGTACTTTTGAGATTGAGATATTCCAAAAGACGGTAGAATGCATTGAAATGATCTCATTTCACCAAAATCTTTTTACAGAAGTAGCAACAGTTTTTCAAATTCAGGATTGACATAAGTTCAGTTAGAAAATAACTACAAATAAAATGCTGATTGACACATCAGTGAAATCCATTTACCTCATCAATCAGGAGAATCACAGGATGTCTTGCAGTTGTCTGTCTTACGATTTGGTGCTTTTTCCAAAAACTTCTCCATGAACTTTTCAGGTTTTTACCAGGGAAGCAATACTCTAAAATTGTTGCCGTACATTTATCTGTTGCACATTCATCTGAAGAAGTACTTATAATATTCTTCACCATTTGCATAAGTATATTATGGACTTTATTTGAAGGATCAAGTGATCTAGAATAAACTTTGAAAAATCTATGTGGAACTAAATAATGGAATGCACTCACTTCTCCTTGAAAAACTTCTTCAATAGTTCTTGTATTTCAATTTCTATAGACTTATCTTTGTACTTTCCTATAAACAAGCATTTCCATCCACCAAGCCAAGAATCTTCAATTTCTCGTAATAAACACTGGAAAAATTATATACGAATTTCAATTTATTAATATAAACACTAATTATTCGAATGGAATGAAAAATTGAAAGTATATTACCTCTAAAACTTCCTCCATTTCTAATCTTCTTTTATGATACATTTTTCTACTTTTCATACTCATCATTTCTGTAACCTTTTTCAGTGGAATAGAGTAAATTTCCTTTAAATTACTTTTTAACCTTTTCATATCCCCTCTAAGCGAATGTGCATTACCTTTTGGTAAAGTTACACAGTATGGAATCGAATCACTTTTTCCACAATAAAAAATTGATACATGTACTCCATTCAA
The DNA here is from genome assembly GCA_958510865.1 of Myrrha octodecimguttata. NCBI lineage: Eukaryota > Metazoa > Arthropoda > Insecta > Coleoptera > Coccinellidae > Myrrha > Myrrha octodecimguttata. Next base: position 26,265,068 of record OY294059.1, read on the forward strand.
GGAAAGTTCATCTGCATTAATTGTAAAAATCTCTTTACTAGAAAATTGTGGGGTCAGTTGTATTAGAGTCCATTCTACAAAAAATAGGATTATTCACGGTTTAGTTTTTTATTAACAAAATATTACACCTTCTGGCAATTCTGCTATTGTTTCCAATAAATTATTAGTTTCTGACGTTTCACATGAGAATAGATTTAAATGATGGTATTTCTTCATTCTGGAGTTATCAGGATTCTGTTCATATCTATTTGCATGGCATTCAATCTCAGCTCTTAATCTCAGTCCTGGTACATGGGACTCTACCAAATGTAGAATCATTTGTAGTTCTTTTTCCGGATTATGTACCAACGCTTGGGCTTTTAAACGAAGTACTTCTGAAGATGTATAATGTCCAATTAAGTGTGAACATAAAAAATAATGTAGGTGAAGAAAGAGCTCCGATCATAACAAACTAACATAAACACAGGGACAAATATCTGTCGATAAGTCAAAAAATGTTCCACCTTGATCCGAGCTAATCATCTAATCAACCAAAAGATCACACTGAAGAAGTGATGTAACCGTACTCCTTGGACATCGCTTCTTTGGTATAGATGTTTTGGTTGATTAGTTCTGATAAAGGTGGAACATTTGTTGACTTGTCGACAGATATTCGCCCTTGTGTTTATGTTGTATAAATTATAATATATTTACTCTGAATTATAGGTCCTGGTAAATGTGATTTTAACGTTTGTAATTCTTCTAAGACATTACGGATTTCTTCCTCATAGTCTTCAGAAAAATGCTCCATTCTTGTACCTAGATCGCTCAATCAATAACGAAAACAAAGAATAATGTGCTAATTCGAATTAATCTTCTTATTTAGATTTCATTAATCCGTTCAGAAATCAAACCTGATCAAATTTTAAATCAAACCTGTCACCTGACAAGAAACGGTAAACATGGACCATAGAACTATTGCCTTCTGCCACCATAGACCTAAAATAACATGGACGAAGCGTTAGAAAGAGAGGAGTGTAACGTACATAAGAGAGAGATGGAGCTAGAAGAGGCAAATCTCTTCTAGCTCCATCCTCTTTTGAACTCTCCGAAATAGTATCTACTCTCTCACTCGTATTTTTTGAGATTCCAAGCCTCTTCTAGTTCCATCCTTTTTATCCCTAGAAAATGCATATTCTTTCTCTCTTGGAGGTAGATTACAATCGATTCAGTCTAAAAGTGACGTAAAGCTCCGTCCATGTTATATTAGGTCTATGTCTGCCACAGATTACTTTTCATATGCACATAAATTTCAAAATTCAAATCAATCATTTTTATTAATATTCAAATACATATTATTCTTTATATATACTCAATTTTCAGCGAAACTAGCAGTGAAAATAAGAAAGACCGTTACATACTACATACAGGAAAAGGATATTTAATGAACAAGTTACATATTATTAATGTATTCAGAGAAACATTCATATTTCATTTCTACCCAAACAACATCCTTAATAATCGTCCTCTTCTGGACATTTTATAGGTTTCTGTTTTTTTCGTCTCCAATTAACAATGTTACATGCTACATAGGTAGGAAAGGACATCATTGTACCGATCATAAAAGTGCAATGTATAATTTGTTCCATCAAACTTATTCTCGTTAAGGCACCGGCAGCTTGTGTTGCGCAATTCCTTTGATATTTCAGGTTTTCAAATTTGAATATTTTGGATCCCAAATTGTTCATTTTAGTGTGTCGATTTTGAATGACGGTTCAAATTATTCGCTTACTATTTTCATTTATTTAACGCATTAAGTCATAGTTTGAGGATAAAGTTTTTGACATTGGAAAATGCGAATTTTTTTTTAGGAGTTGCTTACCACAGAAGATATATATTCTGTGCATCCTACACAGAACACAAATGTATATTTACTTTATGTTGCTTACCCTGAAATTTGTTGGCTAGTGGAACGAGGAAAGAAATTTCCCGGTCTATGAAACAATTTCAACTGTCATTTCTGTTCTGACCTGAGTGCCCTGAGTGTAACGTCTTGTTTGGAAATCAAAATTTTGGTGAAAATGGCCGGTAAAATATTAGCAATTAAGGATCAGGTCAATGCATCGCTTCACGATACAACTAAACCGTGGACGAAATGTTTCGAAGAAGCAGAAAAAAAATCTGGTGTAGACAGACTTTACATCTTTGTAGGTAAGTAATGTACTTTGACCAGGTGTTTCCTTATCCGAATAAACCCTATCCCATGAAAAAAAAAATTGTGTACTTGAGTATCCTGGCAAGTCAAGTTCGAATCTTTTCTGTTGCATCACTTGTCCTGAAAAATTTATTCAAAAAACTGAATGGAAATAATTATAATGTTGAAGATTTACTTGTTCACTTTCAGTCATTTAGTATACTAGATTTTGTACGTTTTTGAATGAGTTTGGCGAGCTTCTGCTTTATTGATAAAGTTCCTATAAGTAAACAGATTCTCCCAATGATATCATTATCTAATGGGTTAAAATGATTTGTTTCAGGTTTGATTGGAATTGTAGGAGCGTGGTTGGTATTTGGTTTTGCTGCTCAATTAGTATGTAATTTTGTGGGTTTCATGTACCCAGCATACGCTTCAATGAAAGCATTGGAATCAAAGAATAAGGATGATGATACCAAGTGGTTGACCTACTGGGTTGTTTTTGCTTGCTTCTCTGTGGTAGAGTTCTTTTCAGATATTATTGTGGGTTGGTTCCCCTTATACTGGCTTATCAAGGTATGAATTAATCATAATTTTTTACAAATTTATTTTTGGAATTGAATTGGGTGGTAGTATTATGTTTGCATAGATATTTCTTATTTCCCTTTTGAATCAGGATTGTGTGCATCTCGTATCACAGGAAAACCTGCCAGGATAGCATTGAAATTGATTAAAACTCCTACTGTAAGACAGGAAATCTTTATCACTCAAGGAAATTTATGAATAATCACAGTGATAAACATTTGCATTGGTATTTTAATTTTGATACATTTGATAATTTAATTAATATATTAAATTTTAATGGAAAAAAATTGTTTGTCCTTATGCTAGGTACACAGTTCATTCACTAATCAGATTTTGGAGCATCAAATGAAATTGATTTCAAACTGATTCCTTTGAAATTCACAAATTGTATCTTTGGATCTACAGAAAGGTGTGTTTTCGAGTATGTTGAATACTGCCTGCTTAGTGCAGTGCCATTTTGATTAATCCTGCTAAGGTTATTGTTTGCAGTTTGCATTAAAAAAAAATAACAGTATATCAATCTACTAATTCTGACAGATATATGATATATTATCAATGGTCATTTTGCCCCTTTATGTTAGACCTTTTCGTAGAATTATCACTGATAGTATGCTGCAGTTCCAAATGTATCACCAGTAAAACTGTTTCAATCTAAATATAGAATTTAATTCCTTTTTTTCTATTCAATGTTACTACCAAATCAAATTACAACTTTAATCTTGTTTTTACCTTCCACCTCAGCTTATATTTCTTTATTAATTTCTATTAACTATTAATTAAGATTTATATGCTTCATTTTAACCACTGCATTGAAATTTTAATTTCAGTGTGCTCTCTTCATCTGGCTTATGGCGCCAGGATCTCTCAATGGTTCAATCTTCATTTATTCTAGATTTATTAGGTCTACTTTCCTCAAGCATCAAAATTCGGTTGATAAAGCCATTGACAAATTGGTGCATGCAGGTAAATAATTTGCTATTGTGTTCAATACTAGAATTTTTTAACTTCTCTCTCTGACCTTCAGCAGAAGACAACAATTGAAAAACATCATCATTCAACTTGATATGGATCTTTATTCTATCTAATTGGATGTAAAGATTAATTTAGATTTATTCATGAAAAATTTGTTGTCTGTATGGTTGTGAACTCAACTTACTTTTTCATAAATACAATTCTGATATCAATGTATGTTGAAAGAGACTTCATTTGTTGTCATCTGAAAATATTTTTCTGCTTCTTCAATGATCTCTAATAATTTTGAAGAAGCCTTTCTAAAGCTTATAATCTACCTTCTCTAGCTTTTTCTCTGAAAAGTGCATTTTTTCCAGGTGCCGAAGGCCTCTCTAAACTTGAGAAAAAAGCCAATTAATTCATCAAAACCACCTTGAAATTTTAACTTTGATATCATCATTATGATGAGTATTGTTGTGGACTGTTTTTCAGAGTATTTGGAATTATTCATGTAATTTTTTTACATAAGTTTAATATTCTCTTCAATTTGCTTCACATCTGAAAGTGATTGAGAAGTGGCACAAATATGTATAAAGTAAAGCAGTATTTTCACATTTTGAATGAAAAATTTTAATCAATCTTTAAGATGAAGGACTCGATGGAACCAGTTACATTTCTATACCAATATTTGTATTTTTCTCGTACTCATTTTCAATTTTTATTGCTGTATTGTTGTGAAATATACTTTTACCTGTTCATTGTTGTAAAATCCTAATTAAATGGTTCTATCCTTACCATTTTCCTGGAAAAATTTAATAAAAGGTAAATGATACTCCCAGAATCATTGCCATTTGAAGCAATTCTTTGAATGTTAAGAAAAACTGGTTATTGCGAAATTTTTGCAATATGCCAACTATACAGGGTCTTTCACGAGGAACCTCACCCATATTTATACGGGAAACTACTGAACGTATTTTCATGAAATTCAGCACTTATAAGTATTTCACGATGCTGATGAAATCTAAAATATTTTCAAGGCATGAGCACCTCCGGTTTTTCCGGAAATGACGTCAACTTCCGTTTTTCAAATTAGAACACCATTTTTTTATTGCAGAAATAGATTCCTTAGAAAATTTCAATTTATTTTGATGTAACATTTTTCAGTTTTGGTTGGAAAATTCTCTCTGAGCGGGAAAATTCGAAAAAAAAATCGAAAATAGAGCTCCGCTGAAACAAGAATAACTTCGAGGTTTTTGGATGAAAAATTTTCATTTTTGGGATTTTTCAAGATGTAAGATTGATGTATCCACTTTAAGAATCGAAATCGCGATTCAAGATACAGGGGGTGAAAAAATCGCTTTCAAAGTTAGGGATGACAAAATCGTGAAAAATCAATTTTTTCAAATTAGAACCCCATTTTTTTATGGCAGATATTGAATCTACGTTGAAAAATAATGTGAGTGTATGCATCACACCCTTGCCCTAAAGTGGATATTTTCTGAGTTATTCACAAAAAACTGTTTTTCGTCTTGAATTTTCAGCTATTTCTTTTCCCTTCACGCCAAAAATATGACATTTTCAGGAACTGTTATTTGAACCATGCCGTAGATTTTTCACCCCTTCTTGAAACCGACTTCAAGTTACTATTAGGAGAACCATGGCAAACTCTCGCAGTTATAACTAGAGAAGATGCTCAAAGTTTTGACCGTTAATTTCTAGACATTTATTTATACGTCTCAGGAATGCTTCGTGCGTTGCTCTTCTTATTTCATCGGGAGGAAGAGATCTGCAAAAGTGTTTAAAAACCAAATTGAGTTTCAAAACTAAAAATCTAAACAAACCTGAACGCATTTCTGACTCGTTCTATGCAGTCCTCTTTATCAGTCATGGGAGTTGAGTAGACAATATTTTTTATCCTACCCCAAACATAATAGTCTAAAGGAGTTAAATCGGGAGAACGTGGTGGCCAAAGATGTGGACCATTGTTCGCCAACCATCGATCTTCAAATAGCCTGTAGAGGATATTTGACACATTGAGTGAATTGTGTGGAGGCGCTCCATCTTGTTGATACCACAGACCAAGTCTGTGTTGATACCATAAGCACAGACCAACTGATCTGTGCCATAAGTCATTATGGTTCTGTACTAGCGGCTCAATTATTTGAGTCAATATGTCAGAATATCTATCTCCTAAGGGAGAACATTCTTTAAATAATGCAAACATGTGTAGTGTTCTATCTTACCAGTTAAAGTCCCATCATAAATGTGAACATCGAGAATTGCATTATTTTTGATGGCGCAAAAAACATTGAAACTCCAGGTCTCTTGAAAGTTCCATTGTCTGAAGTGGTGGTTGTTCTCTTCATCCCAATAATAACTGTTATGCCTATTGAAAGAACCATTCTTTGTGAATTTAGATTCATCTGTCCAAATTATACAGTCCAAAAAGTTTTCATTCTCTTGAAATCGAATCATCATAGCTTCGCAAAACTCTGTTCTCCTGACGAAATCAGTTTCCTTCAAATGCTGTACCCTATTGAATTTATTTGGGTGCATTTTATGTTTTTTTAATATTCTCCAAACACTCGATTGAGATAATCCCAGATCAATCTCGGCATCTTTGAGACAATTTTGAGGATTCACACGAAAATATGCAAGAACTGTAATTTCGTTGTTCTCATCTTCTACTACACTTTTTTCTCTGTGTGTAGTTTTCTTAACGAAAGATCCGACATTTCTCAAGTTTGTCATGGTTCTGTTAATGGTATCTCTCGTTGGTCTGGGTCGGTCAGGAAACCTCTCAATGAACAGTCGAATCGTTCTATCTACAACTTTATTACATTCTCCATGAAGTAGAATGAGATTTAAATAATCTTCATTGGTAAAATTAGGCATAGTGATCGATTTTATAACTTAATACGAATTATCTCCAAATTAATAGTAAACACAAAATGCTACTGAATAAAGAGGAATTTGGCAGATGTAATTAATGATATCTATCATTAAAAAAAATATAATGTAAAACATGGTAAGTTTTTGCATATGGTTCATAAGGAATTATTTATTTATCACTGGAGAGAAAACCGATGGCCGATTAGTTGAAATAAAGAGGTTTCCGATACAAATTCGAATCCAAATTCGCCATCTATTTAGGAACAACCTGTAACTTTTTTCTCTTGCATATTAGGGTATTAAAATCTAAAACATGGTTTAAGTAACAGTTCCTGAAAATGTCATCTTTTTGGCGTGAAGGGAAAAGAAATAGCTGAAAATTCAAGACGAAAAACAGTTTTTTATGAATAACTCAGAAAATATCCACTTTAGGGCAAGGGTGTGATGCATACACTCACATTATTTTTTAACGTAGATTCAATATCTGCCATAAAAAAATGGGGTTCTAATTTGAAAAAATTGATTTTTCACGATTTTGTCATCCCTAACTTTGAAAGCGATTTTTTCACCCCCTGTATAATGAATCGCGATTTCGATTCTTAAAGTGGATATATCAATCTTACATCTTGAAAAATCCCAAAAATGAAAATTTTCCATCCAAAAACCTCGAAGTTATTCTTGTTTCAGCGGAGCTCTATTTTCGATTTTTTTTTCGAATTTTCCCGCTCAGAGAGAATTTTCCAACCAAAACTGAAAAATGTTACATCAAAATAAATTGAAATTTTCTAAGGAATCTATTTCTGCAATAAAAAAATGGTGTTCTAATTTGAAAAACGGAAGTTGACGTCATTTCCGGAAAAACCGGAGGTGCTCATGCCTTGAAAATATTTTAGATTTCATCAGCATCGTGAAATACTTATAAGTGCTGAATTTCATGAAAATACGTTCAGTAGTTTCCCGTATAAATATGGGTGAGGTTCCTCGTGAAAGACCCTGTATAATGCATTGTCTTGATGAAGAACATCTTCAACCTATTGAGTTGAATTCTCATTGGTACACTTATCCTAGCGAAATTTTGCCTATTTGTATGGCAGGTCTTTTAGTGAAACAAGATGAACAATAATAATCCCCTTCCTAAAAATCAATGATGAATGATTCATTTTGTTAATAATGTATCATTTATTCCATTTGGTTAAAATAAGAAATTTTTTGATAGTGGACCGACGCAGCAAACGTTTATAAAAACCTATGTCAAATATTCAGAAACAGTATAACTTGCCTTTTTTGTAGTGTCTGATTCTTTTCTGGATGATGATTCCCATAGAAAGTAATGGCGCTGGAATAATATATTGCAATATTTTACAACCCTATGTGGCATCTCAGATCAAACCAGAGTGAATTGTTTCAAGAACTATTATACAACCCTAATTGTTAAAAATGATTTACCCAAATAAACTATACAACTCTCCATACTTTTGTATGTTATATGTAGGTTCTTGGTTGAATTTTTAAGAGCTGAGATAACTGCAGCAGCATAGTTAATAAATATTCTATTTGAATTTTTTTATTATGTCATTTAAGATCAACTGAACTTTTATGTTACATGTATTCAAGCCCATACATGAAAATCACATTCTTGTACTGTATTCATTCATCTTAATTGGTTTTGATGTGACCCTTACATCTCAATTTTCAAACATTATTAATCGTATTTTACATAAATCTGGAAAAATCGGTATTCCAAACCAATTTTCTCACCGACATTTTTTCTAGTTTTGTTCTTTGATTTCACTTTGTAGTTTAGAGGCTTCTTGTTGATTTCTTCTATTTCTCCAAGCTGCTATGTAAGTTCTAGGGTGAACTGGGAAAAATCCAGATAACCCTGAAATGATCATTACACTTTTTATGAATCCTTAATTCGCATATATCATCACTATACCTAATAATTCTGCTACTGGTGTAGTCACAGTAGCACCATTTCCAAGCCAATATTTAATTCTTTCGAAATTCAAGGAACATAGTTTCTCATCGTATTCGTTAGGCAATGGATCATAAGTGCCGATCTGTTCTATGACCGGATCTTGTTGATCCCTTTTCACCTATAATAATGAGTTTTTTAAAATGAACATGCAACTTTTTAATTATCAAAACTAAAGGAATAAGTGATTTCATAATAAATATAGGTCTCACTTCTGTTACGACGATGTGGAAAAATGGTCTATTTGTGCATCCCTTTCTCGCAAACCTGATGACTTTAGCTGTATGTGCCAAGTATTGCCCTGTGCCACTAGCTGGTATTAACATTTTGAAGTCGGATTTAAGATATACTCCTTTCTTCTGAGAAAGAATGGTTTTGAAATCAAATTATTCAACTTCTAAACAATTAAACATAACCTTTTCTTGACCATAGAATTATTCATAAGTATCCTGGTCTGTGCTTTGACTGAATAACGAACATAGAGTATTCGATAAAAAAGATTCAAACAGGAATATTTTGAAATAAAAGAGGTTGAGAAACTCATGAATGTTGATCGAACTAATTATATTTATATGATTGTTTCAATACCATCATAAAAAGCTGACAAAGGAATAAATAGAGGTTAGTAATTCGATATCAAAGAAATTGTTTCTAAGGTTATGCAGCAATCAAAAGATAACGATAAATGAAATAATAGATTTTCAAAAAATCTTTGTTTTCATTCATTTTGATAAAGAATGAAAACTTTCTTTATATTATTTACGTAGCCTAATATATGGAAGTTTCACCATAAGAATGAAAATAAATAAAACATCTTGATGATATTCATCTGAATTTATTAAATTTTAACCTGATATATTTCAAATTCACAGAAGGATGTGATTAAAATTGAAATTTACACCAATGGGCAACGGCTAGCGCACAAAGGCGTTGCCATCAGCTATTTCATTCCGTTTGCCTGAAATTTGGCAAACCAGCCTAACACGGCGGCCGCCATTTACCATAGAGGGTCACGTGATCAATGCGTTGTGGTTTACTGATTACAATTTACTACTAAAATTAAAAAGGTATGCTTATCGTTTACGTACCCCTTCGTCTTAGTTACATTTAGTGCTTAAATTGTGTAAGGTAGTATTGCAATTATTCATATATACGTAGTTAATCGTATTTTTGTGATATGTTGAAACTTGAATTGGGCTTCCAAACGTACATTTTGATGACAATAAATACTTGCCTTCGTAGAAGCTTGGAATGGCGTCCTTCCACATGGTATCCTTACAACATCCCAGAAAACAATTCATGAAAGCTAATGTGAGCTGGTTACGAACAAATGACATTCGGGTTGAATAAATATACATCTCCAACTGTTAGGAAATCATTTTCAGATTGATTGAGTTCATTTTGTTTACCAGTGTTGCCGTCCTATTAAGACCATTTTTGTTTCAATTAGCCGGAAAACGATTTGTTTATTTTCTTGAAATTCATTGATATCTTATTTATTAGCTTGACGTTACCACTTTTAAACCCTAATCTTGAAGTCTTCTCGTACATTTGACAAATATAATGGAATAAAAGGAGTTTTACCATTTCGAGTCTTTGTTGATGAGCAACTTTGAGTAATCTTCGTCGTCCATTTGATAGGGAATTATGATTCATGTTTGGTGATGGGAAATATGCCATTATGAGATTCTCTGTGAAGTCCTGACATTCATTGTTTATCATAAAGTTGTCATTTTATGTAAGAGAAATATTTAACCAGTTGAATACTTCAATTTCAGATAGCTTGTATATAGTATTTTGTACATAGTGTACAAAAAATGAGTTCGAGCAATCGAACCTCTTCCAAGGGAGGAAAGAACAAAAATGAAAAAATTATTAAGGCAGACAAAATCGACACAGGTAAATTTACCTTCATATATTTGAGAATGTTTGTGAATAGTCTTGAATTCTCTAGGTAAACCCTCTGGGGAAAAACTCATGAAGGAAACCGCCAAATCTGAGGACCTCAAGTCTAAGGTACAACACTTGATAGAAATGACACAGCGTTCTGAGGAAGAGGTTTGCCTTGCTCTGCACGATTCTAATTATGATTTGCAGCAAGCTGCGAACATGCTCTATGAGACAATGACTGAGGTAGGTTTAAAATTAATGTAGAAAATTTTTGTTCCCTGTTCTATAGTTTCTTTTGTTAATCAACAATATTTGGTTCATAGAGATTTTATTCCATTTATTAAGTCTGTACATTCTGGAAGATTTGACAATATTAAATTAATTTGATGATTTTTTTTTCTCTAAGATAATAATGATATTAATTATAGCACACTTGAATATTATACTGGAAATATTTAAAATATATTTCTCATTAGGAATTTAGTTATTCATTAGAGTAGGAAAATGTTATTCTACATGAATCAATAGTGCGCCTGATTTGACCTTAATTTCATCTATTAAACCATTCCCTGAGAGTACTGAAGAACTAGTTAAAGATATGTCAAATGAAATAATGGGAATGTACATTGTAAGTTTCTCAATTTATTCGAATTATGTAAAGTCATCAATTTGGTTTGTGGTCCACATTAAATCTCCTCTCTGCAGGCAGAAAGGTTTTCTGCCAAATAATTCTGAAGTTTATCACTCCCAAAGTGAAGTCTTTCTAAACTATTACCTATTCAAAATTATTTTGGAACGGATTTGTTGATGCCCATGAAAAACCATGACATTTTTTCTTTGATCTGAATAAGATTTTTTTGTGGTTTTTATTTTTATTTTTTTTTTGATATACAAACAGATATTAGAAATAATTACAGAGAAAATATATTTTACAGGGATATACAATAAAATTGTCTATGAACTCTCACTGAAGCTCATTGAAAAATATTATACATTAAACCAAGATCTCTCTATCTGAAACGTCATTACTACTTTGAGAGGTTTTTCATTGAAGATCTGCAAATAGTGGTTCCAGTATTGTGATTTTTATTTGCACTTAATATTTAACAAGCAATTTGGTTTTGTTCAGAAATTTCATCAGGGTGTTACAATTCGATATTTTTAATGCTATATTGTTTTTAGTGTTCAACTTGAATGGCTTATCCTATGAATAAAAAATTACTCTCTGTATTGTTGATAGCAAATTATTTTAAAAATTTTCTGAGTTACAATTTTTTTACTCCATCTGATTTTCTACATGCCTAAATATTTAATTCAGAGTCAGTGGTCTGTAAAGAAGAAAAAGAGTCGTCAACCTAGTAGCAAACAGGATAAACCAAATGATGAGACTGCAAACACCGACGACTGGAACGAGAATCAGGGACCTGATCATAGGGACAAGCCTCGTAGCAAAAGTGGAGGACCTAATTATAGGCGTGGAGGGGATGGGGGCAGTCGAGGCTGGCGTGGTCGAGAAAAACAGGTACAGTAAGCTCCCGATAATTCAAATTCTTCGCCAGTAGGAAAATTGCATTGCTTTTGGATACAATCGATTATTCTCTTGATAAAAGCAAACCTTTGAATTCTTCCTCTTGAACACTTAATTTTTCAAGGTAAAGATTTCACAGAGAACAGGACTTACAATTTTATTGAAAATTTGGGTTCCTGGGTAGGAAGCACTGCTCAATTAATCTAGAATGTGTTAAGCACTGAAGTTTGATATTTTAAATGGAAACACACCTGTTAAACTTGTCATTCCATTTGAAAAACGCACTTCTATTTAATATGTCTCAGATGAATCTTGAATTTGGATAAACCCTGTATTATTTGGGACGTATTTTATTCTACGAAATTTCAGCATTCTAGGATTCCAAGTACCAAAGTGATAAATGTTGAAAGGTAGCTAAATTCTGCACAAAAAAGAAATAAACCAATCAATTTCTCAAAAACCGCTAGAGATAGGGAGGAAGAAGTTTTTATGGAAATGAGGCTATAGTGCAAAAAATTCAATAATGTTCAGGGTGTTATATTTAAAAATCAAAGCAGTTTTTGCTATAAACGGCAACAACGCAGAGCTGAAAATATTCTAGACCAATAGAGCAGTGTTTTCTACCTAAGAAGTTTTCGATAAAATATTTAGTATACGAAGGATGAGTTTTTAGACTTTGCATACCTTTACACTTATTCATCTTGAACACACACATATGAACTAAATAATCGAATAGGGCTCTTGTATGTATTTTTTTCATTATTGGAATCGATGATTTTATCTCTAAGAATATTGAAAAAATTCAACCGCCACCAGCAATTTTAATTTTCAACGAGAAAACTATCATTTAAATTTGGTTCCACATATTGGTTGTTTAAGCTCGTGAAACTTCACGGCGTTCCGTGACATCCATTCTCTTTTCTCCTCATCTCTAGCAAGCCAATAAACAGTGAAGACTTGTTCGTAAAATCGTGCTGTGACGTGTGACATAGGAAAAGATCTACCACGTTCGCCCAATTTGAACTTGCGTCTCGATACCATTTTTTATACCGAATTCAATTCAAAACTCGCGAATTGTGACAGTTGGTGATAGTAAACATAATGATTTTGTATTGAAATAGATTGAGATTAAAACAAAAACATTGCATTTTGTTATACATTCAAGAAACCTATTGTAATCTTTGTAAAATGCAAACTATGACGTCACGATCAAAAGATTCAATGTAACCGCCGCAATTTGAAATGGGGGTTTTTCCTGAATTTGGGTTATTACTGCAAATGCAAATTTGAGCATAATTATTGTGGGTTTGATTCATCATTTTCCCAAATTATCTTCAAAGAGTATTCAAAATCAGATTTCAAAATTGTGGTTTGGGATTTGCCAGGCATGCACGAAGTGACAACGGTGTTTAGTAGAATACCTTTTTTTGCTATAGAATAATGAAATATTTATTCTTTTCTGTGGTACACACGTGTTCTTTGTCAATATAACCAAACAATTTCCGTTTGCGATTTGTCAGTAATATGACAATATGTGCTCTTCTTTTTCTATTCCTTGGTTGTTGTCTTCTACTCTTACAAGATCGAAGTATAGCTATCTCTGTTTTCCTAAGCAAAGTAACACATTCGACTTCCTTTTCTTTCCGAGTAAGCTGAATTCGACGTTGCCATATCGTGCACTCAAGACAAATCCCTTTAAATACAAATCCCCATTTTTATTTTTCAGTTTTGGGTGATAAAACATTTTTTTAAAAATATAATATTGAAATTATATGTTTGAAATGTGATGTTCTGAAGGTTTTTCATGAAAATTACTGCATTTTCGTTTAAAGGAAAAACCTCCATTATCTGCTATTCCCAACAAACGAAACATCACGCATGTTCCTAATTTTCACAGGAAAACGAGCGTAATCTCGACCCAGATGGCAGGAACGACTTTGGAAGGGAACGTAGGGGCAGGCCAGGCGGTTCTGGAGGAGGTCGTGGGGGTGGTAGAGGCGGTCGCGGTGGGGGCCGAGCGGGAGGGAGATATCCGCCGAGGGGAGGAAACAGAAACAACTCCTACAACAGACCTATCGACACTTGGGACAACAACAATCCCAACACCTGGGACAACAACACAGTACCCAATACGAATCCAGGTTAGTGGATGAGAGATCTATCATTTGAAAACATAGAGCATTAATAAGGGACGTGGGCAGCTTCGTTTTCGAGATTACGGTTGATATTCTGTAGAAATTTGAAATACCGGACAACTCCTATTTATACAGATTTAATTAATTAATCTTGAAATTAAGTCTGGCAACAATGCCTCATCATTGTTGGCGACATATATGGCTGATAAGATATTGATTGGATATTTGCATCAGTGTATGCAGTGTGTTCTTCTAAACAAAAAATCAGCAGTCTAGGCGGAACTAGTTTGGAAGATATGAGCAACAATCTGAAATTATGCATCTTCAGATCACTTTTTTCACAATAAAAGAATCACTTGCTGCTTTTACATGAGGTTTGTTCATTGTACCTGCATGAACTACACCAACTCCACCGACTTCCAATAGATGACTTCGGCCCAAGTTTCCAACCCACAATTTAGAACAGATTGAATGACACTTACTCCAGTCATTCTGTTATCTGTGACTACACTCAGCAGCACTGAGAATAGACGACTTCGGACCAAGTTGCCAACCCATAATTTTCTTCACAAACTTACTATCACTAGGGAACGGGAACTTCTGGACAAATTCGACATCATAAGGTTCGCGTTATTTATAAATATCCGTAAAAGATGCCTCTGCTCCTCAAACAAGATAATTGACGGCCGGACATAATCAATTTTGTCACCGGATTCGTTATCAGTGAGTCCAACCTAGTCGATTGAGACCATTTTCGGCTCAATCATCCAAAATTACAGACATTTGGACAAAACGATAGCACGCTGTTCCCCTAGAACATGCGCGCAAAAAGAGTAATTACGAAATTTGATTGATGAAAAAGCAATCTTTCCGTCACCAGAACATAGACATATTGCAATGTTCTATGGTAACATATCCATAGCATAGAACAATCTTTATTGACCTTATAAGTTGAGTTCCGATATTCCTGGCCAGTATCAGTAATTTCGGAACGCTTTGTACTGATACGAACAGTTGCCAAAGCAGTGCCAGTAAAATCAACTGTCAAAATTTACTGGCCAGTACTGGCCAGGAATATCGGAACTCAACTATAATCCATAGGCCATAATTAGTAATTTTTCCATTGTTATTTGTTGTCTCTTCTATGTTCTATTGACCATAAAGTAAATGAAGATTGTTATATGCTATGGATAAGTTACCATAGAACATTGACTGTCATTCTGGTGACAGAAAGAACGTTTTTTTCATCAATTAAATTCCGTAATTAACCTTTTTTCAGGAATCAACCGAATATTTCATATTTACGGAATGGAAAACTGGCAACCGAAATAACCAAGTTGATTTGCGGAACATGTCCTATATAAATTTGACACTACTAACATGAAATCAGGAATCCCAACTTAAATTCCAGCCAATCAGAGATGATCTCAACAATACCCTACATTTGGAAGGAATTATCTTGTTTGAGAAGCCGAGGCATCTTTCACGAATATTTATAAATAACGCTAACCTTATCATGTCGAATTTGTCCTGTACTTCCCGTTCCCCAGTGATAGTAAGTTTGTGAAGAAAATTATGGGTTGGCAACTTGGTCCGAAGTCGTCTATTCTCAGTGCTGCTGAGTGTAGTCACAGATAACAGAATGACTGGAGTAAGTGTCATTCAATCTGTTCTATGATTCTCACAGAAGACAAATTTATGATGCACGATTTTACACAAATCTAAGGTGACAGAATTCTATGCGTCTTCTCTTTACGCTACCATATGGAGGTGATGTTGATTTGTTAAAAATTTTTTTTTGAGTCGTCACCGAAAAAAATTCATTTTGCTTAACGATATAATGGAAATGAATTTCTCCAAAAATTACCACACATATAGATTATAACACGTCCAACCAGGAACCAGAGACACAACAGATGTCTATGATTATGAATTATATTTACGCATAATCATTACAGAAGATAAACTCACTCCATGCACTGTATACATAATCTGTCACTACACTGACTCACAATATTTCAGCAACAGAGAGCAAGTTTACAACAAAACACACCGAACATTATCAGTCGAGTTAGTGTTGTTCATGTAGGTACAACGAACAAACAATTATATCAAAAGAAAAATATATTGAACAGGGCAAGGCGAGTGTAAATACTGAGATCATCTTGAAATCTTGGTCACTTGATTTAAATATCTTAAAACCAGGCTTCTTTCAAAGTAACTCTCGAAAACGATGCTGTTTCTGAGACTTTAATGTTGGGGGTGTAGAACAAGACAACAAATACCTTCGCTTTCAGTTGAGGAAACCTGGGATGACTTCCCAGGAACTGACGAATGGACCACTGAAGAATATACCGGTAGCTTGGCTGATACTAAGATCTTCACGCCCAGCGCCGCCACTCTCAAGCTGGAAGCTCAGATGGAGAACCAGCACGAGGGTCCTCTGGATACGGCGAGCCAACAGCTCAGTCAGACCTTGCAGATCAATCAGCAGGGGGGACAGTTGACTTCGCAGAGTCCGGTTCCTATGGTGGGCACGTTGAACGCTGCACAAACCAAATACTTGAACCAGTTGACGCAGCAGAACAGCGACAACTACAGCAAGTGAGTGAAATCGTTTGAAATCGCCTATAAAATTGATCCTTATGCATTTTTTTCCTTCATATATCAGCATTCAGACTTTCCAAACCCAAACTTTCGAAAGTCCAACTCAACAGTATAATGCTGGATCTGTAAATGTAACGTCCCAGGGCTTCAACAGTCCTCAGACATACAGTGTACAGCCAGCCAATGATTATGTCAATAATAAATACCCCGTAACGAGTAATTATGGGACCACTCCTGAATCTGTTCCATCACAGCAACCCCTGCGAACTAAAACGCAAAGGGCAAGGGTGCCGCCACCTTCGAAGGTAAGCAATAAATTATCGTTTAATTTTTGAAATATTTTCAGAACTTGCACTGATTGTTTATCACCCTATAGTTTAAGAAGCTCCATGTTGGGCGCCAATTTTTAATGTCCTTAAAATGGTCCATATTGGATGTTGTGTGAAAAGAAAACTTTGTAGTGACTTGTAATCAGGGCTGGGCAAAATACATGCTTGGCTAATTGAAATACAAATTACAAAATACTTTCTCGCAAGTATTTGAAATACAAAATACAAAATACTTTCAATTCGGGTATTTGAAATATAAAATACAAAATACAGTATTTTAACTAGTTGTATTTGGAATACAAATTACAAAATACATTCAGGTGTTACATACAATGTGAAAAGAGTACAACTAATTCAGCTCAGCTATTTTATCGCTAAATAAAGAATTTCCCTTCAGAAACACAAGATTTTTAAATGTAGTATCAGACAAACAGCCTCTTGTTGGGGAATGAATAAAACCTGCTAAAGAAAACAATCTTTCTACAGGTCCTGATGGGCAGAAACTTGTGTTATACAGGGTGAGTCTTTGACCTTGCAGAATATTTTAACAAAAGATCTCTGAAGCCAAAAGAAACACTTTTTTCCCTTACCATTTTTTCCGATTCGGCTTGGTTCGTAAGATACAGACTGTTGAAAATCCATAAAAAAAATTAATTTTCGATTATATCTCGCGAACGATCTCACCGAATGAGATGATTTTTGGAATATAGTTTTTTATTGATACAGTGAATGTTTCTGGATTACAAAATTTCATCCACATCCTTCAGTTTCTTTAATATGACCATAACATTTCATAAAAATACCAGAAATTCAAAGAATACAACTTTTAAAAATAATTTGAATGCTATTCAACGAATTTTTCACCATTTTGGAAAGTAAAAGTATTACTTATTTTTTTTCGTATGATGCGCCGTTTTCGAGTAATCTGAAATTCAAAAATAAAAATATCTGTTAAATTCCGAGAATTGGGTACTTTGGCTGATTGCAACTCTGTTCAAAAAATTCACAGAATTCAATTTTTCCGCGTTGCCACGTCTAAAAGTTGAGAGTGGAATCATAGATTTATAGTTCAGTTCAGAATCATAGACTATACAAGTGTATACATAGAATTAGCATATTGTGTGTTGTTTGATTTCGAAGAGTTCTTTCTTTCTGTTCGTCAATTTGGCAACGTTTGTACGTTCATAGATAAATTAGGTACATCTGTTTTATTTATTCATGAAAATGAAAGTTTGAGTGGGTTATGTCTGAATCTGATAATTCTTGGAGAAAATGAAATAAACAAAGAAAATTAATAATTACAAATTGAAGATGAATCTCAAAGCTGATATGAGTAATAGCTAGATGAATTCCTCATTATCGAAAATGAAACCAAGAGAAGAATATTCAACTTTTATCGCCCACGAAATTTCGAATACCTAACTTGTTTATTGTACTATAAATACAACTTTTTTCACCAACTGGAATGTAAAAAGTAAGTTGACGCTTGTTCTCATAACAGAGTTGCTTATTTCGAAGATTTGAATGGTATATCTTAGGCTTGGAAAGACTTCAGTGTTCAGGTTTCCAGGGGCGGCTAGCCTATTATGAAAATTTATAATGCCTATATCTTTTTATCTAGGCTGAATCGGAAAAAATGGTAGAGGACAAATGTGTTTCTTTCAGCTTCAAGAATCTTCTGTTAAAATATTCTGCAAGGCCAAGACTCACCCTGTATGTTATATTGTATGAACACATTTTTACGCGCTTGTTCTGGGAAACAGCGCGTTATCATTTCATCACGATGTCTGTAATTTTTCGAATTTTGACCCGAAATTGGTCTCAAACGACTAGGTTGGACTCACTGATGAAGAATCCGTGGTCAAAATTGATTCTGTCCATCCGTCCGTGTGCGCTGTAACTTTCGAAAGGAAGGAACTAGAGTCTTGAAATTTTCAGGTTAGGTTAAGATTCTGAATAACTCAAAAAATATTCATCTGATAGAAATGAAATTTGGTTGGAATATGAACAGTGTCAATAGGAAGAATCATCTATGAAAAAATTCGAAAAAAAATTTTTTTTTCTGAAATTTTTTTTTTTAAATTCTCCTATTTCATTGAAATTTCCAAGTCACCAGTTCGCAATGTGAACAAGCGCGTAAAAGCTGCTGACTTCACGTGGAAGCACGTCAGTGCTTTTTTAAATTTTTCATGTTAGGATAATGTTCAAGGATGGTAAGCTCTTTGCTCTTATTGTTTTTAGAAGTTGACTAAGTCTAACTCCATGATGAAATGACCATTGCGCGGGACCTTTTCTTTCTTTCTTTCCAGTTGCCGAAAATATGATTGCTAGCAAAAGAACTAGATGAAGCAGATGAACATCGCGCCATCTGAAGGAGGATTCAGGGACTATCTTCTTTAGAGCGCTCAGCGCTAAATGTATTTGTTCGAAAGTATTTCGAAGACAAAAGTATCGAAATACAAAATACTTCAGCGTCAGGTATTTGAAATATCAATTACAAAATACATTTTCAAGAAGTAATTGAATACAAATACAAAATACGTATTTGTACTTCCAATACGTATTTCAATTACAAGTAATTGAAATACTGCCCAGCCCTGCTTGTAATGTCTGTTGTAGACTCGATATATATTTTTTACACTTCTGGTCACGTAACTTCACTCTAGAACTTCATACACTAATGTTTCATTTGTGTGTTCTGAATAGAAATTCAATTTTACATTTTCTCTTCTTTTTATTTTGCCGTTTATTACTTGTTCAGATTCCTTCAAGTGCGGTGGAAATGCCCGGAGATCTGAACAGTAGCATAGGGTACTTGGATGTACAGTTTGGTGCAATGGACTTTATGTCGGACAGCAGTTCTTTCGATGGCGTGGGTGACCAGAAATATGGCGCAACAAACAACTCTTCCATGGAAAATGCCGTTCCGACGCAGACTGCAAATTTGGATCTCAGCAACGCAACTCAAAACTCGAATTTATACGAATACTCGCCGAAATCAAATGCGCAAAGCAGTATTAGCTCAGCTTCAACCCAAAACGTGAGTGTGTTTTTTATTCATTTTTTTTTGTATTTGACAGTGTCTTGTTGGGGAGTCTGTGAATATGTAGAAAAAGGAAGTATTTGCTGAGATTCAAGGTAAGTCGATTTTCTAGTGTCGAAGATCTGATGAAACTTCTTGGGAATGCTGTGAAACTTGAAAATTGTGCTTCTATTTTGATTTTCTCTTCTGAAGATTTCTCTGTAGGTGTGTTTCCTCAGGCTACAAGGAGATTCTGATCTCAGATCAATATCAAACTATACTAAATTCACTTTTATAAAGTCAGTCAATAGGCCTTGGATTAGGTCTATCAAGTTTTCTCAACTAAAACTAAATCAGGTTGGCAGTAGTGAAATGTCTTCAAGGTCAAAATACTCCGGCGGGGGTTCGTTAATCCACACAGATTTTTATCAATGACTATGATTCGGTTTGAATATCCAAAGGGAAAATTACTATAACCCCAAATTTTTTTGATTATACAGTGTGGAATGTGTCAAACTTTCATGGCCTGTCTACTGAATTTATATGAGTAAATGGAGTTTATTATAAAATCGATACTTCAGTAGCAATTTGAAAACAGGGAATTGTTTGCTCACACCTAAGGTGAATATAAAATTGTTTAAGCTATGATATTTATATCCTATCAAGGTTTCTGATTGATCTGACATTCTGAGGGAGTTAAGCTACTTTTCTAGTTTTCTTTTGTTTACTTTGTATCCTGTGATTATGCAGTATCACTGAATCCAGGTCAAAAATATTCTTAGTCTCGTTTTATTAACCCAGATACTTCCATATTATTCATACAGATGACGTTAGAACTTTGGTCAGGATATTCTTCAGTGGACAATTCAGAGTCTTTAGAATCAGGGATACTAACCAAAACTATATACAGGGTGAGTCTTTAAGTTGTACATTAATTCTAACCATAGATTCCTCCCATCAAATGAAACACTTCATTTTTCTAGATTCGTCTCCAGCATAAAGATACAGGCTGTTTAAATTCCCAAAAAAAATCAGTTTTTCTTTTGTAGCTTTTATATGGTAACTCCGAATGAGATGAGCTTTGGTGTGAAGGTTTCTTCAACTATTACACGTATTCTTCAGTGATCACTTTCCTCCTAATTCAAACAGTTTTCGAGTTATAGACTCGCCGATTCATAAAACTACAAAATTAACATGAAGAGTGCAGATAAAGTTTATCTTATGTCATTATAAGAATCTTCAATCATTTTAAAATACTTGATTATTCTTTATAATTTCTCCCCAAACGCATCGTTTTGCAGATATTCAACGATGAATATAATAAAATCGGATAAAAATTCGAAAAATTGCCTTATATTTATGGATCCGCCCCTGATCTAGTAAAGGAAGTAAATTAAGCTGGGTTCACGTTTATCCGGGCCATAGAATACACCTAAATATTTATCTATTTTGCATAGAACTAATTTAGGTATAAGCTATTTCGTGATCATATCACAGACCTAACCATAACGTTCATAGACTTAGAATAACATGTTATAAGACTAGAGAATATTTTTAGGTTAATTGATTGATTTCATTTAATTCATTTATAATTTTCGTGAAAAAAGTATAATTATGGAATTTTCAATATGAGAATGGGCGAGGATGGAATTGTGTATAATCCTATAGTGGAATGAAATTGGATATTGTATGAACATCAAGTTTAAGATTAGTGTTTCAAGTCCAGTGTAGTGAAACGTTTTCCTTGCGATAATATCGCAAAAAGCACCAAATCATAAGAATTAAGTGGGTAAATGAGTTTTCTCAATCTTGTTCCTTTGAATTGCAAACCTTGGACTGGTTATTCTCTAGAAGAAATCACCGTAAGAGATATCTATGGTGAAGTTTCAAACAAAGCGCAGGAGTGTATTAGCACATTGAGAAAGTTTAATTGCTTATAACTTTTTACCTGACCCGAATCTGGAAAAAATGGCAAATGAAAAAAGTATTTTATTTGATGAGAAGAATCTATGGTTGAAATTAATGTACAACTTAGACTCACCCTGTATACTTCTAGAGCTTCAAGTTTCAAAAATAAAACAGGATTTCTTTGGGCACAATGGCTGACAACGAATGTTTATTGGCTTCTCCTTCAATATTTGATTACCCTTTCAGCTGCCTAACGTAGAAAACATTCCAACATCGGATCATGTGAGCGGTGCGGGCAGTTACTCTGTGGCATCGAGGACATCAAACGCTAACTCTGTGGCACAATCTTCGACCTCTCAAGCAGTATTGGATATGGGCAAACAGGCTGACGGCCATTCTTACACGCAAAATTCGACCTACAATTCTTATCAGTCTAAATCGTATAATACGAATTACAATGCCAGTCAGGTACGTCGAATTGATTTTGTGTTCATGATTTGAACTTTAAAGTATCGAGCGGAACTTTAAGAGGTGTGTGAGTATGAAATTATTGTGTTTCAGACTACTGCGAGTTCATATCAACCAAGTAATAGTTATGTAAATAGCCAGGCCGGATCCTACAGCGCTCCTAGTGGCAACGCCTATCAAAATTCCTATTCATCGGCTACTTCTTACCAATCCAGTAACAATTCAGCGGCGTTTCCCTCCATCACGCAGGCGAACTCCTACTCTGGGACGAACCAGTCCTATTCGCAGAATGCTAGTCAATCAGTATATGGTGCTAATGCGGGTAAGACAAAAATTCAGACCTTTTCCTCATCTTTGCCAACAAAGAAATATTGAAAACTAAACACATCACTTAATAAGTCACTGTCCTTAACATTTAAAACACACCCTTTCACGAGTGAGTGATACATGCACTTCAACGTTCCTCTACGTTTGCAATACCTTTTCTGTAGAAAGAATAGTTTTTGATTTAACCTCCGGAATCACCACTGTATTAGAGCAAAACTTCTATCCCTGGAGCACTCTTTTGAGGTCTGCAGAGAGCCAGTTATCACTGGGGACATGCTCTGGAGAATAAGCTGAGCAGTCCAAACACTTGAAAACGCTGTTCAATTTGACAACGTTTGAAATCGACGATGCGATGTTGCTTTTGATCAGCGAGCAAGTGCGGCACCTATTTCTAGCAAAGCTTTCTCATGGACCATTTTTCACGAAAAGTAGCGAATACACTGCCTTCTGATATCTTCAACACCACCGGTATCTCACTCAGATTCAATGGGGGTTTTTCCTTCAACGAAAATGCAGTAATTTTCATGAAAAACCTTTAGAACATCACATTTTAAACATATAATTTCAATATTATATTTTTAAAAAAATGTTTGATCACCTAAAACTGAAAAATAAAAATGGGGATTTGCATTTAAAGGGATTTGTCTTCAGTGCACGATATGGCAACGTCGAATTCAGCTTTCTCAGAAAGAAAAGGACGTCAAATGTGTTACTTTGCTTAGGAAAACAAAGATAGCTATACTTCGATCTGGTTAGAGTAGAAGACAACGACCAAGGAATAGAAAAAGAAGAGCACAGACTGTCATACTGTCATATTACTGACAAATCGCAAACGGAAATTATTTGGTTATATTGACAAAGAACACGTGTGTGTACCACAGAATAGGAATAAATATTTCATTATTCTATAGCAGAAAAAGCTTTCTACTAAACAGCGTTGTCACTTCGTGCATGCCTGGCAAATCCCAAATCCCAATTTTGAAATCTGATTTTGAATACTTTCTGAAGGTTATTCGGGAAAATGATGAATCAAACCCATAATAGTTATGTTCAGATTTGCATTTGCAGTAATAACCCAAATTCAGGAAAAACCCCCATTTACCATCGCTCAAAACTATTTCCTGGGCTATTTCGATGTTTTCTGAAACAACTGCATCCTCGGTGATTCTTTGACAACCTTTTAATCATTGTTAACCGATGGAGTAAAGTTTGCACACTTATCGAGCAATTGCTTTGCTTGCACAATATTTTTTTCCCTTCAAAAAACCGTGTTTTATCAAAAAATGAAACTCATAATTATCCATTCTTCAAATGACAAAAAATGTAGTGTCACGTAACGTTCAATATCTCGATTTAAACTAAACTCATGTTCAGGAATATCGACATGGAGTTTGATACTAACAAGAAAAAAAATTGGCAATGGTGGTGTGCCATCTCTGCGTCAGAACCGGGACTTACTGAGTGATGTTGTATCTCCAACCTTTTATGCATAATCTCTTTTTTCATTTATATTAGAAAATAATCCTTTTTTAGGCTTGAACAACAGTTCATCCTATGGAAACACGTCCTCCACAAACCAGTACAATAATTACAGTTCGGCAGCAAATAAACTGAAGGAAACGGTATACGATAGCACAAACGCAGTCAGTAGTTCGCAAACCACGACGGCTACCAGTATTGTGACTTCTTCGGCTAACCTTTCTCTTTCACAAAGTACTGTAGCTTCGAGCAAAACAACCACTACGTTAGGTCAGTTGAAATTTCCCACTTTTGTCAGGGTTGCCATTTATGTTTCGGAAATGATAACAGAAATTGTGTAAATTGAAATATTCACAAATATACAAGCTTCCAAGCAATTCTGGAAGCTGTTTTCTGTTTTGATTTTTCTATGAAATTTTTGTAGAATGGACAACGCCGAGCAGATAAAGAGTTAAGAAAATTACCATAAGAGCAAACAATACTTGGAATATAACACAGTGACTTTTAGAGTTCGATTTTTGCAAAAAAAAAAATTTGATACAAAATGGAAATGGACTGAAAAATGGAAAAATAACTGGAATTTCGCATACTCACAAAAGAATTGAGTACATAAAAAAAAATTATTCAAAAAATACGATCTGTTTTCTCCTGTAAACGTCGAAATTTCCAATATTTCACGCGGCTAGTGGCAACATTGAAGCATGTAGACCGCGTGCAGGTGCCTGACCTTGAGATATTAACGAGGTTTAATGAAACTTGAATGTGGCTGCGTTGCCTAGTCGTAATTTACTACCACGGGATATTGTTTGCTCTTAACTTGACATTGTTCAAATATATATAGTGGAATGTGTCAAACTTTCATGTCCTACGAACTGATTTTATAGAGGTGAATGGAATATAAATTCGCAAATGTTCCAGTATAGTTCACCAATTAGATTTGAACCTCAAGGAAACGATTTGTTCAACAATATTCTATAATTATTGAAAATTATTGTGTATTCTTCATTCACTTTTGTAAGATCAGTCGGTAATCCAGTTGGTGAGTACACATTCCACTCTATATAATTCAAAAAAATGTTAGGTTATATAATTGTCCTGTCAGATAACTACGCGACTTTGTCAGTTCTACACAAAAGTCTTAGTAATAACTTATGTGTCTAAACCAAACCATAGGGTAATTCATAAAAACATATGAGAATTAACAGCGTCCCTTCAATTTATTTTCACCTTGACATATCACTGCGTATTTCATGCTTATCATGTATTTTATTAGCTGAGATAAAATTATTCACTTCGAAAAAGAGTTATTATTCAGCAAAATTCGAGGTTACATTGTTGTCGGATATTTCCCATTGTTTCACTTTTAATAGGTCTCTTGCATGTAACACGAATCATACTATTTTTATGTTTTTCTCAATCTATATCGATACGAAATCATAACGTATGCTATCTCACACTTCAACAATTCGAGAATTTTGAGTAATTCGGTATTGAAAATGGCCAAATCGGGACGCAAGGTCGAAGCGAGTGAAACGCTTCAGATCGCCTTCTAAGTCACTCGATATTACAAGATTCATCGATCGATGCAGCCGACGCTGTCTATTGGTTTGCTAGAGAGAAAAGTTCACGAGAAGAGGAAGAGAGTGGAAGCCGCGAAGTTTCGTCCGTTTGGACAGCCGATATGCGAAGCCAAATTTAAAAGATCATTGTCTCGTTGAAAATTTTGACTGCGGTTAAAGTTTTTCAGTAGTCCTACTAAAATATTTGATTTCAGTGCTAAAAAAAATTCATGCAAGAGACCTATTGTGAATATTATTGTAAGTTGACTGCTAATTTTTGTGCAGATGGTCAAGGATGATTTTCAGAATGAATAGTTAATTTTTTTGGCTGATATCTTCCAGACTATGAAAGTCTAGGCAAATTTGTGTTCTCTTTCATTTGGATCACGGCAAAAATAAGCGTTACCTTCTTCAAAATATTTCAAAGAAAATGACAAATAGTGCAACTATTTCAGAAGGTTCCTGCGTCCGAAATTATAAATGGCAACTCTTTGAATCAGTTCAAGGAACCAATTCGAACTTCATTTTTGACTTGAGTTTGTTATTTTAGCAGCTAAAAATTCGAATAATGTCGTTTCAAACATGCCACCTGGCGTGGCGCCACCTGTTATGAGCACTCCATACAATATGGTACAAGTACCCTATTACCAGCAACCTCTTTATTCCTATGAAGAGATGCAACTGTTGCAGCAAAGGCTACCACACATGGTAAGTAGTGAAATAATGAATGCTTTTTAATTTTTTTGGTTGTGCTGTACGCTGGGAAATGGAATGTTTCAAACTGAAATTTATTTATCAGTGAGATTCGGTGAATCATTAATACATCATCGAATTCTATCCGTTTTAATGAGTTGAAAAATTCAATATTACAAGGACAGAAAAGGTTGCCTTACGTGATATCAAGAATAAAAGTCTAATTGAAATCAAACACCAACATAGGGTGTTGGTGGTTTTTTTCTCATAGGATCTGTATTTCTCATGAAACTCAGCTTATATTTTATGTTATATGACCTGTAAATTGCCCGTGAAAATCTGCTGTTCGACATTTTTTCTGGAGCAATGTCCACTTGTCTATCAGATAACTTCATTATGTGCCACTGGTAGTTTTGAAAAGTTTATTGAAAGTTTTCGAGGAATAGGTTCTATCATTTTTGGAATTATACTCATTCGAAGTTTTGAGGTTATTTCCTCAATATCTCAAGATCGACTCTGACAATCGGATTGTAACTTTGTTATAACGCGCTTGTTCTGGGGAACAGCGCGTTATCATTTCATCACGATGTCTGTAATTTTCGAATTTTGAGCCGAAATTGGTCTCAAACGACTAGGTTGCACTCACCGATGAAGAATCCGTGGTCAAAATTGATTCTGTATGTCCGGCCGGCCGTGTGCGCTGTAACTTTCGGAAGGAAGAACCTAGAGTCTTGAAATTTTCAGGTTAGGTTAAGATCCTGAATATCTCGGTTAAGTTCGTTAATGGGCCAAATCTGCCGAATGGTTTTTGTGCTACAGCCATTTGAAATTTTGATTTTTCAATAACTCGAAAAATATTTTTCTTATCGAAATGAAACTTGAATGGAAGATGAACAGTGTCAAAAAGAAGAATTATCCATGGAAAAATTCGCAAAAAATGACGTCAGTGCTTTTCTAGATTTTTAGTTGTAGAATACTGACACGAAACTGCTTGCAAATTTTTTTTGGAATAGTATCGTTAGTAAAAAAAAATCGAAATTTTCTTTATTTTGTTGTTTTTTTTTCGGAAACTGCATCAGATTTCTATGAAATTTCGCACTTACCTTGGAGTTGATATTCTACAACAGTGTACATTGATGAGATTTCAATCTTCAGAGATATTGGGAAAAAAATATTTCATATTTCGTGTTTTTGTTCATTATTTGATAAAATCAAATAATAAACCTTAGTGATCGACCAGAAAAAAAAATTACCCCCCCTGAAAATTTCAGTTTACATTTTAAAGTATGTTGATTTGAATGAACTAATAAAAATCCGTCCGTCTGTTGTCCGGGGCTTTTCTCTGAAAGTACTGAACTGAAATCCGTGAAATTTGATAGAGAAATCGTGTGTCGCTCGAGATTGATCCTCCAAGCTTCTCTGCAGGATTGGTATACCCTAAGGGCTCAAAATTGGGGGTTAGAGGGAAAAAAATATTTCTCGGAAACCTACCGCCGAATTTTCATAAAACTCAACATTGATCACTGTTGCATAACTCAACCTAAAAAACTTTACCCGGATGATTTCCGACCAGTTAGTTATATGAGTTATAAAGAAAAACGCTGCAAATTTTGGGGTGAAAAACCAATGAGTTATGAATAATATAAAAGTTTTATTTAAGAAATCAATGGTATTAGTATTTTTTTTTTGTAGATTCTTTTGGATTTTGAAAACATAATTATCACTCACACAAATATTTCAGAAATTTATTTTTACCATGCACAAGTGCCTGGCACTTTTTTGGTCATCTTTGTGTTTATTAAATTCACGGATTATTTGTGATTATCTGTCGTTATAATATTTTGTTATCTTTTGATTATCTTAATAAACATCATTATTATTATTATTATTATTGGGTTATTTAACTGAGAAAATAATAAACCCTCGTGTGAAATTTGTAGCGTTTTTTTTCCCCGGTATCATCGTTATTTCCGCAATAACTTGAACATGGCTGATCCGATTAAGATAAAACTTCATGGCTAGTTCCCTGATTTACAATTTTTGTGCAAATTTCGAGATGATCGTGTTGTTAGAATGATTCAAAAAAATCCGAATTTTTACTTCGCTTTCGAGTTACAAGCGTGCAAAACCAGGTGGCTTAATTCCGATGCTTTTCTAGAATTTTATTATATATTGATGTCAGATAAGTGAAAATTGCAAAAGACCGAAAACGCATTTCATTCATTCACATATTCTCTAAACTACCGGTGAAGCACCAAAATGAAGTTCTGGAGGTAGTAAAACTACCCCAAAAACCTATCACCTAGTAGATTTTTTCTTTCCGAATCTCAGCTGAATATCTTGAGAAAAGCAAGGAGGAAAAAAAATCAAAGTTAACGACCCTCTGTCTCGAAAACGATTGATTTCATGAATCCTCATTCATGACACTTATTCTTGATATTATCTAAATGAAGACCACTCGGCTTTCGCATATTAGAAGCATCCTTTATGATTGAATTCCAAATGAGTAACTCAAAAATTTCCAGTTTGAATCTTCATTTATGGGTGGAAAGCATTGAAGTATGAAAATTTGTTTCATTATGTTCGTCAAATAACCAACACTAATGAATTTAATGGGACAATATTGTACATGGCATTTTATGGTGAATAGGAATTGTTGATTAGCAACATAGTACACGACTTTCAATCGTTATCAATCTCACACTCGCAGTCGTGTCTATCCGCTTCTTCCTGACATCTTTCTGCCCAAGTTAGATTCTTCCTTCCAGTGTCCCCGAAAAATGTATCCCAGATCATGTTTCCGTAGAGGGAAACCAATGATCCTAAAGAGGCTCCTATGCCGAAAACTGCCGCATCCCTCACGAACGCTTCCATCCTCCTGGTCATTTTGAATCGGTCAAACTGTTGATTTTAACATGATAGATTGATCAGGTTGATTTTTGACTGATAGATATGACACTGTCGATACTCTGTGAACTTTTGACAGTTTAAATTGTTCTCGCCAATGCCTTCCTTTCCTTTTCGGAATGATTCTTTATTCCGATTTTTGAATAGACGACTTCGGCCCAAGTTGCCAACCCACAATTTTTTTCACAAATTTACTATCACTGGGAAATAGGAAGTTCGGGACAAATTCGACATGATAAGATTCGCTTTATTTATACATATCCGTAAAAGATGCCTCGGCTCCTCAAACAAGATAATTCCTTCCAAATATAGGTTTTTGTTAGGCTGAAATTTGAGTTAGGATTTCTGATTTCATGTTAACTGTGTCAAGTTTATAAATGATATGTTCCGCAAATCAACTTGGTTATTTCGGTTGCCGGTTTTCCGTTCTGTAATTATGAATTTGATTGATGAGAGAGCAATCTTTCTGTCGCCAGAACATGACATATTAAGTATATGTACCAGAACGACAATCAATGTTTTATGGTAACATATCCATAGCATAGAACAATCTTTATTTATCCTATGATCCATAGGTCATACCTATACTCCATTCACTTCTATAAAGTAGCCCAGTTGGCTATGACATCCTGACAGATTTCACCGTGTATATTTTGAAAATGTTAGGTTATAGTCATTTTCCTGTCAGATAACTACACAACGTTGTCCTCTCTACAAAGAGGTCGTAGTAATTACTTATTTTTCAAAGTGTCTATCAATCTACATTGAGAAAGTAATGAATTTGAGAAAATATTATGTGAATTCAATCATTCCAAAGACCTGGCGAAGTTTTCTCTGTTAATATTTCACGTATATAAATATGGTTGGAAGATTCAGTTATGCTTTTTTCTTGTACGGAAATCAAGAATCGAGTATTTTGGAATTTTACTGAAGAATGATGGATAGAGCAGTCCGTTACTTTGCAATAGTTCATTCGAAAAAAAATAAAAGTACTCGAATAACCCGGCAGTAAAACTTCTGAACGAATGGACGGACCTATGGAATTCCCTACTTTTCTAAATTCTCTAGAAATAAGCCTACAGAAGTAATTTAAATACTTGCACAACTTTAAATATTCCAGTAAGAAAATGAAGTAGTACTACGAAACCTGTGTCACAATTAACCTCAAAAGAACTAACAGTTTTTGGGAATCTAGGTGAATGATACATACACTGGATTGGATCAACATATTTCTAAACTTGCATACATACAACTTAGCTTCAGTCTATTATCATTGATTGTAATGACAAGATATTTGGATAAATTCTCCATGTAAACTACCTATCCTTCAGTATTCGAGTCAAAAGCAAGATATGGAATTATGTTTTATGGACATACTTTGAAATCAACTCAAATATTCAATTTCCAGAAAAAAGCAATTCCTAAATTATTAGAAAAAATAGAACTGAATGAGATATTGTATAATTCATATTATTTTCATACGTAAAATTTCAATGTTCTGCCAAGATAGGATATACCAAGTTCATTTTCAGTGTACTACTTCCTATCGAAACAATTCCACGAAATATATAATGTTTGAAATTATTCATTAAGGAATTTATTCAATTCAAACATGACTACCTACTTACTTAAGTCTCAATACAATTTTGAATAATAAATAGATTTTTCTGTGATTCCTTCTCATATCTGTTGAGATATGATTGATATATTACGATATACTTTCATTAAATCCAAAGTACCTATCAAGTCTTGAATTACTTATTTAATTATTATATCAACTGACAAATAATGATTGAAGTCAAAAACTTGAGAAACCATTAAGACAATAGAAAAAACTCGTTTTCGATACATAAAATATCAATAATATGTAAGTAGGAGATATAACTTTCTAATATCATTAGATATTTACATTTTTATTGAAAAAGAGCAGGTTCTTTGATACATTCAACAATATAGCATCACGGTATAAGCAAGAGGGAATGAATAGGGCACCATACGTTGCTAACTATGATACAAGAGCATAAATATATAAACCTAAAAAAAATATAGTGCCCCTTGCATAAGTGTAGAGAAATAGGCTGACATATTCATAAGGCCTTGATTTCCAAGACAGAATTTCTTCTTTCTTAAGGGATTAAAACTGACAAAATATCTTGAAAACATATCTGCAACAGAACAGAAGATAGAAAATTAGTAGAAAATTGAAAATAGTTTTACCTACATTTGTGACCTGACTTGGAAGGTCTTTCGACCAGATCTGGCTCGCCAAGCAATGATTTTTCAGATCCTCACTGTATACCGAGAATCCTACATGCCCTGAATAATGAAGAATCTTTGCAATAACATGTTTTTTTTCACATAAAATTTTGTGTTTTACCCATTTTGTATTAGCAACCGATTGATTTTGTGTTTGTGCTTCCTTGATTATATTCCAAATGTTCCTTCACAAAAAAGAGTAGGGTGCTCGGCAGTGTGTCAATCGAAAAATGGTAATTTTTCAAATTATAATTCCAAACGGTACGTTGCAGATCAGTTTTCCAAAATAAAATCTTCAGTGAGTTTCTTTTTTGGTGCACCAATAGAAGAAAACTGTAATACCAGAAACTCTTTGGCTTCCTTTTCATTATAAATCTTTCTGATCGTGGTGACGTGTAGCTAAAAAAGAAATATTATTATAAAATATAATATTTTGATTTTTACTCACATACATCTCGATGTAATATAGCTTCTGATGAATAATCGTTTCCAAAATATCAGTTACTATCGGAATGAGCGCAATTCTATATAGCACTTCCTGATACTCTGTCCTTGCTTCTTCAGATCACTTTATGTACTTTCAATTTCGAATCAAAGCGAAATGTTAATTTATTAGTTTATTATAGCTGGAGCTGAATTGTTATTTGTTATTGAAAGAGAGTGAAAATTGGCAACCTCGCGTCGAATTATTTTGACATTGTCGATATTTCAGGAGCGTCAACCTGCCTTGGTTTTAGTTACGAAAACATGATAGACCTAAATCATGGCCAACTGGGCTACTTTATAAAAGCGAATGGAGTATAGTAATTTTTCCATTGTTGATTGTTGTCTCTTCTATGATGTATGGATCATAAAGTAAATAGAGATTGTTCTATGCTATGGATATGTTATTATAGAACATTGACTATCGTTCTGGTGACAGAAAGAACGTTTTTTCATCAATCAAATTCCGTAATTAACTTTTTTTCAGGAGCCAACCGAATATTTCTTATTTACGGAATGGAAAACCGGCAACCGAAATACCCAAGTTGATTTGCGGAACATATCCTATATAAATTTGACACTATTAACATGAAATCAGGAATCCCAACTTAAATTATAGCCAATCAGAGATGATCTTAACAAAAACCTATATTTGGAAGGAATTATCTTGTTTGAGGAGCCAAGGCCTCTTTCACGGATATTTATAAATATCGCTAAGCTTATCATGTCGAATTTGTCCTGAAATTCCCGTTCCCTAGTGATAGTAAATTTGTGAAGAAAATTGTGGGTTGGCAACTTGGGCCAAAGTCGTCTATTCGATTCCTTTCAAGTCTGATCAGTTAAAAATCACTCTGTTTGAAATTTGTTTGCATGAACAATAAAAAGAAGATATATACAGTGTGTCACTTTAAAAAGTTGTCACATTTGATATCAAGGCCCCTATACAAAAATTTCAAAAAGCACTGCCGTGAAGGCAGCAACTTTTGCGCGCATGTTCAATGTAGATGACCGCTTCAGCAACGAATTTGAACGTGCGCGCGTACCAAATTTCAGTTCGATACGATCATAAGTTCTGGAGATATCGGGAAAAAATATGTCAAATTTCGAGGTTTTCTTCTCGATATCGTTGATTTTTTCGGTATAACTCGAGAAATACTGATTCAGTCCTGATTAAACTTCACAGCTAGTTTTAAGATGCTGAAAGACAACTTTATGCAAAATTTCGTGATAATCGTGTTATTAGAACAATTTGAAAAAAAAATTTATATGATTTTCTCATCATATCATCCTCATTAAATTCTGTATGAAACTTCGAACTGTTATTTTCGATGAAGTACTGGATTTCAATTCGATCTGATCTGTTTTTTTGGAAATATTGGAAAAATAAAATTTTGATTGGGTATATCTACGGAATCATTGGGCGGATTTTACCCATTCACGAATTCGACCTTCGTAATTAAGCCCCAAACCTACTCTACAAATATCGAGTTTCTAAGTCGTTTCTTCCGGAAGTTATTGTGTTTACGGTCAGCCTAACGGCCGACTGCGTAAACACAATAACTTCCGAAAGAAACAACTTAGAAACTCGATATTTGTAGAGAAGGTTTGGACCTTAATTACGAAGGCCGAATTCGTAAATGGGTAAAATCCACCCAATGATTCCGTAGATATACCCAATCAAAATTTTATTTTTCCAATATTTCCAAAAATACAGACCAGATCGAATTGAAATCCAGTACTTCATCGAAAATAACAGTTCGAAGTTTCATACAGAATTTAATGAGGATGATATGATGAAAAAATCATATAATTTTTTTTTTCAAATTGTTCTAATAACACGATTATCACGAAATTTTGCATAAAGTTGTCTTTCAGCATCTTAAAACTAGCTGTGAAGTTTAATCAGGACTGAATCAGTATTTCTCGAGTAATACCAAAAAAATCAACGATATCGAGAAGAAAACCTCGAAATTTGACATATTTTTTCCCGATATCTCCAAAACTTATGATCGTATCGAACTGAAATTTAGTACACTGCTGTGAAATATGAAGTTCAAAGTGTGAGTGGACTTTTTTTTCGAATATGATAAATGGTTTCCGAAAAAAAAAATTTTTTGTAAAAAAATTTCGAAAAAAATTTTTTTTTGAATTTACTGACAATATGATCTTGACGAAATTTGGCTCAAAGTTGCGCGTCGTTATACTCCACCAAACTGCCAAGTTTGAATCCAATCGCTTGAGTAGTTTCTGAAATAAAAAATAAATAACTTCAAAACTTCAAGTGCCTATAACTCCGAAACTATTCGACCGATTTGGCTCATTAACGAACTTAACCGCGGCATTCTGATGCGCAACCTATCCTGAAAGTTTCAAGTAGCTAGCTTGCTTCTGTCGACAGTTATCGTGTCTACGGACGGCCGGCCGGACAGAATCAATTTTGACACCGGATTCGTCATCAGTGAGTCCAACCTAGTCGATTGAGACCATTTTCGGCTCAATCATCCAAAATTACAGACATTTGGACAAAACTATAGCACGCTGTTCTCCTAGAACATGCGCGCAAAAAGAGGTAAACTTTGGTTAGTAGAGGGACAATTTTTATGGTAGATTTAACTCAAGTTGTGTAAACTGTATGAGCAACATCTTAAATGGGACACTTGACTTTGTTGGTTCATACTTCTTTAGTTCATTTTTATGATAAAGTTTAAAAAAAATAACCGAAGAACACATAAGATTCAGCAATATTTCTACAGTAGTATCTGAAAGCACTTTTTTTTACATTTGGGATGCGCTGTTATTCTAGGAATTGCTGCTATTGGATCTATTTGTGAAACAAATTTTTATCATTTTCATGTTAAATTGCAATTCGATCTATTGTAGCTATCCTATTTTTTTATATTTCGGAAGTACTAACAAAAAGGTCACGTGTATGGCCACTCAACCCTCCTTTCCATCTGAGATTATAGGGATTGCTGTGATACTTTCAATCGCCATATAATATATTAAATGTCCACCATGTAACAAAGTTTACCTTTTTTTTGAATTTTATTCTGATTCAGCATATATCTAGATATTGACCTTTTCAAATTGACACACTGCAAATAAAGGTAGTGAAAAATTAACTTTTTGAAATTCTTTTGAATAACGCATTGCAATCAAATGAAACTTCTTAACTCTTTAACACAAACTTATTGAGGAGACTTTTTTTCAATTTGATTCGGCGATACAAAAAAAACTAATTCCATTTTTAGTTACAAAACTGAAAATGTTACTTATTATCAGTAATTATTATAGTAATTGGCTTTATTTAAATAAAATATTTCGTCAGAATTTTATCAAATTTATTTCTGTTCAACTTCAAGGAAGAAAATCATATTTTTTTCATTTTATTATTCTGTTTCCCCTCATGAATTTCTTTGAAGTATTGCATGAAGTGTTTGTTTCATCAGTTATTTTATTTGAAGATTTTCGAATTTTAATTCATATTTGTAAGTTTTAATTGCTTAACACTAAATTTTCCATGTTTGCTCCAGATATTCTTTTTGTACTAGAATAAAAATTTGGTCAAAACAAATCGAAATCCTCCAGACATTCTATATTACCCTGTAACTAGCTAGATTCCAACTAGTACATCTGTTTTCTTCATGCTTCAATGCTTGCTTTTCATTTCTATTTCGATATTGCTGTTTTTAATTTTTGTGTTGAATAAACGAGAATAATGCCAACATTCTTATTGAACCTGATCAGTCATTTACTAGTGAGACAGTTTATTCAACACAAAAACATCACTTCACTCGTACATTATCAAAATGACATCCCGATTTTGCCTTTAGTTTCTACATTTTAACAATTAACGCTTCTTTACCCGCTAATGTAATACCACAATATACTGGATGACAAGGAAATCACAACATCATGAAAGGATATTTTGACCAAACTTGGTGGTAAATACTAACTAATGGCAATTCATTGTAATGGAAAATGTATGTGTATAATAATACTAATAGTGGATTTATCTCATAACTAACAGCTGCAAAAAAATAATTTAGGATTTTCACCATTGCATCAACATATTAACAAGATGTTCATTTAAACAACGAATTGATCGAGGTTAGGTTAAAGGTTATGGTCGTTGTTTTTAGCTATGTTCGCGGGTCCGATAACGAACCGATTCTGAACCAACTCCTTTCCACTCAGAATCGTCAGGGTGCGCATGTCTGATTCTGAATTATTATTATATAATTCAATTCTTAAATTGCGTTTTCACGAAACATACAAAATTCAATTCAAGTCGTTACAGCCGATTTCGAGATAAAGAAAATATTACCTCTATATTCTAGTGTAAACAAACGTGGAGAACTCTTTCGTCTGCGTTAAAGATTCTATGTAATGTGTAAATGCTGAAAAAGTGTTTTCGTTTATATCGAAACCACCAACAAGAATGTTCCTGTTCTAGCTCTTGCTCTTTGTTCCTTTGGTTTAAACCCACCTTCGAAAGTGCGAATGCGTTAGGTGCGCAACTGATTCGGAATCGGTCCCGCGAACACTAGCTATTGATAACAATATTGGACCTCACTTGACAGGTGAAACTCGTATACTCCATTCATTTTGATATCAGTTGGTAGGCCATGAGAGTTTGACACATTTCACTCTGAATATTGAAAAAAATGTTAGGCAAGGTCCGATTTCCTGTCAATAAATTGTGAACGTAACTAGACCAAAACATAGAGTCATGGATAAGAATATGTAAGAATTGAAAACGTCTCGGCGATTTATTTTGACCTTGAGGGCATTCTGCGAGTGCCAGCCTGGCTTTTCTAGTTACAAATGTTTGTTAAATTTCAAAGCCTACGACTGACTTGATAATAGTGAATGAAGTATATTCTCATCGTGGCTTCCATTAAAGTCACACGGGGGATTGTTTAAATTTAATATGAATCGGAATTGCTTTTTGAATATTGGATATTGAATCTTTTTTGAGAAACATTAAGTTGTGTCTTTAGTAATAAGACTTTTCTACCAAGTTTGTGTTAAAAATTTATACACCTTTTTTGATGTTTTGTGTTTCCCATGTCACTGATTGTCCTAATTCGACGGTATGAAAATCTATGGATTATATCTTGAAAGTTATTTTATATTCGAAGGCTCTCTTCGAATTTTTTTTGAGGGTCTTATAGAAGGGCGGAAAAATAAAACATGTTAACACTATTTTCTGTCACAATTTATTGTTTAGTTCCAGCTTGCTTTTTGGGGTTGGAAATTGATCATGGATTAGTCTCGCTTTCAAGGAATTAGATGAAAATTGCCAAAAAAAATTGATGGGTTTTCAGGGACTCGGACACCATTCTTTATGACTAATATACGAATGGATAACTTGCTCTGGAATGGGTAATTTTTGAAGGGAATTACTTTGAGAATTAAAAATTTCAGGGGACATTCAAGGCGTTAGCTGCAAGTCAACTGATTTCCTCGAATTCCTTTAGTTATGCTTTCCATGTATATTCCTTATTTATATCGTGAAACCTATATTCTTGTATTAGATGATCAACTTTTAGTTTGGGACACTGTCATTTACTCGTAGTAACATCCATAAGAATTTCAGACCGTTCGTTGTCGGACTAAGAGTATAATACTGCAAAGGAAAGCTTCAATGTAACTAAGATTTAAGACACATAAAGTAGAAAATAGTTTGAATTTCGTCTTACACACACGCACTCATATCGGATGGTCGTTTTGATGAAATGATAAGAGTGAATTTATACCTATCCAGACCACCCCCTTCTATGACATGAGTTACCAGACGCCGACAACACTGGCAACGGTGCGAGACGCCACCCTTGGCAACGTGGGTTACTCGATGTCCGACGGACGTTTCACCAGAGGTGACAACAACGCGTCACCGGTACCGTCGACCTTGAGCCAGCAGACTAGTACGCAGGCGGGACATCAGGCACAACCCATCTTGGCAGGCACGGCCGCTCCGCCCTACTTCTTCGCTGCTACACACTTCAACACGATTCCAAATTACCCGTTTTATGTGAGTAGTTTTTTTTTTGTTTTTTTTTTCTTAGCACATTCTTGGTGGCCGCTGCAAGATTTTTACCATGGCGATATTCTGGGGTTGTTATCTCGGTGGACAAGCGTTTTGTAGCTATAAAAATGCTTTCTTCGCCACGTAGAATTATTGTTTACTATGATATGTGAACTGAAAATTTTACTGATAGGTTTGCGTGAAAGTGGTCGTAGAGGCACACGATTATTATGAATGTACCATGATACTTCAGCGGTATGAAGTTGATATTAGAATGGGGGTTTTTCCTTTAAGCGAAAATATAGTAATTTTCATGGAAAACCTTTAGAACATCACATTTCAAACATATTATTTCGATAATACATTTTTAAAAAGATGTTTGATCACCTAAAACTGAAAAATAAAAATGGGGATTTGCATTTAAAGGGATTTGTCTTGAGTGCACGATATGGCAACGTCGAATTCAGCTTTCTCGGAAAGAAAAGGACATTAAATGTGTTACTTTGCTTAGGAAAACAGAGATAGCTATACTTAGATCTGGTTAGAGTAGAAGACCACGACCAAGGAATAGAAAAGGAAGAGCACAGACTGTCATACTGTCATATTACTGACAAATCGCAACGGAAACGAATAACAAGTTTTTTGGTTGTATTGACAAAGAACGCGTGTGTACCACAGAATAGGAATAATTATTTCATTATTCTATAGCAGAAAAAGCTATTCTACTAAACACCGTTGTCACTTCGTGCATGCCTGGCAAATCTCAAACCCCAATTTGGAAATCTGATTTTGAATACTTTCTGAAGGTTATTTGGGAAAATGATGAATCAAACCCATAATAATTATGTTCAAATTTGCATTTGCAGTAATAACCCAAATTCAGGAAAAACCCCCATTTACAATCACTCAAAACTATTTCGTGGGCTATTTCGATGTTTTCTGAAACAACTGCATCCTCGGTGATTCGACAACCTTTTAACCATTGTTGCCTATGAAGCAAAGCCTGCACACTTGTCAAGCAATTGCTTTGCTTGCACAATATTTTTTTCCCATCAAAAAACCGTGTAATTTGGGAAAATGATGAATCAAACCCATAATAATTATGTTTATATTTGCATTTGCAGTAATAACCCAAATTCAGGAAAAACCCCCATTGCTACTTAAGTTTTGAGATATGACAACACTGATGTGTATACGTTAATTCTGACGTCTGTCTTTTTAAGTTAGACATTTTCAGTGTTTTCACTTTCTAGCAATCAGTCCAGTAGGCGGTAGTGGTTTGACACATTCCTGTATAATTAAAAAAATGCGATATTACATTCATTTTGTTGTCATATAAATACGCGGCGTGGACCGTTCTCTAAATGGAAGATCGTAGTAAACTAAAACAAATCATAGAATCATTGATTAAAAATATTTAAGAATTGGCAACGTCTCAAATATTTTGGCGCATTAAAAGGCTTCTTTAAATTTGTGAAAGGTGACGAATCATGGATCAATGCATTCAAACTTTGAACTAAACAATCTTATAGACTAGCTAAGTCGAACAAAAGTTTTCCACGCACGAATAATATGTGTACATGTTGCCACAGTTCCGTTAGAGCAACGATTGATTTACTTCTTTGTACAAAACAGCTTCATTTAAACATTAATTACATCGGTTCTTGGGAAA
The DNA here is from genome assembly GCA_958510865.1 of Myrrha octodecimguttata. Classification (NCBI taxonomy): domain Eukaryota; kingdom Metazoa; phylum Arthropoda; class Insecta; order Coleoptera; family Coccinellidae; genus Myrrha; species Myrrha octodecimguttata. The sequence goes on from OY294059.1 coordinate 26,304,941, forward strand.
TTTGACATTTCTTGTATTGATCGCCAATATCCCGTGTATCTTTCCCATAAAATGAAATACGTCTCAAATCATTCAGGGTTCTTCAAAATCCGTAGTTTTTCGGAGACATATACTCCATTCACTTTTATAAACTATCACGGTTGGCCATGACACATTTCACGGGTATATTTTGAAAATGTTAGGTTATAGTCATTTTCCTGTCTACATAGAGTTCGTAGTGATTACGTATTTATTAAAATGTTTATTTACTTTGGGAAAATAATGAATTTGAGGAAATATTATTAGACCTGGCAAATGTTAAAGGAAATTTCTTCCCTGTTAATACTGGAAATATTTCACGTATGTTGGTTGGAACATTCATTTATGCTAATTTCTTGTTCAGAAATCAAGAATCGAGTGTTGAAATTGTACTGAAAAATAATGGATAGAGTAGTCCGTTACTTTGTGATAATTCATCCGAATAAAAATAAAAGTACTCGATTAACCCTGCAGTAAAACTTCTGAACGATTAGACAAACTTATGGCATTCCCTACATTTCGAATTTATTGAGAAATAAGTCTACAGAAGACATTTAAATACCTTGTTGCACAACTTGAAATACTCCAGTATGAAAATGTAGTTGTGGTACAAAACATGTGTCACCTTAAAAGAACGGCTACACCGCAGCGCTGGAAATATTCTAGTTTGATAGAGTGTTGGTACCAACCCGAAGAACCAAATTTTCAAGGAAATCGTACGACCTCTTCTTTAATCCCTGTATTTTTTGTGTCTATCTCAAAACTTAGTAACAACTATCTTATCAAGAAAGTTTTGTAGAGTTTCTTGAAAGTCAAAATTCAATAAATCCGGAGAAGAAATATGAGTAAAGTATGATGAAGCTCTGTTCCTGAGATATGGTGGATCTGTATGAAATACGCAGGGCTAAGGGGGAGAATAGCCCTGGAAATTTCTGCGGAAAACCATACTCTATGAAGTTATCCTATCTGATACACTCTCTAATAGTATGACCTCTCATCGATTTCCTTCGGCAGCAATGTTCAGTTTCTATATCTACGATTTCAGCAATTGCCTGCCGTAACCAACGCTCACGGCACGAACAGCAACTCGCAGTATCCGAAACCAGGCGGCTACAGTTCAGGCTATGGGGGTTACGATGCCCTTAGCCAGACGCAAGACTACGGAAAGGGAGCTTATGTTGGTAATACGCAAGGGCAGAAAGCAGCAAGCGGGACCGCTTCTTCAACTGGCTCGACTGGTAACGATCTGACAGCGATGTATGGTAAATCTCACACCGCTCTGGGAAAAGTCAATGTAAGTGTAATTTTCAGTATAATGCCTATTTATTCAGGTGATTCCAAAAAGTGTTTTTTTAAGAGGTTGAAATTTTTAAATAGTAAAACAACCCAGAAATATTGTTTTAATCAATATTTCATTTTTATAATCTGGTAGATAACTCCATGGTATTTATTTTTTAAATATGATTGTCGGCCTATATCAGCCGTGGGTACGAGTTAAATGTTAATTTCGATCATTCCAAATTTTCACTGATTTTTTCAATGAATCTGACCTTATGACGTCAATGGTGGTTTCACTATTGACTTCTAATGCTTTCAAAAGTTTCTGGTTTGTCGGCTAAACCAATGACTCCACCTAACCCCATAAAGAATAATCGAGAGGTGTTCGAACAACGGGAGCCACTTAACAGGATCATTTCTTGAAATAAAGTTGTCTCCAAATTGATTTTGCAATGAATGAATTGTTACACGCGGTTGCGCCCCCTTGTTGGTAGCAAATATCGTCGATGTTTAGCTTACTAATTTTTGTGAAACAAGAAATCAGTCAGCCTGACTTAAATTTCTGAGCTGTTTCTTTCGACAGAAATTGTAATAATGTGGAATTACTTGTTACTGCCACTTGTTCGGTCTACAAATCTGACTGAAAAAACGTTCCCCTTGTGTCCTTAGGTTTCTGTTTAGATTCAGTATGACCTTGGGATTCAAATCATGATGAATCGAATTTTTAAGATTTGTTTGTATTTATTAAAGCTGTAAAATATTTGATTGTGAATTTCTTTTATATGTGATGATACGATGACGAGACTGAGGGGTGTGAAAACTTTCAAGGCCAGCTTGAAGCAAGTGTTTTGTTTCTCGCCGAGTCTTTTCAGTTGAAGCATTCCTGCAGATGATTTTGGCATTCTGACTAGAAATTGCTGTCCAAAGATCTCCGTTAAAGCATCCGATATCTTCTCATACCCTTCTTCTTTCAGTCGTATGAAAAGCAAGGTTTCCACTCTGGTACACCGCCACCATTCACGGGAACCTTGCACGGCAGCCAGAATGCTGGGCTGGCACCCAGCGGTACTGGCTACGCCCCGCCAGTCTACATACCAGCTATGGCTCCACACCAGCAGCATCATTCGACTCAGTTGATGCATCAGCCCCTACATCAGGTAAATATATTGAGAAACATCTTGAATAATGAGATTTCTGAGAATTAATCTGTACCCTCACGAATTAAACTGCTCTTGAAACATTGAGAAATTCACAAATTCTTAAAATATTTCCAGAAAAGCACTGACGTAAAGTCAACAGTTTTTTTGCACATCTTCTAATTTATTCATTCAACATCTATTGAGCATTATGGGGTTTATATTTTGGGTCGTGATCTTTTTAATGTTTGAATTGGAACTAATCCCTATCGTATATTTACATGCTGAATTTTGACATGATCCTGTCACCTGTCTGCATTGATGTGAATACTGGGATGATGAAGTTCCAAATGCGTAAAAATATCGTTACCTAAAATCAAAACGTCAATTTTATGTATTTCCAATTTCGCAAGATTTGGAGAATTCAACATCAGTTGAAAACAATCTATTGATTTTTTCTTTGAACTTGGAAAGGAGATATTGAATTTTTTTTTAAAACCGATGGCACGAATATTTTGCATTAGATTAGTATTTTTTAAGTTATCCCAGAGATATCGACGATAAAAATCCAATCAAAACTTAATTCAGTTCACTCTACTCATCGAAATCCGATCAATAGTATCTCAAAAAAAAATTTCTCATCGAAAACTCGAAATTCATTTTTTAAATTTAGTTACTATGATCCCCACAAAAGTTTGAAAGCAGTTGTGACTTGATTGTATGGTACAACTAATCATCAAGTTTCAATTCGATATTATTGGTAATTTCTTAGAAATTGGCAAATAACCTCAAAAACTCAAACGGGTACCACCCCAAAACTGTTTGGCCGTTTCAACTGATTAGAGAACATAGCTGGTGTATTCTGATATGCAACCTACCCTTCAAGTTTCAAGTTGCTAGATCTCTTTGTTTCCGACTTATCGTAGCTACACACGGCCGGGCATATTCGAATTTGACATTCAATCGAGTCCAACCTTGTTGTTTGAGACCATTAAAAAAAATTAAATTACATTTATTTTATCACAAATAAACATTTAGTGAAAAACAGCGCTTGAAATAAATTTAGAATTTGTGAATTTCCTCAACTTTGGTGGAGCAGTCTTATTTCAACAAATATGATAATCCATTGGATTTGAAAGATGAACAACAGATTTGGAAGTTGTTCTGCAAGAATGTTATAAATTGGAACCGAGTTAGGTTCGAACTGAAGAAATGTCGAGGTCAAAATGATTCAGACTTAGTTCATATATCGTTGGTCCTAAAGCAATGAATGTGCAGATTCCTCAGTTAGGTCCACCGTTTCTATTGGCTTTGAAAAATCAGGCCACATAACTAATCAAATTCATGACCATCTTTGTTCATCTTCGAGGTTTTATCCTAACACAACAGAATTTAAGTCTGAGTAAAATAAGAATTTTTACCACATTTGTGGTTTTGCCTTGAGACCAATGCTATGTGAACCACAAGAAAACTCAAAATAGAATACAAGGGAATAGAGTTCACAAGACAAGCTAACCGTTTTGCCCATATGGCCCCACAATTTCTGAAAAGAAGTTTGCATGTTACCCAAGTATAAAACAAGTCAAGGTCATCATCCGAGTTGCCATCCTAAAATTTCGAAAATTTTTTCACTTTAGAAGGAAAATTTCAGAACGAATTCTTCATATTGAAGTTTGCGCTATTTATCGAAATACACAATCTACACCCTTGTTCAACAACATAATAACTGGATCTGCATATCAATATTAGTGAAGATCATGAATGACAAAGTTGTTTCGGGGCTTCTGATTTCACGTCAATAATGTCAATGTAATTTATATATGATATGATAATTTTTGGTTGCACTGCACTCTGTCATTCAATTAATGTATTGCTTTTGACCATTGGGATATCAGATCTGAAAATTCTCTTAATGAGACAAATTTACGTGCTAAACCATTTATTTTGACTTCATCAATTAGACGTGGAGCAAATTTGACTATCAATTGAAAATTTTTTTTATTACTCAACCATAAACAGTTCGCTCAATTATTAACCTGTTTTAACATTATACCACCACGTAATTTACACAAATGAATCAAAAATGACAAATTTGGAAATAAAAATTTCATGAATTTATTGTGTTAATTTTGAGGAATTGCAATATGTAGAACCACTTCAAACCAAGTATTTCTATTTTGCATGGTTTTATTTTGCATGTGCATGGTTCCGAAAATAAAAATATGTCTGTGGACGGCATATAAATTCTTGAATTGAACTGAATGAAAAATCGATAGAATCTGTGCTTGATTATTAAATCTGACGCCAATTATTTATGAAATATAAGAGAATATTTATATTTATGATACAACACATTGAGAGGCATGTAAGTTGGTTATTGAGGTAATGTTTTGCTTGTAGATGGATGTCAGGCACCAAGGCCGACGTGTGGTAAGTCGCACTCCGACCCACATGCTTTTGTTTTGCTGTAGCAAGTTGCTCTTTATGTTAATTTAGCTTATAATTATCATGGGCCCTCCTGTAAATAACCTATGTTGAATGACAGTTTTGTGTTTTTAAAAGCGGGTTTTTTAACAGGACTAGAAACCTTTCACCAGATACAAAATAATTAAGCTGCAGAAATACTCATGACATAGTTTGTGAAAATAAGCCCTTCACCAGTCGCAAAATAATTAACAGAAATGCTCATGATATAATTTGATATATGATGGTGCTAGAAGTTTTTATAATGCTTTTGACTAAGTACTGCAAACGTGGTTTGGCCAGTTCAAAATGTTATTTTTTCAATCCTCATGGCTCTTAGGATGTCTGTTGGTCAATATAGAAAAACTAATATTTATCTGAGTTAAATGCACAAAATAGCAAAATTCATTGAGTATAGAAGATTAAGAAGCAATATCTGGTGTTGATTATTTCGTTGACTTCTATCATACAAACTTTATGATTACTTCAGTAAAGATTTGAAACCTTCAAAGGTTCTGGTTTCCTCATTTTAAAAAAGTTTTTGCTAGATTCCAACTCCTGTTCAAAATCGAAACGCATCAGTACTGCATGGAAATTCTGCTTTTGGAATTTTGAGATTGAGAAAAAATTTGTTCAATCCTCAACATTAATGAGTTCTCAAAGAATAGCTTCTGAAATTCCAAAAAATAGTTATTATCTTGACATAAAAGTCAAAATTTTCTGAAGTATGAAAATCCATCTTCATTAGCTCAAACATTCATAATGAACAACAATCTCAGCACAATTTCAATGAAATTAAAAAAAAATTAAAGATGTTCTAGGTCTATGCTAATTTCTTTGTTTATCCCAATTTCTTATATCTAAAAGAGAAAAAATATTTGTCTTTTTTTCATAACCTCCGCCGAAATTCAGGAATTTCAAAATTCCGAAATAAATTATGTGAGATTGTTCAGTAATTTGGCTTGCATTTGTTTTGAAACTTTCATGGATGCATGTACATTATGAATTCAAAATGTTTGTTCATTCGATTATAATTGCTGATAAGAAACATAATGAAATTCATTGTCATTAAGCTAAAATAATATTTTCTCACCAAGCTTACGCCTAACTTTTGATTCCTTTACAGGACACGAGTAACAATAGCGGACAGCGTTCGCAAGCCTCTAACCAAGCAAAGGCTTCTGGTAAACAATACACAGGATCTTACTGGAATCAATCCTAAGCTGTCTATCGGACTGCTCAAACTTCTTCGCCCTTATCTCTCTTCAGTAATTTTTATTTTTAGCCTTTCATTTATATTATAATTTAATTAGCGTAATCATATTTTATAGGTGAGACAAGTGGTAAATTATTCCCAATTTGTATTTATTTTATTTAGTTTTCGTTTTGGTTGTTGCTTACTATTATGACTATGTAAAATATACAAAAACTTAATATGATATATTTTTACAAGAAGTCAGTTTTCCTTTCACGTCTTTTTAGTGAGTGTATTATATATACTGTCCTCGGTTTTAGAATGAAATTTTTAATTTTTTCACTCAGTGCAATGTAATGCAGAAAATCAAACAAAATTCTCTTTCTCTTGGCCAGTTACGAAAAATGTTTTTTTGTACATTCAAAGAAGAATACTAATTTCAATGTGTTAATCTATCGAATTAATTAGAATGCAAGGCGAAGGTTTTGGGTAGTAATGAAGCTGCGATAATTAGAAGTCAATTTACAGTGTTCTATGAACATATTTCTAAATTTCATTGTACATACAGTTTGATGATTTGATTTCCATTTCATCATCGAAATGATCATAGTTGTATAGAAGATTACACCGAGTAAATTGACTTGGCTAAAGCGCAGTCATTGGACTGACCTCTTGGCACTTTGCTGTCTTTGAAGAGACCTTGTCAGACGGCACGTTAAGGGTCGCAGAGCGTCCGTTGAAGACCAGTAAAGTAGCCCAGAGCTTTATTTTAAATTTTGTTAGGTAGATTTATTATTAACTAAATTATCTTGTGTACCTACTTATGCTCTTTGTATAAATAATCACTGTGTAGACAGACACTGTATATGTGTAATTTTGTTTTTGTATTTGCTGAACCATATGGAAATACACAAAGAAAGCATTCAATCTCGATATCCTAGTTTCATTCTTCAGCAACCCTGTTTTATCCCAAAAAAATAAAAAAAAACACGTTTGTATACTACGTTAGTACTTTGAAAAAGTAACAGAAGATACGATTCTTTATTTTTGTCTTAATTTCATTTGGTCTTACTGTGAAAAAGTCAATTTTTCGTTTGATCGTTTCATGGTGTTCACTTATGCCTTATAACTTATGACTTCAGCAAGATTTAGCAATTTTCGAAACACTGAAATGTTCTCTAAATGCATGTTCTTGCTTCCGGGCATTTGGTTTTGAAACTCACCATCAAGTATGATGGTAAAATTTGATAGTTGGTTCGCCTTATCATTTTAATGAAATTTAGAATGATTTTCCCGGCATTTACTACCACGTGGCTGTGTAGCGTCATCTAGCGGTAGATAGATCAAACTTTCTACGAAAATCTACAGTCAAAAAGATTTCTTCATACAGATGCGCCACCTAGTGGCAGTTCCGTTAACGAATTATTTTACATTAAATCTATGTCGATAGATGGCGCGGAAAGAGTGAAGAATTCTTTTTAGCCCTAAAAGACAAGATGAAGATTCCTGTATTTTGTACCATTCAGCGGTAGGTATTAATTTCATGAGGTAGGTAACTGTAATTAAATCATGAGGTAGGTACCTGTATATTTATCATGAGGTAGGTAACTGTATATTTATCATGAGGTAGGTAACTGTTTATCATTAGGTTCAAATGTTTCGCTCATATACCGTTAGATGTCGCAACGATAGGAGCCTTCATAATTGCTAAAAATTCATATTGCTCTAATCCGTAATGTAATAGTTTTATTGGTGATTCTACAATCAAAATCTTTTACCAGCTGGCTGTTTTTGAAGATCTATCTACAAATCTCAGAGAATGCCGTTTCGATATTTCACGAATTGAAATTTAGCAGGAGTTGGTTCTTAAATTGACTGAGGACTCATATCCTGCTGAATAAGAAATTGGTATTTTTTGAAGAGTTGATATATCTCAATCTATATCAACCATACATTTTTACTATCAGAAACTGTAATATTTCGAACTTACATCTGAACAAATAAAATGCAGATAACAAAAAGAGATACTTTATTATAACAGTCTTATGAAACATTATATGGTAGAATTTTAAAAGCATAATATATTTATCCTTAGTTCTAATGACAAAATACGAAGAAAGAAACCCTGCATTCATAATATTTATCAATATGATTTTTATAATTTAAAGCTTCAATATACATCTTGAATTAAATACATTCGACATGAAGTAGGACATAAAAAAGTTTTCTACAAATAACATCCAGAAAAAAAGACATCCATGTTTATTTTTGATTCAGGTAATGAAGAACGTGAAAAATTTCAAAGTTTTTTATCAACCACTACAAGAAGATCCTTAATGACTGAGTTTAATAATTTTACATTAGTTGAACAGCTGGGTTGCTTTTTCTTACTATCTTCAGAACTACTAGTACTGTTATCACTATCACTTTTCGATGTACTACATTTTTCCTGCTGGGTGTCTTCCGACTTAACTTCTTTTGATGTACTGGGCAAGGACTCGTCGATCTTTTTGGGACTATCTTTAGTTTCTGAAAATAGAACAAATCTAAAACTTTCGCAATGAATGAAGGTGAATAGTATGAATTATGTAGCAACTTTCTTCAATTAAGTTTGGACTGTGTGAAATTCGATTTACACTTAATCGTTTTTACAGTCTCTTTGAGACAGTTGCCACTTAGCATCTGAAGAAGATACAATGTAGCAAAACGTGTCGTGTGTTTATGATAAAGTAGATATCAAACACATATGTCCTAGAATAAGTGTACAAAATGTATTTCCAGTCAGTAAAGGCCAACACAATAGGAAAATGGGATCTATTTTGCGCGCATGTTCTAGGGGAACAGCGTGCTATCGTTTTGTCCAAATGTCTGTAATTTTGGATGATTGAGCCGAAAATGGTCTCAATCGACTAGGTTGGACTCACTGATGACGAATCCGGTGTCAAAATTGATTCTGTCCGGCCGGCCGGCCGCTTGGCCGGCCGTAGACACGATAACTGTCGACAGAAGCAAGCTAGTAACTTGAAACTTTCAGCATAGGTTGCGCATCGGAATGCCGCGGTTAAGTTCGTTAATGGGCCAAATCGATCGAATAGTTTCGGAGTTATAGGCATTTGAAGTTTTGAAGTTATTTATTTTTTATTTCAGAAACTACTTGAGCGATTGGATTCAAACTTGGCAGTTAGGTGAAGTACATCGACGCGCAACTTTGAGCCAAATTTCGTCAGGATCATATTGTCGGTAATTTAAAAAAAAAATTTTTTTCGAAATTTTTTTCGAAAAAAATTTGTTTTTCGGAAAAACATTCATCATATCCAAAAAACATTATACTCGCACTTTGGCCTTCTAATTTCACAGCAGTGTACCAAATTTCAGTTCGATACGATCATAAGTTTTGGAGATATGGGGAAAAAATATGTCAAATTTCGAGGTTTTCTTCTCGATATCGTTGATTTTTTCGGTATAACTCGAGAAATACTGATTCAGTCCTGATTAAACTTCACAGCTAGTTTTATGATGCTGAAAGACAACTTTATGCAAAATTTCGTGATAATCGTGTTATTAGAACAATTTGAAAAAAAAAATTCTATGATTTTCTCATCATATCATCCTCATTAAATTCTGTATGAAACTTCGAGCTGTTATTTTCGATGAAGTACTGGATTTTAATTCGATCTGATCTGTATTTTTGGAAATATTGGAAAAATGAAATTTTGATTTGGTATATCTACGGAATCATTGGGTGGATTTTACCCATTCGGCCTTCGTTATTAAGGTCCAAACCTTCTCTACAAATATCGAGTTTTTAAGTTGTTCCTTTCGGAAGTTATTGTGTTTACGCAGTCGGCCGTTAGGCTGACCGTAAACACAATAACTTCCGGAAGAAACGACTTAGAAACTCGATATTTGTAGAGTAGGTTTGGGGCTTAATTACGAAGGTCGAATTCGTGAATGGGTAAAATCCACCCAATGATTCCGTAGATATACCAAATCAAAATTTTATTTTTCCAATATTTCCAAAAATACAGATCAGATCGAATTGAAATCCAGTAATTTATCAGAAAAAAATTTCAAAAAGCACTGCCGTGAAGGCAGCAGCTTTTGCGCGCACGTGCAAATTCGTTGCTGAAGCGGTCATCTACATTGGACATGCGCGCAAAAGTTGCTGCCTTTACGGCAGTGCTTTTTGAAATTTTTCTAACTACCTCATGAACTGAATTAATAAATTGATTTTATACTAGATTATACCATGTTTTTTTATAAAAACTTATTGCCTTATTCAGAATATATGTAACATCAAGCAGGCGACAAAATTTAAAAAAATACCCACCTTTAGGTTGAAGTTTGGCAAGTTCTTCAGTCACTCTGGTTTGCAACTGCTTCAGTGTGGATTTTAACAGAGGGGGTGGGACAGCTTCAGGACTGTTATAGACTAATATCAGGGCTCTCAGATCACCAGAAAGCCTTTGTGCCGTTTTTTGTATGTCCATTGACGAAACCTGTTCACTCAAAGTAACTACAGTGTTATCAATCATTGTCAAAGTTTGCTCGGTTAAAACATGTTCGGATATCTGTGAAAAATGATAATTACATCATTTAGAATACATTCATTTTCAGCAGAACGATTCAGATAAATTTTGTCATGCTTATAATTTTAGCCAAAAAGTGCGTGTATCAATATATCAAGGTAAATCTGCACATCTTCCCGCAGCGATGTTATTGATTGAATATTTGCATCAATGTACACAAAGTGTTCTCTTGGACAAAAAATCTGCAAACTAAACCAGGCAATCTCTCATAGTTTGGAAGATTAGACCCTCAAGCTTATTCTAGCATAAAATTATTTCTTGTTTCATTTATAGACTACTAATCATCTTTGAACCTTTACTCAACTATTAGCAGCACTTTCTTTAAAGAACAGATATTATTCAATGAAAAATAATGAATTAACATAAAAATAATTCATCAGATAACACCTATTTCTTCTGATCTCCACTGACTCCGAGTGAAGTTTGGCCTTGGCGCAATTTAATTGTTCGGAATTCTGTGTATTCATCAATGACATGAATATTTGCTAGTGATCATACGGCGTTGTTGCCACACTGCACATCAAGTTTGAATAATAATCTGTAGAAAAAGAGGCGACATTGTTGACCGGTATTTTCAATTTTTTCATTGAATAATATCGAATAATCTTGAAAGAATCCACCAATAATCATTGGTTGAGGTTCAAAGGTAAGTTGTGAACTATAAAGAAGCAGTAAATGGTTGTTTTTATGATGGAAAAAGTGACGAAGACGCATAATTTCTGAAGTTTTGGGGCCCATATGTTCCATACCACAGGACACCGCCTAGTTTCAGCTTAATATTTTTTTTGTGGAAAACACACTGCGTACAAAAAACTTTGCGGTAAGAAGAACTGAAGTTTAAAAAATTAGAAAAACAAACAACAGCAGAAATCAAACATGATAGTTTCAGGTAATTCCACAGTTAGGCCCACTCTGAATCAACATTATACCAAGAATAAATTTTATATCTCAAGTGCTATCATCGAACGAAAACCTAGAACTGGTTTACTCCAGATATGGAATCATGAATTAAATTCTTTTTAGTTTGAATTGAGAATGCTTACCTTAGGAAATAGAGCTACCAAGAAATTATATATAACGTCTATTGTAAGGGATATTCGTTCATCAAGCAAGATGGCATCAACATAATCTATTAGATAGTTGCTAGTCGTTAAAGTTGTAATATATTTTGGATCTAGATGCTGAAGAGAAAAAAAATAAAAATATAAATGTCATTTCAAACAATCTATCCAACAACTTACAGGTGTGTTCAATATGTCAAGCCACAACTTGGGAAAGAAGGTGTAGTGTAATGGGGCAGCTTCAAATCCCACAACAGCACTCAAGTTAACTAATGACTCTGTGACAGAATCATTGTTGACTGCCAGTCGAAATAACACATCAATAAATTCATGATATGGAGTATAGAATTTGTCCAATGCCTCATCGTATTCAGAATCGACACCCTTAAAATAAGAAATAGAAAATTAGGAATTGATCTCGCAATTTAATTTTGATGCCCAGGAATAAATATCGTTTTTGTGCAAACTGTGTGGGATATTATGAATTATGATTTAGTAAATAAAAAAAACAAAAAAATTATTTTTAAACTAACAAATTCCAATGAGAATAAGCAACCTTGAAATCAGCAGCGTACTAAATTTCAGTCAAATTTAATATTTTTTTCCTGGGTATCCATATAATGGGGGTTGTTCCTGAATTCGGGTTATTAGTGCAAATGCAAATTTCAACATGATTATTATGGGTTTGATTCATCATTTTCCCAAATTATCTTCAGAAAGTATTCAAAATCAGGTTTCAAAATTGGGATTTGGGATTTGCCAGGCATGCACGAAGTGACAATGGTGTGTAGTAGAATAGCTTTTTCTGCTATAGAATAATGAAATATTTATTCCTATTCTGTGGTACACACGTGTTCTTTGTCAATATAACCAAACAACTTCCGTTTGCGATTCGTCAGTAATATGACAGTAAGTCTGTGCTCTTCTTTTTCTATTCCTTGGTCGTTGTCTTCTAGACTAACCAGATCGAAGTATGGCTATCTCTGTTTTCCTAAGCAAAGTAACACATTTGACGTCCTTTTCTTTCCGAGAAAGCCGAATTTGACGTTGCCATATCGTGCACTCATGACAAATCCCTTTTCCCCCATTTCTGGTGTAGCTCAAGAAATATTGATCCGATCATGAAGAAACTCAGCAACTGGTTTGAAAATGCTAATGTGCAAAATTTAACGTTCCATATGAAATATTCCAATTTTTTTTTTCATCAGGAAGTAAATTTACGTTTGAGTAGGTGAACGCTTTGGCAACGAATCTGAACTGGCGCGTAAAAGTATCTTTTTATGGAATTTTCAGATATTGCATTCAATATCAATAATTTTTTTTGTCCATCCTGAAAAACGACATTATTGAAAGAAAATAATTCTACAGTTCACTTAGTTGATCGTTGTATGATTCATTAGGCATCATTTCTACCAGAAACTGCCATAGACAATAGTTTGAATTCCGCAATCCGCAAGGGCGTTTTTTATTAATAATGTTTTTTTTTTTAATTTGGAATGATTCTTTTTCAGATACTGGGAGTGAAACCTAGAAGAAACTCGAAAAACTTTTACCATTAAAAATGTCAAACTTCAAGATGACAGATGTCAGATTTGACATATACACATCAGTGTTGCCATATCTCACATTCACACAGCAATACTCATATCAACGTGTTAATATACTAACCCTGCTACATTCTAATTGATTATGGGGTACTGTCATCTGTATCATTGGACGTAGTGGTCTTGCACCTCCTTTGCCGGCGACAACTGGTATCGAGTGACCCCTTCTTGGAAAGTAGGGACCGAGAGGTACCGCATCCTGATTGTCTTGGAACGCCGAATGACAGTGAGATAACAGGGGCACCAAAATTGTCAAGGCATCGGAGGGCATGATAAGAACGAATTCCTTCAGAACATCTAAAAAAAAATTGAGTTGTTAGCAAGAGATTTCTCGGGAAATGTTATTGAGCTTACCGATACATAAACTCCTGAGTTCGGATGGGTTGTAAGTATTAAGTAGGGTTGCCAATTTACTAATCACTTCTATCCAGTCTTTACTAGCTAATAAAATTCCTCTAGCATCTTTACAATCCCTATAAGTTCTAATACACCTAATCAAGTCTTGCATTATAGACAATATGTCTAATAAATCTCCTGATACATGACATGCTGTTGCTTCATGTAACATTACGTGTAAATTTTGAAAACTCTGAAAATTGAAAAAAAAAAATTAAAATATTCGATGAAACCAACCTAAAAATTTCTTGACATTAATGTGAGAAGTTCACCAAACAAAACACTGATTTTGAAATACATTATTCAAAAGGTACGAACAGCAATTTAATAAAAACTCACTTCAAAAACAATCTGGAGTCCTCTGTTATAAACCACGTATAATTTATCGTCGTTAGATTCCAGAAGGATTTTGAATGCCGAAATAAGGGTTCCCCAGCTTGTCCTGCCATCCAAACATTGCAGATAGGTCATCAGAGTATTTCTCCTAAAACTACAAATATCTCTTTGTTCTGCCTCCGTAGTTTCTGGATGTTTCAAAACCATCAACTGCATCAGTTTAAATAGCTCGTCAACCGCCTGAATAGAAAACAAAATGTTGAAAGAACTTCATTCAATGCTCATTGTGGCAACAGAAAGCAACAGCAGCTTATTCAAACAATTCAAAGAGGGTGGGTCTCAGATCTCAAAAAAACCATGAATATACCTGATACCGAAGATAACTGTAAGAAACTTTGGTTATGTTTACGTTTCTGACAGTCGACATGAGCGGTGTTGCCAATAGTATGATAATTTATGATAACTGCTTACAATTTCTAGAGAGCCTTCTATTCTGTCGATTGAAAACAGTAATCTTGGACCCAGAAGATTTGTAACTTCTTCCACGCATGTTTTAGGGAATAGCGTTTCGTCAAGTATGTAATTTTCGAAATTTTCCGAGAATAGCCTTGAAGGACTAGGTTGAACTCACTGATGAAGAATCCGATGTCAAATTGGATTGTGTTCAGCCGGCAGTTGGCACGATATGTAGAGAACGGAAAGACCTAGCGACTTAAAACCTTCAGGGTAGGTTGCGAATCACAATGCGACGGTTGATTCCGTTAATGAACTAAATCGGCCGAATGGTTTCGGAGTTACACACACTTGAATTTTTGACATTATTTTCCCAATATCTCAGGAACTACTGATGCAATTGAATTGAAACTTGATTATTAGTTGTGCAGGGTGTTTCAACAAGAACTTTGTTTTTTAAAACAAAATAAAACAAAGAATTTAGTGGAAAATGAATAACATTTTTATTGTATTACAAAGAGAAAAGTTCGGCAATTATGAATAAAAAAATGATATCTGACAAATGTCCACCACGACCACGATGACAGACGTTGATTCTTTCATCAAAATTTTTAATCACTTTTTGGCAAGATGGAGGGTCTATTTCGTTAATGACATCACGGATTTTGAGTTTTAAGGCTGCAATCGATTCGATTGGCTCCGTAAAAACTCTGTCTTTAACATAGCCCCAAAAAAAATAATCCAGTGGTGTTAAATCACACGATCTGGCCGGCCACTTAACAGCTGAATTTCGCGAAATTATGCGATCGGGAAATTTGGTTTGCAATAAATTGATCGTTTCATTGGCTGTGCGACATGTGGCACCGTCTTGTTGAAACCACATTTCAGTGACATCCATGTCATCAATAATAGGCCAAAATTCAGTTGTTAACATCTCGCGTTTATGTTGTCCGAAAATATCACGAATTTTACGAAATGTAACTTTAACAGAACGACCATTTTCATAGTGGATTTGAATTATTTTAATGCGATTTTCGAGCGAAATTGAATTCATTGTAACAATTGCCAAAGCATATACTGCGAATACGTCAAAAAACTAAATGTCAAAACTGTCATGTGGTGCCGGTGTTACCACGTTGAAAAATAAAGTTCTTATTGAAAAACCCTGTATAATGCGAAAGTGTAACTGCTAGTAAAATTTTATTCGAATCGTATTGTCGGTAACTTAAATTTTTTTTTTAATATTCATCAGATCCAAATGAAATTTTACAGAATTTGCTGTCAAAATTTTGCGACTATGTTTCTGATTTCAAGTTGGTCAGATTTTAATTTTCGGAGTTTCTTACAAGAAATTTGGTGGATATTTCAATGGAATCGGTGTTATTTACAAAAAAAGTCAAAGAATACTGATCAGATCATGATGAAACTTGGCAAGTAGTTGGAAAATGCTGATTCACAATGTTGTGCAGAATTGCTTGATAATAGTGACACGAGAACAAAAGGAAACAAACAAATTGAAACTTTTGTTCGCCTACTAATTTGCTCTTAAAACCTGCTGACTTATCTTTTTTCTAGAATATTTGAAAATATGTTTAAATTATTTTTCAGTTTAATTATTCTAGCTCCAAAATATTACCTGAGGATATTGCGTAGGATGTGGCGTTATATTTTTGAATGCCCATTGCAGATTTTGATGCTGTGCCAAATGCCTGGTGAATACTCTCGATTGTTGGCACATCATTCTAAGTATGCCATAGTAGGCCGGTAGCATAGCTCTGTTATACATAATAATCTCTTGGTCGTCATGATCGGCCCTACAAAAATTCAAGTTTGAGCAGAAGTACACGAACAATCAACCACACTTACAGAATATAGTTGAAAGCAATATTTTTCGTGACGTGTGCGTTCTGTAACATTAGTTGAACGTTTTCTGGGCAATCGGTGCACACGTGATTCCAAAACGCCAGTAATGCTTGTTTGTTGTGATATGCTGGTATTGAAGGTTCCGACAGTTTTGGATGGAATAAGTGCCATAATTGGATGAAATACTGACCAAACTGAAAAAAAATTATCAATAAAAGACATTTCCAGTCATTTCCAAACAAACAATTTTTTTCGAAACATTAGACCTCAAGAACCTGTATCTATTTTAAAATTTCTTGAACCAAGGTAATAATACAAAAATATCTCACCAATAATTTTTCAGTACGGCCAATGCAACAATACATGAGGAGGGCAAAATACGTGGTCAGTTTCATGGTGCCGTGTTGCTGCATATCTGTGTAATGCTTTGCAGCGGACAATAACCTCAAGAGGCCAGTGTAAATTTGGTGTAGGACCACTTGAGCTTCAGGTGTTAGCTGTGCCTCTCTTTGCAATCTATGATGCGTTGCTCTGAAACCTTGCCGGAATGGAGTACTGGGGACTAGTGACACTAGCAAATATCCAGCAGCTAGAACAATAATTATAGAGTTCGTATATTCTAGAAAAATAAGAGTTCTTTGTTCAGATCAAAAAAAAAAAAACACAGATAGGCCCCCATATCGAATAAATAGTTTAGAAGCGAAGATAAATGTCTAATCGAAATAAAACATAAGGAAAGCTGGCCGTCGATATTAGCGGCGTTGCCAGGAGTAAAATAATTTATGGCAACTGCTTAAAATTTTAGTGTTTACGATTTAGTCAGTTGAAAACCACATTATATCTTAGATCTAGAAGATTTTTGAACCTCTTTGGAAATATATATTTCTCTATAACTTTCAGGTCATTGAATCTTGATAAATCGTTTTCAATTCCCACATCCCTGCTGATGACAGAAAGTTAGTTTCACAGAAATGAGACACGAAATAATGTTGAAGGAGCTTATGTAAAGGATGTTTTCTTTGGAGGTATGGAACTTTGAGTTGGCAACACTGGCGGCCATTTTGTCAGCTGTCAAGTGATTTGTATTTAGTTTGGTCTGGCATTTCAACATGAATAGACTGACGCCTGAACAACGCTTCCAAATTGTGCAAATTTATTTTGAAAATAAGGGTTCTGTTCGAAATACGTATCACCCTCTACGTCCATTTTACGGTCAACATAATCGTCCATCAGAGCAATTAATTCGACTTACTATGGACCGTTTTCGCACCAAGTATATTCTAACTTATAATACGCATGCACAGAGACGTCGTACAGTTGGAACAGAAGAAGCCATTGCTGCTGGTAAGGGTAGAGAAAGACCCGAATCAGAAGGTTAAAGTCAAGGGTGACCGCTATAGAGCCATGATTACTGACTTTTTTGTTCTTCAATTGAACAACCATGATGTGCAGCAGCTGTGGTTTTAACAAGACGGCGCAACATGACACACAGCTCGTGCCACAATTGATTTATTGAAGGAAACGTTTGATAGCCGCATAATTTTACGTTCCGGGCCCGTGAATTGGCCTCCAAGATCGAGCGATTTAACGTCGCTAGACTATTTTCTGTAGGGATATGTGAAGTCGCTAGTCTACGCCGATGAGCCCGAAACGATCGACCACTTGGAGAACAACATTCGCCGCGTTATTGCAGATATACGGCCAGAAAGGTTGGAAAAAGTGATTGAAAAGTGGACCTCCAGATTAGATTACGTCCGAGCCAGCCGTGGCGGTCATGTGCCAGAAATTATATTCAAATTATAATGCCAAAAGACTATCTTTTGAAATAAAGTCAATTTCAAAACTTCATCCTTGTTTTATTCCATTTCATACATCTTAAAAAACATGAATCTGAGGTGTATTCGCTTACCATTTCTGACCCTCTGGTTGTTGTGTGCGATCAAAAAGTGCTCTAACCAAGAATCCATGGAACCTAGCACCCACTGATGAACTAAGCGATTCCGAGTAACTTGCAATGCTAACCAGTCTAGTGCAGAGTACGGACAACTTTCCGCAGCCTCCCACACTTTCTGAAGAACCAACTGTGTGAAACATGGTTGATTTGCAGACGCACTGGCCGCTATAGATGTATTTTCGGTGAGTAACGTCAGTATTTTGAAGAAGGGTTGGCAGGTCTGTAATATATATTTCAATGCACATCTTGTAATCATGAACGAAATCGATAATTTAAAGGTAACAGTTTTTTCATGCACCTGATTCACTTGATTTAGACTCCAGAGATAATTTTCTAAAAATAATTTCGAAAAAAACCTAGAAAAGCACCGATGTGAAGTCAGCAGCTCTTGGGCGCATTTTCAAAGGAGATCAACGAAAGTGCGTTTGGTGGGTCAATATGTGAAAATATGGCGGTTGTGGTAACGAATTTGAACATGCGTGCAAAAGCTGCTGTCTTCACGTCAATCCTTTTCTAGATTTTTTCCCAATCTCCATGAATAATGATCTTATCAATCACTGCGTACATTGATGCAAATATCTAATCAGTATCTTTGAGACAGGAAAATTTTCTGGTTTACCCAAGATTTAAATGATTTTCGACCATGGTTCAATACAAAGTAATCATCTGGGAACATACTCAGGATAAACTTTGCAAAAAAGAACCGCATAAGTACTGTACTCCATTCACTTTTATAAACTATCACGGTTGGCCATGACATTTTGACACATTTCACCGTGTATATTCTGAAAATGTTAGGTTAGTCATTTTCCTGTCAGATAACTACACAACGTTGTCCTCTCTACGTAGAGGTCGTAGTAATTACATATTTTTCAAAATGTGAATTTACTTTGGGAAAATAATGCATTTAAGAAAATATGTGAATTCAATAATTCCAAAGAACTGGCGAAAGTTGGAGAAACTTTTTTCTCTGTTAACACTGGGAATATTTCACGTATATTAACATGGTTGGAAGATTCAGTTATGCTATTTTCTAGTACGGAAATCAAGAATTAAGTGTTGAAATTTTACTGAAAAATAATGGATAGAGTAATCCGTTACTTTGTGGTATTTTATTCGAAAAAAAAATTAAAAGTACTCCAATAACCCTGTAGTAAAACTTCCAAACCAACAGACAAACCTATAGAATTCCTTACTTTTCAGAATTCTCAAGAAATAAGTCAACAGAAGATATTTAAATACCTTGTTGCACAACTTGAGATGCTCCAGTATAAAAATGTAGTAGTACTACAAAACCTGTGTCACCTTAAAAGAACTTACTCAATCAACAAAGTTCTTGGGAATCTATGTGAACGATACACTGGGTTTCCACTCACATATGTCGAAAATTTTGGATAGCTTGTGATTAATTATTGATTTCAAATTATCAGGGTTACTAACAGAAAAAGCAGATTTCAATTCTAAATAACACTTCCTGATACTTTGTCTCTGCTCCTTCAAAACAATCTTGGGCATTTTTAGTTTCTAAGCGTGATGATTATGTTGAGATTGAGAGTAGAAATTGGCATTGGCATTTGGCAACTGAGAAATATTTTGACATTGCCGATATTTCATAAGTGCCAACCTGCGTCAGTTCCATGTAAAAAAAACTTGATAGACCTTAATCATGGCCAACCGAAATAGTTTATAAAAGTGAATGAAGTACAGGTTACACTATCATAAACTCACCTCTGAATGCCGTGAAATTGCTTGTGAAATCATTGATATTATAGATTGAGCTAGCGAATTATTATTTCGACTAAGAGAATGAATCAGATTCCTCGTCTGATGGAGGTTTATGTTGTCCTTTATTTGTTGGTATAGGAACGGAAAACCCTGAAAATAATTAGGTACTGCTGAAAAGTTCTTCAAAAATATGGCCTCAGTTATTTACCTTGCCTGTTGCGACAGCTTCGTAATCACTTTCGCTTAGGTTTATTTTCATGTTTGAATCCCTGCTTTTTTCGACTAAAGAAGCAATTAAAGTTATCATTTTGTCTAATGATGCGGGCTTATATTTATCTGTTGGCAATGCAATCATTTCCTCTTCTTCTTCACCTTCACTCACGTCAACCTAACAAAATAATTCAGGTTTTGAATGCAACAAATATTAATGCTCTGAAAAGACTGCAAAGTTTAAGAGCTGTCAGCTGTAGAATTCACTGATATTACGGATGAAAATCTTACATAATGTAGTAGTAACATTTTATTATATAAAATATTGATATGTCGGGTCAGATCAGTTGTATTTACTTAAAAAAAATTCAACATTTCAGTATAAAACTCTGTCATGGCTTCTCTGCTGACGCCACCGTATGCAAAATAAACATCAGTGGTTGACGAGTTAACGAGTATTTTAAAACACAATTTTCGTGAAATCTCAAATTCTATTGTTTGCTTAATTTTATCGTGTTAATTTTGACGTTAGATTTTAATTTGATTGAGAAATCATAACCTCAAAATTTTAATCACGATTTATAATATACAATGAATACCTTCTTCAAAAGGTAAAATTTCAAAATTGCACAGGGCAGCATTCAGCAAAAAAATGCATCCAGCATAAAAACATTAAATTTGGGCAATTTACTGTTGTTTTGCCTTTCACTATGAGTACTTGTTCATGATAAATATCATTCCAGAAATAATGAACTATAATCGATTTCAAGCGATGAACCAAAAGCTCCGGTTATTGTTATGGTTATCCAAACTGACATATTGGCAGAGGAAAATCTGTCAACGTGAATAAACGGAACTATAACTGGAGCTTTTGGTCCATCGTTTGAAATAGCTTTATGATTTTCCAGCGAAATCATTAAAAAGATTAACTTGAAGTGACAGTTTGAATGTGTTGCAAACTGTGACGTCACCTTCTGTGACTCGCATTCAATTCGATTTATGGAAGTATTTTCTTCAAGTTAAAATAAAATACTTTATTGCACGATAGAACAATAAGACTTTTCTTAGTTACCGCGTTTGTTGCTAGAGCGATAGATCATTTTTACTGGTTGCTAAGGTAAACAGAACCGTTCGCTGAACGGTAAGTGAGAATGACTAAAAATATTCATTGATATAATGAAATAATTCGAATACAATTTGGATTTGATTCATTTAATTCAATTTCAATTTCGTTTTCTTCAGAAGATTCGATAACGCTCATTTCAAATTACAATATAGGCAAATTTGGTTGATTATTGTCACTTTGACAATGTACACTCAATAAACCTTCATCACCAAGACGAAGGCTTCCCTTATACAGGGTGTTTCATTGGTAAATGAACTTACGGTAACCTGAGCTAGAGCTACCCTAGGCGAGTCCAAAAAACCTATATATGATAGGTCTAATCAATTCCATAACCGAGATACAGGGTGGTTCATGTTTTCACTGATAATTTCAATTTCTCATAACTTTTGAACCACTCAGTATATTCGGTTGATATTTGGAACATTTGATTAAGTTTCGCAGGTCGATAGATTTATATTTAAATTACCAAAAAATTCCAGGTCCGTATCTGAAAAATATTGGAGTTCTTGCAAGCTGAGATTCAACACCCTGTATATTGATATTTTGGGATTTGATTGAGATATTCGAAAAGAGTAGAAAATTTTCAATGGGGTTCAGTAGATTCCATCTTCCCGCACGTTATTTCGCTCATGGAAAACTTAAAGGAAAGATTCAATTAATTAGAGAGATATTGCAGTGTTAAATTTGTGTGACGTTATTAACGCAAACGTTATTTTTGACATCTAAGCATGCGCAGATTCAGTTGCAGACTAACGCGACGTTAATAGCGTTAGCGTCCAACGTTATTTACGGAAAATTGCGAGCCGCAATTTACGTTGCGCTATTCTATATCGGAAGGATTCGTTAAGCTTCGGGTCCTTCCGGCTCCGATCACTGTCATAGAGAAGCTGTTTATAATATGTTTTTTTTGGTGTTAATTACACAACTTTCTCGGATTTTTTAAATCTATTTTATAATGCCTTCTACACACAACTGATATTAGACATAAAGATTTCTTGGTGCTACCACAGCAATTTTTTTTCTTATATAGGTATTTGTTACTTTTTCACGAATTAAGAAATACTTTTGGAAGCAACATGAGGGGTTTGAAATTAGGAATAGTTCGAACCATGCCAATTATATTGTTCAATATATAACTAGTTCCACTTCTTCTGCAATAGCACCAGCTGAAATTACCGCTTCCGATTCTTTTTTCATTTTATCCAGAATCAAAAAACGAATGTAGAAATGCAAATGATTAAACTTTAGGAGTTTGTAAAAAAATTTTGATGACTCGCATAACCTAACCAAACAAACTGATAACTAACGCAACGGTAACAAAAACGTGTAGCAATAGAGAGATATTGCAACTTTTGAATAGCGCAAGCGTTATGTTATTACGGTGCGCTATATATAACGTTTTGGTGGTTAACGTGGATTTAACGGTCGTTCCAGAAGTAGACGTATTATTGCACGTTTTTGTTACCGTTACGTAAGTTATCAGTTTGTTTGGTTAGGTTATGTGAGACGTCAGATTTTTGTGTTACGAACTCACGTTTAAACTCCTAAAGCTTGATAATTTGCATTTCTGCATTAGTTTTGTGATTCTGGACAAAATGAAAATGGAATCGGAAGCGGTAATTTCACGTGGTGCTAATGCAGAAGAAGTGGAACTAGTTATATTACACAATATAATTGGCATGGTTCAAACTATTCCTATTTTCCAACCCCTCGTGTTGCTTCCAATAGTATTTCTTAATTCGTGAAAAAATTAACAAATACCTATTTATGAAAAAAATTTGCTTAGGTAGCACTAATAAATCTTAATGTCTAATATCAGTTGTGTGTAAGAGGTATTGTAAAATAGATTTGAAAAATCTGAGGAAGTTGTGTAATTAATTCCGAAAAACATATTAACAAACAGCTTTTCTATGACAGTGATCGGAGCCGGAAGAGGCCGAAGCTTAACGATTCCTTCCGATATAGAATAGCGCAACGTAAATTGCGGCTCGCAATTTTCCGTAAATAACGTTAGACGCTAACGCTATTAACGTCGCGTTATTCTGAATCTGAATCTGCGCATGCCTAGATGTCAAAAATAACGTTCACGCTAATAACGTCACACAAATTTGACACTGCAATATCTCTCTAATATGTCTACTTTTGAAACGACCGTTAAAACCAAAACGTTATATTCAGCGTAACCGTAATAACATAACGTTTGCGTTATTCGAAAGTTGCAATATCTCTCTATTATTTGAATTACAATAAATTCTTAGCAAATCAGTTCATTGTAATTAAATTGAGAAATTTCTTCTTGAAATGATTGAATATTTGTATTCTTCTAGTGCTATAACTTGTGTCCCTACCATATCAAGGATGTCTTTTTCGATGTCAAGGTGTCGCCTTTCTTGTGTGTTATTCACTTTCGATGTAGGAAACCGACCATTTCCGCGAACATAATTGAAAACTGTAGATAAAGTTCTATGATATGGTAATCATTTATTGGGGAATCTTGATTGATATTCCCGTACAGCTGCTCTAACATTCCCGTCACAATAACCATACACGAAAAATATATCAGCATATTCTTGATTCGAATACAAATAAATTCCTCACAATTCAATTTTTTATTTTTTTTTGGAATTCTATCAGAATATCGGAAAATACAAATATTCAATCATTTCAAGAAAAAATTTTCCAATTTAATTACAATGAACTAATTTGCTGAGAATTTATTGGAATTCAAATATTCAATTGAATCTTTCCTTGAAGTATTCTATGAGCCAAATAACGTGCGGGACGATGGAATCTACTGAACCATATCGAAAATTTTCTGCTCTTTTCGAATATCTCTCCGCATGTGTCGCTGCGATTAGACGCTAATTTACCGCTCCGATAAGTTAAGTTTCTGTTATTGTATTCGGTAATGGAAATATTCCTGAAAATGGGATTAACACGTGAAAACAAGGCCGAAATAAGGGAAATCATACTGTTATTGCAGTACTAGATAATTACCTGGATAAGTTAGCTGATCAGGTTATGACAAAGATCAAGGTCAGAATGGAAGAGGAATATGAGAAAATAAAAGCAGCGTTTAAACATGAAGAATTCACTACGCTTCAAAAGGATTTCGAAGAATTACAGTTGAAATTACAGAAGGCAGAGTCTAATTTGGAACAATTACAACAGGATGGTAAAAGATCAAATTTGATTTTATTTGGGATTCCCGAATCAGATATTGCGACAGTGAAAAAGAACCTTATCACCATGTGTCAAGAAAAGAACGTAAACATCAATGCACAATCGATAAGATCTTGTCATCGCTTGGGAAGAGGAGGACAAAATAAACCACGTCCGATCATCGTCAAATTTGTGAATGAATATCACCGTGATGAATTTTACTCAGCAAGAAAACTTTTTCTTAAGTTCAAGATTTTTGTGTGTGAAGACCTTACACTAAAACGTATTGAACTGTTCAAGTACGCTAAAGAGAAATTCCATAAACATGTTTGGACTGTTTATGGCGTTATTAAGGTTAGAACTGGCAAGGGAATAGTTTCAACTAGAGAAAGACATGATGTAGATATAGTTTGATTGTTCGGGATTTGAGTATGCATTTATGATTGATAAGTATTTGTGTTTTGTTTATAATTGTATAACTTATCGGCGGTATTGATCATTGGTGGGATTACCTACTACATATCTTTCACTTTCATATAATTAGGATAATAATTTGTTGAATCTTTTTTTTGTTTTCAATTTTTGATGTATTCTTTTTCTTTTTGAACTATTTAAATTGCAGAATGGAGTGCCTCGAATCGGAAATAGATGAGAGTACGGATCAATATTTTGATGTTGTTAGTGCTAAACAACAATTTGAACTTGATAGACTACTGAATATTGTTCATTTCAATATACAGAGTATATGTAGAAATTATGATGAACTATGATTCGATATCATTGTGAAAGATTGTTATTCCGTAGGAGAGTGTTCATCATCAGTGTTGCGGAATGTGACAGTATACAAGTTTACTTAGACTGCATGTTCTGCAACTCAATGTGTTTATTTTTGAACAATGTGTAATTTTTTTTTATGATGAATAAATTGAAATTGAATTGAAATTGAAATCCAAAAATTTCAATATACAGGATGTTGAATCTCAGCTTGCAAGAACTCTAATAATTTTCAGATACGGACCTGAAATTTTCTGGGAATTTGGATATAAATCGATCGACCTGTGAAAGTTGATCATACGTTCCAAATATCAACCAAAGAATCACTCTGTATTCCTACACAGCATTGAAGACTGACTATTTTAATTTTTTGGATAAATATTTTGTAGTTTATGTGAAAAGTGTGTCTATCGTGCGAAAAACGCTTTAAGTTTCTGGAACGTTAAGGACTACCGATCTCAGACAATAATTGGAGTCGCTGCATTCCTCCTCCAAATTATTGTCTTCGATCGTTAAAAAATCCTAACCGTTCTCGATATTTAATTAGCTATTTTCTGGGATTTCATGAAGTAGGAACATTTTTTTCACTCACAAAATCATTTGCTTTCTGTCCTAAATAAAAATTGACAGTGGTACTGATAGCGCCGACTGCTAGTAAAAACTTGCATTCCTCTTCTCCCATTTTGCTGAACTCGTACAGAAAACCGAAATACTCTGTCAGGTGTTTGAGGTGAGCTTTAGCACCGTGTTCCATCTGAAAATTATCAAACATAAAGATTGCTGATAACCAAACGGAAAATTTCAGAAGATGTAGCTTACAAGTGATAACAACGTTTTTATGAATCTCGTTACGCAAGAAGCATTTCCTATTTTAGCGGATTCAACGTTGTCTTTTTCGTCTTCAGGAACATCTTGGTCTATTTGCAAGTAGAGGGATGAATGCGTGGGCCTGATGATAAAAGAGAATTCAAATTAATAACAACCTTTTCTTTATTGATATAGGAGTGCGTTTAGATGCTTTACCCGGTAGACAAAAATCGCACGGTAGGATTTTTCTTGGTTGTAGCCGTTGACTAGAAGATTCATCTGAAGGATGTGGTGTAAATGTCAAATTTCATATAGGTTACGAGCAGTTTTGACAGTTGGGAGAGACTGGAGGACCAACAATAACCTAAAATGCATTGTTTACTATGGGAAAAAGCAATTTGGCTTGTGATTTTGTATGAAATTGGACATTTTGGAGTGAAATATTCACTATTGCATTATCTAGGAACTATATCCGAAGCACTTGATATCTTGTAACAGTAACTGCTTCACTAAACTTATGAAATTTTTCGAATAAATACAATTCTTGCTGGTTGGTGCTGTTGTTGCAAGTTGCTTGGTTTAGTAAGGCAAGGAATACAATTTAAAACCTAAGTTTTTTGATGTAAATTCAGGTATGCAAGCTCGAATAATCAACATCAAATCGATGAAAACTACCAATGAGTTGTTGAAGTATTTTCATTTGAATGGTAGGTACTAACCAATTGTGGAGAGGAACTCAATTTATCCATTATAAAAGAGAGAAATAAGAAAATTCAATCGGTTCTGAAATCGAAAATCATATTTTCTGAATTAATTCAATAAAGAACTGCGGTCTAAAATGGAAATTCACAGAATAAATGTTACTTTGCAACTTGTCAGTTACCTCGGCAAAGAACATAGGTTGTATATTAGTCTCCGCAATCAATAACATTTGAATTAGATAGGATTTATTCATACCATTGACATTTGAGTATGCAATGACATCGAATATTGAGCTGATTTTCATGTTTAGTCGAGTAATATCATGTAGGTTATTTTGGTAGGGCATCCTGAACTATTCCGGGTGTGGAATATTTGCAAATCATAAGTTTTCAATAAGCATTCCTTTATTACTTGAACAAGACAGGATTTTTAAAAGAAATTTCCATTCAGATATTCAATGCAGTCAAATTTTTAGCTGATTCTCACTTAAGGTGCAGTATTACTACTGACAATGTTTTGTTTGGGTATGCCGATTGATACCAGGTAGGGAATTTTCGTAAAATCGTCAGTTTTCGATACACATTCCTGATTGTTTTCACAAAGAAAAGATCTAAATCATCACTAATCGGCATTTTAGCCTAATTTGATCACCCTTGAGTCGTATTTTAGAAACAAAAACCATCCACTGTGTCAATAAACTGTTCCTATCTACTACACCCAGGAGTAACTGGCAGTGTCTAGGAATGAAAAATTTATTAGCACTATATCACAAAATATTTTCGCAATATTTTAACTCCATATGAAAGTAACAAGGTGCCTATATAATTTACTACAACACACAAAAAGACTGTTGACTGAACTAACCAAAGGTCTGTTTATTTGCCTGTTTATGAAATCAGGGACTAATTTCATATTAAGTACACCAAATTTATACTATACTTTTCAAAAAAAAAAAGTGAATATATCAATCCAAAATTTCCAAATGAATACGAAATCACGAGAGAAATCGCTTTTTCTCATAGTAAACAATGCATTTTAGGTTATTGTTGGTCCTCCAGTCTCTCCCAACTGTCAAAACTGCTCGTGACCTATTATCTTACTTAACCCCAAAAAAATTATATTCTTGATATCCTCCTTTTTTAGAAAGGCAAAAATGCATATACAAGTCTCAGAGGAAGAAATATATATTTCTTCCTCTGAGATACAAACAGTTTGAGAGTTAACAACTATTAAATCTGATTTTGAAATTGTAAACATAACCCAAACTTCTCACTCCTGTCATTATAAACTGCAAAGCGCATGCGGGTCAATTTCTACTCACCGGTTGGACGCCAGGTAAAGTTTCTCCCAAGCATCTGAACGACCTAACCATTTGCCAGACGTAATCATCTGAACGCTTTGGTACGCACCCGGCGTCACACGGCGTAGCATCTGAACGCACCCCATGAGAAATAAACAAACACACTACTCACTTGAGTCTTTGTATCACGTGAATACACAGTCTTTGGTACATCTGCCGCACCATTTGATTGGGGCATTTCAATAACACTTGTACTGGCCACCACGTATCTTTCGACATGTGATCTAAGAACCAGACGCACGCTTCTTGGCAAGCATTGAATTGTTTTGTCACTAGTTCTACCCACTGGACCATGGTTGGCTGAAGAGGAAAATAAACTCATATTTATATGCACGAATTTTTCAATTATAGGAACTACACTAAACACTATTCGGACCGAAAAAGTTCATTATCCTGCAAACTTATAAAATAATTCGATTAGTAACTAGTTGTCAAACTTTTGATTTTTTCCATTCTCTCGAATTCTGTATTGCTTTTGATAAAAAAGATATCATCAGTCATAATAGGTCTCTTGCATGAATTTTTTTTATCATTGGAATCAAATATTCTAGTCGTAAAACTACTGAAAAACTTTAACCGCAATAAAAAATTTCAATTTTCAACGAGAAAATAATCGTTTAAATTTGGCTCCACGTATCGACTGTTTAAACCAGTGGTTCCCAACCAGAAATGATTCAAACTTAGCGCGGGCGGTGAGTCAGTCGTCATTTTGTTTTCATTATACCTACATAGTGGTCCTTGCTAAGAAGAAAAATACAAAAGTGGTCCTCGACCAAAAAAAGGTTGGGAACCCCTGGTTTAAACGACGAAACTTCGCGGCTTTCGTGACGTTCCGGGATATATCCTCTCTCTCTCCCTCTTCTCGTGTTCTTTTCTCTCTAGCAATCCAATAGACAGCGTCGGCTGCATCGATCGGTGAATCGTACAATAACGAGTGACGTAGAGGCGATCTGACGCGTTTCTCCCGCTTCGACCTTGAGACCCGATTTGAACATTTTTAATACCGAATTATTCAAAATTCGCGAATTGTTGAAGTGTGTAATATCATACATTATGATTTTGTATCGATATAAGATGAGAAAAACATAAAAATATGATAATTCGTGATACATGAAGGAAACCTATTCAAAGTGTTGGCTAACCCCAAAAAAATGATTTGTTCGATTTTATTGGTAGATCTAGAATGTTGCAGTTAGACATTCCAAAATGTGGATATTCTGAAATGAGAAAACTTTAACTTCAAAGAAGAACTGTAAATTCGATAACGAATAAATGGGGGGGTGTTAGGAAAAACGCTCGGACACGTCGATTCGTAATTTTAAATGCGCATAGTTTTCAAGAAAATAAAATTATATAGGGTGTTCCATGCGACCGTGGCCAATACCAACTTTCTTATTTCAAATGTTATCCCCTGTATATTATTTATTTTTTGGATTATTCAGAAAATTCTAGACATAATTCATGTACAATGTCCTATACCTATCTTCAACTTTTTCGGAAATATTAAGTGTTTTCAGAAATGTTGAGTAACGTTAGAAGACAATTCTACACCAGATTAGCATGTTGCCAAGACGTTCGCGGCGAGCATTTTTAACTTTTCCTGCATTGACATTAATGTTTTTTTTTTAATTATTAAGAAATAATCAGAATTGCTTATTAGGTTTTAAGTGTAATATACCGAATTTGTGAAATAAAATAATTTTTATTTAAAACGTTGATTCTTGCACTAAATCTGAAAACACCTAATATTTCCGAAATAGTTAAAGATAGGTATAGGACATTGTGCATGAATTGTGTCTAGAATTCTTTGAAGAGTCCAAAAAATAAATAATATACAGGGGCTTGCATTTGAAATAAGAAAGTTGGTATTGGCCACGGTCACATGGAACACCCTATACAATATTATTTTCTTGAAAAATATGCGCATTTATAATTACAAATCGACGTGTCCTAGCGTTTTTCCCAACACGCACTCATTTATTCGTCATCGAATTTATTCCATTTGGCTGTTACACTCTGTATATGTTATGATAGCTAGAGCTAATATAAAATTATTTTCCAGAGCATGTTCGATGATAATTTACAAAATAATTAAAACAGGATAAACTTACCTTTTCTTTGGCATGAATGAATGTTTCAATAAAGAAAGAAGTAGATAACTGCGTGGCTTTCTGAGTTATGTTAGGCTCTATCGGCAATATCGTCTGAGGTATATAGCCGCATATTTGCCACATAAAGCTGAAAAATATTGAAAATTGTCAAAAACTTTCACGAAATATTAATTATTTTGCATGCATAAAATTCATGTCGTCCATATTGAGAACACATCAAAAAATTATGAAAATATAGTTAACCTTCAGTTTAGTTACTTAATTTTCGAAACTATGCTCACTACAAGTGACAGCAAAATCAACATTTACTATTGCTTTAAAAGCTTAAAACAAAATAAATAAGAAAATATACCTCCTAACAGATTGAAATGAAAAATTGTAGAAAAGCACTGACGTGAAGTCGACAACATAGCGCGCCTATTCAAACTCGATGCTAAGACGGTATTTCTTGAGTAATTTAAGAAATCATAATGAGATAACAAAAAAATTTCGAAAATATTTATCGAATCGAGCTGAAATCTGCCACAATATTGCTTCGCAGTGACCTCGAGGTTTGTGCCAGATTTCATTGGAATCTTATGGGGACTTAGAAAAAAAAAAATCTCCCAAGAAAATTTGTAAAATTTTCGATTAAATTTGAGATTTTTTTTTTAACAGTACGATCCCCACAAAATATCGCATAAAGTTGCGCTTCGGATTAATTTACAACTACTAACTGACTTTCAATACTATCCCTTCACTAGCTTCTAAAATACAGATGCAATAATTTCAAAAAGTTCAACTGGGTACTGCTCAGAAACCGTTTGGCCATTTTGACCCATTACCGAACTTTAACCTTACATTTTGATGAGCATCCAACATTTAGTGTTTTAAACCCCTAGCTTTTCCCGTTTTGTATTTTCGGAAAAATTACAGACATTTATGCAAAACGATAAAAAAAACTCACTTGAAGTACGTGTGCTCGAATATATTTTTATCTTGAATAAAATGCATGTTATCCTGCCAAATCCAATTTTCCAGTTCCTTACTCAATTCCATGGCTGGTGTAGGTGGCGTGGTTGAAGCCGGTGTGGCACTAGTGCTTGAAGCTTGTAAATATATATTTTCATTAGATTCTAAAGTAGAGGATGCAGATTCTGCACTATCACAATTTATCACAGGACACCGTTCATAAAAAAGCATGTAGGCGCTATTCGATTTTTCAAAGCTGAAGTCCATAAACTTGTCAGTCACACTATCGTACGTCTTGCTCTGAAATAGAAAATATACAAAAATATCACTCAACCTGGCGAAAAATGGTGCGAAATTTCACAATAACAAAAGCAAGAGTTTATGAGTTGGAGTATATCAGAATAGAATAATATAATATTCATCACAGTTTCAATGGAAAACATGATTCTTTATCCATTTTTTCAACTTCATTTTTTCAATGTTATCTGTCAGTTTTTTGAATAACACAAAAACTAGTTTTTTTTTGAGTGTTTTTGCATTGGTCTATCTTGTTTTCGAATTCATCTATAAAATAGTATTTGAATTGTTACTCTAAGTTCAATCATTCAAAAGTTAATTTAGTCTCCATGGATAACTACACAACCACACAGCACATGTAGTTTATAAATATCACGCTTAAAGATCCACTCAGAGTACAATGACTTATAAATCATTGAATTTCGTATACTCCATTCACTTTTATAAACTATCCCAGTAGGCCATGACATTCTTACACATTTCTCCATGTCTATTTTGAAAATGTTAGGTTATAGTCATTTTCCTGTCAGATAACTACGCAACGTTGTCCTCCCTACATAGAGGTCGTAGGAGTTACGTATTTTTCAAAATTTGAATTTACTTTGGGAAAATAATGAATTTGAGAAAATATTATGTGAATTCAATAATTCTACAGACCTGGCGAATGTTGAAGAAATTTTTTTTTCTGTTAACACTGGAGATATTTCACCTAAATAAACATGGTTGGAAGATTCAGTTATGCTATTTTTTTTGTACGGAAATAAAGAATGGAGTGTCGAAATTTTACTGAAAAATAATGCATGGAGTGTGATAGTTCATTTAAAAAAAAAACTAAAAGTATTCGAATAATCCTGCAGTAAAACTTCTGAACGAACAGAAAAACCTATAGAATTCCCTACTTTTCGAAACTCTCAAGAAATAAGCCTACAGAAGACATTTGAATACCTTGTTGCACAATTTGAAATACTCCAGTATGAAAATGTTGGATAGCTGGTGATAAATTATTGATTCCAAAACATCAGGGAAACTATCCGAAAAAGCATATTTCAATCCTACATAGCACTTCCGGATACTTTGTCTCTGCTTCTTCAAAACTACCTTTGGCATTTTTTAGTTTCCAAGCGTGATTAATGTGATGATTATGTTGAGATTCCGAGTAGAAATTGGCATTTGGCAACATCTCAGAATTATTTTGACATCGCCGATATTTCACGAGTGCCAAACTGCGTCAGTTTTAAGTAAAAAAAATTTATAGACCTAAATCATGGCCAACCGGGATAGTTTATAAAGGCGAATGGAAACTAGATAAGAGCACTGCATGTAATCAGGAGCTCTAATGTACTTGTTCAAATTCGAAACCTAGGGTGACCAAACACGTTCCAAACCCGTCCAATGCAGTTTCACTTCGTTAAAAATCGATTTTACGATCTACGGAATTAATGGGTGGATTTTACCCATTCACGAATTCGACCAAACCTACTCTTAATCTGATGACTATCATCTGAAAACTAAACTTACCGTTACTTCACCTCCGAAGCACTCTGCAGCAATCTGATTAGGATCGAAAGGTTTAACTTCCGCATCGTTGAAAAGGAACCATTTATCTCTCGAGCCAGGACTGCGGTCTTTGATAAAACTATAGTAATGACCACCGTCAGCAGTCCCTGTATGTACTGTTACCCCTATAAGATCGTACTCATACTGTTCGGGTTCCTGATCAGGTTGCTTGGCTTTTTCTTCTGAAATATTACCAAATAAAAAAAATTGAAGAAATTTTTGGAGAGGAACACAAGCAGTTGAAGTTCTTGAAAAAATATAGAAAAGTACTAACGTGAAGTAGGCAGCTTTTGCGCGCATGTTCAAATACGTGGGGAAAAAGAATTTAATTTTGTTTTGAGTAGTTCTAATGACTCGAGCAATACGAAATTTTGCACATAGTGATGCATCAGCAATTGCCAAACAGTTACCAAGTTTCATCTTGAACGGATCAGTATTTTTTGAGTTCTTCCGGAAATAACAATATCAAGGACAAACCTCAAATTTAACATATTCTTTTCCAAATATCTTCGAAATTAAAATAGTGATGCATCAGCATTTGCCAAACAGTTACCAAGTTTCAACTTGAACGGATCAGTATTTTTTGAGTTCTTCCGGAAATAACAATATCAAGGACAAACCTCAAATTTAACATATTCTTTTCCCAATATCTTCGAAATTAAAATGGGGTCAGAATTTTGGTTCATTGTTGTAACATATTAACCTCAAGGTTTGTGCCGAAGTTTTAATAGAATCTAATGGAGCGTTATAAATATAAATAAAAATTTTTCTTTAAACATTACTATCTTAACAAAATTTTGCATAAAATTCCGCGTCAGTATTCTTCAACTGATAAAATGTAAATCAAACAGAGTACAAGCATCACAAGATTATTTGACTTCTCATGCATGCATGGAAATCCAGCTTGACTCAGAAATAAGGCAAAACGATACCACGACAAAACAATCGGAAGTATTTTTTTACACCCTCAGCCTCACCTTTATATTGTTGCGGCATCAACTCTTTCTCAGTATATCCTTCCATATTCAATCTCATAGGAAAGGAGAAATGCGTATTAACTTTTTCTTTAAGCATTGTCAGCATATTAAAAGTATACCTCATCGTATTAAAACATAAAATATGGGGAAGTTTCTTGAAACAAGCCCTGAAAAATATTAAAATGTATAAGAATCAAAAGATTAAAATTCAAATTGAACCTTTTCTCTGCTCTAACTTTTTTTCCACACTGGGAACAAGTATACATGTTATCTCCTTCCAATGTATCCTTAACCGTAACCTCATCTAATGATTCATATAAATTTCTCATATCTGCCACCTGACAACGGACGGTGTAAAATTCTTCCAACGTACAACTAACATGATCACAATCCTGCAAAGAAAATGTAAATTTTTCTGCAAACCTTTCAGTTCAAAATTGAAGAAAATCTAAATAAACTTATAGAGAAATAAATAATGAACATACCAAACTGACAACATTATTGCTTATTATACCACAGAAAAGCTTTTTGATTACGCTCTTTAACGGAGGAGTCATTTCTTCGAGTTTGCTAACCAAATCGATAAAAAACTCAGCCATATCTTTTTGCTCGGCAGTATTCAAAGGCTGATGATCCATTGTATAAACCTTACAGAAACTTCGAGGATTATAAGCTTTCCTTTCACTTTCCTAAAATAAATCAGTCTTTCAAATATTGACACACAGAAAACAATAAAAATAAAAGAACCATCGCGAAGTTCGCTTAGTAAGATAACTAGCATAATGATGGGTATAATCCCTCTTTTAAAACTTTAATTTCAACCTTGAAATCGTATCAGACAGACTTAAAACGAAGAGAGCGCCGCAACAAACGAAGTGGACAACATCACAACTAGAGCCTGTCTCTTAACAATCGGAGATTAGCACTGAAAATGTCGCAATTCAGGTTGAAAGTTTCTCTGTAAATAGTAAGACCACAACTGTTTTAAACATACAGGGTGTTTCCTAACTACAGAACGAAACTTCAGGGGGTGATTCGTTTAAAAAAGTTCCAATGAGCATATGTCCGGAGTTGAATTGTTTCCGAGATACAGGGCGTGAAAGTTTAAAAAAAATAATACTAATACATGATATCCATGAGTGAATTCAATTTGATTTCCTTGAAAAAAAGCTAGAAATGAAGAAAACAGAATAGACCAAAAAGAAATTTTTTTAAGCAGGTTAAAAAAAAATATTCAATAATAAAAAAATAATCAGTGTAGACACGAAGTTACTCAACTCACCAAAAGATAGGCAAACATTCGTTGTAGTTCTTTCAAGGTATTTTCATGCTTTGCCTGTTCTGTGTCCGCTGCTAAAATAGATGCCCTTGCTTGAGGCATCATATAAAGATGTTGCATGCAAGATGCCATGTAACATGTAGCCCCGAGATTTGTAAGTCCTACGTAACCACACTCGGACCTTCCATCTTCATGGGGCCAATAATCCCATGGATATGGGGAATGTGGACCTGAGTGATCAAACATTAGTATATTTTATTTTGATGATCTCAGACTAACAGAAAATTTTCTGCATCAAGGTGCATCTATGACTATTACAAATATTTCAGGAATGTTTCATTCAAAAAATGAGATATGAGGCCGTTTTCAACAGTATGAAATAGGCATTGCAATGATCCGAAATAAAATTGGGATATAGAAGATCATTGAACAAATATTGACGATATTCAACTTACTCCTTCTATCTCATGTAAATGTGACTTTTTTTATAACCATGAAGAATTTTGGGATGTTTTAATGGGGGTTTTTCCTTTAAACGAAAATGCAGTAATTTTCATGAAAAACCATTTCAATTAAATTCACTATTATATTTTTAAAAAAATGTTGGATTACCTAAAACTGAAAAAAAAAATGGGGATTTGAAATTTAAAGGAATTTGTCTTGAGTGCACGATATAGCAACGTCGAATTCAGCTTTCTCGGAAAGAAAATGAAGTTAAATGTGTTAGTTTGCTTAGGAAAACAGAGATAGCTACCCTTCGATGTGGTTAGAGTAGAAGACAACAAACAAGGAATAGAAAAAGAAAAGCACAGACTGTCATATTACTGACAAATCGCAAATGGAAACGAATAACAAATTGTTTGGTTATATTGACAAATAACACGTGTGTACCACAGAATAGAAATAAATATTTCATTTTTCTATAGAAGAACAAGCTATCCTACTAAACACCGTTGCCACTTCGTGCATGCCTGGCAAATCCCTTTGAATTTTAAAACCCCAATTTTGAAATCTGATTTTTAATATTTTCTGAAGGTAATTTGGGGCAATGATGAATCAAACCCATAATAATTATGTTCAAATTTGCATTTTCACTAATGACCCAAATTCAGGAAAAACCCCCATTGCTTCTGATATGAGCCTAGGGACATTGGTTGTAAAAATTGTACTCTTCGGACACCACATGGATAATATGAGCAACAAAAAAATATTGGTAGAAACAGATTTTTGATTGTCCTCACCTGGTTGGTGTTGTTTCAGCAATTTTCCATGTAAAATTGCGTAATTCTCAGGTGATCCCTTAACAAACTCTACCAACAGATCAAAAGCTGCAGTACGTGACCTGGCAGATTTGCACTTCGGTACATGTCTCAGCTTTGGACTAGGCAAAGCAAACAGAAATTCGAACACCTGGAACAAGATATCGGGATATCAGAAACTTATTACCCCAGACGGTTTAGTTTCTTTTTTGTGTTACATTCAACAATAATACCAGTTGACCTTCACCATAGATTTTATTTTTATATTATTTTTATTCAATGTCAACAGACCAATGACCATATCAAAGATCCTTTTTCACAAATTTAAACAAAAAAGAAAAATTACAGCATAATAATACAAAGATAATAACTTAAACGAAACACAGTTTCATGTGAATATAAAAAAAAAATACAAAATTCCAGATTCCCTCATCAATTAAAACCCTGTTTTCATTTTCCATTTTTTCAACGCCTCAGGCAAGTAGTTATAAGCATTTATATATTTCTCAAACTGCTAATACACTCCAGCACTTTGTCTACAAGTTCAACACGGATAACTCTTATTGTTACCTGTATAGTTAAATATCCAATTGTTGGTTATAAATTCAATGAAATTTTATTGAGAGAACTAACCCACACATTTAATCTTATAATAAGATACTTATTGCAGCATTATTATAACGGTAATAATTCACTATACTAGGAAATTGAAACACTGATCTTTTACTTGATATTCCTGCAATATTTCTTTGTTTCTACCATAACATTGTACAAAATTTCATCATCGTCCATTGTCACAGTGAAAAATTCCAGAAATATCCTAATTTATATGGAATATATAAAATAATTGTTGAACACTATGAATTCTCTGTAAAGTCTGCTCCATGCATGTCAGAACATAAATGTATGTCTATGGTTTGGCCACAAAATAAAGAAATAACTTCGTGTATTCCGTGGTTCAGATGAACATGGGTGGAGCTTCATAGGTCTCTTGCACAATTTTTTTTATCATTGGAATCAAATATTCTATCTGTACGACTACTGAAAAACTTTAACCGCCGTCAAAAAATTCAATTTTCAACGGGGAAATGATCTTTTAAATTTGGCTCCGAATATCGTCTGTTCAAACGGACGAAACTTCGCGGCTTCCGTGACGTACCGGGATATATCCACTCTCTCCCTCTTCTCGTGTACTTTTCTCTCTAGCAAGCCAATAGATAGCGTCGGCTGTATGGATCGGTGAATCATAAAATAAAGAGTGACGTAGAAGGCGAATTGATGAAATGTGATAGCATACATTATAATTTTGTATCGATAATCGATATAGAATGAAAAAAACATAAAAATATGAAAATTCGTGTCACATGCAAGAGCCTATTCAATACCTTTATTAGCTCAGGTGCGGATCTACAAAAATAGTGAATAGTGGAATTTTTAGCCGATTTTTTAACACTCCACGTTAAATATCTGGAAAACGGTGCGTTTTAAGATAGATCATAAGCAATAATTAGGTATGCTGAATGATTGATGACGTACTTAATTGACTTAAGATAAACTAATTCCGCATTATTCATACTAATTTGTTAGAGCCGAAAATAACCTGCGAGATCAATGTTTTTCAACCCCTGAAGAAGCGGTGGATGCATTTAAATAACAAATACATGAAAAAAAGAGCTTTGAAAATTGGTTCAAACGTAAGCATAAGTAGTGTATTGGTCTGAATTTCTAAAACAATAAGGATATTTCCCTTTTCTATGCGAAGTTTTAAGCCTTGTATTATTTTTTTCTCATTTGTATAGCAGGCGACTCTCAGATGACAAAGCAGTAGGTCTGATATAGTCCTAGTTGATATCATTTTCGGCTTGATATTCGAAAAATACCAGACATTTAAAATAAATCATAGCAATCTGGAATGAGCACGTAAAAATACTGCTGCTACGGAAAAGAAAAAAAAGACAATCCAGCATATTAGAAAAAAAAACTTTTATGTACATACCTCATTCAGTAACTCCTGTCCAGCTTTGCTGGTTTGAAAAGGAGGTTTATATCTAATAAGGTTGGCTAAAAGATTCAACAGACCAATAAGACCATCATCATCAACAGTCCGATGCCTGGTTTCTAGAAATTCTCTGTTCAATACCGATTTCGATATGCTGGTGCATAAGCTATTTATGTCTATAATACAGTTCTGGGGATCTTCGATACTCTCTTTGATCAAATCCTCAGGTATGCTATCGATGAGTCGTGAAACCAACCAGAAGTAATCTCTACACGCAGGGCCGTAAGGTTCCTTGCCATCTTCTGCAACTTGCATCTGGAATGAAGACATTGACACCGAAATACTTAAAAACTTGACTTAACATTAATTTTTGTTATTTATCATATAGTGGTCTTGTGGCTTGGTTCAGTCTTCAATAGTCGCTATTCTTGACTGTGATAATATGGAACGTTATCTGTCTTCCGGTACAAATGCATCGAGTATGGTTGGCAATACTGTCGACACGCCCACTTGTTCTCCCAGGATTTCAAGAATAGCGCTCCAGACGTGCAACCGATACAATCCTTTTTACGCGCTTGTTCTGGTTTCTATTAACCTTCTGAGGTAAACCAGCAAATTTTTCTGTCGCGAAGATATCAATTAGATATTGGGAGTGTTCTCTTGAACTAATCATCATAGGCACCAAATTTTTGGAAAGATGCATCTTAGATCACTTTTTCCAACATTAAAACAATCATTCACTGCTTTCAGATAATTGTCTTTCAACCTCAACAAAATGATTGGTAGCGATTCATTTCAGGAGTATACGAAATTTAACGAAAAAAATTGAATATAACGGTGTTATCTGGCGAAAAATAAATTTCATTTTTAAGAAGCCAATCTCTCGTAGTTTGGAAGTATTAATAGTAAAAACACTCATTCACTGATTCTATTAACTTCACAAATAGGTCTCTTGCATGATTTTTTTTCATCATTGTAATCAAATATTCTATCCGTAATACCACTGAAAAACTTTAACAGCTGTCAAAAATTTCAATTTTCAACGAGAAAATGAACTTTTAAATTTGGCTCCGCATGTCGGCTGTTTAAACGGACGAATCTTCGCGGCTTCCATGACGTACCGGAATATATGCACTCTCTCCCTCTTCTCGTGTACTTTCCTCTCTAGCAAGCCAATAGATACCGTTGGCTGTATCCATCGGTGAATCGTACAATAACGAGTGACGTAGAAGGCGATCTGACGCGTTTGATAGCATACATTAGGATTTTGTATCGATATAGAATGAGAAAACCATGAAAATATGATAATTCGTGTTACATGCAAGAGACCTACTGTCTTTCAACCTTAACGAACTTATTAGTGGCGATTTAGTTCAAGAATATACGATATTAATGAGAAAAATTGAAAATACTAGACAACCATTCATACTCTATTTCTACATATTATTAATCAACTTTGAATTCTGGCAACAGCCCCTGGCGAACGTAGATGACGGATATGTAATTCCTGACACCTGTCATAGACGAATACACAGAATTCTGACCGATTAAATTGCGCAGCTGCGAAACTTTTTTTTGGAGTAAGTGGAAATCAGAAGGAATAGAGGTTAGTTGGTTAGGCTGATATTCTAATTAATTGAAATAAATTGCCGCGTGAAGGTTCAGAGATGTTTTGTGGACTATATGAAAGAAATGAGTGAAGATTTTTATGGTATTTGTATTTTCCGACTATCCACGTTAGGGACAGCACTGTTTATTGTGGAAAGAGGGACCTGAAAATGCATAACTACCTGAACTACGAAAGACCGCCAATGAGGGTTTTTTTTTGAACAAAAATGCAGTTATTTTCATGAAAAACCTTTGGGACGTCACATTTCAAACATATAATTTCAAAATTTTATTTTCCAGAAAATGTTTGATTACCTAAAACTGAAAAATAAAAATGGGGATTTGAAATTTAAAGGGATTCGTCTTGAGTGCACGATATGGCAACGTCGAATTCAGCTTTCTCGGAAAGAAAAGTACGTCAAATGTGTTACTTTGCTTAGGAAAACAGAGATAGCTATACCTCGATCTGGTTAGAGTAGAAGACAACGACCAAGGAATAGAAAAAACAAGAGAGAGATAGTCATATTGCTGAAAAATCGCAAACGGAAACTAAAGCTACCTTTTGTGCGAGGGAGATTCGGGTATTTGGGTAATCTCTCGGCCAATAGGGTGAATCTCCGATTCCCCAAATACCCGAATCTCCCTCGCACAAAAGGCCCCTTAATAGTTGAGTTCCGATATTCCTGGCCAGTACTTGTCAGTAAATTTTGACAGTCGATTTTACTGGCACTGCTTTGGTAATTCTTCGTATCATTACGAAGCGTTTCAAAATTACTGATACTGGCCAGTACTGATTTGGGAATATCGGAACGCAACAAATAACAAATTATTTGGTGATATTGACAAATAACACGTGTGTACCACAGAATAGGAATAAATATTTCATCATTCTATAGTAGAACAAGGTATCCTACTAAGTACCGTTGCCACTTCGTGCATGCCTGGCAAATCCCTTTAAATTTTAAAACCCCAATTTTGAAATCTGATTTTTAATACTTTCTGAAGGTAATTTGGGAAAATGATGAATCAAACTCATAATAATTATGTTGAAAATTGCTTTTGCAGTAATAATCCAATTTCAGGAAAAACCCCAATTTAGACTAGAGTGTCTTGATATATATTGATGCAATATCTAATCAATATCTTTGCAACAGAAAAACTTGTGCTTTTAAGTCTTAAGTTCTGCTATGGGAGTAGTTTTGCAAACTACAGTGACGCCAAGAAAGGCAAAGTCTGCAACTGAATGCATGTGTTGGACTTGTCTGCTTTCAGGGGACAAAAACTGACAAGGCTACAACCCACACGATAACCATTAAGCCTTTGGAAACTCTGAACATATCTCAAATGAAACTAACCTCGTTTCTAGTAGGCCTCATGTTCTCAGCGTTTTCCAAATAAAGCAGGAGCTTGACCAACATAGGTGCAACTAAAGTATATTCCGAATCGTTTGTTGTCGCGGAAATACCCAGGCACAATCTATAGATGGCAGAACATGCCTCTCTCCTCACTGCCGGTTCAGGATCCTCTAAAACCTGAAAAGTAAAGACACCGTTGATAACATCTGCATAATCTCATTTCTCGTATAGTATTTACCAATCGTTTCAACCAAGTAGAAAAGTTTGGCATTGCGAAGAGCGCCTCTTGCGATTCTTCGCTGGAATGTAACCAAGACACTAAAAGACCCAGGGCATAATGAACAACTTGTGCTCTTCCCCAGAGTCCTGTTTTATACTGATTGAGATCCTTA
The DNA here is from genome assembly GCA_958510865.1 of Myrrha octodecimguttata. Classification (NCBI taxonomy): domain Eukaryota; kingdom Metazoa; phylum Arthropoda; class Insecta; order Coleoptera; family Coccinellidae; genus Myrrha; species Myrrha octodecimguttata. Next base: position 26,346,938 of record OY294059.1, read on the forward strand.
GGTAAGGAAGCTTCCTCAAGAATACTGGTCAGTTGAGGTAGAGTTGTTTTTACATCCATCATGCTGATCATTACCTGAAATTAAGAATAGGAAGGTATGGTAACACAGAATTTATGAAGCGCGTTGTTGAATCGAAGTATGCAGAAGAAAGAAGTATTTCCACCTTAGAATAATAAAAATCATTGAAGACCAATAAACAAGTAATGTTTTGGAGCAAAAAAATAAGTGCCAGACACTGACATTATGTCCTTGTTTCTGACAGTCGAACCAAACAAACACAAGGAATAAGGCAGTCGATATGACCGTTGTTGCCAAGAGTAAGTTAATTATCACAACTGCTTACAACTTTAAGTGTCTTCTATTTTGTCAATTGAAAACGCCATTATATCCTAGAACTGAACGATATATCGGGAATGAATATTTCTATTCAATTTTTTAGGATAGTGATTGAAATATACCAAAATGATTTAACAGCGAGTGCATATTAGTAAACAACGAAGATAGAAACAGATGTCTAGACAACAGAAACAACAGTGTTGTCATAATGAAATAATCAAAACAACTTACCTCGTTCAAATTAGGTATTAGGATCTTGTCTGTTCTGGTATGTTTCAACTCAGAAGACCACTGCTCAACACCTAACTGGTACAAGGTCTTCAATAACGATGCCAGGCAATCTTGTTGCCATTCACAACCGTCTCCTCCATCTCTCTGTAGCACGCCTGCGAATGAAAATAATGTAACCCCCTTAAGCGCGAAAATAATCAGTATATTTAGTGAATCGTAGCCTACGTAATCTATAAGGCCAGAAGGATGCCCGAAATTGCGATGTTGCAAGTTCTACAATGGAGGGTTATCATAGACAACAGAGTGCTATGCGATCGTCCATACACGCTTTTGTTTACATCATCATTTCGCCGGGAAACGAGATAAAACGTTCGCATTATCCAGTTTTTCGCTCTGACCGGTTGTGTTATTAGTGTTTTAGGTGAAAATTAGTGTTTAAATCTTTCGTAATGTTTGTGAAGTGTTGTTAGAGTGCGTTTCGTTCTGGAATACTACTTGAAGAATCGATATTTAGGGAAATCAACAGGTTATATATTTCAAGAATTGAAAATCTTCGATACGAGTTTCATCATGGCTCGTACTTGTGCAGTACCCGGTTATTAGACCTATTATAAGTGCTTTAAAAGTTTACGATTTTAATTTCCCAGAGATTCTGTAAAAAAAGATGACAATGACCGAAAGCAATATTTACATCGAGAAAGACAGTTTCGAAATTCACGACGATACTGAAGTAAACAATGGTAGTAGGTATTTTTGTAGATGCTCATACTGTAGAAGGACTGTCATTCTGTAACTTCAGATGGTTGATTAATTAGTAAACCGAGAAAAATTCCCAAATTAACTGATGATGCATTTTCCTTCAATTTTTCCAAATCAACCTAGTTACATGTCTTCTACCATTGTTTAGTTAAACAATGCTTCTACAAATACCTCCAAAAGAACTGATTCTGAACATCGAAGACAAAAATTAGTTATTCACCATGACAAAATTCATATCTATTGACACAATCAGGCTCAGATTGAATCGATTTCACACTTTTATGCCAATTTCAAAGACACGTTTTTTTCAACTTCTCCTTCAAACTTCAAGAAAATGATTTATTATAGTTTATGAAATAAATTTTTCCAGGGAAAGGTATCAAAAATATCTTCGGGGTTCAATAATTTCACCAATTTGAGAAGGAAAGATTTTGAAGAAGTCAATATACCCATTTCCAAATTCGATTTATAGATGTTCGAAATTCGGAAACTCAATATAATGAATAGAATCCCATTTATTCTACAGACTTTTTGTGGCCATCTTCAATTCACTTCCATTTTCCAGGTGCATAACAGTGAAAGTATGCATTATCAGTTCCAGGGCTTATATCTTTTCTATTTTTCTCTTTCGATAGCCGTTATGTTTTATTGATATTAAACGCTTCAGAATCTAGAATATTACCTATCTGACGGTAATCTTTTCGAACTCAGTAATACAGCTCCTCCTTGTGGTGAGTAAACGAAATGCTGTGTATTTTTTTTCGCGAAAGGTTCTTAGTGATACCACATTAAAAGCATTCCGAAAATCACACCATCAACTGTAAAGTGACTATGACATTGGTGCTCAATCTCCTTTTTTCCCTGCTTCGTGACACTCCTTTGTAACAACGGCAACATCTAACCTTCCGGCCTGTTAATTCACGTAGGCCTCGAGTGAATTAATCTATATCACTGAAAAACTGGGAATTTGATACTTGACAAACATTCGAAATCGAAAACATAAATACAAATGTAACTTATACTCCATTCACTTTAATAAAATATACCGGTTGGCCATGATTTATGTCTATCAAGTTTTTTTACTTGGAACTGACGCAGGTTGGCACTCGTGAAATATCGGCAATGTCAAAATAATTCTCAGCGACGTTGCCAAATGCCAATATCCATAGGTTTGTCTGCTCGTTTAGAAGTAACGGACTATCCATTATTTTTCAGTAAAAATTCAACACTTGATTCTTGATTTCCGTACAAGAAAATAGCATAACTGAACCTTCCAACCATGTTTATATACATAAAATATTTCCAGTGTTAACAGAGAAAAAATTTTCTTTAACATTCGCTAGGTATTCGAATTCACATAATATTTCCTCAAATTCATTATTTTCCCAAAGTAAATTCACATTTTGAAAAATACGTAATTATTACGACCTCTATGTAGAGAGGGCAACGTTGTGTATTTATCTGATAGGAAAATGACTATAACCTAACATTTTCAAAATATACACAGTGAAATGTGTCAGAATGTCATGGCCAAAATTATTCAAACTACAGCACAAAAAAGTACATTCAGGGGAGTCAAATGTAGCTTTGAACTACCCAGAAAAAGCCTCCTTTAGGTTAACAAAAACAATTCGAGATTCAGTAAAGAGTTTTCTGAGTTTAGACATTTCAAACAAAGATACAAACAAATCTTACTCCTTTTTGTATAACTTTATACTAAGTTACTCACCACTCTTGAAAATATCGAACAAATGCCTCAGACCTCCGTGTTGAATAAATTTCTTACACCAAGAATTTTGAGTATCATCATTTTCCTTATTTTTAAGATGGGGTCCCTTGACACTGAGAGATTCGATGATGTAAAGGGAATACATTAATTTCTGCGCACTAGACGGGTTCAATAGCTCGTTTAGAGGTGTGTCCAACTTTTGAAAACCGCTAAGAAGCATCGGGCTCGTAGGCAACATGCTCAAAATGTCCCAAACTCTTCTACTGAGCACTTGACCTTTCGTGTGGGGAACATGTCTCTGAAAATTTCAAATAAATATCACCAATCTGTCAAAACGGCAAACCCGTAAATTTTGAGGTCGCGATGAACAAAAAAAATCTGTTGTCGAAACTAGGCAGTCTTTCGTGGTTCAGAAGATATGGGCCCCCTAAGTTCTAAATTTGAGATTAAATAAGATTACTCACTCCTCCCTTGATTTGAGTCTTCATGAAGCTAAGAGTGTGCATCAATGAAAACAGTTGTTCGAAGTAACTCGGTTGTAATAATAACAATGCAGGTATCGACTCTCTTGGAGGTGGTGGTTGCATCGATGGAGAATCCATAAATTCCTTCTTCTTCATATTTCTCGAGACACCAATGGATATGTATATCATCTGAAAAAGTTTATTTTCAAAACCATTTGACAAACAGTTAAAGAGAACATTTGCAAGATTCCAACTGATTCTTAATCATGAAATACGACTAAGATTTAGCTCTTTTATGCAAGTTAAACGCCAAAAAATAAAAAAAGCAATTCAATGTATTCAAAGAACAATGATTTATTGATATTTTCGAGAAATACAAACGTTAAATTTCATCCATAATTCCGCGACATTGAACACGAATCAGAGCCCGTTACGTCACAGTTTGCAATACAAACATGTTGTTATTGTTTTCTTACGAGTTCATGTAACTGAAATAGACGACTTCGGCCCAAGTTGCCAACCCATAATTTTCTTCACTAATTTACTATCACTGGGGAACGGGAATTTCTGGACAAATTCGACATCATAAGGTTCGCGTTATTTATAAATATCCGTAAAAGATGCCTCGGCTCCTCAAACAAGATAATTCCTTCCAAATATAGGTTTTTGTTAGGCTGAAATTTGAGTTGGGATTCCTGATTTCATGTTAATAGTGTCACATTAATAAAGGATATGCTCCGCAAATTAAGTTGGTTATTTCGGTTGCTGGTTTTCCGTTCTGTAAATATGAAATATTCGGTTGGTTCCTGCAAAATTACGAAATTTGATTGATGAAAAAGCAATCTTTCTGTCACCAGAACATACCCAGATAGCACACCATATCCCCAGTATATCCTCTCAATATCCTATTCGTGGCGTATGTCCCAGGACATTGGGAGGATATACGGGGGATGTACAATTGGGTATATCCCTATGATTTAGGGTTCGTATATACCAAGTATGTCCTCTGAGTAACTGCAACATGCACATTAAATTTTCGACACTGAGAGGACATACTTGGGATGTACAACTTGGGATATCCCCACGATTTAGGATACGTATATCCCAATTATGTCCTCTAGTAGCTGCGAATGCTGCGATGCAATCCAAGTCAAATTTTTCGAAATACTCCTTCGCGTTAATTGCTGGTTCAAATACCAATAAGAGCCAGAATGTTTATGGGTTTGATCTATGTTGTATCATTTAATAACGAAAAATATCCAACTTGAGGTGTGAAATCGAATCATTCACTTTTTTAATATATCTGGGTGCATATCTGAAAGCTGAGATCAATGAATATCATTTGTGGATTATGAAAAAATCAGAAATAATCTGATAATATAAGAAAATTCAATGTAGCAACGTGAATAATATATTATTAGATCATTGATTATCGATCACACAGGTTAGGAAGTTATAAGTTTATATTACTTTATGTTCTGTGGTTCATAATCTATGATCGGTCAATCATGGCATTTGACAGATTCTGCGTTGATCGGTATTTTTTTATTTTTTTGCTTCTTTTCTTGACTTGGAGTAATATTAATTATGGGCATTACAAAACACAAGAACTGATGAAATGGTATACTTGTCGTCTTCAGTAAACTCGTTCTGCATTCGTCCATTTCGAAAGTGGATTTTGGCAGTGATTTTGTGCTATATTTTATACCCTGTGGTATGTAAGTATAAAAAAATTCATTAACTAGCTAACAAATATAACATAGGGGTCCAACGACAAAAAGGAGTAATTCAATACATATTTTATATGTTTATTCATTTCCAGCATCAAATAGAGTGAGTGGAAGAAATCAAACCAAGAGAATGTGAAATAATGTATACAACAAGCATTGCACACAAAATAATTTGAACATTTGTGAGTTGATCAGGTGCAGTTCGATAAGACAGTATAATATGTGAAACTTTTAAGGTGATCAAAGTATGGTTAAGACTCTATTATGCAGTGTCACATTATCCTGAGCATTGTGTTGGATATTGTACAAGATGTGAAGAAAATAAAACAAAACCTAAAGGAAGCCCAAAAACCAGCAAACGATGAAATATCAACCAATAGACTGAAGGACTTCGGTCGATGCCCTTTTCAGAAAGAATAAAGAACGGTATTATTATTATCAACTAATTATCATGATTCTTTGGATATAACCTTCCCAATGAATAGCTCAGATCTGGAGACATTTAAGATTTTTTTTTAAGTGATGAGCAAATTTTTCATCTAGTCGTGAGTTCAATTAATATCATCTGATATTAATATCTACATGAGTAGAAAGTTCAACCTATGAGCCCTAAGGTTCAATTCATTTTGATGAAGATTTAAATGATAATTTCTTCTCAGAAAAAAAGTATTTTAGGAAATAAGATTAAATGTATTGCTTTGATTAATGGTTGCTAGGTCACTGAGTATTTGATTGTCATCTTACCCTTGATGCTATGTGTTGAATAATGTCCTTTTCAATGGTCAAAATGGGATAACATGAATCAATTTCAGGCGATGTATCAAAAGCTCTGGTTATTGTTCGGTTATCCAAACTGACTTATAGGCAAAGGATAATCTGTCAGTTTGGATAACCGTAACTAATCAATTTCAAGCGATGGACCAAAAGCTCTGGTTATAGTTACGGTTATCCAAACTGACATAGATGAAAGATAATCTTTCAATTCGGATAACCGTATCTATAACCGGAGCTTTTGGTCCATCGCTTGAAATCACATTTTGTGTTGATAAGTATTTGCAACTGTCTGAATGTCATTTGTCATAATGTTAATGTAACTTGCTGACTTTTAATTTTAGGCCAAAGAGATTGCACAATGCGGAAGAAACACAATAGTTATGAATTTATAGGAGGGGCAATGACTCCCCCAATCAGTGACAACGGCAATGCAGTTTAACTGGCGAAGAAAAAGAGGAAATTTGGGAGATTGTATATTACAAAATTGATAAATGGTAAGCAAAATAAGTCTGCAATTAATTTATCGTTTCAATTTATATATTTTGTTTCAGACGCTGATGAAATTGCGAAAATTTCTACACTGAGAAAGACGGAAAAATCTGTTGCTGGCTGGCTAGAGAGATGTAAAAAGATGATTGAACCCTGTGCTAAGTTGAGAAATATGTAGTATCCCTTTTTTTTGTAGGCTTTCTTTTAGAATAAAAATTATTGAAATTACGTACATTGCTTTAGTCTAAATTAGGGATGTCCTATAGTCAACTTGGAACTATATCCCTAGAATATATGCGTAGACCGCTGGGGGAGTTCCCACTTTTCTAAATAAGTCATCCTCAGGATGTCCTCTTGATAGCTTATGGTCTGTGGAGTATATCCTCCGGATATACAAAAACACCACCTGGGGGATTCCCACTTAGTAACATTCTATATCCTCAGGATATCCTGAGGATGATGTATAGACGAATTCGGATTTCTCTGGGATATACTAATATCCCTGCTCGATAATCCCAAGAACATCCCCAGGATCTTATTGTGCTATCTGGGTAGACATATTAAGTCTATGCACCAGAACGACAATCAATATTTTATAGTAACATATCCATAGCATAGAACAATCTTCATTTACCTTATAATCCATAGATAATACCTAGTAATTTTTCCATTGTTGATTGTTGTCTCTTCTATGTGCTATGGATCATAAAGTAAATAAAGATTGTTCTATACTATGGATATGTTACCATAGAACATTGACTGTCGTTCCGGTGACAGAAAGAACGTTTTTTTCATCAATTAAATTCCGTAATTAACCTTTTTTCAGAAACCAACCGAATATTTCATACTTACTGAATGGAAAACTGGCAACCGAAATAACCAAGTTGATTTGCGGAACATGTCCTATATAAATTTGACACTACTAACATGAAATCAGGAATCCCAACTTAAATTTCAGCCAATCAGAGATGATCTTAACAGTTTACATCCCTACATTTGAAAGGAATTATTTCGTTTGAGAAGCCGAGGCATCTTTTACGGATATTTATAAATAACGCGAACCTTATCATGTCGAATTTGTCCTGGAATTCTCGTTCCCCAGTGATAGTAAATTTGTGAAGAAAATTGTGGGTTGGCAACTTGGGCCGAAGTCGTCTATTCTAGAAAAGCACCGATGTGGATTCAGGAGATTTTAGGCGTTGCTTGAATTTTTAATGGCCCATTTTCGGCTCAAATTTCGAAAATACAGACATTTGGACAAAATGATAACATTGTTTTCCAGCGCATGAAAACCAGTAGTTGAAATAAATGCAAGTAGGGTTTTTTTAATTACAAGCAGTAATTTGCCTGAATCTGATGTTTTCATTCAGAGTGCACTAAATGCTTTGAAGGTCAATTTCTTCCATGCTGATTTCTGGAATATCAAACTTTGTTAAGTATAAAACAGAATACAATTTGAATTTTGAATTTGTAATTACTCACCTCTTAAAGAGTATTCATCATATTATAACTGTCAATACATTTCAATTATGGTTTATTACCAATAAATATCAAATCTAACCTCAATGATCACGGATGTTTGTTTTACAGACTGTGACGTCATCAGAGACGCCATGACAGTTGGCGCATTTTTGACAAGGCTAAAATATTTATAAAACTAGAATATCAACATTTATGATAAAATATTCCTAACTCAACATTATAAACTCGAAAATAACATGATTACAAGGACGGCTATCTGCAGATAAATCAACAAAAATCCACCTTGATCAGAGCTAATCATCCAATCAACCAAAACATCTACACCGAAGAAGCGGATCCAAGGAGAATGACTACAGCTGTTTCACAGTTATTACTGATCGTCAGGTCAACTTACCTTGGATAAAACCGCAGAAGGAATCTCGATACTTGTCATTATCTTATTTTATTATTGCTGGAGCTCTTTCTACTCCATTAACCAATTCCTATTATACTCTAGTTTTCCAAAAGTTGTCAACGTACCTGATTATCCTTGAAACCCATTTCACCAAGAGTTTTCTCATCGCAATCGATGGTCAACTCTTGACCTTGGGTGATAATCCTGATCCAGGTTTCCCCGCTTCTCACCGTCGGACTATTTTCGGAATCTTGATTCTTCATCTGAGACAGACCCTCGCACCAATTCACAATTTCAGCCCGCAGTTCGGCAACATAATCTGAACTGGATAAATCTAAGAAACATCTTTCGGTTGAACTACCCGATTGTATAACCAGCCTGATTGGACTTCCAGACTTATCTCCCAAATTGGCCGAATGACTGCCAATTCCTTTGCCTTCCAGAGCCCATTTTCGCAGATGGTAAGCGTATCTGTGAAGGGAGAAATTCGGGACGAATAACGAGACATTCAAATATTTCTTTCTCTAAATCTATAATCAGATATTAGTGATTTCCATTAACTTTTATCAATTTAGTCGGTTGGCTATAATGTAAAAATAAAAACAATGTGAGGTTAGTCATTTTTTAAAACTATACTCCATTCAATCTTATAAACTATCCCGGTTGACGATGATTCAGGTACCTATATCAAGTTTTTTCACTTAAAACTGACGCAGGTTGGCACTCGTGAAATATCGGCAATGTCAAAATAATTCTCAGCGACGTTGCCAAATGCCAATTTCTACTCTCAATCTCAACATAATCGTCTCGCTTGGAAACTAAAAATGCCGAAGGTAGTTTTGAAGAAGCAGAGACAAAGTATCAGGAAGTGCTATGTGGAATTGAAATCTGCTTTTTCTGATAGTAACCCTGATAATTTGGAATCAATAATTTATCACAAGCTATCCAACATTTCCGAGGTATACTCCATTCACTTTTATAAAGTAGCCCGGTTGGCCATGATTTAGGTCTATCATGTTTTTGTAACTAAAACCAAGGCAGGTTGGCGCTCCTGAAATATAGACAATGTCAAAACAATTCGACGCGACGTTGCCAATTTCTATCCTCTTTCAATAACAAATAACAATTCAGCTCCAGCCATAATAAACTAATAAATTAACATTTCGCATTGATTGTATTGTATTGAGCCTTAAGTAGGTAGTCATGTTTGAATTGAACAAATTCCTTAACGAATAATTTCAAAAGTTATATATTTCGTGGAATTGTTTCGATAGGAACTAGTAAATTGAAAATGAATTTGGTATATCCTATGTTGGCAGAACATTGAAATTTCATGTACGAAAATAACATGAATTATACAATATCTCATTCAATGCTATTTTTTCTAATATTTCAGGAATTACTTTTTCTGGGAATTGAATATTTGAGTTGACTTCAAAGTATGTCCATAAAACATAATTCCATATCTTGCTTTTAACTCGAATGCTGCATGATAGGTAGTTTTCATGGAGAATTTATCCAGATATCTTGTCATTACACCCAAAGATAACAGACTGAAGCTGAGCTGCATCCCAGTTTAGAAATATGTTGATCCCAATCCAGTGTATGTATCATTCACGTAGATTCCCAAGACCTTTGTAAATGGAATAAGTTCTTTTGAGGTTAACTGTGACACAGCAGGTTTCGTAGTGCTACTAATCATACTGGAATATTTCAAGTTGTGTAACAAGGTATTTAAATGACTTCTGTAGGCTTATTTCTTGAGAATTTAGAAAAGTAGGAGGTTCGAAGTAACGGACTACTCTATCCATAATTTTTCAGTAAAATTCCAAAACACTCGATTCTTGATTTCTGTTCAAGAAAGTAGCATAACTGAATCTTCCAACCATGTTTATATACGTGAAATATTTCCAGTATTAACAGAGAAAAAAGTATCTTCAACATTCGCTAGGTCTTTGGAATTATTGAATTCACATAATATATTCTCAAAGTAAATTTACATTTCGAAAAATCTGTAATTACTACGACCTCTATGTAGAGAGGACAACGTTGCGTAGTTAACTGACAGGAAAATGACCTAATTACCTAACATTTTCAAAATATATACAGTGTTATGTGTTAGAATGTCATGGCTAACCGGGAGTTTATAAAAGTGAATGGAGTATATGTGACATTCTCTGTTCTACATAAAGGTCGAGTTAAATTCGTATGTAACTAAACCAAAGCATTGAGTCCTAATAAAAATATGTAAGAATTGGCAACGTCTCATCGTACTATTTTGACTTCGATGAAATTTCTCGAGTGCCCATCTGAGTTAGTTCTAGTTACAAATTATCGACTTTATGAATACATCTTACTCCGCCATAGTGAGTAAAGTAAATCATTGTTTAATTTAATTTGAGAATGTCCGTTATTTTAGTTGAGTCATATTTTGGATCTTATTTTGTAATTGGGTTTATCCCGTGAATAATTAAATGAATACGGTATCTCGGATATAACAAGGAAACATTTCGAGGCCACAGTTCGTTTTTCTCAAGAATTTTTTTGGGTGCAAACGTTTGAAAAAAATAGTAAAAAAGCGCAATGTTGCCACTCTTTTATTTTCAAGAATTTTTGACAAAATAGAATGGTGTGAAAATGGAAAAATGAATAACATTACGCATTCTCACAAAACAACCATGTACATGAAAAATTTCCAAAAAAAATCTCAGAAGCCTGCAAATCGAAAATCTGTTTTCACCTTCTAACGTCGAGATTTATAAAATTACACACATTCGAATATTTCGAGTTGCTACTGGCATCGTTGCAGCAAGCAGACCGTAGGCGGGTACCTGACCTTTTGATGTTTGTGAGGTTTTATGAACCTTGAATGTGACTTTATTGTCGAAATCCACAAAGCCAGAATTTATCAGTCTATTTCTAAAGAAACACAAACTCGACCTAACTTGATGACGCGTTTCTGTTTGATCTTAATGAAAAAATTCCAAGGCCTACTGACTGAACACTGAATGGAATATATGTAACTTCACAATGAAAATGTCATATTTGACGTATTCATAGCAGTGTTGCCAAATTTCAAAACTTTAGTAGTAATACTCCTGAAAACTACAATACTTCGTTCATTTGTAAAACCAACCATATCAAACAACAAATTTTACCTTCGTTTGAATGCATCCAAATGACTTTTCATTAAGAGTAGCGCCCTCTGAATGCACAACAGCGGTGGTTCTTCGGCACCAGCTCCCGAAGATGAAATTAAATCTTCAGTTGCAGCCTTCAGATGAGTCATACACTGTCTCATAAATTGTCCTTCGTGTTGTAAATTGTGACCCATATAATAGCTGTTTATATATTGCATTGCTGCCATGCTTACATCTGAAAAATCAAGTTTTATTTGCTATATTAAATTTGTACTCTTAACCTTTCTTTCAGATGTAAAAAATGAAGTGAAGATGAATCTGGTAAACTAGGCGGCCACGTGCTTACATCGACGTTGTTCTCGCAACAACTCAAGGAAGATTCTCACCTGTATTAGTAGCCCTCAAGGCTATTTTCCACATGTGATCCATACCCACGTTGTGACCATTCTTGGTGTTGTCACCACCCTTAACCATTAAAAAGTTATTCAGGCTGCATAGATGTTGGAAAAGACTCAGACATATCATGCTGTATTTTTCTAGAGGCAAACTTGGTAGATGGTGGATGTACAAACGTCTAAGAGCGTCTACTTTCAGAGCGTGAAGTTCGTTGGTTTTAGTTTGGGATAAGAGCCAACTGAAGAGTTCATCGCAACATTCCGAGTCATGCGCGAGACATTCCCATAAAGTATCAACCTGCTCAATGCTGAGTCTATATACAAAAAAAATAAAGTCAAATAGCTGTTGTTTTGGGAAAAGCAAGGAGAATGGCAGTTTTTCCTTTAAACGAAAATGCAGTAATTTTCATGAAAAACCTTTAGAACATCACATATAATTTCAATATTATATTTTTAAAAAAATGGTTGATCACCTAAACTGAAAAATAAAATGGGGATTTGCATTTAAAGGGATTTGTCTTGGGTGTACGATATAGCAACGTCGAATTCAGCTTTCTCGGAAAGAAAAGGACGTCAAATGTGTTACTTTGCTTAGGAAAGCAGAGATAGGTATACTTCCATCTGGTTAGAGTAGAAGACAACGACCAAGGAATAGAAAAATAAGAGCACAGACTGTCATACTGTCATATTACCTCAGAGTAACAAAAAACATAGAGGGAGCATACGTCATATTTAGAAGGCGAATGCTGTCCGCAACATGAGATAGAAAATTTGACACTTTGACTGCAATCAAAACAAACTTGTTAACAAATCAGTTACCAGCCTGTGATACGATATTTCACTCAATTCACGGGATTCTCCACAAACAACACACTTCTTACGTCCCATAGTGAATTAAAGTAATGTAATAATTCGAAAAATATTGAAGTGAACAGCTAGAATTATCTAAAAACTCGTTAGAAACTCCCCAAAACAACGGATGACAGATTGACCGGCGGTATACTGTTAATGCGGCATCGTTGCCAAAGCTTGAATTTCAGCAGGTAGATACTGAAAATGGTAAGTATTCTTCTTACCACAAATTCGAAACTGAAGAAAAATATCTATCATTAAATGTTCAAATTTCCACATTTAACCTAGAATTACTAAAATTAATATTTTTTATTTCATTTAATATACAATTACAATAAGATATCATTGCGCATTTCCAAATATATCACAATCTGACTACGTCAACAAAAGCATGTTGGGACATCCAAAAACTGGGTACAGCCCCTCTATATTGTTTGATACTCTGAGCATATTGCTGAAAAATCGCAAACGGAAATTGTTTGGTTATATTGACAAAGAACACGTGTGTACCACAGAATAGGAATAAATATTTCATTATTCTATAGCAGAAAAAGCTATTCTACTAAACACCGTTGTCACTTCGTGCATGCCTGGCAAATCCCAAACCCCAATTTTGAAATCTGATTTTGAATACTTTCTGAAGGTAATTTGGGAAAATGATGAATCAGACCCATAATAATTAGGTTCAAATTTGCATTTGCAGTAATAACCCAAATTCAGAAAAAACCCCCATTCTTTTGCTCAATTTTTCCTCCTCTGCTAAAAATTTCTTCAGCAGTATTGATAAATACAAATATCAAATTACCTAGAATATAGCAAATGTTACTTACTTGAAAGAGCTCGGGGAAACTACAGGTGAGAAGACTGCTGATAAAAAATGCAACCTCACTTGAATTTGCATAAGATGCGAGTACAACGGCAGGGAGTTCACAGGATTAGCGGTATAGACCTTCAGATCATTGAAGAAATGCTTCATCATGTGATGCTGTTTTTCTGCCCAATGCGTCACGTTATGCATATCCAGGCCCCTGAACGAAGTCAATAATTTGGGAAGCATTCGCAAAGAAACGAGAACAGAACTGAAAAAAACGTAAATTACTCAGATATATAAACTAACATATCACAAGGGCGAATATCTGTCGATAATTCAACAAATATTCCATCTTGATCAGAGCTGATCATCCAATCAACCAAAACATCTACAGTGTGTCCACGGTTTGGGTGCCGGTAAGGTGTAAATGACGAAAAATTTTTGAGTTAGACTCTGATATTCTGGAAATCGCTCCTGCTTGGTCTCAAACCTAGATGTTGAGAAAATGAGCCAAATCAATTAATATACAGGCTGGCTTAGAGCTGATTCAATGAAAATTTTCAAGAATAAAGTGCCTTTTTTTAAAAAAATATCGAGAAAGTTCATTGAGAAAAGTTGTTCGGAATGACGAGCTGCTGCAGGAACTCAATTCTCAGATAAATCAACCTACCTTGACTTTATAAGTTGGTCATGAACATTTTGTTAATCCAATACGTGAGATATTTTGTCATGATCAAAAATACAAATTTTGACACTATTTTTTTAACAGGGTTACGTGATACCGCAGCATTTGGCCAGCGTTCATGGAATTGTCTTATTACTCCCTGATACGAAATGTCTGCACCTAAACCGTAGCACTGCACAATAAACACTCTTTGTTCTATGGTCGACATATTTTAACTGGAAAATTTTCGTTTATGACGAATAAAATTTACGTTTCAAGTCACATCTGGCATTTGTAACCATGGATATTATCAAATATTTTCATAACCTATTTACAAAATCAAAGTTGATCGATTTATCTGAGAATCGAGATTTAGCCGTGTCTTTTGATTCTAAACAACTTTTCTCCATAAACATTCACGATATCTTTTAAAACAAAGGCACTTTATTCTTAACAATTTTCATTAAATCAGTTCTAAACCACCCTGTATATTAGTTGATTTGGCTCATTTTCTCAACATCTTAGTTCGAAAACAAGCAGGAGCGATTTCCAGAATATCAGAGTCTAAAGGCGTTCTCGATTGACTCTGGTATCACTTAAAAGTTAACCAGAACTGAACCAACCGTTCTCGATTCGTAATCGATGACGTCACGGGTGGAACCTGGTTCTGATTTTTTAAAACCAGCTCCTAAGGCTGGTCCAAATCAGCGGTATCATCTGTCTCTCTTTAATGTTATGTCGTTCTTTGTTCAAATGTTCGAAAAGTTTGTTCACAGGTATTGGAATTCGAATATCATTTATTACAGATACATTTTCACATATTTGAAATCACAACAATGGTTTATTGAACTCTAATCAATATTAAATAAATTGCAATTTAACAAAAGATTGATCCGATTTTCATTTTGGGAGATATTGGGAAAAATTATGTCGTAGACATTTCCTCGGTATCTTCATTTCCGAATAAATCGAAAATTACTGATCCGATCACGATGAAGCTTGATAACAAGTTGTCAAATGGTGATGCACGAATTTTCGAGATAATCCTGTCATTAAAAATTTTTTAGAAGAATTTATAATTTTTTTAATATAGGTATTATATTTTGCTATATTCTTATCATATGGTTCTCCCGAAATTGTACAAGAAACTTCAAGCTATTATTCTTCAATCAAGTACTGGATTTAAATTCAATCTCATCTACATTTTGGGAAAAATTCAATTTTGAATGGGTAGGTATATCTCCAGAAGAGGGATTTTACTCGTTCACGAATTCGGCCTTCGTAATGGTCCAAATGTACTCAGTCTCTTAGTTGTTTCTTCCAAGAGTTATTGTGTTACGATCCACCGTTGATCTTTGTTAATTAATTAGTAGATACGGCAGATACGCCAATAATAGGTTAGGTTAGACACTTCGATGTCAACCGTAACTGTAACTGGTAACCATTCCATTCGTTTCACTATTCAGTCTGACGTCACAACTTGAACCAAAAACTGAACCGCTGTCAAAAATTCTGTCATTTTAACAGCAACCAGAACCAGAAGCAAAGGCCAATCGAGAGCGCCTTAACTCGAAAATTTTACGTCATTTACACCTTACCGGCACCCAATCCGTGGACACACTGTATATCGTAGAAGCGGGCCTGAGAAGTTACTGTAGTTTCACGGTTGTTACCGATCATCGGACTGTCTTACCTATGGCAACCGCTGTAATAGAATTCAAGATACTTACAACCTTTTAGACGGAATACTGCAGTATTGCTACTTACAGTTCGCCATCTAGCGGGAGTATCGTACGAACCCTACCTTCGAGTGCAGAATACTTTGATCGATGTGCAGTCTGATGATCGGTATGGACCGTGAAACTGCAGTAAGTGTTTTCCTTAGACCCGCTTCTTCGATGTAGATGTTTAGGTTGATTAGCTTAGATCAAGGTCGAATATTTGTTGAATTATCGACAGATATTCGCCCTTACGATATGTTAGTTTATTCTTCTACATAAGCCAATACCTGTCTTTACTCAAGATAAATTCACAGAAAATATTCCTTGAAGAGGTTTATCAGTTAAACAATTGGCCCCTTGTTGGGCGCCAAAATGAATGACAATCATCAATATGATGATATCGTTTCTTCAGTGTCATTATATGAACTCACCAGTGATTCTCCAAATTTTTCAAGCATCCTTCGATGAATTTCATTCGGATATCTTTGTCAGGCGTGTAACAAATCAAGTTACATAGTGTTTTCTCCGCTTCTAAAGCCAATCCTTCACCCAGTTGACCCTTGAAGTTGTACATTATATACGAGATGTCTAGATTTGCGTATTTCATCAGAAATTTTTTTAACTAATTTTTTTGACTTACAATTTTATCATCCTGCAGAAGATCCCAAAGTAAGGTATTTCCAGGAAGGCAAACATTGTCCGCTTTGAAATTTGAAGACAAACATGGATCCACCCTGACTGGAGACTTATCGGGAGATGATTGACTAGACATGGCTTTCATTTGTACCTACAATAATAAAAATATTATTCAAATAATGTTGAAATATTATTGAATCACAAACAGGAATCATACATATTCTAGGGAAACATTAACTCACATGAACGGCAAGTTGTACTAATTCCTCTTCACAGCCTGAATCTTCTCCGTCGAAATCCGCCATATTTTTCTCACTCTTGTTGCTCATACGAGATGAGTAACTTCCATCGTTATCTCCTTCCATTTCAGCTTCTTCACCGCTCAACATTTCAAGGATATGTCTGCAAATTCAAAATCATACAACATTTAAAAGAGCAACAAATAAATTTCCCCCGAAATAACTCAAAATGTGGCAACAGCACAACCAGTACATCGTCTCATGGCATTCCTCTGTCTTTTTGTGGGCATGTTCTAGAGGAATAGCGTCCTATCGTTTTGTCCAAATGTCTGTAATTTTCGATGATTGAGCCGAAAATGGTCTCAATCGACTAGGTTGGACTCAGTGATGACGAATCCGGTGTCAAAATCGATTCTGTCCAGCCGGCCGTGCGTCCGGCCGAAGACACGATAACTGTCGACAGAAGCAAGCTAGCAACTTGAAACTTTCAGTATAGGTTGCGCATCAGAATGCCGCGGTTAAGTTCGTTAATCGGTCGAATAGTTTCCGAGTTATAGGCACTTTAAGTTATTTATGTTTCATTTCAGAAACTACTTGAGCGATTGGATTCAAACTTGGCAGTTAGGTGGAGTTTAACGACGCGCAACTTTGAGCCAAATTTCGTCAGGATCATGATGTCAGCAAATTAAAAAAAAAATTTTTTTCGACATTTTTTTCAAAAATTTTTTTTTTCCGGAAACCATTAATCATATCAAAAAAAATTCCACTCACACTTTGAGCTTTATATTTCACAGCAGTGTACCACATTTCAGTTCGATACGATCATAAGTTTTGGAGATATTGGGAAAAAATATGTAAAATTTCGAGGTTTTCTTCTCGATATCGTTGATTTTTTCGGTATAACTCGAGAAATACTGATGCAGTCCTGATAAAACTTACAGCTAGTTTTGAGATGCTGAAAGACAACTTCTTGCGAAATTTCGTGATAATCGTGTCATTAGAACAATTTGAAAAAACATTTCTATGATTTTCTTATCATATCATCCTCATTAAATTCTGTAAGAAACTTCGAACTGTTATTTTACGATGAAGTACTGGATTTCAATTCGATCTGACCTGTATTTTTGGAAATATTGGAAAAATAAAATTTGGATTGGGTATATCTACGGAATCATTGGGCGGATTTTACCCATTCACGAATTCGACCTTCGTAATTAAGGTCCAAACCTTCTCTACAAATATCGAGTTTCTTAGTTGTTTCTTTCGGAAGTTATTGTGTTTACGCAGTCGGCCGTTAGGCTGACCGTAAACACACGTGAATGGGTAAAATCCGCCCAATGATTCCGTAGATATACCCATTCAAAATTTTATTTTTCCAATATTTCCAAAAATACAGATTTGATCGAATTGAAATCCAGTAATTTATCAGTGAAAAATTTGAAAAAGCACTGCCGTGAAGGCAGCAGCTTTTGCGTGCATGTTCAAATTCGTTGCTGAAGCGGTCATCTACATTGACATGCGCGCAAAAGCTGCTGCCTTCACGGCAGTGCTTTTTGAAATTTTTTAATCAAAAATTGTCAAACAAATTGATGATTTCCAACTATGTGGTATAGTTCTTGTTGCGGTTCCAGTGAGAAATAGTTACATACCTTTTAGACCCTACAGCTAAAGAATGTGGATCCATATTTGCCCCACGATTTTCCATCATCATGACGGCCTCTTTACCCATCTCGCTGCAAGAAGAACTATCTTCCATGTAGGCTTGTGGTTTAAGATTCCTGACAAAAAACAATAGAATTTGCTTCCTCGCCCTTGATGATATATAAAAAACTTACGTTTCCACAATATTCTCGATTTCATTAGGCATCATGACTGCGTTGCCCCTTTTCAACAGTTCTGGAATTTCTTGGATCTCGATGTCAATATCACTTGAAGCTTCAGCACCAGCCATGTCGAGTATTCTTTCTGCATTATCTGAAAAGGAAGAAGTTTGTTTTTACGAATTTTCCATAAAATTTTTCACAGTTTGTTAAAAATATTAGGGGGGCCGGAAAGTAATGTCGTTTCTGCGCGAAACAATTATTGGGCGGAAATGGAAGAAAAGATGTGTCAGATGATGGAGAAACAGTCAAACAGTCTTAACCAACCTTGGTCGAACATCTTAGAACATTTGAAGCAGATTGGAAAATTAAGCACAGCAGGTTTTTCGGTCGTGCTTAATCTGGTCGAAATGAACAAAGCTAGCCGATCAATCACATGCAACTTATGCCCGTACGCATAGTCCGATCTAGAACTCCCACCTGAGAAATTCTCCGCTGAGACAAGCTGAAGTATTGACTCATGCTTAGCAAGGGTCCTATCCATTAAACAAACCTTCGGCAATGGGGGTTTTTCCTTTAAACTAAAATGCAGTTTTTCTCATGAAAAACCTTCAGAACATCACATTTCAAACATATAATTTCAATATTATATTTTAAAAAAAATGTTTGATCACCTAAAACTGAAAAATAAAAATGGGGATTTGCATTTAAAGGGATTTGTCTTGAGTGCACGATATGACAACGTCGAATTCAGCTTTCTCGGAAAGAAAAGGACGTCAAATGTGTTACTTTGCTTAGGAAAACAGAGGTAGCTATACTTCGATCTGGTTAGAGTAGAAGCCAACGACCAAGAAATAGAAAGAGAAGAGCACAGACTGCCAAACTGTCATATTACTGACAAATCGCAAACGGAAATTGTTTGGTTATATTGACAAAGAACACGTGTGTACCACAGAATAGGAATGAATATTTCGTTATTCTATAGCAGAAAAAGCTATTCTACTGAACACCGTTGTCACTTCATGCATGCTTGACAAATCCCAAACCCCAATTTCGAAACCTGATTTTGAATACTTTCTGAAGGTAATTTGGGAAAATGATGAATCAAACCCATAATAAATATGTTCAAATTTGCATTTGCAGTAATAACCCAAATTCAGGAAAAACCCCCATTCTCGGCGAAGTTCATGGATATTGGTAAAATCTAGTATTTTTTCACGTTTTCATGTTTTTCGCACTGAAAATTTGCTATTATATAACAGTATCTCTTCAAGGTGTCAAAGAAGCCGCCCCATAAAACGAACCGTAATTCTGTTATATAGAATGCATCTGTGTTGCTTCTGAAAAAGGGGAGTGCCTACTAGCATGATGGTCAGTAAGAACAGGGCCACTAAGTATTAAGTTCTGCGATTACTATGATGAATTCGTAGAAAATCATATTCATTTCTCGAGAGCAATCTGTTTACCGAAAATAATTTGAGCAGTTTCATCAAACCCTTTCTTATCTACGAACACTTTAGATCGTAGAATGGTAGGTTCTCCGAAATTATCGTATAAAACGATATTATCGTACATGCGGCATCGAACATACACAGAACACCAAGATTATAATCATCCAATCTACATCACCAGTAATAAAACTGTCAGGAAGATCCTTAGTACCGCAGAGACCACATCGCTCAGGGGAATCACTAAAATGAGACACCCCAGGAACTCTTTGCATAACCCTCCCAACAGCCTATTATACCAGGTGACTAAGATAATACCAATTGAAGAACGAATAAAAAACCTCTAGAAAAAATTCGCTGTGAAGCAGGGTAATACAGATATATTGAAATCCTACTGCATTGAAAGAGATCCAGACAGAAGACCCAACAGAAAGACACCGCCAAACACCGTATGGGAAGAACTCCAAAGTTGTCCGCAACACCACAGTTCACTGTTCCTAAAAAACGAATTTTTTTTTTTTACATATTGTAGATTGTATACAATTATATTCTTTCTCATATTTGTTAATATAGCACATTTTGATTTCAAAACTGGCTGAAGGACTTCGGTCGATGGCCTTTTGGATTGTTCCAATAAAGAACTGTTAATAAATAATAAAATAATAAGATTATAATAAAAATAGCAACGCTGAGTTGTAAAAAATCACAGAAAATGAATAATCTTCTAATTTTGTGATTATGTTTTGCTTGAGCACGCCTCGAGGTAGGTCGTTCGTAGACTTGAGCAAGCATGCCTCCAAGCACTGGCGAAGTAGTGCTCGGCTGTCAAGTAACCAATATGCGATGGACGCGTCGACTTAAGACGTTCTCAAGTACGGAGTATCGACTATGCGTACGGGCATTATTGCTTGAACGACAAAACACAGAATCATTTTTTTATAGCTTGATCATAGGATATGAGAAAAGGGTGCTCTATAATAAAACAAACAGCAGTGACTTCAAATGAAATCCCCCTGGAGTACTGCTAAGCCAGGTTTACACTCCAAAAGAGCGCTTTTGTGTGGTTGGCGGAATATTCGCGTGATTCTTCATTTTGAATTGCTGAAACCTTACAAACTGTTGCGAACCTCTACAGCGAGTCAATCAATCTTCAATAGACGACTTCGGCCCAAGTTGCCAACCCACAATTTACTTAGCAAGTTTACTTTCACTGGGGAACGGGAATTTCAGGACAAATTCGGCATCATAAGGTTCGCGTTATTTATAAATATTCGTAAAACATGCCTATGCTCTTCAAACCAGATAATTCCTTCCAAATATAGGTTTTTGATAAGATCGTCCCCGATTAGCTGAAATTTAAGTTGGGATTCCTGATTTCATGCAAACAGTGTCAATTTTCATAGGATACGTTCCGAAAATCAACTCTGTTGTTTCGGTTGCCGATTTTCCGCTCCGTAAATATGAAATATTTGGATGGTTCCTGGAACAAGCTCTTGAAAAAGGTTATTTACGGAATCTGGTTGATGAAAATGCGGTCGATTTACTGTCACCAGAACGATTTTCTATGGTAAATATCCATAGCATAGAACAATCTATGTTTACTTTAGGTTTGTTTTGGTTCCTAGTTCAGATCTGTTCGGGACGGTTCTAGCATAATAGTCTGTGGTTCTGAACTCGGAACCAAAACAAACCTAAAGTAAACATAGATTGTTCTATGCTATGGATATTTACCATAGAAAATCGTTCTGGTGACAGTAAATCGACCGCATTTTCATCAACCAGATTCCGTAAATAACTTTTTTCACGCGCTTATTCCAGGAACCATCCAAATATTTCATATTTACGGAGCATGGTCCACCTTCGGACGTACACTCATTCCGAGCACTGCAAAAGTCCCAAAAAATTTGCAAATTTGGATGATATCTAAAATACCATCTCTAGATTTTTTGCCGAAATATCAATTAATTTCATCGATCAGGGATTGAAGATTTACTCACTAGATGACAAAAGATTATCGACAATGATGGGGAATACATCATTGATAAAAAATGAAGACTTCTCAAAAACGTATGTGGTTGCCTGTAGCGTAAGAAAACGACATTACTTTCCGGTCCCCCTAACATAAACCAAACCCTTCACCTCGGTCACTCACCATAAATAGAAGTCAGGTTTGAGGATGACTGCGGGTAAACACTACGTTCTTCGCACACTTGCCCTCTAGAAAGATTTTTGTCTGGTAAACCTAAAACTATTCATTTCACTATGAACTTGCAACCCGCTTCACAAATATATTAAAAATGGATTTAGAAAATACACCTTTTTGCTTCTTAACTCGCGTCTTCCTCAGTATCTTTCTACGCTTTCTCAATTTGATAGATTCATCCTCGTCCCCTTCTTCCTGTGAACTGCTACTCCTACCGCCGCCACTGACGTGGCTTAGAGGCTCTGGGATCACGATGTTCAATGCAGTCATCAATTTTTTTCGAACAGCCCTGAAACATTCGAAATGAGAACACAAATTGGCCCGAAAATTCCTTTACTTACAATTCTTGTTGTCTCTTGTGACTCTTCGCTTTTGCGACTAAAGATTTCTTGGTTTTCTCTGATATTCCTCTTTTTATGGGTATTCCTGAAATGAACAGTATTAATGCTGTTTTTTTCTTAAAATCAGCTATAACTAACCATCTAATTCTGGATCTGAGCTGCTAGCAATACAACGGGGTCTTCTTCTCAGATGTTTCCTAGGTATTTTACAAGGGGGAGGAGCCGTACCATCAGGGGTGTCTTCCTCAATATCGACACCACCGAAGTACTCGCTATCTGATTTGTGACTTTCTGATTGACCTGTACTGTCTCCCTGCATTCAAGATATTTTTAAAATACTTACAATTATGAACTTAAGGTAATAGAAATCTTCGCATCCACTCAAAATCGATTCAAAGAAATTGAGAGTTATTGATTAATTGTCTGTTTCCTATTCTGATTTTCCGAGATATTTAGAAAACATTCCTCGAAGGGATTGACGAGCTACTCGTTGGGCGCCAATTGTAGGAAAATTATGAATATAGTAATATCGTTTATCAGCTTCCTTTTTCGAGATATCTCAAAAATTCTGATCGGAACATGATGAAACCTGTTGAGTAATCGCACAATTTTGTTCAAAACTATGTGATGATCGTGCCATTAGGAGAAATACAAATTTAAGGATCTGCGTATCTGGTTTCCCAAAAGTATTGGTTTCGTGCGTCGTTTGACATTTGTCATACGTTGGAGGTAAAACAAACTCTCTTTCCCGCTTTGTTTATGTTATGAAATACAGCATTTTCAACAATTTCAGGATAAATTCACAAGTTAAAATGATTTATATTCATAGAATTGGTGAATTACTAGACCTGTGAGGCCAAGTTATTGTGTCGTTGTGAACTGCAACATAAATACACCGAGAGACCAAGGAATACATTCGCTTTGTTTACATTGGCGAAGAGCGATTATTTGGAGATTTTAGTGATTTTATCAATTTTAAAAGTGAAATTTTGTGATAATGGATCTGATTAATTGATATTTAATCTCAGATGATGATCGTTCAAAACGATATAAATGAAAATTGCAGTATTTATCCTTGTCTTCTAAAGCCTAGAGTATCCACATCAGAGATAGCATTTATTATAGGTATAATCAATTAGTATAGTATAGAAATATTGAAAATGAAACAGTAAAATGTTTGGCTCATTAATTCCTGAAAATAAACAGCAGAATGAAATCCAACAAATGTATGGAATGGAAAAAACATGGGTTCCAGAGAACTTCTCAGTACTATTTCAAATAACGTTCTATGTTGCAAATTACTACAATATTGGTTTATAGTTGCTATGTCAGTGCTATCAGAATCTTCAATTATATATTTATTATACTAAATATATGTTACAAATAAAATAATTCATATGAAATTTTTTCCTTGAACACCGATTTCAATTCATCCTCAAAAAATTCTTTACGATCCATATAAAATGCTTTTTTATTATGCAGATGCATTATTAAGGCTTTCATAATCTTTAATAATTGACAATAAGGTCAATTCGAAACATTACAAACAACAAAATGTAGAAGTTCCATCCTTGCGTAGTCGAGCCACATCGGAACGTGTTCTGTTGAGAACAGAGAGAGTTATCTGGTTCATTATTGTTATAAAATACATGCAATAATTTGACAAATCTATCACATAACGAATTGCCTTTATATATCATATGGAGATGCGAGTGGTAACCATTCAGGATGGGTTTGTCATTCATAACGCCTGCTATTGTAGTGTCGAGAAGATATAATTCTTGAAATGTGTACAACAAACACGAAATATTCTTATCATACTTATCTCATCATGAGTCAACTTATTAAACAGAACAAATTAAATAGATAGTCTTAACATAATTTCTTAACCAGTGTGGAAATGCCTCCAACAAACTCTACCATAGTTTGTTACTTTGTCAGAACAGTTTTTTCAATTTATGGCGTGAATATAGGATGTTTGCCTTCTCTGGGGTAGTTCACATAGTATTCTATTTCTTCCAATACCAGATAAAACTTAGGGGAATGGGTCAAAAATGCAAATATTCAAATATAAAGTCTACACTACAATATATCTGAAAAATCGGATTCCTTCGTCTCTCGGTGTATTTATGTTGTATTTCACAACGAAACAATAACTAGGCCTAGTTATTCACCAATTCTATCAATAGAAATCATTTTAACTTGTGAATTTATCCTGAAATTGTTGAAAATGCAGTACTTCATAACATAAACAAAGCGGGTAAGTGAGGTTGTTTTTTGTTTTACCTCCAACGTATGACAAATGTCAAACGACGCACGAAACCAATTTACCGTTAACCAAACATTGTTCATATATAAACAAAAACATAACTTACATGTTCCTCCTCGGAATTGCTACCATCCAAACTAACGCTGTTTTCTGAGGAAGTAGCGCATTTATAAGAAGTTATCCCTGCGTTTTCAGCTGCTAAATTTATAAGACCGCCTTCTTGCATCGTAGTACCTCCTCGAGTCCAAACCGCTTTAATTAAGACAGAAGCAAGGAACAGGGTCTGTAAATTATGAAGAATCCGATTGAGCAAGCAAAATAAAACAGTGTATAAAAAACATTACCATCGAAAAGAGACTATTGAAAAATGTTAAAGTATTTTTTCGTCAACACAGGAAACGTATTTACTCTATTGTACTAACATAAACACAAGAAAGAATACTTCGATATATTGGATGCTTTCGAGGGTAAAATTTCAGTAGCGCCATCTGTGCTTATGCAGGATGATTAGTTCAGATCTAAGTGGAGTATAATAATTTATAGACAAGTATTCGTCTGTGTGTTTATGTAAGATTTTTATCAAACTGGAGTTCATGGACGTCCATGAACCTTTCAGGATATTAAACTGTTCAATTGATAATTAACAATGAAAAAATAGGTACCTGTTCAGTATGGTCCTTGGGTTCCAATTTCGTCAAAAGGTTATATAGATGAAGTGTTGGTGCAGCTGATAGATGTTTCACTAGTCCAGGCAACAAATCGTGTACTGGCTTCGCACAATGTTTCAGCTGAGCAGCAGCCCAAATCACATCCATGTGGGCGCATGTTATCCTACCTTCCATTGCAAGAAAGTTTAGGATAATATGACTTTGTTTGATTACCTGGATAAGAAGATTAAGTGAGGGATATTAAGCAATTCTCTAGAAGTTTTCAAGTATTCTATTTCAATGTTTTTGTTGAAACGAGCAATGGGGGTTTTTCCTGAATTTGGGTTATTACTGCAAATGCCAATTTCAACATAATTATTGGCGGTGTTTAGTAGGATAGCTTGTTCTACTATAGAATAATGAAATATTTATTCCTATTCTGTGGTACACACTCGTTATTTGTCAATATAACCAAACAATTTGTTATTCGTTTCCGTTTGCAATTTGTCAGTATGGCAGTTTGTGCTCTTCTTTTTCTATTCCTTGGTCGTTGTATTCTACTCTAACCAGATCAAAGTATACCTATCTCTGTTTTCCTAAGCAAAGTAACACAATTGACATCCTTTTCTTTTTGATAAAGCTGAATTCGACGTTGCCATATCATGCACTCACGACAAATCCCTTTAAATTTCAAATCACCAATTTTATTTCTCAGTTTTAGGTAATCAAACATTTTTTGAAAAATATAATATTGAAATTATATGTTTGAAATATGATGTTCTAAAGGTTTTTCATGAAAATTGCTGCATTTTCGTTTAAAGGAAAAACCCCCATTATGGTAACACCAGGTATGTGAGGAAAATAATGAGGTTAACACAGCGGTCAGCGATTTGGCAACGCCGTGCTGTTCTATTATGGGTAAACCCGCAAGATTTCCCGTCGCCGAGATATTAAAAAAGATATTTACATCATTGTACGCAGTGTGATTTTCTGAATAAAAAATGTGAAATCGAACATACGCGGTCTCCCTTAATTTGGAAGATATGGCCCCCCGAAGTTCCGAAATGAGTCGTTTTCAGGTCTCTTTTTCCACCATAAAAACGATCTCTCACTTCATCTGTATAGTTCACAAACCACCTTTGAACCTTCAACCAACAATAAGCAACACTTTTTTTCAAGAATGATCAATATTTAATGAAAAAATAATTAAATTACTGGACAACCACTTAACCTCTATTGCTTCTGATTTCGATTCAGACTAAAAGTGAAGTTTGGCAATGGCGCAAATTTCATCGCTCGGAATCGTGCCATCGTGCGTATTCGTGAATGACAGATTATTGCTGGCGAGAAAAATTAAATATGTTTTTAGTTCTTAGGTTCTTACTGTTTCCTGCGAAACTCTAAATCTTCCAATAGGAGAATTCGTTTCTAATGAAATCTACAAGGTTGACACACATAGTAATGGAATGATAATACACCCTGACATATATTTCAACGTACATTATTTTCATATGTGATAGGTCGCGCCCTTCCCAGATTTCCAATGAGATCGAGGTTATTATATAACCCATTTCATTGGAATACCCTGAATCTTATTCTAAACTGGGACCATCTCGAAGACACAACAAAAAACGAAGTAGATAACAACCTCCCTATTTTGAAGGGGATAGAAAGAAAGTTCAAACGAAAATATTGAGAGTGAAACCTTTAAGAAACATTCTCAATGATTTTGTTTTGATGTTAGAATAACCACCTCTTCTTCAGTGACAGAAGCATTTTCCTTACAATCATATTCTTCAACTGTCCATCATTTCATATTTCCCGCCAGCAACTATTTTTCGGTCATAATACGTAGGCCAGCGATGAAAAGACGCTGTTGCCAAGCTCCGCTTTAACATTGAGAAGTATTTCGTAGAAATATAGGTTAAGTTGTTGTCTAATATTTTCACTTTTCTTCCTTTAAATAATGAATATTCTTGAACGAAAGTGTCTCTATTCGTTGGTTTAAGGTTCAAAGATGATTTATGAACTAGATTTGAGAAGTGAGAAATCATTTTTATGGCGGAAAAAAGGATCTGAAAATGCAACAATTTGGAACTTTGGGGGCCCATATCTTCCAAACAAAGAGAGACCGCCTATGTTGGCCTTCATATTTTTTGTTCAGGAACTCACACTGCTTACAATGATGTGAATATCTTACTTATAGCTTCGCGACGGGAAATCTTGCGGGTTTACCCTATTTTGAAACATGTTCAGTTAAAGTTTCAGCACCATTTCGTGATTTTTGAAGGCGGCATCAATTGTGCGTTACTAAGATAAACAAAAATTTTTCAAAAAATACCCCCAAATACCCAGTTATTGATATTCGACAATACTGTTGAGAGATAAAAAACTTTTGGTAGATACAAAATCACTTCTTCACACACCTTGTATTTAAAATTTGCAAAACTAAATAAAAGACAATGTATAATGAAATGAAAAAACAAGTTTAAATACCTCCACATGCAAATTAGGTCCAAATATGTGGGAGATTATATTATTCGCTATAAGCCAATCTGCCATGTGTCTTGGAGCTGCCTCAGCTTCCGGCATGGCTTCACCAACGCAAATCTCTGCCAAAACGCCGATCTGGTTGTTTATTTGGGTTATACCTGCCAGCCTCATGGTTAACGTGCTCGAAGTGAAATATTTGAAGGCTAAATCTAAACCATCTAGATCGAAAGCTACAGGTGTGTCGAGTGGATCCTTGATAGCGTTCCACATGAAATCTTGAAATTATTGAACATTATTTTCATTTGGAAATTTTCTGGTTTAAAATCACATACCTGCCATACTTTTAATAGTTGGTGTTCTAAGGTCACGATCAGATAATTTACACATGTAACGAAGAACACAAGATCGCAAAGGTACCAACATGGTTACCATACTCTTATAGTTCAACCAGAGCTTCAAATTGCACACTAAAATCATTCATTTCATAAAATCAACAAAGAAAATAAGTTCTTTCGCACGATAATTATACAAATAAAAGGAAGTGATTTTGAGGTTAGTTTGAACAGTTGGCTCGCAAGAAGGCCAATGTGGTCAATGAAAAAGTGAATAAACTAGGTGCAAAAGACACATATCGAAATGGTCTAAGAGAAGGGGCGAAAATTTAAAGGAAAATACTTAAAAATAAGAAATAAATTTCAATTCAAAAACGTGTTCTACATCTTTAAAACAATATAGAATTCAACATCTGTGCCAAATTCCTATCCTCAGATACATTTTCTTCAAGAACATATCGAATAACCAGGTCTCCCCTTCACCATTTTGATGTGTGTTTAACAATTGAACGCAAGTAGATCAAGGATTAAAATTTTTTATATGAATTTACGAGAAATATTCTCATAGGAAAACCTTCAAATTTTCATGAAATTCCGGTTTCAATTTGACATAATAATAATGGAATGCTTGGCTATCAAAATGTAGAAATACTCACCAACTGAAATCATAGCATGTGCAGTAGTTACTGGCAGTAGATCAGGGGTTAACATTGTAAAACAACTAGTCATAGATAAAAGACCACCAATCTTACAAAACCAGCTAACATTCTTCAGTAGATATATCGGTATCTCAGAATCGTGCATATCACAGAATAAATTAAGATTTTGTAGCTCCTGCTGTGTGATTTCATCGATCTTTGTTTGAATTGTGTGTTTATAAGCGACATACAGAGGGAAGTTGAGCAGAAATATTTTAGAGATGAGATTAAGCAGTTTGTCAGTATCTTGGGTTTCTTCATCGTTTGCTTTATCTTCAGTCTCTTGTTTCGTAGTAGTCGATTCTGAACCTTTGTCTGCCAGAGCTTTACAACAGTATACTGCCTGATAAATCAGTCCTTGGGTAACGTAACTGAATCTTTCCAGATTTTTGGGATCTCTGTAGCAACACATGCATTGTCTGCAAGCCAAATTGATAGTAGGATAAAATGAATGCTTACAATTCTTGTCAAAATCTGCTTTTTATATTGCCTAGTAGGATTTTCTTCTGATTTTTAGGAACTTTCTAAACTTTTTCAAAACTCTTTTAGGAAGAGTTGAGACCGACTTATTGCAAGTACAAAAAACAAATGTTTTCATTCAGTTATGTTTCAGAAAACTGATTTGGCAATGACTAGTAATGGTGTGCCAGAGAAAATTAAATGATGCCAATAAATATTGTCTGAACTATCTCCTAAGCAGTTTTATTATGAAAAAATCCTGTTCACTATCATGGATAACACTGTCCATATGAAAGTTTCATAATTACAATGATCATTAATTGTTGTCCTTGTTTACGTTCTCCAGGTTTTGTTTCTTCATATATTCAGAAGATAAATATTCTAATAAGTGGATTATCACCCAGAAGAACCAGCATCTATCATAATTTAAAAAACAATGTGACTATAACACAGTATTCATCTGAATGAACAAGTGATATTTTTGAATCAATAAGATTGTGAAGAGTCATGGCATAAAAGCAATAAAGACAAAAAGACACAGGCTCAGTTTATGCACTATAAACATGCATAATCTTAAAACATATAATAACTTCAAACCTGTGCATCGACAGGAGCATTTATGCATTCTAGTCAGAAGCATAAGAAAGTAGCACTACCTTATGCCTATGCGATACTCATGTTTATGTGATTCAAACTTTGCCCATACATTTTGCTAATTTGTTATGTTAGTTAAACAATTTCAATAAAAATCATACATCTTTTAGAAATGTTGGTTTAAACATTGAGTGCAACATTTCCTCCATATCAAGAGTATATTAGTTGAGTTCCGATATTCCTGGCCAGTACTGGCCAGTATCAGTAATTTCGGAACGCTTCGTACTGATACGAACAGTTACCAAAGCAGTGCCAGTAAAATCAACTGTCAAAATTTACTGGCCAGTACTGGCCAGGAATATCGGAACTCAACTATTTTTTTCATTGAGAAGTTAATTTCACCTATATTTCTCAAATCAAATTTCTCTGTAAGTTCATGTCAGAACTAGTGCATTCAAACATTCATTTTTTGAGACAATACTAAATGGAAGGAAATGACCTAACTTCTGTCCAAATAACACAGAACTTTTTAGGTCATAACAATGATATGAGGAAGTCTTGAAACCAATATCTGGTTGACCAGCCTGACGTAACATCTGATAATTAAATGGAACCGATGACAGAAAAAGAAGAACAAAAGACCTTATATTCGACACGATATTTAAACTCTATAACAAATACAGTATCCAAAATACCTTGTAGTCCAAGCCTGAACATAGGAATTGACTACTTCTATATCTTTTGAACACAAGAGTGGAAGATCATTGGCTTCCCTGCAGACTTTTGTTTCATCTGGAAGAATTGGATGATATGAGAATAACAGAAGCTTAAAATTCTAAAATATCAATCAATTTAGCCTAAGGACCTTTAAACGACGAAAAAACTTACAAGAAACAAGAAGCTGAATGAAATCAGAACATGTATCACACATGATTTTATTCTTGGTATACTATCATATACCCATTATTCAATTTTATTTTGAATTTCACGCTCCAATTGTTAATTTCTTTCTTTCAAATCGGAACAATCAGATGGCAACAATTAATGACATATAAGTAAAACATCCACCATTTTGAATCGAAAACTCACAGACAATGACAATCGAATGACATTTGGAAGAAATAGTTCTATTGATTGGGAACATCGGCCTACGTTAGACGAGTTCCAGAAATATTTTCATTTTTTTTTAGCCGTTTTTTAGGCAAAGTAGATACCTATTCATTTTGCATAAATAAATAAAATTCTTATCATCTTCCTCCGATGCTTTGGTTGAAATGTAGTCAACTACCCCTAACCAAGATGTATAGATAGTAGCAGGACTGGAACTTCTTCTACTGAACCCTAGATGGTAGCTCATAGCGCAAGCTGCACCTTTGAATAAATTGCCACTATTTATGGAATATTGTTTTCAGATGCTCGAGGAACATTAATCAAGAGAGAAAACTGTCAACATTAAATGAATAATACTAACTTTTTAGAATTCTGGATGCAATTTTTCGTGAATCTATGTCACTATTTTGAGTTAGACTTCATGCAATCAGTTCCTTCGAAAATAATGACACTATAATTTAATTTATTCTCCATTATTTTTTTAATTGAATTATGGAATTCAAGAGATCAATTAGGTAGGGTGCTTAAACCGATATTCATCTTTAATTTTCAATTAATCTATAAAAGGGGAAATGTGAATACGATATTGAGACCATTGTCGAATATTATTGTATATTGCACAAGTAATCTTTCCTAGAAGAATGAAATTATTTTTTCCGATGTACTTCTTTCTAATTGTCGCTGTTTTCCAGACAACATCAGTAAGGTAAGTTGGAACGGCTTTTCTTAAAATATTAATAGTATTTCAAATTCATGCTTTGGCCAAATGCCTGAAAACAGCATGTTAAAAGAGGATACAAATCGAATATCTAGAAATTATGTCCAGGACTTTGGCCTCAATGTCAGAGAAACAGAGAAAAGTTTATACCATGATGTAAGTAAAACATGGTTTGCTCATCATCTGCTCATCTGTGATCGTATTTACCAATGATGGCGTCACTTTTTCATTCAAATTCGAAGCACAGAATACCTATATATATCCAGTATTTTAATCTTGCTGACGTCACTTTTTTTTAAATGAGCATACCATAATCAATTTCAAGCGATGGACCAAATGCTCTGGTTATAGTTTCGGTTATCAAAATTGACAGATTATCCTTTGCCTATATGTCAGTGTTTGGATAACCGCAACTATAACCGGAGCTTTTGGTCCATCGCTTGAAATCGATTAAAGTTTTTTACATCATGGTTTATACATGAGGATAATATTATCAGAGAATCACAGAATATTGAATATATAAAATTTTTTCCAAATGAATTCTAATGACACGATCATCACGAAATTCCGCACAAAATTGTAAATCAGAATTTTCAAACTAGCTGCCAAGTTTCATCATGATTGAATCAGTTATTTTTGATTTATTTCATTGAAAACAAGGATATCCATGAAAAAACCACGAAATACAAAATTTATAATCGGATCGTACTCAAGTTTGGTATATTACTGCGAAATATGGGAGCTCAAGGCCTGAGCAAAATTTTTTCCGAATGTAGGTAATGGAAAGTTTTCGAAAAAAAAAATCTTTTCGAAAATAATTTTTAAATTTTTTTTGATTCACAGTATCAACTCGGCAAAATTCTGCAAAAAAAATAATCCAACTAACTGCAAAGTTTCTAATCGTTCCAGTAGTTTCCGAGTTATCACGTAAATAACCACAAAATTTCAAAGGGCTCTAACTCTGAAACCTCTCTGCCGATTTTGCCCAATAAAGAATTAATAAAATGACGAGGTTGATTCCAATGATGAAGATTCCTATATAAAAATCGATTCTCTTTGGCTAATCGGCCGTCCATAGCGACTTTGGTGCTTAGTATAGTTTTCGTTCGTTAATGGGCAAAATCAATTAATGGAATATGAAGATATAACGATTATTTGAATTTTCGAAGTTTATTCCCTCAACTTGGTAATTATAGTAGTAGAATACCGACACGCGACTGCCAGCGGAATTTGTTTAGATCTTATATTATTTTCTAAAATTTTACAAATTTTCGTGGACATTTTTTCTTTCGAAACTATTCACCAGATTCACAAAAATGAATTTCAGTTCGATGGGATTTTAATTTTCGAAGATATTCGGAATAAATTTGACAAATTTCGTGGTTTTTCCCTTCCTATCGTTGTGAGTTCCGGAATAACTCAAAAGATACCGATCAGGTCAAAATGAAACATATAACTAGTTGGCTAATTCTGAAGCACAATTTTTTGACAAATTTCGTGGTGATCGTGTCGTTAGAACAATAGAAACTATTTCAAATTGCTTCTCAAGATTTTTGATTTTTCTCTTATAGAACTTTCTCGAAAAAAGGAAGTGCAATCTCATTGAATATATACTTTTCAGATATCAGAAATTATTCTTGACTTTTCTCTTGAAATTACAGTGCAGAAGAAGACGAAGATGCCATGTATTATAGAAGACCAACTCCTAAAAATATTTTAATCTTCTTTGATAATGATTATGATTGGTGAGAAAATGATTTTGAAACTCAATATAAATCAATAACATATATTATTTAGTTTAATTCAACCAACACTTAAACATGCAAGGAAAAATATGTTCATTTACACGGTATATATGCGAGGAATATGACATTGAAATGCATTCATAGTACCTCTACACTGTTAATGAATAATATAATGAAGATCCTGAAATAATTATCTTAGAGCTCCTTTTGAATTTTTGTTATGATTATTTTTCATCCAAATAGAATGTGTCGAATTTCAGGAAAAATTTCAGAAAATTACAACACCCTTTAATTATCAATCATCTGCGATTTCCATGCGCTATAAAAAGTAAGGTTAGAAGCATAACATTTCAATTTATTATTTATTACAAGAAATAATAACTTATGAGAATCAATAACGATTTGTATGCACTTTATAGGTTTAAATATAATTGCATGAACTTCAGTCATGAATGTAAAATAATTTAACCACTAAATACATTTCAGTAACATGAACGGATGTGCCCACACTAAGTATCACTTTATGTAATATGTCATTTTGTTCAGATAATTTGATTAGCTATTTCTGTGAAAAAGTCAGACAATTGAATTGAAGTTGGAGTTCTTCAGGGTAGGCTACTTGGCCCTTTATTCTTGTTACCTGTATCGAGCTAGCGCACATTCAGCTTGCAGGGAAAATATGTTGTGTGCGAAGGTGACATGGTTGTTATTTTTACAAAGAATCTGAAAGATTTGGAAACCCAAATGGATACTGACCTTAAAAGATTTTCTCTTTGGTAAAAATTTTATTTATTTTTGTTATATTTTGATGATTTACGTGTGTCAAGGGTTACATGAACAAAAAGATAAAAAACTCACTAAGGGAGGAATGCATTTTTCATTAGCTTTATTTAATATACTTATTAATTCTTCAGTAATCTAGTTCTTCGATGGATAAATAAAATATAGAATTGAATTGACCATGAAATAATTCCAAATACTGACTTATGTTAGCAAAATTTTCCAGACTAGCCTACTTGATGTGGAATTGAATTGAGCCAGTGAATAGCTGCATAAAACTTGGCGTCTACTAGCTATAAACGAAACATATACAGGGTGAGTCTTTGACCTTGCAGAATATTTTAACAGAAGATTCCTGAAGCCAAAAGAAACACTTTTTTCCCTTACCATTTTTTCCGATTCGGCTTGGTTCGTAAGATACAGACTGTTGAAAATCCATAAAAAAATTTAATTTTCGATTATATCTCGCGAACGATCTCACCGAATGAAATGATTTTTGGAATATAGTTTTTTATTGATACGATGAATGTTACTGGATTAAAAATTTTTATTCACATCCTCCAGTTTCTTTAATATGACCATAACTTTTCATAAAAATACCAGAAATTCAAAAAATCCAACTTAAAAAAATAATTTGAATGCTATTCAACGAATTTTTGACCATTTTGGAAAGTAAAAGTATTCTTTATTTTTTTTCGTATGATGCGCAGTTTTCGAGTAATATGAAATTCAAAAATAAAAAATATCTGTGAAATTCCGAGAATTGGGTACTTTGGCTGATTGCAACTCTGTTCAAAAAATTCACAGAATTCAATTTTTCCGCGTTGCCACGTCTAAAAGTTGAGATTGGAATCATAGATTTATAGTTCAGTTCAGAATCATAGACTATACGAGTGTATACATAGAATTAGCATAATGTGTGTTGTTTGATTTCGAAGAGTTCTTTCTTTCTGTTCGTCAATTTGGCAACGTTTGTACGTTCATAGATAAATTGGGTACATCTGTTTCATTTATTTATGAAAATGATAGTTTGAATGGGTTATGTCTGAATCTGATAATTCTTGGAGAAAATGAAATAAACAAAGAAAATTAATAGTTACAAATTGAAGATGAATCTCAAAGCTAATATGAGTGATATCTAGATGAATTCCTCATTATCGAAAATGAAACCAAGAGAAGAATATTCAACTTTTATCGCCCACGAAATTTGGAATACCTAACTTGTTTATTGCACTATAAATACAACTTTTTTACCAACTGGAATGTAAAAAGTAAGTTGACGCTTGTTTTCATAACAGAGTTGCTTATTTCGAAGATTTGAATGGTATATCCTAGGCTTGGAAAAACTTCAGTGTTCAGGTTTCCAGGGGCGGCTAGCCTATTATGAAAATTTATAATGCCTATATCATTTTATCTAGGCCGAATCGGAAAAAATGGTAAAGGACAAATGTGTTTCTTTCAGCTTCAAGAATCTTCTGTTAAAATATTCTGCAAGGTCAAAGACTCACCCTGTATATGAAGCTGTCCGGAAAATGTATCAAAGAAATAAACCATAACTTCTGAAAATTTGTTGGGATCATATATTCAAAAAGTTGCACAATTATTGTCAACAGGAAAAGTCAAACTCAGGGATTTTCTAGATTTCTCTTTTGTAGATCATTCTATCCCTTCACGTAATATCTAGTATAAATCTTCAGGAACTACCTATAAAATTCGTTTGCATTATTCTTTCATGATAGATACAATCTATCGATTTGCGATAAATGATTTGCTATTGGAATATTGTGCAATTGGATGGAACAAGTATGTATATCACGATATTAGGCAATCAAAGTTTATGACATTCCGATTTCTTGAGATATAAAAAGGAATGTTATTTTGTGGCCAGCAGACTTCTACAACAAAAATCAAAATGAAATACGTCCTACTATGGCTTGTTGCAGCATTCTTGTCTGTTATTTATGTAGTCAACGCGTGAGTATTGAAAATTTTCATATAAATACAAATTTTTAATTCGAATTTATGCTCACACAGTATGTTAATTTTAAAACTTATCACCCTTATGAGCAGACAATACCACGTCAAGTATTAAAATTCAGAGAAACTTCGACGTTTATAGGAGAAAAAAATCTAGAAAAGCACTGACATGAAGTCAGCAGCTTTTACGCGCTTGTTCACATTGCTAAATGGTGACTCGGAAATTTCAGTGAAATTTCAATGAAATATGAAATTTTCAAAAAAAAATGTTTTTTCGATTTTTTCCATGGATAATTCTTCTTATTGACACTGTCCAATTCCAACCAAGTTTCATTTCGATCAGATAAATATTTTTTGAGTTATTCAAAATCAAAATTTCAAATGGCTGTAGCCCAAAAACCATTTGGCAGATTTAGCCCATTAACGAACTCAACCGGAATATTCAGGATCTTAACCTAACCTGAAAATTTGAAGACTCTAGGTCCTTGCCTTCAAAAGTTACAGCGCACACGGCCGGACGGGAAGAATCAATTTTGACCCCGGATTCTTCATCAGTGAGTCCAACCTAGTCGTTTGAGACCAATTTCGGCTCGAAATTCGAAAATTACAGACATCGTGACGAAATGATAACGCGCTGTTCCCCAGAACAAGCGCGCACAGGCTTCAGTAGGCATTTTTGAATTTTTTTTTGGGATGTACTTAATTTTTTGTGAGAATGCACAATGTTAGTTATTTTTCAATTTTTACTCCATTTCAGTTTTTATTTTCCCGAAAATTCTCGAATATAAAAAAGTGGCAACATTGAGCATTTTCATGATTCGCTATAGTGCTCTTTTTTTCGAAGTACTAACAAAAATAGTCGAGTGTATGGTATTTTTAATAATGCAATCGATTTATTTTTGAAACCCATCATTTCAAGATTTCAGAGCTTGCTCTCATCACGTTCACAGGGTTGATACAAATTGCGGTTGGTTCCAACCGGATAAAGTATCCCTACGAACTGAAGTTTACCTCATTTTGCATCTTTACCGATTTCACATGGGAAGAGTGCTATTTAGAGTGATACGTTTTCAAATTGACACACTCTGTATATCTAGATATAGAAAAAATGTATCCCTGAAAAGTGATACGTTTTAATGCATCGGTTTTGGGAAACATCGAGTTTTGTCGGAATGTCTGAATTTCAGGATTTTCAAAATCATTGATGGGCAAAATCGACTAAATAAATGTAGTTTCGGAGTAACCCATTTTAAGGATATTTTACCTATTTCAAGAAGTACTGCAGCGTTCAGTGCTTCGTAATTAGTTGAATATAAAACTGTCTCGTAACTTCACACGAATTTTTGTGAGCTTCGTATCGCCAAACCTTAAAAAAAATATTCTCCAAAATTTTTTGATGTTTTTTTCGCGAAGTATCTATTATAGCACATATTTAAATTTCTGTTTGATATGATGTTTACTTTCGGAATACAATATCGTGAGAACTCTTATTCTTTCTCTTTTATATTCATTTCATATACATATACTTATGGAAATATTTCGAGGAAATGTTCATGTTGAAATTGAGATATGAATTTTCACTCTGCTGTTTATGTTCATACGAATTTAACAGATGAATTTTAAACCAGACAAATTGATGGTATCTATAGTTTGAAATGTTTTCTTGAAGTATATTTCTATGAATCTGACTTTCCATAGAGTTCAATTAATGTGTAATTAGTTGATTGATTTCATATAATTCATTTGTGTATAGAACCTTATCATTATTTTTTTTTCAGAGTCGAAGAGGCAGATGCTGATCCCGAGGGAAAAGCATCGATAAAAATCTACACGAAATGAAATGTAACAAGAAAGGAGTTGGAAAATAACAAATAAATACATCGAATATATTTCAAAGCTTTTCATTCCATTAAAATATCCTCGGATTTAGCTGATTTAAAAAGAGTCTTGCTTTTTAGAATATTTTTCATTTATTTCTTTCAGTCTTGAATACAAATCGGATATTTCCGAATAGCTCTATTTCCTAAAATCAATGAGAAAGCAAAAAATAATAATCCGGACATGTGGCGTCCCGGAAGGTACTTCAACGAATATTTCGACCAAAAAATGTCCGCCACTGAGTTTTTGCCATTTTCGTTTTTTTTGTCATAGGGCAACTGAATAAATAACTTTGTATGCCAGCATTATTTTAGTATCTGGCCTTATTTCAAGAGAAATAACATGAAATCACTTTATTGCATGTTCCTGCGTCAACATATTAAATTATTTCAATAATAAACCATCAAAAACTAGGGTGTACTTGATATTTTTTTTTATCAATAGTCTTCTAGTCTTAGGAATTGGTCTTTGGATCTTCAAGTGTATGAACTTTTCATCTCAGAATCACTCAAAGTATCACCCATTCGAGTTTGGCCACGTACTTACATAACACACCTGTATATTGATACAACATCCGGTTGTAGACGGTTGAGAAATATAGTGTTTTATGTTCAGCGAGGACAGTATGGAACTAGAAAAGCCTAAAAATCTAATAAACAACTAAATTTTTTCAATAATCACTGTCAAATGTACATTTATATTAAAACATGTTGGCAACCCTTCAGGATGTCATCTGTGATTATTTAGTTTCCCGCCACATGTGTGTCATAAACACAATTTGGAATTAGTATTGTTAAACCACAGAATAGAGAAGTATATAAGTATATATAATACTTCTCTATTCTGTGGTTGAACAGAAGCTGCAAGTTGAGATTTGTGAGGTGGAATCTAAAATAAAGAAGAAAATACCTTAACTGTGTTTCATTATTTTTCCGAGCACCAACATTGTTCAAAGTGTGACGAAAGTAGTCATGTTTTTTCAATGAGGTATCATTTTTCAAAACGAGGTGGAAAGTCCCACTAATCTTGTATACCCGTATACTCTGAATTTCTATTTACCTAACGGCCGATCGTGAACAGGATAACTTTCGAAAGAAACCACTTAGAAACTCGATATTTGTAGAGTAGGTTTGGACCTAAATTACGAAGGCCGAATTCGAGAATGGGTACAATCCACCCAATGTTTCCGCAGATACACCCATTCAAAATTGTATTTTCCGAATATCTCAGGAGATACAGATGCGATCGAATTGAAATCCGACACCTGATTGTAAAATGACAGCCTGAACGTTCATACCGAATTCGGTGGGGATATTATGGTTAAAAGATAGCAGAATATTGAATATTTGAAAAAAAATTTTTTTAGAATTGTTCTCATGACATGTTTTTCTTCAAATTTTGTACAAAATTGTTCATTATAGCAGTCTCAAACTAGTTTCCAAGTTTCATCATGATTAAATTAGTATTTTTTGAGTTATTCCGGTAATAAACAACAATATCGAGGCAAAAACGACGAAATTCGACATTTTTTCCCCAAAATCTCCAAAAATTATAACCATATCAAAATAAAATTAGACACACTTCTGTTAAATACAGAATTCGAAGTATGAGCGAATTTTTTTTTATGATGAATATTTTCCAAAAAAATCGGGAATTACAGACATTTGGATTAGGTGATGGGTTAGGTGATAAATAAATAAATCTGATATAAGCCGAATTTTTTATTGCAGTTTACTTGCAAGGAATTATGTTTCTTGACTGAATATGGATAAACTATTAGATATACAAGGTGAATCTTTAAGTTATACATAAATTTTGACCATAGATTTCTCTCATCAAATAAAACATTTTTTTCATTTGCTATTTTTCCAGATTCGACTCAGGTAAAAAGTTATAGGCATTAGAATATTCCTCAATGTGTTAATACACTCCTGCGCTTTGTTTGCAAGTTCACCACAGATATCCCTTTCGGTGATCTCTTTTGGAGAATAACCAATCCAAGGTTTGAAATTCAAAGAAACAAGATTGAGAAAACTCATTTACTCACTTAAGTCTCATGATTTTGGTGCTTTTTGCGATATTATCGCAAGGACAACATTTCACTACATTGAACTTGAAACACTGATATTCAACTTGATGTTCATGCAATACCCAATTTCATTCCACTTAAGATTATACACAATTCCATCCTCGCCCATTCTCATATTAAAAACTCCATCATTATACTTTTTTCACGAAATTCATAAATGACTTATATAAAATCAATGAAGTAACCTAAAAACATATTCTAGAATGTTATGGAAAGTCTAGACAGCTTTGAATAAAGAACTTCTATAGGGCCGTATTTATAGTTGTTCCTTGAGGCTTCC
The DNA here is from genome assembly GCA_958510865.1 of Myrrha octodecimguttata. Lineage (NCBI taxonomy): Eukaryota > Metazoa > Arthropoda > Insecta > Coleoptera > Coccinellidae > Myrrha > Myrrha octodecimguttata. Next base: position 26,387,665 of record OY294059.1, read on the forward strand.
TTAAACTGAAGGCCGCCTTGAATTTGCTTTTCTATGTTTCTATGCAAACAAACTCGTATTTGTTTCCATAGAAAAGCAAATTCAAGGCGGCCTTCAGTTTAAGGAAGCCTCAAGGAACAACTATAAATACGGCCCTTATTGTTCTTTATTCAAAGCTAGACAGGGACTATGTCTGTGGTGTGGTCACGAAATAGCATAAAACCCATAGAAATTATAACTTAATGCTATATCTATGCATATAGCAAATATTAGTTCTATATGAAATAGATGAATATTTCTGTGTATTCTATGGTCCGGATAAACGGAACCCAGCTTTATTTACTTCCTTTACTACATCAGGGTCGGATCCATAAATATGAGGAAATTATTCGAATTTTTATCCGATTTTATAATATTATTCAACGTTGAATATCTGCTGAACGGTGCGTTTAAGGAGAAATTAATCTGCATTCTTCATGCTGACTTCGTATAGTTTCATGAATCGTCGAGTCTATAACTCGGAAACTGCTCGGAGTAGGATGAAAGTGTTTACTGGAGAATATGTGTCATAGTTATAGAAAACTTCACATCAAAATATGATCTCTTTTGAAAACCAATAAGTAGCAAATTTGTTCCAGCAATAACACATATAATATCCCATTAAATGCAAGATCATTACCGTTAAATTTCTGTTATGCAATTGAGTTTTATGACATTTCGATCTCCACCAGAATATAAAAGGGAAGGTGGATCAAGAAGATGTCGTAAAAAAAATAAAAAGCAAAATGAATTTCAACATAATATTGCTGGCTGTTGCCTCCTTATTCATCATTTTTGCAGTTGAAGCGACTCCTCCGTAAGCATTAAAATATCTCAAAATTAGTTCAGCTGGAGAATTTGGTAATGTTTTTATAAGAATATTTTTTATGATGTATCTTGAAGAAAACCATTATGATTTTGCTGCAACTTTGGCTGAAGCTTCTTGCCTTCATTTCTCAACTAACTTTTGAGTTGATCGGATCTGTACCTATTCTGGGAAATATGGGAGAAGTGAAATTTGAAAATATCCGTGAAATCACTGGTTGGATTTTACCCATTCACGAGCTTAAATGAACATATTCGAAGAATTTTTGATTACTTTCGCTCTTCCCCAATTTTACCTTCTTTAATAAGTTTCAAAAATACCCTTAAAATTGATATCGAGTAGCTCAATGGGGGTTTTTCCCGAATTTGTGTTATTATTGCGAATGCAAATTTGAACATTATTATTATGATTTTGATTCATCATTTTTCAAAATTACTTTCAGAAAGTATTCAAAATCAGATTTCATAATTGGGGTTTGGGAGTTGCCAGGCATGCACGAAGTGACAACGGTGTTTAGGAGAATAGCTTTTTCTGCTATAGAATAATGAAATATTTATTCCTATTCTGTGGTACACACGGGTTCTTTGTCAATATAACCAAACAATTTCCGTTTGCGATTTGTCAGTAATTTGACAGTATGACAGTCTGTGCTCTTTTTTTTCTATTCCTTGGTCACTGTCTTCTACTCTAACCAGATCGAAGTATAGCTATCTCTGTTTTCCTGAGCAAATTAACAAATTTGACGTTTTTTCTTTCCGAGAAAGCTGAATTCGACGTTGCCATATCGTGCACAATTCCCTTAAATGCAAATCCAATTTTTCAGTTTTAGGTGATCAAACATTTTTAAAAAATACAATATTGAAATTATATGTTTGAAATGTGATGTTCTAAAGGTTTTTCATGAAAATTACTGCATTTTCGTTTCAAGGAAAAACCCCCATTGTGTTAAACCGAACAACTGAGAATTCAGTCTTCAAATAACGCTCTGATTGTTTTACCTATTCTTATTACCATGTAACAAAACTCACCTCATGAAGATATGTTATGACTAAATAAAAGTTGAAAAATCAAGAAAAAGTTCGTCTAATTTTTCTTTCAATAGTGATGAAGTTGAAACGATTGATGTCGACTGAAGATAATCAAACATTATGAATGTCATTATACTAATTTGTAATTGTTTTTTTCAGTGCCCCATCAGGAGACGACATAGAAATACGGCCTCAACCATCATATACGGAGTATCTTATCCAAAAAAATGTGGACATGAATTGATGAAATAAATCAAATATAGATATCTTTCGAATTATTATTGGTATAATAATTTCCCGAATAGTGAGTCCACTTGATTATTATGAGGCGAAAGATTGAGCTTCGTCGGAGATAAAGTCGAAAAACCTTTTCTTCCTCGATAACGATCGCATTACAGATAAAACCTAGAAGAGCACTGACGTGAAGCCAGCAGCATTTACGCGCTTGTTCACATTGCGAAATGGCTACTTGGAATTCTCAGTGAAATTTGAATGAGATATGAAAATTTTCGAAGAAAAAAATTTTTTTTTCAAATTTTTCCATGGGTAATTCTTCTTATTGACACTGTTCATCTCCCAACCAAGTTTCATTTCGACCAGATAAATATTTTTCGAGTTATTAAAGAATCAAAATTTCAAATGGCTGTAACACAAAAATCATTCGTCAGATTTTGCCCATTAAATAACTTTACCGAGATATTCAGGATCAAAACCTAACCTGAAAATTTCAAGACTCAAGGTTCTTCTTTTCGAAAGTTAGAGCACATACGGACGGACTGAATTCAATTTGACTACGGATTCTTCTTTCATGGAGTTCAACCCAATCGTTTGAGACCAATTTCGGCTCAAAATTCGAAAATTACAGACGAATCGTGACGAAATGATAACGCGCTGTTCCCCAGAACAAGCGCATAAAAATGCAAGCTTCAGTATATATTTTTTGAATTTTTTTGGGATGTACTTAATTTTTGGCGGAATGCGCAATGTAAGTTATTTTTCAATTTTTACTCCATTCAGTTTAAATTTTACCGGAAATTCTCGAATATAAAAAAGTGTCAACATTGGGCATTTTTATGATTCGCTATAGTGCTCTTTTTTTCCGAAGTACTAACAAAAATAGTCGAGTGTATGGTATTTTTAATAATGCAATCGATTTATTTTTGAAACCCTTCCCTTCAAGATTTCAGAGGTTGCTGTCATCACGTTCACAGGGTTGATACAAATTGCGGTTGGTACCAACCGTATTAAGTATCCCTACGAACTGAAGTTAAACTCATTTTGCATCTTTACCGATTTCACAGGGAAAGAGTGCTATTTAGAGTGATACGTTTTCAAATTGACACACTTCGTATATCCAGATATAGAAAAAAAGTAACCCTGAAAAGTGATGCGTTTTAATGCATCCGTTTTGGGAAACATCCAGTTATCATTTTGTCCGAAAGTCTGAATTTCAGGATTTTTAAAATCGTTGATGGGCAAAATTGGCTAAATAAATGTACTTTCGGAGTTACCCATTTTGAGGTTATTTTACCTATCTCAAGAAGTACTGCAGCGTTCAGTGCTTCGTAATTAGTTGAATTTAAAACTGTCTCGTAACTTCACACGAATTTTTGTGAGCTTCGTATCGTCAAACCTCAAAAAAAATATTCTCCAAAATTTTTTGATATTTTTTTCGCGAAGTATCTATTATAGCACATATTTAAATTTCTGTTTGATATGATGTTTACTTTCGGAATACAATATCGTGAGAACTCTTATTCTTTCTCTTTCATATTCATTCTATATACATATACTTATGAAAATATTTCGAGGAAATGTTCATGTTGAAATTGAGATATGAATTTTCACTTTGCTGTTCATGTTCATACGAATTTAACAGACGAATTTCAAACCAGACAAATTGATGGTATCTCTAGTTTCAAATGTTTTCTTGAAGTATATTTCTATGAATCTGACTTTCCATAGAGTTCAATTGATGTGTTTAGGTTAGTTGATTGATTTCATATAATTCATATGTGTATAGAACCTTATCATTATTTTTTTTTCAGAGTCGAAGAGGCAGATGCTGATCCTGAAGGAAAAGCATCGATAAAAATCTACACGAAATGAAATGTAACAAGAAAGGAGTTGAAAAATAACAAATAAATACATCGAATATATTTCAAAGCTTTTCATTCCATTAAAATATCCTCGGATTCAGCTGATTTAAAAAGAATCTTGATTTTTAGAATATTTTTCATTTATTCCTTCCAGTCTTGAATACAAATCGGATATTTTCGAAAAGCTCTATTTTTTAAAATCAATGAGAAAGCAAAAAATAACAATCCGGACAAGTGTCGTCCCGGAAGGTACTTCAACGAATATTTCGACCAAAAAATGTCCGCCACTGAGTTTTCACCAGTTGCGTTTTTTTTGTCATGAGGCAACTGAGTATATATCTTTGTATGCCAGCATTATTTTAGTATCTTGCCTTATTTTAAGAGAAATAACATGAAATCACTTTATTGCATGTTCCTGCGTCAACATATTGTAACGTTTTCTGGGTTTTCAAAACGTTTAGAATATTTAAACTATTTATTTACACTTATTTACACACTACTATTCCAATAACTTAACAACTATTTCTATCAAAGTCTGTTCACAATTTATATCCACACTAATTTATTTTCACTGAACTCTTTACGCTACGAATCACTCTGCTGAATTGGTCCCCGTGCTCCTCTGCGCCTGCCCTTATATCGTCCGTCTGGATTCCAGCAATTACCGGAAGACTCTCGAAAGAGGGTGACTCATACGCGCCTAGAGTGTTCAGGCACATTCTAGAATAGACAGGGCCGTACTCGTCACACTGTCCCCTCCTTAAGCCTGTTCTGTCCCAGAACAGATTCCATGAATTCCTCAGAGGACCGTGGTGAAATCTGCAATCGTTACCATTCCTACAGTAGCCCCTCTGATGGAAGTAGCAATCTACGGTTTTGCTGGGCTTTACGTTTTGCTTTGGGTTGAAATTGCATACCAAAATCTCTATACCTGTCTTCTGGAAGACTATCTCAAGCATGCTTCGCACAACCCTCCAATTCAGTTGATCCAGTCCACAACCTAGTTTGGGGACAGCTAATTTCCTAATCCCAAAGCATTGAAGATCTTCTTTCAAGCCATGCAGTGCTGTCCATAAATTCTGGTAGGTGGGCTTCTGATATGAGTACTGTTTGGTGACTATGTAATAAATGAATCGACCCTCTGACTTCAGTCTCAGGCATTTTCCGATTCTGGGCTGCTGTCTCATCAGTTCCTCTTGACGTCAAAATTTATTTCTGAATACTCTTGCTATTCCCCTACTCATCCATAGATCCGCTGCTACACAATGAGCAAGAGAGTATTCCTCGGGAACTGTAAACAGGTCTTGATGAACTTCCTTTGTAACGCCAAACCGTGCAACTCGTGTTCCCCCATAGCTATTCATGAATTCCTGAAAATCGTCACTTTCCTTCGCCGGAACCTCGATGAAACGTACTTCTTCTTCGTCATCCTGTGTCGACGCGTACGGAGCCAATCGATTGAAATGGACGACCTTCGGTTTTCCTCTAGGAAGCTTCCGTATCCGGTAAACTACATCATTTATCCTTTTCATGACTTCATACGGTCCTTCCCACTGTCTCTGCAGCTTCGGAGAAAATCCTCTTTTTCTTTGAGGGTTATACAACCACACCAGATCTCCTGCGGTGAACCCTCCTTCAATGGCCTTGATGTCATAGCGCATTTTCATCCTATCACTTGCTTGCTGCATTTGATTGCGCACCTTGTCATGGATGTAATCTAGCTTACTCCTCAATTTACTGACGTAGTCCTCCCCGGCTACATCTTCTCCAGGCTTACAACCAAACTCTAGGTCACAAGGTAGTCTAATTTCCCGGCCGAACATTATATTGGCTGGAGTTTCCTTGGTAGACTCTTGAATTGAAGATCTATATGCCATGGTGAATATATGTAAATATTCGTCCCAGTCCCGCTGGTGATCGGAGACTACCTTGGCAAGATGTTTTCCCATGGTCCTATTCATTCGTTCTACCATGCCATCTGATTGGGGATGTAGAGCTGTTGTCCTTGTCTTATTAATCCCCAATTTCCTACAAACTTCTTGGAATAATGTCGACTCGAAATTTCGGCCTTGATCACAATGTAGCTCTAGGGGTATTCCAAATCTGCAGAAGAATTCTTTGACTAATTTATCGGCAACCGTACACGCCTCTTGATTAGGAATACCGTACGCTTCCACCCATTTGGTAAAATAGTCCATTGCTACCAAAATGTACTTGCTTCCGTGATCTGTTTCGGGAAAGGGACCCGCGATGTCGATAGCTACTCGTTCCATGGGAGATCCGACGTTATATTGCTTCATTGGAGCCTTTCCTTTGCCATAAGGACCATTAGCTGCAGCACAAGTTTTGCATGTTCTACACCAGTCTTTAACGTCTTTCTTGCAGTTTATCCAATAAAACCGCTGCCTGACTTTCTCTAGCGTCTTAGTAATCCCAAAATGTCCACCTGAAGTTCCATTATGTAGTCTGGTTAAGACGTCTGTCACTCGACTCTTCGACACAATCAACTGAAGCCTCTGTTCAGATCCATCGTCATTCTCCCAACAACGCTTCAGAAGACCTTCATCGATCTTCAACGTTTCCCATTGTGCCCAATACGACTTAACATTTTGACTGAGTCTGGATACTTCTTCCCAAGTAGGTCTTCTACCACTCTTCTTCCAACTCAGGATCACTTTCAAGTCTGGATCTTCTTCTTGTGCTCGTTGTATTTCTTGGGGTAGCCAATCTTCTTCAATTACTGTGGTCCGTCTCACATCAGCTTTGTCTTCCACACGTGAGCAATGGCTGCAATCCTCGGGGCAAGGCCTTCTTGATAACGCATCGGCATTGCGATGGGTAGCTCCCGTTCTATGCTCGGTATCAAAGTCATATTCTTGCAGTCTTTCAATCCATCTGGCCACTTGTCCTTCCGGGTTCTTGAAGTTCAGGAGCCACTTCAAAGCAGCATGGTCCGTTCTCAGCAGAAATTTTCTTCCGTACAAATATTTGTAGAAGTGTTCTACGGACTTGACGACTGCTAAAAGTTCTCTTCTGGTCACGCAGTAATTTCGTTCTGGCTTCGATAAGACCTTGCTGAAATATCCTATCACCCTTTCTTGTCCATCCTGAACCTGCGATAGAACGCCCCCGATGGCTGTATTACTAGCATCCGTGTCGAGCACAAACTTCCCTTCAGCTCTTGCGTAGCTCAAAACTGGAGCTGTGACCAGGGCCTTCTTCAGCTGTGCGAAAGCTTCAGCGCAATCATAGGACCATATGTACTCCTGTCCATCCTCTGTTAATTTAGTAAGTGGTTTGGCAACTTTGGCGAATCCAGATACGAATCTCCTATAATAGGTGCATAAGCCTAAGAAACTTCGCAATTCACTCTTGTCTCTCGGTATAGGCCATTCCTGCACTGATTTGATCTTATCCGGGTCGACTTTCACGCCCTCTCGAGAAACTACATGTCCCAAATAATTTACCTCTGTTCGGAATAAATTGCATTTCTTTGGACTCAGCTTTAGGTTAGCTTCACGAAGTCGCTGGAAAACCTCGGATAGGTGATGTAGGTGGTCTTGGAATGATTTTCCCACCACTATCACATCATCTAAGTACACCAGGCATGTCTTCCAGGAGAGTCCTCTCAATATAGTCTCCATTAAACGCTCAAATGTGGCAGGAGCGTTGCATAAACCAAAGGGCATCACTTTGAATTGCCACAGACCCGTTCCAATACTAAAGGCAGTTTTCTCTTTGTCTCTTGGATCCAAGCCAACCTGCCAATACCCACTCTTCAAATCCAAGGTGGAGAACCAACGTGATCCCGAGAGTGTATCCAGTGTATCATCTATTCTCGGTAAGGGATAACTGTCCTTCTTCGTAACTTGATTGAGCTGCCTATAGTCTACACAGAACCTAGCGGACCCGTCCTTTTTCTTCACTAACACTACAGGCGACGTCCAGGGGCTATTGGATGGTTCAATGACACCTTCTCTCGCCATGTCTTCAATAATCCGTTCAGCCTCTTCTCTTTTTGCCAGAGGAAGACGTCTAGGGTGCTGTCGGATGCTGCACAATATCGGTCTTTCCTGTTCTTTCGTCAGTGGCAAACACGTCCGAGAATTTCTGAATCAGTTTTCTCACTTCGGCTAGTTCATAACGGTCCAGATCTTGACATTTCGAGGTGAGAAGGGTCACCAGCTCTTCAGTATTCTTCTGGCTCTGCGAGACTCCTGCATTGCCAATCCCACCAGAAATATGGTACACTGGTACCCCTTGTCCAATCAAGGTATTCTTCTTCAGGGTGACCGGAAACCTGTTGACATTGAGTAATCGGATGGGAATACTGTCTGTTACTCGTACCAATGCCTTTCCCAGTAACATTCCTTTAGCTAGGATTGCATCGTCACAGGGTTCGATCACTTTAACGCAGCCTTTTTTCGTAACGCCATCACATATACCACTCACTATGCCTTCAGTTCGACCTGGCAACGTGATGTCCTCGGCCAATCGAATCCGATATATCGGATGAGCCAAAGCATCATCTATGGTTTTAGGGCGTGCAAGTCTCAAGGCTTGTTGTATTTCGCTGTCCTTGATCCCATCTACAAAGGTTTGGATGGATAGCTGTTCAAGGAAGCTGTCTGGAGCAGTTGGGTACGCCAGCCTGACTAATCTAGCCACATCTGCTTCAAACTCCTGAAGATTTTCTCCTGTTTTCTGCACCCGGTTCTTGATTTGGGCATGATAAACTTGTTGTAAATGAGCATCACCATATCTCATCTGAAGTTTCGATGTTAGAACTTCATAACATGCTTGTTGGCTCTCCGGAATCGTTTGCAGAATGTTGAGTGCCTCTCCTCGTAGAGCTATTATCAATGCTGTGGCTTTTTCGTTATCGCTCCATCTGTTTGCCAGCGCAGCAGCTTCAAATTGTTTTTGATATGTCGACCATGGGACCTTTCCATCAAATGTCGGTGGCTTTATGTTCATTTTTCCACTTTCGCCGTTATTTTCCATTTTCATGTTGCTTAAGGGTGATGAAGCCGGATAATCTTTTCCAATTGACATTCTTTTCAGGGTCTCTATCATTTTAGAATGCTGTTCAATTATTCCTGTTATTTCTTCAAATTTTCCGTTAACCTCTTCATACACTTCGTCAAATTTTCCGTCAAATCTTTCACAAACTTCGTCAAACTTTTCGTCTACTTTATCAAATTTTTCATTAACTTCGTCCATTCCTTTCTTCATTTCATCTTTTATGATTTCCATTTTCTCGTCCAATTTACTTGCGAATTGACTCACCAATTCATTGCTATTCCGAGAATTTTCCTCCATTTTCCGGGAATTTTCTTCTGCCTTATTTTCCATTTTATCCATTTTCTCATTAATTTTCTGACAATTTTCTTCCATTTTCTCATTGATTTTCTGAGAATTTTCTTCCATTTTCTCATTGATTTTCTGAGAATTTTCTTCCATTTTCCGAGAATTTTCTTCCAATTTCTCATTCATTTTACTCAAAAATTCCATTATCGCCTGCGTCTCCATTGCGATCTGCAATCTTGTAGTCACTGGCATAAATTTCAATCACTAGAGTTTATGTACTCAATTCGAGCGATGTCGAACCGCACACCTGACACCAATGTAACGTTTTCTGGGTTTTCAAAACGTTTAGAATATTTAAACTATTTATTTACACTTATTTACACACTACTATTCCAATAACTTAACAACTATTTCTATCAAAGTCTGTTCACAATTTATATCCACACTAATTTATTTTCACTGAACTCTTTACGCTACGAATCACTCTGCTGAATTGGTCCCCGTGCTCCTCTGCGCCTGCCCTTATATCGTCCGTCTGGATTCCTGCAATTACCGGAAGACTCTCGAAAGAGGGTGACTCATACGCGCCTAGAGTGTTCAGGCACATTCTAGAATAGACAGGGCCGTACTCGTCACAATATTAAAACATTTTAATAATCAAACCATCAAAAACTGAGGTGTACTTGATATTTTTTTATCGATAGTCTATTCTAGTCTTATGAATTGGTCTTAGGATATTTAAGTCTATGAACTTTTCATCTCAGAATCACTGAAAGTATCACCCCTTCGAGTTTGGCCACGTACTTACATAACACCCTGTATATTGATACAAAATCTATTTGTCGACGGTTCAGAAATATAGTGTTTTATGTTCAGCGAGGACTCTTTGGAACTAGAAGAGCCTATAAATCTAATAGAATCAACTTAATTCTTTCAATAATCACTATCAAATATACATTTATATTAAAACATGTTGGCAACCCTTCAGGATGTCATCTGTGACCATATACTTTCCCGCTTCATGTGTGTCATAAACACAATTTCGAATTAGTATCGTTGAACAGAAGCTTCAAGTTGAGATTTGTGAGGTGGAATCTAAAATAAAGAAGAAAATACCTTAACTATCCTTCATTATTTTTTCGAGCACCAACATTGTTCAAAGTGTGACGAAAGTAGTCATGTTTTTTCAATGAGGTATCATTTTTCAAAACGAGGCAGAAAGTCTAACTAATCTTGTATACCCGTATACTCTGAATTTCAATTTACCTAACGGCCGATCGTGAACAGAATAACTTTCGAAAGAAACAACTTAGAAACTCGATATTTGTAGAGTAGGTTTGGACCTAAATTACGAAGGCCGAATTCGTGAATGGGTACAATCCACCCAATGTTTCCGCAGATACACCCATTCAAAATTTTATTTTCCCAATATTTCAGGAGATACAGATGCGATCGAATTGAAATCCGATACCTGATTGTAAAATGAAAGCCTGAACGTTCAAACCGAATTTGGTGGGGATAATATGGTTAAAAGATAGCAGAATACTGAATATTTGAAAAAAAAAATTTTTTAGAATTGTTCTCATGACATGTTTTTCAAATTTTGTACAAAATTGTTCATTATAGCAGTCTCAAATTAGTTTCCAAGTTTCATCATGATTGAATCAGCATTTTTTGAGTTATTCCGGTAATAAACAACAATATCGAGGCAAAAACGACGAAATTCGACATTTTTTCCTCAAAATCTCCAAAAATTATAACCATATCAAAATAAAATTAGACACACTTCTGTGAAATAGAGAATTCGAAGTATGAGCGAATTTTTTTTTTGTGATGAATATTTTCCAAGAAAATCGGGAATTACAGACATTTGGATTAGGTGATTGATTAGGTGATGAATAAATAAATCTGATATAAGCCGAATTTTTTATTGCAGTTTACTTGCAAGGAATTATGTTTCTTGACTGAATATGGATAAACTATTAGATATACAAGGTGAATCTTTAAGTTATACATTAATTTTGACCATAGATTTCTCTCATCAAATAAAACACTTTTTTCATTTGCTATTTTTCCAGATTCGACTCAGGTAAAAAGTTATAGGCATTTGAATATTCCTCAATGTGTTAATACACTCCAGCGCTTTGTTTGCAAGTTCAACACAGATATCCCTTCCGGTTATCTCTTTTGGAGAATAAGCAATCCAAGGTTTGAAATTCAAAGAAACAAGATTGAGAAATGTCATTTACTCACTTAAGTCTCATGATTTTGGTGCTTTTTGCGATATTATCGCAAGGAAAACATTTCACTACATTGAACTTGAAACACTGATATTCAACTTGATGTTCATGCTTTATCCAAATTCATTCCACTATAAGATTATACACAATTCCATCCTCGCCCATTCTCATATTGAAAACTCCATCATTATACTTTTTTCACGAAATTCATAAATGTCTTATATAAAATCAATGTAGTAACCTAAAAACATTTTCTAGAATGTTATGGAAAGTCTAGACAGCTTTGAATGAAGAACTTCTTTATTGTTCTTTATTCAAAGCTAGACAGGGACTATGTCTGTGGTGTGGTCACGAAGAAGCATAAAACCCATAGAAATTATATAATAGATGAATATTTCTGTGTATTCTATGGTCCGGATAAACGTGAATCCAGCCACAGTATAGAAACTACCCAGTAGTTGCACTCCCTGGATTTTTTTACTCCGTTTCCGACTCGCGCATACTTCGGTGCGTCTAACCTCAATTTCAGCTTCGTTCACTTTCCCGGTTTGTTTATGTTATGAAATACAGCATTTGTAACAATTTCAGGAAGAATTCACATGTTAAAATGATTGAAATTAATAGAATTGGTGAAGCACTATGCCAAGGAGACGAAGGAATACTTTTGATTGCTTACATTGGCGAACAGCGATTATTTGGAGTTTTTAGTGATTTTATTCACTTTACGAGTGCAATTTCGTGATAATGGAACTGATCAACTGATATTCAATCTCAGATGATATTCATTCAAAACGATATAACTAAAAATTGCAGTATTTGACATTTATTCTTGTCTTCTAAAGCCTGGAGTATATACATTAGAGATAGCATTTATTATAAGTATAACTATGTATTAAAAATGAAACAGTAAAATGTTTGGCTCATTTATTCCTGAAAACAAACAGCAGAATGAAATTCAATAAATGCATGGAATGGAAAATACATGGGTTTCAGAGAACTTCTCAGTACTAGTTCAAATAACGTTATATCTTACAAATTATCAAACTACTGCTATATTAGTCGGCAGTTGCTATGTCAGTGCTATTATAATCTTCAATTACATATTCATTATACTGAATATATGTTACAAATAAAAAAACTCAAATGAAATTCAATCCATGTGGTAGCCGATCGTCAAATGAACACCGATTACAATTCATCCCCACAAAATGCTTTACAATCCATATAAAATGTTTTTTTATTATACAGATGCAACATTAGGGCTTTCATAATCTTCAATTTACTATAAGGTCAATTCGCAATATATTATTTACAACAAAATGTAGAACAAGTTCCATCCTTGGGTAGTCGATCCACATCAAAACATGTTTGGTTCAGAACAGAGAAAGTTATCTGGTTCAATTATTATAAAATACGTGCAATATTTTGAGAAACCTATCAAATTTAACACATAATTAATTGCTTTGATTGGCTTTATATATCATATAGAGATGTGAGTGGTAACCAATCAGGATGGGTTTTGTCCATCGTAACACCAGCTATCGTAGTGTGGAGAAGATATTATTCTTGAAATGTGTATAACAAACACGAATTATTCTTATCATAATTATCTCATCATGATTCAACTTATTAAACAAAACCACCAGTGTGAAAATGGCTGGAAAAAACTCTACCGTAGTTTGTTACTTTGTCAGATCGGTTTACTCAATTTATGGCGTGAATATAGGATGTTTGCCTTCTCTGGGATAGTTCACATAGTATTCTATTTCTTCAGATACACGATTAAATGTAGGGGAATGGGTCAAAAATGCAATTATCCAAATATAAAGTCTACACTACAAAATATCTGAAAAATCGTATTCATTCATCTCTCAGTGTATATATGTAGCATTTCATAACGAAACAATAACTTGGCCTAGTTATTCACCAATTCTATTGATCTGAATCATTTCAACTTGTGAATTCATCCTGAAATTGTAAAAAATGCTGTTCTTCCTAACATTAACAAAGCGGAAATGTGAGGTTGTTCTTGTTTTACCTCCAACCTTCAATGTATGACAAATGTCAAACAACGCACGAAACCAATTCAAATCCTACATAAATTTTATATATCACAATAGAGAAAATCACTTTCGACCCCAGTAACTCCTATTTAAAATTGGGAAAAATGAAATGCAAGCTCTTCCCGAAAATGACAATTCTAGTATACTTTCAAATTCCCGCTCAATCCTCATGCGCGCCGAAGTGTGCGCGAAATCCCCTTGGAGTAAAAATTTCAGTTCATTTTATCGAGAGTGCAACTACTGGGTAGTTTCTATACTGTGATCCAGCTTTATTTACTTCCTTCACTACACCAGGGTCGGATCCATAAATATGAGGAAATTATTCGGATTTTTATCCGATTTCATAATATTCAACGTTGAATATCTGCAAAACGGTTCAAGGAGAAATTATAAGGAAAAATCAAATATTTTAAAATGATTGAAGATTGAGATTTGATGAGATAAGATAAAATTTATCTGCATTCTTCATGCTGATTTCGTGTAATTTCATGAATCGGCGAGTCTATAACTCGGAAACTGTTTGGAGTAGGATGAAAGTGTTTACTGGAGAATATGTGTCATAGTTATAGAAAAGCTACAAGAGAAAAATCTGGAAAAATGATAAATGAAAAAAGTGTTCATTTTATGTGCACCTTGTTGGAGTGCATTGATTCTGGCTGAATGTCTATATCCTTCTCGAATCCAGCGGATCTCTAAGTCAAAAATAATCTGAGTGCCAAAATATGATCTCTTTTGAAAACCAATAAGTAGCAAATTTGTTCCAGCAATAACACATATAATATCCCATTAAACGCAAGATCATCACCGTTAAATTTCTGATATGCAATTGAGTTTTATGACATTTCGATCTCCACCAGAATATAAAAGAGAAGGTGGATCAAGAAGATGTCGTTAAAAAAATAAAAAGCAAAATGAACTTCAACATAATATTGCTGGCTGTTGCCACCTTATTCATCATTTTTGCAGTTGAAGCGCATCCTCCGTAAGCATTAAAATATCTCAAAATTAGTTCATCAGGAGAATTTGGTAATGTTTCAATAAGAATATTTTTTATGATGTTGTATCTTAAAAACTACCATTGAGATTCTGCTGAAACTTTGGATGAAGCTTCTTGCTTTTATTTCTCAACCAAGCAATAACTTTTGAGTCGATCCGATCTGTACCTATTCTGGGAAATATGGGAGAAGTGAAATTTGAAAATATCCGTGAAATCACTGGTTGGATTTTACCCATTCACGAGCTTAAATGACCATATCCGAAGAATTTTTGATTAATTTCGCTATTCCCCAATTTTACCTTCTTGAATAAGCTTCAAAAATACCCTTAAAATTGATATCGAGTAGCTCAATGGGGGGTTTTCCCGAATTTGGGTTATTATTGCGAATGCAAATTTGAACATAATTATTATGGGTTTGATTCATAATTTTTCCAAATTACCTTCAGAAAGTATTCAAAATCAGATTTCAAAATTGGGGTTTGGGAGTTGCCAGGCATGCACGAAGTGACAACGATGTTTAGTAGAATAGCTTTTTCTGCTATAGAATAATGAAACATTTATTCCTATTCTGTGGAACACACGTGTTCTTTGTCGATATAACCAAACAATTTCCGTTTGCGATTTGTCAGTAATATGACAGTATGACAGTCTGTGCTCTTCTTTTTCTATTCCTTGGTCGCTGTCTTCTACTCTAACCAGATCGAAGTATCGTCATCTCTGTTTTCCTAAGCAAATTAACACATTTGACGTCCTTTTTTTTTTCGAGAAAGCTGAATTCGACGTTGCCATATCGTGCACTCAAGACAAATGCCTTTAAATGCAAATCCAATTTTTCAGTTTTAGGTGATCAAACATTTTTTTAAAAATATAATATTGAAATTATATGTTTGAAATATGACGTTCTAAAGGTTTTTCATGAAAAATACTGCATTTTCTTTTGAAGGAAAAACCCCCATTGTGTTAAACCGAAAATTATGAATTCAGTCTTCAAATAACGCTTTGACTGTTTACCTATTCTTATTACCATGTTACCAAACTTACCTGATGAAGTTATGTTATGACTGAATTGTTGAAAGTTGAAAAATCAAGAAAAAGTTCGTTTAATTTTTCTTTGAATAGTGATGAAGTTGAATTGATTAATGTCTACTGAAGATAATCGAACATTATGAATGTGATTATACTATAATTCGTAATTGTTTTTTTCAGTTTAGAACATAGACCTTCGGCGTACAGACAAGACAGCTAAGCTGTATGGAGCATCTTAACCAAAAAATTGTGAACATGAATTGATGAAATGAATCAAATATAGATATCTTTCGAATTATTATTGGTATATTAATTTTCCGAATAGTGAGTCCACTTGATTATTATTAGGCGAAAGATTGAGCTTCATCTGAGATTAACTCGGAAAACCTTTTCTAGTTTTTTTCCCGATTACAACCGCATTACAGATAAAATCTAGAAAAACACCGAGCAAACAATACGTCGAATAAAACAGGGTGACTTCTGAAGGCCAGAGTTCGTTTTCTCAAAAAATTTTTTTGGTGGAAATGGTTAAAAAAATCATAGAAATGCGCAATGTTGCAACTTTTTTATATTCAGGAATTTTCGGGAAAATAAAACTGAAATGGAGTGAGAAATGGAAAAATAACTAACATTTGAGCATTCTCGCTAAAGAGTTGAGTACACCCCAAAAAAAAAAAATTTCAAAAAAAACTCACTGAAACCTGCAGAACGACACTTTGTTTTCTCCTATAAACATCGAAATTTCTTCGAATTCTAATATTTCACGTGCCTATAGGCAACGTTCAAGCATGTCGACCGGGTCCAGCGGCCTGTCCTTGAGATATAAGCGAGGTTTGATGAGATTCAAATGTGCCTGTGTTGCCAAGCGGCAATTTACTAACACGTGGTATTACAATAAAATACAATACAACTTTATTAATCCCTTGAGACGCTACAATGGTGTATAGGACATGTAGAATACAAAAGATAATTTATTAGCACAAGACTATAAAAATAATAAGATACAAGTCAACTCGGTTATGTGTTTCCTATCAGGGGTCAACAGAAAAAAGGAAGTCCATTTTATTTGGTTTTGACTACACCTTTTTTGTTGTCTGGATTTCCGAATTTTCAGCCGAAAATGGTCCAAACGATTAGGTTGGACTCGCTGAAAAAGAACCCCTTGTCAAATGCAATTCTATTCGTCGGTCTGTATATGTGCACCTACTTTCGAAGGAAAGCCATTAGAGACTTTAAATTTTCAGGTAACATTTGAGACTGAAAATCGCGGTTATGTTCGTATATGGGCAATATCATATGCCAAACGATTTCGGAGCTAGGCCCGTTTGAAATTTTCAGATTAGAGCGGATTTATTAGTAATCAGAAAGTCAAAATAAATAATGCAGATGAAGTTTATCCCCAGCAATGATCTAATAATACATATTATTAGATCATTGGTATCAAGGGATTACAAGAATTTACATTTATATGAATACAAAATTATTTCTTGTGATTCCCCACGTACTAGGTGAGGAATCTGATATCTCTCAAGTTTTTTCTCGTATAACTAAGGACCTGACGTTTTTGTGCACGCGTTTCGGAACTATTTTTATTATTTCGAATAAAATCATAACTAAGTGAATTGTAGTCTGCGTAACAAAATTGTGAAACCGAGCAGATAATTCGGAAAAACAAATAACACCTATACCTCCTAATTTTCCGCGAGATTATTACCGTGAAATGTTTTATATGCAATCTAATTTTACGACACTCCAATTAATTTCAAAATATAAAAGAGGAGGCATATCGAGGAGAAGTAGAACAGAATAAAGGGCAAAATGAACTTCAATGCATTATTGGTGGCTGTAGCCTCTGTATTCGTCATTTTTGTAGTTGAAGCGATGCACCCGTGAGTATGAACATTTTTCATCCAAAGTTTGGTATTGTATCACTAGAAAATAATTTTTTTACCGGCACTGGGGAAGGGAACTTTAGAACAAATTCGACATGATGATGAAGGTTCGCGTTATCCATAAATATCTGTAAACCGTGCCTCGGCTCCTCAAGCATTTAGTTCTCAAATATTTGAAAACTCAATGACTATACTATAGATAATTTTCATTTTTAAGACACACGAACATAAACTTTCACCCTAAACTTACACAACATCCATGACCTCGCCGGAATTCGAACCCAGTACCTTTAGCATCCTAGTCCACCTCTTCAGCCCACTAGGCTACCGATATATATTCCATTCACTTTTATAAAGTATCCCGGTTGGCCATGATTTAGGTCTATCATGTTTTTGTTACAAGAACGAAGGCAGGTTGGCGCTCCTGAAATATCGACAATGTCAAAATAATTCGACGCGAGGTTGCCAATTTCTACTCTCTTTCAATAACAATTAACAAATAACAATTCAGCTTCAGCCATAATGAACTAATAAATTAACATTTCGTGTTGATTGTACTGTATTGAGCCTTAAGTAGGTAGTCATGTTTGAATTGAACAAATTCCTCAACGAATAATTTCAAAAGTTATATATTTCGTGGAATTGTTTCGATAGGAAGTAGTACATTTAAAATGAACTTGGTATATCCTATGTTGGTAGAACATTGAATTTTTATGCACGAAAATAACATGAATTATACAATATCTCATTCAATGCTATTTTTTCAAATATTTTAGGAATTGCTTTTTTCTGGGAATTGAATATTTGAGTTGACTTCAAAGTATGTCCATAAACATAATTCCATATCTTGCTTTTGACTCGAGTACTGCATGATAGGTAGTTTTCATGGAGAATTTATCCAGATATCTTGTCATTACACCCAAAGATAACAGACTGAAGCTGAGCTGCATCCCAGTTTAGAAATATGTTGATCCCAATCCAGTGTATGTATCATTCACGTAGATTCCTAAGACCTTTGTAAATGGAGTTAGTTCTATTGAGGTTAACTGTAACACAGGATTCGAAGTACTACTACATTTTCATACTGGAATATTTCAAGTTGTGCAACAAGGTATTTAAATGACTTCTGTAGGCTTATTTCTTGAGAATTTAGAAAAGTAGGGAATTCGAAGTAACGGACTACTCTATCCATCATTTTTCAGTAAAATTCCAAAACACTCGATTCTTGATTTCCGTACAAGAAAAAAGCATTACTGAATCTTCCAACCAAGTTCACATACGTGAAATATTTCCAATATTAACAGAGAAAAAAGTTTCATCAACATTCGCCAGGTCTTTGGAATTATTGAATTCACATAATATTTTCTCAAATTCATTACTTTCCAAATATAGATTGACATTTTGAAAAATAAGTAATTACTACGACCTCTTTGTAGAGAGGACCTCGTTGTGTAGTTATCTGACAGGAAAATGACTATGACCTAACATTTTCAAAATATACACGGTGAATTCTGTCAGGATGTCATGGCAAACCGGGATACTTTATAAAAGTGGATGGAGTATAGTTATAAAACAATCTATATTCATTCATGATCCATAGACTATGATGACAGACAGTGATTTACTTAAAGTTACGCAATTGATCTGATGAATATATGAACTATTTGAACTCAGTATGGATAGAATTCTGATGAAAATTTTGCTTCAAAACAGTGCGTAACTCTTCTTTTCTGCGTCAAAGGTCCGTTTCGAAAACAAACTTTTCTTTGTCAAGAAACAAATCGTTACGTAACGATTTGAGTGGATTAAGGAGTGGCTTTGCGCACTGTTTTGAACCCTAGTTTTTGACCTAATGAAGTCATATTGTGATTTGATGATAGTTGCAAAATTTAAAAGCAGAAACAAATTGTACGGGAAAGATATTTCACATTGAATAAAGATAAATCACGATACATTTCTGTCAAGTCATGAACGAAAAATATCAAACATTTGAATTTTCATCTCGAATCAGCAATATTGAGCTTTATTCTAATTCGTTTTGATTTTTTTTCAGTGCGAGCAGAATGAATTTGGACGATTTCAAGGCGCTACTCGGACCAAACAGAACAGATTTGTATGAGTAAATAAATCTTATATCTCTTGAGTAGTTTATTGGAGTTTCTTAGCTTAGAATTATGTTTCTCGAAAAATTATGGAGAACATAATAAAATAAATTGTGCAGACACCCTTTGACATATTTTGGGTCCGAAAAGCGGTCCAAACGCAGTCGAAATACAGCGTCATTGTTCCAGTTTAGTTTTCGCTGATAGATGCATCGAGGAATCTGCCATAAAAATTCTGGAATGTTTACGGATGTTGCTGACGTGTCATGTCAAAACAGATCAAAGCATTTTTTGATTTTTCGAGCTATGCTATACAGTATTCTCGAGAAGTACCGAAAACGATTTCATTTTGATAACTTTGAGTTATGATAATCATTTATTGATCCTTTGTGATATATTCATACATGTTTAGGATAAGTCAGATAGAAAAAAAACAAGCAAAATACAACTAAACGCTAATACAGTCCTTTAGGGCCACTTGCACCTTATTACAAAACCATAGATTAAGACCATAACCGAGGTTTAGGAAAAAATTATCTTGCACCGTCACGTAATCCACGTTTAATGGCCTTAACTGACTATTAAATTTAAACCCTGGAATTTGGGGGCTTAAAAGAAAGATTAATGGTAAGCTTCGAAATCTAACCCAACTTTTTAGCGATTTCGTACAAGTTTGACATTTTTCTGGACGTAACCTCCAGTTTGTTTACATTTTTTTTGTTTACATTGGACACTCATGAAGAACTCTTACGAGTTAATGGATTTGATAATCAAATTTTGATTGAAAGTTATTGAATTTCAGATGATATTGATGAAAAATGATATAGAGAGATAATGACATCAGTAGGCATTGATTCGTATCTTTTAAAGCATGAAGAATTAACATCAGTATTTCCATTGAGTTCGAAAACTCAATGGTATTTCTTATAAGCCTTCAACTATTTGAAATGATAAAGTTACAATGATGTGCTTATTTATTTCCAAGAGCGAATAGCAGAATGAAATCGAAGACATATTTGAAATGAAAAAGCATAGTTTCATGAAGATTCTTCTGTACTATTTTATTAAGTGATGTATTACGTGGAAAGCTATCATATAATACTTTATTATTGTGCAGGTGCTGTCTCTGTGCTATCATTCTCCTCGATTATATATTAACTGGACTCAAAATATAACTACAAACGAATTAATGAAAAGGTCAATCCATCCATACATGATACTTCAATATTTATATAGAATACTTTTTATTCTGCGGATCTCAAATTAGAGTTTTCATTATATTCGACCAAAAATTAACTTAATTCATAATATACTTATTACAAACAAAATAATTCAATAGAAAGTCTATCCATGGGTAAGCCGTTCCTTATCCGAAAGCTTCTCGGATAAATCAATACTATTTATTTATTCATTTCACAAACGCCAGGATTGTAATTCAATGCAGAAGCTCAAATCTTATGATATTACAAAATATAAGTTTACTTAAGTATATAACTATGAATTTGAATAATGTTTAAAGCCTAATGCAGAAGTGAGAGCACAGGTCTGTAGTAAGAGATCCCTATGGCTCCAGTATTTCTGGAAGGTAACGCAGCGTTGTCATGCTACCTCGTCGTTTCGAAAAAGTTTAAACTAATGCTGGCAACCTGAGGTCGAGCATTATCTTGCTGTAATATTGGATTCTCGAGCCGGTTAAGATAAGGGAAAATATATGGCTACACTGTTTCTGGAAGGTAACGCAGCGTTGTCATGCTACCTCCAATGAAGACTATAAAATGACCTACTTGCAAGTGCAATAGCACCCCATACCATAATGCCTACTGTCCGATGTACATGATGCTCAACATCAAAATGGGTGTCACGTTTTTCTCCCTGGCGTCGTCTTACCCTTCTTCGGCCTTCATGTACACCTAGGAAGAATCGAGATTCATCAGAAAAGACGACCTGATGCCATTCCACATCCCAATGTTCTCGTTCTCTGCACCACTGTAATCGTTGCCGGCGATGCTCAACCGTAAGAGGTAACACAAGACGGCGTCGATAATAGAGAGATATTGCAGTGTCAAATTTGTGTGACGTTATTAGCGCAAACGTTATTTTTGACATCTAAGCATGCGCAGATTCAGTTTCAGAATAACGCGACGTTAATAGCGTTAGCCTCTAACGTTATTTACGGAAAATTGCGAGCCGCAATTTACGTTGCGCTATTCCATATCGGAAGGAATCGTTAAGCTTCGGGCTTTTCCGGCTCCGATCACTGTCATAGAAAAGCTGTTTGTTAATATGTTTTTCGGAAATAATTACACAACTTCCTCAGATTTTTCAAATCTATTCTACAATACCTCTTACACACAACTAATATTAGACATTAAGATTTATTAGTGCTACCTAAGCAAATTTTTTTCATTAATAGGTATTTGTTACTTTTTCACGAATTAAGAAATGATTTTGGAAGCAACATGAGAGGTTGGAAATTAGGAATAGTTTGAACCATGCCAATTATATTGTGTAATATAACTAGTTCCACTTCTTCTACATAAGCACCACGTGAAATTACGCTTCCAATGCCATTTTCATTTTGTCCAGAACCAAAAAGCTAATGCAGAAATGCAAATTATCAAGATTTATGAGTTTGAACGTAAGTTTGTAACATAAAAATCTGACGTCTCACATAACCTAACCAAACAAACTGATAACTAACGTAACGGTAACAAAAACGTGTAGCAATACGTCTACTTCTGGTACGGCCGTTTAATCCACGTTAACCACCAAAACGTTATATATAGCGCACCGTAATATCATAACGCTCGCGCTATTCAAAAGTTGCAATATCTCTCTATTGCTGCAGTCCAAAAGACCTTATACGCCGGTGAACCGTTCGAACAGTTACAGGATGGCCTTGTTCTCCTAACCACTCATCAGCCAAAGATCGAGTTGTAGCAAATCGATCTCTCGATCTCTCAGGGTGCTTCGAGAAAGAATCGAATATCGAATCTTCTCCGGTCGCTCGTGCAGGTCGGAGAACCTGCGCAGGTCTGGTCCAATACACGCACCGGTTGACCTGTGCAGGTAGAACTGCGCAGGCCATCCTCTCCGGTAAACCGTTACTTTACGGCATCATTCAGGTTATGTCGCGTATCAGAATGCCGAGCATGAGTTTTTTAATGGGCCAGATCGGCCGAATGATTTCGGAGTAATAGTGATTTGAACCTTTGAGCTCATTTTCTCAAAAAGTACTGAAATTGTGTGGTTAGTTTAAGCATACTGACGCACTACTAATAGGGGAATTTTTTCGGGATCGGAGAGTTGGTGAATTGAAATTAAAATTTTTCGAAATAATTCTCGAAAACATTTTTTTTTCGAAAACAAGATATCGAAATATTATGAAATTTTGCACGTTCTTCAAATTCTGTATTTCTTATTGTTGTACTAAATTTAAATTCCATCCCAATTTAATTTTTAGAGATATCATGAAAAAATATGTCGATTTATGTAGTCTCTTCCCCGGTATCGTTGGTATTTTCAGATTAACTCATGAAATACTTACCTATTCAATCATGATGGAACTTGGCAGCTAGTTCAGAATTGCTGACCCACAAAATTTATGTGAAATTTCATGTGATCGTGTTATAAGAACACTTTGTAGAACATTTTTTCTTGAAAAATTTTTTTGGAGACGCTTTCAGGTTCCGAATAGAATTTCGACGGACCTATGAACCTTGTATTTTATAACAGGTTACCAAATTTCATTTCGATCTGGTTCCAACTTATGAAAATATCTGGAAAAAATATGTCAAATAGGGCATCGTTCTTATTTCGGGAATAATTCTGATATTTTTAGAGTAGGTTTGGGACTTAAGGAGAGTAGAATTCGTGAATTTATAAAATCCGTCCAATGATTCCGTGAATATACCCATTCAAAGTTTCATTCTTCTGCCAATATTTTCAAAAATACAGATTGGATCGGAATCTACTACCTTGAAGGTTCATTAATGAATATTGCCACATATTCCATCATGAAGTAGAGATGCGTTTGCGGGGGTCAATGCGTGAAAAGATGACCGCTGTGGCAACGAACCAAAAGCAAAAGCAAAAGCTGCGGACTTCACGTCAGTCTAGATTCTTGTAGAATAATGAGATCACTAGAACGAAAATAGTCTTCGTACTTAATATTGGTCTTACCTGCGACTCTAGACGCAGCGAATTTGAACAATCAAACAACACATGTATAGGAGCTATTTAATTTTCCGCAAAATTACCACCGTTAAATTTCTATATGTCATTAAATTTTATGATATTTCATTCTCTTTCAAGGTATAAATAAAAACGAAGGTAGATTGAGAAGATGTAGAAGTAAAAGAAGAGCAAAATGAATTTCAAATTATTCTGGTTGGCTGTAGCTTCCTTCTCAGTTATTTTCGCAGTTGATGCTACTAAGCAGTGAGTATAAAAAGACATAAAAATCAATCAGGAACATCTGAGTCAGTTTGTAATCAAGTGTTGGTGTAAGCACAGGGAGAGAGTTTGATATTTAATATAGAATATTTGCTACTGATGACTCTGAATCGAAAAATAAAAGATGAACCACTGTGCCTATTTCATTAATATTATTGGTTATTACAATCATTGAAAATACAGATTTTTCTGTAATATCACAGTCTCTTTCGATAGTGATATCTTAATACTTTTATTGTCTTCACCGTACTCCGTATGAATGACGAGAATAATTATTATAGATCAACTGACATATAATGTTCGAAGTAAAAGACCCGAGAAAACGGTAACACCCATAATAGAATACAACACAAAAATAATACTAGACACAGTGTTCGATCTTCCATCTTTCGATTTAGAATAATCAGTAGCATGTATTCTAAATTATATGTCAAAATCTTACCACGTGTATTCCGAACACCTGATTAAAAACGGACTCAGCTAACCTAGAACCTCTGGCAAGCATGTCAAACGAATGCGAATGTTTGTGCATAAAACTATTTTGATTACTTCATCACGAAAATTTTGTTTCGATTTTGTTTCGAATCACCTCAGAAATATTTTTGTTTGCTTGCATGTTCTAGCTAAAAACAGGTTCAAAAAGTCTGAGATTCTCGAATTTTTTTTTCCGAAAATGGTTTCAAACGACAGTGATTCCGTGAATATGCCCAATCAAAATTTAATCCTCTCAATATTTCCAAAAGTACAGTTTAGATCGAATTTAAACCCAGTTCTTGATTGAAAAATTGATAGAAGCACTGCCGTGAAGGCAGCAACTTTTCTAGATTTTTTTTCGATAAATTATCCTCATTAAATTTTGTATGAACCTTCGAACTGTTATTTTTCGATAAAGTACTGGATTTCAATTCGATCTCATCTGTATTCTTGGAAATATTCGGAAAATAAAATTTTGAATGAGTATAATTTACGGATAGTATGATCTCAGCGGAATTTCGCGAGAAGTTGCGCTTTGCTATACTTCAACTTACTGCCAAGTTTCGATCCAATCGTTCCAGTAGTTTTTGAATTATCGCCAGAATAAAGTCAAAACAAAGGGCTTCAACTCCGAAACCGGTTGGCCGATTTTGCCCATTAACGAAATTAACCGTAGCATTTTGAAATGCAACCTACCTTGGAAGTTTCAGATCGATAGGATTCTCCGTACGACCGTAATCGTGTCTACGGACGGCCGGCCGGACAGAATCGATTTTGACACCGGACATTTGGACAAAACGATAGCACGCTGTTCCCCTAGAACATGCGCGCAAAAAAGACAGCTTAAAGGTGTGATTGTGATGATTGGATCAGTATTTTTTGAGAAATAGCAAAGATAACGAGGAATAAACCACGAAATTTGACACATTTTTTTCCAAAAACTATGGAAATGTATATGGAATTTGTTTTCCACATCCGACTAGCCATTTCCAAAAAAATTCCGCAAATAGTTGCCCGTCGTTATGCGCCAATTAACTGTCAATGTTCGATCCAATTGCCTAAATATTTCCTCAAATATAAGGGAAAAAACCTCAAAACTTCAAATGAGTATAACTCCGAAACTGTTTAAAGATTTGGTAGCCATTTACGAACTCAACCAAAGCATTTTGAAATGAACCCAGTTTCTAGTTGATAACGTTGTACATTCTCACGTTATTCATTATCAGTGAGTCCAACCAACAATTCGAAGGTTAGGGTTTTTAAGATGCTCCTGAGATGACACCGTATAATTATTTTACCCAAAGCAAGTCATCCAACAGATAGTAAGTATCTAGAATTCGCTTTATGTTTACAAGTTGAGTCAGTCCGATGGTTGATAACACCGGTTTCTTCAGTGCAAGGGTTTTGATCGATTGGATGATAAGCTGAGATCGAGGAGGAAAATTTTAGGATTTATCGATATATTTTCGTCCTAGCAGACTGGTTCATATTTCAAACAGAAGCTCTTTATTCTCCACGATCGAATCCTTACTTCAGTGGTTGTGTGACCACATGAACATAGTGTTTCTTGGTAATGATGTTGCTGTAAACTGCAGAATCACAGACACAGCAACCTGAAACGACATTTGGATGAACGTCATGCGTATCGATCAAAGTATTCTGCACTCGAAGGTTATAGGATTCGTAAGCTGCTCCTTAGATGCCGCGGTAAATTTTTTATACTCAAAGAAAGTCATGCAATAGGCAATAAGTATCTAGAATCCTTTTTTCGTCTTTCTTTGGGCAGTTCTTCTCCACGGTAGGGGCTTTGTATGATTCCTGTATGATGTATGTCGAATATTTGTTCATTTATCGACAGACATTTGTCTTTGTGTTTTGTTGGTTTATATTTCGAATAGAATAGTAAATGAATTTTACTAATTTGATATTGTAATTTTCAGCGAGTCTCCAGGTACACCACATATGAAGCCAGAATTCAGAAATGAGATTCCAAATCACTCCGTATGAAAAGTAGTAATGCATAAATAAAATATTTCATTTTGTTTATCTTCTCGGAATTATACCAGTCAAAAAATATGAAATAAACTATGAAAAAAACCATCTCCCTTTATTTGGGCTTTTAACTCGTCGAAATATCTTTATTCTCAGTAAAGCGAGTCACTCGTTTCACTAAGATTCGAAGAAAAATGTTTTCAATTTCTTCTCAATGGTAGTCATATCGCGCTTGCTTGAATTCGTAGCAGAAAAAGTCGCCAATTCACATATTGACCCTTCTAAACTCAACTTTACTTACTGATGAAAAGATTTGGTGATCTAGTTTTCATATGGTCTCTCCGGAATTTTGCATGGACCTCCAAGCTATCATTTCTCAATCAGATAGCTCATACTTGATTTCAATTTTATCCGCTCTGTATTCTCGGGAATATTGGGGAAATACTAATTGAATGCTTACATAATCACAAGGACAAGGACGAATATCTGTCGATATATCTACAAATATTCCGCCCTGATCAGAGCTAATCATCCCATCAACCAAAATATCTACACTCAAGAACCGGATCCAAGGAGAATCTCTCCAGCTGTTTCACAGTTATTATTGATCATCAGGTCAACTTCAAATAAAACCGCAGAAGGAATCCCAATACTTATCACTTGTCAGAATGATCGCTGCAGTATAACTACGTTCACCACGCCATCTTCCAGGAGTATATGCAATTTTGCAGTCAACAACGTCCGTACGACTTAGGAAACACTCGGTTCAAGTGGTTTTTTCCACTGTAGTCATTCTCCTTGGATCAGCTTCTTTGGTGTAGATGTTTTGGTTGATTGGATCAGGAGGGAATATTTGTTGATTTATCTCCATGAAACAACTCCTATTAATTGAATGGTTGTATCTACGAATCATTGGGCGGATTTTACCCCAACACACACTATGAATATCTACTCTTTCGAGAGTTATTGTGTTCACTGCTGGCATAAACCTCGACGGTAAACACAACAACTACCGAAAGAATCTACCTAGGGCTTAGTAATTGAAATTCAGTTATCAGGGCTGAATTTGAGGATGAGTAGAATTCTACCAATGATTCCTCAAACATTCATTCATAATTTTATTTTCCCAATACTCCCAAAAAATAGATTGGATCGAATTGAAATTCATCTTGAAGGTTATGAACAATTTCTTGAGGTACATATGTATATGACTAGAAGATTGCAAAATATGAATTATTTGAATGCAAAAATTGGAATTTGTTTTGTGTTCTGATGGGACGTTCGAGAAGTTTTGCACAAGTTTGTACATCAGCATTTGGCATTATTCACAAAGTTTTATCATTATTAGATCAGCATAATTGAGATATTCCGGAAATGAATGCTGTATCTACCGTGGAAATGAGCAAGAAATTCAATCTTCTAAAATCGAAATCCGATTCTACTGGAATTTGAACACTGTTGCCAAATAGTGCCTTCACGGCTTGCAACTATCTTCATTGAAAGCTGTTGAATAACTTTCGAAAAAACGATTCGTTTCAACAAAAATCTATATCTTCATCTAAATCTCGATGAATATTAAAGAAAAATGTTCTACCTGAGCGATTCTCACGAAATTCTGCTTGAAATTAGGCGTCAATATTCTACAAGAAAAAAAATTCAAACAGACATGGGGAAATTGGTCAGACAGATTGATTGATTGATTGATCGCTCAACCTTCCTTCGGAAGTTAGATAGAGCTGATAATTAAGTTTGACCACGAATTCTTTTTAAGAGTGTCCACCGAAATAGTTCAAGAAAACCTTCGGCTTACATTTCAAAAATTGCTTGGGCGGAAAAAATTGAAATCGTGGCATGTAAGACAGGAAAATTGACGGAAATCTTCACCGAAACAAACAATGCCGAAATGAATGAAAGGAACGTTTTGCCTAAAAGAGTAAGAAGAATTGACGAGAATTCAAAATTGTTTCAAGTGAAAATCTGACAATGAAATATGAATTGTAACAACTACATTTCATCAGAATAAACTGATTTAGATCTTAGGATGTTCTTGCCCCTTGTGTTCTCTTGTTTCATATTAAAGTTGAAGTAAACCTCCAGCAATTTTATTTTTTGGAAAACCTCACTTGTTCTGTTGAACAACAATGTTTCTTTTTAGAAGGCATGAGAAACTGATTGATAGAAAATGTATTGCACATCAAGTATTATAAAATATATATAATACTTCCAAATGAACACAAATTCAGTCTCTTGAAGAGGAAGGTTAATAAAAGAATAAAATTGGAGGAAAAAAATATTGACGCAAATAATACATAATACATACACACGTGTACACAATTAATAAATCAAATACTAAAAACAAAATCATTTGTAAGCACCATTAAAGAATTTCATGCCAATCATTCAAATCATTTAAAGTATCAGTGTATCGATAGAAGGATGTAAGTGATCCGAAAAAAATGGCCTATCATACGAGAATCGAAACTATGGTGCTATATATTGAATTTAAAAGTTCTAATAAACAAATAAAGTGATTTATTTATCACAAGACAGTCAGGTCAATAAGTTGGTGTTCTCATCAGTGTATTAGTAACGAAAAATATCTGAAAATTTTAACTGAGTCTAAGATTCGAGTTTTAGATGCTACAAAATCGTCAAGAATTTTTTGTAAACTTGCCTAAGATTCCTCAGAGCTAAAATAGTATGTGCTTTTTTCCATTTTTCACATCTCTCTTTGGTTGAATGTTTCTTGATAAGAACAACAAGATATAAATATTTTATGTATTTGAAAAACATTAAGTTTAATATTTCTCATATAATCATCAATTAGACGGAAATAATAGTTCAAGCGTATATTACCATTAAATTTATTGATATCACTGTTTATATTTAATTGAGAAGCTGTTTATATTTAATTTTTTTTTGGCAAAACATAGGTAGTATAGCAAGGAGTAAATGATCAAAATTAGGAGAAAAAACGAAGGGTTTACAATTTTTTTATTGAATTTGTTAATAATGTGTTTGCCCACAGCGGTTATCTATACACTCCCCAACACGTCTTGGCATTGGTGCAAGAAAATGGTATATTTTTTCTTGAGGTATAGGTACTATCCCAAGCTACCTGTACTTCATGTCTCAAAGTCGCCGAAATCCGTGGGGGCTGGGGTAAATTTCCAAGCCTTCTACACATCATGTCCCAAACAGGCTCTATGGGCGAAAGATCGGGGGATCTGGGCGGCCATGCCAAAAGATTGACAATGGTCGTTTCGAAAAAGTTTAAACTAACGCTGGCAACCTGAGGTCGAGCATTATCTTGCTGTAATATTGGATTCTCGAACCGGTTTAGATAAGGAAGAATATATGGCTCCACTGTTTCTGGAAGGTAACGCAGCGTTGTCATGCTACCTCCAATGAAGACTATAAAGGCGACCTACTTGCATGTGCAATAGCACCCCATACCATAAAGCCTACTGTCCGGTGTACATGATGCTCAACGTCAAAGTGAGAGTCAAAGATTCGAGTTTTACATGCTACAAAATCGTCAAGAATTTTTTGTAAACTTGCCTAAGATTCCTCAGAGCTAAAATAGCATGTACTCTTTTCCATTTTTTACATCTCTGATTGGTTGAATGTTTCCTGATAAGGACAACATGATATAAATATTTTATGTATTTGAAAAACATTAAGTTTAATATTTCTCATATAATCACCAATTAGACGAAAATAATAGTTCGAGCGTAAATTACCATTAAATTTATTGATATCACTGTTTTTGCCAAATATAAAATGGTAAACAAATTATAGTCCATATCTGTGTTCTTCTCTACAACCAAAATGACCTACTTGCAAGTGCAATAGCACCCCATACCATAATGCCTACTGTCCGATGTACATGATGCTCAACATCAAAATGAGTGTCACGTTTTTCTCCCTGGCGTCGTCTTACCCTTCTTAGGCCTTCATGTACACCTAGGAAGAATAGAGATTCATCAGAAAAGACGACCTGATGCCATTCCACATCCCAATGTTCTCGTTCTCTGCACCACTGTAATCGTTGTCGGCGAGGCTCCACCGTAAGAGGTAACACAAGACGGCGTCGATAATAGAGAGATATTGCAGTGTCAAATTTGTGTGACGTTATTAGCGCAAACGTTATTTTTGACATCTAAGCATGCGCAGATTCAGTTTCAGAATAACGCGACGTTAATAGCGTTAGCGTCTAACGTTATTTACGGAAAATTGCGAGCCGCAATTTACGTGCGCTATTCTATATCGGAAGGAATCGTTAAGCTTCGGGCTCTTCCGGCTCCGATCACTATCATAGAAAAGCTGTTTGTTAATATGTTTTTCGGAAATAATTACACAACTTCCTCAGATTTTTCAAATGTATTCTACAATACCTCTTACACACAACTAATATAAAGACTAATATAAGATTTATTAGTGCTACCTAAGCAAATTTTTTTCATAAATAGGTATTTGTTACTTTTTCACGAATTAAGAAATACTTTTAGAAGCAACATGGGGGGTTGGAAATTAGGAATAGTTTGAACCATGCCAATTATATTGTGTAATATAACTAGTTCCACTTTTTCTGCATAAGCACCACGTGAAATTACCGCTTCCGATTCCATTTTCATTTTGTCTAGAACCAAAAATTTAATGCAGAATTGCAAATTTTCAAGCTTTATGAGTTTGAACGTAAGTTTATAACACAAAAATCTGACGTCTCACATAACCTAACCAAACAAACTGATAACTAACGTAACGGTAACAAAAACGTGTAGCAATACGTCTACTTCTGGTACGGCCGTTAAATCCACGTTAACCACCAAAACGTTATATAATAGAGCACCGTAATATCATAACGCTTGCGCTATTCAAAAGTTGCAATAGGTTCATTCGGGTTCCAACAATTACTGTCCTAGAACTGTCAGGAGTTTGCGCAGTAGAGTTGGTCATGTTCGGGTTTTGTCGAACTGTTTCAGGACCGACTTGATTTGTGTTCGGGTTTTGTCAGAATCATCCTCGGACGGTCCTAGAACTGTCCCAGAACAGTACCTGCTTTCTAGTGGGTACTGTTCTGGGATTTCTACCGCCGCATGGTCAGCGTTTTTATTTTGGACAATGCCATTGAAATCCGAATATTTGAACATATTAATTGGGAGTTATGTTTGTGTTTTGGTGCGTTTTTTAATTTTAATCGATTAGTCTATTATCGACTACCTAATCGTTAACCTATAAAAGTATATTTTTCTTTTAATCAGAAAAATTCCGATGACAATTACAAAGTTGTGTTTTAATTTTCAACAACATTAAATCGATAGATTTCCGTTTTGAATCGAATCGAAGATTTTTTTCATTTTCAATATTCGAGAAGGATGTGTATTGTGAAAAAAAATCAAATATAATAATTCTGTTTGAGGAATGAAAAATGAGAAAGAGTTTTTATTTCCTCATACTCATCTGGTTGGTCGAGAGATTTGATGACGTTTTGTCCATCGTATACCTATCGCCAGATTGAATTCATTATATCATTAAGCTGATTAGAATAAAAAAATTGATTTTCCTCTCGCTTTTTCTGTCCTGGTCAGTTCGAGTTTTCATATAGTTTGAACTGTCCTAGGATAGTTCTGGGACTCGAAACATCTGCTCATCGGGAACAATCCTAGGATAGTCCGGAAATTGGAACCCGAATGAAGCAAATATCTCTCTATTGCTGCAGTCCAAAAGACCTTATACGCCGGTGAACCGTTCGAACAGTTACAGGATGGCCTTGTTCTCATCAGCCAAAGATCGAGTTCACCGTAGGGTGCTTCGAGAAAGAATCGAATTTCGACTCTTTTCCGGTCGCTTGTGCAGGTCGGAGAACCTGCGCAGGTCTGGTCCAATACACGCACCGGTTGACCTGTGCAGGTAGAACTGCGCAAGCCAACCTCTCCGGTAAACCGTTACGTTACGGCATTATTCAGGTTATGTCGCGTATCAGAATGCCGAGGATGAGTTTGTTAATCGGCCAGATCGGCCGAATGATTTCGCAGTAATAGTGATTTGAACCTTTGAGATTATTTTCTTAAGAAGTACTGAAATTGTGTGGTTAGTGTGAGCATACTGACGCACTACTGATAGAGAAATTTATTCGGGATCGTAGAGTTGGTGAATTGAAATTGAAATTTTTTGAAATAATTCACGAACATATTTTTTTTTCAAAAACAAGATATCGAAATATTATGAAATTTCGCACGTTCTTGAAATTCTGTATTTCTTATTGTTGTACTAAATTTCAATTCCATCCGAATTTTATTTTCAGAGAAATCATGAAAAAATAAGTCGATTCATGTCTTTTTCTCGGTATCCTTGGTATTTTCAGATAAACTCATAAAATACTTACCTATATATATATTCTTTTGAGAACGAGCATTACAATTCTAAGATATATCACAGTGTTAGCAGAGGAAATGTAAACGGGGTACCATACATATTTGCGTATGATACAAGAGCACAGATAAAAACCTCAGGAAAAAATTCTGTCTCCCCGCATAAGTGTAGTAATTTGTTTATAGAAGATGGATGGCATCTTTTTCATTTGAAAATAATTTTTTCGTCATCTTGAATTCATTTCGACAAAATATCTTGACATAATATCTGAAACAGAAAGAGGGACAGAAAACCAGAAGGAAGCAGTAAATAATATTACCTACATTTGCTCATGACTGAGAGGGTCTTTCGACCAGGTTCAGTCCTCCAAGCGATGATTTTCAGATCCTCAGATAAACGAAGAACGCTACAGGCCCCTTTATTGGGGAATCATCTCCCATAGATCCATAATTGTTCATTTCGAACTAGAAATCTAATAAAATATCGGGAATAAAGTGAAAAACTTGTGACATGTATTATGTCAGGATGACATAATACTTACCTATTCAATCATGATGGAACTTGGCAGCTAGTTCAGAAATGCTGACCCACAAACCTTATGTGAAATTTCAAGTGATCGTGTTATAAGAACACTTTGTAGAAAATTTTTTCTTGGAAACAGTTTCAGGTTCCAAATAGAATTTCGACGGACCTATGAACCTTGTATTTTATAACAGGTTACCAAATTTCATTTCGAGCTGGTTCCAACTTATGGAAATATCTGCAAAAAATATGTCAAATATGGCATCGTACATATTTCGGGAATAATTCTGATATTTTTAGAGTAGGTTTGGGACTTAAGGAGAGTTGAATTCGTGAATTGACAAAATCCGTCCAATGATTCCGTGAATATACCCATTCAAAGTTTCATTCTTCTGCCGAATATTTCCAGAAATACTGATTGGATCGGATCGAAATCTACTACCTTGAAGGTTCATTAATGAATATCGACACATACTCCATCATGAAGTAAAGATGCGTTTGCGGGGGTCAATGCGTGAAAGGATGATCGCTGTGGCAACGAATTTGAACGTGCGCGCAAAAGCTGCGGATTTCACGTCAGTCTAGATTCTTGTAAAATAATGAGATCACTAGAACGAAAAATGTCTTCGTACTTAATATTGGTCTAATCTGCGACTCTAGCCGCAGCGAATTTGAACAATCAAACAACACATGTATAGGGGCTATTTAATTTTCCGCAAAATTACCACCGTGAAATTTCTATATGTCATTAAATTTTATGATATTTCACTCTCTTTCAAAGTATAAATAAAAACGAAGGTAGATTGAGAAGATGTAGAAGTAAATGAAGAGCAAAATGAATTTCAAATTATTCTGGTTGGCTGTAGCTTCCTTCTCAGTTATTTTCGCAGTTGATGCTACTAAGCAGTGAGTATAAAAAGACATAAAAATCAATCAGAAACACCTGAGTCAGTTTGTAATCAAGTGTTGGTGAAAGCACAGGGAGAGATTTTGATATTTAATATAGAATATATGCTACTGATGATTCTGAATCGAAAAATAAAAGATGAACCACTGTGCCTATTTCATTAATATTATTGGTTATTACAATTATTGAAAATACAGATTTTTCTGTAATACCACAATCTCTTTCGATATTGATATCTTAATACTTTTATTGTCTTCACCCTACTCCGTATGAATGACGAGAATAATTATTAGAAATCAACTGACATATAATGTTCCAAGTAAAAGACCCGAGAAAACGGTAACACCCATAGTAAAATACAACACAAAAATAATACTAGACACAGTGTTCGATCTTCCATCTTTCGATTTAGAATAATCAGTAGCATGTATTCTATATTATATGTCAAAATCTTACCACGTGTATTCCGAACACCTGATTAAAAACGGACTCAGCTAACCTAGAACCTCTGGCAAGCTTGTCAAACGCGAGTCCAACCTAGTCGTTCGAGACCAT
The DNA here is from genome assembly GCA_958510865.1 of Myrrha octodecimguttata. NCBI lineage: Eukaryota > Metazoa > Arthropoda > Insecta > Coleoptera > Coccinellidae > Myrrha > Myrrha octodecimguttata. Next base: position 26,422,546 of record OY294059.1, read on the forward strand.
TTTCGGCTCAATCATCGAAAATTGCAGACATTTGGACCAAACGATAGCACGCTGTTCCCCTAGAACATGCGCGCAAAAAAGACAGCTTAATGGTGTGATTGTGATGATTGGATCAGTATTTTTTGAGAAATAGCAAAGATAACGAGGAATAAACCACAATATTTGACAAATTTTTTTCCAAAAACTACGGAAATGTCTATGGGATTTGTTTTCCACATCCGATTAGCCATTTCCAAAAAAATGTTTCTCAACAAAATTCCGCAAATAGTTGCGCGTCGGTATGCGCCAATTAACTGTCAATGTTCAATCCAATTGCCTGAATATTTCCTCAAATATAAGGGAAAAAACCTCAAAACTTCAAATGAGTATAATTCCGAAACTGTTTGAAGATTTGGTAACCATTTACGAACTCAACCAAAGCATTTTGAAATGCACTCACTTTCATGTTGATAACGTTGTTCATTTTCACGTTATTCGTTATCAGTGAGTCCAACCAACAACTCGAAAGTTAGGGTTTTTAAGATGCTCCTGAGATGGCACCGTATAATTATTTTACCCAAGGCAAGTCAACCAACAGATAGTGAGTATCTGGAATCCTCTTTGCGTTTACAAGTTGAGTCAGTCTGATAGTTCATAACACCGGTTTTTTCAATGCAAGGGCTTTGATCGATTGGATGATAAGCTAAGATCAAGGAGGAACATTTTAGGATTTATCGATATATTTTCGTTCTTGTATCAGACTGGTTCATATTTCAAACTGGAGCTCTTTATTCTCCACGATCGAATTCTTACTTCAGTTGTTGTGTGACCACATGAACATAGTGTTTCCTGGTAATGATGTTGCTGTAAACTGCAGAATCACAGACACAGCAACCTGAAACGACATTTGGATGAACGTCATGCGTATCGATCAAAGTATTCTGCACTCGAAGGTTATAGGATTCGTAAGCTACTCCTTAGATGCCGCGGTAAATTTTATATACCTACTCAAAGAAAGTCATGCAATAGGCAATAAGTATCTAGAATCCTTTTTTCGTCTTTCTTTGGGCAGTTCTTCTTCACGGTAGGGGCTTTGTATGATTCTTGTATGATGTATGTCGAATAATTGTTCATTTATCGACAGACATTTGTCTTTGTGCTTTGTTGGTTTATATTTCGAATAAAATAGTAATTAAATTTTACTAATTTGTTATTGATATTTTCAGCGAGTCTCCAGGTAAACCACAAATGATGCCAGAATTCAGAAATGAGATTCCAAATCACTCCGTATGAAGAGTAGTAATGCATAAATAAAATATTTCATTTTGTTTATCATCTCGGAATTATACCAGTCAAAAAATATGAAATAAACTATAAAAAAAACCATCTCCCTTTATTTGGGCTTTTAACTCGTCGAAATATCTTTATTCTCAGTATAGCGAGTCACTCGTTTCACTAAGATTCGAAGAAAAATGTTTTCAATTTCTTCTCAATGATAGTCATATCGCGCTTGCTTGAATTCGTTTCAGGAAAAGTCGCCCATTCACATATTGACCCTTCTAAACTCAACTTCACTAACTGATGAAAAGAATTGGCGATCTAGTTTATATATGTCCTCTCCGAAATTTTGCATGGATCTCCAAGCTATCATTTCTCAATCAGATAGCTCATACTTGATTTCAATTTTATCCGCTCTGTATTCTCGGGAATATTGGGAAATGCTAATTGAATGCTGACATAATCACAAGGAAAAGGACGAATATCTGTCGATATATTCACAAATATTTCACCCTGATCAGAGCTAATCATCCAATCAACCAAAACATCTACACTGAAGATGCGTATCCAAGGATAATGACTACAGCTGTTTCACAGTTATTACTGATCGTCAGGTCAACTTTCCTCGGATAAACCGCAGAAGGAATCTCGATACTTGTCACCTTTCAGATGGATTACTGCAGTATAAATACGTAGAGCGCGCCATCTTTCAAGAGCATCTGCAATATTGCAGTTAACAACGTCCGTACGACGTTGGAAACACTCGGTTCATGTGGTTTTTCCCAGTGTAGTCTCCTTGGATCTTCAGTGTAGATGTTTTGGTTCATTGTATCAGGGTGGAATATTTGTTGATCTATCGACAGATATTCGTCCTTGTGATTATGTTAGTATTAATACTGGAGCTCTCTCTTCTCCATGAAACAATTCCTATTAATTGAATGGTTGAATCTACGAATCATTGGGCGGATTTTACCCCAACACATTATGAATATTTACTCTTTCGGAAGTTATTGTGTTCACGGCTGGCATAATATTTGAATGCAAAAATGAAACTTTTATGTTTTGATGGGACCTTGGAGAAGTTTTGCATGAGTTTGGACATCAGCATTAGGCATTATTTAAAAAGTTCCATCATGATTGGATCAGCATAGTTGAGATATTCCTGAAATAAATGACGAATATAAAGAGGAAACGAGCAAGAAATTCAATATTTCTTTCCAGATTTCTTCTAAAATAGATATCCGATTCTACTGGAATTTGAACGCTGTTGCCAAATAGTGCCTTCACGGCCTGTTACTATCATTATTGAAAGCTGTTGAATAGTTTTCAAAAAACAATTCGTTTCAACAAAAATCTATATCTACATCCAAATCTCGATGAATATTTTCAAAAAATGTTCTACTTATACGATTCTTACGAAATTCTGCTTGAAATTATGCGTCAATATTTTACAAGAAAAAAATTCAAACAGAAATGGAAAAATGTTCAGACAGATTGACAGAGGAATTTCCTCACTCAACCTTCCTTCGGAAGTGAGATAGAGCACATAATTAAGTTTGACCACGAATTAATCTTCAGAGTGTCCTCCGAAATCGTTCAAGAAAAATTGCTTCGGCGAAAAAAAATTGGAATCATGTCATGCAAGACAGGAAAATTGACGGAAATCCTTACCGGAACAAACAATGTCGGAAGATCATGGATAAACTGATTTAGATCTTTGGATGTTCTTGCCCCTTGTGTTCTCTTGTTTCATATTAAAGTTGAGGTAAAACTCTAGTTCGAATTATATTTTTTGAAAAACTTCACTTGTTCTGTTGAACAACAATGTCTCGTTTTAGAAAGTATGAGAAACTGATTGATAAGAAATGTATTGCACATTAAGTATCATAAATATTTATAATACTTCCAAATGAACCCAAATTCAGTCTCTTGAAGAGGAAGATTAATGAAATGAGAATAAAATTGAAGGAAGAAAATATTGACACAAATAATACATAATACATATACACGTTTACACAATAAATAAATCAAACACTAAAAACAAAATCATTTGTAAGCACCATTCAAGAATTTCATGCCAATCATTCAAATCATTTAAAGTATCAGTGTATCGATAGTAGGATGTAAGTGATCCGAAAAAAATGGCCTATCATACGAGAATCGAAACTATGGTGCTATATATTGAATTTAAAAGTTCTAATAAACAAATAAAGTGATTTATTTATCACAAGACAGTCAGGTCAATAAGTTGGTGTTCTCATCAGTGTATTAGTAACGAAAAATATCTGAAAATTTTAACTGAGTCTAAGATTCGAGTTTTAGATGCTACAAAATCGTCAAGAATTTTTTGTAAACTTGCCTAAGATTACTCAGAGCTAAAATAGTATGTGCTTTTTTCCATTTTTCACATCTCTGTTTGGTTGAATGTTTCTTGATAAGAACAACATGATATAAATATTTTATGTATTTGAAAAACATTAAGTTTAATATTTCTCATATAATCATCAATTAGACGAAAATCATAGTTCAAGCGTAAATTACCATTAAATTTATTGATATCACTGTTTATATTTAATTAAGAAGATGTTTATATTTAATTTTTTTTTTGGCAAAACATAGATAGTATAGCAAGGAGTAAATGATAAAAATTTGAAGGAAAAACGAAGGGTTTACAATTTTCTTATTAAATTTGTCAATAATGTGTTTGCCCACCGCGGTTATCTATACACTTCCCAACACTTCTTGGCATTGGTGCAAGAAAATGGTATATTTTTTCTTAAGGTATAGATACTATCCCAAGCTACCCGTACTTCATGTCTCAAAGTCGCCGAAGTCCGTGGGCGCTGGGGTAAATTTGCAAGCCTTCTACCCATCATGTCCTAAACAGACTCTATGGGCGAAAGATCAGGGGATCTGGGCGGCCATGCCAAAAGATTCACATTGGTCGCTTCGAAAAAGTTTAAACTAACGCTGGCAACCTGAGGTCGAGCATTATCTTGCTGTAATATTGGATTCTCGAGCCGGTTAAGGTTAAGGGAGAACATATGGCTCCACTATTTCTGAAAGGTAACGCAGCGTTGTCATGCTACCTCCAATGAAGACTATAAAGGCGACCTACTTGCATGTGCAATAGCACCCCATACCATAAAGCCTACTGTCCGGTGTACATGATGCTCAACGTCAAAGTGAGAGTCAAAGATTCGAGTTTTACATGCTACAAAATCGTCAAGAATTTTTTGGAAACTTGCCTAAGATTCCTCAGAGCTAAAATAGCATGAACTCTTTTCCATTTTTTACATCTCTGATTGGTTGAATGTTTCCTGATAAGGACAACATGATATAAATATTTTATGTATTTGAAAAACATTAAGTTTAATATTTCTCATATAATCACCAATTAGACGAAAATAATAGTTCGAGCGTAAATTACCATTAAATTTATCGATATCACTGTTTTTGCCAAATATAAAATGGTAAACAAATTATAGTCCATATCTGTGTTCTTCTCTACAACCAAAATGAACTTCAACTTATTCTGGATTGTGGCAGCATTTCTGTCTGTTTTTCTCGTAGTGAAAGCGTGAGTATTAGATTAAAGTTAAATGAATTGACATTTTAGTATGGATTTCATTCATGATTCAAATTCTTCAATGTTTTTTCTTGTTACTGTGAAAGTATTTATGCTTCAACACAAAGGTGAAGAATTAAGTATTCATTGTTGAATTCATTATTTAGAAAAAAATGAATATGAAATTTTCACTTCCGTTAAGACTTTCATCTCCACGTAGGAAGATCTCATTCACGGGTCAGGAGCTTTTACGCTCTTGTTCAAATTTGTTGCCAAATTCTGCACCAATTTGGATATCAGCATTTGCTCATTAGTGAAAAGATTCATCATGATCAGAACATTATTTTTGAATTATTCCGGAAATAAGCGATGCAGAGGAAATAAGCACGAAATTTGACTTCCCAATATCTCCGAATATTAATATCCGATCAAACTGAAATATGAAACACTTCTGTTGAATAATGACCTCATGATCTGAGCCAAACACGTTAAAGATTGATGGATAGTTTTTTTTTTAATTTTTCCAATAGGAATCTGGAAAATTCTCGAAAAACAACTTTTTTTCAATATGAACTTGCACCATCGTCACGAAATTCTAAATTTAGTTATGTGTAGGTATTTTTACAACTTACAATGTATTTCAATTTTGATAGCGTCAGTTTTTCCAGAGATAATAACGTAATAATTTCAAAATTTCAAAAAGCCACGTAATTTGACAATTATCATCTTTGAAATAACTAATTGATATCAGATAGAACTATGAATTCAGGTGATGTGACTGATGAAACTGAAATCTGATGGAAAGATATTCGAAAAATAGTTTTGAAGAAAAATTTGGAACATTTTCCAATACAATTTTTTTAAAATTACTACCGCACCCATCCTGACGAAATTTTGCATTATATTGCGTGTTATTAATCTTCAACTAACTACAAAGTGTCAATCAGATCACTTCAGTATTTCTGGGGATATTGCGAAAATAATCTAGAAGCTTCCAATTAACAACGAATTTTATATGTTTTTCCCAACCCCTCCATATCCGGAAATAAATATCGGATTGGATTTGACTCTCAATATTGGCTTCTGGGCTTGTTTCAAATTTTATAGTAGTCTGATGAATGGTCTCTGAAGAAACGCATATTTTCCAGCAATAAGGAAAATTTTCAAAATTCTTTTTTCGAGTTTTCCACTGAGCAGATCTTTACAAAATTCTGCACAAAGTTCAGAGTTCAGAGATTCTTCAACTTATTTAATTCAATATGTTTCAAATTGATCTCATCAGTACTTCGTCAGATATTGAAGAACTAACCTCAAAATGAGGGCACAGAAGCACGGACGCGCCGTCGAAAGAAGAGAATAGATATTCACCACGGATTCCTAAATTCTAAAATGAGAGATATTTGGACAGATCGATTGCGCGCTAGCTGTTGTTCAGAAAAAGCAAAATATAGTATTAGTAGAAATAACGTTTATTTTGAAAAAACAACATATACAAATATATCACATATATTATCAGAAATAAATACAGAAAATAATAAATTTGCATTCATGATTCACCAAGACCCATTTAGGAACTCTTGCACTGTGTATGTCTCAAGATCAATTAACAGTTTATGTATTTTTTGAAAAAATTTCTGTTGTTCATTTGCTTGAATCTCATAGGTAGTTAAATGAAAAGTTTCTGTCAATATATGTATAGGACAGAAGTAAATTTAAATTTTCTGAAGAGAAGAGCTAGTTCAATAATATAGTTATATATTAATATGTTTCAGAGACACAAATGAGGCTGTTCCAGATGACCAAGCTAGTGGTAAATTTAAATTCCATGTCAACCTACCAAAAGTGAAATTCTCTGTATAAATTTACCAATAAAAGCTTCTTAGAGCTTTTATGTTTCTGTTTACTGAATTCATTCCCCGAAAATCTGTAATTTTATAATATCAATGGTAAAGATTGGAAACATTTTCTTCTGATAACACAGTATGCCATATATCGATGCCGGTGCAGAAAGGAAATCTTAATGTTCAATAATCCATTTATATCTAATTCGATCCTCAGATTGTGTAACGGAATTGAAATCGTAAAACCGATATTAGGACAAAACGGAGTCATTTATTTGATTTTATCAAATAATAAACCTTAGTGATCGACCAACAAAAAAAAATTTTAAACCCCCCCTGAAAATTTTACAGTTTTCGTTTTGGAGTATGTAGATTTGAATAAACTAATAAAAAAATCCGTCCGTCCGCCGTCCGTTGTCCGGGGCTTTTCTCAGAAAGTGCTGAACCGAAATCAGTGAAACTTGGTAGAAAAATCGTGTGTCGCTCGGGATTGATCCTCCAAGCTTTTCAGCAGGATCGGTGTACCCTAAGGGCTCAAAATGGGGGTTGGGGGGAAAAAAAACTATTTCTCGAAAACTTACTACCAAATTTTCATGAAACTCTGAACGTTGATTACTGTTGCAAAACTAAACCAAAAAAAATTCACCCGGATGATTTCCGACCAGTGGTTGCTGGGTTATATAGTAAAACGCTGCAAATTTCCAATAATGTCGAAAATGACATCATCGCATTAAGTTCTAAGATTGGAATTCGCTGGAATAATCGGTTAACTTTTCATCCAGAATCATACATCTTAAAGACGATGAAAATATTGATTACCAAATTTTCAACACATATCGAGAAATTTTTAATGGATGCGTTATTATTTTATAAACACAATTTGCAAATGCCCCATCGATGTTCTTGATAATTTCATAATCGTAAGAAGTCCATATTAATTATTTTTGGGTTATCTCCCCCAATATCTTGAACATAATTACTGAAAATCGGATCAAATTATTATTTATAGAAATCACCATGCGGATTACGGGATTTAAGATTAAATTTCTTCATGAAGCTCATTCATATCTTAATTAATTTGAAACATTGAAATCTCAATAAATACTCTTTCATAACTGCATAACACTTTAACATGCAGAACGCGAATTAGGTAGCGTAATTTAAAATAATGCAGATTTCCAAAAAATTCGGTTGATCGGAGGTTTCCATCAATTTCGTTTTGCGTAGTACAATTATCGTCAACATGTGGATATCCGTTATTGGTTTCAATCGAAATCCAATATCTTTCGTACTGACAGTTTGAAATAAGCGTGAATATAAAAACCACAAATCTCATCAATTGTCGATTGTCGAGAATCTAATACTGAGGGTTGGAGCCTTAGACTAAAGTTAGGAGCCGATGATCTATCAACCTGTTCTGAATGGGGTCTGTGCCGGGTCGTGGCCTAAGACAAGGGATATAGCGTAGACAAAAATATTCCGCCTGTATCATCATCTGGTTTTCGGCGAACTACTTGTTTGAATTTTACATCTTTACATCAAACAGACTTTCGGATTTGACACCCTCTTGGTTGAGTGTATCTGACAACGATAACAACGAACGAAATTTATAATCTAGAATTATTCTTTCGAATTCAACCTGATGAGGTTCACGGTATATTTAATCAGAAATCCAAATTTAGTGTCCTCCACTGGTAATCAAGTAATGTAGTTCAGAAATTGCGGGAATAGGACAGGAATAAACATACAAATGACTTCTATATCATATATTCAGCTACGTTTCGCAGATCTACATCCGCTTACTCAGGCCTAAAAACATCAAAATGACTTCACTTATACAATGGTACAAACAAAACAGCAAATTACCTCTATAAAAATTAGAAGTTCTAAAACTAAAGAACAAGTCTAACATCAAACTCCGAGGTACAAAATCAATTCACAAGCAATCTTTCAAATATCCAGAAAGGTACATCCAGCTACAACGAAAAAACCTAACCATAAAATGATCGAACACAGAAAATCCTAACCCCACGAAAACCGTCATGTCATATATACAATTTTCAACCACAAACACCACAAATTTCTTCTTTTTGTTGATATGTCAGGATAGTGTACACAATTTATCAAGATTGCAATTTATTTCTTAATTACAGTATCACCCTGTCTGTCCGCTCTGTATAAACATATATCTTGTCAAAATTGAATTATATAGTTTACTAAGATGTTCAGAATCAGATCTAAAATTGACGGAGTTGTTAACATTAATGTGTATCATCTCTAAGATGTTCCTTTTTCTAAAGTTTTTTTCATTATCTAAGATTTTAACATTAGAAAAATCAACCCTATGATCCTTGTTTGGATTGCGATAAAATATATATAGGTCAGACAAGACAGTATCTACATAGTAGAATAAGGCAACATAAGTGTGATATCAGAGATGTCAAAAATAGGGAGAAAACGGCTTTGTGTTCCCACTTTTTTACAGAGGATCATAGGGTTGATTTTTCTAATGTTAAAATCTTAGATAATGAAAAACACTTTAGAAAAAGGAACATCTTAGAGATGATACACATTAATGTTAACAACTCCGTCAATTTTAGATCTGATTCTGAACATCTTAGTAAACTATATAATTCAATTTTGACAAGATATATGTTTATACAGAGCGGACAGACAGGGTGAGACTGTAATTAAGAAATAAATTGCAATCTTGATAAATTGTGTACACTATCCTGACATATCAATAAAAAGAAGAAATTTGTGGTGTTTGTGGTTGACAATTGTATATATGACATGACGGTTTTCGTGGGGTTAGGATTTTCTGTGTTCGACCATTTTATGGTTAGGTTTTTTCGTTGTAGCTGGATGTACCTTTCTGGATATTTGAAAGATTGCTTGTGAATTGATTTTGTACCTCGGAGTTTGATGTTAGACTTGTTCTTTAGTTTTAAAACTTCTAATTTTTATAAAGGTAATTTGCTGTTTTGTTTTTGTAATTTTGATGTTTTTAGGCCTGAGGAAGCGGATGTAGATCTGCGAAACGTAGCTGATGATATATGATATAGAAGTCATTTGTATGTTTATTCCTGTCCTATTCCCGCAATTTCTGAACTAGATTACTTGATATATTTAATTGTAACAGAAATGTTATCGAAAATAACTTTAGTTTTTCAGTTTGTGTGGTGGACACTTTGTGAATCATGTGAATCGGATATCTGCACTGTGGAAAAATTTTTTTTCAGATCAATTGTACAAGAAGGTTGAGTTTTTTGTCATTTCATTAATATTTTTCAGAACAAAGTTTAATCCTAGTAGAAATCACATCTACACATTTGATATTAGCCGAAAGTCTCGAATTTTGTTTTACGTATTGGTGTTAGTTTGAAAGATTGAGTTTATTTCCTCAGTATCAAGAAATACAAACGCGTTCGGATTGAAACATCATGACTAATTGTGAAATATAGACACTCGATTTAACGCGAAATTTCGTGAGAATTGTATTGGAAAAAATTGAATTTTTTTTTTGAACATTTTTTTTTCGGATACATATTCATCCAAGTTCAATGAAATTTGGTACAGGTTTCAGAGTCAACATTTAGAAACAGTGTTTCAAATTTCAGTTTGACGGATATTTATTTGTGCAGATATTGGCAAAACATTTCGTGACCATTTTTAATATTGAGGTTATTTCCCTAATATTTCAAAAAGAGCAAACCCTATCTGATTTGAAGTTCATTTTCAGTTGTAGAATACCGACACGAAATTTAATAATTGTGGAAAATAGTAAGATTTTCAAAGAGGAATTATACAAGTATATTTATTGAGATTTCAATGTTCACATGAATTATTTCATGGAATTGGTTTCTGTGTTGTGAGAAACCAGAGCATAATATATATGCATAATATATAAGTTTTCTGAGATATCAATGGTATTGGGTTATTTAACTGAGAAAATAATAAACCCTTGTGTAAAATTTGCAGCGTTTTTGTATTCAGCGTTCCATGCTTATAAATAATGAACAAGAAAGTTTAAACCTCTATCCATTTTTACTATTCACGTTTTATATGAAGAAGTATGAAGAATTCGATAATTGGGGATAATTTGATCCAATAATTCTTAATTCTCCTGAATCATTTTCAGAGGAAGGTGGCATATGGAATTGTCAGATTAATAGTTAAATGACCAAGACTATTTACATGAAGAAAAAATGAACCAATGAAGCTTTCTTGAAGTCTCTTTTCCTGTTTTATTCTTATAATACTTCAAAAAAAAATAGTCAATGAAAAACAAGATGTGCAATCATGAAAGTTACGTTTCACCTATATACGCTAACGAATGATTGAATAAAAAAAAATTTTTCAATAAGTTTCTGCAAAATAAGTTATGGAAAGAGAAAAAATAATACAGATTCTGTTCACACAGTATCCTACGAATGTCTATTGTCCTTTAACGTAGGTACGTCTTGAACGATAAAATTAAAAATTATATCAACTGGCATATAATGATTGAAGACAAAAGCTTGAAAAAATAATACTAGACACAGTATCTCAAGTAGAGTTATCGTAAGCATCTATTCTATATTATAAATTTCAAAATCCTGCTCGTGATCGATACCGAACTCGATTTTACATGAGATCGACATGAAACTACTGGCAAGCTTGCCACATGCTCGTGCATAGAACAATATTGCCATCAGTTCCACACATTTATCCCTCTTTGATAAATGAAAGGTTGTAAAAACACTTTGAATAAACTTTATAACCTCAAGAACTAGATGAAAGTTGATAATGGCTATAATCTTTTGTTTTTATTCAGAAATTTAATTAACCTATACTCGATTGATATAAGTTTTCCGTAAGTTCATTCAATACTACAGATTTTGCTATAATACTTACACATAATATATTTCGATATCGATATTACTATAAACATCATTGTCCTCGAACGTACTACGTCTTGTATGTTGAAATTTAATTTTTTCATTCGAGACGAATTACGTCGATGAGAGCGATACAATATAGGTATATCATAGGTTCAAATGTCTGTAATTTCCGAAGCCGGACCGATTCAATTAGGTCAAATCAATTCTATTCGGCCGTGTCCTATCAAGCTCTAACAGTCAAAAGAAAAGACCTAGAGACTTGAAATTTTAGGGAAGGTTCGAAGCTTGGAAACCTCGGTTGAGTGAGTAGGTTGGCTCAATCCGTTCAAATACGTGAGAGTTATAATCTTTTAAACTTTTGTTCCCCAATACCTCAGGAAATACTGATATGTTTGAATTGAAACTTGGTGATAAGATGTATGATGCCAGCTCGCAAACTTAAACGAAATTTTCACATGATTTGATGAGATTCTGAAAATTAAACGAATAAAACTATTTATTTAGGCTATCTTCATATTTTCAAAGGTATTTCAAGTTCACTAGACTTGGGATAAGGGATTTTCTTGGATTTATAAATTAGAATAAACAAACCAACAGAGAAACCTATTCGAATAAAAAAAAATTCAAGAAAGATGAAATCCTTTATACTTCAAGTAGGTAAATTAAAAATATAATTCAAGGAAAATATATGAATATTTCACTTGATGCTTGCATTACAAAACAGTGGAATCTGTACAATCCTTTATGTAAGGGCTTTTAGGAGCATTCAATAACCCGAATTTGATGTGGTTTGGTTCGTAGATTGAAATTCTGATTTTTCGGGAAAATTTTTCGGTCAATTAATTGAAAAGCTTTGTAGGAATAGTAGATGTGAACTGTTTTTTTTTTGTTTCGCGAAAAAATCATTCGGATTGAGAAATGAAAGAAAACTTCAATATTGCTGTCAGTAAATTAAAATATTCTACTAAAAAAATGGGAAAAACAACGTTTATATTTTCCATTTCCGAAGAAACTAAATTTTGAGTCTGAAATGCCAATGTAAAAAGAAGGTATGCATAAGGTTACAATTTTTTTATCGAAAAGTAACGAAGCTTCGGCCTAGGTTTGTTAGTTGAAAAATAGTGAATAGTGAATTTTTCCATTATAACGTTGCTATAAGGAATATAAAGAAAGATCAAGAAACAATGTGAAAAAATTTCTATTTTTCAAAGAAACAAATTTGATTCAACAGAGCTGTAGGTATAAAAGGACTCCCATTAAAAGGAATATTTGAAATCCAATTGCTGATATCACTTTATTTATAAATACCCTGTAAAACATTTGATTGGTTGAATCTTTCTTATTGAGTGATACCTACAGGATCCTTAAATACAGTGGAAACTAATGATGTCATAAATATTTTATATATTTGAAAACATTAAATATGATTTTTTTTATATATAATAACCAATTAGACAAGAAATAAACCTAGAGTATAAAATGCGATCAATTTATTGATTTATTTGTTCCTTTCCAAAATATAAAAGCATTAATATATTATAACTAATTTACTGTCCTAGTCCTCACCGTAGAGCAAAATGAACTTCCACTTATTTTGGTTGGCTGCAGTATTTTTGTCTGTTCTTTTAGTGATAAAGGCGTAAGTATCAACTAGAAGAGTTACAAGATTATATTGTCAATCCAAAAACCGATGTAGTTGATGCAGTACTTAGTCTCATTGCTGCCATGGATCGTCATCTAATGATGAGGAAACAGCTTGACCAGGGTGAAAAATCTTTTACGCGCGCATTTTCACGAGAACAGCCCGTAAGGAATTTGTCTAAATGCCTATTATCTTCGAATTATTTCCTCAAATTATCTCAAAATAATGATGACGAATCCGATATCGAAATCGATTCTTTTCCCTATCGATTTGAATCTTTCAGAAAAGGTTGCATCACCAAATGCGACGGGTGAGTTACCTAATTTAGTAAAAGTTTCGGAGTTACAGTCATTTGAATTTTTGTGGTTATTTCCTCCATATTTCAGGAACTACCTGTGTTTTCAGTTTGAAAGTGGGTTGTCAGTTCTAACATTCCAACCAGCAACTGCTTTGAATATTTGTTCTGAACGTATGGTTATTGACTTGTAAAGAATATTTTCTTCAAAAACTGTCAGACGCTCGTTAATAAAATAACTTCCTGAAGAAATGACTTGAGAGTTCTGCATTTGTAGAGTAGGTTCGGGGATTAATTACGAGGGTCAAATGCGTTAAAGGTGGAATCCGCCAAATGATTTCTGAGATATAGCCCTGCGAAATTTTAGTTTTTTCAATATTTCCGAAAATACAGATTGAATCGGATTTAAATATATCACTTGATTAAGTAATGATTGTTCGAAGTTTCATGAAAGTTTTCATGAGGACCATATAAAAAAGCCAAATCTTCCCATCGCTTCTGAGGTGAAAATGCAAGGCAGTGCCAGTAATATATACTTTCTGATTTTGTTGTGGACATAACTATTTTTAATATATATATATATATTTTGAATATTTTTCAGAGACTCAGACGAGGCTGTTCCTGAAGATCAAGCCAGTGGTAAATTGGCAATCAAAATTAAGATGCCTAAACTTGTATTGCATTATAAATGAACCAATAAACTTTTTAGAAGTTTGTTTTTCTATTCTTGTTCCCGAATTTTATGCCATGAATATCAATCCTTTTGTCTTGTCGAAAAATTGAATCCATAGTGATATATCTGATAGGTTCTTCATTCACAGGTTATTATTTTATATATAAATATCCATGTTGCCGAGCTTCGCTATGGAACCCGTCAGAAGTTCACGCGAGGAATAGCACTGTTTAGTGTTTACCCAAAAACCAATCGTTGGACGGTCCCCTGAAAACCGGAAATTTTTTTTTCCTGGCTAGGGGTTTGAACCTCACACCTTATCATCATGGGGAAGGGTCCTTACCACAGGACCACCGCCACCGATTGAACTGATTATCCCGATAGTTTTGGCATTTTAGAGGACCAAAATGTGTGTTTAGTGAACTTAAGTGGGTTTCATATTCAAGATCGGAACAGAAAATATAGATGGTTCATATCAATGTACTGCTTTAATGTGTAATAATAGACATGCACCAATTGAGATTTTACCATTAAAATCTTCGAATTTTACGATGTTTTTCATTGTTCTGCAGTATAAATAGATGATGTCGTTAAGATCAAGTATTCCTGGCTTTGAATCGACCCACAAAATGAATTTAAAGTTGATATGTTTCGTGGCAGCTTTGATGTCTGTAATTTTAGTAGCAGATACGTAAGTTCCAATATAAATAGCTTATAAATAAATAAAGAACAAACTTCGGGTAAACATGGTAAGTAATCAAGATGTACATTAATTTGAAACTTGAAAGAAAGTGAAAGCATAACGACGAGGCACTTTTTGGGAACTTCCGTAGAAATCGTACCTACTGTCGTATTATCTACGATTATAACTTTCGGAGATATTCGGAAAGATATGTCGAATTTTGTGGTTTTCAACTGTCAATTTCAATGCGATCTTATCTGTATTTTTGAAAATATCGGGAAAATGAAATTTTGAATGGGTATATATGCGGAATCATTGGGTGGATTCAACCCATTCACAAATTCGGCTTTTGTAATAAGGGTCCTAACCTACTCCACAAAATCGAGCCTCTATAGGTTGTGTTTTCGAAAGTTGTTGTGTTTACGAGCGTTAACACCAAATCTGCTGTAATCAAGAAACGGCTCAGAAACTCGATATCCGTAGAGTCGGTTTGGGGCCTATAATTACGAAGGTCGAATTCAACAACTCGTAGATATATATACCCGTTCAAAATATTATTTTCCCTATATTTACAAAATACAGATAGGTCTAATTGAAATCCAGTACTCGTACGAAAATAACGAAAATAATAGCTTGAAGAAGCAGAAACAGAACTTCTCTAAATTTTTTTTTATTTCCCGCCATCTTTTGATTCGGTTGAGCTACTTTATGTACTACCCGAATATTTTTCTACACATGTGCGGAGTTCATAACAGTTCAGTTCATAGCCGAAGAGATAAAATTTGGCCATCGTCAGTCATACTCAATTTTAAAATTAATTGACAGTATATAATTCCTCCTAATGAAGTAACTGTTATCAACTTCCTCAATTCTTAGTTGTTTAATTTTGAGTTAAGTTTATAAATACACTAGGTATCAGGTGACATGCACTCTGATTAATGTGTTGATTCATTTCAGAAAACCAACTGAAGATGAAGAACCTATGGGAAAAGCAAGATTCAATCCAATAAAATATTATTATGAATGATTTAAAATGTATATGACAGTTTGGATGATTTCAGAAATGTAATATTTTCATTTATTGCAGCTGAAAATGATTTCGTTGAAAAGAGCAAATAAATCACGCTAAATCCTTCTTATCATGCGGTTTCCCCAAATCATCACCTGAGTAAAAACTGGATATCTTTAATGCACTGTAATCTGAATTTTCTTCTCAAGCACATATTAAAAGTAATCCATGAATGTTTTTCGAAATTGCACTGAAAACAACAATACGTAGGTACATGATGTAAGTAAATCATGGTGTGATCGTCTGCTCATCTGTGATCGTATTTACTAATGATGGCGTCACTTTTTCCATTCAAATCCATAGCACAGAATATATATTTCCTTGTATTTTAATCTTGCTGACGTCACTTTTTTTTTCAGATGAGCACACATATTGTTTACATCATGCGTAGGTATGCATCAAGTATGAATAATTATTACAGAACATCATGTTCACAAAGGAATATATTTTTTGGAGATGTTCTCCTGGAAAACAATCCTCGACCACAGACCAAGTTGGTCTGTCCTCGATCATGGTTCCAACCACAGATTACATAAAGATAACACAGAGCGTCTGCGTAGATAACGTCTGTTAACTGTCGTTCCAACAGTTATTATCACAGATTACAAAGAAATAATGTCTGCAATATGTGGATTACCACAGAGATCATTAGATCTATCTGTCCAGGTTGACAGGGCCTTTCTATAATTTGTTCGTATGGGTAAAGGTATTTACAAACAACAGAATGGGATCGTCCTAGGACGTCTCCAGTACCATAACCGTTGAGAATACAATATATAGATGGAGCTAGGTGGATGAGATCCATGATGTGAAAATTATGGTGTGCAAATCTGAAAAAAAGTGACCTCAGCAAATATACAAGGAAATATATATATTCTGTTTTTTGAATTTGAATGGAAAAAGCGACAAAAACGATCACAGATGAGCAGATGAGCTCACCATGTTTTACTTACATCATGGACGAAATCTATGATTGAATAAACAATTCTTCATTGGAAGAGCTTTCTCTTATCATGGAGATTCAGTTCAGAGCCTGGTGCATAAATGGAACTGTAATAACCTCTGAATAAAGAACATAAGGAAGGAGCATAATGCCTCACAAAGTGGGTCCGGGATGGATGTTGCATATGGCCGACTTCCCTTTCACTTTGAAGAGAGAACAACTTGTTCCGAGACTTCTTTGTCTGAAGAAACTAACTAACATGAGTCATACTGGGAGGTTCAATATGGGCGCCTATGTCCCACTGATATACGAAGTAGAAAAGCGTCATGCTGTTCTTTATTCAAAGGTAATATCGAATAGTGTCAATTCTATTTTTCATAAATCTGTTATGCCACACCAATAATTTTAAGATGTAGTAAACATTCTAGAGACTCAAGATTTTACTCCTGATCTAGGCGTTCTTACTCTGGGCAGTAGATAATAGGGGCTTATAATGAATATTATACACTCCATGCTCAAATCATTGACATTGGGGGGTTTTTCCTTTGAAGGAAAATGCAGTAATTTTTATGAAATACCTTTAAAACATCACATTTTAAACATACTACCAGTGGGGGTTTTTCCTGAATTTGCGGGCACATACAATTCAGCCATTAATGGCCTGATACTATAAAAACGGTACCGGGCAATGAAATCATCGGCAGTTTTCCGGCCCGACGTTGGCCAAGTCGGCAATACGAACATGCCGGCCCTATGTTGGCAGTGCAGCATCACCAATCAAGCCGAAATATGGACACAGATAACAGAGAGAGTAATCTATGAATATGGATTTGTTTAGGGCCGTATTTATAGTTATTCCTTGAGGCTTCCTTGAACTGAAGGCCGCCTTGAATTTGCTTTTCTATGTTTCTATGCAAACAAACTTGTATTTGTTTCCATAGAAAAGCAAATTCAAGGCGGCCTTCAGTTCAAGGAAGCCTCAAGGAACAACTATAAATACGGCCCTTATTGCTTTGAATTCATCGCATAAAATATCATCGAAATGAAAGTTTTCATTTTGATTTTTTGCTGTGGTCAAAAGTCGGTTGTCCTCAAAGTACGACGTCTAATTTTTGAATCTGACGGGCTTTTTTCTCCACCATGACCGCCTCGTCAACTGTCAACTAATGTCTTTGCCTGTCTGAATGGCGAAGTTTTGATTGTTTTGAATTCGAATCTTATGATAAGTTTACCAGCAACTTAAAGTGCTTGTTGTTAAGTTGTCAGATAATAATCTTTAGAAGAAAATATGTCTGATTCACCTGAAGTGAGGTAAGTGTTAATAATATCCATATCTTATTCCTCGTTTGCATGACAAAAGTTTGAGGTTATAAACTATCTCACTGTACTTTAAAGTTCTTTAACTCTTTTTGCGAGTTGCAATTTGCAATCATGTTCAAAAATTATAAGTCATAAGTATAAAATAATAAGCAAAAATATGTTTCCCTCACTGGAAGTGATGAGGCAATGTCAAGTCAATGCACAAATTCTATTTCTGAAGATACCTCTAGGCCAGAATTGCGTTCGTATGTAAATGAGCCTATTCCATCAACTTCTGTTACCGAAACGGAACCTACAATTCATGAGTATTTATCTGAGGTTTCGGATAGTGATACAGTTTCTTCAGTTAGTGATACAAATTCTTCAGTTCTAGTGTTCGTGACAATTTGATAAGTTCAAGTGATTTTTTGGTCAAATGGTCTCTTGAAATCAATATTACTCATGAGGTACTCTCTGAACTTTTATCTTGGTTCGCCAGCAAGCCAGATGTCACAAATTTAGCAAAAGATGCTCGTACATTTTTAAAAACACCCACCTAATTAAACTATGACATTGTTGGAACGAAACAATATTATTATTTTGGCTTGACATACAATGGCAAAAACATATAAGGTGGACAATTATCAGACAACAAACTCCAGTATACAATTATTGAATTTTAATTTTCAATTAATGTTCAAATTCTGGTGAACATATTTTCATGATGTTTGAGTCTTTGAATGTACTTGTCTATCTATCTTGTATTTTATTCATAAGTCATGCTTTGAACTTAATATGTTTATTTCTTTTTAGTTTGTTTTCGACAAAATCCCCTGACGAGAAATGCAACTGAGGCAGAAATTGCCTCGGTAGTAAAAATCTGGCTTCGAACAGCTCCTGATAGACAATGCGATAGAAACAAGAAGAGATTAACGACATTGGAAAAGATGACTGTTCCTCCGAAAGACTGTGATAATTTCTTACTGTGATGTGCTTTTTCCAAAGATTTTATTCTGTTGCTCAAACAAACAGCATTGTGATATTTTTTTTCTAGAAAATTCTGTTTTGTTTTTCATATTGCGTTTTTTATCTATTCATGGAATTCATGTTCCCCATAGTAATGTTCATTGTATCAGCATAAATTTTCAGAATATCTATTTTTCTGTTTTTTTTTTTAATCTCAACTGTTACACGTTCCTCTTACAAAGTCTCATAAAAAATTTTCTTCATCCCAAAATAGGTATATGTCAAAAATGTAAATATCTATTTTGATAACAAAAACCTTGAATTATTTTTGGAACAAGTCTGTAAACCTAGTGGTAAGGTGTATGTTTGACTTTTTAGGTAGAATTATTCCTCAAACAAACATGTTAATTTTGAAATTTTTGAGTTTGTGGCTGTATTGATATTGATTAACTTTCTGTTGACACTGAAGCCTCATGACAATAAGATGTAACAATAAAGTATTATTTCAAGTTTAAATCATGTTCATCATGAAGGATATGCAATATTGATTATCATCCAAAGATATACTGTCTACTAAGCTTCAGTCTGAACAGAAAATTGATCAAAAGAAAATCCTTAGAAGCTCTTAATTCTCAAAATGAACGTGTTTTTTCAAGGAATTAATTAATATAACCTCTATTGTCAAGAGTGCACCAAAACGATTGTACTTTCAGTGGGCCAATACCAACCCTCAAGAGTTGGTAACATACCGGGTTTCCAACGGACCAGCAATGATTGCCACTGTTTTGCCTTCAAAGGTCCATCATACAAAAGGTGCTGTAATATCGGCCAACAGGCATTGGTCCTACTGATGGCCGGTGTGTCCTTATAGAAGTGGACCGGTAATGGTCACAGGCATCTTGCCGTTACGGCCTAGTCTGGCCAGCATATTATGGGCCGGCATAATGCCGACCAAAATTGTTTGCTGGGTAGCGACGACTCTGAAAGAATGGGGGTTTTTCCTTTCAAACAAAAATGCAGTAACTTTCATGAAAAACATTTAGAACATCACTTTTCAAACATAAAATTTTAATATTATATTTTTAAAAAAATGTTCGATCACCTAAATCTGAAAAATAAAACTGGGGATTTGCATTTAAAGGGATTTGTCTTGCGTGCACGATATGACAACGTCGAATTCAGCTTTCTCAGAAGGAAAAGGACGTCACATGTGTTAATTTGCTTAGGAAAACAGAGATAGCTATACTTGGATCTGGTTAGAGTAGAACACAGCGACCAAGGAATAGAAAAAGAAGAGCACAGACTGTCATACTGTCATATTACTGACAAATCGCAAACGGAAATTGTTTGGTTATATTGACAGGAAACACGTGTGAACCACAGAATAGGAATAAATATTTCATTATTCTATAGCAGAAAAAGCTATTCTACTAAACACCGTTGTCACTTCGTGCATACCTGGCAACTCCCAAACCCCAATTTTGAAATCTGATTTTGAATACTTTCTGAAGGTAATTTGGGAAAATGATAGATCAAACCCATAATAATTATGTTCAAATTTGCATTTACAGTAATAACCCAAATTCATGAAAAACCCCCATTTCCAGCATTCCATCACAGACAATGAATTTGACGACTCTGACATCTCTATTGTAGGTTATTGAAAATGGAGAATTATTTCAGTTTCACCAATGAAGTCGTGAACCAAGTATGGTATTTAACTCGGGTATGATTGCTATTATTCACTTGGGTGATTTGTGACACTCGCCTACGCCTCGTGTCCTACACTTCACCCTCGTGAACAATAGCAATAATAATAATAATAATAATATAAGTTTATTCTGAAGTAAACAACAAATAGCGTGAATATATGCTCCTTGAATAATATACTATTATTTGATGAGAGGAATCTACGGCTAGAATTAATGTACAATTTGAAGACCCACCCTGTATGTTAGTTGTTGGAGCATTCCAATTTATTCCTATGACTCTTCTTCAAATGATTTTTCACCCCTTTAAGTATTTCCAAGAAACTTTCTGAGTAGAATTTCATCCTCTCTGAAAACGAACCTTGGGAATGAGCAATCCCTAAACAGCATTCAGGGATTCTCCTACAAAACACTGCCAGAATTTCCTGAGTTCATACTTCGGAACGAATCCCATGAACTTCCACAGGAACAATCCAAAAAAAGTCATTAGAATGCAACAAGCGGACGGCTGATAGCGATATAAATATTACATTTGTAACCGACTGCGGGAATATCAAAGCCGTAAAGTTCGAAAAGTAAAACTTCACAATACTTTGATAATAAAACCGAAATAACTTCCACGGATTCTGGAGTTCTCGGACCGTATAAACCATCGCAGGGGCTTTTACACCGGTTGCTTTCAGAGTTTACCAACTCCGCCGGTATTCCGCATAGTTCTCATGGAGTCCTTTGGACTCGATTTGCGGTACTTTTGAGGCAATAGCAGAAATGAAAGTTGCCGTGAGGAAGGGTATATCTGATTTGATTATCTCATTAACATGGCGAAAATTCTGAAAGAAGCCGAAGAGAGCTAAGTGGAGCTGTCCCGCTTTGTTCCGTATTCATTATCAGATATCCAAACCCTCTTTTATACAGTGTGGTCCAACGAAAACTTAACAACTCGATTTTCCGGCTTCGAAATGAACCCCTTGAAAATAATGCCCAAAACCTTCTACGAACATATTTAGCAGATGAGTTGTTTCCTTCGAAAGATCTCGATATAGAAAAACCTTTGAGAGATTTCGAAATTGTTTTAAATTTTATATTTGAATGATTTCCAGTTTTTAAGTTTGATCTCAATGTAGTTCCTGTGAATCCAAAATTGCACTTGAACAATCCTTGACAACATTGTAACGGTTTAAAAGTACATTTTAACAATAATATAAACGAAGTAGTAGTTAAACACTTCAGTAGGTCAATTTTACTTGACACATATCGAACTCTGTTTTCGATACTGTTGCGCAATCGCGTCTGACGAAGGTAGCGCCTGAGAGCTCCTGATTCGTTCGGCTTCTTTCTTTTCTGGTAGAGTTTTCAAGGTGCAAAGATCGATTTTATATTAACGATCAATATCGATTAATTGAGTTTAGTATTCTCATTGATTTTGAGAAATTGTTACCTGTGTGCTCTAATATTAGTATTAGGGGTAAGTACTTTTAGTTTAACTGTTCTGAATGACCTAATATATCAATTTTATTTGCTTTTTCCGATATTTCGTCACATGTAGGAACGCCATTTTGAGAGATTGTGGCCAGGAGGTTTTGCGACTCAAATAGTTTATCTGTTCATATATTATTAATCTTCAAGTGGATTATTTTCCAGTCTATATTTTTCTTAGTTGAATTTTGTTATTGTTCATTCTTTTAAAATTTTGGAAGATAGACTGGAGGGTGAAGCCAATACAAATGAACATGTGGTAATTTTCTTCGAATTTTCTAGCACTTCCCGGAACCTGACTTTTCCTGGAATCTAACTTCCTGGAACCTTACTCTCTGGGTTCTCATCTTTTGGATACCGAGTACCTATCTACCTGATTTATTACGTACTTTTGGGACTTGTCTGGCATTATCTAGGTACTTCCTCATACCTACCTGCTAACCAGTACCTGCTAAGGACATACCAGTTTGCCTAACTACCTGCAATTCCACCTATGGACACAGAGCAATTCAAGAGCACAAACCAACGATAACCAAAATCGGATTAAAAAGGCCCATGACCTGAGATCTTCGACCACCAGCACACATGCTCTAGCCGATTTTTAGATAAGTGTAATTTTTCTTGTGTTTCCATAATCTGAGCTCAGAAATTGTTTGTAAAAATATGTAGATATTTGTGAAAGATTAATATATTGGATTGGTTAGTAATCCAGTTTTTCAGTTTCCTCTCCATGCAATAGGTTGAGTGGGTTCAAGGCGTAAATATAACAATTCATTACCTTACCTTTTCATTGTAATAAAAATTATTCCTTATATCTTTTTATTGTTATACCATTATATATTCTTTTATTGTTGTAACATTTTTAGGTTTTTCTGGACTTCCACCCCCAATATCTGAAAGAGAACTATTAAAAATTGAATAAAAATTGTTTTTTCATAGAAAACGACCTTACGGATTGCAGGATAGAACTATTTGTCAAGAGCAGTTTCTTGGAAAACAGATTGCCTAATGAACAAGGAACAAAACCAACGATAAACCAAGATAACTGTGACGTTTCAGAGTATCTACAAATCTGACTCTTTCACCAGACGAACGAGAATATTTTCACTAGTAATACCACTAGAGGTCAAATTATTTCCGAATTTAATTTGACCTCGTGTGCTATTCGGTAAGAAAATTCCACACCAAATGTGTTTATTTCCAACAACATCAATTTTCGTCTTCATCAAGTACTTGCAAAACATAGAAGGTTTTGCCGACTTGATTATTTAGTTACCATGGCAACTCAGTGAAACTCTAAGCTAGAAATTATTTCTGTTTTGAATTTGTCAAAAACAGCACGACGTAGAAAAATGTCTCGCTTCGGTCAAGAAAGTAAAGAAAATATTTGCCAGAATATTAAGCAGTTGACATCCGCGAATACTAGGAAATCGGAGGCAAGTGTATGGAAGCAGTTTATAAACTTTTGCGCAGAAAAAGCGTATGATTTCGACACAGTTGATATACCTGTGGAAGAACTGGCGCTTATTCTTGAATACTATACCTTCAATATGCGAAAATAGAACTCCGAAGACTTCAAAGAGGGCGTCATCAAAGTTCTATGGAACTCTACAGCTAAGCAGTTGCTGGAATATTTTTTCGAAAGGTATAATCGCAAATTTAATACATTCTGTGACATAGAATTTGTCAACGCTAGTGCTGCAAAAAATGCTAAGCTCCGGAAGCTACAAATGGATCCTACGAAGGCGTAGAAGGGCCACTCTTTGTCGACAAAAATTTTTCCACCTAATTTCGACTTTAATCTCGGAATTATACTAATTCCGACTTTGAACTCGGAATTATAGACTAATTCCGACTTCAAACTCGGAATTATACATAATTCCGACTTTGAACTCGGAATTATACTAATTCCGAGTTTGAAGTCGGAATTATAGACTAATTCCGACTTTAAACTCGGAATTATAGACTAATTCCGACTTTGAACTCGAAATTATAGACTATAATTCCGAGTTTAAAGTCGGAATTATACGAAGGCGTAGAAGGGAAAAATTTTTCCACCTAATTCCGACTTTAATCTCGGAATTAGATTTATTCCGACTTTGAACTCGGAATTATAGACTATAATTCCGAGTTTAAAGTCGGAATTAGTCTATAATTCCGACTTCAAAGTCGGAATTAGTATAATTCCGAGTTCAAAGTCGGAATTATGTATAATTCCGAGTTTGAAGTCGGAATTAGTCTATAATTCCGAGTTCAAAGTCGGAATAAATCTAATTCCGAGATTAAAGTCGGAATTAGGTGGAAAAATTTTTTTCGACAAAGAGTGGCTCTTCTACGCCTTCGTAGAATTAGTCTATAATTCCGACTTCAAACTCGGAATTGGTATAATTCCGAGTTCAAAGTCGGAATTATGTATAATTCCGAGTTTGAAGTCGGAATTAGTCTATAATTCCGAGTTCAAAGTCGGAATTAGTATAATTCCGAGATTAAAGTCGGAATTAGGTGGAAAAATTTTTGTCGACAAAGAGTGGCCCTTCTACGCCTTTGTAGGATCCAACCAAGAGAAAGGAAAGTTCGTCCGCACTATCAGCAGACGAATTGAGGAAATATTCTGTCATCATAAACGTCAGAAAAATTTCCAGTATAATTCGCTGTTGGGTACCCACGAGGAAAAAATTTCCACTAAAATTCATCCGTTGCTATGGTGATTTGTCAGAAATACACGTTGAAAATCACATGTGTGGAATTTTCAGAATTATTTTCTTTCGACTTGTCGTTTTGAGACTTCTGTCAAATTGACATTTCAAGAATTTCACAGCAAGATTCACTTGGACTGAAAGTTTTTTATTCTATTTGTTTTCGAAGAGAATTCAGCCAAATAGGGTTCATTTCTACGGAACAATGAGCAAAATTACTATCTCCATTCAACAAAATGCAAGAGGACTCTTCAATTTTTTTGAAATTATCTGATTCCGACATCAATATTATGTCACCTATCAGGTGATTCCCAAATGGTCGAACATACAGGGTTTACATTTGGGATTTTTGTATGTCTCTATTCCTCAGGATATTTTTGTGCTCTAGTTTTCTGAAAAAACCTTGTCAATATTATTTGTAGGGATGACAAGTTCAACTTTGCATTTAACTGATCATATTAGATCTCAATGTTCAACATGCTTCTAATCAATCACTTCATTTTATGAGAAGCGAACAGATTATCTCGTTAAACAGCCATAGATGGCAAAGATGTTATAGCTTCACAACTTAGACACTCACCAACATGTAATCTTGTACGTTATTAGTAGAGATGTATTCGCAGAAAATCACTCAGACAGTTCTCTCTGTATACACCACAGTGATTACTTCGATGAGTATCGAATCTGTGCAAGCAGCTTCATTGAAAGCAGGTGGAAGTCTGTTCATTATCTAGACCGATCGGTGTAGCAATCAAGGCTTATTTCATTAACTATCGTTGTTAATCAGTCTCTGTTGTAACAAGATAAACTGTCTTCCGCAAACAGACCCTAATTATTGTCAGGTCTAAAGGTAGGCATGCAGTTACACCTATATCAATATAAATTGGCTTAGTGCCCTCTGCCATATGACTCATAATGTGCTACGGGATGTCAGGAGGAGCTGATTCTGTAAGTCCTTGTTGTGTTAACTGCAGTCTTAGTAGAAATGGTGGACATGGAGGTTCTTGGGTGGATTAGTCGTTTTCATGTATAATGGAAATTTTAACACGATTGTTCTAGGGAAAAAGGGAGTAATGTATAATTTGTCTCAAATGTTTTTGAATTTGAAACCGAAAAATGTTTTGAAGGATAGGACTTGACTCCGTGTATAGGAAAAGCTAGTCAAATTTAGTTCTGTTTGTTGGGCTGGCTGAACGGTTTCGGAGTTATAGCCATTTACAATTTTTTTCAATATTTCAGTACAGAGGCGGCCAGTTTAAAATGTGGTATTCAGTTGCAGAATGCCTGCGCTCAAACCCGTGCAAAATTTCGTGTCGTCTTGAAATTAAGAAAAAATTCATAAAAATTTTTGTTGAATTTTTTTCCGAGCACCATCTGTATCTGTCAGATTTCGATGAAATTCTGCGAAAACCTTCAAATATTTAACAACATTGAAGCAAATTCCAGTATGATTGCATCATTGTACAGTTTCCCAGAAAAATTGGTAATTAGGTGAAGAATATCGACGTGCAAACTTGTGGGAAATGTAGTACATATCGTTTGAGAAAATCTCGAGAGCTTCCCAAGATTCTTCCTCGAAATTTTCTCATTTCAGGAAATATTGAATGGAATTGAAATTATATCACAGAGACAATTTAATTTATTTCTTTGAAATATTATATTCCGACTGAGTGCTTTCTAAGAGCATCTTCACCTCATAATGAATAGGATTTACGATCTTCCTGACATATGGTCTTCTAAAAATTTTGCATGAATATCTAAGCTCGCATTTTAAGCCTAGTACAATAATTCTACAGGAATAACATCAAGAAAAGAGAAACAACGTGAAGTCAGCAGTTGCTGCGGTAATGATCAAATTCATGGTCGAAAAAAATGTCGGAATTTTTTGGCTTATCACAATGATGTCATCACGAAATTTTAAATAAGATTCTGCATCAGCATTTTCCAACTAAATACTAAGTTTCATCATGGTCGGATTAGTATTTTTTGAGTTATTCTGAAAATAACAAACAAGTATACCGAGAAACTTCATATACTCGTATCTCTTTTTCAATGACTCCGGAACTTAAAATCAAACTGAAATTAATAACATTTTCAAGTACTGTGCAAAGTTTCGTTCATATCTGATGAATTGATTCTGGAAAAAAAATTTGAAAAATTTTCGGGAAAAGTTTCATTTGTGGCGAAACGGAATTCAGCGAAAGGTTGTGTGTCTGTATTGTACAACTACCTATAATGGATATAGTTCCTGAAATATTGAGGAAATATTCTTAAAATTCAAATGAGTATAATTACGAAACCATTGGGCCGATAGGTCCCATTAACGAACTTAGCCGTCGTATTTTCATATGCAATCTTTACTCTTACAGTTTCAAGTCTTTAGTTCTTTTCACGATAACGGCCGGACAGAATCGATTTTCGCATACGATTCTTCATCACTTAGTCCAACCTAGTCGTATAAGACCATTTCCCGGAAAACATTAAAAATATATAGGCATTTGGGCCAAACGATAGAAAGATGTTCCCTAGAACATTTAGCGCTATAAACTCAGCGCATAATCTCGAAATTTTTGACGCAGTTAAACATGAAAAAATAAAACTTAAACCACCAGTATTCCTAAACACCATGGTATATATATATATATATATATATTCTTTTGAGAACGAGCATTACAATTCTAAGATATATCACAGTGTTAGCAGAGGAAATGTAAACGGGGTACCATACATATTTGCGTATGATACAAGAGCACAGATAAAAACCTCAGGAAAAATTCTGTCTCCCCGCATAAGTGTAGTAATTTGTTTATAGAAGATGGATGGCATCTTTTCCATTTGAAAATAATTTTTTCGTCATCTTGAATCCATTTCGACAAAATATCTAGACATAATATCTGAAACAGAAAGAGGGACAGAAAACCAGAAGGAAGCAGT
The DNA here is from genome assembly GCA_958510865.1 of Myrrha octodecimguttata. Taxonomy (NCBI): domain Eukaryota; kingdom Metazoa; phylum Arthropoda; class Insecta; order Coleoptera; family Coccinellidae; genus Myrrha; species Myrrha octodecimguttata. Next base: position 26,450,479 of record OY294059.1, read on the forward strand.
AAATAATATTACCTACATTTGCTCATGACCGAGAGGGTCTTTCGACCAGGTTCAGTCCTCCAAGCGATGATTTTCAGATCCTCAGATAAACGAAGAACGCTACAGGCCCCTTTATTGGGGAATCATCTCCCATAGATCCATAATTGTTCATTTCGAACTAGAAATCTAATAAAATATCGGGAATAAAGTGAAAAACTTGTCACCATGGTGACAACATTATGTTAACTTAGCTGTCACAGAATAACCTCATTAAAATTCTTTGGATATGAAATAATGAAATTTTTATGAATTTTGCAGATTTTTTTTTGCATCCATATTGAAAATTAGATCCCTCGTTCATACCGCCCCTATTTGATACCTACCAGAAATTAACAGACTTCCTTTACTCAACTTAGCCGTTATATTATTCGTGTAGGAGGAAGATCGGACCCTGGACGTATAACAATGGAATTATGAGGTTATATTAGGTTTGCCAGTTCCTGCGGATTGTCCTTCTATTATGTCCCATGCTAAGATAATCGATGTGGCCCCTTTGATATAGCTTAATTGTTTTCCCTTAGATATACTGCCCTGAAACTTATACAAGCTTTATTCCATACCTTCCATGACGCTTAATATCGCTGCTGACATTTAATATTTGGCTTCAATCTGTGGAAGGAATTATTCATTTTAGTTGCTCCTCTTGTAATTTATCGGAATTCGAATTGATTTGAATTGTTTTTTGTGTGTATTAGTAAAGAGGGTTTCGAAATAAATTCGAGATTTGAATTGAATGGAAATCACGGTTTTTAGTAAACTGAGAGAAACATCAGAACGAATATTCGTCGAAAAATGTTTACTGGAGTTTCATGGTTTCACAGAAAACAGAACGACAAATGGATTATTGCCATTCAAAGGTTAGTGTTGGTAAGATGCCCATGAGATGGCGCTTATGAAATTTCATTCACAAAAGCATGATCCAACAGGTATCTAAAACCCTTCCACCGTTCGACAAGGTGAGTCGTCTTCAGGTGGTTGTATCAAGGTGAAGTATTTGCTAATCCATGAAAGAAACATTCATCGTTGTGATTACGTTGATTTTTTATTAAATGAAGCGTTTTTCTCTCCGTGAACCATCACCTCAGTTTTGAGTCTTGTTCCATGACCATTTCGCCTCAATGTTGCATCATTTTATTCCCCCCTATACTGACATAGACCTTTGGTTTCCATTTAAACGAGATAGTACACGACCAGGAAATTTCTTGTGCAGAAATTGAATTGAATAAAAGGCGTCGAACCAAATTACAACAATAGCATCTAGATTACAATCTACTAGTCGACCATCATCATTCTCAAAAAAATATGGTGCAACGGTGTATTCAGTCCAGAGTCTGCACCAAAAAGAGACACTTTGTTGATGCATTTTCGACAATCACAACTGGGTTTCACGAACTTGAAATATTGCAACTTTTTTTGATCAACAAAGCCACCAAAGTGAAAATGTTCCTCATATGCCATGACGATTTTGCTCGAAAAATCCGCAATAACTTGTTTAATAATTATTCATTATGCATCGTCATTTGTTGTGTTAATTGAATTTTTCAGCATGGAGAACCAGGTCCTTCACTGATATTTCACCAATTAAAACTGTAGCACGCCCTGCCTTAGCCCTTACTTACCTCAACATTTGCAGCCCTTGTGTCTTGTAAACCTGCCTACGTAGGAAAAATCGGTAACGTATAGAGGGCGTGAACCTCTTCGCCTGTACCTAGAAGATTCACTCATGATATCATAACACTGGTCATGCATAACGGGTGTCCATCTATATGTAGACATGAAATGACTTAGCTAGGCGCATGTCCTAACTAGTTTCCCAGACTGAGCCAGGAGGAGACGTGATACCCCCAAAGTGACCTCGCAAATCACCGATAAGCCCCAAAAGCAATTTCCAAGTAGGAATCAGATCAGTATTCTGTGAAATATAAAATTCTCGAAAAAAATTTTTTTCTCATGAATTAGATCGTCGCTAAATTTTGCAGACATTTTGAAGTCAGCGTTTTGCAACTGATTTTGAGAATTTAGTAAGATCAGATCATTATTTTCGGAATTTTTAAGGATAAAACAACAAAATTTGGATCATTATAATTCTGTAACGGTTGGAAGGATTTTGTACGGAATCGAACTCAACCAAGATATGCAGGCTTCACACAGTCTGCCAAAATTTCAGCACTATATGTGTTCTCATTCGGAGGTAATTTCGTTTACCTGCGGACGGACGCACAGAGTCTTCATCAATGAGTAAAACTCACTCGTTTGCAACATTTAACATTTAGTCAAGATGATTTTTGTTCCCTACACTAGAACTAGCATATTCAAATCAGGTATATCTAATGATTGACTCAATAACTCTTGAGGAATTAAATTGGATCGACACAAAAAATCTGCTGAAAAAATATCATAAGCTACTACATAAGACCCAACTAAAAGGAAGCAGCCCTTTAAAAAACATGCAATTAGTGTTTCTAACACCTCTTCCCTCCCTCATCATGCACCATTAAAGAAAACGAGCAAAAATTATTATGCCTTGTTATAGAAGTTCTCGATTTTCGGATTCTGTTTCATTCTCATTTTATGTCTCGATACAGCTGATAGCACCTTTATGGAGTTGAATATTAATGAAATCCTTCATAGGAAAACGTCCGACTTTTCCAGATAATTTGAAATTCATGAGGAAACTTTTGTTGTTTATTTTTGGGGTAGGTGGAATGCTGTGCGAAAATGAGATATGCTTCCCCGCGGGAATACTCCCTGCCGACGAGAACTTAGGAAAGAAATGAATTTTGAATCGGAAATTTCGAAATTTGCATGGATTATCTTTAGTTATAAGCATGAAATTTTGAGCCCGCAATGTTCCAGGCTTGGAATGATTATTTTCTCCCTGTAGCAGTTGCAGCTTAGTGTATAGAGAATTTGATTTTCTATTCACCAAAATGAAACTCTCATTCACATACACTCAAAGGTAACAGTGAATAAAACATTCGTAACAAGAAATTATTTTATTACTGACATAGCACTGGGGATGAACCATACATTGCGAATTCTGCAGCAGAAATATGATAATAATCAACATGAACTAGTTAGTACAAATGTTCATCGATAAATCAGAAATTATGCTTTGCTGATCCAGTCATGCTGTTACCCAGAGTATCCACAAATAAAATCAGTTCAGCTCGACCCTGAATGATACCGACGAGTTTCTAAGAAATCGAAGCCCTATGCCTTTAAAAGCTGTTATGAGAAGGTAGTCTTATCCCGAATCTGATATGAATTTCATTTTGAAATGAAATGACAAAAATAAGTAAAATATAAATCCAAAAATACTCTCCATCAACCTATTGGCGTCTGAATTTACGATTGCAGCGCCACGGTGGCCAGTTTTAGAACCTTCCATACAGACATAAATTTTGTTTCGATAGTCGATTTTGTACTGTTTGTTAGTGTTTGGTTTGATAATTTTTGATTTCACGATTTATTCAAAGACTCTTTGACGAGAGTATTACTGGGAGTACATATTATACATTCTTATAAAGTAGGTATGTAACATTAATCTAATTGAGTGTAGCAACTCTAATATTATAAAGGGATATCTCCCAGGTTGGACAGTATTTTAATATTATTTATTTTCAGATCCAAATGGCAAGATTGACTTTGGTGGATTTCTTAGGCTGTGTTGAAAGTTGAAAAACAGATAATATTGTAAGACATACATTTTGGAATAATGGACGAATACTCATAACTATACTATTTTATAGGGAAGGAGTAAATACTCAATATATTGTGAATAAAATGAATACATTCCCATGAAACTAATGCTACTTGTACCGTAGCTTTATTCATTATGGATTGACAAATGAATTTTCCAACACTCATATGATTGGTCGTGAAAAAGCTGTAATAAATAAGCTTTGTACATTTTTTCTTTCATCGGCAGAAACACTTTGAGCGAAGAGTATTCATCACCAGATATTTCCTTGTTGAGACTCTTTTTTTCACTAGTCAGTTCGATCACTAGAACATTTACGTTGTTCCTTAATGATCGGTTCAACAGGCAGATTTCTGGAAGGCATAGCATTCCTCTTAAGTACATTTCTCTGTTTGGATTGTGGGCCTGGAAAAAATTTGTCTTCATGAATGTGATCTAATATTTCATGAGCAATTCGTGCTTACCTCTATAAAAATGATAATCATCGGTAAAATGCAGGTAACAGACACTCATAAATCTTGCTTGTTGGTTTTTATCGATTCTTCAACACTTTCAGGCCCGACTTGTTAAAGGAAGTTTCTTTCACCCTAACTCCAAATTTTTTACCGGGCTGTAGAAATCTATGGGAAGGGACATTTGAGTTTGCTTTTCCTTAGTAGAAGCACTTGTAAAATCACACTAACGCCAAGAAAAATGCATTAACTTTCTCATTTTCTTAACATTTCTTTTAACTTGTCAATGATAATGTCTGTACCTCGGTTTACTCGGATAGCCGCCAGAGGGAGTAGCGCTTATCTTCATTTCATTTAGTGTGACGGTAAATTTTTCACCTGTCAAATTAGTTATTGCATTTTTCACAATCAGCTCACTGTTAATTTCCATCAAGTAATCAAGTAAAGCACTCTTTCATTTACCATTACTCCTTATTCGACTCAGGTAAAAAGATACAGGATTTCGAAATACCAAAAAACTTCAGTTTTTCAATTGTGACTTTGACATGTGTTTGTCAAATGAAATTAATTTTGCTGTGATGTTTTCAATATCACCTATTCTTCAGTAATCGCAGTTGCCTCTCAAATGGTTCCCTAGATGTTGAGTAGCCGAGATTTTCAATATTGTTTCTCTGAACCTTTAGGCGTCAACCATAATTATAGGTAGGGAATGATGAATAATACCATACTTTGAAATTTTCAATGTTGAATGTTTTAAGATTCCGGACATGTCACTATTTTGTGGGTCTTTCCCACAGACCTATAAAACTATATGGACATGGCTTAAAGAGGGAGGAAGCGGGCCGACAAAGATGGAACTAGGGCGGGCCAAACCATCATAGAATACGGCAAAAATAAGACAGATCAGTTTGAAGCCATAGACTGTAATTATAAGTTTATGTTTGAATTAAATTTTTTCTTCAAAAGTTTTGCAAGTCAAAGTATTTCAAGGCAGATTTTGTGTTATTCCATTCTGAATTAGAATGTAAAGACTGTAGAAGAAGATATAATTCCCATTTTTTTTTTGTGTTTTCGTGTGCGTTTTGAATAGAATTTGATTTCCTTCATTTTAAACTGGGTTCACTGGTGAATGATGGTAAATTTGTGTTGTGCCATTAATTGTACGAGGAGATATAAAATGAAAGTAAAATACAATAATTTGGAAAGGGAGTTAAGAAATCAAATGTATGTATAATTGCTATGAATCCAAGCGCAGAAATGAATTTCGCACAGGTTTCTTCACTATTTAGTACATTCTAATCGTTTGAGACCATCTAACGCACAAAATTCAAAAGATGTGTTCACGCGAGCTGAGCGACTTTCGAGGCAATTTGATTCGGCTTCCTCGCAAGTAAGGACGGTGTTGAGTGGCTCGCGTACTGTTCAAAACACCCTATATACTTGTGAGGCAGCTCAAAGCTCAATTAAATTGCTCCGGAAGCCGCTCAGCTCGCGTGCCTGTACTCTGATAAGAAAAAATCATTTGGGGCTGGATATACCGTCCTGAAACAAGCGATCCAGGAGAATTCATAATATATTGTTTTTGAATAATCATTTCGAATATTCATATCGGAGTTATGTTCACATTCATCACCAATTTTCAAAACTTCAATGTAATATAATATACCCAGAAGAAGTCATTTCCCCGGAGATTCCCTAAGTAAATGCTTGATTTTATCTCTAGATAGGCGTCTTATTGTGCAAGCGAGATCATCCATCATCTCACTCTCCATGCGCTATAGAATAACGGATATTGGTATCGTGTATCTTGTCTATGGTCTGCCCGATCCAGGTCCATCTCTCTCTCGGACCTCTCACTTGCTTCATTATCCCCATTCGACTCTTTGGAAATGAATTCATACGCCGTGTCCAGAGAGTTTAATATGTCTATGGTCTTTCCCTACGCTAGTAAAAGTACTGTATTAAGCTCCGTTCACGTTCATTTGGACCACAGAGTACAAAAAGTTATTTCTTCTTTTTGTGACCAGCCCATAGACATTAAGACAAGGTCTTCATGTCTATGTACCAGACTTTCATGAGAGTTTATAGGCTTCAATCGATGTATATACACTGATTGAGTGGTTTCATACAATTGATTTATAAATTTCATGAGAACAAGTCTGCATCAAGGAATTAAGTGAATAAATGAGTTTTCGCAATCAAGTTACATTGATGAATTTTAACTTATGAATTGGCTATCCCAAAATAGATAACAGAGATATTTGTTAGTGTTGAATTTATGAGCAAAGTTGAGAAGTGCATTAGTGAATCCATAAATACTTAGATGCTTATAATTTTTCATCTGACCGGAATCTGGAAAAAAAAAGTTTTTACTTGGTGTGGGGAATGGTTCGAATTAATAAGCAACCTAGTTTTGGGCAGAAAAATGTCTTACACGATTAGGTTACACTCCCTGAAGAAGGACCAAGGTCAAATTTAATTCTGTTCGGTTGGACTTTCTTCGAATGAATTTACACTCATGTAACATTTTATGTTTTATAAATAACTATGAACCATTGAATCATCCATCTATCAAAAAAAAATTCGAATTTTTGACTTGACTTGGTAAAGAAGCTTGGTGCCAATTTTTAATCAGATTCTCCCCAACAAACACAACATACAGCAATTGTACAGTTTCTGCATCACAAGTGCCACCGGAATGCAGTACAAAAATGTTGTATTAAAACTGCACAGTCTCTGCATTGGTGATACTGCTGTCCTAAAAATGCAGTATTTTAAATACAGCTGCTGTACATCTTTTGTGCAACAAAATCAAAATGCTGTATGAGACAACGTCGTCTCTGTCTTTGTTGCTATATTTCGTTCTAATAGTCAGCCATCGTTGTCTGTGCCGATAGCCGTTAGAGAAGCGTTGTCGATCGTCGTCGTCGGCTGTTTTGTAACGGAAATTTGTTTGTTGTGTAGTAAATTCGTTTTTGGTTCTGAGTGAATCGCGCTATTTGAACGGACTGTTTGTTTCGAGTTGATTGGGTGCAAGTGTGAAAAACTTATGTTTCGACTTGATCAATTCCCGAAAAAACGAAATAAGGCAAATTAGACTGATCTGAGTGGCTAAAATAAATATTTAGATGATGCCGATTCTTTTGGAACTGGAATAAAAAACATCTGAGTCTCTACCTGAACTGGACAGGGTCAATAGAAAACAGAATTTCGAAGTACATAAACATCAATGAAGGAATTTTAGGTATTATATTCACACAAGGTAAACCTTTTTTGTGTATTAACTAATTTTTCTCCACTTCAAGTTGCTGTACGAAAGAACAAAGAGAGCAAAAATGATTAACCAACCGATATTGAAGGACTTAAAAAGAAACGAGGGAGAGTCACCCAATAATATATTATATCATGTAAAATTTTTGATATGGCCGGTATTTGTGTAAATTCAAGTTTTTTCCATTAAAGTCATGTTCCTAGTGCAGTATTTTTTTTATTGAGTTGAATTTTCTATGAATCACTTTACGTTATATGTTCAATATAAACTAGGATAGCCCGATTACTAAGACAACCAGTATGTTTCAGGAGTCCGGCTCACCTCCGAAAAACATTCTGGACTTACATACTACAGATTGTGTCTTTCGGTCTAACCAGAAATGGCCGTACGATTTTTCAGATAATGTTGTGTACATTTTTATATATTTGAATTCCATGTTGAATTTTTGGTGAAATGTGAAAAATTAAATAATTCAAATATTTCTCTGTTGAGTAATCAATATCTAAATACAGAAAGAATTGTAATTGTAAGAAGTAATTTTTCAACCGTAAGGCATAGAATTCGAATATGCAAAAATATAAACATCACATCATATAAGAAAATCAAAATTTATTTGGCAATCTCCGAATAAACTGGGAGGACTATACTCACTTTTTTACATTTATCGATGGTAAATAATTTAGTATCAATATGCAAAGTTTCAATTCAATCTCTTAAAAAATAATTATTTTTTCGGGAGCTAGTCTTATTCCTGTGAGTCTCGTTATACAGCCGAGCTTCTGCTGCATTATTGCTGCTTAGAAACTTCATATCGAAGTAGCACAGTTGGTGCATTATTACTATGTGCAAACTGCATTACAAAGTGGCATAGCTCCTGCACAACTGCTGTATAGTGGCTGTACTTCGAACGCAGTTTGAGCTGTACAGTTTCGATGCAATTCCGCGGGACATATACGGTCCGTTTCGACACAGTTACTGTACCACCATCGCAGCACTTCAAGTGCAGCAACGCTGTACAGTTTTTGTACTCTTGCTGCGTTTTAGTGTTTGGTGGGTCCATTTTTTAAATTTTATTTTCCATATTTCATACAATTATTCTTATAGACAGTGATGAATGCAACACACCCCACAGGAATCAGGAATTAGATAGTTCATTTGTCTTACACAATGTGTTTTACAAGCGTATACCTAAGTAAAAGACTTGAAGTGTCCAATATCGAAGGAGAGACTTGATTAAGGAAGAATGACAGAGCTTCAGGATAAGAATAATCAACTCGAGGACGCAGACTAATTTTCATTGCGAAGCAAAATTGAGATGAACTGACAAAATGTATCACTGTTAACACGCTAGATGACAGATGAAGCTGAAACCCAGCGTGAGCATAGAGGACATCTTAGCAACACAGAAATCGGCCCAAAACTGTAGTTTCAATTATGAATTTCCCAATATTCTGGATTTGATTGAATGAATTAGTAAAACAGAAACCTTTTCAGCAATCGGGTAAGTCTCGGATACAATCAACAGACAATCCTTGAAATGCCGAAGGCAGAAATAAGAGTATTCGCTTTTTATGCAAAATCACTTCAGTGCGGGTCAGGAAGATCCAACAATCAAAACAGAATTGTTGAAAATTGCGCGGGAAAGAAAATCACCTCGGTGGAAACGAGCAAAAGATGGCAACGGCAGAGACAAAAGACCCGATGAATATTCAGAGATTTCTTATCGGCGCTAATTTTCCGAAGGTTCAAACCCTGGCGAATAACATTCGTTAACGAACATCAATATATACAATTATGCAAATGGATGCAGAACCAACATTTTCGCGGACCGCCTTCCGGATTTGAATTCATTAAGAGAACAATACGGACCTAGATAAGAAAGTTCCATGTTCAGTCCCGGTGCTCTAAGATCCAGCCGGGGATGCTTACATGAACTCGGCCCCTTTCATTTCGTCGTAACACTGTTTACATATCGCCGGCAATATCGCCGGACTCTGGAGATAATTAAACAATGGCCGGGGTAACATAAACAATTCTGGAATTTACAATTATCTTACAGGAGTCGGCAGGCGGACACATTCACTGGCTCCGAACAATAACCGGAGCAATAAGACGGCCAGGATGTTCATTCGCAACTGGTTTAATGATCAATTGATCATAAACTTCAACATGAATTACCAGCTAGATATAGAGAGGATTATTCTCCATCGAAAACTATCAGGGGAGTTATTCTTGAGTTCCTGGAGCAGAAAAACCAGTGACAAAGAGTTCTTCTTCTTATTATTATTATAAATACAATGAGAGAAGAGTTATGAAACCTATAAACTCTAACTGAAATAACATTCAAACAAAATATATGCTCCAGCTCTGAAAAAGATAAGACAGTATAAAACGTAAGTCTGGCAGATGCATCATCCAATCACCGTCGAGCAAGCCAGGTGTTGTAACCAGTCTTGAAGGCATTAGTAGAAGAAACATTGAACAGATCACCAGGTAGCCTGTTTCAAAGATGAAAAACTCTATTTGTTACGAATTCCTGCCTTGGGTTGTTCGCAAATCATTTTTCCGGAGTTCAAATGAATGGCCTCTAATATTATTAACATTTAAGGGGAAGAGATGCCGGATATCTTCGCCGAAATGTTCATGAAAGGCGTGAAATGTAAATATCATGTCCCCTCTAGTTCTTCTCTCCTCAAAGAAGGGTAAATTTTAATCTCCCCTGGTAGGAAGGACGAATGAAACCAAACGAAAGGCGAGTAATCCATCGTTGGGCCAACTCCAGAAGAACCTCGTCAGCTCGAGACGAGGGCCACCAAGCAGGTCCCACATACTCCAAGATCGGACGCACATTGTACCTATATAGCAAACTGAATGTCTTCGTGTCGCAGCCTTGGAAAGCCTTATGTATACGGAAAGCTATTTGTTTTGTTATGTTGGTAATACTAGATATATGTTTGGACCAAGATAGGTCCCCTGTGGCAGTTTTACCAAGATCACAATGGAAGAAAAGTGATGACAGAGCTTTACCATTTATCCTTCAATCAAGGAAGCTATTGTTCCTTCCAATATGGAGCACAGAACATTTATCGATGTTTAAGGGTAGTAGCCAAGTAGAACACCAATCATTTGAGACACTCAAATCATCCTGAAGTGAGGTATAGTTGGAAAGAGGATTATTATATAGCTTGGTGTCATCTGCAAAAAGCAAGGAAGCTGTTTCCAAAATACGTGACAAGTCTGATGTATAGAGCAAAAAAGTAAGGGCACAAAGACAGACCCCTGAGGCACGCCTGAGGTCTGACTTCTCCGTAGAAGAAAGAGCATCAACTACTCTGACGGGGAAAATTCTACAGGATAATAAAGCTGAAATCCAATCCAGAAGATTCCCTCTGACTCCCAAATGTTCCAACTGTGAGAGAAATCTTCTGTGCGGGACCCGATCAAAGGCCTTAAACAAATCGAGGTAAATTACATCCACCGGAATACCTCGGTCAATAGCCCTAGTACAATCAGACAAACAGGACAACAGGTTTGTAAAATTCAACGTGTCAACGTGAACTCCATGATTTGATCACATTTTTCCTCTTTCATCTTTCTCGTAAATTTAGCTGACCTACGAACGAATTTTTTCATAATAAATTGGAACAGTAAGAGGATTATTCCCAACTGGTTCAATAACTTAATGAATGAGGAGAGATTATTTTCCATCTAAAATACACAGGAAAACTATTCTAGAATTCTGAGGAGTAGAAGAGACCAAGTTATTCTTTGATCTTTGTCATGAATTCAGCTTCCCTAAGCACGAATTCATTCTCTCGGCTGAGATGCTTATTCGCAACTGGTTTAGTGATGAATTGATTCTTATATCGAAATTGAATTACCAAATAGATAGAAAATGAATTTTCCTCCACCGAAAACTTTCAGGAAAACTATTCTTGATTTCTCGGGATTGAAAAAAAACCGTGAGAACGAATTACTCTTTGATCTCTTTAGGAAATGCAGCTGCCCTTAGCATAAATTTATCCTGAGAAACAGGAAAATGACTATTATCAACTCGTTAAATGACCGATCGACCATAACCTCGAACTAAAATTACCAAATGGATGAAGAGACGTTCATTCTCCATCGAAAATAATATCAATATTCCGGGGAACAAGAGACTAATGAGAACGAGTTCTTTTTTGATCTTGGTCTTAAATTCAGCTGCCCTTAAAACTTAATTCGTTCTCGATAAACTGGGGAACTAAACGGCAGAGCTGTTTATTCGCATCTAGTTTCATTATGAAGTAAACATAAACTTGAACATAACTTACCAGATGGATAGAGAAACGATTATACTCAGGGTTGGGCAAAATACATGCTTGGCTTAATTGAAATACAAATTACAAAATACTTTCTCGCAGGTATTTGAAATACAAAATACAAAATACTTTCAAGTCGGGTATTTGAAATATAGAATACAAAATACAGTATTTTAACTATTTGTATTTGAAATACAAATTACAAAATACAGTCAGGTGTTACGTAAGATGTGAAAAAAGAACAACTGATTCAGCTCAGCCATTTTATCGCTAAATAAAGAATTTCCTTTCAGAAAGATTTTTGAATGTAGTATCAGACAAACACCCTCTTGTTGGAGAATGAATAAAACCTTCTAAAGAAAACAATCTTTCTACAGGTCCTGATGGGCAGAAACTTGTGTTATATTGTATGAACACATTTTTTATGTTAGGATAGTGTTCAAGGATGGTAAGTTCTTTGCCTTATCGTTTTTAGAAGTTGACTGACTCTAACTCCATGATGAAATGACCATTGCGCAGGACCTTTTCTTCCTTTCCATTTGCCGAAAATATGATTGCTAGCAAAGGAACTAGATAAAGCAGATGAACGTCGCCATCTGAAGGGAGATTCAGGGACCATTTTCTGTAGAGCGCTCAGCGCTGAATGTATTTGTTCGAAATTATTTCGAAGACAAAAGTATCGAAATACAAAATACAAAATACTTCAGCGTCAGGTATTTGAAACACCAATTACAAAATACACTCTCAAGAAGTAATTGAAATACAAATACAAAATACTCATTTGTATTTCAAATACGTATTTCAATTACGAAGAATTGAAATACTGCCCAGCCCTGATTATACTATATGGAAAACTCTCAAGGAGGCTATTTTTGATTTCTGGGTTGTAAAAAGACCCTTTGGGAACGAATTGCTCTGTGATCTTAGTGGTAAATTCAGCTTCCCTAAGCACGAATTCATTCTCGATAAACTAGAGCAAAAGGACTGCTGAGATGGTTATTCGCCACTGGTTCAATGATCAATTTATCCTAAACTTGAATTGAAATTACTGAAAATTAACAAAGAGAGGATTATATTACATCGAAAACTCGCGGCGAAGCTTTATTTCTGGGTATATAGAAGTACCGATCAGAATGGGTTGTTTTTAATCGTTCTGTGTATTTAACTCCCTAAGCACGACTTCATTCTAGATGAACTGGAGCAATCAGATGGCAGATATGTTTATTCGCAACTGGTTTAATGATCAATTTATCATAAACTTGAAATTAAATTACCAGATGGATTATAAAAAGAGTAACTCCCAGGGCAGCTATTGTTGTGTCCTGAGGGAGTAGAGAAGAAAAATCAGAACGAGTGGTTTCTTTATAGTTAACTGTCCTAAGCACGACTCCATTCCCGATTAACTGGAGCAATAAGACTACTGAGATCAATTTGATGATGAACGCAAATTACCAGATGGATAGTGAGAGTTTGCACCTTCATGACAATGTATATTAGGGGAGCAGTAATTTCAATGTGTCAAGTGAGATTGTGGCAGTAATGAACCATCGAAACCTTCTACTGAAGATCGAGAAATTTTGAAGAAATTCCAACCAATAATGTATTGCTGTTATGTTCAAACGCCAAGTTGTTCACAAGGTTAAGAGGTGTCGTCGTTCATCAAAATGCTGGCAAAAATACAAAATTGCGATATAAATAAGACGCCAATTCGTTTTTTTCCGAATAAATGAATAATTTCACTATCATGATCATTTATTTTGATTTTGTGGATTTGACATCGAAAAAGTTGCTCTATTGAAGATTCCTTCAATGATTCATTCCGAAGGAACCTGTTCATCCAATGGAATCCATTTAAAGTTCAAGGTTCAGGTCATCCGAAGAAATCGAGAACTAGAATCAGAAACCGAGAGTGTCACTTTATAATTCAATCAATAAATTCTTATACCATAATGAACATAATGAGCTGAATTAATTACGAGAGATCAAATTTACGGGTATCGTCCAGTTGTTTTTGTGTCTGAATTTGTCGGTTATACGAATTTTCACGCATAATAGTTCGTTGAATATATCGAAGTTTCCCACAATTTCATAATCGATCGGACTATAGTTCTTCTTTGAAATATGCCGTTCAAGTTCAGGAATCATAATGGGGGTTTTTCCTTTAAACGAAAATGCAGTAATTCTCATGAAAAACGTTCAGAACATCACATTTCAAACATATAATTTCAATATTATATTTTAAAAAAAATGTTAAAAAAAACCTAAAACTGAAAATTAAAATGGTGATTTGCATTTAAAGGGATTTGTTTTGACTGCACGATATGGCAACGTCGTCAAATGTTATTTTGTATTACTTTGCTTAGGAAAACAGAGATAGCTATACCTGGATCTGGTTAGAGTAGAAGACAACGACCAAGGAATAGAAAAAGAAGAGCACAGACTGTCATACTGTCATATTACTGACAAATCGCAAACGGAAATTGTTTGGTTATATTGACAAAGAACACGTGTGTACCACAGAATAGGAATAAATATTTCATTATTCTATAGCAGAAAAAGCTATTCTACTAAACACCGTTGTCACTTCGTGCATGCCTGGCAAATCCCAAACCCCAATTTTGAAATCTGATTTTGAATACTTTCTGAAGGTAATTTGGGAAAATGATAAATTAAACCCATAACAGTTTTGTTCAAGTTTGCGTTTGCAGTAATAACCCAAATTCAGGAAAAAACCCCCATTCAAAGGGAACATATAGACGACAGATCGTCCAACCTTCTAGATATTAACCCTTTCCCTAACAGCTTGATTCTTAACGAGCTTGTTCTGGTGAACAACGCGTTATCACTTTGCTTAATGTCTGTAATTCCGAATTTTCAATCAAAATGGTATTGAACGACTAGGTTGGACTCCGTTTCTCCGATCACTTTTTAACGAAACGAGCTAGCTACTTGACCCTTCGCGTACGACGGTTAAGTTCGCAATGGGTTCAATCTGTCGAGCAGTTTTGGAGTTATACTCATTTAAAATTTAGAGGTTCTTTCCTCGATATCTCAGGAACGACTGGTGCTATAGGATTAACGCTCAGAAATAAGTTGTAGAATGCCAACGCGCAACTGATAGCGGAATTTGGTTGGGATCGAATCTATAGTGAACTCAAACATGAAATAATTTCCCGAAAATTATCAAAATCATTGATTGAAAAATTTCTCCATATCTGAAAACCTGCTGGAAAGGCGATAGGTACCCACCGAAAATTGTTTGACTATAGGTTTGTTCGTTGTACCAACACTAACTACACTAACTACACTGACACCCCTGACTTTCAATTCTCAGTGCAGCTGAGTATAGTCACAAATGACAGAATGAGTGGAGTAAGTGTAGTTCAATCTGTTCTATGATTCTCACAGAATACAGAATGTATCATAGATGATTGACGCAGATCAAAGATGACATAATTCTATGCTTTATTTGATTCCGCTATCATTTCGAGATGATGTTTATCTATCGTAAACTTTTTTCAAAGTCGTCATGGAAAAAATTCCTCGTTGAATAACGTTATGATGAAAATTAATTTCGTCTTAATCCGCACATATGCAGAACAAAACACGTCCAACCAAGAACCAGAGACAAAATAGATCACATTAACGCATAACTATCACAGAAGATAACTCTATGCACTGCACACGTAATCTGTCACTATACTAACGATAAACATTTCCGCAGCGAACAGAGTGCAAGTTCACAACAGAACGCAACGAACAGAATCAGTGGAGTTATTTTGTAGTTAGTGTAGTTCATGCAGGTACAACGAACAAACCGTTCGAAAGAAGTAGGACCTTGTGAATCATTTGAGAAATGAATTATTTCTTTGTCCTGATAGTTTCGTTCAGAGATTTGTCAACCCCCCCCCCCCCCCAATAAATTTTTTTTGAATTATTCGACCAATATCTCTGATAAAATCATGCGAATTTTAATATGAAAATGCTAAGAAAAATGCTGACATTTTTGAGAAAAATGCCATTTCGTTTCGTTCCAGAATGCTACTTCTTCTCAACATGAAAATGATTGATATTGCTCCAAAATGGCAGAATTATGCTTGTTAAAGTGAATTATTGATGATGATCTACAAGGTATCATGAAAATATTATTGACTTTTATGTGTCTTAAATTTATGGACCTCATTCACTGTAATCTTCGTTTTAGCTTCTACAACATCCTATTAGGAACCATCGAACTCATGAGCTTAAAATTTGAATATTTAATAAAATTATGTTATATGTATAATAATATATCAAGGATGTCTCATCCTAAATTTCTCTGATATTTTTCGATAGTTCTCATGAATATTCAGCAGAACAGAATCAGTGACTGTCCAGGTATGGGCATTGACATTTTGTCTTCAAGTTTTAACATCTGCTATTCCATTCATTGAGAATATCGATCGATTTCAACTTTATTCTGGACGATTTGATAGCAAGCTTGAATCTGTGGACAATGATTTATCTCATCACATAATTCGCAGTTGAATGAAAAGTACAGGGTGGGCAAAATTCGTTGTCTACTGAAGGGATCTTGAGAAATATAACAGCTAGAAGAAAACTGATAACACATTCTCGAGCTCTTTTTTCCTGACTAATCTGAATCTGAAAACAGATCAAGCTTATCGTTCATAGAACTTGAGTTATGAGCGAAAATTGAGAAATTGTCATTTTCAATAATGCTGAATAACTCGCTTGTTTGAACTCTTATTCGAAATCTGATCATACATTCTATAGGTACTTTTTTAGGAATAATTCAAATATAATATGACTGAATTTTTCAATCCAACCATTTTCGAGAAATGAGAAGTTGAATTTTTCAAATGTAAACAATAGTCGAAAGTTCTCTTATCTTGCTACAAAATTTTTGCTGATTTCAAAAATGTATCATATGTCGCTATTTACATGAATATTACATGAGAAAAAATTCAATACTTTTTTCTTGCTTTTCTATTCACTGTTGAATTATGAGAATGCTGACGTAACCATAGCGACGATTGAATTGAAGGTATAGTTGTGAGAATACCCCGATGCAGATCCGGAAGGATAGATTCAGCTGAGGTTTCCGGTCCGAAGCCCTCATTGAGAATAGTAATGGGCGAAATATACCTATTTGTTGCGAGAATGAAGCACTCGTTATTTTTTTTTAATTGGGAAAATATTATTCCGATCGAATTAGAACTGGCTAGTTAATAAAAGTCAGATAACACGATGTTTCATGCACAATTTGGCGAGAGTTAAATGATGAGAAGTTCGAAAATATTTTATCTGGGCATCAGTATCTGAATAGGGGATCGTCCCATATCACATATGTGATATTCAAAGGGAAAAACTCAAAGAAATTTTCTAATTGGATTTGAAATATTCTCAATATCCGGTCGAAACAGAACTGCTAAAAATCAAATGAAATTGTTTTTCCATAAAAAACACCCGTGCGGATTGCAGGATTGAACTATTTGTACAGGAACAATACAGGGTCTTTCACGAGGAACCTCACCCATATTTATACGGGAAACTACTGAACGTATTTTCATGAAATTCAGCACTTATAAGTATTTCACGATGCTGATGAAATCTAAAATATTTTCAAGGCATGAGCACCTCCGGTTTTTCCGGAAATGACGTCAACTTCCGTTTTTCAAATTAGAACACCATTTTTTTATTGCAGAAATAGATTCCTTAGAAAATTTCAATTTATTTTGATGTAACATTTTTCAGTTTTGGTTGGAAAATTCTCTCTGAGCGGGAAAATTCGAAAAAAAAATCGAAAATAGAGCTCCGCTGAAACAAGAATAACTTTGAGGTTTTTGGATGGAAAATTTTCATTTTTGCGATTTTTCAAGATGTAAGATTGATGTATCCACTTCATAAATCGAAATCGCGATTCATGATACAGGGGGAGAAAAAATCGCTTTCAAAGTTAGGGATGACAAAATTGTGAAAAATCAATTTTTTCAAATTAGAACCCCATTTTTTTATGGCAGATATTGAATCTACGTTAAAAAATAATGTGAGTGTATGCATCACACCCTTGCCCTAAAGTGGATATTTTCTGAGTTATTCACAAAAAACTGTTTTTCGTCTTGAATTTTCAGCTATTTCTTTTCCCTTCACGCCAAAAAGATGACATTTTCAGGAACTGTTACTTAAACCATGTTTCAGATTTTACTACCCTAATATGCAAGAGAAAAAAGTTACAGGTTGTTCCTAAATAGATGGCGAACTTGGATTCGAATTTGTATCGGAAACCTCTTTATTTCAACTAATCGGCCATCGGTTTTCTCTCCAGTGATAAATAAATAATTCCTTATGAACCATATGCAAAAACTTACCATGTTTTACATTATTTTTTTTAATGATAGATATCATTAATTACATCTGCCAAATTCCTCTTTATTCAGTAGCATTTTGTGTTTACTATTAATTTGGTGATAATTCGTATTCAGTTATAAAATCGATCACTATGCTTAATTTTACCAATGAAGATTATTTAAATCTCATTCTACTTCATGGAGAATGTAATAAAGTTGTAGATAGAACGATTCGACTGTTCATTGAGAGGTTTCCTGACCGACCCAGACCAACGAGAGATACCATTAACAGAACCATGACAAACTTGAGAAATGTCGGATCTTTCGTTAAGAAAACTACACACAGAGAAAAAAGTGTAGTAGAAGATGAGAACAACGAAATTACAGTTCTTGCATATTTCCGTGTGAATCCTCAAAATTCTCTCAAAGATGCCGAGATTGATCTGGGATTATCTCAATCGAGTGTTTGGAGAATATTAAAAAAACATAAAATGCACCCATATAAATTCAATAGGGTACAGCATTTGAAGGAAACTGATTTCGTCAGGAGAACAGAGTTTTGCGAAGCTATGATGATTCGATTTCGAGAGAATGAAAACTTTTTGGACTGTATAATTTGGACAGATGAATCTAAATTCACAAAGAATGGTTCTTTCAATAGGCCTAACAGTCATTATTGGGATGAAGAGAACAACCACCACTTCAGACAATGGAACTTTCAAGAGACCTGGAGTTTTAATGTTTTTTGCGCCATCAAAAATAATGCAATTCTCGATGTTCACATTTATGATGGGACTTTAACTGGTAAGATAGAACACTACACATGTTTGCATTATTAAAAGAATGTTCTCCATCAGGAGATAGATATTCTGACATATTGACTCAAATAATTGAGCCGCTAGTACAGAACCATAATGACTTATGGTATCAACAAGATGGCGCGCCTCCACACAATACACTCAATGTGTCAAATATCCTCTACAGGCTATTTGAAGATCGATGGTTGGCGAACAATGGTCCACATCTTTGGCCACCACGTTCTGCCGATTTAACTCCTTTAGACTATTATGTTTGGGGTAGGATAAAAAATATTGTCTACTCAACTCCCCTGACTGATAAAGAGGACTGCATGGAACGAGTCAGAAATGCGTTCAGGTTTGTTTAGATTTTTAGATTCATAGTTTTGAAACTCAATTTGGTTTTTAAACACTTTTGCAGATCTCTTCCTCCCGATGAAATAAGAAGAGCAACGCACGAAGCATTCCTGAGACGTATAAATAAATGTCTAGAAATTAACGGTCAAAACTTTGAGCATCTTCTCTAGTTATAACTACGAGAGTTTGCCATGGTTCTCCTAATAGTAACTTGAAGTCGGTTTCAAGAAGGGGTGAAAAATCTACAGCATGGTTCAAATAACAGTTCCTGAAAATTTCATCTTTTTGGCGTGAAGGGAAAAGAAATAGCTGAAAATTCAAGACGAAAAACAGTTTTTTGTGAATAACTCAGAAAATATCCATTTTAGAGCAAGGGTGTGATGCATACACTCACATTATTTTTTAACGTAGATTCAATATCTGCCATAAAAAAATGGAGTTCTAATTTGAAAAAATTGATTTTTCACGATTTTGTCATCCCTAACTTTGAAAGCGATTTTTTCTCCCCCTGTATCATGAATCGCGAATTCGATTTTCAAAGTGGATACATCAATTTACATCTTGAAAAATCCCAAAAATGAAAATTTTCCATCCAAAAACCTCGAAGTTATTCTTGTTTCAGCGGAGCTCTATTTTCGATTTTTTTTTCGAATTTTCCCGCTCAGAGAGAATTTTCCAACCAAAACTGAAAAATGTTACATCAAAATAAATTGAAATTTTCTAAGGAATCTATTTCTGCAATAAAAAAATGGTGTTCTAATTCGAAAAACGGAAGTTGACGTCATTTCCGGAAAAACCGGAGGTGCTCATGCCTTGAAAATATTTTAGATTTCATCAGCATCGTGAAATACTTATAAGTGCTGAATTTCATGAAAATACGTTCAGTGGTTTCCCGTATAAATATGGGTGAGGTTCCTCGTGAAAGACCCTGTATAGACAATAAACCATTATGTAAGTGGAACATGGTGTTCTCATCTGCTCCTCTGTGATCGATTTACCAATGATGACGTCACTTTTTTCATTCGAATTCAAAGCGCAGAATATATATTTCCTTGTATTTTAATCTTGCTGACGTCACTTTTTTTTCAGATGAGCACACCATGTTTATTTCCATCATGCGATAAACGAAGCGAACTGTGACATTTCAGAGTACGAATCTGACTCTTTCATCAGACGAAGGATAAAAATTTTAGAATTATTATTATTATTTTCCCCTTGTCTGTTTCAGATTTGTACTCTGAAACGTTGCAGTTCACTTTGTTCCTTGTTTGTATCGTTCCTGTATAGTTCATTAGGCAATCTGTTTTCCAAGAAACTGCCCTTGACAAATAGTTCAAATCCTGCAATCCGCCAGGGCGTTTTTCGTAAAAAAATATTTCATTTGATTTTAAGTAGTTTTGTTTCAGCTATCGGGAATGAAAACCCAGAAAAAACCTAATAATGATGCAAATCCACCCAAATACTTGGAATATTCCGTCAATATTTTTCACGAAAAAATAAAGCTTGAATTACAAAATTATTTAAGGCACTACCGGCGCATTCTGAGAACATATTATCCTCTTGTGGGATGAATCTATAATTGCGAAGGTCAATGATGCCTAAAATGAGATGACCATTTCGAATTCTTCCATCTGAATTACTAATTCGAAAACCTAAACGCTGATGTCCTTGTTAGAAGGATGTTCGATTATTTTTGAGTGGGGATAAACTATATATTTGAATTTCCTGAAATTTTTTGAACATTCGGTGCACATCAGCAATGAAGTTTCTAGTGGTGAGTACATTTGTGATAGTGAACGCTAATTTGGTCGGAGGAATGTGAAAAATACCACTTTTGCAGTGTTAGAATACATTAGACATCGAGTGCTAGCAAAATTGCGGGTGGACAGATATTTTCTATTCAATTTTTGAACCCAACGAAGATAAAAAATATTTCAAACATTTTCTAGCTATTAGTATTTGTGATTTATATGTGATTCATTTCAAATATAACAGGCATTTGTCCTACAGTTTCATTGTTTTATTCTGAAAATTTATCAGTACTTGTATTACTAGTTGTACCATGATAATAATCAAATTTTTCGAAGTAACATTTTTTCAATTTATTTTTTTTATACATACGTATGGCTATTTGAATTTCGTTAATATTGCTTATAAATAATTTTCAAACTTCTAACATATAAGGGTTAGGATATATCTTCATATTATATTCGAGAAAAAATTTACTAAAGTTAACTGTTTCCTTCATACGAATAAGAAAATGGGGAAGTAGAGAATGATTTTCTTATTGAAAAATTATAATATTTCGTTATTTTCACACCTGATGAGTCTCATGTAAAATACCCGAATCGATGGAATTATTTTTGAATTCCCATGATTCCACTGAAAATTTGTATGCTTTACTCTATTCATAACAATTAATTTTTTCAGATCGTTTCATTGGCCACCCTAGCCTTGGCCAAACCGGCCGAAAAGCCACCACAGAAAAGACAATTCGACTTCAACTCTTACGCTCCTCAACTGAGTCAAGATGTGAACCAATTCGGCGCAAGAACTTTCCAAAACGGAATCAATATTATTGAAAATCAGTCTGAGAAAAGCCCCGGTCTTCTTGTGAACCAAGGCTTGAATCAGCTAAATGGAGGATTATACAATCAAGGTTTTTCTTCATTTAACGGACCTGAAATCACCAACGTTGGCTCTTCAGGTTTGAACTCAAATGGATTCATTTCTACAACTGCTTCACCACTGCCAGCATCTCTGAACCTTCCAACAAGCACCATCTCCCCACTTCTCAACTCTGAAATCAGCTCGATCAATTCAGCTGCATCCTTCAATGCTGTACCAGTGAACTCTGTTGCATCATCTGGGCTTTTTGGTCAGAATTTCGGTTCATCTGTTACCCCACTTCCAGAAATATCAAGCACTTTCTCTGGATCTACATTTGATGGATTCAATGTCAACCCTACTGCTCTTCCTATAGTCAGTTCGACTGTATTGCCATCTAACCTACTTCAATCTAGATTTGGAGGAGAAATTCTCTTGAGCAACCTCCAAGGATTCGACTTGAACGCATACAAATTCAACAACTTGGACAACTACCAACAAGTTGAAGTGAGGAACAATGAGAAAGTTGAGAACACCAAGAGTGTTTTCTTCTATGAAGCACCAGAAGAGCCTGAACCAATTCGTCAACGTAAAATCATTCAACTTCCACCCCAGAAAACCAACTACAAGCTTCTGTTCATCAAAGCTCCAGCTGCGCCTGAACCTCAACCCATTGAAATTCCAGCTCAAGTACTCAATCAAGAGAAGACACGTGTCTATGTTTTGGTGAAGAAACCAGAAACTGAACAACAAGTTAGAATTGTTGCAGGCTCAACACCCAAGCCAGAGAAACCAGAGGTTTTTTACATCAAATATAAAACCCGCGAAGAAGCTGAGAAAGCTATAAAAGAAGCCCAAGAGGGTGCCCATTTGGGTCAGGAATCTATCAGTGTGAATGGACAGCAGTTGGTCAATTCCATCAAGAATGTTAAACTGTCTGAAATTGGTGGAAACACCATCGTTAAACAAACTTTCTCTGGAAGTTATCCAAGTTCACAATTGAACTTGTTTGAATCTTCTACCGCATTGCCTATTATCTCCAGTACTTATTCTCCAGAATTGAATTATGTGTCTAGCCCTGCCAGTGTTTTGTTGAATGATGGTAGATTCAACCAATTCGCTTCAACTTATTCACCTTCTTTATTGGGAAGTAGAGTATTTTCAACCACAGGAAACAATCTCTTCTCAGCAAAAAACAACGTATTTTCTAACGGAAACTTAGGATATAGTACTGGCAACACAGGTTTTGGTACTGGCAACTTTGGATTTGGTACTGGTAACTTAGGTTTTGGTACTAGCAACTTAGGCTCGTTCCAAAGTTCAACTTTCAGTCCCAACACTTATGTGTCCTCTGGATTCTCTAACTTCCCATCATACGTTGACCTGAACCAGAAGTCAGGATTCAATTTCCGGTCAGGAAGAGTGGACAATTCCGAAGAGAAAAAACCTTTATCCTCAAGCACTTCTTCATCATCTTTTGGTACCACGTTTGAGAGCCAAACCGCCGACAAATCTTCGACTAACGGAAAAGACGAACCTCTTCAGTTGTCTCTTGGTAGCGAAACCAGTACATCTACCCCATTTTTCTCTTCTGTTGACTCAAGCTCAACTACCGAATCTTTCGATGCAGAATCATCCACTTCATCCGAATAGATTGAGAGAATATGACTTTGATATTTCATGACTTTGTAAAGTATTAGTTCTAGGCTTATTATATTCGAAATGTAATTTCAGTGATTTTGATTGTATGATGTACCTGTTTCTCAATAAAGAAATAGAAAATTTGCTGTCTTTCAGTCACTTGTTTTTGTCTCAAAATGTGTAAGTAAATTCGTAGTGTGCCTGCTCCCTAATCCACTAATACTTCACGCGCTTAATGCACGTTTCGAAAACCACGTTTCTTCTTCTTCGTGCGTTAGATGCGTGAAGTGTTTAGGATTAGAGGGCAGTTACCCACAGTTTCGTTTTCTTATATGTATTTTTGAATACGCAACTCTAGAGGACTTCTTCTCCATGAACTGAATATTGAAATAATAAATACCTCTTCCAGTGAATATGTATTTGAAAATATCAAGTTTCAGACTTGTATTTTCAGAGACGAAGAAAACCTTCATATATTTTTTCGCCTTTCTGACTTAATGAAATAATAGTCATATCTTAAATTTGTCAGAATGAATTCATTTTCGGGAATTCTCCAAAATAATGTATGGTCCAACTCGGAAAATCAGCGATAGCTTTGATTTGACTAGTTTTGATATGACATGTCGGTAACTCCCGTGAATATTTCAGATTTTACATGGCGGATTTCTCGATACCTGCATCAGTTGGCTCAAGTAGTACTCAGTACTCAGAAAACTCAAGTAATAAAATAGATCCGTATTTCAACAACATTTGGATCTCAATTAGGACCCAAAATACGTTAAAGAGATAGCCATTAAGGCTATTCGTCTATAGATTTGATCAAAAGCGTATTTTATGTCTATGGTAGACATAGATACTATTTCTGTGAAACACAGAAAATAAATTACGTGGCTGGAAGCTGGAACACAGACTACGAATAAATCGGTCCTTTGTGTTCTGGAAAAGCCTTGTTCATGAAGCGAAAATAAAACAATATTTTAAACGAAGCCAATTGCTACCTATATTGAAATTATTCATAAAGAGCCTGTATTTTCATTTTAATGTATATGACGCCAGCATTTCTATCAGAAAATGTCCTGTTTATTGTCACTTTCATGAATATTTCCGGATTAAACGAAAATAAGGATATCACCTGTATCAGACTGGTACCTCTTTGTCATAATTCAACTGTGTTTACGTCGAAATTGTCCGTTTGTCAATGCCCGTTTCTGAGTTACACTAGAAATTGTTTCAGAATTAATAACCCATATTCGAACAGCCAGTTTGCAGAAGTGCAGCATCAATCTTCGTTTGCATATTTTACCGGTGCCATCATTCACCGGAAATAGTGGCATTAGGTTCGTTCCATATCGCAACGAACAATAACCATGGTCTTCATATTTATTCGAATGTGGCGCCATCCTGACAATGTATGCATTTTGTCGTGAATTATCGATGCGGTATAGGAGAGAAAACGATAATTTTAATGAAATGACTGTCTTTTTGCACTATCTGGTGAAAAGTTTGCTATTATTTTGACGAAATGTTTGTACATTACTAATTCTTTTCCGAAAAGGGCCTCGGACAACTAGGTTGGGCTCACAGGCGCGATCAGATTGAAACTTCGTAATAAATGATAAAGCACCAACGCAACTGTATGCAAAAGTTCGTGGTAATCCTACAAATAAAATATTTGAGTTTCTTTTGGGACAAAGCACTTTGAATTCATCATGAAATAATACATCCACCGTCAACAAAAATTAAGCAATTTTCATGGTTACTCAAGGAAATGTAATAACAACCCAATTTTGATCCCATTTCTGTGGTTTCATCAATCGGAGACGCAGAAATACAAGGTTGTCAGCCTGTATTCCTCGATCAACTGATCGACGTATTTGACGGAGTGATGAAGTTTTGTGAAACCCAAATTCATTGATCGGCCGATCCAATTTGACGGAGCAATCTGTTGATCTTACGATAACCGTATCTTTGTGAAACCCTGGGATAGACTTGTTCCATAAAAAAAGGCACAAAAAAAAATCTAACGTTCAGAAAGATTGACCGGCTTAATAGTCACTAATACGAAAGGGTGTTTCAAGTTAGAATAAATGAAATATAGATGGCGCACTGAATTCATCTGGGTATTTTGACATTTAAAAAGTGTGATCTATGACATTTATAAAAATGGGTTCGTACACGATACAACAACCGGTTCAAATTGTTGAATTATTTTAGGAAAATCAGCGTTCTGTGAAAAGTGATTTCAGAAAATTTCGTGAATTTTATGGTTTACATAATCGTCCATCTCAAAGCACTATTGGTCGAATTATTACAAAACTTTCAGAGACCGTTTCAGTAGAAGATCAAAAAAGTGAAAAATACAGTCGCAGCGGTCGTTCACAAAAAAATATTCATTTGGTTTGTGAAAGTGTTGCTGAAGACCCTAGAATGTCCATTAGACGACGTTCACAACCAGTTGGACTTAGTGGGTCCACAACATGGTGTATTTTACATAAGGATTTAGCTCTGGAGGCATATGAGGTTCAAATAACACAGGAACTAAAGCCATTAGATTATTTAAAACGTCGTTCATTTTTCAATTTCATCAATGAACAACAAGCTGATTTTTCTCAAAAAATCACGTTTTCCGATGAGGCACATTTTCAACTTGGTGGCTTTGTTAATAAACAAAATAGTCGTATCTGGGGTGAGGAAAATCCATGAATTATTCATGAGAAACCTATGCATCCTAAACGAATCACTGTTTGGTGTGCAGGATGCTCAGGTGGTGTAATTGGACCTTACTTTTTTGAAAATGCTGCTGGTGAAGCTGTAACTGTCAATGGTGATCGATACACAATGTCGATACCGTCGGATTATAATCGGATTTTTGTTGCCTGAATTCATGAATATTGATCTAGAGGACATTTGGTTTCAACAGGATGGCGCTACACTCTACTTTGCAAATGACACAATTGATTTATTGAGATAAAAATTTTCTGGACGAATAATCTCCAGAAACGGTGATGTCACTTGGCCACCAAGATCCTGTGATTTGACACCGACGGACTATTTCCTTTGGGGTTATGTGAAAAGCCAGGTCTATAAGAATAATCCACAATCGATTCCTGAACTGAAGGATGAAATTATTCGTGTCATGAGTGAGATAGAGCCTCAATTATGTCAAAATGTCTTTGAAAGTTTTAACAAAAGAGTGGACGTCTGTAGATATGCAAGAGGAGGTCATTCGACAGATATTATTTTTCGTGTATAAATGTCATAACTGATACTTCAATTACCAATAGAAAGTTTTTGAAAATGAATGCAAATTAGGTGTTATATTTATTCTTAAAGAAACCGCGCCGTTTGAAACACCTTTTATAACAGCATTTATGAGTCTGACACATCCATTAACCTTCACCACCTCCATTTCCGATTCCACAGAACACATTAGGCCGGACCTCTCACCTTTTGTCACAATGCAAATGACTGCTATACTACAAATTAATTGTCCTAATGTTTGTTTATGATTAATTCATTTCGTGAATGTACACACACACACAAGTTATTCTTGCAGGAACATTGCAAGAACAAACGTGGCAAGGTAGGGTGTCTGCATGAAAACCTGTAATTAATTACTCTGGAGCTTTACCAGTGACGGGAAAACTGTTTAAACCATTGTCCTTTGTGAGTTCAGGACACGTTCTCGCGGGATAATACAAAAATCAGCCTGCGTCGAGGATTGCGACATGTTCGTTCCGTATTTTGTGAATATTTTGGGGAATAATCCGGGAGGCTAATCGAGTCAGAAAATTAATAGGAAAGAGCCGGATACTAAATTAAACCACTTTTGAGGAAATATTTCTTATGCCTTCTGCTCTACAATATATATACAATTAGGTTTGTAGTCCAAATATATCGCAATTGGGTGAAATCGGTCGAATAGTTCCGGAGTTCCATTTGAAATTTTGAGGTTAATTCCTCAATATCTCATTAACTACTGAATGCACTAGATTGAAACTTCGTGAACAGTTTCGGAATACCAATGCACAACTTAGTGCAATATTTCGTCTGAAAAATCTTGGATTTGAAATTTCAAACATTTTTGATGAAAAATTCTTTTTCTGGAAATATTGGTTGAATTTCGACATAACTTGGAACAAACAGTATTCAACAACAATGTTTCAAATTTCAATTCAATCCAGTTTCACTTACGGAGATAGATTTCTGAAATATAAAATTTCTGAACCATCCCTGAAATATTTTTTTCGGTGAAACGATCCTCTCAGAGTTTTGCATTCATTGGCAAGTTGGCATTTTACAATCGAATTCATAGTTTCATATCGATTGGATCAGAACTTTTAGAGACTGCCTGAGAACCTAATTTAAGATGAAAACAACTCCGAAACCGTCAAGCCGATTATTTGCTGCAAAAAATTCGTCAATTACTGAGGAGAACACTCAAAATAGATTTTATTCATCCAGATTGACACTCTGAAATCATAAAATGATTCGGCACGAGACGAACATAATTTTTGTCCACGACTATTAAATAAATATATATTTTGATGGCTTTTCTTGAAGGAAAATGACAGTAATTATGAGCCCGTAGATACTAGGCGTGTTTAATGAATATTATACACTCCATCCCCAGACCAAGTAAAATTTTGACTTTTCTCGTAAGATTGACAATTTCCAGCAATCACAGAGAATAAAGTTGACCATTTTTAACAGCTCTATTGTATGTGTAGAAAATGCAGATTATTTCAATTTTACCGATGAAGTCGTGGACAAAGCATAGTATTTAACCCTAGTGAATAATAGCAGCGATTATATGCTCGTTGAATCATATACTATTATTTCACTACCCAAACCCGTCTGACCGCACCAACATCAACCGCCATCGAAAAAAAGTGTTGAAAAATCTGATATATTCCAATGTCGCATTTTCAATTTATCTGATCTCAGCAAAACGCGGCGAATAAGATACGCGGATATAAATTTTAAATGAAGCATATTCCTGGATAGAAAACCATTTCCTAGTCGGATCTTCCCTCTGGTTTTTGCCCTGGGCCGTAGACGGTGACCCCATTTGCATTTACAACTCGTAGTAGAAACTGTAGAAACCCCGACACGACCAAGGCGGTATGTTAAGATTGAAACTCTGTTAAGACTCCCTTTAACTATTTAATAAGATCCCGTAGGGTTGTTACCAACAGCACTAATTCATCTACTATAAATTCACCACATTTTGTGTATGACAGTATACTCGGCAAGCCCGTAATGAAGTGAGGCTAGCACTCGGACTGGGACTGCTTTTCCTGATTCAAATAACCCCCGATGTGCCTCGCTGAGTGAGTAATTCCATAGCAGGTCCTTACAGGAACCGGATATATTAATTTTCACTCGATCTTTGCGCTCTTGGCCTAGCATTCTTGGTACCTCTTATCTTAGTGTGTCTGGTCACCTTTAGCTTTATGTTATCTATTAACTCAAAGGCGTCCAATGAAAATATACATCAGGTTTATACCACCTGGATGACTCTTTGAAAAAAATTATAGAAACTCAATGACCTGAGGCAGGAAGCTTTTACGCTCTCGTTAAAATTCGTTGTCGAAGCCAGATATGACAAGTTATCTCTAATATTTCCGAAAATAAACGTCGGAATGAGCTGAAATTTGGTTAGTTGTTGTGAAATATAGATTTCAAGGTCTGTGCAGAATTTTGAAGGAATGTGACGTATAGTTTCCAAACCAATTGCATCCAACGAAAATTTGAAAAATGCGCCAAGAATTAGCAGAAATTAGAGCAATACCACAACGTGCTGTTTCCTATCTAAAGCTTGTGAAATCAAAAGAGCACCGATATGAAGTCAGAAGCTCTAGCTCGCTTCGTCATATTTGTAACCATAGGGATCACCCATCCAGGTATCGGTTCCAGCCTACGCATGTAAAATGATGAAATGATTTTGTGATCTGATTTTTAACAAATTCGGTATGAATCATCATCAAGCCAACATTCTCCAACCGAATACCTACTAGATTTGAATTCGATAGGACTTGATATTTTCAAAAATTGGGGAAAATGAAATTTCGAATGGGTATACCATTGAAACTTTTCTTTAATTATTTGATAAGATTCCGTAGCGTTGTTACTAATAGCACTAATTCATCTACTATGAATTCACCACATTTTTGCCCATTATCAAATCTAGTCGTCGCATTCTGAAATGCCAGCCATTTATAGACCAGGGTCGATAATTTTTTGAACCGGAAAAAATAAGAGTAGGATGAAACCCATGAAAAAAGGAAGGGAATATATGAATAATTGGAGAAAAAATAATTTAGGGGCGATTTGAGGTCGGGAAGTGGAAAGGGATGAGTTTTTAAGGGTGAAACACGGTTTATCGCTATTTCCAACAAAATAACAAGTCTTATGGAAAAAAGTTGAATGGAAAAGTTCTAGATAATAAAAATATCTACACCTTTCGTACTCGCACTTTTCTCACATAACCTCAAAATTCATGTGAAGAATTCAAGTTTCTGGTTTTTGCGCGCATGTTCTAGGGGAACAGCGTGCTATCGTTTTGTCCAAATGTCTGTAATTTTGGATGATTGAGCCGAAAATGGTCTCAATCGACTAGGTTGGACTCACTGATGACGAATCCGGTGTCAAAATTGATTCTGGCCGGCCGGCCGGCCGGCCGGTTGGCCGGCCGTAGACACGATAACTGTCGACAGAAGCAAGCTAGCTACTTGAAACTTTCAGGATAGGTTGCTCATCAGAATGCCGCGGTTGAGTTCGTTAATGGGTCAAATCGGTCGAATAGTTTCGTAGTTATAGGCACTTGAAGTTTTGAAGTTATTTACTTTTTATTTCAGAAACAACTCAAGCGATTGGATTCAAACTTGGCAGTTTGGTGGAGTATAACGATGCGCAACTTTGAGCCAAATTTCGTCAAGATCATATTGTCAGTAAATTTAAAAAAAAAATTTTTTCGGAATTTTTTTACAAAAAAATTTTTTTTTCGGAAACCATCCATCATATCCAAAAAAAATTAAACTCACACTTTGACCTTCTAATTTCACAGCAGTGTACCAAATTTCAGTTCGATACGATCATAAGTTTTGGAGATATCGGGAAAAAATATGTCAAATTTCGAGGTTTTCTTCTCGATATCGTTGATTTTTTCTGTATTACTCGAGAAATACTGATTCAGTCCTGATTAAACTTCACAGCTAGTTTTAAGATGCTGAAAGACAACTTTATGCAAAATTTCGTGATAATCGTGTTATTAGAACAATTTGAAAAAAAAAATTTTTATGATTTTCTCATCATATCATCCTCATTAAATTCTGTATGAAACTTCGAACTGTTATTTTCGATGAAGTACTGGATTTCAATTCGATCTGATCTGTATTTTTGGAAATATTGGAAAAATAAAATTTTGATTGGGTATCTCTACCTAGCCTAACGGCCGACTGCGTAAACACAATAACTTCCGAAAGAAACAACTTAGAAACTCGATATTTGTAGAGAAGGTTTGGACCTTAATTACGAAGGCTGAATTCGTGAATGGGTAAAATCCACCCAATGATTCCGTAGATATACCCATTCAAAATATTATTTTTACAATATGTCCAAAAATACAGATATGATCGAATTGAAATCCAGTGATTCATCAGAAAAAAATTTCAAAAAGCACTGCTGTGAAGGCAGCAGCTTCTGCGCGCACGTTCAAATTCGTTGCTTAAGCGGTCATCTACATTGAACATGCGCGCAAAAGTTGCTGCCTTCACGGCAGTGCTTTTTGAAATTTTTATTTTATGTTTCACAAAAAAAATGCCATGAAATTCGGTGAGGAGTTACCTTTTCATGTTTCGAATATAGTGTAATTCTTTGAATTAAAAATATATATTGGCTCGCCTTATTTTGACAGAATATCGAAAAAGCACCCCAATTTCCAATCAAAATGTCTCACGTCAAAATATCTAGTTTTTCGAATAAGTTAGTGAGCTTCTTGTTCACTGATATTTCTCCTTTCTGATGGTTCAAAAAAAGTATTTCCATGGTGGATTTTCTTGGAAAATATCATGTAATAAGACCCAGATCTTCCTTGCGTTTTCCCCAATTCTATAAGATACATTCTGAGGAAATCCAC
Organism: Myrrha octodecimguttata; assembly: GCA_958510865.1. Lineage (NCBI taxonomy): Eukaryota > Metazoa > Arthropoda > Insecta > Coleoptera > Coccinellidae > Myrrha > Myrrha octodecimguttata. The sequence continues at coordinate 26,482,137 of OY294059.1, forward strand.
CTCAGTAATAGTTAGTTTTTTAAAACATCAGAAAAAAGAGATTTCAACGAATAAAAAGCCCACTAACTCTTTTGGAAAAGCAGGTATTTTGAAGTGAGATTTTCCGTTTGAAAATAAAAAGGGTTTTTCGATATTTAGTCAAATTAGGACGAACAAATGAATATTTCAAATATAAGAATTCACAGTGTATTATGAACATAAAAGATAAGTTTACAATGAATTTCGTGAAAAAAATTATTTTGTGGAAGATAAAAATGAAAACTAAAAACTTAGTTATTTGAATTTCTCACATAAATTTTGAGATTATGCAAAAAAAGTTTCAGGACTTGTTGTTTTACGGAAATTGAGATAGACCATGTTTTACTCTTAAACAATCACCCCCCATCACTTCCCGACCTCAGATCGTCCCTAAATTATTTTTCCTTTAACTTTTGTTATATTCTCTCCCTTTTCTAATAAGTTTTATCCTACTGTGAGTTTTTTCGAAGGCTTCAACACTGGTTCAATGGTTTCAAATCGATAGTATTCTCCTTTCTCCCTTTATCGTGTCTAGGACCGGCCGGCCAGCTGGACAGAATCAATTTTGACTGTGGATTCCTCATCAGTCACTTCAACTTTGTCGCTTGAGAACATTTTTGAATAAAATTCGAAAAAACGATACCACGCCGTTCCCCAGAACATGTGCGCAAAAATGTCCCCCAAGAACATAATAGACCGAGCGATATTCTAAAGTTTTGATTTTTCTACAAGAAAAAAAGTCTGCTCCCTATACGATGTGACACCTATTACAAAGTAATATCGCAAAACGGTATAATTAAACAAGTCGATTAAATTATTACAGGTGCCATCAATCTCAGTGAACATTCTTTCCCTCTCTCATCTGTTTCTCTTAAGAGATTATAGTTGGATCTAAATTCTGCCCTAAAATCGACATTTTCCTGTAACACACACCAGAAGATTCAGTTTTCAGTAATCCATCACGAAGGATACATGCAAGCAAAGGTTTCTATCCAAACAAAGGCAAATGAGGCCAGCCTCTATAGATAGAACCAACAGAAATAGGCCTGTGGATTATTTCCCGAACACGTTTGGGCATTGTAAATGTACCATGTTTAAAATGTGCGGGTTATTTCGCATCGTCAACGTCTCCTCCGAACTGGAAGCGAATTTGCCGCAGACATTGATGGACAGAGCTGCCAATATGTTGCTCTGTATTAGCTTTTGCGATTTATTTCGTCTTCAACGATAAGAGAAGGAGATCCGGAAGTTGCGGCAATTGCTTGTTGTTGCCGTCAGATCCCTTTTGCATCGAATGGAATGGAATTACTGTTTTCGTTTGTTCCAGGGAAATATTTTTCACGCCCTTGCTGTTGGGATGTAGTGGGCTATCAAATGATCAATATCAGAGCTTTATGCTGTGGGCAGTAGGTACAAGACGTTTGAAGACTTGGCTATTAATAATAATAATATCATATTGATCCTTTGTGACACATTCATACATGTATAGGATAAGTCAAATAGAAAAAAAAAAAGCAAAATTCAACTTAACGCTAATAAGTCCTTGAGGTAATCAGGGCTGGGCAAAATACATGCTTAGCTTAATTGAGATACAAATTACAAAATACTTTCTAGCAGGTATTTGAAATACAAAATACAAAATACTTTCAAGTGGGGTATTTTAAATATGAAATACAAAATACAGTTTTTTGACTATTTGTATTTGAAATACAAAATACAAATTACAAAATACATTTAGGTGTTACGTAAAATGTGAAAAGAGGACAACTAATGCAGCTCAGCCATTTTATCGCTTAATAGAGAATTTCCTTTCAGAAACACAAGATTTTTGAATGTACTATCAGACAAACAGCCTCTTGTTGGGGAATGAATAAAACCTGCTAAAGAAAACAATCTTTCTACAGGTCCTGATGGGCACAAACTGGTGTTATATTGTATGAACACATTTTTATATTAGGATAATGTTCAAGGATGGTAAGCTCTCTGCTCTTATCGTTTTTGGAAATCGACTAACTCTAACTTCATGTTGGAATGACCATTGCGCAGGATTTTTTCTTCCTTTCCATTTGCCGAAAACATGATTGCTAGCAAAAAACTAGATGAACGTTGCGCTATCTGAAGGAAGGGATGTATTTGTTCGAAAGTATTTCGAAGACAAAAGTATCGAAATACCAAATACTTCAGCGTCAGGTATTTGAAATACCAATTACAAAATACATTTTCAAGAAGTAATTGAAATACAAATACGAAATACGTATATGTATTTCAAATACGTATTTCAATTACAAGTACTTGAAATACTGCCCAGCCCTGGAGGTAATCATTCACTGTATAATAACATTTTTTCAACAGGATATCTTTCACATGTCTCCTTAATTCACCAAAATTCAGAGATCTAACAGTATATGGCAGATTATTATAAATTTTGATGCATTGATACATCGGAGACATCTCAAACTTGGCAGTCTTATGTTTAGGAATAAATAGTTTTCCCTCACTCCTAGTATTATAATCATGAAAACTAGATAACTTAGTTATACCCGTCTTATTCTCCTTTACATAAATGAGACATTTGAAAATAAAATGGAGGACAAGGTGAGGATACCATTTTCCAGAAAAAGAGGTCTGCAGGATGCACGGGGCGGTATGTTGAATATCATACGCAAAATACGTTTCTGCAATATGAAAACCCTACCGACATCCAAAGAGTTCCCCCATAGCAAAACTTTATATGTCAAATGACTATAAACCAAACTGTAATAAATGTTCATGACAGTTTCCAAAGGAAGTAAATTTCTTACCCTACTTATTGCATAATAGGAATTATTCAACTTTTTGCATAATGAATCAATATGAGTATACCATTTCAAACCGTTGTCCAGAAAAATGCCAAGAAATTAAGCTTTTTCTTTAGATGAGATGATATTATCTAAATGGCGAGTGAGTAGCTTACGATTATTGCCACTCAATGAGAAATAAATATATTCAGTTTTTTTTATGTTTATCATCAGGTTGTTCTTATGACACCAGCATACGAAAGCTTCCAAAAGAAGTTCACATAATATTTGGAGTTCCTCTAAAGACTGGGCTGCTACTGCCACTGAAGCATCATCAGCGAACAGACTCAATAAAATTTTTCTTACAAGCAATGAGAAATTCCGATGGGTTAACAAATTGGAAAATAACAAATTCACGGGAAGATCGTTAATAAAAAGCAGAAATAAGAGTGGAATTAGATGGATGACAGACAAAACCAATGAGTAGCTCAAAATTTAATATTAAATGTTTATTCAAAATATATCTTGAGGGAGGTTTCAGACGACTCAGAGTTTGGCATCCTTCTTAATGGAGAGAGAATAAACAATATCCGTTACGCTGACAATACGGTCATTTCTGCAGACAGTTTTAAGGCACTACAACAACTAATGGATAAATTAACAGCTTCTATCCAATTATATGGCCTAGACATAAACATCAATAAGACAAAACTAATGGTCATCAGTAAGGGAAACATAAGTGCATGTCAGCTTAACATCAACCAAAAACCCATAGAACCCATAGAGCTAAAGCAGGTTCACTTACCTCGGGACTAACGTCAATCAACAATGGGACCATTCATAAGAAATAGGCAGTAGAATTGAGAAGGCCAGGTCGGCGTTCAATAAAATGAAAATATTGTTCAAAAGCCATCGCATAACACTAAACACCGAAATAAGACTCCTGCGTTGTTATGTCTTCTCCGTCTTGTTCTACGGCGTAGAGTCGTGGACACTTACTTAAGCCACAACCAAAAAGCTCGAGGCATTCAAGATGTGGTTGTATAGAAGAATTTTGAAAATATCATGGATAGAACACATAATGAGAAACGAGAGCAGATTCTAGCTGCTGCAGATCATATTGCAGGGAAAAGTGATGGGAAAACGAGATGTTGGAAGACGGCGGATTTCATGGTTGAAAAATTTGAGAACGTGGTATAATGTGGACACCACAGATCTTTTTCGACCAGCGGCCAATAGAGTCAAGATTATTTTTCAGGTTTTCGCGGACATGTTCAAGGGGAACAGCGTGCTATCGTTTTGTTCATTTTTTTTTTGTATTTTCCGACTATCCTAGGCTCCAAAGAGACCCCTCAGATGCTTTAAGCTTGTGTGAGTTAGGATAACGGGGGTGTATTCTGTGTAGGCTTTGTTACTAATTCCTTGCGCCACGTTAGGAACAGCACTGTTAATTGTTTACCCAACAGCGAATGGTTGGACGGTCCCCTGAAAACCAGAAAAGTTATTTTCCTTCCAAGGGCTTGAACCCCAGACCTTACGATCACGAGGCATGAGCTCTAACCACTGAACTACCGCCGCAATAAATGTCTGTATTTTACGAATTTTGAGCCGAAAATGGTTTCAAACGACAGGTTTGGACTCACTGTTAACGAATCCAGTGTCAAAATCGATTCTGCCCGGCCACCGGCCGTCACCACGATTACGGGCGTACGACTTGAAAATTTCAGGGTAGGTTGCATTTTAACACGCCAAGGTTGAGTTCGTTACGGAGCCAAATCGGTTGAACGGTTTCGGAGTTGGAGCCATTTGAAATTTTGAGGTTATTTCCCTGATATTTCGAACTACTGAAGCGATTGGATTGAAACTTTGCCGATGGTATGACCATGAGGACTCGCAACTTTTCAAGGAAATTCGTTAGGATCGTGCTGTCAGTAAAGTGAAAAATTTTTTTTCGAGAATTTTTTTTTCTCAGAAACAATACATTGAAATTCGGTGAAAAGTTTCGCTCAGACCTTGAATCTCATATTTCGCAGAAGTGTACTAAATTTCAGTTCGATTCGATGAAAAGTTCTGAAGAAATCCCGAAAAAATGAGTGGAATTTCGTGTTTTTTTCCTGGAAATCGTTGTTTTTTTCGGAATAACTCAAAAATTACCAATTCAATCATGATCAAACTTGACAGCTAGTTTGAGAATGCTGCTTGACAACTTAGTGCAGAATTTCGTGATGATCGTATCATAAGAACATTTTGAAATTTTTTTTTTCCAAATATTCAATATTCTGTGATCTTTTGACCATATTAACCTCATGAAATTCTGTATAAACCTTCGAACTGTCTTTTTTCGAAACAGTATTGGATTTCTATTCGATCTAATCTGTATTTTTGGAAATATTGGGAAAATAAAATTTTGAATGGGTATATCTGCGGAATCATTGGGTGGATTTGAGCCATTCACGAATTCGGCCTCCGTAAATAAGGTCTAAACCTACTTTACAAATATCGAGTTTTTGAGGTGTTTCTTTCGGAAGTTGATTTGTTTACGTGATGATCGTGTCATGAGAACAATTTGAAAAAAAAAATTCGATTTGTTTTCCAAATATTCAATATTATGTGATCTTCTGATCATATTATCCTCATTAAATTCTGTGTGAACCTTCGAACAGTCATTTTTCGATAAAATACTAGATTCGAGTTCGATCTTATCTGTATTTTTGAAAATATTGGGAAAATAAAATGTTAAATTGGTATATCTGCGGAATCATTGGGTTGATTTTACTCATTCCCGTATTCGGTGTTCGTAATTGAGGTCCAAACTTACCCTACTATTATCGAGTTTCTAAGTTGTTCCTCTCGGAAGTTATTGTGCTTGGGGTCTTACGGCCGACCGTTACGAACTCGATAATTGTGAAGTAGGCTTGGGGCTTGATTACGAATGTAGATTTCGGGAATGGGTAAAATCCACCGAATGATTCAGTATATATACCCATTCAAAATTTTATTTTTCCAATATTTCCGAAAATACAGATCAGATCGAATCGGTCCAAGTTGCCAACCCACAATTTTCTTCACAAATTTACTATCACTGACATGATAAGGTTCGCGTTAGTTGTAAATATCCATTCAAGATGCCTCGGCTCCTCAAACAAGATAATTCCTTCCAAATATAGGTTTTTGTTAGGCTGAAATTTAAGTTGGGGTACCTGAATTCATGTTCATAGTGTCAAGTTTATGAAAGATATGTTCGGCAAATCAACTTGGTTATTTCGGTTGCCGGTTTTCCATTCTGTAAATATGAAATAGTCGGTTGGTTTCTAAAAAAGGTTAATTACGGAATTTAATTGATGAAAGAGCAATCTTTCTGTCACCAGAACGACAACCAATGTTTTATGGTAACATATCCATAGCATAGAACAATCTTTATTTACCTTATGATACATAGACCATACCTAGTAATTTTTCCATTGTTGATTGTTGTCTCTTCTATGTTCTATGGATCATAAAGTGAATAATCAACCTTTTTTCCAGGAACCAACCCAATATTTCATATTCAGTTAATGGAAAGACGGCAACCGAAATAACCAAGTTGATTTTCGGAACATATCCTACAAAAATTTGACACTATTAACATGGAATCAGGAATCCCAACTTAAATTTCAGCCAATCAGAGATGATCTTAATAAAACCCTATATTTGGGAGGAATTATCTTGTTTGAGGAGCCGAGGCATCTCTTACGGATATTTACAAATAACGCAAACCTTATCATATCGAATTTTTCCTGGAATTCTCGTTCCCCAGTGATAGTTAATTTGTGAAGAAAATGGTGGGTTGGCAACTTGGGCCAAAGTCGTCTATTGAAATACAATAATTTATCGAAACAACCCTTGGAAAGCACTGACGTGAAGTCAGCAGCTTCTGTGGGCAAGTTCAAAGGATATCACCGAAAGTAAACATTTGCGTAAAGTTGCTGACTTCATGTCAGTGCTGTTCTAGACTTTTTCATTCACAACATGAATCGTGTTCGCTAAATGGTAAATATCGCTATTTACGGACCGTACAGCAGAATTCGTTAATCTGCAAACGATACTAATGAATAGTTCGACTCTATAGTCTGGGCAGTACAAAGCAGAAGTTTGAAAAACTTAGCTACTCATTACGCAATTAACTGAGCGATCGATATGTTTCGCAACGAAGTCCGGGCATATTTCACGGAACAGTTCATCTCGCACGAACGCTAATAACGCCAAACAGTGATGCCGTGTCGAGTGGAAGGCCGCTCCGGTAATTGGACAGAAATCTAAGTTTATAGTTCACACCTTAATTAGAAATCGATTTGGACCGACACAAACACTGGCAATAGGTTTTGCATCGGGCTATACATGTTAAATGTGGCTGTACCACAGAGGCGGTCATATCTATCATTTTACAGGGATGTATTGGGAATCTATTATCTGAGCTGCATATAAGTAATTTCAATAGATTCAACCAAGAGGTTTTGACACCCTGTATTATCCTCTCCTGATTCAAAAACGCTGCAAATTTCACACAAGGGTTTATTATTTTCTCGGTTGAATAACTCAAAACCATTGATATATAGTGCGCGTCAAAATTATGGAACAGATTCATTTTCTGGCAAGAAATTTTCACGAAAAAATTTTTTTTGTTGAAAATTTCTGCACGTCTGTAAAGAAGATACAAAGACCTTGCCAAAAAAGTACCACATGACCTTATTTTCCTATTAAAAAAATTTAGAGGGTTGATGGGGATGGCACAGGGTGCAACAAAAATCCTTCAAAAATGCATATGAATTTGGTAAAAGTGAAACAAAATTTGACCTGTTTCAGGATTTTGTTGCAAAATATTTTTCTTCTGAGAAAATGAATTTGTTCCATAATTTTGACGCGCACTGTATTGAGAACAAATAATACCTACAATCAAACGCGGTGATTTTTGGGGTCCAGAGTACGTTTTTTTCAAAAAAATTTTTGTGTGCAACTGCTGGAAAAAATTTTGAGGAAGCACAATGTTTTCCTCTAAAGTCGAAATTTCTCCAAATTCTAATATTTCACGCGGTTATTGGCAACGTTGAAATATGTAGACCGCGTGCAGGTGCCTGACCTGGAGATATTAGCGAAGTTTAATGACCCTCGAATGTGGCTGTGTTGCTTAGTCGTAATTCTGGACCACGTGGTATTATTTACGCTTAAATGAAAGTTATATATTATTCATAACCCATTGGTTTTTCACAACAAAATTTGCGACGTTTTTCGTTATAACTCAGGGACTACTGGTCGGAAATCATCCAAATGAAAATTTTCAGGTTGAGTTATGCAACAGTAATCAACGTTGAGAGTTTCATGAGAAGTCGGTGGTATATTTCCGAGATTTTTTCCCTCCTACCCCCAGATTCGAACCCTTAGGGTACAACGATCCTTCTGAAAAGCTTGGGGAATCAATCTTGACACACGGTTTTTCTACCAAGTTTAACGGATTTCGGTTCAGTACTTTCAGAGAAAAGCCCCGGACAACGGACTGCGACGGACGGATTTGTTTATTTGTTCATTCAAATCTACATACCTCAAAATGTGAAATTTTCACGTCGATCACTAAGGTTTATTTTTTGATTTTATCAAATCAAGGAAATTGTGCAGCAAATTCAGTGAAATAGCAACATATTCGATGTAAAATAGCAACTTATTCGATGTAAAACAGGTATAAGGAGTTCCATCTATTGATAACTGCACGTGATATTTTACATTCATATCGATCAAATTCATATTTATTCTGAAATTTGACGTAAATAAGGATTCAAATTACGTTTTTGCTGATGAAGAATTATTCTAAATAACCGAAAAAAGACAACTTGTAGACTCGATATTCGTTAAGCAGCATGTAATTCAGTAGAAATCCAATATACATTTGATTGGTCTGTGATTGCAGAGCGCTGGGGACATTACAGACATCTTTTTCGGTTGTACAGAAAATTAAGAAAACATTAACGAGCTATATTCTGCACTCTCCTCACATGGGTTTTCTTTACCTTTGATATATATGAGATAATCTTCAGTAATAAACTAGATGTGTTGGTAGAATTTTTGAGTAGAAGTAAACTGACGCTGCAGTAAGCATGTTTTGACACCTAGATTTGACACTGCTTTTGTAGTTTGCCTTTGTTGCTTGACCTGTCCTTTATTTCCTCACAATCGCCGCTTATAGATCTAGCTGTTGAAGTAGAAGATTATTATTGCCTTAATCAAAAATAATAAATAACTCTTAGCAAATCAGTCCTGGGATTGGACCTCCAAGACTCCCGCGCCAGGACCCAAGATCTAGAGAGTGTCCACTACACTAATGCCCGTACGCATAGTCGGATCTAGAACTCCTACCTGAGAAATTCTCCGCTGAGACAAGCTCAAGTATTGACTCATGCTTAGCAAGGGTCTTATCCATTAAACAAACCTTCAGCAATTCTCGGTGAAGTTCATAAATATCGGTGAAATTTAGAATGTTTTCACGTTTTCATGTTTGTCGCACTAAAAACTTTCCATTAAATAACAGTATCTCTTCAAAGTGTCAAAGAAGCCGCCCCACAAAACGGACCGTAATTCTTTTGTATAAAATGCCGACAGAGTGTATGATTTATGGCATCTGTGTTGCTTCCGAAAAAGGGCAGTGCCTACTAGCATGATGGTCATCAAGAACAGGGCCACTATGTATTATATTAAGTTCTGCCATTACTATGATGAATTCGTAGAAAATCATTTCCATTTTCTGAGAGCAATCTGTTTATCGGAAATCATTTGAGCAGTTTCATTAAACCCTTTCGTATCTTCGGACACTTCGGATGAATTGAATTTTTAAATGGTAGGTTCTCTGAAATTATCGCACAAAACGATATTATCGTACATGCGGTATCGTACATAGTACAGAACACCAAGATTATAATAAAAATAGCAACGCTGGGTTGTGAAAAGTCACAGAAAATGAATATCTTCGCTATTTTACGATTATGTCTTTCTTGAGCACGTCTCAAGGTAGGTCGTTCGTAGATTTGAGCAAGCATGCCACCAAGCACTGGCGAAGTAGTGCTCGGCTGTTAAGTAACCAATATGCGATGGACGCGTCGACTTGGGACGTTCTCAAGTACGGAGTATCGACTATGCGTACGGGCATAAGGAGATTGGGTACATAATCTCTCAGGCTGAGCCCATACTCAGACCCCTACAACCAGGGGCAATTCTGGTTGCTGATCGGTCTGTTAGAGAAAGAAGAAGAAGAAGAAGAATAACTTCACTCTATGCACAGAAAACGTAATCTGTGACTACACTAACTCCCAACATTTTCGCAACGAACAAGGTGCAAGTTCACAAATAAAAACACACCCAACAGTATCAGTGAAGTCTGTGCAATTAGAGAGTAGTTCAGCAGGTACAACGAAAAAAATTTCAAAAAGCACTGCCGCGAAGGCAGCAACTTTTGCGCGCATGTTCAATGTAGATGACCGCTTCAGCAACGAATTTGAACGTGCGCGCAAAAGCTGCTGTCTTCACGGCAGTGCTTTTTGGAATTTTTTTCTAATAAATTACTGGATTTCAATTCGATCATATCTGTATTTTTGGACATATTGGAAAAATAAGATTTTGAATGGGTATATCTACGGGATCATTGGGCGGATTTTACCCATTCACGAATTCGACCTTCGTAATTAAGCCATTATTGTGTTTACGGACGGCCTAACGGCCGACTGCGTAAACACGATAACTTCCGAAAGAAGCAACTTCGAAACTCGATATTTCTAGAAAAGGTTTGGACCTTAATTACGAAGGCCGAATTCGTGAATGGGTAAAATCCATCCAATGATTCCGTAGATATACCCAATCAAAATTTTATTTTTCCAATATTTCCAAAAATAAAGATCATATCGAATTTAAATCCAGTACTTCATCGAAAAATAACAGTTCGAAGTTTCATACAGAATTTAATGAGGATGATATGATGAGAAAATCATAGAAATTTTTTTTTTCAAATTCACGATTCACTCACGATTATCACGACATTTTGCATAAAGTTGTCTTTCAGCATCTTAAAACTAGCTGTGAAGTTTAATCAGGACTGAATCAGTATTTCTTGAGTTATACCGAAAAAATCAACGATATCTAGAAGAAAACCTCGAAATTTGACATATTTTTTTCCGATATCTCGAAAACTTATGATCGTATCGAACTGAAATTTGATACACTACTGTGAAATATGAAGCTCAAAGTGTGGGTGTATTTTTTTTTGATATGATGAATGGTTTTCGAAAAAAAAATTTTTTTGGAAAAAAATTTTGAAAAATTTTTTTTTTTAAAATTGCTCACAATATAATCCTAACGAAATTTGGCTCAAAGTTGCGCGTCGTTGTACTTCACCTAACTGCCAAGTTTCAATCGAATCGCTCAGGTAGTTTCTGAAATAAAAAATAAATAACCGCGGCATTTTGATGCGCAACTTATCCTGAAAGTTTCAAGTTGCTAGCTTGCTTTTGTCGACAGTTATCGTGTCTACGGCCGGACAGAATCGATTTTGACACCGGATTCGTCATCAGTGAGTCCAACCTAGTCGATTGAGACCATTTTCGGCTCAATCATCGAAAATTACAGACATTTGGACAAAACGATAGCACGCTGTTCCCCTAGAACATGCGCGCAAAAACCTAACATCATTGTTTTTAAGATTATTTCATGAAATTCTCTTCTTGAACTGGGCGCAGGAATGAATCACTAATCTCGTGGAAATATTTCTGTTTCTGTGGAGAATCTTCGATTTCTGCAATCCCTCCTTCGCGGCCGCCACTGCCCTACCTCCTGGTCCGCGTCGGTACCTGTCGGAGCCAAACATGGCTCATACTCCGCAATCGATCATTATATAATGTTCTCGATATTAAAGTGTTCATTTTCATTTTATAGCGCCGCTAGTCCGCTGGTTGAAGTAATCATTGCCGTGACTGTTACGCCTAAAACACGCTAATGTCTACATGCTAATGATTCCATCAATGCACTACACAAGTGAAAATTCAATTTCGCTTGATAACTCTATACTTCCCCTAAAACACAATTGCAGTCGGTGATTATTGCAGAGGTTGCATAGTTTCAGATAGGGTTGACTTTACGATAATCGAAATTATCATGCATATTACAACGCGTGGAATCGTGATTGTTGTATTAATAATGATTTTCAAGAGTTGTGTTGATCGAATTATGCAGCGGAACGTGACATATTCGAATTTCAATCAATAAGTAATTGCTGGATGAGAATGGAAATACGTACATCATGAAATATAGTCATCTTCACGAATCAAAGGGAATCTCACAGAAATAAAAGGTTCTCGTAAATCAAATTGTAACAGTCAATTAAAAGACACAAGTGTGGTTGATTTCTACTTTATTATAAACACATGACGCGTTTCACTACATTGTAGTTTCATCTGATGCTGAGTTGCAACTGTCTCAAAAAGTGTGTTACAGTTTTACATAAACCAATACAGGTACAGAGATATTTCCAACGGGTCAATTATGGAAAAACCAAACCGGGCTCCTAGCTGAATAGGTTTAACAATGGTGAATTTGACAGTTCCGTGTGGTCGTTTGATAAATTCTCAGAATTTCTTAAACGGTTTATCTCTAGAGCCTCCAATAAATTTAACTTCCGCCCTTTGGTCTCTATGTGTAGAATCTTGAAATTTTCTTCGAATTCGTGTTTTTCTATTATTAAATGTTCGGCGTACGTGGAGTTTAATTTATTTTTCAAAAAAGAACTTCTGTGTTCTTTCATTCTGGTGTTGAATGATCTACCCGTTTGACCTATGTATGTTTTAGGACATGAGCCACAGGAGAGTTGATTGAAGAGTATTTCAAATGAAGTATGACTTGAAAATTCTGGAAAAGCTCTGACTTTCAGTCAGAACTTTTTAGGTTTCATCTGGATTTTCACTACCAACATCATGAACAACCCAATTTATCGAATGTGATTCCTTAAGTACATGAACTTTCAGAAAAAATCAAAAGAATTGGTGCTTAATTCAATATAAGAACGGTTTTCAAAACCAAAAATGATTTTATATCCATACTTACTAAAACCAAACCAATAAACGAGAAGAAAAATAAAAAATTGTGTTTATAGTATTTCCTGTATTCCAGGGAAGAGCTGACTTCTAGTCAGAATTTTTTAGGTTTTTTTCTGGGTTTTGACTACCAATATCTAACTACCAGCAGAATAACCATTAGTAACGAACCCAATTTCTGAAATGTGATTCCTTAAGTACATGGACTTCCAGAAAAAATCCCAAAAATTGGTGCCAAATTCAATATAAGAACGGTTTTCAAATCAAAAAATGATTTTATATCCATACCTACTAAAACCAGACCAATTAACGAGAAGCAAAAATCAAAAAATAGTTTTTATAATAGTTTCCTCTGTATTTTTTGTGGAAAGACATATACAGGGTAAACATCTCGACTGTTGGATATCAGAGAACGAGAGCACCAAAATAACCTGAGGAATAAAGACATACAAAATTCCCAAATAGCAAATCAGGTATGTTCGACCATTGGAAATCACATGATAGATTAGGACTATACAAAAATATTGATTTCGGAATTGGATAATTGAAGAACAAAAATTTAAGAGTCCTCTTGCATTTTGTTGAAACTCCCGCTATATATTACAGATTTTCCTTTCAATCTTGCCGCTCCACCTAGCGGAGAATAGCTGAACTACTATTTGTCCAGTAATTTCGATTGACGTATTGTATTTCCTGTAGAATCGATTTTAGCGACCGAGAAGAAGAAGATTAGGTTCTCTGTCGCAGATATATCACAGAACTTATGTTTTTTTCTGTATCGTAAGAAAAATGTAATGGTGGTTTTTGAACCGAGAGAAGATTAGTTCGTTTTGCTTTAAGTTTGTCTCAAAGAAAATAGTGCATGACTTGTTCCGCTTGTGCGGTGAACTGAAAGCTGGCAATAAAGTTTTATTTTATTATATTTATTTTTATTATATTATTATTATATTATATTATATATATATATATATATATATATTTTTTATATATATATATATATTATTTTTTTATTTATTTTTATCATTTTTATTATTTTTATTATATTTACTTTGTGTGGCGACAAAATGTGAAAACCCGCCGAAGATCAACCACACCGGTTAATTCTAGCAGGGTCGGTTCGTATCACAATTTGGTTTTACTGAAACTCGGGAAACATTCAATAAAACTTTATTGCCATCTTTCAGTTCACCGCACAAACGGAACGTCATGCACTATTTTCTTTGAGACAAACTTGAAGCAAAACGAACTAATCTTCTCTCGGTTCAAAAACCGCCATTACATTTTTCTTACGTTACAGAAAAAAACAGAAGTTCTGTGATATATCTACGACAGAGAACCTAATCTTCTTCTTCTCGGTCGCTAAAATCGATTCTACAGGAAATACAATACGTCAATCGAAATTACTGGACAAATAGTAGTTCAGCTATTCTCCGCTAGGTGGAGCGGCAAGATTAAAAGGAAAATCTGTAATATATAGCGGGAGTTTCAACACATTTCGTTGAATGGAGAGAGTAATTTACTCATTGTTTTGTAGAGATGGACCATATTTGGCTGAATTCAATTAAAAAAGAGGTAGAATTGAAGAACTTTCATACTAAGTGAATCTGTGTTGCTGTGATTTCTTAAAAATGTCAATTTGACAAAAGTCTCAAAACAAAAAGCGAAAGTTAATAATTCTGAAAAATTTCTCGTTTGTCTGATGAAAGAGTCAGATTTGTACTCTGAATCGTCACAATTCGTTTCCTTTATCGTTTATATTATTTCTATATTGTTCACAAGGCAATCTGTTTTCCAAGAAACTGCCCTTGGCAAATAGTTCAATCCTGCAATCCACAAGCATAAACGTTATCATTTGAGTTTTTCAAGTAATAAGAACGTTAGGTACTAAGAAAATGTGATCGAAACCTGAAATATTTTCTCCAATATTTCCGAAAATTAGCATTGGATCGGGTTGAAATATGACACAATGTTGTGAAATATAAATTTCTGTCTGCAGTAAATTTCATAACATCCTGGCGGATTGTTCTACGAAAAAAATTGGAAAAGTTTTTGAACGGGTTTTTTCACTTACTATAAACACAATCCTTACGAAATTCGGCACAATGATCACGCAATTCTCCAGATCAAGAGAAAACTCTAGCCTTCAGAGAATCAAAATATATAAATTCTGAGCTGTCACAATTTACGAATAGCTGCAATAAAAAATGTGAATTTCCATATGCATAACCCTGCATAACCTCGTTAATCATCTTGAAATAGAGCATATGCCTGATCGAATAATAAACAAAATAATTCCACCTACAAACCCTCGCATCGAACGCTCCATTCCCAGTCGCTGACATTCAGGTCGTCATTTGCATCTAAGCATAAAATTAATATATTTTCGGTACAAGGTCAGCAAGGGGTTCTATAAGGTGATATGTGGCACGATTTCCACTACATAATTCAAAGTTCCGACTACGGCGATCCATGGAACATGCACTGTTTAGAAACTGGCTTCAAAGCGGGAATCTCCAGGACCCCACACACGTATTGCATTCACGCAATAGAGCGGCACTCTTAAGCATCCGCCTCTAAATCAACCTCAAACTGGAAGCCGGAGAGAATAATATTGCGCCTCACCGAACGGATCGTCGCCGAATAAATTTTCCGATTCTCCAGAGACACAACCAGATTCCTTCCAAATTTATCTTTGCTCTCTCGGAATTCCTTTGAAGGCCATCGTTTGAAAGAAGTTCCTACTTATCATGGCAATGTTGGATTTTTTCGCCGAAGAAATGAAATAAACCTTTTCAGATCTGACGATTGAAATAACAAAAGATCGCAGGAATCCATAACTGGAAAGAAGCGGGATATTACTTTCGAATATTTCTTTTCGCTGTGAAGTTTTTCAGATGATGCCGGCAGGCGGAATGTTCCTTTGAAAATGTTTTCATCAGCAGTGATATCTTCCTTTTATGAAGATGAAATAATTGCTAAGCAAGGGCGTCTTCCATAGAAATAATTCGTGTCGATTCTTTTTGGTGAGCTGATTCGACGATGCCCCATTTCTTCGATTCTTTGTTCCCGGATGCCGAATAAGTAACATAATATTCCTATTGCAAGCTCCTGCGCGTCAATTTTTTGGTTTATTATTTGATGAAATCAACGAAAAAAAAATTTTAACCCCCCCTGAAAATTTCACAGTTTACGTTTTGGAGTATGTCGATTTGAATGAACGAATAAGAAAACACTGCAAATTTCACACAAGGGTTTACTATTTTCTCAGTTAAGTAACCCAATATACCGTTGATATCTTAAACAACTTAGAACCGAATGCGATGATTCATTTTCGATATTATTGGAAATTTGCAGCGTTTTTCTTTATATTTCAGGAACCACTGGTCGGAAATCTTCCGGGTAAAATTTTAAAGTTTTAGTTATACAACAGTAATCAACGTTCAGAGTTTCATGAAAACTCGGTGGTAAGTTTTCGAGAAATAATTTTTTTCCCCCAAACCCCTATTTAGACCCCTTAGGGTACACTGATCCTGCTGAAAAGCTTGGAGGATCAACCCCGAGTGACACGATTTTTCTACCAAGTTTCAAGGATTTCCGTTCAATACTTCGAGAGAAAATCCCCGGACAACGGACGGTGGACGGATTTTTTTTATTCGTTCATTCAAATCTACGTATTTCAAAACGTAAACTGTGAAATTTTCAGGGGGGTTAACATTTTTTTTTCGTTGGTCGATCACTAAGGTTTATTATTTGATTTTATCAAATAATAAACCAAAAATCCGTCCGTCCGCCGTCCGAGGTCCGTTGTCCGGGGCTTTTCTCTGGAAGTACTGAACGGAAATTCTTGAAACTTGGTAGAAAAATCGTGTATCACTCGGGGTTGATCCTCCAAGCTTTTCAGCAAGATCGGTGTACCCTAAGAGGGCTAATTGGGGGTTTGGGGGAAAAAAATTATTTCTCGAAAACTTCCCACTGAATTCTTATGAAACTCTGAACTTTGATTACTGTTGCATAACTAAATCTAAAAAATTTTACCCGGATGATTTCCGACCAGTGGTTCCTGAAATATAAAGAAATACGCTGCAAATTTCCAATAATATCGAAAATGAATCATCACATTCGGTTCTAAGTTGTTCAAGATGTCAATGGTATATTGGGTTATTTAACTGAGAAAATAATAAACTATTGTGTGAAATTTGCAGTATTTTTTTTCTTCGTGCAGGGAAACAAACCCTTTTTGCACTGTGTAATCTCGAAATGCTAGACAAAGGTTATGAGGCTGATTTTATATTTATATGAGAATTATCTTAAGCAATAGTATTGAGTATTTTCATCTGCAAAGCAGATCCCAGCGATAGCTTAACACCTGCCTTATATTTCTTCTTAAATTGGTAGCACCGTTCGAGGGTTTTCACAGAGAGGACTTTTAATACACCTTTTCGATATTCTCTCCAGAATCCCAAAATGATCTCTTGTTGAGGCAGTGTTCAATTTCGGGAAATGAAAATGTCACGAGTACTCAGAAAAATTTTTTGGAAACAATGAAGATGTGAAGTATAGATGAATCATCCATTTCTCTGTAAATTCCGGTCTCCAACCCGTCATCTTGAGCCGCTTCCAGATGTATTTGTCGAGCACTTGGCTGGCAGTTTTTCCAGGAGGAACAAATTTTTAAGTTCAGGATATCTATGTTCTTGAAGACCACAGAAAGTAAGCCGTATTCCAATTCCAGCTCCCTTCAGATTCATTTTACACATTGGAAACCTTCAGATGTCAAGAATTCAACGGAAGAAATGACACTGTGGAATGTTGTTGAGATGAACTATCCAATTGTCTGCAATGTCCTTCCTGACACAAATCTTTTTTTTTTTCTGAGCCTTTTGAAAATGTCTCGTCCTGGAAGTGAATAGTCTGTTTGCATGATGCCTCCACTACTGAAGAATATCTATTTTGTTTTGTCGAAGAAATAAATTAAACCTTTATAGATCCGACAATTGAAATTAAAAAGATTTTAAGAGTCAAAAACTAGGAAAAAGCGGGTTATTACCTTAGAATACTTTTTCTTTGGTATGAAACTTCTCGGAGGATGCCAGCAGGTGGGATGTTCCTTTGATAATGTTTTCATCAGCAGTTATATTTTCCTTATATAAAGATGAAATAATTGCAGAGCAAGGACGTCTCTTATAGAAATAATTCGCGTTGGATTTTTTCTAGTGAGCTGTTGCGATGGTTTCCCATTTCTCTTTTCTTGAATGCCTTTTAAAAAACATTCCTTCTAAATTAATATTCGCTCTGATGAAACTAAAAGCAGTGCTTCCTCCCCAGGAAACCAAATTTTCAAAAGAATAATTGCCCACCCTGTATGGGTTATTTATAGTTTATATTAACGATCTGTCTGATTATGTTCCAGAAGGAAAGACTATAAAATTTGTTGATGACACCACTGTTGAGATATTTAAAAGTTGCATGAACTGGAGCGACTTACTCTTGCGAGTGGTTCTTGGCCAATGGTCTGAGCATGAACGAAAGTAAGACACAATCTCTAATCCTGAGCCTGAGATGGGGACTCGGTAGGGATAACACTAACACCAAACACAGTGTAGTTTCTGGGCGTACATCTTGATGCTTCGCTCACATGGAAAGTTCATGCGTTTGAGCTGACTGATCTATTCTGAGCATAAATATATTTGCCTTAAGAGTTCTTTCGAAATCATTATCAGAGAAAATGCCGAGGTTGGTCTATTTTGCTTTGGGGTAGTCTAGTCTGAAGTATGCGGTTATATTATGGGGAAACTATGCCCAACGTGAATCAGTCTTCCGACTGCAGAGACGTGCAGGTAGGATTCTGGGGTGAATAGGATGCAGAGAATGTTGTTAACAACTTTTCAAGAAACTTGAACTACTCACATTTCCATCTATATTCATACTTGAAAACTTATACGAGATATGAATACCATATCAGGAAGAACTTTATGAGATTGAAAACTCACAAAATAGTCCGGAGTACTGTGCAACATCGCTATACAATAGACTATTCCTTGGACTTAAGAATTTGTCAAAAATCAAATTTGGAAACAAATGAACGACATATAAGTCAGCAAACATTTTATCTAGTAGAGGAGGTTGTTTCTTGGAAAACATAACTTCATACCTATACAATGTAACCTCATACATTTTGACTTGCTTGTATAATTCAGTGTCTGTAATTTGTTGTTTTATTCATACTTAATTTATTATTTTATTCGTAAACCTAACTCTGTTTTATCCATACACCCAATTTATAATTTTACCTCTTCTCTGAATACTTCATTTATTAATTTCCACTATGATACTAATCGAGAAAGGAAAACCATCGAATGACGATTTTTGAAACTTTGACAGAACTTTGATGGCGAGAGGTGTCCGCGAAGCGGCACCTCGATTTCCTGAACTTAAAGAAGAAAGAACGCTCTTTCCGTCGATACCACGTTCGTTTCGCTGCGAAATTTCCAAGATACCGAAAAAAATTCTCAAACTTGACGAATTTCGTCGAGTGGACCGTCAGGAGAACGCTATCTCCTTCGAAGGCGAAGCTTTTCGGCCGAGACCCAGGGTGAATAACGAACCTACAAAGACCGTAGGGCAGTCACAAGCTATTCTTCTTCCTCTCAAACGAACGAAAATGTACGAAAAATACGTAAGAAGGTCGGTAATTTCGTGACATTTCTTTTTTCTCGGAAAAATTCTGACAGACCATCGAGTCCGATCTGTGTTTACATTCGGGTCTGACAGCCTGGGTCAGTGCTGCCAGGTAGAAATTGAATAAAATTGACCGAAAAACGCCGAAATACTGGCAAATATTGTATGAAACGGCAAAAATTAAGCACGGGGCTTCGATTTCAAGCAGAAGGATGAAGCGATTTGTGATATTTTCAAAGGAAATTCCATGAATGTTCCCGATGACCGAGAGCTCCTTAAATGGAATTTTAACATGAAATCCGACGAAATCGACTGAAATGTGGGATATATTTTATTGAAATGGATCGATTAGAGGTTGGTACTGATTCCTTTCAAGTATTTTACCACCAAAAGTTTTTCCAAAATTTCAGCGTAATTTGTACCGGTTCAGAACGATCTTTCTTACTGGAACCCTACCGTTGTGTACGAGCTAGGTTACTTTTTCTAGTGAGTTTTTGAAGATTAAAGATCTTCTTATTCATTTTCGATCCCTTTTCAACGATATTTATTTCCGTTCCTCTAAAAATGTATCTGAAAATTGATAATCCTGAAGTAACCTTGAAATTTCTATAGAGGTCACAGAGCGTTTTTTTGCGAGGGCTCAGAGCATTTTTTTGCGAGTGTTCACAAAATTTTTTCGATGACGTCATATCATTGTAATGAATTCAACCACATAAAAGGCGAATCTGAACGAAAGGTAGATCTGGGCGCAAGGTAGATCCACATTTCAACTAGTTTCATCTATTCACCCTGCAAAAAGACTCACTGCCTACTTCTGTTTTAGCGTTGTATTGTATTTTATGTGACCTTTTTATTTTTTTTTGTACCTGCGCATTATAGCTGTGATATTTGTAAGCCATTCATGAAATTGTGAGAGCACCAATAAACTGTATTTTTCTCTTTTTCTCTACCTAGGTTATATTTCGAAAAAGAGAGGAACATTTTTAAACGTCGTTTCATTCTTCATTTCTGATCCTGGACAGTCAACACGTAGATAATCGATTTCTGTACCATCATAAAAAATTTCATATTCCTCACGACCTCGTGATATTTCACACTTGGATATATAACATTGCTGCGTGTTCTTCAGCTCCCTGGGGGCGGTCTGATGCCCGGAATTCGATATCACTTCATCACGGTTTCTGGCCCATATTAATCGGACGGTCCGTAACAGCAAATCGGACCCTGCCCAAGGCGAGGATGTGTTACAATTCCAGATCCTTTTCCCAATGTTTTGTATGCAGACGAGGGCTTTGCCGGCATGAGAAAGTAGCAAAAAGCCGGTCACTGGAGACAAGCATATTGAATTTGCACATGAACTACAGTTTACGTTATTTGTCCCTACGTCACGGGTTGCTGCTCACGCTTAACATGGACACGGAAATCGATACTTTGTTCGGTGGAGAGATATTTGGAGATATATGTGAGCTTTGAAATGTTCCAGGTATGAATGTAGGTGGAATTCAGTTTGTAGGAATCGAGAAATGCAGATAGGAATTTGTATATGCTATGCATGGATCAGGTCATGTGTAAAGAGAGTCGGTCTATACAGATGTTGATGAAAATTAAAAAAAAAAAAATACCGGCCAATATTGGAAATTTTCCTACTGATTGTTACGCGCATGCTATCATTTTTTCCGCATGTAATTTTCGAAGTTTGAGCCGAAAATTGTCTCAAACGACTAGTTTGGACTCACTCGTGACGAATCCGGTGTCAAAATCGATTCTGTCCGGCCGTCCGTACGATTACGGGCGTACGGAGGAATCTATCGACTTGAAAATTTTAGGGCTGGTTGCATTTCAAAATGCGAAGGTTGAGTGTGTTAATGGGCAAAATAGGTCGAACGATTCTGGAGTTATATCCATTTAAAGTTTTGAGATTATTTGCCAGATATTTCGAGAACTGCCAGAACGATTGGATTGAAACTTGGCAGTTAGTTGAGCTTAGGGACCCGCAACTTTTTGCCGAATTTCGTTGATATCGTGTTGTAATTTTGAAAAAATTTTATCAAAATTTTTTTCGAAAAAAATGTTTTCCCCGAAAACTGTTCATTACATTTCGAAAAAATTCTGGTCGTGACTTGATCTATATATTTCATAGAAGAATACGAAATTTCAGTTCGATTCGATCATAATGTTTGAAGATATTCCGAAAAAATATGTCAAATTTGGTGCTTTTTTTCAAGATATCGTTATTTTTTCCCGACGAACTCGAAAAGTACTACTTTAATCATGATGAAACTTGGCAGCTAGCTTGAAAATACTGATGGTCAAATTCGTACTAAATTTCTCGATGATCCTATCATTAGAACCATTTGATAAAAATTACAAATTTTTTTCAAATATTCAATATTCGGAGTTTGTTTCACAGGAATGAGACAATAATTATTGTTGAAAAAGCTTATTTAATTATGCCGACGTTTCGTTGGATTTTTCCAACATTTTCAAGGCTGTAACAACATAAAGCTATTTGACACAACTGTGCATTGTAAAGACGAACAATAGAGATGACTTACCTAAATTAGCAGCTTTTAAATTAACATAGATGTAAGAATAAAACTGGAGAACGAATCACCACTACAGAGACAAAACAAAATTCACAATCAGTTAAAAGCATAAAAATCCACTCATATATACAATTAAAACCATAAATTAATAAATAAACATGATACGTCATTGACGACGACAAACACTAGACTTAACAAATCGAGTTACAATTACTGTGTACTTATATCCATATAACATTTGAAACATATGCTGAGAATGGTTTTTACTACCCTGCGGTATTTACAATCATTGTTGCCTATTCCGGTATAAATTCAACAAATTATTATAGATCATACTCAAATTTTGAGTATCAGCTCTTGTATTTACAGTATCTTGTAACCTTATATGAACCATTTCACTCACATTTCGTCTAGGCCAATTCTCCTCCCAATCCAAAATTTCAACGTCACCGAAAGCGAAGCGGTGACCCTCCTCAAAGTGGTGGAGTGCTAAAGATGTCTTTTGCTCTTTATTGCGGAAACTTTCATTACAATCATATTTGTGTTGATTGATTCTTGTTTTTAATAACTGTCTAGTTTGGCCCACATAACACTTCTCACAATTTTCGCAAGGAATTTTGTATACTAGATTTGAACAGTTTAAAACTGGGGTAGTATCCTTTAATGGAGAATAAACCATCTTAATTTTTCTCACACTATAAAAAGCCAATCTTATCCTAATATTACATTGTGCGTTGAGCAAGCGAGCGATTTTGAAAGATATATTAGGTATATACGGAAACCTGAAATATTGAAGATCACCTATTGTGGACCCTGTTCTATTCAATTGTGCCTGATCGGGTGATCCATATTCGTTCAGTATTTTATTAACAAGAGCTGTAGGGTAGTCGTTATTTTTCAAAAGGTCTTTAATTTTTTTGATGATCTCTTGATGGAAATTCGCACTGCTTAGACTGATAGATCGATAGATCAAGTTTTTAACGACAGCAAGTTTCTGTGTATAATTACACAGATGTGGTCATTCCGGAGGAAACACAGAATATTCTTGCTTTGGGCCCAAATTTTGCTATACCCGTTACGAAGCCAAAATTTCCGATTCCTACGTTGATAAAGGATTTAGAACACTGTGTAAACAATATTTCTTTGACTGACGAAGGAAGAAACTTAATTAGATCACAGGCTACTAACATTATTACGAATGGTTGGTATAATATACAATCAAACAATCATGTTGGTAGAATTGAGAGAATGATAAAAACCACACAACTATTCTTAAAAGAACACGCCGAAATTCTCATTATGAAGTCCGATAAGGGTAATGCTACTGTAGTTATGCTGAAAAATGAGTATATCGCCCAAATGGAAAATATGCTGAGTGATACACAAACGTATAGAAGGATTAATAAGGATCCTACCAATAAGTTCCAGACCAGATCTAATAATATAGTTAAAGAACTGAATATGTGCGGACTCATAGATGACAGAGAAAGTTCAAAATTGAAACGTTATAATGCAGTGGCGCCGAAAATGTATGGGCTCCGGAAGACCCACAAACAAACTCTTAGTTTGAGACCTATAGTTTCGTGCATAAATTCGCCATCATATAATTTGTCAGTGCTAGTACATAATGTTTTGTCGTCCGTTAATTCTACGTCCCATTACAATGTGAAAAATTCATATGAATTTGTGTCGTTTGTTACGGCTGTCACTCTTCCTGTGGGGTATCGCTTGGTGTCATTGGATGTGGTTTCTCTGTTCACGAATATACCTAAAGAATTAACTTTAAAAATAATAAAGACAAAATGGCAGTATATTTCAGCATACACTGATATGCCCAAGTCAACATTTACCAAAATTATTGAATACATATATGACTCCAGCTATTTTACATTCAACAATTCAATTTATGAGCAGTTGGATGGCTCTGCTATGGGCAGTCCAGCTAGTCCTTCATTGGCTGGTTTAGTTATGACTGAGGTTGTTGAAAAATGTATCCACAGTCTCTCGTTTTATGTTCCTTTCGTAAAAATCTATGTTGACGATACCTTCCTAGCAATTCCTGATGACAAGTCCAGTGAACTGTTGGATGCTTTCAATAGTTTTCATGAACGTATTAAATTCACAATAGAACAAGAAGTGAATGGAGAGTTGGCATTCTTGGACACCACAGTGGTACGTCGAGATGATGGTGCCCTCACTACGAGGTGGTATATGAAGCCTTCGAGTTCAGGACGCTTGTTAAATTTCAGATCTCATAGTCCGAGATCACAGAAACTTGCTGTCGTTAAAAACTTGATCTATCGATCTATCAGTCTAAGCAGTGCGAATTTCCATCAAGAGATCATCAAAAAAATTAAAGACCTTTTGAAAAATAACGACTACCCTACAGCTCTTGTTAATAAAATACTGAACGAATATGGATCACCCGATCAGGCACAATTGAATAGAACAGGGTCCACAATAGGTGATCTTCAATATTTCAGGTTTCCGTATATACCTAATATATCTTTCAAAATCGCTCGCTTGCTCAACGCACAATGTAATATTAGGATAAGATTGGCTTTTTATAGTGTGAGAAAAATTAAGATGGTTTATTCTCCATTAAAGGATACTACCCCAGTTTTAAACTGTTCAAATCTAGTATACAAAATTCCTTGCGAAAATTGTGAGAAGTGTTATGTGGGCCAAACTAGACAGTTATTAAAAACAAGAATCAATCAACACAAATATGATTGTAATGAAAGTTTCCGCAATAAAGAGCAAAAGACATCTTTAGCACTCCACCACTTTGAGGAGGGTCACCGCTTCGCTTTCGGTGACGTTGAAATTTTGGATTGGGAGGAGAATTGGCCTAGACGAAATGTGAGTGAAATGGTTCATATAAGGTTACAAGATACTGTAAATACAAGAGCTGATACTCAAAATTTGAGTATGATCTATAATAATTTGTTGAATTTATACCGGAATAGGCAACAATGATTGTAAATACCGCAGGGTAGTAAAAACCATTCTCAGCATATGTTTCAAATGTTATATGGATATAAGTACACAGTAATTGTAACTCGATTTGTTAAGTCTAGTGTTTGTCGTCGTCAATGACGTATCATGTTTATTTATTAATTTATGGTTTTAATTGTATATATGAGTGGATTTTTATGCTTTTAACTGATTGTGAATTTTGTTTTGTCTCTGTAGTGGTGATTCGTTCTCCAGTTTTATTCTTACATCTATGTTAATTTAAAAGCTGCTAATTTAGGTAAGTCATCTCTATTGTTCGTCTTTACAATGCACAGTTGTGTCAAATAGCTTTATGTTGTTACAGCCTTGAAAATGTTGGAAAAATCCAACGAAACGTCGGCATAATTAAATAAGCTTTTTCAACAATAATTATTGTCTCATTCCTGTGAAACAAACTCCGTATAATCTAAAGAGACGTGAAAATCATGAACAATATTCAATATTCTTTGATCTTCTAATCATAATATTTTCATGAATCTCTGTATGAACATAATAACACTTTAATAACACTTTATTTCCATATAATGTCAAGTACATTGTGGAAAAAGTCACAGAGGAGAAAAAAAAAAGTGATACAAGCATTCTAGTCAAGAAATTCTGACAGACTATAAAAACATTTGTCAATTAAAAAGGCTTTTAGCCTTTTTTTGAATAAGAATTTGTTAGTTGAGCTTTTAATGTCCATACTCAATTTATTATAAACCTTCATACCTAAAAACATGGGTGAGTGTCGGCTTATTCTATACCTGAATGCAGGAATGATAAAATCATTATGGTTGCGTGTGAAATATTGATGAAAGTCGCTATTTTTATTGAATGAACTTTTATAGGTATACACCAATGTAGCTAGCTCCAAAATAAACAAAGATGGTAAGGTTAATATCCTTAAGGATCGGAAGAACGGTCTGCACGACTCCCTCTGCTTAACGCCTGCTAAACATCTCACCACCCTCTTCTGACCAATGAACACATCTTTGGCATCGGAAGATGCACCCCAGACGGCAACACCATACCTTAGCCTCGATGAAACCTGTGCATGATACAACGAAATAAGTTGTTCCATGGTTAACACATCTTTCAAGTTTCTTAGCAGGAAGCAAACCGAGCTCAGTCTCCGCCGAAGATTCCCACAGTGAGATTTCCAATTGAGATGTTCATCTACATCTATACCGAGAAACCGTATATTTTCCACCCTAGTCAGCTCTTTGTCATCTAGATTCAGTTCAACATTGATGTTCTTATTGTAGTTGTGAAATACTAAAATTACAGTTTTATCCAAGTTAAGATGTAATGCATTTGTGCTGAACCAGTCACATAGAATATTCAGATTTTTCTGCAAATTTTCCTGTAGGGTGAGACCATCCTTGCCTGATGCTATTGCCGTAGCATCATCTGCATACAAGAACAAGTTACATTCAATATTATCTGCTATATCATTGATATACAGAATAAAAAGTAACGGACCTAAAATTGAACCTTGTGGAACACCCATTTGAGTGGTGAGTAAGTTGGAATTCATCGACTCCTGTTTTGAGTTTTTTATGGTTACAAATTGTCGTCTGTTTGTGAGATAATTTTTTATCCAGTCCAGAGCTTTACCACGAATTCCCATCCTATCAAGCTTTGTAAGCAGTATTTTGTGATCGACAGAATCAAAAGCCTTGCTCAGATCACAAAAAATTCCAGCAGACGACAAACCAGCCTCCAGATGTTCTACGACGCATTTCAAGAATCCATAAACAGCATCAGTTGTACTAAGGTTTCGACGGAAACCGAACTGATTACTATTTATTAACTTATGAACTTCCAGAAACCCGAGCAATCTCTCGAAAAAACAATATTCAAAAACCTTTGAAAATGTTGTAGTCAATGATATGGGTCTATAGTTGTTCATTATTTCATCGTCCCCTTTTTTATATAATGGAATGACCTTAGTTATTTTCAATTTATCTGGAAAACATCCCCTCTCAAAAGATAAATTTATGAGATATGTAAGTGGTTCGGAGATTTCCCTCAAGCACTTTTTTATCACGAAACCGGAAATATCATCAAAACCCGCAGAACGCTTTGATTTGAGCTTAGAATTTATCAGGCTGAAAAACTCCTCTACAACATATGGCATCAGAAATATTGATCTGTCATTAGATGTGGACTTACTTGTCGCTGAAGATCTACATTTCACTTCAGGAGCCTTCACAAAAAAGTTATTGAACTTATTTGCAAGATCGTGACTACCCTCAAAAAGTATACCATTATCTCTTATTCTGAGGTTATGTGATCTATTTCTGGAGTTATTACTAAGCTCATTGAGAATGTTCCAAGCTGTTTTTACTTTGTTGTCAGAGAGTGAAACTTTATCCTGATAGAATGATTTTTTTTTGTTCTTGATCAGAAGAGAGTGTTGAGACTTACATTCAAGATAGGCAGCACGTAATTCCGGGAACTTCTTACTTAACAAACAAAGATCTCTTAAGCGATCACTCGACTGTTTAACTTCATTATCAACCCATGACTTATTCGGTTTCTTACAAAACTTGTGTAATGGAAAATTCGAATCAAAGTGGAATTTGAACGTATTATAAAATGAATTAAAAGCTTCATTCAAATCAGATATATTGTAAAGATCTCCCCAACTTTCATTAGCAAGTTCATCTACAAAGTTATTCATTTTAGTTTGACTGAAATCTCTTCGGTAATCGTGAGTTGTTTCGCTAGGTTTTTCAGTAATCATATCCATCAAAAGGGCCTTATGATCAGAAAAGTGTACACTAATTATATCAGTTGAGGATGGAGTGTTTGTAAATATGTAATCTAAACTGTCATTTCCTGATGAAGTACTGGATTTCAACTCGATCTAACACAACACAACACAACAACTTACGAGAAAAACAACTCAAAAACTCAATATTTGTAGAGTAGATTTGAGTCTAAATTACGAAGGTAGAATTCGTGAATGATTTAAAAACCGCCCAATGATTCTTGAATTTACCCATTCAAAATTTTATTTTCCCAATTTCTCCAAAAATACAGGTTAGGTCGGACTGAAATCCAGTACCCTATCGAAAAAAATCCGAGAAAACACTACCATGAAGGCAGCAGTTTTTGCGTGGATGCTCAAATCGTTGCCAAAGCAGTCATATCCATTGAACGTGCGCGCAAAAGCTGCGGCCTTTACGACAGTGCTTATCTAGGTTTTTATACTATAAATTTGGTGGGATTATGTTTAAGAACAAAAAAAACGGCTTCATTTATAGAACATACAATTAGAATTCGAGAGACATTGATGGAAAGTCATCATCTTTCACGCATATTTTCACGTGGCAAAAATAATCGATTTTTTTTAAATTGCTGTAATGGTAGTGCCACAACGAAATTCCCACAAAATTCTGCATAAATCAGCATTTTTCAAAGAGTCAAAAAGTTCTATTATGATCAGATCATTATTTCTTGGGATATTCCAGAAATAACCACGATACCGAAAAAAGACTGAAAATTTAACATATTTCATGTTTGAATTCTGATATGGTTTGAGATCACACTGTTTACTATTCATTTGACTCATACATTATTTATATGTCAAGAGGGACCAATAAAGATTAGTATTATTATTCTATGTGAAAGTAGACTTACTGTTGTAAGTATTTGGCTTCAAGATCTGTGTGAAATTTCATTGGGATCAGATGTAAAGATTCCGAAAACTCTTCTGGAAAAAATTGCTAGCATAAGATTCTACACAAAGTTTTGATCCAATCGCACAAGCAGGAATATTGAGAAAATAACCACAAAAATTCAAATGAGTCTAACTCAAACAAATTTCCTTCAGAATTGGTAGAGGCTTCTGAATGAAAATCTCCAGTTCCTAATTGAATTAAATTTAAAATTTATAATTCAATGCAAACAACTAATTTGCAACGCCCAACAGATTTGTCGCCTGGTAGAAAGAACATGAGAGTTTTAAATTCTCAGTTTTGGAAATTCTATATTTAAAAGCTAAAGATCTAAACGGTTGGGGAGTTCAGTCTCGAATAGTTGAATCCATCGAGATTTTCCTCAATTTTCAAATGAAACCGAACTCTTCATTTCAAAATCAATACAGAATTAATTTGGGACTCCGCAACGAACGAAAAAGGTATTCGCTCGAGCAAAAACTGCTTGAACATGTGGAAAGATCAATAAACTGAACTTTATTGGCTCTCGGTCCCTCAACAATTATTCATATTGAAGGTGTTCAATTGCAGGAAACTCTACAGGGAGAAAAGAGATAAATATTTGAGCAGATACATTATTGATTAAAACCTCCCCAACGTCCAATATCGAAAAATATCCTCTCGCGTCTTTCATTTGGAAGGGGAATGAAGTATTTAGACAGGAGTTCATATTTTGAATTTGACATTTGACAGATAAAACTGGAATGTTTCAAGAAATTCGCGGAACCCATTAAAATGAAATAATAAAATTCTGGAAAAGCTCTATCCTGAAGTCATCAACTTTTAGGCGTAGGTTCGTTGCCCAAGCGGTCGTTTCTTCAAGAATTGACCCCGTAAATCTGCGCTTTTCTTCCTGGCGATCTTCTAATCATATTATTCTCACAAAATTGTGCACCAACCTTAAAGCTGTCATTTTCAATCAGGTAAGTGCGTTTCAATTCGATCCAACTTTGGTTTTGAAAATGACAACAAAGTGTATTTTTGAAATTATTCTAGTTTCGTTGTTCCATTTCCGAACATACTCTACAAATATCTAGTTTCCAAGTTGTTTCTTTCGAAATTCGTTATATTAATGACTAGCCGTCAGGCTGACCTTACACACAATAACTTTCTAGTGAAACGATCAAGAAACTAGATATTCGAAGATTAGGTTTGCTACATAATTGGCGTAGATCGAATATCTCTAAAAATAAAAACTATTATTATTTTAAAACAAATTGAATCAAACTGAAATCAACCTACTTGATTGAAATGACTTGGGACTTGATTATGAAGGTTGCATTCGTGAATGGGAAGAATCCGCCTAATGATTCCGTAAATATACCCATTCAAAATATTATTTAAAAAATATTTACAAAATTACGAATTGAATCGAGTTGACATCGGATACTTCATTGAAAGATGACTTCTTGAAGATTCATGCCAAATTTCGAGAGAATAATATTAAAAGAATATAGAATTTTGGAATATGAAAATTTGATTTTTTGTTCAAAATTGTCAAATGATTCGGTCATCATGAAATTCTGCTGAAAATATTGCATCAGTATTTTTCAATTCGTTTTCAAGTGTCCAGGAATATTAACTATACTAAGGAAAACACAAAAAACCACGAATTTTGACGAATTTTCTCCCAAGATTTCAGAAAATGAGGATCTGATAGAAGTCAAATTTGTTACACTGTTGTAGACAATGGGAATCAAATTTTGGCAGAATTTCTTCGAATTCTAACCGATTTGTTGTTAATTTTGGAAAGTTCATCTTCACTCGAAAGATATTTCTCGTGAAACCTGTTCAAACTGCTCTACCTTATACCAAGAAAAGACAATCCTTTGAAAACATTCTTACCTGCATATCTTGAGGTCTGGCGATTTCCATACGAAAACTGATATCAGAAAGCGTATCACGGTAGTCCCATAATCTTAACTGGAATTGAATATTTGGGGAACGAAAATTCAACGTTGAAGGTAGTAGAAATGTGATCTTTCTTGGATATACAAGAATAACCGGAGCAGTAGCAAGAAAGTTTCAATTTATCACGAACTCGGTGCCTCCCGAGCAACGCTTTTGTTCGATACATTTTTTATATCTAATATAAAGTTCGACAACATATCGAATTTTATGGCAGTAGCATCTTGGAGAGTTTTCTAGAAGTTCT
The DNA here is from genome assembly GCA_958510865.1 of Myrrha octodecimguttata. NCBI lineage: Eukaryota > Metazoa > Arthropoda > Insecta > Coleoptera > Coccinellidae > Myrrha > Myrrha octodecimguttata. Next base: position 26,513,136 of record OY294059.1, read on the forward strand.
CGTGTCTGGAAGCATATTCGAGAAGGCCGAGATAAGTTTCTATCTAGCCTATTTTATTTCCTAGTAAGTAGAACGTACTATATTATTTTTTACTGACGTTCTGTTCATCAGTTTTGCAACTCATGGCAATGGTTCATGAGTTCAGGAAGAAAATAAACAAATTGCCATGTTGATGTATCCACTCATTCAAGTTTGAGTCAGTAATTTGCTTGAGGAATTGAATACGCAATCGATAGCGAAAATACTCCAGAGTGCAGAAGATACAGGAAAACTGTTAGTTGAAGGAAAAATTTGTGTTATTCATTCGAATTGATTTTATTGCCTCCATAAACGGTAATATGAAGAGATTGATAACCAATTCTTCAACACATACGAGAAATTTTTAACCAATTCGTTCATTATTTCTTAAACACAATGTGCAAATTCTCCAGCGACATTCCAATTAATTTCATATATAAGCTGTTCAAATGAAATATTTTTGGATTTTCTCTCCCAATATCTGAAACATATCGGGTAAAAATCGAGTAAAATTATTATTTATAGAAATCAACCTGCGGATTACGGGATTTGAGATGAAATTTCTACATGAAGCTCATTCATAACTTCAATGAAACTTAAATATTATTCATAAATCATTGGTTTTTCACAACACAAAAAAACAATTCCATGAAACACTTCATTTGAAACATTGAAATCTCAATAAATACTCTTGTATAACTTAATACGACTTTTACATACAGAACGCGAATTAAGAAGCGTAATTCAAAATAATGAAGATTTCTGAAAAATTCGGTTGATCAGAGGTTTCCATCAATTTTGGTTTGCGTAATACAATTATCGTCAACATGTAGCTATTCGGTACTGGTTTCAATCGAAATCCAATATTTTTCGTACTGAAAGTTTGAAATAAGGGTGAATATAAAAGATAATTAGCATGTTTATAATAAAACAAATTGGAGGATATATGCAAAAAAATCAATAACAAACCGGAAAACTCATCAATTGTTGGTATTTATAGCTTCATATTTTATTATCCATGTCCATTATTTTTTAAATCAACCCTTATTTCGAAATCTCTGTAAGAAAAATTCTGGATATAGATTTAATCCAGTACAGGATATTCGCATTTTGACGATTGATATACTACGCAATCCAAAATTCTGGGAAACCCCTGATCAACCGAATTTTCTGAGAATTTTCCTTATAGTACTAGACCTTAATGTGGATTAGGCCTACAGGGAAATCCACCCCAGAAAAAACGTGCCTTTTACTCTATCTCTTCGGAGGTGTGGAAATGATTAAGATATTTATAGAGGTGAAACGACTGTGGAGCGTCCCTTCTCATTCAAAATAATATTTTAAATTATGCTACTCAATTAGCGTTCTGCATGTGGAAATGTTATTCAATTATACAAGAGTATTTATTGAGATTTCAATGTTTTACATGATTTTTTTTATGGAATTGGCTTTTGTGTAGTGAAAAAACGATGAGGTAGAATAATATATGTTTTATTCAAGATATCAATGGTATTGGGTATTCGACTGAGAAAATAATAAACCCTTGTGTAAACTTTGCAGCGTTTTTTTATTGGAATACCTTTTGTTAGCGAGAGAAAGATTGCAAGAATCGGCAAATATTCTGATGAAGCTTCTTCCTGTTTGGACCAATCAACAACGTTTATTAGATTCAATCACAAATCATATTAGTACGTTGAATCTATAGCTATGGAAATTCAGCTTTCAACCCAGTGCCACAATTGGCTTTCCTCAAAAATTGGCATTGGAATATTGAAATTTCCACTTGGGCCGATTTACTTGAGCGAAATTCGAACAATAATCGCGTCGAATTCTGATATTCGATTACCGGCTCACCATTGTTTCACTATTGAAAATCCATTACTTCTGCAAGACTGCATAAAGAGTGAAAAGAGAGACAGAGAGAGATGAATATTAGGCACAGTTGCCAAATGGCTGTACATCGTGTTTCGTTGTTCGGGCTTTGCGATTTCCAATCATTCATTTCGCATCCATTCAGAACGGAACACGGCCGTTTTAATTAGATTTTATGGAAATCGAAATTGATTTGATAAATGATTTCGTTGTGGAAATTTGCATTTGGAATTTGTTTTTCGTTCTGGCTGCGACGTTATCTCACCTTTGTTTATCTAAATAGCGAATATTTCTGCTAATGGTACGATGGACGTTTTCGATTTGTACTCGTGATAACAGAAAATTCATCAATAGATCAATATAAATTCCACATTCATCATAGCTAGTCATACCGCAACAAATACATCTATATGAAGGTAAAATATTATCATTATTCTCGCAACAATTCGCCTACTGCAGTTAATCATCAGCATGACTCATTTTGTTGAAATTCAGAAAACTCCTAGGTACTGGAGTCCTATTGGAATATAGATCTTTGAACGAAATTCACTTAGCGCCATCTTAAGGTAACCTTACGAATCCTTACTCTGCGAAACGCAGAAAACTTTTGATTCATCATTTTACTTTGGATTGCCATGATTTTTCCTATTTTCCGATATCTGATAGGTATTTCGAGAGATGCCGTTGATTCTTCAGATTTTAAGTATCTATTAAAGCTTATTCTGGGAGGATTCCGCATCATATTTTATGTTTTTCTGGATTTTCACTACCAATATCTGAAACAGAACTATTAAAAATTATATAAAATTGTTTTTTCCATGAAAAACGCCCTTGTGGATTGCGGGATGAAAAAAATTATCGAGGGCAGTTTCTTGGAAAAAAATTGCCTAATGAACAATAAATAAGGAACAATACAAACTATAAACAAAGCCAACTGTGACCTTTCAGAGTACAAATCTGACTCTTTCATCAGACAAAGGAGAAAATTTCAAGAACTGTTTTCTTTCGATTTGGGAATTTTGTCTGACGAAAGAATCAGATGTGTACTCAGAAACGTCATAGTTTGCTTTGTTTATCGTTTGTATTGTTCCTTTGTTGTTCATTAGGCAATCTTTTTCTCAAAAAACTGCTATTGACAAATAGTTTAATCCTCCAATCCGCAAGGGCGTTTTGCATGGAAAAAACAATTTTATTTAATTTTAATTAGTTCTGGTTCAGATATTGGGGGAGAGAACCCAGAAAAATTCTTCAGATTCTATCGAAAAAAAAACAATGATAGCCTCATTGAAGAATTCCGTAATGCAATTTTCGAAATGAATGACTTTCATTCCTCGAAAACCTATGGTAAAATATTAAATATTCAATTCAAATTTGGTGAGTATATCTGCTCAGATATATGAATAAATACTGTCTTGAAATCTACTTGAAGAGTTATTTGCGATTTAAGCTCTAGTTTATTCGCATAAACTTCAGAAAATGTATGAAATAAATGAAAAAACCCAGTTGAATGGAGGCAATTTATTCAATATTTAAAATATCATATTATCATTATTCAATTTCACTGAGATGGAACTCACTTAAACAAGTATATCCAAATTTGAACCGTATTCTGACATTGCTATGCTGAATTTCATTCATCTATAATTGTTTCCTCCAAAACATATTTTTTCGGAATTTTATCGATCAAATGTCAAAAAAATAAGTTGATTTCTGGAATATTTATCAGATTTTATAACTTGAATATCTCCAAAACAGAACTTTTAAGGAGTAATCAAGTAGGTACTCTGAAATGATCATAGATTCTTACAATGACATAAGATGAACTTCATCTGTATTTTTCATGCTAATTTCTTCTAGTTTTATGAATCAGCGCATCTCGGAAACTGTTTGAAGTAGGACGAAAGTGAGCACTGAAGAATATGTGTCATATTTATGGAAAACTTCCACACAAAATTCATTACCTTCAGAGTTTCCATATCAAAGCTACAGTAAAAAAAAGTGATTATTTTTGAAAATTTAAACCGCCTGCATCTTTTAACTGTAGCCGAATCTAGAAAAATCGTGAATAAAACAATTATTTTATTTGATGGGAGGAATCAATGGTAAAAATTAATGTACAGCTTGAGGACTCACCCTGTATGTGTGTTTTAACGGCACCGAGATCAAAACTTGGTTATCGATAAACCATTACCACATTTCACATCATGAAATCAGTGGTGTTAGTTGCAATTATAAAATCAGAACGAATGAACTGTGAATGCTTTTAACGCGATGTGGGTTGTCATTTTCAGTTATGAGTGATGTCGATATTAATGCATTATAAAACAATATGGAAATATCTCTGTCATTGAAGCAATCAGATATATTATGCATTAAAATTTCGTAAACGCAATAATTTCAAACAGACCATTTATGACACCCTCGAAACTACTGTATTTGGGTTTTCCATCACAAAATAATATACAGGGTGTTCCTATATTGAAGATATGATCGGATGTTGGATACTAACAAGAATAAAAATCTCACGAGAAAGGATTCGTAGTTTGAATTGTTTTTAAGTTCATATCTCGAAGAATCTGTATTTTCCAGTTCTTCATCTGAAATTTGGCGCAGTGTTATATCTGTAAGATTGGCATCCTGAGGCATAACAATTTGTCATAAATTCCTACTCGTTTTTCTTCCTCGAAGTTTTCTGTTGTGAGCCACTAGTTGTTTGGGAAAGATGACAAAATCCTAGTTTTTTTTTTAAACTTTCAACATTCATTTCAATTTAACTAATCGGTTTGGGATGAAGACCATTCCATCAGATGAGTAGATTTTTTTGTTATTTATAACTGGTTAGGAACATATGATGTTTCTTGGGGAGTTCAATCTTTTATTCTTTCAATGGAAGTATATTTTTTGTGAAATGAAGAGAATTTTGATTTTACGTATAATTTGGAATCAATTATTCACTATTATTCTCTCCTTGAAATCAATCGAAAAGTTTCTGAATATGTGAAAATTTTCTGACACCAAAGAGATATTATTGTCCCAGAAATAATCTTGTAAATTTCCACAGGCAGTCGAAATATCATATTATGATGTAATGCTCCGTGCAGAACATCTTAAATTTATCAAGTGTTATAATCGCAAACAAATTTTCCTCCGAGAAAGAATAGGACAAGGAAAAAGTACTTTCCCCATTAAATTTGAATTAAAAAGGAAAACGATAACATCAATTCACACTATTGAATGTTTCATGCAAATTGAATACAGATATCAGTTTTTGGCTATTACCTTACTTCACAAATAGTACTCGATCAACAATTGATCAATTTGGTGCACTCTGTACTTGGTTTGGAAATGCGTCTATTACATGAATTAACAAAACCTGATATGAACCCTCCTAACGTTTCAAGTATGGGCCTAAACATTTAAATTCAGAACCAGATTTGGTTTTCGTATAATTCGTCCATTAAAAATTACGTTATCTGAAATTAATTCGCATTTACCCCTGTAGAAAAAGTTCCTCCATGTGACAGGGGTCATTTCTTATCTTCTTGCATGTGGGGAAATATTTTACCAACTCCTAAACATGTCTCGAATATAATTTTTTGTTGAATTTTGGTCAGTAAATTACTGGTAAAAATTTGAATCCTGCATTCTAGTTAGGCAAAATCGAACCTATAGAAGTGTATAGAAAAAGTTAATTCGTTTCAAGGAAGGAATCAAATTTTCCGATTCCATTCTTCTCCTAGCATCTGTAGTTTTGAGAAATGCATCTTAAATTTGGCAGTGATTAAAATCCAAGGTTTTCGCTTTGGATAATGGTAAAGTGAGAGCTTTCACGTTAGAAGAAGAAAAGGAAACAATAGAACACTTACTAGTGTTACTAGTTCTCCAACATATAAATTTGACGATGGTTCCGAGGCAATACATTCGGTGTCTGATTCTTTCTTGAGGCGGATCGTAAACTTAATCAATTTAATGCATAATAGAACATTTACTAGTTCTTTGGGTTTTTTGTCTTCTTTTCTTGTTTTCAGGTGTGATTTCGAGAAATCAACCTGCACCAAAAGGAAAGAAGTAATTGTTCCTTCGATGAAAAAGAAGCCCTTCAATTACAACCAAAAATTTCACTACACTTATACGAGGAAACAGAAATTTTTCCGAGGTTTTATCTGTGATTTTGTATCATACGTAAAAATGTATGGTACCCCGTTTACATTTCCTCTGCTAATACTGTGATAACACATAATGATTGATGAAAAAAAACTGCTCATTTTCAAAAGAATACATATACTCAAAATCATGGAAATTATTTCACAGGATTTCCTTCGAATCTGTAGATCAAAGGTTTTATGTGTGCCCCAGCTCCTTGGAGGACAGGAGGAATGCCAGCAGATTTTTCCCAGTTCCTTTAACACATATCGCACGCATGAGTCAGGAATATTTGGAGCACGTTTAACGTTAACGGCGCCATAAATCCGGATACTAAATCTTCGCATTTTATACCGTTTTATTCCTATCTGTTTGCTCATTAAAATATTTCATTGTGATTCAGGGCCAGCCTAGGCATGTTTCTCATGATTTTCTGTGGGCTTGAAATACGGGAATCTTTGAAGTAGGATATTTATTCGTCAGATGTGGATTTTGTGGAAATATTCCTATGATTTTCACTGGATCGTTCCAGATCGCTTAAGTTTTGAATAACTGTCTTTGTTAGGCTCATCAATATAAATGAGTATATAAAATCTTGATGGTGAGTTTTTCTTTTTCAGTATGTAGATAAATAGATGAAGTTTTTGTAATGTTGCAAAATGGCGGATGGACTGGTATATATTTCCCAGTTTCCTTAATTATACAAAATGGCGAAGGCACCAGTAAATTCCTCACCTATTCAAATTTGGGATTTTCTTCTACATTCGGGAGTTCTAAGGAAGACTTTTCGACTTTGAGGTTAGGCTCTTTCCATTCAATTTTCAGTCAATAAGAATACGTTAATAGTTGAGGAAGAATCGGCTCATATTCAATTTGATTCTTGGATTACCTCTGAAGTATTCATACGTTTTCATTCCCATCTGTTTATTCATGGAGATCATCATTAAGATTTCATGAAGAATCAGGACCAGAAAGAATATCATATATGTTCTTTTGTTTGTCCCTGTAGCTGCTGTTCGTTTCTCACAATTCAATGTTCGTTTATTCGGGCATATAAATTCGTTTGTGTTTGGATCAAATTCGTCATTCAAGATGTGGAACGTCGAACACAGTATTACTACATTGTAGGATATCAATATCTATAGATTATTCAGAGATATTTGCCTTTGTGGTTAAAACAGTATTATTACTGGAGCTCCTTTTCTCCGAGAACCAATTCCTGTCTTTGTAAGATGTTGGACGTTATCATTTTCTGGGGGACCACAGTGACCTAGTGTTTCCAAGTCGTGATGGAGATTTTAGACTGCAAATCGCAGATGCAGCGACCTGATACGACAAAGGATGAACGTCATGCACATCGATCAAAGTATTCAGCACACGAAAGTTAGGATTCGCAAGATGCGCCTGAGAGATGGGCGCGCTGTATATAGTTATACGGCAGTGTTCCGTCCGACAGGTGATAAGTATCTAGAGTCTAATTCTGGGGTTTTAGCAGGATAAGTTCGTCTGATGATCAGTAAAATCTGTGAAACTGCTGTTACCATTCTCCCTGGTACGCCGTTTCTTCGGTGTAGATGTTTGCGTTGAATGGATGATTAGCTCGGATCAAGGCGGAATATTTGCCGATTTATCGAGAGATAGTTATCCTTGTGGTTATATTAGTATTATTATTGGAGCTCTTTTCCTTCGAGAACTAATCCCTAGCTTCATTATGTAGAGGTATTACAGAAAAACCTGTATTTTTAAAAAAAATTTTAAATAGCCTCTATGAAGTAGACAAGTTTAAATTTAATATTTGAAATTAAACAAAGTTCATAGACTCAGTAACAAATGTCATCTAATTTTTGAATTCATAAAATGTTTTTTCGTCAAAGAAAGAATATGGCATAGAGCATGTTAATAATATTGTTTTAGGCACATTAAACAAGCTTGCCAGCCGTTCGTAATCGACTGTTCGTGAATACTCGTGGTGAAATTTCGTCATAAAATGGGGGTTTTTCCTGAATTTGGGGTGACTGCAAATGCAAATTTGAACAAAATTATTATGAGTTTGATCCACCATTTTCCCAAATTACCTTCATAAAGTATCAAAATCATATTTAAGGATTGGGGTTTTAAAATTTGAAGGGATTTGCCAGGCATGCACGAAGTGGCAACGGTGTTTAGTAGGATAGCTTGTTCTACTATGGAATAATGAAATATATATTTCTATTCATTGGTACACACGTGTTATTTGTCAATATAACCAAACAATTTGTTATTCATTTCAGTTTGCGTTTCGTCAGTAATATGACAGTATGACAGTCTATGCCCTTCTTTCTCTATTCCTTGTTCGTTGTCTTCTACTCTAACCAGATCGAAGTATAGCTATCTCTGTTTTCCTAAGCGAAGAAACACATTTGACGTCCTTTTCTTTCCGAGAAAGCTGAATTCGACGTTGCCATACCGTGCACTCAAGACAAATCCCTTTAAATTTCAAATCCCCATTTTTATTTTTCAGTTTTAGGTAATCAAACATTTTTTTAAAAACATAATATTGAAATTATTTGTTTGATGTGATGTTCTGAAGATTTTTCATGAAAATAACTGCATTTTCGTTTAAAGGAAAAACCTCAATTCAGGATGATGCTACTGTTGATTCTAAATCGAAATATAAAAGATGGAACACCGTGCCTAGTATTATTTTGTATTGTATTATACTATGGTTTTGACTTCAATCATGGTTCATAAGAGTTGCTCCTCATTTTCATCGAAATAATTATTGACATGTTAAGCCATGACAAATAGCTATAAAGGTTATTTCATTTGTGTAGCCACGTATGTGAATAAAGGGAACTAAAATGAGGAAATCATATTCATGAGATATTTTCTTCAAACTTCGACCTGAAGACTTTAGTCCTAAAGTGATATTTCACTGGTTTTCTACAACAGATTTGAAGGTACAGTTCACTTTTTTTGTTTATGAGATGCCTCCATACATTTCTATATTCAGTTTTTTCTGTTCGTCAGTCTAATGATTATCCTATTTTTATGAGCTTCGATATTTCTGGTTGAAATACAGATGATTTTATTGGACCATGCTAATTTCCTCGCTTGTTTAACGGCTTGTAACACCAGAATGGATTAAATCGCGATAAAATTTGAATGCATCCACTGATGAATTTGGCGGTGCGATTTCAATGGAAATTTTCAGATTTTATCGTCAGCAAGGTATGAAATAGTTGGAAATCTATAGTCCATAATTTCACATAGCCGGCGATATCACTGAATTTTATGTTTTCGATAGCATCAACGTTATGCGTAATAGAAATGATCGGATAAATATCAGGCAAATTTTAATATTGGACGAATTGAGGTTGGTTATTTCGCTATTAAGCTTCATATTCATATTTGATGATTTTCAAGCATCTCAGTGTCCAATAAATCATTTCAGTGGTACGATGGGCAAGATTCGTTCATGATTTTCTGAGATGACTAGGGTTAAAAAAGGAACATCGAACCGAAATTAATCATCAAATAATGATCATCATAACCTTTATGAAGCAGACTCGTCTTAATTTAAGATTTCAAATATAACAAATAGTTTCATAGAGTCAGTATCAACTGTCATATAATCTTTGAAGTTTAAAAGATTAAAGTGTTGTGATGATGAAGAACAAAATTGTTCTCTGCATAAAATTCCGCACTTGACTTAATTAGCTGAGTTCGTTTGTAATCAGGTGTAAGCATGATGTGAAAAACATGGTGTGCTCGTCTGAAAAATGAGTGACGTGAGCAAGATTAAAATACAAAGAGTTATATATTCTGTGCTTTGAAATTGCATGTTAATTCAAAGCACAGAATATACAACTCTTTGTATTTTAATCTTGCTGACGTCACTCATTTTCCAGATGAGCACACCATGTTTTTCACATCATGGGTGTAAGTGATTACACGTGGTAAAATTTTGACATATAATATAGAATAGATACTTTTGAGGATTCTAAATCAGAAGATAAGAGATGAAACACCGTGTCTAGTATTATTTTTGTATTGTATTTTATTACATCACCGTTTTCTTAAGTCCTTCACTTCAATCTTTCTATATCAGTTGATATGATAATTAAATTTGTCATTCATACGTAGTACGTTGAAGACAATGAAAGTATAGAAAAAGATATAACGTAAAAGAATTTTCGAATAATGAGATAATACCAACCGAATCCGACATAATTTTCCCTAATATTTTCGAAAGCTGATATTCTATCGAGCTGAAATTTTTACACTTTTGGCAAATATAAACGCGAACTTCTCTGCCTGATTTCATAGAAATCTGATGAATATTTTCAGGATAAAAATGTTTGAAAAAAAATTTGAGGAATTTTTAAATACGATTTGTTTCAATCTAACATCTAACATATTTAGCCCATTGACGAACTCAGATTTGATGTACCGATGCTGAGTTCGTTGACGGTCAAAAATCATATAACAAAATATTGAACGACCAAACGGATTTTTGTGATTCCCAAGTTTCCAAAGCTTTAAACTGTTATTGTCGTGGTCAATGTCGACATCCATGTAAATCAAGTACATTGGAGTGAATGGAAGACAATAGTTAAGTCACGGTGTAGGTCTAGAGCGATGCCATCCAGGAGGTTCACATCGATGTTTTTTAGAATCAAAAACATTGTTTCAAATAATGCATACTGCGCGGTCTACAAGGATGATACCATGTGATAAACGCGTTCAAGCCCTATTTGCCCTTCCTCTTCATAGCAACTCGAATTAAAAGGAAAGAGTCCTTCAATGTGGACTTCGAATGTTCACTGTCATTTGATAGTTCGCAATTAACTCGAAATTCATCGTTATTCACGAAATTCCTGACATGCCATGAAATTGCTCACAAATATGAGAATCTGCTCTCAAATTGGTATCCCTGCATCGGTCGTACCTCGACTGAGCATTGCAGATAACCCCCATGATATGTACTGTCGACATCGACCGCGACTTAACTAGTAGCATCCACCGCGACCTCCACCTCGGTAGTGAACCACTTGTTCTGTTCGTACCACAAGAGAGCGCTGCCTTCTTGCCATTATAGTCGTAAAGCTAGAGTTATAATTTATTTATAATCGATAGTCGAATCGAAAAGCCTGTTGAGAGAATACGTATTAATATTGTATCTTCAATATTGACTTTTGAATACGTTCCGTTGAACGACGTCCCAGTTGAACTACTTTTCCTGAGGTCACGTGGACTGCATATCTGAAAATAGGGAGAAGCACATTGCTCGCCTGGCTCTACCACAACCACTCATCAAGGACCACTGTTCATATATTCCGACGTTTGAAACTTTCATGTCGGCTAATTATTCTGTTACTGCGATTCTTGGGCGAGAACAATCTGCATCTGTCATGAAAATGGATATATCAGGATTGCGAGGAGCTACAGAAATGGCCTGATTAATTCAACTAGGCAGCTAGCATTCTCCGTAAATTCACGCTTGCGGTAAGGATATTCGGGAAACGATGATCAAGTTTCAGCTTTTGACAAACCGAATTATATGGGTTTCATAATACGTGTGGCTTCGATGGAAGCTACTCCGTCTGTGAAGACAACAGAATACCAACGGCTCTGATGAGTGCTTGGTATTGTGCACGTAGGTACATGAGGAGGGATAATGTACACAATAGTATTAATGTAGTTTGGAGATGATACAAGATGTTTTCGATATCTACTACGAACATTATCCACTTGTATTGTGGAAATAGGGAAATAGGAAGGATAGAGATTAGGCTAACACAAAGAGGTACAATGTAGGAACTCTACCAGCGGATCATGATATTTGGGAATAGAAGATCCTTCCAATGATTCATTGCATAAGGGGATTAGTCGGAATTTGAATTCCAGAAAAGAAGGTCTGATCGAGTATGATTATTGTAGATTGAAATTGATTGCTCGCTCAACACCTGGTGAAACATCGTATTCAATATTAAAACAAATAAAAACACTTGACTACGCTCACAATTTTTAATTTAAAATATCTTGTTGACATGCATGTTTCGGGTTTTACCCCATTATCAAAACTGAAACGAAAATACATGGGACTACACAAATATACATCACATCACAGATGTTAACACCGGAGATAAGTGGAACTCCAATTGATCATTAACAATTGGTAGTTTTTGTTTATGTGCCGATAATATTTCTAAAATTTCTAGAAGGTCTAGTCTTTTTCCTTTCTCTCCTTCATGCAAGATTGTTGTTTTATTGAAATCTATAAAATGGTTGCAAGTTATACAATGTGTGGAGAAGCCAGTTGTGGATTTGTTTTGAAGAATTGACTTCTTATGTTCTTCCACTCTGACTTTGAGAGAACGACCGGTCTGACCAATATAAAATGCAGGGCATTCGTCACAGAAGAGTTTATATGCACCACTCTTTTCTGAATGATTCAGTTGATCCTCACCACTAGAAAACATTGATATTATGTTCTTCTTATTTGTACATATAATATCAATACTATTTTGTCTTAACCTATTACAAATTTTGTCGCTTACTTGCGGAATATAGTTGACATATACAAATTTCTTTATAAATATTCTATCAAAATTACTATCCAGTTAACAGACGAATTAAAGACACTTAAAATTCCCTTAAATGCTATATTAGTTTCATTCGATGCACTGGATTTATATCCATCAATACCAACTGCAGATATCAAAGATTTAGTCAGCAAACAACTTCACGATAACCTTTCACTTTCTTCAGAAATAGAAGAAGAGAAACAAAATATTTTCCTCAGAATATATTGATCTGACTGTATTTGTACTATTTTGGAAGCGATACGTAGATGACGTTTTTTGTATTTGAACTGGCTCAGCTTCTGAACTAAAATCTTTCATACGATTGATCAATTCATTCTACAGTTCTGTTCAATTCACTTTAGAAATAGAGAGTGACAATGAATCAATCAATTTTTTAGATATTCAAATCAAAAGGGTAGATGACCATCTTGAATTTGATATATACAGAAGACCCACTTTTTCTGACACTCTGATTCATAACAGTAGTTCACATCCATATCGAATTAAAATGTCAGCGTTTCATTCCCTTGTAAATAGATTAATTTCAACTCCATTGGCAGATAATGATTTCAAAAAATAAGTTGGAGTGTTAAAATTATTAGCGAAGAACAATTGCTTCTCCCCTGACATAATAGATAAATTTATATTTAGGAAACAATATGATAGACTGTTAAGAAGTATTTACCCAGGTCCTTTCGAAAACCATATAAAGAAATTTGTATATGTCAACTATATTCCGCAAGTAAGCGACAGAATTTGTAATAGGTTAAGACAAAATAGTATTGATATTATATGTACAAATAAGAAGAACTTAGGATCAATGTTTTCTAGTGGTAAGGATCAACTGAATCATTCAGAAAAGAGTGGTGTATATAAACTTTTCTGTGACGAATGCCCTGTATTTTATATTGGTCAGACCGGTCGTTCTCTCAGTCAGAGTGGAAGAACATAAGAAGTCAATTCTTCAAAACAAATCCACAACTGGCTTCTCCACACATTGTATAACTTGCAACCATTTTATAGATTTCAATAAAACAACAATCTTGCATGAAGGAGAGAAAGGAAAAAGACTAGACCTTCTAGAAATTTTAGAAATATCATCGGCACATAAACAAAAACTACCAATTGTTAATGATCAATTGGAGTTCCGCTTATCTCCGGAGTTAACATCTGTAATGTGATGTATATTTGTGTAGTCCCATGTATTTTCGTTTCAGTTTTGATAATGGGGTGAAACCCGAAACATTCATGTCAACAAGATATTTTAAATTAAAAATTGTGAACGTAGTCAAGTGTTTTTATTTGTTTCAATATTATTGTAGATATTTCAAAATGACAGGTTCAAGGTTCAGTTTGAAAAGAACCCACCCTGAATATCTCGACTCCTATGAAATTTAGAAAACCTAGAAAAGCACTGACTTCACGTCACTGCTTTTCTAGGTGTTTTTCGAGAAAGTACTGGATTTCAGTTGGATCTAATCTGTATTTATGGAAATATTGAGAAAATAAAATCTTGAATGGGTATATCTACGGAATCATTAGGCGGATCTTACCCATTCACGGATTTGAACTTCGTAATAGGTCTCTTGCATGTAACACGAATTATCATATTTTTATATTTTTCTCATTCCATATCGATACAAAATCATACTGTATGCTATCACACACTTCAACGATTCGCGAATTTTGAATAATTCTGTATTGAAAATGGCCAAATCGGGGCTCAAGGTCGAAGCGGGAGAAAAGCGTCAGATCGCCTCTACTTCACTCGTTATTATACGATTCACCGATCGATACAGCCCGACGCTGTCTATTGGCTTGCTAGAGAGAAAAGTACACGAGGAGAGGGAGAGAGTGGATATATCCCCATACGTCACGGAAACCGCGAAGTTTCGTCCGTTTAAACAACCGACATGCGGAGCCAAATTTAAAAGAGCATTTTCTCGTTGAAAATTGAAATTTTTGATGGCGGTTAAAGTTTTTCAGTGGTCTTACGAATAGAGTATTTGATTCCAATGATAAAAAAAATTCATGCAAGGGACCTAGTAGGCCCCGAACCTACTCTACAAATATCGAGTAAATAAAAAATATAAATATATAACAAATATTGATGGAATAAAATTTTGATTGGGTATACCTGCGGAATCATTGGGTGGATTTTACCCATTCACGAATTCGACCTTCGTAATCCAAGGTCCAAGCCTACTTTACAAATATGGAGTTTCTAAGTTGTTTCTTTCGGAAGTTATTGTGTTTACAGGTCGGCCGTAAACACAGAAACTTCCGAAAGAAACAACTTAGAAACTCCATATTTGTAAAGTAGGCTTGGACCTTGATTACGAAGGTCGAATTCGTGAATGGGTAAAATCCACCCAATGATTCCGCAGGTATAACCTATCAAAATTTTATTTCTTCAATATTTCCAAAAATACAGATAATATCGAATTGAAGCCCAGTTATTCATCGAAAAATTACAGTTCGAAGGTTCATACAGAATTTAATGGAGATGATATGATGAGAAGATCACAGAATATTGAATATTTGAAAAAAATTTGAAATTTTTTTTCAAATTGTTCCAATTACACGATCATCACGAAGTTGTTCCTCAGCATTGTCGAACTAGCCAAGTTTCATCATGATACAATAGGTATTTATTGAGCAATATAAAAAACAACGATATCGAGAAAAAAATACAAGAAATACTACATATTTTTCCTCAATTTCTCCGGAAATAAAATTTGTATCAAATTGAAACTACACTGCTCTGAAAAAAAGAGCAGTTATGAGCAGAATTGTTTTCGAATATGATCAATAGTTTCTGAAAAAAAAATTTCACGGAAATATTTTTGCAAACCTCTTTTGAAAAAATTTTGTTCTCCACTCTGAGGCTAGCGTTTCAAGGTGCTCCTGAGACAGCGATTGTGAAATTTTGTTCACGAGACCGCTATCTAACAGGTTTTGAGTATCGAGAACTTTTTTCACATTCAACAAGGCGAGTCGTTTTGATAATTGTTGAGATCGTAAAATTGCAGTAAACGAAATTCTTGGAAAATGCTTCGTCAGTGTGAAGGCTTTGATTGATCTACTGCGATGAGAGTTGAGTATGTTTGTTAATTTTGTTTGTTTTGATTGAACCGGAGTTCTTTCACCTTCATGAACCATTCCTTTGTTTCCTCAGAATATACTGTACTTTTTGATTCGATTGTAGGCACAACCAAGTGAGACTCATACTGAATTCAAAACAATGCTACTATCGCTAGTGAACAGTGGAAATCCACATAATGGACTATTCACAATGAACGTAATACGTAACTCGTACGTAGCTCATCCGTAAAACGCAAAGTTGAAACATAGATTTTACATGCAAATGTTCACAATGGTGAACTCAATTTTTACTTTCACGGAAGAATTACGGATGGCTTAAGGAATCCGTAAATCGAACGTAAAATTGGAAAATCTAGTGATATTTTCAGGGTGTTTGAAGCCGAATAGTTATTTTCGAGTTTTGCATCGTGTCCATGATTCGAACCATAGATACAACATAATTTTATTAGTTTTAGATCCTGTAATCTGAAATTTGGTAGCCATTGAACTCAGTAAAATTGAGGATGACCCAAAAAGGAAAGCAATCCAAAGGAAATAATGATGCTGCTATATGATTATTGTTGAGTACCGTAAAAGGATAGGGCTAATTGATTATATTAAATGAATATCTTTTTTTTTGTGAATTGGTTTATGTATTTTATTCAGTTCATATAAAGTAAATAGTTCAGGACATTTTGAAAAGGATTTAGTTCACCTTGAACACATACCTGTAATTGTATTTCAATATGCAACGAAAAGTTCAAATCGGCCTGCATTATGCTTGCGGTAGACACCTGAAAATAACTACATTTTTTTGAGCTCAAATGAAGTTATAATACTAAAATCTTTATTTCCCACTGCAAACTTTACATGTACGATACAAACAAACCCGCAGAGGAATGAGGTACAAAAAAAAAAAAAATTTGCTACATATTCCTATGGAAGCATTCATTCAGAGAATAAGGCTCTAGTTCTAACAAATATTTTCTTTTTTTTTCGGACGAACACCGTGTAAGATCCCAACATATTCAACTGTTATGGTAAGTGATTGAATAATTTCCTGCAAGTATTCTGGATGTTTTTCTGTCAAACTCAGACAAAGTATTGGATCCTTGGATCCCACAGGGTAACTGTTGTTTACATAAGACTCAAATTTTAAATGTATAATATACAGTTACCTTCGTTATTAAAACATAAACATAAAACATATTCTGTATCTTAACTATTTGAGTTCACTGTGGATAAAATACTGATAACAAAACAGTGTGTAACTACTCTCTAATCCACCTACAGTAACGATATGTCTTTGACAAAGGAAACTTGATTTCCGAAACGTGCGTTAGACGCAAAAAGTGTAAGTGGATTAGAGAGTAGTTACACACTGTTTTGTTATCTTCTGTATCGACATAGTTGGTGGGAGTATATCGAGTTCTTACCTATGATGATTTTCCAATGTAATTGTGTAAACACACTGTGGCTTTGATGATGCTATCAACCATATTTGCTGTGCCACTTCTTTAATGATGCTGCAAATTGTAGATCTGCCCACACGGTAGCTATTTCTCTACGCAAAATATGAATCACCAGTAGAAATATATCTGCAAGATGAAGATCATGAAAGATGGGTGAAACATACCTGCATTTTATTAAAACTGAACCTACCATACTTGAGAGCTCATCGCACCACTGAGGGATCATTCTGGTATAAAAAACCACTCAACATCGTGCAGTTTTAACTCTAGACTGAACCTTGTAAATTCACCATATTTTTCACGTTCAGTGTTGGCAGATCTAACCCACTAGCGTCGTTGGCGTTTTTGTTTATTGCTATTGGTTGCGATAAACATCCTCCTTCTTAGTATGCGCCTTTTCAATATTAATAAGAACAGCAACTCATCTAACATTTCGGAGAATCAATAAAGATGACGATGACGGTAAAAGCACTAACTAAACTTTGAATAATTCAAAATTCAAAGCTCTGAATAAAGAAGTTGTTCCTTATTCAAAGATTCAAAGCCACGTTTTAACCTGAAAAACTGTGGCGGTTGTCAAATTTTTGACGGTTCCTACGAGCATGAACAAGATGTAAAAGATCTGCTTGCGATACGTACATTGT
This sequence comes from Myrrha octodecimguttata, assembly GCA_958510865.1. NCBI lineage: Eukaryota > Metazoa > Arthropoda > Insecta > Coleoptera > Coccinellidae > Myrrha > Myrrha octodecimguttata. The sequence goes on from OY294059.1 coordinate 26,530,938, forward strand.
GAACGCCTAAAAAATTGCGTTAAAGTTACGTACATCTTACGTTTACGTAGAGCTTACGCTTACGTTCATTGTGAATGACCCATAAAATTCACAAGATTCTAGCGGTCGCCCCGCCGTGGGTGAAAGCACAGAATGGAAAAATATTATAATTTCTCTATTCTTCTGTGGTGAAAGTAAGCATGCGTATTGACATAAAATCCAAATAACGAAGGCGGGAAATATAAAATCTAACCTAACCTTACCTAACCTAACCTTACCTACCATTGGTTTCGTGCGTCGTTTGACATTTGTTATACGTTGGAGGTAAAACAAACTCACTTTCCCGCTTTGTTTATGTTATGAAATACAGCATTTTCAACAATTTCAGGATAAATTCACAAGTTTAAATGATTTATATTCATAAAATTGGTGAATTACTAGATCCGTGAGGCCAAGTTATTGTGTTGTTGTGAAATGCAACATAAATACACCGAGAGACCAAGAAGGAATATATTCGCTTTGTTTACATTGGCGAAGGGCGATTATTTGGAGATTTTAGTGATTTTATTAATTTTACAAGTGAAATTTTTTGATAACGGATCTGATTAAGTGATATTCAACCTCAGATGATAATCATTCAAAACGATATAAATGAAAATTGTAGTATTTATCCTTGTCTTCTAAAGCCTAGAGTATCCACATCAGAGATAGCATTTATTATAGGTATAACTATTGAAAATGAAACAGTAAATTGTTTGGCTCATTAATTCCTGAAAATAAACAGCAGAATGAAATCCAACAAATGTATGGAATTGAAAAAACATGGGTTCCAGAGAACTTCTCAGTAATATTTCAATTAACGTTCTATGTTGCAAATTACTACAATATTGGTCTACAGTTGCTATGTCAGTGCTATCATAATCTTCAATTATATATTTATTATACTAAATATATGTTACAAATAAAATAATTCATATGAAATTTTTTCCTTGAACACCGATTTCGATTCATCCTCAAAAAATTCTTTACTATCCATATAAAATGCTTTTTTATTATGCAGATGCAACATTAGGGCTCTCATAATCTTTAATGATTGACAATGAGGTCAATTCGAAACATATTACAAACAACAAAATGTAGAAGTTCCATCCTTGAGTAGTCGAGCCACATCGGAACATGTTCGGTTGAGAACAGAGAAAGTTAGTTATCTTGTTCATTATTATTATAAAATGCATGCAATACTTTGACAAATCTATCACATAACGAATTGCCTTGATTGGCTTCATATAACGTATAGAGATGTGAGTGGTAACCAATCAGGATGGGTTTGTCATTCATAACGCCAGCTATTGTAGTGTCGAGAAGATATAATTCCTGAAATGTGTATAACAAACACGAAATATTCTTATCATACTTATTTCATCACGAGTCAACTTATTAAACAGAAAAATTAAAAAGATAGTCTAACATAATTCCTTAACCAGTGTGGAAATGCCTCCAACAAACTCTACCATAGTTTGTTACTTTGTCAGAACAGTTTTTTCAATTTATGGCGTGAATATAGGATGTTTGCCTTCTCTGGGATAGTTCACATAGTATTCTATTTCTTCGAATACCAGAACTTAGGGGAATGGGTCAAAAATGCAAATACTCAAATATAAAGTCTACACTACAATATATCTGAAAAATCAGATTCCTTCGTCTCTCGGTGTATTTATGTTGTATTTCACAACGAAACGATAACTAGGCCTAGTTATTCACCAATTCTATTAATATAAATCATTTTAACTTGTGAATTTATCCTGAAATTGATGAAAATGCTGTACCTCATAACATAAACAAAGCGGGTAAGTGAGGTTGTTTTACCTCCAACGTATGACAAATGTCAAACGACGCACGAAACCAATTTCAAAGATTGTCTGTATTTTATATTTCCCGCCTCCGTTATTTGGATTTTATGTCAATACGCATGCTTACTCTCTACTCTCCTGACTTCTTTATGTGTGAATTGTGAATTCTTTTCCAGTCGAGCACTTCTAATTCCTGGTTCATAGTCACCGAATAACTCTCGAGTATATAAGTTCCCCGACTCGTCACTTATCTTTTGTGATTTAGCGAAAGAAGGGAATAAAGCCATTGTTGCGACGTCCCACTACGTTAGATTCAGTGCACAACGGGACGATATTGTTGCTCAAACAGAGCGCCAACAATTTCACGTGAAATTAGTAATGAATGGGGCAACTGGAGCATGAAATAGCAGACCCAACTACCAGCGAGAACGTCTTCAAGATGATAAACTCTCCCCAATAAATTGAATTTTCGCTCTTGGCAAATTGTAATCAATTTTGAATTAGGGTTTTCTGTAATCTGGAGCACACGGAACTGATGTTTTCTTGCAGTAACTAGTCTTCTGTCCAGAGTATTTCATTTGTAATTGCATTTGAATTCGAGGCGGAAAATAACGAGAAAAGTCTTATGCCATGTTAGCAACCTTTAATTTTACTGCCAGTATCTGTGGAAATAGATATTATTACACCACCTTACATGCCAATGTTCCTTTAAAATCAACTGGGTGATAATTTTTCTCGAGCAACATTCCATTTACTACAAAATATTTCTGTGATGCGCCACTCTCTTACTTCCTCTGTTTTTGGGAATAGCGAGCTTTAGTTTTCTTAAGTAGTTTTCGATTTTTCTCCCGAAAAAGCTATTAAACGACTAGGTTGGACTCACTGATGAAGAATCCGATTTGAAATTTTTGGGTTTTGTCCTCAATATCTCATGAACCTACGATCAGATTGAACTTTGATTATCATTTGTAGAATACAAATATCGAGTTTCTAAGTCGTTTTTCCCGACCAACCGTAAACATAATAACTTCCGGAAGAAACAACTTAGAAACTCGATATTTGTAGAGTAGGTTTGGACCTTAATTACGAAGGCCGAATTCGTGGATGGGTAACATCCACCCAATGATTCTCAGAAATACTCATTCAAAATTTTGTTTTTCCAATATTTCCAAAAACACAGATTAGATCGAATTGAAATCCAGTACTTCATCGAAAAATGACAGTTTGAAGTTTCAAACAGAATATGATGATATGATCAGAAGATCACAAAGTATTAATTATTCGAAAAAAAATTTGAAATTTTTTTTAAAATTGTTGTGAGGACACGATCATCACGAAATTTCGCACAAAGTTGCCCATCAACACTTTCAAACTAGCTGTCAAGTTTCATTACGATTGAATTAGTGTTTTTTGGAGTTATTCCGAAAATCACAACGCTATCGGGAAAAATCCACAAAATTTCATATATTTTTCTCCACTACGTCCAGAAATTATGGTCCTATCAAAATGAAATGTGGTACACGGCTGTAAAATATGATGTTCAAGGTATGACCAGAAATTTTTTCCGGATTCATTGAACAATTTTCGAAAAAATATTTTTTTTTTAAAAAAAAATTTTCTTTGCAATCTTTCGAGTCGCTACAGAGCCATAGGTTATCTAGGGTTTGTGGCCATACTTTATCGAATGCATTGGTCCCCCAAGTCTTCCTGCTCATTAACTGGCAAGACCAAAAGGATAGTCTGACTCGGTGACTTTCTGTGGGGGTTTCAACTGAGAGTCTTGTCTAAGATAACTCTAATGCCTGTACGCATAATCCGATCTAAAACTCATACCTGAGAAATTCTCCGCTGAGATAAGCTCAAGTATTGACTCATGCTAAGCAAGGGTCCTATCCATTAAACAAACCTTCGGCAGTTCTCGGCGAAGTTCATGGATTTCGGGAAAATCTAGAATGTTTCCACGTTTTCATGTTTCTCGCACTAAAAACTTGCTATTAAATAACAGTATATCTTCAAGGTATCAAAGAAGCCGCCCCATAAAACGAACCGTAATTCTGTTATATAAAATGCCGACATAGTGTATGATTTATAGCATCTGTGTTGCTTCCGAAAAAGGGGAGTGCCTACTAGCATGATGGTCATTAAGAACAGGGCCCACTATGTATTAAGTTCTGCAATAACTATGGTGAATTCGTAGAAAATCATTTTCATTTCCTGAGAGCAATCGGTTTATCGAAAATCATTTCAGCAGTTTCATTAAACGCTTTTGTATCTTCGGACACTTTGGATTAATTGAATTTTCAACTGCTAGGTTCTCTGAAATTATCGCACAAAACGATATTAACGTACATGCGGTATAGTACATAGTACAGAACACCAAGATTATAATACAAACAGCAACGCTGGGTTGTGAAAAGTCACAGAAAACGAACAATATTCGCTATTTTGTGATTATGTCTTGCTTGAGCTCGCCTCAAGGTAGGTCGTTCGTTGACTCGAGCAAGCATGCCACCAAGCACTGTCGAAGTAGTGCTCGGCTGTCTAGTAAAGTAACTAATAGAGAGATATTGCAACTTTTGAATAGCGCAAGCGTTATGTTATTACGGTGCGCTATATATAACGTTTTGGTGGTTAACGTGGATTTAACGGTCGTTCCAGAAGTAGACGTATTGCTACACGTTTTTGTTACCGTTACGTTAGTTATCAGTTTGTTTGGTTAGGTTATGTGAGACGTCAGATTTTTGTGTTACAAACTCATTTTTAAACTCCTAAAGCATTTCTGCATTAGTTTTTTGATTCTGGACAAAATGAAAATGGAATCGGAAGCGCTAATTTCACTTGGTGCTAATGCAGAAGAAGTGGAAATAGTTATATTACACAATATAATTGGCATGGTTCAAACTATTTCTAATTTCCAACCCCTCATGTTGCTTCCAAAAGTATTTCTTAATTCGTGAAAAAGTAAAAAATACCTATTTATGAAATCATTAAGGTAACACTCTTAATGTCTAATATCAGTTGTGTGTAAGAGGTATTGTTAAATAGATTTGAAAAATCTGAGGAAGTTGTGCAACTAATTCCGAAAAACATATGAACAAACAGCTCTTCTATGACAGTGATCGGAGCCGGAAGAGTCCGAAGCTTAACGATTTCTTCCGATATAGAATAGCGCAACGTAAATTGCGGCTCGCAATTTTCCGTAAATAACGGAAGACGCTAACGCTATCAACGTCGCATTATTCTGAAACTGAATCTGCGCATGCTTAGATGTCAAAAATAACGTTTGCGCTAATAACGTCACACAAATTTGACACTGCAATATCTCTCTATCACCTGATGGACTTAAGACGTCCTCAAGTTCGGAGTATCGACTATGCGTACTGACATTACCTACCTAGGTGTAAGGTACTACAAGCACTTTTTGTGGGTTTTGAGAGATGTCTTTCTTGAAACACTACTGAACAAAACTGTCTAGTCTCTCCCAAGAAAAAAGCAATCGAGTATGCCCGGCGACAGTCTTTTTTCAGATGTACTTTTATCGCTGCGAAAATACCCGCAATAAATTTCCCATTAAACGTTCGAAACGGCTTCCATAAAGAAAAATAACTGCAGTATACCAAATATTCCCTCGTATACGTATACTGCCATCCACATACTACGTACGTATCCATTCCGCCGATAGTTGAAGATGCTGGGAACAGCGAACACGTACCAACTTGTTTCTTATACTTACGAGGCTCCAGCATATTTATTATTCATATGGTACCATGAATTTCTAATGAGATATTCCTGGGAGCCGTGTGGATTCGCCCTTTCAAATGAAATTTCTTTCCGTTTTCCGTTACTTTGCCGCCTTAGGACAGAATTTCCATTCAAAAGGGCATATTAGAAGAAATTGAATTGCACCGTATGTATCGAACAAGAATTGAACTTTTGGAAATTATTTCTGAACGGGGAAGTTCGGCCGACGGAATTCTTATTTGAATTTTATCAATAAATTACTATTTTCTCTGTGCGGAGACGAACTGAAATTCTGCTCCTATTCTTCGAGTTATGTGGGGGTATTTGGAAGGAAGTGTAACTGAAAAACAGGCGTTTTGTCATGAAGGTCGTTTACGTAGTTGGTGAAATCATTCAATGATTCAAGCATATAATATATGAGGTGCCGACACTTTCCTTCCATTACCCACTAACATTTTGGGTCCAAAACGCGGTCCTAGAATTGTCAAATATTGTCCTACTTGGTTGTGAACGATGATGGCGCTGAGGTCGCTTTGTCAAGTCCATACAATAAATTCCGCTGAATAAAAATGAATTTAGCTATAATCTGATCTGATGAAATTATATCCCGAAAAATTAATCAGATATTTGAAATTATGGATTCTTACTAATATATAAGAGGAGTTTAACAAATGTGAAATATCTACACATACAAATTATGAAATATGTATAAGGGAATAAGGAAGGAACAATATTAGGTTCATTGTAGGAATATTTTCATGGATGGATACAAGAAATAATTTCGAAGCCAAAACAACGGTGGAAACGGAACGGGAGATTGATATTATCCATGGATTTTATTGCATAGTTTAGGATCTCCTTTCATAAATATATGGTTTAATAATTTTGTATGTACCTATTAATAAATAGTCAATTCAAAAGTTATGAATTTTGTTTCATACTTATGAAAATATTTCAAGGGAACGTTCATGTTTATTATTATTGAAATTGAAATATGAATTGTCACTTTGCTATTCATGTTCATACGAATTTATCGGACGAATTTATAACCAGACGGATTAATCGTAGAATTTATCCTTCCAAATGTTCTTCCTTTCTTTGAAATAAATATTGAGATGATAGATATAAACAGAAATTCAAAAATGTCGAGTTTCAGATTGGTGTATTCAGGGACGAAGGAAACCTTTATATATATTATTGCATTCTGACTGAATGAAATGAATGATTATAATTAAAATTTGTCAAAATGTATTTATTCTCAGAAATTCTTGGAATTAATGTATGGTCCAACTCGGAAAATCAGAAATAAGTTCTAATTTAACTAATTTTGTTATGACATATCGGTAAGTTCCGAATATATTTCAGATTTTACATGGCAGATTTCCTGACGCCGGCATCTATCGGCGAAAACTGAAGTAGGACAACAAAGCCGTGTTTTAACAACATTTGGACCTCATTTCGGACCCAAAATATGTCAAAAAGTGTCCGCGGAATGTATTCTATGCATCTATATGTTGAGAACAAGATGCGAAGAAAATATCAGGTGTTGACGCTTTCCTACTATTACCTACAAAAATTTTGGATCCAAAACGCAGTCCTGAAAGTACCAAATATTGTACTACTTGGCTCTGTAAACGATAATGGTCTACGGTCGCTTTGTCAGGTCAATTGATTCCGCTGAATAAAAATAAATTGAGCTATAATCTATCAGATCTGATGAAATTAATACCCAAAATATGAATTGGACAGGTGGAATTATGGATTTTCACTAATATATACCTACTCATTAATAATATGAAATATAGATTAAGGATTATGGAAATACCGTCGCGCCAATTTGTGAGAATTTCTGTGAGAATCGTATTAAAATCGTAAAAAATATATTTTCATATTTAAAATGAATTTTCGAACCATTTCACAAATGAACACCAGATTTCAGATTGATCAGATATTTGATTCTTGGATCATCATGAAAATGAAATATTGAACTGATAAAATATTTTCCGTAATTTTGTTATAAGGCTTCTGCGTTGAAGAACCAGGTTGGATACGGAACTGGGTTGTTGAATTTTATACTTTCATTTGGAAATTTAAATTCAGTTGACGTTCAATTGAATCCTTAATCAAAGGCTGCTATTTGTATTAATGTCAGATTCAGCTCTGCTGAATAAAATATTCCGACTAACTTGTGCTGACAGAAATGAAACCACTCTGGTATATTTGTGTTTACTGTCTCCACCAGTAACAAACTTCGGTTTCCGAGAGAAGATAGTTGATAAGTCGAAAAAAAAACCAACAAAAAAAATCACATCGCACAAACTACTCGCTAAGTTCTCCATCAACTTCTCGAAGAGCGGAAATAAATTCCCTGGTAGGCAGTTAGTATTTCTTGCGGAATTTTATTTGCATATTAAAATATAATGAAGTTTTTCCCAGAGAAGTTGGGTAATGTCTGAAAAATTATTACGTTCAATTTTCTCGGAAAAGTCCCCAGAAAGTTATCGCCGCATTCGCTGATGCTTTAATAAAAGTATGTAGGGGAGTATTTTTATTTTACACCCTAAAAAACGGGCACTTCCTTTCCTGAATCAGCGTAACGAATTTTTCTGAACTGGGCCGGTGACTGTAACGACCGAACCAACTTTTATTTTTTCCCAAGGAGTGGAGATTCTGTTTCGGCAAATATGGCACTGCATTACTGTTGTAACCGTCACGAGAGAGAAAGATTTTACTCTTAAATATATAAATATAAGATAAAATTAATTAATAAATATGAAGAATTCAATTCAGATAGAAACAAGCGTTGGAAAATAATCAGATAAAAAATCATATCAGATAAAAAAAAATACCCCGCTGCTGGTATTGAAACCGCAACCGCCAATAACTGGCTTAGATAGTCCACGCTGTAGTTCATCTATCCGCAGTGCCTACAGTGCTTACCTTTGTAATTAAGCCCCAAACCTACTCTACAAATATCGAGTTTCTAAGTCGTTTCTTCCGGAAGTTATTGTGTTTACGGTCAGCCTAACGGCCGACTGTGTAAACTCTATAACTTCCGAAAGGAACAACTTAGAAACTCGATATTTGTAGAGAAGGTTTGGACCTCAATTACGAAGGCCGAATTCGTGAATGGGTAAAATCCACCCAATGATTCCGTAGATATACCCAATCAAAATTTTATTTTTCCAATATTTCCAAAAATACAGATCAGATCGAATGGAAATCCAGTACTTCATCGAAAAATAACAGTTCGAAGTTTCATACAGAATTTAATGAGGATGATATGATAAGAAAATAATAAAAATTTTTTTTTTCAAATTGTTCTAATGACACGATTATCACGAAATTTCGCACTAAGTTGTCTTTCAGCATCTCAAAACTAGCTGTGAAGTTTCATCAGGACTGAATCAGTATTTCTTGAGTTATACCGAAAAAATCAACGATATCGAGAAGAAAATTTCGAAATTTGACATATTTTTTCCAGATATCTCCAAAACTTATGATCGTATCGAACTAAAATTTGGTACACTGCTGTGAAATATGAAGCTCAAAGTGTGAGTGGAATTTTTTTTTGGATATGATGAATGGTTTCCGAAAAAAAAAATTTCTGGAAAAAAATTTCGAAAAAATTTTTTTTTTTAAATTTACTGACAATACGATCCTGACAAAATTCAGCTCAAAATTGCGCGTCGTTATATTCCATCTAACTGCCAAGTTTGAATCCAATCGCTCAAGTAGTTTCTGAAATAAAAAATAAATAACTTCGAAACTATTCGACCGATTTGTCCCATTAACGCACTCAACCGCGGCATTCTGATGCGCAACCTATCCTGAAAGTTTCAAGTTGCTAGTTTGCTTCTGTCGACAGTTATCGTGTCTACGGCTGGACGGACGGCCGGCCGAACAGAATCGATTTTGACACCGGATTCGTCATCGGTGAGTCCAACCTAGTTGATTGAGACCATTTTCGGCTCAATCATCCAAAATTACAGACATTTGGACAAAACGATAGCACGCTGTTCCCCTGGAACATGCGCGCAAAAATTGAGTTTCTATGTTTTTCTGATGCTATCAACACGAAACTTTGCGGGAATATTTATGTTGATACAGTGCTACTAGGAGTCCAGTAACAATTCGATCAGATGTATAGTTTTTGAGTTATTTGAAAATGAAATCTCGGATTGCTATAACACTGAAACCATCAGTCGGATTCAGCTCATTAACGAACTCAATCGAGATATTCAGAATATTAACCTAATCTGAGAATTTCATGAGTCTAAGTCCGTTCTTTCGAAAGTCGAAACGCACATGGACTGCTGGAATAACTCGAAAAATACTGTTCTGATCACAATAATATTTTGTCACTAGTTGTTAAATGCCGACGTTGAATTTTGTGCGGAATTGCGTGATGATCAGGTTATTGAAACAATTTTGGAAAACATTCAAACATTTTTTTTTCGCCCACTATTTTTAACATGCGGGTGAAAACTGCTGCCTTCACGTCAGTGCTTTCGAGTTCCCTAATCAGCAGAACAAATTTTTGCCAAACTAGTGTGCCGATGATTATGCCCAAACAAACTTTTATTAGACGTTTCGCGGACAAAACCTCTAGTTATTAAGAATTCATGAAATTAAACAAACCCATTCCGTATTCAGCAATTTTCGGTGCGAGGAAATGCTTCATCTGTTCAGATTTACGACTTGTCTCTCAGGATTTTCCGTAGTTTTTCCGAGCGGGTTCATCATTCATTAAAATTAATATCACGTTCCTGAATATTGGACTGAAATGGGAGCAGGGGTGAGATGATAGGTAAAACATATAACGATTTCCCGTGGAAATGCCAAATCCCGCCTTTAAACTCTGAGAAGGAGGACTTTATCGTCGATCTTGCGGTTGAATGAAAATTAACGGAAAATGGGAGTAAAATCGATGTTATTGACACAAGGAGCTCGAAACTTTTCGGAATATCGTCAAATGCTTATTAAAACTGAATCGAATGGAATTCGGAAAAGTTTACTTGATATAAGCTATTAATACTATCATTTTATTAATAATACACTTTTACTGTAATAATTTCACATGATATCCTTCGATATTATTGTTGAGCCTTTCATTCATCAAAGGAAGAAGATGTGCAATATTTTTCTATGCACTACCATTTGACAATCTTGTCAGTTGTAAAGGGTTTACCAATAAGAGCTGTTATTTTGAATAGCCCGTTATTTCGGTAGATGTCACTTTTGAAGCTGTCATTTTTTGACATTTGACAAGTAGAAACTACACCATTAATAAAAATGGAACGATACACGCTTCAACAACGCATTGAAATTATTAAAATTCACTATAAAAATGGTGAAAATTTGGCAGAGACGGTTCGTAAAATTCGAACATTTTTGGGTCGTCGTGAAGCACCTTGTCGGACCGCAATAAAGGAATTGGTTGAAAAATTCGAGCTGTTGGGACAAGTTAGTGATGTGAAGAATAAAAACCGTGAACGTCGCTCAAGAACAGCCGGAAATATTGCTGCTGTAGCCGAAAGTGTTGAAGAAAACCCAGGTTAGTCCATTCCTCGTCGTTCTTTGGAATTAAGCATTCCACAAACGTCATTACACCGTATTTTGCATAAAAATTGGGGTCTTAAGGCTTATAAAGTTCAGTTAACACAAGAACAAGAACGTTTACTTTCAACAAGATGGCGCTACGTGCCACACAAGCAACGAAACCATTGATCTTTTGCGGGAAAAGTTTCCGGACCGTGTTATCTCTCGAAGAGGTGATCACAATTGGCCACCGAGATCTTGTGATTTAACTCCTTGCGACTTCTTCCTTTGGGGCTGCGTGAAAGAGAAGGTTTACGCCAATAGCCCAGCGTCGATTCAAGACCTCAAAAATGGAATTCGTGAGGCTATCGAGGACATAGGGCAGCCACTGTGCGATTTGGTTATGGAAAATTTCATTAAAAGGATATGGTCCTATAAGAGTGGTCGTAGTGGTCATTTGCCAGATTTTATTTTCCACTATTAACGGCATAGTTTCTTCTTTATAATGAAATAAACATCCGATCATTCATACTGAAAAATGGCATTTTCATTTTCTAGATTTTTAACTCAAGCATAGCAAATACTATTTTGAGCTGTTGAGCTGAGATATCAATATTAATAGCAGCCTCTTGTTGAAGTGACAGATCATATTGCTCAGAATCGATGATCAGAATACCAATATCTCTGATCTTGTTATGGAAGCAATCTCTTTTTCTTGGCAATATTGCTATTTGAAGCCTATAAATGCAAAACCAGACATTTAACATTTTCCCAAAAAATAAGTTAAGGATGGATTAAGATAGCAAAATTTGCTGGGAATATGATCTGTTTACCCTCAGGTGCATAAGTAGACATTTTAAAGCCCCTATTCATAATTCAAATCTAGCCTCAGATGCAAACGCAGACATTTTTGTGAGCTCCTTACGTGCAAAAGCAGACATTAGCCTTTTGGTCAATCAAAGTGAGACTTCAGTAGTCACGTGATTTTGCAAGCAGCGCGGCACCATACTGTTTTGTTAATTAATCAGTTTGAGTTTATACGTTGTATAATAAAGTGTGTAAATATTATTTAGCTTATTATTGACATATATACAGCGGGTTTCACAAAGCTCTGATTAACTTGATTGTTCTGATCAAGACAATTCTATGTTCAATTTCAGTTCATTTTTAGCAATACCACAGAATCGTTGATCAGAGGATTAAGCTTTGTGAAACCCACGGTAAATATAATATTGAAAACCCTCATGAGCTAGACCATCCCGAAGACCCTGAAAAGGTTTTCTCCGATAATGAGGATGATGGTTTGAAAATTTAGTTTTAGTTTTTTGCATTACCTAAGATTTTTTTTTTAATACAGAGCTTTACTGTTGCGAGCAAGGATTTTTTATATTATAAACTTAAGAATATTAAAAAACTTTTTTCTAACTTTATTCTGTAATTTGTTTAAGAAACTACATAGTAGTCGTACGAAATAAGATGCAAAATCAGACATTTGCTAATCTCAGGTGCAAAACCAGACATAACTATTTTTTTAGCAGAATATCTTTATACTGACAGGCTTTATTTTTATGAGTGATGCAATATTTATTCCTATCACCATTTTGAATATTTGGTGAAAACGGAAAGTTTGTTAGGTTGAAACTTTTTTTTTTTGGCAGGTTTTTCTTGTTTTACTCAAAACGGCTTTTACGTCAAATATCTGGTTTTTCATTTGTACGCTTTATTTGCAAACAGAATAGGCCTGATAACGACCTCTTTCCGATGAGCATCCTGTATGACAATACCAAATAACATCAACACATAAAGAGAGAAATATGCTCCCTCAAAAACATTGAGATCTCAGACTTTAAGCATTATGGAGTACCTACCTCACATGACAATGCCATAAAGATTCTGTTTAGTGCTCCTGATCCTTTCGTGTTTAGTCTTTATGTTATATGAACATGGTAGCCGAATAATAATGGCTTTTATGGTGATGTGAGCATTATGCATAGAAACTGTCGAGGTGCCGGTGAATTGTTGGAACGACGAAATTAGGTTTCACGTGTCAACTTTTGATTTGATTAATTATGGCCCTCTGACAGAACTTTCTGTCCAGTTCGCTACGAGTCCGGGCAATATGGAAACTTGAAATTAGTATGATTCTTCTCACGCGCTTTTTCTGGGAAATAGCGCGTTATCGTTTCGTGACAATGTCTGTAATTTAAGAATTTTGTGCTGAAATTGATCTCAAACGACTAGGTTTGACTGATGAAGAATCCGTGGTCCAATTTGATTTGGTCTGGCAGAGCCGGATCTAGGGCGTGGCGAGGGAGGCATTTGCCACGGGCGCCAACCAACGAGGGGCGCAAAATTATGATTTTTTTTCTTGAAATGATGTTTTTGTACTTCGAAGTTCATTCATATTTTATAGCGGTGCTATAGTGCACGCACCTGTTGTACAATATGCGGCGACAAGTAGTTACCAATAAAGTAACAGATGATAAATTTACACTTGTCCGTCGCCCTACGATTCCCGATCGCGTCCAGATGTTTGTTATTCGAACAGTGAGAGAATTAGCTGCAAGTTCAGAGGGAGTTTAATGTTCGAGCTAGCGGCGGTAGCCCTCCGTCTAGGGTCGGTTTCTTGTCGGCATGACAAAGAGATTCAGACCGTCCACATTATTCGCCGAATCGTTCATCACACCGGCTTTGATAAGGGTAATGTATTTCGAAGACGCTTACGATCGATAGGCTTGATGAAATCACCCCAGTCTTTTTAATACTACTTTTTTTCTCGCATGTGGGGTACTTCCATGCAGCGGCGCAGTTTATGGCATCAATAAGAAAAATAAGAGGCAGGAAATTATCGTTATATTTTATATTAGGTGCAATACCGCAAATAACGTGATCGTGCAAGCGGGCCGGAAGATTATTCGTGCTGGAAAAAGTTGAACAATTTCAATCAGGTATGCTTGAATAATTCAATTTTGAGTTGAGGATTTTTGAGCGCTCGGTCAAATTATATTCTGTCCGTGCACACGAGAGTCAATCATTTTCGAAAGATATTACTTAAAGATGCAAAATTTATAAGGTTACGTTTAGGTTGGGAATATGTCGGAGATACTAACGTTCGAATTTTATTTGCGAGATCCCAAATTATACCGATTCAATTAAAGTTGCGTTGTACCATAATTACACGAGTTTTCATATGTATAAGAAGAAGTTAGAGAAAAAAATCAAAATGTTGAGAAGGATACGATATATTCATCGTATCTCTAGTATTTCATTAATCAGCTATTCAGGTACTAGAGAAAGAGGATCAAATGTCGATCAAATGAATAGTATGATTCTCGAGTTTCACTGAAACATGAAACCTTTTTCTGTCCTCCTCACATTTGTCGAGCATTGAAACAATTCAGATATGAATATAAACGAGCGCGAAAAACATTCCGATTCGACGTCCATGCATTTTCAGAATCTTATATAATTTGAGGTTGGTATAACCAACGGAAATGCCGCCCAAGAAACTATCAGGATCCCAATCTCGGAAGATCAGGGATAAAAAATTATTAGACCTAAAAAATACTATTAATATCTCAAGTTACTTTAAGATCGATGCGGATATTGTGGCGACAAAAAGTGGTTCCACTAGCGATGCCCATCAAGTAGAGGAATTTCCTTCTACTTCTTCAAGTATCGAGCATTATCGTAATAAAGTATACCATTTCGGATAATTTGGACAAGGAAAATTCTTTTGACGAGGAATCAGTACTTACTGAGGTTAAACCTGAACCAGTTGATTTTAATGAGCCTACATCATGGCGAATTAAAAAAAGTGATATTGAAATGTTCGTTATGACCTTTGTTGGCATGTGTATTCTTTAATGTATTTCAGTTTTTCATTCAAACTTTCATTTATTGTTTTTTTGAAGCTTTGAATGCTTATATATTATTTTGAGACTAAATTATTCTATTCGCTTCATTTTTGTTTTCTTCATACCCTCATTATCGCATATAAATAGGTTTGTGAGTTCTCTTCACTTCCTTGTAAGATACGTGGGAGATTACAGTAATTTCTTTTCACATATTGTTTGATATACCTAAGAATCTGATGCTCGTTCTCAAAAGAATATAATAACAGTAAAATATCTTAGAAATAGAATACATACTATCATCCATAAGAAGTATGAAGTCATTGAAAAACGAATTTGAAATGGGCGCATTTCGATAACTAGCCTCGGGCGCTGAAATCCTAGATCCGGCTCTGCTGTCCGGTCGGTCGTCCGTCTGTGCTCAAACTTTCGAAAGAAAGAGCCTAGAGTCTCGAAATTCTCAGGTTAGGTTTTGATACTAAATAACTCGGGGAGTTTGTTAATAAGCCAAATCTGCAGGAATGCTTCTGTGTTACAGCGACTTGAAATTTTGATTTTTCAATAACTCGAAAAATATCCATTTAATCGGAATGAGATTTGGTTGGAAGATGAAAAGTGTCATTTAGAAGAACTGTCCGAAGGAAAATTTGAAAAAAGTTTTTTTTTGGAAATTTTCATATTTCATTAAGATTTCACTGAAATTTTCAAGTCGCCATTTCGCAATGTGAAAAAGCGCGTAAAAGCTGCTGACTTCACGTCATTGCTTCTCTAGGTTTTTTCTTGTGGAACAATCGTATTCTGGCAATCTGAGAATTAATTGAACCAAAGAGAGTTTTTTTGTTCGTTTGGTGCCAATTTTTAATTAAACTCTCCATATTTTTGCGCGACAAAAACAACTTAGAATCGCGATATTTGTACAGTAGATTTGGAACTCAATCACTACAAAAGCCGAATCCATGAATAGGGGAAAACTACCTAATGATTCCGCAGATATACCCATTGAAAATTCTCTTTCCTCAGTATTTCCAAAAATACAGAGTAGATCAAATTGAAATCCAGTACTTTATCGGGAAAAAACTTGAAAAAGCACTGAAGTGAAGTCAGCAACTTTTGCAAGCATGTTCACTTCTCGTATCCTTTGAACATGCGCGCAAAATCTGCTGACTTCACATCAGTGCTTGTCCAGGTCCTTTCGATGAAATACTGGATTTCAATTTGATCTAATCTGAATTTTCGGAAATATTGGGAAAGTAAAATTCGGAGATCCCATAGAAGCTTTAATAAATTCTGTTCGTTAAAATCAGACAACACCAATATACTCAAAAAATCAGACACGTCCACTCAAAACGCTCCTAAGTGATTGAGTTTTCATTTTCCCAAACGAAAAGCCCGTTATTACTGAGAATTCGTTGAAAAATTACACTTTCTGATGAAGTTGATTGATTACAATTTTGTACGGGTGAACTCAGGTTTCATATAATGTTGTTAACGTCATCTGATATGGTTTAAAATTATAATTCATCCACAGGTCAACTAGTTTGGATATTAATAATACGATTATTAAGCAGATTATATGATACCTTACGATTCTGTGTTCGAAAGCCTCATTCGAGAGTACTTTATTCGATATAATATGTAATAAATGTGCGTGACCCCATTCTATAAGGTTTATACGGAAGATTGAGGAATTATAAATCAGCTGAAAAAGAAGTACCTATAGCAACAAGAGTATGTATAATTCGAATTCTCAATAGTACATAAAACATACAAAGAATATAAATTCATGGATATTCAAAGAAGTGAATGAATGATGACTCTCTTGAAAATGTCTGCAGTGCTACTGGATTAAGGACATGAAAGTTGTAAAAAATTTTCCGGAAAGAAATGAAAAAAATCATGAGCATGAACCTCCAAGCTAAGAATTTCCATTATTAAATCTGTATTTTTGAAAATATTGATAATTTATAATTGTGAATGAAAATATTTACTGAATTATTGAGGGGATTTTACCCACTCACTAATTTAATCTCCATGATTAAGCATCAAACCCTTTCTATAAATTTCGAGTTTCTGAGTCTTTTCTTTCGGAGGTTATTGTGTTTACAGAGTAGTCCTCATGGCCAATCGTGAAAACAATAACTTCCGAGAAAACAACTAACACTTTCGAAATACGTGAGGTAGTTTTGGTTCTCAATTACGAGGGCTTAATTCCTGAAGGGATGAAATCCACCCAATGATTCTGCAGATATACCCATTCAAAATTTCATTTTTACAATATTTCCGAAAAAACAGATAACATCGAATTGAATTCCAGTACTCGATTGAAAAATTACAGTTCGGAGTTGTCCGATTATAGAGAATATATGACAACCATACTTGGAACAAACGAATATGACAGGGTGACTTTTGGTTTTGGACGCAAGAGTTTATTTTTTTCAGAAAATTATTAGGGTGCAAATGGTTGAAAAAAAAACTGTAAGAATGTGCAATGATGTCAGTTTTTTCATTCAAGAATTTCCAGGAAAATAAGATTCAATATGGAGTGCAAAATAGAAAAATAAATAACATTTCGCATTCGCACAAAAATTAAGTAAATCCCAAAAAAAATATTTCATAAAATAATCACTGAATTCTGAAAAACGACACCCCCTTTTCTCCTATAAACGTCAAAATTTCTCCGAACTCTAATACTTCTCGCTACCATAGGCAATGTTGAAGCATGCGACCCGCGGGCAGGTGCCTGACCTTTAGAAATTGACGAGGTTTAATGAAACTTGAATGTGGCTGTGTTACCGAAATGCTCGAAGCAGTAATTTACCAGCATGTGATAGTGTTTGCTCTTAAGGTCTCGCAATTGAAAAAAAAATGGTGCACTCAAATCGAAATAATCACGGAAATCATTCTTCTAGGATTCGGAATATCCAACAATCGTTTCCGAACATTCTTCCATTTTCCAACTTCTGCTCAAATCCGAATACGCTTAACGATTTCCGAAATTCCAGTCGGTCTCATTGAAACTTCCATCTGTGCATCGGCATTCGGCATGCAATGGAAAATAACATCCTTTTATTAAAAAAAGTATCGACTAGAATCCTCCACAGCGTTTCCAGCGGGCTTCGTATATTTTTCCAAAGTTCGAACCCGGGTACTGAAAATTGATTTGAAACAGGAAGCTGCCCCGAGGGTACCCGCATTATGTGGAAATAAAATTTAGATTTGTCGGCAGCAGAGCCAGATAGTTCCGTTGGATGGAAAAGTCGAAAAAAAAACGACGGTAAGGCCCCAAATTTGGATAGCACGATCCATTAGACAGCATCAATTGATCTGTATGAAAACGGGGATTTTTTTTGTTGCCGCTATTGTTTTCGGAACAATTGCAGTCGGTTGGTTATGGACCTTTTCCGCTATGGAAAGTCAAGTTCTGGATTTCAAACGGAATATTTGAAATTGAATAAAAAGTCGAGCAGTTGATAGAATAATCCAGTCAATAACATGACTTCGTTTGCTGATAGACGCGCTAGAGGTGACTTGATATTCTCATACAAATGTATGCACGGACTTTTTGGTTCTGAAGTGGAGGCTATTTTCCCCAAAAACTTCAATCATCTCCGAGGTCACAATTTCAAATTGAAGAAGGAGAATTTCCGTACTGTTCCCAGACATATGTTCTTTTCGGACAGAATCTTTTCACCCTGGAACAGTCTTTCCAGTTCGGTAGTCAATAACTCCACCACCAATAGCTTCAAGAATGGCTTGGATAGACTAAGATGAGACGTCTTTGATTGTGGATATGTGTTCGCTATAACTGGTGCTGATTTGTGTTACCTGTTTCTTAGAATAATTTTACTTTTTTTTGTATTCGCTCATCTGTTCGTCTGGTAGTAGTAGTAGTAGTAGTAGTAATGAATCTATTTGGAGAATTTCTTCATTTGCCATACATGAACGTTATCCCACTGTAGTTCATTTAGCCGCCCATTTAGAGAATATACAACGAGTTTATTTCACCAGCCACAACGTTGACAAGCTTTTTTCAGACATGCATAAGAGATTCATTTGCAAGAACATTGCTTTACTCAGAAATGCAAAAATACTTCACATGGAATGCATCATCCAAAAATTACAACGGCGAAAACGAGGACAGTTTGTACTGGGATACGTGAATGTATATTCAACCAATGCATTGGGGCGCATTTACACAATTCACCCGAGCAATGAAGAATGTTTTTACTCGCGTTTATTATTGCTGAATGTTCGTGGACCAACTTCCTTCGAATATTTGCGAACCATCGATGGTGAAATATGCGCAACATATCGAGAACCCTGTCAACGTTTACATTTATTAGAGGATGATATACTTTAGGATCATACACTCTCCGATGCTGTTATTTCTTCTACTTCATATCAAATACTGTCACTTTTTGCCATCATAATTTCAACATGCTATCCATCGAACCCTCATCATTTGTGGGCAAATACACAGACCATATGGCAGAAGACATTTTGCATCGAGTACGATCAACAACAGCAATTCCAGAACTAGAAATTAGTGCTGAAATACATAATGAGGTATTGATATCTTTAGAGGAATTGTGTATTTAATTTGCAGCTGAAAGTTGGCTCAGTAATTATCATGCTACGCAACCTTAATCAGCCAAAATTGTGGAACGGAACTAGACTTTCTGTTAAAAGAGTTTTCACAAACTTGATAGAAGGTACTATTATCATAGGAAAGTTCAAAGGTGAGGATGTCTCTATTCCGAGGATTCCACTAATGTCATCTGGTTTTCCTAATGAATTTAAGCGTGTCCAGTTTCCAGTGCAACTTCCATTTGCAATGACAATAAATAAATCACAAAGTTAATCGTTACAAGTTTGTGGAATAAACCTTGAATTGACCATTTTTTCGCATGGGCAGTTGTATATCCCTGCTCGAGAGTTGGTAATCCATCTGCTCTATTTGTTTTTTGTCAAGAAGGAAAAACCAAGAATATTGTACATTATAGGGCATTGCATTAAATTATAATTTAGACATTTGGGTGTTTTTTTTACTACATAATATATTTTATCTTAGTGTTTTTCTTTAGTTACACCTCCCGTGCGAAGCCGGGCCGGGCAGCTAGTTTTTAATAATAAATAATAATAATTTTACGTGCTGGTTTTAACGTACAAGAACGCTTTCATTCTGCCCTAGTTGGAATCGACATTGATATCTTACAATATTCAGGATCCGTCAGAGGACTCGGACGTTTCAGAAAAATCATGACCCTGGTAATTGTTACTCAAGAAAATTTTTATCAAACAATTTGTATTCAGAATTCCAAAGCATTTCGGAATTTCATGTGTAGAAAATCACATCATTCAGGTGGCGTCCTTGTTTCGCGATACACCGTTGAAGTTTTTCTTGGAAGTTTCCGAAAACTGTTTCCAATGTTGCCCTTTCAACTGCGAATTGCTTTCCTTCAATTCCCCCAATATTGGGGGCTTGTGTTGGTAAACTCGTCATGTCGTCCTCCATCAACCAAGCGCTAGAATTTTCTAGGAACAATGTATCATCTAAATATCTATCAACCCCATTTTCTATGGCAATTTTCCCCAAATGTCTCTCATTGAAGATTTTTTTTTGACATAAGCTTCAAACGACTGAATCGGATTTGCTGATGAAGAATTCACTATTTATCTCGATTATGTCCGGGCAGCCGGTCTTCAGCACGGTAAGTGGAGGAAGCTGGTCTCTTGAAATTTTAAGGGTAGGTTCCGTAACGAAATACGGTGGTTGAGTATTTAATGAGCTGTATCGTCCTAACGGTTTTGGAGTTAAAGGGATTTAAATTATTGAGTTTATTTACTCAATATTCCACGTGATCGGATTGAAACTTGCCACTAGTTGTAGGAAAATGACGCGCAAACTCTTCAGAATTATGTAGGGGTCGTTGTAAAATTAGAAAATTTTTCGAATATTTCCTAAGTTTTGGATACAATTAGGCCTGTACTACGAATTCAATATGTAATAACAGTGCACCAAATTTCAGTTTGATCTGATTTTTATTTCAGGAGATATTGGAAAAAAAATGTCAAATTTCTAGGTTTTTCAATGATATCATTGATATTAATGAAAACTCCAAAAATAATGACTCAATCATGAAATAACTTGGATATTGGTTGGAAAAAACTGAAACGCAAGGCTTTTGATGATCGCGTCATTAGAACAATAAAACAAAAAAATATTTTTAGGACAGGAAGTTGAGCTGCGTTTGGCTGGATCAACCATGAGTAGGTGACCGGTTCGACAAAGAATTAGAACGAGCGAAAAGCTGCTGATTTCACGCAAGTGCTCTTCAAGAATTTTAATTCTGGCTTTTCCTATTTCAGATCTCATTAAAGACTCATACCAAATTTGCAGAATTAAGCCTCACGTTGGGCGCCAAACTGTCTCATTGTACATATTTTATAACATGATTTGGATATGTCCAATGATATTGAGATCCTCGTTACTATACAGGGTGTCTCATCATAAACTGGTCAAACATATATAGCCGTTAGATGACATGGGAAAAGTCATTTTTGCCTTAT
Source organism: Myrrha octodecimguttata (assembly GCA_958510865.1). Classification (NCBI taxonomy): domain Eukaryota; kingdom Metazoa; phylum Arthropoda; class Insecta; order Coleoptera; family Coccinellidae; genus Myrrha; species Myrrha octodecimguttata. Next base: position 26,552,473 of record OY294059.1, read on the forward strand.
GACATATATCCCATTTTCGAAGCATAAGCGAGATACAGGGTGTTCAATATTGAGCAATATTCCGATAACTTTGGTGAGTTATGCGTTACCTTTTAAATAACGGTTTTTGGTCACATCTTAGTATTTTTTGGTGGTCAATTCAATTGTTGTGTGGAATTCGAGAAAAAATATTTCAAAATGGCGGAAAACCTACAAAGTTGGAATTTTTTGTTTTCGATTGCCAAATTGGATGGCATGTTTTCGATGTACTCAATTTTCTAAGATTTTCCGTGAAAAAATTTCTCCAAAATTCAAACTCAACTTTTTTTTACATGTCCACAGCGAAAAAAAATTTTCACCAAAATTGTTGAAATCTTTTGAGGTCGAACTTTTCTTCATTCTGAACACTGGTGTGAAAACAGAATGAAAAAATATCCATTGGTTTTTGTTTTATAGCCTTCCAAACATTCCGCTAGGAGTACTTAAATAATTTTTATTCGAGAAACTGGTGTGGCCCTACGGAGGTGAAAATTGTGCTAACGGATCCCGAGAATGACCCGCATAGAAATATGAATTTATCAAAAAAATTTTTTCAAAAAAACTTTGGTAGAAATCGAACTCTCTTCGCATTCGGAAAATAGGGTCAAATTCGTTGAACTACCGTTGCTTGGTAACGGACGTCATTTTAATCAGAATAAATCCAATTTATACGCAACCCTAAGTGATGCGAGTTCGAATCCCATCGAAGTTTTTCTTCAAAAAATTTTTTGTTTTGATGAATTCATATTTCTATCCGGGTCATTCTGGGGAACCATTAGCACAATTTTTGCCTCCGTAGAGCCACCAGTTTCTCGAATAAAAATTATTTAATTACTCCGAGCGGAATGTTTGGAAGGCTATTAAACGAAAAACAATGGATATTTTTTTATTCGGTTTTCACACCAGTGTTCAGACTGAAGAAAAGTTCAACCTCAAAAGATTTCAACAATTTTGGGTGAAAATTGGTTTTTACTGTAGACATGTGAAAAAAAGTTGAGTTTTAATTTTGAAAAAATTTTTTCACGGAAAATCTCAGAAAATTGAGTACATTGAAAAAATCCTAACCAATTTGGCAATCAAACACAAACAATTCCAACTTTGTAGGTTTTCCGCCATTTTGAAATATTTTTTCACGAATTCTACACAACAATTGAATTGACCACCAAAAATTTCTGAGATGTGACCAAAAACCGTCTTTTAAAAGGTCACGCATAACTCATCACAGTTATCGGAATATTGCTAAAAGTTGACATTATCTCGCTTATGCTTCGAAAACGGGGTATATGTCATAAGGCAAAAATGATTTTCCCAATGTCATTCATACGGCTATATATGTTTGACCAGTTTATGATGAAACACCCTGTATAGTATAATTCGAAAATTTCGTGCGCAGGAAGGCGTCAAATAGATCGCAATGGTACAATTGGGCATCGATTAATGCCGACTGATTGAATGGGAACTGAAAGATAAAGCCGATCTATACAATTTAATAGTCGGTAATAAACCGGACCTAGGGCTTAGACGAAATGTCGTTCCCTTACTCGAGTGTCCCACCCAGTCCACGTTTATTCAAGTCGACTATTGATTTATTTGCCCAATCGGTTATCAACATATGGGTTTACCGAATTAGTTTTGGTGCGGATCGTTTGGTTCTGTGAAAGTATTATTTGGATTGTTGAATTTTCAATTATGTATTCGGTCGAAAGCCGACGAATATTGAATCTGATAACGTTCAGTTCGGACTGTCTGTTTATTTTACATTCGTTGTATTGACCCTTGTAGGATATTATTATTGATACATTTTGGTCGTGTATTTCGATAAGAACAAATCGACCAGTATATCACAACATATCTTACAGTGGCCAGCAATCATGGAGCGATGTTTCATATCTGTATTCAGGGAAAATGAAGGAATCCTACTTAAGAGTAAACAACACCAGGTGGTGCTGAACCTCGTTAATATCTCAAGGTCAGGCATCTGGACGCAGTCTTCATGCTTCAACGTTGCCAAAATCCGCGTGAAATATTAGAATTCGGAGAAATTTCGACGTTCATAGGGGGAAACGTGGAGTCGCTCCACAGGCTTCAGTGAATATTTTTTGAAATTTTTTTCTGGATGTTGGTAATTAATTCTTTTGTGAGAATGCGCAATGTTAGTTATTTTTCCATTTTTCACTCCATTTTAGTTTTTATTTTCCCGAAAATTCTTGAGTGTAAAAAGTGGCAACATTACGCATTCTTAAAATTTTTTGCAACCATTTGCACCAAAAATATTTTCCGAAAAATACTCTGGCCTCCAGAAGTTATATTCGAGGTATTGTTTGCTCATAAATAAAACACAAATGTCTTTAGTTCTGTCCATCCCAAGTTGAAACATGACGCGTAGCACTACGTTGTAGCTTTTTCAGATGCTGTCAGACAAGACAGTTTAAGAATTGATTTCAAACCGCCCTATTCGAAAAAATTTCTAGGGTGGGGATACATTATATTTCTGTTATTTTAGAAACCCCCCACGGGGCTCTCAGAGGACTGCAATCGAGAACTTATACAAGGTACTGTTTTCTGATGATTTTTCTAAAAAAAGAGGTAGACTCAAAAAACTTCCAAAACAAATGAATCTCTGTTGCTGTGATTTCTTGAAAAATCAAACATAATATGCAATTTTTCTCGTTTATGTGATGACCTAATTGGCTTAATGGCTGACTGCCAACACAATAACTCCTGAAAGAAACAACTTAAAAACTCGATATTTGTAGAGTAGGTTTAGACCTTGATTATGTGGCTGACTTCGTGAATGGGTAAAATCCACCCAATTATTCCACAGATATACCCATTCAAAACTTTACTTTTCTAATATTTCCGAGGAAACAAATGAGATCGAAATGAATTCCAGTACTTCATTGCAAATTTTTTTCAAATTGTTTAAATGACGCAATCACTACGAAATTTAGCACAAAATCGCATATCAATATTTTCAAATTAGCTGTCAAGTTTCATTCCGATTGAACCAGTAAAAAAAAACACAAAATTTCACACATTTTTCCCCAATTTCTCCAGAAATTATGGTGGTATCTAAATGGAATTTGGTACACTTGATGTCCAAAGTATGAGCAGGAATTTTTCTCGGATTGAATGAATAGTTCTCGAAAAACATCTGGCCAGCCAGACAGAATCGATTTTGATACCGGATTTGTCATCAGTGAGTCCAACCTAGTCATCTGAGTCCATTTTCGGCTCAAAATGTGAAAATTACAGACATTTGGACGAAACGATAGTACGGTGTTTCCTTAGAACATAAGGATTTTACAAAGCCGTGAAATTCTCTTGTGAAGTACAGACATAAACCATAAGTTCAAGACCGATAGTCAGTTGTATAGACTCACCAGTGTACAACTTATCGGTGTTGGTCCATGAGATTTTGGCACCATGGACGACCATATTCGATTTTAATTTGGATAATTCGATACAGTTTGTTGAGTTTATTCGAACGGTTCAGTCGCCATGTGATTATGAGCTCATATCATTAGATGTGACTTCCTTATTCACTAATTTACCTAAAAAACTTGGACTGGACTTGATAAGTTATACTCGGCCTACACTGATATCGGAAGAAGTCTATTTCGACGTATAATCGAGTTCATTTTCGAGTCAAGTTACTTCACTTTTGATGGAGTAATACATAAACAGATTGAAGGAACAGCTATGGGCAATCCAGCCAGCCCAACTCTTGTCAAAATCGTGAATCACGTGATCACTAACAGCATAAAAAAATTAACTTTCATCATCCCATTCCTTAAATTATATGCCGATGACACCATTTTGGGGATACCAAGGGGAAAACAGATAAGGTAGTAAAAGCATTCAATAGTGTTCATGAAAGGATCCAGTTCACTGTCGAACATGAAACCAACGGTGAAATCTCTTTCTATATGTTGCTCTCATTAGGAATGACAATGGCACTATCTTAACGAATTGGCATATGAAAAATACATCATCCGGTAGATTGTTGAACTATTATTGTAACCACCCGACATCTCAAAATATGGCTATTATAGAAAATCTTTTGTTCAGGAATTACAAATTGAGTGATCCGGTATACCACGCGGAAAATGAAAATAAAATTAGACATTTATTCAGGAATAACAACTATTCCACATATTTTGTTGGTGCCAATTGAATGTTTACTATGTGTTTTTATTACTGAAGATATTTTCATACACCATTTTATAGTTCACAATGTTCATGTCAAGGTCGATATTTATTCACAAATAAATGTTTTAGTCTTGAAAAAGATCCTAACTCGGCTCGAAACGTCGACGATACATAAAGGATTTGTTTTATTTGCCCAGGACTCTAGCCACAAACCTATCATTTTGTACAGACACTATGAGAAGAATTGAAAAAAAATTAACTTAAACACCCTGTATTTCGAAAACGAAACGTTGGCGGACCCTTGGTCATGAGACTTTTTCCCTTGAAATTATTCACGAAATTTTCCCCCTTCATTTGTACCTCCAATTAAAGAATACTTTCGATATTGTAGATAGGACTTATCAATATTTTGCTATGATCGTGTCGAAAACAGGAAAATGTTACTTTTCTATGAAAAACCATTTGTTGAATTTCCACATTCCACGTCGTTCTCTTCCCGTAGTCAATCATGCGATGAACATTTCAATATCACCTCAAACCATCTGCCTCAGCACTCAGCCATTTATTGTTCGTATATTACTCATCTTGTGTAGCTCTAAGCAATATGTGGAAAGTGGTTTGTGATAAATATCAGTCTATTAACGATATATGATAGCAATTATCCTCGATGACACAGTTTACGATAACAACTGAAGTGCCGTTTCCTCCGAAATACAGGATATAACCTTTCACATGTGGGTAGATCTGAAAAAAAATATAAGTTAAAGGAACTGTATCAGTTATCATGTCAGATGGGGCTGGAAGTCAGCAGGGAGTTTTAACGCTTTGACAGACAAATTCGTTAACAGACATTTATCCTTTGAAGCAAAGATATTAATCCAACGCTTGGAGGTGATGAGGATAATATGATTCTTATTCAACGTTCCACGAATAATAAATTCGAGTCAAAATGGTAGAGATAGTGTAAAAATTTGCAAAATTTAGATCCAGATGGTTAATTCATAAAGGTTTCTATACCTAATAATGAACTCGCAACTCCCACTTATTTCTATCAATTGAAATTGTTAGTGGGCAGGAAAAAACCGGAAATAATGAAATTTCCGAATCTGTCAGATTTGACAGGTGAAACACTGAACGGCAAAAGATATCGATGAAATGCTCATTAATATTCAGTGACCTGGATTATCAATATTTCAATACCAAACTTTGCGCTCTCGAGCATAATTTTAGTGGAAATTGAAAATCAGCAAATGTCTCTTTTGTTCCTTAACGAAAACCAATTCTATGAACGCCAATCCGGTTTTCGTGTCCAATCATTGATTGAGTCTTCACCCCAACAGGAAGTTTGTCTCATAGAAACAAGGCATGAAATTCCTGACTTCTTTGGGACTTGCTCAATCTTAGAAAATCTCTTAACTTTCCATTATATAGAAACAGCGCATACAGCTTTTTACCTCGTTGGGACTTGCTCAATCTTAGGAAATCTTTCTTATCAACTTTTTTGTTTTTCGTTAATCCCTGTTCGAAAACAGAATTGGCGTTCATAAGTTTGGTTTTCTATCATTGCTCATTATGACACGGGGAACAAGCAAGTTATCAGTGAAGATTTCCTGAGATTGAGCAAGTCCCAACAAAGTTCGAAGTTTTAGTCCCTGTTTCTATACAAAAGTTCCGTTCTATCCCAAAATAGCAAATTCGAAATTTGGGTATTCTTCATTTCCATGAATTGGTTTGCACTATATACCAGAAAGGATTGGTTCGCAAGAATGCATGAAGAAGTGACTTTAAAGCCTTATACTCAACTTCAATAGGTTGAAAGTTCCAGCGGAAGAAATATTGTATCTGCTTGCAAAATGGCGAATGAACCGGGGTTCACTGCGTGTACTTTGGGAATCTAAAAAAAATATTTAGACGCACTGAAAATTGACTTTCGATGGTGTGTTCGTTAGTTTGATCTTTATACTTCTTTCACAAAAGCCAAAACTGCATCCTCGACGGAATCACATGCTTAAAGCCACGCAAAGGCGATTCCCCAAAACAAAGCATCGTTGACCTGTCAAGACCTGAACTCTTCGACAAGGGATCCTTTCATCATTCCTATTAGACTCTTCAGGATAGCTATAGCGAAGAACTCATATTTTCCACATATTTCGCGACCTAAGAAAGCGATATATTCATACAAAACTCAGCAGGGTCAGCCGTCCAATCCAAAAAAAAAACAAATTTGAAATTTTGGCATGCCTCGTTTCCATACATGAGTTCGGAATATATATCAGGTTGAAGAAGTTCTCGGAAATGCACGAAATTTGCTGCTTGAAAGCTTTTTACCCAACTTCAATAGCATAAAAATTCTAGCTGACGGCAGATTCTAGGTAGTTGCAAAATGGCGAAGGAGTTGAGTTTTCATGCGTGTACTTTGGGAATGTTCGGACGCGCTGAAAATTGCCTTCCAAAGAGGGTTCGTTAGTTTCATCCTTCCACTTCCTTTCAAGAATGCCAAAATCACTGCATCCCTGACGAAATCACCTGCTTAAAGCCACGCAAAAGCGATTTCCCAAAACAAAGCCTCGTTGATCTGTCAACACCTAAACTCTTCGGCATCGGATCATGCCGTACAATACCTTTCAGACCCGTTTGGACAGAGAGACCAATTTAGATTGGTAGCCGACCGGTGTGCGCATACCCTTCAATTTGTCCGTGTTGAATACCCTCCTGTCGAGCGTCCGAGGGGTTGCTGAGAGTCCGGAATGCAAATGACATGCGATAATAGTCGATGGTAAATCGCACAACAATCTTGCTTTGCGGGCCCCGACCGCTGGAATCACATGCCTGCCCCGCCGTCTAAACACACTCTGTTTGAATAAACATCGGAGCGGCATCAGAATAGGTAAGATCGGGATTAGAAACGTTGCTTGCCGATCCGAAATGCTTCGAAGGGTATAAACCAGGTTGAATATTCCGCTTAATGCTGATGCGAATTTAAATTGTTAATTGGGTTTGTTCGATTTCTTGTTTTCATCTATCAAGCCGGAAGATAATTATAACTTTAACAGAAGATCAACATATACACGATTATTCAACAGAACCTCAACTCAGTAACAAAGCTCATATTATCCGATAGAATTTTGGTACCTAGGACTCTTTTGGTGTCGTACAGGATGAGTCGCACTTATGATCGGTAAAACCGTAAAAGTTGAGTACGTGACTTCTCCGGATGATTCTGCTTTATTGTATATGCTTTGTATGACTGTTTGGATAAACATAAGTAGAGCGTACTATCAGAATAGAGGTAAGATCGGGATCGTTGCATTCCGATCCGAAATGTTTCGAAAGGCATGAACCAGGTTGAATATTCTGCCAACTGCTGAAGCAGATTCAAATTGTAAATTGAGATTGTTCTATTTATTGTTTTCATCTATTCAGTAGGAAGAAGAATTATAACTTCAACAGAAGTTCAACAAAACATGAGGTGTAATTTCCAACAGAAATTCAACTAATATTCAGAACCTAGAACTCTCTCGGTATAGGACAAAGCAAGTTGCACTGATGATTATGCTTTGGGTGGTGCTATAAGTATTTGAATCATCAGTACGGCCTACTATCAGAATAGGCTAGAAACGCTGATTGCCTATCGAAAATGCTAGAAGAGTTATGAACCAGGTGGAATATTCCGCTTACTGCTGAGGCAAATTCAAATTGTTAACTGGGATTGTTCAACTGTTCCACAGGAGATCAACAGTAACACAAAGACAAATAATCATGAAAAATATTGCAATTTGATTTGAGCTCTACAAACTACTACATAAAGCATCTATAAAAGAAAAATACTGCCCAAAAAATTTTATTGCAGTTCAACCGATTTATAAGTTTGACTCACCCTTTCCAACTTCCAAACAGTTCTAGGTACTTGATCCAAACAAAATTTAACCAACAAAACAGGATCCTTAAGATCTCTTGCTCTATTACATATTCAAGTGTACGGTGTGGCATATAAATGTAGACTCTTCACACAGTAGTATTTCAGAAGATTCATGCAGAATTTGAAGAGGGCCACATGATTGAAATATAACAAAATTTTCTTCTCATTGCGTTCGTTTTTCAACCCAGAAGAAGATTTTAATTGATTAGGATATTTTCATCGGAAACATTGGATTAATTAAATCTCTTATGTCATATGGCCAATTTCACTCTTTCACTGATTTGATCTTCGTTATAAAGACCCACACACAATGTCTTCAAAACTTATGATCGAATCAAACTTAAATTTGGTACACTGCTGTGGAATATATAGTTCAAGCTATGACCAATATTTTTTGCGGATGTGATCAAAAGTTTCCAAAAAAAATTTCTCACAAGCTCAACAAAATTCTGCAAAGAGTTGTGTCTCCTTTTGCTCCAACCAACCGCCAAGTTGCAATTCGATCTCCAGAACAAGCGCGCAAAGATATACAATCTAGATGAAATTTGATTCTCTGTGTTTTGAATGGTTGCTCGAAGGATTTAGCAAAATTTAATTGAAATGAAATAAATAATTCCTGAAATATGAACTTTAATTTTAGAGTTACACGTGCCAACCCAATTGGAAAAGATTGTGGATATATTGGATGAAACCCTTGGGAGAATAACCAAAACCATTGAAAAACTTCAATTTGACTCTGTAGATTTCAAATCTGTATGTTATAGCCATCAAAATTTATTGTGTTCACGAACAGCCGGACAGCAGGCTGAAAAAAATTAATGTCATGATGATGGACCAAGCCTCGTATGATAAAACTTGAAATGTATCTGACATAGGCCTCATTGAACCACGCATGTAAATAAATTTTCCTTTCAGTACTATCGATATCATTTTTTATCGTGCAAACACGTTTCATTTCTCACGGAAATCTATTCTCGCATTCATGCCCGACGCTTTCATAAAACCAGCATTCACTGAACGTCATTATTTTCCCAACAAGCTCCCCATTATCCCACCGCGATACAATTCTTTCGATTCCCATTATCCATAAATCTCCACCATTCATCGAATATTAAGGACGCATTCATCTATCCTTCAATCCATCGCATCTGTTTTCTATTTTGAATAATTGCGTATGGTCTCAGTTAAAACGTGCACCCATTGAAAGAGGGACAATTGGACAAACGCTCGCTAGAACCAAAACCACCATTAACTGGCTGATTATCAGTCGGTGTTGCATTTGGCATCTGACGATTTTATCGATCGTAAAGCGTGCGTGGACTGACGCTACATCTATGACATAAACGATTCCCCTAATATGTGACTGACATTCGCTTTGTGGCCCAGCAATTGTTTAGTGTTCCTCTCTAATTGAGTTTGTACTCTACTATCGAGTCTCTAGTGGCGGTTCGATCGTCGAAATGAGTTGGTTCCGTGATTTCTTATCGGCCTATGTTTGATCGTTTATAGCGCCAATTAATCTGTGTCTCTCTATGGTTGCCGTGTATCGAGTAGGTTGGGAACGATTTGTAGATCTGCATTCAGTTTGGTTTTCATTGAGTAATTATATGTGTCATTGAGCATGATTTTGCAGGTGGCTAGAATATTTCTGAGCCTTATTGTGGTTAAGGGTGTTTTTTTTGGGGTATAGAACTTTAAAATGAAATGGAGGTAAACCCGCAAGATTTCCCGTCGCCGAGATATTAAAAAAATTTCACATTATTGTACGCAGTGTGATTTTCTTGATGAAAAACGTGAAATCGAACATGGGCGGTCTCCCTTAATTTAGAAGATATGGGCCCCCAAAGTTCCAAAATGAGTCGTTTTCAGGTCCCTTTTTGCACCATAAAAACGATCTCTCACTTCATCTGTATAGTTCACAAACCACTTTTTTTCAAGAATAATCAATATTTAATGAAAAAACAATGAAATTACTGGACAACCACTTAACCTCTATTCCTTCTGATTTCGACTCAGACTAAAAGTGAAGTTTGGCAATGGCGCGAATTTCATCGGTCGGAATCGTGCCATCGTGCGTATTCGTGAATGAGATTATTGCTGACGAGAAAAATGAAATATGTTCTTAGTTCTTACTGTTATGCGATACTCTAAATTTTCCAATAGGAGAATTCGTTTCTAATGAAATCTACAAGGTTGAAACACATAGTAATGGAATGAGAATACACCCTGATATATATTTCAACGTACATTTTTTTCATATGTGATAGGTCGTGCCCTTCCCAGATTTCCAATGAAATCGAGGTTATTATATAACGCATTTTATTGGAATACCCTGAATCTCATTCTAAACTGGGACCATCTCGAAGACACAACAAAAAACGAAGTAGATAACAACCTCCCTATTTTGAAGGGGATAGTTCAAACGAAAATATTGAGAATGAAACCTCAAACAAATAATCTCAATGATTTTGTTTTGATGTTAGAATAACCACCTCTTCTTCAGTGACAGAAGCATTTTCCTCACAATCATATCCTTCAACTGTCCATCATCTCATATTTACCGCCAGCAACTACTCTTCGGTCATAATACGTTGGCCAGCGATGAGAAGACGCTGTTGCCAAGCTCCGCTTTAACATTGAGAAGTATTTCGTAGGAATATAGGTTAAGTTGTTGTCTAATATTTTCACTGTTCTTCCTTTAAATAATGAATATTCTTGAAAGAAAGTGTCTCTATTCGTTGGTTGAACGTTCAAAGATGATTTATGAAATAGTTTTGAGAAGTGAGAGATCATTTTTATGGCGGAAAAAAGTATCTGAAAATGCAACAATTTGGAACTTTGGGGGCTCATATCTTCCAAACAAAGAGAGACCGCCTATGTTGGCCTTCACATTTTTTGTTCAGGAACTCACACTTTGTACAATGATGTGAATATCTTACTTATAGCTTCGCGACGGGTAATCTTGCGGGTTCACCATAATTTGAATATAATTTCTGGCATATGACCACCACGGCTGGTTCGGACGTAATCTCATCTGGAGGTCCAATTTCAAATCACTTTTTCCAACATTTGTGGCCTTATATCTGCAATAACGTGGCGAATGTTGTCCTCCAAGTGGTCGATCGTTTCGGGCTTATCGGCGTAGACTAGCGACTTCACATATCCCCACAGAAAATAGTCTAGCAGCGTTAAATCTTACGATCTTGGAGGCCAATTCACAGGCCTGGAACGTGAAATTATGCGGTTATCAAACGTTTCCTTCAGTAAATCAATTGTGGCATGAGCTGTGTGACATGTTGCGCCATCTTATTGAAACCACAGCTGCTCCACATCATGGTTGTTCAACTGAGGAACGAAAGTCAGTAATCATGGCTTTATAGCTGTGCCCGATGGCGAATTGACTGATTCGCCTCTTCCTCTAAGCTATGCTCTACAATAGCCATGGCTTCTTCTGTTCTCACTGTAGGACGTCTTTATGGATGCGTATTATCTGTTGGAGTAAACGTACAGCGAAAACGGTCCATAGTTAGTCGAATTAATTGCTCTGATGGACGATTATTTTGACCATAAAATGAACGTAGAGCGCATACGTATTTCGAACAGAACCATTATTTTCACTTCTCAAATTGTTTGAATATGGAGACATTTTCAACACGACGATACGAGGAATGAAATTGTATTTATTGTGTAATCATTCAATACTGAATAATAATCATAGTCAAGATTCGTGCAAATCTAACGTGTATTAAGATAAGAGAGTTCTGTTATCAGCAGAAATAAGGCCATTTGATTATGGCAAATCATAAACAATTCATGAAAACAAATAAAAAACTATTCAAAATATTTCTGCCATAATTATGTCGTCAAAAAAAAAATGATTAAGTGTGGTCTGGCACGAGAGATTCAAGACAGACACAAATCAGGTTATTTTCAGACTGACATGGTGATTTTCTTGCCTTGTCGTGACTGACATCTTGTGTTGAACGATTCCTATTAAGTAATTGGAATTCTCAGTGAGAATCGGGAAGGTTCTACAGGAAATTTATCTTCGGGATTTATTATTCTCCGACGTTTTGAATGTTTGGTGCCATGTATAATTTCCGACCTCTTCGGAATTGTCTCCAGTTTACACTTAAAAGTAAAAGTTGAATACAAAATCTTATTATTCTGCATCCTAACAGTCGATTGTAAGCATGATAACTTTCGAAATAAATGATTTGAAGGCACTATAATTGAAACTCCATAACTAAGGCTGACTTCTTGAATGGGAAAAATTCACCTAAACCAATACAGATTCGCTAGAATTGAAATTTGTTATACTTGATCGAATAATGATGACGTTGAGAATGGTACATACAGAATCATCGGGTAGAATTCACCCATGCATGAATTCCAACTCAGTTAATACTTCATCTTGAGCTACGAACATGGAGAGTCACATAAGTTCCAAGCGTCTGATTGGGAGCTTAGTAATTTCCGAAAAAACGAATATCAATTGAAGGATATTTTGCGAGGATTTCACATTATTTTTCAGCTGTTTTCCAGATTTTCGCTTTCAGTAACTGAAAAAAAACTACAAAAATTAAATGAAACTTTCATTTACAGAAAACGGAATGCACGATTGAAACAATTTGCCTGCGGCAGTTTGTAGAGCAAAACTATGACCCCTTCATCAGACAATACCTGGAGAATGTGCAGAATTATTTCAATTCGATAACTTCGTATATTTAGACTTTTGTCACATTGAATTTCTTGAGAAAAAGTTCTTCTTCAGGGAAGCCAAAGTCCTTGAAACACCTAAAGAATTACCTAAAAAAACTACTTGTGGGGTTCAAATCTGTAGATTCCTTAATGAATATAATTATTCCAAAACTTTTTCAATTTTGATACACAACTGTTATAATGACCAGAGCATTCCCGCTCAATTTCATAGAGCTTCAATAAATGGAAATCTTTCGAGACAAAAATTTTCGTTGATTAAAAAATTTTTTCAAACATTCTTCTAACGCATAATTCCGGATAGCATTAACTCTGAAACCAATTGATAATCAATTTCTGCTCATGAAAATACATTGCTACAGGTTCTCAACTCATCCTTGAGATTCTCTAACTAACCGTCGGTTCACAAAATTTTTGACGTCCGATCAACTCGTTGATTGAGGTTCTCATTCGATGGTTGAGTTGAAAATGAACTGAAATCGAGCACATAATTTACTGTTGACTGACAATCAAGCCCTTGATCGGGCAATCGAAGTTTTGCGAAACTGGCCGTACACTTTTTTTTCGAAGGTGAGAGCACATACGAACCACCGGCCGGACATAATTGATCTCGACCATAGATTCTTTTCAGTAGCTAGAACAATCACGTAAAAATTAAAGCAATTTATTCTTATTGAATGTATTTTTTGATTGAATTATAGTGGAAAATCTGCATTACAGAGTGAAAAATATTTTTGGAAAATCATTTCTGGAACAGATTTTCGAAGTTATGGATTTCAGAAGAATTCTGACTTGATAAAGTGAGGAGTACCCTCGAAAATTCAAATTCAACACTGTTAGATTCCGAAAAACATAAGAACTGTGCATAACGATTGTCCATTTTTAGTTTCATCTCATCAAACCCTTCATTGATTCCGGATTAATCTATAATCATCTTCACGAATTGTAGAAAATCTGAAATGAGTAAGGAATTGCATTAAAAATCGAATGAACAGGAATCTTCGTGAACAAAAAATCCCAACTTTTCGCACTGCCTGCGTACACACAAAAGTCAGATTCCATTGTTCCACCTGAACCTCAGCTAAAATTTATTTCCTTCCCAACCCATCGAATCAAAACATAGGGACGCGAGACCGCATGTGTTTTTATTGAGAATCCAAATAGAAACCATCCTCTAGCCAACATTTCTGCCCCATCACCGCATATATCTCCCGTTGATATCACACAAAGGTGCACCTTCGCAAACACATCCTGTTTTATTTGATTACTGGGAACGCTATTAGTGCTATCGATCTCGCGAACCATAACTAATTTTCCTCAGTTTTGACGCCAGAAGCGAAACCCTGACGCAGCTGTGTCATCCATTTGTCTCGAATCCGAAATGCGTGAAGTGTGTGCTTTTGTACGAGGTGTTTTTGAAAGCTAGTCATTTTTTACATAGGGTAAAACCAATCAAAAAGACACCTCATATCGAAATTGGTTTAAATTAGAGCTGAACACCCGAAATATTATTGTTATTACTGATCAAATTAATTTTGATTGAGTACTGAAGAGAAGATTGTCGAAGGTACCTATTCTCTGTGCAGAATCCGATGCTAGGAGATCGTTTAGGCAATTAAATCTATGTTCTGAATGTTAGATTGGAGCTATTCGATCGTCCAATTTAGCTAAAAGTGTAAAAGACACAATTAGTTATCGATTCCGATCCAATGTCAAGAGGTTCAAATTGGCGAAGGAGCCGGGTTAGATTTGTGACTTGGCTGTTTTTGAGATTTCGTGAGGAAGATTTCTTTACCTTCACCCAAAAACTTTCCTTCCTCATCGAACCTTTTCGATGCCATGATTTTAATCAGAGCCAGAGGTTTGAAAGACACAGTTCCGAATTTCCCGAGGTTTTGAATTGGCGGAGAGGCAGTGTGAGATTTCTATATGAACTGTTAAGACAACGAAGTTTTCTGGCCTAATAAAGTCCCCAATTTCCTTGATTTCACCAAAGGAGGCTTTAACTCCATCCAAGCTTTATGATTTGAAACTTTGATTTGTTTGATTCACAACAATTTCAACTTATACAGGGTGTTCTATAAGCTCTATGACAAACTTTGACAGATGGTAGCTGTGCTTATTCTAGACATTTATTTTCCTATCAACATAGGTCTGATTCGTTCTCGTTTCGAAGTTATAAGCATTTGAAAAAATTTATTTCCATGTTTTGATCAAGTAGACCGACATGAAGTATCGGATGATATGGTAACTGACGCTATTTTAATTATTGATTTGACACTTGGTGTACGTTTTGAATAACAATGCATTCTTTCACGACTCAGGAATATGCAGATATTGTATTTGAATACGGGTATTCTAATGGTAACTCCAGAAGAGCAGCTCGAAAATACCGAAGAAAATATCCTAATAGACACCAACCTGCTCACACAGTATTTTGTGCATCATTCCGAAGACTTCAAGAAACAGGCAATACTGCCCCGAAGAAAGCCATTCGGCCAACTGAAGTGAATGTAGAAAATGAGGAAAATGTAATGGATGCCGTCCGTGACAACCCTTCGATTAGTGTTCGACGTATAGCTTCTAATCTTCATTTATCACCAAATTTCGTATGGCGTGTTTTGGAACGAGAAAAGTTGCATCCATTTTATAGACAAAATGTACAAGCTTTACTTGCTGACGATGGGTTACGAAGGTTAGAATTTGGTAGATGGTTACTTCAACAACATGCCCACGATAATAGATTTATTTCGCTTGTCATGTGGTCTGACGAGGCTTGTTTCACTAAGGACGGTATCAACAATAACCACAATGAACATGCATGGGCACTGCAGAATCCGTATGCCATTAGACAAAGACGATTTCAGCAACGTTTCAGTGTAATCGTTTGGGGTGGGGTTTTCAACAATGATTTGATGCCAGTACATGTTATAGATGACCGTTTAAATGCAGATTTGTATAAATTTTTTGGAACAAAACCTTTTTGACTAAATATTGTAGAAAATATGTGGTATTAGCACGATGGTGCACCACCATATAGAGGGAGACAAGTAGTCAGTTGGCTGAATGAACATTTCCCGAATAAATGGATAGGTCAAGAAGAACCAATACAATGGCCACCTCGTTCGCCTGATCTGAATCCCTTAGATTTTCATTTATGGGTCATGTAAAGCACCTTGTTCATCATGTTGAAATCGAATCTTATCAACAATTACTTGATAGAATTCAAGATGCAGCAAACCAAATACGAAACAACCCAAATCTGATTTAGTTCGTCGATGTAAAGTTTGCATTCAAGCCGAAGGTAGACATTTTGAACAATTTTTATAGTATCAATATTTCCATTAATAATTATAATTTGAACATGAAAATATAATTTTTTAAATGCTTGAATCTTCTTAACAAAAACGAATCGGATATATGTTCATAGGAAAAAAATGTTCAGAATAAGCACAGCTACCATCTGTCAAAGTTTGTCATAGAGCTTGTAGAACACCCTGTATAACGTGAATAGAATTGGCTAGTGTAGATAGTTTGATACATTTATCGATGAATCTGATCTATTCGACCGAAAAATCGAGGTTTAGGTGTGCAAGACACTGACACAGTTACATGTCATTTCTGAATTTCCCGAGGTTTTGAATTGGCGGAGATGCAGTGAGAGATTTCTATTTGAACTGTTCAGACAACGAAGTTCTCTGGCCTATTAAAGTACCCAATATCCTTGATTCCACCAAAGGAGGCTTTAAGTCCATGCAAGCTTTATGATTAAAAAATTTGATTTGTTCGATTCACAACAAGTTCAACTGATATAACGTAAATAGAATTGGCTAGTGTGGAAAGTTTGATCCACTCATCGATGAATCTGATCTATTCGACCGAAAAATCGAGGTTTAGGTGTGTAAGACACAGGAATATACAGAACCCGACCTTGTGTGCCTCAAGGTTGCAAATTGGTGAATGAACCGGGCAAGTTTTGTACCTAAAGTGTTTTTATGATTGCGAGGAATTACTCCAAATTCAATACAATTCATCAGTTTGAACCAGGAATGTTCAAAATGTTCTTCTTTGGGATTTAGAAATGCTAATTTGAGCCAAAGGTGGGAAATACTCAGTTGTAGTCATTTCTGTGCCAATCATTCTAAATGAAGGAATGAGCGAACACGAAAACTGTTTTACTCACATTGAATGAAATCCGTATGAAACATATGCAAATCATTTATTGGACATACCATAATTGAATGACTGGATAGATTTGAACAGATCGCCGGTACTGAATATGTTTAATGGGACCCTAGAAATTCTTAAAAATTGCCGAAGTACCTCTAGCCTCCTCCATTTAATTTTTTTGCACATTAATATTGATAAAAATTTTTGGGATTCAAAAAAAACACTATTTACCGATTCTCACCTGAAAATGTAATGGTATGAAGAACAAATTTTTGTGGAAACGAATGAATTAGCCAAAATTTCGAACTGTTTTATTGTTAGAAACACAATAGACTCAAAATAGTGAAGTTCACTTTTTAATACATGACATTGAAAACTGAAAAGTCGAGTGGAGCTCCCTGAATATTTCTGGAATAAAACAAACCGAACATTTTCCAACAAGCGCTTATTCATATTTGATTCAAAAACCGAATCATTACAAAACAATGCACTCGAAAACTTATGGTATCGATGTCATTTCATATTATGAGCATTGTATAGTTATGCAAATTTCCGAAATTTCCGTATGAACGGATAAAATGAATGGAATGCACTCTTTCATTAAAATCCGGTTCATGAAATAGGTGTCTTTATGCGATGCGTTTCAGCGTAATGGTTTAACTAGTGTTATATTGTCCGCATTGTTTTTTGACAATACTTGCCGAATTTATGGTGCCACTGGTTGTTTTCATATGATTCGTCCCACAACCGGTTGGAATTGAAATGTGAAAATGTTTCACGAACGAGGGGGTGTTGATTTCCTGCACAGTACCGAATGATAAATATACAGGGTGATTCCAAATGTATGTATTATTCATTAGCGGCCGTTTGAACAATATTCATTCACGTATCGATTAAAGGATTCAGCATCATGTTTCAGGTTGTTTCTGGGTTTTCACTTACAATATCTGAAACAACTATTAAAAATTAAATGAAAATTGTTTTTACCATAGAAACCGCATAGTGAACTGTGACATTTCAGAGTACAAATCTGACTCTTTCATCAGAAAAAGGAGAAAATTTTAAAATGAATCTGCTTCGGTTTTTTGTTTTGAGTTGAGGCTTTTGTCAAACTGATATTTTTGAGAAATCACATTAGCACGTAGATTTATTTGGTTTGGAAACTTTTCAATTCTACCTCTTTTTAAAGAAAATTCAGCCGAATAGGGTACATTTCTACAGAACAATGAGAAAAATTACTATCTCAAAATGCAAGAGGACCCTTTAATTTTTCTTTTCAAATTATCTGATTCCGACAACAGTATTTTTGTATTGTCCAAAATCAACAAGGTCTTTTTTACAGAGGTTTAGAATTTTGAATTGGCAACACTGTTTAAATTGACAGCCATTTCGTCAGATGTCTAGTGATTTGTGTTTAGTTTGGTCTGGCATTTCAACATGACGCCTGAACAATGCTTCCAAGTTGTGCAAATTCATTTTGAAAATAATGGTTCTGTTCGAAATACGAGTCGCGCTCAGCGTCCATTTTACGGTAAACATAATTGTCCATCAGAGCAATTCATCTATGGACCGCTCTCGCACCACGTTCACTTTAACTGATAATATACATCCACAGAAACGTCGTACAGTGAGAACAGAAGAAGCAATTGTTGCTATAGAGCGTAGAGGAATACCCGAATCAGTCTATCGGCCATCGTGCACAGCTATAGAGCCTTGATTACTGACTTTTTCATTCCTCAACTAAACAACCATGATGTGCGGTAGCTGTGAGTCCAACAAGACGGTGCAACATGTCACACAGCTCGTGCCACAATGGGTTTATTGAAGAAAACGTTTGTTAACTGCATAATTTCACGTTCCTGGTCAGTGAATTGGCCTCCAAGATCGTGTGATTTAACGCCGCCAGACTATTTTCTGTGCGGATATGTGAAGTCTATAATCTACGCCGAAAAGCCCAAAATCAACCAACACTTGGAGGTCAACATTCGCCGCGTTATTGCCGATATGCGGCCACTAATGTTGGAAAAAGTGATTGAAAATTGGACCTCGAGCCAGTCGTGGGTCCTATGCCAGAAATTATAATCAAATTATAATGCCTAGAGATACATTTTTGAATAGACTCGAAAAGTCAATTTTAAAAATTTCGTCCTTGTTTTATTTCATTTCAAAGTTCTATACCCTAAAAAAACACCCTTTATCGTGTGATTCCCAATGGTTCTTTTCCCAGTATCTCCAGGAATTATTATTGGAGTAAAGTTAAACGAAGTACATTGTGATGAGGCATTGACTAAAAAGTATGTGCACGATTTCATTTCAATTCGATGAACAATTCCTAAAAAAAATATTTTCTCCGAAAAAAAGTTAGGAAAATTTCAGAAAAAAAAAATTTTCACAAATTTCAATGAGATCTCAACAAGCCAGTAGTTTCGAGTTAGTATCCTGCATTTTTAATCAAGGTTCAATCTGAGCAGTTCCTGAGATATTGAGAAAATAAGTTCAAAAATTCAAATGGGTTGAACATAAAAACCGTTTGGTTGATTGAGCCCATTAACTAACTCCGCCGGTGCATTCTACATTCAACTTTTTTTTTGAGTTGCTCATTCGATTCTCAAGTCATCGTGGCAACGGACGACCGGCCGGCCAGAATTTATTTTGACATCGGATTTGTCATAAGTGAGTGCAACGCTATCATTAAAGATTACATAACATAATCACAAGGACGAATATCCGTCCATTAATCAACAAATATTCCCCCTTGCTCAGAGCTAATCATCCAATCAACCAAAACACCTACACCGAAGAAGCGGATCCAAGGAGAATGACTACAGCTGTTTCACAATTGTAATTGATCGTCAGGTCAACTTACCTTGGATATACCGCAGAGGAATCTCTCGACAGTTGGCACCTTTCAGATGGACCGCTGCAGTAAAACAACTTACAGTGCGCAATCTGCCAGGAGCATCTTGCGAGTCTCACCTTCGAGTGCAGAATACTTTGATCGATGTGTAAGACGTTCATCCTTTTGTCGCATCAGGTCGCTGTAACTGCGATATTGCAGCTTTACAAAAAACCGTCACGACATTGGAAACACTCGGTTCATTTGGATTCTCACAAGACGAAAACCTCCAACATCTAACAAAGATAGGATGGTTGATTGGATGATTAGCTCTGATCAAGGGGGAATATTTGTTGATTTATCGACGAATATTCGTCCTTGTGATCATGTTATTTAATAATACTGGAGCTCTTTCGTCTCCGTGAAACCAATTCCTATTAAAGATTACTTTACAAATTCACAAACTACAGACATTTGGGCAATACGATTGAATAATATTCCTCAGGTTAAACGCGTAGAAAGTGTCATGATTAAATTAAATGTGTCACTCTAAGAAGAGGACTTTTTCCTGTCAACTTAGTGAAGGAAACTTTTCATTCCAACAAATGGTACCCCATTTCCACCTGATACTGGGACTTCCTCTGACGATTTCCTCTTTTCTTTCCCGGTCTTGCGGTTCATCTTGCAACACTTCAATCACTCGGCCTCCATTTCGTAAATGGATACATTGTTTCAGTAATAGCCCTTGAAGTCACGACTAAGTGTAATTGGAATGATGTCATTTTTCCTCCACTTATAATACTATGAGAATAGGAACCGGAAAGCAACCCTCGCAGCTGCTATTCGTTTTTATGATAGTTCCTAGATATTTCAGCACATTTAACGTTGGGATTTCGCACAGCGGGGACTTGAGGATGCCAGTAGCGTAACAACATTCCGAGATTATCAGCGTTGAACACACATTAGGTGCTGGCGGGGTAAACAAAGAAATAGAACACATTTGGAAGTATTCTTGGTGGTTATGCTGGTCGTTGAAGATAACACGCAAATATTGCATATCGCGAATAAGGTTGCTGATAAAAATATTATCTTGTTGTGATGTACCTAGTGTATCTCTGCGGTTGAATTGTTATTGGGTAATTTTAGGAATCTTCCAACTTTCTAGGGTATAACTGTGGGGTTTATAGCTTGTAAATATATAAAGAGGAACTCAAACGTGTGTAGGATATATTGGAATTTGAATAGATAAGATCATTTCATTTTTGTAAACATTGTACAGAGTATAGTTCACAGATTTGCCTATCAAAATGCAAGTTTGAATTTTATATTAAACTTGATGGAGATTTGAATGAGAATATTTACTTTCTAAAATATTTTGTCGTATGAATTTAGTTACGACGATTTGATGCACAAGCGATGCACGATATGGCAACGTCGAATTCAGCTTTCTCGGAAAAAAAAGGACGTCAAATGTGTTACTTTGCTTAGGAAAACAGAGATAGCTATACTACGATCTGGTTAGAGTAAAAGACAACGACCAAGGAATAGAAAAAGAAGAGCACAGACTGTCATACTGTCATATTACTGACAAATTGCAAACGGAAATTGTTTGGTTAAATTGACAGAGAACACGTGTATACCACAGAATAGGAATGAATATTTCGTTATTCTATAGCAGAAATAGCAATTCTACTAAACAACGTTGTCACTTCGTGCATGCATGATAAATCTCAAACCCCAATTTTGAAACCTGATTTTGAATACTTTCTGAATGTAATTTGGGAAAATGATGAATCAAACCCATAATAATTATGTTCAAATTTGCATTTGCAGTAATAACCCAAATTGAGGAAGAACCCCCATTCAAGTATCCTCCCTTGATTTTCAGATAGGCAACAATTGTACCCCTGTCAAAATCGCTATCTCAACATGATGAGAATATTGATGTCTTCGAACTCCAGATATTGTTACGCCTAAGTATGACTTGACACAAGTCAACTGCCGTACAAAAACTTGAAATATCTGTCGTTTGTTTGCATACACCGAACTGTCCTACACGTGCCAAGGATTGCAATATTCATTATCATCATTATTTAACATAATCAATCAACAAAATCACAAGGACGAATATCTGTCGATAAATCAACAAACATTTCCCATTGATCAGAGCTAATCATCAAATCAACCAAAACATTTACACCGAAGAAGCGGAACAAGGAGAATGACTACAGCTGTTTCACAGTTATTACTGATCGTCAGGTCAACTTACCTTGGATGAAACCGCAGAGGGAATCCCGATACTTGTCACCTTTCGAATGGACCGCTGCAGTACAACATCGTACAGCGAGCCATCTTCTGGGAGCATCTTGCAAATCCCGCCTTCGAGTGCAGAATACTTTGATCGATGGGCATGAAGTTCATCCTTTAGTCGCATCAGGTCGCTGTATCTGCGAAATTGCCGATTCACAAACACCATCACGATATGGAAACGCGCTGTTCATGTGGATTCCCACAAGATGAAAACGTCCAACATCTAACGAAGGTAGAAACGAATATATGTCGATAAATCAACAAACATTCCCCCTTGATCAGAGCTAATTACCCAATCAATATCAACAATCATTTTTATTATCATTGGAATTGGTTTCACGGAGAAGAAAGAGCTCCAGTAGTAATAAATAACATAATCACAAGGACGAATATCTGTCGATAAACCAACAAATATTCGCCCTTGATCAGAGCTAATCATCCAATTAACCAAAACACCTACACCGAAAAAGCGGATCCAAGGAGAATGACTACAGCTGTTTCTCAATTGTTTTTGATCGTCAGGTCGACTAACCTTGGATAAACCGCAGAGAGATATCTCGATGCTTGTCACCTTTCAGACGGACCGCTGCAGTATAACAACGTACAGCTCGCCATCTGCCAGGAGCATCTTGCGAGTCCCACCTTCGAGTGCAGAATACCTTGATCGATGTGAATGACGTTCTTCCTTTTGCCGCATTGCGGTTCATCCAAGGTGAGTTGACCTGACGATCAATAACAATTGTAAAACAGCTGTAGTAATTCTCCTTGGATCCGCTTCTTCAGTGTAGGTGTTTTGGTTGATTGGATGATTAGCTCTGATCAAGGTGGAATATTTGTTGATTTATTGATAGATATTCGTCCTTGTGATTATGTTAATTATTATTATTACTCGTGATGTCTTGTAGTTCAGCATTCATTGGACTGTCGTTCTACAAAAAAATGGATTGACTTGTATATGTGTTGAAATTTTTTGCTGAAATTAGTTAGATTAGATGAGATGTCTTATATCAAAAACTGATACTATGCAGTTTGAATACAAGCTGCTTTTAGGTACACTATTGACTTTCAAGGGCACTAATATGATGTCATGAAAAATCTTCGGCAGCGAAATATTTCATGAATGACGAAATTTGTTGCTCAAATTTTGTGGATATAAGAGTTCTTCCTGTTCCCCTCAAAAACAATACAGTTTATTTCGAACGCCTCTGGCTGCAAGTTTTACCCCTTAAGACCATATTCTCCCTTCTTGGTTCATGTATTCAGATTATTAATACACTCATTTCATTTATTGTTATTATATCTGGCATTTTCTCAACGACACAGCAAGCTCCTTACTTCGAGATGAACTTGCGATGCAACGCCACTAATTACTTTTAATATAATAGTACAAGAGGTAGCGCATAATTTTTTCGAGGTTTTTTTTCTACAGAATGAACTTTAACTTGTTTAATGTTCATTAATCAATGACCCTAAGTTCGAATACCGAATTCATGAAAGGGTGAAATCCACCCAATGATTCCGAGGATATACCCATTCAAAAGTCTATTTTATCAAAATATCCAAAAATACAGATCACATCGAATTCAAATCCAGTAATCAACTTTACTCACAGAATTATATAGGGATAATATGATCAGAAGATCACAGAATATTGAATATTTGAAAAAAAAATTTGAGATTTTTTTTTCCAAATTTTTTCAATAATTCGATCATCACAAAATTTCGAAAAAAGTTGTACATCACCATTTTCAAACTAGCTGCCAAGTTTCACCATAATTGAATTATTATTTTTTTTGAGTTATAAATTTGACATATTTTTTTCGGATATCTCTGAAAATTATGATCGAATCAAACTGAAATTCAGTACAATACTGTCAAGCTCAAAGACTGAGGAATTAGTTTTTTCGAATCTGATGAACAGTTTTGAAAAAAATTTGTTGAAATTTGCTGAAAATACTATCTCAACAAAATTCTGCAAAGGTTGTGCGTCGTTATACTTCAACCAACCGCCAAGTTTCAATCTGATCGTTTCAGTAGTTCCACAGTCATCACAGAAACAACCATAAAGAATTCCTCGAATTCAGAATGCGACCTAACCTAAAAATTTTAGGTCGTTTGGATTCTTCGTATGCCCTTAACGTGCATACGATGGCAGGCCAGACAGAATCGATTTTGACACCGGATTCATTATCAATGAGTCCAATCTAGTCGTTTGAGGCCATTTTCAGCTCAAAATTCGAGGATTACAGAGATTTGTAGCCCTAGAACATGCGCGCTAAAAGCAAGCACCATTATTTCTAACTTTATGTTTCATCTATCAAAGAAACGATTAAATCCAAAACTTGATAGGGGCTCAAAAAATTCAACAAAAAGGGATATACACTCTAATACAAAATTTAATTTGTCTCTAGATAAACAAACATTGCACAAAAAGAACATGAAATCTAACACTAAAACAGATTTCCACACCATAATCTACCCTCAGCTCTCAAACTCTGGAGCCTCAATAAACTCCAGTATCTGTAGGGGCTTCAAGGAGTTAAATCCATATTCTTTCTTTAATTCTCTTGCCAAGACATTATTCTCGCAGGCTTGCAATGGCTAGGCATTAGGTAACCAGGTGAACAGGAGTTTCCTCCTCTTCCCCACAGAATCTACAATCGTCAGTTTCTGATGATCCCATTCTCATCGTATGTTGCCCTAGGCGACAAGTGCCCTGTGAGGAAGCCAGGAGACCTAATTCATTCTAACTGAGATCCAAATATAGTTTTTGAACCTTGCAATTTTAAAGTTCCGAAGGAGCTTCTTGGAATGATCCATTCCTGGAAGATTCCTCCAGAGTGCCCCTCTTTCAGTTTCTTCCTTCTCCGAAAACTCTTTCTTGTAGATGCATTTGCCTTCACCACAGAAAGGTTTTGGACCCATTGGTGACGGTTGTGCTTCCTTTCTGGCTTCTATTGTAGCGAATTCATCTACTTCAACAAAAACGGAAAAAAGGGCGGAGTCGAAACACGAAATTCAAATCTCTGAAAAATCGTATAAATATATTTCGCTCCGCTCTCAAAAATCACTTGACTCAACTTCACTCTCCAATCCATCTGCATTCACCGCTAAGAAGATATTCGATCTATACGCTGCATCCTGACCGACATCTGCATTTTATCTGTATCCGGCGCCAGCGAAGAAATTCCAGAAGGTCCAACATCTGGTTTACCATCCTCGACGACAGAAGCCCTTTCGACATTACCGACCCGTCCGGCGCCAGCTACCCATCAGCACCCCAGGGGATCTACGACCAGAATTGTTAGCCTGTTGTCCAACAAAAAGAATTTTATTGCCTTTCGAATTCACTTTTGTTGTAATACTCGACAGAAAAATAAACAGGCTAATCTGTTTTCTTTATTGCGTGTTTGATTTCACAGGACACGACCCCACACTATTATAGCCTCTTCGTTTCCTTTGATTCCTGAGTGAGCCAGAATTCAGACTTAAGAGACCTTGTTGTTCTTGCCTACTTCATTAATTTTCCTTCGGCACTTTCATATCAGCTTTGAGTCGATGATATAGCAGTTCAGTGCTTTGATAGCAGCAGGACTATTTTTTTCGACTTAACAATATAACCGATAAACTATTCTTTACACGAAATTTTATCGCACCGCTTCGGCCGAATCGGACAACTGCTTCGGTCAGAACCGAATAAATGGGAAGTACATCGAAACGAACTTATGCCGAAGCTGAATAGATGATTTGAATACTCGAATCCGAAATTTCCTCTGACTGGCGGCAAATTCCTAACACCCACTTGAAACTCGAACCAATTGCGTGTTTCACAATCCATCGCCCAACTCAAATTGCTCGGAGCAAAAAGCTGATTGTCAGTTTTGTCCGTGTTTTTCCGCAAGTAAAGTTGCCAACACAACGTGCAATTATACCGCCTATTCCTCGGATGGTAACATTACATCTTCGAACGCTACCTTTAATGCAAACAGCAGATACGTGGTGGAAACGAGAATAATTTTCCAGAAACGCGTGTATAAACAGAAGTTTGTTTGTTTGACAAGTTGGATCTGAGCTGCGAACAAGGTATCGCATTTCGGAGGGAGGATAATTCCGAAAGTGGGTCTGTATTATCAATTGGGTGAATTATTTCGAATGTTTGAAATTTGGCTGGGTTCTGATGTGTTGGAGTTGCGATCCTAAATGAAATTTTGATGAACTTAAGTTTTGGATATCAAGACAAAGGAATAAGGTGTCCTGAGAAGTAACATTCAAGCCATGTCTTGTATAATTCGGTTGAAACAGAGCAACCCAAATCTTTGAAATATACCTCGAAATTTCATCTCTTTTTGCAATAATTTAATACATACCTGAAAATTTGAACCCTGATTAATCTATCCTACAAATTCTAGATGTCATGAAAGGCTCGAAAAGGTGACATTTTCAGTAAATATGCCAGCTGATCTCATAGAGCTAAAGCAAGTTTGAATTTTCAGGAAAGATCGCATATAAAACTGAGACCGTTGGTTTCGTTAATGGGCGGAATCAGATCAATTGTCTTGATGTTATACATATTCGAATTCTTGGAGATATTTCCTCGATTTCTCAGAAACCACTCATATGATTCGATTGAAACCTAACAGATATTTGAAAAATTTTCATTCACAACTATGCTTCCAAAATTTTGTTGCGATCGCATGGTCAGTAAAGTAGGAATAAATCTTTCCAAGTTTTCCTTGCAGAAACTTTTATTTTATGCCCACTTTCCTTCAGATTCCAACGGAAATCTACACAGATCTCGAAGTCAATATTTCACATCAGTGTACAGGGTGGGCAAAATTCGTTGTCTACTGAAGGGATCTCGAGAACTAGCAGCTAGAAGAAAACTGATAACACATTCTCGAGCTCTTTTTTCGTGACTAATCCGAATCTGAAATCAGATCTAGCCTAACGTTCATAGATTTTGAGTTATGAACGAAAACTGAGAAATTGTCATTTTCAATTATGCTGAATAACTCGCTTGTTTGAACTCGTATTCGAAATCTGTTCTTACATTCTGCAGGCACTTTTTAAGGAGTAATTCGAATAAAATATGTTTAAATTTTTTAAACCAGCTATTTTCGAGAAATAAGAAGGATTTATGATTTTTCAAATGTAAGCTATCGTCGACAATTCTCTCATCTTGCTAAAAATTTTTTGCTGATCTCAAAAATGTATCATATGTTGCTATTCACAGGAATATAACACGAGAAAAAAATTAAATACCTTTTTCCTGCTTTTCGATTCACTGTTGCATTATGAGTAGGCTGGCGTTACCATAGCGACCGTTGAATATGATTTATGTTTTGTGAACTTGAGCCTCTATGATTGGAATCACCAGTTGCTGAATAAATATTTCTATGGTTAATTTGCATATTCAACGGTCGCTATGGTAACGCCAGCCTACTTATAACGCAACAGTGAATCGAAAAGCAGGAAAAAAGTATTTGATTTTTTTCTCACGTAATATTCATGTGAATAGCAACATATCATACAGTTTTGAAATCAGCAAAAATTTTGTAGCAAGATGTGGGAACTTTCGACTATAGTTTACATTTGAAAAATCATAAATCCTTATCAAACATCCCTTATTCAAACAAGCGAATTATTCAGCATTATTGAAAATGACAATTTCTCAGTTTTCGTTCATAACTCAAAATATATGAACGATAGGCTGGATCTGTTTTCAGATTCTGATTAGTCAGGAGAAAAGAGCTCCAGAGTATTCTATCAGATTTCTTCTAGCTGCTATATTTCTCGAGATCTCTTCAGTAGACAACGAATTTTGCCCACCCTGTACTCAGTTTCAGTATTTTCTGGAAGTAATTCTTTTGGTGCTGTCAAATTTTGTGGTTTATATCGTTTGATCTTTCTGTTGTAGCTCGAAAGATACTGGGTAACGGCAAATACTGCTTAAAAGTTTTTTGAAGTTGTTAACATAGATCTCTTACCATTTGCAATATGACGTTGGGATTTCTTCAATTGTTGATTCCATCGAGATCGGTGTGAAAGTTTACCAGGCCATCTTCACTCCTCCATCGAACGATTTCACCGTCATCTTAGATGGGATGCTGATGATATTCTGAATCATCCTCGACGCCATAATCTTCTACACAAGTACTGGATTCTACAGGTGTATGAGATTTTCGACTGGAACTACATGATCGTACAGTAACTTTGCCTAGATACTTTTTGTGAATTTCGAATTAAATTCTTGTTGATGGACAATTTTGCTCGATAAAGTCTATAAAGTTATTAATTTCACTTCTAAATTTCAACCACGGAATCTCTTTGCCTTCTCAAGCAAGATTCTGTTGCAAGGTTCAATCAGCTAACGGAATTTTCTGTGTAACATATTAGTTAAATTTCACAGGGTTAGGACTCAAATGACTACAGCTATTTTCAAAACGAAGTCGGCGTTTCGTCGATATATTTCGACATTCACAAGACTAAAACATAAGCAATAAATAACATATATAATAATGGAAGGACGTGAAACACAAACTAATTTCTGTATAACTGTAACTTTTGGAATTTGTCTCTGCTTATACTTACCCAGTTTACTGTATGGATCGGGCAATGAACATCCCCCCATATTTTTGATGCCATGTCTACGATCTCAAATAATTGATCATTTACTCAGGTACACCCTATATAGTCATTTGGTGTAATTTTCAATTTCAACATCAATATCTTTTCCTTTCAACCTCAATATCTTCTCCTTTTCTCAAGCGTCTTTGTATTTCCATTCCAATTTTCTATTAGCTAATGACTTTGATTCTTGGAATATCGGAGCTGCCTATATACTTGTTGGTGTACCAATGGGACGAACAAGAAGAAATTAATCCAATAATCATATACAGATTCATCATACTATTTCGATCATCTTTTGGGTATAGGTGAAAAATGATTCCATTCATGGAAAACTAGCATTTCGGAAACATCAAATCAATAGTTCGATCAAACTGTTAACGTTTCGCTTTGTGGGCAGGGTAATTGAATTTGTGTAATCAATCAAATAGGGACTTAATGGACTCCCGGTAATAACCACTAATGATATGATGAAATAAGACAGTCATGGCCCTTTTTACTGTTGTGTTCTATTTGACATCGCATCAAAATGAATCGAGTGTTGACCATAAACTGTCAAATCTTTGATCCTTTTGACCTCTATTTCAAATTATTGTTTCATTTGGTGTTTGCTCGCACAAATTAATATGTGAATTAATGAGATATTCATTTTAGATATCAATATTTTATTCATTGAGAACGCTGTTGTTGAAATCGATTGTAAAAACGCACAAATTATTTAATAATGATAGGTTGTAGTATACTCTAAAGGTATATCAATGATAGTTCCAACTTTAACGGGGTAGTTTTTATGTTGGACAACATTTTTGAATATAAACTTATCCCCTTTATCGAACAAAATACTTTTTTCATTAATATTTTTACGGCAAATCACTTCAGACCATTGAAGTCCGAAAGCTTTGGCGATTAAAGAAAGTATTATATTCAGTGACGAATCTACGATAAAAACAAAGACTCATCGTAT
Organism: Myrrha octodecimguttata; assembly: GCA_958510865.1. Taxonomy (NCBI): domain Eukaryota; kingdom Metazoa; phylum Arthropoda; class Insecta; order Coleoptera; family Coccinellidae; genus Myrrha; species Myrrha octodecimguttata. Next base: position 26,582,188 of record OY294059.1, read on the forward strand.
AACATATTCAAAATACATTTTCATTTGGGCATGCTCGTACTCAGAAGCCATCCCAAACGTCTATATATATATATATATAGGGTGACCTATTTTAATGTTCAAAAGTACGAAATTTGATGTCTTGTCAACTACATCTAGGTCTGAAAATAGCGTGAAAAATCAATATTGCGACGAAACTATCCTGACATTTATGGAAATTGGTAATTTTTCATAATGACTATTGAAAAAACTTTCGAACGGAACAACTCAAAACTCGAAATTTGCAGAGTAGATTTGGACCTTAATTATGAAGCCCGAATTCGTGAATGGGTAAAATCTACCGATAGATCCCGCAGATATATCCGCTAAAATATCTTTTCCAATATTTACAAAAATGATTGAAAAATGACAGCTTGAATATTCATATCGAAAATAAAAATCAATTTTATAATACGATCATCACGAAATTCTCCACAAAGTTGAATTTCTCGAGTGATTTCGCAAAGAACATGAATAACGAGAAAAAAAAAACCCAAAATGTTTTTTTTCAATATCTACAAAATTATTATAATATCAAATTAAAACATCTAACATAGCTATGGAATATTAATCACAAGGTATCAGCGGCCTTTTTTCCCGGATTTGATGAATGCTTCCTAAAAAAAAAATTATTCAACTACTGCGAACAAAATTCCGCTAAAGTTGAGCGTTGTTATGCTTCAACTAACTGTCAAGTTCAAATTCAGTCGCTTCAGTATAGTTTTCGTAATATCAGGTAAAAAACCAAAATTTCAAATGGCTGTAACTCGGAAACCATTTGGTCGATTTTGCTCAGTAATGAACTCAATATTAGTATGCAACCTGTTCTGATGATTTCAAGTCGATAGGATGTTCCATACACTCGTAATCGTGCGTACGGGAGGCCGTCCGGACAGAATCGATTTTGATACAATATTCGTCATCAGTAAGTCGAACCCAGTCGTTTGAGACCATTCTGGGGAAAAAATTCGAAAATTAAAAACATTGGATCGGAGCGATAGCATGCTGTTCCCAGAACATGCGCTCAAAATGTTTTGCTCTGTGGGAGGAATATATGGTTTAATTTAATGTAAAATGGGGTCAATTCTTGAATCTCGATCAAGAATTGAAGAGTATAACATTTGTCATATATTTATTTGGATTATCCAAGTTTTCACGAGCATCTGTAAAATTTGAGAGCGTTGTAAAGGGTTTTCCAATAAGAGGTGTTATTTTGAATAGCCTGCTATTTCGGTAGATGTCTCTTTTGAAGATGACATTTTTTGACATTTGAGGAGTAGAAACTACGCCATTAATAAAAACGGAACGATACACGCTTCAACAACGCATTGAAATTATTGAAATTCACTATAAAAATGGTGAAAATTTGGCAGAGACGGTTCGTGAAACTCGAACATTTTTGAGTCGTCGTGAAGCACCTTGTAGACCCGCAATAAAGAAATTGGTGGAAAAATTCGAGGTATTGGGACAAGTTAGTGATGTGAAGAATAGAACCCGTGCACGTCGCCCAAGAACAGCCAAGAATATTGCTGCTGTAGCCGAAAGTGTTGAAGAAAACCCAGGTTTGGCCATTCCTCGTCGTTCTTTGGAATTAGGCATTCCAGAAACGTCATTACACCGTATTTTGCATAAAGATTTGGGTCTTAAGGCTTATAAAGCTCAGTTAACACAAGAACTCAAGCCAGCTGATCTTCAACAACGTCTTTGCTGATTGGGTCGTTGAAATGCATGAAAATGATCCGGAATTCCATCGAAAAATCATCTTGAATGATGAGGCCCATTTGCATCTCCGTGGCTTCGCCAACAAGCAAAATTGTCGCATCTGGGGTTCGGAAAACCCGAGAGTTATTGTTGAAAAGTCTCTCTACCCTCAACGTGTGTTTGGTGCAGTTTATGGTCCGGCGGAGTCATTGGACCTTACTTTTTCGAAAATGAGGCTGGAGCAACAGTTACGGTGAATGGATTGCGCTATCGAGAGATGATTAATGTTCTTTTATGGCCGGAGTTGGATGGTATTGATCTGAACAACGTTTACTTTCAACAAGACGGCGCTACGTGCCACACAAGCAACGAAATCATTGATCTTTTGCGGGAAAAGATTCCGGACCGTGTTATCTCTCGAAGAGGTGATCACAATTTTCCACCAAGATCTTGTGATTTAACACCTTGCGACTTCCTTCTTTGGGGCCACGTGAAAGAGAGGGTCTAAGCCAATAGCCCAGCGTCGATTCAAGACCTCAAAGATGGAATTCGTGAGGCTTTCGAGGAAATAGAGCAGCCACTTTGAGATTTGGTTATGGAAAATTTCATTGAAAGGATATGATCCTGTAAGCGTGGTCGTGGTGGTCATTTGCCTGATGTTATTTTCCACTATTAACGGCATAGCTTCTACTTCATAATGAAAAAAAAATCGGATCATTTATATTGAAAAATTCTTTTTTTCTTTGAATATCAAAATAACACCTCTTATTGGAAAACCTTTCAGTTGCCAATTGTCATACCCTTCAATTCTTGAAGAGATTCAAGAATGGGCCCCCTCCCCTGTATATTCACCTTATCACGAAATTATGAATTTATTTTTCCAATATTTCGAATTTTTCTACAATCATAACAGCCTTATATTCGCCTTAAGTCGCCCCACCCCAAAAGATGAGTTTCTCAAGAGCCAGTTATAAAGCCCATAAAACACCACATATAAAGCCGATCTACTTCCACAAGCTTAATTTTCCGCAGTTTCTCAATTCCGGATATTTCGAGTGTGATGCCTATCTGTGAAAAAAGTGGAGGTGCTCGTAAAATCAGTCGCACCCCGAGAACAGTATCTGCAACCCCATTGCATTAGCATAATAGCTTCTTTCTCAGATTCGATGGAAATAATTCCGGTAAACATCGAAGCGGTAGATGCGACTGTGTCGTGTTGGAAAACCGATAGTATGGCACTTGTGCTTTTCCAGTATTTCCTCGCGAAAGTTTCCTATTGAAAAATACTGCGTGTCAAGAAGTATTCGCTGTAGGGTTCCGAAGATGATATGATTGATTGAGTGAATTGGAAGTCGCGATTTTCGAATTTTCCTCTGAATTTCTTGTTTCTATTTATTGTCTGAATGAATGAAAATAACTGATTTTGAAAATTTGATACTATTCAATCAACGATTCGTTCGCGTATTCTCTAGAATATTGAGTATATTTGGTTGTTGAGGGAGTGGGACTCAATTACTAAGATTTGATTCGTGAATTGGTAGATACTGAAAATTTATTTTCAGATGTGAAGCAGGTACTCAAGTGCCACATAAACTTCAACTTTGGTTATCCATGATGAAATGAAACAAATTTTATTTAATATTTCTCTAGATTTGGCTCTGTTGGAAATATACAGGCTTCCGAAGATTTTAAAACAACCGTTTTTTCCTTGTAGATTGACATTGTTTTTCAAAGGAGATAAATTTCCGGCAATGTTTTCTATGGCTACGGCACATATTTTTCCCCAAATTAGTTTTGAAGCAATTCCCAACGGATTGCTAGTTAATTATAAGAAATGAGCATAAATGATGCAGATGAAACCATCACAAAAATTTCCATTCATTTTGGAGTATTTAATTATTCATCATAATACCCCTGAAACCTTTTCGAGATTTTCAAAGTTGAATGTTACGAAAACTAATAGAAATTTCAGAAATTTCCCTGTATTTGTGGATCGGTTCCTCAGCTTGTTTAAGCCCCGAATAAAGCTCCATCCACTTTCATCTAGACCAAATCAAAGACAGAGTTACTTCTCTATTTTATGACGAGACCACAGAAAACGAAGTTCCAATTTCGGTATCTGTCAATAAGATAGTTCCATTAAAATGTTCACACTGATTGACTGATCTACTATTTTTTTTTATGAATTTTATGAAAATTAGGATAATAATGGATTACTTATATGAGAATGGACAAGTATGAAATTGTGTATAATCTCTAGGTAGAAAGGATTGTATATTACACGAACATCAAGTGAAAGATCAGTATTTCAATAATCAAGTAATGTGAAATTAATTAGAATTACACCGTGAAAGTACCAAATGGTAAAAATGAAGTTAGTTAATGAACTTTCTGAACCAAGTTGACGCGAGTATGAAACAATAAATTTATAAAGAAGTTAGGGAATGATTCATCAACATTCGACTGAAACTAATGGATTGAAAAAGCCAAAATCATGATTCTAGCTCAGAAAATTGTAATATTTTTATCATGAGATGAATACCTGGAGAATGAAACATAAACATTACTTTATTCCCATAATCAGTGTAAATATAAAGGAAGAGAGAAAAACGTCAAAAATACAACAGACTTAACTATGCTCTGAAAGGATATTCCATGAATTCCTTGATCGAATATGGTTCAATTTTCACAATGAGACTGGTTATTTCAGATTTAAATTTTTTATATCTGATAAGTTGATAAGGTTTTTGGGTATTATGTTAAACAGCTTTATGCACATATATTTTGAATTCTTTTCAGTAAGTGTCAAGGAATGCTTTGGAAAGTGATATGGAATTTTGCGCCTTGTATTGTTTTCATTCAACAGATCATCAAAATATTCAGGATGTTTTCTCACGAGCAATAGACACTCCAATACATACAGTCCCGGAAGGGTAAGCATGGAATTATTTCTGAAATAACCTCTACACGATTCTTTGTAACCCAAACCAATTATTGCCCTCAGAGCAAATTTTTGCAGAACAAATAATTTATTTATGGCCATACATACAAAGCAATCACTCTTCCCCTCGCTTAGAATGCCACCCAGGTTCAATATGATTTTTGAGAGATACTCTGTATAATTACCTATGTGTTTCAATTATGGATTCGAACACACAAATTCAGTTTCTGTCAACGAAATATCTGCAGAAATCAGACTCAGTTCTAATTAGTTCTCACATCTCAAGTAAATCGATACCTATGTTCAACTGAATTCAATTTGCAGTGAGGAATTATTGGATGTAAACAAACTTGTATATGATGTGTGCCATCTTGCATGATCACACTTACTATGGTGTAAATTACGAAGCCACCCATTTCAACAAGCTATCATATACAGATCGATAGTTTAGTTTTTGTTGATCCTTCTTGGAAATTAAAATTTTCAACTGATGCCTTGGATGAAGCTTTGAAAACACACCAAATAAACATCGAGAGGTAAAATTAATAAGAATACAAACGGAAACTGAAAGTCAAAAATAGAATGAAATTACAGGGTGTCATTTCTAAGAAACCTGTGGTGTTTTAGTTAACTGGCAGGATCGCCATGTGGTGTTTCAGTTAACTGGCAGGATCGCCATGTGGTGTACCCCGGTTGGGGTTGGTTCGTCCAGTTGGTTTGTACAGGAGAGGGTTGGAAATAACACTGGAAGAACTCGTCAGAGGGTTTAATTACTATTGGTAATTATACTACGGCATGGCACATCAATGAACGTTCCGCTTCATTCTTGTCACTCTCTCACTTCATAATACAATAACAAAATATTATAAATGATTTGTCAAGGTGTTTACAAGCATATTATGATAACAGACGTGGGAAGTCAATATCAGAAGGTAATCCATCTGAGCACGTTTTATGGATGATGCGAGTTTCTATGGACCTTGCTAGTCTTCACGTAATAATTATACAGAGTGTTTAGTCTGACATACGTTACAAACCAATCCACAATCTAAAGAAAAACATTTAAATTAAATGAGAGGGTCGCGAGGTAGATAATTTCGGAATAGGGGCTATTTTCAAGTGGCCTTTCTGCCATATAAATAGAGACTCAATTCTTTCGGGGCCCTATCTTTACTAGTCCAATGTTCTTGAAGAGTTTCTGAAAAGTAATTATAAAAATTACCAATTTTCGAGGGAGGATGTTATGAGAATATTTCCAGACATCGAGGTAGTCAAAAAATCATCAAATGTCTCATAGATTACTGTTGATCTTCAATCTGAGTCAATCTGTATATTCATGTTTGAGATAGTTTTCAAGTACGAACACGCAAAAACGAAAATGCCTTTTTGTATGTGCTTTTGTACTTTGAGTAGGCTCATCTCATCGAATCAAATTATTTTTTATTAGCTAAAGCTTTTGGAATTTCGATAGCCTGTATTTTTACCGAAAGATGAATAGAGAAAGTTCTTCATTCCATGAGACGAATGAGTTTGGAATTGATGTCCCCATCGTTTATTCAAGAGATTAACATCTTCAATAATTTGTAATGAAAACAACTCATCATTAATTTTAATAACATGGTTTTCGATGCAGAAATTGCGGATGTACGCAATAAATACCTCATTAATGTACACTTGCATATTGATTCGTGCGAACGAACACAAATTGGAACAATTATTCGAATAGAGGTCGAAAGGATCAAAGATTTGACAGTTTATGGTCAACACTCGATTCATTTTGATGCGATGTCAAATAGAACACAACAGTAAAAAGGGCCATGACTGTCTTATTTCATCATATCATTAGTGGTTATTACTGGGAGTCCATTAAGTCCATATTTGATTGATTACACAAATTCAATTACCCTGCCCACAAAGCGAAACGTTAACAGTTTGATCGAACTATCGATTTGATGTTTCCGAAATGCTAGTTTTCCATGAATGGAATCATTTTTCACCTACCCCAAAAGATGATCAAAATATAATGATGAATCTATATATGATTATTGGATTAATTTCTTCTTGTTCGTCCCATTAGTACACCAACAAGTGTATGGGCAGCTTTGATATTCCGAGATTCAAAGTTTTAAGAAGGAAAATGTCGTTATTTGATGAAAAATTTAAACGCTTGAGAATGGAAGAAGATATTAAGGTTGAAATTGCAAATTATACTTCAATATGTATAGTGTACCAGAGTAAATTTCCAAACAATTCGGAAAAAAGAAACATTTTCAGTTTTTTCAGCAAACACCTGAAAATTCCGTAATATCAATCCAGAATGCGAGTGAATGCATTTATAAATGTAAGGTTCTTCCCTAAAAATATACATTTTTCTAGATATAGTATTCGAATAACACAGTCGAGTTATACATTTCTGTGGAAAACTTTCGATACAAAATGTTTAAAAAAAAAAACAATCGAATTTTTTTTTCTATTTTCGATTTCGGTTCGATAGGAAAAGACGACTTCGGCCCAAGTTGCCAGACCCACAATTTTCTTCACGAATTTACCATCACTGGGGAACGGGAATTTCAGGACAAATGCGACATGATAAGGTTCGCGTTATTTATAAATATTCGTAAAAGATGCCTCGGCTCCTCAAACAAGATAATTCCTTCCAAATATAGGTTTTTGTTAAGATCATCTCTGATTGGCTGAAATTTAAGTTGGGATTCCTGATTTCATGTGAATAGTGTCAAAAGTTATACATATCAGAGGATATGTTCCGCAAATCAACTTGGTTATTTCGCTTGCCGGTTTCCTTTCCGTAAATATGAAATATTCGGTTGATTCCTGAAAAAAAGGTTTATTACGGAATTTGATTGATGAAAGAACGTTCTTTCGGTCACCAGAACGACAGTCAATGTTCTGTGGTAACATATCCATAGCATAGAACAATATTTAGTTTTTTTCATGATCCATAGAACATAAAAGAGACAACAATCAACAATGGAAAAATTACTAGGTATGGTCTATGGATCATAAGGTAAATAAAGATTGTTTTATGCTATAGATATGTTACCCTAGCACATTGACTGTCGTTCTGGTGACAGAAAGAAGGTTTTTTCATCAATGAAATTCCGTAATGAACCTTTTTTCAGGAACGAACCGAATATTTCATATTTACGGAATGGAAAACCGGCAACCGAAGTAACCAAGTTGATTTGCGCAACATATCCTTTATGAATTTGACACTATCAACATGAAATCAGGAATCCCAACTTTCATTCCAGCCAATCAGACATGATCTTAACAAAAACCTATATTTGGAAGGAATATTATTTGGAAGTAATTATCTCGTTTGAGGAGCCGAGGCATCTTTTACGGATATTTATAAATAACGAGAATTTATCATGTCGAATTTGTCCTGAAATTCCCAATTCCCCAGTAAAAGTGAATTTGTGAAAAAAATTGTGGAGCAACTTGGGCCGAAGTCGTCTATTCTGGATATATCAAATTTTGCTGTGGTTACGTATCATTAAAATATATATATCCACTCAGAATTGAAAATTTGGGTAGATTCGTTTCAGTCCCTTGCGAGAGTTGAGCAGTCTGCCCTTCCTTTAATTAAAATGCGTCTATGTTCTCAAAATTTTGCATACCTACTGTCTGGTCATAGAATATCTGTATTTTGGACTGAGAAATAATTGAAAAATGTTCCAATCATAGAGCAATATTATAGAGAAGATGTTTGCAACATTTCCATGAGACGCACTCTATTTCTAACCTGTTTTCACAGAAATATTTTTACGAAAGGTACCCCTCTATACAGTTACTGATAGGGTGGAAACATTTTCCAATGATCTGTTATGATGGTTATAATTTATTCACTCGGAATAACAATTATTCCAAGGAAAAAATCTTCTTTTAAATCTTTTATTCCTCATGTTTCTTAACTCCACATTCCACCTGAAATATATCACTCAATTCGAATTGGCGAATGAAGATAAGCGCTACTCCCTCTGGAGGCTATCCGAGTAACCCGAGGTACAGACATTATCATTGACAAGTTAAAAGAAATGTTAAGAAAATGAGAAATGTTATGCATTTTTCTTGGCGTTTGTGTGATTTCACAAGTGCTTCTACAGAGGAAGAGCAAACTCAAATGTCCCTTACCATAGATTTCTACAGCCCGGTAAAAAATTTGGAGTTAAGGTGAAAGAAACTTCCTTTAACAAGTCAGGCCTGAAAGTGTTGAAGAATCGATAAAAACCAACAAACAAGATTTATTAGAGTCTGTTACCTGCATTTCACCGATGATTATCTTGCCTTGTTTGTAGGAGCTTGTGTACATACCAGATACCTACTTATGAGTATTTGAATCGAAATGAATTCAAGGAATTTGAGTTAGATGGCATGGCATCGTTTACACACTGCTTCTGCAGTATCTGATTTTTTTTTCACTTTGGATGAATCAAATGTCATTATCCTTGAAATGAACATCTTTATAGAGCTCATTCGGTCAGGAATATTCAAGAATTCCACTGTGCTATTTATTCAATTTGAATGTAAGTTAGTAAGCATTCCACCATTTGGAGTGCTACGTTCGAAGCGAAACATTGTAGTTCAAAGAGTTGAAAGTGTTTATTGAAATCAGACCCGTATCTAGCATATTAGCTCCTGTGGCTAACTGTCAAGATGCTTCCACGAGAAAATATATTTTTTAATAACTACATATTTTTCATAATTGACAGTAATAATAAATTTTCATTTTTGAATTGATATAATAAAAACTGTGATGCACTCCTTGGGAATGAAGTTAATCCATTGACGATAAAAGAGGAGTATTCAGAAAAGAGGTGGTTTCATCTAGCCCCTCAGCCTCGGCAGCAAACGAAAATTGCGAAAGATCAATGCAACCATAATATATTATTATGCAATTGGATAGCAGGATTGCTATCATCCAGATGTGTACATTGTATTGGCGTGGTTGATGTTCTGTAACTCTGGGAATTCTTATCGAATAAATATGTATTCTAGGTAATTTTCCGTTCAGTATGTCACAGTTGCAGCAACTTACATTGCCCAGCAATAGTTCCTTGTTGAACACCAGAATGTATGAGCAGATGTATATCGGGTGAGTGTTACTCCCAGCAACTGCAGAAAAACTAAGAAATTTGAGGCTAACATCCTTCGTTGGAATGTTGGAGCATATTTTGCTTCTGGCATCATCTTCACCTTCATTCGTATGGAATATCATCAACTTAATTATTAGGTATCGGAAGTGATGTCATCTATATGTGCATTTTACTGTCGTGGTGGTTGTCTTCTCACTCTGGCAAAAGTATTTCTTGTTAAATAACATAATCACAAGGATGAATATCCGTCGATAAATCAACAAATATTCCCCTTTGATCAGAGCTAATCATCCAATCAACCAAAACACCTACACCGAAGAAGCAGATCCAAGTAGAATGACTACAGCTGTTTCACAATTATTATTGATCGTCACGTCAACTTAACTTGGATAAACCGCAGAGTTCTCTCGATACTTGTTACCTTTCAGAAGGACCGTTGCAGTATAACAACTACAGCGAACCATCTGCCAGGAGCATCTTGCGAGTCTCACCTTCGAGTGCAGAATACTTTGATCGCTGTGTATGACGTTCATCCTTTTGTCGCATCAGGTCGCTGTAACTGCGATATTGCAGCATTACAAAAAACCATCACGACATTGGACGTTTTCGTCTTGTGGGAATCCACATGAACCGAGTGTTTCCAATGTCGTGACGGTTTTTTGCAATGCTGCAATATCGCAGTTACAGCGACCTGATGCGACAAAAGGATGAAGGTCATACACATCGATCAAAGTATTCTGCACTAGAAGGTGAGACTCGCAAGATGCTCCTGGCAGATGGCGCGCTGTTGTTGTTATACTGCAACGGTCCTTCTGAAAGGTAACAAGTATCGAGAGAACTCTGCGGTTTATCCAAGTCAAGTTGACGTGACGATCAATAATAATTGTGAAACAGCTGTAGTCATTCTACTTGGATCCGCTTCTTCGGCGTAGGTGTTTTGGATGATTAGCTCTGATCAAGGGGGAATATTTGTGGATTTATCGACGGATATTCGTCCTTGTGATTATGTTATTTATTATTACTGGAGCTCTTTCTTCTCCGTGAAACCAATTCCTATCTGTATTTCTTGTTGTTGTTTTTATTTAGTTCTTTTTTTATAATTTCCTATCTGCATCATAGATATGCATTTGACATTGCCTAGAAATAGATCCTTGTAAAAGACGAACCTTCAGAAATTTCAGACAATCGCCTTGCGTGGAAGCTCGCAAGATTTTTCCCTCTAGACTTCACCCAATCAGAAAATCTCAAAAGATTAGTCCAAGAATTGATTTCATTAGATGTCAAAAGTGCTTCCACTGAGATGTCACTCTTTCATTGGATATCAAACATGCTTCTTCTGAGATGTGACTCTTTCATTGGATATCAAAAGTGCTTCCACTGAGATGTGACTCTTTCATTTGATATCAAAACTGCTTCCACTGAGATGTGACTCTTTCATTAGACATCAAAAATGCTTCGTCTGAGATGTGACTCTTTCATTTGATATCAAAAGTGCTTCCACTAAGATGTGACTCTTTCATTAGATATCAAAAGTGCTTCCACTGAGATGTGTCTTTTGCAAGACATATTGTAGAATTAGAGTTATTTGTTTTTTTTGTCTTTTCACCTTTCTTGATCTTAAGTATCATGAAGTTATTTCGTGGAGATTGGAATGATCCTAGAATATATCCTTGAAGAGTCCAGCGATTATGAACTCTGCAGATTGATCGGAATTAAATAATAATCGATGCAACATCACCTATTCTATAAAATGATCAAATTCGCCACAAACGTCCTCTGCTGAGTCTTTCAAGGTCATTTTCCCTCTGGCATCACCTCCACCTTCGTTCATCCGGAAAATCGCAAAGGATCAATCCAATCATCAGATTATTCCATTAGGTATCTGAAGTGCTATCGCCCAGGTGTGCATTATTTCGGCCTGGCCGTTCTTCCGGTACCCTCGCGAGACTCGTCCGACGAAAATATATTTACCGTAGTTTTCCTTCGAGCGGCGGTGTCGGGCGATAGGTAAAGGTGGTGGGGCGGTGCTGCGATTTCGCGCGCAAGGTTTCGACGATTCGAATTGCCGCCGAGGCTCAGTATCACGCGAGGATTTCGTAGCACCTCTTCCTTGCCGCCCGTTACGCCCGTCGCGGCACCGTCGAGGACCTCAGCCGGGCGGTTCCGCCCACCTCCGAGGAATTTCGAATCCTTCGCGCGAAGAGATGGCCATCGCGGCCGTTACGGGATGTGATCGTTTGGGCGTCAAAGAAAGTTCTTCAGGTGTTGCTGATGAAGATGTCATCAATGGTTAGAACGGGATTTTTTTGGTTGATGGTTTGTTGATTGTGGTGACATTTGAATATCTTCGACATATCTGGATTATATCTGTGGAATTTGTGACATATCTTGTGGTTGTGACGAAAGAGAACAAGAGGACTATGGTTCTTGTTCCAGAGATTTTTTTTTGGGTTATTTTTTGGATTACTTCGGTTCGTGCGCAAGGTAAATAACATATTCTCAACTTGAATTCAAGATGTTAAAAATATTTCACGACGAAAAAAATAACACAATAATACTGTGTTTCCATGTGACACGCTCTTAACTACAATAAAACTACCAAAATGGTTTTGAACTGTAAAAGTGTCACAGCCTCATAAATTATTATGAATAACGTCCGTAAGAAAACAACGGACATTATTCGTCATAATGTGTATTAGATGTAATTATTTTTACGCTCTTCTTCTGATTAGTTTTACCCATCGTAGAATATACAGAAACATTCATTTCGATTTTCATTTGTGATAAAATATATTTTTCATCAAAGTTGCTTTTCTGTGTTCTCAATTTTTCATTTCTCGCATTTTTATCTATTGAACAATATCATCACTCAGATTTTTCCAGAAACTCGGAATTTCAGAATTTCAGCTTCAATATCTGAAACAGAAATACTCAATTATAAACTAATTGTTCACATGAATTTCCCCCAATTCCGGAGTTATTCTCAACCTACTTATTGTAAGTATAAAAACAGGATATCATTTGAAATTATCAATAACAGAAACCCAATCGATCAAGGAAAAACATAAACAGAAAAACCGAACAAAAATATAACGCAAATAAAACTTATCTAAGTTTCGTTCTTCGTGTCTCCATGAACTACAATATTGAACATCAGTGTAGATCTGTCAGTATCACTGACAGTTCAGTGATATTCATTGGAAACTTGCACTCTTTTAGTTATTGAAATATTATAATGAAGTGTAGTCACAAATTATGAAGTTCTGACTTTATATTCTGTGGAGTTACACAGAATCTTTGGTAGAGTGTGGGATCTTGAGTGTTTCGATGAAAATAAATATCATTGTCTCTCAGCCTATGAGAAGTTCATTTGGGTCGATAATTTCTAGTAACAATATTTTAGGAATTCTAACATGCAAAACGAAGAAAACGTATTACTTTTTGTTGGTATTTGTGAGATAGAAAGTATCATAGAATGGTCATCTTTGATATGCGCAGAATCATTGAATGGATTGAACTACACTGCACTACACTCACCTGCTCTGGGAAGTGGAAGTCAGTGAGGTGTAGTGTACAATAATATTTTCATGCAGTAAATACGAACAAACCTTAGGATATCAATACTATGTCATGTATGTTCATCAAATGAAAACTACAAAAATATTGTGAATCCTTATGATAAAACCTGATAATTCAAAAATGAATAAAACAGAATAAACTCGAAATAAAGGGAGGGCAATTTTGCTGTTGGACAGGACTATTTGGGCCTTAATTTCTGAGAAGAAGAGGAAAATTCAGAGATATCCATGTGGAATGGACCTTCATTTTTGTGATTTGAAAGACGATTAATTCAATGAAAAATCAATGAAAAAAAGGTTCCTGAGCTTTTTCCACGATTGCCTGATATGGAATTCGATTCGTTGCAGATGGATTTTCTAAAAGGCAATGTTGTTTAAAAATTATTTACACCAAATGCAGGAGCGTTTTCCACAAACAATAGCAGGAACTCTGTTTTATCAGATCTTCGACTGTTGTTTCAGCATTTTCTCTTGATTTCTGAATTATGGATTGATTCCCATTCTTTTCAAAACTGCGACTAGATTATTCATGTCCGTCATGAGAATTTCGACAGATATCATCCTGAATTTGACGACCTAAATTTTTCTTGGTACTTTATTTCATGATAGAAAGGTTGCGAAAATCAATTTCTTCTTCAAGGAAAATTAATGAATGATTTCATATGGATCAATCCGTTGCATGATCATACTGCCATGAAATAATTACAAACGAAATTATACCTATATGAAACATGTGTGTATTAATTACAAATAGGTTACCAGGTATCGTAATTGTATTTTCTGGTAGTGAGTTGTCATGGCATCTAAACAGATTTGAGGGTTCATTAGGCTTCTGAAATAATTATTCCCAGATATCATGGTATATTTCATTAGTTGAATATTGCTGGTATTGAATCGATTCAATTCGAACTATTTGTGATTTTATATCCAAAGCAACTACAGTTTTCCTCAATTTTGTGAATTTCGTTCAGTTACATTGTGAATTATTCAGTTGAATCAATTCGAGTCCTCGATGAGGTAGACCGCAGTTATAATGAATAAATGATTTGATTCATTCATCTTATGGAAAAAAAAATGTTTTATTCTCCGATAAAATCTCCATTTCTTCCAATAAAAAGACTACGAACTCATCGATAATTCAAATCTATTCAATAGAACTCCTCGTTTGTTCATTCGCCATTTTGCATTTCACAATGCATACAGGGTGGGCAAAATTCGTGTTCTACTGAAGGAATCTCGAGAACTATAGCAGCAAGAAGAGAACTGATAACACATTCTCGAGTTCTTTTTTCCTGACTAATCTGAAAACAAATCCAGCATATCGTTCATAGAACTTGAGTTATGAGCGAAAATTGAGAAATTGTCATTTTCAATAATGCTGAATAACTCGCTTGTTTGAACTCGTATTCGAAATCTGTTGATACATTCTATGGGCATTTTTTTAGGAGTAATTCAAATATAATATGACTGAATTTTTTAATTCAGCCATTTTCGAGAAATGAGAAAGATTTTGGATTTTTCAAATGTAAACTAGAATCGAAAGATTTCTTATCTTGCTACAAAATTTTGGCTGATTTCAAAAATGAATCATATGTCGCTATTCACATGAATATTCTTTGAGAAAATTGTCAATACTTTTTTTCTGCTGTTCTTTTCACTGTTGAATTATGAGTAGGCTGACGTTGCCATAGCGACGATTGAATATGCATTATCTTTGTGTGAACTTGCGCCTCTATGATTGGAATCAGCGATTGCTGAATAAATAAATATTTATATGGTTAATTTGTCATAGTTCTTGAGATTAGCGATAGAAAATCTGTTTATTATCCCTAATGACCCGAAATATTGCTGATCTTTAGAACTATGAGAAATTAACCATAGAAATTCAGCAGTGAATAGAAAAGCAGGAAAAAAGTAATGAATATTTTCTCATGTATTATTCATGTGAATAGCGACATATGATACATTTTTGAAATCAGCAAAAATTTTGTAGCAAGATAAGGGATCTTTTGACTATAGTTTACATTTAAAAAATCCAAAATCCTACTCATTTTTCGAAAATGGCTGAATTGGAAAATTCAGTCATATTATATTTGAATTACTCCTAAAAAGTGCCTGTAGAATGTATCAACAGATTTCCAATACGAGTTCAAACAAGCGAGTTATTCAGCATTATTGAAAATGACAATTTCTAAATTTTCACTCATAACTCAAGTTTTATGAACGATAAGCTGGATCTGTTTTTAGATTCAGATTAGTTAGGAAAAAAGAGCTCGAAAATGTGTTATCAGTTTTCTTCTAGCTGCTATAGTTCTCAAGATCTCTTCAGTAGACAACGAATTTTGCCCAGCCTATATACACCAGAGAAAATTCAAGTTGAGAATGAATTGAGTGAAATTTCACTATTTTCTTCGGTAGTAAATAATGGAAATTCAAATTTTCATTTGTCAGGTTCAGTTGAACAAGTTGTCACCAAACTGGAGACGAGAAAATTAAACTAAAAACTCAAAACTTCAAACTCCTTGAGATAATACGGAAAGAAAATATTTCAGAATATTTTATAGTGAGCTATTTGATAATATGGTCCATTCATATCGGAATATTTTCAAAATTGCTCGTCAATCCCATCTGCATGAACAACTTCAGCCGCATACCGATTTCATGGTTTATAGCAGCAGTCACCTTCTCGATCTTATTTATTATGAAAAAAGTATCTTCCATTATTTTCTGAAGGTCCAATGTGTCAATGATCAATAACTGACTACTCATCCAACTTTCTCTATTGTTTCTAGTCGTTAACTTCTGATTTTAATGCAGAACGCCCACTCCTCCCATTCACGAGCCGCCACTGAGAGCTATAATATTTTTTGTCGTTTGACTCAGGGTATAAAAACACGATTTTCTGAATCACAAACTACCCCAATGATTGATATATTGTGTTGGTAGCCCGGATTGTCTCTATTTATTCAATCAAGGTTAATGATACAATATCAATCTATTGACAGTTTTTTTATAGGCACATAAAGTAAAAGATCAGGCTATTCGAAAAAAGAAATAAAGTTTGTCGATTGCCTTTATTTTTCTTCCCATTCCCTATTACAATAATGAAGTCAACACACATTAGGAATCTTCACTTATTCATGTTGTTTATTCAGAATATACCTGATCGATCAAAGTGTCATGAATACGTCAACTCCCTCAGCCATATTCATACAAATTGATACTTCTCTGCCGACGCGGAGAATTTTTTTCTTTGTGTTTTCATTGGACGTGTTCATAAATCAGTTCTTTTTGTAACTAAGGGATTTTTCGGTTTAATGAATTCATGTTTTATTTATTCCTTGTCTGTTTAGTCAATGTAGAAAATAAAGGTGAATATTCCAGCTGAATGATTTTTCATTATTTTCTCATTCCAATAATTTTCGGTATTTCGTTCATTTTTACGTGCCTGTTGATATACAATATGAATACTTTAGGCGTGATGATGTTTCATTCAGTTTGAGAAGAATATGGAATAAATATACGCTGCGAGTGTTTTACGTTGTGGAAGTCTTGAATCGAGGTCAAACTACGTTCGTTCAGACCACAGAATACCCAGATTAATTTCTCTATTTAGTTACCAAATTCAGAGAGTTTAATTGATGTGTTCAAACCTATCGAATGAGTTAAGATAATTCATTGATAAATTTGATGAAAATAGAGATAGAGATTTGAATTATTCGATATGAGAATGGGGAATACTAAACTTGTTAATAATATTATGGTAAAAACAATTGGGTATTCTATGATTTCAGCTATGTGCTCCAAGTATACTTAAATCTTTGTCGTGACATTTTCTATTACAAGGTTGACGAAGCAACGAATTCAATCCGTATAAATGTTCAAAACCAGGATTTTCACAGCTGCATGTTATACAAGAGCTCATTGCTTATCTGGTATAATTGAGTTCAACATTATTTACATATTGATGCGCAAATATTTAGTTAATAGATTCAAGTCGTACATTCTGAAAGCTATCTGATATTGTTCCACATAGCAATTATCTCTGGGTGAAATTTCGTTCGGATATTATCGTTCGATTTCTGTCCCTTCCGCTTGGGTGATATTTCCATCCAAGAACTTCTCATAACGAAGTGATACTTTCAAGAATAAATTCCGGTATAAAGTTTTAGTGAGGTCACTCGTACAAAAATTGGATAACCCATGTTGCTGATTTTCTTTAGGATTTCTCATGACATTTTTCTTGAATTTAATGGAAAGTAAACTGTGACTTTGTTTTTAGTACATTATAAATTTGATGTATTGGGTTATGGCTGCTTTTCTTTATGAATCTGGTCTTCTTGGTTTTTTTTCTATTCTACTTCTACCTTACACTTTTTGTACGGAATACTGTATCAGTTTTGTATTTCGAGATACGATGTTGCACCTTAGACAGGTGAGACTAACAGTTAAAAAATGCAATAAAACAGGAAAAAAATTTGGTTTTTACTTATACTCAAGCGGTATCATTCCAACCATATGTATTCAATTATAAAATCCACTGAACACTGAAAGAATGAAATACAAAACACTGAAAGAGACGCTCTTCGATGAAAAACAACAAGCGCAATGAAGCACCCAGTGTTTTTCTGGAGTTCAGCTCATTATATAATTAAAATAATAATTTTCCTCTTTTATTTTTCATTCCCGCTCGAGAATATTCGGTTAGAACAAGCTAACGATGATGTGTTCGGGAAAAATTGGAAAAATCTCATATTTTCACTGCGTGGGAGCAATTTCGAAAGTGACTGCTCGAATGTTGTAGCGTCATTAGTGAAGAAATTCATTATCTCCTGGTCTTTTCAGAGCACCTACTTACACACTGAAAGCTTTTAAAATTGAGGGGAGAATTTTCCTCTTCATTTCTCGTTTCAGACTGGCCCTAACTTGTTGAGATTGCCGGAAAATAAGGGTGAAAATTAATGGCGAACAAAGATATCTAGGATATCTGGCATGAAATGGTGTTCTAACGTTTGTTTCAACGGGACAATAGATTGAAGGTATTGATGTAAATGGAAATGTTTGGAATGCACATCTAAAAAACATGCTATAGACAAAATATGCCAGTATGCTCATAAGTTTCTATAGATTCTTGTATGAATGGAATATTTCATTTCCTGAAATATGTTTAGCGCAATTGAGTTAGGAAGAAAATTTGAAAGAAAATATTTATTGAATTTACTGGGAGTACGATTTCAACAATTTTTTGCAAAAAGGTGCGAGTTTTATACTCCAACTAACTGTCAAGTTTCAATTCGATAGTTTCAGTTGTTACTAAACTCCGGAACCATTTGGCTGATTTCACCCGTTAACGAACTCAACCGTTGCATTTTGAAATGCAACCTACCCTGAATGTTTTAGGTCGATAGGATTCTCCGTACACTTGTTATCGTTCAGAATCGATTTTGACACCGAATTCATCACAAATGAGTCCAACCTAATTGTTTGAGATCATTTTCGGCTGGAAATTCGAAATTTTCAGACATTTCGACGAAACATGCGCGTAAAGTCAAAACACGCGAAAAAATGCAGTTCTGAACGTAACTGTAATTATCAAGAGATATCATCTGATGGCCTATGAGAATTGGGACGCAAAGAATTTCAGGAAAATTTCTTTCAGATATGCGATATTTGTATAACACATATGAAGCCGAATTCTTGGAGAAGTATAATCTATTATTTCTAAAAATGCAGGTTTGATCGAAGTGAAATCAGCTAGTCGAAAAATAACAGCGCAAAGCAACATGCTGAATTGCAAATCGGGTATTCAATAGCATCTCTCGATGTGCGGAAGTATTTAAAAAAAAATTTCCAAAGTATGAATAGGAGGAAAAAGATCCTAGCTCCTGCGCCATTTTGATACTTAAGATTAACAACTCAATTGATCTGTAGAAAAGAGCGAACTGCTAAGAAAATTCCATGGCAGGCAAATGTCGTTCATGTACATTGAAATAAATCAGCATGCATAAACATTATTATTATTATTATACAGGGTGTGAATGAATAGTTGCAAAAACAATCACGAGGTGATTCCCTCTCGAAAAATAGGGTGGGCCTTTCATATAATTTTTTTTCAGAGCAGCCCCTGTCTGAATACAACCCCCAAAGATGTCGTCAGGAAAGCAATTCCGATTTTCTTTCAAAAACCAGATATCTCACAAAAATTAAACTATAAAGACATTTCAGGCGAGCGACTAGGCACCCAAAAAAAAAATTATAGTGTTGCTCTATGGTTTCGAGAGGTATCAACCCTTTAATTCAACATAACGTTCTCTTACTAGTTCAAGAACAATTCGCAGCTATACTAGTCATGGTATCTGGTAATGAATTATATTTTTTTGGAAAACCTTAGCAAAAAATCAAACCTATTCCATTCAGAACATATCCAGATGGCGATTATGAATGGAAAAAAAAAGTTTCGGACAAAATGAATTTTATACCCCTAGAAATCATACAGTAACGCTATGAGAATATTTTTTTGTGCTCCTTGCTTGCCTAAAATGGCTGCCAGTTTTATTTTCCTGAGATAATTGGTTTTTGAAAAAAAAATTGAAGATCGTTCTTCTGGCGACATCGTCAGGAACTTCTATCTGAGCAGAGGCTGCTCAGGAATAAAATTTTATGGAAGAAGTTTCCCATTTTTTTGCAACTATTTATTTACATCCTGCATATTATTGAGAAAATAATATTTGTTGTGAAATATTTTTCGACAAGTTTTTCAACTTCCCAATTTTTTCTATTGGGGAATAAGAGGTATAATTATCGACCACTCTTTCTGAGAAAACCTGTGAGTTGGCTCTCTATAATGAATTTTTCATTAATACAAACCATCGTCACATCAGACACACAAGAGTCGGCTCACACCACAGAAGACAGAAAAATAACCCAGATGCTAGGAACTTTCACCCTCCAAATTTACCCTGTTCCCAGACCAGCAGATGATATCTCTAAAACGAATGTTCTTTTTCATCCCCAACTTCTCGGGCGTCTCTGAATATGTTACAAAATAATCATCCCCTACCAGTAAAGTTCATTAAGCCCAGGCGAAATAATTCTTCTGAAGTTGAAGCTACACAGCGAAACTTCTTCAAGTTTTATAAATGACCGAATTTGCATAACTACGGTCCCGGCCAGAGTAGTTTAATGTCCGTCGGATGGTTCTGGCTCTCTGCCACAAAATTATCCGAATGTAGAGCCTCCCGAAATATATGATAGCTAATTTATATTCCAGAATTCCGGGGGACATACGCGCAACAGGATAGCAGTTATGTAATTCCAATTTCTCGACGGATATTCCATTATCATACTGTCCGAACGGATATCAGATTTAGTGGCTAGCAGAAATGGCCGCAGTTTCCACAGGGATGATTTTCGTGTTGCGGAAATGGAGCAAGTACACACCGCCGGATATCTTTGCTCTATCCTCATCTCTGTCCCATCGACTCGTCAGCCAGATGCAACTTGATACGGGTGCTATATCATTTTCGGTTATATACAGGGTGTCCACGGATTGGGCGCCGGTAAGGTGTAAATGACGAAAAATTTTCGAGTTAGACTCTGATATTCTGGGAATCGCTCCTGCTTGGTCTCAAATTAAGATGTTGAGAAAATGAGCCAAATCAATTAATATACAGGGTGGTTTAGAACTGATTTAAGGAAAATTGTTAAGAATAAAACACCTTTGTTTCAAAAGATATCGAGAAAGTTAATTGAGAAAAGTTGTTTAGAATTAAAAGACACGGCTAAATATAGAGAAAAACGGAAGAACAACTAATATTGCGCATTCTCTCAAAAGAATCATGTATATCTAAAAAAAAATTTCAAGAAATAGTCACTGAAGTCGAAAAAACAACACCCCGTTTTCTCCTATCATCGACGAAATTTCTCCGAATTCTAATATTTCTCGCAGATATTGGCAACGTTGAAGCATGCAGACCATGACCAGATGCCTGAGCTCAAGATATTAAGGAGGTTCAATAAAACTTGAATTTGGGGGTGTTGCAAAAATAAACGACTAAATGTTGCACCCACCAAAAAAGAATCAGGTGCTTTTACGCGATCGTCCGAATTCGTTGCCAAAGAGGTCACCTCTTCAAGTATTACTCACGCTAAATGCCACTTTACTCTCTGCTGAAAAGATTTGGCGATCTATTTTTAGTATAGTCCCCACGAAATTCTCCATCAACCTTAAAGGTATCATTTTTGGAACGAGTATTAGATTGAGATTCATAGATCTACCTGATAGTAACCATGTTTCGTTTTGATCAGATCATCATTTTTGAGTTATTCCGAAAATGGAAATAATACTAGGAGATAAGCTTCAAATTTTACATATTTTTCTCAATATCTCTGAAGACAAATATACGATCAAATTGAAGTTGAAACATTTTAATCCAATAGGGACTTCAATGCCCGTGCTACACTTTATTGCTTTATTGAATTGACATTTATCGATAAAAATTAAAAAAGAGAATGAAAGGAATCTAACGAAGGTATTCTATAACCAACAACGAGGTTCAATATTGATAGCGTGAGTTTTTCTAGAGAGATATTTAGGAAACCATTTCAAATAGCCATGGAATCTGACATATTTTTTCAACATCTCTGAAAGTTGATATCGGATCGAACTGACATTTAGAGCACTATCGTTAAATTCAATGTCCTAGGTCTGCACCAATTTTGATTGATATTTGATGAAGGGGTTTTCCGACAAAAAAAGTTTTGAAGAAAAATTTAAACAATTTACGAATATATTTTTTGGTTTTACCTTTACAGTCCTCACAAAATTCTCAACAATGAGACATTGAGGACATCCTCAAAACTTCAAATTAACAACGAAAGTCAACATATCTTTTTTCCAATGATTGATAATTTTTCTTAAAATTTTCTAACCAGCAGATTTCCTCAAAAGTGGTATTTACACACAAACTACCTTCAACAGTAGACATCAGTGTGAAACAAATTATTTCATTTCAAAAAGCATCGATGTGAACCTCCTATATGGCATCGCTCTTAACCTCCACCGCTACTTACCTATTCTGTTCTCTTCCATTAACTTCAATGCATTTGAAAAACATGGATGTCGACATCCACCGTGACCTTGAACTCGACCCCCACCTCGACCGCGACCCACTTGTTCCGTTGGTACCCTAAAATAATGATATCACTCAATCTCGAAAGAATACAACACATTATAATATTGAGTTATAATTTCTAAAGCGCAGTCCCATAACGAACAGTTCGATTTTTATCAAATATGGAAGCTCGTGAGATACTAACTTGCCCCAGTAATACTATCATACTATACCCGAAGAGGAGCTGTGTATTCCAGATCTCTCAAGAATTCCCCGGGACTAATTGTGAAGAAACTTTCTGGAACACACGCAATCAAGACCAGAGAATAATTCAGATGCACTCGCTCGGTTAGGGCACAGAATTGAAATAAAAAGGAAGCGGGACTACAGGCCAAATAATTGCTAACAAGTAGACGAATTCTTTTGAGACTCCAAGTTGTTAAGTAGAAGATTTCGGGTGGACTGAGCACGACCTATTCATTATTGAAGAAATGAGTCTCAACAAGAGAATTGTTCGGGAGAGGAAATTTATTCAAATAACTATGGCAGCTTTGTTCTCCTCAATTAAAATAAGGAATCGTTCTGAAAATCCCAATTTGGCGTGCCGTGGTGACGAACAAAGGAGGCCAGGTGTTTGATATTCTTTCGCTTAAAAAAAAATGGGAGCCCGAGGGGAGAGTTAAAAAATCCACTGAAATGACTGTATCTGAGGATATATTGTTTGAAATAAACCGTGTCATTGAGTTTTATATTTCACAGCAGTGTACCATATTTCAATTCGATATGGTTATTATTTTCGGATATATTGGGGAAAAATATGTCATGTTTTTTTCTCGAAATCGTTGTAGTCCGAAATGACCCAAAAATAACTATTTCAATTGTGGTGAAACTTGGCAGCTGGTTCAGAATGATGATATACAATTCTTGGCAGAATTTCGTGATGACGGTGCCATTAAAACATTTCCAGAAAAAAATTTTTTTTTTACAAATATTCAATACTATTCTGATCATAGTATCCTCATGAAATTTTGTGTGAACCTTCAAGCTGTCATTTTTCGATAAAGTACTGTATTTCAATTCGATCTAGTCGAAAAGCACTGATGTGAAGTCAGCAGCTTCAGAAAGAATTCATTGCCAAAGCGATCATTTCCTTTGAATATGCGCGCAAAAGCTGCAAATTTCACCTCAGTACTTTTTTAGTTTTTTCCACCCAATGGCAAGGAAATGGTCGGAATAATTCTGTCTCGTCTTGAATCGAACGATAAACTTATTTTTTCCTCTAAAAGTTGCAACTTTGGGGTAATTGTGTTGAAATTTACCTCCTCCAAAATGGTCTTCCACATTGTTTATTCTACCGAAATAGAACTGATGAATTATTCTTGTGTTCTCAAACGTTTTTTGCAATTTCTCTGTATGCATAGTATCTGCTGTACCCAGGTAGGTCAGAAAGGGACTCAATTACTTACTCATATCTAGCCTATACTTCCGGAAAAAACGACTTAGAAACTCGATATTTGTAGAGTAGCAACTTGTTGATCGTATTCCTTCAATTAAATATGAAAACACTAATTGTGAGATTGGAATATTTCAATAAAAACATCTATTCACTCTTTGAGCGATGTTTTGCAACTTTATTGTTGCTTTTTCAAGCTCTACAAGAAAAAACATACAAACAACAGTTCACACATAATATAAAATTTTAAAATTTCACCTCGAATTCGATGATGATCTTCTAGTTCGTTGTTGCGATCAGTTTGCAAGTTGCTTTTTCAAGCTCTACAAGAAAAAGAACATACAAACAACAGTTCAGACATAATTTAAAATTTTAAAGTTTTACCTCCAATTCAATGATGTTCTTCTAGTTCGTTGTTGCGATCAGTTCGTAACGAACTAGAAGAAAATCATTGAATTCGTGGTAAAACTTTAAAATTTTAATTTTTGTGTGAACTATTCTTTGTATATTTTTTTCTTGTAGAGCTTGAGAAAGCAACAATAAAGTTGCGAAAACTCGCTCGAAGAGTGAAGAGATGTTTCTATTGAAATATTCCGATCCCACGATTAGTGTTTTCATATTTGTAGAGTAGGTTTGGATCTTAATTACGAAGGTCGAATTCGTGAATGCGTAAAATCCACACAATAATTCCGCAGATATGCTCATTAAAAATTTTATTTTCCCATGTATTTCCAAAAATACAGATCAGATCGAATTGAAATCCAGTAATTTATCTAGAAATGACAGTTCGAAGGTACATTCGAAATTGAATGTGGATAATATGATTAGAAAATCACAGAATATTGAACATCTGTGAAAAAAATTTGATAATTTAATGAATCAGGAAATTTGGCTTAAAGTTGTCCATGAGCATTTTCAAACGAGTTTTTCCCAATGCCTCCGAAAATAATAACCGTATCGAATTGAAGTTTAGTACACTGCTGCAAAATATGAAGCTCTAGGTTGGAGCGAACTTTTGGAATATGACGAAAAGTCCAAAAAAAAAATTTTCCCAGAAAATTTCCAAAAATAATTTTTTTCTGAATTTACTGGCGGTATGATCTCGGAAGAATTTCACGAAAGGTTACGTGCCATTATGCTCCGACTTACTACCACGTTTCAATCCAATCGCTTCAGTAGTTCCTGAAATATTAGGTGAATAACCTCAAAATTTCAAATGGCTATAACTCTAGAGCCGTTTGGCTGGTTTTGCCCGTTAATGCACTCAACCTTCGCATTTTGACATGCCAACCTACCCTTGAAGTTTCAAGTTGATAGGTTTCTCCGTAAGCCCGTAATATTGCATAAGGTCGGACGAAACCGATTTTGACACCGGATTCGTCATCAAGTGAGGCTAACCTAGCCATTTTTGGCTCAAAATTGGAAAATTACAGACCTTTGGACAAAACGTTAGCACGCTGTTCCCCTAGAACATGCTAGCAAAAAGAAGCTCAATGCAAACGGATGCAAAATAGTAATCAAAAATCCAAATAGAGATCATTTGAGGATGAGTATAACTTCGTCTGATGGGGAATGACATGACATGAGTTCCAACAGGTGACGCCTCTGGTGGCCAATGAAATAAAATATACATCAAATTTCATCCGCTCAACACATCAAAAGATGTCAATGTCAAGTATGTCCTTTGAATACGAGCGGCTTGTGAGTCGCTGCTTCTGGCATGCACGTTCTGGTGAATTTCGCTATCGGAGACACGGAATATTCTCCCGATAGTGTGATGTGTTCGTTGAGCCAGACTTTCGTTTCTTTTCGAGCACGGCACGAAATATTTCTCGAGTAGAATTTAAAGTTGACAGGAATACGAGGCGACAGCTTCCGATTAGAATTGGCCTGGCGATAAACGTGCCAAATTGGAATTTATGAGTTTTTCTCGACTTAACCGGAACAATAAAGGAATGAGTATGATCGTGATGAAGGAGTTGACACAGGTGTTGGGTTTCCATTGATTTCAGTGGGAATTCTTGGAATATATGGGAGCGGAGATTGAGCCGAAATTGGTCTCAACCGACTAGATTGGACTGACTGATGACGAATCCGGTGTCAAAATCGATTCTGTCCGGTCGGCCGGCAGTGGACACGATAACTGTCGAACGAAATGAGCTAGAAACTTGAAACTTCCAGGGTAGGTTGCGCATTAAAATGCCGCAGTTAAGTTCGTTAGTGGGCCAAATCGGTTGAATAGTTTCGGAGGTACAGCCGCTTGAAGTTTTGAAGTTATTTAGTTTTTATTTCAGAAACTACTCGAGTGATTGGATTCAAACTTGACAATTAGGTGAAGTATAACGACGCGCAACCTTGCGTTAAATTTTGTCTGTATCATATTGTCAAATAATAAAGAAAAAATTTTTTTCAAAATTTTTTTCCGAAAAAATTTTTTTTCGGAAATCATTCATCATACCCAGAAAAAATTCCACTTATACTTTGAACTTCATATTTCACAGCAGTGTACCAAATTTCAGTTCGATACGATCATAAGTTTTGGAGATATCGGGAAAAAATTTGTCAAATTTCGAGTTTTTCTTCTCGATATCGTTATTTTTTTCGGTATAACTCGAGAAATACTGATTCAATCCTGATGAAACTTCGAAGCTAGTTTGAAGATGCTGAAAGACAACTTTATGCAGAATTTCGTGATGATCGTGACATTAAAACAATTTGAAAAAAAACTTTCGTGGTTTTCTTATCATATCATCCTCATTAAATTCTGTACGAACCTTCGAACTGTAATTTTTCGATAAAGAACTGGATTCCAATTCGATCTGATCTGTATTTTTGGAAATATTGGGAAAATAAAATTTTGAATGGGTATATCTGCGGAATCATTGGGTGGATTTCACCCATTCAGGAATTCGGCCTTCATAATTAAGGTCCAAACCTTCTTTACAAATATCGAGATTCTAAGTTGTTTCTTTCGGAAGATATTGTGTTTATGCAGTAGGCCGTTAGGTGAACACAATAACTTCCGGAAGAAACGACTTAGAAACTCGATATTTGTAGAGAAGGTTTGGGGCTCAATTACGAAGGTCCAATTCGTGAATGGGTGAAATCCACCGAATGATTCCGTAGATATACCCATCAAATATTTTATTTTTCCAATATTTCCAAAAATACATATTAGATCGAATTGAAATCCAGTAATTTATCGACAAAGAAACTAGAAAAGCACTGCCGTGCAGGCAGCAGCTTTTGCGTGCATGTTCAAATTCGTTGCTGAAGCGGTCATGTACATTGAAAATGCGCGCAAAAGCTGCTGCCTTCACGGCAGTACTTTTCTGGATTTTTTTCCGATAATTCTCCATCAAGAATTTGGAAATACGTATTTAGGTATTGATTTCTTGGATGTTATCAAGGACAAAGTGTTCCTAAAGATTATTAAGTCTGGGATTTTTCAAAAAATTTCCCTGATAGCATCCCTGGATTTCATTTCCAGGCGATATTTTACACTTAATGGTTTACATTTTAACTAGTGTAAATCAACGGGATGATATTCTTATACATATTGTTGAAAAGTAACATTGAAGTGAAATCAGCAGAATTTGAGTTCATGTTCGAATTCATGGAGGCAAAGAATTGGCCTTTTTTGAATAGTTCTAATAGAACAACGATCACAAAAATTACACAAGAAATTTTGCATTAGCATTCGTCAACTAGTTACTGAGTTTTCAAGACAGAACAACACCGAGGAAAACATCACACAATCCGACATATTTTTCTCGAAGATCTACAAATATTCAATTCGAATCAAACAAAAGATTGTTCAATTTTGCACATTACAAACTTCAAGGCCTGCGCGAAACTTCATTGTCAAACTTTAAAATGTTAAAAAAAAAACAAATTTCACCGAATATCTTGAAAATTTTCGCGAGAATATGGCATAAGTTGCTTCCTCATAAACCTGAAACAGTTTGGCAGATTTAGCCTATCAATGAACCTATCTGGCGCATTTCGCACCACATTCTGCCCTAAAAGTGTGAAGTCATTAGCTATTTCCGTTCTCCGGCTATCGAGGCAGCATACGGCCGAATGCCCGGACCGATTCGAATTCGAAAGTGGATTCTTCATCAGTGAATTCACGCTAGTCGTTTGAGACCATTTTCGTGAAAAGATTCATTCCTAACAGATGTTCAGTTCAATTTTCAGCGAAGTAGAAGTTGAAATCTTTTTTTTTAACTTTCGAAAATATGCATGGGATCGAACTGAAATTCGAAGCATTGTTGTGAGATATCGACTCTAACGTCTATGCAAAGAGTCATAGAAATATGATGAATAGTTTCAAAAAAAGTTTGTAACAAAATTAAAAAATTTTGAAAAAAATTCGGACCCCGCGATCCCAATGAAAGTTCATACGAAATTTTGCGTCGCTTTTTCCCAACTAATTGTTGAGCTTCCATCAATCAAGATATTGAGGAAATGATTTCGTAGTTTCCAATGAGTATAACTACAGAATAGATAAGGCATATTAATAAACGCATTTGATCGTAGTAACAGCTGGCCTGTATCTTCTAGAGGATCAGAAAGTTTTCATCTCTCCACAGTGAAACCAACATAGTATTATTTTTCTACAATTTAAGTCACATTTCAGTTCCTTCTAACAGACCGATTCTAACAGACATTTGGGCGAAACTATAATGGGCTGTTTCTCAGAACAACTGCGTTACAATGCGAGCTCCTCCGAAGATATCTCCAAAATGATTACCATATTCTTGTTTGTAAAAAATTAATATTTAAGTAAATGTTCCTACATTTACACGACAACAAACTTGACATAAATTTGAAGTTTTCGATGAAAGTAGGAAATCTGAAATGTATTATTCCTGTTGCCTAGAATCCATTTGATATTCTGATGATGAATCAAGAAAAGTTCTTTATCTTCTTTCTGTATGATTTTGTATCATCAATCTATTGAATCCATTCAAAACTATAAATAAATCTTATCTGAAGTGGCCTATCAGTCAACGGAGATATGTATCACCGGTATCATTAGATCAAAATTGAATTTACATCGACGTTAAAGCTCAATAGACCAATGAATCAATCACTGAAAGTGTTTATATTTGATGGTTATGAGATGCCACTGCTTGAGGAATCCAACCAGGGCATGAGGGGATCTATTCTAATCATTCATTCCCCCTGTGGTAATTAATGTAGTTATATCAAACTCAGATTCCCTATGGCCGTCCCACTTGATTAACTCAGCGAAGGTGGAATATATCATATCTGTTTGTTTCTATAAACAGAATACATCTGACCTAAGTAGATGTTTGTTGGACTAAGCACTCGGCGTTAATCTCAGCACTACCCTGCTCAACAATGAAGATTAAATCGAAATACGACAATATTCAATATTGAATGATGGCTTTATATAATATTCTGCGATTTGCCGATATCGGTAAACAATGCAACTATCGAATTGCAATTAGGCTCATATTACCGAGTTATTATGTACATTTTAATGGACTGTAGTATTGTAGTTGTGTTCTGATGCATTTGTTGTTGTTGGTGTATAACTGAAAAATCAATTCATTGAAATATGTGAAAATGTTCAATATTATTGTTCAGTGAGAAATGTCAGTTGAGGGTTTATATAAATATTTAGCATCAATTTCAACCAATACATTCATTTTATTTTCATTTTTATTTAAACATAAACGGTACAGAATAGTTCCATTACAAAATAATCCCCTAATCAACTCAACATAACTTGAGACAAACATTTTTCGAAATTTGAGATACGGGGAGTAGAAAAATCAAGCCCGTCATAAGTGTTCGCTAACCTCAACATCCTGAACATTGAACATATTCATATTGTTAATACTGTCATTCACTATTTTAGCCTTGAAAAAGAACCACGAAAGGTTCGAAACGTTGGCAATGTACTAAGAGATTCGAATAAATTGCTGTCGAAATTCCTGGGAAACTTTATTGAATTTTGACATAACATCTGAAATAGAAAAAGGGACAGAAAACCAGCATGAAGCAGTAAATAAAATTACCTACATTTGCTCTCTGACCGGGAGAGTCTTTCGACCAGGTCCGTTCCTCCAAGTGATGATTTTCAGATCCTCAGATGAACAAAGAACGCTACAGGCCCTTATATTGGGGAATCATCTTCCATAGATCCATATATATCATCAATGAAAATCAAAAACAAAATTGGCTACCCAGATGTGGCCTTTCTTGGTAAAGACTTGAAATTTTTGATTCTTAGAATCTGAATGCGTTCTGTGGAATAACTTATCAGCCAAGATAGTATGGATACGCCAAACCCAGCTGATTTCAAGTAATCCGCGAGTATAAGGTGACTTACACCATCGAAAGCTTTTAAGAATTTCATGAAAACAACAATTTTGTGTTTGGGGACCTGGCCCGTGTGAAGCCATTGTGTTGTGTTATGAAAGAAGAAAGAACGCTCTTTCCGTCGATATCACGTTCGTTTCGCTACGAAATTTCCAAGATATCGAAAAAAATTCCCAAACTTGACGCATTTTCACCGATTTCGTAAAATAGACCGTCTCCTCCGAAGGCGAAGCTTTTCGGCCTAAACCGAGTGTGGGGAATGAACCTTCAAAGACCGGAGACGAACATGAATATATTTCCATTCCTCTCAAACGAACGGAAATTTACGAAAAAATCGTAAGAAGGGTGCTAATTTCGTGACATTTCTTTTTTCTCGGAAAAATTCTGACAGATCATCGAGTCCGATCTGTGTTTACATTCGGGGTTTGAAAGCCGATGTCAGTGCTGTCAGGTAGAAATTGAATAAAATTCACCGAAAAACGCCGAAATACTGGCAAATATTGTATGAAATGGCAAAAACAAAGCACGGGGCTTCGATTTCAAGCAAAAGAATGAAGCGATTGGTGATATTTACAAAGGAAATTTCATGAATCTATCCAATGACCGAGAGCTCCTTATAAGGAATTTTAACATGAAATCCGACGAAATCGACTGAAATATGGGATATATTATATTGAAATGGATCGATTAGAGGTTGGTACTGATTCCTTTCAAGTGTTTTACCACCAACTTTGAGTTTTTTCCAAAATTTCAGCATAATTTGTGCCTGTTCAGAACGATCTTTCTTGCTGGAATCCTACCGTTGTATACGAGCTAGGTTACTTTTTCTGGTAAGTTTTTGAAGATTAAATATCCTTTTATTCGTTTTCGATCTCCTTTCAACGATATTTATTTCCGTTTCTCTAGAAAATGTATCTGAATGTTCATAATTCCGAAGTAGCCTTGACATATGTTTAGACAGGTCATAGAGAGCGAGGGTACAGAGCATTTTTTTGCGAGTGTTCACAAAATTTTTCGATGACGTCATATCATTGTATAATAAATTTAACTACATAAAAGGCGAATCTGTACGAAAGGTAGATCTGGGCGCAAGGTAGATCCACATCCCAAGCTAGTGTTGTGTTACTATTAGATTATTAACACTGACTGATAGTCGGTCTAATATTTCCGGAAGAACTGAAATAATCAGGATTGAACAGAGAAATCACCGGAAAGATGCATGTGTGAAACTATCTACAAAGTTTTATACTGATCGTTTCTTTGGAAGGGTAGCGAGCACCCTTTAAGAGCTCTCACTTAAGTCAATGACGCACTACTTAATAAACTAACATAATGACAAGGACGAATATCTATCGATAAATCAACAAATATTCCACCTCGGCTTAGTTTGGCACATATCCTGAGGAGTTCGCCCGAACTAAGCTGGGACGAAACGTGCACTCCCGAAGCAGTTGAAGCTACCTCGCAAACCAAAAGCATCCGAATAATTATAACCGAATCAATAGTGTTTTTGATTTCAAATCTTGAATGGGTATATCTGCGTAACCATTGTTGGTAGATTACCTATTCACGTAGTCGGCCGGTTGAGAAACGTTGTATATTTTCCGAAGCAAAAACCGTCAGTAGACGACACTCGTTAATAAAATATGTCCTTCCGTGACTCCGAAACAAAAAGAAGAGATCATCTACCCCGAGTTTATATCAACTTGAATAAATAAGGTCGTTTTCCCTTCTCCTCATTACAATATGTCAACAATCAGCCGGCAGCATTTATCTTTCTCACTTGGCACAAGTTTCGGGCTGCTTTTTATCAACTCACACTTCCCTATTTTCTTCCCGAAATATATTTAACATTGCAGATAGCGAGGGAGGGCAGAAATTTACCGTATTTATTTCAATGGAGCGCTCCCGAGGAATACGAATGAAGAATGCGAACGGAATACATGTGAGTTCCAGATATTTTGATGCAAGACGAGATACCACAATAGAGCCGATGATTGAGTATTCAGAGGTGCGAGTACGCGGAATATTGGATATGTCAGTGGGGTTATTTATTTTTCTATCAATAAGACGCTAAAGTGATTCAGTTCCTCAGTTTCTGAGAACTCCGTTATTTCAGAACGAATAAGTTCAGCGTAGTTTATTCAATCAGGAAGGGATTTTTGCGTACTTTTTCTATATATGAGAGTGTTTTCATTTCTCTATAGTGTAACCTCAAAATGATATTTTGTCACAATGTGAGTTTCATGTGAGTTCCAGATATTTTGATGGAACGAAAGATACTACAATAATAAGATGTATTAGGGTGATTCTGTGCTTTCGTTCTAGGGAATGAGAGAGTCCTTATTTCGTCACAATGTGATTCACAAATGAGTTTCAGACATTTTGATGAAAGACGAGAAGCCCCAACATAGCCGATGATTACGTATTCAGAGTTGCGAGTGCGCGGAATATTGGATATGTCAATGGGGTTAGTTATTTTTTTTTATATCAATGAGACGCTAAAGCGGCTCTGTTCCTCAGTTTCTGAGAACTATTTCAGAACGAATAAGTTTGAAGTTGAGTTCATTCAGTCAGGAAAGGATTTCTGAGTTCTTTTGCTTGGGATGATATCGTTTTCATTTCTCTATAGTGTAACCATAACCATATTTTGTCACAATGTGAGTCTCATGTGAGTTTCATATACTTGAATGAAACGAAAGATGTTACAATAAAGAGATGTACAAAACTCATCCGATACAGAAACGATTCCGGTGCTTTCGATCTAGAGGATGAAAGCGTCCCCAAGGACGATAGATTGAGTTTGTTCCTCAGTTTCTGAGGACTCCGTTATTTCAGAACGAATAAGTTCGACATAGTTCATTCAATCAGGGAAGAAGTTTTGCGTACATCTCCTTGTTATGAAAAAGATTTCATTATTCTATAATGTAACCAAAATATAATAGTTTGTCACAATGTGAGTCTCATGTGAGTTTCAGATACCTGAATGAAACAAAAAATGTTCTGGGGAGTAGGAACGTCCTCATTTCGTGACAATGTGATTCACATAAGAGTTGCCTTAAACTTGAATGTGACTGTGTTGCCAAATTGCGTGAAGCTCTAATTCACCTTGACATGGTAGTGTTCGTTCTCGAGAAAAATAAGTTTGACGTAGTTCCTTCAATAAGGGAAACATTTTTGTAGGCTTCTTCTATGCAATAAGGAGAATAATATAATTAAAATATCTTCGAAGCTGTCATTCAGGAACTAAAGGTTTGTTTGGTGTCTTCAATACGTAAAAAGAGGACGGCTTTTGGAAACAAATTTGAACATGCGTGCAAGAGCTGCTGACTTCACGTCAGTGCTTTTCTAGAATATCTGATTCCACGCTCTACAAACTAAATCATTTGAAGAACGAAATATTCGTAGATAGACCCTTATAGCCTTGAGAGGGATTGGAGCTCCTTGTTTTGAAGTAATTTTAAAATATTAAAGCCTTGCAGTACGGCAGCAAGATTAATTCCGCTGGGCCCTTCTTCCTAATTTCATGAATAAATAAGCGCATGTACTTTGAAACCATGATTAATTCAACTGAAAATTCATAATGTGACGACGTTTTTAATGCTGCTTCCTCAATTTGATGGGAATATAATGGCAACTTCAATCAATTCATCAAGAATGAATGAATATTTCACGAGGATCCATGAAAATATCGCTTTATACTCAAGAAACTATAAATGAACACTTTGGATTGAAGGTTTGTTTTAATGTTTCCTTCTGAAGCTCTTCAGGTTTCCGAAGGAATCGGTAAAGAAGATATTGAGTAGGGGAGTGTGTGTCATCTAACGAAGAAACATGAAAGCATTTGCTAACTGTGTCAATTCTTCAAGAATGAATGAATATTGCACGAGGCTCCCTGAAAATATCACTTTATACTTAAGAAACTATAAATGAACACTTTGGATTGGAGGTTTGTTTTAATGTTTCGTTCTCAAGTTCTTGAGGTTTCCGAAGGAATCGGTAAAGAAGATATTGAGTAGGGGAGAGATGAAAGCTAAAAGCTTTTGCTAACTGTATTTTCCGAAAAAAAGTCGCAATTTCTTTTATTCTCAAATATGGATGAACAGCATGTTATCATTCGATAAATGAAATAAATTCAAGGGAAGCTCTGAAGTTAGTAGCTGTTGCGAGCATGTTCAAAGGAGATGATTCAAGAAGAATGAGATCATTGTAAATTTTTTTTTTTTTGATTCACCAACAGGACGATCTCAACAAAATATCTATGAAGATTCAAGTGTGCGTCCTCATTTTCCAACTAACTGCCAAGTTTTAATCTTATCGCTTCAGTAGTTCCTGGAATATCAAAAGAATAATCTCAAAATTTTGAATGGCAGTATCTCTGAAACCTTTTTTTCGATTTCGCTCATTAATGAACTCAACCGCGACATTCTAATGTGCGAAAGTTTTAAGTTGCTTCTTTCGACACTTATCGTGTCCTTGGCCGGACGCCGGCTAGAATTAAAAAATTACAGGACATTTGGACAAATGGTAGCACACTGTTCCCCAGAACATGCGCAAAACTGACAGCTTGAAAGTTCATACAGAACATATAATTAGGAGGTTGTGAAATATGAAATATTTGACAATCAAAGTGTCACGGAATTTCGCAGAAGCTTGCACATCAGTATTTTTCAACTAATTATCAAGTTTCATTTTTACAGGATCACTATTTTCAGAGAAATATCGAGGTTTAGAGCTCCGTAATCGCTGTTGGGGATACATATTGCAGAGCCGGATCTAGGATTTCAGCGCCCGTGGCAAGTTATCGAAATGCGCCCTTTTCAAAGTTTTTTTTCAATGACATACTTTCCATGAATTTTATTCTATATCTAAGATATTTTACTATTATTATATTCTTTTGAGATGGAGCAGTAGATTCTTATGTACATCAAACAATATGTGTAAAGAAATTACTATAATCTCCCATGTATCTTATTAGGTAGGGAAGAAAACAAAAAGGAAGCCAATAGAATAATTAAGTCTCAAAATAATATATAAGCATTTTCAAAAAAACAATAAATGAAAGTGTAAATGAAAAACTGAAATACACACATGCCAACAAAGGTCATAACGAACATTTTAATAGTACTTTTTGTAATTCGCCATGATGTAGGATCATTAATATCAACTGGTTCAGGTTTAACCTCAGTAAGTACTGATTCCTCTTCAAAAGAATTCTTCTTGTCCGAATTATCCGAAATGGAATACTTTCTAATTTTAGGCTCGGTACTTGAAGAAGTAGGAGGAAATTAAGCTACATGCTGGGATTCGCCAGTGGAACCACTTTTTGTCGACACAAGACCCACATCGTTCTTAAAGTAACTTGCGATATTACTGGGATTTTTTTTTATGTCAATAATTTTTTATCCCTGATCTTCCGAGATTGCGATCCTGATAGTTTCTAGGGCGGCATTTCAGTTTGTTATATCAACCTCAAATTATATAAGATTCTGAAAATGCATGGACGTCGAATCGGAATATTTTGCGCGCTTGTTTATATTCATATCTGAATTGTCTCAATGCTCGACAAATGTCAGGAGGACATAAAAAGATTTCATGTTTCAGTGAAACTCAAGAATCATACTATTCATTTGATCCACATTTGATCCTCTTTCTGTAGTACCCATAGCTAAGAAGCTGATTAATAAAATACTAGAGATACGATAAATTTATCGTATTCTTCTCAACATTTTGATTTTTTTTCTAACTTCTTCTTATACATATGAAAACTCGTGTGATTATGGTACAACGCAATTTTGATTGAATCGGTATAATTTGAGATCTCACAAATAAAATTCGAACGATTATATCGCCGACATATTCCCAACCCGAACCTTACCTTATAAATTTTGCAGTCTCTAAGTACTATCTTTCGAGAATGATTTACTCTCGTGTGCACGGACAGAATATTATTTGACCGAGCGCGCAAAAATCCTCAACTCAAAATTGAATTATTCAAACATACCTGATTGAAATTTTCAAACTTTTTCCAGCACGAATAATTTCCCGGTCCGCTTGCACGATCATGTTATTTGCGGTAATGCACATAATATAAAAAATAATAATAAGTTCCTATTTTTCTTATTGATGCCATCAACTGCGCCGCTGCATGGAAGTACCCCACATGCGAAAAAAGGAGTATTAATAAGACTGGGGTGATTTCATCAAGTCTATCGGTCGTAAACGTCTTCGAAATACATAACCCTTATCAAATCCGGTGTGTTGAACGATTCGGCGAATAATGTGGACGGTCTGAATCTCTTTGTCATACCGTCAAGAAACCGACCCTAGGCGGAGGGCTACCGCCGCTAGCTCGAACTCCCTTTGAACTTGCCGCTAATTGAGGTTTTCACTGTTCGAATAACAAACATCTGGACGCGATCGAGAATCTTAGGGCGCCCTACAAGGTGAAAATTTATCATCTGTTAATTTATTGATAACTACTTCTCGCCCCATATTGTACAACAGGTGCATGCACTATAGCATCGCTCTAAAATATGAATGGACTTTGAAGTGAAAAAACATCATTTCAAGAAAAAAAAATCATAATTTTGCGCCCCTAGTTGGTTGGCGCCCGTGGCAAATGCCTCCCTCGCCACGCCCTAGATCCGGCTCTGACATATTGCATCCACTCTAATTTTTTTTATGAAAAATAAATTTTCTAATCCTTCTCTATTCAATTATATTACCAAATGAACCAACACTCTGACAGCCAAATAGCCAAAACACAAAATCGCAATCGCGCACGCTCGAACCGTTCTAGAACTGTTCTGAACTCGGAACCAGAACAAAAAATGTTTCATAGTCATTATGTCCGTTACTGACGTTGAATATAGAAAGTTATCCTTTGTCTCCATGAATACATGGCGAGTTAAATATTCTCGACTTCATGCCGAAGCAAATTTGAATAATCTCCCGTTTGCACATATGATTGCTGGGAAAACGAGTTGGTAAAGGATGGTTTTACCAACCCTCGCCCCCCGCAACCACAACAATTATGTAGGTGTGAAGAAATGAAACCTGTTACGTTTGCTGCCATTTTCAATCCCTCGGGAGAACAATGTTCCTCTTGTCTGAATGTACCGACCACAGTTGAATTTGTTAGTAACTGTAACCGTATTGTATCTGGTTATCGTAACAATCCTCTGAAATGAACGTGTTACTTGCTGGCCATCTCCAGGGCGGTATTAGGCAGTGATGTGTTGCCAGCCGAGATACATGTAGCAATTCCAGGTTTATTGCTAGCTTTGGAATTGAGATGTATCAGAGAATAATCAAGCAATTGAACTGGGTTTCAACGTTCGTATTGATGTTGGTTCGAATTATCTGAATTCAATTCATTGAGTGCAAGAAATTAATGTTGCGGTAAAGTGAGGTATAGTAAATCTATTCATTCAAGGATTATTGCATACAATATAGGACAAGTTAATGAACCAGGGAATGAGGAACAATAAGTAGCAGAATAGATGGTGAATCTTCAGTTCTAACCATCTAATAATTCTCAAGCTTTGACAAGTTTCAAATTGATCGGCCTAGTATTTTTTTACTTATTGAGGAAACGCAATTGCAGATGGATATGACCTCGAACCCTGCAGGTAGATATGGACCATTAACGAACTGAAGCGAGAAATTTGAGCTCAGAACCTTCTTCAAAGATTCCGAAACTCCTGGTCTGTTCCTTTCAAAGTGGGTTAAGAGGCCGCACAAAATTGAATTTCACCACAGATACTTTATTCAGTTCTTTTAAAACCATTTTTTGGTCAAAACTCGAATATTACATATATTTGGGTATAATGATAATGCTATAACTTTCTAGAACTCAGGCTTAAATAAAAAAATCTAGAAAAGCACTGACTTGAGGTCAGGAGCTTCAACGCGATCAGATTGAAACTAGTTGAAGAATACGGAGGGCTTTCTTATACACAATTTTTTGGAGTCCGTGTCGATAAATAAACCAGAAGCAAATATTTTCCTCGAAACAATATTTCTTCGAAAAAATAAATTTTTCTGAAATTATTCATCAGATTTCAATGGGATTTGGCACACTGCATCAAATTCAAGTTTTATATGACATCTTTTCTCATTCATGGCATTTTGAAATTTTGAGCTCATTTTTCCAATATCTTGAGAAGAACTGAGGCGATTAGAAATTAACTTCCTAGTTGGTTGAAGAATACCGACGAGCAACTATATGCAAAATTTCGTGGGTATGGTACGATTAAAAAATTGAAATTAATGATGATAAAAATATTTTCCAACTGGCCAAAAACGATTAATTTTGGAAATTTTCATTGGTTTTCAATAGAAAATCTCACAGAGCTGAAGTCAGTGTTTAACAACGGTGTTCAAATTCAATCTTATCCGATATTTATCTTTGGAGATATTGGGAAAAATTATGTCAAATTCTTCGGTTCTTTCCTCGTCATCGCTTTTATTTATGGACGAACTCAAAAAATAGGGATCCGATCATCGTGAAACTGAGTAACTAGTTGGAAACTGCTGATGTGCAAATATAAGCAAAATTTAGTGATGATCGTTTCATAAGTAACATTGAGAAAGAAAAATATTTTATATTTTACGATCTATTAATCTAATGGTCCCCACGAAATTCTAAGCCTTCGAATTATTTTTTTCAGTTAATTTTCATTATCAATGCGATCCGATCTTCGTTTTTGGAAAAGGTATATCTGGGAAATCATTGGGTGGATTTTTGCAATTCGCGAATTTAGCTATCGAAATTAATCTCAACGTGCTCAACAATTATCAGGTCTATCGGCAAATTCTTTCAGTTATTGTTTTGACTATCCATGGTTAGCAAACAAATTAATTAATGAATGAGGGACTCGATATTTGTAGAGAAGGAGTAGGGAATTATTATGAAGGTTGAATTCGTGAATGGGTAAAATCTGTCCAGTGATTTCGTAAATATACTCGTTCACAATTTTATTTTTCCAATATTCCCAAAAGTACAGATTAGATCCAATTTAAATCTAGTACTTAATGGAAAAACAAAAGCTTGTAGGTTCATTGATTTGTTACTCAAATACGGTAGCCCTGATCGTGAACGGGTAAAATCCGTCAAAGGAGTCATAGATATAAACATTCAAATATTTACAAAAATACGGATCAGATTGAATTTAAATCTATCACTCGATTGGGAAATGATAGCTTGGAGGTTCATGCAGAAGTTCGTAGGACTAGTTGAGAAGAGATCTCCAAATCAGTCTATTACAAAGTAAAACTGCGTTTGAAGGGATCAATAAGGAGGTGACTCCTTTGGGAAGGAAGTTAAACAAGCGCGTAAAAGCTCCTAGAGGTTTTCTAGATTTTATTGAACGGAATTAATAGACGACTTCGGCCCAAGTTGCCAACCCACAATTTTCTTCACAAATTTACTATCACTGGGGAACGAGAATGTCAGGACAAATTCGGCATGATAAGGTTTGCGTTATTTATAAATATCCGTAAAAGATGCCTCGGCTCCTCAAACAAGATAATTCTTTCCAAATGAAGGGTATTGTTAAGATCATCTCTGATTGGCTGAAATTTGAGTTGGGATTCCGGATTTCATGTTAATAATGTCAAATTTATATAGGATATGTTCCGCAAATCAACTTGGTTATTTCGGTTGCCGGTTTTCCATTCCGTAAATATGAAATATTCGGTTGGTTCCTGAAAAGAAGGTAAATTACTGAATTTGCTTGATGAAAACACGTTCTTTCTGTTACCAGAACGACAGTCAATGTTCTATGATAAGATATCCGTAGCAAAGAACAATCTGTATTTACTTTATTGTCCGTAGAACATAGAAGAGACAACAATCAACAATGGAAAAATGACTAGGTATGGTCTATGGATCATAAGGTAAATGAAGATTGTTCCATGCTATGGATATGTTACCATGAAACATTGATTGTCGTTCTGGTGCATAGACTTAATATGTCTATGTTCTTGCGACAGAAAAATTGCTTTTTCATCAATCAAATTTCGTAAATAACTTTTTTTTCAGAAAACAACCGAGTATTTCATATTTACAAATCGGAAAACCGGCAATCCAAATAACCGAGTTGATTTGCGGAACATATTCTTCATAAACTTAACACTATTAACATGAAATAAGGAATCCCAACTTAAATTTCAGCCTAACAAAAACCTATATTTGGAAGGAATTATCTAGTTCGAAGAGCTCAGGCATCTTTTACGGATATTTATAAATAACGCGAACCTTATCATGTTGAATATGTCCTGAAATTCCCGTTCCCCAGTAAAAGTAAATTTGTGAAAAAAATTGTGGGTTGGCAACTTGGGCCGAAGTCGTCTATTGTAGAGACTTGACAAAGCGACCTTAGCGCCCTCATCGTTCACAGAACCAAGTAGTACAATATTTGACAATTCAAGAACTGCGTTTTGGGCACATTCTGCAAGTTGCGTGTTGATGCAGATTATTCCACCTCATTGCTTCTCCAACTTTTTCCCTATGAATGCACAATAATAGCGGATTCTCGAATGGTTTGATATATAGGTCGAAGTTGATTGAGTAGGAGGATAGTGGACTTGAATGCATTAGCAAGCTACTTTAGCGGCTTACCTGAATTATACCCCCTTAATAATCTTGTAGCTGCAAGGCTATTTTGCACTACCGAGTCCTGATAATAACAACACTGTTCGTAACATGGCCTAATGAATATTGCAGAATAATCCCTAGCAGATAACTCATATCTATATGGGCAAGCTCAGGACTCTTCAGTACGTTGGAAAATGTTGATCGATTGAAATATTTATGATATTGTCTCGAGTTCCATGTTCAATACTGTGAGTGGATGTTTTTTTCGACTTTCCATATATCGATCGGTGGATCAAGTTCCTTTGATATTTAATCGCATTGAAACATTCCAATAAGAACATGACAGTGATCGATTTTTCTGAGATTGCAAGCTATTTTCCGAGATATTCAATTTTTTCGAAGGGAGACATCTTTCACTGGGTGTTTTTCTTTCGTTTTTCCTCATTCTTGTGAATTGCTTCGAGTGTTGATTGAATTGATGCATTTCAATAACGATATAAAAGTGAATTAATTTTTTTGAGAGTTAGATCTATTATCCCAGATAATCACTTTTCGGATTGAAGAACTTTGTGGCTGGATGTCTTTCAAATTTTACGCGTTTGCTCTGGGGAACAGCGCGTTATTATTTCGTCACGATGTCTGTAATTTTCGAATTTTGAGCCGAAATTGGTCAAAATTGATTCTGTCTGGCCAGCCGGCCGTGTGCGCTGTAACTTTCGAAAGGAAGGAGCTAGAGCTAGAGAAATTTTCAGGTTAGTTTAAGATCCTGAATATCTCGGTTGAGTTCGTTAATGGGCCAAATCC
The DNA here is from genome assembly GCA_958510865.1 of Myrrha octodecimguttata. Taxonomy (NCBI): domain Eukaryota; kingdom Metazoa; phylum Arthropoda; class Insecta; order Coleoptera; family Coccinellidae; genus Myrrha; species Myrrha octodecimguttata. Next base: position 26,623,873 of record OY294059.1, read on the forward strand.
GCCCAATGGTTTTTTGCTACAGCCATTTGAAATTTCGATTTTTCAATAACTTGAGAAATATTCATCTGATCGGAATGAAACTTGGTTGGAAGATGAACAGTATCAATAAGAAGAATTATCTATGGAAAAATTCGAAGAAAAAAAATTTTTTTTTTGATAATTTTTATATTTCATTTCATTTCACTGAAATTTCAAAGTCACCATTTCGCAATATGAACAAGCGCGCGAAAGCTGCTGACTTCACGTCAGTGATTTTTCATATTCCGGTTATGGATGATCGTATTACTCTGAAAATGATTGTTTTCAGTACATTCCAACCAGAAAATTTTCTCAAAATACTTCCACAAGGACATGAACTATTTCTTGAAATATTCAATTAACAAATTTGTGGATTTTTCGTTTTCTGGTCCACAGATCGAATTTCTTGGAGTTCTGATTGTGTATGCTAAGTGTCCACCTGAAATTGAAAGTCTCGAGACAGACCAGATGACTTGTGAGTGCCCATTCTTCACAAACGAGTCTGGAGACTTTCAAAGATGGATTTAGGAAAATTCAATGGAAATAAAGGTGTGCGAAAATTTTTCCATGCCAAAAACTATTTTCGAGATATTAAATTTAGTCCATTCATCAAGTGGATTTATCTGCCATTTTGCTGGAGTTTTCTTTTCGAAATATTTGAAAATAAAATTTCAATGGATTTCACCCGTTCATTGTGTGCATCTTTGCAATTGAACTCCAAATGGACTCCATATATATCGAATCCCAGAGTTCCTTCTTTCGAAAGTTTTTGTGCTCATACGGACGGCATTCAACACAACTTTCGGGAGAACTCAATTGAGAGCGATATTTTCGGAATAGATTCGAAGTTCTATGAAGTTTGAGTTCCTGACATCGTTGAATTTGCCGAAGGCTTTCATATTCAAGATATAATTTTTATTATATTTCCAACGAAACATTTCTGATCCAGCTGAAATCCGTTTGAAGATTTTACAATGAAGAAGTGAAAGTTAATGTGATAGTTCATGAGTAACAACATTCGGCTAAAAAGTCGTTATATCGATTTCATCTGCAAATCGAGCAGCGCTAGTCGGGCGACTACCCGCAACGTCGGATTTGTAATATAAGTGATTCAGTTTTCGAAATTGTACAGACTTTTGAACCTGACGCCCTCTGTGTTATATCGCCTGAACAGCAGCAACTGCCCCCGTAGGGTCTCAACTATTAATGGCACGAAAACACATTAACAAGTCACCTCTTGCATAAATAGGACATTGAAGCTTTGATTACACTTGATTATGTAGCGCTGATGTGAACTAGCTCTGGCTAATTACATTCCATGCACACTCAGACATTATCAAATATGTTCTATGACACATGGCACAGTCAGAATTCTTTATGATTAGAAGATATATGGATAGATACATTCATTTCAATAATTGAAAATTGAAAAATTGAATTATAAAAATGAAACAAGTCAAATTACCTTCAGCTAACTACAGAGATGGAAAGAGGTTCACAATTCAATATGAGTGTATACAGGGTGTTCCAATATGCCAGATCAATATATTTCTTATTTCCACACATCTAGGAGTATCCAAAAATACCCCATGTATGTTATGCGATTTTAGTTTTCGCGTTATGATTTTTTGTGTTTCTCACATTTATTATGCCACCGTGGTTAGGTTAGGTAGTGGGCAGTCTGCAGATTTTATTTGTGAAATAATCGCCTCGAATGTTCTTTTAATAACAAGAATAGCTAAGCTTCCATAATTACTCAAAGTTACCCAAGAAAGGCTTGAAAGGTAGAACTTAAGTTTTCGCTAGGATTCACTCAAACATTCAACTTCAATTTAAAAATACAAAAATGAGCTCTTATAGCTTCTGGTTGGGTTTGAAAACTTTGCACGGTCCTAAACTATCAAAATCATAAGCAAAAGATAGTACTTCATTACTCATTTTCTTGTTGTAATCGGCTTTCGAAAGTGAATAGGCTGAAAATCATTGAAACACTACTGCAGTTATTTTTCTACTTTTAAATATTCTTATGATGAATTAAACTTGAGAATGTAATTTAAGGATAAATCTGATTGAAATTCCTGTATCATCATTGTAGGTCGTATTATTTTTACATTAAGATGGATTGGGCGTGCAGGGCCCATCGAATGGCCTTGGCGTTCGCCAGACCTAAACCCCACCGATTTTTTTATTTGGGAATTTCACAAATATCTGGTGTGAACAACAGAAAGCAATAACGAAACATAAATACAAAACATTGAAGAGTGGAAAGAAAAATAAAGCAAAAATATTCGAGTAGCTTTGAGCAATTTGAATATAACTTTTTAAACCATTGACGATTAAGTATTCAAGTTGAAGCACCGAAATTTGAGGTACGAATCAAGAAGAGTGACTTGGGTATTATCAAAATGCTTTTGAACATGAGGCCACAAATGCTACGTTTTTGAGAGATTTTGAATTCGAAAGTTATTCAAGTTTTTGGAATTATACTCCTATGCGTTTTTGAGTTTAGTAACTCAATTTTTCAGGAACTACTCAAGGGATCAGATTGAAACTTGGGAGTTAGTTTAGCGTGATTTCGATGAAACTTTCTTTAGGATCGCACTGTTTCTCTTCGAAACTGTCCATTAGATTTCAATGAATTTTGGCACAAACCTTGACGTTAATACGTTGCAATAGTGCTTTGCATTTCAGCTTGATGAGATATTCATATCCGAAAATATATGTCAAATTTCGTTGATATTTCATCATTCAGAAACAAATATTACACTGTACATTTTAATGTGCATTTAAGTTTCAAATCTTTTAGAACTGAAAAAGGGCCACATGAATTCATATAGAAATACAGACACTATGCAATAGAGCACTAGAAAAAAAACTGAATGAACTGACGTCCATGATAATATATACTATTGGAATGAGGTCTGACTTGGAGCAGAACTGATGACGAGAAGAAAAAGTTCAAATGACATTTCAGCGATACCGAAATAAATTATTCTCAAATGATTTGGAAACATTATCAGGATACACACACACGCACGCACACACACTCATACACACACACATACACACACACACACATACACACACACATACACACACACACACACACACACACACACACACACACACACACACACACACACACACACACACACCGGTTTCTTCGCCATTTTGCACCAGGACGTATGTATGTAGAATTGGTACATCACTGAACCCGCAGAATTGGACTCGAACCTGTCCGCGAAAAGACGTTATAGACTACACCGGTCCGATTCTGAAGTCATCGAATGAGGTGATCCTACAATGATTCTGAGTATTTTCAAAATATCGTGTGTGATATATCCTGGATCCTTCGCCAGTTTGCAACTCTGTGAAATAGCCATGGCGACGTTGACTTTCATCGATATTCTGATAATAATATATCCAAAAAACGTTATCTATCGCTGGAATTAATTCATAGTTCCCCCTTGTACAACAACTAATTAAGAAATATTGAAATTTTGTAACATTTCTGGTAAAGACCAAAAATTACGAAATATGCAGGACGATTCATCAAAAAGGAAAATACAAATACAAAACGGAAACTTTCAACTATCGATAGTATAATTATTCCGTCATTTTTCTCGAAAATTCACTCCCACACAATTGTTCATTCAAATTGATGCATTCCACTAGAACATAATGGCGAATTAAATGTTCCAACAACGCTCAACAATAACCGACGCTAAGTTCACGGAATAAAAGTTCCGTTGTTTACATAGCACGGTTATTCCGAATGAAGGTTTCGTGTTAACACGGTATTATTTATTATTTGCTACGAAATAATGTGGCGGAATAAGAGCTCATTGATTTTGAGGGCGGTGAATAATTAGGGTTGAAAATGAGTAGAGTCCGACTATCGATTTGGTGAATATGTAAAGTGATTGCTTTTTTACTGTCACATAATCGGATATGTGAGTATTAAACTGTTGATTTGCGATGGCGCAATGCTTTTCAGAGTTACTGTTGGTTTAGACGTTAACACAATTGTTTGTTGATTGCTTGTTAGTTTAAGTACTCAATCAGCTTATTCGCAGAGAGATTAAGTTTACTGTGATTTAGTTTTTTATTGTTTTGTTATTTTTTTTTACTTACGGTAATTTTGAGGGTTTAGTTTAATTTAGTATAATTTATGGTTTTCCTTACAGCCGATTGTAAACAGAACAAGCGCGTAAAAAGATGTGGAAAAAATCCGACAATCGATATCTAAAGAGTATTGGGCCTTAATTACGAAGGCCGTATTCGTAGATAACCATAACTTCCGAAAGAAACTCGATATTTGAAAAAAAGGTTCGGATATTAATTACGAAGGCTAAATTCGTTAATATGTAAAATCCACCCAATGATTCCGCAGATAAACCCATTCAAAGTTTTATTCTCCCAATATTTCCAAAATTACAGATAAGATAGGATTAAAGTCCGGTAATTCATCGAGGAATGACAGTTTGAAGGTTCATCTGGAATTCAATGGGGATAATATGATTTGAAGATCAAAGAATATTGAATATTTGAAACAAAAAAATTTGAATTTTTTTGGGCAAACTCTTCTAACTACACGATCATCACTAAATTTTGTACAAAGTTGTCCATTCACATTTTCGAACTGTTCACCAAGTTTTTTTCGATATTGATTCATTATTTTTTGAGTTATTCATAGAAAAACAGCGATAGCGATAATATTACATATTTTTCCCGATATCTCCAAAAATAATGGCCGCATCGAGTTGAAATTCCGTTTCCTACTGTGGAATATGGAGCTTAAAGTATACTCAGATATGTTTTCGAATAAAATCCATAGTTTCCGATCAAAAAAAAATTTTCGAAAAAGATTTAAAAAAAATTTTTTCTCAAATATACTGGCAGCACGATGTCAAAAAAATTATGTGTAAGTTGCAAGCCTCATGATCCAACTAACTGTCAAGTTTCAATTCAATTCAATTCAAACCACTCAAGCGATTTTGCCCATTAATGAACTCAACCTTTGCGTTTTGAATTGCAACCAACCCTGCAATTTTCAAGTCGATAGGATTTTTCATACGCCCGTAATCGTGCCAACGGGCTGACAGGCCGGCCGGACAGAATCGATTTTGACATCGTCATCAGTGAGTCCAACCTAGTCGTTTGAGACCATTTTTGATTCAAAATTCGAAAATAACACACATTCGGAAAAAACGTTAGTAAGCTATTCCCCAGAACATGCGCACAAAAGTTAGCAGCAGTTCATAATAGAAAATCGAAGTGGGTTGGTGGCTGTGTACTCAAATTATCGATAATCGATTGAAAACAAGTGTATAATTTTCGAGTATGTTTTCCATTAAAAGCTGATAGAGCGCTTTTCGGCTGTTTATCCATCTTCAGCACCTCTACAATAATTTTGGTGGTCAGATAAATAAAATAACAAAAAGACAACTACAGAACTTACTTGTCTCAGATAAGTCATGAAAAACATAAGACGAAGATGCACAAACACAAGTAAAAATGGGATCTTGAAATCTGTATCCCTTGTGTGAAATTAAATGACGCAGATTCGATCGTCCATCTGAAAAATCCGTCAAAACAAAACAACATAGAATGACATGAATCTCCAACACAGAATGAAGTTCAGTGGTTAACCAAAAAAAGCAAAAAAAGTTGGAGATTCATGTCATTCAATATTATGATATTCGTCAAAATAATAAGACGCTGCTGCCTAGATCATGCGCGCGAATTTCTTCTATTGACGAATGAAGATAAGCGCTTCTCCCTCTGGTGGCTATCCGAGTAACCCGAGGTACAGACATTATCATTGACAAGTTAAAAGAAAAGTCGAAAAAATGGGAAAGTTTATGCATTCTTTTTGGCGTTTGTGTGATTTTACAAGTGCTCCTACTGAGGAAAAGCAAACTGAAATGTCCCTTCCCACAGATTTCCACAGCCTGGTGAAAAATTTCGAGTTAGGGTGAAAGAAACTTCCTTTAACAAGTCGGTCCTGAAAGTGTTGAAGAATCGATAAAAACCAACAAACAAGATTTATGAGAGTCTGTTACCTTAATTTTCACGATGATAATCATTTTCAAAGAGGAAAGCACGAATTGCTTATGAAATATTAAATCACATTCATGAAGACAATTTTTTTCCAGGCCCCCAATCCAAGCAGAGGAATTTACTTAAGAGGAATGTTCTGCCGTCCAGAAATCTGCCTGTTGAACTGATCATTAAGTAACAATGTAAATGTTTCAATGATAGAACTGACTATTGAAAAAAGAGAGTCTCAACAAGGAAATATCTGGTGATGAATACTGTTCGCTCAAAGTGCTTCTGTCGATGAAAGCAAAGTTGTACAAGGCTTATTTATCACAGACTTTTCAAGAGCAATCATATGAGTGTTGGAAAATTTATTTGTCAATCCATAATGAATAAGACTCACGATACAAGTAGCATTAATTTTATGTGAATTATTCATTTTATTCACAATATATTGAGTATTTAGTCCTTCGTTATAAAAATAGTAAAGTTATGAGTTTTTCTCTATTATTCCGAAAAGTATGTTTTACAATACTGTTTTTCAACTTTCAAGACAGCCTAAGAAATCCACCAAAGTCAATATATCTTGCCATTCGGATCTGAAAATAAGTAATTTTAAAATACTGTCTAACCTTGGAGATATCCCCTTAACTTTGAGTTGCTACACTCAATAAGATTGAAGAATGATACATACCTACTTTATAAGAATGGAATATGTACTCCCAGTGATACTCTCGTCAACTATAAAAGTCTAAAAAGTCTTTGAATAAATCGTGAAATCAAAAATGATCAAACCAAACACTAACAAACAGTACAAAATCGACTATCAAAACAAAATCTATGTCTGTACCTAAGGTTCCAAAACTGACCACCGTGGTGCTGCAATCTTAAATTCAGACGCCAAATTGAAACAATGATGCTAATAAAGGCAAAAAATTATTTTCTATGTGTATAAAACAAGATAGTTAATAAGCCGAAAGCATGCGATCACAGAGCTTCGCAATATGCTTTTGTTTGTCCCGGAGTCATCGCAACCTACTCGGATCAGGGGATTACGTAAAGTCCATCGAAACTTCTCGGAGCTCGCTCGCAAGGGGGATGTCGTTATTTGGGGCCATTTACAAGGGAAGAAAACATCTTTAATGGCGAGTGCTGACGTTATAAAGCACCCCGCGGTTTCCTATCCTGAGTAGGTGCCGGCCTTTCCTAAGGCATGCCGAAATAACTGTGGAACCGCAAAATTGCTTCATAATTTTAGCCGTAACATTTCCGATATCAATTCTGCCGGGACGGCAGGCCTGCGTTTTAAGTGACATTCTTTAATAACTTCAATCCCAGGAAAATGAATAATGGCAGGTTGATTCCGGCCGAGAACGATGTTTTTGAAATTGCGTTTAATTTCACTTCGTTACTTTTGATGTGGGATCAAATTAGAATTTTTTATGGGTTCTGGATCTTGTTTTCGCTGGTTTAATTTCCGATCAATATCAGGAACTTTCGCTGACTCAAGCAAGGAAAGCCGTTCTTGTTTTGAGATGGCGGTCTTCTTGCGCGCATGTTCTAGGGGAACAGCGTGTTATCGTTTTGTCCTGATGTCTGTAATTTTCGTATTTTGAGCCGAAATCTGTCTCAAACGAATGGGTTAGACTCTCTGATAACGAATTCGGTGTCAAAATCGATTCTGTCCGGCAGGCCGTCCGTCCATAGGCACGAATATTCTATTGACGAGAAAAGTTTGGAGTTGGTTGCATTTAGAAATGCGAAGGTTGAGTTCGTTAATGGGGGAATTTGGTCGAATGGTTTAGGAGTTGAAGCTATTTGAAATTTCAAGGTTACTTCCCTTATATCTCGAGAACTACTGAAGCGATTGAATTGAAACTTGACATTCAGTTGGAACATAAGGACTCGCAACTTCTCGCGAAATTTTGTTGAGATCGTGCTGTCAGTGAATTTTGGAAAAAATTTTCTCTAAATTTTTTTCCAAATTTTTTTTTTCAAAAAGTATGGATCAAATTAGGTAAATTTGATACGATTATAAGTTTCGGAAATTTTGTGAAAAAATAGAAGATGTTAATTTTCTGTCTTTCCATTGCCTATCTCGTTGATAATGGGATAGTTGTCACGATCCAAATGCTCCTCATTTTATACAGAAATCTCTTCAATCTGAATGAACTATCACATCTTGAAGTTATTTGTTTTGTATCCATACAATTCCAGTGATGTATTCATCAGGTTTTCCATACTACGATTATTATCACCAAGACGAAATAAGAAGTTTCTCCAAATGAAGTTTCCTTTTCAATTTCGAGCTAATTTGTGTAGTATAATTGATTAACTTCTCACTTTTCCATGCTAATGGGGATTCTTACTGGTTTGAATGCAATCTTTCTGCTGACCCAAATTTCTTGAAATTATGTACAGAACTCTGATGGTATTTATTTTGAGGAATTCTTCAAATGCGCTTTCATAACATTACAACTCATGGTGGAAGAAAACCACCATGACATAACCTTAAAACCACGGAGCCACAGATTTAAAGTTCAGTTCAGAATCATAGACTATACAAGTGTATACATAGAATAAGCATATTGTGTGTTGTTTGATTTCGAAGAGTTCTTTCTTTCTGTTCGTCAATTTGGCAACGTTTGTACGTTCATAGATAAATTAGGAACATCTGTTCTATTTATTTATGAAAATGAAAGTTTGAATGGGTTATGTCTGACTCTGATAATTCTTGGAGAAAATGAAATAAACAAAGAAAATTAATAATTACAAATTGAAGATGAATCTCAAAGCTAATATGAGTGATATCTAGATGAATTCCTCATTATCGAAAATGAAACCAAGAGAAGAATATTCAATTTTTATCGCCCACGAAATTTCGAATACCTAACTTATTTATTGTACTATAAATACAACTTTTTTCACCAACTGGAATGTAAAAAGTAAGTTGGCGCTTGTTTTCATAATAGAGTTGCTTATTTCGAAGATTTGAATGGTATATCTTAGGCTTGGAAATTTTTCAGTGTTCAGGTTTCCAGGGGCGGCTAGCCTATTATGAAAAGTTATAATGCCTATATCTTTTTATCTAGGCCAAATTGGAAAAAATGGTAGAGGACAAATGTGTTTCTTTCAGCTTCAAGAATCTTCTGTTAAAATATTCTGCAAGGTCGAAGACTCACCCTGTATATTATCACCATTCTGACTGTATGAAATGAATAACCATAATTCAAATTTGTCAAAATGAGTTTATCTTCGGAAATTCTTGAAAATAATGTATGGTCCAATTCGGAAAATCAGAAAGGAGTTGTTCGTATTCGACTAGTTTCATATGACAGGTCGGTAACTTCCGTGAATATTTCAGATTTATATGGCAGATTTTTATATGCTGGCATCTATCGGCGAAAACTGAAGTAGGACAACGAAGCCATATTTCGACCACACATAGGGTCGTATTTATTGTTGAGGCTTCCTTTTACGTCATCCCTGTTCTATAGATACCTGAAGTTGCCTTCTGTGCTCCTCGAGGAAGCCTGCAAGGAGCGACTATAAATACGGCCCTAAGGGCCGTATTTATAGTTGCTCCTTGAGACTTCCTTACTGAAGGCCCCCTTGAATTTGCTTTTCTATAAAAACAAATACAAGTTTGTGTGTATAGAAAAGCGAATTCAAGGCTACCTTCAGTAAGGAAGCCTCAAGGAGCAACTATAAATACAGCCCTTAGACATAATTTCGGGCCCAAAATATGTCAAAGAGTGTCCACACCATATGTATTCTATGCATCTTTTATAGAAGCATGACCACCACAGAAGATAACCTCACCCTATACACCGTACACGTATTCTGTGACTACACTAACTGTCAATATTCCGCAACGAACAGAGTGCAAGTTTACAACAAAACCACCGAAGAGTATCAGTGTAGTAAGTGTAGTTCATGTAGGTACAACGAACAAACCTATAAAAATAATTCAGTATATGTTATGATATAACTAAAATAACGTTCAAAAGACTCAGTCAGTTCAGTAAATTTCCCCCACTTCATTCCACAATTCCGTAAAAATTCATAATCACTACCACGAAGTTACAGAACCATACTCAATATTTTTCAAGCCAAAAATCCGCCTAATTCCCAACAATTTTCATCCCTGCCTATTAATGAACAACATTCCTTTCATTATACTGTAGGAAGCCGTCTTTCACTGAATTTTCCTGAATTTTGCTGCTCGCAGATACGCTGAAATTTATGGACTAAGTTCACACTGACAAAGCAGAATCAATTTCGGTTTTCCTCCCTTTCGGAGTCACGCAAGGATAAATTATTAGATGAAAGATTGCTAACAAATGTAACACAGTTGAAGAAGTAATTTACATTCGCTCCCCGAAGTTTTGTTCTGGGTTAATTCCCACCGTGAGGCGCCTCCACTGAACGAAGGTGTGAATGGAGTGCCTGGAGGTGTAAGAGTGGTAGATAATCGTATAAATCACGAGTCCTTATTATCCTTTTCGTGAACTAACTAAGTTGCTGGCAATAATACAGAAGGAAATTCCGGATTATTGGGCTCAGGGAGGGATTACGAGAAAATTCTAATTCCCGAGAGATTTACTGCGACCTTTGGGCATTCTCTTATTGCTGTAGATGTTTCGTCTTGTAGTTATTTGACTCGAGCGAGGTAGACTTGCGCTTGTTAACAATAGCCAGTGAAGTCACTAAGCGCTTGTTAACGGAATTCAGGGATAACAATGAACTGTTGTTGACAAGTGCATTTGAAGTTGATATGCACTTGTTAACAAAAGATAACGTAGTTAAAAATATATTTGTCCTACTTGTCAAACTTTCGGCAAGGTTTATAAGCCCTTGTAAAATCAATGAACGCACTTGTCAATTAATGCCGAAGAAATTGACGGGCGCTTGTTAACGTAGTTGAAAAACTCTCATTCACAAGAAAACAAATATGCAGCTAGGCATACCTAACAACCTGCATGTTCCAAGGTACACGTAGATGAAATTCAGGGAGTCTCTTGGCGCTTGTTAACGAAAACCACCGAATTAGACGGGCGCTTGTTAGCAACATGTCACCCAGTTGGACGGCACTATTTACAAGGAAATAAATAAACAGAAAGGCTGATGGACTTTTGTCATTAATAAACTACATGTTCATGGGCCTTCGTAATTAAAATTCAGGTGTTTATCTGGGCGCTTGTTAACGACAGCCAGCGGAATTGACGGGCGTTTGTTTACAACATCCAACGAAGTTGAAATGCGCTTTTTACAAGGGAAAATTCACAGCTAGGTTTATGGAATCTTGGTATTAATTTCCTGCAAAGTTCAAAGGCAATTGTTAGTTCAACTCAGAGGTGATACTGGACATCTATGAAAGAAAAGCAGCGAAAATGGTAGTCGTTTGTTTGCAACAACTAATGAAGTAAGAGGCGCTTGTTCAGACGCTCTAGCAAAGTCTCAGATTTCAAATTGTCTGAAAACTATTTTGCGGTTGAAGACATCATAGGGTCGATTCAGAATCCCGTGAAATATTTCAAAATTGTTTATTTTCTGTGTATTTCTATATTTCAAATATTGAATTTCGTTTCAGGTATGTACCATTGAAATCTTTCCTGCTTTTTTGCATTTGAAAGGATGAAACTGGTGAGTAAATTGAATCAAATTCAATGATTGACCTTTCTGTCTTGTCAGGAATATTTTTGCTAACCATTATTCAGAAACGATGAAGATTTTTGTTTAGTTATGTGAAACTCAATTTATTTACAACCAACACGTAGTCATAACATTTCAAGAAAATTGGTCGTGTTAAAATTTCGAGCATCTTGATACTTTTGGGAATTCTTTGCAAACCGACTTTCCTTCAGTTTACTATTAAAAACAAATTCAGTAATTTAGAAGTAGCGGCCATCTTTGTTCATTTCCATCACACAGTGGCGAACGGATTACAAACACTCAGGTGCGAATAACACAGTCTGAGATGAGCGCTGGTCATATTCCATTCCTGAAGAGGTCAATTCATGTCTAGTTCTGATTAGAAGGTAATTTTCGTTTGGAATTCGATTGAAAATAATGTGTTCATTTGAAAAATAAACGTCATGTTTATTGGTCGAAGATGTCTGCATATTAAAGGTTTTTATAGCACTACTCAAATACCGTTTAAAAGCAACCACCTAGTACCTAGAACACTTTCGGTATGGACAAGGTGAGTCGCCTTAAAAGTGTTGTAACTAGCTGAGATCACAGTGGGGTTTCTGTTGATTTATTGAGGAATATGCGTCCTTCTGTTTATGTTGGTCAATGGTGTACTGTTGGAAAGTATCGAATAGAAAACGGAAACTATTCGATAAAAACACAAATCGAAGCTTGGTAGATTTTCCCCGGTATTCAGAACAACACGTGAATTATTCAGCTGTAATTAACAGGAAACTTCAGCCATCAGAATCACGTAGGCTCGGATCCACTCTACACATTATTGACTCGTACACAGAACCTGTTTTTAATCGATGAAACTTTAACGAGTTTGATGAATTGGTTTCGAAATAAACGTTTATTATTTCATGCGAAAAAATCCTTTTCTCGATAGCCAGTGAACAATCGAAAATTAATGAACCAAACTTGAAACTCCGAAACCGAAGCGGGAAAGAGAAGGACACGGTGCAATTTATCATTTCCTGACATGAAAAAGCTGTGTGTTCATTACCGCGATACAATGGGATTTTTTTGCTGTGGATATGTGACCGTTTTTATCACCTTGCCGCTGACGTCTAAATTTGCAGAATCGGCCCTTCTCTGACGAGAACTACTTACGTTTTATACCTGCTGCATATCCCGAAATATGTTTTTCTGGCCATTCTTGGATTTTCTCCGCTATAAAAAAGGACGCGTCAATATCGGTAGGCCGTCTTTTCTCGTATGTGCCCCTTCGATAAAAAAGAGATCTGTGAAATTTGTGCGATGCCCTCTAGATAAAATTCGTGGAAAGGTTCGGAGAATCTCATCAAACCTTGAAGCTTCTTGACCATTCGATTCATTTTATTCTGATAAACCTTTAAGATATCGTGTTAGTATCCGGATTCTTTGATATATTGAATTCGAGTAATCGAGACTTCATCAGAATCCTTCAACTCTTGGCAATGTATTGGAAACTGAGTGACAGTATTCGAATACTTCGAATAAATCTTATTAGGAAGATGAGGCAAATAGCCATGTGCCCAACAGCCAAGACTACATATTATGTTTTAGGTTATTTCTGGATTTTCACTTCCAATATCTGAAACAGAACTATCAAAATTTAAATTTAATTTTTTTTTTATGGAAAACACCCTTGCGGATTGCAGGATAGAACTCGGCCAGGGGCAGTTTCTTGGAGAATAGATGGCTCAGTAGACCATACAGGAATAATATAAACGAAAACCAAAGTGAACTGTGAAGTTTCAGAAAACAATTCTCTTCCACCTTGAATAAAAACATAGCCAATGAGTAAATTTGATCAAATCATCGAAGATTAATTAAGAATTCTTTCTACACCATAGAAGAAAATTCGAACTCAAAAATATCATATGGATTATTCGACGGAACATGTAAAAATTTGATGTTGAAAAAAGTTACTATTCATATTAACTATCAGTTCTCTGATGTGAGAGTGCGCCCGACATCAATTTTAAATATTCGAGACCCCTCAAATTCTCCATTCTATTAGAGAATCTTGAGGGGAGATGCCGTATACTCTCAGATTTCAAACCTAAAACTATTCCAAGATGGCAATAAGAGATCACATTCAAGTATCCGACTAAATTCGAATTCTTCATGTTTCGAAATTTAGTGAAAACCAATTAAAGCTTATTTTGGGAGTATTTGGCATCATTTTTAAGGTTTTTTCTTAGTTGTCATTCCCAATTGCTAAAACAGAACTATTAAAAATTAAATAAAATTGTTTTTATATGGAAAACGCCCTTGCGGATTGCAATATTAAATTATTTGTCAAGGGCAGTTCCTCTTGCAAAACAGATTGCCTATAATGAACAATACAAACGATAAAGAAAGCAAACTGTGACTTTTCAGAGTACAAATCTTACTCTTTCCTTAGACACAGCAGAAAATTTCAAGAATTATTTTCTTTCGATTTTTCGTTAAACTTCGTGTGGATCCAGTTGTTAGAAAATCCAAAGAAAAAATTTCATTCTAAAATTTTTTGAATTCTTGATGCAAAATTATTTTTCGTTGAAAATAATGATTAGATTTCAATGGAATTCGGCACAAACCTTGAAGTGAGCATTTAACATTAACGTTCGAAATTTCAATTCGATCCGATGTTTACTTTCGGAGATACAAGGAAAAAAATGTGACAAAATTCGTTGATATTTAAATTTTAACGTTATTTCCGCAATATCTCAAAAAGTACGAATGCAATCAGATTTAACATTCGATATACGTTACATTTTGAGGCATCAATAAGGCTACAATCCAATATACTTATGGACCAGTCCGAGCATATGTAACTCTTGAAGTGTTGTTGATCTACTGAAGTTATTTCAGGCTAGGGACTCGAAAAATCTTTTTGTAATATCCACATTCTGGATATTCGCCTTTTTTTCCCAGGACTATTTATGTCATTCTCGTCTAAAGTGGAATGAGAAATAAATAAAAATACTGTTGGTATTTACCGTACAGCTCAAGCCCTATTTCTGTTTTCTCTGTGTGGACCTCTTACATTCGTTTAAGCTCGTACAGAAATAGTTTCGTTAAGATTGAATCGCTTTGTCTAATCTTCCGCCCTAATTGGATTTTTTCGATTTCCGGGTCCTAGATGTTCGCATTAACTATACCAGTCATCAGGGGTTATTCTGGTGTATTCGCTCAGTTTTTCTATTACTGAAGTAAGAGAAGAAAGAAAAACAAAAAAAAACTATCGAAATTAAGAGATTTCAATCTCTATCAACCATTTGCTTTATTTGGCGTTGGAGGTCATTATCTTGTGGGGGAACCACTCGCACCTGGCGGATTTCGCCCGTAAATTTACTCAACCGAGAAATTAAGTTCTCAAAACTAGCCAGAAATTTACAAAAATATAAGTACGTTTCTTCGAAAGTTAGACGTCACAGGAATGGCCAGTCAGTCGTTTCAGGCAAATTTCGGCTCGAAATTCGAAAATTACAGACAGGCAAGAACAAGCTCGTAATAAAGGATACAGTGAATGTAGTGAGATCAATACTTCAACCTGTATTCCCGATCAACTCCACGAGAAGTGCTCTGAATTCACCATACCCCAACATCAAAATCCGTGAAAAACTAAAAAAACATCCAGGAAAGCCTTTCTGTTTACCGATCATTCAGCACCTATACAATTCTTCATGCCGTTCAAAACCGCTCGAACATTATCAGGCCACGGTTTTCAATTACAAATATCCGATAAAATCAACTCATTCAGTTATGAGTAGCACAATTCACTATCATAAATTACCGGAGTTGAATAACCAATCAGAAATCGAATACACAATGGAAACGGTCCTTCAAACAAATGGTTTCGTTATTATCTTTCATTAATATAAACGATATTTTTCAGATGCTGGCACTTCCAGTTTTTGTCGATTTATGATTAAATGGCCCGAAGAATATTAATTTCTCTTTCCCATAAATATTTCATGTGCCCTATTGATTCAATGCGACAAAACAGTGGCTGCGATCGCCATTATGGTTACTGAGGATATAATGTTATTTCATATAACGAATTTTCGTTCGGTATATTCGGATATTTTGGCTTTTATAATATACTACGATGTACCAAAATATTGGTCTCTGTTACGTGTTCATAGTTGTCTGTTTTGAATTCGTACAGTTAACTATGCAATTATAATGAGCACTTTGAAATTGAGAATTAATATTTACCGAAAAGCAAATGCTGGAGAGTTATCTCATGAATTGACTACCTGCAATGCTTCAGAGTTATAAAGCAAACGAATTGTTCTGTTTGCAACCACGTATATTGCTTGAGGTAGATTGAATGATCTTGTGTTGCATTGTAACAGAAATATTTACAGTATTCCACTCCAAAAGATTATCTCGGGAATGTGATTTCTACGAGGAAATATTTGATATGAAAACAGAAGTAGTAAACACAACCACAATGTTATTGTTAATACATTTGGGGGCCACCAGATTTTTCATTACGAAATCAGCTACCTTATATTGTAGATTTTACGATTCAGAGATGTCGTAAATGCTCAGTTTCTAAAATAAATCAGTTGAAGGATCATCTATTTGGTCAGGGTATAACAGCGGAGTTTCGAATATTATTGGAAGCTTCATCAGTGCGACTTGGGGTATCTGCTTCAGGTATGTGCGGATATAATGAAGAAATTGAGAAATAATATAATTAACTCTTCATTCAATCGAATTTCTCTGTGAACTGAAGATTTTTCTGAGAAACTGTCTCTCAGATTCCTGATTTCGCAAATACCTTGGAGTCGGTACTTCATATCAGTATATTAAATTTCACTTTGATCCTTCCTTTATTTTCGGGGATCTCGGAAAAAAAAGATGTCGATTTTTCCCAGTATCCATGTAATTTTCGCTATAACAGAAAAATACTGATATCATTATGATGAAATTCAATAACAAGTTGGCGAATGGCGATGTTCTATTTCCTGCAGAATTTTGTACTCATTGTTCTGCCCCAGAAAAAATACAAAAAATCCCAGAAGAAAAACCACGCTACTGAAAAAATAGTATCAGAATTTGAGACACTTTTCCACAATATTTCCGAGAATAAAATCAAATTGAGCCCTTCAAAGGTGTCTGTAGAATTGTACAGAGAATTGAGGAAAAGTTCTTGAAAGAAAAAGGGGAGATTTCCAAAAAAAAAATTCAAAAAATTCTTGAAACTTCTGATTCTGATTTTCTAACGATCCAATCCCCGCAAAATATTGCACAAAGTGGCACGTCATTACTCACATGCTGGACATGAACATCATGCAGAATTTGCTGAAATTTGAAAGAAATTCAACACAGACTTAAGAATCGATATTTCACAGAGGTGAACCAAAAATTCATCTCAATTTGTGTTCTATTCTAGGAAAGATTATGTAATGAAATGTTATAAGTAACAAATGCCGATGCTCAAACTTATAGAGTTTTTCTCGAGAACGATTAGTTGAAAAAAATCCGACAATCGATAATTCAGTGTTTTTCCATTTGCTAGGTCTGTGTCGAATTTTGTGGAAATTTGAAAAAAATATTTGAAAAAAAATTTTGTGGAACTGAAAAATACTTTATTTCCCATTTTCTAACGATACAATTACAACGGAATTTTGTATGTTGTTAAACTTTATTATTTCACAACTCATCATTGAATTGTAGCAAAATCTAGTATCATTAGAAAATTGAATATAAATTTTCATGAAAATGTTCTAAATTTTTTGCAACACTTCATTACGGGAACTGTTGGTCCAAATCTCATGAAATTCGACAGATACCTGGGACATTATATTTAACATCAGCCAATCAATTTTTAGGCTTTTCGGATATTTATTTTTGGATTTATTATAAAATGGAACTATCGCGTTAAAGCTGCAAGCCTAAGGTACATCAATGCTATCCTAGAAGGCTGTCTCCAATGGATCAAAGAATCTTATCCGATGGAACTGAACCGTTTCAATCAGTTGAATGCCGATTTGAAACTAATGCAAATTTTCTCGAGAGATTTTCAATTGAAAACAAAACCCAAAACCGATATTTCATCTCTCAGGTATCAAATTCCCGTAATAATTCAGAGAGTGCCCTATCATTCACCCAATTTTGGAAATCGTGGGAGTGGCTGAGAAAGTAGATTCGATTTCCTGCTAGCAGGTAACCACGAAGTGCTTCATTATCAACCTCCGACAAAATGAACGTCAGGATTAGACACTAAAACTCATTTGTCCCCTCCATTATGTCATTACCTCGACCCCATTGTATCTATTTGATTTTGTGAACTGATAATAATTATCAGTTCCACATAGGAAAAATTAAGGATTCTGTTGAGATATCATCGCAATTTGACAAGGTTCTTCCATGATATTCCCGAAAATAAATATCAAATTGAGCTGAAATTTGATATACTGTTGTGTTTTATATCATCTAGGTCTGAGTCAAATTTTGGTGGAATTCGAAAAAATACTTAAAAAAAAATTTAGAAACTTTATTTCCCATTTTCTAACGATACAATCACAACGGAATTTTGTATGGAGTTGCACGTTATTATTTCACAATGCATCATCGAATTGTTGCAGAATTTCGTGAAGTTAGTATCATCAGAAAATTGAATATAAATTTCATAAAAATTTTCTATATGTTTTTGCAAAACTTTATTTCGGGAACTGTTGGCCCGAATTTCATAGAATTCGGCAGATACCTGGGACATAATATTTAACATCAGCAAATCAATTTTCAGCCTAATCGGATAGTTATTTTCGGATTTATGATGAAATTGAACTATCGCGTGAAAGCTACAAGTCTCAGGAACATCAGTGTTGTCCTAGAAGGTTGTCCCCAATGGATCAAAAAATCTGATCCGCTGGATCTAAACCATTTGAATCAGTTAAATGCCGATGCTGAAACTAATGCAAATTTTTTCGAGAGATTCCACCGACAGTTTAATTGGAAACAAAACACAAAACCGATATTTCCTCTCTCAGGTATCAAATTCCCGTAATAATTCAATGAGTGCCCTATCATTTACCCAATTTTGGAAATCGTTCGAGTGGCTGAGAAAGTAGATTCGATTTCCTGCAAAGAAAAATTAAGGATTTTGATGAAATATCATCGCAATTTGACAATGTTATTTCATGATATTCCCGAAAATAAATATCAAATTGAGTAGAAATTCGATTAACTGTTGTGATTTTCCATCTCGTAGATCTGCGTCAAATTTTGTGGAAATTTGAAAAATACTTAAAAAAAATTTGGAAGACTTTATTTCCCATTTTCTAATGATACCATCACAACTGAATGTGGTATGGAGTTGTACGTTATTATTTCACAACTCATCATCGAATTGTTATAGAATTTCGTGAACTCAATATCATTAGAAAATTGAATATAAATTTTTATAAAAATTTTCTGAATTTTTTGCAGAACCTCATTACTGGAACTGTTGGCCCAAATCTCATAAAATTCGACAGATACCTGGGACATAATATTCAACAACAGCAAATCAATTTTTAGCCTTTTCGGATATTTATTTTCGGATTTATTATGAAATGGAACTATCGCGTAAAAGCTGCAAGGCTCAGGTACACCAGTGTTGTCCTAGAAGGTTGCCCCCAATGGATCAAAGAATCTGATCTGCTGAAACGAAACCATTTGAATCAGTTAAATGCCGATGCTGAAACTAATGCAAATTGTCTTGAGAGATTCCACTGATATATTAATTGAAAATAAAACCCGATATTTCATCTCTCAGGTATTAAATTCCCGTAATAATTCAATGAGTGCCCTATCATTCACCCAATTTTGGAAATCGTTCGAGTGGCTGAGAAAGTAGATTCGATTTCCTGCTAGCAGGTAACCATGGAGTGCTTCATTATCAACCTCCGACAAAATGAACGTCAGGATTAGACACTAAAACTCATTTGTCCCTTCCATTATGTCGTTACCTCGACATCATCAACTCAATTTATTCCTGAAACCCAATACGCCCACTAGCGCTTCCCGAACCATTGTACCTATTTGCTTTTGTGAACTGATAAAATAATCATATTACCAGGTCCGGGGTTCTTTCGACGGAATTGATCACATTAAAGTAGGATTGAAATCCGTGAGTATCGCGACCCTCTCCATTATTCTCGGTGTGCTTGAAGGTTTGAGGTTTCCTGCTTTTCTCTGCTACTTAATTATGCCGCGGGCTCATCCACGTCCTTTCGGGTTAGTTTGTTCTTTCCAGTGTTGTCAACCTCTAAAACGAAAATTTCTTCAGGACGATCTTTAAGGGTCGTCCCATTTTGTCACAGGCGGCAAATTTGGAATTTGCTGCATAAATACACGAAAATTAAAACATGTACCTATTGGCGAATGAAGATAAGCGCTACTCCCTCTGGTGGCTATCTGAGTAACCCGAGGTACAGACATTATCATTGACAAGTTGAAAAAAATGTTAAGAAAATGAGAGAGCTAATGCATTTTTCTTGGCGTTTGTGTGATTTTACAAGTGCTTCTACTGAGGAAAAGCAAACTCAAATGTCCCTTCCCATAGATTTCCACAGCCCGGTGAAAAATTTCGAGTTAGGGTGAAAGAAACTTCCTTTAACAAGTCGAGCCTGAAAGTGTTGAAGAATCGATAAAAACCAACAAACAAGATTTATGAGAGTCCGTCACCTGTATTTTACCGATGATGATTTTTAAAAAGGTAAGCACGAATTGCCCATGAAATATTAGATCACATTCATGAAGACAATTTTTCTCTAGGCACCTAATCCAAGCAGAGAAGTTTACTAAAGAGGAATGCTCTGCCTTCCAGAAATCTGCCTGTTGACTGATCATTGAGGAACAACGTGAATGTTAGATAGAACTGACTATTGAAAAAAAGAGTCTCAACAAGGAAATATCTGGTGATAAATACTGTTCGCTCAAAGTACTTCTGCCGATGAAAGCAAAGTTGTACAAGGCTTATTTATTACAGCTTTTTCAAAACTAATCATATCAGTGTTGAAAAATTTATTTGTCAATCCATAATGAATAAGACTTACGATACAAGTAGCATTAGTTTTATGTGAATGTATTCATTTTATTCACAATATATTTAGTATTTAGTCCTTCGCTATAAAAATAATAAAGTTATAAGTATTTGTCTATTATTCCAAAAAGTATATTTTTCAATACTATCTGTTTTTCAGCTTAAAAGGCAGCCTAAAAAACCACCAAAGTCAATCTTGCCATTTGGATCTGAAAATAAATAATATTAAAATACTGTCTAACCTTGAAGATATCCCCGTAATTTCAGAGTTGCTACACTCAATACGGTTGAAGAATGATAGATACCTACTTCATAAGAATGGAATATGTACTCTCAGTAATACTCTCGCCAACTAAAAAAGTCTGAAAAGTCTTCGAATAAGTCGTGAAATCAAAAATTATCAGACCAAACATTAACAAACAGTACAAAATCGACTATCAAAGCAAAATCTATGTCTGTATCTAAGGTTCTAAAACTGGCCACCGTGGCGCTGCAATGTTAAATTCAGACGCCAATTGAATAACAAAAAACTTTATTTTATGAACAATTTGAAATGGAACATAAAATGAAACCATAATTTTTTATGTAAATAAAATAACGAATAACTTGGCAAGAAACTGCTGAATGATGTAGCTCAATTGTAATTATTACGACTGCTAACCATTTTAAGTTAAACATGTTAGTTTTTATTATGTCAATACGTTGCTGACTTACTTAGTATACACTGGTGTTATTTATATTATTTGACTGGATCTTTGATCTAACTACACAAAGAGAGTTCGACAGATCTCCTCTCATCTTTTTTTTCTTTTTGATTTAACATAATTCATAATAGAAAATGTGCGTCCAGCCTCCGCGTTGAAATGAGGTAGAGTTAAACTAATTTAGTCAAGTCAGCTACATTTATAACTTAATAATGCACTTTGGTTGCATACTGTTGACTCAGAAAGCAATAGTGGGAAGTGGGACACGAATTTCAATGAAAATCCACATTTAGCACTTCTAAGAAAAATCGTCACAAGGGTAAATTTCTCGTCATTTCGTCATCAGCAATTTTTACTCATGAAAAATCGTCACAGTTGTCAACAGTGGTTCTTTCTGTTCCAGCGAATTGAATGAGGCTTTTTGGTGTTTTCGCGAGCATATTCTTGAGAATAGCGTACTAAACTTACGATAAAATGTCTTCTCTGAGAAATGGTCTCATACGACTAGGTTGGACTCACCGATTAAGTATCCGATGTTCAAATCAGAATGGAAGAAGCTAGCAACTAGAAACTTTCAGGGAGAGTGGCGTGTCGACATGCGCCAACTGTGTTTGTAAATGAGGTGAATCGATTAAACGGTTTCGAAGTTATACTCATCCGACTCTTCCAGTGTATTTCCTCGATATATACCAATGCGATCGGATTGATACTTGGTAGTTAGATGTAAAATATTGGCGTCTGAATTTAAAATTGCAGCGCTACGGTGGCCAGTTTAAGAACCTTGAGTAGAGTGATAGGAGCTAGGTTTTCAAGTGTTTGCTTGTATATTTGATTGATTAAAATTCGATTTTACAATTCGTTCAAAGATTTCTCAATTAACAGAAGTGATTCTGTGTATACAGATTTCATTTTTATGGAAGAGTTATGTATCCTCTATTCTAAATCAGAGTAGCAATGCTACAATTACTGTTAGAAGTGTTTTAATATCAACTTATTTCAACTCTAAATGGCAAGAGTAATTACGAATTATTTTGATTATCTTGAAGGCAAATAAGCTAGAAGTGTCCAGGAAGATGCATGTGATATTATATTGCATGTAATTTGCAAAAATAATAAACTTGAACACCTTTTTAACTACCAACTTTATTATTATTGATCATATGCCCCCTTAGATGTACTGCTCAAAAAATTGAAAAACAGATAGTATTGTAAAATATACTTTTTGGAATGATAAACAAATACTCATAACTTTACTATTTATATAGGAAAGGACTAAATTCACACGATATATTGTGAATAAAATGAATACATTCACATAAAACTAACGCTACTTTTACCGTGAGCCTTATTCATTATGGATTGACAAATAAATTCTTTCAACCCTCATATGATTGGTCTTGAAGAAGCTGTAATAAATAAGCTTTGTACAACTTTGCTTTTATCGGCAGAAGCACTTTGAGCGAAGAGTATTCTTCACCAGATATTTCCTTGTTGAGACTCTTTTTTTTTCGATAGTCAGTTCTATCACTGAAACATTCACGTTGTTCCTTAATGATCAGTTCAACAGGAAGATTTCTGAAAGACATAGCATTCCATTCCTCTTAAGTAACTTTCTCTGCTTGGATAAGGGGCCTGGAAAAAAATTGTCTTCATGAATGTGATCTGATATTTCATGAGCAATTCATGCTCACCTCTATAAAAATGATCATCATCGATAAAATGCAGGTAATAGACTCTCATAAATCTCGTTTGCTGATTTACCAATTTTGAGTTACAAGTTGTCAAGGTTTTTATCGATTCTTCAACACTTTCAGGCCCGATTGTTAAAGGAAATTTCTTTCATCCGAACTCGCAATTTTTCACCGGGCTCTGGAAATCTATGGGAAGGAACATTGGAATTGGCTTTTTCTCAGTAGAAACACTTGTAAAATCACACAAACGCCAAGAAAAATGCATAAACTCATTTTCTTGACATTTCTTTTAACTTGTCAATAATAATGTCTGTTCCTCGGGTTATTCTGATAGCCACCAGAGGGAGTAGCTTTTATTTTCATTCGCCAATTGGCAAACAACTTCTCGCAGAATTTGGTTGAAATTGTGTTATTGGTGAATTGAGAAAAAAATCGCAAGGTTTCGAAATTTTTCTTGCAAAAATTATTTTATAGGGAACTATATGTCGAATTTCGATGAACTTCTGCAGTGACCTTGAGGTCAATATTTTAGAATAATGAACAAAATTTCAGTGTTATCGGATTCTGATCTTCGTAGATACTGAGAAAAAACTGAGTCGTTTTGGTATTTTTGCGCGCGTATTCTTGAGAACAGCGTAGTAAACTTACGATAAAATGTCTTTTCCGAGAAATGTCTCAAAAATTTTGACAGATTATAGGTACCTCGGGTTACTCTGATAGCCACCAGAGGGAGTAGCGTTTATCTTTATTCGCCAATTGGCAAACAACTTCTCGCAGAATTCAGTTGAAATCGTGTTATTAGTGAATTGAAAAAAAAATTGCAAGGTTTCGAGATTTTTGTTGCAAAAATTATTTTATAGGGAACCATTCGTCGAAATTTTACGAACTTCTGCAGTGACCTTGAGGTCAATATTTTAGAATAATGAACAAAATTTCAGTGTTATCGGATTCTGATCTTCGTAGATACTGAGAAAAAACTGAGTCGTTTTGGTATTTTTGCGCGCGTATTCTTGAGAACAGCGTAGTAAACTTACGATAAAATGTCTTCTCCGAGAAATGTCTCAAAAATTTTGACAGATTATAGGTATCACGAGCGTTATCGTTCAGCCAAAATCATATGCAAAACTACTAGGTTGGACTCAATGGCTCAGTTATTGGGTCGAATTGAAATTTATCAATTCAGCAATGTATACTGCCACCGCCGAAGGAGAAGACTGAGAGTCTTGAAATGTTTAGGGTATAGGTGCGGATTCACGATGACCCGATTGAGATTCCTAATAGCAAAAAAAAATTCTTTTTATAATTTCAGATTTTAAGCTATCTATTGTTGCTATTTCTCAATGATTCAAAAAATATCTCATCGAATTGAATATTTAGTTGAAAACTACAAATCTGTGCGGAATATCGTGGTGGTTTCATCAATGGAGAGACTTTAAAATTTAAAATTGTGCAATGATTTTAAATGATTCACATTTGAATAAGGAGGGATTCCTTCAAATTAAAAGCAATAACTGATTTGTAGAACACCACGTTTTATCCATTTCTGATCAAATTATATTTGAGAATAGCAAATTGTTTTCATGACTTTAAAATTCAATTTTTCGATTCATTCTCGGTCTGGTGAGTATCTCTTGAAATGTTGGGATAAAGTTCCATACGTAATCCATTTTTGGAACTACATAACGAATTTAACCCATGAATACCTTTATCGAATATAATCTCCTTTCGGCGAACGTTAGGTCCCTTATGTAGCGTCTTTTATGCGAATTTACCATAACATGAAAGATTTCTCAACTTTGATCACGACATGGTTGACATTTTAAATCGTTTGATTGATTCCTCGCATAGTTTCCATTGAGGTCAAATCTAACAGAATTCAAATATCTGCGTGACCGTAGTACATGGGACAGGTTGGAAGAAACTCGAGTATTTATTGAATTAAAATATCAAAAATGAGTTTTAAACACGATCAGATGAACACGCTATACCGTGAATAGACACGCTCACACGAAATGCTCGAAAATAATCGTGCTGGCATTTTATTATGAATGGAATATGTACCGAATTTTCGAAAGAAAGAATAGGTCAAAACTAGCACAATGGATAATGTGACGTATTCTGGTGAAATGATTGTAGTTTGTTCTTTTATAGAGGCTTCATATTGAAAGTTCTCGGTCAAGGAATCTTCCAATTGTACTTTCCTTTGTTGAAAAATAGCTGTAATCTTCTGCTGAGTCTTATTCAGTAGACAATGTAGTTTTCGGAACAATATTTGCTCGACATTTCAATCCAGTTGTTCACGAATTAAATTAATGACAGTTGTTGAATATGACTGCACTTCAGTTACATACATTGTATCAATCTGACAAGGTACCACCCTTTTATTTATACAGGGTAAATCAGAAAGGATTCAAAGAGACGAATCAATTTTTATCAACTCTATGAACGTTATTATTGTAACCCTTAAAATCATAAATGTAGAGCTCCAACTAGCAATTTCATATTTTATAACTGTTGCAGAAACGTTTTCAGCCAAATGCTTATATAATATTTGTCTTCTCGGAAATGTTTCTAACGCGTTTGAACAATAACTATAAATACAAAATTGGCACATTTTATAAAACAATTTTGCGACCCTCGAGATTTTATGAAGCTTCTCGTGAAAGTTACAAGAAAAATATAAAGCAGCTTTAAAACTGTTTTATAGGAACTTCATAAGGTTTTTCACATGCCTGTTCTGAAATAAAAGAGTAATCTGTAAAGTTATTTAAAAAATCCCAGTCGATGGGAAAATATTGAACGTCGCCTATTTTTACTCCTTAGCAGAAATCATTTTATTTATACGTTAATGCAATAAGAGTCATAGTTTCCGAAAAGGGGAACGAAAATATTTATGCGAATTAAATTTCATTGTGAAATAAAGCTTAATATTAGTATATCATAAACGCGCTTCCTATT
Source organism: Myrrha octodecimguttata (assembly GCA_958510865.1). NCBI lineage: Eukaryota > Metazoa > Arthropoda > Insecta > Coleoptera > Coccinellidae > Myrrha > Myrrha octodecimguttata. Next base: position 26,649,996 of record OY294059.1, read on the forward strand.
TTCGAACGTTTTCCATAAATGAATGAACAAAACATTAAAATGCTTCATGGGTCTTATAATTTTTTTTTCATCGAAATATGAACCAATGTTTGCGAAACATCATTATCAAGCCAATTTTTTTCTAAGGTGATTCAAATATCAACACGGATACAAATATCAGTACTTTTAGAATTCGTCATTTTTTATCATCATAAATACTGCCATCTTTAATGGCGTCATCTTATAAAATTGTTTTGTATCTTTATAAAGCTTTCTGTAATAATTTAGCTACTATGCAACTGCTATGAAACATATTTAACACTATCGCCTTGGTGACTAATGGAAACATACACAGGGTCCCCAAATCGCAGGTATAACCTCTGTGACATATTTCTCAATTTCGGTTTGGTTAAAAACGCAGCTGATTTGATATAGAAAAATTGTGGTTAGAATCAGAAGCACGCTCTGACTTCTCATTTTCATATATTTCCCAAACTCCAGTGAAGTGATATGTCTTGCAAAATCTAGATTGAGTTCCAATTCCATTAATAGATTTTCACGAAAACTTCAAACATGTTGATTCTTTCGTCGTAACTTCACTCAAAATTCGATACAGATAATATTTTATTATCGTCACGGCATTAATATAAATTAGTGATGACGAACCCAACTGTTGCAGGAAATGTGTGGTTAGATTGATTAGAAGTACCATCCCTCATATTTTTTCCTCAACACTAGTGAGTGGACATGCTCGACGAAATCAAATACCTATAACTTTCAATTTCAGATATAGATTTTCATGAAATCTTTTAAGATGTTCATTATTTCGATATAACTTTACTCAAAATGCGATTCAGATAATATTTTATTATCGTCATGGAAAATGAAATATTAATAACAAACGCAGCTGTTACAGGAAAAGTGGGGTTAGAATTTTTTTTCTCCATTAAGTAAGTGGACATACGAAATCGGGAATAATTTTCAATTTTATTTATAGATTTTAAAGATATCGAATATTCAATCAAAATGCATTTCATATTCGATTATCGTCATGGAATACAATACCATAAAATTTTCTTATAAAAGCATACTGTTGGTGAAAGTTATTTTATAAAACTATAATGTTACTTCATACAAAGTAAATTTGAAACATTTTTTTTAATGAATTTACACTGAAGGCAGGAATATCGTAGGAAAATGTTATAAACCCACTAAAAAACAATTCAATTGTATAAATATTTATGTTTTATAAGTAAATTATAGATCCCTTAAGAAATAGTATAGAAACAGATAGATATTTTATAATTCCGCCATATACACGTCTTCGTGAGAAATTTATAAAATACTTGAGATGTCCACAACAGATTGAAATTTATTTAGCATCAATATAATGAATTGACATTCTAGAGAGTTCAATATAATACTTCTAAAATGAAAAGTTGAGTGACACCTTTTATTGAAGGTAATCCAACTCCAAAAATCCAATTAACATAACTTTTCACGTTGAAACCTGAAAAGGAATGGAATACTTATGACACCAGTAGTTGCAATGAACGTGAAAAGTATGAAAAATATTCTAGTCACAGGTCCAACAGCATTTTCTAGAATATCACTGTGTACAACATGTGGAAGCAGAAACAGAACTTCCAGATGCAATAATGAAAGTACTGTCCTCAATATTTCTGAATTTGTTGTTGAATTTCTTAGTAATGCTCTCCACTTCTCCAGAATAATAAATTTAACGAAAATTTTACGGCATTTTCGATGCTTACCGGATGTTTTTCGGAAACGTTCATTTAAGAAATGTTGCTGTGTCTTTTCTCCAATTGAAAATTTTTTCTTAGTGAGAACATTCTCGGAGCTACTTCTTAGGTAGGATTCAGCGAAGTTAATTGAATTTTCTACAAACTGATAGTTATGAGACATCAGCTATAATCAGATCGCGTAAGTATTTGATGGGAGTTTTGAGGAATAAGACTAAAAAAATCAAATAGGTAAATAAAAATAAAACGTTTGGTGAACCTGCAAGATTTCCCGTCGCCAACAAATCAGTAAGACATCATTGTATGCAGGGTAAATTCCTGAATAAAAATTTGTTGTGTGGTTTCTCTTAATTTGGAAGATATGGGCCCCAAAAGTTGCAAATTGTTGCATTTCCAAATCCTTTTTTGCACCATAAAAATGATCACTCAATTCTTCAAAATAGTTCACAAATTATCTTTGAACCTTTAGCCCACGAGTAGCGACACTTTCTTGAAGAATATTCATTATTCAATAGAAGAAACTTAACCTCAATTTCTACGAAATCTTTTTCAATGTTGAAGTATATATATATATTCTTTTGAGAACGAGCATTACAATTCTAAGATATATCACAGTGTTAGCAGAGGAAATGTAAACGGGGTACCATACATATTTGCGTATGATACAAGAGCACAGATAAAAACCTCAGGAAAAATTCTGATTCCCCGCATAAGTGTAGTAATTTGTTTATAGAAGATGGATGGCATCTTTTTCATTTGAAATTAATTTTTTCGTCATCTTGAATTCATTTCGACAAAATATCTTGACATAATATCTGAAACAGAAAGAGGGACAGAAAACCAGAAGGAAGCAGTAAATAATATCACCTACATTTGCTCATGACCGAGAGGGTCTTTCGACCAGGTTCAGTCCTCCAAGCGATGATTTTCAGATCCTCAGATAAACGAAGAACGCTACAGGCCCCTTTATTGGGGAATCATCTCCCATAGATCCATAATTGTTCATTTCGAACTAGAAATCTAATAAAATATCGGGAATAAAGTGAAGTGGAGCTTGGCAACAGAGCCTTTTCCTTGCTGGCGAACGTATAATGACGGAAGACTATAAGAGTATTTGCTGTTGGGAACCATGGAATGGTGGACAGGTGAAAGATGCGATTGTAAGGAAAATACTTCTGTCATAAGTCAACACATTGAGGACATATGTTTACGGTTTCCCTCTCAATGTTTTCTTTTAAACTTGAATCTTTCAACCTGCTTCGAAATAGGGGAGGTTGTTGATTGATGTCGATCTTTTTTCTTGTGTAAAATGTAAAATGTGTGATAAACTCGAGTTCATTGAAAATCTGGTAAGGGTGCAATCTTCCACATATGAAAAGATATGTACATTGAAATATATATGTCTGTTTCAACCGTATATATTTCATTATAATCCAAATCTCCCGTTAACTATAAGAAGATTTAGAGTATCGCAGAAAAGACATATCATTTCGTATTTCCAAGCAAGTAATCACGAATAGACCACTTCGGCCCAAGTTGCCAACTCACAATTTTCTTCACAAATATACTATCACTGGGAAACAGGAATTTCAGGACAAATTCGACATGATAAGCGCGTTATTTATGAATATCCGTTAAAGATACCTCGCCTCCTCAAACAAGATAATTCCCTCCAAATGTAGGTTTTTGTTAAGATCATCTCTGATTGGCTGAAATTTAAGTTGGGATTCCTGAATTAATGTTAATAGAGTCAAATTTATGTAGGATATGTTCCGCAAATCAACCTTTTTATTTCGGTTGCCGGTTTTCCACTCCGTGAATATGAAATATTCAGTTGGCTCCTGAAAAAAGGGGTTAATTGCGGAATTTGATTGATGAAAAAACGTTATTCCTGTCACCAGAATGACAGTCAATGTTCTATGGTGACATATCCATATCCTTCCAAATATAGAGTTTTGTTAAGATCATCTTTGATTGGCTGAAATTCAAGTTGGGATTTCTGATTTCAAGATAATAGTGTTAAGTTTATAAAGGATATGAACCGCAAACCAACTAGGTTATTTCGTTTGCCGGTTTTCCGTTCTGTAAATATGAAATATTCGATTGGTTCCTGAAAAAAAGATTAATTACGGAATTTGATTGATGAAAAAGCAAACTTTCTGTCACCAGAACATAGACATATCGAGTCTATGCACCAAAACGACAATTTTTCCATTGTTTTATGGTAACATATCCATAGCATAGAATAATCTTTATTTACCTTATGATCCATAGAGCATACCTACCTAGTAATTTTTCCAGTGTTAATTGCTGTCTCTTCTATTATCTATAGATCATAAAGTCAATAAAGATTGTTCTATGCTATGGGTATGTTACCATAGAACATTGACTGTCATTCTGGTGACAGGAAGAACGTTTTTTCATCAATCAAATTCTGCAATTGACCTTTTTTCAGGAGCCAACTGAATATTTCATATTCACGCAGTGAAAAACCGGCATCCGAAATAACAAAGTTGATTTGCGGAACATATCCTACATAAATTTGACTCTATTAACATTAAATCAGGAATCCCAACTTAAATTTCATCCTATCAGAGATGATCTTAACAAAAACCTATATTTGGAGGGAATTATCTTGTTTGAGGAGCAGAGGTATCTTTAACGAATATTTATAGATAACGCGAACATTTTCCTGTCGAATTTATCCTGAAATTCCCGTTTCCCAGTGATAGAAAATTTGTGAAGAAAATTGTGGATTGGAAACTAGGACCGAAGTCGTCTATTTGCACGACGGAACGATTCTGATCAATGCATCAATGCCAAAATTCACTTTTAGACTGAGTGGAAATCAGAAGAAATAGAGGTTAAAGAGTTGTCCAATATTTACCTTTTTTTTTTCATTAAATTTTGACTAGTATTGAAGGAAATGGTGTCTAGTCGTTCTTTGAAGAATCAGAGATGATTTGTGAACTATTCGCAAGAAGTGAGAGATCGATTTTATGGTGGAAGAAGAGACCTGAAAACGCATCAATTTGGAACTTTGGGGGCCCATATCTTCCAAACTAGGCAAGACCACCTATGTTCGACTTCAACTTTTGTGTTTAGAAAAACACACTGCATACAATGATGTAAATATCTTATGAATATTTCGCGACATGAAACCTTGCGGGTTTACTAAAGTTTCAAATCGCTACCTCTTCAAGTTCCTCATCAGTGAGTCATCTGAGATCATTCCCAGCAAAAAAATCGAAAATTACACACCTAGGAAAAACGTTAGCCCACTTTACCTCAGATCATGCGCGCCAAAAGAGAATACCCAAATGAATTTCATACTTCATGCTGCATTATCTCCGACACATTTCATGAATTTTTTGAACACGAATACAAATATTCATTCCTCCGGTGTATACCGTATATTCCGGTTGTGACAAGTGGCATTGTGATGATCGGATAACCAAGCGACTCGAACACTGCTACAAACAGTTGCGAGACTTGCTTCCTGATTATTTGGAACATACGATATATTTCATTCTGTTGATTAGCAACTGTGAGATTGGAATAATTTAACGAAACAGCTCAACTAAATGAAATTACTACGTGTTCCGCATATTTGTTGAGGGAATTTCCGCATCTGAAATTATCTCAACTTCCCTGTGTAACCCTCCATCTCGTTTCTGTGCCACCTCCTCATTTCCTGACCAACTGTTTCACGAAATTTTTGGAATTGTCTGACCTGACGTTTTTAGTGTTCACACGTGTGAACAGGCAGCGAGATTCATGTCATTTTGCCTTGTTTTTTATAGCTTGTTCAGAATTCATGAGAACGTTATTTGAATAAAAAAGAGCAAGTTTAGATGTACGCGGATATTCCTCATTTTATCTTTTAATATAGTATCTTTATGAAATGAACTTCTGCTGACTAATTCCATGGTGTCAGGCCAACCATAAAAACGAGAATATGCAATAGAAAGTAAGGCTTTAAGGAAAACGTGGTACGGAATCCTCGATAAAAAGACCATACTGTGAATATTTCCATTCAGAGAGATATTTTTATTTTGTTATACCAAAAAAGTAGGAATTTGAGGAGTACACAAGCTGAAATTTTATCAGAAATTCTGTTCACAATCAGCTTGATGGCCGATCCTCATAAAAATTAAGAAAAATAACAACTCAGAGTGTCGATTTGTGAATTCGTTAAGAACCCACTCAATAATTCAACAGATATACCAATCCAAAATTTAATATCCACAATATCGTCGAAAATACAGTTGTGAATTCATTACTTGATTGTGAAAGGACGGTTTTGAAGTTCATGCAGAAAATATTTGGGGACTTTGTGATTAAAAATCGCAATAAATGAATATTTGAGGAGAATTTTTGAAAATTTTTCTAACTGATCATCGCAAAACATTACCCAAGTTGGGTATCGGAATTTGTCACCTAAATATCAAGTTTCATATTGATTGAATCAGAGTGATTGTTGATTGAATTTTAGGTCGATGCCAAATCAAAAACCATCCTATCAAATTGTTTTAGAAAAAAAAATTCTTGGAAATTTTCAATATTTATTCTTTAAATTCGCAATTCTGTTCGAAAGTAATCGTAACTACAGACGTTTAGGTTAGGTTAGGTTAGGTTGGGTTAAATTCGCAATTCTGTTCGAAAGTAATTGTAACTACAGACGGTTACTCGCCCAGACAGAATAGAACTTCATCAGTGAGTTGAACCTGTTTCAGATCATTTGCGGCAAAAAATACGAAAATTACAGACATAAGGCAAACTGTTAATGTACTGTTTCCATGGAGGTAGGAAAAGAGTGGAGGGGGCATAACGTTTGAACAGTTTAGTACAGTTTTGAGAACCTTCTGTGGGTATAATCATACCAATATGGCCGACTTCGAACTGAATATTTTTGTCTTATTTGCTGTACACCACAGAATTCAAATATTTACCTTGTAGTTGTCGGCCATATTGGTATGAGAAAATCCAAAGGAGGTTCTCAGAACTGTTCGACACTTTTGGTACAAGGGAAATATAGGATATGCTCCCTCCCCCCTCTTTTACCTTCATGACTGTTCCAATGAATAAGCCTATAAAAAATACTAAAAGTTGTGGTAGATGAAAGTAAGTTCCATTACTTTTCTCACACATTTTGTCGAAACATATATAATATTCTTTCGTTAAAGAATAAATTTTTCACAGAATTGAAAAAAATTAGGGATATAATTATTAGTTGATTAATAGAGGTCGTTTTTGAACATTGCAAAATGGCGGAGGACCCAGGATGTATTTTTTGGTAGAGGGTATACATACAAAAAATGGTCGGTTCCAATCAATTTGTACCGACCTTGTATGATAAGCAGCCCCTGAAATCCTTAATGGGTACGTGGGATTGGGTGACAACTTGTTTCAAAGGAACCTCGATTGGTTTTCGAAAAAGCAATACACTTGACATTTTTTTAGTACAAAAAATAGTTGAAAAGTTACAATAGAAAGAGTGGCAATGAAACATGACAATATGATATATTTTCCACAGATATGTCCAACATTATTTCCTAGAAAAGCAGCAAATATTTTATGTAAAAAAAACTTGATGTTTATGATGAACATATTTCAGATTTTGCTATTCGATTATTCAGTTATTTTCACGAAAGAATCAAGTGAACGGTAGTTTTGGGGAGGCCATCGAATTACCTACGAAATAAGGAGTTATTCAACCCTCTTCAATTCAAAATTTAAGATTTCAGGGGTTGCTCTCATCAGACTTTCAGAGTTGATACAAATTGCAGGTTGATTGGAAGCAGCTGTATAAAACATCCCTTTACAAAACTTTTTTTTTGCACGCATGTTCTACGGGAACAGCGTGCTATCGTTTTGTCTAGATGTCTGTAATTTTCGAATTTTGAGCTGCAAATGTTCTCGAACGACTAAGTTGGACTCACTGATGACGAATCCAGTGTCAAAATCGACCCTGTCTGAAAATCCGTATGCACGATAATTTCCGGGAGAAAAGACTCAGATACTCGATATTTGTAGAGTAGGTTTGGGGCTCAATTACGAAGGTCGAATTCGTTAATGGATAAAATACGCCCAATGATTCCCCATTCAAAATTTTATTTTCCCAATATAACCACAAAGCAGTGCCGTGAAGGCAGCAGCTTTTGCGCGCATGTTAGAATTCGTTGCCAAAAAAGCGATCAACTCCATTGAATATGCGCGCAAAGGCTGTTTCCTACACGGCAGTGCTTTTCTATGTTTTTTCTAATTTTGCATGGGGCCGAGATATTAAGGAAGGTCCCTTTTCAAATTGACACATTGTATAGTATTAACACTCAATGTACATATTTCTAGAGTAGATTTTTCGATTTGCTTCCATACAGCTGATATGCGTATATTTACACTTCACTAGGTAAGAATACAATATTTCAGGTAACACGGAAATCTTGTGCATGTTCGTCTAGATTCTGGAATGTGCGAAATTTTCAAATTCCTAGCGTGAAAATCCGTTGTTATCTATCCACCAAATTCTCCTCATTCCGGTATGCAGGTGAATATTTCATTCAATAGAAATATTCAATTTTCCCGATTCCCTAGGTCGGGGGGAAAATTCTCCATGAAATCAAATATTTGAGAAGTAGCTTTCAGGGGCTCTTGTACGGAAGGCGCCAAACCCATTGAATATTGAACAGAAAAAAATGAGGTTATTTGAAAAATTGGGAAACTGCCACCGAAAGATGAGTAATGTTTATCTCAGTTTCCATGTTCTGTATACATCTGGAAACCGGAGAAGGTTTCATCATAGAATAGAGTATAAGTAATGGAAAATGAGTGGGAATCTTTCAGACGCAGTTTATAAATCGGATCTGCAATATATGTGCCATCAATCGTGAAGGTTTCAGAGGTAAAATTATAAACTGAAGTTCTATTGGAATGGAGCATAACATGCACATAGGACAGCTGCCAATTTTTCGTTGCAAAAATATTAGTTAGAAATTCGCTTCAGCATACCTAATAAGGTCTGCTTTACTCAAAACTGGAGAGAAAACTTGTCGGTTCATCTAGGTTCGGTTGGTTCCCAAATTTCCAGGATTGTCTATGAAAGAGAGGAAGAGAAAGAGGTGGAAAGAGATAAAGGGATTGAGAGGAAGAGGGAGAGAGAGATAGAGGGAGAAAGATAAGGGGAGAGAGAGAGCAATATGGGAAGAGAAAGGTTGAGAGATAGAGAGAGGGAGAAGGTGAGAGGGAAAGGGTCAGAAAGAGAGAGAGGGAGAGAGAGAAGGAGAAGGTGAGAGAGAGAGGGTCAGAAAGAGAAGAGAGAGGGTAATGGAGACTGAAAGAGAGGATGGGAGAGAGAGTGGGAAGAAAAGGATGAGAGAGAATATGAGAAAGAGGAAGTTTGTTCATAAAAGCCGTCAATTGTAATTATTGTTCATTTGGGAACGTTTTTTTGAAACTGCCCCTGTCAAATAGTTCAGATCCCGCATTCCACAAGGGTGTATTCTAGGGATAATTTTTTACTAACTATAGTAACCAATCAAATTACTTAATTTTGAGTAATGTGTCAAATTTCATCCAATCACCTAAAGAATACAGCGATAATACCCTACATGTGGTGTTTTCAGTTTGGTAATTTCGACAAAGAGAATCATCAACGTCAGATTGACACTCAATTTATTAGAATCTACGAACTGAAAAATTATCTTATCGAATACTACTCGGGCCTTGATAAATCCTCGAAATATTGTCATAGAGAATTCCTTGAGCGGGTTGCTTATGGATAATATTATCAAGCAACATGCTTTCAGCATTCTCTATGACAAAATCATCTCGGTATTATCAAGGCACTAGGAGGATTACTACTGATAATCATTTTAATAGTTTTTTTTCGGATAGTGCAAGTAGAAGCCCTAAACAAAACTGAATAATAATAGAATCGGTATATTTTGGGTCGAATTATGTTCATGGATTCTTGCATTCCCCATTTATGAAGCACAAACAAGTGAGTGCTATCTTCGAGATGGGAAAATTTATGGGTTCAACTTATATTATTGGTTCGTGTTCGTTCTGCAATGGATTTGAATTTTTCCTGGCTCAGGAATTGTTGTTAGAATTGACAAAACTTTACTGAGGGGAATTAAACAAAAACTAGAACATGTTTCACTCCAATAGACGACTTCGGCCCAAGTTGCCAACCCACAATTATATTCACAAATTTACTTTCACTGGGGAACGGGAATTTCAGAACAAATTTGACATGATAAGGTTCGCGTTATTTATAAATATCCGTAAAAGATGCCTCGGCTCCTCAAACAAGATAATTCCTCCCAAATATAGGGTTTTGTTAAGACCATCTCTGATTGGCTGAAATTTAAGTTGGGATTCCTGATTCCATGTTAATAGTGTCAAATTTATATAGGATATGTTCCGCAAATCAACTTGGTTATTCGGGTTGCCAGTTTTTCATTCCGTAAATTTGAAAAGTTTGGTTGATTTCGGAAAAAAAAGTTAATTACGGGATTTGATTGATGAAAAAACGTTCTTTCTGTCACCAGAACGACAGTCAATGTTCTATGGTAACATATCCCTAGCCTAGAACAATCTTTATTCACTTTATGATTCAAAGAACATAGAAGAGATACAATCAACAATGGAAAAATTACTAGGTATGGTCTATGCATCATCAGGTAAATAAAGATTGTTCTATGCTATGGATATGTTACCATGAAACATTGATTGTTGTTCTGGTGCATAGACTTAATATGTTTATGTTCTGGTGACCGAAAGATTGCCTTTTCATCAATCAAATTCCGTAATCAACCATTTTTTCAGGAACCAACCGAATATTTCATATTTACAGAACGGAAAACCGGCAACCGAAATAACCAAGTTGATTTGCGGAACATATCCTTTATAAACTTGACACTATTAACATGAAATCAGGAATCCCAACTTGAATTTCAGCCTAACAAAAACATATTTTGGAAAGAATTATCTTGTTTCAGGAGCCGAGGCATCTTTTACGGATGTTTATGAATAACGCGACCCTTATCATGTCGAATTTGTCCTGAAATTTCCGTTCCCCAGTGATGGTAAATTTGTGAAGAAAATTGTGGGTTGGCAACTTGGGCCGAAGTCGTCTTTTCACTGCATGTGCCATTTAGTATTCTTCACTGTTCATTGGCCTTTGGAGCACCACGCTTTCGCTTATGAAAGTTTTGTGTTTCTCATCAATCGGTTGAACTGAAGATTCTGGTTTTGAGTTAACCCCTATCTGTACCAGTTCGATGTACTGATGCTGTATCGAGAGTTTGCATTATGAAAGTTATTTCATAGAGGAGGAAACGCTCGACGTAAATTCGAACAGCTGTTTCCTAATGTTGAACCCTGAGTTTCCCAAATAAAAAAGATTTCCCCTTCAGAAAGTCCAATGTCCAATACCTACTAACATTTTCGGTTAAAATTCAACGGAAAGCTCAAAGAACCATTAGGAAATGAGAGGAATCTCCAGGACTGTTTAAATGAATAAAATCAATGTTTTGACAATTCGACAAAGGCCGGTATTAGATTCGCATTCTCATGAAATTCAATCAATCCAAGAAGGGATGAAAAGGACCATCATTTTGTTGGAAGTCTATTTTCCGGGAAGGATAACAGATACTGCAGCACAATATACGAGTATTGTTGCTTCGGACAATGAGAGAGATCTATAATCCTTCGAACAAAGAGGCGAGTTTGAATATGAAATTTTTCTTTCAGAAATTTGGATGCTTCGATTATCATCGATATCACGTGATTTCCAGGATAAAAGGGCTTATTTGTTGATGATTCAGGATAATTCGTTAAATCCTGATATCGACGAGAGATGAAAGTTTGTTTCTTGAATAGGTTCAACACACTGCTGAAAAATTCTATGTCGAATTCATTGATGTCCGACTGTTCCCATGGTAAGGCAAAGAAAATATCCAAACTGCCGACGACCACAGAAACTTCCGAAATAAAAATCTTAGGAAGTCATTATGAGTGCGGGAAAACCACCCAATGATTCCGCAGATATACCCATTCAAAATTTTATCTTTCGAAAAGAATGCATTGAATCGAATTGAACTCTAGTACTTAATTGGGAAATGAAGTTAAAGACCATATGCAAAATTCATTCAAAATCTGATGTTCTTCAGATTTCTCGAAAAAACTTTCGAAAAGAAATTATTTCAAAATTGTTCCGATAACACTTTCATGACGAAATTTTGCACGAAGTTGTGCAGTAGCGTTTTTTTTTAAAATGTCACCCAATATCCATCATTATTGGATCAGCGTATTTTCAGTTTTTCTGGAAACAGCAACGACACCAAGGAAAAAAATTCGACATAGTTTTCCCCAGAATTTTTTCAAAAATTTTATACATCATTGTGAAATGAAGATTTCGAGGTACATGCCGGCTTTTTTTCAAATCTTATGAATAGATTCTAGATGAAGAATGTTTCCAAGAAATATCCAGAAAAAAAATTTTGTTGCAATGAAAAAATTATATTATCATCACGAATTTCCGGAAAGTTTCATGCATCAGCATTTCTCAACTAACTTCAGTATAATCATGATTGATGATGATGATGATCAATACTGTTTGAGTTTTTCTGAAACAAATAACTATAACGGGAAAAAATCCAAAAAATTTTACATTTGTTTTTCCAATATGTCAGACAATTTGGGCAAACTGAAACTAGGTACATAATTGTAAAATACAAGGTCTAAGGTCTGTGCGAAATTCGGAATCTGATGATCAGCTTTTGGAAAAATAAAATTTCCAAGAAAAATTTCGAAAAATTTTTTTTTCGAATTGACCAACTACACGATCCCAACAACATTTTTATGTGGTTGTGCGTCGGTATACCCCAAGTAATATTAGAGTTTCAATCCGAACGTTCAAGTGTTTTTCGAGATATTAGGGAAATAACTCGAAAATTTCAAATGACCATAATTCCGAAACCATTATGTCGATTAGGCTCATTAATGAACTCAACCGTCGCACTATGATGCACGATCTTTTGATTGAGCTCCTTCTTCTCGACAGTTTGGCTTTGAATTCGAAAAGTACAGATATCTGGACAAAACACTTATACGTCTTTTCCTCGAACTTTCATGGTGAAAAAATATCATTACAATTTGCGAGATGATAAAACTTTAATATTCACCGAAAAGGATCCCCATTTTCAGCGAAACTGCAATGACAGGAGGGCCAATGGCGTCATATGCCTAGTAAACCGAATCCAACCCCAAAATTAATCCTTACCGCAGTATTTCCAACCTTCCAGCGGAGTGTTCTCCGACCGGATGCTGTAAACCTCCGGTAGGAACCCTCCGAGGTCACCGGAAATGTTTGCACGCTCAGGGTGGAACAGTTTCGTTTCCTCTCAAACATAACCTTGAAGGTTTTTATCTCCGATAAATATGGCCCGCTGCAAGAAAAAACGACGGCGACACAATGGCCCAAGCACCTCCGGACTCATTTCGCTCGGATTTACAGATGGTTGAGAATATGGAGAGTCTGAAATGAAGGATGAAAAAAACTTTCCCCTCCGTTTCTTTCTCGAATTACAGAAGTGAGTGTTTCCAGGTTTCGTTCCCGTTTCCTGAATGAAATTGTAATTCCCGTTATGATTTGTAGCTCCTGTTGTGTTGCGTAATCGAGAATAAAAAAATCTAGGAAAGCATTTCTTTGCTGCCAGGAACTTATGCAAGAATAAGTTTGAAAGCCGGATATTAGACCGAATAGCAGTCAGTGTGAGTAATCACCTATCACGTAATAAAATACTAAAATAATAAGGAAAACCATCGAAGAATGATTTTTTAAACTTTTTTGCGAGAGGTGTCCGCGAAGCGGCCCCTCGAGCCCAAAATAGACTGAGATCGCCGAAGGCGATTTCTCAATCTCAAGGAAGAAAGAGCGCTCTTCCGTCAATACCCCATTCGTTCCGCTCCAAAATTTCCAAGGTACCGAAAAAATTCTCAAACTTGCTCGAAGTGGACTATCTCGCGAATTCGGTCTCCTCCGAAGGCAAAGCTTCTCGGCCGAGACCGAGGGTGGGAAAAGAACCATCAAGGACAGAACCGACCCCCGTGGAATTCTCATACCTTAAAAACCAACGGAAATGTACGAAAAATGCGAAAGAAAGTTGGTAATTTTCTGACTCTCCCTAATTCTCTGAAAATTTTGACAGACCATCGAGTCCGATCTGTGTTAACACGGGTATGACAGCCTGGGTCAGTGCTGTCAGGTGGAAATTGAATAAAATTGACCGAAAAACGCAGAAATACTGGCAAAAATTGTATGAAATGGCAAAAACTAAGCACGGGGCTTCGATTTCAAACAGAAGAATGAAGCGATTGGTGATATTTTCGAAGGAAATTTCATGAATCTATCAGATGACGCTCCTTATACAGAATTTTAACATGAAATTCAACGAAATAGAGGGAAATATGGGATATATTATATTCAAGTGGATCGATTAGAGGTTGGAACTGATTCCTTTCAACTACTTTACCATAAACTTTGAGTGATTTCCATAATTTCAGCATAATTTGTACCGGTTCATAACAATATTTCTTACTGGAATCCTACCGTTGTGTACATTCTAGGTTAATTTTTCTGGTAAGTTTTTGAAGATTAAGGATCCTTTCATTCATTTCCGATGCACTTCCAACAATATTCATTTCCGTTTCTCTAGAAAATGTATCTGAAAAATAGATAATTCTGAAGTAACCTTGAAATTTCTATAGAGGTCACAGAGCGTTTTTTTTTCGATGACGTCATATCAATACAATAAATTTAACCACATAAAAGACAAATCTACGCGAAAGGTAGATCTGGGCGCAAGGTAGATCCACATCTCAACTAGTCTAATAGTAACACACAACATGCTGGCTTCACACCGGCCAGGTCCTCAAACACAAATTTGTTGTGTTTTGTTCAATTCTTTGTAATGAGATGCAGAACAGGCACAGGTATATTGAGTTTTCATGGACTTACAAAAAGCTTTGATCGTGTTAGTCACCTTATACTTGCGTATAAGTTGAAATTAGCTGGGTTTGTCGTATCCATACTCTCTTGGCTGATAGGTTATTGTACAGAACGCATTCAGAATTAAAAACTCCCATTCGTTACCAATAAAGGCCACATCTGGAGTCCCACAAGGGAGTCATCTGGGGCCAGTTTTGTTTTTGATTTTCACTAATGATATAATATTTGCAATCAAATATTCCCTTTTTTTATTATTTGCCGAAGATTTCAAGTTATACAAGTCAATTAGAAATACAAACGATGTTGACCTCCTTCAATGTGATATTTTATCAATTGCACGATGGTGCAGGCTAAATTGATTAGAGTTCAACATTGAGAAATGCAAGAATCTTACCTTCCACAGAATCATTTCTCCCCTGCAGTGTAACTATATTTTGAACTACTCATTCTCATCTTGGTTCTAGAGAGCTGTACGTTTATATTGTGAACAGAGATTGGGTGCGTTTTTATTTTCATCGAAATGATTAATCGATTAACCTCTATCTTACTCTTCTTTGGTGGAGAAGAACAGAAGAGAGAGGGAGATACACCGATTAATCAGTTCGATGAAAATAAAAACGCGACCCATTTAAAATGTTGGGGTATATTAGATGTAACATTGCCGATTTCACGGACCTAGAGACTTTGAAGATGTTATTCAACGCGTTTTGCAAACCAAGGGCCAAGGCTGGAGTTATCGTGTCTGGTCGCCTGGATAGGCTAACCCTAAAATACAGATTGAAAGTAACCTAACCTAATCTAACCTAACCTTAAAATACAGATTGAAAGTGTTTAGAATAAAGGCTCGTACTCATGGACGCGTCGAAAAATAGGAATCGCGCGATTTTTTTGCTCAATGTCAGTAATTTGTGGCTGACATCTGTCCTAAAAAAATCGCGTTATTGTTTATGAAATGTCACATTTTAAATTGCATGAATTTATTTCTACGTGGATCCAGTTCTTCTACAAGTACAGTAATTGGTTTTATACCTATATTTTTCGAAGGATTGAATTCATAGACGCTTTTGATTCTTTGAACATGCACATAGCTATCGAAAAATTATTTTTGCTGGTATCAGAATATTCGAGATAGATAGCTAGATCAATATAATAATTCAACATAACTGGAAAGTGACGTTTTATTTTCACCTGGGTGTGAAAAGACTTTAAATTACATGCGTATTTCAAACTGCCACATATCATCATTATATGATTACAATGGAGTACATAAATAATAATAATAATTCTTCTAAGACAATAGTTGAAAAACTCCTCTTCGATATACTCATAATTCCACATCCATTGTACTTTACCCCTAATGACCAAAAATTTATTTTGTTAACAAGTTGCTATAATCATAACAGACGAGTATGAACAATCTCTTGATTGTTCTGAATATCCCGCCATTTTCTTGAAGTTGAAATTATTCAATTACAAAAAAAGAATCGCGTGATTTTGGCGGGACAACTGACAACTCAAATGTCATCGCTTAAGCCACAAACGCGTCCATCAGTTTGCGCCTTGAGTTTTTAAAGTATGTTTCTTTCAAACTTTCTGTGCCTTCAATTCAGTTTTCAGTTACACGTACACGTCAGAAACTGAACATGGAATCTCTTCAGGGTCGTAGGGACAAAGCCGATTTGGTGTCCATTTATAAGGTACTGAATATTCTGCTAGACAGTCCTGATATTTTAGCCTCTGCTCTGAAAATTCCTCAATATTCAACAAGACCAGGATATTTGTTCGAGATATCCGTATCCCCGTATCTCAAATTACAAAAATGTTTTTCTCAAGTTATGTTAAGTTGATTAGGGGATTATTTTATATCATGTACACGTTGAAGATCAGTGAAATACAGAGAATAGTTTCTGAAATATGAGAGAAAATGCATCTTCTTAGACGAAAAGTTTCGTATTCTCTCGAACATACTTATGTAAGGTTTTTATATTTCATAAATATTTCCTGCGGCAAGCGGAAACGAGGGGGACACAGTGACCCAAGCCCCTCCGGATTCATTTCGCCCAGATTTACAGTTGGTTGAGAATATGGAAATATGGAAGTCTGAAATGAGGGATGAAAAAAACTTTCCTTCCGGCCGGTTTTTTCTCGAATTACAGAAGTGAGAGGAAGTTCGAGAGTGTTGCCAGGTTTTGTTCTCGTTTCCTGAATCAAATTGTAATTTTCGGTAATCATGAGTTTTGATTTATCACTCCTGCTGTGCTGCGCTGTCGAAAATGAAAAAATCTAGGAAAGCATGGGCCTGAAGTCAGGAATTCTTGCCTGGATATTCTTTCGTTTTTGCGAGTATGATTCGAAGAACGGCGTGCTATCGTTTTGTCTGAATGTCTGTAATTAACGTATATTTTCTCGAACGACTATGTTGGACTCACTGATATCCTTATTCACTTGAATCATTGAGGGAAACTTGCATTTCAAAATTCAAAGGCCAAGTTTGCAAATGGACAAAATAAGTCAAACGGCCTCGTAGTTATAGTCATTTGCAAATTAAAGGTTATTTCCTTGATATATCAGAAACTACTTGAGCGCTTTGAATGAAACTTGCGCAACTTCTCCTGATTTGTTGAGATCATACAAATTTCGCTCCAAAAATTTTTTTTTTCAGAACATATTCACTTCGAACCTTATTTTTCATAGCAGTGCATCAAATTTCAGTTCGACATGATAATAATTCTTCAAGACATTGGGCAAAAATATGTTAAATTTCTTCAAAATTTGTTTCGATTTTTTTTCCTAAATAACTCAGAAAATACTAATTTAATCATGACGAAACTCGTTTGAAAATACTAATGAACATAATGGTGCAAATTTTGTGTCGATCGTGTTCTTAGAAAAATACAATTTTTTTCTCACATATTCTATTTTTTGCGATATTATAATCAAGAACCTCTGCATGAGCCATATATAGGATATCTTCTTTCTAATTTGTATTTTTGGAAATGTTGAGAAGATGATATTCTGAATAGGTTCCTATGTCTTCGGAACTATTAGGGAGATTTATCATTCATGCGAATTCAATTCTGATGTCCAAATCTACTCTGAAAATATCGAGTTTCTGACTGTGGAAACAATAACTTCCGAAAAAACCAACTTAGACACTCGATATTTGGACCTCATTTACGAAGGCCGAATTCGTGAATGGGTAAATCCATCTAACGATTCCGCTGATATTTCATTTTGCCAATATTTCCAAAACTACAGATTGGATCGAATTGAAATCCAGCACTTGACTGAAATATGACAGTTTGAAGAATTGCAGAATTGAGTGAGGATATATGATTAAAAGATAGCCAATCCTCCAGGAAGTAAAGCTCATTTGTCTACTTCAATACGTAAAAGGATGACAGCTTTGGTAACGAATTTGACCATGCGCAAATGTAACTAATTTCATGTCAGTGCTTTCCTAGAATTTATCTAGGATATTTTCCAAAATTATGCGAATTCATTAGTCAGTTATTACATTAACCACACTATCGGGAATAATAATATCAGAGACTATAATGAACTAAATCCACATAGCATTCTGAACTCGGAAACAGGGATTTGTGAGACAGACTCTGCTGATGACCTGTTAATTGAAAATGAGGACTGTCTAATTAGGATCTCCCTTTAATATCTCGCTCTGAAATGGGAAGAAACACAGCATTCCCTCTGGATAATGGCGAGATAATGAGATGAATTTGATGAAAGGTAGGAGGCGTTTAACAATTTAGTTCATAATGTGAATAATAGATGGAACCGAGGAATTATCACATTGCGAATGAATTTGAGAGGTTTAATTCATATTGCAGTTGTTTCCAAATCTATTTTCAATAGTCATTTCTTTCAGGAAAATTGAAGTTTCATTTATATTATGCATTATTATTATTATTATTATTATTAGATCTTTTCTTGAAATGAAGGAAAGCAAGATCCATTTCTGCGACAGGACATGTTGAAGGTTTGAAAGGATGTCTTGAACAGAACCATTTAAATTAATCCAAAATTTTTTTTTAATGCAAATTGCAGGATTAAACTATTTATCAAGGGCAGTTTTTACGAAGTATGCCTTATAAGCAATACTGGAATAATGCAAACGCTCAACATAGCCAACTGTAACGTTTCAGAGTACAACTTTGACTCCATTAGACGAAATAGAAGATCTGCAAACTTTTTTTTTTTTGATTTTTCGTTCTATTGACTTTTGTCAACTTGACAAGACAGTGGACCATGTATGTTCGAGCATTTGGAAACGCATGATAGACAACATGAAATACCGATTAATGAAACAGATAATCTGGAAAGAAAAATTGAATAATTCTCCTAGATTTTGTTGAATATAACATACTATGTAACCGAAGCCAAAGCATCCCAAAATGCTCCAGAACTTGGGACTGAAGATTGAGCAAAATTTTAACCACTAGTTGGAAGATAGCAGGGCTCAATGTGGAGATTTTTCTCGTTGAAATGATTAATCATTTCATGCTCTATGTGAATTTGATGATATTTGATTTTCGAAATTGGATACTGCATTTGATTGATCAAATCTCAAAGAACTGAAATCATGTCCAGGCAGAAAAGACCCTTTCAACAGTATATCGCACGACCCATCTTCTCATATAAATTCAAAGGGGTCTCACACAGTGGGATAAAAAAGTATGATCATGAATTTCATACTAAAAATCTAGAAAAGCACTGCCGTGAAGGCAGCAGCTTTTGCGCGCATGTTCAATGTAGATGACCACTTCAGCAACGAATTTGAACATGCACGCAAAAGCTGCCGCCTTCACGGCAGTGCTCTTTAAATTTTTTTTTGATAAATTACTGGATTTCAATTCGACCTAATTTGTATTTTTGGAAATATTGGAAAAATAAAATTTTGAATGGGTATATCTACGGAATCATTGGGCGGATTTTACCCATTCACGAATTCGACCTTCGTAATTAAGCCCCAAACCTACTCTACAAATATCGAGTTTCTAAGTCGTTTCTTCCGGAAGTAATTGTGTTTACGGTCGGACTAACGGCTGACTGCGTAAACACAATAACTTCCGAAAGAAACAATTTAGAATCTCGATATTTGTAGAGGAGGTTTGGACCTTAATTACGAAGGCCGAATTCGTGAATGGGTAAAATCCACCCAATGATTCCGCAGATATACCCATTCAAAATTTTATTTTTCAAATATTTCCAAAAATACAGATCAGATCGAATGGAAATCCAGTACTTCATCGAAATATAACAGTTCGAGTGTTCATACGGAATTTAATGGGGATGATATGATAAGAAAATCATAGAAATTTTTTTTTCAAATTGTTCTAATGACACGATCATCACGAAATTTTGCATAAAGTTGTCCTTCAGCATCTTCAAACTAGCTGCGAAGTTTTATTAGGATTGAATCAGTCAGTATTCCTCGAGTTATACTGAAAAAAACAACGATACCGAGAAAAAATCCTCGAAATTTGACATATTTTTTTCCGATAATTCCTAAACTTATTATCGTATCGAACTGAAATTTGGTACACTGCTGTGAAATATGAAGCTCAAAGTCGGAGTGGAATTTTTTCTGGATATGATTAACGGTTTTCGAAAAAAAAAAATTTTTGTCAAAACATTTTGAAATAAACTTTTTTTTTTAAATTAACTGACGATATGATCCTGGCAAAGTTTTGCTCAAAGTTGCGCGTCGTTTTACTACAGCCAAGGTTGAATCCAATCACTCGAGTAGTTTCTGAAATAAAAAATAAATAACTTCAAAATTTCAAGTGGCTACAACTCCGAAACTATTCGACCGATTTGGCCCATTAACGAACTTAACCGCGGCATTCCGATGCGCAACCCACCCTGAAAGTTTCGAGTTGCTAGCTCACTTCGTTCGACAGTTATCGTGTCCTCGGACAGCCGGCTGGCCGGCCGGACAGAATCGATTTTGACACCGGATTCGTCATCAGTGAGTCCAACCTACTCGTTTGAAACCATTTTCGGCTCAATCATCCAAAATTACAGACATTTGGACAAAAGGATAGCACGCTGTTCCCCTAGAACATACGCGCAAAAATGTCAAATCCAAATGATTAATCGACAGGTCTGAGTGATTCCCTTAAATCTTGAATTTTTTACTAGAAAACGTCTCTGTATCCTTTTCAATGCGACGCCCTGTATGATACGAATACGGTCAAATTACGTCGATTCAGGTTTCCGTATCAAAAAACTCAAACAGAAATATGTAATGCCAGCCAAATTGAAATTCCCTCTTATGGATGTGGATTTTGCCAGCAAAAATAAATTCCGTTCCAGTTCATCTGAATTCTTTACCGAGTTATACAGAATTGACATAAATCTCCAACAGAAATAATTGTCTGGGTCTTCTGTTTTTTATTCCACATTCCGCAATTCCTCAGTTAAACAAATACGATATTTTATTTTCAAAAGGAATCGGAGCCCTCATTTCATTTTGTATTCATGCTCTGAACGAGTGCTTTCAGACTGAGAAGGAAAAATGGGTAAAGCCAGCAATTAGGAGAGGAAATATAATATTGTTGGGATTCAAATAAAATTATGTTGAGTCTTTCTGCTCCACGAAGAGATATGAATCGAGGATTCCTTAGGTTTGAAGGAATTAACTCGGATAAAACAAACATCATTCTCGAGGCCAAAGTTGATTTGATGAAAGAATATGCTTTGTACGGATGTATGAATTTTTTATTAACTGATCCGACTTTGGTGGAACGCAGAAAAGCTTTACGCTCGAGATGAACATTTCACAAGAGGTGGAAAATATTTCTGGAAATGGATTTCACTCCACAACCAAGTTCAAATTCCACCGATCGGGATTTACAGCAAATGAAATTTTGCATCTAATCTGGGAATCGAAGCTTCGACCATTGGGAACCTTAATAATAATTTAGAGATGAAAGCTTCATCAATTCTTACGAATTATCCAATTTTCTTCATCAACGTTCACCTTAAAACGCGATATATGACGATGACATTCGGGAAATAGACAATTGTTTACCGGCCGAGACGCATGCCGAGAATTAGCAAGACAAAGTCCAGAAATATTTCTTTTCTACAGATAAAACATACTTTTTTTCCCGAAAATCGTTAAAAATTATTAAAATTCGAGAGATATTAATTAATTTTGAAAACATTGGGAATTGTCTTATTCATAAGTAAATGGTGCTTTGAAATTCGTGATGAAATTGGTTGCATTGCTATGAAAACGTATTAATGTTGAATTGTCAACTTGACGTATATAAATTTATCTGCTGGTATTTTCGAAAGCAAAACAATGTGAAATGGTAAGTGATGGTGAATTTTTCATTTCTGAGAATCCTGCAGAGATGATTGAGGTAGTGAATACGGTTTCACTAGAATTGTAATCTGAATTAATTGCTCATAAACAACGTGTTTTCAATAATTCATGTGGAACACTAGCAACTTCAAGAAAATCGAAAATTCAAAGAAAACTGCAGAAATGTTTATCGAATATTTTCCATTCGTTTTCGAAGAAATTTGGCAAACAAAGGCCGTTAAGTCAAAATTCAGCGAAAGTGGTTCAATTTTCACTTCGACCCGATATTCTTTTTCAAAAAATCGGAGAAAAATTTGTCAAATTTCAGTGCATCTGTAAGCAGAATTTCGTGAGGATTGTACTCATAGAAAATCTGAAAAAAACTGTTCTCGAGAATTTTACAGATTTTGGTTGAAATAAATAAATTTTTCAGAAACTATGCATTTTTTTTAGAGTTTGGCGCATATCTCGATGCGACTATTCAACAACACCGTTCCAAATTTAAATTAGTTCGGATATTTACTTTTGGAAATTTTGCAGAATTATAATTTCAAATTCGAGCTTATATCCTCGGTATCATAATTTTTCAGAGTAATTCCGAAATGCTTACCAGATAATAATGACACTAGGTAACTAATTGGCAAATGGTGATACGAAAACTTGATATTTATTTATAGAGAAGGCTTGGGGCCTAATTACGAATTCTTGTGAGAACTTGAATGGGTAGAATCCCCCCAATGATTCATATACAGGGTGAGTCTTTGACCTTGCAGAATATTTTAATAGAAGATTCTTGAAGCTGAAAGAAACACATTTGTCCTCTACCATTTTTTCCGATTCGGCCTAGATAAAAATATATAGGCATTATAAATTTTCATAATAGGCTAGCCGCCCCTGGAAACCTGAACACTGAAGTTTTTCCAAGCCTATGATATACATACCATTCAAATCTTCGAAATAAGCAACTCTGTTATGAAAACAAGCGTCAACTTACTTTTTACATTCCAGTTGGTGAAAAAAGTTGTATTTATAGTACAATAAACAACAAAGGTATTCCAAATTTCGTTGGCGATAAGAGTTCAATATTCTTCTCTTGGTTTCATTTTCGATAATGAGGAATTCATCTAGCTATCACTCATATTAGGTTTGAGATTCATCTTCAATTTGTAATTATTAATTTTTTTTGTTTATTTCATTTTCTCCAAGAATTATCAGAAACAGACATAACCCATTCAAACTTTCATTTTCATAAATAAATAAAACAGTTGTACCTTATTTATCTATGAACGTACAAACGTTGCCAAATTGACGAACCGAAAGAAAGAACTCTTCGAAGTCAAACACACAATATGCTAATTCTATGTATACACTTGTATAGTCTATGATTCTGAACTGAACTAAAAATCTGTGGCTCCGTGGTTTTGAGGTTATGTCAAGGTGGTTTTCTTCCACCATGGGTTGTTATGTTATGAAAGCGCATTTGAAGAATACCTCAAAATAATTACTATCAAAGTTCTGTACATAATTTCAAGAAATTTGGGTCAGCAGAAAGATTGCATTCAAACCAGTAAGAATCCCCATTATCATGGAAAAGTGAGAAGTTAATCAAAATGTAAGAATTAAACATCAGAAATCATGCGGAATAAGAATAGAACTGCATTCGACTTATGGAAGTCAAAAGCAAAGTTGAACCTATTGTGAAGATTTTGGTACTTATGAATTTTGTAGTTTCCTCTTTGATTATTACGCACGAGTTGCGGGATTCTTACGGTTACGTCCATTGTGAATTGGCCAAAGTCGGCTACACCGCTTACAAATCATTCCAAATAAAAAATGCTAGGATTCCATTCTCAACTTTCAGACGTGGCAACGCTGAAAAATTTAATTCTGTGAATTTTTTGAACAGAGTTGCATTCAGCCAAAGTACGCAATTCTCGGAATTTCTCAGATATTTTTTATTTTTGAATTTCAGATTACTCGAAAGCGGCGCATCATACGAAAAAAATAAAGAATACTTTTACTTTCCAAAATGGTCAAAAATTCGTTGAGTAGCATTCAAATTATTTTTAAATCTTGGATTCTTTGAATTTCTGGTATTTTTATGAAATGTTATGGTCATATTAAAGAAACTGGAAGATGTGGATGAAATTCTGTAATCCAGGAACATTCATCGTATCAACAAAAAATTATATTCCAAAAATCATCTCATTCGATGGGATCGTTCTCGAGATATAATCGAAAATTAAATTTTTTTATGGATTTTCTACAGTCTGTATCTTACGGACCAAGCCAAATCGGAAAAAATGGTAGGGGAAAATAGTGTTTCTTTTGGCTTCAGGAATCTTCTGTTGAAATATTCTGCAAGGTCAAAGACTCACCCTGTATATACCCATTCAAGTTTTATTTTTCCGATGTTTTCAAGAATACAGATGGGATCGAATTGAAAACTGGTGTTGATGGAAAAATTACAGCTTCATGGTTCATATTGAAGGAAGATCGCAAAATCTTCGCTATAAAGTTGTAACTGGCGGAAATGGACAATGAATTTGTGCGTAAAAGCTGTTGATCCCATGTCAGGTCTTTCGTAGAATGTTTTCTGCGTATGTTTTCCTTATTTTTGCGCGCATGTTCTAGGGGAACAGCGTGCTATCGTTTTGTCCGAATGTCTGTAATTTACGATGATTGAGCCGAAAATGGACTCAAACGACTAGACTGGGCTCACTGATGACGAATCCGGTGTCAAAATCGATTCTGTCCGGCCGGCCGGCCGTGGATACGATAACTTTCAAACGAAGTGAGCTAGCAAGTTGAAATTTTCAGGGCAGGTCGCGCATTGGAATGCCGCAGTTAATTTCGTTAATGGGCCCAATCGGTCAAATAGTTTCGGAGTAATAGCCACTTTAAATTTTGAATTTTGAATTTATTTTTTATTTCAGAAACTACTCAAGCGATTGAATTCAAACTTGGCAATTAGGTGCAGTATAACGACGTGCAAGTTTGAGCCAAATTTTGACAGGATCATACTGTCAGTGAGTTGAAAAAAAAAATTTTCCAAAAAACTTTTTTTTCGAAAACTGTTTATCATATCCAGAAAAAAATTCCACTCGGACGTTGAACTTCATATTTCACAGTCGTGTAAGTTTCGGAGATATCGGGAAAAAATATGTTAAATTTCGAAGTTTATTCCCAATATCGTTGCTTTTTTCGGTATAACTCCAGAAATACTAATTCTATCCTGATAAAACTTCGCAGCTAGTATGGAGATGTTAAAAAACAACTTTATACAAAATTTCGTAATGATAGTGTCATTAGAACAATTTAAAAAAAAAATTTCTGTGATTTTCTTATCATATCATCCTCATTAAATTCTGTATAAACCTTCGAACTGTAAATTTTCGATGAAGTACTGGATTTCACAGATTTGATCCTGAAGTGGAAGATATCCGAGGCGTATGAACTTCCTGTTCAACAGGATCTACCTTGCCAGTGCACAAAATAGATTATCAAAGTTGGCATTCTAATTGCTTTCGTTGTGAACACATTCCTGGCCGTAGTGGCAGTGAGGAAAGCACTTTGGATCTGGAACAAATTGCAGATATGTTTATTCATGAAATAATATAGAACCATTGTTATGCAGAACTTGCGGAATAATGAAACGGACCCTAGATACGAGAGATACCTGGCACTATATCCCATTTCAAACTTTGTGGGTCTACTTTTCGGGTGCCTAAAGTCGTTAGGTCGACCACGAGCTTTTCTCATAAGGTTCTCACCTGGAATAGATATCGCTAATCCAACAAATCACGGCAATTCGAACAGAAAGCTACAATTTTGTCCGTTTGAGTTTGTTAATGAGTATATTATATCACTAATCTTTCTAAAACCAGCATTTTTTTTGTATATCACAGTGTAAACGGAGGAAATGCAAATAGGGTACGATTTTTACGTATGATACAAGAGCACAGATTAAAACCTCAGCAAAATCTCTGTCTACCTGTATAAGTGTGATCGAATTGGAATTTGTTTGAATAACATGAAAGGCATCTTTTTTATTGGAACCTAATTTTTTTGTCATTTTGAATTTGTTTTGGTTAAATTACTCGACATAACATCTGAAACTGAGAGAGGGACAGAAAAACCAGCAAGAAGAAGTAAAAAATACAACCCACATTTGTTCTCTGACCGGGAGGGTCTTTCGACGAGGTACGGTTCTCCAAGCGATGATATTTCAGATCCTCAGATAAACGAAGAACACTACAGGCCCCTCTTATTATGGAATCGTCTTCCATATATTCATAGTTGGTTAGTTCACACTAGAAATCTAATAAAATATCGGGAACAAAGTGAAAAAATTGTGACATATAATTATGTCAAGATGACATAATATATGGGTTTAACCTGTCAAACGGTTTCAAGGTCCGAGTTCATTTCCTCAATATCTCAAAAATAATTAATACGATCCGATTGAAACTTCGTGATCGTTTTTGTTCCATATCCTCCCCAATTTTTTGTGTTTCGTGTTTCGTTAACAAATTCAGGGAGAAATAGTTATCGAAAAATTTTTTATTTTATTTTTATTTTTCAGTTCACAAATTTTCTTTCAAATTAAAATAAAATTATTATTTCTATGTTTTACCACCAAGACTTCATGAAATTTTGCACAGACTGGTGGTATGCATGAAATCGAAATAAATGCTAGCATCACATTTGGGGGTCTACTTCGAAGTATTTTCTCTATCGCAATGCATCTACTCGGTTCCGGTACTAGTTGCTCAACTTCGAAGTATTTATAACACTCTTATCAGGTTTATGTAACTTTATTAAACTTAGGAGGTAGAGGATTTTTTTCTTTTATGGAATGAATTGTCTCGCCAAACTTCTGTAGGGTTGGAAGAGTGTTCCTTATGGTGTCATTAACTTTATTGCAATATTTCTGAAAAGGGTTGTTTCTACATTTTGTTTTTTCATTTTCTTCGAAGAATTTGAGTGTTTTTTCAATGTATAAACCTTCATTTAACAATACTAAACCTGCGTTTTTATCTGCTTTGGTTATCATAAGATTGTTGTCAATTAAGTTAATGACACCATAAGGAACACTCTTCCAACCCTACAGAAGTTTGGCGAGACAATTCATTCCATAAAAGAAAAAATCCTCTACCTCCGAGATTATATAGTTTAATAAAGTTACATAAACCTGATAAGAGTATAAGACCAATAACCTCTGCAATTTCGTCACCATGTCACAAAGTTTCTAAATTTATTAACCGCCTTTTTATCAGTAGACTAAAATATAGATCAGTTTTCTCGATCAAGAACTCTTTAGAGTTGACAAAGAGCATCAATCTAACTAGATTAGATCCTTACAAAAATTACACCATCATTTCATTTGACATTGTTAATCTGTAAACTAACGTTCCTGTATCTGAATCACTTGATTTGCTCGAAGAGTTTTTGGTCGGATACATTAATTCTAATAATGATTTGAACCTGGATACTACTGACATAGACAACATTAAGAAACTTTGTCAACTAATTGCCGAACAAAATTTTTTTGTCTTTAAAGATTCCACGTTCTCTAGGAAAGATGGCTTACCAATGGGTCTACCATCCAGTGGACTTATAGCGGATGTATTTGTAGACAAAGTTGAGAAAAAAATTATGCAGCTGCCGGGAAGTGACAATATCGAATTATGGAAAAGATATGTGGATGATGTCTTTTGTATTTGGTCAGGTACTGATCAGGAATTGACAGATTTCTTCGACCTCATAAATTCTAAATTTGAAATAAAATTCTCCTTAGAAAAATCAATAACGAATTCCATCAACTTTCTCGATCTAACTATCACTTTAAACAATGATAATAACTTCTCCTATAACATCTACAGGAAGCCCACACAAACCGATTCGATAATTCCTTACAAATCATACCATGCACCTCCAGCAAAGAAAGCAGCCTTCACTTTTTTGTTTAGAAAACTCCTTAATGTTCCATTATCGGTAGAAAACTATAATAGAGAATTAAAAATCATATACCAGATCGGAAAAAACAACCAATATACGGACAGATTCATGAGTGATATTCTGAAATCTATAAAAAGAAAACTAATTATTGATAAAATATACCCACATGTATCGACTGGCAGAAACTTCATCGCAACACCTTTTTACGTACATTTAAATCGAAAACTATCTTCAACTCTCAAAAAATTTAACTATGACGTGACCAACAGAAGACATAAAACCTTGGAAAGCATGTTGATTAATTGCAGGGCAAAACCTAATAAAGAACAAATTAGTGGAGTATACAAAATTTCATGCACCGATTGCGAATCCTTTTATATAGGTATGACAACCCGCAACATGAAAAAACGGTTTAATGAACATCAGAAAAATAGACCTAACTCATCGCTTGGAGAACACCTGAAAGAGAATAATCATAAGACAAATTTTGATAACCTTGAAATCTTACATGCCGAAAACAATTACTTCAAAATAACCCTTCTTGAACAATACGAAATATTAAAAAATAAAAATGATAATAACCTCTTAAATGACATTTCAGATTTCAATGCTTCTAGAAATATTTTCAAGCTCATAACTCCTTTTGTCTGAGTTGATTTGAATTTGACCGCCAAAGTTTTGACATTTTCGTCTATCATGGCCCCCACCTCTATTTCCTTCGTTTTCCTGCAGTTAGATTGAATTCATAGTACTTGATAGTTGTGTTGTTTGGACGAGGAATTTAGAAAGAAAAATTTACCGTTTGATTTGTACACTTCTGGAATGTTGATTTGTGTGGATATTTCGATTGTTAAACTGGACCGTATGTTGCACATTCCTGTCTTTTTATTTATGTTTGTATATATTTTTATAACCTCACTTTCACAGTGAAACATATTGAACACTGGAATATTGTCTCTTGATAATTGTGCATTTTATTTCAGCTGGCCTGATGATGGTTCATTGAACCGAAATCGATCGCCTAAAGAATAAATTTTAATCTTAAAGTGTGTTTCTCATTTACTTTTTTTATGAAATTCAGTACTTTATCGAAAAATACCTCGAAAAGCAATGACGTGAAGTCAGCAGCTTTTGCGCGCATCTCCGAAGAATATCACCAAAAATGAACAAAAGCACGCAAAAGCTGCTGACTTCACGTCAGTGCTTTTCTAGGTTTTCTTGAACATAAAACGTTTAATAGTAATTCTTGACTGATAGCCCAGAAAGGAATATTTAATTTACAATTTAACAAAAACAGTAAAAATCTCTTCAGATTTTATAACATTGAAGGTTGAATATCTTGAACTATAAGGAATAATTAATAAAACGACAAAAGATTTTCATGGTGATATGACAACATTTTATCCGCATTCTTCATGCTACTCTTTGTGGTTTTGAGCAGGATAGTAGAGATTACTGAAGGATATGTGACATTATTATTGAAAACTTCACAGTAGGGAATCTATGGTTGAAATAAAGGTAGAACTCGGAAACAGCCTGTATATCCAATCGAAATATTATATTTAAATACTAAACAAGATATCAGGTATCAAACTTTATTCATTCTCCTTGATTATTCCTTCAACCAACGTTTCGGTTACAAACTGTTTTTTTTTCAAGGCTTTAATATTTAATTTACCATTTTAGCCTTGAAATTGGGATACCAAAACGTTGGCTGAAAGAATAATCAAGGATAATGAATAAAGTCTGATTCCTGATATCTTGCTTTTATTGAAATATAATGGATGATAACGATAATCAAAATGTTTTTCAGTATTTCAAAGAGTACAAAGATCGAATCTTAGGTCGAGAAGAATCGACTAGCAATTTCATGAGGAATTTATTCCTTCAATAGTCTGTAAAAGCAATCTCCTGACTAAGAATCCTTCAAAATTTCACATTTCCAATTCAGTCGCAGCCAGTGAGAGTCCGAGCTGACTGCTTCTATGTAATCAAGCTACATGTGGTTTATAGGGTACTGCTGTATACAAAACAACCAGGGAACGAGACTCACGTCGGTTAACTTTGCTGATTAGAAATTGTTATGCTTTCCAAAATAGCCCACTTCATACACACTCATCAAATTAGACCCTTATCTGTTGCTAGCCACTTTGTTCATTTCACAGGTGAGTAGGACTCAGCTAATTTTCAATGTTTATTTCGATGTGTAGGCAATGTTAGGATTAGCTTCGAATCGATGTCTGTATACAGAACGTATACATTCGGAACTAAGTTAGAAATCCTGTATTGGGTAGTATTGCTGAGTTGGCTTGATTTTGGATACTTTCCCCCTAAAGTTGGAGCTGCAACCATTTGAGCACAATGAAAGAAATACAACATGAACAAATTCATTTTATGATACGCAAGGAAGTTATATTTCAACATTAAGAAGAAGTCTCATCAGCAGTTGGCATACTCTCAGATTATTGATTTGAATAATTAGGTTATTACGACATTGGGCCTTATTACAACTTTATTTCCAGGAGCTCAATTTGAATTCACAAAAGCTCGACCGTTGGGCCAACCATAACACATTTACTCCGGAAAAAACTTTTTAGAAAGTGCATATTCCTAGGGTAGGCTTGGGGCTATTGAAATTTTCAAAAAAGTTCATTTTCGAGCGGAATTTTCTTCAACTATGGCACATCACATCTTTTCGATTACTTTCATTATCACTCAAATGGTTTTCCAGTTATCGACTCAAAGATTAATGAAACTATAAAAAATCCGCATAAATAATACATATGCGAAGTTCATATAAAATCATCATAAGAATCTTCATTCATCTTATACAATTCCTGTTCAATTCATGGTAATTAAAGAATTCCTGCAAATTTTCGGTACATATTCCATAATAAAGAAACAAACATACGTTTTGAATCAATAAATTTATGCCAGAAACCAAAATTGCTTCGGAAGAGCGCTTAATAGTTCAGGACAAATATGCATCGCATTATTTTGTGATCATGTCATATTATGTGTGGAAAAATATATAGGTTTTGTGCTAATGTCATAGTTTGTGTGAAAAAAATATAGGTCAACCTATTTTAAGGGTTCCTATTTTTATGCTATTCAAATGATTCTTTGTGTTATACCAGAAATTTTATTCTATGATAAACATAAAGTCCTGACAAAGTATGAATATTTCTGGCCCGAAAAACACTCCTACAAGTCTGTCTGTATTTCATGTTTAGCATAAACCTCAAAGCTATACTTTCGTTTACGAACAGGCACAAGCAGCCGTAACTATTTCCCAAGCACACAAAACCACATTTCGATATGACTTGGAGTAAGGAGAATATACTAGTCTTAATGCGGTTAGATCCAAATAAAATAATTTTTTTCATTTAAAAAATATACATGGTTTTTCTATTTCAAGTTAGGGTCGATTTGCACATCGAGAAATTTAACACAAATAGTTATTTTAATTTGAGTGCCATCTGAAATCATCCCATTGGAAAACTTAATTAACATTTCTCAACCTCTACATAGACAATAATTTATTTCTCTACCAACTTTAGAATGTCTTTTGTACGTTTTGAAATATAAATATCATCCACATAAGCTATCAGATACAGAGACTGATTCGCATTGAGAGGAAGATCCTTCACATTTATTACAAATAGGAGAGGCCCTAAAACACTACCCTGGGGTACCCCATTACTGACACCTTTCCAATCTGAAACGGAAGTTTCAGTGTTATTTGTACCTACTTCCTGCTTTTGAACCTCTAGGTAACTTTCAATAAGCTTCAGCTGTTTGTCTGTCATACCATATTCTTCTAGTTTCTCTAATGATCATCTATTATTCGTACAGTCAAACGGAAAGATCTGAGAACAGATCAATTGGGATTTCACCTTTTTTCTCATTTCTAGATCTTTCTGTTGCAGTTCTCGTCCTTTTTAATACAGCCATGTTGAGAGCAGCGAAAAATGTCGTATTTTCCAAAGAACCTAACCACACGATTTTGTCAAGATCTTTTCAGATACCTATGAGGAGTTTTTAGTAAATTTCTATAGTTATCAATAAGGAACATTCTGAGGGAATAACTTAGAGCTCTAAAAATTTGAAATTGAATTCAAACTGTGAACGTACACATGATGAAGTGCAAAAAATCTTCTGACTCTACGTGAGTGCTTTTCTGGAATTTTTCCAGGTTCATTTCACCATTGTTCGCCTTCGTCGACCCCAGTCCCCTACCCCCGAAGATATAAATATTAATAGGTCCGATTTCCATGCAGAAGGACTCCCGTAGGTTGAATAATTAAATATTCGTCGAGACAGCGGAAGACAAATAACATAACACACTCCCAACGGTCCAGCGAGGGGCCAAAGATCGAGGGCCGACCTCTGGGTCTGCCCAGAAAATGTCATAACCGCTATCCGCATAAAAAACGATGGCTCTTTCAAAATTGGAAGTCGGTAGGTAGAACGCATTCATTTCGGTCCTGTGACCCATAGAAATCTCCCTTCTGCGAATGACAAATTATCATTTTTCCCTTCGCATTCCATAAGCATGAGTTGCACAGATAGAAGTCGAGAGTCACATGAGGATTTGATCTAAGGATGGCTCTCTTATGGCGGTTTTGCAGAAGAAAAATGCCAGCAAAGGTTTCCCCTTCTGAATAAGAATTTTCCTTCAGTAAGAATACGGTTTGAATTTCAATTCTGGATGCGATTTGAGGAGTAAAATTCTCGAAAAAAAGTGAAATGAAATTAGGAGCCTTTACAGCATCCTCCTGATTCGTGGTCAAGGATCTCATAACTCCAGATATCGACCTCAGTCAACGTTGCTTGACTTACAGATTCAATCAATGGATGAGAATGCTCCGCTCTTCTAATCGCATCTAATTCTGCATGAACTTCCAGGGCTTCATTTTCACAGCAAGTACCAGATAAACACTGCGCGTCAAAATTATGGAACAAATTTATTTTCTCAGAAACAAAATATTTGGCAAAAATATCCTGAAACAGGTTAATTTTTGTTTCACTTACCAAATTTTTATGCATTTTTGAGGAATTTTGATGCACCCTGTGCCATCCCCATCAACCCTCTAAATTTTTTGAATGGGGAAAGTGGTTAATGTGGTAAATTTTTGGCAAGATCTTTACAGACATGCAGAAATTTTCGAGAAAAAAATTTTTTTTTTTGAAAAATTAGTCAGTTCAGAAAGTTTTTCAGTATCTGCACTTTGTCATGGCTCATTTACTTTGAGACGATGGTACCTGATGGAATTTGACACCGAATGAAAGTCGACCATTACAGTTTTGTTCATTCACAACTTTCAACCCCTACGAACCCTTTAGTGGAAAAAAAATTTTTCACGTGAGGGGGTTGAGAGGGGTTGAAAGTTGTGCAAGAATTAATCTATAATGGTCGACTTTCATTCGGTGACAAATTTCATCAGGTACCATCGTCTCAAAGTAAATGAGCCACGACAAAGTGAACAAACTGAAAACCTCTTTGAAGTAACTAATTTTTCAGAACAAACATTTTTTTCTTGAAAATTTCTGCACGCCTGACAGAGACCTTGCCAAAAAAGTACCACATGTCCTACTTTCCCTATTCAATTTGGTAAAAGTGGAACAAAGATTGACCCGTTCCAGGATTTTGTTGCCAAATATTTTTATTCTGAGAAAATGAATTTGTTTCATAATTTTGACGCGCACTGTATAATTGATTTGACCTGTATTTTTGGATATATCAAATCAAGTTGTAAGTACATTAATCAATTTCAAGCGATGAACCAAAATGTTTTTGGTTATTCGCGGTTAACCGCAGTGGTTATGTGTCAGAGGATTTAATGACGTCACAACCAATAACCACTGTCATTGTCGCTTGAATGCGTTGGTTTAAACAAATTTGACTTTTGATCCGAATATAGGTCAAAGGTTTTGACAGTGTTCAGTTAAATTTTGTATTCTTAATAATGGATATTCTTGATAAAAACTTGCATTACTGCTATTGGGAACTTCTGCCACCGCCTTAACGGTTAAATTTGGAACCTGTACAAGCTAGTAGTTTTATGTAAACAAACAGTAGAAATGTGGTGGAGAACGAATATTTATTGAGCAGAGCTACAATATTTGAAGAAATTATTATAATTTTGTGTTAGATTTCTTGAGAAGAAAATTTTCGTTTGGATCACCATATAAAATCGTGCTTTGAATCGATCCTGGAGGATAATTTCGATGTTATTTTAGTGTCTGTTGCTTGGTGGATCAAAATGAACCAATAAAGTTTACTTGAATTCCGAAAGAAAATGGAACATGTATAACATATAAATGATTTTATTTTTATATCAAAGCAGCTTAAGATGCAAGCTAAATGAAAAATGTCACAGCTGGTTCAACCTACCTATATAGAAATGAAAAATATTTATGTATTTATATGAATAACATTAGCTTTTATCAACTTCAACAGTATATCTAGTTTTTGCCAGGTTTTGAATCAGATCACTCTCTCTTTGAATATCACATTGTTGTAGTAAGTGAAGTAGGTAGCTGCAGAAGTACTCGGTAGTCTCTCCGAAGGAACAGCATTCTTCATCAAAATTCTTTCATTTTCATATGTATCTAAAACATATCAACATGAAGTTTTTCTGAAATGAATACATTGTATTTTACCTTTATGAAATCCAGGCCTTTCTTCTATCAACGATTTCCATGCCAGATGCTTTCATTTGGCTTTGGAAAAAATGAAAACTTAGGGCAATTGATGATCCTTTCTTCTTTGACCATGAATTACATTGAGTCGAGGAACACAACAATAGTCATCTCGGGAGGATGCCAATTCGAACTGATACAATCTAAAATTTTTATCGGAAAGAAAGAAATCGATTGATGAATGGTACAAACACTATCGGTATACCAAAAGTTCAACCCGGAGAACAACACAAAAACCAATTTCAAGCGAGTAACCAAAACAGATTGGTTAAAACCAATCCTTTTTGGTCTAAACCATTTCATTCAAGCGAAATCGGTTACTCTAACGGTTCAGGTTCCATGACGTCATGGATCAGTTGTGAAAGGACCACAACTATAACCAAAATTTTGCTGTTTTAACCCAGCTCTGGACTTGTTTTTCACGAGCGGTCCATCAAAATAGTTGGAATTACGGAATATTTGAAATGGTCGCAAACGTCAACAGTCAAAATATTTATTTGATTTCCCTGAATTATCAAGCTGTGACTGAAATGTTCAGGTGGAAGATATTGAAACATCCAATTTACTCTTGAATGGTGAGTAAAACTTATTTTTGTGTTGTTCTCCGAGTTGAACTTTTGGTATACCAAAAGTGTTTGTAACATTCATCAATCGATTTCTTTCTTTCCGATTAAAATTTTAGATTGTATTAGTTCGAAATGGCATCCTCCCGAGATGACTATTGTTGTGTTCCTCGACTCAATGTAATTCATGTTCGAAGAAGAAAGGATCATCAACTGCCCTAAGTTTTCATTTTTTCCAAAGCCAAATGAAAGTGAAGATAATTAGGAAACAGCATCTGGCATGGAAATCGTTGATAGAAGAAAGGCCTGGATTTCATAAAGGTAAAATACAATGTACTCATTTCAGAACAACTTCATGTCGATATGTTTTAGGTATAAATGAAAATGAAAGAATTTTGATGAAGAATGCTGTTCCTTCAGAGAGACTACCGAGTACTTCTGCAGCTACCTACTTCACTTACTACACAAAGTGATATTCAAAGAGAGAGATCTGATTCAAAACCTGACAAAACTAGATATACTGTAAAAATTGACAATTGCTAAAGTTATTAATATAAATACATTAATATTTTTTATTTCTATATAGGTAGGTTGAACCAGCTGTGACATTTTTCATTTAGCTTGTATCTTAAGCTGCTGTGATATAAAAATAAAATCATTTATATGTTATACATGTTTCATTTTTTTTCGGAATTCAAGTAACTTTATTGGTTCATTTTGATCCACCAAGCAACAGACACTAAAATAACATCGAAATTATCCTCCAGGAACGATTCAAAGCACGATTTTATATCGTGATCCAAACGAAAAGTTTCTTCTCAAGAAATCTGACACAAAATTATCATAATTTCTTCAAATATTGTAGCTCTGCTCAATAAATATTCGTTCTCCACCACATTTCTACTGTTTGTTTACATAAAACTACAAGCTTGTACAGGTTCCAAATTTAACAGTTAAGGCGGTGGCAGAAGTTCCCAATAACAGTAATGCAAGTTTTTCACCACGAATATCCATTATTAAGAATACAAAAGTTTAACCGAACACTGTCAAAACCTTTGACCTTTATTCGAATCAAAAGTCAAAATTGTTTTCTCACCGCAAAAAGGATTTGTATTTTGTGGTTTAAACCAACACATTCAAGCGACGATGACAGTGGTTATTGGTTGTGACGTCATTATATCCTTTGACACATAACCACTGCGGTTAACCGCGAATAACCAAAAATATTTTGGTTCATCGCTTGAAATTGATTAAAAATAAGTTTTACTCACCATTTAAGAGTAAATTGGATGTTTCAATATCTTTCACCTGAACATTTCAATCACAGCTTGATAATTCAGAATTCAGGGAAATCAAATAAATGTTTTGACTGTTGACGTTTGCGGCCATTTCAAATATTCCGTAATTCCAACTATTTTGATGGACCGCTCGTGAAAAACAAGTCCAGAGCTGGGTTAAAACCGCAAAATTTTGGTTATAGTTGTGATCCTTTAACAACTGATCCATGACGTCATGGAACCTAAACCGTTAGAGTAACCAATTTCGCTTGAATGAAATGGTTTAGACCAAAAAGGATTGGTTTTAACCAATCTGTTTTGGTTACTCGCTTGAAATTGGTTATTAATTCTAACCATAGGTTCCTCGAATCAAATGGAACACCTTTTCTATTTGTCATAGTTCCAGATTTGGCTTAGAGAAAAAGGTATGAAAGCATTCAAATATTTTTCAGCGTGCTGATGAAATCCAGAAATTTGTTAACAAATTAACAAAAACAACTTCTATGGTTTTCTGTATTGCAGAATATCAAATTGGAATGATGATTGGAATTCAATGAAACTCAATGGGGACATCTAAGTTATTCACTCAATTCTTATAATTTGGTGTTTGTTTGTCATTATTCTCACGAAAATATTTCACTGAAACCAACTCTTGAAACAGTGATCTTCCACTCGATATTCCTGCAATACCCATTTGTTTAAACCCTAGGATTTCACAGAATATCATTATCGCCTATTTTCATATTAGAAGTTCCATACATATTGTAATGTACATCCAATAGACGACTTCGGCCCAAGTTGCCAACCCACAGTTTGCTTCACAAATTTACTATTACTGGGGAAGTGGATTTTCAGAACAAATTCGACATAATAGGGTTCGCGTTATTTATAAATATCCGTAAAAGATGCCTCGTCTCTTCAAACAAGATAATTGCTTCCAAATATAGGTTTTTGTTAAGATCATTTCTGATTGGCTGAAATTTAATTTGGGATTCCTGATTTAATTTTAATAGTGTCATATTTATATTGGATATGTTCCGCAAATCAACTCGGTTATTTCAGTTGACGGTTTTCCTTTCCGTAAATATGAAATTTGATTGAAGAAAAAACCTTCTTTCCGACACCAGAACGACAGCCACTGTTCTATGATAACATATCCATATCATAGAACAATCTTTATTTACTTTATGTTCCATAGAACATGGACGAGACAACAATCAACAATGAAAACCTTACTGAGTATGGTCTATGGATCATGTCGTTCTGGTGAGAGAAAGATTGCTTTTCTATCAATCCAATTCCGTAATTAACGTTTTTTTCAGGAACCAACCGAATATTTCATATTTACGGAAAGGAAAACTGGCAATCGAAATAACCAAATTGGTTTGTGGAACATATCCTAAATAAACTTGCCACTATTAACATGAAATCAGGAATTCTAACTTAAATTTCAACCGATCAGAGATGATCTTAATAAAACCCTATATTTGGAAGGAATTATCTTGTTTGAGAAGCCGAGGCATCTTTTATGGATATTTGTAAATAACGCGAACCTTATCATGTCGAATTAGTTCAGAGATTCCCCTCCCCCAGTCATAGTAAATTTGAAAGAAATTTGTGGGTTGGCAACTTGGGCCGAAGTCGTCAATTATAAATGAATTATTTCAAGTCACTTAATCGGTGTGAGCATTTCAATTGAACTCTATGGATTCTCTGGTAAGTCTCGTCCGTAGACATAGAAACATAGTCTCTATGGCTCGATCTCAAAATGGAGAAATAGCTCTGTGTCTCATCAGATTTCATAACAGTTACCATTGAATATCTCGAGAACGATGCATTTAAGGAGAAAATGCAGGCAATAATTAATTATTTTCAGAGTATTGAAGATTCATATGATGACTTAAATTGAACTTCATCCGAGTTCTTCATGCTAATTTCTTATAGTTGTATGAATCGGATAGTCTACAACTGAGAAACCATTTCAAGTAGAATTGAATAGACGACTTCGGCCCAAGTTGCCAACCCACAATTTACTTAGCAAGTTTACTTTCACTGAGGAACGGGAATTTCAGGACAAATTCGACATGATAAGGTTCGCATTATTTATAAATACCCGTAAAACATGCCTCGGCTCTTCAAACCAGATAATTCCTTCCAAATATAGGTTTTTGTTGAGATCGTCCCCGATTGGCTGAAATTTAAGTTGGGATTCCTGATTTCATGCAACAGTGTCAATTTTCATAGGATACGTTCCGAAAGTCAACTCTGTTGTTTCGGTTGCCGATTTTCCGCTCTGTAAATATTAAATATTCGGATGGTTCCTGGAACAAGCGCGTGAAAAAGGTTATTTACGGAATCTGGTTGATGAAAATGCGGTCGATTTACTGTCACCAGAACGATTTTCTATGGTAAATATCCGTAGCATAGAACAATCATGTTTACTTCAGGTTTGTTCAGAACCACAGACTATTGGTCTATGCTAGAAGCGTCCTGAACAGATCTGAACTCGGAACCAAAACAAACCTAAAGTAAACATAGATTGTTCTATGCTTCGGATATTTACCATAGAAAATCGTTCTGGTGACATTAAATCGACCGCATTTTCATCAACCAGATTCCGTAAATAACCTTTTTCACGCGCTTGTTCCAAGAACCATCCGAATATTTCATACTTACAGAGCGGAAAATCGGCAACCGAAACAACAGAGTTGATTTTCGGAACGTATCCTATGAAAATTGACACTGTTTGCATGAAATCAGGAATCCCAACTTAAATTTCAGCCAATCGGGGACGATCTTAACAAAAACCTATATTTGGAAGGAATTATCTGGTTTGAAGAGCCGAGGCATGTTTTACGGTTATTTATAAATAATGCGAACCTTATCATGTCGAATTTGTCCTGAAATTCCCGTTCCCCAGTGAAAGTAAACTTGCTAAGTAAATTGTGGGTTGGCAACTTGGGCCGAAGTCGTCTATTGACTACCGAAGGTTATGTGTCATAAGTAAAAATAACCTCTCGCCATTTCATTCATTTCATTTGAATATACCATGGAAAAGTTACAACGAAAACTGATTTTATTGGAATTTCAACAGTCTGTATCTTTTTACCTGTGCCGAATGCGAAAAAATATAAAATGTACAAAAGTGCAGTTCATTCTATTTTGTCATTCTAGATGAAGCACGTTCGAGAATTGTGAACTATATCGTAAGACATCAATATCGAAAGGAATAATTCAAAGGTTTCACAGAAGAATCATAATTGATATGTTTCTATCACTTTCTCGTAAGAACATTTTCTTTCCTTAGACGTGTTCATTTCTCAATATTGTAACGTCTCTAATAGATCATAATTATCTCCACAACCGTGAGTCTTCAACTAC
This sequence comes from Myrrha octodecimguttata, assembly GCA_958510865.1. Lineage (NCBI taxonomy): Eukaryota > Metazoa > Arthropoda > Insecta > Coleoptera > Coccinellidae > Myrrha > Myrrha octodecimguttata. Next base: position 26,689,973 of record OY294059.1, read on the forward strand.
AATGATCCCTGAAGTTATATCAATCAAATTGAGTATCTCATCAAGGTTGAGGAAGTTCCTCAGAAATGTTGAACGGCCATGCTGACAACCTGCCGACCTAGGACATTGAATCAAGGATCTGGAAGGCTGATAAGGACCCAATTTATCAGAAGTCGGTTCCTTTGATGTTCGAAATATTAGCGGTTAATGTGTTCTCTCGATACGGATTCTGGCAGACAATATAATGATAATGGACAGAAACAGACTGACATTTTTAAGATTTTTGATTGTCTATAGTTTACATTCGGGTTTTAGTTAACCGGCTATTTGAGAAGTCTTGATATTGAGGTATAAGAATCTCAATTGGGCACTGGTTCGAATATTAATGTTCGAAAGAGCTTTCCAGCAAATAGTACCACGAATTTAAAGGGAAAACATTTGGAGGACACAGTTTATTTTTTTTTTATTTTTATGGTTGCAAATGGTTGGGAAAAGTGAGAATACGCAGTATTGCCACTTTTTACTTTCAATAATTTGGGGCGAAGAAAACTTAAATGGAGCGGAAAATAATAGAATTGGGTACCTACATCCAAAAAAAATAATTGCTGAGGGGTGCAAATCAACACCCTGTTTTCTTCTACAAAGATCGAAATTCATAAAATTTCATGCATTCGAATATTTCTAGCTGCTATTGGTATCATTGTAGCACGCATACAGTAGTCGGGCTTGTACTTAAAATGGTTATGACTAACGAAATATCTATGATGTGGCTGTGTTGCGTACCACAAAGCCGCAATTTGCCATCCCATTTCTGAAGAAACTGATAAACTTGACTAAACTTGATAACGAATAATTGTTTGCTCTTGAATCGAATATAAGCTATGTGGAGCAAGATCTGAATTGAACTTCTGAAATTTTTCTTACAAATTATTCTAATGCCACGGTCATCACGAAATTCCACATGAAATTGTTCATTATTATTTTTCAACTAGTGACCATGTTTCATTATGAGCGTATCAGTATTTTTCGATTTATTAAATAAAAAATAAAAAACAAGAAATTTCATATATTTTTTTCAATAGGAATATCTAGTAACTAGAATCGGAAGAAACTAAAATTGGTGCTCAATTTTATAAAATATTGAATTCAAGCTTTGTGCGAAATCTTATCGGAATATAATGAATGGTTTTCAGAGAAAAATTATATCGCATAAGGAGTTCCTGAGGCATAGAGAAAAGAGAAGACTCTAAGGCCTTCAGTTTTAACAGTTATAAGTAGAAACTTAGCAGTTTGGAATGAAATGTGATGCCAAGCAAATGCTGTGAATTGGAACATTTTAGCGTGACAAAGCAGACTCTATCCACTTTAACAAAGTCTGTAGGTTGGCTAGGGAAGTTTGACACATTCCACTCTGTATAATTGAAAATGTTCGATTAGCATTATTTTCCTGTTAGATACCCACGCAAAATTGTAATTTCTTCATTAAGGTTGTACCTATCATATATGTAACTAAATAGAATCGTAAAGACGAAATCTGTAGGACTTTAAAATGTCGCAGCAAATTATTTTGACGAGCTTTCTCGTGTACCAACCTGACTCAACTCTAGCGACAAAAACTTGATAGACCTATTCCAAGGCAAGGACTGCATACTGAGTTCATGGAAATGAATGGATTAGAGTCATAGTAAGAATATCATAGTATAGAAAATCTGTCACATGAACAGAATTGAATTTTAGCAAAAGTACGTCACTAGTAAGTCCTACACAATGGTTCAAGGCAATTTCCAACCAAAAAGAAACAGGAGTTCTTCTTTAAATTTCGTTTTTCATTATAAACTTAATAATCACTTGTAGATTTTAACTTGTATCGTGGATATATTGATGTTAGATTCAACAGGGATATACTTTTCATGAAAATTGTTATATTCTTCATGAACGTCATTACCGTTCCTTGCAGCATCAAACTATGATACCACGCATTCTTAATGACACATTAATTGAAGATCCCTATTTCCTTTCAACCAAGTCAACAAACGGATGAAGAAGGAACATAATCCTTATTATAAATGCAGATTCAATTCGCGACGAAAATTATTAACTGAAAGCACCCACTTACTAGTTACTCGCTAGCTTCCTCTTGTGTTTACAAGTTAATCCTTGACTAAGGCACCATTTCTGACATGAACTTGTTGTGTGGTAAACTCCATGTTATACAAAATAATTAATTCAACTTCAGAATATCTCTCAAACTTCAGAATCCTCCCTAGTTCCTTCAGAAGTACGAAGAACTAGGAGAACGGTGGTAAGGGAGGCTTCTAGAGAGTATCAAAAACAAGTTTGTGGGTATAATATCGCTTTGAACCTTTGTTCGATGCCGGCTTGAAAATAGACTAGGGGAAAGTTGAAAGTGATATGGTCTCACTTTCACAAAGGGTATGCAGGTTTTTATAATTTATTCCTAAAAAATTGTCATTCGAAGACGCTATCAAATTCAAAACGGAAGAAGTGGAGTGAATTTCTGAAATTCAGACATACTGAAACTGCAGAAAATCAAGTTTCTGCCCACTTGAATGTTTTCCGTTTAGGTTCTCTTAATTTCGATTTAATTTTCGGGCTTTCATGGTTCCTCCTGGATGAATGGCATATACAGGGTGATTCCGGAGGAGACCGTCAGATTTTAGGATAAGTTTACACTAGTCTAGATAGTCTCGAAACAATGTTTGGTTTATGGTTGGGGATCTCTATTGAAAATATACAGGGTGATTTGTCCGATTCGACCGATTTTACTTTTGCATGGCTTATTCGATTTCAATGAAATTTTCAGCGTAGTACAAAAGTGTTGAACACATTCATTGATTTCAAATTTTTCTTCAAAATAAGCGGTTGTTATTGTGATAAATCCAGATTAATTGTGCAGGTTGAAAAAACACCCTGTACATAGCGTTTCCTAAACTACGATTCTACTATAATAAGTCATCATTTGAGAGTTTCCAATTTTTTTGGCACACTTCTAGTTTTCCGAGAAAATTTTTTCAAAAAACGATAATGTCGAAATTTCGCTCCAATCGATTATACTTTTATTGAGAACTTTGGTATGGCTCATCCAATTTTGATGAAATTTGCAGTGTAGAACAATCTGAACGAGTACATTCAATAGTCGCAAAAGTCTCTCAAAATACAGGGTTGTAATTGTGGTAGTTTTAGAATTTCTGATTAATTTTGCAGTTGGAAAAAAACACCCTGTACATTGCTTTTCCAAAACTTTCCTATTCGTTTCAGATTCTACAATAATATGTCATCATTCAGAGGTTTTAATTTTTTTGGCACACCTCCGGTTTTCCTAGAAAACATTTTTGAAGAAGAGCATTATCGAAATCTGGCTCACAGGCGGTGAGAGTATTCCGCACTAGGTAGAAAAGCTTTATTCTCCAAGGACGCGAAGCAGTTCTTAAGTTCTAAAATATTCTTTTCAAATTCCAAATTCATATTTAATTGCTAATATTTTGTATGAAACCATTCAATTCGGAATATATTTCGAATTTGAAAAGAATATTTCAGAAGTGACGAACAACTTTGCATCTTTGGACGATACAGCTTTCCTACCTAGTGCGGAATACTCTCACTGCTTGTGAGCCAAATTTCGATAATGCTCTTCTACAAAAATGTTTTCTAGGAAAACCGGAGGTGTGCCAAAGAAATTAAAAACCTCTCGATGATGACATATTATTGTAGAATCTGCAACGAATAAGAAAGTTTCGGAAAAGCAATGTACAGGGTGTTTTTTTTTCAAGTGCACAATTAATCTGAAATTCTGAAATTATCATAATTACAATACTGTATTTTGAGAGATTGTTGCGATTATTGAATGAACTCATTCAGATTGTTCTACACTGCAAATTTTATCAAAATTGAATGAGCCATACCAAAGTTCTCAATAAAAGTAGAATCGATTGGAGCGAAATTTTGACATTATCATTTTTTGAAAAAATTTTCTCGGAAAACTAGAGGTGTGCCAAAAAAATTAGGAACTCTCGAATAATGACTTATTATAGTAGAATCGTAAACAGATAGCGTAGTTTAGGAAACGCTATGTACAGGGTGTTTTTTCAACCTGCACAATTAATCTGGATTTATCACAATAACAACCGATTATTTTGAAAAAAAATTTGAAACCGATTAATGTGTTCAACACTATTGTACTACGCTGAAAATTTCTTTGAAATCGAATAAGCCATACCAAAGTTATCAATAAAAGTAAAATCGGTGGAATCGGACAAATCACCCTGTATATTCTCAACAGAGACCCCCAACCATAAACCAAACAGTGTTTCGAGACTGTCTTGACTAGTGTAAACTCATCCCAAAATCTGACGGTCTCCTCAGGAATCACCCTGTATATTTGAAAAACTGGGACTTGTGGGAAGCTTTCACAATTATAAAATTGGCACTTCACCCCAATCATTTTAACAGAATTTCGGATGAAATTTCATGCTGATTTCTTTTTGAAATAATTTCACACTGTGTATCTTTCTATCCCTATACATATTCTTCCAGTGAAATTGAATGTGAAATCTTGTTATTGTTACCCTCGTCGTTCTGGAGATATACCCAAATATACTCAAAATATACTCAAACAGATATAACAACCGAATCTTGAGCACCATGAGGATCAAGGAAATACTTCTAACGATATCTTCAATTGAAAATTTGATATATTATTACTTCCTCTTCGAATATTTTACATGAGATCTGACCTCACGACCTATATTAAACCTAATAACTCCCGAAAGAAACGGTTTAGAAACTCGATATTTGTAGTTGATTGAGGTCTTCATTACGAAGGCCGTAGTCGTGAATAGATGAAATCCACCTAATGATACCGCACATATATCATTCAAAATTTCCCCATATTTCCAAAAATACACATTGAATCGAATTGAAATCCGGAACTGCACTGAGAAATATCTGTTAGCATATTCATGCAATTTCGTGAGAATATTATGATGAAAATTGTAGAATAATATTCAAGAAAATGTTGAATTTTTTTTTAGATTATTTTAATGGCATAATCATCACGAAATTTTTTAAGTTGTGCATCAACATTCTCGAACAAGTTACCAGGATAATCGTTATTGAATCAGTATTTTTTGAGTTAGCTCGGAGAAACAACTATATACCGTGGAAAAAACTCTTAACAGGGGGGTTTATTATTTTCTCAGTTGAATAACTCAATATTCCATTGATATCTTAAATAAAACTCATATATTTTTCATAGCTCATTGGTTCTTCATAACACAATTTAAAGCGTTCTTCTTTATGACTCAGGAACCACTGGTCGGAAATCATCCGGGTGAAAATTGTATATTGAGTTATGCAACAGTAATCAACGCTGAGAATTTAATGAAAATTCGGTGGTAAGTTTTCGAGAAATATTTTTTTCACCCTCCTACCTCCAGTTTTGAGACCTAAGGGTACACTGATCCTGCTGAAAAACTTGGAGGATCAATCTCGAGCGACAAATAATTTTTCTATCAAGTTTCGCGGATTTCGGTTCAGTATTTTTAAAGGAAAGACCCGGACGTGAGACAGACGAATTTTTTATTCGTTCATTCAAATCTACATACTTCAAAATGTATGTTGTGAATTTATCAGGGGGAGGATTTTTTTTTGTTCGATCACTAGGATTTATTTTTCGATCTTATCGAATAATAAACCAGAATCTCGAAGTTTTCCAATTTCTCGAAGAATTATAACCATATAAAACTGAAATTGAGTACACTGCTGTGGAATATAAATTTCGTGGTCCGAGCAAAATTGTATTCGAATGTGATGGATAGTCCCCGAAAAAAAAATTCCTAAACAAATTTTGAAGAATTTTTTCATTCAATTCCAGTCCACTCCCAACGAAAATCAGCAAAAATTTTTGCGTCGATAGCTGAAACCCCTAAATGATTCAAAATTGCAAAAAGCACCACAAAAATCTCTTTGAATGCAATCGGTGAAGCAGTATCATGTGAATTGGCTCGATAATCCTAGATCTGTATAGAACGCCAGAATCGCATAAATCCACATTTATCAGAAACATGCACAACGGGAAATAGAACACAGGAAACTCGACAGAACCATAAAAAAACCTTTTTAGGGCATTCGGCGCATGTTAACCAGCAACCTTGCAGCCAGCCGTGACATCTATAACCCAATGCAGGCACGGGAAGAGATATACTGATTGAAATTTCAACGCTTTTTATGGAAAACAAATTTCGGGTTCTGCATAAAATTGGAGTTCAACAAAGGATCGGATACGTTCGGGAAAAAAGGAATGATTTCACGATGAAGGTATCGAGGCAATAAATTGACATTTTGCCTGCTTCTACCCAACGTCTAGGTCCTCCGTCCTGATATGATTTCGATTTGATAACCGAGAAGAAACGGAAGTGGAATAATGCCGAAAATATGCTATGAACAATCAAAGTTTACGGCATGAATGGAAGTTACAATGAACAGAGTTTTCCATTTGGGATTTGGGTCCGCGTCGAAGTTTATTTGAGAGATTTTCATGGGGAAATATGATGTCGTTAGTCGAAGTATTTCTTGAGTTTGGAATCGTTATCATAAATAAAGTAAAATTGTGGACATTGTTTATCTGTTTTGTCGATTTTCTTGCTAAGATACTGTCAGACGTATGGAAAGAATCGGTATGTAGAGTAATTCCTTATATTCAGAGACAATAGAAGTGGATGAGAAGGAATCACTTCATAAAATCCATTTGGCATTTTTAGGGTTCGAACAGTTCAAGTAGGTCTAGTTCGATGATACTAGTTGAGTCGCGGTCAATGTCGACATCACACAGCAAGGAGGCTTCCTCTGAAGCTCAATCGAACTAGCAATTATACAAGATTGCTAATTTGTGGGTAATCACTCACAGTTGTGAGGAATTTCATTGCATTTTAGTAGTTGAGTGAGTGAAGGCTAACTGTGAGTGATTTGTGAGCTATCCCAGGACAGTTAACATTCAAATTCGAAGTGCACACTATAAACACCATCTCCCTTTCAATTTAAGGAGCCAGCTCAATGACAGGAGGTGAAATTTTCTATTCCTACAACGAAGTTAATTTTTGCATCAAGAACCATCGACTATCACTTTTCTGAAATCCTTCGAGATATTCAGAAGAGGTTCCATAACACGCTTATTGAGCTGTTCAGTGATATTTGCGTCTTGGCGTAGAGCCGAATAACTTGTAAATTTCTTGCAAAACACATCGCTATCATTCTTTGCGAGTTGCTTTAGAGGGCGATTGTAACTTGGCCTTGGCGCACCAATCACAGGAAAGCATCTTTTTACACCATAAAGTAGACATATATGCGAAACAATCAATTTAATTAACATAATCACGAGAATAAATATCTGTAGATAAATCAACAAATATTTCCCCTTGATCAGAGATAATCATCTAATCAACCGAAACAACTGCACCGAAGAAGCGGATCCAAGGAGATTCACTATAGATGTTTCACAGTTGTTACTGATCTTCAGGTCAACTTACCTTGGATAAAACCGCAGAGGGAATCTCGATACTTGTCACCTTTCAGATGGACCACTGCAGTTTAAAAAAGTACAGCGCGCCCTCTTCTGGAAGCATCTTGCGAATTTCACCTTCGAGTGCAGAATGCTTTGATCGATGTACGTCAATTAAATTTTTCAAAAACATCTATGTGAACTTTCAAGATGGCATCGCTCTAAACCTACGCTGTGACTTACTTGGTTCTCTTCTATTCATTTCAAATTGTTTCATTCAAATGAATGTCCATATCGACCCCAAAAGCGACCACTACCTCCATCGCGACCAACTTGTTCTGTTAGTACCCTAACACGAAAATGAACAATAAGATTCGCAAAAAATTTAATTGACTTTCAAAGAATGAATATATTTGACTAATTACACTCTTGTACGTGTCTAGACCTTGATTGAATATGGTGGCCAATGTCTGTGTAGAGACTTATTTGAGGTTTGTTACTAAGTGGATACTCTGCTTTATCATATCTGATTTATGTTCAATTGGATGAAAGTCCGGTGAACGGGGATGCCAGACCTAAGTTTCCGTTTCTTGAAAATAGTCGATGATTTGACGAGCAATATAGGGACGTTCGATGTCTTGCCGAAAAGAGGGCTGAAGGGTCATTCTGAAGAGGCAGTGGAGTCATTTGAAGGACATCGTCAACATAATGCTCAGATGTCCTACAGTCAAACTTTATCTACCGTTAAAAGCCGCACTAATCGTGATGGTTATGAACGTACGTTCAACAACAGATCTATCTTCAGCTGAAGAACAAGTTGCTTGGGGAACATATCTTGACGTTCTGTGGTACGCCTCGGTTTGCCAGTTGTTCGTCGTGTTTCAATACATTTATTTGTCCATATACGACACACACGCATTACTCGAAATCTCGATATGGAAAATTCTACCTCTGTCAAAATCGATTACATGATGCTCGTTTGGACTTCTTGGAAGCCTTTTGTTACGCTTAACTCTTGCTTAACACTAGTCGATACCCACGTGATAACTCTTAACAACAGTTCAAGTGTTATGAACCACTTCCTTCACAAACAAAATGACAGAAAAAACTTTGTTCATGTAAACTGAAATTGTACCCTCATTGGTCAAAGCATCCAGACAGTGTGTACCGAATATGTCTTCTTTCTTATTCAACAGACCCTTATGATCATGAGAAGAGATTGATATGGGAAGATACAACACTGTCTAGATGACCAACAAAATGTTATAGCGTATGTTTATATTAACTTCCTGATGAAAACAATGGGATCTCCACATATTTCAAGATATCGTGGATGAACTCTGCTTATTTCCCTTCGAGCTCAAAATTTAACCTCCATCTTTTTAGGTTTTTCCTCTATGTATCTTGTTTATAATCAGGAAGATGGATAGAATTGAACCGCCACAAATTCTCGACTGAAATGATAGCATCCCACATTGGCTTGCAAAAACATGAACTCCCCAAATTTATTTCTGCCTCCCACACAATCCAATCATAATTCCTCGTTTCAATATTTTTTTAGGACGCTCCATCTCCACACATCCGTGTATCCGGTATCCTCAACGGAAGCAAACACGATCGAACCACCACTTATCTAAATGCGCATTGTCTCCCGAGTCTTTGGCAAAACAAAGAGGAAAAACACAGAAGTAATGTCGTCGATTCGGCACAAACATATATCAGGGGAAATTTTCTCATAAGTCGAACCCATTAACGGAACAGAAGCCGAATAACGATGACACTGAGGAGAGAAGTATCGGACCATCGTGCCTTATTGCTTATTGTTCATAGAAAGGGTCAGAACTCGAAGCGAACACCTCCAGACTTTTCCAATAAAACACAGAGACCATCAGATTGCGGTTCAGTTTTCGTGCCGTATCTGAACCGTCGCTGTCCTTATGACGACCCGAACTTCTGTTCCCGCGAACTAACTATAGAGTCGTTACGAACTCCAATAACGAGAAAACTTGGAAAAAGTCCAATAACAGAAATAATAATAAGCGATATTGCACCTCATAGCCGTGTAATTTCTTCGGTTTCATTTGTAGCGGACTTTCTGCCGTGTCTGAAGTGCGACGTCTGTTCCACCGGAAGTGGTGAAGGGTTTTATTTTCTGAAAGATGAACTTGTAGTCCGATGGTGAAGGTTGCCACTATACTGGTTTGAGATATGGAACGAGAGAGTAGTACCAGCGGCTTCCTTCTTATAAAGGGTTTTTCAACAAGAACTTTGTTTTTTAAAACAAAATAAAACAAAGAATTTAGTGGAAAATGAATAAAATTTTTATTGTATTACAAAGAGAAAAATTCGGCAATTATGAATGAAAAATGATATCTGACAAATGTCCACCACGACCACGCTGACAGACATTGATTCTTTCATCCAACTGTGGCTCACGGCAGCGATGTTTTCTGTTGAACGACCCGGTCGAACACGTGTTGGTGTTGGCACATTTTGTACCGAGCCTGTCGACTCAAATTTCGCGACCAAATTCTTGATAGCGGTCTCAGAAGGACGTTTATGTTGTCCCAAAATATCACGAATTTTACGAAATGTAACTTTAACAGAACGACCGTTTTCATAGTGGATTTGAATTATTTTAATGTGATTTTCGAGCGAAATTGAATTCATTGTAACAATTGCCAAAGCATATACTGCGAATACGTCAAAAAACTAAATGTTAAAACTGTCATGTGGTGCCGGTGTTACCACATTGAAAAACAAAGTTCTTGTTGAAAAACCCTGTAGGTTAACAGATAGGAAACTCTGTATGTCTTCAAAGATGATTCTGCGAACGATCAAAACCAATACTTCCAGAGTTTAATCCCATTTAATCGCCAAAATGTCACTTTTAGCCCTCCCCATGAATGAGTTGTGGCAAAATACTCCTGATAGACAACGGAATTGATTACACCAAAGGCAAAGGTTTCCTGTTCCTTTAAATGTTGATGGACCGATCCAGAAATCGAGGGGTTCCTCTAACGACTTGAGATCATATTGAGAAAGTTCAATCCTTTGAGGCATACATCATCATTAGTCCTTGAGCACACCGTTTCTGGAATATTCAACGTTAAATGTCCTGAATCTGAAAAAATTTGAGCCCTGGTTCAGTTGATTCCCTACCATCAAAAAAAGGGTCTAGGATCAAAATAAACGCATTTTTGCCCACATATTCTAGGAAACATAGATTTGGCCAGGAATCTTGAGTCTGTATTTCACAACAGTGTACGCTTTTCAAATTGATCCAGTTACCATCTCAAATTTCGTAGTTTTTCATCTTCATCGTTGATATTTCAGCAATAACTACCAGAGTCCCAACATGATGAAACTTGAAAACAAGTTGGCGAATACTAAAGCGCAATTTTGCTCAGAATTGAATCTGAACAAGATTTCGCAAGAAGTTGCGCGTTGTCGAGTTCTAAATAACTGCAAATTTTCAATCCAATTGCATCAGTAATCCCCGAAATTTCAGGGGAAATACCTCAAAAATTTGAATGGATATAAGTTCGAAATCGTTTGGCTGATTTGGCCCATTATCGAACTCAACTGGGGCATGGCGATGCTCGACCTACCCTGAAAGTTTCAAATCACAAGCTTGCTCTGTTCGACAGTTATCGTTTCATCGCTCGGCCGGCCGAACAGAATAGATTTTGACACTGGATTCATCATCACTGAGTCCGACCTAGTCGTTTGAGAGCATTTTGAGGAAAAAATTAGGAAATTACAGACATTTGGACAAATCGATAGCACTCTGTTTTCCAGAACATATAATATAAATGCTATGAAATTATCTACTGTAACGTTTTATTACCACTAGGTATACCCAGCTCAGTCAGTTCTTGGGTCGTTGTTCAGATCTCTGAATTTCCCATGATGAAAGTAACACAAAATTAAGTCGAGCAGATTCCTCGTTTATTTAACATACACAAGTATTTCACAATTATGTTCTGGTACCAGAGACGAAACGAACACGAATAAATTTTACAGATTTTATAACTGACTTAAATTTTAAAAATATACAAATAAAATTTATTCACAAAATTTTCGGAGAGCTACTTCCCTGTAGGTCTTCCTTCCACCCTGAGATCTGGGAAGAACTGAGTTGTAGATAGTTCTCAACAGGAGTCCAAATCTTCGTCTAGCAATTTTTGCAGCTATGAATCAGGTTTTGTCACTTTCAGTTGATCAAAAACTTCCAGTTGGTAATTCAAACCAAAAACTAGGTGGCAAATTAAAAGATACCACAAAAACTGAAAATTACAAACAAAAAATAAGTTTCATGCCACATCGAAATAATTGGCATTTCTGTTTCTGAAACAATTAGAAATATTACAAAACAACCAACACTCGTGTACTCATATCATGCGATAAAATGACTGCCGCTAATAAAACAAGATGGAGTTCCCAAGGCAATCATATTCGAACGGTTTCAGAACAGACAAAGAGAAAGAAACTTAAGTGAATCTAGTATTTAATTGTCATAAAACTGGCAAAATATAGACAAGAACGCGAATTATAATTACATTTTAAAAATAATAAATAGAGAGACATAAAGGGAGAGTATGAACAATACTGAGAAAATTTTCATTTCATTCAATGTCGAAAGTAAGAAATGTCGATAGCATTCCTTTGTCTGATAATGAAAACTTCTCATTAAACAATTGACGAAAAACAATATAAACTTACCCCTTTTTTGAAGGTTTTTGAACACGATAGAGAAAAATAAGGAAAGATAATCAAAATTCCAGCGAAATCAATTTCAGCGAAAATATCGATACTCAATATATCATTCGAGACATCCAGAACGAAAAAGAAAGGAAAATGTTCGTCGCATCGGTTTACATATGCCGGTTCGTAGATATGCGCATTGCTTATCAAGGTATCGACAATAAACAATTAACGTTGTAGCACGCTACACTACCGGATTATAATAAAACAAAATTTTCCTTTCTTGTATTATTATTCGAACTTCTTCTGCTCTTATAATTACCTTTTACATCTTCAAGACCCTATATTCAATCAACTTCTTGGTACAATCGGCTACGAGGCAATGTACATGTATGTATATTTGCATATTGCCAATCACAGAAATTTTTGTTTCCTCCTCGACTTGGTTTTCCTCGATAACCTCTCAGAAAACTGAATTTTCAATGCAGCAATCTGAGCGACATATGGCAACTTCAAAAGTAAATGGCTTTGCAGCAATTTATCGCGAAATTCCACTCTGTAACTGTACACACTCAAGAGAGTATTTAGCGGGGTCCTCGGTGGTTGAGCGAAATGTTAAAAAAGCACACTCAACTGGTTCGCGACTTGTTGATCAAAGTAAATATGAAAATTCATGGCATCCATAAATCTTGCGGGATAGATAGAGCTTTTGTCGCGTCCCCTAGGAACCTTTGGACTGAATTTCGGGCTGAGAACAGGAAATGCGGTAAATACGGGACAACGAGGAATCTGGTAAAGGAGCGGTTCTGCTAACTTTGCGTTAACTTAATTCCCGAAGCACCGGAGAGACGTTTTCGATGGGGGAGTTGAGTGTAATTCGTCTTCGCCTATATTTACCGACAGTTAATTTTCAAAGCAACTCAATTCCGAACTGACAACTTCAAATATTCTGTTTTCAAGATTATTAAACTACTTGGCGGTTTGTTCTAATGTTCATGACTTCGAGACCGCAGAGTGCAGGATTATGTTCATAGTCTCGTTAATCAAATAGAAGCTGTCTTCTTCATTTATTCAAGAACAAATAAAAATGATTAACTTCAATTTCCACGTAAATCCTAATAAGTTAAGACGATAGAATTTCTGAAACTATTTCATATTGCTGAGTATCATTCGACACCAAAAATACTTTGGGAATTTCAATCGAAAACAATGAAGACAAAACAATACAAACATTGAACCTGGATCATTTTGTCTGTTTTTTCTCCCAATATCAAGAACATAGAACTATCAAAAATTAAATGAAAAATGTTGTTATGGAGAACGCCCTTGCGGATAATTAAACTATTTGTAAATTGCAGTTTCTAGGAAAAAGATTGCCCAATGAACACTACCGGAACAATGGAAACTATCAACAAAGCTAACTGTAACGTTTCAGAATACAAATCTGACTTCTTCATTAGACAAACGAGAAAATTTGTAGAATTTTTTTTTATATCTCGGTTTTCGAGACTGGATGGACATGTTCAAAGAACCACAGCAATCTAGATTCACTTGGTGGAAACGTATTTTAATTCTACTCTTTTTGCACGCATGTTCTAGAGGAACAGCGTGCTATCGTTTTGTCCAAATGTCTGTAATTTTCGATGATTGAGCAGAAAATGGTCTTAAACGAGTAGATTGGACTCACTGATGACGAATCCGGTGTCAAAATCGATTCTGTCAGGCCGGCCGTCACCACGATAACCAGCTTACGGAGGATTCTATTGACTTGAAAATTTCAGGAAGGGTTGCATTCCAGAATACGAAGGTTGAGTTCGTTAATAGGCTGAATCGGCTTGATAGTTTCTAAGTTATAGCCATTTGAAATTTTGAGATTAAATTCTCATATTTCAGAAAATACTGGAGCGATTGGATTGCAGATAGTTGGAGCATCACGGCACGCAGCTACCAGCAGAATTTGTTTGAAACCTCATAATAACTGTATTGAAAAAATTTTTTTCAGAATTTTTTCCGAAAAAATTATTTTTTTCGAGATCATTATTCATATTCGAGAAAAATTTCAGTCATACCTTGAGCTCCACATTTCACAGCAGAGAATCAAATTTCAATTCGATACGGCTATTAGTTTTGAAGATAATGGAAAAAAATATTTAGAATTTCGTGGTTTTCTTCTCGATATCGTTGTTTTTTTCGGTATAACTCAGAAAATACTGATTCAATCGTGATGAAACATTGCAGCTAGTTCGAAGAACATTGTACAAAATTTCGTGATGATCGTGTCATTTGAACAATTCGAAAAAAAAATTCTAATTTTTTTTCCAAATATTCAATATTCTGTGATCTTCTCATCATATTATCCTCATTTAAATCTGTATAATCCTTCAAACCGTCATTTTCCGATGAAGAACTATAGTTCAATTTGATCTAATGTGTATTTTGGGAAATATTAGAAAAATAAATTTTGAATGGATATATCAGCGGAATCATTGGATGGATTTTACCCATTCGCGAATTCGTGATTAAGGTCTAAACCTTCTCTACAAATATCGAGTTTCTCAATTGTTTCTTTCGGAAGTTATTGTGTTTACGGTCTGGCGGTTAGCAAAACTAAATGTATTAACTACGAGTATGTAAAATTTATTGGTCGAAAATCTGAACAAAATTTCAGTCGAACGGGCGTCACCATGGGGGTAATATTTAAGTCTTCTATATCCAACAGAAAATTACACTCTTCCTCGCGAGACCTCATCTATAAAAATGTTACATGTAGGTGAGGCACGAAAATTTATGGCCAAATAACGAAATTGCTGTGAAATTGTTTCTTCTACACCATGAATCGAATACGTCGGTTTCGGAAGCATATGAAAAATACGCATTTATTTTGGAGCAGAAAACTCCATAGTTTATTGTCCGTATATACATGTTTATATGAAGGGAGAATTCGTTTCGCGATATAAGTGGAACACGTTCCTACCCGATTCACGATGTAAATATAACTCAGAAATTTGCATCTTACATATGGCTTCGTATGAAAAATTGCGACTGCCTGCGAAGGGATATTCAACAATATAAATTGCACCGAAAAAACAACAGCGGAGGTCGTAGCTAGTAGCGTAACAGAGGGACTGCCGAGCATGAAAATAGTTTGTTCGATAAAAACATCCAGGAGGATAATTCATAATGAAAACGTCTAGATTTACGAGTGACAGATTCTGACCAATATATGCAGTTAACGAGGACATTATTTATGATATTTTGCGCGCATGTTCTAGGAAACAGCGTGCTATTATTTTGCCAAATATCTGTAATTTTCGATTTTTTTCAAAACAATGGTCTCAAATCTGATGTCAGATCCAATTCATCCCCTTGGCCATGAAAATGAAAGCTAGTGACTTGTAATTGAAATGCTGCTGTTGTGATGTTTACTTCGCCAATGGTTCAAATCAGCCGAACGGTCCGGGAGTTATACTCATTTGAATTTTTGAGAAAATTTATTCGATATTTCAGGAACCAGTTATACTAACAGGAAGAAAATTGATGGTTAATTGAAGAATACTGACACTGACTATTTGCAAAATTTTGTTGATATCGTATCTGCAGAGATTAAAAAAATCTGAGAATTTTCCAAATGTCTTTGGGGAACATTTGTTTTTCGGATACTACCCATCAGATTCCGATGAATTTTGACACATACCTTGAAGTAAATATTCAAGTTTCAGTCTGTTCATCCGATTTCAATTTTGCATGAACCTTGAAGCTGTCGTTTTTCAATCAAGTACTGGATTTCAATTCAATCTAATCTGTATATTTTTAGAAGTTCGGCTTAACGGCTGATAGTATGATATAATCTCCCTGAAAAAATAACTTAGTTACTTGATATTTGTAGAGTAGGTATGGACCTTAACTATGACAATTCGAATTATTGAGTATCTAGGTAGATTCTTTCTGTAGTCATTGTGTTTACCGACCTAAGCTGATCCTGAACACAATCATTCTCGAATGAAACGACTGAGGAACCCGACATTTACAGAGTAGGTTCGGGGCTAAATTACGAAGGTAGAATTCGTAAATGGGCGAAATCATTTTTTTGATTCCTTAGACATAGCCGTTCAAAAATCTATTTTCTAAATAATTCTGAATACTCAGACCAGATCGACTCATTATCTAGTATTTTATTGAAAAATGATAGCTTGAAGGTTCATGTGAAATTTAATGAGAACCACATGAAACTGAGTTGGCCAGATTTGTTTATCTGCGTTACGTGAAGTCAAGCTGCTGACTTCACGTCAGTGCTTTCCTAAATTTCATTTCGACTCAGATAAGCCTACAAGATTAATCTTGAAACTCTGATTCATAAAAGAGAATGTTTCTGATGAAAATCTCCGACGTCTTCTCTATAAACGAGATTATCTTCGTACTAGTTTATTCAAGGAAACCATAGTGTTATCATTTTGACAAATATCTGTTTTTTTTTATATTCCGAACTGAAAAAAGTCTTAAACAATTGGGTTGTACTCCCTGAAGTCAAATTTAATTGTTTTCAATCGTTCGTTTCCGTAACTTCTGAAGGAATGGACCCAGAATTCTGAAATTTTCTGATTAGGTATAAGATTTCACTATCTAGAACATGTTTGTGAATCGGATAAATCGGCTGTACGGTTTCAAAGTTATATGCATTTGAGGTTATTTCCCTTATATCTCAATGACTTATATTGCGATCAGGTTGGAACTTGTTTATTGATTGAAGAATGTGAAAGCTGCATAATTCAGAGAAAAACTTTCGCTTCGAAGGTGAAATACATGTGTTTCGAAGAATTTTCAATTTATTTTTCAGAAACTTATCATCAGATTTCTTCACATTTGAAGAACTTCTAACCTCACGTGAATGCTCATTAAAAATTTTTCATTTGACTTCGACACTGCAGAACAATTCTCTGAAAAATGTACTGAACGAAGCATCACAACTCCAATCCACAAATCCTTCGTGAATCAGTTGCCGAAAACAATGTTTCCTTCGTAAGAAAATCTATTTTTCTAGTTAACTAGATAATAACTCCAGTTTGATCTACTCTGCCTCATCATGAAGTGAAAGAAAATCTGCTGGGAAATCCGGAAATCTGCAAGCCGAACGAATATCATTTGCACTGAAAAAGCATTCCTTCGAAAACAGATTTCCAATTAATGGATCTGCCGGGTCGAGAGAAAATGACAGAAAGTATTTCCATTACCACGTGAAATCTCGACTTGTATTTGACTTCAATGTCGTAATAGAAAGTGGAATGACTTTGTCATTGATAGCTAGCTGGGCGTTTCTCATTCCTTATGCAAATTGAAATCGATTTCCTTTCTGCCCCAGCCTGAATTAAGGCTAATTCAACAATTTTAGATCTGCTTTAAATTTTGAATATGCACTTGAGCAAAACCGTTCAGGCAAACTTTTTCAACTTCAATTAGTTTCTAGACTGCTCGGTATGGATTACTTTTCTCAGAAATATGAATTCATTCGGTTGAAAAAGGATGTTCATACGCATGGATAGGTAGTGTATAAACTTAATGCTGAATAAGGAAGAAAACTTGAGATGAAGCTATGATGTTATGCTGAAACGTAAAAAATTTAAGACAAGTTAGGAACAATAAATTTTCTGAAAGAACCAGCCATTTTTGGCCGATCAATTGAGCCGGATGCGAATAAGACCTAAAAGCTCCAATTTCCATGTGCGATGCAAAATGGCGATTCACTAATGAGTGTTCTCTGGGAAGTTTTCAAGAATACTCGGAGAAGAGGCAAATAAAATCGATCTCTGAACTTTTTCCGTATAATTTCAAATTTCGTTGGACCTTTTTTACTCGGACACAAATCTCTGCTCAATTCAATCTTCATTCAATTGGTGTATAGTACGGGGTCCGGCAGAGGGCACGGACGTTTTTTAAAAAACATAACCTCGGTAATTATTTCTCGAAAAATTATTATTAAACAATTTTGATTCCGAATTTCGAAGCATTTTGGAATTTTATGTGTGGAAAATGTTATCAGACAGGTGGTGTCTGTGTCTGAGTGGGCAGTTTTAATCGGTGTTACCAACCTGGTAGCTTAATACCATTTTCGGCTCGAAATTCAAAAATTACAGACATTGGGGCATAATGACAACATATAGATTTTTTTTGTATTTGTATGTTGTATTTGTATCTTCGGACTATCCTAGGCTTCAAAGAAACCCCTCAGAAGCTTGCAGCTTGTGCGAGTTAGGATACCAGGTGTGTTCTGTGTAGGCTTTGTTACTCATTCCTTGCGCCACGTTAGGAACAGCACTGTTAATTGTTCACCCAATAGCGAATGGTTGGACGGTCACCTAAAAACCGGAAAAGTTATTTCCCGGCCAAGGGCTTGAACCCCAGACCTTACGATCATGAGATATGAGCTATATCCACTTAGCTACCACCGCAATGGATTATTAAGGCTTATTTCGGGAAGATTTTGCATCATTTGTAAGGTTTTTTCTGGGTTTTTAGTCCCAATATCTGAAAGAGAAGTTTCAAAAATTAAATAAAGTTTGTTTTTTTCATGGAAAACGCCCTTGCGGATTGCAAGATTGAACTATTTTTCAAGGACGGTTTCTTGAAAAACAGATTGTTTCATATCTCAACAATACACGAATAATATGAACGATAAACAAAGCGAACTGTGGCGTTTCAGAGTACGGATCTGACTCTTTCATCAGACAAATGAGAAAATTTTAGAATTATTTTCCTTCTATTTTTCGTTTCGAGACTTTTGTCGAATTGACATCTTTAAAAATGGTTTATACTCTGAAATTCCACAATTCGTTTTGTTTATATTATTCCTGTTTTTTTTGCTAGGCAATCTGTTCTTCAAGAAACTGCCCTTGACAAATAGTTCAATCCGGCAATCCGCAAGGCGTTTCCTATAAAAAATAATTTTATTTATTTTAAATAGTTCTGTTTCATATATTGGAAGTGAACACCCAGGAAAAAACTAAAAAATAATCACAACATGCCTGCAAACATACTGCATCAACAAAAGTGTCTAAAACACGCTTCCGCGTTGACGCAAAATTGTTGAAATAAACAACTCTTGGCCGATCTAATTCAGCAGAAATCTCATCAGTCTCGCCGTCCGAATTCTTAATATAAAGGATCAACATTAATAAAGTAACAGGGATACGACATCCTGAATTAAAAACGAAATCCATTTCCATAAATTCCGGGCTGGCCCAAGAATTTTGGACGGACTTGGTTCATTAGGCTTAATTGAATTACGTACCTAATCGATTTCCTGCAGAAGTTCGGGCCAATTAAACTAGGCTGAGTTTCCTGAAAAACACGATGAGAAACTCGATTAAATAAGAAATGCTCGTCGGTTTCTAGAGCAGGCACATCCTGACTTCTTATACACACAAAAAAGCGGGAAGGATACTTCAGGGGACTGTGAAAGGAGCATCGAAAATACTTAATAAAATCGAAGGTAATCACTCGCAGGTTTTGTATTGATTTTTCTGGGAGAAGGCGGGTGTTTTTCCAGGGTTTATGGTCGAAGGAAATGGAAGATACTCCGTGTAATTTAGAGTCATTAATTTTCATACCTTCAGTACAGATGCATAAAATACTTGGTGCGGACACTTTGGAAATTATTTTTGGTCCCAAAAGTGGCCCAAATGTTGTCGAAATATAGCGCTATATATCTACTTCAGGTCTCGTCGATAGATTCGGGCATTAAAAAATCTGCTTTATGAAATATGAAATAGATAATAAGAAGCTGTAACTATTATAGTCAAATTTATTTCTGTTTCCCCAAGTAAAATGAAGATTGTTTTTTTAGAGGTATAGAACTTTGAAATGGAATAGAACAAGGATGAATTTTTAAAATTGACTTTATTCAAAAGAAAATCTTTTGGCCTTATAATTTGAATATAATTTCTGGCATATGACCGCCCCGGTTGCTTCGGACGTAATCTAATCTGGAGGTCCAATTTTC
This sequence comes from Myrrha octodecimguttata, assembly GCA_958510865.1. NCBI lineage: Eukaryota > Metazoa > Arthropoda > Insecta > Coleoptera > Coccinellidae > Myrrha > Myrrha octodecimguttata. Next base: position 26,710,168 of record OY294059.1, read on the forward strand.
AATCACTTTTTTCAACATTTGTGGCCGCATATCGGCCATAACACGGCGAATATCTTTTTCCAAATGATCGATCGTTTCGGGCTTATAGGCGTAGAATAGCGACTTCACATATCAGAAAATAGTTGCGCGGCGTTAAATCGCTGGATCTTGGAAGCCAATTCAAGGGCCTGGAACGTGAAATTATACGGTTATCAAACGTTTCCTTCAGTGGCACGAGCTGTGTGACATGCTGCGCCGGCTTGTTGAAACTACAGCTGCTGCACATCATTTTTGTTCAGTTGAGAAACGAAAATGTCAGCAATCATGGTTCTTTAGCGGTCACCATTAACTGTAACGTGCTGATTTGGGTCTTCCTCTACGCTACGCTCTACAGAAGTAATAGCTTCTTCTGTTCTCACTGTACGACGTCTCTGTGGATGTGTATTATCCGTTAGAGTAAACGTGGTGCCAAAACGGCCCATACTTAGTCGAATTAATTGCTCTGATGGACGATTATGCTGACCTGATGGACGTAGATCGCGATACGTATTTCAAACAGGACCATTATTTTCAAAATGAATTTGCACAATTTGGTAGCGTTGTTCAGGCGTAAGTCTATTCATGTCGAAATGGAAGACCAAACCAAACACAAATCACTTGACAGCAATGAACACTATATTATATACCTGGAAGGGACCCGTTTTGAGCGACAAGTGAAGCCAATTCGTTGCTTATGCAACCCGCGAAGTGGACGGGTACCTATCTCTTTCTTCCTTATTGCAGTAAAGGGAACTCTGTCGCATTTATTCTGAATCTTTTTAATTTTTTATTTCAAATTAGGAAAACCTGAATTTTTTTCTGACTAATTCGTGAAGAAGGCAGGATTGAAGAAGATCGCACATGTTCAAGTGAAATTTCAACTTAGACAGCAGTTTTTCTGGAGAACAGCGCGTTATCATCCTCCGTAAATTTGCGTTTTTTTGCCGAAAATGGTTCCAAGCGACCAGGTTGGACTCACTGATGAAGAGTTCAATGTCAAATTGAATTCTACTCAGCCACCCGTCGCCACGATAACTTACTACCGAGAAAAGCTATAGCGACTTAAAAAATTCAAAGAAGTTCGTTAATGGGCGAAATTAACCTAACAATTTCGAAGTTATATCCATTTCAAATATATTATTTTATTTCCTCTATATCTCAAGAAGTACTGATGCGATTAGATTGTAACTTGCCAACTGATTGCATGAAGAATCGTTAAAACATATTTTTTTCGGAAACTATCTGTGAGATTCCAATGAAACTCGGCACAGACCCTGAAGTCAAATCTGAACAGCAATGTTCGAAATTTCAGCTCGATTCGACACACATTTCCAAATATATCGGAAAAAGTATGTCAAATTTCGCACTGGCAATGAATTTTAACCAGCGCTTAAATTTTTCTGACTTCAAGTTAGTGCTTTTCGAAAAGTATTTTCCTACGTTCCTATTATTTAAATTCATTGTAATAATGATGAAACTATCATCAATCGTCAATGCACAGCTCACACCAACATAACTCTTCACTTTTTAAACCACACTCCGTTAAGGCAGAGAAAGTAATGGCATATCAGAAAAAAAAGGTTTTCATTTTCAAAAATGTTGCACTTTCTAAACGATGTATACCCAAACTACCTGAATTTCCAAGTAAATCCAAATTTGAGCCGTTAAACACCATTTACTTCAATGAGTGTGACAGGGAGAGGTTACCGTAATTAGCGCTATCTCTGTTTCGTTGTCCCTTGTTACGCTTTAAGCTTAGTTGAAGGAGGGTCGGGTCCTTTCCAGGTAGTAAAATAGAGTTCTATGCTTGCCAGCTGACAAAATGGCCGCCAGTCAAAACAGTGTTACCATCCCAAAGTTCTTTACCCCTAAAAAACACCCTTTATAAACCAGAGCACGACTGCTGCCGAACACTGTAGACGAAACCTTCTGATAAGCATCCAAATCCTCGTGCAAATTTAACATCCATTTTAAATCTGAGATATATGTCCATTATCTCCATGAAAAATTGATGATTCCTGAAGTTAAAGCTTCAATTCCAGGAAATTTCGATAGGTGGGAAACCTCTGAATTTCACATTCAATACGGTCGTATAACACAGAAAGTGTTTTAGATACGGCTGGAGGAATAGCAGTCATAAAAGTTCAATATAAATTCTGGTTATTGCTAGAAAATAGGGTGAGAATGCATGACCCAGTTTACCGACTATATATTACAACTGAATCCTTCGGAGTGATTTCGTGCCGTTGAAAGAAGAATGCGAGAGACCAGAAAGCTATCAATATCTCGCCAGTCACACAGGAAATCTTTGCCTGTTTTCAGTTCAAAGGAGAAAGACGTCAGATATGAGAGATCTGCATTAACTGAAATTATCGTTTATGTAACGAAGTGAAATTAGAATTTTCCTTCCACGGTATGTCCCATATAGACCCCGTCTAACCTGAAGGATCAAGTATACAGGGTGGCTCATGGCCGACGTTAGCCTGGAATGCCACAAGGAACAGGTAATATTTCGTATTTTTGTGTGAAAGATTTATATCGAAAAATATCAATCAATATCAAAATATCCGTTTCGGTTGGAGTCGAACCTGCTCTATGCAAGACTGCATTATGATCGTTCCTTCAGGAGTTACACTATACACATATTATGAGCTGAAAGCCAAAGAAATTCAAGTGAAAGCTTTCACATGGAGATAAGTGAAATAAATATTCAAGAAAGCAACGAAAGATGGCAATTCTAAGAAAATTCATCGATATTCTATATTCCCTTGCTTCTAATGCAATAATTACCTTTTACATCGAAAGAAATCGACGCTTCAGTTCCCTCACACAATAAAGACATAAGATTCATCCGGAAGAGTCGGTTAACGAAGTTGAGGAAGAATAGAAAGAAATAACAAGAAATTCTGGTTTGAACTTCCCTGCTTACTTATGAAATAACTCCTTTTGTATTCGTTTGTGATCTTTGTGCCCAATTCTCATTTCCGCAGATAAAGGCTTCGGAACCCAAAAAAAAGTTAATCGAAATTGTGGCGCTTCCCTGATGTTCGTTTTTATCATGGCGTTATTAGTGGTTGGACGATTGAAAAACTTAAATTGCCGAATTAACCCTCTAATTTTGTGGGAGCTGTAAAATCAATTCTGATTTGCATAAGAATCAGGTTTCGGAGAGACTTCTACCGACATGTCCTTTTGAGAGAGCCTGAAGGGTATTATCCCATTTTAGCGATGAGTTCATTTATGAAAAAATTGTAGAAATGCACTAACGTGTGCATATTCAAAAGTTGAATTTTCGAAAATTTTTCTGATGACAGGATTATCCTTAAATTTTTTAGATGACTGTGCAGTGCTTTTTTCCATCGAGTCAATAAGTTTTATGATAATCGGAGCATAGTTTTTTGACTTGTCATCACTGATAAACTGACTTAGTTTTTGAAAATTTTTTTCAAGGTAACCTGCCATACGATCTCAAGAAACTTTCGCGAATAGTTGCGTGTAGATACATTCCACCTAACTATCTCGCTATTGTGTTTATAGTCGGCCTAACAGCTGACCGCAAGCACAATAACTTTCGAAAGAAACAACTTGAAAACTTGATATTTGTAGAGTAGGTTTGGGTAAAATTCACCTGATGATTCTGCAGATTAAAAATTTCATTTTCCCAATATTTCCAGAAATTCAGATTATATCGAATTGAAATTCGGTACTTTATCGAAAAATTACAGTTTCAAGGTTCATACGGAATTTCATGAGGATAATATAATCAGAAGATTACAGAATATTGAATACTTGAAAAACAGAATTTGAAATTAGCTGTCAAATTTTGTCTTTATCGAATTTTTTTTGGAAAAACTTTGGAAAAAATTTTTTTTCAGAATCAACTACAGCAATCGATTTTGATACCGTATCCTTCTTAAATGAGTCCAACCTAGTCGTTTGAGACCATTTCGGCTCAAATTCCAAGTCATGAGCTTTTGTGCGCATATTCAAAATTTGAATTTTCGAAAATTTTTCAGATGACAGGATTATTCGGAAATTTTTCAGATAATTGTTTGCCATCGAGTAACCAGGTTTCATGATGATCGGAGCATGAGTTCTTTTAGAAATGACAACGAAACCGTCGATATTCGACACGTTCTTCACGCAATATCTCCGAATATTTAAATTAAATCAAAATGAAATTTGGTGCAGTGTTGAAGAATATTGAATATACGAAATAAATCATCTGCTTCAATTTCACATCAAGAGGTATTCGATATGTCCATTTCACGAGAAATCTCAAAACTTTATCGCTGACAAACTGACTTGCTTAGGATTGTTATATACTTTGGTGTATACTTTGGTGTAAGCAAAAAGCACACTTTCAGATCTGTGAAGACAAGGTAGATCTGACGTGTAGAGCAAAAATAGTATTGGTTCAAGTACAGAACCCTGTTGTACGCCGGGAATTTTTGGAGTACTGGGGGACGAGTGGGTATGGCCTAGTCGAACACGAAACGATCTATTCGTTAGGATGCCACCTATCCATCTAAGTTTAAACAGCCAATATATGGAATCAAATTTTCGATAGTGATTGAATTCTTATAGATAAAATTATCGATTCCAATAATAAAAAAGCAAGAGACCTATGTAAAAAACCACATTCTTGAACACCACAAACGATGATCTACAAAATGTTCGCTCCAACTGTTTCTAGGAAGTTGATTTCATTTTACTGAGGAATTTCAAATATCGAAATAAGAGGAATGAGGGAAAGCTGAGAAACTTCCAGACAAAGTGGCACCTCGGCTTGTTAGAATTTTTCACGTTTTCAGTTTATATACAGATCGATATTCTAGACATTCTCCCTACCAGTGACACGAAAGTTCGAGGGCATTATCGACTGAGGAAATTATATATTTTAAATTATATGTCATATGAAACCTACCAGACTGGATTATAGATTTCTTCAACGAAATGTATTTTCGAATTAATAGATAGAATTTCGTTGAAAAATTGATTTCGCTTGTATGGATAAAATTTTTCAATATAATGTTGATTATTGATTTCTATGGGGATGAGGGAGGTCTGTATTTTGATTTATCGAGTCTTTTAGGTTTCGATGTGACCTTTTCCAAGTATATGATTGTGAATATAAATATGTTCTCATCACGAAAACAAATTCTGGGTTCTCATATGCATGATTTAAAGGAATATCCATACATTTTTCGTGTAACTGTTAATTCTATCAACTTCAATGCATTCTGTAGAGCACTTTGAAGAATTTTCAGCATTTTTACCTCGGAAAATCATCCGTATGTAGAAAAGAATAACTTGACAGTTCATGCCGAAATTCTTGCTGAAAATAATATGATGAGGATACCGGAAAATATTGAATTTTTGGAGAAAAAATTCAATTTTCCTAATGCCACGATGATAACGGAATTTGCCACGTAGTTGTGCATAAGAATTTTCAAAGTAGATAATCAAGTTTCATCATGATTAGATCAGTACCTTTTGAGTTATTGCAGAAATAACAACGATACTGAGAAAAAAAAACACAAAATTTGACATTTCATGTTTTACAATGTCCGAGAATCTTAGTCGGTCGAATAGAACCAAAATGTGATTTATATTTTTGAAATATGAATTTCAACGTCAATGCAGGACTTTGCATGCTTTGATGATCAATTTGGATACGAATTAAGTTTACGGGAAAACTTTCGAATCTCAAAAGAGTTCTCTATGAAGTGGCACATCGTTATCCTTCAACTAACTGCTACACTTTGGTTTATTATTTTATAAAATTCAATAATAAACCTTAGTGATCGACAAAAAAAAAACCCTTGAAATATTACAGTTTACATTTTGAAGTATGTGGGTTTGAATGAAATAATAGCAAAAGCTTGGTCCGTCGGCTATCAGGCGTCCGCTGTCCACTGTCCGCCGTCCGCTGTCCGCCGTCTTCTCTTCGCCGTCCGTTGTTCGGGGCTTATCTCTGAAACTACTGTACTGAAATCCATGAAACTTGGTAGAAAAAATGTGTGTCGCTCGATATTGATCCTCCAAGCTTTTCAGCAGGTTTGGTGTATCCTAAGGGCTCAAAACTGTGGGTGGGATGGAAAAAAAATATTCCTCAAAAAAGACCGAATTTTCATGAAACTCTCAACATTGATTACTGTTGCATAACACAACTCGGAAATTTTCACCCGAATGATTTCCGACCAGTGGTCCCTGAGATATAAAGAAGAACGCTTCAAATTGTGATGTGAAAAACCAATGAGTTATGAATTATATATAAGTTTTATTTATGATATCAATGGTGTTTGGTTTTTAAACTGAGAAATTACTACACCCATGTGTGAAATTTGCAGCGTTTTTATCCAATTGGCCAACTAGTTCCTGAAATGCCAACACAATAACCTCAAAATTTCAAATAACTATGACTCCGGAACCTTTCGGCCAATTTGGCTTATAACTAAACGCAACCGTCTCATTTTTGAATACAGCCTACCCTAAAAACTTAAGTCCATTAGGTTCTTAGTTTTTACGTTATCGGTCGGACAGCCTCGATTTTGAAATCGTGGTCGTAACGAATAAGTCCCACCTAGTCGTTCGAGCGTATCTCCAGTGCGAAAGTCTAATATTACAGACGGAACGTAGCACGCCGTTCCTCAGTTCAAAAGTGACTCCACTTCTTGGACTATGCAATTTGTACTTAACCTACAGCTACTCCGAATTCAATTCCAGCAACTTTTTGCGCGCATGTTCTAGGGGAACAACTAGCGTGCTATCGTTTTGTCCAAATGTCTGTAATTTTGGATGATTGAGCCGAAAATGGTCTCAATTGACTAGGTTGGACTCACTGATGACGAATCCGGTGTCAAAATCGATTCTGTCCGGCCGGCCGGCCGTCTGGTCGTAGACACAATAACTGTCGACAGAAGCAGGCTAGCAACTTGAAACTTTCAGGATTGGTTGCTGATCAGAATGCCGCGGTTGACTTCGTTAATGGGCCAAATCGGTCGAATAGTTTCGGAGTTATAGGTATTTGAAGTTATTTATTTTTTATTTCAGAAAATACTCGAGCGATTGGATTCAAATTTGGCAGTTAGGTGAAGTATGACGACGCGAAGTTTGAGCCAAATTTTGTCAGGATCATATTGTCAGTAAATATTATAAAAAAAAAAAATTTTTCGAAATTTTTTTCCAAAAAATTTTTTTTCTGGAAACCATTCATCATATCAAAAAAAAAAATTTTACTCACACTTTGAGCTTCATACTCACAGAAATGTACCAAATTTCAGTTCGATACGATCATGAGTTTTGGAGATATCGGGAAAAAATATGTCAAATTTCGAGGTTTTCTTCTCGATATCGTTGATTTTTTCAGTATCACTCGAGAAATCCTGATTCAGTCCTGATAAAACTTCACAGATAGTTTTGAGATGCTGAAAGACAACATTATGCGAAATTTTGTGATAATCGTGTCATTAGAACAATTTGAAAAAAAATTTCTATGATTTTCCTATCATATCATCCTCATTAAATTCTGTATGAAACTTTGAACTGTTATTTTTCGATGAAGTACTGGATTCCAATTCGATCTGGTCTGTATTTTTGGAAATATTGGAAAATAAAATTTTGATTGGGTTTATCTACGGAATCATTGGGTGGATCTTACCCATTCACGAATTCGGCCTTCGTAATTAAGGTCCAAACCTTCTCTACAAATATCGAGTTACTAAGTTGTTTCTTTCGGAAGTTATTGTGTTTACGCAGTCGGCCGTTAGGCTGGCTGGTTTGGGGCTTAATTACGAAGGTCGAATTCGTGAATGGGTGAAATCCGCCCAATGATTCCGTAGATTCAAAATTTCATTCAAAATTTTATTTTTCCAATATTTCCAAAAATACAGATTTGATCGAATTGAAATCCAGTAAGTAATCAGTAAAAAATTTCAAAAAGCACTGTCGTGAAGGCAGCAGCTTTTGCGTGCATGTTCAAATTCGTTGCTGAAGCGGTCATCTACATTGAACATGCGCGCCAAAGTTGCTGCCTTCACGGCAGTGCTTTTTGAAATTTTTTGTATTTTAATTAGTAAATTTCCTCTGCATTTTCCAAGTTCTCTAACATACTCAACTTTGATACCCCTCACCGCGGTCCACTTTTAGTTCTCTCAATTAAAATACGAATCAATTCAAACAGTCTCAATGGAAATTCTTCACACTCTACACCACCAACTGCCTACGTGTTCAATTTGGCTGGAAATGCTTTTATGATCCTCAACCATCCTGGAAGATCGCCTCTGCCGCAATGAAAAAGGTAGGAAAATTCAAGGGGACGAGTGAGAAGTTAATTTAGTTGGGCGTCTCATTTGGCAATTCACGAGAGCGGTAACCCCATTTTGCTTTGTCAATTATGATGTAGTTAGCGCCCAGCGTGTGTGTGTGTAGGATGTACGTGACTGCATCGTTAGGAAAACACTCGTTGCTTGGCAAGGGGTAGCAGCGATGGCTCAATATGTCACAAAGAACGGCTATAATTGAGAGCAGTGGAAATTTTGGCTGGATGTTTGTGAGATCGTGTTACATTTCGAGTGGAGCATTGAGAGAATTTTTTCTTCATTCCTTCTCTCTACATTTTTATGCGCTTACTACTGAGTACAGAACGTTATCCTTTTTGGCCTCCAAACAAAATGCAAAGGTATAACTTGTAGGCTTGAATTTTGAGTTGAAATTTCGGCATCCAAAAATGATGAAATGACGGTTGGGAATTCAGCACGTGATTGGGCGATGAAAATGAGCTCCCATGAACTTTCATTGAAAATTTCACACATGTGATTTAAAACCAATCAGAACGTGTATTTCTGACAGATCACCATGGCAACGGATGAATTTTAGTGGAAATTTTTTCCTCGTTGGTACCCAACAGCGAATTATACTGGAAATTTTTGGGACTTTTATAATGACAGAATATTTTCTCAATTCGTCTGCTGATAGTGCGGATGAAATTGCCTTTCTCTTGGTTGGATCTATTTGTAGCTTCCGACGCTAAGCATTTTTGGCAGCTCTTGCGTTGACAAGTTCTATGCCAGAGAATGAATTAAATTTGCGATTGTACCTTTCGAAAAATATTCCTGCAACTGCTTAGCTGTAGAGTTCCATAGAACTTTGATAACACTCTACTTGTGGTCTTGGGCGTTCTTTTTACGCATGATGAAGGCATAGTCTTCAATAATAAGCGCCAGTTCTTCCACTGGTATATCCGCTCTGTCGAAATCATACGCTTTTTCTGCGCAAAAGTTCATAAACTGCTGCCATACACTTGCCTTCGATTTCCTAGTATTCGCGGGTGTCAACTGCTTAATATTCTGGCGAATATTTTCTTTACTTTCTTGACCGAAGCGAAATATTTTTCTACGTCGTGCTGTTTTTGACAAATTCAAAACAAAAATAATTTCTAGCTTAGAGTTTCACTGAGTTGCCATGGTAACTAAATAATCGAGTTGATAAAATCTTCCATGTTTTGCAAGTACTTGATGAAGACGAATATTGATGTTGTTGGAAGTAACACATTTGTTATGGAATTTTCTTACCGAATATCACATGAGGTCAAATTAAATCTGAAAAACGTTTCTCGCTCATGAATATTTTCAGAAAATTATCCCTCGTCTTCGACTGGGGAAAATCTTCAAAATATTCAAGAGCTCCAGATAATTTCCGGAAATAATTCGACCTCTAGTGGTATTACTATAGTATGAATTTTAATATGAATTTTCACTATGGCGAAAATTCATATTTTCACTATAGTGAAAATTCATATTTCAATTTTGTATTTCGTTGAAATGAATAATTTTCAGGTGTGGTTATTCGAATCACATGCCATTAAATAAACACTTCAACAGCTAGAATATGTAAATAATTCACGTAGTTCCAATTCCGCCAAATAACGAAAATCATCTTCAAAATATCGAATGTTTTCGAAAGAAACAACAGCAAAAACGGTCGTGTTAAATGAATTTCCTTCAGAACTTGAAATGGAAATATAGAATTGAAAATTTTTTGGAATATTGCATTAGTATTTTCCAACTGCTTACTAAGTTTCATCATGATCGTATCAGCAACTTTTGAGTTATTGTGGAAATGACAACGATACGGAGGAAATTCGATATCTTTGTCCGCAAAATCTAATAAAATTGAAATTAGATCGGAATGCGATTCTGTACATTGTTTAAGAGTATTGGATCCAAGAATTGTGCAGAATTTCATTGGAATCTGTCGAATAGTTCACAACAAAATATTGTAAACAGTTGCGCGTTAGCATTTTACAACTGCTCAACAAGTTTCTATATGATGATGTATTTCCTGAAATATTGGATATGAAACCCAAAGAATTCAAATGAGTAAAGCTCCAACAGTGTTGTGACGCTGTGAACATTTTGGGGTGCAAGCTTCTCTGAAAGTTTCAAGTCTCTAGTTCTTTCAGTACCTATGTCATGGTGGCCAGGAAGGGCCCAACAACCGGCCAAACAAATCAATTTCGTCATCGAGTTCATCGTCAGTGAGTCCAACCTCGTCGTTTAAGACCATTGATTTTTGGCTCAGAAATTGATATTACAAGATATTTGGGCAAAACAATAGCACGCTCCTACTCAGAAAATGCGCTCAATATTCCAAAATATCACATTCAACGTCTAAAGAGAAAACGTTTAGTTTCCTAAATGATTTCTCTGAAATTTTCTCTCACTGGCCGAATGCGAAAATTCATCAAATTCGTGTTCTTTCAAAATAAAGCCAATTTTATAATTGTCAAAAACAATGAAACCACGGCAATGACATAATTGGATTATTATTCACAAGGGGGCAGACAGTGAAGAGAAATTATTTAGTAATATCATCTGAGTGGTCAAAAGTGAAACTCGACAAATATGGAAAAAATTGACTTTGACCACAGATGCCTCATCAGTTGAAGTATCCAAAAAAAGAAAACAGACTGGATGAACTTATAGATCTGTACGAAAAGCGAAAAAAATAAGTTCCCCAACTTTCCAGTATAAGTAACCCAGTCAAATCCTATCTAAGCCTGCTGACGTGTCTTCGACATTCCACAGTACATCAGAAACATTCTCCTTCCATTATATAACACTTTGATACTTCTTGGTTCCCAGGATACCGAACTGATTTTGCAAACTTTTCGAATTATATTGAGGCAGATACATGGATCTATCTCCCGAAACACCTGCAGGCAGTGTGAGGCGAACTTCCTATCTCCCAAGAATCCCTCGTTAAGCCCACAACCACTGTATCAACAACTTAATAGATAGATTCGCGATCAAGTTATGAAGCTCAAGACTGAAACAATAGCCTCCTGAATCATCTGTTTTCTCAGGATACTGCAACCGAAAATTTTATGCACACGAAGGATTTCGCCTCGATATAACATATACGTTTCACATTTTATAAATAATTGATAAAGGAGCAGAAAGTGAAACAAAAATATTACGATAACTTTGCGGCTTTCAAAAGAGATCACAATTCTTTTCTCATATTTTTTCTCCTACTAGAAACTCAAGAAAGATCCCAACTGTTCGAACATATGACAACATTGAATTTGACCACAGAGTTCTCACAGTTGAACTATCTGACCAAGATGCATAGAATATATCAGGTGTCAACATTTTCCTACTGTTACCCACTAACATTTTGGGTCCAAAACGCGGTCATAGAATTGTCAAATGTTGTCCTACTTGGCTCTGTAAACGATGATGGCGCTAAGGTCGCTTTGTTGAGTCCATACAATTAATTCCACTGAATAACAATAAATTGAGCTATAATCTATTTCCCAAAATATGAATCACATATTCGAAATGATGGATTCTTACCAATATATACCTAATAGGAGTTTAACGAATGCCTAATCATTAATAATATGAAATATGTTAAGAGTTTATTGCGAGAACACTTTAATGGATGGATACAAGAAGTCATTTCGAAGCCAAAACAATGCTGAAAACGGAACGGGAGATTGATATTACACATGGATTTTATTGGATAGTTTGGATCTCCTTTCATGAAAATATGGTTTGTGAATTTTTGTCACTGTAGACATGTAAAAAAAAGTTGAGTTTGAATTTTGGAAAAAATTTTTCAAGGAAAACCTTAGAAAATTGAGTATATTGAAATAATGCCATCCAATTTGGCAATCGAAAACAAAAAATTCCGACTTTGTAGGTTTTTCGCCATTTTGAAATATTTTTCCAGAATTCTACACCATAATTGAAGAGTCCATCGAAAAAAACTAAGGATTGGCCAAAAACTGTTATTTCAAAGGTCATGCATAACTCAAACAGGTATCATTGCTCAAAGTTGAAATCAAACACCCTGTATATCGCTTATGTTTCGAAAACGGAGTATATGTCATAAGGCAAAAATGACTTTCCCAATGCCATCTATACGGCTATATAGGTTTGACCAGTTTATGATGAAACACCGTGTATATTCTGTGCATCGAATTTGAATGAAAAAAGTGACATCATCATTGGTAAATACGATCACAGATGAGCACATGTTTTACTTACATCATGAGTATGTCTATCACTAAGAGAGATCTGGGCGCACTAGTGTTTACTATTATTGAAATTGATTTATGAATTTTCACTTAATTGTTCATGTTCATACGAATTAATCAAATCAATTGGTGTATCATTGTTCAAACAATGGTAGTATGTATCGTTCAAAATGATTTCTTGGGGATATTTTGTAAACAAACTCTGAAAGACTTCATTTCCATGAACTGAATATTGAGGTGATGAGTATCTCTTGTGATAAACATGTATTCGAAAATATCAAGTTCAAACTTGTGTATTCAGAAATGAAGGATACCTTTATATAAACTATCGCCATTCTGAGTGAAAGAAATGAATAATCATAATTTAAAGACATCAAAATGAATTTATTTTCGGAAATTCTTGAAAAAAAATGTATGGTTCAACTCAGAAAATCAGAAAGAAGTTCTGATTTGAGTTGTTGTGATATGACATGTGTGTAATTTCCGTAAATATTCCAGATTTTATACGGCAGATTTTGCTATGCCGGCATCTTTCGGCGAAAACTGTAGGAGAACAAAGCCGTATTTTGACAACATTTGGACCTCATTTCTGACACAAAATATGTCAAAGAGTGTCCGCACCATATGTTTTCTATGCATCTCTTATCTGACACAAAAAAAACAGACAAATGGATTAGTCTAAGATCCCGCTGCAGAGTTAGTGCCCTCATCAAGTATTTGCTTGAAACCAATTTTTACAAACATTCGACAATTGGATAGTATATTTTTACGAGATGGCTCATCAAAACGTGGTCGCATCATATTCAACATGGAGCAACCCTTATTTCCGGCTTGAATTACTCAGGCAACTCTACTTCATCGTACACAGAAAAAAATTTATCGTACACCGAGAAAATTATATATATATAATACACACTTAATATTTTTTCATTCAAAAATATTCGCGGCCACATTTCTATATATATATATTCTCCTATTAACAAATGTATGTAAAAAATTTGTTCCAAGCAAATACTCGATGAGCGCACTTATTCCGCCGCCGGATCTAGTACTAGATGAATTATTATCGATCTGTACAAAGAGCCAGCTGACGTCTCTTTACCACTCCCCAGCACATCAGGAATATCTCCTAACATTATATGACACTTTGCTACTTCTTGCTCTTCTGGATACCAAACTGATTTTGCAAACTTTTCGAATTATATCGAGACAGGCATATGGTTTTATCGCCCGAAACACCTGCAGGCAGTGTAATAAGAACTTCTAATCTCCCAAGAATTCCTCATTAAGCCCACCAACCACTGTATCAACAACTTCATAGATAGATTCACGATCAAGTTATCAAGCTGATGACTGGAACAATGGCCTACTGAATTATCTATTTTCGCAGGATTCTGCAACCGCGAATTTTCATTCACTGGAAGGATTTCACTTTGATAACATCAAATTAGGACATAAGCCGCCACTAATTTAGGATTTATGGCATGGAAAGCAGTTTCATAACATACGGTGGTATACGCTTCATGATTCAGAAATAATTTTCTGTTCAGGTGATTCAACGAGCAGACTCACACAGTAAAGTTCATCCATCGTGATAAAAAATTCATTTGGTAACCTTCACACCCAGAATTTGTCATTTTTGGTGTGAAATATGTGAAGCTACCTCATGTTGTTCGATGAATCAGAGAAATGACTGTATTCAAAGTGCCTCTTTGTATTTGTGGTTTATGCCCACATAAAGATTTTGAAAAAGTCTGTATATCCAGATTTTTTCCTGAAAATGATCTCTTACGACTTGGAAGGACTCATACGTACACTCTGCTTGAGGTCTGTACGTTTTTATGATAACTTAAAATAGGAAAAAGCTAGCTTTTTAAAACTGATAGTTTGCCTATAGAAATATGGCGTAAATGGGCCAAATCGGTCAACCAGTTTTGGACTTATACTCTTTTGAATTTTTGGGGGTCACTTCCAGATTTCAACTCAACGTAATCAGTTGTTGAATAGAGACCCGCAGCAGCGTGCAAGTTCTGTCGAGATCGTTACGTAGGTAAATCAAAAAAACTCATCCATTTTCCGAAATTGTTTTGAAAAACAAAATATTTCTTTAGCTTTTTACCAGATTTCAATGACATTTCGCACAGACGTTGGAGTTAATATTTAACAATCGAATATCAGGTTTCAGTTCGATGCGATTTCAAATTTCTGAGATATTAGGAAGCAGATATGTAAACTTTCGTGTTTTTGCGCGCATGTCCTAGGGGAAAAGCGGGCTATCGTTCGTCAAGATTAATTATTTTTATCATTTAAATTTCGAATTTTTAGCCGAAAATAGCCTCGAATGACTAGGTTGGACTCTCTGCTGACGAATCTGTTATCAAAATCGATTCTGTCCGGCCAGCCGGACTCACGATTACAGGTGTACGGAGAATCCTATCGACCTGAAATTTTCAGGTCAAGTTGAATTTTAAAATACGATGGTTTGATTCGTTAATGGGTGAGATCGGCCAAGAGATTTCGGAGGTAAAGCCCTTTGAAATTTCGAGGTTATTTCCTGATATTTCAGGAACCAATAAAACGATTGGACTGAAACTCAGCTGTTAGTTAGATTATAACATATTGCAACTTTCAGCAGAATCTTGTTGAGATTGTACTGTCAAAAATTAAAAAAAAGTTTTTTCGAAAGCTGTTTATCATATCCAAAAAAAATCTGCTCAGGATTTCAGATTCATATTTTACAGTGGTGCACCAAATTTTAGTTCGATCAGATTATAACTCTTAATTTCGTGATTTTTTCCTCGATATCGTTGTATTTTTCGAAATAACTCAAAAATTACCGATTCAATCATAATGAAACTTGGCAGCTAGTTTGAAAACGTTTACAGACAACATTGTGCGAAATTTTGTGATGATCGTATCATTAAAACATTCTGAAGAAAAAATTGAAATTTTTTCTTCCAAATATTTAAAATTCCCTGTTATCTCCTGATCATAGTATCCCCATTAAATTCCGAATGAACCTTCAAACTGACATTTATCGATAAAGTACTGAATTTCAATCAAGGTTCCACCCTACTCCACAAATATCGAGTTTCTAAGTTGTTTCTTTCAGAAGTTATTGTGTTTACATTCGGCAGTCATTAGTTACCAAGAATTAATACCGATCATTCCCAATATGACCTGCCAATTCTGATTACGAATCTACAGGGTGGAACTTTTTCCGAAAACCTGTGACTTGTTTCCAGAATATTTTTGTGGTGAGCCACTGTAAGTTTGAAAAATTTCAATAACTTATGGCTTCTTGAAATTTAGTCGTATCTGATTCCGATTCCGAAAAAAATCCGATTCCCTCGAAGTCTTCAGATAACTTCGCATTGCCATAAGATCCAGTTCGTAAGCTGAGGTGAATAAATTCATTATTCGTTTCCATGGATATTTCCTGATATGTAGCAATGATTCATGGAGATTCTATCAACTCGTAAAATATCTTGTGAATTGCAGATACTATGAGAAAAAAACTCCAACAACATTCAAACTTTATCGATGACTAAACGTTTACTGTACCGTGTTTACAAGACTGTTTTTCCTTAAAAGGAAACAATGCCACGTGGTAGTAAATTACAGTTAGGCAACACAGCCACCATTTAAATGTCAACAAACCTTGCTTGTATCTCAAGGTCAGGCCGCTGGACCCGGTCTACATGCTTAAACGTTGCCTATAGGAGCCTTACGGCCGACTGCGTAAACACAATAACTCGATATTTGTTGAGAAGGTTTGGACCTTAATTACGAAGGCCGAATTCGTGAATGGGTAAAATCCACCCAATGATTCCACAGATATACTCATTCAAAATTTTATTTTTTCGATATTTCAAAAAATTCAGATCAGATCGAATTGAAATCCAGTATTTCATCGAAAAATTACAGTTCGAAGGTTCATACAGAATTTAATGAGGATGATATGATAATAAAATCTCTTTTTTTTTCAAATTGTTCTAATGACACGGTTATCACGAAATTTTGCATAAAGTTGTCTTTCAGCATCTTCAGACTAGCTGCAAAGTTTTATCAGGATTGAATCAGTATTTCTCGAGTCATACCGAAAAACGTGACGATATCGAGAAAAAAAGCCTCGAAATTTTACATATTTTTTCCCGATATCTCCAAAACTTATGATCTTATCGAACTGAAATTTGGTACACTGCTGTGAAATATGAAGCTTAAAGTCTAAGTGGACTGTTTTTCTGGATATGATAAACGGTTCCCGAAAAAAAAATTTTTTTGAAGAAAACTTTGAAAAAATTTTTTTTTTTGTACTGACAGTATGATCCTGATAAAATTTGTCTCAAAGTTGCGCATCGTTAAAATCCACCTCATTGCCAAGTTTGAATTCAATTGCTCAAGTAGTTTCTGAAATAAAAAATAAATAACCTCAAATTTTCAAGTAGCTATAACTCCGAAACTATTGGACCGATTTTGCCCATTGAGGACCTCAACCGCGGCATTCTAATGCGCGACCTACCCTGAAAGTTCAAATTTGCTAGCTCACTCCCTTCGACAGTTATCGTGTCCACGGCCGGCCGGCCGGCCGGACAGAATCGATTTTGATACCGGATTCGTCATCAGTGAGTCCAATCTAGTCGTTTGAGACCATTTTTGGCTCAATCATCCAAAATTACAGACATTTGGACAAAACGATAGCACGCTGTTCCCCTAGAACATGCGCGCAAAAAGTGGTAACATTGCGCATTCCTACGATTTTTTCAACCATTCGCACCAAAATTGTTTTTCGAAAAAAACGAAGTCTGGCCTCCAGAAGTCACCCCGTTATATTCGAGGTATTGTTTGCCTTCGAATATAACGGGGGGACTTTTAGAGGCCAGAATTTTTTTGAAATTTTGAAAATTTGCGAATTGTTAAAGTATATGATTGCATACAGTATGATATTTTATCGATATAGAATGTGAAAACTAGTTAACTGAGTAAGGAAAAAGAGCAATCAAAATTTCATATGCACCTTTGAACAACGTCTGGGGTTTCCCGCAATAACTTCTCTAAATAAGTACTCTGCATGTTGAAACACCATAACAATTCGATTTAACACTCAAGATGAAAGAATAATCATTCAAAATGCTCAATAAGTATAATAAAAGTAGCTCGAAACCTCAGCGCAAAATGCAACACAACTTTTGTTTGACCACCAAGCGCAATATTTGAGGTTAAGAAGTCACGTGGTTTGGATTGCCTGATACATCTCTCAAGAATAACCTCTATATTTGTTTATATTCCTTCACTTGAATTTCCTGGGTCAATTTTTAATCGAATTAATGCATTCAGATCGTTTGAAACTTACGATTAACTTATTCAAAACATATTTCGATGCATATTTTCACAGATATCATATATTCGTCTTATGTCTTATGAAATCTTGAATTTGCAAGTGTAAAAGCGACATTATTTCGGCGGTATTTGAGCGGCGGTAGCTCAGTGGTTAGAGCGCTAGCCTCATGATCGAAAGGTCTGGGGTTCAAGCCCTTGGCCGTGAAAGAATTTTTCCGGTTTTCAGGGGACCGTCCCACCATTCGCTGTTGGGTAAACAATTAACAGTGCTATTCCTAACGTGGCGCAAGGAATTAGTAACAAAGCCTACACAGAACACACCTGGTCTCCTAACTCGCACAAGCATTCGTTTCTGAGGGGTTCCGCAGCGGAACCTAGGAGAATCAGCAACAATAGAATACAACAATACAAAACAATTTGACAAATGACAGTACTACTAACCGTGACGTTTGGTCATGTCTCAGGCCTCGCCCATAAAATGTAGTTATCCGATTGGTCGAATATACCTGAATTTGTGTTGAAATGTTCACCATATTCTGGATTTTTTTAAAAATATAAGTAATTCGATTGAGATATCGTTTTTTTCAATGGGAAGTAGGGTGATATTTTATCTACCTATGTGAATTTACCGCTTTTTCCTAACTCTATCGGCTACGAAGGAGATCGCTGATATGTGGGACGACCTTTTTGACCCAGCGTCACCTTATTCAATTAGTTTAGTATAGAACCATAAACATATGATAATTCGTGTTACATGCAAAAGAACAATTCAGAAAAACCTTGTATAACTGCAGTTCTTCTGTGAATTTTTTACTAAGTTGCATATCATATAATTCGAATAATACATCCAAAAATTCTCTACATCATTCTAATATTTTGATATATCCATTCGAAGAATTCTTCACGACTAACATCCAGAAATTACTGCACATCTGAATGCAACTTGAAGAACGTAACCTTACGTCAAATTCCAAAAGGAAACGCAGTCATGTTGAGAGGGTCCTTTTGAAATACAAACATGTAAGACGTTATTCGTGTGTGTTATGTACCATACACATTGGAGTAATGCGAATGGAAAATGCGGCTTTTCCTCTTTTTCACCTCCTAAATATGAGGAAAATATAACATTCCGAACCGAGCGTATTCAAAATACCGGCATCTACAATACTTCGTGACATTGCTTCTGCCCTTTCGCAGCTTTCATTTTCCGCCTTGCAATTTAATATATTAACCTTTTCCTTTGCTACATACGGACTAGTGAATTTGATGTAAGATTCGTAACTTCCATACGGCGTATATGTTCGTGACACTTTGAAGTGGCGATATAATATAGCGAATAGCAACAAATGCCGGGAATAGTGTCTGTGTGGCTTTAAATTACATGTGAAATGCGGCTTATATCGACCGTGCTACATCCCACGCCCAAGTCATGTTTTACACCCTTTATCCTATTCATCTGGTAAACTAGAAAATACTGCAAATTTCCCGTAATGGTTTATTATGGTTTGAGTTCCCTTTTGTATCTTCCTCGTGGAAGTTCTGGCGTTAAACGAACTAAAGGGTTTTCCAATAAGAGGTGTTATTTTGAATAGCCCGCTATTTCGGTAGATGTCACTCTTGAAGCTGTCATTTTTTGACATTTGACAAGTAGAATCTACGCCATCAATAAAAATGGAACGATACACGCTTCAACAACGCATTGAAATTATTAGAATTCACTATAAAAGAGGTGAAAATTTGGCAGAGACGGTTCGTAAAACTCGAACATTTTTGGGTCGTCGTGAACCACCTTGTCGGACCGCAGTAAAGAAATGGTGGAAAAATTCGAGCTGTTGGGACAAGTTAGTGATGTGTTGAGTAAAACCCGTGCACGTCGCTAAAGAACAGCCGAGAATATTGCTGCTGTAGCCGAAAGTGTTTAAGAAAACCCAGGTTTGTCCATTCCTCGTCGTTCTTTCGAATAAGGCATTCCACAAACGTCATTATACTGTATTTTGCATAAAGATTTGGGTCTTAAGGCTCACAAAGTTCAGTTAACACAAGAACTCAAGCCGGCCGATCATCAACTACGTCGTGTCTTGGCTGATTGGGTCGTTGAAACGCATGCAAATGATCCGGAATTCCATCAAAAAATCATCTTGAGGAATGAGGTCCATTTCCACCTCGGTGGCTTCGTCATCAAGCAGAATTGTCGCATCTGGGGCTCGGAAAACCCGAGAGTTATTGTTGAAAAGCTTCTCTATCATCAACGTGTGACTGTTTGGTGCGGTTTATGGTCCGGCGGAGTCATTGGACCTTACTTTTTCGAAAATGAGGCTGGAGCAACAGTTACGGTGAATTGATTGAGCTATCGAGAGATGATTAATGATTTTTTATGGCCGGAATTGGATGGTATTGACCTGGACAACGTTTACTTGTCACACAAGCAACGAAACCATTGATCTTTTGCGGGAAAAGTTTCCAGACCGTATAATCTCTCGAAGAGGTGATCATAATTGTCCACCGAGATCTTGTGATTGAACACCTTGCAACTTCTTCCTTTGGGGCCACGTGAAAGAGAAAGTATACGCCAATAGCCTAGCATCGATTAAAGACCTCAAAGATGGAATTCGTGAGGCTATATCGAGGACATAGGGTAGCCACTTTGCGATTTGGTTATGAAAAATTTCATTGAAAGAATATGGTCCTGTAAGCGTGGTCGTGGTGGTCATTTGCCTAATGTTATTTTCCACTATTAACGGCATAGCTTCTTCTTTATAATGAAATAAACATCCGATCATTCATATTGAAAAATGGCATTTTTCTTTGAAAATCAAAATAACACCTCTTATTGGAAAACCCTATATTATATGTTCAATGTTATTGCGCGCATGTTCTAGAGAACAGAGAACAGCGTGCTAGCGTTGTGTCCAAATGTTTGAAATTTTCGAATTTTTTCCCGAGGATGGTTTTAAACGACTAGGTTTAACACACTGATGACGAATCCGGAGTCTTCATCTATTCTGCCGACGACACGATAACTGTCGAAAAAAGCAAGCGAACAACTTTAAGCTTTCAGATAAGGTAGCGAATTGGAATGGACAAGTTTGTAAGAAATTCTGTTATGATCGTGTGATTCGAACAATTTGAAAAAATTGAAAATTTTTTTTTCTTTGAATTTTCAATATTCTGTGATCTTCTAATCATATCA
The DNA here is from genome assembly GCA_958510865.1 of Myrrha octodecimguttata. NCBI lineage: Eukaryota > Metazoa > Arthropoda > Insecta > Coleoptera > Coccinellidae > Myrrha > Myrrha octodecimguttata. The sequence goes on from OY294059.1 coordinate 26,731,263, forward strand.
TCCTCATGATATTTGTAAGAACCTCTTAACTGTCATTTTTCGACAAATTATTGCAATGCGATTAAACCTGTATTCTGGAAATATTGGAAAAATGAAATTTTGAATGGTTGTATCTACGGAATCATTGGGCGGATTTCAACTTAGTCCCAAATCTACTCTACAAACATCGAGTTTCCAAGTCGCTTCTTGCGGAAGATATAGTGTTAACGTTCGGCCAAGCGGCTACCAGTTACAGATTAGATCGAATTGAAATCCAGTTATTTATCGAAAGAATACTACAAGAGCCCTGACGTGAAGTCAGCAGCTTATGCGCGCATGTTCAAAGGATATCACCAAAAGTGAACATGCGCACAAAAGCTGCTGACTTCACGTCAGGGATCTTCTAGGTTTTATTATGTATTATATTGAGTTTTCAAGTCGACAGCTCTTGCCAAAAATAATTAAACCCCTATAATTTTAGAGAGCAGAGAATGAGCGATATATGTTTTTTGGTTTAGAATTGCTCTACCGGGAATCCTTCTTCAATATTCTTCCACCGTTGCTCGTCCATTCAATTTGCAGAAACCATAAACACGTACCATATCCTAATACTGAACCTTCTAAAAAGGGGACATAACTTAGAAGAAAAATATATAATATATATAAAATATATAATATATATATAATAATAACCAGTAACAGAATTTAATTATCAAGAAATACTGGTAATCTTTGCGTCTCGCAAAGTGGAGATCAAGATATGCTGTGCGCATGCTCCAACAGTGTCATTTAGGGAGCAACGTTGCCAGACTGTACAATAAATCCGATGCCTCTGGAATGTCATGTCATTCAGAATTCTGTTTCTTCGATATAAGTTTTATAGAATATGAGTTGAGAAGGACATTGAATTTAAAAAGAATATGTCTGAATAAGTAAATAAGGGCACTTTTGCACTATTTTTGTTTCAAGCAGAGATATAGAGCTTTGTTATTCATTAATTTTCAATTATGGGACGCCATTATTTTATTTTCCGATTCAGATTGACACTGAGTGGATTCGATTGATTCACATTATTGTGGTATAAATTGTATGAAGAGTTCGATAACCTCAGGTTACAATATCTACCAAATTTCAAACGAATCCGTTGAATGGTTCACGTGTATTTCAGAAACAAATAGCCCTAGCAGCTTTCTAATTGTAATTTCCTGGCTTTCCAAGGTCTCCATCGAACGATTAACAATTACTCGCGGACCACCTGTAGAAGTTTTGAAACAATGAAATACCTATTCAATTCTAATCGATAGGATCCCAAATAATCTGTATCAGTCTTGAAGATAGTACTTTCAGCTAGAATAAGCATCTCATCAATATTCACAAGAACCCAAAACATTCCCAATAACCCAAATTTCCAATTCTTATGTTTCTTCATTCGAAACTGTCAAATAAACCATATAGTTCAAGTAATCCTATTTAATGTTATGTCCCAAGAATGGTCCACCACAAATACACCTAACCGAACACAGTACAAAATATATTGTTACGAATCCCGAAGAAGAAGAAAAACTTTTTTCACTCGCATCCATATCAATCGAGTAAATTGCGGCAGGAGATAAAACAACCCTCCCAGGGGAATAGAAAACGCCAAATTCAACGTGTTCTTTCCTCAGACTTCTGATTCCAACCCCAAGGAATTCCTCGACCAAAACAATACGATATCTCGAAAAGAAAAGCAGATGCCGAATCTAAGGAAGTGGATAGAGAAAGGCGGCTAAGAGAGAGAAGTTCATTTCGAGATATGATTAGGAGTGTAAATGAGACCTCCTGGGGAGAGACACCGACTCTCTCAGCGTGGTCTCTTATTCGCCCAACGTAATCTCGCAGGGAACAGGATGGATTGTCCGCTCATTGAACCGAATAATTCTCGTTTTTGAACGTCTCTACGAAAGTGGAATGGATTCTCTCTTCGGTTGTTTTAATGAGAATCCTAACTTCGGGTATCTAAATATGAATGTTTTCTCTGTCTATTTGAGCTCGGGATATTAAAGTGTTGTTTATTCTGGTTCTCAATGCGGAACATTGAGGTCAGAATGTTCATATCATTAGATGAGTCGGCGGGAAAATAGCGATGGATTTACAACGATTCAACCAGTTTGTTTAGGGGGTTTCTGTAGTTGTACTCCTAGAGGGTGTGCTGAATAAGTGAGTTTAACCAAGGGATCACTTCGCATACAATGCTTCGGTTTAATCAGATTCCACCAGAATGCAATGATGTTTAGTAAGTCAAGATCGATTCTATGGTTGAAGAAAAATTTCCTAGTCTGTAATCTACTTTTATCGAAGTTATAATGTGATGTTAACTGCCACGGTGGTCCAGTGGGTTGATTACCTGCTTGTGAAACCGGAGGTACTGGGTTCGAATCCCGGCGAGGTTATGAATGTTGTGTTAAGTTTATGGTGCAGGTAAACGTTTGTGTGTCTATAAATAAAAAGTCTTTAGTTGGTATGAATCTGAATGAATGTCAATGTATAAATGTTAAAAATTGAAAGCTTGTCTAAATGGCCATTGTAGCCGAGGACACTTAAGGGAATGAATGAATGAATGAATGTGGTGTTCCTCGGTTCATCTATGTTCGAGTTGGATTTATTGCCTGAATAGATCTAACGCTTTGGATCTAAGTGTATTCATTGGCTCACTAATTCAGATAAAGATATATTAATATACGAATTTAGTGACCAATGAAGGTAATCTATTGAAAATAGGGATAAATACCCTTCTTGGACCGATTTATCGAGATGTAAGTGCAAAAATCCAAGTAAAACACATCGGTATCAGTCATTTTCTAGAATTGCAATATGGTGCAGGAGCCGGAAACGATCGATTACTATGATTATTTTGAGAATCTTTAGAAATATTTCTGTTCATTTCCGGGAATTATTAGGAGTGGAAATGAGACCTCCTAAGGAGAAATATTTTCACACTCAGCATTATCTCTTTTTGCCGCACATTATCTAGCAGGTTACAGGATTGATTGTGTGCTCCTTGAAATGACTAAATTCCGTTGTCGAACGTCTTTACTATAGTGGAATGGATTCTCTCTTGGGTTGTTTAAATGAGAATCCTAACTACAAATATCAAAATATGAACCATTTGAGCTCAGGACATTAAGGTGTTGTTTATTTCGGTTCTTAGTGCGGAAGGTTGAGGTCAGAATTATCAAATCATTAGATGAGTCGGCGGGAAAATAGCGATGGATTTCAACCAGTTCATTCAGGAAGTTCCTGTAGTTCTACTCTTCGAGGGTGTGCCGAATGAATGAATTCAACCAAGGGATAACTCCGCATATATTGTTCCAATTCAATCAGATTCCGCCAAGATTCTACCAGAATGTAATGATATCTAGTTAGACCGGATCGATTCTATGGTTGAAGAAAACTTCTTAGTCTCTAACTTACTTTTTGAGAAGTTATCATGTTCTGTTTGCTGGTTTATCTATGGTCAAGTTGAACCTATCTCCTAAATAGATTTATCGCCTAGGATCTAAGTGGAGACATTGGCTCACTAGTTTATATGAATACATATACTAATATACGAATTTAGTGATCAGTGGAGGTTATCAATTAATCATAGAGATGAATACACTTCTTCGACCGATTAATTGAGATGTAAGAGCAAATATCTAAGTAAAACACATCAGTATCAGTCATTTTCCACAGTTGCAGAATGGTGCAAGATCCGGAAGCGATCGCTAGCTATGATTAATGATATTTTTTGAGTATTTTCAAAAATGTTCCTGTTCATTTCGAGAAATGATTGACAGAAATGAGACCTACTAAGGAGAAAGAACGTCACACTGGCGTGATATCTTATTTGCCCCATTTAATCTCTCATGGGAACAGTTCAATGAGCGGACAGCTCATTGAACTGTTCTGGTTTTCACGCGCTTGTTCTGGGGAACAGCGCGTTATCATTTCGTCACGATGTCTGTAATTTTCGAATTTTGAGCCGAAAATGGTCTCCAAAGACTAGGTTGGACTCACTGATGAAAAATCCGTGGTCAAAATTGATTCTGTCCGTCCAGCCGTGTGCGCTGTAACTTTCGAAAGGACGGACGGTCTTGAAATTTTCAGGTTAGGTTGATATCCTGAATATCTCGGTTAATTTCGTTAATGGGCCAAATCTGCCGAATGGTTTTTGTGCTACAGCCATTTAAAATTTCGATTTTTCGATAACTCGGAAAATATTCATATGATCGAAATGAAAATTTGTTGGAATATGAACATTGTCAAAAAGAAGAATTATCCATGCAGAAATTCAAAAAAAAATTATTTTATTTCTGAAATTTTTTTTTTTAATTTTTATATTTCATTGAAATTTCACTGAAATTTCCAAGTCATCATTTCGCAATGTGAACAAGCGCATGAAAGCTGCTGCCTTCACGTCAGTGCTTCTCTAGATTTTTATTAATGCGGGACGGCCAGAAAGTTCGTATCATTAGATGAGTCGGCGGGAAGATAGCGATGAATATACAATATTTCACCAGTTGTTTTAGGGGCTTCCAATAGTTTTACTTTTGCATGGTGTGCCGGATGGATGAATTTGACTGGGAGATCACTCAACATATTCTGCTTCGATTCAATCACTTTCAGCTGCTCAGGTTCTACCAGAATATGATGACATTTAGTTGGACAAGATCTACGGTTGGAGAAGATTTATAATCTCTAATTTATTCGGGAAAGTCACGAACTTTTCCATCGCAAAGCTATATATATAGATATTTACATACACTTTAGCGGTGTGTTCTCCTAAACAAAAAATCTTCAATGGAAACTGGGCGGTCTTTCAAAGCATCGATGCCTTTTTCAAAAATATTGTTTTGCTGAAGTTCAAAGATGAGTTGAGAACTATAAGAAGCAGTGTAAACTGAGTATGCATCGATTCAGATCTCTGGTGACTCATTTCTTCGAAACTATGAGAGAACCCGATTTCTCGACTGATTTAAAAGGTTTTGGTCTTTTTCTTAAAAAAACAGGGCAAACACACATTCGGGCATAATTCAAACACGGATTATTCATCAGTGAGTCCAACCAAATTGCTTGAGACGGCTCAAAATTCTAAAGTTAGAGACATTCGGGCAAAAAGATAAGACGCTGTTTTTCATTCGAAATTTTGTTCGACAATTTTTTGAGATTACCATAGGACATAATTATGATAGGTTGGTTGGATGAATCAAGAGCAATTACTTGAAATTACTATCTGACACACTGACGATCCTACGAGAAATAATTGATTGTGGCCTCAGATAATTAGAGTGGTCAATTACTCTCATTACCCTTAAGATAATACTCCGTTAATATCGACAGACATAAATAATGAACCAACTGAGTGGTTAGCTTGACATTACAATTTGTAGTTGATTGGTGCGTCAATGTTATATTCCTAGTCATTATCATGATGTACTTAATTTATGATTCTGTTGTGCGTACTATCGTTTAACCCAAATATCTGTCATATTCGTTTATTTTTCCGAAATTGGTATCAAACGTTTAGGTGAGAAGTTAGAGAGCCTGATGTCAAAATCTATTTTGCCACGATAGCTTGAGAACGGGAAGAGCTAGCACCTTGATACTTCATAGAGAGGTTGGTAATCAGGATGCGAGAGCTTTGTTTTAAAAATGGGCCCAATCGGCCGAACGGTTCTAGAGCTATATTCATTTGAATATAAAAGATTATTTTCTCACTATCTCAGAAACTACTAATCTGATCCTATCGATACTTGGTAATTAGTTGTAGAACACCAACAGGCAACTGCTTCCATAATTATGTGAAGGTCATATTGTTGGTCAATTTTGTTTATTTGGAAACTGTCCATCAGATTCAAATGAATCTCTGCACATATCCTGAATTTGAAAATTTGACAAAAGTGTACCAAATTGCAGTTCAATCTGTATATTGAAATTTTGGTATTTGATTGAGATATTCGAAAAGAGCAGACAATTTTCAATGGGGTTTAGTAGATTCCATCTTCCCGCACGTTATTTTGCTCATAGAAAACTTATGGGAGAGATTCAATTGAATATTTGAATTCCAATGAATTCTTAGAAGATTATTTCATTGTAATTAGATTGGGAAATATTCGGTTGATATTTGGAAAGTTTGATCAACTTTCACAGGTTGATCGATTTATATTCAAATTTCCAAAAACTTCCAGGTCTGTGTCTGAAAAATATTGGAGTTCCTGCAAGCTGAGATTCAACACCCTGTATATTGAAATTTTGGGATTTTATTGAGATATTCGAAAAGAGCAGAAAATTTTCAATGGAGTCCAGTAGATTCCATCTTCCCGCTTTGGCTCATAGAAAAGTTAAGGGAAAGATTCAATTGAATAATCCAATACATTTTCAGCAAATTAGTTCATTGTAATTGAATTGAGAATTTTTTTCTTGAAAAGATTGAATATTTGTATTCTTCTAGTGCAATTACTTCTGGATGTGTCCCTATCATATCCAGGATGCCTTTTTCGATGTCAAGGTTTCGACTTTCTTGTGTGTTATTCACTTCGATGTACGAAACCGACCATTTTCGCGAACAAAATTGAAAACTGTAGATAAAGTTCTATGATGTAGTAATCATTTATTGGGGAATCTTGATTGATATTCCCGTACAGCTGCTCTACCATTTCCGTCATAATAGCCATACACAAAAAAATATCAGCATATTTTTGATTCGAAAATTTATGAGGCATTATGATGATATGGATTTTATATAAAACTAACACAGACAAATAATACCTTGAACCGCAGTCCACTCGAAAAACCCCTCGTAGGATACAATACAAATAACTTTCTCACAATTCAATAGAAAATTGGAAAATACAAATATTCAATCATTTCAACAAAAAATTTCTCAATTTAATTACAATGAACTAATTTGCTGAAAATTTATTGGATTATTCAATCGAATCTTTCCCTGAAATATTCTATGAGCAAAATAACGTGCGGGACGATGGAATCTACTGAACCTCATTGAACATTTTCTGCTCTATTCGAATATCTCAATTGAATCCCAAAATTTCAATATACAGGTTGTGGAATCTCAGCTGCAAGAACTCCAATATTTTTCAGATACGAACCTAGAATTTTTTGGGAATTTGGATATAAATCAATCGACCTGTGAAAGGTAATCATACGTTCCAATTATCAACCGAATATTTTCCAATTCAATTACAATGAACTCATTTTCTAAGAATTTATAGGAATTCAATCATTCAATTGAATCTTTCCCTTGCGTTTTTCATGATCAAAATAACGTACGGGAAGATGGAATCTACCGAACCCCATTGAAAATTTTCTGCTCTTTTCGAATATCTCAATGAAAATCCAAACTTTCAATACACAGGGTGTTGAATCTCAGCTTGCAAGAACTCCAATATTTTTTATATACGGACCTGGAATGTTTTGGGAATTTGGATATAAATCGATCAACCTGTGAAAGTTATCATACGTTCCAAAAATCACCCGAATATTTTCAAATCCAATTAAAATTAACTCATTCTCTGAAAATTTATTGGAATTCAAATATTCAATTGAATCTTTTCCTTAAGTTTTTTATGAGCAAAATAACACGAGGGAAGATGGAATCTACTGAACCCCATTGAAAATTGTCTGCTCTTTTCGAATATCTCAATCAAATTCATAAATTTCAATATACAGGGAATCTCAGCTGGCAAGAACTCCAATATTTTTCATATACGGACCTGGAATTTTTCGGTGATTTGAATATGAATCGATTGACCTGTAAAACATTATCAAAGGTTCCAAATATCAACCGAATATACTGGGTGGTTCAAAAGTTATGAGAAATTGAAATTATCAGTGAAAACATGAACCACCCTGTATCTCGGTTATGGAATTGATAAGACCTATATATAGGTTTTTTGGACTCGCCTAGGGTAGCTCTAGTTCAGGTTACCTAATGTTTATTTACCAATGAAACACCCTGTAGATATGAGATGGACCTCTTTCTGAGGTAAATCGTGTATGCTAACATGGTTATTCTCCATGTCAGATTCCATTATATATCACAAAAGAGTTCAAACTTCCGCAATGTGCTCAAATTGGTTTGATAATGATTGTTCAAATTGCTGCTAATATTTCATTCAATGCAACGTATAAGATAGCAGAATTCCACATAAAACCCCTCTCACTCATAAGTCTAAACCCCAAAGAAACAAAAGAAGTTCATTCCGATTCATTAACTCCATTTATCGGATGAAAAATGAGAACAATAAGTCGCCGATAACATTAAAAGACTCACTGAATCTAATTGACCATCCGAAAAACGAATATTACCCTCATCGAGCCCGATATCAAAACTCAGAAAGGGCTAAACCCACTCTACCCGCTGTTGTACTTCAGAGATTACCGCGATTATTTTTGTTTCGGAATTTTTACATCGGGATTGACCTCTTGAACGCAAATGATATGGTGGACTTTAAACACTCGTGACTGCCGGATTTAGCATGCGAATTTCGCTTTATACGAGCGCGTGAAAAATGGTAATTCTGTTTCGAACACAAATCTACTGCTTACACACCCTTTCTCGCTTCAGATTCAACGTTACGATACGTGAGGATTACTGAAATTAAGCTCCATTCCATATACGCTATTTATATGTATAACGTAATAGAATAACCAGCATCATTTCAGATTATCAATAGGTATAATTCCTGGAATTCATTCACTGACCATTGTGGAATGAAATGAATGCAATCGGAGAGGAAATGCAGGAAATTTTATACCAACGTTCATTGTGTTCTGATATACCGGGTGCGCTTCAAGTCGAACCTAGTCAAAATAACACCTACAAGTGGCCCCACCTATTTAACGATTGCCAGAGTGGAATCGGTGTGTGCAATACTTCACTGTGAGGCGTAGGTCTTTACTATTTCCCATTGAAAGTTTTCTCCGAGATTCACCTTTTTAATAGTCTAGTATAATAACGAAGAAGGTCACATAATTGACATTTTTTTAAAGCTACGAATCCCAAGTTTCAACATCCCCTTTTAAACCAATCGTTCACAACTTAAGTGCAAAATATGATAGAATCGAATTTTTCGGAATGCCCACTGTCCTGTAAATGTTACATTGTCAATAAATCGAAAGCCTGCTAGACGGTCATTCGTTGAGTATACACAACCTAATATTCGAAAGATACGTTCACACACTCGCAAAATTCGATCCGCTCATATTCTGCACTTAAGTCATGAATAGTCTGCCTAAGAAATGCAGGAAATATTGTGCCAACTGATAAACCAAACAACTCCCCTATCATTGACAATCTAGTATTAGAAATACACTCAGTACCGATCATACAAGCCATTAACACAAATTTCTCAAATTTTGCAAGTTGAAAAAAATATGTAAAATATATGCAAACGATATTGTGCGAATAAATGAACGGAATGCCCTTTTATCCATCGACAACCTAATATTTTCTATACACCTAACAATGTTTACACAGGGTACACATAAAAATTTGATCCTCTCAAATTTTGCACTTGAGTTGTGAACACTTTGTATGGAATATGCGAATTATATTCTACGACCTGATACACTCAATAAATCTCTTTCCATTGACAATCTAGTACTAGCAAGAGTACCGTTCCTACGAATCGCCCTCGAAACTTCGAATTTCCCATATTTTGCACTTAAATTGGAAACACTATGTAAAAAATATACAAATGATATTGTGGAAATCGATCATTTGGATGACTCTTGTTCTATTGTAATCTAAGTCAAGAAGGATACTCAGTCATATTCACAGATAACAATCCCCAAAAATTGCACTTGGGGCACGAAGCACTCAGCAAGCTGTGATTACACTATATGAATGCGAATTAATATACTGGATGACCTGTGTTCCATTTACAATCTGATATTGAAGATAAACTAAGTGTCGTATAATATGGCACAGTTCGATATTCGGTTCTCTGTTATTTTAGCACTTAAGTTGTGAGAACTCTGTATGAGTGAGGATCTCGAAGTAGTGCATATCCAGATTTGAAGCTCTGAAGTTTCAGTAAAGAAGAATTAAAAGCTTTTGTCCCGTCATGAAAAAAATTATCTTTCAAGAAAAAACATACAGTATCTAAGATTCTATGTCAGATCCAGCTGAAAAACAAAATGACATAGGTTAGCGTGCAGAACGATAATACTCATTAATAAATAAATGAATTTCCCCTTGTGTTTGTGGGTTAAAACTTTCAGGGCAACCTGTTGTTTTCTCTTTCATTCAGGATTTATTCGTTCCATCTGTCAGTTTTTAGAATGAAACTGGAAACTTTCTACTATATTTCATAATGTCGGGTTCAGGTCCCCTTGAAGTTTAAGTAGTTATGAGCCACATTAATGTTGTTCTAAAGACGTTACATTACACATTAAAAATTGTAATACTGAATGGGTTATTACTGTGGCAACCACGATAAGGTTCAGGTGCACAATATCTTTGTTAATTTGCTTAATTAGGATAAATGGGCACTTAGGCCATGCTGCCACCGTTAATTGTTCGTATAAAAGAATTCTGATAATAAATTCGAAATTTTCCAGTATGAGTATGACACGAAAGACTTATGAGTATTTTTAGGTTTTATTCGTGAAGTGCTTGTTCCAAGGGTAATTATTCTTTACAAATCCCTGAATTCTTTATTTGAAAATTCAATTTCTTGATACCTTTTTCGGTGCTTTTTCTGTCAAACGGCAGGGGCTGAAATTTAAAACAATATGCATGAGTTCTTGGATATTTTGTTGATTATTTCAGGAATGAAAATGATTTAAACTGGTACTGTTTCCTTTTTCGAATGGAGAGATTTCAAACGTGTTTGTTGAAATCTAAAGTGCGCCAACACAACTAACTGCTATCGCGCTCTAATTTGATCAGATCAGTACATCGTGAATTACCGAGGAAATAAAATGCCAAATGGGCATAACTCCGACATCATTGAGAGCATTCTGCAATGTAACGACCTCAAGAGACTCATTTGGACACAACAATCTCACGATAGATCTCAGAGTCTTGTTTCCCGTTAATTGAACTGTCCACCGCTCAAGCCGGCTGATCACACAGAATTGTGAGTAAGAAATTCTATCATTACCTTTCAGCAAGAAAAAAAATACTTTTGTTCTGGGGAATAGCAGGAAATTATGTGAACATTCTCCCAACCCTCGTGGAATCTATCATCTCTTATTTTTTCCAAGCATCTCATGGGATATTCTGATCTCCTTGGACAGAATCAAACAAGTTCAAAAATTTCTAAACGCTTCCAAACTACAAGAGTGAAATTTTACAGATTAATGGTGCTTTTTAGGACCACTGTGAATTCGACAATTCTGCATCGGTATAATAGGGAAAAGAAGATCCACACGGAGCTTCAAAGCCACTTCCTAATTACTAATAGCCCATAATTGGATAAAGTCATAACACAAACTAAATATCGATGAATCACCTCAGTATCCTTCTACATACCCAGCAACAACAAGAATATTAAGAGAATCGCAGAAGCTTGCACCAATTACTGTTTATGTTTTAATGAATAAAAGATTTATCTCGAGAGAAAACCAATCAAAGCCCCAAAGATGGGTAAATTCAAAACAAGAAAGGCCAGAACACCGATAGACATCCATCTTCTCTAACGAAAGGCCTACTTAATTACAAGAAAGCCTCTTACTCGACCTGTTAAAATCGTCAGTAGTGAAATTATCAAAAGGCTTGTTCGTTGTACCTGCATAAACTACACTAACTAGACCAACTCCACTGACTTCAACTTTGAGTGCAGCTGAGTGTAGTCACAGATAACTGAATGAGTGGAGTTCAGTCTGTTCTATGATTATCACAGAATACAAATATATGACAGATGATTTTACGCAAACCCAAGATGACAGAATTCTATGCTTCTTTTGTTTTCGCTGCCACTTCGAGGTGATGTAGATTCGACGTGAAGTTTCTCTAAAGTCGCAACGGACAAAGCTTCCATTTCAATTAGCGATATGATGAAAATTAATTTCGTCCTAAAATAACCACACATAGAGAACAAAACACGTCCAACCAGGATACAGAGACAACCACAGATGTCTATGATTATGAATCATATTTACGCATAACCATCACAGAAGATAACCTCACTCTATGCACTGCACACGTAATCTGTGACTACACGGACTCCCAATATTTCCGCAACGAACAGAGTGCAAGTTTACAACACACCGAACAGAATTAGTGGAGTTAGTGTAATTAGTGTAGTTCATGTAGGTACAACGAACAAATCTTTAGTGTCAGTTTGATACGATTTCTAACTTCGGCAGGTAATTAGAAAAATATGTCAAATTTCGTAAATTTTTGTTCACTATCGTTGTCATTTCCGGAATAACTCAAAAAATTCCCATCCTGTCATGATGAAACTATGTAACTGGTTGGTAAACTTTGTTGTACAACTTTGTGGGGAATTTCGTTATGATCATGACATTAGAACAATTTGAAAAAATGGTATTTTAAGTATCGAGAACCGTAAGGACATTTTACCGATTAAAGACAATAACTTGAGATCGGTAGTCCATAACCTTCGAGATAAATAAACTATACAACTCGATAGAAGACCAATCAGAGCCTCCCAGTTTGCTGCAAAATATCCTCCAACTCATCTCGATGAAATCATCAATAGTGCAAAATTTGCCAGTATGCTTCGATTCCCAACTCTATGAAATTATCAGAAATAAAATGTCAAACTTGTCGATTTTTTCCACAGTATCTCTGCTTTTCAAGAATAGGTCGAAAAATTCTGATCCTTTCATGATACTGTTGCACAATTTGTTCGGAATTTCGTTATGATATCGTCATTGGAACAATTAGAAAAAAATTTAGCTGCTGCAGACTTCATGTCAATGCTCTTTCAGATCTAACAGATAGTCCTCATTGTGAAAGATTCGGACAGATTTTCCTGAAATTTCAAAATGGCGCAGGAGCAGGACGAGTTCAGCTATGTCGAATTTGCAAAATTGAAAAAATTGTAGGGGTGAAACTGCAGTTCTAAACGCAAAATACGCCTAACTGAACGATCACTGAGGCGAAGTTCAGCAGCATGCTGGCGAGCAGATCGATTCGGATTGCGAAGAATTGCCTGTCGCACTCTTTTAACATTCTCAGGCGTTCGAATTGTTCGTTGACCTCCTGGTAGTGTTTTCTGTTTCAATTCACCCGAATTCACCTCATGTGCGAAGTGCTTCAACACAACGAAGAATGGTTTTTCGAGAGGGAACCGCCCGATTTCGATGGATATTGAAATGGTGACGAAACTCACGCTGAACAGCCGTGACGGACTCGTTATTACGAACGTAAGTGTCGAGAGCCAAAACACTGTGCTCTACCGTCCACAAGTTTATGATTTCAAAGGTTTGAAAAATGCTAAGATCTACCGAATCCAATGGTTCCTTTCCGCATCTGTCGACCCAATAGGACGGGAATACGCCGTTTCAAAAACGTCCGAGTCCTCTGCCGGAGCCTGTACTTCTGTTCTCAAATTTTGAGGAAAACCCGACTATATTGTCTATTAATCCTTTTTAATTCAGTGTTAACGTGAAAGATCTACTTTGAGCTTCCGAGCCACTCCAAAATTATTCGCAGCTCATGATTTGAAAAGTCAATACTAAATCTTCCCCGTATCGCACTGCACACCCTGAAACAAAACGAATATTCAAAGAATCTCAGAGGCCCTCATCAATTGCTGTTTATTGGGTAATAAATAAACGATCCAGCTACAGAGAAAAACCAATCAGAGCCTCCAAGACGGCAAAAATTCAAAACAGGACAGGCAGGAACACCGATAGACATCCATCTTCTCTCATGAGGAATAAATTCGCCTACTTCGGGACAAAAGAGCCTCTTACTCGTCCTGATAAAATCGTCAATAGTGAAATAATTAAAGTGTCAATATCGAGGAGCGACGCCCGGGCGGCTGACAATAAAAAATTCCCGACATAAATTGTTCGTGTCACTGCGCTGCCCTTTTTATATGTCACCGTCTCTCTCCCTCCGTCTGCTCGGAAACATTTTTAGTAACGTTGATTTATTAACGTGTTGACATTACCTTAATGTGACAGCGTCTGAGAAATGCATCTTTGTTCTGCATTCCAGCTGTTGGGCGTGGAGATATTGGCCACTTCTTTAGGAGAAAGACGGCAGATAGGTTAATCAAGCTTGATGAATTCTCACCTTGGATTATTGGAGTTTTTTTTTCTTACAATCCATACATTTTTCGGAGTTCTTGGATAGATAGACCATTTGAGGTTCATGAAATTTCTGATGTCTAATGTACCTTTAGCACGTCCTTGCAGGTTTTTGTGGCCTAAACTCAATAACATCCAGAAGAAACAACTTAGAAACTCGATATTTGTAGGGTGGGTTTGGGCCTTGATTACGAAGGCCGAATTCGTGAATGGGTAAAATCCACCCAATGATTCCGCAGATGTACGCATTAAAAATTCTATTTTCACAATATTTCTAAAAGTACAGATAAGATCGAATTGAATTTGGATGACTCTTGTTTTGTTGTAATCTAATTCAAGAGAGACACTCAGTAAAATTCAAACAGAACATACCCCAAAACTTGCTCTTGCGGCACAGTTCGAAGCTTCATAAAGAATTAAATGTGTATAATATGATGAGGAGATCACATAATATTGAATGTTTGAAAACAGTTTTAATTTTTTCTTCAAATTCTTCTGATGACACGATCATCACGCAATTTTGCATCTTCAGCATCTCTTCACCCTACCTTACAATTAAAATGCTGATGTTTCTCTTCATATTTCTGAAATTTACATTTGTTTCGAATACAAGTGAATCATCGTCGACTTTCTTATTGTGAATTCCATAAATATCATTATTTCATTCAAATTCATTATGAGAAAATTATTTGAAATCACTTCATAAGTACAAACACATTCATTGAACTCTATAGCCATGGAGACATAATTTGTGTTTTTGAGATCTGGCCACAAAATAGAGAAATATACCTATGTTTTCTGTGGTCCGTTTGAAAGTGACTAAAACATATATCAAGGCCATTGCTAAATAAGCGATGGATATCGAAGAGGGTGCCTTTCAAGAAATTATAATAAATAATGAATTAATTTGATTTCATTACAGTTTAGTCTAATTAATGTACAAGTCTCCAACAATTTTTCAGTTCGGGTTTGATTGTACAATGTTATCTCTATTTTAGCCCTGAAGAAGCAAAAATATATTTGCGAAACGTTGGCACTAGCTAAGGTTTGTTTATCTTTCCCGATTCCTAGTTCCCGACAACTACTTTAAGTGAATTAATGATAAAGTTTTCCTGAATGACTCAAGATAAACTTCATCTGCATTCATCATCATGCTTATTTCTGATTGTTTAGGAATCGGCGAGCCTTTAACAACGAAACCGTTTCAAGAAGGATAAAAGTTATTACTGAGGAATATTTGTCATAGTTACAGAAAACTTCACATCTGAAATAACTATGTCAAAGCTACAAAAAAAACTGATTTTATGGAAATACAAACAGCTCGTATCTTTTTATATTACCAGTAACTGCAAATACGACAGGCTTGAAGAAATACACATAACGTTTTTCGTTGATCTGAGGTCCATCCTGCTAAATTATTGTTTTATGCTTGGAAAAGTTTCATTCGTACCCGTAGAGATAATGATTTATAGAAACTATAAGGAGTTCATATTCCATGTAGTCATTTATGAATATGCATGAATTGTCGTATCCTAAATATTGTTCATCCATAATAAGCTGACCACAAAGCTGGTCAACAATATTAATCATCGATTAATGTGAATCCAATCAGACGAAGCAAACACTCCGACCATTGGGGAATGCAAGTTGCACTAATGCATTGTTAGAATTCCAGATATTGTTTGGTTATGTTGATACAGGTCAAATTGACTATAAGGAAGAAATTGTGATTGAACTATTTCCGGAATGTTGCGAAGTTCTATGAGTTAAGGTGAGGTGGGATCTGCAATTATCTTTGCTTCGAATAAACCTTAGTGATCGATACAGGGAAAAAAACTTAACCAACTGGGAATATTCTATAGTTGCCTCCAAAGTTCCTCCTCCGAAATTATGGGATGGAATTTCAGGAAATCTATTGAAAATGGGATGATACCAGGGATTATCCACCATACAACCTAAGGGGTGCAAACAGGGGGCTGGAATTCAAAGAAAAATTATTCAAAATTTACGATTTTTGTGCAATTTTCAATATTGATTTATGTTCCATAAATCAGTTTTCAGTGTAATGATTCATGATCAGCAGTTCGGGAGTTTTTTATTTATTTATTTTTTTTTTATTTTATGAAAGATGGAATAACAAACGGGCGTTTCAACCCATAAACAGTATTCACAAATTTACATTGAACGAAATCATACAATACAAACTAACAAACTCAAATAAACAATAGTTTACCATGATACAAATTTAAAAATTTACATCACATAAAAAAACACTCATGAGAAAACATCTTGTAATAACTTTCGTTTCAGACATTTTTTAAATTGTGGAAGCGACGTACTGAAGAGATCAGTGTCACTGAACTCCTAGTTGAACGTCGTCAGAAATCTACAGATTGGCGAATTTTGAGTTACATTCAAACGACGAAAAGGTACAGCAAAAGTTTCATTTGATCTCAATCTTCTCTCGGGGACTCTTAAGGAGATTAACCGCAGAGTTATGAAGAAAAATATGTTAAAAATCCTAACCAACCAGAAAGCTCAAGACATTACGTCGAAAACTAACAGGTGAACTGGCAGTAATATAATCAATATCAACAAAACCGGTCAAGTAAATTTGAAAGGAAGGAAACAGTGCATCAGATTGGTAAAATTTCAATTCCATGGAGCAGAGTTTGCCCATTATTGAATTCAATCGAGATATTTCATCTTGGCGTTTATCCTGAAAGTTTCAAGATTCGAAGGTTTTCTTCATCTACAGAAGTTAAAGTGTTTATACCTGTCTGAAAAAATACATTTTGTATTTGTAACAGAAAATTTCATTTGTCTCAAGATTGTTCTCGGAATTTTCATGAAATTCATGAATTTTACCTTCGCTGTTTATTATCTGTTATTGGGTACATTACAATGGGGATTAATTCATCCAAATTTTTCCATTCCTTCTGCCATCCACGATACAATACTGCCGTGAATCTAACTCTGAATCAAGCCACAATTAAAACTGTCGTGAAGCTCCCTCTGCTCCGGAACACCCCTTATTCAATTCAGTATCACTTTTTTCCAGCATTTAATAATGCAACAAAAAAGAAAGACCCTCCTCAAAACCCGTTTCTAGGGACTTTTTAATTTACTCGGAAGAATCCGGCTTTAATCTTCGTCTATCTGATACATAAAACAAAACTGTAAATAATTCAGTTCCACTTTGATATTTCTTACAGTCGCCGTGAAAGTCCCTATTTTCCAACTTTTTTGTTTCTTATACTTTGCAATCTTCCTTATCGTCAGATCTAATGCAACGATCTCGATTCTATGTCCGTCATGACAGGGCTTGAAGTTGAACGAACCAGAAGGTCAACACGTATCTCCTGTAACATGTCATTCCTTCGTATGATGTGGGTCTAGCTCAGAAAAGGCGACATGTTTTATTTTAGATTGCGAAAGACTATTCGGGACTTTCTGTAGTGGGTATCGACTTTTTCGTGATACTTGATGTTGCTTGCTGCTCCCGGATGAAATCTGTATATACCCAGTGATATCATCAATTAAGGAAATGCTTTATTACTATGTTCTACTACCAACAATAATTATAAGATGTAAAATATGTGGGGTTTAGTGTGAGGTCATCTTTACAGTGCGCGTCAAAATTATGGAACGAATTAATTTTGTCAGAAACAAAATATTTGGCAACAAAATCCTGAAACAGGTCAATTTTTGTTTCACTTTTACCAAATTTTATACATTTTGAAGGATTTTTATTGCACCCTTTGCCATCCCCTTCACTTCTCTAAATTTTCCTAATAGGGAAAGTTGGTCATGTGGTACTTTTTTTGGCGGGGTCTCTGTATTTTCTTTACAGGTGTGCAGAAATTTTAAGAAAAACATTTTTTCCAAGAAATTAGTCAGTTCAGAGAGGTTTTGCAGTATGTGCACTTTGTCATGGCTCATTTACTTTGAGACGATGGTACCTGATGAAATTTGTCACCAAATGAAAGTCGAGCGTTACAGATTTGTTCATGCACAACTTTCAACCCCTACGAACCCTTCAATGGAGAAAAAAAAATTTCACGTGAGGGGGTTGAAAGGGGTTGAAAGTGGTGCATGAACAAAACTGTAATTGTCGACTTCAATTCGGTGAAAAATTCAACAGGTGCAATCGTCTCAAAGTAAATGATCCATGATGAAGTGCACATACTGAAAACTTCTTTGAACTGACTAATTTTTCAAAACAAAAATGTTTTCTTGAAAATTTCTACACGCCTGTGAAGAAGATATAAAGACCTTGCCAAGAAGTACCACATGACCCACTTTCCCTATTCAATAATTCAGAGAGTTGATGGGGATGGCAGAGGGTACAACAAAAACCCTTAAAAAATGCATAAAAATTTGGTTAAAGTGAAACATAAAGTGACCTGTGTCAGAATTCTGTTGCCAAATATTTTTCTTCTGCGGAATTTCCCGGTATAACTCAAGAAATACTGATTCAATCATTATAAAACTTCGCAGCTAGTTTGAAGATGCTGAAGAACAACGTTTTGTGCGAAATCAAGTGATTATCGTGCCATCCCAACAATTTAAAAAAAATTAAAATTTTTTTTTCGAAAATTCAATATTCTGTGATCTTATCATATCATCCTCATTAAATTTTGTTTGAATCTTCAAACTGTCATTTTTCGATGAAGTACCGGATTCCAATTCGATCTTATCTGTATTTTTGTAAATATTGGGAAAATAAAATTTTTAATGTGTATATCTCGGAAATCATTGGTTGGATTATACCTATTCACAAATTCGGCTCACGTTATTAAGGTCCAAACCTTCTCTACAAATATCGAGTTACCAAGTTGTTTCTTCCGGAAGCTATTGTGTTAAAGGTCTGCCGTTAAGCTATTGTCTTTGATACTTAATATATCATTACATCCTCTACTGACCCATTTCCAATTTGAATAAGTTTACTTGGTCTAATCAGTCTCCTCTGTACCTATACGAAGTGATCATCTTCATCAAAAAACATTCATCTTAAACAGCCAAATCAAAAGATGCGGATCAATTCGAAATGAATATGAACGGAAAATTAACTTCGTTATTATTTTCTTAATGATGTCTCGAGGAAAGCTAGAACAGGCTGTAATTTGAAGAGGTATTTGGATTCAATCCTGTGCCATTTCTCATATCGATGGTTCTTGAGAGAAGAGAAAGATGAAACATATTTCGCAGAAGGAGGTCGAGGGCTAGTTCAAGTAGAATAACCATTCTTCTCGTCGAGATGATTGTTTTAGACACACATTCTTGTTGTTTCTTGACTCTGTTGGGAGTTAGGACCATTATTTTCAACTCTGACCTTAGAATTCAAGGAGAAAAATAATTTTAACACTTCTAATAACTTTATACATATTATGACCTGCATTGGATCAGTAATTGAGAATGTCTCAGAATGGTATTTGTATTCTAGTACTCCATTGAAATGGTGGCTTGAACAGTCATGCATAAATTTAGCATAATCTGATAGATCTTGAGATAAACGAAAAAAATAGAATGAAGGTAGAAGGTTATTTTCCTTTAAGAAGGCTCAGAGCTGAAAAAAATTAATTTCAATTGGATTACGATAACAGTTCGAAATTCTGAGAACTCAGAAAAAAGTAAACATTTTTCAACTTTTGGGACGGCTTCCTGCCGAAAATCTATGGAGTACGCAGAAAGTTGGTTGTAATGGACCCAGGTGAGGATTCACAATACAGAAAAAAGCATTAATGAAAATAGGCGCACAAAATATGTCGAAAAAAATATTCCTAGTTATATTAGGAGTGTCACACCCAGTATGAATAACTGCGTGAACTTCATCTGTCGGCCTAAAGAATGACCGTAAGCACGATAACTTGCGAAAGAAACAACTTAGAAACTCGATATTTGTAGAGAAGGTTTGGATCTTCGTTATGAAGGCCGAATTCGCGAATGGATAAAATCCACCCAATGATTCCGCCGATATACCCATTCAAAATTTGACTTTTCCAAAATTTCAAAAAAAACGGATACGATCCCTCCTACAGTTATAACCGTATTATACATATTTTCTTCTGATTCCTCCAAAACTTAAAATCGTATCGAATTGAAATTTGGTACACTGTAATGAAATATGGAGTTCAAGGTGACAGTAAAAAGAGTTCAAAATTTTCGAAAAATGATTTTTTTTTTATTCAGTGACAACTGAATTTTGTGATAGGTTGCTTGTCTTTATGTTCCAACTAACTGCCAATAAGTGGTTTCTGAAATATCAGGTAATAACCTCAAAATTTCAAATGGCTTCAATTCCGAAACCATTTGGCCGATTTTATTCATTAACGAATTCAGCCGCTTCATTTTGAAATGCAACCCATCGTGAGAGTTTCCAGTCGGGATTCTCCGTATGCCAGTAATCGTGTATACGGCCGACCGGCCGGACATAATCGATTTTAACACCGGATTCGTCATCAAGTCAGTCCAACCTAGTCGTTTGAGACCATTTTCGGCTAAAAATTCTAAAATTACAGACATTCGTACAGAACGATAGCACGCTGTTTCCCTAGAACCTGCCCGCAGAAATAAGTTTTGCAAACTTATTCTATCTGGATTAGACGCTTTTGATATTCTAATGAGTAGGTTTACTGCATTCACTTCAATAAACTATTTCGGTTGGCCATGATTTAGGTCTATCAAGTTTTTTCACTTAAAACTGACGCAGGTTGGCAGGTGGCCAATGCCAATTTCTACTCTCAATCTCAACATAATCACAGACAAGATATACATAAATCATCAAGCTTGGAAACTAACAATGCCGAAATCAGTTTTGAAGAAGCAGAGACAAAGTATCAGGAAGTGCTATGTAGAATTGAAAATTGCTTCCTCGGATAGTTAACCTGATAATTTGGAATCAATAATTTATTACAAACTATCCAACAATCTCAACGTATGAGAGTGAAAACCAAGGAATGTTTTTCTATATGAATATATATTAATTTTTTAGCTGCACATCACCACAATGAGGAAGATTTTAAAGTGAAAGAGACGACAAAGAATTCACTTCTATTGATGCACCCGAAAACACACTGACTGACGACTTTAATTGGAAAAACTCGATCCTTGATTTCCGTACAAGAAAATAGTATAACTGAATCTTCCAACCATGTTTAAATACGTGAAATATTTTCAGTATCAACAGAGAAAAAAGATTCTTCAACTTTCGCCAGATCTTTGGAATAGGTCTCTTGCATGAATTTTTTTCATCATTGGAATCGAATATTCTATTCGTAAGACCACTGAAAATTTTTCAAAATTTCAATTTTCAACGAGAAAATGCTCTTTGAAATTTGGCTCCGCATGTCGGTTGTTTGAACGGAAGAAACTTCGCGGTTTCCGTGATGTGGTCCACAAAATTTGAAAAAAAAAATTAAAAAAAATTTTTTTTCGAATTTTTCCATGGATAATTTTTCTTATTGACACTGTCTATATTCCAACCAAGTTTCATTTCGATCAGATGAATATTTTTTGAAAAATCAAAATTTCAAATGGCTGTAGCACAAAAACCATTCGGCAGATTTGGCCCATTAACGAACTCAACCGAGATATTCAGGATCTTAACCTAACCTGAAAATTTCAAGACTCTAGGTCCTCCTGTTCGAAAGTTACAGCGCACACGGCCGGACGGACAGAATCAATTTTGACCACGGATTCTCCATCAGTGAGTCTAACCTAGTCGTTTGGGACCATTTTCGGCTCAAAATTCGAAACTTACAGACATCTCGACGAAATGATGACGCGCTGTTCCCCAGAACAAGCGCGTGAAAACATAAAAATATGATAATTGGCGTTACATGCAAGAGACCTATTATTGAAATCAAATTTCTCGAATTCATTTTTTTCGCAAAGTAAATAAACATTTTGAAAAATAATTAAATTTACGACCTCCATGTAGAGAGGACAAAAATGCGTAGTTATCTGACAGGAAAATGATTATAACCTAACATTTTCTGATTATACACGGAGCAATGTGCAAGAATCTCATGGCCTACCGGGATAGTTTATAAAAGTGAATGGAGCATATATCATGAACTAGTTCTTTCCTTCTATGAAGCTATCAGCTGCACTCTCAAAGCATTAATTATACACATTATCTGTAGGTATCACAAGGTGCCCCGGCAGCCGTGCAGGTCCATAATTCTATAATGATTTTTGGCTTACATAAACGACGAATATGCCTATTCAACGTGCCATCCGAGTGAAATACGGTCCCGAGGGATAGATATTTCGACCCCGACCAGGAACGGCTGGGTCACCATCGTGTAGGTTAAATTTCTGACAAAATATTCCCATTCAGTTCGGAACGGGTCAAGTAATTTATTTCTTGATAAATAGGTATTTCTTCGAGGTACAGCCCGACTTTACCTGCACAGTTGTGAGCTTCGCATATTGATGAGTTCCGTTGGATAAACGATGGAATATTTATTCCGATCAGAAATCGGAATGAAAGCAGTTATTGCTATGACTGAGTTCGGGAATTTGGGGGGATTTTTCATTTCAGGAACAACTGGAGTCTGGAATATTGATAGCGAGACGTGGGGGAGTGTTAAATTGGGTCAATCTCGGTATTTGCGAAAATGCTCGGTATTGAAATTTCGTAATTAATAAGGGGAAATAATTGAGGGGTCGATATTCGAGTTTTGGTGAGGAGACTGATAATTAGTCTATTGGATTATGATATCTGTAATTTTGTAATTTTTTTAATTAATCAATTGATTTACTTCGTAATGTAAAAAGGAATGATAATTTCGGTGAAAAAACCGAAAATAAGTTTACTGATTATGAAATCTGTGATTTATCTGGTTTTTTTTCTTTTGAGGGCAAACACTACCATGTGCAGCTAAATTACGGCTTTCCGGAATTCAGACACACTGCCATATTTAAATTTCATTAAACCTCGTTATCATTTAAAAGTCAAGCACCTGCCTACGGTCTGCATGCTTTAACGTTGCCAATATCCGCGAGAAATATTAGAAATGCGTGAGATTTCAACGTTAATAGGAGGGAATAGGATGTCGTTATGTTGGCTTTAATGATTATTCATTGAAAAATTTTCATTGTGCTTACGGTCGGCTTAGAGACCGACCGCGAACATAATCATTTCCGGAAGGAACAACTTAGAAACTCGATATTTGTAGAGTAGGTTCGGATCTCAATAACGAAGGCCAAATTCGTGGATGGGTGAAATCCACCCAATGATTCCGCAGATATACCCATTACAAATTTTATTTTCACAATATTTTCAAAAATCCAGATAAGATCGAATTGAAATTCAGTACTCCGTCAAAAAATGATATTTTGAAGGTTTTCACATAATTTCGAGGGGATAATATGATCAGAAAATCACAGAATATTGAATAATTGAAAAAAAATTAAAACTTCATTTTAATTGTTCTGATGACAAGAAATTCTGCATTTTCAAACTAGCTGTCAAGTTTCATCTTGATTGAATCGGAATTTATTGAGTTATTTCGGGAAATATAACGATATCGAGGAAAAAACTATGATATTCGACATATTTTTTCAAAGATATCCAAGTATAATTATCGGATCTAGCTCAACGGAGGTACACCACTGTGGAATATAAATGTCAAGGCTTGACGATTTTTTTTTCGAATATGATTAACAGTTCTGGAAAAAAAAAATTTCGACAACAATTCTAAAATATTTTTTTTTCAGATTCACTGCCAGTACTATCTCGACAAAATTACGCCAACTGTTGCGCGTCGTTGTAGTCCAACTAACCTCCAAGTTTCAATCTAATCCATTTAGTAGGTCCTGAGTTATCACGGAAATAACCTCAAAATTTCAAAGGCTCTAACTCTGAAACCTCTCGGCCGATTTCAACCATTAACGCATTTTAAAATGCAACCTATCTAGAGGCCGTATTTATAGTTGCTCCTTGAGGCTTCCTTACTGAAGGCCGCTATAAGTTTCAGGTTGATAGTATCCTCTGTACGCCCGTAATCGTGCATACGGACGAATGGCCGGAGAGAATCGATTTTGACTCCGGATTCAACATCAGTGAGTCCAACCTCCAATCCACTTACACTTTCTGCGTCTAACGCACGTTTCGAAAACCACGTTTCCTTCGTCCAGAGACATATCGTTACTAAGTAACGTGCGTGAGACGCAGAAAGTGTAAGTGGATCAGAGAGTAGTTACACACTGTTTTTTATCAGTATTCTATCCATAGTGAACTCAAATAGTTATTTTAGAGTTCAACCCAATCGTTTGAGACCACTTTCTGCACAAAATTCGAAAACTACAGACATTTGGACAGAACGATAGCACGCTCTTCCCCAGAACATGCGCGCAAAAATGCAGTTTGAGGAGTTATATATATATATTCTTTTGAGATGAGCAGAACATTTTTTTTATATCAAACAATTTGTGTCATAACAGTATTAGCAGAGGAAATGTAAACGGGGTACCATACATTTTTACGTATGATACAAGAGCACAGATAAAATCCTCAGGAAAAACTCTGTCTCCCCGTATAAATGTAATGAAATTGTTGTTTTTTATTCAAGGGCTTCTTTTTCATTGACAAAATTTCTTCCTATGCGATGCAGGTTGAAATCTTGGAATCATACCTGAAAACAAAAAAGAAGACGAAAAAAACTAATATAAACTAGTAAATGATTTAGTACTCCTTAAATTAATTTGAAGTTCACGATCCATCTCAAAAAAGAATCAGACACCGAATAAATGGCCGACCGAATTCCATTTGAAGAGGAAACTATTACAGCGACCATGACCGGTTCTAAGTCGATTCAAAATGCACCAAATTTTCCTAGGAAGATTGAAACCATGAACTTTTTCTGAAGGATCGCTGATCAAACCTTTGTTGAAAACATTACAAATTCCATTCCGAACGCCAAATTTCTTTGTCACTTTTATTGGTGTAAAGAAAATCGTTGATCCATAAAGGTTTACGAGATTTCAATCTAGCAATTTTAGAATCCGGAATATAAGACATGATTGGGAATAAATTCGGAAAGGAACGATATTTATCCCAAGACTTCATCACTGCAACCTGTCTACGAATATGGGGCGGTACAATATTTGATAGAACTGGTAACCACTGTAAAGGTGTAGATCTTATGGTCCCACTAATGATTCTCATAGCAACATCAAGCTGTTCATCTATTTTACTAACATGAGCGCTATTAAACCAAACCGAACAACATTATTCAGCAGCAGAAAAAACCAAAGCCAAAGCTGCGGTACGAAGAGTTGTAGGGTCAGCCCCCCATGAAGAACCAGCTAGTTTTTGAAGAATATTATTCCTAGATTTCAACTTCATGCGTAAGTTTTCCAAATGGGCCTTGAAATTTTAAGAAGTATCTAATTTCACTCCAAGATATTTAAGAGTGAAATTATGTTTCAGAACGGCATTATTGAAAGTAACATTCAAAGTTTTAAACTTCTGTTGATTGTTCAAATGAAAACATGAGACTTCTGTTTTATTAGAATTTGGACATAAACGCCACTCAACAAAATAATTCTCCAAAATTTCTAAATCAGTATTTAGAGTGTTTTCAATGACTTTGAAATCAGATTGAGGAAAAGCCAGTGCGATATCATCGGCATAGATGAATTTCTCTGAAGAAGTTGCTGGAATATCACATAAATATAAATTAAATAGAAGGGGAGCTAAAACTGATCCTTGTGGGAGTCCATTATTCAAGGTTTTGAACCTACTACTAACATCATCAACAAAAACACGGAGTCTTCTGTCAGATAACATATTTTCGATCAGTCGAATTACTTTTCCACATTTCAGAAATTTATGAAGTTTGAATATTAAACCATCTTTCCACACTGTATCGTTAGCTGCTAAAAGATCCACAAATACAGCCCCCGTTTTCAACTTTTTATTGAATCCTGATTCAATGAAAGTTTGAGAAGTTATTCTTTCTGGGTGAAACACTTCTTATGTTATAGAGCATGTTCATGCCATAGCCATAATTCAGATACATATTCCATCAATTTCCTCTGAGCAACCATCAACATCTCCGATCCTGAGTCCTTCCTGAGATCAATAAGGCGAGAAAAATATCCATACCGTGATACCTCGAAGCTCCAACACTCCTTCCTTTTCAACGTCGAAGTTTTAAAACACGGCTTCCTAATATCCGGAATATTCAACTCAGGAAATTATTTTCAAAGGAAGGCACCTTGTCGGTTTCCTTCGAACTCTATTGGTGAGGCCGAATAAAAGATGAAAGAGCAGGAGAAACTCATCACCATTTTCTTTAATATACTCCATTAACGTGTTTTTTTCCCGACGAAGACCCGAAAATTACGAATCATCACGCGAGGGCATAAATGGAAAGAGTCGTTATTTCCAATTATTCCCACCAGTCCGCTATTCGACATCACCCTTTTGTGTTTCCGCTTGCCGAATGCCGGAATGCATTAGGGCAACTTCGGACTGCCCGCTAGAAGTTTGCATAAATAGCTGTCAACATTTCGCAGAGGACTTTCCCACGTATATATTACACTGTGAGTTTATGTTGAACTACGTCGTTTTGTTTATGGTGAACTGAAAAATACAGGCTGGACAAAGTAAACGAGTCAGTGCTTATAAACCGATAGGCTATCATTACTGAGATGTATTTAGTTACCAGCGCCATCTAGGATACCCACTGCTCTTCATGTTCTTCAGTTTTTTGAGGAAGGATGAAAGGGTTCATTTTATGTACCCAAAACGAAGTTCAAATTTACAGACCAAATGCAACATACACTCTCTGGTCATATAAAATTGAATTAACTTGAGTCAAAGCTATTATATCAATTTGCCTATAACGTGTAAATGCTAGGAATTTCTGAATATTCAAAGTGATAGCGTCAGATTTAGGGATACAATAGACGACTTCGGCCCAAGTTGCCAACCCACAATTTTCTTCACAAATTTACTATCATTGGGAAACGGAAATTCCAGGACAAATTCGATATGATAAGGTTCGCGTTATTTATAAATATCCGTGAAAGATACCTCGGCTCCTCAAAAAAGATAATTCCTTCCAAATATAAGTTTTTGTTAGGTTGAAATTTAGGTTGGGATTCCTGATTTCATGTTAATAGTGTCAATTTTTTGAAGGATATGTTCCGCAAATCAACTTGTATATTTCGGTTGTCGGTTTTCCGTTCTGTAAATATGAAATATTCGGTTGGTTCCTGAAAAAAAAAGTTAATTACGGAATTTGATTGAGGAAAAAGCATCTTTCTGTCACCAGAACATAGACATATTAAGTCTATGCACCAGAACGACAATCAATGTTTTATGGTAACATATCCATAGCATAGAACAATCTTTATTCACCTTATGATCCATAGACCATTCCTAGTAATTTTTCCATTGTTGATTGTTGTCTCAGCTATGTTCAATGATCATAAAGTAAATACAGATTGTTCTTATGCTATGGATATGTTACCATAGAACATTGACTGCCGTTCTGGTGACAGAAAGAACGTTTTTTCATCAATCAAATTCCGTAATTAACCTTTTTTTTTCAGGAATCAACCGAATATTTCATAGTTACAGAACGTAAAACCGACAACCGAAATATAGAAGCTGATTTCGCGGAACATATCCTATATAAATTTGACACTATTAACATGAAATCAGGAATCCCAACTTAAATTTCAGCCAATCAGTATCTGGTTTGAAGAACCGAGGCATCTTTTACGGATATTTATAAATAACGCCAACCTTATAATATCGAATTTGTCCTGGAATTCCCGTTCCCCAGTAATAGTAAATTTGTTAAGAAAATTGTGGGTTGGCAACTTGGGCCGAAGTCGTCTATTGACAGATGAGATAGACATTGATAAGACATGACATTGACAAGACTTGACATGATATGTTGATCGTGGAAGTATTGATTGCAGATTCCGTGATAATATGATTTTGAACACCTTGCTGTCAAATTATAATGCCCCATTTCGGGCCAACCCAAGTTCTTCGTTATGGGGTTTGCGAGCGCGTTTTTAAATGGATCTTGAATTTGTATTGATATACTTATAACTAGTGTTCATCGAATTTTGTTAGCCTTCGACGAATTATTTCAGTAAGAGTTTCTTCTTTTTGCCTGATTAATTGAAGGGTAAATGACATAAAAATTTGACTTTCTAGTGTTATGAAATCGTTAAGGAGCTGGAATGGATTTTTCTACTTGTTCTGATCATAGAGATTCAGTAGAAATACTTGGAAACTCTAATGTGGCTTGAATTTCGGATGTGAATCAAATGCGCTGAATGAAATATTTCAATTTCAACCACCACTGAAGCTCATCAATTGAACCGAGCAAGCGAGATATTGGTGAAAAACCTTTTCTGCATTTCGAGTTTAAGGTCGCCAAAATTGACATCTCATTCGATTGGTATAGTATAGAACTATGCAGGTCAATTTTACTGGTCAGTTTCATCGAAAATATTTCTTGCATATTAGACTGATAACTTTTTCATTATCTTCTGTAGTGAAATCTATCAGTTACGTATAATCCATTCATTTTATAAAGTATCCCGGTTTGCCATGACATCCTGACAGATTTCACCGTGTATATTTTGAAAATGTTAGGTTATAGTCATTTTTCTGTCATATAACTACACAACGTTGTCCTCTCTACAAAAAGGTCGTAGTAATTACTTATTTTTCAAAATGTCAATCTATATTTGGAAAGTAATGAATTCGAGAAAATATTATGTGAATTCAATAATTTGGAAGAATCAGTTATGCTATTTTCTTGTACGGAAATCAAGAATCGAGTGTTTTGGAATTTTACTGAAAAATGATGGATAGAGTAGTCCGTTACTTCGAATTCCCTACTTTTCTAAATCAAGAGTTAAGCGTACAGAAGTCATTTAAATACCTTGTTGCACAACTTGAAATATTCTAGTATGAAAATGTAGTAGTACTTCGAAACCTGTGTCACAGTTAACCTCAAAAGAACTAACTCCATTTACAAAGGTCTTCGGAATCTACTGAATGATACATACACTGGATTGGGATCAACATACTTCTAATCTGGGATGCAGCTTAGCTTCAATCTGTTATCTTTGGGTTTAATGACAAGATATCTGGATAAATTCTCCATGAAAACTACCTATCATACAGTATTCGAGTCAAAAGCAAGATATGGAAATAAGTTTTATGGACATACTTTGAAGTCAACCCAAATATTCAATTCCCAGAAAAAAGCAATTCCTAAAATATTAGAAAAAATAGCATTGAATGAGATATTGTATAATTCATGTTATTTTCTTGCATAAAAATTCAATGTTCTGCCAACATAGGATATACCAAGTTCATTTTCAATGTACTACTTCATATCGAAACAATTCCACGAAATATATAACTTTTGAAATTATTCATTAAGGAATTTGTTCAATTCAAACATGACTACATACTTAAGGCTCAATACAAAACAACCAAAGCGAAATGTTTATTTATTATTTTATTATGGCTGAAGCTGAATTGTTATTTGTTATTGAAAGAGAGTAGAAATTGGCAACCTCGCGTCGAATTATTTTGACATTGTCGATATTTCAGGAGCGACAACCTGCCTTGGTTTCAGTTACAAAAACATGATAGACCTAAATCATGGCCAATCGGGATACTTTATAAAAGTGAATGGAGTTTACAATGTATCCGAGGGAATCAACCAACTACCGATTGATATTTTAGATTCCAACAAATTTCTAGCTTAATCAACCCACTTTTTACGCGCTTGTTCTAGAGAACAGCGCGTTATCATTTCGTCACGACGTCTCTAATTTTCGAATTTTGAGCCGATAATGGTTTCAAATGATTCGGTTGAACTCCCTGAAGAAGAATCCGTGGTCAAACCCAATTCAGTCCGTCCATCCGTCCGTCCGTCCTTATGTGCTCTAACTTTCAAAGGAAAAGAGTTAACGACTTGAAATTGTCATATTAGGTTTGGAGTCCAAATATCTCGTCTGAGTTCGTTAATGGTTGGAATCGGTTAGATAGTAAGGCTCAATTGAAATTTTGAGGTAAATTCCTTGATATCTCATGAAGTACTGACTCGATCGAATTGAAACTTCGCGAACAGTTTTGAAATGCCAAGGTGCAACTTGCAGCGAAATTTCGTGTGGATCAAAATCTTAAAATTTTTTCTATGATAAATTAACTTCAATATTAAATATCATAGACCTGGAAATGTTATTGTCACTTTGACATCGATAAAAGAGGTGCATCCTTTTTTATCGGATAAAAACTTCTCTTCCTCAATATGTCAATTAGTCTGTCAGATTTTTGAATTTTGAACATATAGTGCTTTCATTTTGAATCGGTCTGGTAATTATTTAACTTTGTTGATATAAAAACCCAAAAGATGAATCGTTTTGGTGAAGTTTCGACTGAGCAAATTACGACAAATATCGAGAAGTCTATACCGCAATCTACAAAAAACACAAAAGCTTCAATCTGGAGACAATTTATGGAGTCCGAGAAATCAAAATGAATATTCCACATGTGTGAATACCACAGAAGAAAATTTTCAAATCAGTACACCAAAGCAAACAATTTATAGCAGTTGTGTATTTAATAATTGTACTTTCAAATAATCGAATTTTATTGTATTAATAAAGATAATTATTATTGTTGTTCATCCATATATTCTGTCGTTAATTTATCTTGCCAAAAAACACTCGAGCTTTTCTTTTATCAGATAAATTTCTCTTCAACTCAAAGTTTTACCAATCACTAAATTTGCTCGAAAAACTGACATTAGATAAAATCGCTCCACCTTCGGTGTCGCGATTTTATCATGTCAGTTTTTCTCGTAAAATTAGTGATTGGCAAAACTGTTTCGTAGCAAAGAGAAATTTATCCGATAAAAAAAAAGCTCTTGTGTTTTTACTGTTGAATAATTTTTTTTCTCTGAAAATATTGATCAAATTTCAATGGAATTCGACACAAACCTTAGAGTCAATTTTTAACAACAAATTTCGAAAGTTCAATTCGATCCGATATTCACTTTCGGAAATATAAGGAAAAAAATTGTGCCAAATTTCGTTGTTACTTGGAATTTCAAATTTATTTGCGCAATATCTGAAGAAGTACAAATGCAATCAGATTGAAACTTCGTTATCAGGTGAAAATTAGCAACACGCAACTAGGTGCAAAATTTCGTGTTGATCTAATTGATAGAATTTAAAGAATCGCGTAAAAGATCCTGACCTCACGTTAGTGCTTCTCTAGATTTGTATTATTACTGCTGAGAGAAAAATAAATAATATTGATACCCATTCCTTGTTGGGCGTGTAATTTCCCTAACAATGTCAACTACAATACAGGGTCTTTCACGAGGAACCTCACCCATATTTATACGGGAAACTACTGAACGTATTTTCATGAAATTCAGCACTTATAAGTATTTCACGATGCTGATGAAATCTAAAATATTTTCAAGGCATGAGCACCTCCGGTTTTTCCGGAAATGACGTCAACTTCCGTTTTTCAAATTAGAACACCATTTTTTTATTGCAGAAATAGATTCCTTAGAAAATTTCAATTTATTTTGATGTAACATTTTTCAGTTTTGGTTGGAAAATTTTCTCTGAGCGGGAAAATTCGAAAAAAAAATCGAAAATAGAGCTCCGCTGAAACAAGAATAACTTCGAGGTTTTTGGATGGAAAATTTTCATTTTTGGGATTTTTCAAGATGTAAGATTGATGTATCCACTTTAAAAATCGAAATTGCGATTCATGATACAGGGGGTGAAAAAATCGCTTTCAAAGTTAGGGATGACAAAATCGTGAAAAATCAATTTTTTCAAATTAGAACCCCATTTTTTTATGGCAGATATTGAATCAACGTTAAAAAATAATGTGAGTGTATGCATCACACCTTTGCCCTAAAATGGATATTTTCTGAGTTATTCACAAAAAACTGTTTTTCGTCTTGAATTTTCAGCTATTTCTTTTCCCTTTACGCCAAAAAGATGAAATTTTCAGGAACTGTTATTTGAACCATGCTGTAGATTTTTCACCCCTTCTTGAAAACCGACTTCAAGTTACTATTAGGAGAACCATGGCAAACTCTCGCAGTTATAACTTGAGAAGATGCTCAAAGTTTTGACCGTTAATTTCTAGACATTTATTTATACGTCTCAGGAATGCTTCGTGCGTTGCTCTTCTTATTTTATCGGGAGGAAGAGATCTGCAAAAGTGTTTAAAAACCAAATTGAGTTTCAAATCTATGAATCTAAAAATCTAAACAAACCTGAACGCATTTCTGACTCGTTCTATGCAGTCCTCTTTATCAGTCAGGGGAGTTGAGTACACAATATTTTTTATCCTACCCCAAACATAATAGTCTAAAGGAGTTAAATCGGGAGAACGTGGTGGACAAAGATGTGGACCATTGTTGGCCAACCATCGATCTTCAAATAGCCTGTAGAGGATATTTGACACATTGAGTGAATTGTGTGGAGGCGCGCCATCTTGTTGATACCATAAGTCATTATGGTTCTGTACTAGCGGCTCAATTATTTGAGTCAATATGTCAGAATATCTATCTCCTAAGGGAGAACATTCTTTAAATAATGCAAACATGTGTAGTGTTCTATCTTACCAGTTAAAGTCCCATCATAAATGTGAACATCGAGAATTGCATTATTTTTGATGGCGCAAAAAACATTGAAACTCCAGGTCTCTTGAAAGTTCCATTGTCTGAAGTGGTGGTTGTTCTCTTCATCCCAATAATGACTGTTATGCCTATTGAAAGAACCATTCTTTGTGAATTTAGATTCATCTGTCCAAATTATACAGTCCAAAAAGTTTTCATTCTCTTGAAATCGAATCATCATAGCTTCGCAAAACTCTGTTCTCCTGACGAAATCAGTTTCCTTCAAGTGCTGTACCCTATTGAATTTATATGGGTGCATTTTATGTTTTTTTAATATTCTCCAAACACTCGATTGAGATAATCCCAGATCAATCTCGGCATCTTTGAGAGAATTTTGAGGATTCACACGAAAATATGCAAGAACTGTAATTTCGTTGTTCTCATCTTCTACTACACTTTTTTCTCTGTGTGTAGTTTTCTTAACGAAAGATCCGACATTTCTCAAGTTTGTCATGGTTCTGTTAATGGTATCTCTCGTTGGTCTGGGTCGGTCAGGAAACCTCTCAATGAACAGTCGAATCATTCTATCTACAACTTTATTATATTCTCCATGAAGTAGAATGAGATTTAAATAATTCTCATTGGTAAAATTAGGCATAGTGATCGATTTTATAACTTAATACGAATTATCACCAAATTAATAGTAAACACAAAATGCTACTGAATAAAGAGGAATTTGGCAGATGTAATTAATGATATCTATCATTAAAAAAAAATAATGTAAAACATGGTAAGTTTTTGCATATGGTTCATAAGGAATTATTTATTTATCACTGGAGAGAAAACCGATGGCCGATTAGTTGAAATAAAGAGGTTTCCGATACAAATTCGAATCCAAATTCGCCATCTATTTAGGAACAACCTGTAACTTTTTTCTCTTGCATATTAGGGTAGTAAAATCTAAAACATGGTTTAAGTAACAGTTCCTGAAAATGTCATCTTTTTGGCGTGAAGGGAAAAGAAATAGCTGAAAATTCAAGACGAAAAACAGTTTTTTGTGAATAACTCAGAAAATATCCACTTTAGGGCAAGGGTGTGATGCATACACTCACATTATTTTTTAACGTAGATTCAATATCTGCCATAAAAAAATGGGGTTCTAATTTGAAAAAATAGATTTTTCACGATTTTGTCATCCCTAACTTTGAAAGCGATTTTTTCACCCCCCGTATCATGAATCGCGATTTCGAGTTTCAAAGTGGATACATCAATCTTACATCTTGAAAAATCCCAAAAATGAAAATTTTCCATCCAAAAACCTCGAAGTTATTCTTGTTTCAGCGGAGCTCTATTTTCGATTTTTTTTTCGAATTTTCCCGCTCAGAGAGAATTTTCCAACCAAAACTGAAAAATGTTAAATCAAAATAAATTGAAATTTTCTAAGGAATCTATTTCTGCAATAAAAAAATGGTGTTCTAATTTGAAAAACGGAAGTTGACGTCATTTCCGGAAAAACCGGAGGTGCTCATGCCTTGAAAATATTTTAGATTTCATCAGCATCGTGAAATACTTATAAGTGCTGAATTTCATGAAAATACGTTCAGTAGTTTCCCGTATAATTATGGGTGAGGTTCCTCGTGAAAGACCCTGTATAATAGGTTATAATCAACGATGATGCTACTCATTTCAACACCGTACCGTACTAAACTTAGCAACTTAGCAAATCATCAATTCCCTTGAAACTTCGAAACCAACTTCCAAACAACCCCCGTACACACACGATTATTCAATAGCGCAAGCGACGCGCCATCCTGTTTTCTCATTTCGTTCACAGGGGGTGCTGTCCCATAATAAGCGGAGATCACTTACCACACTAGACGACGTTAGGATGGCTCGAACTGCCTGCACAACTTTCAAAATTGAAATAGTTTTCTACTTCTGTGCCTCAGAAATGTTGGCGTAATGTTCTTTTCTTTCTCTTTCGGAATGGAATCCATTAGGACAATGGATTCTGTCACGGCTGATTCATATAAGGTGATGTAATTCGTTGATAAGAGTTTAATTATTAGATTTTCCACGTTCGTGATTGATAGATGGTATCTTGAAGGGGACGGACTGTATTATTCGAAGAACTCATGGATAATTAATGGTTTCGTGTGAGAATTATGAGGAAAATTGGGTTAGAAATACAATCAAACAATTATAGAGAAGCACTGACGCGAGGTCAGAAGCTTTTTACTTGGTTCTTCAAAATTTTGCCGAAGCGGTAACCTATGCAAGTACTGACTCCAACCAACGTAGCTTTACTTCCTAATGCAAGGTTCTGCGATCTTCAAATCATGGTCCTGACAATATCCTGTATGAATTTCAAAGCTGTCAAATGTGAATAGACGACTTCGGCCCAAGATGCCAACCCACAATTTCCTTCACAAATTTACTATTACTGGGGAACGGGAATTTCAGAACGAATTCGACATGATAAGGTTCACGTTATTTATATATATTCGTAAACGATGCCTTGGCTCCTCAAACAAGATAATTCCTTCCAAATACAAGTTTTTGTTAGGCTGAAATCTAAGTTGGGTTTCCTGATTTCATGTTTATAAGCTACCTTTTGTGCGAGGGAGATTCTGGTATTTGGGGAATCGGAGATTCACCCCATTGGTCGAGAGACTCACCTTATTGGCTGAAAACGCTCACGTGATCGTCGTCTCCTAATAGGGAAAAATCTCCGATTACCCAAATACCCGAATCTCCCTAGCACAAAATGTAGCTCTAGTGTCAAGCTTATAAAGAAAATGTTCCGCAAATCAACTTGGTTATTATTTCGGTTGCCGGTTTTCCGTTCTGTGAATATGCAATATTCGGTTGTTTCCTGAAAAAAAAGGTTAATTACGGAATTTGATTGAGGCAAAAGCTATCTTTCTGTCACCAGAACATAGACATATTAAGTCTATAAACCAGAACGACAGTCAATGTTTCATGGTAACATAGCCATAGAACAATCTTTATTTACCTTATGATCCATAGACCATACCCAGTAATTTTTTCATTGTTGATTGTTGTCTCTTCTAATTTATCGATCATAAAGTAAATAAAGATTGTTCTATGTTATGGTTATGTTACCATAGAGCATTCACTGTCGTTCTGGTGACAGAAAGATTGCTTTTTATCAATCGAATTACGTAATTAACTTTTTTTCAGGAACCAACCGAATATTCCATATTCACGGAATGGAAAATTGGCAACCGAAGTAACCAAGTTCATTTGCGGAACATATCCTATATAAATTTGAGACTATTAATATAAAATCAGGAATCCCAACTCAGATTTCAGCCACTCAGAGATGATCTTAAAAAAACCCTATATTTGGAAGGAATTATCTCATTTTAGGAGCCAAGGCATCCCTTACGGATATTTATAAATAACGCGAACCTTATCATGTCGAATTTGTCCTGAAATATCCGTTCCCCAGTGACAGTAAATTTCTGAAGAAAATTGTGGGTTGGCAACAAGGGCCGAAGTCGTCTATTCTGTCAAAATTTCAATTCAATGCGATTTCGGCCTGCACAACACTGATTTTTGATTTTTGCAGTACTATTCTAACGTGAATATGTCAGTAAAACTAAATATTTAAACACTGATTTCCTACATCATATAATAATATTTCACACTATTTTATAATTGCCCATTCTCACATCGAAAATACCAAAAATATCATTATTTTCAACGAATTCATAGATGATTTAGAGAAAAAAAGATTTTAATGAAACTTTTTATGAGTTCACTTAAAAGTCTTGTCCTCAGACATGAAGACATTGACTCTATGTCTATGGTCTGATCTGAAAATCGAGAAGTAACTGTATTTTTTCTGTGGTCTAGATGAACGTAGGTGGAGCTCAACTTAAGGCCTTCATAAGCTTCATTATCCTCAAAAATAAGAAAAAAATTTTTATTCGTGTATTATTTGATAAAATCAAATGTTTAACGTTAGTAATCGGCCAAAAAAAAATTAACTCCCCTGAAAATTTCACAGTTTGCTTTTTGGAGTATGTAGATTTGACTGAACTGATAAAAAATTCGGCCATCCTTTGTCCTAGGCTCTTCTCTGAAAGTACTGAACCGAAATCCATGAAACTGAGAATAATTGTGTGTCTCTCTAGATTGATCCTCTAACCTGTTCAGCAGGATCGGTGTTCCCTAAGAGCTCAAAACTGGGGGTAGAAGGGAAAAAAATTATTTCTCGAGAACTTACTACCGAAGTTTCATGAAACTCCCAATGTTGATTGCTGTTGCATAATCGGATGATTTCCGACCCAGTCATTTCTGAGTTATGAAGAAAAACCCTGCAAATTGGGTTGTGAAAAACCAATTAATCATGAATATATATAAGCTTTATTCAAGATATCCATTGTATTGGTTTATTTAAATGAGAAAATAATGAACCCTCGTGTAAAATTTGCAGTGGTTTTTCATTAAATATTATAACACTAATCGTGGAATATCTCGAAAACGGATTGAGAGGGCCTAAGAGGAATAATTAAAGTATTTTGAAATTATTTTATAATGACCTTATCTGCATTCTTTATGCTAACTTCTTTCAGTTATCTGAATCGGTGAATCTCTAAATCGAAGAACGTTTTGAGTAGGATAAAGGTGACAACTAAAGAATATGTGTCAAAGTTTTTGTTGAAAATTTCAACAACCTATATCTTTTCACCTAAGCGTATTCTAAAAGAATTGTAAATGAAAAAAGTGTTTCGCTCGATGATGGTTATTTATTGTTAAAATGAATGTATCACTCAAAGACTCAACTTGTAGACGGTCAGAGAACGGCCCACTCTCTAACTGAGCAAGATTAGGCGGAATCAGTGCATGGATGGGTGGCCACTTCAGCTAGAAATTGAACGAGCGCATAAAAGCTGTTCCCCAGCTTTTATTAGGTACAAAGGTAAAATTTCCGTATACTGCGAGACTCACTCAAAATCAGAGTCAAGATGTTGAACTCCCCCCTAACATGGGCCTAATGTAAAGTAAGAAGCTTATGTTCAAGCCATTTATTTTAAAATGTC
This sequence comes from Myrrha octodecimguttata, assembly GCA_958510865.1. NCBI lineage: Eukaryota > Metazoa > Arthropoda > Insecta > Coleoptera > Coccinellidae > Myrrha > Myrrha octodecimguttata. The sequence goes on from OY294059.1 coordinate 26,769,238, forward strand.
TTCCTCTTCGCCGCCTTTCATGTAACGCCAGTAGAAGTGGAGTGTTCCCTTCCATAGAACTATAATTGATATGGTCGAGTACGCAGCGCGTCAGGGTTAATAGCATGTAATCTCACAAAATGCTTAGTTCAGTACAGCAAGTAATTAGCAGAAAATAAAGCATACCCAAGAAAATTCACATATTATTATCGTTTTGTCTAGGAAATTACCACTCTATGGTATACTATTCCGCGCGTAGAATTTAATTATCATCATCAAGCAGGCGGCAGCTTCGAAGTTGGAAGATATAGGCCTGGTGTAACCATCCAGTTTTTCCTGCTCCGGTGATGGTGTACACATCCAGTATTCCTGCTATTGCAGGGCTGGACCAATTTGGTGCACACTTTTTAATAAAACTTCCGGCACAACAACGAAGTTCGACAGATTTTTTTTCCTTATATCTACGAGAATGAATATCGGATCAAATTGAAATGGAACATTGTTGTTGAATACTGACTTAAAAGTTTGTGCTGAATTTCATTGTATTCTAATTAATATTCTGGGAGAAAAAAAAAGTTTAACAAAAGTTTGAAAAATTCTAAAACAAAAATATTCTTGAAATTTTGAAAAGCTGGATCCACACGAATTCCCTAATCGCTACAATCCATTTGCTATAAAGCGTTAAAAAAAAAGTTTATACCTAGATACATGCAATTCTCCTATTTTTTTCTCCGTAATTGCGTTCAAAAGCGAAGGGCACGCCCATTCTTTCTATTGGATTCAATCAAAACAGAACGGGCCGATAAGATAAACGAATAACACTGCAGAATAATGCAATTCTTAAAAGAGCCCGCCTAGTACGAGGCATCTAGTGGGGCACCAGAGAGGGGGGGAAGCTTGTATCGCGAGTATCTGGGTGGCCGCTCTGGTCCTTCACTATACTAATCAAAAACGGGAGTGCATTCGCCATTTTGCAATATCGTACAATCTTACAGCTAGGTCTATTACAATGCTGTCCCTGACATTTAGAAATAGGTGAATCTATCTCTGAGGATGACTAAAACTATAAAACTTTTTTCACTCGCCTAAGATGTCTATTTAGTTTAATTTTTGTGAGATAATTGGTTCCTGAGAGAAAATTAAGAATTGGAGGGTGCTGTATCGAAGCAGGGGCTGCTGAAAAAAACTTAGAAAAGCACTGACATGAGGTCAGGAGCTTTCACGCAGTTGTTTACATTCGAAGCCATTTCCTCAAGACAATTTGCATGAACCTTCACGGCGTCATTTCTTGAGTGCAGAATTTCGATTCGATCACATTTGCATTAAAGGTAATAATGAGAAAATAAAATTCAGAATGGAATTATCTACGAATCATTTCAAATTTTCACGAAAACGACCTTCCTAACTAACCCCCAAACCTGCTGAAAAAAATATCGAGTCTCTAAGTCATTTTTTTAGTTATTGTGATTAAGGTCGGCCTAACCGTCAACCTTAAAATTAGAAACTGGATATTTGTTGAACCTGTTCAAGTACAAAAGCCGAATTCGCGAAACAGTGAAATCATCCAATGATTCCACATATGAATAAATATCTATTCGACATTTTTTCCCAATATGTGAAATACTGACTCGAGGTTTTTGCCAATTCTATTGAAATCTGATGAATAACTCCCGTTAAAAAAATGTTCTACAAAATTAAAACATTTTCGAATACTCAAACCTCAACAAATGTTGTATTAAGTCGTGCATTGGTAAGAGCGCACATAGCCAGATGGCCGGACGGACATCGTGACGCAATGATAACGTACTGTCCTCCAGAACGAGCGCGTAAAAAATTATATGAAAGGCCCGTCCTATTTTTTGATAAGGAATCAATTCAATTCAATTCAATTTATTCATCATAAAAAAATACACATTTGTTCAAAAATAAACACATTGAGTTGCAGAACCCTCAGTCTAAGTGAACTTGTATACTGTCACATTCCGCAATAATGATGATGAACACTCTCCTACGGAATAACAATCTTTCTTAATGATATCGAAACATGAATTGACAACGAACCGAGAAAAAGAAAAAACCAAATTAAAAAAAGAAACACATATTATACAGAAAGAATAGCGTCAAATCTACCCTAATTCATCTTCATGTATGATTGAAGACGATTCCTACATACCCAAAATTTTATTTTGAATTATGCCCTGATTTCATAAGGAAGAAGATTAGTAAATTTGGGACCATAGTACAAAAGGCTACACTGCAAATGTTTCAGTGGAACAACCAAATTTCTATTCCGAACCTGCCTTGTTTGAACCGAATGCTGAACAATTTGTTTCCTCTTTTTCATCTGATTCAATGTAACTTCATATATAAAAGTTATCTAATATTTAACTGCTCAGACTCCAAAAATAGTCTCTCAGTTTCAACCTTTTACTTAATTTCATTATTATTTTCAGTATCGCCTTATGAACAACGTCCAATCCCCCCATATTATTTTCACTGACACAACCCCATATCACAATACCATACCTAAATCACCTCTTGATTTTTTTCGCAACTATTTATTTGCACCCTGTATATCAAATTGAAATCTTATACATGGTAGAAAAGTTTCGTCTAGTAGATAAATATCAAATTTTAGTAGAATCCGTCTCATTTTTCCTGAGATCAAACGATTAAGAAATTTCTCATCTATTTTTCGAGTCATTCGATCCTGACGAATGTTTTTTTTACCTTGCACGTAAATAACATGCAACTATTTTCTCTGGATATGATCGAAATTTTTCATTCATTGCCCAAAAAAATTTCAGATGATAGAATTGAAAAAAAAATGACAGACGTACCAAATAAATGAACATAGACATTGGGATATCCTCATAAAAGAACAAACATGAAATAGAACGCAAAATTGAAATTGTAAGAAACTAGGTTTGGCACCTGATGGTACAAGTCTTATTCCCCAATGCTATAAACATGTAGTGTTTCCATGTATTGAAAAAAAAACGCAAGCAAAAACTACCTTCAGGAACTCTTGTTATAGGAACTACAAATAAAGATAATACTGGCCATCTTCCAATTATTTTCGGATAACAACCAATCAATTTACTCTAGAACAGATTGTCCACACCAATCAAAATTACCCAATCATTTGACAGCCAGAAAGGCACATGGAATCGGGACATAAATCCTTTTTGACTAGTCACTGGATAAAATAATAAGGCAGTAAATTGCTAAAAGTCCAACTAAATGAAATACTGCAACCATCAATTCGTGCCGACCTTCCCGTTATTGAATTCCAGCTTTGCGGAGCCGTGAAATTGAGCACGCTTTTCGACTTGTTTCCATCCAGCTATTTAACAGAAATGTGCTAATTAATCGAGGAACAGGTGTGAACGTCACTTCTGAAATAATCAAGGGGGCTCTTCCATCAGGGAACGAAGAATGGCTTTTCAATTTATTTCCCTTCTCATCGACTATATGTAGGCATTATAAATTCCAAGGTTGATGCTTTTCCTATTAGACACTCCGAATAGAGGATTAATTAACAGATGTTTACCCGGCAAAGCTGTCGGCTACAACACATTTGTTGGTGTTGTACAATTTGTTGATTGATGAAGAGTGAAGATTTTTTGATTACAATGCACTAATTTGATTTTGAGTATTTTTTCGCATCGAAGGGAAGATTTATACAACAGATATTGTGACAAACCCCTTTATTTTCAATATAATCCGCATTTCATCGACTGAATACTTATAGGTATTATAAATTACAAAGCTTGCTATCCTATTCGACACTTCGACACTTTGGGGGATTAATTAGCATAGGTTGATGCAGCAAAACTGTCGGCTACAACTTATGCGTTCATGTTGTACAGTTTCTTGATTGATAAAGAATTCTTGTCAGCCTTTTTTCGCATGAAGTAAAAGCGTTGTACCAAACTTATCGTGGCAGATTTCTGTTACAACACAGTTGTCGATGATGTACAAATTTTTGATCGATGAAGGGTAAAGATTTTTCGGTTACAAGGCTGTAAGTTGATTCTGATTAATTTTTTCGCATGAAAGAGGAAATTAATAAAATACATATTGTGACAAACACTTAATTGTAATATATTTCGCATTTCATCGACTGAATACTCATAGGTATCCTAAATCACAAAGCTTGCTTTCTTATTCGACACTTAGACACTTTAGGGGATAAATTAGCATAGGTTGATCCAGCAAAACTGTCGGCTACAACTTATTCGTTCATGTTGTACAGTTTCTTAATAGATAAAGAATTCTTGTTAGCCTTTTTTCGCAAGAAGTGGAAGCGTTGTACCAAACTTATCGTGGCAGATTTCTGTTACAACACAGTTGTCGATGTTGTACAAATTTTTGATCGATGGAGAGTGAAAATTTCTTGATTACAAGGCTGTACGTTGATTCTGATTAATTTTTTCGCATGAAAGTGGAGATTTCTACAATTTCTACTGTTCCTGTCCTATACAAAAACAAGGTCTCTACGAGATTCTGAGCATTATGACAAAAACCAGCTAGCTCCTCATCGGAATTCACCTAGCTACTTCCGTAAGGTGGAAAAATATTCCCACTACTAAAGTAACGTTTTAAGCCCCCGAAAGCCTTGTTTAGATACCACGGTCTCTGTATCCACCCCAGGTTATTCCCTAGCGTACAGGAACAGGCAGAATATTTAATCATTAAACCCATAATTTCCAACTACTATGGCTATAACGACTCTGATGTCATGACACAGCTCCAACCTCGAGAGACTTCCTCGCGTAAAAAACCTCCTTCTGTCAGCGACAAGGATAAACACTCTAGTCACGATAGTATTATTTATAATTTATTCAGTTGTTTATCTTGCGAATGGTTTTCCAGTTCGGCATTTCATTAAGTATGGGTTCCAACATTATGACTGCGAGACTGTAAGAAACGGTTTTGTTGATATGAATAGAAGAACAGATTCTTGGTTTTACGTGATTCGGTCTTGAAATTTTCATGGTAGGTTTGAAGCAAGATGCATATAATATATCAGGTGTCGACACTTTCCCGCTATTACCCACTAAATATTTTGGTCCAAAACGCGATCCTAGAATTGTAAAATCTTGGGCTACTCGGCTCTGTAAACGATGATGGCGCTAGGGTCGCTTTGTCGAGTCGATACAATTATTTCCAGTGAATAAAATAAATTGAGATATAATCTGATTGATTTGATAAAGTCATTTGCCAAAAAATGAATCAGATATTTGAAATTATGGATATTCTTCCTAATAAATAACATAATCACAGGGACGAATATCCGTCGATAAATCAACAACTATTCCTCCTTGATCAGAGCTAATCATCCAATCAACCAACACACTTACACCGAAGAAGCGGATCCAAGTAGAATGACTAACGCTGTTTCACAGTTGTTATTGATCGATAGGACGATAGGTGAACTTAACTTGGATGAACCGCAGAGAGATCTCTCGATACTTGTTACCTTTCAGACGGACCGCTGCAGTATAACAACGTACAGTGCGCCATCTGCCAGGAGCATCTTGCGAGTCCCACCTTCGAGTGCAGAATACTTTGATCGATGTGTATGACGTTCATCCTTTTGTCGCATTAGGTCGCTGTAACTGCGATATTGCAACTTTACAAAAAACCGTCACGATATTGGAAACACTCGGTTCATGTGGATTCCCACAAGACGAAAACGTCCAACATCTAACAAAGATAGGAATTGGTTTCACGGAGAAGAAAGAGCTCCAGTCATAATAAATAACATAATCATAAGGACGAATATCCGTCGATAAATCAACAACTATTCCCCCTTGATCAGAGCTAATCATCCAATCAACAACTATTCCCCCTTGATCAGAGCTAATCATCCAATCAACCAAAACACCTACACCGAAGAAGCGGATCCAAGTAGAATGACTACATATTTTTATATATAATAGGAGTTTAACAAATACGGAACATCTACTCATTGATAAAATATGCATAAGGAAATAAGCAGCAATATCAGGTTCATTGTAAGATCACTTTCATGGATGTATACAAGAAGTCATTTCGAACTAAGGTAAAAACGAAACGGCAGATTGATTTTATTTTACTCATGAATTTCATTCTATAGTTTGGACTTCTTCCATAAAAATATGGTTTATGAATTGTATATGTTCCTATCAATAAATATTCAATTCAGAAGTTATGAATTTTGTTACATACGTCAGATGAATTTCAGACCAGACAAATTAATTGTAGTATCTATCGTTCCAAATGATTTCTTGAGGTATTTTCGAAAATTTAACTCTGGAAGGCTTCCTTTGCATGAACTAAATATTGAGATAATAAAAACCTCTTGAAATAAACAGGTATTCAAAAATATCAAGCTTCAGACTTGTGTATTCAGAGACGAAGAAAACCTTCATATGTATTATCGCCATTCTGACTGAAAAATACTGAAAAACTACAATAAGAAAATTGATATGAAGTATCTAACAATCAATTTCCCATTGAAAATGTTTTTCGAACCAACTTTTACATGTTCGACAGTATATTCCATTTCTCCTCGTCAACACAATATATATTGTATATAAATAGGAATATTACAGAACAAGTACTGCACCTAATAGAAATTATCATATTGAAATATTGATTGAAAATACCTATGCGTGTAGAACGAAACGGTATGATAAATTCATCATATGAATTCACAAACTGAAACGCGTAGATATACCTAGAATCAATACATTTCTTTTTTGAGTAATTGATCGTTCTTCATTATAAACGCGTGACTGTTGAATTGGAATTTGATTGGAAACTAGTCGAGAGTAACCGTTAAATTATAATTAATGCAGTAGTACGCACTCTGTAGAGATGTGATGATATTAGTTTTCTTTCAAGTATCGGTTGAAGCTTATTTCAGGAGGATTTTGCATAATTATTTTAGGTTTTTATCAAAACCTAAAAAAAATTAATTTTCGTGCTGGTTTGATTTATTTCATATCATCTTTCTGGCCATGAGGCTATTTTTGCAAGCTTTATCATTTGGACCAAATGTCTGTAATGTTTGAATTCCGACCCGAAAATGGTATAAGACTATTGGAGCTCTCAACAAAGAAAGAGATCTTGTTGATCAATCGAACCCTCTAGTAAACTATTTCAATTGAAGGTTTCACCTCACAGATGCTGGTTGAAAGACGGTAAATGGCTGTCTGAATAAATCACCATGAGAACGAGTTAAATTGATAGCACTTCTGTTGCACAATTCAGTTTTCCTTTACACTTATTTCCAATTAACCACCTGAAATATATTCAACAGTTGAGATAGTTCGTTGCCTTTATACTCAATAGGGGTTTTTCCTGAGTTTGGATTATTACTGCAAATGCAAATTTGAACATAATTATTATGAGTTTGATTCATCATGTTTCCAAATTACCTTCAGAAAGTATTAAAAATCAGGTTCAGAATTGGGATTTGGAATTTGTCATGCATGCACGAATTGACAACGTTGTTTAGCAGAATTGCTTTTTCTGCTATAGAATAACGAAATATTTATTCCTATTCTGTGGTACACACGTGTTCTTTGTCGATACAACCAAAAAATTTCCGTTTGCGATTTGTCAGTAATATGACAGTATGATAGTGCTCTTCTTTTTCTATACCTTGGTCGTTGTCTTCTACTCTAACCAGATAGAAGTATAGCTATCTCTGTTTTCCTAAGCAAAGTTGCACATTTGACGTCCTTATCTTTCCGAGAAAGCTGAATTCGACGTTGCCATATTGTGCACTCATGACAAATCCCCTTAAATGCAAATCCCCATTTTTATTTTTCAGTTTAAGTGATCAAACATTTTTAAAAATATAATATTGAAATTATATGTTTGAAATGTGATGTTCTGAAGGTTTTTCATGAAAATAACTGCATTTTCGTTTAAAGGAAAAACTCCCATTCCACTTGAATTGAATAAATTGTTGTTACCGAAGACCAACAGTGGTATATAATTGAACGAGCCAATGTCCAAATGTCTTTAATTTGCTAATTTTGCGCCGAAAAAGGTCTCAAACGACTAGGTTGGACTCACTGATGATGAATTGAATCCAAAATCGATTCTGTCCGGCCGTCCGTCCGTCACCACGATCACGGTCGTATGGAGAATCCTATAGACTTGGGAATTTCAGGATTGGTTGCATTTCATAATGCGGAGGTTTAGTTAGTTAATGGGCAAAATCGGTCGAACGATTTCGGAGTTATAGGCATTTGAAATTTTGAGGTTATTTTCCTGATATTTCGAGAACCACTGAAGCATTTCGATTAAAAGTTGGCAGCAAGTTAGGGCATACAGAATTGAAACTTTCCGCGAAATTTTGTAGAGAAAGTGCTGTCGGTAAATTAAAATAAAAAGTTTTTCCAAAAATTTTTTTTTCTGGGAAATAATTCATTACATTGGAGAAAAATTCTGGACCTGTCTTGAGCTTCATATTTCACAGCAGGATGCCAAATTTCAGTTCGATACAAATATTAATTTCAAGAGGCATTCTGAAAAAATATGTCAAATTTTCAGTTTTTTTCCTCTGTATACATTTTGTTTTCAAAATAAGTCGAAAAACAACCTAGAAAAGCACTGACGTGATGTCAGCATCTATTACACGCATGTCTAAAGGATAAAACCAAAGGAGAATATGTGCGTAAAAGATGCTGACTTCACGTCAGTGCTCTTTTAGGTTTTTTAAATTTCTAATAGATGCCCAATTCTCCGAAAATATTCTTCAACTGATTCTATCAACTAATTCCTGCGATGGCTTCAGCTCCAAAATTTTCGAACTAAATTCATCCATCAGCGGAATACGTCCTAAAATTCGATTCAAAATTCTCAATGCCCAAATGATAGCCCCCAACGGAGCCCTTCGATCAAATGAAACTTTCCTAGACCAACTCGGAACTCTCGAAAGCAATACTTTTCTAGCCATTACCTGGAACGACTGGCCCATTTCCCCTATTAATTTCGTAAGGGTATATTGTGTCATATTTCTCCCCATTCGAGAATATTTGAATCCCGAAACGACCCTCATCCAGCTCTTAGCCTATCCTACATTCTACTTTCGAGTAGACGTTAATTGAAAAAGTCATCCTGGTGGCAACTGAGGATAACAAAGTATATAGTTACGGGCACTCAGAGCGTTCGGAGTTATTAAATTGAGTTGTGCGGCCTTCTCGGGCGAAAACTACTTTACTGCCGACGGAGAATGCTGAATCGAAACATTCTAGACAGCAATAGAGTTTTATTAAATTTGATTTATTGCAATTTGCTGTCCAATACCTTTCTCGTTTTCATGCCTATGATGGTGCCAGAGTGAAATATTTCACGAAAAGTGTCATGTCTGTTGTTGGGTTGAGCTTAATTTTGAAAACAGGAAGTTTGGGTGAAAATTTGACATTTATGAGAATATTGTACTGACAAATGGGCAACTCAATGCATTTTTTGATCTTTCGAAGTATTTCACAAAAAAATCCCAATTTTTATCCACTGCAATAATTGAACCAGGTCATTCGCCATTTTGGAAAGCAATAAGCGATGCTTACCTACACCAAAGATTCTTACATTACTAACTATATTGACCCCTGCTCATAAGGAAGATCTGTCTAGAAAGATACTCGATGGCCTTGACCTGTGACTTATTTATTTATTTATTTATTTATTTCCACACGTACACCCAAGAAGGTAATTACAAATGCAGAACAACACAAAACCACTATCAACTACTTAACCTAGGACAACAATCTTCTCACATTTCCCAAACTAGTATTGAGTATATCTAAGTCAAATTTCTCAATCAACTCATTGCATATAAGCATCATTTTATTAATAGTACACTTCTTTATGTTGAGAGACATTTTATTAATTTTGACCCATTGCACCACTCTATTCAAGTCTTCCTGCAATAGATAGCAATAAAGTAGACTCAAAATCCTCCTAGACAACTTGAAATTCTGTTACTGATTTTTCAATTCTGATAGAGGGTAGTTTTTCGATTGATAGTAACGAACGAGTCCAGTTTGTTCTTCGTTCTACTCGCATTTTCTATAAGTTATTATTGTCAAAAACTCAGAAGTTGGTGGAATTAAAGTTTATTTATTCGTGTTCATATTTGACTTCCAAACCGTCTACCTACTGTCATTCAACGATAAAATATTACAGTTTCGTATTTTCGAAATGACATTCTACCAAGATTTCTGCACTGAGTAGAACATTTTTATCGATGATAGGACATTCTGGTGAAATGAAACTTCTGTATAAGGTATCCTTGATATGTAAAAATTTGTTGATTCTGTTCTGGAATTAAATGAAAAAAAATTGGCAGGGGCCCTCAAAGTTTTTTAGCGTACCTATAGGACGTCGGAAATCGTGATTTCGTCACTGCATTTAATAGGCGAAATATTTGAAAGAGAACTATTAAAAACAAAATGATTTTTGATTTCGAACTGTTATTTTTCGATGACGTACTGGATTTCAATTCGATCTGATCTGCATTTTTGGAAATATTGGAAAAATAAAAAAAATTTGGTACACTGCTGTGAAATAAGAAGCTCAAAGTGTGAGTGGAATTTTTTTTTGGTATGATGAATGGTTTCCGGAAAAAAAAATTTTTTGGAAAAAAATTCGAAAAATTTTTTTTTATTTACTGACAATATGATTCTGACGAAATTTGGCTCAAAGTTGCGCGTCATTAAATTCCACCTAACTGCCAAGCTTGAATCCAATCGCTCAAGTAGTTTCTGAAATGAAAAATAAATAACTTCAAAATTTCTAGTGCCTATAACTCCGAAACTATTCGACCGATTCGGCCCATTAACGAACTTAACCGCGGCATTCTGATGCGCAACCTATCCTGAAAGTTTCAAGTTGCTAGCTTGCTTCTGTCGACAGTTATCGTGTCTACGGCCGGCCGGCCAGACAGAATCGATTTTGACACCGGATTCGTCATCAGTGAGTCCAACCTAGTCAATTGAGACCATTTTCGGCTCAATCATCCAAAATTACAGACATTTGGACAAAACGATAGCACGCTGTTCCCCTAGAACATGCGCGCAAAAATAAAATGATTTTTACTTTTATAGAAAGCGCCTTATTGGATTGTGGGATTTAACCAGTAGTCAAGGGCAGATTCTAGAAAAAATATTTTCTCGTGAAAATAAAGGAATCAATATATTGCAGCAACTAAGTGAACTGTTAGTTTTTAGAGAGTATTTTTGACTCCTTCATCAAAATTAAGGGCAATTTTTAAGAGAAAGTTTCTTTCATCTCTCTCGTGATTCAAGACTTCTATAGTTGACGAGGCAACAATTTTTCTAAAAACTGTTTCAGACAAATAGTTTGAAATCTGCAATTCACGAAGGTGTTTTCTGAAAAGAGTAATTTTATTGAATCTCTCATACTTTTTTCAGATATTGGGAGTCAAAACCTAGAAAAAACCTGAAAAACTATGCAAGATCCTCCCAACATATCATTCGATCGATATTCAAACAAAATTTTTTAATTGCAAAATTCAAATTCATGAATTAATAAAATCCAACCGAAGACTCCGGGGATATGTCACTTCGAGATTTAATTTGTCCAGTATTTCGAGAAATGAAAATCTGATAGGATATTTATATTGAAAAAATACACAAAGTTTTATATTTCACAGTTTATTCAGTATCCTGACACGTGTTTCAGTCTCTCGTCCATCTTCATGAAAGTACAACAAAGAGGGTCGAAAATCCAAAACACTTGTCAGTATACTGAATAAACTGTGAAATATAAAACCTAGAAAAGCAGTGACGTGAAGTCAGCAGCTTTTGCGAGCTTGTTCGCATTGTTAAATGGTGAAATTTTAATGGAATAAAAATTTTCAACGAAAAAAAATTTTCTTTTCAATTTTTCCATGGATGATTCTTCTTATTGACAATGTTCATCTTCCAACCAAGTTTCATTTCGATCAGATGAATATTTTCGAGTTATTGAAAAATCAAAATTTCAAATGGATGTAGCACAAAAACCGTTTGGCAGATTCGGCCCATTAACGAACTCAACCGAGATATTCAGAAGCCTAACCTAACCTGAAAGTTTCAAGACTCTAGGTCTTTTCTTTCGAGAGTTACAGCACACATGGCCGGGCGGACGGAATAAATTTTGACCACGGATTCTCCATCAGTGAGTCCAACCAAGTCGTTTGTGACGAATTTCGGCTCAAAGTTCGAAAATTACAGACATCGTGACGAAATGATAACGCGCTGTTCCCCAGAACAAGTGCGTAAAAACGTTGTGTGTTTTTCAAATATAAAAGTTATATAATATTTCATATATAGAGCCAACCGCAAACTCCATCTAAATCTGATAGGATAGAAATCTGAGAGTGGGAAGGATAATTGCAAATAAAAGAGATTTATATCTTCATATATATGTTGCAATATAGTAGGTCTCGTATGAAAAATTGTGTCCAAAATAGCGAAACTTCTCAAAACCCGCCAACGAATATTTCAGAATTTACGGTTATATTTTCATAACTTTATTATTCAAGTAGTGCCATTTTTGTATTGCATCATGAATATTATATCAAAAAACCGTTGTGTCACTTCAACTGGTTCACCATAATCGAATTGGCCCTAAAGAATTGAATTATTTCTGTATAACCCAGGCCGACATGAGCTGACTAACAAGTGGAGCCCTGCTTCATAAATATTCGATGGCGCTGGACATCGATAGGAGAAAGTGAAACGAAAAAACTTAGGAACTTGAGGGTTATGAAGAGAAAGTTTTCCGGGCGCATAGCTGAGTTTCCCATATGTTTTACGTGACTAAAATCCATGAATAAATAAGGGTCTATTCAGTCTATTCAGACGAATTTATTTTCATAACAGATTCTGGACGTACAAATCTGGCGGACTTATATAACTTCTCAGAATTGTATATTTTTCAAGTCCCTCCATTACTTTAAAAGCATGGAATTTCAAAATATTGGATGAGAACGGTACATGGATATTAAATTCGAAAGAAGACTCCTATATTACTACAGTATAGTTTCACTGGGCACGTCACTAGACTTTGTTATTTTCTCAATATTATGTCTGACATTTAGGTCTTTAATTTGTAATAAAAATTAACTACGGAAACTGAAGTTTTTTTCACGCAATAATACGACGATTAAGCTTAGCTTCAAGAAATAGACAGTGTGAAAATATACTTGAGAAACATTATATTAATTCATCAACATCTTGAAGAAATACGTTGCACAATAATGAATAATGCCACAAATGTTGAAATTAATAGGAAATTTTTCCTACGAAAAGAAATAGAGGCATTTTGGCTAATTTAGTTGATTTCCGAGGATATTTCTTCGATGCCTAAAAAATTACCGATGTGGTCAGATGGAAACTATGTCATTGGAGAATACCATAGTACAACATTGCAAAATTGAGTAAATGTCGTAAAAATACGGCTTTGTTGTCCTATATCAGTTTTCACCGATAGATACCAGCATAGGAAAATCTACCATATAAAAGTTGAGTTCCGATATTCCCAATCAGTACTGGCCAGTATCAGTAATTTCGAATCGCTTCGTACTGATACGAACAGTTACCAAAGCAGTGCCAGTAAAATCGACTGTCAACATTTACTGACAAGTACTGGCCAGGAATATCGGAACTCAACTTAAATCTCAAATATTTACTGAAGTAACCGACCTGTCATATCAAAATTAGTCAAATCAGAACTTCTTTCTGATTTTCCGAGTTGGACCATACATTGTTTTCAAGAATTCCCAAAAATAAATTCACTTTGATAAATTTGAATTATGATTTTTTATTTCATTCAGTCAGAATGTCGATAATACAATATACAAAGGTTTCCTTCGTCTCTGAATACACAAGTCTGAAACTTGATATTTCTGAATACCTGTTTATTACTCGATGTAAATGTCAATATTTAGATCATTAAAAGGAAGTATTCCAGAGTTGCGTTTTCAAAAATACCACAAGAAATCATTTGGAACGACAGATACTAAAATTAATTTGTCTGGTTTGAAATTCGTCTGATAAATTCATATGAACATGAACAGCAAAGTGAAAATTCATATACCAATTTCAATAATAATAAACATGAATATTGCCTCCACATATTTTCATTCACTCTTATCGTAGTATTTATTGCGATTGGCGAATGAAGATAAGCGCTACTCCCTCTGGTGGCTTTCAGAGTAACCCAAGGTACAGACATTATCATTGACAAGTTAAAAGAAATGTTAAGAAAATCAGAAAGTTTATGCATTTTTCTTGGCGTTTGTGTGATTTTACAAGTGCTTCTACTGGGGGAAAGCAAACTCAAATGTCCCTTCCCATAGATTTCTACAACCCAGTAAAAAATTTGGAGTTAGTGTGAAAGAAACTTCCTTTAACAAGTCGGGCCTGAAAGTGTTGAAGAATCGATAAAAACCAACAGACAAGATTTATAAGCGTCTGTTGTTACCCGCATTTTATCGATGATGATCATTTGTATAGAGGTTAGCACGAATTGCTCATGAAATATTAGATCACATTCATGAAGACAATTTTTTTCCAGGCCCATAATCCAAGCAGAGAAATTTACTTAAGAAGAATGCTATGCTTTCCAGAAATCTGCCTGTTGAACTGATCATTAAGGAACAACGTAAATGTTCTAGTGATAGAACTGACTATTGAAAAAAAAGAATCTCAACAAGTAAATATCTGGTGATGAATACTCTTCGCTCAAAGTGCTTCTGCCGATGAAAGCAAAGTTGTACAAGGCTTATATTCATTACAGCTTTTTTAAGACCAATCATATGAGCGTTGGAAAATTTATTTGTCAATTCATAATGAATAAGGCTCACGGTACAAGTAGCATTAGTTTCATGTATTCATTTTATTCACAATATATTGAGTATTTAGTCCTTCCCTATAAACATAGTATAAAATAGTAGTAGTGGTTGTCTATTATTCCTAAAAGTATGTTTATATAATATCTGTTTTTCAACTTATTTATTATAATTCATTATAAAACGATATTTTTATTAAAGAAATATACCTAATCTCTTTTTATTACATACTAATGAAAATATGTGGAAGCAATATTCATGTTTATTATTATTGAAATCGGTATATTCATTTTCACTTTGCTGCTCATGTTCATACGAATTTATCAGACGGATTTCAAACCAGACAAATTAATTGTAGTATCTATCGTTTCAAATGATTTCTTTTGGTATTTTTAAAAACGCAACTTTTGAATACTATTTTTTCTAGGGACTAAATATTGCGAAAGAAATTCATGACTTGAATATGTATTAATAGGTGAGTACAAATTTATAAACCATATTTATATGAAAGGAGATCCAAACTTTCCAATAAAATCCATTAGTAATATCAATCTCCCGTTTCATTTTCACCGTAGTTCTGGCTTCGAAATGACTTCTTGTATCCATCCATGAAAGTATTCTTACAATGAACCTCATATGGGTCCTTATTTCCTTATACATATTTCATATTATTAATGAGTAGATGTACCACATTTGTTGAACTTCTCTAATATACATGTGAGAATCCAAAACTTCAAATATTTGATTCATTTTTTGGGAGGAAGTTTTATCAGATTATTGCTCAATTCATTTTTATTCAGCGGAATTAATTGCATGGACTTGAGAAAATGACCTTAGCACCATCATCGTTCACAAAGCCAAGTAGGACAATATTTGACAATTCTAGGACCGCGTTTTGGACCCAAAATTTCAGTGGGTAATAGCAGGAAAGTTTCCATACCTGATATATTCAATGCATCTTGGTTATATTCATACGCGTTTTACCTACGGCTCACTTATGTGGAATTGTATGTCGAATGCCGAGCACTCAGGGGAAACTTTCTTCAAATTTTCATCGATCAGGAGCAAAAGTTGGAGTTCGATTTCATAATTGAGCCATGGACAAAAATATAATGACAACAATGGATCATAATGCGCCAAAGTTCCCCAACTCCATACAAATTCATGTACCGTGAAATCTGTGAAAATTCCGGAGCAGAATGTCCTAAACTCAGTCGACTACCCAGGGGCAATTTCATTCTCAAAATATAACGCCACATTTTCCAGTTCCGCCGTAAAGAATGTACACGACGCTGAACTTGCGCTGTTATTTTTGAAACGAACATTCCTTTATTTATATCAGGCGAAATATGCTGCACCAGACCAGATGAAGGACACACTAATCTCTCGCGAAGAAATAATTATTAGTGCCACTCTTCCGGGAGAACGAGCACCCGAATTCTCCACAGAGGATTCCAGATTTTCATTAAAGAGGATCAGTGTCCTCGGTTGCTCCGAGTGCACTGAATTACCTTCCTATTAGGAGGTGAAATGAGTTGGTGGAATAGTTACGCGCTATGAGTGCAGAATTCCAGTTGCATTTTCCTTGGGCACTGGGTCTCTTGCATGTAACAGGAAATACTACATTTATGTTTTTGCGCGCATGTTCTAGGGGAAAAGCGTTCTGTCGTTTTGTTCGGATGTCTGTAATTCTATGATTGAGGCGAAAATGGTCTTAAACGACTAGGTTGGACTCACTGATGACGAATCCGATGTCAAAATCGATTCTGTCCGGCCGGCCGTCACCACGATAACGGGCGTACGGAGGATTCTATCAACTTGAAAATTTCAGGAAGGGTTGCATTTCAAAATACGAAGGTTCAGTTCGTTAATGGGCCGAATCGGCCGGTCTGTTTCGGAGTTATAGCAGTTTGAAATTTTGTGGTTATTTTCCTCATATCTCAGAAACAGCTGTAGCGATTGAATTGAAACTTGGCAGTTAGTTGGAGCTTAACGACGCGCAACTTTGAGCAGAATTTCTTCGAAACTGTGTGGTTACTAAATTTAAGAAAAAATTTTTTCGAAATCTTTTTCGAAAAAAAATTTTTTTCCAAAACTATTATTCATTTCGAGAAGAATTTTGGCTGTACTCACATCAGTGTACCAAGTTTCAATCCAATACTGTCATTACTTTTGGAGATATTCTAAAAAAATATGTAGAATTTCGTGGTTTTCTTCTCGATATCATTGGTTTTTTTGGTATAAATCGAAAAATACTTATTCAATCGTCATGAAACTTCGCAGCTAGTTCGAAAATGTTGAAGGACAACATTGTTTAAAATTTCGTGATGAACGTGTCATCAGAACAATTAAAAAAAAACTCAAATTCATTTTTTTTCAAATATTCAATATTCTGTGATCTTCTCATCATATTATCCTCATTAAATTCTGTATGAAACTTCGAACTATTATTTTTCACTGAAGTACTGGATTTCAATTCGATCTAATTTGTATTTTTCGAAATATTGGGAAAATAAATTTTGAATGGGTATATCTGCGGAATCATTGGGTGGATTTTACCCATTCACGAATTCGACCTTCGTAATTAAGGTCCAAACCTCCTCTACAAATATCGAGTTTCTAAGTTGTTTCTCTTGTTATTGTGTTTACGCAGTCGGCCGTTACCAATTCAATGTTTGCCAATATTCACGAATTCGTTATACTGAAATATTTCTATAGGCATTTCCTTTGATACTTGGTACCACTGAATGTTTTAGAACAATTCATGTATTTATAGGGATTTCCTTGAACAGGAAATATAGGTTGGCCAGCTTGTTTAGTTTCATTTAGATATTCTGTGGTATTACCCAAAAAAAGTCGAAGAATCTTTCAAGTTTGATAGGATATGAATAAAAATATAATTTTATTGTCCAGACTTTCATCTATTCATATGCCTCCTAAGATGATTAAGAGGAATCAATATTCTTTTAATTTTTGATATCCTGGGATTATTGAGCTGGTTTCATTGAATTGAAGTGCCTAGACTTTACAAGCAGAACCTCTTCAAGTGAAATTTACAGGTGAGCTGACTGCTTTTTAATTTTTTGAGATTCGTGGAAACGACTTTTATTTTTCAATTAAGATGCCTATATTTCACAATGAAAATAGATTACTCATGAAATCCTGTGTTGTTTCACTGTGAAATGTTTGAATTTCTGTCAGGAAATTCTTTCTCAACGTGAAATTTCAATGAAAAAATTCAAAATGGCGCTATGTTGAAACATGGATATATTCCAGGTTATTCATTGGAAAAATGCCGTTTTTGGGCTTTCGCAGCAATGATGAATAATGCTTCTGCCACAATAGTCTGAATTGAAACTCATGATACAGGAGGTCACAAAAGTGTTGTCAAAGTTAGCAATTCCAAAAACGTGAAAACTCAAATAAAAACATAATTTTTTATAGCCGTAATGAAATTTACGTTCGAAAATAATGTATGGCCATGAAAAGATGGGGTTCTAATTGGAAAAAATTAAGATTTCACGTTTTCGAAATTTCCAACTTTGACAAAGCTTTTGTGACCTCTTGTATCATGAGTTTGAAATCTGACTACTACGACAGAAGCATTATATTTACTACTCGCGGTGGCCTGAAAATGGCGTTTTCTCATTGAAAAACCTGAATGATATCTATATTCCAGCAGAGCACCATCTTCAATTTTTGTCTATTGAGATTTCAACTTAGAAAAGAATTTCCTATCAGGAATTCAAAAATTTCACATTGAGACAACCAAGAATTTCATCAGAAATTTATTTTCATTATGAAATATGGGGGTTCGCACTTGCAAACCGAAAGCACTTTCGGTGAAACCGGAAATTCCAAGAATTTCAAAAATTTACAGGCAGTTAACTCTTTTATCAAAGCTTCAGTCCGAAGCTGCAAACGTGAAATCCGATTCCTTCCCAAAAATATTCTAACTAACAGTATTCGTGGGACACCCGGTATATCATACCGAACTCTGGAGATATTTTATAGGTTATAGACATGTTGAGCACATTAGGAACTTAATTTGTACTAGTTCTTGATAGAATTCAGCCGATAGAGCAATCATCAATTTGTTTGTAATATCAAATATTCATCATTCAAATAAAGAGCGCGCACGAATGCAGCCCCTCTATTTTCGAACCCTAAAACAGGTGGATCAAATAACTACTTAGCCACTTGGACACAAGTAGTTTCGATAAAATGGCCACAATCAACTGTCAAATTAGACAATCTCTTTTTGAAAACCCTTTGTGTCGATTAGACAAAATTTGCCAAGTAAGAGCACTCTCGGCTAAAAGCCTATAAGCTTCTTCAGTAAAAATACGAAAATCAATGAATTTCCACGCGAATTTAGTTGAATTTTCACCCTCATCCCCCTCTAGGGTTACACCCGATGTCAATACGCAAATCCCGCGAATCTTATAAAAAGCTCCACCGAATCGATTCTCCACCATTCTCCATTTTGCTCATTCCCGTTGAGAAAAAAAAATGACGAAGGCATTAATCTTTTCGATGTAATCGTCAGTCACCCGTGACAGTTGAATATAATATTTCAGGAAGCTGGATGGAGAACTGAAATCACATAAGATGCCTCTTTCTGATTTAAACGCGGAATGAAAAAAATCCCTGAAACTACGGGAGATGTACGTCTATTACATTTTTCATCCGCGGTAAGCCTACACGAGATAGGATAGGTTTTTTTAAACGATATGCATGTCTCGGAGAAATATTGTGTGTATGATGAATGTATAGACCAGGGTCGATTATTTTTCAAACCAAAAAAAAAAATAGAAGGATGAAACCCGTTATATATATCTATCCGGTCTCATGTCATTCCAGATCTCATTCAAGGTTCGCATATAGTTTTTTCCTCTTCCTCCTGTTATCTTCATCGCTATGTAGTGTGCGCGAATAGCCGTCGAGTTGTCCTCGTGTGTCCAGCGCATACGCCTGTCCTGTTGCAGTTGTTGATTCTGGTTAGTGGTGGGTCGACCCAATGATTCGACCAAACCAACTTCACCTTCACTTGATTGTGCAGGACGTTGCCTTACGGTGCCAGAACGGAGGTAGGCGCCGCTCGCCCCACCTGTTCCTCCGTCGAGCTGATCCTCTGGACGGTTCCGAAGGGAGCCAGCCCGCAGCTCCCCGCCGCCCTGAGTATTATTATAACTAGCGAGAGCAAATATTTTTCCACATCCGAACCAGGCTGCTGTCCTGGAACGGCGGTCGACTAGGGTCCGCGGGGTCGTCACTCCCCGATAGTCTTCCAACCACCCTGCGGTATATATATATATATATATATATATATATATATATCTATGTTATAGGGTAGTTTTGAGGACAGATTAAGATAAACATCGTATATTACGGGGACATTTGGTGCTTATGAGGTCGGTCCTAGTAAGGTTTTGTGTCTTTCGTGGGTTTCGGGGACCGTCCTCATAAGAATAAAGGTTGTTTTGGGGACAGTCCCCATAGGATGGTTCGGTTCTTTTGGGACAGTCCTCATAAGATGGATTGGTCCTTTTAGGGACGTTCCTCGTATGAAGGATTGGCTCTTTTGGGGACCTAACGTCAACTCAATTCCGTAAGCGGAAATAAAGTGTTTTACTCAGTTCAATATCAAGATTAATTTCCGTCAAGTAAAGACCGAAACAATCAAATATGAAATTTCGAATTATCTGCCTTATATACACGGGTGTGAATGTAGCAACGGTTTTTCAGCAACGGTTTTTTAGAACTGTCTTTAATAGTATCTGAGTCAAAACAGCCGCTACAATTAGGTGCTTTTTGGAAAATATCTTATGGGGCGAGTTGAATGAGCTTCATTCAAGATAATAATTTGTCACCCCTAATTAACCCCCCCAACCACCCCCTAGAGTGAAAAATTACGTTTTCCCTAAAACGACCGTTGCTGGAGATTTTTTGATGGAAACCGTTTATTTCGAGCCATATGAACACGTTCCATACAGTGAAATATTTTGTGACCCCTTTATAGCCCCCCCAAACGCCCCCTAAAATTGAAAATATCGCTGTCACCAAAACGTCCGTTGCTGGTGATTTTTTGATGGAAATAGTTTATTTCGAACTCTATGAACACGTTCCATATAGTGAAATAATTTGTGACCCCTCAATAACCCCTCTAACCACCCTCTAAAGTTGAAAATAGCATTATTCCTAAAACGACCGTTGCTGGAGATTTTTTGATGGAAATCGTTTATTTCGAACTCAATGAACACGTTCCATATAGTGAACTATTTTGTAACCCCTTAAAAACCCCCTCAAACGCCCCCTAAAGTTGAAAATAGCGTTATTCCTAAAACGACCGTTGCTGGAGATTTTTTGATGGAAATAGTTTATTTCGAACTCTATGAACACGTTCCATATAGTGAAATATTTTGTGACCCCTTAAAATCCCCCTCAAACGCCCCCTTAAGTTGAAAATAGCGTTATTCCTAAAACGACCGTTGCTGGAGATTTTTTGATGGAAATAGTTTATTTCGAACTCTATGAACACGTTCCATATAGTGAAATATTTTGTGACCCCATAAAAACCCCCTCAAACGCCCCCTAAAGTTGAAAATAGCGTTAATCCGAAAACGACCGTTGCTGGAGATTTTTTGATGGAAATAGTTTATTTTGAACTCTATGAACACGTTCCATGTAGTTAAATATTTTGTGACCCCTTATAAACCCCCTCAAACGCCCCTTAAATTTGGAATTAGCGTTAATCCTAAAACGACCGTTGCTGGCGATTTTTTGATGGAAATAGTTTATTTCGAACTCTATGAACACGTTCCATATAGTGAAATATTTTGTGACCCCTTAAAAACCCCCTCAAACGCCCCCTAAAGTAGAAAATATCACTGTCACTAAAACGACCGTTGCTGGCGATTTTTAATGGAAATAGTTTATTTCGAACTCTATGAACACGTTCCATATAGTGAAATATTTTGTGACCCCTTAAAAACCCCCTAAAACGCCCCCTAAAGTTGAAAATAGCATTATTCCTAAAACGACCGTTGCTGGAGATTTTTTGATGGAAATCTTTTATTTCAAACTCTATGAACGCGTTCCATATAGTGAAACATTTTGTGACCCCTTAATAACCCCCTCAAATGCCCCCTAAAGTTGAAAATATCACTGTCACTAAAACGACCGTTGCTGGCGATTTTTTGATGGAAATAGTTTATTTCGAATTCTATGAACACGTTCCATATAGTGAAATATTTTGTGACCCCCTAATGACCCCCTCAAACGCCCCCTTAACTTGAAAATAGCGTTATTCCTAAACCGACCGTTGCTGGAGATTTTTTGATGGAAATAGTTTATTTCGAACTCTATGAACACGTTCCAAATAGTGAAATATTTTGTGACCCCTTAATAACCCCCTCAAACACCCTCTAAAGTTGAAAATATCACTGTCACTAAAACGACCGTTGCTGGCGATGTTTTGATGGAAATAGTTTATTGCGAACTCTATGAACACGTTCCATATAGTGAAATATTTTGTGACCCCCTAACAACCCCCTCAAACGCCCCCTAAAGTTGAAAATATCACTGTCACTAAAACGACCGTTGCTGGCGATTTTTTGATGGAAATAGTTTATTTCGAACTCTATGAACACGTTCCATATAGTGAAATATTTTGTGACCCCTCAAAAACCCCTTCAAACGCCCCCTAAAGTTAAAAATATCACTGTCACTAAAACGACCGTTGCTCGCGATTTTTTGATGGAAATAGTTTATTTCGAACTCGAACTGGAATTAAAGTTGAGAATAGCGTTATTCCTAAAACGACCGTTGCTGGAGATTTTTTGATGGAAATCGTTTATTTCGAGCCATATGAACACGTTCCATAAAGTGAAATAATTTGTGACCCCTTAATAACCCCCTCAAATGCCCCCGAAAGTTGAAAATATCACTGTCATTAAAACGACGGTTGCTGAGGATTTTTTTATGGAAATAGTTCATTTCGAGACCAATGAACACGTTCCGAATAGTGAAATAATTTGTGACCCCTTAATAACCCCCCTAACCACCCCTTAGAGTTAGAATATTTTCAACTTTAGGGGGCGTTTGAGGGGGTTATTAAGGCGTCACAGAATATTTCACTATATGGAACGTGTTCATAGAGTTCGAAATAAAAGATTTCCATCAAAAAATCTCCAGCAATGGTCGTTTTAGGAATAACGCTATTTTCAACTTTAGGGGGTGGTTAGGGGGGTTATTAAGGGGTCACAAATTATTTCACTATATGGAACGTGTTCATAGAGTTCGAAATAAACTATTTCCATCAAAAATCGCCAGAAACGGTCGTTTTAGTGACAGTGATATTTTCAACTTTAGGGGGTGGTTAGGGGGGTTATTAAGGGGTCACAAAATATTTAACTATATGGAACGTGTTCATAGAGTTCGAAATAAACCATTTCCATCAAAAAATCTCCAGCAACGGTCGTTTTAGGAATAACGCTATTTTCAACTTTAGGGGGCGTTTGAGGGGGTTTTTAAGGGGTCACAAAATATTTCACTATATGGAACGTGTTCATAGAGTTCGAAATGAACTATTTCCATAAAAAAATCGCCAGCAACGGTCGTTTTAGTGACAGTGATATTTTCAACTTTAGGGGGCGTTTGAGGGGGTTATCAAGGGCTCACAAAATATTTCACCACATGGAACGTGTTCATAGTGTTCGAAATAAACGATTTCCATCAAAAAATCTCCAGCAACGGTCGTTTTAGGGAAAACGCTATTTTTCACTTTAGGGGGTGGTTGGGGAGGTTAATTAGGGGTGACAAATTATTATCTTGAATGAAGCTTATTCAACCCACCCCATAAGATATTTTCCAAAAAGCACCTAATTGTAGCGGCTGTTTTCACTCAGATACGATTAAAGACAGTTCTAAAAAACCGTTGCTGAAAAACCGTTGCTACATTCACACCCGTCTTATATACTCGTAGCAAATTAATTGATATTAATTTGATCGCCTGTATACCTTCATAAAAGATGAATATTCTTAAGTAAATAAATGTCTACAACATTTATGGTCCTAGTCTCTGTCAATGTTTACAGGAGTAAGTGTGGTTCTTGAGACACGTGGGTTTATACAATTCGCAATAATGAACTCTGTTTATTTTTCACAAGCATTATAATTAATCCATCGATTTTCATTATGTTTGCATATACGTACATTTATTTCAATATTGATGTAGAACCTAAAATTTAATGGAAAAATAGGTTATAATTTGCAGACGCTAAAAAATAGTAATAATTTCATCATGTGTGCATAAATGAAGCAATAAAGCATAATAATATGGAGATGAGCCGCTTTAGATATAGAACCGGAGCTGTTCAATTTTTCTTATATTCGGTTCAGACAAATAAAATGAATATTCATGAATTGCCTTTATATTGCGCGCATGTTCTGGGGAACAGAGCGTGCTATCGTGTTGTCCAAATGTCTTTGATTTTCGAATTTTTTTCCGGAAATTGTTTCAAACGACTAGGTTGGACGAATCCATTGTCAGAATCGATTCTGTCCGGCTGACGACTGTCGACCAGGGAAGGTCACGCATCGGAATGCGGCGGTTAAGTTTGTTTCGGAATTCGGAATTATAGTCATTTGAACTTTCGGATTAATGTTTGATATTTAAGGAACTACAGAGATTGAATTGAAACTTGGCAGTTAATTGGAGCATAACGACGCGCAACTTTTAACAAAATTTTGAAGAGATCGAGTCTCAGTAAATTTTAAAGAATTTTTTTTTTGAAAACATTTCATCATATTCGAAAAAAATTCAGCTCGTACCTTGAACTTCAATTTTTTCAGCAGCTTACCGAATTTCAGTTAAGTACGATTATAATTTTTGAAATTATTTGGAAAAAATATGTAAAATTTCGTGGTTCGTGTTTTTTTTTTGATATCATTGTTTTCTCTAGAATAACTCAGAAATCATGATTCAATCCTGACTAAACTGGGCAGCTAATTTGAAAATGCTGATATTCAACTTTATGCAAAATTTCGTGATCGTCATTAGAACATTTTCAAAAAAAAAATTTCAAATGTTTTTTCCAAATTCTCAATATTCTGCGATTTGCTGATCATATTATCCTCATAAAATTCCTTGAAACCTTCAAGTTGCCATTCTTCGGTAAAATACTTGTATTTTCGAAGATATTGTGAAAAAAAAACTTTGAATGGGTATATCTACGAAATCATTAGATGGATTTTACCCATACACGAATTCGACCTTCGTAATTAAGGTCCAAAAATCGAGTTACTTAGTTGTTTTTCCCATAAGTTATTGTGTTTATGATCTGCCGTGAGGACAAAATTTTATTTTCCCATATTCCAAAAAATACAGATTGGATCGAATTGAAATCCAGTACTTCATTGAAAATTGACAACTTGAAAGTTCATGTAGAATTTCGAGAGGAAAATATGATTTATAGTAAATCCTATATTTTCTGGTCTCTATTAGGTACGCTTGTTAGATATATTTTCGTCGCGGTAAATTTTAACAGGAGTAAATGCTTCAGGGAAAAATGGGTCTACAAAACATGCAACATCATACTCGCATGTCACTGATTATGTTGTAATGAATATTATGCTAATAATATTTGTCCGAAATTCGCACAAAATATGGAAAGAAAAGAACTATAAAAATCCAAATGTCATACGTTAACCGATTCAAGTGGTAATCTACAATATTTTGGGAGATTACTTGTGAGATGGCTCTGTATTCTGACATTTCATTTTCGGAAACTTAATGTTTATTTTCTATAGCTGAATTTTGGCGTTGAAAAATGAAAGCTATTTTTTGAAAGATATATCGTAATGACGTCAGCAGTTCGATGTTCGCTAAAATGGATTCTTTCAAAACCAGAAGAGTAAACCCCGATTACCGATTTTAGGGTTTATAATATTGGTGTTTACGTTTGTTTACTGCATGTCATCCTGACATAATACATGTCACAAGTTTTTCACTTTATTCCCGATATTTTATTAGATTTCTAGTTCGAAATGAACAATTATGGATCTATGGGAGATGATTCCCCAATAAAGGGGCCTGTAGCGTTCTTCGTTTATCTGAGGATCTGAAAATCATCGCTTGGAGGACTGAACCTGGTCGAAAGACCCTCTCGGTCATGAGCAAATGTAGGTAATATTATTTACTGCTTCCTTCTGGTTTTCTGTCCCTCTTTCTGTTTCAGATATTATGTCAAGATATTTTGTCGAAATGAATTCAAGATGACGAAAAAATTATTTTCAAATGAAAAAGATGCCATCCATCTTCTATAAACAAATTACTACACTTATGCGGGGAGACAGAATTTTTCCTGAGGTTTTTATCTGTGCTCTTGTATCATACGCAAATATGTATGGTACCCCGTTTACATTTCCTCTGCTAACACTGTGATATATCTTAGAATTGTAATGCTCGTTCTCAAAAGAATATATATATATATGGTTTGTTCTTTGCTTATTATTTCGAAATAGAATTAATCTGAATTTTCATGTGTTTCGGTGTTTTTCCAATATTTGGATATAATGGATTCTGATATTATTGTCAAGTTACAAGACGAAGAAAATATTCAAAAATATCTTCATTAAAAATAGAGATAACAAATTGTTAATATGGTATCGAGAGTTTTTTGGCCTATTCAGCTCATTAACGAACTTAACCTTCGTATTCTGATGTCTGAAAGTTCAAAATCGCTAACTGTGCAAAATTCTGTCGAAATCTGATCACTAGCTTTCGAAAATTCGAGAAAAAATGAAAATTTCGAAATTTTTTTATAGAATTAGTAACCAAGTTTCGTCATGATTGGATCAGTAATCTTTGAATTATTCCTGGAAAAAACAACGATACTGAGAAAAAAACACGAAATTTGGCAGATTTTTTCCCAATATCTCCAAATATTATAACCGTATCAAGCTGAAATTTGAAACACTGCTGTGACTTAAGGAGCTCAAAGTATGAGCCATATTTTTTTTCGCTTATGATGAATATCATAAGCGGCAAGTAATAACGATATGAGGAGAAAGCAAAAATTTCCTCCCTTATATAAGTCCCTATCATGCCTGGAAAAAACTCATTGGGAAGGAAGTTCTAGAAGCTTACTTCGCCGGAATTTTTTCATACCTTTAAATTCGGACATTGCACATTTTAGTTGAGATCATCAGGTTACGCGGCCTTTCCTCATTTTTCCTAATGTCAGTTCGCAGTAGCATATAATTTTTAATGGCATAATTATTCTCCTAGGAATTCGGACATCCGAATATTTATAGTTATTCATGTCAAGAAATCAAAGCTCATGCCGCGGTCTTGTCTCCCCCTGATCCTGCACGTGCTAGTATCCCAGCGTTTCTCAAACTTTGGTCCACAACCCTGTGAAGATATACAAGCACGGAGCACGGGGTCGCTATGAAAGAAGAATACCGTCGATTACGGATTTTCAGGAATTACCTCAGCGAGTTTGGTTCTTGCTCTGGTTACGGAATTATCTTCTTAAGGATATTATCGTAATCATTTTTCACACAAATCATGGCATGGTTCTCTTCGCTTTTTCAAAATGAGTCATTATAATCAAATTTTTCCTGTAAAGAAAGGAATATTGAGACACTTGTTATTTTGCCGATCATACAGAACTAAATCTCACATGAAGAAACTTGATTTTACATCAATTCATTTTCGTCTTTTTACCTTTTGTATATGCGTGAGGAATTAGCCATTCACTGAGATAAGTCTGCTTGCAGAAATCGTTATTGCCAACACTATTAAAGGATAGGAACTGTTCGCCTGCTTGTTCTAGGGGAAGTGCTATCATTTTGCCCAAATGTCTGTGAATTTATAATTATTATCAAAAATGATCTTGAACTATTAGGTTGAACTCACTCAAGAGAAATCCACTGAACGGTTATACTCATTTGATTTCATGAGATTGTTTCCTCGGTATCTCAGGAATTACTGGTGCGATGGGATTCAAAATTGGTGATTAGTTCTGAAATACCGACTCGCGATTTTCCGAAGAGCTCCGTTGGGATCGCACCATCAGCAAATCGAAAAATATAATATTTATCGCAAATTTCCCGAATTTCTGTTGGAAGTTTATTCTTTCAGAAATATACATCAGATTCCAACACAGACCTTGAAATCAAAATTCCACAACAGTGTGCCAAATTCAGTTTCGATCCGATTTTCAGTTTCGAGGATGATGGAATAAGAATATGTCAAATTTCGTGGTTTCTTGGCACCATTTTTATTTCTCGAGTAACTCAAAGAAAACTGATCGGATCGTGATGAAACTCGATAACTTTAGTTGAAAAATGCTGACGCATTTACTCAAGATTTCGTAATGCTGGTTTCATCAGAGCCAATAGACAAAAAATCACATGAACCTTCAAGCTGTCATTTTACAATCAAGTAGGATTTCAATCCGATTCAATCTGTAGTTTAGAATGGGTATATCTACGGAATCAATGGTTTGATTTTATCCATCCACGAATGCTCCGTAATTAAGACCCAAGCCTACTTTACAGAAATCTACAAAAGCACTGACGTGAAGTCAGCAGATTTTACGCGCTTGTTCACATTGCGAAATATTGACTTGGAAATTTCAGTAAAATTTCAATGAAATATACAAATTTAGAAAAATTTTCGAATGAAAAAAATTTTTTTTTCGAATTTTTCCATGGATAATTCTTTTTATTGACACTGTTCATATTCCAACCAAGTTTCATTTCGATCAGATAAATATTTTTCGAGTTATTGAGAAATCAAAATTCCAAATGGCTCTAGCACAAAAACCATTCGGCAGATTTGGCCCATTAACTAGCTTAACTGAGTTACTTAGCATCTTAACCTAACCTGAAAATTTCAAGAATCTAGGTCCTTCCTTTCGAGAGTTACAGCGCACACGACCGGACGGACAGAATCAATTCTGACCACGGATTCTTTATCAGTGAGTCCAACCTACTCGTTTGAGACCAATTTCGGCTCAAAATTCGAAAATTACAGACATCGTGACGGAATGATAACGCGCTGTTTCCCAGAACAAGCGCGTAAAAATGAAGTCTCTGAATCACATTGAGTGTCTACGGTCGTCCTAACGGCCGAGCACTATTTCTCAGGAAGGTCGTATTCATATGAGGTGATTATTGTACAGGGTGATTCATTAAGGGTGGCCACCGGCCGTATCTCGGAAACCGTTTATCGTATTACTTCCGGAAAAAAAATCTCATGATAAATTCGGCCCCTAGAAAATGATTAAAAATATTTTCAAGTTCGTAGCTCCCCACTAGAGGGCGCAATCTATCACTTGTAAAATATAATCTAATTTTTTACGAAATATTCTCCAGGTTACAGTGGTAAAGAATAATAAAATAAGAATCTACTCTTTCTCTTCAACAACTTTTGTTTCAGTAATTTTTCTATATTTCCTATTTTTTGGTGATGGGATGGATAAACTTTTCTTCACGAAAAAAACATTCTTACTCCTGTATGGGTGAACCGATTTTCACGTAATTAGGTTTCGGTCAAAGGCCATCGAAAGCAGATCACAGAAGCATATGACAACAATATACCGGGTGATCCAATTGAAAATTACAGACTGTTTTATGTCACTTCGCCCTATTTGTGCGTTTTACTGGAAAATTTCAAATGCAATGCTATGATTCTAACCGAGTGAGAATAAGCCAAGCACTATCACCTAATGACTTTTCAAAATCGCAGACAGATATCATTGGTCGTTTCGGAGTTATTGATATTTTTGTAAATTTTGATCAATGTTGATCCTTTCTGTGAGCTTGAATAAACAAGGAAGTGACTTTATGCGTCAAGACATAGCAGCAAAATACTCAACACACATTAAATAACAATGATGCGATAGAATAAAACAAAAATTAGCAACAACGAAAATATTTGAACAGAAAAACAACACTTACATCTAATCAATTCAAATATTAAAAATGTCTACCATTATTTTCTACACATAAATTTAGTCTTTCTTTCGTCGAGTTGACACTGGCCACAATTTCAGTATGAGGGAAAGTTCTAGCTGCCTGTCGAAATCTATTTTGAATATCCTCACTTGTAGTGGGGGGTGTTCAGAAAACTAAGTCTTTATTCTCCCCCAAAAATAAAAATCAAATCTAATACTGTGAGGTCGGGTGATCTCTCTGGCCATGGAAAAATACTCCCTCGTCCAATATACCTCTTCGAGAAGACGTTATATGAATATTCTCTAACATTAGAAGCATAATGCGCCTGGTAACCATCTTGTTGATACCACATATCTGACCTGCTTTGAATAGCAATATTTTCTAAAAGAATTGGAAGATCTTCCGTTAAAATTTCAAGCACCTTTGTCTTGTTAATAAGCCAAAACTTTTATGATATTATCCTCATTACGGCTTCTAAGTTTTCTATTTTTTCTTCCAAGATATTGAACCTTACCAGTTTCTCGCACTCTTCGTGTCAATCTTTTGAATACCCTTTTGGAATGACGACGTCTTTCAGGATATATCGTATCGGGTATTCTTTTTCAGCTACTGCATTTTCTAAACATTCAAAATGAACAATAAGCATATCATATGCTTCTTCGTTTGAATAATGGGGCATCATAAAATAGTGGTTTGCAATCGTCCTAAAAAACTTTTACAGCTATAGATACCGAAAATGAACTGTATCGCCAAAGCTTACTGATTCTAAATCAGCTTGTTTCGTTGTTTTGATGAGTTTTTTCCTTTCATCTAATTGTTTATAGATAAAATAACCCAATTCCTCCTGCATTTCACAGGGTTGATCAATACTTATCAAAATTTACAAAAATGTCAATAACTCCGAAACGACGAATGATATCTGTCTGCGGTTTTAACAAAACAGTAGGTGATAATGCTTGGCTTATTCTCACCCGGTTAGAATCATAGCATTGCATTTGAAAATTTCCAGTAAAACGCACAAATAGGGCGAAGTGACATAAAACAGTCTGTAGTTTTCAATTGGATCACCCGGTATATTGTTGTCATATGTTTCTGTGATCTGCTTTCGATGGCCTTCGAAAGAAACTTAATTACGTGAAAATCGGTTCACCCATACAGGAGTAAGAATGTTTTTTTCGTGAAGAAAAGTTTATCCATCCCATCACTAAAAAATAGGAAATATAGAAAAATTACTGAAACAAAAGTTGTTGAAGAGAAAGAGTAGATTCTTATTTTATTATTCTTTACCACTGTTAGCTGGAGAATATTTCGTAAAAAATGAGATTATATTTTACAAGTGATAGATTGCGCCCTCTAGTGGGGAACTACGAACTCGAAAATATTTTTAATCACTTTCTAGGGGCCGAGTTTGTCATTAGATTTTTTTTCCGGAAGTCATAGGATAAACGGTTTCCGAGATACGGCCGGTGGCCAACCTTAATGAATCACCCTGTATAGGGCTTTAGTTCGTAGAATTCCACACGTTTGTCATAAAAATATTTCACAAACGAAACCAAATAGTTTAAAACTCTAAAATTTGATTGTAATCTTTAGTTTTCCAGATAAATCATAATGCTGAAGATTCTCAAAAATCAATGAATTCCATAAATTGGAAAAATAGCGTAAATTTTGAGCATCGAAATAACCTTTCAATTTACTGACTCATATGCATTTCCTTCTACCTTCTATAAAGGAGATCCTTGTTTTGAGCAAATCAATTCGTTTATTCATACGTATATTTGCATTTCAGCACAATCTGGTGAATTTGGATTTTTACTTCCTCATTGACAATATGCGTAGACCATATTGGGAAATCATGAAAATTTGCTACGATATTTGAGTTGTCATTCATGTTCACATATAGCTGCCGTTTAATACCCTTGCTGAATTATATTTTGTCTACGAATTCTTCTTGAATTGTTCCTAATCATCCCTGAACTCAACAATATCTTATATATTCACCTAAGTAGCAATAGTTCCCACCTCATATACTTCGCCTCATTATTTCGTATCAGTTATTTCTGATATCACTTGGAGCGAACCGAAAAAATTGTGTGAGAGCATGTTTTCTGCAGGTAGAATTTATGAATTCCTAAATACAGATTTTTTTCATTCATATTCGAAGGCCGAAATGTTTCATCGTCTGTAATCGGGTTGAAATGTTTGAGAAGCGCTGTATTAACGAGGAAGAGTAGACTCACACCATACGCGTATGCAAGTGCCTGCAGCTGGGCGTCTCTGGGAACCGTACGGGACCTAACATTTATTTAGCGTAATGATTTCGTCGTAGCTGATTATTTGAGAATGAATCATTATTTGAATAATTTTCATTGTTGTTTCAACTTTGGTTGTGAAATGAATACCAACTCTAAGACATAAAACATTTCCTGCAAATCATATCACTCGATGAATATTTTTTCAATATCTTCAAAAACTATTCCTTCAGCCAAGCAGTTCCGAAGTACTAGATTTCAACTCGATCTCATCTGGATTTTCGGAAATATTGAAAAAAAATCAATGGGTAAATCTGAGGAGCGCGAATGGTAAATATTGCCGAGTTCAATAAGCTAATAAGGCCCAAACCTACTCTGCAAATATGAAGATTCTGGGAAATTCTTCTCAAGGAGTTTGTGAAATATTTATTCGATATTTGTACCGCAAATTGGAGGTATCATAACGAAATGGTTCCGAACATTATTCTCATTCAGTATATTTTTGTCCATATTTATATCGTCCTCACGACCGATCGTAAACACAATAACTTCCGAAAGGAACAACTTAGAAATTCAATATTTGTAGAGTACATTCGGACCTTAAAACGAAGGCCGAATTAGTGAATTAGTAAAATTCACCTAATGATTCCGCAGATATATACCCATTCGAAATTTTATTCTCCCAATATTTCTAAAAACTACAGATTATAAATCGAATTTAAATCCAATACTTGATTGAAAAATGACAGGTTGAAGGTTCATACAGAAATTCTTAAGTATAACATGATCAGAAAATCGCAGACTATAGAATATTTGAAAAAAAAATTTTCTTCAAATTGTTCTAATGACACGATCATCACGAATATCTGCAAGAAGTCGTTCACGAGCATTCTCAAACTAAAGTTCCATTATGATTGAATTAATATTTTTTGAGATATTTCGGAAATATCAACAGTACCTTGGAAAAAACTAATGAATTTGACATATTTTTTCACAATATCTCCGGAAATTATAATCGGATCAAACCAAAATTAGGTTTACTGTTGTGAAATATAGGTAGAGTTCACGATCTGTGCGAAATTTCACCAAAATCGAATGAATAGTTTCCAAAAAAAATTCGGATTTTTTTCCAAATTTACTAAGAATACGATTCTAACAAAATTTTGCGTAAAGTTGCGCGTCGTTATATTTCAACTAACTACCGAATTTCAATACAATAGCTCAAGTAGTTCGTGAAATTTTCAGAAAATAACCTCAAAATTTCAAATGGCTATAACACCGAAAACCTGTGCCGCGCCGCCCTCTGGGGCAGGATGGGCAGGGCCCTGGGGCGCCGAGCCTTAGGGGCGCCACAGGCGAAAAATCTATCCATGTAATTCCCCCAGGGGCGCATCCTTGGCTAGGCGCGGTCCTGCCGAAAACGTTTGGCTGATTCGAATCGTTAAGGAACTCAACCGTTGCATTTTGAAATGCAACACCCACCCTTGAAGTCGATAGGGTTATCCGTTCTTACGTTATCGTGTCTACGTTCGGCCGGCCGGACAGGACATGCGCGCAAAAATAATAGCTGATGGGATGACTCAATACGGACAATTAAATAGACCGCCTGTGAGCGATGTTTTATGGTGTCTGTTAGGATGTGGATGAGGAATCTAATGTTACCAGCTCAAATGTTCTAAAAGAGAGATAATGAACTCATTATCCCACATTATGTCTCGTTCAAAGAAAAAACAATTAGCTTCATCAATATAATGCTAATAAAATATCAGGTTAACCTCTCTAAGCATCTAATATTATAGCTAATCAGTAAAACAGCAGTGTAAAAGTGAATTTCTATTTTTCAATTGCGCACTTCAAAATTAATCCGACAAATTCAATAATATATCCTGTTATGATATTTTTACGCGCTTGTTCTGGGGAACAACGCGTTATCGTTTCGTCACAATGTCTGTTATTTTCGAATTTTTTCCTGAAAATGGTCTCACACGACAAGGTTGGACTCACTGATGAAGAATCCGAGGTCAAATTGAATTCTGTCCGTCCAGCCGTATGTGCTCTAACTTTCGAAGAAAAGCGATTAGCGACTTGAAATTCACAGGTTAGGTTTGGAGCCTCAATATTTCGGCTAATTTCGTCAGAGGGCTGAATCGAACGTACGGTTTTAGAGTTATGCCCCTTCGTAATTTTTAGGTTAGTTCTTCGATATCCCAAGAAGTACTGATGCTATCAGATTGAAACTTAGTAACTAATTGGAGAAAACCAACGCGCAAAATAGTGCAAAATTTCGTATGGATCTGATCGTTAGAAAATTTGTATAATTTGTATTCAAAAATTCAATGAGTTTTTAATAAAAAAAAGTTTTTTCTCGAAAACTATTGCTCAGATTGCAATGGAATGGATGGCACAGACGTTGAAGTCAATATTTAACAATAATATTGTCAATTTCAATCTGATCCGATTTTTAATTTCGGAGATATAGAAAAAAAAATTATAAGTTTATATTTGAAATTCAGACGTTATTTCCTCAATATCTCAAGAAGTACTGATGCTATCGAATTCAAACTCTGTAATTAGTTAGAAAATACCAACTCGCGACTCAATGCAAAATTTCGTGTGGATCTTTTCTTTAGAAAATAAAGAAACAATTTTTATTGAAATATTCAAAAAAATTTTTTTTTACATTTTTTTTCTATTGAACAGATTTCCACAAAATTTGGCACAGACGTCGGAGTCAATATTCAACAACAGTGGTTTAAATTTCAATTTGATCCGATATTCATTTTCGGAGATATAGTCAAAAAAAAACTGTCAAATTTCGTTGTTATTCTGAATGTTGAGGTTATTTCTTCAATATCTCAATAAGTACTGACTCGATCTGTATCGAATTCGGGCTGCCTGATTGATTTTGAAACCTACTCTACAATTATCAAGTTTCTGAATAGATTCTTCCGGAAGTTATTTTGTTCACTATCGGCAGTTAGGACGGTCGTAAACACTATAACTTCCGAAAGAAACAACGTAGATATATATGTAGAGTAGGTTTTCGGTTAAATTACGAAGGTCGTATTCGTGAACGGGTAAATATCGCCCAATGATTCCGTTGATAAAGATTCCCATTCAAAATATCATTATTCCAACATTTCAAAACACACAGATCGGATCGAATTGAAATCTAGTTCTTGATCGAAAATGAGGTTCAAGCAGAATTTCGTGAGGGCCATATGGAAAGAAGATCGCCCAATCTTTCCATCAGAAAGTAAAGCAGCGTTTGGGACGGTCAATACGTGAATAGATGATTGGCAACGAATTCAAACAAGCGCGTAAAAGCTCCTGACCCCACGTCAGTGATTTTATAGATTTTTCAAATAATTTCAACAAACAACTCATAACATTTCACAATAACAGACACTAATCATGGGTATATCAAAGATTTCTTCGAAAACAACAAGGCATCTCCCGTACTCTATAGAAACGTTCATGTAGATGACGAAAACTCATGGCTCATACGGGGAGAATAGAATATAGTTATATTATTAATAATTGTATACTTCAGGGAATTAAAGGAAACTTTTAATCCCTTATTTGGGAGACTAAAGTTTGATCCCTGAGGGATTAAAAGTAGAAAGGAACTTATATTTTTTCAAATTGTAAAATCCATATGTTAACAATCTATTTTATATTTACAGTAAAGTTCACCTCACTACAGTTTGTCAGGTTGAAAAGAGGCGGACAGTTGGAGGCTATAGGCTATATTTTTTGTTATTGACGTATTTTGAACATGTGGCCATTGGTGCGGTTTCTTCCACACCTTAGTTTTAGCGTCCCACTAGCATTTTCTCTCAAATGTCATAGCAACGCACATCATTTTCCGATGACGAAAACGATATGATAACCAGCAGAATTATTGATATTTTAAAACTAGGATACAGCTTCAAGTACGAGATTATTATGATTTTAGTTTTTCCATTCCTAAAGTGTATAAAATAATGTATAAACCACAAGTTCTTTCAATCCCTCGGCGAATTGTAGCCCGACCGGAGGGATTGAAAGTGCCACTTTAGTCCCTAAGTTTTTAATATACTCTTATTCTCGTATGCCTTTATTCATCATATTAAAGAAATTCTAATCTACTATCTTTGCACGCATGTTCTAGGAACGGAGTGCTATCGTGTTGACAAAATATCTGTGATTTTCGAATATTTTCCTCGAAAACGGTCTCAAATAACTAGGTTGGACTCACTCATACAGAAACCGATGTAAAAATCGATTCTGTTCGGCCGGCCTGCCGTCCGGAAGAGCTTACGTTTCGAATCTCTCATCAATAGTCTCAATGGAGGTTGCGCATCAAAATGAGATAGTTAAGATTTCGCAGTTATTCACATTAGAAATTTCGAGGTTATTCCCTGAATATCTCAGGAACTACACTCGTTTAAAATTCGGTTGGGATCGATTCGTTAGGTAATCGAAACAATTTTTTTGGCATTTCCCAAATCTTTGCTGTCGAATAATCTTATACAAATCATCAGATTTCAATGAACTCTGGCACAGACCTCTATATAAAGTCAAGTCTATATTACATGAGTGCACAAAACAAAATAAATTCGTTCAAAACGAACTTTGGACGAATATTCCTTAAAAAATACGAGGTGCGCAAATTTTCAGCAGTTTAGTGCATACACGAAACTGACGTATTTCCAGATTTCCTAGTTAAAAGTTAAGGTTCTTATTAACAGACTGACAAACATTGTATATTTTCTTTTTCGAACGGCTAAGTGATATCACGAAATATTGAAAAGATTTTTAAATTTTTTCGGCGACATAAGAGAGGTCATTCCTGGAAGGCTAAGGCCGTATATAGGTATACCCATACAAATTTTCATTTTCCCAATATTTCCAAAAAAAAACTAGAAAAGCACTCACGTGAAGTCAGCAGCTTTTGCGCGCATGTTCAAGGATAACACGAAAAGGGGACATGCGCTAAAAAAGGACGATACCGAGGAAAAAACTAATAAATTTGGCATATTTATTTCGAATATCTCCGGAAATTATGATCGTTTCGAACTGAACTCGGTACGCAGATGTCAAATATGAAGCTCAAGGTCAAAGCATATTTTGTTTAAGAAAATAATGAATATTTTTCGAAAAAAAATATTTTTTTGCGGAAAAAAATTCGAAAATTTATTTTTATATTTCCAACTAACTGCAAAGTCTCAATCCAATCTTCTCAGTAGTTTCTGAAATTTCAGGAAAATAACCTCAAAATTTCAAATCGCTTTAACTCCGAAACTGTTTAGCCGACTCAGCCCATTAACGAACCTAACTGCGGCATTCCAATGCGCGACCTACCCTGAAAGTTTCAAGTCGCTAGCTTGCTCCGTTCGACAGTTATCGTGTCGTCGGCCGGACAGAATCGATTTTGACACCGGATTCATCATCAGCGAGTCCAACCTAGTCGTTCGAGACCATTTTCGGGAAAAAATTCGAAAATTACAAGATTTGGACAAAACGATAGGACGCTGTTCCCCTAGAACATGCGCGCAAAAAGATTGAATCGAATTGGAATCTAGAGTATTCGATTGAGAAATGATAGCTCAAAATTTTCAATGAAATATAGTACCTAATGTATTTTGAAAAAGCAAAGATCATCAAAATGCACAACATGTGGTGACAATTGATTTTGTTTCGACTAGTTCAGACTAAAGGTATACTTAATGAATATAAAAGAATTCAGAATATTCATTTTATGTTTCACTTTTTGGAGCAACCAATCGGTAAGGATATGAAAAAAAATTTAACAACTTCGGTTCGATATCTATAGATCTGCTTATCTTCATATTTAATGAGTGTTCATAAAATTGAAATTATCATATTACTATATTTTTTGCGTTTGCAAATTCATACATATTTTCTTATTCCCATATTTATTAAGAATCGGCATAATTAAGACTTACCCACCATATTGTGTAGAGGAGAGCTATATTACAAAAAAATTATGATACCTAAAATATTAGAATCTCATTGAAAAAAAATTCTCTCGTACGATGTTTCCATTTAATTTTTGGTTCAAATAAAACGTTTGTTAGGATATATTTTCGTCACAGTAAATTTTCACAGGAGTGTTTCAGGGACAAATGGGTCTATAAAATATAGCATGTCACTGATTCTATTATTTCTATTGTAATGAATATTATGCTAATTAATTGTCGAACATTCGCCAATAAATAAGGAAAGGAAAGAACTCTAAAAAAATCAAAATGTCATAAGTTAACGATATCAAGTGGTAATCTGCAATATATTGAGAGAATACTCGTTAAATGATTCTGCATTCTGAAATTTCACTTTCGAAAAATTAATGATTATTTTCCATCAAAATATTCATTTCATTGGTGCCATTTAGACAGTTGTTCTGTACGCTTGGATTTTCCCCATAATCCATTCAATTTTTCATTTTACTACAGAAGTAGTGGTTTCTTTACTGTCAATTTTTACAGGAGCAAGGGTGGTTAAGGCGACACACATGTTTATGCAGTTCGAACACTGGGTATTTTTCACAACCTCGAATGAATCCGAGAAATTTCAATATGCTTTTTTAGAAACACATGTCGATGATGATGTTAAATAAAACAACGAAAGGGCAAATAGTTTATGAAAAAATTCAATTTTACACGATGTTTCAAAATGTTATGTATTATAATTTTCTCCTAATACATAGCTTATTCCAAACTAATATATATAGGGGGAGGACTTGCTATAACCGATTTGTCATTATTATAGGAATATAAACAAATGTTCAATTCGCTGACGCCAAAAATGTTGTAATGATCACACCATATTAATTCAGTATAGTTATCATTTCAGTTTTATACACCCTCAATATCTTACGAAGATAAGCAGCTATAGTTATCGAACCGGAGATGTTCGATTTTCTTGCATGCACGTTCTGGGAAACAGTGTGCTATCGTTTTCTCCCAAATGTCTGTTATTTTCCCGAAAATTCGATCTATCTGTATTTTTGTAAATATTGGGAAAATACAATTTTGAATGGGTATATCTGCGGGATCATTAGGAAGATTTTACCAATTCACGAATTCAGCCTCCGTAATTGGGGTCCAAACCTACTTTACAAATATCGTGTTACTAAGTGTTATTGTGTTCACGATCTGCCGTGAGGACAAAATTTTATTTTCCCAATATTTAAAAAAATTCAGATTGGATCGAATTGAAATCCAGTACTTTAATAAAAAATGACATTTTCAAGATTCCTACAGAATTCCGTGAGGATAATATGATTTATAATAAATCTTATTTTCTGGTCTCTACTACGTTTGTTAGATATTTTTTCGTCACGGTCAATTCTTACAGGAGGAAGTGTTTCAGGGACAATTGGGTCAATAAAATATATAACATCATACTCGCATGTCACTGATTCTATTGTGATGAATATTATGCTAATTGTCAAACATTCACTACAAAATATGGAAAGAAAAGAACTCTATAAAAATCTAAATGTCATATGTTGACGATATCAAGTGGTAATCTGCAATATGTTGAGAGACTACTCGTTAGATGACTCTGCATTCTGATATTTCATTTTCGAAAAAATTAATGATTATTTACCATCTAAATATTCATTTCATATGGTGTCGTTTAGACACTAGCTCTGTATGCTTGGATTTTCCCCATAATCCAGTCAATTTTTTATTTTACTACAGATATGCTTGGATCACTGTCAACTTTTACAGGAGTAAGGGTTGTTTTGAAGATACACGTGTTTATGCAGTCGTAATGATCGAACTCTGGATATTTTTCACAACCTTAAATGAATCACAATATGTTTCCTTAGACACACATGAAAATGTTGATGTTGTAAAACAACGAAAGGTTATATTTTATGAAAAAATCGGCCGATCGTAAACAAAATTACTTTCGAGAGAGGCAACTTAGACACTCGATATTTGTAGAATAGGTTTGGATCTTAATTACGAAGATCGAATTCGTGAATGGGTGAAATCCAGCCAATGATTCCGTAGATATACCAATTCAAAATTTCAATTAAAGTTGTGCGTCGTTATGCCTCAAATTAGCTACCAATATTCAATATGATCGCTGCAGTAGTTCCTGATATATCAGGAAATAACCTCCAAATTTCAAATAGCTATAACTCCCAAACTATTCGGCCGATTTTGAACGTTAACGGACTTAAACGTCACATTCTGAAGTGCAACCTACCCTGGAAGTTTTTAGTCGATAGGATCCTCCGTACGCCCGTAATCGTGCATACGGCCGGCCGATTTTGACACCGCATTCGTCATCAGTGTGTCCAACCTAGTCCCATTTCGGCTCAAATCTCGAAAATGGATAGCACGCTGTTTCCATAGAACATGCGCGCAAATATCAGTAGGAATTCTTTCTCCCTAATACAGAACTTGAAAACTATTTTTGGATGCTTCAAAACTCTTAGGTTCCTGAGTTTGGCGATTTAATTGTTTGTTCAACATCACTTTTTGACGGAAAAGTTTAATTATTACATTATTATGTGAATGATGAGCATTACACAAATTGCATTATTTCGTGAATAATGAACTGATTTTGAAAATTTTAACTGGCTTGTTTACATAACATAAATTACTTTCAAACTGACCAAACCTCGACATCTTTTTCCTATTAAAAAAATGCCACCTTCATGTGGGTGTTTTTTTCGGAACAAACTCATGATGGAAATTCGTCCTCCTCAAAACAGAGGTTGACATCCCTTTTCGAAATCTTTGAAAATTCTTCGTTCTACGGGTCGAATTTTCGTTGGAACACCCTGTATACCCATACCATTGTTGAAGGAACAGTTCCAATACATATGAAAATATCGATTAAAGCTTATTTTGAGAGGATTTTGCATCATTTTATTAGGTTTTTTCAGGGTTTTCACTCCCAATATCTGAAACAGAACTATTAAAAATTAAATGAAAATTGTTTTTTCGTGGAAAACGCCCTTGCGGATTGCAGGATTAAACTATTTGTCAAGGGCAGTTTCTTTGAAAGAAGATTGCCTAATGAACAATACAGGAACAATACAAACGATCTGTGACGTTTCAGAGTACAAATCTGACTCTGAAACGTCACAGTTAGCTTTGTTTATCGTTTGTATTGTTTCTGTATTGTTCTTTAGTCAATCTGTTTTCGAAGAAACTGCCCTTGACAAGTAGTTTAATCCTGCAATCCGCGATGGCGTTTTCCATGAAAAAACAATTTTTATTTAATATTTAATAGTTCTGTTTCAGATATTGGGAGTGAAAACTCTGAAAAAACCTAGCAAAACATATGAAAATGTCGAAAAAAGTATAATTCTGTAGATCGGTATACCCATACAAATTTTCATTTTCCCAATATTTCCAAAAAAAAACTAGAAAAGCACTCACGTGAAGTCAGCAGCTTTTGCGCGCATGTTCAAGGATAACACGAAAAGGGGACATGCGCTAAAAAAGGACGATACCGAGGAAAAAACTAATAAATTTGGCATATTTATTTCGAATATCTCCGGAAATTATGATCGTTTCGAACTGAACTCGGTACGCAGATGTCAAATATGAAGCTCAAGGTCAAAGCATATTTTGTTTAAGAAAATAATGAATATTTTTCGAAAAAAAATATTTTTTTGCGGAAAAAAATTCGAAAATTTATTTTTATATTTCCAACTAACTGCAAAGTCTCAATCCAATCTTCTCAGTAGTTTCTGAAATTTCAGGAAAATAACCTCAAAATTTCAAATCGCTTTAACTCCGAAACTGTTTAGCCGACTCAGCCCATTAACGAACCTAACTGCGGCATTCCAATGCGCGACCTACCCTGAAAGTTTCAAGTCGCTAGCTTGCTCCGTTCGACAGTTATCGTGTCGTCGGCCGGACAGAATCGATTTTGACACCGGATTCATCATCAGCGAGTCCAACCTAGTCGTTCGAGACCATTTTCGGGAAAAAATTCGAAAATTACAAGATTTGGACAAAACGATAGGACGCTGTTCCCCTAGAACATGCGCGCAAAAAGATTGAATCGAATTGGAATCTAGAGTATTCGATTGAGAAATGATAGCTCAAAATTTTCAATGAAATATAGTACCTAATGTATTTTGAAAAAGCAAAGATCATCAAAATGCACAACATGTGGTGACAATTGATTTTGTTTCGACTAGTTCAGACTAAAGGTATACTTAATGAATATAAAAGAATTCAGAATATTCATTTTATGTTTCACTTTTTGGAGCAACCAATCGGTAAGGATATGAAAAAAAATTTAACAACTTCGGTTCGATATCTATAGATCTGCTTATCTTCATATTTAATGAGTGTTCATAAAATTGAAATTATCATATTACTATATTTTTTGCGTTTGCAAATTCATACATATTTTCTTATTCCCATATTTATTAAGAATCGGCATAATTAAGACTTACCCACCATATTGTGTAGAGGAGAGCTATATTACAAAAAAATTATGATACCTAAAATATTAGAATCTCATTGAAAAAAAATTCTCTCGTACGATGTTTCCATTTAATTTTTGGTTCAAATAAAACGTTTGTTAGGATATATTTTCGTCACAGTAAATTTTCACAGGAGTGTTTCAGGGACAAATGGGTCTATAAAATATAGCATGTCACTGATTCTATTATTTCTATTGTAATGAATATTATGCTAATTAATTGTCGAACATTCGCCAATAAATAAGGAAAGGAAAGAACTCTAAAAAAATCAAAATGTCATAAGTTAACGATATCAAGTGGTAATCTGCAATATATTGAGAGAATACTCGTTAAATGATTCTGCATTCTGAAATTTCACTTTCGAAAAATTAATGATTATTTTCCATCAAAATATTCATTTCATTGGTGCCATTTAGACAGTTGTTCTGTACGCTTGGATTTTCCCCATAATCCATTCAATTTTTCATTTTACTACAGAAGTAGTGGTTTCTTTACTGTCAATTTTTACAGGAGCAAGGGTGGTTAAGGCGACACACATGTTTATGCAGTTCGAACACTGGGTATTTTTCACAACCTCGAATGAATCCGAGAAATTTCAATATGCTTTTTTAGAAACACATGTCGATGATGATGTTAAATAAAACAACGAAAGGGCAAATAGTTTATGAAAAAATTCAATTTTACACGATGTTTCAAAATGTTATGTATTATAATTTTCTCCTAATACATAGCTTATTCCAAACTAATATATATAGGGGGAGGACTTGCTATAACCGATTTGTCATTATTATAGGAATATAAACAAATGTT
Source organism: Myrrha octodecimguttata (assembly GCA_958510865.1). Taxonomy (NCBI): domain Eukaryota; kingdom Metazoa; phylum Arthropoda; class Insecta; order Coleoptera; family Coccinellidae; genus Myrrha; species Myrrha octodecimguttata. The sequence goes on from OY294059.1 coordinate 26,812,586, forward strand.
CAATTCGCTGACGCCAAAAATGTTGTAATGATCACACCATATTAATTCAGTATAGTTATCATTTCAGTTTTATACACCCTCAATATCTTACGAAGATAAGCAGCTATAGTTATCGAACCGGAGATGTTCGATTTTCTTGCATGCACGTTCTGGGAAACAGTGTGCTATCGTTTTCTCCCAAATGTCTGTTATTTTCCCGAAAATTCGATCTATCTGTATTTTTGTAAATATTGGGAAAATACAATTTTGAATGGGTATATCTGCGGGATCATTAGGAAGATTTTACCAATTCACGAATTCAGCCTCCGTAATTGGGGTCCAAACCTACTTTACAAATATCGTGTTACTAAGTGTTATTGTGTTCACGATCTGCCGTGAGGACAAAATTTTATTTTCCCAATATTTAAAAAAATTCAGATTGGATCGAATTGAAATCCAGTACTTTAATAAAAAATGACATTTTCAAGATTCCTACAGAATTCCGTGAGGATAATATGATTTATAATAAATCTTATTTTCTGGTCTCTACTACGTTTGTTAGATATTTTTTCGTCACGGTCAATTCTTACAGGAGGAAGTGTTTCAGGGACAATTGGGTCAATAAAATATATAACATCATACTCGCATGTCACTGATTCTATTGTGATGAATATTATGCTAATTGTCAAACATTCACTACAAAATATGGAAAGAAAAGAACTCTATAAAAATCTAAATGTCATATGTTGACGATATCAAGTGGTAATCTGCAATATGTTGAGAGACTACTCGTTAGATGACTCTGCATTCTGATATTTCATTTTCGAAAAAATTAATGATTATTTACCATCTAAATATTCATTTCATATGGTGTCGTTTAGACACTAGCTCTGTATGCTTGGATTTTCCCCATAATCCAGTCAATTTTTTATTTTACTACAGATATGCTTGGATCACTGTCAACTTTTACAGGAGTAAGGGTTGTTTTGAAGATACACGTGTTTATGCAGTCGTAATGATCGAACTCTGGATATTTTTCACAACCTTAAATGAATCACAATATGTTTCCTTAGACACACATGAAAATGTTGATGTTGTAAAACAACGAAAGGTTATATTTTATGAAAAAATCGGCCGATCGTAAACAAAATTACTTTCGAGAGAGGCAACTTAGACACTCGATATTTGTAGAATAGGTTTGGATCTTAATTACGAAGATCGAATTCGTGAATGGGTGAAATCCAGCCAATGATTCCGTAGATATACCAATTCAAAATTTCAATTAAAGTTGTGCGTCGTTATGCCTCAAATTAGCTACCAATATTCAATATGATCGCTGCAGTAGTTCCTGATATATCAGGAAATAACCTCCAAATTTCAAATAGCTATAACTCCCAAACTATTCGGCCGATTTTGAACGTTAACGGACTTAAACGTCACATTCTGAAGTGCAACCTACCCTGGAAGTTTTTAGTCGATAGGATCCTCCGTACGCCCGTAATCGTGCATACGGCCGGCCGATTTTGACACCGCATTCGTCATCAGTGTGTCCAACCTAGTCCCATTTCGGCTCAAATCTCGAAAATGGATAGCACGCTGTTTCCATAGAACATGCGCGCAAATATCAGTAGGAATTCTTTCTCCCTAATACAGAACTTGAAAACTATTTTTGGATGCTTCAAAACTCTTAGGTTCCTGAGTTTGGCGATTTAATTGTTTGTTCAACATCACTTTTTGACGGAAAAGTTTAATTATTACATTATTATGTGAATGATGAGCATTACACAAATTGCATTATTTCGTGAATAATGAACTGATTTTGAAAATTTTAACTGGCTTGTTTACATAACATAAATTACTTTCAAACTGACCAAACCTCGACATCTTTTTCCTATTAAAAAAATGCCACCTTCATGTGGGTGTTTTTTTCGGAACAAACTCATGATGGAAATTCGTCCTCCTCAAAACAGAGGTTGACATCCCTTTTCGAAATCTTTGAAAATTCTTCGTTCTACGGGTCGAATTTTCGTTGGAACACCCTGTATACCCATACCATTGTTGAAGGAACAGTTCCAATACATATGAAAATATCGATTAAAGCTTATTTTGAGAGGATTTTGCATCATTTTATTAGGTTTTTTCAGGGTTTTCACTCCCAATATCTGAAACAGAACTATTAAAAATTAAATGAAAATTGTTTTTTCGTGGAAAACGCCCTTGCGGATTGCAGGATTAAACTATTTGTCAAGGGCAGTTTCTTTGAAAGAAGATTGCCTAATGAACAATACAGGAACAATACAAACGATCTGTGACGTTTCAGAGTACAAATCTGACTCTGAAACGTCACAGTTAGCTTTGTTTATCGTTTGTATTGTTTCTGTATTGTTCTTTAGTCAATCTGTTTTCGAAGAAACTGCCCTTGACAAGTAGTTTAATCCTGCAATCCGCGATGGCGTTTTCCATGAAAAAACAATTTTTATTTAATATTTAATAGTTCTGTTTCAGATATTGGGAGTGAAAACTCTGAAAAAACCTAGCAAAACATATGAAAATGTCGAAAAAAGTATAATTCTGTAGATCGGATGAAAGTCTCAGCATACATCAAATTAAGGTCGGATATATGAATGATATATGCAGAAAAATTTTAATTTTTTGTTCGGTAATACAGTGTTTTTAGAGGTCTCTGTATATACCAAAATATGGAAAACAATGTTTTTTGAAGCCACTAATTAACAGTTTGAAAAACCGGCGGTATAGATCAACCATATATAGTTTTGTAGAATTATGTATACAAAAAAAATTGCGGTCCCCAAAACTACCCAATAACATAGATATATATATATATATATATATATATATATATATATATATATATATATATATCTATACAGGGTGTTGTACAAGCTCTATGACAAACTTTGACAGATGGTAGCTGTGCTTTTTCTGAATATTTTTTTTCCCATGAACATAGGTCTGATTCGTTCTCGTTTCGAAGTTACAAGCATTTGAAAAAATTTATTTCCTTGTTTTGATCAAGTAGACCGACATAAAATATCGGTCGATATGGTTATTGCCGTTTTTTTTAATTATTCATTTGACACTTGGTGTACGTTTTTGAATTAGTGTTCGACTTATAGCTACTTATCTTCATTTTGCATCAAATTTTGTATGGCGCGTTTTGAAAGGAGAAAAGTTGCATCCACATCATAGACAAAATGTACAATGTAACGATGGGTTACGAAGGTTAGAATTTGGTGAATGGTTACTTCAACAACATGCCCAAGATAATAGATTTATTTCGCTTGTCATGTGGTCCGACGAGGCTTGTTTCACTAAGGACGGTATCAACAATAACCACAATGAACATGTATGGGCACTGCAGAATCCATATGCCATTAGACAAAGACGATTTCAGCAACGTTTCAGTGTAATCGTTTGGGGTGGGGTTTTCAACGATGATTTTATGCCAGTACATGTTATAAATGACCGTTTAAATGCAGATTGGTATAAATTTTTTGAAACACAACCTTTTTGACTTCATTAATGACTAAATATTGTAGGAAATATGTGGTATCAGCACGATGGTGCACCACCACATAGAGGGAGACAAGTAGTCAGTTGGCTGAATGAACAGTTCCCGAATAAATGGATAGGTCAAGGAGGACCAATACAATGGCCACCTCGTTCGCTTGATCTAAATCTCTTAGATTTATGGGGACATGAAAAGCAGCTTATTTATCATGTTGAAATCGAATCTCATCAACAATTACTGGATAGAATTCAAGATGCAGCAAACCAAATACGAAACGACCCAAATCAGATCCGCCGAGTAACGGCATCTTTAGGTCGTCGATGTGATGCTTGCGTTCAAGCCGAAGGTGGACATTTTGAACAATGTTTATAGTATCAAAATTTCCATTCATAATTATAATTTGAACATGAAAATATAATTTTTCAAATGCTTGTATTTTCTCAACGAAAACGAATCGAATATATGTTCATAGGAAAAAAAATTCAGAATAAGTACAGCTACCATCTGTCAAAGTTTGTAGAACACCCTGTTTATATTCTTTTGAGAATGAGCATTACATTCTTTGGTTTATTACAGTGTTAGCAGAGGAAATGTAGACGAGGTACCATACATTTTTCCGTATGGTACAAATGCACAGATAAATACCTCAGCAGAAACTCTGTCTCCCCGTATAAGTGTTGTTATTTGTTTGAGGAACATAGATGGCGTCTCTTTCATCGGAAAATTATATATATTATCTTGAATTTATTTTGACAAAATATCTTGACATAATATCTGAAAGAGAAAGAGGGACCGGAATAGTCTTTCGACTAGGTCCGGTCCTCCAAGCAATGATATTTCAGATCCTCAGATGAACGAAGAATGCTACAGGTCCCTTATATTGGGGAATGATCTCACATAGATCCATAATTGGGTATTTTACACTAGAAATCTTACAAAATATCGGGAGGAGAATATAACAAAAATTCAAAGAAAAATAATTTACCGGCGATCTGAGGTCGGGAAGTGGAAGGGGTGACGTTTTAAGAGTAAAAACGGCCTATATCTCGATTTCCGGAAAAACTACAAGTCCTATGGAAATAAGTCGAACGGCAAAATTGTAGGTATTGAAAAGATCTACACCATTTGATGAACAATTCTTTTTGCATATCTCCGAAATTTATTTTAAAAATTCAAATAACCATGTTTTTGGTTTTATTTTTATCTTCCACGAAAAAGAGAAAATTTTTCACGAAATTCTGTGGAAAGTTATCTTTTTATGTTTCGAATTCACCGTAATTTTTTCGATGCGAAATATATATTTGCTCTCCTTAATTCGACTAAATATCGAAAAAGCACTCTTATTTTCAATCGGAAAGTGTCATGTCGAAATATCTACTTTTTTGAAAAAATTGAGGGACTTTTCATTCGTTGACATCTCTTCTTTCTGATGGTGTCAAAAATACATACATAACTATGGTAAATTTCCTTAAAAAATATCATGAAATAAAGCCCAGACCTTTCTAGCCTTTTACCCACTTCTCTATAAAATACCTTGTAATGGGCTTAAATTTTCGGTTGGTCACTCAGGTATATAAATTATTTTTGAATAGCAATACATAGGTATCTAGTCATATGATTTGAAGAAGATTTCAAAACTTCCTCAAAAGATGTCTTATTAAATATTAATTTTATTGATTTATGTGGTTGTTGATTATAGTAGTATACTTTTGCATTTTCTGAAAAAAAAACAATAAAAAAGGTTATTTTTTCACACCATCAGAAAGGAGAGATTTTAACGAACAAAAAGCCCAAAAACATTTTTAAAAAAGTGAATATTCTGACATGAGACTTTCCGATTGAAAATAAGGGGGATTTTTCAATATTCAGTCGAGTTAAGGCGAACAAATATATATTTCGAATCGAAAGATTTTCACAGAATTTTGTAGCAAAAAAGAACCTGAAAGTCTCCAGTCCCTAGCTTGCTCCGTTCGAAAGATATCATGTCCTTGTTGGCCGGATGATCGATCAGAATTGCTTTCGACAGCAGATTCTTCATCAGTGAATCCGACTTTGTAGTTTGAGACCATTTTTGTCTTGGAATTAGAAAATTCACAGACATTTGGACGCAACTATAGCTCGCCGTTCCTTAGAACATGCGCAAAAAAATGCTGGAAGTTGCTATTGAATATCTTCAGGGAATCTCATGAGTATTAACGACGTTTTTCCTACAATCCTCTTATTGTCAAGTCTCCAGAAATGCTGAAATAATTAAAGGTGAACTGAAAACGCACTCCAGACGTATTTAACTGAAGTCGGAACAACAAAGCGGTTCAGCATACGAATCCACCCACCTAAAATGAGTATCGAAAACAAAACATCGAATATGAATGAGACAGTTGAGGGAACCCTTTGAGAAAATATTGGTTTTCCTCTCTATAAACTATATGTTTTATTCATCGGCTTTTAAGGTCTGCGGTTTGAGACGTGGGCCGACAAAAAAACTGTTACGTTTAGGTTCACAACAACAAAATTGAATCGAAATGTTGACAAGACAGGCCCGAAGAAACAGCCATTTAATATGGAAATTTCGGCTTTCACTTCTTCCAGCGGGATACGAAAAAATTCTCCCGATACCACCTTGGTTGGCAGGAATTCGAGGGTTCAGCATAGACGCATTTTTTTATAAAACTTGGTTGCAATAAATAAGCAGTAAGATTCAACGTTTTCTTGGACTGGCGGTACAAATGAAAAAGATGGATTCCTTGCGCAATATCAAGGAACGGAATGAAATTGAATATGGGATCGCAGACGTTTCGTTTTCGAGATAGGGTGTTCAAGTTTTTTTTCATGGTATGTGCATTTCATAAGATATTCAACTGGAATTCGGCATAACAAATTTACGAGCTAAAACAATGTGCATGCCAATTTTGATTGCAAATCTACAGGGTGATATTATTTCCGGAACACTGTTCCCAGTCATCCTTCAAAATTTTTTTTGTGAGCAGATAATAGTATGAATAATTTCAAGGATAAACTGTGTCGTTATACTGGTCCTTATGGCTGCTTATAATTTTGTCGTATCTGATTTCGATTTCAAGGAAAATTCGCTTTGCTAGGCACAGAAAACTACGAACTTTCATTCAATCCAGTTAGTGCGCTGCCATGCACAAATTCATCAGTAGTTTTTATGTATCTCTTTTGATCTGTAGCAATGACTCATGAAGATTCAATTAAATCATTTCGTGAAGTACGCTATCAGGAAAAAACTTGTATTTTGAAAACGAAACTTTTCCGTTCCTATGTTTTTGGGACTTTTTCCTGAATTCATGAGAGCGATCTACTACCTTTGTTTGTACCTGCATTGAGGAAGACCCTGTATGAAGAGTCCATTTTTCAGGTGAAATCATGTAATATCCATTAAAGAATATTTTGTGCAAAGTTTGTGTTTTTTTCAAATCGATTCTATGTTTTTACTTCAATCTGAAAAACAACGATTGAAAGTTCAATGAAAATTTTACTCATAAAAAATTCTCTCGCGTATTTAATCAATTTCTTAAAGGTAGTTCCTTGGAAAAATTTTGAACGATGAACGGAGTGAACTGTAACGTAACATAGTCTAGATATATCTGACTGTTGGCGAATGAAGATAAGCGCTACTCCCTCTGGAGACTATCTGAGTAACCCGAGGTACAGACATTATCATTGACAAATTTAAAGAAATGTTGAGGAAATGAGGAAGTTAATGCATTTTTCTTGGCATTTGTGTGATTTTACAAGTGCTTCTACTGAGGAAAAGCAAACTCAAATGTCCCTTCCTATAGATTTCTATAGCCCGGTAAAAAATTTGGAGTTAGGGTGAAAGAAACTTCCTTATAACAAGTCGGGCCTGAATGTGTTGAAGAATCGATGAAAACCAACGAGCAAGATTTATGAGAGTCTGTTACCTGCATTTTACCGATGATGATCATTTTTATAGAAGTAAGCACGAATTGCTCATGAAATATTAGATCACATTCATGAAGACAATTTTTTTCAATAGTCCAAACAGACAAATTTACTTAAGAGGAATGCTATGCCTTCCAGAAATCTGCCTGTTGAACTGATCATTAAGGAATAACGTAAATGTTCTAGTGATAGAACTGATTATTGAAAAAAAAACAGTCTCAACAAGGAAATATCTGGTAACGAATACTCTTCGCTCAAAGTGCTTCTGCCGATGAAAGCAAAGTTGTACAAGGCTTGTTTATTACAGCTTTTTCAAGACCAATCATATGAGCGTTGGAAAAATTATTTGTCAATACATAATGAATAAGGATTTCTGTACAAGTAGCATTAGTTTCATGTGAATGTATTCATTTTATTCACAATATATTGTGTATTTAGTCCTTCCCTATAAAAATAGTAAAGTTATGAGTATTTGTCTATTATTCCAAAAAGTATGTTTAATAATACTATCTGTTTTCCAACTTTCAAGACAGCCTAAGAAATCCACCGAAGTCAATCTTGCCATTTGGATCTGGAAATAAATAATATTAAAGTACTGTCTAACCTTGGAGATATCCCCGTCATTTCAGAGTTGCTACACCCAATTAGATTGAAGGATGATACATACCTACATTACAAGAATGGAATAAGTACTCCCAGCAATACTCTCTTCAACTATAAAAGTCTAAAAAGTCTTTGAATAAATCGTGAAATTAAAAATTATCAAACCAAACACTAACAAACAGTACAAAATCGACTATCAAAACAAAATCTATGTCTGTATGTAGGGTTCTAAAACTGGTCACCGTGGCACTGCAATCTTAAATTCAGACGACAATCCCATCACATTATACATGTAAGAAATTTGAGGAATTATTTTCTTTCGATATTTTCGTGTTAGAACACCTTTGTCCAATTAATATTCTTGAGAATCACTACAGAAATGGACCATTTAAGGTTTAATTCAGTAAAAAAAAAAAATATAGAAGAAAATTTCCATATTGACTGGACCTGTGATTCTCAAAAATGTCAATCAGACAGTTTTGGCAATACGAAATATGACAAATAAATCCAATCTTTATGTATATATTATTTTTATATCGAAAGCCAACAACTGCAGAAAGGAAGCAGGATACCTACACGTGAAAACAACTATGTTTGTCATTTAGCAGAAAAGTTTCATAGTCCACCATTGTTGGGACACCTTGTACGTTCAGTTAAATTGTCATTTAGTGAACCCAAATTCAGGTATGATCAAATTTCAAAAATCATTCAAGATAGATTTTGAGTAACAAATCACTCATCTACGAGTGGTAACACGCACACACTCGCATACACACAGTATGATTTTTGATCGTTCACTGTTAAGGGTGCAAGATAGAAAAAATTCTCCAGACACCGACATTTGTCTGGGAAAGTTCGAGGTTCGAGCGAAAAAACATTTTTTACGAAACTTGAGGCAGTTACACGCCACTCCGCTGCATTCTCAACAGATACTTGATTGGAGAAATTTTTCCGGATTAGCCCCCGGGGTATCGAACAGATGGCTGGAGTAGGCGCTGTTAGTTTTTATTCCGATCGAACCCTGGGGAAATGAAAAAATCAGAATGTGGACACTGTGAGCGGATTATTTTCTCTCGAGCTGGTATGTGAATTGAATAAACGACGCTCCGATGAAAAATTTCTAACCATCTACTAGTGGAGGACATCAGTTAATCCTAGAAGATAGAAAACCCTTCTGGGACCCGTCAGCATTAGTGATTTTCCATGGTTGCAAAATGGCGCATGGGCCGGTCGGGTTGGTTTCAGAAATTTCTTAAAAATAGTCAAAATCGTGAAAAAACCAACTGTAATAGTTCACTTGTTACTTAAATCTCTTAACCTTTTCCTGAAGAGGTCAAAAGACCTAACTTGGCTGACTTAAAGTCCGCCCATATTCACCCCTTTTAATTAGTATATTATAGTATAAAGGCGCATGGGATTTGGGCATCAGAATAGTCTATTATTTAGCATACCCCTATTTTTCCGATGCAATCATTTCTAGGAACTTGCGAGTTTGAAGAAAAATGTTTCCATTTCAGAAATCATTCGTTAGATGACACCAATAATAAATAAAATGAAATTTTGAACCGGCATTTCACTGCCAAATACCAAAGCTCAGCTTGATGGGAATTACGGTGAAATTGACAGATCCAGGTTCGATTCCTTGCTTCGACTAGAAATTTTGGTTTCTCACTAACTCAGAAACTACTAATCTGATTTAACGTAAGCTTGGTAATTGTTTATGGGGTATCAACAATCCCAATCAAGAGGTTCTGTAGTCAATCTCGTGGGCAAAATTCGTGAATGGGTGAAATTTGATTAATTCCCAACAGATGGACTATTATATTTCACCAACATTTCCAAAAAATAAGACTGGAAAAGAGAAGGAAAATTTCATGCAAAAACTCTGTATGTTCCTCATCAACTCACCTTATCGACAAATGAAAGGTGAAAGATACGAACAAATAATAGATATATGGTTAATTTTCGATGAGGATCTTCATGTGAAATTTGCAACGTTCAGAGGTATTTACATGTCACTCAGTCAACTTAATATAATTGCAAAGTCCAAAGTAATTATCCTTGAATTTGTGTCAGGTAATCACAAATGGGGTCAGCATCCAATTCCATATTCTTCATGTTTGTTATCCGATAACGCTGTCGCTTAAACTTGATGATATTACTGTAGGCGTGTAGTGCTGTGTACTGCTGACGATACACGATGTATAACGGTTTTGATACCGCTCCTGAAACTGCTCCCTAACACTGATAGACCTAGCGCTAGCATAGGCTTACCAACTTGGAAAACTAGATTATTGGAGATACAATTTTTGTTCAGGAACTTTGCGAATCAATATAATAGACAAAGAGATCTTATAGTTCTCGGGTATAATATTTCAGCGTTTCGTTTCCAGTATTCCAATATGAAGTGCGTACAACAGTCTCAAGAAACAACGTAAAAGATTTGTTTTATTCTTTCAACGACTTTCCGGCCAGATTGTGTTATTTTCAAGCTGAAAATACAAAGGGAATCACATTTGAATTTACTTCAAATTTCAACTATGTATACACGAAATATATGTGAAAATTATACAGGGTGATTCATTAAGGGTGGCCACCCGCCGTATCTCGGGAACCGTTCATCCCATAACTTCCGGAAAAAAATTCTAATGACAAAATTGGCCCCTAGAAAATGATTAAAAATATTTTTAAGTTCGTAGTTCCCCACTAGAGGGCGCAATCTATCACTTGTAAAATATAATCTCATTTTTTACGAAATATTCTCCAGCTGACAGTGGTAAAGGATAATAAAATAAAAAAATACTCATCCTATTCAACAACTTTTGTTTGAGTAATTTTTCCATATTTCCTTTCTTTTAGTGTTGAGATGGAAAAACTTTTCTTCACAAAAAAAACACTCTCACTTCTGTATGCGTGAACCGATTTTCACGTAATTTAATTTTATTCGAAGGCCATTAAAAGCAGATTACAGAAAAATATGACAACAACATACCGGGTGATCCAATTAAAAACTACATGCTGTTTTATGTCACTTCACCCTATTTGCGCGTTTTACTGGAGAATTTCAAATGCAATGCTATGATTCTAACCGACTGAGAATAAGCTAAGCATTATCACCTATTTATTTGTTAAAACCGCAGACAGATACCTCCAGTCATTCCGAAGATATTAACATTTTTGTAAATTTTGATGAGTGTTGATCAACCCTGTGAGCTTGAAACAACAAGGAAGTGACTTTAGTCATCGTGACAATGCAGCAAAATACTAAACACACATGAAATAACAATAATACGATAAAATGAAACAAAAATTAGCAACAACGAAAATATTTGAACAAAAAACAACCCTTATACATAATCATTTCAAATATTCAAAATGTCTACCATTTTTTTCTATACATAAATTAAGTCTTTCTTCAGTTGATACTGGTCACAGTTTCAGCTGCCTGTCGAAATCTATTTTTCATATACTCACTTGTAGTTGGGAGTGTTCGGAAAACTAAGTCTTCATTCTCCCCCAAAAATAAAATCTAATACTGTGAGGTCGAGTGATCTTGCTGGAAAAATAATTTGAATAGCAATATCTTCTAAAAGATTTCGAAAATTTTCCGTAAAAATTTCAAGCACCTTTGCCCCGTTAGGATACTATCGAAGAAAAATGGTCCGAAAACTGTTCCATCAAAAATTCCGCACCACACATAAACACTCCAGCGATTCTGATTATTGACTTATCTTTGCCAATATGGATTGTTAGATGATCAGTAGTGGCTGTTGTGTAAATTTACTTTACCATTGCTAGAAAAAGTAGCCTCGTCAGTCCATAATATTCTATGGACTAAGTTAGGTTCGACGTTAAGCCTTCGTTTCAACCAATTGCAAAAGTCCTGTCGTCTCTTTCAATTCTTGGTGCAAGACAACATGATACGGATGCAGTTTATGGTCCTTTAGTATCCTTTGAACTAGCGAATAATTCGATCCCAAATCACTTGCAATTTTTCGGATGCTCAGATGTAATTCAGCATAAACATAAGCCAAAACTTTTATGATATTATTAGCTTCTACGTCTTCCATTTGTCCTTCCAACATATTGAACCTTCCAAGTTTGTAACAGTCTTCGTGTCAATATTTTGAATACTTTTCTGGAATGACGACGTCTTTCAGGATATCGTATCGGGTATTCCCTTTCAGCTACTGCATTTTCTAAACATTGTCATATATGTCATATGCTTCTCCGTTTGAATAATTAGGCCTCATAAACTAGTAGTTTGCAATCGACCTAAATTAATTTTACAGCTATAGAAACCGAGAACAAACAGTAACGCCCAAGCTTACTGGATCTAGATCAGCTTGTTTTGTGAATGACATACATTTTTGATAAGTTTCTTTTTTCATTTGATTGTTTAGATGATGAAATAACTCTAATCCTTCTGAATTTCACAGGGTTGATCAACACTTATCGAAATCTGCAAAAATGTTAATATCTTCGGAATGACCGGAGATATCTGTCTGCGGTTTCAACAAGTCAATAGATGATAATGCTTAGCTTATTCTCAGTTGTTTAGAATCATAACATTGCATTTGAAATTCTCCAGTAAAACGCGCAAATAGGGTGAAGTGACATAAAACAGCCTGTAGTTTTTAATTGGATCACCCGGTATGTTGTTGTCATATTTTTCTGTGATCTGCTTTTGATGACCTTCGAATAAAATCAAATTACGTGAAAATCGGTTCACGCATACAGAAGTAAGAGTGTGTTTTTTGTGAAGAAAAGTTTTTCCATCCCATTACTAAAAGAAAGGAAATATGGAAAAATTACTCAAACAAAAGTTGTTGAATAGGAAGAGTATTTTCTTATTTTATTATTCTTCACCACTGTTAGCTGGAGAATATTTCGTAAAAAATGAGATTATGTTTTACAAGTGATAGATTGCGCCCTCTAGTGGGGAACTATGAACTTGAAAATATTTTTAATCATTTTCTAGGGGCCAATTTTGTCATTAGAATTTTTTTCCGGAAGTTATAGGATAAACGGTTTCCGAGATACGGCCGGTGGCCACCCTTAATGAATCACCCTGTACAACAATGAGAAGCTATAAATTATCGAATCAAAATGCGAAAAATACATTAACTGTAACACATTAAAAAAGCATAGTATCCGACAACAATAATCCAATATTTCAACTATGAGATATAAAACAATAAGTGAATGAAGAATGTAAAATTGAATTCAACTCAGATATAATGGAATCATCATGCATTCACCTCAAAATTATGAGTGGAATTTCACAATTTTCTTCATCCACCTCATGATATTCCTACATGCTTCCATCATATGACATATTGGGTTTATTCGTTCTTTATTGACTTGCTTTTCCATATTTCAAAATGTTGGATTAGTATGGTCGAATTCCATGATTTCATTATTATCTTACGTTTTATTTGATATTCACTTTATTGATGTTTAATTCTTTTTTGTATTGTAAGATTGAAAAAGGTCAAAAATTTTCCGAAACTTCAACAGAACAGATTTAATATCTTATTTCTCACCACAAAGCGAAAGGTTGCATAGAACTACTATCACTTTAAATTACAGTATGTGGCATTTTCTATTCATATACTTGTACTTCTGACCTGAAAAGTTGAGAAATTAAATTCATTGGTCGAATTAAAATTGTTGTTTTTGTTTCAGGAAATGACATATCACATAAATCACCACACCATGGCATGAATCAACCTACCCGTAAGTAGCTTTGTATATATTGTTGTTATGCATTGCAGGTCTCTTACTAGAAATGATACATGATTTCAGTATATCAACGTTTTTTCACGGAAGTCTCTTTGTAAGAAATATGTTCGAGAAGGTCGATAAGTATTTTGAATTATAATATGGGAGTATGTTATACAGTCTGTCCCAAATTAAAGATATAGACCATTTTTTCATCTAACAATACCACTTTTGTTCGACTTTTTTCAAATTATATGTCAAGTTGAACACGCGTGCCAAATATCGATTTCTTATTCAATTCGAACAGGAAGAAATACGGATGAGATCCAATTGAAATCCAGTACTTCATAGAATAGAAAATGACAACCTGAAGATTCAAAAAGAATTTTATGTAGTATGATCAGAAGATCACTGAATATTGCATATTTGAAAAGAAATATTCTTTTCGAACTGTTTTAATGACACGATCATCACAAAATTCTGCACAAAGTTGTCCATCAGCATTTTCAAAGTAGCTGCGAAGTTTTGTCTTGATTGACCAACGATATCGAGAAGAAGACCACAAAATTTCACATATTTTTTTCCAATTTCTCCAGAAATAATGATCGTATATGGACGATATTTTGGTACATTGATGTAAAATACGACCTTAAATGCACGAGCGGTATTTTCTTCGAATTTAATGAACGGTTTCCAAAACAAGAAATTCTGTGGATAAAAATCTCGAAAAAAATTTTACTGACATTTGAGTCTCAACAAAATGTCGTGAAAAGTTTCGCTTTGTAATGGTCCAACTGACTGTCAAGTTTTAATTCGATCGATTGAATAGTTTCTGAAATATCAGGGAATCAATGTCAAAAATTCAAATGACTATAACTCCGAAACTATTCGACTGATTTGTTTCATTAACGAACATGACCGACGCATTTTAATGCGCGATCTAATCTGACGTTCCAAGTCACTAGCTCGCTTCGTTCAACAGTTATCGTGTTGTCGGCCGGCTGGCCGGGCAGAATCGATTTAAACTCCGGATTCGTCATCAGTGAGTCTAATCTAGTCGTTTGAGACCATTTTCGGGAAAAGATTCGAAAATAATAGACATTTGGACAAAACGATAGCACGCTGTTCCCCAGAGCATGCGCGAAAAAACTCTTAAACCAAGTAAATCTGTGTTGCTGTGGTTACTTCTTAGGTTTTAAGTGACATTTTAAATGTCAAATGACGAAAGTCCCACAAAACGAAAAATCAAAAGATAATATTCCTCATTTGTCTGATGAAAGAGTCAAATTGGTACTTCGAAACTTTACAGTTCGCTTTGTCGTCTATGCTGTTCCTGTATTGTTCATTAGTCAATCTGTTTCCCTGGAAACTGCTCTTGACAAACGGCTCAATCCTCAAGTGCGTTTTCCATAAAAAAAGAAATTGGAGAACAAGTTTCATTCTCGGCAATCTCGCAAAAATATAAACAATACAACCAGGTCGTTCACCCAAAACCGCACCTTTAATTTTCACAAAAGGAACAAGTGTGTCCCATTGCATGATTTTGATATTTCGTGAAAACCGTCAATTGGACGCGCAAGGTCAACTGTGCCATTCCAGAATTTTTCTCAATTACGTGTTGAGAAAATGATTTTATGGCGTGCCAGAACGTGGCAACATCACATACATCAGGTGGGTCGTTTTCGAATTTAGTAAGCCATTAATTACGCCTATGAGTTACGTTTCGAAGTTTGATGGTGGCAGCCAATTTTTAATAATTAGTTTAGGGGATATTTGAACAAGTTTTTCGTTTTTTAGGGGTCAGGTTTACGATATGAAACACAGTATTATGACATTGAGTAATATCGTGAAATGGCACTGGCAGCGTTGGATATTTTACAGCAACACTCTCATGTAGATTCGTGCTGTCATCCGATATGAAATGTATTCATAATAAATTATATGTTTCATTTTGTCCGGAAATAATTGTGGTAATTCCAGGAAATAATATGATACTATTCTGAAATATGAGTGACAAAGTATGAAGTAGTCTTTCCCTAGAGGTAAGAGTCGGGAAAATTTCATGCGGGGCTTGGGGTGCCTCAGAGCTCTGTGTTGGGACCTCTCCTATTCCTGTTGTTTATCAATGACTTACCTATTCATTTGGCCTGTTTTTTGCTGATACTTTTTGCCGGTGATAACCCCGGAGGTTGTCTCTGCGCGTAGTCGTGAGGAGCCCCAGAAAGCTTGCGAGGACATTATGGAAGAATTTGTTAAATGGTGACGTTCAAATTCACTGGTTGTGAATGTTGGCAGGACGGTCTGCGTTTATTTCGGCCTGAAGAAGGAAGTGGAGGATTCGTTAAGAGTTCGTTATTTCCACAGCTCAATAACACCTGCTGCATATAGGTACAAAATTTTAGGTGTCTATATTGACAAGAATCTTAGTTGAAACACGCATGTTAAGGTTCTGTGCAAAAAGCTCAATACTCCTTTTATGCTATCAGTAGAATGAAAGATATATAACCTCTCTGTTCCCCCATTCAAATCTATTATAGTCTCGTTTACAGCCAGCTGTCATATAATATTCTCCTCTGGGGTAGTAGTGTAGAGTTCAAGAGAGCTTTTATCGCTCAAAAGCTTGAAATTCCATTCCATCTCGTCCTGTCGACTAATATTTGTCAATAATGGATTATTATCTTTACCATGTATATACATATTAGAAAGTTAGCTATATGCCAAATAAAATTAGCATAACTGGTCCAAACTACCAGGTAGTCATAATCATGAAACTAGGAACTCACATATTTTACTCATACCCAGACATAGAACACAAATGCTTCAAGCTATAAAGATGTACAACTTTCCACCCAAATATGTGGAGTCCCTAGATATATTACCGTATAAAAAAATAATCAAGAGTTCATTGTTGAGAAAATGTTATTATTCTGTTAAGGATTTTTACTCTGATTGTTCGGTTGATTGTGAGATTCTGATTTTTTGTATTTCTGACTTGTCCAATACACATTAGATATGTTTTTTTGAAAGACCAACAAATTATTATTATTATTATTATCATTTTTATTATTATTATCATTATTATTATTTTTATTAAATAGGATAAGAAGTGGGTACCTACTTTATATGTAATATAGTAGCCTGAAATACCTAACGGCCGACCGTTAACACATTAACTTCCGAAAGAAACAACTTGGGATCTCGATATTGGTAGGTTTGAAATTTCATTACGAAGGTCGAATTAGTGAATGGGTACAATCCACCCAATGATTCCGGAGATATACCCATTCAAAACTGCATTTTCCCAATATTTCAACAAATAAAAATTAGATCGAATTGAAATCCAACACTTTATCGAAAAATGACAGTTCTACAGTTTATACAGAATTTCATGAGGATAATATGATCAGATGACCACAGAATATTGAACATTTTCAAAAAATTAAATTTGAATTTTTTTTTTCGATTAGTTCTGTTGACAAGATTATGTCGAAATGTCGCACAACGTTGTCAATCAGAATTTTCAAATAAGCTGCTGGGGTTCATTATGATTGAATCGGTAAGTTTCGAGTTATATCGAAAAAAATTACGATATCCAGGAAAATCACGAAATTTGACACATTTTTCCCAAATATCTCTGAAAAATTTTGATAGGATCGAACTGAAATTTGGTACACTACTGAGACATATGTAGCTCAATGCTCTTGCGAATTTTTTTTCGAATAAGATGAAAAGTTTCCTGAAAAAAATGTTTTCGAAAAAAATTTGGACAAAAATTTTTTTGAAAATTTACTGACTATACGATCTCAACAGAATTTTAGTTGCGAGTTATATATTATATTGTTATATTCTAACTAACTGCCAAGTTTCAATCCAATTCTTCCAGTAGTTCCCGAGTTGTCACGAAAATAACCTCAAAATTTCAAAGTGATCTAACTCCGAAACCACTTGACCGATTTTGCCCACTAACGAACTTTACCGTCGCATTTTGAAATCCAACCTATTCTGAAAGTTTAAGGTCGATCGGGTACTCCGTACGCCCGTAACCGTGCCTACGGACGAACGGCCTGCCGAACAGAATCGATTTTGACACCGGATTCGTCATCAGTGAGTCCAACCCAATCGTTTGAGACCGTTTGCGGTTCAAAATTCTAAAATTACATGCATTCGGACAAAACAATAACAAAAATCTGTATTTTATACGGTTTTACTCAATTGTGGAAGGAATTATAGCGGTTTGAATTATTCCGTTACAGTAGGTTTGTTTTGGTTCCGAGTTCAGAACTGTTTTGGAACGGTTCCGCTTGCGCGATTGCGATTTTGTGTTTTGGTTCATTTCAGAACCGGTTCAGAATTTGATTAATCCTGTTCTGGTTATTTTCAGAATCGATTCCAAACTGTTCTAGAACTGTGAAAGAGTTCGGACTTGAAAGTCAGAACTGTTTCAGAATTGGGTAGTTCGCACAAGCGTAGAGTGGCTGTCAACGATTTAAATGGTTAACCTAACTTTTTCGACGTCGTGTTGATTTGGTTTTTGATTGTTTTATTTGTTGAGGAAACGGTTAACTGTTGAATTTAAACTTTCGTTATTGAGGATAATTCCTTCGCTACGACTTAACAGGATAATCTAATGGATTTATTTCCATTGTTCACACCTGGGATGTAAGCTTCTTAAATAAATCCATGAATACAAGGGTCATCTTTCTCTAATTGATTGATAATGTTTCGAATAAATTTTTCTCTGAAAAGCACATATCTGAAATACGTTCGTCATTAAATTCATCAGTATATAACACAATAATTTGTTTGTTCATTTCGGAATATAGTTCGGAATTCAAAAAAAAAAAATTTAGTGGAAGCATATATTCCCGAAAATATTTTTAAATTACATGGTGCGACACGGACTTTCGCATATATTTAATTAAACCACACACAATATATAAGACATGATTAACATTCCTCTTTTCTGCCAACTCAAACGGAAGTTTTTTTTTCTCTACGATCCCGATGAGAACCCGAACTTAATTCGTGTTTTGGTTTCATCGCTTTTAAAACTGTTCTAGGATAGTTCAGAATCGGGTTTCCATAGCGCATCGATTCTGCGCAGTTCTAGAACTGTTCTAGGACAGTACTTTCGGAACCAAAACAAACCTAGTGTGTCCCATTCCATTCCAATTCCATTATTACCACCATGGTTTCACGAACATTTATAGTTTACACTGAACCCGACTTTTCCAACATCAATTTCAATGATTTATCCCGGCAAGAGCCTTCAGAATTACATTTCGCTCCCATCAAATTTCCAAGATTCATCTTGAGTGAGTAAAATCCATAACGTAATTGAGTTCTGCCGGTTGCATTTTCCGATAATTCCGAATTGAAGGTTTATTGCATATTTCCACTTTACAGGAACTTAATTTTCGAGACGAAGTCCTTAAATTCCAGGGCAAATATCGCGAACGGCTGCACTCAAACTATTCGACATAAAATAGATCATTCCATTTGCATCGGTCTGAAACCGGGCAAATTTCGAATCTCGAAATCCAAACACTCCGAAATGGTCTTTTTCGGAAGTTTTGCCGAGTGAAATGAGAGAACTACTTCTCTTCTGCTCTCTGGGGATAATCCATTTCAGCGGAAGAGGAGGTCTGCTGAAAAAACAGTCGATTAGCTTATGGTGAAATACTAGAAAGGACGAATAAGAGTATTTGAACTTCCTGATTTCGCTCAGCGAGCAAACAGGGATTATTTGAACTTATGTGACTTTTAATTAGAGGAGGAGCGATAAGCGTTTTAAAGGGCTTGCGGTGATTGCTTCGGATCTTCATGTTTTTTCTGGACGTTGAGACATCGTGAAATTCATTTTATGTCATAAAACCAGGGGAAGTCTTCGAGTGAGTACTAAAAGCGTCTAGATTGCTCCAAAAGTAGTATGTTATTCGGGTTATTTCTTTGTGGATATTGCGGAAATGAAAAGCTAGCACCCATTTTGAATTTTAGTGAAAAAATCTGGAAAAGCACTAACGTTAGTGCTTTTCCAGCTTTTACACGCTTGTTCACATTGAGAAATGGTGACTTGGAAATTTCAATGATATATAAAATTTAGAAGAAAAATAATTTTTTTTCGAATTTTTCAATGGATAGTTCTTCTTATTGACACCGCTCATCTTACAATCAAGTTTCATTTCGATCAGATAAATATTTTTCGAGTTATCGAAAAATCAAAATTTCAAATGGCTGTAGCACAAAAACCATGCGGCAGATTTGGCCCATTAAGGAACCTAACCGAGATATTCAGGATCTTAACCCAACCTGAAAATTTTGAGACTCTAGGACCTTTCTTTCAAGAGTACAGCGCACACGGCCGGACGGACAGAATCAATTTTGACCACGGATTCCTCATCAGTGAGTCCAACCTAGTCGTTTGAGACCAATTTCGGCTCAAAATTCGAAAATTACAGACATCGCGACGAAATGATAATGCGCTGTTCCCCAGAACAAACGCGTAAAAATTCATAAGTATGTCTATATATATCATACGATTATATGCTGTTAGTAAAAAAAAAAAAAAAATGTGAAAATATGTTCATTCAATAATTGTTCTATATTATCGTTTTCTAGAATACCTACTTTCTCTCACATTTCGAAATTTTTTGGCACAAGCCTTCAAATCAAAATTCAACAACACTTTACATAATTTCAGTACGATCGAATAGTTATTTTCGGAAAAATTGAAAAAATTAATTTTCCAAAATTTTCCAAATTTATGGATACATTTTATCCGCTCTAGTAACCTGAAATTTGTATTTTCGAAAATATTGGGTACTAGGAAAATGAAATCCATGATTTACCCATTCATGAATTCACCTTTCATTATCATTGAGCTTTATATATTTTGGAGCCCCTATGTCTGTTTTAGAAGATATCGTGATTACGTTCGGCTGTTCGGCCGACCGTAAGCATAATAACTTCCCACTCAGATACTCAATATTTGTGAGGCACGTTTCAGACATAATAAAGAATTTTGGGTTTGACAATGGGTAAAATCCACCTAATGATTCCCTTGATATATTAATTTGAGATTTCATTTTTGCAGTATTTCGAAAATGAAGATCAGATCGAATTGGAATCTAGTATGTAGTCGAAAAAAAACCACTTCAAGAAAATTTCGACAGAAAATAACTTCGAATTTGAATTTGATGGCATGTGCAATTTCGAAAATCTTGAGAATGTTAAATTTTGAATAGATATATCGACGGAATCATCGGGCAATTCCTACGCATTAAAAATCTGGCCTTCGTGAAGAAACTTCTAACCTGTTCTTACCGTATTTGGAGTCTCTGAAACACTGTTTTCGGAAGTTATAGTGTTTAAGTGGAGAACCATTGATCGAAAGATAGCAAGATCGATTTGAAAAAAAATTAAATAATGGTTGGACGAAAACCATCCAACCAGCCAAAACATCTATACAGAAGAAGCTATGTTCATGGAGTTCTTTACCATAGTTTCATCCACTCCTTTCTTCGCCATGAACCAACTCCTTTTATTGGTGTTGGACGTTCCCTTTAGTATTCGGCACTCAAGGGGTAGGTATAATATGATTTTCCTGGGAAATGACGCTGTATATTACTGATACTACAAGATGTTTTCCAATGGGTAATAATTATCTAGAATCCTCTCTGCAGTTCCGAGGTAAGTCGTTCTGATGATCGGTAATGACCGTGAAACTGGCAATAACTGAACTCCTTAGACATCGCTTCTTCGTTGTAGATGTTTCGGTTGATTGGATGAGGAGCTTAGATCAAGGTGAAACATTTGTTGATTTATTGAACGATAGTCATCCTTGTGTTATGTTAGTTTATTACTACCGGAGCTATTTCTTCTCCAGCAATGAATTATTTCCATTCCCAACAATTCTTTTCAGTCTGTGTGTTCTAATTATTCGTTTGTTACCTTGTTTTCGTTAAGAATATGACGTTGTTGCCAAATTTTTTATTTGAGCCTTGTGTTTGAGAAGGCTGTAATGATCCCAGTAATTACGGGATTTTTTTACCGATTTCTTGAAAATACCAACACGAAATAGTGGTAGATTACATGAGTATGCGAATTCGAGGTATAGTCGAAGAAATTCTTAAGCTATTTGATTTCAGTTGATTATTAAATGGAGACTATGATAATTCGAGATATTGAATAACTAAATAATTAACAACATCATTATTCATAAGTGGATTATTAAAGTTGAATACCATAAGTTATTTTACACAATCGTAATGATCCTGTTATCAAAATATATCCGTCGTTTCAGTCATGTTTAACAGCAGGCTTCGCATCACAGAAATGTATAATAATAATTTAATAGATACATATCACACGACAAAATGGAAATATATCTGAATATTCCATGCAGAATGGCAGCAGGAATTAGTATTCTGGATTGAATTCAATTTCCTATGTTTAGAAGTTGAGAATCATTCTGAATATATTTTCCAGAACGTGAACTGAGACAAACGGGTAGGGAACTAGTGAGAATCTGAATTGTATTTACAGACAACCAGGAGTTTTGAGCTAAAGTTGAGGGAGATGTCGGATACCGCACACAAAGTTTAACAGAATACACGTAGTACCGACGCCAGGCTAGGGAATTTTATCAACCAGGACAAGTTTACTGCTGATAAAGCATATGCGAATAATTTAATTCAGATTTAGCACAATGTATGGGATAAGGTTTCATTATTATGTTCCAGAACTACTAGTGCGAATGATTTGTCGAAAATCTTGGAACCAAAAGAAAATTTTCAATGTTTCGAGTATCGTGAATTTAGGTGAAATCTCTGGTGCATCAACTTCAGAATAATGAAAAATCTGCCATAGCAATACCATATGTTTCAAAGGTTTTTCGATTTCGGGAACTGGACATGCGATTAGATGGAAACTTGGCAAATAGTTGTACAATATCGACGAATATTTGCTTGCAAAATTTTGTTGGCATTATATGGTCACTAAAATCAAAAAAACATTTTTAGAAAATTTTCGTGATTGAGGTTTTTTGAAAACGAACTATAAAACATTTGCAGAGACTTTGAAATCAATATTTACCAAACCTGTACAAAATTTGAGTTTAATTAAATTCCAATTTTCGGAAATATGGGAAAAATTCTTCAAATTTCGTGGTCTTTTTCTCGATTTCGTTGTTGTTTCTGGAGGAACTCGAAACATACTGATTAGAACATGACAAAACCTAGCACATGTTTGGCACATGCATTCGCCCAATATTCTGCGAAATTTCGTGATGATGTTGTTATTTGAACAATTATAATAATGAAATTTTGAAATTCCTCCTTCAATTTTGGCATGCTAGCGGAAGCTGCTGACTTCACATCAGTGTATTTCTAGAATTTTTTCCTAATGATATGGTCCTCACGGAATATCGCTAGAGCTTCCATGTTGTCATTCAAGAGCAAACACTACCACGTGTTGGTAAAATTCTGATCGGCAACACAGCCACATGCAAGTTTCATTTAACCTGATTAATATCTCCAGGTCAGGCACCTTCTCGCTGTCTGCCTTATTAAACGTTGCCAATAACCACGAGAAATATTGAAAATGCGTCAAATTTCAGGGAAAACGGGGTGTCGAATTTCTAGAAATTTTTTTTTGGGATGTTCTTAATTCTTCAATGTTAGTTATTTTTCCATTTTTGACTGCATTTCATTTTTATTTTCCCGAAAATTCTTGATATAAAAAGGTGGCAACATTACGCATTCTTACAAATTTTTTCAACCATTTGCATCCAAAAAATTCTTTGAAAAATGATTTCTGACCTCCAAAGTCACTTCATTTATTTGAGGTATTGTTCGCTCTCAAAAAGTACTTAGCAAATCTAAATTCGAAAGGATGAGTATTTTATAAGTTATCGAAGAAATATCAACAAAATTTCATTAGATATATCATTTTAAATCAGACATTTATTTCATATTTCAATGCCACTCAACATAAATCATAAAATAAAATACAGAAAGGACGTTCAATACTGGAAGATTTCAGTATCAAACGAATCGAATATTTTCACTTTCTATGTCCAGAATCCGAATGAATATGAACTTCACCCCAGTATCTTCCAATTTCGTCATCTGAATTTATATACAAAATACACTCCATTTCCCAAAAATAATATCAGAATTATAACATTCAGCATAAAAGATCGTGAAGAAATAATATTTCCTACTTGACATCGATGAAGAACAAACTAAAGGTTTCTCCACTACCCAACTTTATGTCAATAAACCGAAACGTAATTCAAATCATCTCAGAAAATACGCGGAAAATCCATCGATGCATCTGAGACCAGAAAAGTAAAGAACTCAACGCCCTCTACCGCAACTTATGCAAACGTACACGTCACTCCCAATTCCGAAGCCTGTTCACATCCCTAATCGTTTGAGTGCCTGGATACGCCAAAATCTAAAAACTAAGTGGATAGGAAAAACACCAGGAATAAACGCTTTCATCTGGAGTCAAGAGGGATGTCCTCAAACGAAGTGAATGCAAATGGAAAGATATGTCTCAATTTTCCTTATCGATCAGAGGATCAGTCGGGTTGGCCACTAAACTCGGGATTTTATTGAAGGTTCCTCATTGGGATACTTTCAGTCAACGTATGCTCCGCCATTTAAAATTGGATGTGACAGTATATCCGGGGCTTGGACCGTTCAATTCCTATCGAAAATGGGAATTGGGAATCTAGGTCCCTTAGGATAGACATGCTTTATCCATACATGGAAATGCGTTATTCCATATTATCGTTGGGCTCGCTCGGATGGAATACAAGGTGGACGCTGATGGGGTTTCCTTTGATTTTCCGCTTTTTTTTTCTATATTTCGATAGTGTTTACTCAGCGGTGTGTCTACAGATGGTTTAATTGGAATGGAATTGGATGTACAGTTCGATGGGTTATAGAAGAATCATCCTGAAAGCTTGAACGAATGATACGATGGGAAGTTCATTTTTCAACATCAATGATATTCTAGAAATGAAGGATGTTTCAATAGAACACTTGAATTGTGCGTTATTTTCGATTTCATATACGAACAATTTGATTATGATCAACGTTTAAGGTATTTTCCACGTAGGAAGTTACCATCCAAGATAATAAAAGACAAAAGATCTTCCTAATAGTTTTTACTGTAACTTGACCGGTTTCGTGGACGTTATCAACTCCACATCCTCAAACCAGCAACTACAAGAAATATGTACATAATATATACATTCAAATAACAAATGACATCAATATTACAATTTTTCTACCTTCAACTATTCTCGATGGAAGTTATTAAATTCAATTAGTTCAAATATATATTCTTCCACTTCACAATGTAACAACAGGTATTCTACAATAGAATTGGTGATCATAGAGTTGCAACTCACAGAGTATCGAAGGAACTTTGTATCTGTTTTTTCGATCTTCTACTTTTCTGTTCTTTAATGTATTTAAATTACTACAAAAGGGATCTCAAAACGTGCAGTTCATCGAAATCTATTCGCGAATTCAAAGTAAAGGAAGGAAACAGTTTTTTGTGTTTGACAATCTCATATCTTTCCAAGTAATCTGCAATATATTTACCTACCTACAGCACTACGTAATATCTTAAACCTTTTTTTTACACTAAAGTTATGACACTCTTTAAAAAGGTGATTTCCGAAATGAGTCATCAAAGTGGGGTCCTAACCTAAGAATTCACAGGTGTTACTTTATTCTTTGTTTAAAAGTTTTATTTGTTTTTCCCACATATATTGCGCCACATGTGTCACAAACACATCTCTATCAAATAAGATTGCAAGAATTTTGAAAAAAGATGGCACAATTAAAATTGCTTTCAAATCTACAAAAACATTGGGAGTATGCTTTTCAACAACAAAGATACTATACCAAAACTCGAAAAAAATGAAATCTATAAGCTGGTTTGTGACACATGCATGTGGCGCAATATATGTGGGAAAAACAAATAGAACTTTTAAACAAAGAATAAAAGAACACCTGCGAATTCTGAGGTTAGGAACCCACTATGATGACTCTCATTTCGGATATCACCTTTTTAAAGAGTTTCATAACTTCAGTGTAGAAAAAGGATATAAGGTATTACATAGTGGTGTAGGTAAATATGTTGCAGATTACTTGGAAAGATATGAGATTGTCAAACACAAAAAACTGTTTCCTTAGTTAACTTTGAATTCACAAATAGTTTTCGATGAACTGCACGTTTTGAGATCCCTTTTGTAGTAATTTCAATACTTCCAAAAATAGAAAAGTAGAAGATCAAAAAAACAGACAGAAAGTTCCTTCGATACTCTGTGTGTTGCAACTCTATGATCACCAATTCTATTGTAGAATATATCTATGACAAGAAATCAACCTACAAATAGTAAATTCAGAAACACCTGTTGTTACATTGTAAAGTGGAAGAATATATATTTGAAATAATTGAATTAAATAACCTCCATCGAGAATAGTTGAAGGTAGAAAAATTGTAATGTTGATGTCCTTTTGTTATTTAAATGTATTATATATTTCTTGTAGTTGCTGGTTTGAGGATGTGGAGTAGATAACGTCCACGAAACCGGTCACGTTACAGTAAAAACTATTAGGAAGATCTTTTGTCTTTTATTATCTCAATTTGATTATGCTATGAATAAGAAAACCTAAACTGCAAATTTAATACAAAGGTTTATTATTTTACCAGCTTAATGTGCGAATTCTTCAGCGATGATTATCACACTTTCATCGTCGCCAGTACCACAAGTGAGAAGTTTGATAGTGGAATAAAACAATTTTCAAGATTGTCCGCAATATCGGCTAGTAAATATGAAAGCGGAATTCAAAGTTTTTCTGAAGAAAATTCTGAAATGCGAGCAAACGTATCAAGCCCCTTGAACTTCGGAATATTCATTCAGAAAACTGCGACATTGGAGAAGCAATCTCTCTCTTAAACTGTTCAATTCCATTTCTCATTTCAATTTCTACCTGGCGGAAAAAATTGAAGCTTTCCTTAATTGAATCATAAAACTCAAACAGGTGGATCATCGGCTCCTACCCTTAGTATTAGATTCTGGACAATAGAGGAGTTTTTCGGTTTGTTATTGATTTTTTTGCATATATCCTATAATTTGTTTTATCATATGAATGCTCATTATCCTTTATATTCACCCTCATTTTAAACTCTCAGTACGAAAAATACTGAATTTCGATTGAAACTAGTTACGGATATCCACATGTTGACGATAATTGTTCTACGCAAACCAAAATTGATGAAAACTTCCGATCAACCGAATTTTTTGGAAATCTTCATCATTTCAAATTACGCTACTCAATTCGCGTTCTGCATGTTAAAGTGGTATTCAGTTGAATAAGAGTATTCATTTCATGTTTCAAATGAATTTTTTCCTGGAATTGGCTTTTTATGTTGTGAAAAACCAATGATTTATAAATAATATACTAGTTCTGTTTAAGACATGAATGAGCTTCATAGAGAAAGTCCCATAATCCTTAGGGTGATTTCTATAAATAACAATTTTTATCCGACTTCAGTAGTAATGTTTTAGATATTGGGGAAGAAAACCCAAAAATATTCAATTTGAGCTACTTGGGATTATGAAATTGTTGAGAATATCTATAGGGCATTTGCACATTGTGTTTAAAAAAAAATGCACGAATCCGTTAAAAATTTCTCGATATGCGTTGAACATTTGGTAATCAATCTTTTCATCTACTTTAAGGGAATATCATTCTGGATGAAAAATAAACCGATTATTTCACTTATTTCCAATCTCAGAACCGAATATAATGATTCATTTTTGGAATTATTGAAAATTTGCAGCGTTTTTCTTTATAACTAAGGAACCACTGGCCGGAAACCATCCGGATGAAAATTTTTAGGTTAAGTTACGCAACAGAAATTAATGTTGAGAGTTTCATGGAAATGAATGAATGACAATTACTGACAAAAGATTCTTAACAAAAGTCTCAAAAATATTGAACGCTGTTATACTCCAACTAACTACAAAGTTTCAATCCAATCGTTTCAGTATTTTCCGAATCATTACTGAAATAACTACAAAATTTCAAGAGGCTCAAACTTCTGAATTGTTTAGCTGATTTTGCCCATCAATGAATTTAACCGTCGAATTTCAAAATGTAACCTACTCTAAAAGTTTGAGGTCGATACAATCATTAGTAGGCCCGTTATCGTGCATACGGCCGGCCGGCTGTTAGAATCGATTTTGGCACAGGATTCGTTATCAGTGAGTCCAACCTAGTCGTTTCAGACCATTTTCGGCTCAAAATTCGAATATTACAGACATTTGGGCAGAACGATAGCATGCTGTTCCCCTAGAACATGCGCGCAAAAAGAGCAGTAGGCATATACACCAATCAATGAATAATTGACAACCGTTGAACGTGTTTACGATATATTTAAGTAAGCCGGTGGAATAGACGAAGTGGAGAAATCAGATAGGAAGTGGTTCATGGGGAAAAGAGAGCTCCATCAGTAACACTAACATAATAACAAGGACGAATATCTGTCGATAAATCAACAAATATTCCACCTTGATCAGAGCTAATCATCCAATCAACCAAAAGATTTACCCCGAAGAAGCGGACCCAAGGAGAATGACTACAGCTCTTTCACAGTTATTACAGATCATCAGGCCATCTTACCTTGGACAAGATTCACCCTGAAGAAGCGGACCCAAGGAGAATGACTACAGCTCTTTCACAGTTATTACAGATCGTCAGGCCATCTTACTTTGGACAAGATTTACCCCGAACAAGCGGACCCAAGGAGAATGACTACAGCTCTTTCACAGTTATTACAGATCGTCAGGCCATCTTACCTTGGATAAAACTAGAAATGAGGTTACTCTACAGGGGACTCTAGGGATGACATATACAGGCAATCTGTAACACTTTGCAACACTCATCTCGAAATGTCATCTGCCAAATTGATTTTGATTCAGAATTGCCAACATTTTAAAAAAAAGGAATGAATTAAATTTTTGTGTAAATTTTGAGAAACTTTTATTGGTATATCATTAACTTACCCAGTTATTGTAGTAAGAGACACCTTTTATTCAAAGGACACACCAGAAGTTCATTCCATCAGCTGATTGAAATAACAAGTAGTTTTTCCTGTGATAATTTCCCAAAAGTGGGTCCTTTTCCACGATTTCGTCCTCAATTTCGTTTCGTTCAATTTCTATTCAAGACATGTCGTCCTTCAGTGGTGTGCCCTGAGTATTCTTTGTTTCCTCGTAAAGCACGATCCGGTTTCATTACAAGAGATAAAGCGATAAAATCAAATAAACTCTGTCGGAAGTTGCCCTTGGTTTCACCTCCATTTTTCATTTCCTTTCAATTACTCCGAGTGAAGACTCCTTAGATGATTGCTTCAATGAAAAATGTTTATTCTGTGATACTGCTACCTCGAAAGTCTACTCGAAGCATTAGAACGATGGATGATTCTTTATTTACCTCCGCACTGACATTCTCGATTGGATTGAAAAAGTAACAGTGCATCAACTTTTTTGTATTGAATTGAGTATTGCTTTTCAGTTCCAGGAAGCCTTTAATTTCTCTCTTCACGAATACATCAATTCTCATTTCAGTACGCAGTACGTGCATATAGAATTTATTGATGGAATTGAATGCATATTTCGATCATTTCATTTACTAGAGACGAGATTCTCATAAGATTTCCTATTTGCCATCAAGTGATACAAAATAAGAACTTGATTGCTTCTCTACCTTCCTTGATCAAAGAAAAACTCGGTATCTGTCAAGATACATAGAATATATCAGGAACTTTCCTCCTATGACCCACTGAAATTTTGGGTCCTTGAAGCGGTCCGAGAATTGTCAAATATTGTTCTATTTCTCTATGTAAACGATGATGACGTTGAGGTGGGTCAAGTATAGATGCATAGAATACATAAGGTGCGGACACTTTTTGACATATTTTGGGTCCGAAATGAGGTCCAAACGTTCTCAAAATTCGGCTTTGTTGGCCTACTTTAGTTTTCGCCGATAGATGCCTACATAGGAAAATCTGCCATATAAAATCTGAAATATTTAGGAAGTTACCGACCTGTCATATCAAAACTAGTCAAATCAGAACTTCTTTCTGATTTTCTGAGTTGGACCAGACATTATTTTCAAGAATTTCCGCTAATAAATTCATTTTGACGAATTTAAATTATGATTATTCATTTCATTCAGTCACAATGGCGGTAATATTCTTCGTCTCTGAATACACAAGTCTGAAACTTGATATTTTTGAATTATTATTACAAAAGAGGTATTTATTATCTCAATATTCAGTTCATGGAAAGGAAGAATTCCAGAGTCGTGTTTTCAAAAATACCACAAGAAATGGTTTGGAACGATAGATACCACAATTAATTTGTCTGGTTTGAAATTCGGCTGACGAATTCGTATGAACATGAACAGCAAAGTAAAAATTCATATAGCAATTTCAACAATAATAAACATGAACATTTCCTCCAAATATTTGCATAAGTAGGTATTTAACATAATTCATAACTTTTGAATTGAATATGTATTAAAAGGTACATACAAAATTTAAAGGAGATCCAAACTATCCAAATAGAATCCATTTGTAATATCAATCTCCCGTTTCGTTTTCACCGTTGTTTTGGCTTCGAAATAACTTCTTGTATCGATCCATGAAAGTGTTCTCACAATAAACCTCATATTGTTCCTTATTCCCTTACACATATTTCATATTATTAATGAGTAGATGTTCCACATTTGTTAAACTCCTCGTATGTATTAGGGAGAATTCATAATTTCAACTATCTGATTCATTTTTTAGGAAATAGTTTCATCAGATTATAGCTCAATTCATTTTTATTCAGCGGAATTAAATGTATGCACTTGCCAAAGCGCCCTTATGGTTTACAGAGCCAAGTAGCTCAAGATTTGACAATTCTAGGACCGCGTTTTGGACCCAAAATTTTAGTGGGTAATAGTAGGAAAGTGTCGACACCTGATATATTCTATGCATCTACGGTCAAGTCATAGATACATAGAATACATGGTGCCGACACTCTTTGACATATTTTGTGTCCGAAATAAGGTTTAGTTGTTCTACCTCAGTTTTCGCCGGTAGACGCCGGCATCGAGAAATCTGCCATGTAAATTCTGAAATATTTACGGAAGTTACCAACATGTCATATCAAAACTAGTGAAATCAAAGCTTTGTTTTCGATTTTCCATACAATAATTTCGAAAATTTCCGAAAATAAATTCTTTTGACAAATTTAAGTTATGACAATTCCTTTCATTTTGTCAGTATGGAGAAAATATATGTGAATGTAGACCTGATACTTTTGAATACCTATTCAATACAAGAGGTATTTAATATTTAGTTCTAGGAGTCCATAATTCAGTTCCTGATTTCTAAATCGCTTATATGAACTTCTGAATGTTTTCCTATGTATGAAACATATTGAAAACCACTTAGAAACTGGATATTTGTAGAGTAGGTTTTCTGATTTGGGAAAGTTGATATTTTTAATGAATAATGCCCTCCCAATGACACTGCAGATTTCCGCATTCAGAATTCCATTTTCCCAATATTTTTATAAGAATTGATTGAAATCCAGTACTCGAATGACAGCTTGAAAGTGCATTTTGTAGCTTTTTTTCTGGGTTTTCACTACAATATATCAGAAATAGAAGTATTGAAATGAAATGGCCCAAAAAACTGTCGAAATGATGTAAAACTTTACCAAAATAAGCTTCAATCGATATTTGAAAGTTCATGCGAAATTTCGGGAGGATAATTTGATAATAAAATTGCAGAGTATTTGACAAAAATTCGTTCCGACGATACAATTATCGCGCAATTAACTAGTAACCAAGTTTGATTAAAGTCGGATCAGTATCTTAATTCATTCTTGAAATAACATCTATTCAGAATATTCAAAAATGAAAGTTTTTTTCGTAACATTTTTCCTTAATGTACTAACCATGAGATCCCAACAAACAGCTGTGCTATGCTTCAAATAGCCGACAAGCTTTAAGCCTACGGCTCCTGAGATTCTGGCGCGTGATATACGTTGAAAGTTTCGAGTCACTAACTCGTTTGGTTCGACTGTTTTCTTGTCCCCGGTCGACAGGATTGGATCGATTTTGACATCGGATTTCTTATCAATGAATCCAACTACTCTTCGAGACCATTTTCAAGATTAGAGTCAAACATGATGACGGACATTTGGACAAACGAATAGAATGAGGACATTTAGCACATGCTCAAAAATAGAATAGAATGTCGATTGACCAATAGACGACTTCCGTCCAAGTTGCCATCCCCAAAATTTCGTCCAAATTTACTATCACTGGGGAGAAGAAATTTTAGAACTAATTCGACATGATAATATTCGCTTTATTTATAAATATCCTTAAACAGTGCCTCGGATCCTCAAACAAGATAATTCCTTCTAAATATAGGTTTTTCTTAAGATCATCTCCGATTGGCTGATATTTAAGTTGGGATTCCTGATTTCATATCGATAGTGTTACGTTTACATAGGATATGTTCCGCAACTCAACTTGGTTATTTGGGTTTCCGGTTTTCTGTTCCGTAAATATGAAATATTCGGTTGGTTCCTGAAAAAAAGGCCAATTATAGATTTCGATTGATGAAAAAGCAATCTTTCTGTCACCAGAACGACAGTCAATGTTCTTTGGTAACATATCCATGGCATAGAACAATCATCATTTACTTTATGAGACATAGAACATATAGGAGACAACAATCAACTATAAAAAATTATTGAGTATGGTCTATGGATCATAAGTTAGATAAAGATTGTTCTATGCCATGGACATTTACCATAGAACATTGACTGTCGTTCGGGTGGCAGAAAGATTGCTTCTTCATTAATCAAACTCCGTAATTAACCTTTTTCTCAGGAACTAACCAAATATTTCATATTTACGGAACAGAAAACTGGCAACCGAAATAACCAAGTTGATTTGCGGAACATATCCTATGTGAACTTGACACTATAGACATAAAATCAGGAATCCCAACTTAAATTTCAGCCAATCGTAGATGATCTTAACAAAAGTCTATATTTGGAACGAATTATCTTATTTGAGGAGCCGAGGCACCGTTTACAGAAATTCATATATAAAGTGAACCTCATCCTGTCGAATTTGTTGTAAAATTTTTCTTTTCTTCTCCAGTAATTTTGGACGAAATTTGTGGGTTGGCAACTTGAACCGAAGTCGTCTATTTCATTTGTGATATTTTTACCTCTGATTTCCGACTAAAATGAACGGGACAGAACACATTCATCTCATACCTTTTATATCCAATATTTCCCCAAAAAAAGGACACAAATCAAGGATTAACTACACAGGTATACCAGCAGTTATTCAAAAAAATCTCTCTTCCCGTCGGAAGCTGTTTCATTCCGACGGAACATATAAAACAACTTACCCAGGAATCAATCGACAAGGATCGGACCACATTTGGCAGAAAAAAAAGGAAATTTCACTTGGTAGCACGAAAAGTGAGGTCAAAAGGACATCAGTTTTGTTCGGCTGAATTCCCTATCCTTCTCCGCTTTTCCAGAGGCGAACGGTTGCCGACAGTAGATCGAACGGTTCCTAAGCTGCCGGAGGAAAAGAAATAAATGATTGTAATCGACAAGGAAACGCTTTATTGAGTTTTTCCCAGGCCGGAGTCAATCAAATGTGAACGTTGATCTCGGAAAAACTAATTCGCGATGATGAAAAATTGTCTGCAACTGAAAATGGGTGATGTTTCCGGGATGATATGAAGAAATGTATGCCATCATCAGTGTGGATTTTCTCTTCAGGTGAATAGGTTCCAAAAGGAATCTCTAAATGCGAGAATGATTCAGACTCCGAATTTTGAAATTTCTCTTAATTATTTCGAAGCTGTATTTCGTGTAGTTCAAGCAATTTGAGGATTTTTGAAAAAGATCTATCGGAAATTTTCCAAATTTTCCTTGATATTTTTTAAATCGAGATTATTCATCAGACTCTTATGCAATTTGGCGCATACCTTGAGGTAACGATAGTGTTTCGAACTTAAGAATTTGAGTTTGATCTGATGATTAATTCCGAAGATATGTCAAATTCGGTAGTTATTTTTGATTTTGATGTCGTTTCTTCATTTCCTCAAATAATACCGATGCCGTCGTGTTGAAACAACGCATTTAATTTACGAATACCACGAATTGTGAAGTTTCGTGAGGATTTCATCGTTAAAGAGTTCCAAAAAATTCATATTCGAAATTCTTCACCTTTTTGTTGAAATATTTTTATTTTTTTGACTATTGGTAGTATTCTAATCAAATTCGAACAGTGTTCCAAATTGCAACTCAATTCGAGGATAATGGTAGGTCCAGAAGAGTATCGAATATTTGAAAAAAAAATTGGAGTTGCTCACGAAATTTCGCAAAAGGTTGTTGATTAGCATTTTCGAACTGTTTTCCAAGTTTCATAAGAATTGGATCAGTATTTTCCAACTTATACCAGAAAAACACCGCTATCAAGGGAAAAAAACAAAAAATTTGACAAATTCATAACTTTTATCAAGTAGACTCGTCCCAATTTATGTACAAAATTTGACATATTTTTCCCTAAATATCCAAGAATTATAATCGTATCAAAGTGAAAGTTGGTACTGTTATGAAGTATGAAGCTTAACGTCTGAGCAATTTAGTTTTTCAAATATAATTTTTTTGATTAACTGAGTGCACGATCTCAACAGAATCTTGCAAAATTGACTCTAGTTTTTCTTCAAATAACTGCCAAGTTTCACTTCAATCGCTTAAGCAGTTTCTGAAATTTCAGAGAAAAGCCTCAAAATTTCAGATTGCTATAACTTCAAAACCGTTCTAATTACTTCGCCAATTAACGAACCCAACCTTAGCAAATTGAAATGCAACCTACGTGAAAGTTTCAAGTCGATAGGATTCTCGGTAGGCTCGTCGTCGTGCCTACGGTCAGCCGGCCGGACAGAATTCATTCTGACACCGGATTCGTTATCGGGTTCCAACCTGTTCCCCATAACATGCTCGCAAAACATTCCAGTAATTTTTGAAAATAATTATTATATTTTTATGAAATCAGGCACAATATTTCAAGTCAGTATTCAACAAACCTACTTCGAATTTCATATTCAGTAGATATTAAAAAATATATATGAAATTTCGTGACCATTTGATATTTTGAGGACATAGTCTTAATATCTCAAGAACAACTAACGTGATCAGATTTAAACGTCGTAGATAGTTTTACAATCCTTATGCACAGAATTCCTTGGGAATTACAGGTGAAACGATCAATGCATGTCGATGGAAAAATGAAAGAAGATATGTAAAACTTACGTTTCATTTCATGCCTGTATTTTTTTGCTGCTCGAACACAAAGGGTGAATACCCAGATAAACAACAAAAATTAACATCAACAACATGCAGAGAATCGTTGGAGGCCAAAGATGTATCGATTACCGACCTTGCGGAATTTCAGCGTTTTCTATAGAAAATTACTTCCGTTCCATAGGAAAGCGGGTGAACTACAACAGATGATCCTTATAACATCAGTTTTCGTTTGAAACTCGAGAACCAAAAGGTTCTGGCATCCCTATCAAAGCTGACTGTTTGAAAAAGAGCTCAAACGACAAACTTATTTCAAACATATCTCTTACAAAAGCCCCGTCGCAAAACTCCAGACGTTCGAGTATATCAATGTTCCGCCATTCCTGTGACTTCTCGACATTCGGTTCTACAAACACGAATGAGCCAAATCTGTCGTGAAATTTTCCACTGATGGGATGTAAATGCAAAAAGGAACCGACCTATACATTCCGGGTATACAGACGTTCAGTCGTGTACTTTCAGGCGGTCTTCCATGCGGAATCGCTTCCACGAGATAGATCGAGAATGCTTAGTTAACTCTCTTTATACAGAAGGTCAGTGTTAAATTCCATAGAGGACTTTTTGATGCAGACAGTTTGACTAGTGGCATTCTCGGAATGCATTTGCGAATATCCGTTTATGCGAGAAAAATATTCCAATGTTCCGAAATTCTTTTGACGGATCCAAAGACACGAATGAGTCGAATCTGTCGAGAATGTCAGTTAAATCTCTCAATATGGGTCGTTAGATTTCAAATTGTTTTTTGAAGCAAGATGTTTCACAAGCTCTCTCAAAATTGCCTCAACAAATGTCTGTTCTTGCGAGTTAAAATATTCCAATGTTCCGCAATTTCTAGGATATTCGGTTGTACAAACACAAATTAGTCGAGTCTGGCGAGAATGCTTAGTTAATATGCTTAATATGGGTCGTTGAATTTTAAAGTCTATATAGAAAGATTTTGGAGGAGCTGTTTTTCGAGCTTTCTCAAAATCTCGGGTTCTATTAATTCAAATACTCCAATGTTTCGTAATTTTGGCGAGATTCGGTTTCACGCACACGAATCGGTGAAATCGTTCGAGAATGCTTAGACAAAATTTTATATGGGTTCTACGAACTTTTTCAAAGTGGCTTATGCGAATGTCTGTTTTTGTATCTTGAAATATTATATTGTTTCGTAATTTCATTGAAATTCGGTTCTACAAACACGAATAAGTCAAATCTGTCGAGAATGGTCCGTTAATTTCCTTTGTATGGGGGTTTGGTTTCAAATTCTTTGCAGAACGTTTCTGAGCCAGGAAATTTCATGAGCTTTGTGAGAGTGTCTAGAACAAATGTCCTTCTTTACGAATCAAAATGTTCCAATGTTTCTATGACGTGTGGTTCTGAAAAAACGAATAACTTGAATCTGTCGAGAATGCTCAGTTCATTTTTTTTAATTGGTAGTTGGATTTCAAATGTCTGTTTTTGCTAGTAAACGATCCTTATATGAACCGTTAAATTTCTGAACATGCGATGGCTGACGTGGATTAAACGTTACTATTCCAACCAAAATTCAACCAAGTGTTGATTGAACGTATCAGAGCCGTGCTAATGAGGTTCGTTATCGTCATACGCCTTCGAAAAAAGACCCCAGAGAGAGCTTACACCGGACAGATGTGTTATCGTCACAACAAATCCCCTGGAAATGGTTTGGTCATGCTCTTTTCGCCATATTCAAAAATGGCATATATGGAAAAATCCCCAATAACACAACAAAATCCGGGTTTCGGCTAACACGAAAAGATAAATAAGACCCTGGCCTCGCTACGATATATTACGTTGGTCCAGAAATGATATTTCAGGCAGGATAGGTACAAGTCGCCGGACAGGATTGAAAAAGGAAAAGAGGGATAACCGATAATCAATCCAATTTCGGTCAGTTATGCAGCACTGGAAATTGATTTAGAGGTAGAGTGAGACGGATGTACATTTTCTGGACTGATGGACATTTCTACTTTTTATCGGGGGTTACCTAAATTTTCTGCGCACGGTGGGGATGAATTCAGAGAAAAATTTGATGATTTTTGGGAAGGCCCATGAATATTCTGCTATTTTTACGCGTTCGTTATGGGGGAAAGAATTCATATCTTTATATACTATATAATTGAATAAGGAGAGAATTGCAAAAAGACCCGACGAAATTTCTGTAAGGAAAAATTAAAGAATAAGAGTAACTAATGAGCTAATAAACATACCCATCTTTGAGGTTTCCGAGTATTTTTTTTCCTTTGAATTTCAAGAATAGACCCAGTATGAAATCAGGCCCGAATGCTCCGCAATTTTGCAAACCCCAAAAGAAGTTCAGTATGTATGGCTACTTCGTTGACTGCACACAAAATATCTTCTGAAAGGAATTATTCAGAAAAATCGGTATTTGTAGAGTAACTTGTGGCCTGATTACGAAAGTTGACTTGAACTTGAATTAAGAAATCCGAATGAGCGCCTCTCTACTAGCAATGATCCCAATTGTTCTAACTTATCAGAATCTGCCGTGCGCACTCCAAACAAGCCGAAAATGACCGAAAACATAACCTAAGAATAAACGTTCTGTCACAAATCGTGAGACATGCTTAGATTAGTCTTTAGAGATCAGTTTCGTTTTTTGTGTCTCCATAAACAACAATATGATATAAAAATATAGATTGTGAAACGCTGATAACGTTCTGTGATTTTTGTGAAACTGTGTTCGTTGCTGGAATGTTAAAATTAAGTCTAGTCACAGTTGATGAGGTTCTGAATTCGTACTCTGTGGGTTACACAGAATCTGAGGTAAAGTGTGGGGTAATGTATGTTTATATGGATATTAATGTCTCTCTACCGATGAAAATTATACTCGTGTCAGTAATTACTAAGACTGATTACAGTTCTTCTTATAACCTAGAAATTATAGTACTACAGTTACTTGCGAAATCGAAAGTATCAAAGAATAGGAATTGGTCTGACGAAGAAGAAAGAGCTCCAGTAATATTGAATTAACATAATCACAAGGACGCATATCTGTCGATAAATTAACGAATATTTCCCCTTGATCAGAGCTAATCATACAATCAACCAAGTATTCGGCACTCGAAGGTGGGATTCGCAAGATGTTCCCAGAAGATGGCGCGCTGTTAGTTGTTATACTGCAGCAGTCCATCTGAAAGGTGACAAGTATCGAGATTCCCTCTGCGGTTTTATCCAAGGTAAGTTGACCTGACGATCAGTAGGTAATAACTTTGAAACAGTTGTAGTTATTCTCCCTGGATCCGCTTCTTCGGTGTAGATGTTTTGGTTTATTGGATGATTAGCTCTGATCAAAGGGAAATATTCGTTGATTCATCGACAGATATTCGTCCTTATGATTATGTTTAGTATCAATGAATATTCATCATTTATGAATTGAGAACATCAGTGATCAGATTCAAATACACTGCACTACACTCACCTGCACCTACAATTGGAAGTTAGTGGAGTGTACTGCACCATAATATTTTCATGTACGTACAAAGAACAAACTTCCAGTCATTAGATTCAATAATGGAGTCCGTGAACAAGCCTCTTTCTCTAAGTTGTTATACTTCCAGAATTTCTGGAGAACCGACCCATGTACTCATATAACAAACCATCCTTTATATGTTCCATTGAATCGAAACTTTAATAATCGAATCCTTTTCACTCTCCCAAATAATTAATACCCACCACGTATAGTGATAATCACTTAAACTTTTAACAATGGGGTTTTTCAATGTTCCCAAACTCTCGTATAGGAAATTCATTCGAACCTTTAGCGAAGCTTTTATCGCTTGTTCGAATATAACGAGATTTCGGTTCCAATGATTGAAGGGATCCGAAATTCATTAGGAAATTCTCATCATTTCGGAGCGGGACAAATCCTCACAGCCGAAATTACTCGACTTGAATATAAGGAGATCAAGAGGTTCAGATGAAGGGTTGTAAACTTTCAAAGGAGATATCATTCTATGTCACACTGAATGGCAGCGTAAACAAGAAGAAACTTTCGATAAGATGGAGCGAGGGCTGACACCCCTGGCAAAAACGATGCTTAATCGGTTAGGTTGTTAGGGTAATGAGAGAAGCATTAAAGATTGTTTTTCTGAGTTGACCTCCCAATGTCAACCTGAACCAGAGAAAATATTTTCGTATGAAACCGATTTTTTTGTATTACCAGGTTTAATAAATAAGTGGTTGCAATATGAGTTTTCTTCTAGACAAGAGGGTAACTGAGGTAATAAGGGGGCACTTGATGATAAATTACGCTGGCAAATCTCTTCAGACATCAAATTAGTAATGATAAATAATTATGTTTGTTATTTATACGTAGTACATTGAAGACAATAAAGTATTACAGAAAAGTTTGTAATTTTTCAATGATTGTAAATCTCTTAAGTATTTCGGTTATTTTTATTGGTTTCTATGCTGAAACCCCAAGGTTGGCGCCTGAATTTAAGATTGCAGCGCCACGGTGGCCAATTTTAGAACCTTAGATACAGACATAGATTTTGTTTGTATAGTCGATTTTGTACTGTTTTTTAGTGTTTGGTCTGATAATTTTTTATCTCCGAATTATTTCGAAGACTTTTCAGACTTTTATAGTTGACGAGAGTATTACTGGGAGTACATATTCCATTCTTATAAAGTAGGTATGTATCATTCTTCAATATTTTTGAGTGTAGCAACTCTAAAATTACGAGGATATCGCCAAGGTTAGACAGTATTTTGATATTATTTATTTTCAGATCCGAATGGCAAGATTGACTTTGGTGGATTTCTTAGGCTGTCTTGAAAGTTGAAAAACAGATTTGTAAAATATACTTTTGGAATAATAGACAAATACTCATAACTTTACTACTTTTATAGCGAAGGACTAAATACTCAATATATTGTGAATAAAA
The DNA here is from genome assembly GCA_958510865.1 of Myrrha octodecimguttata. Lineage (NCBI taxonomy): Eukaryota > Metazoa > Arthropoda > Insecta > Coleoptera > Coccinellidae > Myrrha > Myrrha octodecimguttata. Next base: position 26,852,754 of record OY294059.1, read on the forward strand.
TGAATACATTCACATAAAACTAATGCTACTTTTATCGTAAGTCTTATTCATTATGAAAATTTTCCAACACTCATATGATTAGCCTTGAAAAAGCTGTAATAATTAAGCCTTATACAACTTTTCTTTCATCGGCAGAAGCACTTTGAGCGGAGTGTATTCTTCACCAGATATTTCTTTTTTGAGACTCTTTTTTGTTCGATAGTCAGTTCTATCACTAAAACATTTACGTTGTTCCTTAATGATCAGTTAAACTGGAAGATTTCTGAAAGACATAGCATTCCATTCCTCTTAATTAACTTTCTTTGCTTGGATTAGGGGCCTGGAAAAAAATTGTCTTCATGAATGTGATCTAATATTTCATGAGCAATTCGTGCTTACCTCTATAAAAATGATCATCATCGGTAAAATGCAGGTAATCATCATCATCATCATCATTCAGCTCTCTGCGTCCACTGCTGGACATAAGCCTCCCCCATTTCTGCCCATTCCTTCCTGTCTTGAGCTCTTTGTATCCAGTTGCCTGCACACCTCTTTAGATCGTCCGTCCAACGTGTGGGAGGTAATAGACTCTCATAAATCTTGTTTGCCGATTAACCAATTTTTAGTTACAAGTTTTGTATCAATTCTTCAACACTTTCAGGCCCGATTGTTGATGGAAGTTTCTTTCATCCAAACTCGAAATTTTTCACCGGGCTCTGGAAATCTATGGGAAAGAACATTGGAATTTGCTTTTTCTCAGTAGAAACACTTATAAAATTATACAAACGCCAAGAAAAATGGATAAACTTTCTCATTTTCTTAACATTTTTTTCAACTCGTCAATGGTAATCTCTGTACCTCGGGTTACTCGGATAGCCACCAGAGGGAGTAGCGCTTATCTTCATTCACCAATAGTACCATTAATATTTCATAGTTTATAGGATATGTACAAGAAATATAATTTTATTGACTAAATTTTTTGTTTATCCGTGTGCACCCTATTGTAATCAGGAAAAATCAAGATTCCTTTCATTATCCTAACCTGATTGAGCCGATTCTTCAACTTGAGCAAATTTCAGGATTTCAAGTTATAAATGTGCCAGGGTTTTACAGCAGCACAGTAATCTTTCATGATTTGTTTTGAATTTCGAAAAATTAATTCTTCGTCAAAAGTTCCTAATTGAGCTTGGCCAATTGAACTATTAAATGGTGAATTGGATCACACTCGAATTGAAAATAGTACTGCTGGCTGCCAAATTACGGCTTCGTGGATTGAGCAACACATGCCATATTCAAAAAACCTCTTTGGTATCTCAAGGTCAGGCATCTTCCCATGAGTGAACTTTTGGCTTTGATAGGAAAACACGGAGTGTTGTTCTGTAGGCTTCAGTGATTATTTTTGGATGATTTTTTCTGATGTACTTTTTTGTGAGAATGCGCAATGATATTTTTTTATTTTCACTCCATATCAGTGTTTTTCTTCGAAATTCTTGAATATATAAATGTGTTACATGGCGTATACTAACGTATTTTTCTCAACCCTTTGCACCCCAATATTTTTTTGAAAAACGGAATCTGGCCTTTTTAAGAGTAATCCCATTGTATTCGAAGTTCTGCTTAACCTTAAGTACATTAACACTTGACTGTCGAAAATAAGGCAAAACCCAGAACGATGGACATATTTCCAAAAATTGAATCCGAATCAATTTGAAACTTCGTACACTGTTGTTATGGAGTTAGAAGTTCATACAAGATTTCGTCGAAATCTGATGAAGAATTCCCAAGCAAAAAAAAAATTCAAGGAAAATTTTATTTAATTTTGATACGATCCGAACAAAATTACCAACATAGTGACAAGTCTGTACGCTTTAACTAACTATCGGGTTTCATCACGATACCCCGAGTTGTTTTGAGATTTTTAAGAAATAATCAATTATTCATTACGAGGACTCGCCCTGTAATGTTTTTCAATCTTGCTATGACACACCATGTATCGATCGTTGAAAATAACCCTTTAACCTTATCACACCCCTGTATATTCGCTCGCAATTGCTCTCTAGAAACACGTAGGCACCTAATCGCAAAAATCACGCGGGGAAGAATCATTATATACCTAATTAACTCGTTTATTCACGTCGAGCATGCTTAGTAGCTGCAGAATGAATACCTGGGGCGAGCTCTCAATAACCTCTACCGCCATTTATTAAGGGTTAAACTGAAGATTAAACTTCAGGGGTCTTCTACACACATCCTGTTATTTAATTAAGTTGATTTACGACCAACAAGACGATTTTCGTATACCTGATGATTGCTTTTTTATGAATAATAAACTAAGACGAAATTAAAATATAATCAGTTTCGGTGGTGAGTATGAGGCGCCGTTTTGGATGAAACTGTGCTTGAAAATATATTTATTGTTCAGTCAATATATTTGTTAGTTGAAGCTGATATATTTGTATATCTATATATTATCTATAAGAGGATATTTTGGGAGGATTTTGAATTATTTTTGGAAGGTTTTTGCTCCAATATATCTGAAAAAAAAAATTATCAAAAACTAAATAAACTTTATTGTTCCTGGAAAACACCCTTACGCATTCCAGAATTCCTACTATCTGTTTAGGGCAGTTTTTGGAGGGAGTGTGATATTATGATGTATTTTATGGAAAAAAATCCCTTTGAGAACGTATTTGACGGATTTGAGCGTTTTTCAAAATAAAATGGAAATTACTATTTGTTTAAAATGTGATTCCGGATCGCCATATTTAAACTGTTTGTTGGAAGCCGTTGACAAAATGTTTTCTAATTGTAAAATATCGAAACAATGCAAAAAAACAACGCGTCTTTTTCTAGAAACTGCCCGTGACAAATAGTAGAATCCCTCAATCCATAAGGGCGTTATTTATGGATAGTAATGATGATTTAATTTTAATAGTTTTCGCGCGCACGTTCTAGGGGAACAGTGTGCTATCGTTTGGATCAAATGTCTGTAATTCTCGAATTTCTTTCCGACGTTGGTCTCAAACGACTGAATTGGACTCACTGATGAGGAATCCAGTGTCAAAATCGATCTTGTCAATCCGGATGGCTGCCGTGGACACGATAACTGTCGAACGAAGCAAGCTAGCGTCCAGCAACTTACGGATTAGGTTGCGCATCAGACTGCAGCGGCCAGAGTATTTCAGAAACAACTGAAAGATGGTAGTTATTTGGACCATAACAACGCGTTTTCGATGGACTTTTCTGGAGTCGTATCGTTTCTGAATTGAAAAAAAATTTAGAATTCGAAAGAAAATTTCCCTTACCTTGAACCTCATATTTCATACCATTGAACCAGATTCCGGTTCAATACGATAATAATAATAAGATATTGGAAATTTTTTTTTCAAATTTTGTGCATTTTTCCTGGGTATCGTTGTTTTTTTACTCAGGTAATGCTGATGAAATTCGACAATAAATCTGAAAATGCTGATGAGCAACTCCTTGAGAACAATTGGAAAAAATTTCAATTTTTGAAAAAACAAATTCTGTATGAAACTTCAAGCTGTGTTTTTTTATGGATATCAGTTCTATCTTCTCCGTTCAAACCTTGGTCATCATTTAAAGATGTCGAATTCATGAATGGGTAAAATTCGCCCAATGATTCAGTAGATCGTTCGAAATTTCATTTCCCTAATATTTTCAAAAACACTGATAAGATCGAATTAAAATCCAGTACTTAACTAAAACAAATCATGGAAAAGGACTGATTTGAAGTCAGCAGCTTTTGCATACTGATGTTCACATTCATTGCAGAAGCAGTCGTCCCCATTGAACATGCGCGCAAAAGCTTCTGACTTCAAGTCAGTGCTCTTCTTGTTTTTTTGTTCAGATATTGGAAATAAAATCATAGAAAATAACCATTTTTACACGTTTACATTGTTGCGGTATTGTTCAAAACGCAAAGTTTGTTCAAGAGCTGCTCTTGAAAAATAGTTTTAATATTTCTACTAAAAAGACCCTCGCTTTCTCTTCAACGTGACACCCTATATACACATACGAACTTTCCAGTTGTTTCAATATTATAAAGTCGCTAGTCGTTCTCTATCTGAAAGTTTCAACATTAGTGACACTGGAAACTTGGTAGTTATTTGGACCATAACAGCGCGTTTTCGATGGACTTTTCTGGATTCGTATCGTTTTTAAATTGAAAAAAAAGTTAGAATTTTTTTCCACAGGAACTATTCGCCATATTCGAAAAAAAATTTTCTTTACCTTGAACCTCATATTTCATACCATTGAACCAGATTCCGGTTCTATACGATAATAATTTTCGAAGATATTGGAAAAAAAATTTACAAATTTTGTGCATTTTTCCTTGATATCATTGTTTTTTTACTCAGAAAATGCTGATGAAATTCGACAATGAATCTGAAAATGCTGATGAGCAATTTGAAATTGAAAAAATTTCAATTTTTGAAAAAACAAAATCTGTATGAAACTTCAAGATGTGTTTTTTCATGGATATCAGTTCTATCTTCTCTGTTCAAACCTTGGTCCTCATTTAAAGATGTCGAATTCATGAATGGGTAAAATTCGCCCAATGATTCAGTAGATCGTTCGAAATTCCATTTCACTAATATTTTCAAAAACACTGATAAGATCTAATTAAAATCCAGTACTTGACTAAAACAAATCATGGAAAAGGACTGATTTGAAGTCAGCAGCATTTGCATACTGATGTTCACATTCATTGCAGAAGCAGTCGTCCCCATTGAACATGCGCGCAAAAGCTTCTGACTTCAAGTCAGTGCTTTTCTTGTTTTTTTGTTCAGATATTGGAGATAAAATCATAGAAAATAACCATTTTTACCCGTTTACATTGTTGCGGTATTGTTCAAAACGCAAAGTTTGTTCAAGAGCTGCTCTTGAAAAATAGTTTTAATATTTCTACTAAAAAGACCCCCGCTTTCTCTTCAACGTGACACCCTATATACACATACGAACTTTCCAGTTGTTTCAATATTATAAAGTCGCTAGTCGTTCTCTATCTGAAAGTTTCAACATTAGCGACACTGGAAACTTGGTAGTTATTTGGACCATAACAACGCGTTTTCGATGGACTTTTCTGGATTCGTATCGTTTCTAAATTGAAAAAAAAGTTAGAATTTTTTTCCACAGGAACTATTCGCCATATTCGAAAAAAAATTTTCTTTACCTTGAACCTCATATTTCATACCATTGAACCAGATTCCGGTTCTATACGATAATAATTTTCGAAGATATTGGAAAAAAAATTTACAAATTTTGTGCATTTTTCCTTGATATCATTGTTTTTTTATTCAGAAAATGCTGATGAAATTCGACAATGAATCTGAAAATGCTGATGAGCAATTTGAAATTGAAAAAATTTCAATTTTTGAAAAAATAAAATCTGTATGAAACTTCAAGATTTGTTTTTTCATGGATATCATTTCTATCTTCTCTGTTCAAACCTTGGTCCTCATTTGAAGATGTCGAATTCATGAATGGGTAAAATTCGTCCAATGATTCAGTAGATCGTTCGAAATTTCATTTCACTAATATTTTCAAAAACACTGATAAGATCGAACTGAAATCCAGTACTTGACTAAAACAATTCATGGAAAAGGACTGATTTGAAGTCAGCAGCTTCTGCATTCATTGCAGATGCAGTCGTTTCCTTAGAACATGCGTGCAGAAGCTACTGATTTCACGTCAGTGCTTTTCTTGTTTTTTTTTTTTCAGATATTGGAAATAAAAACCTAGAAAACATCCATGCTTACAAGTTTATATTGTTGAGGTATTGTTCAGAACGCAAAGTTTGTTCAAGAACTGCTCTTGAAAAATAGTTTTAATATTTCTACTAAAATGACCCTCGCTTTCTCTTCAACGTGACACCCTGTATACACATACGAACTTTCCAGTTGTTTCAATATTATAAAGTCGCCAGTCGTTCTCTATCTGAAAGTTTCAGCATTAGCGACACTGGAAACTGCAGTCTCGCATTCAATATAAATGAATTCTGAAGCGAAATGGGGCAAAACAGCTGTTCCGGGTCGAAATTTGAATATTGTTCGCAGGACCCTTTGTGTCCTTTCAGCCTATTCCGAGGTGTTTGTGCTGTTGCGTGTTGTGAAATGCGGTTTCAATCGGTTCCATGTATTATTTAGGCAAAGTTGTGTTTGGAATTGGTCGGCGTAATAAATTTCGGAGTTTGCAGATTCAATTAGATGGTGTTGGTGGACAGGAACGATATTGATTTTGTGTCGATTAGCTTGGATCAATCTTCGGGATTCAGAGTCAGAGGTTGGGGGTCAAACCTGGACCGACTGGACAGAAGAACTTTCGCAGTAGCTTCCCAGGACATCTGTATTGAAAATACTTTTCTCCGAATTTCTTAAGAGCAAACATTAACACGAGGTGTGGAATTACGACTAGTTAATATCTCAAGTTCAGTCACCTGCATCGCGGTGTACATGGTTTAACGTTGCCAATAGCCGCGTGAAATCTCAGAATACGGAGAAATTCCGACTTTTTTTGGAGGAAAAGGGGTACTTTCTTTGTGAGAATGTACAATGTTAGTTATTTTCTCATTTTTCACTCTATTTCAGTTTTTATTTTCCCGAGAATTCTCGAATCTAAATGAAAAAGTGGCAACGTTGCGCATTCTCACGATTCTTTTCAACCATTTGCAACAAAAAATTTTGGCCTACAAAACTCATCCCGTTATATTTGAGGTATTGTTTGCTCTTAAGATATTCTGAGTAACAGCCTGCCACCGTTTCGTATAAACGTCCATAAAAATTCCTCTCGAAAATGGTCTCATACGACCAGGTTGGACTCGGAGTTTCGGAGTTATAATCATTTGAAATTTTGAGGTTATGTACCTGACATGTCTGAAATAAATCCGTGACAAATTAGATTGAAATTTGGCGGTTAGTTGGACCATGTGCAAATTTTTGTAAAATTTTGTCGATCATGCTGGTAGTAAATAAAAAAATATCGGAAAGTTTTTTGGGAAATTACTCATCAAATCTCAGAAAAAATTGCTTCAAATTCGAACTTTCTATATCACAGCAGCTCACTAAATTTCAGACTGAATCGGGTATAATTCTTGAAGATAGTTTGAAAAAATATGTCAAATTTTGTCGTTGTTTCCTCGGTATCATAGATTTCCCAGAATAACTCAGAAAATACTGATTCAATCATGATGAAACTTGATAACCTATTTGAAAATACTGATGATCAGTTTTGTGCGAAATTTCGTGATGATCATCTCATTACAACGATTCGAAAAAATTTCAAATTTTTCTTTCGGATGTTCAACATTCAGCGATCTTAATCTATATAACCTAATGAAAAAATGTTCACTTTGAACATGCGCGCAAAAGCTGCTTTTTTTCCTAATACATAATTTTCTTATAATTTTTAATATTTCTTTTTCAGATATTGGTAGTGAAAACCTACAAAAATCCTCAAAATTAACATGAAAGTTTTCGGACAGAATTAATTATTTTCTGCAATACGAAACTCTTGGCGTCTGATTTTTCCATAACCCCTGGTTGTAAATGTAAAAACTGAAAAGTTCGGACAAATGGGAATTTGGATAGAGGGAAAACTTGCTGCCAGATTTCGATAGAGATCGTGTCGCTATTGCCTTTGCTGCATTTTGACTGAACTGGACGGGCAAAATTCCGAACATATATGTCGAATATTACATATAGGTATACCATTTGGATTGCAGAGTTACGAATTCATAAGGCAATCTGTTCGGGAATACAGATGAAACGAAGTTCGAACCGGCATACGTTTATCTTTCATTGAGCATGTTTTCGTAATTGAGGCTACATTCTTCAACGAGAGCCAAGTTTTCAGCTGATCGATGCTTGGTTTGATTCAACATTTGAACTATTGAGTAGTAGATCTATTTTTGGGGTGGTCGTAATGTCAAATGAAAAAATCATTAAAAATCTAGAAAGGCACTGACGTGAAGTCAGCAGCTTTCACGTGCTTGTTCACATTGCGAAATGGTGAAATTTTAATGAAATATACAAATTTTCAAAAAAAAAATTTTTTTTCGAATTTTTACATGAATAATTCTTGTTATTGACACTGCTCATCTTCCAACCAAGTTTCATTTCGATCGGATAAATATTTTTCGAATTATTGAAGAATCGAAATTTCAAATGGCTGTAGCACACAAACCATTCGGCAGATTTGGCCCATTAACGGACTCAACCAAGATATTCAGGATCTTGAGCTAACCTGAAAATTTCAAGACTCTAGGTCTTTTCTTTCGAGAGTTACAGCGCACACGGCCAGCCGGACGGATAGAATCAATTTTGACCCCGGATTCTTCATCAGTGAGTCCAACCTAGTCGTTTGAGACCAATGTTGGCTCGAAATTCGAAAATTACAGACATCGTGACGAAATGATAACGCGCTGTTCCCCAGAACAAACGCGTAAAAAATGTAACCGTTAAATATACAAATTTTTCTATGATACCTTTACATGAGATCTTTCGATATTGATATCTCACGGTTTACGTTTATCAAGGTGCATAGAATATATCAGGTGTCGACACTTTCCTACTATCACCCACTAAAATTTTGGGTCCGTAACACGGTCCTAGAATTGTCAAATGTTGTCCTACTTGGCCCTGTAAACGATGATGGCGCTAACATCGCTTTGTCACATCCATACAATTAATTCCACTGAATAAAATGAATTGAGCTATAATCTGATGAAACTATTTCCCAAAAAATTAATCAGATATTTGAAATTATGGATTCTCACTCATACATAAGAGGAGTTCAACAAATGTGGAACATCTACTCATTAATAATATGAATTATGTGTAAGGGAATAAGGAGCAACATGAGGTTTATTGTGAGAACACTTTCATGGATGGATACAAGAAGTGTCGAAGCCAAAACGACTGTGAAATCGAAACGGGAGATTGATATTACTAATGGATAGTTTGGATCTCCTTTACAGTAAATGTACCTATTATACACATAATACACATTCAATTCAAAAGTTTCGAATTTTATTATATTTTTCTGAAAATATTTGGGGGAAATGTTCATGTTTATCATTATTGAAATTAATATTATATGAATTTCCACTTTGCGGTTCATATTCATATGAATTTATCTGACGAATTTCAAACCAGACAAATTAATTGTGATATCTATATCGTTCCAAATGATTTCTTGTTTTTTTGAAAACGAAACTCTGGAATACTTCCTTTCCATGAACTCAATATTGAGATAATAAATACCTCTTGTAATAATCAGGTATTCGAAAATATCAAGCTTCAGACTTGTGTGTTCAGAGACGAAGGATATTACCGCCATTCTGACTGAATGAAATGAATAATCATAATTTCAATTCGTCAAAATGAATTTATCATCGAAAATTCTTGAAAATAATATATGGTCGAAATCAGAAAATCAGAAAAAAGTTCCGATTTGCCTAGTTTTGTTATGACAGGTCGGTAACTTCCGTAAATATTTCAGATTTTATATGGCAGATTTTCCTATGCCGGCGTCTATCGGCGAAAACTGAAGTAGAACAACAAAGCTGTATTTTGACCACATTTGTACTTCATTTCGGACCCAAAATATGTCGAAGAGTGCCGCACCATACCTATATATTCGATGCTTCTATACTTTTATTGTCTCCGACGCACCACGTCTTGAATGACAAATTTAGTTTTTATATCAACTGGCATATAAATATTAAAGTCAAAATCTAAGGAAACGGTAAGATAATAGAAAACAAAACAGAAGTATTACTGAACACGGTATTTAATCTCTTATCAGTAGCATCTATTATATTATTACATATAATACATATATGTATAGAATCCACTGCCATTTAATTCTTTCAGTTAAAAAGGTTTCGGAAAGTGTTTTTACCGCATTTCATTAATCAGGGATTGTGTTGAACTTGTTGATTATATTTTTCTATGCACAATTAAATAAGCTTGGAAGTACGTCTATACCACCTTGGTTCGTTTGTTATCAATGGTTGATGGTGAATGCACGTAGTGAGATTTTGACGAATAATTTTCAATGATGGTAATAATATGTAGTTGATATCTAAAATCGGACGAGATGAGCTCCCACTTGAAATTTAATATCAATTCACATTTATTCAAAACAGAATATGTACTGAATACAATATTCTCCGAGTAAAATCATCCAGAATTTCATGTTTCGATTTTAGAGTACCTGAATATGAGATTCATTCGGAAATATTCACCCGTGCACAACAAAACGTGAATTTCACTCAACTATGAGAGAATTTAATGGTCCCAAATGCGCTAGATTCAATATACCATCTCGTATTTCATACTCAGTCCAAAATGCACTCCACTGGAGTAGAGGATTTTGGAAAACATGCAATAAGTGATGATGAAATTCACGTGAGAGCAGCAAGCACACTCACTTCACAACACAGCAATATTTGTCTCCATTCTGTGTACTGTTTCCATATAATTTACACCTTCCACTCCGTTCCATAAAATGAAGAACGGAATATGAAACGATAGCTCTTCGCAAATGGAAATCCCTTCATGTGGACCGTGTTCTGACACGACAGGCATTTTTAACGAGATGAGGCCCACGAATTCATATATTCCCGCTAGAGAAGGGGCGATATAGACGGCCAAAAACAACCCCTCAGATGGTCTTTCATAAATTTTCATCACAGGAACATATACTCCTTATTTATGGAAACAATTTTTCACAGGAATGTGTGCTCTTTCGTTTCTATGTAACGTAACAAGGTATAATTATAGGCGAAACGGATATCTCGTGTGTGGAGTGTGGAATTTCAGCATTTCCGTTTCATCTTTGACAGCAGATATCAAGGTGTCTACTGCAGTGCATTGTTTGGCAAACTCGCCGATCTGATTTTCAATTGTCGTTAACTACAATACGAATTTTTTTTTCATTGAAAAAAACGATGCTACTTAATGATGGTTATCATTACAGCAAGATCTATGTTTTAAGCGCCTGTGGCTAATTGTGAAAATGTGCTCCTGTTCTGATTCTGAATGAAATAATAGCGCCCAGGATAAGCGTCGAGCGCACCTAAATTCTCAAAAATATTAGGACTAGGCGCATAATATTGGCTGGTATAGTTGCCTAGATAACAGCTGAATGACTCAAATATACATTATTGTCATTTCAAACTCTTTTCCAGCAAGAATAATTTCCAGGCCAGCTTGAGTAACCGTATCGCACACAATACAGGGTAATTCCGGAGGAGACCTTCAGATTTTGGGATAAGTTTACACTAGTCAAGAAAGTCTCGGAACACTGTTTGGTTTATGGTTGGGGGTCTCTATTGAGAATATTCAGGGTGATTTGTCCGATTCGACCGATTTTATTTTTATTGATAACTTTGGTATGGCTTATTCGATTTCAATGAAATTTTTAGCGTAGTACAATAGTGATGAACACATTCATTGGTTTCCATTTGTTTTTTCAAAATAAGCTGTTGTTATTGTGATAAATCCAGATTAATTGTGAAGGTTGAAAAAACAACCTGATGTACATAGCGTTTCCTTAACTACGCTATCTGTTTACGATTGTACTATAATAAGTCATTATTTGGGAGTTTCTAATTTTTTCGGCACACTCCTAGTTTTCCGAGAAAATGTTTTCAAAAAATGATAATGTCGAAATTTCGCTCCAATCGATTCTACTTTTATTGATAACTTTGGTATGGCTTATCCAATTTTGATGAAATTCTCAGTGTAGAACAATCTGAATGAGTGCATTCAATAATCGCAACAATCTCTCAAAATACAGTGTTCTAGTTGTGATAATTTCAGAATTTCAGATTAATTGTGCAGTTGAAAAAAAAAAACACCCTGTACATTGCTTTTCCAGAACTTTCGTTGCAAATTCTTCAATAATATGTCATTATTCAGAAGTTTTTAATTTCTTTGGCACTCCTCTGGTTTTCCTAGAAAACATTTTTGAAGAAGAGCATTATCGAAATTTGGCTAACAAGCAGTGAGAGTATTCCGCACTTGGTAGGAAAGCTGTATTGTCCAAGGATGCAAAGTTGTTCGTCACTTCTAAAATATTCTTTTCGAATTCTAAATATATTCTGAATTGAATAATTTCATGCAAAATATTAGCAATTGAATATGAATTTGGAATTTGAATAGAATATTTTAGAACTTAAGAACTGCTTTGCATCCTTGGGCAATACAGCTTTCCTACCTAGTGTGGAATACTCTCACTGCTTGTGAGCCGAATTTCGATCATGCTCTCCTTCAAAAATGTTTTCTAGGAAAACCGAAGGTGTGCCAAAGAAATTAAAAAAAATTATGACATATTATTGTAGAATCTGAAACGAATAAGAAACTTTTGGAAAAGCAATTTACAGGGTGTTTTTTTTCCAACTGCACAATTAATCTGAAATCTAAAATTATCACAATTTCAATACTACATTTTGAAAGACTTTTGCAATTATCGAATTTACTCGTTCAGATTGTTCTACACTGCAAATTTCATCAAAATTGAATGCGCCATACCAAAGTTATCAATGAAAGTACAATCGATTGGAGCGAAATTTCGACATTGTCTATTTTTGATGGAATTTTCTCAAAAAACTAGAAGTGTGCCAAAAAAATTAAAAACTCTCAAATAATGACTCATTATAGTAGAATCATAAACAGATAGCGTAGTTTTGGAAATGCGATGTACAGGGTGGTTTTTCAACCTGCTCGATTAACCTGGAATTATCACTATAACATCCACTTATTTTGAAAAAAGCTTTGAAATTGATGAATGTGCTCATCAATATTGTACTTCGCTGAAAATTTCTCTGAAATCGAATGAGCCATACCAAAGTTATCAATAAAAGTAAAATCGGTCGAATCGGACAAATCACCCTGTATATTCTCAACAGAGACCCCCAACCATAAACCAAACATTGTTTCGAGACTGTCTTGACTAGTGTAAACTTATCCCAAAATCTGACGGTCTCCTCTGGAATCACCCTGTATATAATAAAAAAAATATTTTTACGCGCTTTTCTAGGGAACATTTCGTCGCGATGTCTGTAATTTTCGAATTTTGAGCCGAAAATGGTCTCAAACGATTGCGTTGAACTCCCTGAAGAAGAATCCATGATCAAATTCAATTCTGTTCGTCCGTCCTGCCGTCCGACCGTATGCGCTCTAACTTTAGAAGGAGCATATTAGGTTTGGAGTCTAAATATCTCGGCTAAGTTCGTTAATAGGTGAAATCGATGCGATAGTTTCGGAGTTAGGCTCAATTGAAATTTTAAGGTTTATTTCTGGATATCTCATGAAGTATTGACTCGATCAAATTGAAACTTCGTATACAGTTTCAAAATACCAACGCGCACCTTAAAGCAATTTCGTGTGGATCCAGTTGCTAGAAAATTCTAAGAAAAATTTCTTTCGGAATTTTTTTGAATTTTTATAAAAACAATTTTTTACTCTGAAAATATTACTTAGATTTCAATGGAATTTGGCACAAACCTTAGAGTCAGTACTTAAAAACAATTTTCTGAATTTCAGTTCGATCCTATATTCACTTTCGCAGATATAAGGAAAAAAAATTGTGCCAAATTTCGTTGTTATTTGGAATTTTAACGTTATTGCCGCAATATCTCAAGAAGTACAAATGCAATCAGATTGAAACTTCGAAATCAGATGGAGATTACCAACACGCAACTAGGTGCAAAATTTCGTGTTGATCGAATAGTTAGAATTTGAACAAGCGCGTGAAAGTCAGGACCTCACGTCAGTGCTTTTCTTGATTTTGGTTTATTATTTGATAAAATCGAATAATAAACCTTAACAACAACAAAAAAAAAAAATGTTAACCCCCGCTGAAAATTTCACAGTTTACGTTTTGGAGTATGTAGATTTGAATGAACGAATAAAAAAAAATCCGTCTGTCTGCCGTCCGTTATCCGGGGCTTTTCTCTGGAAGTACTGAACGGAAATCCTTGAAACTTGGTTGATCCTCAAAGCTTTTCAGCAGTATCAGTGTACCTCAAGGGGTCTAAATGGTGGGTTGGGGGAAAAAATTTATTCTCGAAAGCTTACCACCGAATTTTCATGAAACTCTGAACGTTGATAACTGTTGCATAACTAAACCTAAAAAAATTTACCCAGATGATTTCTGACCAGTGGTTTCTGAAATATAAAAAAAAACGCTGCAAATTTGCAATAATATCGAAAATGAATCATCGCATTCGGTTCTAAGCTGTTTAAAACATCAACGGTATATTGGGTTACTTAACTAAGAAAATAATAAACCCTAATGTAAAATTTGCAGTGTTTTTCAAATTGCGATATGAACTTTGATTCACTTCTCGTTGCATAGAATCATCCTAAATACGAAAAAAAAAGAGGTAATCAGACAAGGGTTGGGTCATCTAGCCTATTGGCCGTGATTGTAAATGTCTCTGTAGTTTATTGTCTTTGATTGGATTCCAGATAGTGGATTTTGAAGAAACTTTACACAGAAGTTAAACCTTAATTTCACAACAGTGTATCAAATTTCAGCTCAATCTGGTTTTAATTTTCGGAAATATTTAGAAAATATATCTCAAATTTCTTTTAACCTTCAACCTCTATCTTTTCAATGGAGTACGGGATTTCTATTCGGTTCTGTTGTAAATATTGAAAAAATGAAATTTTGAATGGGTGTATCTGCTGAATCATTGGGTGGATTTCTCCATTCACGAATTCTGCATTCGTTTAATTTTCTTGAGGTTCATGTTCTCGTTACAAAAATCACATTATAAATTCTTCGTCCTTAATTTCTCTTCCACATTTCATAAACTATTCAAAAAAGTGTACAAAAACTCTCTAAGCCTAATATGCAGATTCTGATAAGATGGGATTACATAAAATTGGATCAACTATTCAAAAGTTGATCCATTTGATTGCTGTGGCCCCAATATTATTCATTATCTTGATTATCGTTAATTGAAAAAAAATGGAAGCTTATTTCCTATCGTATTGGGCATTATAACTAGTAGGTACATTTTATCAGGATTTTCACGAAATCGAAAAACGAATTGTTGTACAGAAGATTTAAGTGTTAGGAACCAATAAATGAGAGATAAGTGATTGAAGTGCACTCTTGAAATTACTTTGATCCGCTTGAGTGCCTCTTCGTGAACTTTGTCTTATTAAGAAAGAATGTAGGAAACTGGTTATTCGGAATAAAGTAAATTTTCCAATGGAGAATTATTGATTTCATACTGATTCATATATTCTTCATAGTGCATCTCATTTATTTACCTACTGAAACTAATTATTGTTCCCTTCAAATAATGTAACAATCTAGAAAAGCACTGCCGTGAAGGCAGCAGCTACCGACTGCGTAAACACAATGACTTCCGAAAGAAACAACTTAAAAACTCGATATTTGTAGAAAAGGTTTGGACCTCAATTACGAAGGTGAATGGGTAAAATCCACCCAATGATTCCGCAGATATATCCATTCAAAATATTATTCTCCAATATTTCCAAAAACACAGATCAGATCGAATTGAAATCCAGCACTTCATCAAAAAATTACAGTTCGAAGGTTCATACAGAATTTAATGAGGATGATATGATAAGAAAACCACAGAAATTTTTTTTTCAAATCGTTCTAATGACACGATCATCACGAAATTTTGCATCAGCAATTTCAGCATCTTCAAACTAGCTGCGAAGTTTAATCAGGATTGAATCAGTATTCCTCGAGTTATACCAAAAAAAGCAACGATATCGAGCAAAAAACCTCGAAATTGGACATATTATTTTCCGATATCTGCAAAACTTCAAATCGTATCGAACTGTAATTTGGTACACTGCTGTGAAATATGAAGCTCAAAGTCCGAGTGGAATTTTATTTTGGATGAACGGTTTTCGAAAAAAAAATTTTTGGAAAAAAATTTAGAAAAAAAACTTTTTTTAAATTTAATTACAGTATAATCCTGACAGAATTTGGCTGAAAGTTGAGCGTCATTATACTTTACCCAATTGCCTAGTTTGAATTCAATCGCTCAAATAGTTTCAGAATTAAAAAATAAATACCTTAAAAATTTCAAGTGGCTATAACTCCGAAACTATTCAACCGATTCAGCCCATTAATGAACTCAACCGCGGCATTCTCCGTACGACCTTAATCGTGTCTACGGACGGCCGGCCGGACAGAATCGATTTTGACACCGGATTCGTCATCAGTGAGTCCATCTAGTCGTTTGAGACCATTTTCGGCTCAAAATTCGAAAATTACATACATTTGGACAAAATTATAGCACGTTGTTCCTTTAGAACATGCGCGCAAAAATAGGCTGACCTTCTGATAATATGGGGTATTTTTTCCAAGACAAAAAAAGAGTAGTTGGTCAATGGAAAAATGGTAATTCTTTGAATTATAATTCCAGATTTGTCATTGCAGATCTTTTTCTGAAATAAAATCTGCAGTGAGTGTCTTTTTAGGTGAACTAATAGAAGGGACGTCTTTTTCGTTTCAAATCTTCCTAATTGTGATGACTTCTAGGTGAAAAGTAAATATCCATTCATATGAAATATAAAGCTTCAGTTTTAACTCACATATTATGTCCTTAATGCAAAAAAGCTTCTGATGAATGATTGATTCGAAAATATTAGAGTTATTATAGAAAAAAGCGTAATTCTATATGGCACTTCCCGATACTCTGTCTCTGCTTCTTTAAACTACCTTCAGTATTTTCAATTTCCTATCGGAGCTAGCAGATGTTCATTTATCATACGAAGATTATCTTGATTGTCAAATGCTGAAGCTGATTTTATAGGGGTGTTCGTTTTTTACATCAGACTGCTCAGATTGCCCCTTAGTCGTTCGTTAATAGACGACTTCGGCTCAAGTTGCCAACCCACAATTTACTTAGCAAGTTTACTTTCACTGGTGAACGGGAATTTCAGGACAAATTCGACATGATAAGGTTTGCGTTATTTATAAACATCCGTGAAAGATGCCTCGGCTCCTCAAACAAGATAATTCCTTCCAATTATAGGTTTTTGTTAAGATCGTCCCCGATTGGCTGAAATTTAAGTTGGGATTCCTGATTTCATGCAAACAGTGTCAATTTTCATAGGATACGTTCCGAAAATCAACTCTGTTGTTTCGGTTGCCGATTTTCCGCTCCGTAAATATGAAATATTCGGATGGTTCCTGGAACAAGCGCGTGAAAAAGGTTATTTACGGAATCTGGTTGATGAAAATGCGGTCGATTTACTGTCACCAGAACGATTTTTTATGGTAAATATCCATAGCATAGAAATATCATGTTTACTTTAGGTTTGTTTTGGTTCCGAGTTCAGAACCACAGACTATTGGTAAATAGTAAATAATAAATAACCTTTTTCACGCGCTTGTTCCAGGAACCATCCTAATATTTCATATTTACGTAGCGGAAAATCGGCAACCGAAACAACAGAGTGGATTTTCGGAACGTATCCTATGAAAATTGACACTGTTTGCATGAAATCAGGAATCCCAACTTAAATTTCAGCCAATTGGGGACGATCTTAACAAAAACCTATTTTGGAAGGAATTATCTGATTTGAAGAGCCGAGGCATGTTTTACGGTTATTTATAAATAATGCGAACCTTATCATGTCGAATTTGTCCTGAAATTCCCGTTCCCCATTTAAAGTAAACTTGCTAAGTAAATTGTGGGTTGGCAACTTGGGCCGAAGTCGTCTATTACATCCAGATGTAGGAGACCATAGATGTCAACCGATCGTCAAACAAAATCAGAGCGAGTCGATGACGATCTTTTTCGTCGGTATCATTGACAAGATCGGAGTTTTTTATTCAAGTAAATTTGACATCTTGTTGATATAAATTACCCAGAAATAATTTCCGTTCAATTTTCATTTCGTGTTGCTTTTTCGTTCGCACAGTTCGGATAAAAATAATTTTTTGAGTGGAAATATAGACTTAGCTTAATTCGCGTTTGTCCATTTTTAGTTAATTTTGAGATGCGAATACATCAGAAATGCCAACCAGCGAGAATAATTATGTTCAGAATTCCGTTACTACACCTAGGCAAAAGGTTCAACATCTGAAATATTCTGGTCCTAATAATAAATCAACAATTCTCTCCACTAAGGACGCCTAATTTACAGAGGCCAAGTTACTTTGAAATACTCAGACAAGATTCTGAGAAGCAAACTTTTATTGATGGCAAGGTGGATATTACTTATCATTGAATTTCGTCTACTCGTATATGAATAAATAATGATTTAAACTATTATCAGTGAATTCATCTAACTGTGAAACATTTTAAGGAATCTTTAAACTGTTGATTTGCAAATGAGGGCCCTGTTTCTTCAGCAAGCCCCTGTATTTTTTTCAGAACTGTTCGTTCGTCGCCCTCTTCAACATGATCGATCATTAGTTGATATTCTTCTCTAATCAGCTATTATGAAGTTACATTTATACTCATTTTTTCCAACGAGCTGAGTTTTTAAACACTGCAGAAAGTAAAATATATGATTGACAATTTTGATTTGACATCAGTCATTGATACACAGATGAGAGGATATCAAATATTTATGGTCTGTGATTCTCATTTCGTTTGGGTCGTTCGTTTACTTCAGATAAAATCTGATGAATCCATAAGATCTGTGGTCACGTAACCGAAAAATATGTCGCCTCACGGATGCAATAAACGAACGCAGCAGTTTTTGTTGAGCAAGTCTGACATTCAGGTCGATTCTGTTTGCGTATTGCTATGAACCTTGCTATTCTTGTCATATTGCTATCTTTCTAATTTATGGCAATATGGCCATGGTGTTACGTATTCTGTTCCGAGTGTTATAGCAATGTTTGTTATGAATTTCGTCATAACAATATTGCTATCATGTACTTTCATAATTGGTGATTTTAGAGCTGACAACACTGTATTTTGAGACTTTAGAACTACAACCAAGAAGAAAATAACCCTAATTCGTGAGTTTTCTTTATGGTTTCGCATACATAACCTTTATCTACGGTTTTCTTCATTCATGTGAACAACGACATAAAAAATGTTAGGAAACGAAACGAGTAAAATTGACCAATAATCAATTTCCTGGATACCAATAAAATATTGGTTACCAGAAATCGAATGCAGCAATTTAATTCAGGCGTTAATAATTCGAAATTCGATAAACTTTTTCGTTGGCACCTCAAAGGGATTGCTGTTGTTGGGATAATTAGAATAATCATCTCAGCTATTGCCTACTATGCCTGTATCTTGGTCTAAGAATTTTCCTTGAAATTAAATAATATTCTAGAGAACCTTGAACACATTTCCATTAGCATATACTTTTTTTATTCATGTGAATATCGACTTATTCGAAAATGTTACGAAACAGAAAAACCAATTAAAGTCAAACTGACCAATTTCCTGAATACCGATAGAATTTTGGTTTCCAGAAATCAAATGCAGCAATTTTATGCAGGCGATAATAATTCGAAATTCGATGAACTTTTCTGTTGGGAATTCAAAGCGATGGCTGTTGTTGAGATCATTAGAATAATCAAGTCAGCTGTTGCTTACTATGCCGGTATTTTAGTCTAAGAATTTTCCTTAAAATTAAATATTCTAGAGAACCTTGAACAAATTTCTATTAGCACATTCTTCCCTTTCTTCAATATTTTCGAATTCTTGGAAGAAATAATACTGAAACAAATGGATCTTTGTGAGATTCCCTTTCCAACCTTTCTTATTATGAAGCATAGCAAGTACTATTTTGAGGTTGCTAAGATAGCAATATTGATAGCAAGATTCTTGTTAAAATGACAGATCATATAGCTCAAAATCGTTGATCAGAATACCAATCATTCCAATCTTGTTATGATAGCAATATCTTTTTCCTAGCAATATTGCTATTTGCAAACAGAATCGACCTGATTGTCGATATTTCAGGAGTGCCAACCTGCCTCGGTCTTAGTACGAAAACCCTATTTCAAGGCCAACCGACTGATGTATGTATAACTGAGCATATTTTCATGTCAAAAATAAGTTATTCAGCGATGATGAATATGTTTTTCTCCCTATCTTTCAGGGTCCCAATAGATATTCATTATTTATTATTTCAGTAATGTTAGTAGCCAGTAATCGTTCTATTTATAATAAAAAAAGCGTATTCACACGCAAATGATGGAGCTCACGAACAAACGATGAACGCGATTATATGCTGGAATATAAGTCAATTATTGTGTTTGAAATCCATTCAGAATGATATTTTTGATTAGGATCTATGAGCGATTTACTTCCAGGATGTAGAATAGTTAACAACTCGTTATAATAACAGTTGTATTATACTCAGGGAAAACTCATTACGTGGCTCAAACTCTATCAGTGAGAACTCAGCTAACGCACAAATAAGTTGGGCCAACATTCAATGATTTTAGATACGATAGTTAAGTATTCTCAAACCATCATTTTCCTACGAACCAATCAGACTGATTCTTTTTCGAAGTCCAGATAACCAGATGTATTAATTCCTTCAATATTCTTGTGACATTAGTCAACGTCCATATTCTACTGACGAGTTTCTGAGTTATTATTTCCGGTTGTTAATCCGTTTTCGATCGACCTTTAATATAAACGTAAACGCCAAATAATAGATACACTCATTCAGAATTTCAATTCCGATATTTCCACAAATACGGTTTGGATTGAATTCAAATCCATTACTCAATTGAAGAATATGGCATGATATCTTATATTTTTCTGGTAAAAATTCTCACCAAATTTTGCATACGTCACGTGTCAATGCTCTTCAACCAATCATAAACTTTCGAGGTATTGAGAAAACAGAATATCAAATCCCAGGAGGAAATCGACCCTTTGACTTCCAACCAGATGTATCTACTGGAGAATATTAAAACAAATAAAAACACTTAACTACGTTCACAATTTTTAATTTAAAATATCTTGTTGACATGCATGTTTCGGGTTTTACCCCATTATCAAAACTGAAACGAAAATACATGGGACTACACAAATATACATCACATCACAGATGTTAACACCGGAAATAAGCGGAACTCCAATTGATCATTAACAATTGGTAGTTTTTGTTTATGTGCCGATGATATTTCTAAAAGTTCTAGAAGGTCTAGTCTTTTTCTTTTCTCTCCTTCATGCAAGATTGTTGTTTCATTAAAATCTATAAAGTGGTTGCAAGTTATACAATGTGTGGAGAAGCCAGTTGTGGATTTGTTTTGAAGAATTGACTTCTTATGTTCTTCCACTCTGACTTGGAGAGAACGACCGGTCTGACCGATATAAAATGCAGGGCATTCGTCACAGAAAAGTTTATATACACCACTCTTTTCTGAATGATTCAGTCGATCCTTACCACTAGAAAACATTGATCTTAAGTTCTTCTTATTTGTACATATAATATCAATATTATTTTGTCTTAACCTATTACAAATATTGTCGCTTACTTGCGGAATATAGTTGACATATACAAATTTCTTTAATTGGTTTTCGAAAGGACCTGGGTAAATACTTCTTAACAGTCTATCATATTGTTTTCTAAATATAAATTTATCTATTTAGTCAGGGGAGAAGCCATTGTTCTTCGCTAATAATTTTAACACTCCAACTTCTTTTTTAAAATTATTATCTGACAATGGAGTTGAAATTAATCTATTTACAAGGGAATGAAACGCTGACATTTTAATTCGATATGGATGTGAACTACTGTTATGAATCAGAGTGTCAGAAAAAGTGGGTTTTCTGTATATATCAAATTCAAGATGGTCATCTACCCTTTTGATTTGAATATCTGAAAAATTGAGTGATTTATTGTCATTCTCTACTTCCAAAGTGAATTGAACAGATCTATAAAATGAATTGATCAATCGTAGGAAAGATTTTAGTTCAGAAGCTGAGCCAGTCCAAATACAAAAAACGTCATCTACGTATCGCTTCCAGTATAGTACAAATACAGTCAGATCAATATATTCTGAGGATAATATTTTGTTTTTCAAAGATGTCATGAATACTTCACTGAGTAATTGTGATGAAGAAGAACCTATTGGTAGACCATTCACTTGTTGATAGCATTTATTGTTGAATTTAAAATAACTCATAGTCTCATTGTCTCTTCTTTTATTTCTGTAGTAAGTGAAAGGTTATCGTGAAGTTGTTTGCTGACTAAATCTTTGATTTCTGCAATTGGTATTGATGGAAATAAATTCACTACATCTATCTACTGCAGGTTTTTTTTATTTTTCACGAGTTGTTTGTGAATAAAGAAAACGACAAGTGAAGGTCAGGAGCTTCTACGCGCTTGTTCCGTTGCCAAAGCGGTCATCTATACCTCTATACTAACTTCAAGGTGGCATTATACATTGAAGGGTGATTCGATCTATGTTTTGGAAATATCGGGAAACTGAAATTTTGAAAAGGTATATCTGCGGAATCGTTCGATAGTTTTTACTGATTCGGCAATTCGGCTCTCGTAATTAAACTCAAACTTACTTTACAATTATCAAGCTACTGAGTAGATTCTTCCGGAAGTTATTTTGTACACTATCAGTGGTTAGGCCGTCCGTAAACACATTAAATTAAGGAAGAATCGACATAGGGAATATATTTGTAGAGTAGGTTTTCATTTTAATATTGAGGTCGAATGCTTAAATGGGTTGAATTCGCCAATTATTCTTTAGATAGTTATAGCCATTCAAAATTTTGGATCGAATTGCAATCTAGTACTTGATTCAAAATTATAGCTTGAGGTTCATGTAGAATGTTGTGAGGACCATATGAAGGAAAAATCTGCGTTTGGCAGGGTCAATACTTGTATAGATGACTGCTATGGCAACGGAACAAGCGCGTAAAAGTTCCTGACCTCACGTCAGTGCTTTTCTAGGTTTTTTTTTTACTACGATGTTCTCTAGAGACATTCTTGCCTGCCAGTTCGGTCTGCCAAGTGATTGCATCAGGAATTTTCCTATAGATATTGGTTTCTTACTTGATTTTATGAATTACATCAGGGATTTTGGTTTCCGAAACGTACATTAGACGCAAAAAGTGTAAGTGGATAAGAGAGTAGTTACACACTGTTTTGTTATCAGTATTTTATCCACAGTGGACTCAAATAGTTATTTCAAAGGGGTGAATCAAGTTTATTCGAATTTTCAGCAATGGATTGGTTATTCTGTAATATAGATACCAGTAAAAAATATCTGTTAAACTGTTGAATCATTTGGTGAACCTCTGACGTCGTTTGTGGTCTATTGAGAATTTATGAAGTCCCTCACTTCAAATATTATTTTATTCCTTATATCTAGTCGTCCCGAAAAGGAGGTAGGTACTTCGACTAAACCCACTCTCTATACGAAAGGAATTTGAAAAAATCTCTCCGCAATTTCACAGTGAAGTAATTAAAAAGAGCACGTGAGGGAACAGTTAACATCAAACCACTCGGAGATGGGAAAAAAGTTCGCATTTCCGCTTAATGGTCATAATAAATTCACTTGGAAACTTAGCATGTACCTCCCTACTCCTGAGCCCAAGAAAATACACGGAATGTATGAGGTTTTTCAGGGCAGATTCGAGTTTTGATGTTTTGTTTTTTACGAGTCCTCGTAGGCTACGCTGCGTTCGCAAAAACCGCGCACTATTATCCTAGTTCATGGAGTCATTTGCTATTCTTTTATGCATCTGTTTTGATGTTCACTTCATTCAATACATCTGGGAGGAACGTGAGGTTCGTTTTGAAATTGTTTGTGGATACGAATGTGGGTCAGATATTTCATTTGTGAAGTATGTTGGAATCTTTTCATATGAAGTATGATATTTTTTCTAATGACTCAAGAACATTGAACCTGAAATGATTCAATTCGAGGATTTAGAATAATACTAAGTCAGAATTTCTAGATTGAAAATCAGTTTATTTATCTCTATTCAAACGAGTATTCAGAGGATTGTATTTTTTTCTGGTAGGTGTACAAGTTCACACCCTAAAAAAATTTAATTTTTCATGATATCGGATTGAAATTTTGGACATTGATACTGTAAATTGTTTATCATTGACTAGGTGCTAATGACTTTCGGTTCAATCTGTATAATTTTCGATTTGTTCATTTTGCATTTTCGCATTTTTTGTTGAATCAAAATAAAGAAAATAGATTCGAATCGAATCCGAAGTCAAAAATAAAAATTATTTGATTAAATTTTTTTCTAATTCTATTTTTTTCCATGGTATTTCATTCAAAACTCAACGAAGAATTCGACAATGCAACAAAAAACGTCAGTTTCTATGAGAAAATCCAAAGGCACTTCCATTACTGGTTAAATAGGAAGTCATCTAAACACATTCTCTAATCGATAGAAAACAATCTGCAGTATCGATTGGTAATATTTCAATCCGAGGTCTTAAACGTTCAAGATTTTCTGTTCGACACCCGGGACCCTATCGTCCCATCAAAAATTCACCGCGTTTCCTCGACAACAGCGTCGGCACACCTTTTTTCTCCCTTCACCGATTCAAGAATAGGGACACCAGTAGGTATAATACAATAATCGATTCAATGGTATTTTGGGAGCTTGAATTTTTCTTAAAACTCTCTATGGGTTTCATCTGAACACAAGTTATAAAAATGAGGAATTATTGTTTATAGAAATTCGTCTTACGTTAAACTTAAGATAATATTTTCGGAACGATTTTTTCAAACAAATGGTGTTGAAACAACAAAACGATCAAAGAATGCAAACTCAACATATCGTTCTTAATCAGACAATTAGGTGAAAATCTTCAAAATTGTTCTGTTAAATTGTCAACTTACCCAGAAACTATGTTTTCAAATTGACGTTTTTAAGAATTGTTGAAGTGGCTATTCATTTCACGAGGAATTTCAAGATTTAATTTCTCTTTGTAGGGAGGAGGAACGCTATCATTTTTAGCTGTAATTTTCGAATGTTTAGCCGAAAAAACTGATTGGTTCGGTCTCATTTATGAAGAATCCTTTGTCGCATTGAATTCTGTCCAACCTCATGTGTACAACTCTCCGGTAAAACCCTTGAAATTTTTATGGTAGGTCATCCTCAAATTTATTTATTTTTTAAGTTTTTCCGATATATCAGGAAATATCAATGTTCACACAAAAAGCAAAGGCACCCAACCAAATGATGTGAAATTTTGTTGCTCAAGAAAAAATGAATAAAACACAATTGACAGACAGTTTGCGGCCATTCTGGTAGAACAAATTCTCTTCTCTTCATACCGCGACATCTGAAGTCCAAAAGACCCTGTTAATTGACTCCTCTCACATCGATTGATGCCAAAAGCTTTTGGCTCCTGCAGAGTCAATCTCCTAGATCATAAAATGATTCGAAAGTAACGGGTTAGGGGCAAGAATAGCAAGGTCTCTTAAGTCTGAGTTCCTGGTTACTCAGGAATCGAAGGAAGCAAAGAGGCTAACACACTAGCCTAAAGGGAAGCACATAACCCCTTACTAGCCCAAAACCTTTCTGTGGAAGAGGCAAATGTAACTATAAGAAAAGGTTTTTGGACAAAAAGGAAACTGAGAGAGAAGCAATCTTGAGGAATCTTCCTGGAATTAATCATTCCAAAATGTTCCTTCGAAACTTGCAAGATTCAAAAAGTTTTTGGATCATAGTAAGAATGATTAAGGCTTCCTCACAGGACATTTTCGCCCAATGGAGCATATGATGAGAATGGGCTCATCACCTATCACCTATAATACTAATCGAGTAAGGGAAACAAACCATCGAATGACGATTTTTGAAACTTTGACAGAACTTTGATGACAAAGAGAGAGAACTTGCCGAAGGCGATTTCCCGATCTTAAAGAAGAAAGGACGCTCTTTCCGTCGATACCACGTTCGTTTTGCTACGAAATTTCCAAGATACCGAAAAAAATTCTCAAACTTGACGAATTTCATCAAGCGGACCGTCAGGAGAACGCTATCTCCTCCGAAGGCGAAGCTTTTCGGCCGAGACCGAGGGTGAGAAACGAACCTACAAAGACCGTAGGGCAATCACAAGCTATTCTTTTTTCTCTCAAACGAACAGAAATGTACGAACATACGTAAGAAGGTTGGTAATTTCGTGACATTTCTTATATCTCGGAAAAATTCTGACAGACCATCGAGTCCGATCTGTGTTTACATTCGGGTCTGACAGCCTGAGTCAGTGCTGTCAGGTAGAAGTTGAATAAAATTGACCGAAAAACGCCGAAATACTGGCAAATATTGTATGAAATGACAAAAACTAAGCACGGGGCTTCGATAACAAGCAGAAAAATGAAGCGATTGGTGATATTTTCACAGGAAATTCCATGAATCTTTCCGATGACCGAGAGCTCCTTATATGGAATTTTAACATGGAATCCGACAAAATCAACTGAAATATGGGATATATTATATTGAAATGGATCGATTAGAGGTTGGTACTGATTCATTTCAAGTATTTTACCACCAACTTCGAGTTTTTTCCGAAATTTCAGCATAATTTGTGTTCAGAACGATCTTTTTACTGGAATCCTACCGTTGTGTACGAGCTAGGTTACTTTTTCTGGTAAGTTTTTGAAGATTAAAGATCATTTCATTCATTTTCGATCCCCTTTCAACGATATTCATTTCCGTTCCTCTAGAAAATGTATCTGAAAAATAGATAATTCTGAAGTAACCTTGAAATTTCTATAGAGGTCACAGAGCGTTTTTTTGCGAGGGTATAGAGCATTTTTTTGCGACTGTCCACAAAACTTTTTCGATGACGTCATATCATTGTAATGAATTTAACCACATAAAAGGCGAATCTGAACGAAAGGTAGATCTGGGCGCATGGTAGATCCACATCTCAACTAGTTAGAAACTAACGAGTGACCATTCTGTTATGAAGAGGGGTAAGCTCCTATTAATTTGGTTACAAAATGCCTTGCCATTGCAAGCTTGCGAAAAAATGTCTTGGACTGAAGAATTGTTGGAGGAATGAGAACTTAGCCCATACAGATACTGAAGTTCATTGGAACTCTAGAGTTGGGGGGCGAGGTCTAACTACCGCAATGCTGATGGGCACAATATACCTAAGATAAACAATATACTAACGGGTAAGAGACTGGATATTTCTGCAGAAGGTTTGGGGCCTCATAACGAAATTCGAAATCGTGAATGAGTAGACTCAGACGAATGATTCTGAATAAAACTATCAAGAAATTCATTTTCCTAATATTTCCACAAATCCAGATCGGATCGAATTGAAATCTAGAACTTGGTGGAAAGACGACGGCTTGGAGGTTGATGCAGAATATCGTGAGGATCATGTTCGCATAGGAGCGACTGACTTATCGCCAGTACTTCCCTAGCCCAATTCACAACATTTGCATCACTCTTCGTCACATTACACCCAAAGTTTGCCATGATCATAAAACATCGAACAAACAAAAGTTATTATATTTTCACAATAGACATACAATTTGCGGCTTTTCTGGTAGAACCAATTCTTCTTCCTTCTACCGCGACATCTTAAATCCAAAAGAACCTGTAAATTGACACCTCCCACGTCGATTCTGGCGGTTATTACTCTTAGTATGGCGTTGATGCCGTAAGCCTACTTCGCCCCTGCGGAGACAATCTCCTAGATCATTAAATGGTCCGAGACTAAGTAGGTGTATTCTTGCCTGAATGAGAAATTGTTTCATGCGTCTCAGAGGGAGCAGGAATAGGGGTATCCTTTGTACAACGGAAATGTTTTGAAAACTAAGAAACTGGGACAGGGTAATGATTTGGCAGAGTGGGAAGTTCTCGCTCAGTCTGAGTGCTCGCAAGTGCTGTGTGTCAAACGGCAGAAAGCGGAAGAATAAAGCACTGAACAAGCGCGGTTCCCTCATTGTGACAAGCATGTGTTCAGATCAAAGGCATTTATTGTGCGGGCTTTTTTGAATTCGTGTAAATGGGGATGTTTCGTACGAGGAAATGAGGTTGTTCTTAATTGGTAATGGGAAGTTCATTTTAATCTTTAGGTGCGCTCGTTCTAGGCCTAGAAGAGATACCCACAGGTTGTACAGAATGTGCCCTAAATTGTTTCAAAAGAATTTGAGTTACGAAGCTCAACGCACCTAAACGTCCTGCGCTTAAGGGCCGGTATTATAAAACTTAACTGGAAGTTATCTTTAACTTTAACTGACATTTAAGCAGTAAATTCTAGTTAAAGTTAGATTTTCAGAGTTATCTTTATCTGGTGGTTTGGGTATCAATTATTGTTAAAGTTAAAATTAACTCCTGTTTTTCTCTGTCTTTTCGGCTGACATAAGGGGAATATAACCGAAACATGTTATATTCACTTCATTTTCAAAGGACTTTTAATTCACGATGACGAAGATGACATGAATATTGTTGAACATCCTCGTTGAGAGATATTCACTTCATTTTAGAAGAACTTTTAAGTGACTATGAAGATGATGCCATGAAAATTGTTGAATATCCTTGTTGAGAAAGGATATTTAGAAATCGGCTGAACCATTTGAACTTATGGGAAGAAACGGAATTCAAACACCGATTTTGCTTATCTGGACACTCTGTACGCCTGTAATGGAATACATATTCTTAGAAATCGTGCTTTGACGCTAGTGATGCAAATATGTTAATTACACGCAGAGTTTATGCATCTTGTTCTTTCTTGATAGTTGATGGAGATTTTAGGGGTTTTCACAAATCAACTATACTGACTGTATTATCAGGAATGTCCCATGGAAAATTGCATACTTATTATCTATTTACATCAAAATGCCTTCTATAAACCTCACTCGAGTAAGAATCCAATCTCGAGAGTTCATCGTGGCATATTATTGTAATGAAAATATAAGTTACCCTTTCTGTTCAACTATAATAAGATGTAAATGAAAAAAAACCATTGGCATTCATTCTTTTCGGTGCCTTATATAACAGATAAAAGTTGTAAAGGCGCAATCAAGCATAATAGTTCATCCTCATTATTTAACTTTTAAGTTGAAAGGAAACCATCACAATTGCAATGGATACTTTTCTTATAATAATGGCCAAACTGTAGCTGATAGCCTTGTACAAATTCTAGATAGCAAGGCTCGATAACCTGGAGCCACACAAAACATTACCATATTTTCTAATTGAATGACAATTTTTGCAAATTTAGTGTTGAGATTATTACCAC
This sequence comes from Myrrha octodecimguttata, assembly GCA_958510865.1. NCBI lineage: Eukaryota > Metazoa > Arthropoda > Insecta > Coleoptera > Coccinellidae > Myrrha > Myrrha octodecimguttata. Next base: position 26,881,946 of record OY294059.1, read on the forward strand.
TCCCAATGTCAGTTGGTAGTACTTGCCCGTTGGTGAAGAGTGGAGTGTTTGAAAAAAAAATTCTGTACCTGATTGGATTTGGACAAATTTTATTGAATTTGTTCAATAATTCCTGAATTGAAATGTATCTCATTATTGTCAAAGTTTTTCCTTTTAAGCTTTCATTACCAATATATTCATTAGTGGAAGAAATTTTTTTAGTTAGGTTACCGAATAAATACCCAAACATCCCTTCCATATTGCAAAAAGTATAAGAATTCAAAATTGATCATTGCAACTCTCAGTAATTCACTTTCTATTTTTTTGGAAACCACAATCCATTAAGTTCCCTGATACATAGTGCGAATAGGTATATGTCAATAAAGGATTTGTTTATTCCTAGCATGTTTTGAAAGGGAGTATTTTTCCAAAGTCCAGATTTTCCAACCCAGAATTTTGTGGTTAGATTTATTACAGAATCTTAAATTATTTCCTTCCCTTTTTCATAGAAATCATCACAGTATTTATTGTCTATGATAGAAATGAGACTCTTATAATTCCGACATTTTTTAGCAAAAGTTTAACTGTCAGTTAAAGTTAAAGATAACTTTCATTTAAGTTTTAGTATACCGGCCCTAAGGCACCCTAGGCTGATCCCACTATCTATCTACCCACAGAGGCCGCCAGCACCTACGCAGTATCTCATACGTTGTCTTGATATCGTTTTCTCAATCATTCTAAGATAACGATACGATCTTATTTGAACATAATGAGTATTTGTAAATATTTGAGCCTAAATGATTCATGCTGAATTTATTGACCGTTGTGTCACTAGAAAACTGAAAGAGAGTCTGAATATTGTATTTGACAATCTACTCATCAGATTTCGTGATTCTTTTAGTCGCCATTTTGGAACAAATTGCACGATTTAAGCTCGATCGGGTATGTATTTTTATAATAATTGAGGATGTAGTGTTTCGATTGAGTATATCTGCGAAAGAGACCCGGGATCGAATCCTCTTTGGGGATATATAATTTTTAATTAAGATTACTCGATAACAGACTCATATGAAATTTTGTGAGAATTTCAATTAGTACCAGGAAATTGAAGAAAAATAAAGACTGCTATATCCCAGAAACAGTAGGTTGTAAACTGCTGAAATTTCGTATTAACCTCTGATCCGTTGTTCTATAAGTAAATGTCACATCCCATGGAATTTATATTTTTGAAACTATCAGGAAACCTTCCTGGAAAACAACCAACGCAACATCAGCAGCTTTTGTGCAAATGTAGTCAACCTATTTTTCCTGATTTACCGAAACAAACCGAAATTTAGCACACTGTTGTAGTGTAACAACCTGAAGATTTGTGCGAACTTCCGTTGGCTTATAGATATTCAGGAAAAAAAAGTTTTAATTTTCAAAATTGAGACCCACACAAAAATCTGCATAAAATTTTGCTGCGGAACTCTACAACTACCTACGTTGGTGAGTTCAACCTAGTTGTTTGTCACCATTTTCAAGACCAGAATTCCGAAAATAACAGACATTTGGGCAAAACGATATGCCCCGTCGGAGTTTTATTGTCCCAATAGTTATCAGAACAGAAACCTATCACTTGCTTGAACAATGACCGCATGAAGGTTCGTACGAAATTTCTCGAGAATTTCACTGTCGGAAGGTTCTGGACTTTGCATTTGACAGGGTCAACATCTGCCTGGGCGACCGCTCTGACTGCAAATTCAAACCAGCAAGTTGAAGCTCTCAACGTTACGTCAGTGCTTTTCAAGTTTTTTCAGTAGATCAATTCAATTAGTAGGTCAATTCAACCAGTAGTTCAAAGTGTGCATTTTTCTGATACGCAATGAAAAGACTGAAATTTTTATGTAACCGAATGAAACTCCAGCTGTTTTGTCTGGTATACAAACAAATCGCTCTGGCGACAAGCACACTTCTGTACTCTTATGGGATATTCAAATCTTGTCTGCCCATAAATCACAGGCTGACAAATCATCTACGGAATACAGGACGGATTTTGTTCATGGAGAGTAATCGCAACGTGCGAATAAATAAAGCTATCTGTTAGCATTATCCTATTGTTGTATATTATTGTGGCGAATTAGCATACTTTGGGTTGATATCTGGCTACGTGACCGCTTAGCATGGCTATCGCGCATCAGAATGCAGGAACCTGAGTTTATTGCGTCGACATTTTTATCTGTTTCCATTTGCAATGATTTAATGTTCAAATAAAGCGTTGCAAGAATAGACAGTATCTGAGTTCCAGTTGAGAATAGATGGAATTTTCTGGCTGAATTATGTCGGCAATCAGGAAATGTTTAACACAACAGATTTACAGAAATAAAAAAAACGGTTGATTATTTCCTCCATGTATTAGGAAATCGGTTGTTTGCCGGATCCATCATTTCGGAGTGTGGGACAAAACCGACATGGGAATTGAACTGGAAATTCTGGAATGGAAACCAGTTCGAAATGAAAATCCTGAAACAGAAACTTCGTCCCAACAACCTGCAAGATAAATAAGTTGAGGAACTGGACGATAGTAAATTGAAATATTGAAGAAATATGTTCGACATTTTTTCTTTGAAAGAAAACAATACCTCGAATATAACAGTGACCTTAGAAGGCCAGAGCATGTTTTTTTCAAAAACTTTTTTCGGTGCAAATGGTTTAATAATATTGTGAGAATGCGAATGTTGTCACTTTTATATTCTAGAATCATGTGAATTTATCAATTTTATCGTTCTGTTATTATATGTAAATGAATTCACGCTTTTAACCGATGGCCAATTTTGGTTTGGTCTTAGTGATAGCGAAACGTTTTCATAATTTATCTGTTGAATCCAATTCAAATTTACAAAGCTGCTTATTGAGGAAAGTAATCTTTATTTTATGGTTGGCATAATTACTTTAGCTTTGGTAACATTATTTGGTAATCCATTGCTATGAAAATACCCTTCTATTAGTGTGTTAACTGTCCACCGTATGACAATAAATTCCGAAGAAATCGATTCAGAAACTCGATATTCGTAAAACAAGTTTTTATTTAATCAAGAAAGTCGAGTTCGTGAATGGGTAAAATTCGTGGAGTATAATCAGGTACTTGGTTGAAAAATTACGGTTAGAAGGCTCAAGTGAATTTTTTCTAGAAAATTGCTTCGAAACTTCTCTTCAACCTCAACTCAGATTCAAATTGAGATGCATCAACTTCAAAATGGAAACAATCAATTCGAATTTATTTGAAATAATACATCTGGAAATGATCATGTTCAAATTGGTAGAGCTTTTTTGAATTCAATCAAAACCTGACTAGAAATTACCATACTTCCATACAAATGAAAATAGACCATTTTGAATAATGTTCAATACAGTCAATAGACGACTTCGGCTCAAGTTGCCAACCCACAATTTTCTTCACAAATTTACTATTACTGGGGAACGGGAATTTCAGGACAAATTCGACATGATAAGGTTCGCGTTATTTATAAATATGCGTAAAAGATGCCTCGGCTCCACAAACAAGATAATTTCTTCCAAATATAGGGTTTTTTTAAGATCATCTCTGATTAGCTGAAATTCAAGTTGGGAATCCTGATTTCATGTTAATAGTGTCAAATTTATATGGGACATGTTCCGCAAATCAATTTAGTTATTTCGGTTGCTGGTTTTCCATTCCGTAAATATGAAATATTCGGTTGGTTCCTGAAAAAAAGGTTAATTACGGAATTTTATTGATGAAAAAAAGTTCTTTATGTCACCAGAAGGACAGTCAATGTTCTATGGTAATATATCCATAGCATAGAACAATCTTTATTTACTTTATGATCCATAGAACATTAAAGAGACAACAATCAAGAATGGACAAATTTCTAGGTATGGTCTATGGATCATTAGGTGAATAAAGATTGTTCTATGCTATGGATATGTTACCATAAAACATTGATTTTCGTTCTGGTGCATAGACTTAATATGTCTATGTTCTGGTGACAGAAAGATTGCTTTTTCATCAATCAAATTCCGTAATTAACCTTTTTTCAGGAACCAACCGCATATTTCATATTAACAGAACGGAAAACCGGCAACCGAAATAACCAAAATGATTTGCGGAACATATCCTCCATAAATTTGACACTATTAACATGAAATCAGGAATCCCAACTTGAATTTCAGCCTAACATAAACCTATATTTGGATGAAATTATCTTGTTTGAGGAGCCGAGGCATCTTTAACGGATATTTATAAATAACGCGAACTTTATCATGTCCAATTTGTTCTGAAATTCCCGTTCCCCAGTAATAGTAAATTTGTGAAGGAAATTGTGGGTTGGCAACTTGGGCCGAAGTCGTCTTATATGGTCAATACCTACAGTCAATTCTAAACCGATGATTCCCATTTTAACATTGACAATTTCTCATTTGAATGTGACAAGTCTCTATTTGAAGTTTAAAAATTGAAGTATAACCATACCATTTGAAAATGGAAGTTATTGCTATTTTCCTTTAAATCGGAAACTTTGCACTACTGAGAATATTATATTATTGGTAATTAATTACCAAAGAAACAACATTTTGGATAAGTTAATGATTTATTCTCAGAAAATTCTGATAGGAGTGTAGAACATGCTTCTTTTACGAGCCTTAAAAAATCAATAGTGAAATTTCACACCTGATCGAACTCATAGTCCAGAAGCACTGTTGCCGTAGTCACGAACACTCCCGATTTAATGTACCTACAGTCCATAATTTTCTAGGCATTTTAATCCTCCCTACTTTCATCAGTGGCTACCTTACCTTACTTCGAAGAGAAATAATATATCTTCACCTGATGATATCGGGAGAGTCCCATTCCTGGTCGAACTTCAATTCCGGCTTAGCCGCTTTATCGACGTATAAGATCGAGGGAAACCTGTAACTTATGGGATTTGATTAGAACTTCTTTATCGATGAAGTTCGGCATTTCACAACTTTCCGGCGTAAAACTACAGAGATGAACAAAAGTTTCCATATCCAAAAAAATAATGGAAAAATTAGAGATCCTCAGGATGTTATCTCTATGATTTTTTTAAACGATATGATTCTTCGATTCTGATCGAAGTATATCTGGTTGAAAAGGACACTCCCTAAGTAGATCTCAATGTCGCCCATGCGAGCTGTTCCTGGCAACTTCTGGTCAAAACTTCATCGGTATCCTGATTTCATCCTAAGGCTTGAAGGTAGTTTTTCTGCATACAAGACCTTTTACTCATTGCCTTGATTGACAGTTGATGTGTTTTGTGTGTTTCAGCCATTAAGCATAGGCATCCAATGCTTCAAGAGTTGATGGTTTGCCGGCATACGCTAATGAGTTATTATTGCTCCATTAAAAATTATCGGGAGGTATAATTTGCACGAACGGGGGGACGGGTAAACAGGACCACTTCTGGAAAAAAAGTTGTCCCCGAATTGATGCTGAAATGAATTCTTGGTTAAGTGCGCTGTATGGAAAGTTGTGCCGTCCTGTTGAAAGCAAATGTCATCGATGATTATCTTTCGGAAACAAAAAACGATACAGCTGCAATATTATCTACGGTATTTTTCGACTTCTTGATTGTTTCGAACAAAGAAGCGTAAAATAAGTGCAAACACGATGAGTCACTGCATTAATTGCTTGCTCAGCAGGCCACAGTAACTAATTAAGTCGTTTTATAGCGCAAAAATGGTTATAACCCCAAAATTCTTGAGTGAATTTTGTCTTTCGAGTAACATAACCGACATATACAGACCCTCGACATACCGTTAGCATTTCAAGACGCTTAGTGCTTTCTTTCACAAAAAAAAACTTTAATAAAACTGCTCGAACCAAAAGAATCACATTCTCAAATATCCAGTCTACACCAAAACGACCCTATGCGCCTAGAACAACGATCGCAATGAAAATTAGAAAGTGCGCAGTGGAAAAACGGTCCCAAAAATCGAATATCGTAATTTCCAGCCATGATAAATCAGATTATTTATCCTTGGAGGACAAGGGCCTAACAAGGGAAAAGTCCAATGCTATCTCGACGAGGATTTCGATAACATAACGCCTCTCGTCGATCTAGCAACTCTCGACAGTGTCGTTAAATGGGTATTCGGGGCGGAAGGGTAAACAACGGCGCCGGAGGAAAAACAAATATCAAGAGAAAAACTGGAAAATTCAATGAATGCTTCGGCAAACAAATGGATCGAAATACTTCCGAAATATATAACGCTCTTAGCGCCGGGGATTTGCAGCGAGACCACTGTATTTTTCACTCTAAAGAACGGCAATTAGTCCCATCGGATCAACATTTCATTATCAAATGTGCGGAGGGAGACTTAACAGAGGAGGACTTTGGAAGTAATTGATGTGAGGATTGAAATATATTTTTACCTGTCTTGAGGTGGAATTGGGGTCAAGAAGTATGTTTGAAGTCTCTGAGTTATACCAAGAATAACGAGAAAATATCTTGAAGATTCCTTGCTCGTTTAAAAAAAAACCTATAAAGTGGGCTTGTTCAACACAAAAAATGTTGAATTTGAATTTAGTTGAGCGTTGTAATTCTTCAACTAATTATGAAGTTTTCATTAGATTTTACTTGTACTTCTCGAGATATTGTGAACGTGGAAATCCCAACGAAATTATGCATATTTTTTTTCTTATATCACCGGAAGTAAACATCGGATCGAATTTAAAATTTGAACCATTGTTGTTAAATTCTAAGTTTGTACCAAATTTTGTTGACATCTGGTCAATGTTTACAAAGGAAACATTTTTTTTTACAAGAATTAGATAAATGAACCTTCAAACTGTCAACAATAAATGACAGTACTTTATCGAAAGATGAAGTACTGGATTTCAATTCGATCTAATCTGTATTTTTGAAAAAATTCAACAAACAAAATTTTGAACGGGTATATCTACGGAATCATTGGGCAAATTTTACCCATTCACGAATTCGACCTTCGTAATGGAGCCCCAAATCTTCTCCCCAAATATCGAGTTTGTAAGTAGTTTCTTTCGGAAGCCAAACGGCCAACCGTAAACACAATAACTTCTGAAAGAAACAACCTAGAAACTCTGTATTTGTAGAGAAGGTTTGGATCGTAATTACGAAGGCCGAATTCGTGAATGGGTAAAATCCACCTAATGATTCCGCAGATATAACCATTAAAAATTTTATTTGTCCAATATTTCCAAAAATACAGATAAGATCGAATTGAAATCCAGTACTTCATCGAAAAATGATAGTTTGAAGGTTCATACAGAAATTTATGAGGATAATATGATGAGAAGATCACAGAATATTGAATAATTGAAAAAAAAATCTGAAATTTTTTTTCAAATCGTTCAAATGACACTATTGTCACAAAATTCTGCACAATGTTGTTCTCTAGTATTTCCGAACTAGCTGCACAGTTTCATCACGATTGAATGAGTGTTTCTCGAGTTATACCGAGAAAAAAATCACGAAATTCTACATACTTTAACCCAATACCTCCAAAACTAATAGCCGTATCGAACTGAGATTTAGTACACTGCTGTGAAATATGAAGCTCAAGGTATAACTGAAATAGTTCTTGAATTTGAACACTAATTAAAAAAAAAATTTTTTTTCGAAAAAACTTTCGAAACAATGAGTAACTATATGATTTCAACGAAATTCTGCTCAAAGTTGCTCGTCGTTATGCTTCAACTAAATGTCAAATTTCAATCCAATCGCTTCAGTCCTTTCTGAAATAAAAAATAAATAACTTCAAAACTTCAAATGGCTATAACTCCGAAACTATCACACCGATTTTAACCATTAACGAACTCAACCGCGGTATTGCAATGCGCGAGCTACCCTGAAAGTTGCAAATCGCTAGCTTGCTCCGTTCGACAGTTATCATGTCTACGGCCGGCCGACCGGACGGACAGAATAGATCTTGACACTAGATTCGTCATCAGAGGGAGTCCAATCTAGTCGATTGAGACCAATTTCAGCTCAATCATCGGAAATTACGGATATTTGGACAAAACGATATTACGCTGTTCCCCTAGAACATGCTCGCAAAAATTCATAATTAATATGAAGTTTCTATCGGAATATTAAAAAAAAAAAAAATTAGAATGAATTATTTCAACAAATCTCAACATTAAAAAATAACTTCATCTTGGCGATCACAATCTAAATCTTTCAACTCATTAATTATTGAAATGTTCGACTAAATTTGAAGCGAAAACATGCTCCAATGAAGTGAATACAATCCTCGTAAATTTTTCCTGTCCAATGTTTTCCCGATCGTCGTCCACCATTTTACGTGTTCAAAAATATCCCAACAGTCTCTCCACTTTCATCTCTATTGAAACCAACTCTCTGTTATGATCCAAACGGACCAATTCATCGAATGAAAAGATAACGATGAATGTGGTGATCTAGATACATCGGGTCGGTGCTAAAGCCCCTCCACCCCTTTTCGAATTTCCTGGAGAACCGTTTTGAAAAGGAGATAGGTCAGGCGATCGGCGCGTATTTTCCCCGCCCGATAATGATGAGCTCGCGCAAAATAAAATATTTTCACCGGGGCTGAATAAAAGATGGTATTTTCAATTTTATACGTTCTGCTAATGGATAGCGTGCCAGGCCTTGCGTGTCCTTAATGACTGCAAACTACTTTCAGCTAGGGGAAATTTTTCTGCGAATGTCCGTAATGGACATCAGCCTGGACCGCCTACAGGAAGGAATTTTAATGAATGGATTCGACTCGCATTTCCGTGGACGGAGTTTCACATTAACGATGAAAATTTAATTCGAGGTACATTTCTGAGAGGACGGTCCTGATTGCTTTAAGGTTCGTTCCAACACCCAGTTCTGTTACTGTCTTGAACCTATTCAGAACTGAATCAGTTTACATGTCTTTGCGCTCATCCTAATAAAATCATTTCACATCTGTTTCATAGATATACTTACTTTGTTATTATGTTTTCAGTTTTGATTGAAAAATATATAACTATTTTTCATCAGTAGTGCATCGTTCTTTTGTAATTATATTGGATTCCAAGTATCCAACGAAAGCATCCGATGCATAACACTTCAGTATTCGATACTATCGGATACTCAAAAGTATCCAAGTTTACATCTCTAGTTTATGGCTGAACTCATGGACAAATAATAAGATTAGTTTATCTATGGCTGAACTTATATCAGTAGAACTCTTGATTCGTAGACCAAAACAACTACTAAAGGGTGAACCCCATGTTAAAAATGAAAATTTTAGGAGAAAACCTGATTTGAATTCGTAAATTTTCTCGTTCATTACAGTATCGGAAACTTGGTGAAAAATCGTTCACAGAGGGGGTTTTTCGGTAATATTGTAAGGGCATTGTTTAAACAATGGTAAGGGCATTGTTCAAGGAAACATTTTCTCAACGTGTGAATTGGCCTTGCACACCTTCATATGTCAATGTCGTTAATCCAAAATTTTGGTATAGGAATAAACAGAAAATCAACAATTTGATGGAAAATGGGTGAACAAATAGTATTATAAATTTGAAAACCGTAAAAAATACCAGTTTTCCGCATGTCCTCATATAGACAGTCACTGAAACCAGTCTTGAAGCTCTTCTTCTTAAGAAATCAGTTTTTATTGCCTAAGGGATGTTTGTTACCCGAAAACCACATCTGGCATAGACAAGCACGTCTAGGCCAGATGTGGTTTGGATCAGTCCCATTCAGTTCTTGCCTTAAACCAAGAACTGAATTCACCGCTCTAGAACCGGCCTGGACAACAATTCATTTGACGTTGGAAAACTTGGTTCGCACTTTGTTGGAACTCTAAAATCGATATGCGCACACTCCTCCCGATTCAGAACTGGTTCCAGAGTGGGTAAGAACAAACTTTTAGAAAGCAAATATTGATGCTCGTTATACTCGTCAATAAATTTTTATTTCTATATTATTTTGTGAAAATGTTTGTTATTTTCGATTTTTTTGTCGAGAATTTCCTTGAATTAATAGTTAAATACTTTGAAGAAGATATAATTTTTGTGTTTTCGTAAGCTTTTCAAATATAATTGAGTTTTCTGATTTCAAATCGGATAAACTGCGAGATGAATAATGGTAAATTCGTGTTGTAACATTAATCGTAGGAGGAGATAACTGATAAGGAGAATATTCATAGCTGAAGAAGAAGTAAAATAATTTTTCTCTTAGTTTCAAATCGATCAACCATATCGTTGCTGGAAAACGAAAAGATTTGAATTCGAAAACGAACGTCATTCATCAATAAGTCTGAGTTTAATATTTTAAGATCATTTTCGCCAAAAAAATTAATCAATAAATGAATAGTTTTAAAAAATTCAAAAAATGTACGTATCTTTTAGTGCTATGGGTCCGCTCGCAGAAATAAATTCCGCACTGAATTCTTCATAATTTAGTTCATTCTAATCGTTTGTGAACATTTAATGCACAAGATTGAAGAATAAATCATTTGGAACCAAGGACATGGTCCTGAAATGAACTATACAAATTACCGTGTTCACAGTTCTATGCCGTCCTGAAATCAGCGGCCCAAAAGAGTTGAAAAGAAACTAGTCGTGCATCAAATATTGATATTAATTAATTAATTTTAAATATCCGAATAAAATCAAATTAATCGGCAACTTTCAAAACTGTATTGTGAATCAATACGAAGGAGAAGTCAATTCCACTGAATATTTCCAGTTGAAAATACAAGGATATTTATATACTGTACTTCGAATTTGCATGTTAATTCAAAGCGCAGAGTTCATAATTTCTGGTATTTTCAACTTGCTGATCTCATTTTTCAGATGAGCACACCATGTTTTTTACATCATGGATAATTTCAATATCGTTTTAAATTTCACAGGTGTGCTAGTTTTCACTAAACGAATCCATCGAATGACTCGAAACCGCCTCAATTCCTCTGAAAAAATCTCCATTGGCAGTTCTAATGGTGGTTTTTCCTGAACTTGGGTTATTACTGCAACAGCAAATTTGAACATAATTATTATGGATTTGATTCATCATTTTCCCAAATTACCTTCAGATAGTATTCAAAATCATATTTCAAAATTGGGGTTTGGGCCAGGCATGCACGAAGTGACAACGGTGTTTAGTAGATTAGCTTTTTCCGCTATTGAATAAAGAAATATTTATTTCTATTCTATAGTTCACACGTGTTCTTTGTCAATATAACCAAACAATTTCCGTTCGTGATTTGTCAGTAATATGACAGTATGACAGTCTGTGCTCTTCTTTTTCTATTTCTTGGTCGTTGTCTTCTACTCTATCCAGATCGAAGTATAGCTATCTCTGTTTGCCTAAGCAAAGTAAAACATTTGACGCCCTTTTCTTTGCGAGAAGCTGAATTCGACGTTGCCATATCGTGCACTCTAGACAAATCCCTTCAAATGCAAATCCCCATTTATATTTTTCAGTTTTAGGTGATCAAACATTTTTTTAAAAATATAATATTGAAATTATATGTTTGAAATTTGATGTTCTAAAGATTTTCCATGAAAATTACTGCATTTTCGTTTAAAGGAATAACCCCCATTGTTAATCTCTGAGTATCGTTGCTTATTCCGAAAGCATCTCCGTAACTTTTCATTCGTGCCGCTCCGATATAGCTGGGCAGATTAGAGACTGCAAGAAATGAACCGTGAGGCCGTCCAGATGTTGGGATATTTGGAATATTTGAACATTTTATTTTACTTTGTAAATTAAACGGATCATTAGAAAAGCCATTTATTATTCGCAAAGTAATTAGGAGAGAAATAATTAATTTTGCGCTAAATCTTCCGTACTGGAGCGAACGGAAGCGAGCTTAATGAAAAGAAGCCGAGATAGCTTCGGAATGAGTGGGACTGTTGAGTATTTTCGATTAGGAGGAATTCCGAGTGATCCCTTGTACTTATTTCTTCGCTGGTATAGATTTGGGGGGGGATAATCGTTCATCTAGCTACGCCGGATTGCAGTTTCTCGATCCAGTCAACAAGTTTCAACCTTTGTTTCGATTACTAATGAGATTTATATTACTGCGGAATTTATAATTTGTCCTGATATTCTGATCGGGATTAACTGGAGGAAAATAATGAGAGTTAACTGAGAGTTCTCAACAGAGCGTGCGGTTTGTTGGTTTTTTCGCGCATGCTATATCGTTTTACCCAATTGTCAGTTATTTTGGATTCTTGTCCAGAAAATGTTCCAAATGAATAGCTTGATGAAGATGAAGAATACAACATTGAAATCGGTTTTGTCCTGGTGATCGTTCGTTACCACGATTACTTGAGACAAATTTTTCAAAATGCTCAGTTTCAGTGACAGAAGACATAATTTACATTAATAAATTGATCAGTTATCTGCTGAAATGCTCCGATGACATCCAAAAGTTACAGTATTATACTCCCATGAAAAAATTAGACAGTTTGATACATGTAACAAACGGAGTGTAATCACTCTCTTATCCACTTACACTTTCTGCGTCCAACGCATGTTTCGAAAACCAAGTTTACCAAGTTACTCGTAGTAACAATATGTCTTTGACAAAGGAAACTTGGTTTCCGAGACGTGCGTTAGACGCAGAAAGTGTAAGTGGATAAGAGAGTAGTTACACACTGTTTTTTATCAGTATTCCATTCACAGTGAACTGAAATAGCAATTTTTATACATATTTGACTTCTTTATCGTCCTATTATGTTAATGAATAGTTGGTTATAGGCTTCAGGACTGATACACATAGTGTTCAAAATCTGCGAAACCACTCAGTGGATCCTAATATTCCACCAGGTTGTAAGTGAATATGACTTATTTTTGGGAGGATTTTGCATTATTTTTTAAGGTTTTTTCTGGGTTTTCACTCTCAATATCTGAAACAGAACTATTGAAAATCGGACAAAATTGTTTTTTCCATGAAAAACGTCCTTTGCGGATTGTAGGATTAAACTATTTCTCAAGGGCAATTTCTTGGAAAACAGATTGTCTAATGACCAATAGAGGAACGCTACGAACGATAAACAAAATGAACTGTTTCAGAGTAAAAATCTGACTCTTTCATCAAAGGAGAAAATTTGGAGAATTATTTTTCTTCGATTTTTCCTTTTGAGTTGAGACTTTTGTCAAATTGACATTTCTGACAGATCACAGCAACATGGATGCATTTGGTTTGAAAGTTTTCCGATTCTACCTCTTTCTCAAGTAAATTCAGCCAAATAGGGTTAATTTCTCAAAAAAATCGAGCAAAATTACTCTCTCCATTTCACAAAATGCAAGAGACTCTTTGGTGTTTGTTTCAAATTATATGATTCTGGCATCAGTGTTTCTGTATCATCCCAATCTATGAAGTGGTTCCTAATAGTTAAACATAAATGGTTCCTATTTGGGATTTTTGTATGGCTCTATTCCTTAGGCTCGTTTTCTGATATCAAACGGTCGAGATGTTTTCCCTGTATATGTCTTTCCACAAATTCAGGTAATACTTTGAATACAATTTCTTCATTTTTGTTTCTCGTTTATTGGTTTGGTTTTAGTTAATATGGACCTCAAACCATGTTTTCGATTTGGAAACCGTTCTTATTCTGAATTCAGCACCAATTCTTCTTATTTTTTCTGGTCCATGTTCATAAGGAATCGTATTCAATAAATTGGGTTGTTCTGTTGATGTGGTTAATAATGAGAAAAAGAATTTTCATCTAAATTTGAAAAGGTTCTATTAATGAATCCTCTCGGATATCCATTAACTTCAAGAACGTATTTGATATAATTTAATTCACGTTGACGAATCTCATGGGTTGATGAGATGACATTAGCTCTGTCACAAAGGGTTATAATGATACCTCTTTTTACACTGAGTTGATGTGATACCTCTTCATACACTGAGTAAATAATGGTTCTGTTTTTATATTGGGAGTGAAAACCCAGAAAAAAACTGAAAAATCAATATGAGTGTTGTGACCCGTATCCTGGACCCAGCATTTTATGATATATTGTCTTTTCTTGATTTTCCAACGTCGGAGTCTGAATTCTTTGGTTCCCAGGAATATGCCTGAAATTCAATATTTTTTGGTTTAAATCAATTGACACCGGCTTTAAGAGCATTTTATCTCAAGCCAACAATAAAGTATGATTTTGCATGACAGAAAACACTCAGATAAAATTCAACCTCTTGGCATTTCAGGAATCGGAGCTTGATGGGTGGTATACTCCGGTTATTCGAAGAATCCAGACACCACATGTGACAGTTTATAGAATTTATCATCTTAGACCATTTAGGGAAATTTCCTTCACACATTTGTGCTCTCTCTTTCACACCACCCAATCCGAGGTGTTTTTTCGGATTTTAGAAGGGCGTCGCTTAATTCAAAAAAACAATCAAAACTTATATTCTCCCTCTTAAATGTGAAGAAGGGAATTTGCTTAGTTTGGGTTAAGTTAGTTTTTAGACACTATTCATTTGACCGTTGCACAGTAACCAACAATTCGCTCTCGAATTTATAAACAAGACTTATACGTTAATTTCTGTGTTGTAAAAATCGTAACTTCTCATTTGAAAGTCGCTTCAACCTTGCTATCGAATAAGATATAGAAGGTGGATTCTATTGTGGGTAAACCCGCAAGATTTCCCGTCACCGAGATATTAAAAAGATATTTACATCATTGTACGCAGTGTGATTTTCCGAATAAAAAATGTGAAATCGACCATAGGCGGTCTCCCTTAATTTGGAAGATATGGGCCCCCAAAGTTCCAAAATGAGTCGTTTTCGGGTCCCTTTTTCCATCATAAAAACGATCTCTCACTTCATCTGTATTGTTCACACACCACCTTTGAACCTTCAACCAACAATAAGCAATACTTTTTTTCAAGAATAATCAATATTTAATAAAAAAATAATGAAATTACTGGACAACCACTTAACCTCTATTCCTTCTGATTTCGACTCAAACTAAAAGTGAAGTTTGGCAATGGCGCAAATTTCATCGTGAATGACAGGTTATTGCTGGCGAGAAAATGAAATATGTTCTTAGTTCTTACTGTTTACTGCGAAACTCTAAATCTTCCAATAGGAGAATTCGTTTCTAATGAAATCTACAAGGTTGACACACATAGTAATGGAATGAGAATACACCCTGACATATATTTCAACGTACATTATTTTCATATGTGATAGGTCGCACCCAGATTTCCAATGAAATCGAGGTTATTATATAACCCATTTCATTGGAATACCCTGAATCTCATTCTAAACTGGGACCATCTCGAAGACACAACAAAAAACGAAGTAGATAAAAACCTCCCTATTTTGAAGGGGATAGAAAGAAAGTTCAAACGAAAATATTGAGAGTGAAACCTTAAACAAATATTCTCAATGATTTTGTTTTGATGTTAGAATAACCACCTCTTCTTCAGTGACAGAAGCATTTTCTTTAAAATCATATCCTTCAACTGTCCATTATTTCATATTTCCCGCCAGCAACTACCCTTCGATCATATTACGTTGGCCAGCGATGAAAAGACGCTGTTGCCAAGCTCCGCTTTAACATTGAGAAGTATTTCGTAGAAATATAGGTTAAGTGGTTGTCTAATATTTTCACTTTTCTTCCTTTAAATAATGAATATTCTTGAAAGAAAGTGTCTCTATTCGTTGGTTGAAGGTTCAACGATGATTTATGAACTAGATTTGAGAAGTGAGAGATCATTTTTATGGTGGAAAAAAGGATCTGAAAATGCATGAATTTGGAACTTTGGGGGCCCATATCTTTCAAACAAAGAGAGACCGCCCATGTTGGCCTTCATATTTTTTGTTCAGGAACTCACACTGCTTACAATGATGTGAATATCTTACTTATAGCTTCGCGACGGGAAATCTTGCGGGTTTACCCTATTGTGCAAATCACTTGAATACCATTTCGGTCTTGTTATCAAACACAGATACAAGAAAATACATTTTTGTTACTTGTTAAAAGTTCGTTTTTAATACACCTTAACAACATCTTCGTCTCATAAGTGCAACGATATTGATCAACTGGTCAATAAGTTCTTCAATTATCTGCTTATTTTAGAAGCATCAACATTTCTGATAAAGATCAGAAAATATTCATCGGTGGTGTCTTCGTTTTCATAACGACAGAATTAATCAAGTGCGATTAATTCATCCACACGGGGTCTCTACTATTGAAACCCCCAAAACACCTGAATAAACCAATTCAGGTCAAAACAATGAGCTAGTGTCCTGTAATGAGCATTTCATTAATATTCCATTAGAAACCGCAGGAAAAATTCATTTGCACCACTGAATATGAAATCGAAATATGATTCAGCGAGCAAACATCTTGAATAAAACCCCTCGAAACCACTTTGAAACCACTGAAATCTTGCCCAAACCGATTATTCATTACATCGCCGTTCGCAAAGCTGCTCTACTTCCTCGGATGCCGACTCCGAAGACTACCCAGAACCGGAAATACAACATACGACATACACTCGCGTTCCGCAAAGGGGCAAAAACTGCCTCAAAGGCTATTAAAAATACATCAACAGGGTTCCGCCGTTCGGGATGGTATTCAAATTCATTCCCGTAAATTCTGCCGACTCTTCAAACTGCATTATAAATGCAACTCGCCCATCAAAATGTAAAGCATCTCGTTTCGGATAACCTTCCTAATGTAAACGACTTCTGTTTTAATTGAATGGGAGAGAACTTCAGAATTAATTCATTCGACTCCAAATGTTCCGAAAAAATTTACATACCTCAGTTTATCTAAAACCCCGGGGCCTTGATGAGACTTCTGTGTATTTCCATTAGGGGATAAGAGCCTTGAAATGAAGCAATGAAATAACGGCAATTCCATCGCTTCCGTATATATCCCGTTCTAATCTACTTAAATTTCCAACTCCTTACTTTTTTCGAAGATACGCGTTTGCATAATGTAGTAAGATATCAGTTGGAGAATTCTCATAGGAGTCTGCCAAGTCAGCGCCTTCAACTGAACTCATATATTCATATTGCACATAGATTCATCTTGAAAATTCCACTCATGTGATATTCAGCCAATCAGAACGTGTTTTTCTGACAGATCACCATCGCAACTGTTGAATTTTAGTGGAATTTTTTTCCTCGTGGGTAACCAACAGAGAATAAAGCTACTTTTTGTGCGAGGAAGATTCGGGGATCTGGGTAATTGGAGATTCACTCTATTGGTCGAGATATTCAGCTTATTGGCTGACGACGATCACGTGATCGTCGTCGGCCAATAGGAAAGAATCTCCGATTACCCCGATACCCGAATCTCCCTAGCACAAAAGCTAGCTTTATAATAGAAATCTTTTTGACCTTTATAACGACATAATATTTTCTCAATTCGTCTGCTGATAGTGCGGATGAACTTGCCTTTCTCTTGGTTGGATCTATTCGTAGCTTCCGACGCTTAGCATTTTTTGCAGCTCTTGCGTTGACAAATTCTATGTCAGAGAATGGATTGAATTTGCGATTATATCATTCGAAAAATATTCCTGCAACTGCTTAGCTGTAGAGTTACACAGAACTTTGATAGCACCCTCCTTGTAGTCTTCGGAGTTTTCTTTTCGCATGCTGAAGGCATAGTCTTCAAGAATAAGCGCCATAAACTTGCCTTCGATTTCCTAGTATTCTCGGGTGTCAACTGCTTAATATTCTGGCGAATATTTTCTTTACTTTTTTGACCGAAGCGAGACATTTTTCTGCGTCGTGCTGTTTTTGACAAATTCAAAACAGAAATAATTTCTAGCTTAGAGTTTCACTGAGTTGCCATGGTAACTAAATAATCAAGTCGATATTCTATATTTTGCAAGTACTTGATGAAGACGAAATTTGATGTTGTTGGAAATAAACACATTTGGTGTGGACTTTTTTTACCGAATACCACACTAGGTCAAATTAAATTCGGAAGTAATTTGACCTCTGGTGGTATAACTAGTGAAAAGCCGTTTCATATGGAGTGAAAATTCTTACGCTCTGAAGACAAAAGAATGGATCACTTCATTGCTTCCACTTTGTTGAATCACGAGCATTGAAAGTGTTTGATTTGACGAGAGTAATTTATGATTAAAATAAAAGTACAACTCAAAGACTCACCCTGTATAGAACTCCGAGATCCTGATAAGACTTCTGTGTATTCCATTAGGGGATAAGAGCATTGAGATGACGCAATGAAATAACGGCAATTTTATAGCTTCCTTACTTATATATTCCGTTATAATCTACTTGAATTTCCAACTCCTGAATTTTTTCGAAGATGTGCTTCCCTTTCAGTTTGCATAATGTAGTAAGATATCAGTTCGATTCCCAGAGGAGTCTGCCAACTCAACGCCTTCAACTGAATTCATATATTCATATTGCGCATATATTTCTCGGAAAAATTCAACTGAAAAAGTCAGATTTCGTATCGAGTGGAAACTTTTGAGTTCTGAAGATGTATATTTGCATTCCCTTCTAGCTGCCACTTTGGTAAATCCGGGGCATTGGGAGAAAATTCGGAAAAATCACTTAGGAATAAATTAATTCGACTCCGAATATTCCGAGAAATTAAACATATTCGACCTTCGTAATTAAGCCCAAAGTTCTACAAATGTAGAACTTCTAAGTCTGTTTTTCCGGAAGATATTGCGTTTATGGTCGGCCTAACGGCCGACCGTAAACACAATAGCTTTCGGTAGAAACAACTTAAAAACTCGATATTTGTAGAGTAGGTTTGGACCTTAACTACGAAGGCCGAATGCGTGAATGGGTAAAATCCAACTGATGATTCCACAAATATACCCATTGAAAATTTGTTTCCACAATATTCCCAAAAATACAGATTAGATCGAGTTGAAACTTGAAACCCAGTACTTCATGTATGATAAGAAGAT
The DNA here is from genome assembly GCA_958510865.1 of Myrrha octodecimguttata. Classification (NCBI taxonomy): domain Eukaryota; kingdom Metazoa; phylum Arthropoda; class Insecta; order Coleoptera; family Coccinellidae; genus Myrrha; species Myrrha octodecimguttata. The sequence continues at coordinate 26,900,834 of OY294059.1, forward strand.
CACAGAATATTGAATATTTGAAAAAATAAAAATTGGATGTTGTCCTTCAGCATCTTTGAACTAGCTTTCATCTTGATTGAGTCAGTCTTTCTTGGGTTATACAGAAAAAAAACAATGGTGTCGAGAAGAAAACCACGAAATTTCACATATTTTCTCCCAATATCTTCGAAACTAATAGCCGTATCGAATTGGAATTTGGTACTCTGCTGTGGAATATGGAGCTCAAGTCATGAGCGGAATTGTTTTTTGAATATGGTCAATAGTTTCTGAAAAAAATTTTTCCAAAAAGTTTTGAAGAAAATTTTTTGTTGAATTGAGTGACAATACGATCCCAACAAAATTTCGTTTAAAGTTACGCGTTGTTATGCTCCAAGTAACTGCCAACTTTCAATCCAATCACTTCAGTAGTTCATGAAATATCAGGAAAATGACCTCAAAATTTCAAATTGCTCCGAAACCATTTGGCTGATTTGGCCCATTGGCGGACTCAACCACGGCATTTTGATGCGCGAACTACTCTGAAAGTTTCAATTTGCTAACTTGCTCCGTTCGACAGGTGGTTGTGTCCACGACCAACCGGACGAAACGATTTTGACAACAGATTCGTCATTAGTGAGTCCAACCTAGTCGTTTGAGACATGCGCGAAAAAAGTGTTCTATTCGATGAGAGGAATCCATCGTTAAGATAAATGCCCAACTTAAAAATTCACCCTGTATAGGAAAAACTACAGAGATATCAACTTTCAGATACATCCAGGATTGATTAATCAAAAGAAAATGCTATCAGGAAAGTGAACCATTTTCACGCGCTTGTTTTAAGGAACAGCGCGTTATCGTTTCGTCACGATGTATGTAATTTTCGAATTTTGAGCCAAAAATGGTCTTAAACGATTGGGTTGAACTCCCTGAAGAAGAATCCGTGGTCAAATTTAATTCTGTCCGTCCGTGTGTGATGTAACTTCCGAAAGGAAAGATCTGAAGTCTTGAAATTTTCAGGTTAGGTTTTGATCCTGAATATCTCGGTTGAGTTTTGTAATGGGCCAAATCTGCCAAATGGTTTTTGTGTTACAGGCATTTGAAATTTTGATTTTCCAATGACTCGAAAAATATTCATCTGATCGGATTGGAACTAAGTTCGAAGGTGGACAGTATCAATAAAAAGAATTATCCTTGGAAAAATATAAAAAAAATTTTTTCCTTGAAAATTTTCATATTCCATTTAAATTTCCAAGTAGCCATTTCGCAATATGAACAAGCGCGTAAAAGCTGCTGACTTCCCGTCAGTGCTTTTCTAGGTTTTCAATTCTCCTGATTCCTATAAGATGGATGTCTCTATGTGAGGAATGAGGCGAATTTCAAATAGTCCACTCGCCTGAAAGCGAGAGATAGCAGAACAGAGATTGCTCCATAAACCTTTTATTTCATTAACACATCAACTCGCTCAAAAACCAATAAATTCCTTTAGCTTCTTCAAGCCAACCAATCTAAAATCAAAGAACCAAATTATCGCCCTATCCGCTGCACCAAAATCACATTCACACCGACTTGAAATGCCTTTCTGATTGCCTCCTCAACATAACTGGACGCGTTCAATCCTCCAGATCCTGCGCTGCAAAGATTATAATGCTATTCGAAGACCTTTTCGCCGGTCCCCGCATTCATCTAAGAAGGCTATGCAAAGGCTGCGATGAATGAGATTTTCTCTCGTTAAGTCCGCCAGAGGAGATTCAGCACAATAAGAAGTGCAGACTTGGTAAAATTGAATATGGACGCTCTCGAATTGATTTCACGGCCGACGTAAATTTCGTCCAACGAATATGATTGCCCGTTTTTAAAAGGGATAAATATTTACTTTTCATCTAGAATTTGCGTATAGGTAAATGTTTGTCCAAGAAATTGACCTAGAATGATTAGGTAAATATTTGTAGGCGCCAAGCTATATAGATTGACCGTTTGTGATGGTTCAAAGTGACCGATTTGGATAGCAAAAATTAATTCGAAGTTTTTCACGAATGTATTGTCGGGTTGATTTCTTCATGATTTTGTCACATTTTGCGCGCATGTTCTAGGGGAACAGAGTGCTATCGTTTTGTCCAAATATCTTTAATTTTGGATGATTGAGCCGAAAATGGTCTCAATCGACTAGGTTGGACTCACTGATGACGAATCCGGTGTCAAAATCGATTCTGTCCGGCCGGCCGTCCGAGGACACGATAACTGTCGACAGAAGCCAGCTAGCACTTTGAAACTTTCAGGGTAGGTCGCGCATCAGAATGCCGCAGTTGAGTTCGTTAATGGGCCAAATCGGTCGAATAGTTTCGGAGTTATAGGCACTTGAAATTTTGAAGTTATTTATTTTTTAATTCAGAAACTACTTGAGGGATTGGATTCAAACTTGGCATTTGGGTGGAGTATAACGACGCGCAACTGGGAGCCGAACTTCATCAATATAATATTGTCAGTAAATAAAAAAAAAATTTTTTTCGAAATTTTTTTCGGGAACCATCCATCATATCTACAAAAAAAATTCCACTCACACTTTGAGCTTCATATTTCACAGCATTGTACCAAATTTCAGTTCAATACGAACATCAGTTTTGGAGATATCGGGAAAAAATATGTCAAATTTCCTTCTCGATATCGTTGTTTTTTTCGGTATAACTCGAGAAATACTGATTCAGTCCTGATAAAACTTCACAGCTAGTTTATGGATGCTGAAAGACAACTTTATGCAAAATTTCGTGATAATCGTGTCATTAGAACAATTTGAAAAAAAAATTCCTGTGATTTTCTTATCATATCATCCTGATTGAATTCTGTATGAACCTTTGAACTGTAACTTTTCGATGGAGTACTGGATTCCAATTCGATCTGATCTGTATTTTTGGAAATATTGGAAAAATAAAATTTTGAATGGGTATATCTGCGGAATCATTGGGTGGATTTCACCCATTCACGAATTCGGCCTTCGTAATTAAGGTCCAAACCTTCTCTACAAATATCGAGTTTCTAAGTTGTTTCTCTCGGAAGTTATTGTATGTACGCAGTCTGCCGTTAGGCTGACCATAAACACAATAACTTCTGAAAGAATCGACTTCGAATCTCGATATTTGTAGAGTAGGTTTGGGGCTTGATTACGAAGGTCGAATTCATGAGTGGGTAAAATCCGCCCAATGATTTCGTAGATATACCCATTCAAAATTTTATTTTTCCAATATTTCCAAAAATACAGATTAGATCGAATTGGAATCCAGTAATTTATCAAAAAAAAATTCAAAAAGCACTGCCGTGAAGGCAGCAGCTTTTACGTGCATGCACAAATTCGTTGCTGAAGCGGTCATCTACAATGAACATGCGCGCAAAAGCTGCTGACTTCACGTCAGTGCTTTTCTAGGTTTTTTTTTCTGGATTGAACTATTTGTCAAGGGCAGTTTCTTTGGGAGCAAGTTGCCTAATGAACAATAAAATCGAAAAACAAATCGAACTGTGACGTTTCTGATTACAAATCTAACTGTTTCATCAGACAAAAAAAAATCAGCAAATTTTCTCGTTTGTCTAATGGAAAAGTCAGATTTGTACTCTCAAACGTCATAGTTCACTTTGTTTTTCGTTTTTATTGTTCCGGTATCGTTAATTAGGCAACCTGTTCTTGAAGAAACTGACAAGTAGTTCAATCCTAAGATTCGCGAGGGTGTTTAAAAAAAACAATTTTGTTCACTTTTTCATATATATGTGAGTGAAAACCCAGAAATCACCTGCAAAATAGGCCAATTCTAGCCCAGAAGAAGCGAATTTTTTTCATCCTTCAAACTCTTCCATTTAGCATCACTGGGCATTCATTCACCTTAAGTTCTGTTAGGAGTGCAAACTCAGGAAAAACCTACAAAATCATACGAGATCCTCCTAAATCAAGCTTCAATCGATACTGAATTTCTATACTTTTTTTGTCTCAATGTATGGAAATTTTTCTGAGAAGATTGTTAAATGTGCATATTGTTGCAAGGACCATAAATATCATGAAAGGATCAAAACATAGGCTGACCGTAAAAAAATATACTCCAAAGGGAACTCGATATTAGTAGAGTAGGTTTGGACCTCAACTACGAAGGCTGATTTCGTGAATGGGTAAAATCCACCAAATGGTTCCGCAGATATACCCATTAAAAATTTTATTTTCCCAATTATTCCAAAACTGCAGATTAAATTGAATTGTGATTCAGTACTTCATCGAAAAATTACAGTTTGAAGGTTCATACAGAACTTACTGGGCAAAATATTATAAGATCACAGAATATTGAAATTTTTTTTTCAACCTGTTCTAATCTTGATAATTACAAAATTTTGCACAAAGTTGTACTTCCGCATCGTCTAACTAGCTGCCAAGTTTAATCATGATTGAATCAGTTTTCCTTTAAAACGAAAAAAACAACGATATCGAGAAAAAAAAACACGAAATTTTACATATTTTTTCCCAATATTAACGAAAATAATATTGGTATTGAATCGAAATTGTAAACACTTGTGTAAAATATATAGGTCACGGTATGAACTTAACCTTTTTCGAAAACGATGAATAGTTTCCGAAAAAAAATTTTTTCAAAAATTATTCTGAAAGAATTTTTTTTCAACATTCAGCGACCAATGAACTTTCGCTCAAAGTTGTGCGTCGTTATGCTCCAAATAACTGCCGATTTTCAATCCATCCGCTCCAACACTTGGAATATCAGGGAAATAACCTCCAAATTTCAAATGACTATAACTCCTAAATCATCTTGCCGATATGACCCATTAACGAACCCTAATGCGGCATTCCGATGCCCAAACTCCCCTGAAACTTTCAAGTTGCTAGCTTGCTCTATTCGATAGTCATCGTGTCCACGGCCGGTCGGACGGACAGAACCGATTTTGACACCGAATTATTTTCGGCTCAGAATTAGAAAATCACAGACATTCGGACACAACGATAGCACGCTGATGTTTTGGAACATACGCCCAAAAATGCAGATAGAGCTTATTTCAAGTCAATATAAATTTTTCAGATCATTGTATTTCAGAATATTAAATAATTTATCATCATTCCTCCTAAAACGACGCATTTTCAACATATTCAACGTTAAACATTATAAAATCTGAGGAAATGCCGAGAAGTTGCAGTACTTTTGTGGAGACGCCTCTGACTTAGCGAAGGACTTCAATCTAGTCTCATGGTGGAAAAAATCGGATATAACTTAAGATCAAGTAGGAAATCAGTTTTTCAATAGTGAAATATTTTCTGAATTTCGACCAACTGATTGGTTATTCTGCAAAACAAATCACAGTTAGACTAATTTTGAACTTGCCAACAAAGAGCAGGAATATATTAGCAGATCAGTAAATGCTTGAATACTTTTAGCTTTAGCTTCAGTCTTTTATTTGATGCGATTAATCTATGGTTAAAATTCGTGTTCAACTCAAACGCACTCAACCTTAACAGTGAATTCATTATAGTCGCATTTCAAACCGGAGAAACAAAGTTGCACTGAAATCGACCCAACACAGAACCACATTCCTATATCTCGAAATGGGTGGTAGTATATATACAGCTATTTTACTACCACTTAATATTTTATTATACCTCATTTTCAGTCATCATTATGACAGGAAATGAAGATTTATTCACGGTATGAACTCCAAGTCTGGAACTGACCATAAAACTCCGAACATTGTGCAAATATTTCATTTCATATCTGTAAAAGTCCAGGACGTTGCAAGTATCAATTTCTGGAGACAGACATGGGTCCCCTACGAGAAGTCGATATCTTTATCCCTAGAATTAATCGACCTTTAATCCATAGTGACGGGGTCCAATTTTTTCGATTATTACACGATATATCGACATTACAGGAATATGTTGCACGGGAATTTATGAGCCCCAATAGAGCAAAATTAATGGTCAATGTAACTCTACTTTCAAGGAAAGGCTGTTATTCATTCGAATTGAAACTTTGTAGTTACTTCTGTATCAGACTTTCGCGAAATTTCACGAGGACAACATATCTCAAGAATTTCGGAATCATATTCATCCATCTAGGATGGTTTGAAAGATGCCGTGTTGCCATTTATATCAAACAGTACGTATAAATTTGATATTGCAAATGGAACACCCTAGGTATAAATTGTTTCCTCAGATTTGCCGATACCGCCTTATAATTTCCGGAACAACTTCTTTCTACTTGTCTCTAGCGATTTTCCAGTAATTGATTGATTTGAGTGATTCACTTTTCACCCTTGATATGAAATCTTGCTTTCAAATTTGAAAACCTCACAATTTAAGTACAGATACAGATAACATTGTTTGAAATTATAATAATATAATAATAATAATACTAGGAATTGATTCGTGCAGAAAAGAGAGCTCCAGTAGAAATACTAACATAATCACAAGGAAAAATATCTGTCGATAAATCAACAAATATTCCACCTTGATCAGAGCTGATCATCCAATCAACCAAAACATCTACACCGAAGAAGCGGATCCAAGGAGAATGACTACAGTTATTTTACAGTTAATACTGATCGTCAGGTCAACTCACCTTGGATAAAAACGCAGAGGGAATCTCGATACTTGTCACCTTTCAGATGGATCGCTGCAGTACAACAACGTACAGCGCGCCATCTTCCAGAAGCAACTTGCGACTCTCACCCTCGAGTGCAGAATACCTTGATCGATGTGCATAACGTTCATCCTTTCGTCGTATCAGGTCGCTTAAACTGCGATTTTGCAGTTCTAAACGTCCGTCATGACTCGGTTCATGTGGATTTCCCACAAGACGACAACGTCCAACATACGACAAAGATAGGAATTGGTTCGCTCCAGTAGTAAAACTAACATAATCACAAGGAAGAATATATATCAATAAACCAACAAACATTCCACCTTGATCAGAGTTAACCATCCAATCAACCAAAACATCTACACCGAAGAAGCGGATCCAAGAAGAATTTCTAAATCTGTTTCACAGTTATTACTGATCATCAGATCAACTTACCTTGGAAAAGTTGACCTTCTACAGGTCACACACAACACACACAATTACAGAACCAAATGAAACAAAGGTCTTATCTTCATGTTGGACCTTGGTTCACTTTTTTTCAGCAGATATAAACAATCAAAATCACTGTGTACGAGATTGTACAGAAAAAAATCGTCTGTAAACCGAAGGGAAATTTGACAATTTATGTAATCTGTATCGATTGAAGCTTATTTTGCGAGGATTTCGCATCATTTTGTATGTTTTTCTGGGTTTTCACCCCCACTGTTTTTTTTCATGAAAAAAATAATTTTTATTTAATTTTTGATAGTTCTGTTTCAGATATTGAGAGACAACCCAAAAAAAACTACAAAATTATTTTAAGTATGCAACTCAGTTCCCGCTGTTTTTTGATGAAAATGCTTTGAATGAATCATTCAAAGTATTACCCATTGTTAGTCACAACTTTTTCCTATCTTTCTGGTAGATCTCGAATCCAGGTGCGGTGAATAGATTCATCTATTGAGGCTACCCACAAATCAAGCCACTTTTGATGTCATTCTTTGAGCATTTCAAGCGAGTGATATTTTTGTAGCACCAAATCAGACAGACTCACACAACAAAAAGTAGATGACACCAATACAAAATCACTAACGTGTTGGAACAGTTTGTTTACCATATGTCTAAACTTAGTTTATGTCGTTTTGGATATGTCAAAATCGACCACGAATACTGCTGGATCCAAATATTGACACTTTTTTATCGTTTTAGCACATTTCGGAAAAGCCTCAGATTTTGAACAGGTCTGACGTATGATTGACAGGAATGATCCACAACATTTCAGCTTTCTAAGATTCCAAGTACCGAAGTAATGAATGTTTGAATGCTAGATTGTGCTATATTATGCCAAGAATTTTGTTAATAATCAAGTACTCGAATACGGCTAGAGAAAGACAAGAAATGAATAAATAATAAAATAATCAGTAGATTACGAAAAATCGAGAAGAATGTACAGGTGTTTGACTGTGAACATCAAAGTTTCAGTTCTTTCTATAGAAACGGCAACACCGCAGCGTTGAAACTAGTCTACTTCGATTGATATATGCTTCCTACCAAAGAAACTAAATTTTCAAGAGAAAGTAGGTCCTGTTATCTTTAAGAGGCTACCATCAACCGTGGACCACCCTATATAAAATCGAATAATGCATTCACCTTCATACCAGAAATTTGCAACGAAATATTAGAGTTTAATTCGATGTGAACTGTATATTTGGAGGAATAGAGGAAATGGAGTTCCGAATTAATTCATCTACGAAATTCTCCCCACATTGTGCAAGTATCTCATCTCATATCTGCTAAATTCCAGGACGTTGCTAGGATCAATTTCTGGAGGTAGATGACTCGTTTCCTCAGGTGAAGGCGATACCTTTATCCCTAGAAATAATCGTCCATTAATCCATACTGACGGAGTCCAATTTTTCCGATATATTGTACAATATATACACATTATAGTTAAGTGAACTATTAGATAGCGTGTTTTAGGGGAATTTACGGGTCCCGCCGGTAGTAGAATACTAATTGTTAGATACGGGAATAAGGACAGCCGATGATATATCTGCCATAAATTCGAAAACTTCAATTTCGACGGTCTAATATGAACTCATTTGGAGATGTCCGATAGATGGATGAATTGTATTGAGTTTTACGGTGGTCCGTGAAAATGGGACATGATTTTACAGGGTGGCTAGCGTGGAATAATCTGGTAGGATATTAATTTTTTCGGAAAACGCCAAAACCTTCAGTTTCATTTGAGGGTGTCGTAGGAGTGCAATATGTTATATGATTTCGTCAGAATACAAATATATGATAGATGCTGTTACGCAAATCGATTATGACCGAATTCTATGCTTCTTTTGTTTTCGCTATCATTTTGCGGTTATTGTCGCGTTCGTTTATTGCATCCGAGAGGCGACAGATTTTTGGGTCACGCGACCACAGATCTTATGGATTTATCAGATTTTATCTGAAGTAAACGAACGACCCAGACGAAATCACAGAATATCTATCCTTAAGGATAGATATTCTGTGACGAAATGAGAATCAAAGAGCATAAATATTTGATATCCTTTCATCTGTGTATCAATGACTGATGTCAAATCAAAATGGTTCATCATATATTTTATTTTCTGCAGTTTCTCACCTCGTTGGAAGAAATGAGTATAAATGTAACTTCATTAGAGCTGATTTGAGAAGAATATCAAATAATGATCGATCATGTTGAAGAGGACGACGAACGAACAGTTCTGAAAAAAATACAGGGGCTTGCTGAAGAAGCATGGCCCTTATTGGCAAATCAACAGTTTAAAGATTCCTCACAATGTTTCACCGTTAGATGAATTCACCGATAATTGTTTAAATTATTATTCATTTATATACAAGTAGACGAAATTCAATGATAAGTGATATCCACCTTGCCATCAATAAAAATTCGGTTCTCAGAATCTTTTCTGAGTATTATAAAGTTACTTGGCCTCTGTGAATTAGACGTCCTTAGTGGAGAGAATTGTTGATTTATTATTAAGATCAGAATATTCCAGATATTGTAGTAGACGATGTAGTAACGGAATTCTGAACATAATTATTCTCGCCGGTTGGCATTTCTGATGTATTTTTTTTTAATTAACTAAGAATGGACAAACGCCAATGAAGCTAATTATATATATTCCCACTCAAATAATTACTTTTTTACGAACTGTGCTAACGAAAAAAACCAACAAAAAATGAAAATTGAACGGAAATTATTTCTGGGTAATTGATATCAACAAGATGTCAAATTTACTCCATTAAAAAACTCCGATCTTGTCTATGATACCGACGAAAAAGAACGTCATCGACTCGCTCTGATTTTATTTGACGATCGTTTGACATCTGTGGTCTCCTACATCTGGATGTAATTAACGAACGACTCAGGAGCAATCTGAGCAGTCTGATGTGAAAAACGAACGCCCCTTATGTTGTTATGTCGGTTTGTCATGAAGTTTTTTGAATGCTGTCACGGAAAGCAATGCTGATCTTTCAAATAAAGCAAATGAACGTAGAAAAAAATTAGACAAGTTCAAGCCAGATATTGATATCGGAGGCAACAACAGATGTCTATGATCATTATTCACAGAAGAAAACCTCACTGCACTAGTAATCTGTCACTACACTAACCTTCAACATTTCCACAACAAACAGAGTGCAAGCATACAACAAAACACATCGAACAGAATCAGTGGAGTTAGTGTAGTTAAGAGCAAACAATACCACGTGGTGCTAAATAACGGCTAGGCAACACAGCCACATTCAAATTTCATTAAACTTCGTTAATATCTCAAGGTAAGGCACTTATACGCGGTTTTTTTGATGCTACAACGTTGCAATAGCTGCGTGAAATATTACAATTCGAGGAGATTTCGACGTTTATAGGAGCATCGGGGTGTCGTCCTGCAGGCCTCAGTGAGTATTTCTTAAATTTTTTTGGGATCTACTCGATTCTTTTGCAAACATGCGCAATGTTTGTTATTTTTCCATTTTTCACTTCATTTGTTTTATTTTCCCGAAAATTCTTGAATATGAAAAAGTGGCAACATTGCGCATTTCAAGTTTTTTCCAACCATTTGCACCAAAAACATTTTTCAAAAAACGAACTCTGGCCTTCAGAAGTTATATTCGAGGATACAACGAACAAACCAAATATGGCTTTTTCGATAGAATTTAAACTCTTTTCGACTTCATTCGAGAATCAATCCTTTCAGCCTTTAAATATTTCGTGTTGATTACGTCAAACACTGAAAAACATGCCTCTAGAATGCTACTGGTTTGAATAATCCAGGCAATCCTTCCGGCTGACACAGTAAATCGAATTAAATATAAATCCAGACGTTGAAAAAATAGAGGTTTCCTCAAGTCTCGTCCTTCGGTCTAATGTCTAGTGCGCATCAATAATTCATTCTTGTCAGACAAAGAAAATCAGAAAATCTATGTTTTTCCTCATTATCATTTAGTAGAATAGTGGTAGTCAATAGAACTAAGTGACGGTGTTTACATAAATGGGAAAAATATTCAAGCTTCCTTCCAAACTCATTGAATTTTCATAAGAACATTTATAATTCCTCATTTTTCAACGAAATGGATTGGATTCTCGGAAAAATATCTTCGCAATTTCGCAACCCAAACAAATTGAACCGATTTGAGTAAATTTGAATGGCTCACATTATTTCATCACTGAACATAATATAATATGATAGGCTCATAGAATTGAAAAATTTGTAATGTGTTGAACAGATGTAGATACTATATTATTCTTACTGATTATATTTATTTCTTTACAGGTGACTCAATAACTATCGTACAAGCAATCGTGAAGGGTACTGCATTGTTGCCCTGTGACCTCTCTTCTCCAGTGCCCAACGACAACGCTCTTCTGGTTGTGTGGTACAAGAACGAACATACGCCCATATATAGGTAAATAGAATTCATTAATTCCTCGCCATATGTTATACATCAAGAGTTCTTTTTCACATAGTAAGATTGAGATATGTCGATGTTGTTTTATTGAAAACTTTTTACATTCGGTTCAGGTGTAAAATGACACATTGTTCGATATTGAATAGAAGTTTCAGTGATTTCAGGCCAAGATGCATCGAATATTTCAGGTGTCGAAACTTTCCTTCTATAACCATTGTTGGTTCCAAAACGCGGTTAGTAAAATTTCGATGAAAATTTGAAAAAATAGATTTCCTTCAAAATTGGTATGAACGAAAAGGGTTCAATTCTGAATAATAATCTGCAATTCCCAATTGATTCCGTCGGTTGAGAGGAAAAATAAATGAATTTTAAATTTAACAATCTGGAAAATTCCCATTTGACAGGTGAAAATCTAAACGGTAGGGGATACGATGAGATAATATCTTAGTCATATTAAGCGACCTCGAAAACCTATGTTTACATATCGAACTTGCCCGGTAACTCTGATATTTTCGAAACTATGTCAATTAGTAACTTTCGCGTTTTTCATTTCTGAGTTTTGTTTGAAGGGCTCTACAAGGGAGAATTGATGGTTGTGCGATTCCATTATTACTTTTCATAATTCACACCAACGAGCTCAAGAACCTCACAGCAAAAAACTACACGTAGGTTTCACTGAATTTTCTAAAATACGCCGAATATAGCGTTCTTGGAGGGTCCAGACCCTTAGTAAAATTTCGATGAAAATTCGGGGTTCAATGCTGAATAATAATCTCCAATTCCTAATTGATTCGGTCAGTTGAGGGGGAAAATAAATTAATTTGAAATTTCACATTTTGGAAAAATCCCATTTGACAGGTGAAAATCTATACGGTAGGAGATATCGATGAGATAATGTCTAAGTCATATTCAACGACCTCTAAAACCTATGTTTGCATACCGAACTTGCCCGTTAACTCTGATATTATCGAAACTATTCCAATTAGAAACTTTCGCGTTTGTCATTTCCGAGTTTTGTTTGAAGGGACCTACAAGGAAGAATTGATGGGTGTGTGATTCTATTATTGCTTTATATCATTCGCACCAAAGAACTCAAGAACTTCACAGCAGAAAACTACAGGTAGGTTTCACTGAATTCTTGAATATAAGCCAAATATAGCGTTTTTGGGGGGTCTAGACCCTTGGTAAAATTTCGATGAAAATTTGAAAAAATAGATTTCCTTCAAAATTAGTATAAACGGGGAGGGTTAAATGCTGAATAATAATCTGCAATTTCCAATTGATTCCGTCATTTGAGAAGGAAAATAAATAAACTTGAAATTTCATATTTTGGAAAATTTGACAGGTGAAAATCTAAACGGTAGGAGATATCGATGGGATAATGTCTTAGTCATATTCAGCGGTAAATGAAACCCTAACAGGATGAACCCAATAGCAGGGATTCGCTACAATTTTATAAATATAAATTCAATGAGATCGTGTCTATTGCAACATGAAATTTGACTAGTTATGATACTATCTCAGCTTAGTTCCAGAAAAGGAAATTTAATTTGGGAGAAACTTGTGTGGGCCATCGAATCTTTTTAGAGATCGATGTACGTTGTTCTAAATGTCAGAGACAGCATTGTAAAAGACCTAGAGGTTAGATTGTCTAAGGTTGCAAAATGGCGAATGCACTCCTGATTCAATTAGTATAGTATAGAATAATATGTCGGTAACTTTCATTAATATTTCAGATTTCACATGGCAGATTTTTCGGCATCTATCGGCAAAAACTGACGTAGGAAAATATAGTCGTATTTTGACAGTATTTGGACCTAATTTCGGACCCAAAATATGTCAAATAGTGTCCGTACCTTGTATTCTATGCATCTATTTTTAGACTAAGTCTGCATTGTATTCGAAGTGAACATATTCGTTTGTAGCAAGTGGTTTCTGACTATTTTCCGCCATGAACTATCCGAAATCTTCATTTCTTCAGGTACGCTATCATAAGTCGACGCAATACTTCTGGACTAGTACCATGTATCGTGTATAGTTTTCGATATGAGGGCAAGGTGGGCGATACTGATGATCGGTAATAATCATGAATCTGCAGTATGAGAATTCCTTGAACAATGCTCCTTCAGTGAACAGGCTTTGATGCATTGAACGATTAGCTCAGATCAAGGAGGAGTATTTGTAGATTTATCCAAAAATATCCGTCCTTGTGTTCGTATTAGCATTCTACGGAAAGTAGACTACTGATTCCACTACTTATCGAATTGCTACATAACCCTGGTTTTCTTTGAGAACATCAAATGTTTTGTGTGATATCTATCGATGAGTCATCCTTAACTGTTGAAAAGATTTTTTTTTGTGAACTCGATAATCAATTTGCCTACACCTTCTCCAATCTGTGGCCCTGCCTTTCGTAGCCAAAGCGAATAGAAGTGGAATGATTGACTCGTTAATTCTGCAATGTATTCGGAAAGACCAGGTTTGTTTGTAGGCAGTGGTTTCTGATGAAATTCAGCCGATGTTCATTCCAGGAAGCAACCCGCGTTTACATAATTGTTTCAGTGCGAATTCCTCGTTTGTGTCTGCCAGATAGAGAGGTATGTAGGGGTTCGCTGGTGATCATGCCTCTCGTTTGTTTTCAGACGAATTTTTTTTGAAGCGAGTGAAAAATTGGTTCGTTTCCGGTTGTACGATCGTTGCTTCAGTTTGGACGTTTCTTTTTCGGTGGTTGTTCGTGGTTTTAGGTTTCGGAGGTGCAACCGTTCTGGATGGTGACGAATTATTTGGATATCGTGGCAGAGGTAATTCACGAGGCATTTTTTTATTTTATTCTTCAAGGTCAAGTAGATATCCGGATGAATTTATGAGGGAGTGGCAGTTTACGTTTTCGATGAATGTATGGTCTTGCTCTAGGAAGATTTGATCGATGTGTTATTATACAGTGCGCGTCAAAATTATGGAACAATTTCATTTTCGCAGAAAAAAAATATCTGGTAACAAAATCCTGAAACAGATCAATTTTTGTTTCACTTTTACCAAATTTTTATGCATTTTTGAAGGATTTTTGTTGCACCCTGTGCCATCCCCATCAACCCTCTAAATTTTTTGAATGGGGAAAGTGGGTCATGTGGTACTTATTTGGCAAGGACTTCGTATCTTCTTTACAAGCGTGCAAAAATTTTCAAGAAAAAATTTTTTTCAGAAAAAATGTGTTACTTCGAAGAGGTTTTCAGTATGTGCACTTTGTCATGGCTCATTTACTTTGAGACGATGGTACCCGGTGAAATTTGTCACCGAATGAAAGTTGACCATTACAGTTTTGTTCATGCAGATTTTTCAACCCATACGAATCCTTCAATGGAGAAAAAATAATGGAGTACCACCCGGAGAATCACAAACTAATTTTTCAAAAAAAAAATTTTTTCTTGAAAATTTCTGCACGCCTGTGAAGAAGATACAGAGACCTTGCCAAAAAAGTACCACACGACCTACTTTCGCCATTCCAAAAATTTAGAGGGTTGATGGGGATGGCACAGGGTGTAACAAAAATCCTTCAAAAATGCATAAAAATTTGGTGAAATTGAAACAAAAATTCACGTGTATCAGGATTTTGTTACCGAATATTTGACGCATACTGTATTATCACTCTATATTATTCAGACCTAGGAGCTCAAGACTCCCACAACAATAAAGTTTAAGTTAGTTTCACTGAACTCTTAGAAATCAGCTGAAATGTTAAAACATCAGCAAGAAATATCAGACTGCATTGGATTCTAGTCCGACCTTTGTTGCATTTTCAAAGATTAATGAATCCGAAACGGGTCTACGCTATCCGAATTCAAATTTTTCAGTCAAACGACACGAATTATCGAAAAACCACCTACTTATTTCAGTCTGGCCAACGTTAGAAATCTCCTAGTTCTGGATGCCTCGTCGTCATGAATAATTCATTGTCGAAGTCGTATATTTTTTTGAATCAAGAGGAATTTGTTAAGGAACTCAGCTTCTAAATAATCCGCATGTTATCTACGGAAAGAACAACATGATAATGAATCAGGTCAGGACGTTTAATCGATAATTCTGAGCCTCAAGAAATAAATAACCCAACCACACGCGTTGAAGTGAACGTTGAATCGAGGCTATTTGTCTGAGCACTCCACAAAATGCGAGGGATATTTGTGTCATCGTATTTGTTCACTCAGTCGTGAAAAGAAATCACATCGAAAAAATATACAGGGTGGTTTTTTAAGGTATTCCAGAAAACAACAAACTAATTATATAGAATGGTCCACAATGTTCAGGGTAAATATCTGATCGAATCGAGATTAAATACAATATTTTCGAGTATAAACTACAACGTATGAGCTGAGATTGACTCACATCTGATCAATAGTTTCCGAGAAAAAATACTTCTAAACAAATTTTAGAAAATCCTTTAATTTTTGATGCTGCAAATTGAAATTTTCAAAATTAGAAAACCGTAAGTTGTATATTTCGCTTTCAACTTTCATGCACAGGGTAAGTATTCAAGTTGTACATCAATATCAACCCTGAATTCACTACATGAAATGAAGCCTTCTTCTCTCCTATAATTTTTGAAGATTTCGCTCAGGCAAAAACTACATATGATATAAATCTGATGAAAAGTCGAAAATTTCACGATTCTTATGGATCCGCCCCTGAGCCATTGAAATCATTGAATTGAGCTCCACCCACGTTCGCCAGGCCAAATCGTACACAGATTCAAACACAAACGGCCGTTTTCACGAAACTTAGATTGCTCTATCAAGGGTTTATTAGTTAATCGACAGTGAATGATGTGATGAGAAGACGACTTCGGCGCAAGTTGCCAACCCACAATTTTCTTCACAAATTTACTGTCACTGGGGATAAGGTTTGCATTATTTGTAAATATCCGTAAGAGATGCCTCTGCTCCTCAAACAAGATAATTCCTTTCAAATATAACGGTTTTCTTAAGATCCTCTCTGATTGGCTGAAATTTGAGTTGGGATTCCTGATTTCATATTAATAGTGTCAAATTTTTATAGGATATGTTCCGCAAATCAACTTGGTTATTTCGGTTGCCGTCTTTCCATTACGTGAATATGAAATATTCGGTTGGTTCCTGGAAAAAAGGTTAATTACGGAATTTGATTGATGAAAAACCGTTCTTTCTGTCACCAGAACGACAGTCAATATTCTATGTTAACATATCCATAGCATAGAACAATCTTTATTTACTTTATGATCCATAGAACATGGAAGAGACAACAATCAACAATGGAAAAATTGCTAGGTATGGTCTATGGATCATAAAGTAAATAAAGATTGTTCTATGCTATGGATATGTTACCATAAAACATTGATTGTCGTTCTGGTGACAGAAAGATTGCTTTTTCATCAATCAAATTCCGTAATCAACCTTTTTCTCAGAAACCAACCGACTATTTCATATTTACAGAATGGAAAACCGGCCACAGAAATAACCAAGTTGATTTGACGAACATATCCTTCATAAACTTGACACTTTGAACATGAATTCAGGTACCCCAACTTAAATTTCAGCCTGACAAAAACCTATATTTGGAAGGAATTATCTTGTCTGAGGAGCTGAGGCATCTTTAATGGATATTTACAAATAACGCGAACCTTATCATGTCCTGAACTTCCCGTTCCCCAGTGATAGTAAATTTGTGAAGAAAATTGTGGGTTGGCAACTTGAACCGAAGTCGTCTATTGTAGTTCATTTTTAATCCAACCATAGAATTCCAACTGAAATAACCGAGTGGATCGTACGTTGATAGCTTTTTGAAACTGACCGTATGTAAATTATTCATGAAACAGGCTTTCAAGGGAATTCATACAATCTAACTGATGTGTTTGCACTGATTGGGTGATTTCATCTGATTCATTTACAAATTTATGTTGAAAATTATCACATATATGAAACTTCATATACGAAAATAGGAGATTGTGAAATAATGAGCTTTTTAAGGTGTAAATGAATGGGTTTTGCTGAAATAATAGGTACAAGAACAGTGTTTCTATAGTCAGAATGAAATATTTTTGTTACAATTAATTGCAGTCAGTATCAATTCTATCTGCCTTTCTCGATGTTTGTATCTTCTTTTCGATTAAAATATTGACCTATAATGAGTTGGGATCATTATTTTGAGATCCAAATTTCAGATGGGTATACCATTGACCATGAATCAGTGATACCAATGTCATAATTCGAAACCATTTTCGGTCCAAAATTTTTCAGAAAAATGATATAATATAATAACAAATTCGCAAATATGAATAAGATTCGGTAAGGATCAAACTTCTCTCCATCCTGATGAACGCGAATATTTTCTGCCTCTCCTTTTTGCGTCAATATTACTTTCAGTATTAAATTATTACACCTCAATGCCAAGGAGTAATGAGCCTTATTCATCTTATTCGTGCCACTCAAATCGTGTCTAATCAAATTACTCGAGTAACCAATCTCTACTGCAATATAAGGAAACCCTTCAGAATTACATCGAAATATGTTAGTCGACGTAATTTGAAAACCATGCAACAATAGAAGTCAAACTGAGATTTAGCGTAATATTCTATGAATCTCGTGATATACAACCTCTATTTGTGTTACCAAAAAAAGCAATAAGGATACTCAGGAATATGACGCACGAAGTATGTATGTAGGTGTATTCAAAAGCATGGGATTGCTGACCATCTATACGGTTTATATACAAGAATGTACAATTTCCGTAAAGAAGAATGAAAAACTTTCCGAAAAATATCAGAACAAGAAAACGTTCTATGAAACAAGAAATAATAACTTCATATACACCGAGTATATTTCAACAACAAGCGAAAAGAAAGCTGAGTATAGATGTTTAAAAATTTATAACTCAGTACCTGAATCTATTACCATATTACAAGATGCAAAAGCTTTAAAAGAACAATTATAAGAATATTTCGTTAATTCAGAGCCTTTCAGTTTTGAAAATTGTATTGTAAAAGTTGTGCGGGCATTCTGTATTCCCTTGTGTCAATATTTCATTTCATTTTCATTCACAGTAGGATGGATGTAATTTGAAATGAAAAGCTTTTTTTATTTTTCTTATTAATATCTTCATTTTTGTTATTATTATTATTATTGGTTCCGGTCTCACAACCTTTCGGTTAGTGTGTACCTAGCTGTGGATTGTTACCAATCAAGTGCAGCTAGGAAGCTTCTCATTTCAAGTCCAGAAAACTCCGAGTGATGTTCGCTGTAGATAGGAGTACGGTGTATTGGAGTCTGCCGATTACGCTACTGTGAGTGTTTAGCTTTTTCAATGAGTCCAGGAGAAACTCGGGTACCAATCCTAGGGTAGAGATGATAACAGGTACTATAACTACTTCTCGAACATTCCACAGAGTCACAGAGTTTTCAATTCAAATGCTAATTATTGGTATTTCGAGATCTTTTGGTTTCTACTTTTTTCCAGGTTGTTGGCATTCACGACAGCAAAATCAACAAGGTATGCTTTGGCTTCTCTCTTCTTCCAGAGGATGACATCTGGTCTATTGCTTAGTGTCGTCAATTCTGTTAGGACGACACGGTCTCAGTATAAAATGTATCTGTTTTCCTGATCTTGTAGGATTGGTTGCGGCTAGTAGTGGTAGTCTGGTGTAGTGTATTCTGCTATTAGTTGATATTTAAGAGCAATCTCTCGGTGAATGATTTTTCCCATGTTATCATGCCTCATTTTATATTCTGTTGGTGCTAGTTGTGCGCATCCGCCTATAATGTGTTCTAATGTTTCTAATGTTTGATGGCATCGACGGCATTTATCTGATTCTATAGGCTCTTTCAGGATTGTTTTTACGATAATATCTTGTCGGTGTTACTCCGTGTTGCATAGAAATAATAAAGGCCTCTGTTTCTGGAAAGAGGTAACCTTTTTTCAACCATTGTAGTGACTGGTCTCTATAAATATTGCTATCTTTAAAGAGTAGAGGGTATTTGCCATGGAAGGGTTTCGCTTGCCAGCGCACTGTTCGGTCCTCTCTTTCAGGTCTTTCTCTGATCGTTTGATGCAGGTCTGATGTCGCTGACTTATCTCGAAAGTAGTTGTGGAGGTTATATATCTGTTTACTATGTAGATCTTTAATTGCTATAATACCTCTTCCTCCTTGATCTCGAGGTATGGAAATGCGCTCTATTGCCGATCTCGGGTGGTGTTTGGTGTTTATTATTATTATTATTATTATTATTATTATATTATTATTATTATTATTATAATTATTATTATTAATATTATTATTATTATTATTATTATTATTATTATTATTATTATTATTATCAAATTATTAATATTTACATCGAAATTCATATGAAAATGTATTTTTCCTGTGTTTATCAATCAAATTTTTCCTCATTCTCCACTTGAAATTGTTGCATGATACAGGGTTATTGAACATAAATTCAATTATAACCTTGAGTTTCACCTATATGATTAATTATTCGAATAAAAAACTATCAAAACTGCTCGATATGACCAATAGGATTCACTTCACCATGAAAGTTTATATTTCATTCAATATATTGTGAATTGTGCAACGCCCATCCCAAAGTAAATTCAATTATAAGTGATATCAGATAAATTTTTTCTATATGAAATTTTTTTCCTGTGACTCATTTCCACAATATTTTCACAGTTACTCATAAAAATAATGTTGTATTATATCATATTTAGAAGTTGTGAACCAATTCATAGAATAATATTCGAAATTCAGTCGAAACAATGGGAGTTTGCACACAACTCATAGTTGTTTTCCATTGCGATCCCAATTCAGGTCAATATTTAATAAATTATCCCACAATTAATTCATCCGTATGAATTTGTCCAAATTTATTGAGAATATCTAAAAACATTCTACCATGTACATACATCATCCTCATGTTGATTTACTTTCTATTACATATTTTATACGTCCATAATGAACGTTCCAATAGAAAAATCACGTTTTGAATTGGAAATTCACTATGCGTAATTTCCGTACTCTACCAATCACTGAACGAGATAAAATCACGTTTTCGCAAACAACAGGTGCACTTTAATTGGGTAAATACAATAATTTTCAGTTTGTTACATTCGGCCAGTCAGGTCACACTCGGAAAGGTTTAATTCCATTTTGAAATCGAACTGCAATTTAATTTTCTTCATTTCGGTCGAATAGTCAAACGCCCATACGATAATAAATCATTGCCGAATTCCGGCTACAATTTGTCCGAGCAAAATGGCCGATTATCCAAATAATTGATCAGAGATCAAAGAACGAAAAAAGCGACGGTTACGTCGATCGCGTGAGGAGGAGAAAGAGTTTTGTAATTAAAGCTATCGAGAAAAAAGTTGCTCGATATTCGGGTCACGAAACGTTATTAAAATAGGTTGAGAAATTGACGGAGTGTTCGTGCTGAAGATTGCCTGGATACTTGTGATGGTGTCGAAGTTTTCTCTGGGAGTTATTTATATGTTTAGTGATGGAAGCATAGCTAACAATTCCAAATCACTCTAATGGCATAATGACAACGATAAAGATTATTAGGATTATTTATTCACAGAGGAGCGAAAAAAGTTATGAGGTGATGGATAATTAACAGCAAAATTATTGAGGATAAATATATGAGTATTATTGTCTAGATGCCAATCTTCAGCCTTCTAGCCATGCTAATTGAATCAGGTGTAAATCGTGGCGAAATAAACTGCGAGATAGAGCTACCAAGAGGATTTATGAACGTGATAACACGACAATTATGATTTTTTTTCAAAAAACTACAAAATCGTCACAGTGGTGGATCAATTCCGGAACCTTCGCCATTTTGCAACTCGAAGAAATGGTTTCTGTTCTAATGAATTTACAAGGGTTTTTGCATTGGAATCTAATGGTCTCTCTGAGAAAGAAAAATGTTGACGAGGCCAGACCATCACAAATAGTCAAAAGGCCTGTTGTTATAAAATTTTATGAAACAACGGATGATCATTTTAGTGAGATAGGTGGTGAAAATGGGGAGTTACAATGTATCTTTTGAGCGACGTGTTTTTTACCCTCTTTTCGAAGAAATATGGTCTAGATACGAGGAATGTGGTCAGTGGTGCTATCCAGAATATACAGGAGTATATAAAATGATAAACTAATTTGTCTGCGATATCTCTACAGGTCATAATTTGTAATGTATGCTATCTCATCCTTAGTGCTGCTGGTGAGACGGCATATGCAGATCTTTTTTACGCGCTCTGTTCTGCGAGCAGTGCGTTATCGTTTCGTCACAATGTCTGTGATTTTCGAATTTTGAAAATTGTCTAAATGATTGGGCTGAGCACTCTGAAGGAGAATTATTGCTCAAATTCAATTCTGTCTGCCCGTCCGTCCGTACGTGCTCTAACTTTCGAAGGAAGAGACCTAGCAACTTGAAATGGCCAGATTAGGTTGAGAGTCAGAATATCTCGGTTACGTTCGTTAATGGGTGGAATCGGTTGGATAGTTTCGGAGTTCAGTCCTTTTGAAATTTTGAGGTTAATTCCTCGATATCTCATGAAGTACTGTTTCGATCGAATTGAAACTTCGTGGACAGTTTTGGAACAGTAGCGTGCGAATCAAAGTCGAATTTCTAGTGGATCCAGTTGTTGGAAAATTTAAAAAAAAAATTTATTCGAGGGTCTTCAAAATTATTTATGAAAATATTGATCAGATTTTGAGGGAATTTGGCACAAACCTAATCAGCCAGTATTCAACAATAATGTACCAAATTTCAGTTCGATAAGATATCAACGTTTGTGGATATAAGAAAAAAAAATTGCCCCATTTCGTTGTTATTTGGAATCGCGGAAGTTATATCCGCGATATCTCAAGAAGTACAAATGCAATCAGATTGAAACTTCCCGATCAGGTGGAGATTACTAACACGCAATTAGGTACAAAATTTCGTGTTGATCTAATAGTTAAAATTTGAACAAGCGCCTCAAAGCTCCAGACCTCACGTCAGTGCTTTTTGCGCGCATGTTCTAGGGGAACAGCGTGCTATCGTTTTGCCCAAATGTCTGTAATTTTCAAATTTTGAGTCGAAAATGGTCTTAAACGACTAGGTTGGACTCACTGATGACGAATCCGGTGCCAAAATCGATTCTGTCCGGCCGGCCGTCACCACCATTACGGGCGTACGAAGGACTCTATTAACTAGAAAATTTCAGGAAGGGTTTCATTTCAAAATACGAAGGTTGAGTTCGTTAATGTGCCAAATCGGCCAGATAGTTTCGTAGCCATTTGAAATTTTGAGGTTAATTTCCTCATATTTCAGAAACTACTGAAGCGATTAGATTGAAACTTCGCATTTGTTGGAACGTAACAACGTGCAACTTTGAGCAAAATTTCGTTGAAATCCTATGGTAACTAAATTTGAAAAAAAAATTTCTCTGGAACTATTGGCGTCTGAATTTAAGACTGCAGCGCCACGGTAGCCAGTTTTAGAACCTCACTTACAGACATAGATTTTGTTTTGATAGTCGATTTTGTACTGTTTGTTAGTGTTTGGTTTGATAATTTTTGATTTCACGATTTATTCAAAGACTTTTATAGTTGATGAGAGTATTACTGGGAGTACATATTCCATTCTTATAAAGTAGGTATGTATCATCCTTCAATCTAATTGAGTGTAGCAACTCTAAAGTTACGGGGATATCTCCAAGGTTAGACAGTATTTTAATATTATTTATTTTCAGATCCAAATGGCAAGATTGACTTTGGTGGATTTCTTAGGCTGTCTTGAATGTTGAAAAACATATAGTATTGTAAAACATACTCTTTAGAATAATAGACAAATACTCATAACTTTACTATTTTCATAGGGAAGGACTAAATACACAATATATTGTGAATAAAATGAATACATTCACATGAAACTTATGGCACTTGTACCGTAAGCCTTATTCATTAGGGATTGACAAATAAATTTTCCAACACTCATATGATTGGTCTTGAAAAAGCTGTAATAAATAAGCCTTGTACAACTTTGCTTTCATCGGCAGAAGCACTTTGAGCGAAGAGTATTCATCACCAGATATTTCCTTGTTGAGACTCTTTTTTTTCAATAGTCAGTTCTATCACTAGAACATTTACGTTGTTCCTTAATGATCACTTCAACAGGCAGATTTCTGGAGGGCATAGCATTCCTCTTAAGTAATTTTCTCTGCTTGGATTATGAACCTGGAAAAAAATTGTCTTCATTAATGTGATCTAATATTTCATGCGCCATTCGTGCTTACCTCAATAAAAATGATCATCATCGGTAAAATGCAGGTAACAGGCTCTCATAAATCTTGTTTTTTGGTGTTTATCGATTCTTCAACACTTTCAGACCCGACTTGTTAAAGGAAGTTTCTTTCACCCTAACTCCAAATTTCTTACCGGGCTGTAGAAATCTATGGGAAGGGGCATTTGAGTTTGCTTTTCCTCAGTAGAAGCACTTGTAAAATCACCCAAACGCCAAAAAAATGCATAAACTTCCTCATTTTCTTAACATTTCTTTTGAGTTGTCTATAATAATGTCTGTACCTCGGGTTACTCCGATAGCCACCAGAGGAAGTAGCGCTTATCTTCATTCGCCAATTGCTCATATCCAAGCAAAATTTCAGTTGTACCTGAACCAAATTTGAATTCGATAAGGCTATTAGTTTCGGAGATATTGGGAAAACATATATAGAATTCCGTGGTTTTCTTCTCGATATCGTTGTTTTTTTCGGTATAACTCAAATAATAGTGATTCAATCATGATGAAACTTGGCAGCTAGTTCGAAGATGCTGAGGGACAACACTGTGCAAAATTTCGTAATTATCGTGTCATAAGAACAATTTCAATTTATTTGCTGCGTTCGATTATTGAATACGAGAGGCGACAGATTTTTTGGTCACTTGATCACAGATCTTATGGATTTATCAGATTTTATCTGAAGTAAACGAACGATCAGGACGAAATGAGAATCACAGACCATAATTATTTGATATCCTTTCATCTGTGTATCAATGACTGAAGTCAAATCAAAATTGTTAATCATATATTTTATTTTCTGCAGTGTTTATTTCTCAGCTCGTTGGAAGAATAAATGAGTATAAATTTAACTTCATTAGAGCTGATTAGAGAAGAAAATCAAAAAATGATCGATTCCGTTGAAGAGGACGACGAACGAACAGTTCTGAAAAAAAAACAGGTGCTTGCTGAAAATAACTTGGCCCTTATTTGCAAATCAATAGTTTAAACATTCCTTAAAATGTTTCACAGTTATATGAATATACCGATAACTGTTTAAATCATTATTTATTCATACACAAGTAAACAAAATTCAATGATAAGTGATATCCACCTTGCCATCAATAAAAATTTGGTTCTCAGAATCTTGTCTGAGTTAAAGTTACTTGGCCTCTGTGGGTTAGGCGTCCTTTGTGGAGAGAATTGTTTATTTATTATTAAGACCAGAATATTCCAGATGTTGAGCCTTTTGTCTAGGTGTAGTAACGGAATTCTGAACATAATTATTCTCGCCGGTTGGCATTTCTGATGTATTTTTTCAAAATGAACTAAGAATGGACAAACGCCAATAAAGCTAATTATACATATATATTCATTCAATTTATACATATATTCAAAAAATTACTTTTGTCCGAACTGTGCTAACGAAAAAATCCAACACGAAATGAAAATTGAACTGAAATTATTTCTGGATAATTGATATCAACAAGATATCAAATTTACTCCATTAAAAAACTCCGATCTTGTATATGATACCGATGAAAAAGATCGTCATCGACTCGCTCTGATTTTATTTGACTATTGGTTGACATCTGTGGTCTCCTACATCTGGATATAATTAACGAACGACTCAGTAGCAATCTGCGCAGTCTGATGTAAAAAACGAACGCCCCTATATTATCGTCATTAATTTCTGTATAAACCTTCAAACTGTCATTTTAGGTACTTGATTTCGATTCGATCTCGTCTGTATCATTGAAAATATTGGGAAAATAAAATTTTGAATAACTTCCGGAAGAAACGACTCAGAAACTCGATATTTGTAGAGTAGGTTTGGGGCTTAATTACGACGGTCGAATTCGTGAATGGGTCGAATCCGCCCAATGATTCCGTTGATAATTCCCTATTCAAAATTCATTTTTCCAATATTCCCAAAAATACAGATTAGATCGAATTGAAATCCAATAGTTTATCGAAAAAAAATCCAGAGAAGCACTGCCGTGAAGGTACTAGCTTTCGCGCGCATGTTCAAATTGGTTGCCGAAGCGGTCATCTACATTGAACATGCGCGCAAAAGCTACTTCCTTCACGGCAGTGCTTTTCTAGATTTTAAGACCTTTCGATATTCTCATCGTTTCGGATCACCCTGTACGTTCCTCGTCCAATAGACGTGCTAACAAAATTCTCGTGTATGTTTCAGCTACGACACCAGGGGACCGTTCAGCAAGCTGGCGAAGCACTGGCAGGAAAAGAGCCTGGACACCCGAGCCTTCTTCCGTACCATGACGGAAATACCGACATTGAGCTTGGACAGTGTCAACGAAATGGATGAGGGTGATTATACGTGTCGCATCGATTATTTACGTTCTCCCACGAAAAACTTTCGGGTCAGACTGATCGTTATTGGTGAGTATTTGAACTAACCCAAGTACCGATTAATCTTTTCGGGATTTTATACGTTCCGCGGAGTTCAATAAAGACGAGATAAAAAGGATGGCAAAGAATGCGAGATCAATGACCATCTCATATTTTTCGGCGGCTCTAATAAAATGCCTCGTGTCTCTGCGGAGGTTTATAAAATGCCCGGTGATGCTAAATGGAGAAGATTGAGGGATAGAAAGTTTAAAAGCAAATAATACCTGGAGTATAACGGGATGACTTCTGGAGGCCAGAGTTCGTTTTTTTTGAAAAAATTTTTTTGGTGTAAATGATTGAAAAAAATTGTAAGAATGCGCAATTGTGCCACTTTTTATTTTCAAGAATTTTCGGGAAAAAAAACTGAAATAGAGTGAAAAATGGAAAATAACCAACATTGCGCATTGTCACTAAAGAATAGACGACTTCGGACCAACCCACAAATTACTTCCAAATTTACTATCACTGGGGAAGGAAAATTTCAGAACAAATTCGACATGAAAAGGTTCGCGTTACTTATAAATATCCGTTAAAATTACCTCGGCTCCTCAAACAAGATAATTTCTTCCAATATAGGTTTTTGTTAAGATCATCTCTGATTGGCTGAAACATAAGTTGGGATTCCTGATTTCTAGTCAATAGTGCGAAGTTTATATAGGATATCTTCCGCAAATCAACATGGTGGTTTTGGTTGCCGATTTTCTGTTCCGTAAATACGAAATATTCGGTTGGTTCCTGAAAAAAGAATAATAGACGACTTCGGCCCAAGTTGCCAACCCACAATTCTCTTCACAAATTAACTATCACTGGGGAACGGGAATTTCAGGACAAATTCGACATGATAAGGTTCCTGTTATTTATAAATATCCGTAAAAGATGCCTCGGCTCCTCAATCGGGACAATTCCTTCCAAATAAAGGGTTTTGATAAGATCATCTCTGATTGGCTGAAATTTAAGTTGGGATTTGTGATTTCATGTTAATAGTGTCAAATTTATATAGGATATGTTCCGCAAATCAACTTGGTTATTTCGGTTGCCAATTTTTATTCTGTAAATATGAAATATTCGGTTCATTCCTGAAAAACAGGTTAATTACGGAATTCGATTGATGAAAAAACTTTTTTCTGTCACCAGAACGACAGTCAATGTTCTATGGTAATAAAAGCATAGAACAATTTCTAATTACTTTATGATCCATAGAACATAGAAGGAACAACAATCAGGAATAGAAAAAATACTAGGTATGGTCTATGTATCATAAGGTGAATAAAGATTGTTTTATGCTTTGGATATGCTACCATAAAACACTGATTGCCGTTCTGGTGCAAAGACTTGATATTTCTATGTTCTGGTGACAGAAATATTGCTTTTTCATCAATTAAATTCCCTTAAATAACCAAGTTGATTTGCGGAACATATCCTTTATAAACTTGACACTATTAACATGAAATCAGAAATCCCAACTTAAACTTCAGCCTAACAAAAACCTATATTTGGAAGGAATTATCTTGTTTGAAGAGCCAAGACATCTTTAACGGATATTTATGAATAACGCGAAGCTTGTCATGTGGAATTTGTCCTGAAATTCCCGTTCCCCGGTTAAGTAAATTTGCGAAGAAAATTGTGGGTTGGCAACTGGGCCGAAGTCGTCTATTACGGAATTTGATTGATGGAAAAGCGTTCTTTCTGTCACCAGAACGACAGTCAATGTTCTATGGTAACGTATCCATAGCATAGAACAATCTTCATTTACTTTATGATCCATAGAACATAGAAGAGACAGCAATCAACAATGGAAAAATTGCTAGGTATAGTCAATGGATCATAAGGTGAATAGAGATTGTTCTATGCTATGGATATGTTACCATAAAACATTGGTTGCCGTTCTGGTGCATAGACACAATATGTCTTTGTTCTGGAGATTGCGTTTTCATCAATCAAATTTCGTAATTAATCTTTTTTTTCAGGAACCAACCGAATATTTCATATTCACAGAACGGAATACCGGCAACCGAAATAATCAAGTTGATTTGCGGAACAGATTCTATATAAACTTGACACTATTTACATGAAATCAGGAATAACAGCT
The DNA here is from genome assembly GCA_958510865.1 of Myrrha octodecimguttata. Classification (NCBI taxonomy): domain Eukaryota; kingdom Metazoa; phylum Arthropoda; class Insecta; order Coleoptera; family Coccinellidae; genus Myrrha; species Myrrha octodecimguttata. Next base: position 26,929,138 of record OY294059.1, read on the forward strand.
TGAATTTCAGCCAATCAGAGATGATCTCAACAAAAACTTATATTTGGAACGAATCATCTTGTTTGAGGAGCCGTGGCATCTTTCACGGATATTTATAATCAACGCGAACCTTATCATGTCGAATTTGTTCTGAAATTTCCGTTTCCCAGTGATAGTAAATTTGGAAGTAATTTGTGGGTTGGCAACTTGGACCGAAGTCGTCTATTAAGTACACCTCAAAAAAAAATTCGATGACATTTAAATGTGGCTGTGTTGCCTAGCTGTAATTCACTACCACGTAGTATTGTTTCCCCTTCGATTCTTCTGGACTAAAATAGGCCCATTTAGCAGGTGTTTTCTTCTGAGTTTTCCCTCCCAATATCTGGAACACAACTATTGAATTTCAAATAAAAATTTTTTTCAGAGAACACGCCCTTGTAAACTGCAGGATTTGTTTCATATTAATACTTTTTTCTCATTATGGCTTCGCAGCATATACACGTCAAGTAAAACTTACAATATAGCTACAATATAGAATAAAAAACAGAATACAACAGGTTAAATCGATGCCTACGAAAAAAATTGACAGAATAAAGATATGTGGACCTCAATTCATCTATGTAATACAAAGTTGTACTCACCAGGAATTCACGCAAAGTTTTTTTCCGCAAATTTCAGGTTGAAAGCAATTTAAAATTTGAACTGTGAAATTTTCAGGGGGTAATTTTTTTGGTAGATTATTAAGGTTTATTATTTGATTTTATCGAATAATAAACCAAAAAAATTGATAGAAAGGACGGTTGATAATGCAGAATCAATGTTATCATGTTTTTCAACAATTCCAATTTAATGCCTCGAATAATTGTTGGAGCTTGTAAATTGCCTGAATATGCTGAATAGACGAACTGGAAACATCGATGATTCTATATTATCTATTGTTGCTAATGTCATTAATTTTCAGGGTTGTGTGACACTAGCAATTTGTTCTTGAAGATTATGTTTTTTGCACGCTCAAGTCAGGGTACTCTCAATAGAGACGCAATAAAAAGGATGGTAAAGAATGCGAAATAAATTACCATCTCTAATAAAATACCCTATTCCCCCTGTTAATAAATAACCAGAAACGCCAAATGGAGAAATTGGAAGGATAGAAAAGTGATGGTTCTTCTGAACCAAAATTTTTCTTTCTGAATAGAAAATGGTGCTACACCCTGCATGAATATTCATTTTTTATTTGAATATTTCCTAAGAAAACAATCATGAAGTGAAATGAATGAATCAATGATGAAACTCTTCTCCATTAGAGTGAGCTTAGTACAATTAGAGGTAGAGTATTCCTTCGAAAATATTCAAATGAATAATTCGTGCTTCCATTTCATGTCAATTCCATATCGGTTAACTCATTCATCCAAGAACCGGGGAAAAAATGATGGTAATATAAAGAAAAACGAACATTTTCCGATCTGACACACAAAAGGTTTTTATGGTGAGTTTTGAACATGGACTAATTTCCATAATGGAGAAATTGATCCAATTTATTCATTATTTCCATTATTTATCCATTTTGCTGCTGCCGGATTCTCAGTTTTTCAATCCATCCATTATTGTAATCAATGAATTTTTTAGAAAACGTTGGAAAAACGAGGATTCATCATTGAACATAGGCAACTTTCACTCTAAATTAAAATCAGCTCGCTTGTCAGCAAAGTAATTAATTTTCTATTCAATGTCGTGTAAGAATATTCAGGGGTTATTTATACAGGTTGTGTTTTTGAGTTCTGCATTGGTTTCAACCGAATAAAATGCTAGTGAAATATCATTTCATACACCAATTCCACAGATACGGTTGTGGCACAAAGATACAGGTTGATTTAATACCGGGAAATAACTGTCTTTTAACCCTGACCTACATATCATTAAGAATTTTGTTCAAGTTTTCCAAAACTATAACATATTGATTATAATTTTGTGTGCTATCATATAGCCAAAATGTCTGTAATTTTTGCGCGCATGTTCTTGGGGATCAGCGTGCTATTTTTTTGTCCGAATTCCAGTAATTTCCGAGTTTTGAGCCGGAAACGATCTCAAACGACTTGGTTGGACTCACTGATGAGGATACATTGTCAAAATGTATGCACGATTATGGGCATACGGAAGCTTTTTTTTTTCGGAAACCATTAATCATAGTTGGAAAAGAGCTTTTCTCAGGGCTTGAGCTCTGAATTACGCAGTAATGTACCAAATTCCAGATCTATCCGATAGAAACTTTTGAAGATATCCAAGAAAAATGTGTCAAATTTAGAGTTTTTTTTCCTAGATATCGTTGTTTTTTTCGGAATAACTCAAAAACTACCAGTTCAATTATGATGAAACTTGGCAACTAGTTTGAAAATGCTGATTGACAACTTTGTCCAAAATTTCTCGATGATCGTGTCGTTAGGCCGACACAATAAATTTCGGCTGAAACGACTTAGAAAGTCGATATTTGTAAAGTAGTTTTGGGCTTAATTGCGAAGGTCGAATTCGTGAATGGGTGGAATCCACCAGATGATTCCGCAGATATACCCATTCAAAATTTTATTTGGCCAATATTTCCGAAAAAACAAATCAGATCGGAATTGAAATCTAATAGTTTATCGAGAAATTGCAGCTCATATAGAATTTAATGAGGATAATATGATCAGATGATCACAGAATATTGAATATTTGAGAAACTCAAACTTTGAAATTTTTTTCGAATTGTTCTGATAACACGATCATCTCGAAATATTGCACAAAGTTGTCAATCAGGATTTTCAAACTATTTCCTAAGATTGAATCAGTCAGTTTCGAATTATCTCGAAAAAAACAACGATATCGAGAAAAAAACCACGAAATTTTACACATTCTTTCGAAATATCTCCGAAAGTTATAATTGGATCGGAATGAAATCTGGTACACTTCTGCGATATATGAACCTCAATGACCATGCAAAATTTTTTTCAAATGTAATGAAAATTTTACGAAAAAACATTTCTCGAAACATATTTTGAAAAAAAAAAAGTTTCGAAATTTACTGACAGTACGATCTCAACAGAATTTCGCAAAAAGTAGCGCGTTGTTATACTAAAACTAACTGCCAAGTTTCAATCCAACCGTTCCAGTAGTTTCTGGGTTATCACGAAAATAACCTCAAAATTTCAGAGGCCTCTAACTCCGAAACCTCCCAGCCGATTTTGCTCAGTAACGAACTTAACCGTCGCATTTTAAAATGCAACCTACTCTGAAGGTTTAAGGTCGATCGGATCCTCCGTACCCCTGTAATCGTGCATTAGGCCGGACGGAATAGATTTTGACACCGGATTCGTTATCCGTAAGTCCAACCTAGTAGTTTAGGACCATTACAGACATTTTGACAAAACAATAGCACGCTGTTCCTTGAGAACATGCGCGAAAGAAAGATTGATTTTTTCTGGAAATTCTAAGATCCTGTATCTTTTTCCCGTAGCCAAATCTGAAGAAATGGTAAATGAAAGGAGTAAGAAGAATCTATGGTTGAAGTAAATTTATAGCTTTGAGACTCACCCTGATTATTTTTCAATGCAATAATAAAAGTTTGTAAAATATTCAATGATCCCTCCACTTGATATATTTGAAAAATAACCTGCATCTTTCAAATATGTTTCAGTCAAACCTAAAACCAGGGTACATCCCGAACTTCTCGAAGCAGCTTATTTCGAAATATGCACGATTCCAAAATCATTTTCAATTCTAACGACCTATTGAATTCTTAATGTTCGGGCCCTCCCAGCTATCAGAAACCCTCGATAAATTTCTGTTTCTGTGCGAGTTCGACTACAAGGCGTTCATGAATTATTTACCTATAATCAGCAACAGGAAAATGAATAATTTGAAAATGAACGGAGGAAAGGTAGGAGTCGATTTATCTGCCATAATCGCTTTATCAATTTCCATAACGTTGCAATTATGAAAATTCCTCGTAATGTTCGACACATTATGGTGCTAGTTCACGCAGAGTCATAGATAATTTCCATTGGTATCGGTGATCGGCAAAATCGTGAGTGAAATAATATACTGCTTTTCACGCAGCCCTCGTTTCGCTGCAGAATATTAAAAAAATATTCAAGGTCGCACAATTCGACCCAGACTTGGAGGCCGTCGACACATTCGACTTCGGTTTTACTTCGTTTCTCCTTTTTGAAAGGCCTGTTAACATGAATGATAACTTCAAGAAGATAACTGACCTGATTTCAGAATATTTTGCATGTATAGTCGAATTTGCAGTTTAAAAAAAGTGAGTTTCGTTTCAATTTCAATGCCATTAAGGCATAATAAGATTTAATAAGTTTCATCATAATTAGATCATTCAGAAATATCAATGACATCGAGGAAAAAAGGGAAATTTTCACGTTATTTTACCAGATATCTCAGGAAATTAAAATCAGATCGGAATCAAATTCGAAACACTGTCATGAAATATTCACTCTACGGATATCGTGGGTTAATTTCGAAAAATAAGAATTTCGTTCCAAGAAAAACTCTGGAATTTTTTTTCGAATTTACTGGGAATACGATCTCAACAGAATTTTGCGAAAAGTTGTGCGTTGGTATTTTACAACTGATCCTGAAATATTGAGGAAATAATGACATCGGTAGTAGGTCATAAAAGACAGAAAACCATAAAGTTTAGTTCAACAACCAAGCTTCATTCTTCAATTTTCCAAACTAAGTATTCCAGAAAGAAAACATACTGCAGATTTTAAATCGAAATTGGCATGTCGTATCGCATATATTCTAGAAGGTTATATCTCTGCGCCACAATTCCACATCTTAAGAAATGCAGATACTGTAAAAAAACTCGAAAGAAATTCAAACTCTTACACCTCGTATCTCCGAAATGAAACGTTTGCGGTCCTTTATTTATTGGACCTTTTGGTTTATTATTTAGTAGAATCAATACTATCGACCAAAAAAAACCCTGAAAATTTCACAGTTTACAATATGAAGTATGTTGATTTGAATGAATTAATGAAAAAAAAAAATCCGTCAGTCCTCCGTACACAGTTCGCCGTACGCACTCCGCCGTACTCCGTCTGCCGTCCGTCGTCCACCGTCCGCCTTCCGTTGTCCGGGATTTTTCTCTGAACCGAAATCCGTGAAACTTGGTAGAAAAATTGTGTGTCGCTAGAGATTGATCCTCCAAGCTTTTCAGCAGGATCGGTGTACCCTAAGGGATCAAAACTGGGGGTGAAACGGAAAAAAAAAATCTCTCGAAAACTTACCACCGAATTTTCAATAAACCCTCAACGTCGATTGCTGTTGCATAACCCAACCTAAAAATTCTCACCCAGATAATTCCCAGCCAGTAGTCCCTGAGTTATAAAGAAATTGCAAATTTCCAATAGTCCCGAGAATGAATCATCGCATTCGGTTCTAAGATTGGAATTCAGTAGAATAATCGGTTAACTTTTCATCCAGAATCATACATTTAAAAGTAAAAAAAAACAGAATCATACATCTAAAAGTAAAAAAAAGATTGATTGCCAAGTTTTCAACACATATCGAGAATGTGCAAATGCCTCATCGATATTCTTGACTATTTCATAATCGTAGGTAGTTCAAATTTAATATTTTTGGGTTTTCTCTCCCAATATCTGAAACAAAAATACTAAAAATCGGATAAAATTATTATTTATACAAATCACCCTGCGGATTACGGGATCTGAGATTTGATTTCTTCAGGGAACTCATTTATATCTAAAATAAAAATTATAAATTATTCATAAATCATTGGTTTTTCACACAATAAAAACCAATTCCATGTAAAAATTCATTTGAAAAATTGAGATCTCAATAAATATATATATATATATATTCTTTTGAGAACGAGCATTACATTCTTTGATATATCACAGTGTTAGCAGAGGAAATGTAAACGGGGAACCATACATTTTTACGTATGGTACGAGAGCACAGATGAAAACCTCAGGAAAAATTCTGTCTCCCCGTATAAGTGTAGTAATTTGTTTATAGAAGATGGATGGCATCTTTTTCATTGAAAAATAATTTTTTCTTAATCTTGAATTCATTTCGACAAAATATCTTGACATAATATCTGAAACATAAAGAGGGACAGAAAACCAGAAGGAAGCAGTGAATAATATCACCTACATTTGCTCATGACCGAGAGGGTCTTTCGACCAGGTTCAGTCTTCCAAGCGATGATTTTCAGATCGCAACAGGCCCCTTTATTGGGGAATCATCTCCCATAGATACTTAATTGTTCATTTCGAACTAGAAATCTAATAAAAATCGGAAATAAAGTGGAAAACTTGTGATATGTATTATTATCAATAAATACTCTTATATAACTGAATAACACTTTTACATGCAGAATGCTAATTAAGTAGCGTAATCTAAAATAATGAAGATTTCCAAAAAATTCGGTTGATCGGAGGTTTTCATCAATTATGGTTTGCGTAGTACAATTATCGTCAACATGTGGATATTCGTTACTAGTTTCAATCGAAGTCCAATTTTTCGTACTGAGACTTTGAAATAAGGGTGAATATAAAAGATAATGAGCATGTATATGATAAAACAAATTTGAGGATCTATGCAAAAAAATCAATATAACACCGAAAATCTCATCAATTGTAGAGAACCCAATACTTAGTGTAGGAAGCAGCCTTGGACTAAGGTAGGAGCTGATGATTCACCTGTTTTAGTTCTATGATTAAAATTGATTAAACCTTTGTTAAAAACATTACACGAATTCCATTCCGAACGCCAAATTTCTTTGTCACTTTTATTGGTGTAATCGTTGATCCATAAAGGTTTACGAGATTTCAATCTAGCAATTTTAGAATCCGGAATATAAGACATGATTGGGAATAAATTCGGAAAGGAACGATATTTATCCCAAGACTTTATCACTGCAACCTGCCTACGAATATGGGGCGGTACAATATTTGAGAGAACTGGTAACCTCTGTAAAGGTGTAGATCTTATGGTCCCACTAATGATTCTCATAGCAACATTAAGCTGTACATCTATTTTACTAACATGAGCGCTATTAAACCAAACCGAACAACAATATTCAGCAGCAGAAAAAACCAAAGCCAAAGCTGCTGTACGAAGAGTTGTAGGGTCAGCCCCCCATGAAGAAGCAGCTAGTTTTTGAAGAATATTATTCCTAGATTTCAACTTCATGCGTAAGTTTTCCAAATGGGCCTTGAAATTCAAAGAGGTATCTAATTTCACTCCAAGATATTTAGGAGTGAAATTATGTTTCAGAACGGCATTATTGAAAGTAACATTCAAAGTTTTAAACTTCTGTTGATTATTCAAATGAAAACAAGAAACTTCTGTTTTATTAGAATTTGGACATAAACGCCACTCAACAAAATAATTCTTCAAAATTTCTAAATCAGTATTTAGAGTGTTTTCAATGACTTTGAAATCAGAGTGAGGAAAAGCCAGAGCAATATCATCTGCATAGATGAATTTCTCTGAAGAAGTTGCTGGAATATCACATAAATATAAATTAAATAGAAGGGGAGCTAAAACTGATCCTTGTGGGAGTCCATTATTCAAAGTTTTGAACCTACTACTAACATCATCAACAAAAACACTAGGCAAATAATAAACCTTTTATAAAATTTGCAGCGTCTTTTCCTTAGAAGAACGCAAGGAATCCCCCTCTTCGTTTATACTACAATCTAGGAATACTCTATGAAGTAAGTTTACCAGTCGGAGTGACCCTGTATAAATACTCAATAATTCCCTGTATGTATCCACTGAACCGAATATTCGACCTGTATTTCGCTTCGGATCAGAGATATTCATTTTCTCGTATTTGCGTTGCTTCTGTCCATCTAACGATGTTTGGCACCGTATAGATTTTCCATTCCATTGGTCGGTCGTCAGATAATCCATTAATTTCGGTGGACGGATACATCAATTCGGTTATTGAAGGTTTTTGCTGTATGTAGTCATCATATTGATGGGTGATATTGTTGCTAGGCTGAACACAGTTCAAAGAGTTATTTCTGGAGAGAATTCGGGAAAAACACAGGCGTGGAGTTTTTGTCATAATTCGATAATTTTCATTGTTTTCTGAAATATACAGTGTGACCCATTGAGACCCGGATGAACTTGGGTGAACTCCATCTGTTATCCTACGACTTTTGAGATATTCTTTTCCTATTATATATATTTCTATGGAAAATAATGTTATAACTGAAGGTCTGTAATTTTCAACTTTTATGCCGAAATTATTCTCATAATGAAAGTTTCTGTTGTTGGGTGCTTGTTTGAGGAAACCGAATCCTATCGTTCTTTCGTATTGCCTGTTATTTAGGATATTTTTCCGGAATTAGTTTCAAACTACTAGGTTGTATTCCCTGATGGAGAATCCGATGTCGAAATTGATTCTGTCCGGCCGGCCGTGTTGCAACAATAACTTGAAACGGAAGGAGCGAATCCAAATGCGTCGTTAAGGTTTATTAAGGGGTCAAATCAGACTGACAGTTTTTGTGTTACACTCGTTATAATCTTCAGGTTATTTCCCCAATATGTCAAGAACCGCTTGGACGAATGAGTTTAAACTTGGTTATTGGTTGTAGAACACCAACGTTCAACTCCTCAAAAATTTCCTTGGAATCGTATCATTACTTTAGTACCTTTGAAAAAATTCTGTAATTTGTCCGAATTCATGTTTAAAAAAAAAATTTCGCAAACTTAACCTCAGAATTTGCTGAGAGACGGTGCAGACATTGAAGTAAATATTTCAGTTTGATTTTTCTGCTCTGTGGGAGAAAAATATGCAAAAGTTATTGGTTTTCCTTGGTATCAATGCTTTTTCTGAAATAACTCAAAACCTACTTATCCGCTCATAATCAAACTCAATATAACTAGTTAATAAATGCTAATTCACAATTCCCTGCGAAATTTAGTGATGATGGTATCTTTAAAAGAGTCAACTAAAAATTGTATTCGATTTCCGCCCACGAATTTGAAGCCTCAAGTCGTTTCTTAAGGAAGTTATTGTGTTTACGGTCGTTCTAACGGTCGATCGTGAATAAAATAACTTCTGGAAGAAACAACTTACAAACTCAGTCGTTGTAGAGTAGGCCCAACGGCCGATCGTAACACAATAACTTCCGGAAGAAAAAACTCAGAAACTCAATATTTGTGAATTAGGTTCAGGCCTTGATTGTGAAGGCTGAATTCGTGGATGGGTAAAATCCATCAATGATTTCGCAGATACAGTAATTCAAAATTTTATTTACCCAATAATTCCAAAAATACACATAAGATCAGATCGAAATGCAGTACGTGATTGAAAAATGACAGGTTGAACGTGCATGCTGAAATTCGTGAGGAAAATATAATCAGGATATCACAGAATATTGAATTTTTTTCAAATTGACACTATAATTCTGCACAAAATTGCTCATCAGCATTTTCAGACTTGTCATTAATTTCCAACATTATTAGATCAATATGTTTTGATATTTTCGGTAAAAACAGTGACACAGAACAAAAAAACACTAAATTTTAGATTTTTCTCCTCAATATCTCCACAAATAATGACTCTGCTATGAAATATGGAGCTTCAGGTGTGAGCAGAAGTTTTCAAATATGAGTAATATTTTCCGAAAAAAAATAGTATACCAGAAAAATTTTGAAGAATGATTTTTCCAGAATTAACTGATGGTACGATTCCGACAAAATTTGTTGTGGTCCAATTGACTGCCAAATTTTATTCCCATCGCTCTAGTAGCTCCTGAGTTACCAAGGAAACAACCTTGAAAGTTCAAACGACTATAAGTCCGAAACCGTTTGACTGATTTCATTCATAAACAAACTCTACCGGCGCATTTCAGAGAGCAAACTACCCTGAAAGTTTCAAGTCGATTGAATCTTTCTTTAGCCCATAACCGTCTATACGGCCGTATAGATCTAGTCGTTTGAGACCAAACTCGGCTCAAAATTTGAGGATTACATACATTTGGACAGAACGATAGCACGCTGTTTCCCAGAACATGAACGCAAAAATGCATACAAAGAGATTCAGTTCGCCGATGGGCGTAATCTGTCGAAAGATTGAGTACTTACATTCTTCAATCACTTGGGAGATACAGATTCATTAGAATCGAAACTTTGTTATATTCTATTCATTTAATTCATTATCCTTGCTATGGTATCACAAACATTTTTCAGGCAATAAAACTGTGAATTCTCAATAGATATATAAATACATCCACGTAGATCATTAGATGATGGCGAAATTCAGATTTTTCTGAGAGTAGCACAACCAAGCATATCCATAACGTTAACAGAGCCACTCGCACGGAAGTCAAAGAAAACCATCTCATTAATTGTCGTTTATTTGTCGAGAATTTGTCGTGAAAGAAAAAAAATTGTCGCGCTTCTAGTTTTTTTTTAGGGGTGGCTCTGCTAACTAAATATTAAGTTAGCAGAGCCATTCTTAAATATGCATCGGATTCGATCAGAAATGTTATGAATAATTGTCGAGTATTTGTCGTAGACCATCCAACCTGAAAAAACCAGAATAAATAATTTTTATAGCTTTCTTATAGGTTTTAATGAAATGTTCTGGTTTCTTAGGAAATTTGTCATATTCGGCAATACTGCATTGGTAAATTGATATTTCAGGTATGTTTTTCGTATCATTATTGACTGATATTGGGTTGTTTATGTTAAATCTTTTATTTCCCGAGATGAACAATTTTCGTTTCAATGCTGAATAATGGATATATTCCATTCTCACGGATATACATCGACGTAAATTTGTGATACAAGAAAGTTAATTAGATGACCGTTTTTTCTACCGGGAATGAGCTGAACGATTGAGGGACGACCAAAACATATTCGTCGTGAAAGAAAAAAATTTGTAACTCAATATTGAGTTAGCAGAGCCACCCCTTTAAATAAAAACAAAGAGCGCGACAAATTTTTTTCTTTCACGACAAATATGTTTTGGTCGTCCTTCAATCGTTCAGCTCATTTCCGGTAGAAAAAACGGTCATCTGATTAACTTTCTTGTATCACAAAGTTACGTCGATGTATATCCGTGAGAATGGAATATTTCCATTATTCAGCATTGAAACGAAAATTGTTCATCTCGGAAAATAGAAGATTTAACATATACAACCCAATATCAGTCAATAATGATACGAAAAACATACCTGAAATATCAATTTACCAATGCAGTGTTGCCGAATATGACAAATTTCCTAAGAAATCAGAACATTTCATTAAAACCTATAAGAAAGCTATAAAAAATTATTTATTCTGTTTTTTTCAGGTTAGATGGTCTATGACAAATACTCGACAATTATTCATAACATTTATGATCGAATTCGATGCATATTTGAGAATGGCTCTGCTAACTTAATATTTAGTTAGCAGAGCCACCCCAAAAAAAAAACTAGAAGTGCGAAAATTTTTTTTCTTTCACGACAAAATTTCGACAAATATACGACAATTAATGAGATGGTTTTCATTGATTTCCGTGCAAGTGGCTCTGCTAACTTTATGGACATCAACCAAGTCCATATTTCAAGGATAATGAAAATCCCAACTTCCCGGGATCTGACGCGTCCCATTCATAACGCTAATGGAAAAAGTTATCCCATACCGAAATCATCACAGAAACACACACAGTACTCTCATTATGTATGTACCACCTCGTCTTTTTCCCGTTCGAGTCTCGTAATGAACATATCCAGCGAAATATCGCCCAATAACAAGAACAAAAGGAGTTTATTACTCGCTATGTGCATTCGGCGCCATATTTGAGAAACGGTCCATTTATCTGTTCGTCACTGGATTAGATTTTTCCCGGTAAAAACTTTTTTCATATCGGATTGCGACAGGTGATGTGGAAAACCAGACAGGAAGTCAGGCTCGATTAACTTTTCGCATACATTATACAGGGTGAGTGTTTGAATTGTACAATAAATTCAATCGTATAATCCTCTCATCAAATATATCACGTTTTTCATTTGCCAGATTCGGCTCAGGTAAAATTATAACTTTTTAGAGAATTCTCAATGTGAATTCGGTCATTTTGTATTTATTTGGTTTGCTTAGAGAGACTGTAATTTTCTTATTTCCAGTCGAAAATTGTCTTAAACGATTGGGTTGAACCCACTTGTCAAATTCAATTCAATTCTGTCTGTCCGTCCGTATGTGATCTAACTCACGAAGAAAAAGACCCAGCGACTTGAAACTAACGAATTAGGTTTGGTTTCAAAATATCTGGGTTCAATTCGCTAATGGGTGAAATTGGTTCAATAGTTCCGTAGGTTGATTCCTAGATATCTTATGAGATACAGATTCGATCAGATTTAAACTTCGCAGATACTTCTATAATACCAACAAGTAACTAAAATCAAAATTTCGTGAGAATTCGGTACTTAAAAATTCGGAAAAATTTTTTTTTTCAAAAACTGTTCATCAGATTCCTACGAAATTTGGCAGAGACCTTAAAGGCAATATTCAACAACCTCGGTCATGATTTAAATTCGATGTGATATTCACTTTCGGAGATAAAAGGAAAAACATTTGCCGGACAAATAATTCTTCAAAGTTTTCAATCAATCATGAGAGCTCATCTGTTCATTTCATTGAGAAAGGTTTCTTCTTGCTTCTTGTAAAGTCTTAACTGTTTTTCGCAAATTTCACAACTTGTATGTCATGAAACCCTAATATTTGCATTCTTCTAATTGGAACGTAGAACGTAGAGATATCATTAATGATAGGAAACCTAATTCCTTCTGATGATTGTAGAAAAAAGATGAATAAACAAATTTTAGTCGATAAAATTATATACATATCCTATGAAGAACGGAAGATATGTGATATCTTGAGAAATACTTTTGTCTTCAGCGTACCCCATGTTGAATGACAATTATAATATTAACTGGCATATTATAATAACTATTTGAGTTCTTTGTGGATAGAATACTGATAACAAAATAGTGTATAACTACTCTCTGATCCACTTACACTTTCAACGTCCAACGAACGTTTTGGAAACCAAGTTTCCTTTGTCAAAGACATATCGTTACTAATTTTTGTCGACTAAAGCGAATACGTCGTCGCTATAGTCGACAAAAATTTTGATGTAGAAGAACTAATTCACCGATATAATGAACAGTCAATACCCTTACATCACATGCACGTACGAATTCTAAAACAACGGTTCCTTTTCATTTTCAGACACCACAACAATTAGTTCCAACATTTATAGAAATCCCACAAACTCGGAATGTTATATTATGGTCAACTCAGTGGCACCCTGGTCACATAAAACAGCCAGCCTACACTTTTTAATTGATTGTTTATTCAAGATACCGCTCAGTGAAGTTAATTTCAATAAAGAACAAAACAAAATTTCCCAAACTGCTGAACATAACGGTTACAATAAACACTTTGTACGAAAATTGATTACCAAAGATGAACATTTCTTCAAAGGCATATCTTCAAAAAAAGAAACGGCAAAATATAACGGTTTCAGGGCATTTACGAATCACCCTGAAACCTCCAGGAAACTGCTGAACTCTTTCAAAAAAGTAAATATTAAGTAAGCTTTCACAACTGCCAAGAAATCCAGACAAAAAGTTGTCTGGATTTCGTAGGAAATACGTTTGATAAAATTCCGGATGAATTAAAATCTAGCATATATAGAATAAAATGTACAGACTGCGATAAATCTTACATCGGACAAACAGCGAAAAACATCAACACGAGAATCAAGGAACACTTGAGCCATATTCGTAACAACAAATCATCGGTCGCTAATCCCGTTTTAACAACCTGTCATTTATTTCCAGAAAAATCCGTGAAGCTATTTACAAGCTCGGGCAAAATTTACTTGAATACACTTGAAGGTTTACATATGTTCAAGAGAAAAGAAAGATTGCTAAACAATGATCTCACCCCCATTAGTAACTCATTATTCCAAATATTTACTTGACTCACCCTTGATAGCCCAGCAGTACCCTAATGGCCTTCAACAACCCTTTTCCATTGGTCCTGTAAAACATCCTCTCGCCCGTTCAACAACGCCCGTACACTTGTAACTGTAGTTAGTAACGATATACGTCTTTGACAATGGAAACTTCGTTTCCGAAACGTGCGTTAGACGCAGAAAGTGTAAGTGGGTTAGAAAGTAGGTAGACACTGTTTTGCTATAGGCATATTGTAATGTTTGAAGAAAAAATCTTGAGAAAACCATACCATAATAAGATACAATACAAAAGTATTACGAGGGACAGTGCTTCATTTTTCCCTATCTTTCGCTCCAGAATCCTCAGCAGAAGCTATTCTATATTATATGTCAAAATTTTAGTGCGTGCTTCCACCAACACTTGAATTCAAATCTTATCTCTGTATTCGTGAAACTGCTCATATCTCCGTTCGTCACTGGATTAGATTTTTTCCTGCAAAAACTTTCTTCATAACGAATTGCCACAGGTGATGTGGGAAACTAGACGGGTAGTCACGATCGATCAACATTTCTCAAAGAATATATAGACGGGTTGACCCAGAACTGTCAAGATCTCTTCCCAAACGTGGCCTGATAATGATGCAAAGGGAAGAAAGCGCCCTGGATGAATAATGAAAGGACTCGTGTATATTTTATCGAGCTTTTCGTTTACTGTTTTTCTTATCTATCAACTTCATAGCGTTCATAAGTTTTCGTTTCGGTACACGTGGAAATTGGCTGTTCCCTGCGCTCCCTGGTGGCCTAGAAGATCGAAGCTGGATTTGACAGGATGACACTGGAGAAGATAAAGTCCGAAAATGTTGCAGATATTTCCAGGGAGCAGGGAACGAGTGAAATAATAATTGTGCTTGGAAATGTTGTCTTCTCGATATACGGAAGCGGATGATATTTCTTGTAAAGGGACGAAAAGTAATCATTTGAAGAAATTTTCTAGTTTGTGAAGTATTTCACTTGAAAGGTGTCGAGGTTGCGAACTGGATGAAATAATGAAATAATAGCTATCTGGAACAAATTTTCCATTCAATTTCGAGTGAAATATTACCATCAAAATTGGAATGGGCAGTTTTTGATTTCAATATAATGAAATATAATTTCTGATTAGCAAAATAGAAATTTTCGTTTGACATTCTATTACAGTTCCAAGTCTTTGGAGCAATTGGATTACCATACTGTTCCTGGTAGTAGACGCCCACGACAATAAAAGGCATAATTCATAAAGGTCATCGAAAAAAGTTCTTCAATTTTTATATGGGTTTTGATATTTTTATTTATCCATTCGTCATTTCATTTTTCCACCATTTACAACGAATCAAATTCATCTAGTACCCGGTCGGGAGGGGTTCATGTGAAGTTTTATAAGGATTCAGCTTCGGAATTGAACGAGCACCTCAAAGCTCTTAACTGCACAGTAGTGCATTTCTAGAATGTTTGTCAATTACCATTTCTGCATATTCTAGGTGAAATTTTTTAACGTATGTCAGACTAAACAGTCTTTATAATTATTACGTGAAGACTAGCAAGGTCCAGAGAACCTCGCATCATCCATAAATCGTGCTCAGATGGATTACCTATTGATATTGAATTCCCACGTCTGTTATCATAATATGATTGTACACACCTTGACAAAACATATATAATATTTTGTGTATGTATTATTGTATTATGAAGGGAGTGAGAACAATGAAGCGGAACGTTCATTGATGTGTCATGCCGTAGTAATTGCCCATAGTAATTAAACCCTCTAACGAGTACTTCGAGTGTTATTTCCAACCCTCTCCTGCACAAACCAACTGGACGAACCAACCCCAACCGGGGTACACCACAATTCGGTAAAAACGTTATTTTTTCATACTACCAGTTTCATGAAGTAAATCAATAGTTTTTCTGTCATAACACTACGAGAAGTTCATTTGACATGAGAGTAGTAGTTATTACTGTTATAAATAATGGTGGAAGAACTTTTATTCCTCTTCCTGAAAAATATTTAAGAAACCAAATTGTGGACCTTAGAAGAAGTTCATACTTTCGCCACCGACACAGACGCCGCCAAGCTGGTCAACAAATATTATAGATGTTAATTATCTGGGGATCAACACACATTTAAGACACTACTTCAAATATGATAAGTCTTAACACGCAACCGATACTTATACTATCCAAAACAAGTTAAAAAAAAAAAAAAAATTCGGTTGAAAAAAAATATTCCTGGGGCTATCAGAATGCTTATAAATTAAATGATCATTCCGTGTAGAATGCAAATTTCCTGAGATGTCCATGAAATTGGTGAACAGAAGTGCATCTTTCAACCCCCTATGATTCATTTCATTTCACCTCAGTTCAGACGTTTACTCCATTCGCTTTGATGAAGTCAGTCGATCATGGAGTAGGTTTCCCAAGTTTTTGTAGCTAAAACTGATCCAAAGTTGCACAAGTGAAATGGTCAAAATGATTCGACGAGACGTTGTTATTTCTACATGATTTTATCAATGACTCTGTGGTTCGGTTGAATAACAATGCACCACAACTTTGATCTTTTTACAGAAAGGACAAGGACGAGTTGTCATCTGACAGAAGAATTACTTGAACATAACTTTTATTTAAGTATACAGAGTGAAATGTGTCAAACTTTTATTGCCTACCGACTGTCCTCATAGGAGTGGAGGAAGTAGATATAACTAAACCCTATCGAAGAGTCTCGCTGAACTATTTTGACCTGGCCCAGTTATACTTACATCATAATAGAACTACTCCAAAACCTTAATAGAAGTAAGCGGACTATACGTAATTGGTTAAGATATATTCGGTTACACCTAAATTAAAAGAAAAGAGGCAAATGAGCAATCAACGTCGACCGTTATTCCCTTTAGCAACATTATTCTGCTAAAATGTGAGAAGGGTCCGATAAGTTACAAAACCTTATTGGATACGTTGGAGGTGCGGTCGAACTGAAGGGTTTATTCCACCCTGATATCGAAATCTTTAGCCTCCCTGATATTGCCGTTCAAACTGTGTGAAATATTGATCTGGCTGCCCAGCTACAGCATGTTCATTCATTCATTCATTCATCTTCTCTAAAATATGCCCGGATTTAACAACCACGTTGGCAGATCATAGTGAAACTTTTCTATTGCATACTTCTCAGTCATACCTAACAATAGACAATTTTATTTTTGCGCGCATGTTCTAGGGGAACGGTGTGCTATCGTTTCGTCCAAATGTCTGAAATTTTGAATGATTGAGCCGAAAATGGTCTCAATCGACTAGGTTGGACTCACTGATGACGAATCCGGTGTCAAAACCGATTCTGTCCGGTCGGCCAGCCGGCCGACGACACGATAACTGTCGACAGAAGCAAGCTATCAACTTGAAACTTTCAGGGTAGGTCGCGCATCAGGATGCCGCGGTTGAGTTCGTTAATGGTCCGAATCGGTCGAATAGTTTCGGAGTTATAGGCATTTGAAATTTTGAAGTGATTTATTTTTTATTTCAGAAACTACTCGAGCGATTGGATTCGAACTAGACAGTTAGGTGGAGTGAAACGATGCGCAAATTTGAGCCAAATTTCGCCGGGATCAAATTGTCAGTGAATTTCAAAAAAATTTTTTTCGGAAATTTTTTCCCAAAAATTTTTTTTTTCGGAAGCCACTTACACTTTGAACTTCATATTTCACAGCAGTGTACGAAATTCAGTCCGATACGATCATAAGTTTTGGAGATATCGGAAAAAAATATGTCAAATTTCGAGGTTTTCTTCTCGATATCGTTGTTTTTTTCGGTACAACTCGAGAAATATTGGTTCAGTCCTGACAAAAATTGGCTGCTAGTTTGAAGATGCTGATAGACAACTTCATGCAGAATTTCGTGATAATCGTGTCATTAGAACAATTTGAAAAAAAAAATTCTGTGATTTTCTTATCATCTCATCCTCATTAAATTCTGTATGAGCCTTCGAACTATAATTTTTCGATGAAGTACTGGATTTCAATTCGATCTGATCTGTATTACTGGAAATATTGGAAAAATAAAATTTTGAATGGGTATATCTGCGGAATCATTGGATGGATTTTACCCATTCAGTAATTCGGCCTTCGTAATTAGGGTCTAAACTTTCTCTAAAAATATCGAGTTTCTAAATTGTATTTTTCGGAAGTTATTGTGTTTATGCAGTCAACCGCTAGGCTGAACGTAAACACAATAACTTTCGGAAGAAACCACTTAGAAACTTGATATTTGTAGAGTAGGTTTTGGGCTTAATTACGAAGGTCGAATTAGTGAATGGGTAAAATCCGCCTAATGGTTCCGTATATATACCCATTCAAAATTTTATTTTTCCGATATTTCCAAAAATACAGATTAGATCGAATTGAAATCCAGTTATTTATCAGAAAAAAATCAAAAAGCTTTTGCGTGCATGTTCAAATTCGTTGCTGAAGCGGTCATCTACATTGAACATGCGCGCAAAAGCTGCTGCCTTCACGGCAGTGCTTTTTGAAAATTTTAAAACATACAAACATATACCCAAACATGAACAGCGAATTTGATAATTCATATTGCAATAATAATGAACATGAACAACTCCTCGAAATATTTTCACAAGTATGTAACAAATTCATGAGATCTGAATTAAATATTTTTATAGGTACAAATTTTGAAAACCATGAAAGGATATTCCATGTATAATATCAATCTCCCGTTTCGTTTTTACTGTTGTTCTGGCATCGAAGTACCTTCTTGTATCCATGAAACTCCCTATCCATAGACTGCTCCTTATTTCCTCATAAATATTTCATATTATTAATGAGTAGTTGTTCCACATTTGTTGAACTCCTTCTATATATTAGTAATAATCTATCATTTCAACTATTCATATTTTGGGAAATAGTTTCATCAGACCTTAACGGTTACAGAGAGAAATAGAACAATATTTGACAATTCTAGGACCGCGTTTTAGACCTACAATTTTAGTGGTAATAGAAGGAAATTGTCGACACCTGATTTATTCTACTCATCCAGGGTGTTCATATGTATGGATCAGTATTTCTATGGAATAATGAGAAAGGTCGAAAATACTATTTCTGTTGATCCAACATTGCGCTAGTAGCGTTAGCTCAGTAGTAAGAGCTCATGCCTCATGATCGTGAGGTCTGAGTTTCAAGCCCTTGGACGGGAAATAACTTTTCCGGTTTTCAGGAGACCGTCCAATCATTCTCTGTTGGGTAAACAATTAACAGTGCTGTTCCTTACGTGGTGCAAGGAATAAGTAACAAAGCCTACACAACACACCCGGTATCCTAACTCGCACAAGTTTCAAGCTTCTGAGGGGTTTCGTTGAAGCCTAGGACATTCGGGAAAATACATATACAAAAATACAAATACCATTGACTAAAGGTGGCCTCAAATTAAGTATTCACATTGCTGCTCATTCGAAATTAAGGCCTTCAATCAATCCTAGTGATAGATTTCACTGTTTCTATTCAACAATTGAGATGTAATTACAGAAAACCTTGTAGAAGACATCGGCACCGGAGGTATTTTCTAAAGAAGCAAAATGGTGCAGGAGTCGGGATGGATCCGTTACTGTGTCTACTTTGGAAAGTTTTCGAAAATGCTCAAATTCGTCGCAAGATCACGTTCTTTATTTATTGGTTGGCAGCATCCTGAAGCATCCTCCCGAAAAGTCGATGTTTCACCAGAATTGTTCTGTTTATAGCTCAACTTTGTCAGGGTTCCATATTCAATTAGTATGTTATAGAATTAAGTACGAGTAACTTATGCTGATCGAAAAACTGTTACAGCGACTCAGGAAATTGTCACATAGATCTCTACATGCAGGAGGACTTGAACTGAGAATTGATTTCTGGAGGTTTTTAGCACGATGTGAAGTCTTTGAACTCTTATACCTTCGCATCTGAGCCGAATCTGGAAGCCCGGAAATGGAAAACGCGCTTATATAGGGTCTTTCAATAAGGACGGGTCGATTTTGACATGAAATAAATCAAATGTCTGTAATTTTGGATGATTGAGCCGAAAATGGTCTCAATCGACTAGGTTGGACTCACTGATGACGAATCCGGTGTCAAAATCGATTCTGTCCGCCCGGCCGGCCGGCCGGCCGGCCGTAGACACGATAACTGTCGAACGAAGTGAGCTAGCAACTTGAAACTTTCAGGGTAGGTCGCGCATTGGAATGCCGCGGTTAAGTTCGTTAATGGGCCAAATCGATCAAATAGTTTCGGAGTTATAGGCATTTGAAGTTTTGAAGTTATTTATTTTTTATTTCAGAAACTACCTGAGCGATTGGATTCAAACTTGGCGGTTAGGTGATTGCCATGGTGATTTGGCATTACTAACTGAATAAAAAAATATAGGTTAGAAAGACGACGTTAAAACAACATGGCCGCCACAGGCTGCCAACATCGACCCGTCCCTATTGAAAGACCCTATATATATAATCGATTCCTTTTTAACATGTAATGGTATAGGGTATTATAACAAAAAAATACTTCAAATTCTTCCTTCATACACGAACTTCGACCATTCGTTCTTGTTGGTTGTCATCTTCTTTGCTCTTTTCCACGTCAGTCCTCTTTCTCGAATTATCTCTCCCATTTGCTTGTCCCAAGTAGTAACCGGTCTCCCGCGCTTTCTTCTTCCCATGGCCTTAGCTTCCCATACTTTTCTAGCAGGTCTTTCGTGATTCATCCTATTCAGATGTCCCCACCAACTCAATTGTCTCTTTTCTATGAAATGCAGAAGAGGTTCTATTCCGATGTCTTTCCTGATTAGCTCATTTCTCACTCTGTGCATCTTTGTCATTCCCTTTACTCTTCTAAGATATTTCATCTCCATTGCCTGCATTCTGCTTTTCTGTCTTCTATCGAGAACCCACGATTCGCACCCAACTGTAAGTATTGGTCTATATATCGCGTTGTGTACATTCATCTTACTGCTTCTTGATATTTCTTTTCTACTTAGGAAGTTCTTATTCATGGCATGGTATAGTTTTAATGTATTCTCCAATCTACTGTTCATCTCCAGATTTTGTTTTCCATTTTCTTCTATCTAAACTCCTAAGTATTTGAAAGATGTCACCTGCTCCAATCTTACACCTTCTATCTCTATATCAGCCTTTTCCTGAGAGTTACCCCCACCATAATCTTTGTTTTTTCTTTATTCATTTCCATTCCGAATTCTTCGAACACCGCATTCCAGATGTCCATATTCGTCTGTAGATTCGTCTGTAGAATTTTAATAATTTTTGTTGATGATACATCAGTGGCGGTCTCAGCTAGAACACTGAGTGACCTATCTGAAATTTGTAATTCACTGATATTGAAGTTTTTGGATTGGTGTAAACTAAATTCCTTAATTCTAAACTTGAATAAGACTGAATGTATTCGCTTCAGTAATAGAATGAGTGATTGTGAACCTTTAATTGTTGAATGCTTGAACCATGAGATTGTTTCTAAAGATAATATAAAATTTCTAGGTGTATACTTAGATAGCTCTCTGAGATGGAGCGATCATTGTGATTTTGTTTGCAAGAGATTAGCCAGCTCTTTTTATGCGATTAGTAGAATTAAGTACACACTGCCTAGACAGTCAGTTATGAATATTTATTATAGTTTAGTTTACAGTTTTTTAAATTACAATGTAATTTTGTGGGGTAATTCTATTGATTCTAATAGGGTGTTCATCATGCAAAAAAGAATTGTTCGACTAATTTTCAATTTGAAACCTAGGGATACCTGTAGAAATGTATTCAAGAAAAATGAAATACTTACTTTGCCTTCTCTGTATATACTTAGGACCCTATTGTACTTGAGGGAAAATGAATATTTGATAGTGTAGCTTTCCAGTTTTCACAACTTCTCTACAAGGAATATCACAACACTTAGCATTCCTTTTCATAATACCGCGAAGTTTGAAACTAGTCCTCTGTATCAAGCAATCATATTGTATAATCATCTTCCAACTAGGATTAGGCTGTTAGACATTAAACTATTTAAGAAAGTGGTAAAAAGTAACCTTGTTCGGAAAAGTTATTATACTGTGGGGGAATTCTTGGGTGATAATGCCTTTTGTGGGGAATAGTATATGTTCTTTTCATTTTTGACTTGTCCTATACATACTTGTGTGTCTCGAAGGATTAATAAAATTCTATTCTATTCTATTCTATTCTATTCACTCTCAGCTATGATGACAATATCGTCCACAAAGGCACATTCTGACATCACCAGTCTCTTTAAGTTTCTGAACCCAACTTGAAATTTCTTGGATCTTCTCGTGCACTCTTTCAGAATTTCATCCATAAATATTGTGAACAACACAGGCTCAAACTACCTCCCTGTCTTAAACCTACTCTTGTACAAAATTTCCCAAAAAAAAACGCGCTTAAATATACGGAAATCTCATGAAGTCTCACCCAGAAAAATTCCCGAACATACGTGAATACTTCAGGTTCACTCTGTTAACCTCAATTGAAAGACAAGAAGCAAATAAGATCTCAAAGTCGCCCGTTGTAACCTTCAGCAACATTATTCTGCGAAAATGTGGGAAGGGTCCAATAAGTTACAAAACCTTATTGGATACGTTGTCGGTGCGGTCGGACCGTAGGGTTCATTCTACCCCTGTATCAAAATCACTAGGCCCCCGATATTGCCGTTCAAACTGCGTGAAATATTGATATGGCCGCCCAGCTACAGCACGTTGTCGTGAACCCACTAATCTGTCATATAGTCACGTAACGCTTTGTAATACGGTGCACATATGGATCGATCAGGATTCCTATTAAATAATGAAGGATAAATTACGCCAGCCCACAGTGTTGGATTAATTTTGTTTATAACCCGCTTCCTGTGATCTATTTTAATTTGCTCCCGAGAAAACGGGTTTTAGCGATTAATCGCAAGAAGCTAGTACGTGTAGTGGCTGATGAGACGGTGGGTTGTTATGTATGTTGTAGGTGTTGTTGGTTATTGTTTTGGTTCGTGTGTTTTATACTTTGAAGTGGGTTTTGGGTACACTAGCAAATTTTCAGGTTGTGTAGGTATTGATTAGATATTTGCATCAATGTAGGCGGCGTGTTCTCTGAAAAAATAATCAGTCGAAATTGAGCGTTCTCTCAGAGCTCAGAAGAATAAGGCACCTTAATTGATGCATTTTCAGATCAGTCTTCTACGATACACACGATCATTAATTAATGATTATTGAACCTGTTCCCAACTATAAACGGCACTTTCCCTCGAAAAGAGAAAAAACCTAGAAAAGCACTGACGTTAGGTCAAGAGCTTTTACGCCCCTTTTCACATTTCAAGCCATTTCCACAACACATTTTGCTTGAACCTTTACGATGTTTCAACCAAGTGTAGAATTTCGATTCGATCATATCTGCATTATTGGTATTATTGGGAAATGAAATTTCGAATGGATTCGTCTACGAAATCATCAGGGGGATTTTAAATTTTCACGAATTCGACCTTTTTAATCAACCCCCAAATCATGAAAATATCGAGTCTCTTAGTTGTTTGTTTTTTCGGATGTTATTATAGTTAAAGCCTTACTGCCAACCGTAAAATGAGAATCCATTTAGAGATTTGATACTTTTTGAACCGGTTCAATTATGAAAGCCTAATGCGCAAATTGGTAAAATCATTCAATCATCCGCATATATATCTAATCGAACAACGATACCGAGGAAATAAACAAGAAATTTGACTAATTTCCTACCAATATCTCCGAAGATGAAGATCGGATCGAACTGAACTTTGTAACACTGTTGTAAAATACTGACTCTAGGTTTTTATCGATTCTGTTGGAAACTGATGAATAGTTTTCAGTAAAATTTTTTCAACAAATGTTTTCTACCTCTACGGTCCTCACGAAATTTTTCGTTTGTATTCTTCCACTTACTACAAAGTACGAATCTAATCACTTTTTTTTTCTTGAGATATTTAGGAAACAACCTCATTCTTTCAATATCTTTAACAATGAACATTGGATCAAGCTGAAATTCAAAACACTGTTCGGAAACATGGACTTCAAGGTATATTCCTTCAATATTCAATCTGATCGTGTCAATATTCATCGAGATATCGAAGAAATATTCTAGAAATCTCAAATATCAACGAAATTTCATATACTTTTCTCCCAATATTATTAAATTATGACATGAGAAAAACTAATGTGGAACACTAACCTCAAGGTTTCTTACAACTGAGTCCTTGCGAAATTTTGCTTCATGTTGCGCGTTGGTATTCAAGAACTCATAACAAAGTTTCAAGCCAATCGCATCAGCACTTCATGAGGTATCGAGGAATTAACCTCAAAAGTTCATTTAGGTATTAAGCTCTACTCGCCTTTGCCCAGAACATAGAATACACAGAAATATTGATCTATTCCGCATAAGCTGAATATTACGTCTATGCTATTTGGTGATCAGACCACAGACATAGTCTATATCCATGGACCAGACTTTCCATAGAGTTCTACAGTTCAATTATTGTTTTTAGGTTAATTGAGTGATTTCATAGACATATTAAACTCTCTGGACACGGCGTACGAATTCATTTCCAAAGAGTCGAATGGGGATAATGAAGCAAGTGAGAGGTCCGAGAGAGAGATGGACCTGGATCGGGCAGATCATAGACAAGATACACGATACCAATATCCGTTATTCTATAGCGCATGGAGAGTGAGATGAAGGATGATCTCACTTGCACAATATGACGCCTATCTAGAGATAAAATCTCCGGGGAAATGACTTCTTCTTGGTATATTACATTACATTGAAGTTTTTAAAATTGATGATGAATGTGAACATAGCTCCGATATGAATATTCGAAATGATTAATGAATAACAATATATTATGAATTCTTCTGGGTCGCTTGTTTCAGGACGGTATACCCAGCTCCAAATGATTTTTTTTCTTATCAGAGTACAGACACGCGAGCTGAGCGGCTTCCGGAGAAATTAAATTGAGCTTTGAGCTGCCTCACAAGTATATACGGTGTTTTGAACAGTACGCGAGCCACTCAACACCGTCCAAACTTGCGAGGAAGTCGATTCAAATTGCCTCGAAAGTCGCTCAGCTCGCGTGAACGCATCTTTTGAATTTTGTGCGTTAGATGGTCTCAAACGATTAGAATGCACTAAATAGTGAAGAAACCTGTGCGAAATTAATTTCTGCGCTCCGATTCATAGTAATTATACATTCATTTGATTTTTTAACTCCCTTTCCATATTTTTGTATGTTACTTTCATTATCTCCTCGTACAATTAATGGCACAACACAAATTTACCATTATTCACCAGTGAACCCGGTTCAAAATGAAGGAAATCATATTATATTCAAAACGCTCACGAAAACACAAAAAAAAATAGGAATTATATATTCCATACAGTCTTCATATTCTTATTGAGAATGGAATAACACAAAATCTGCTTTGAAATACTTCGACTTGCAAAACTTTTGAAAAAAAATGTATTTCAAACATAAACTTATAATTGCAGTCTATGGCTTCAAACTGATCTGTCTTATTTTTGCCGTATTCTATGATGGTTTGGCCCGCCCTAGTTCCATCTTTGTCGGCCCGCTTCCTCTCTCTTTAAGCCATGTCCATATAGTTTCATAGGTCTATGAGTGATTTCTTATAATTCGTTTATGAATTTGATGAAAATTAAAATAATTATGGAATTTTCAATATAAGAATGGGCAAGGTTGAAATTGTGTAGAATCTCATGATGGAAACAACTGTATATTGCACGAATTTTAAGTGGAAGATTAGTGTTTCAATGGTCAAGTGTGATGGAAAATTGTCTCCACAAATAATCCCGCAAAAAGTACCAAATTATAAGCATTAAGTGAGTTAATGAGCTTTTCCAATCATATTTCTTTGAATCTCAAGCGATGGATTGATTTTTCTGCAATACAAATCACCGTGAGTGATATCTGTGTTGAACTTGCAAACAACGTGCAGGAGTGTATTAGCACATTGAGAAAAATTCAAATGCTTATAACTTTTTAGTGGTACCGAATCTGGAAAAGTGGTAAATGAAAATAATTTTTATTTGATTAGAGCCATCTATGGTTAAAATAAATGTACAAGTCAAAGACTCACCCTGTTTAAATATTATCCAAATTCAACAGAAAGACCTGTTCTATATTATTGCTCTGTCGAGCATGAGTTTCAATCATCATGCTTGCAAAATAGTGTAATCAAATTAATTCCACGCCAGGGAGTGAGATGTTGGAGGAACATTTGAATTCTGAAGATCTCATGCGTGTTCTCCGAACCCCAAATACAACAAAGCCATGAAGGTAAAATTCTCTTCACTGCTTGGAATTTTTTTGCTCGAGGAAAGAGCATCTACTTGTGGATGTTCAGATTTTCAATGGACTATCTCAAAGTATCCTAGCGAATATATTAACCTTCGCTGAATAATTGAGCTCCGATTGATGCTTGATATCTGTTGTTTCAGTTCCTCCTCAAAAACCAAGGATCTTTGATGAAAATGGAAAAGAGGTGACTTCTGTAGCAGGACCGTATGAAGGAGGAGAAGATATTAAACTCACATGTAAGGTTGGTGGAGGTAAGAATATAATTTTCTCATGTGTTCATTGCATTTGCCATGAATATTTCCTAGTTCTACTGAAAATTGTTGAGTAGTTCATTCAGAAATAATATTTCTCAGGTATAAACAGAGATAATTTCCTCTTAAATCTTTCAACCTGACTTGCTACATTTTATATATAATCTTAGATTTTAGAAAGATAGGCGTTAGTTGAGATGATTGGCACATTGTTGGTCTTATTGCTCTCATCGTGGTAACTCTGCCAGATGCTATCCTAAGGTAGAAGTAAAGTCAGACCAAAGGCAAATTGCAAAGCAAAATTTAGCCGCTATTTCTCCCAAGAGGGGTGAGCGTCTATTTGGAAACATTTGTTGAGATCAAAGCCGCGGATTCAATTAAAGACCTAGGGACAGACATATCGCAGTATTATTGAGTAAACTCGAAAATGAAACGTCCATGAGTTGAACATCAAATAAACAAAACTATGGATTGTTGTATTGTCTATGAACTATGAACCCTTTTTTTTTCTAATATGTTTGGATACAATTGGACATTTACCATTTTTACATTCAGTCTGCCGAACTATCTCAGACACAAGCAGAGTATAATCTATATTGGTTTCATCATTTTTTTGATAAAGAAGATATATAACTCATTTATTAAAAGCAGAGGTAAATTTTCGTGAAAACTTGTTCTTTTATATCAATTCATCATGCAAACATTTTCATTGCAAACAGAAACATACTTTTTTTCTAACTGGAAAATAAATAGGTTGTGATACTTTCACATTAATTGAGATTCATTTTAATATAAAATCAATCTATGAATAAACCAACTTCGTTCGATTTCAGATCTTTGGGGTTGTGCAATATACAATGCCCTTCGACATCCCATCGTTTTAACTGAATGATAGGGGTTGTAATTATATTACTTCAGTTGCGATTCCTTTATATTATATCAAATAAACATTGTTGTTCTGCAATAGACGACTTCGGCCCAGTTGCCAACCCACAATTTCCTTAACAAATTTACTATTACTGGGGAACGGGAATTTCAGGACAAATTGGACATGATGAGGTGCGCGTTGTATATAAATTTTCGCAAAAGATGCCTCGGCTCCTCAAACAAGATAATTCCTTTGAAATATAGGGTTTTGTTCAGATCATCTCTGATTGGCTGAAATTTAAGTTGAGATTCCTGATTTCAGGTTAATAGTGTCAAATTTATATAGAATATGTTCCGCAAATCAACTTGGTTATTTCGGTAGCTGGTTTTCTATTCCGTAAATATGAAATACTCGGTTGGTTCCTGAAAAAAAGGTTAAATACGTAATAAGATTGGTGAGAAAACGTTCTTTCTGTCACCAGAACGAAAGTCAATGTTCTATGGTAACATATCTATAGCACAGAACAATCTTTATTCACTTTATGATAGAACATAGAAGAGACAACAATCAAGAATAGAAAAATTACTAGGTATGATCTATGGATCATGAGGTGAATAAAGATTGTTCTATACTATGGATATGTTACCATAAAATATTGATTGTCGCTCTGGTGCATAGACTTAATATGTCTACGTTCTGGTGACAGAAAGATTGCTTTTTCATCAATAAAATTCCGTAATTAACCTATTTTTCCAGGAACCAACCGAATATTTCATATATACAGAACGGAAAACCGGCAACCGAAATAAGCAAGTTGATTTTCGGAACATATCCTTCATATACTTGACACTATAAACATGAAATCAGGAATCCCAACTTAAATTTTAGCCTAAGAAAAACATATATTTGGAAGGATTTATCTTGTTTGAGAAGCTGAGGCAACTTTTACTGACATTTATAAAAAACGTGAACCTTATCATGTCGAATTTGTCCTGAAATTACCGTTCCCCAGTGATCGTAAATCTGTGAAGAAAATTGTGGGTTGGCAACTTGGGCCAAAGTCGTTTATTTCGTGCTTGAATTCTGGTAAGCTCGATTCATGGGTCATATACGTGTTGACATAGATTTCCTGAGTAAATGACGCAAGTGATTAATCTGGTTGGTCTATGTAACAGATATTCCAGAATATCATAACAGTGTTCTTCAAAAGAAGTCATTGTGTCTGTTGCTATATTGAAACCTCCTATCCAGAAACTGAAAAATATGAATCATCATGAAAACAGCCCTCAATGCAATGATTCCACTAGTTCTAGTACTCTGTGAGGATGGCAACCGAACTATAACCGAGAGCCTTTGGATAATGTCATAATAATAAAGATAAAAATATGAACCCACTTACAATTTCTATGAAAGAACCTCTCATATATGTAGAGCATTATCGAGCCCATGAAAAAAATATATTCTCCCCGGTTTTTCAGGAAAACCTCAACCGTACATAACGTGGTGGAGAGGAGACAAACCGATCAAAGGCACGGAGACAAGGGGTGGTGGTTCTCAGAACGTTCTCTCGAGTCAGCTCACCATCCGGGGTCTCTCTAGGTCAGACCTCCACACCGCAATCACGTGCAAAGCCTCCAATAACAATATAAGCCAGCCTGTGTCGACCACAGCCACACTCGACATACAATGTGAGTTATTCCAAATATTTCAACCTGAAGGTTTCGAATCGCGAAAGATTTTCGCTGAATTCGGGTCCTTACCCTCTTTTAGCTGCATGAGTTGTTGTCTTCGGATTGACTGTTTAGGAATGTATGCATAGAATACATGGTGCGGACACTCTTGTACATATTTTAGGTCCAAATATCGTCAGAATACAGCGAAATTGTACTTCAGCTTTCCACTGAGAGAATTCTTTTGATTTTTCGAGTTGGGCATTGTATTATTTTCAAGAATTTCAGGAAATGAATTCATTTCATTCGGTCAGAATGGCGAAAATATACAAAGTATATCTTAATAAAACCGAAAACATTCAAGGGATGATCTGTAATGAAAATTAAGGAAAATATTCAGTATAGTTTTTTGAAAAACCCCCCTTAGGAAAAGTAGCACTCCTCCTGAGATTAACAAAGAAATTTGTTTGTCTTTTTTATTTTCCCTGTTTATTAAGCTAAAGACACGCAACTTGGTAAATATCATTTGTGAATAAAACTACACATTTTGGAATTTTTTCAAGTATGCTCAGAAGGATTTGAGATAACCTTTGAGATATTTTTCCTAACAGCCTCATTTTGGATATACAGGGGGGGCAAAATTCGTTGTCTACTGAAGGGATCTCGAGAACTATAGCAGCTAAAAGAAAACTGATAACACATTCTCGAGCTCTTTTTTCCTGAGTAATCTGAATCTGAAAAAAGATCCAGCTTATCGTTCATAGAACTTGAGTTATGAGCGGAAATTGAGAAATTGTCATTTTCAATAATGCTGAATAACTCGCTTGTTTGAACTCGTATTCAAAATCTGTTGATACATTCTACAGACACTTTTTTAGGAGTAATTCAAATATAATATGACTGAAGTTCTCAATCCAGCCATTTTCGAGAAATGAGAAGGATTTTGAATTTTTTAAATATAAACTATAGTCAAAAGATCTCCTATCTCGCTACAAAATTTTTGCTGATTTCAAAAATGTATCATATGTCGCTATTCACATGAATATTATATGAGAAAATATTCATAACTTTTTTCCTGCTTTTCTATTCACTGTTGAATTATGAGTAGGCTGACGTTACCATGCGACGATTCAATACGCATTAACTTTGTGTGAACTTGCGCCTTTATGATTGGAATCAGCGATTGCTGAATAAATATTTCTATGGTTAATTTGTCATAGTTCTTGAGATCAGCAATATTTCGGGTCATTAGGGATAATAAACAGATTTTCTATTGCTAATCTTAAAAACTATGACAAATTTACCATAAGAATATTTATTCAGCAATCGCTGATTCCAATCATAGAGGCGCAAGTTCACACAAAGATAATGCATATTCAATCGTCGCTATGGCAACGTCAGCCTTCTGATAATTCAACAGTGAAAACAAAAGCAGGAAAAAAGTATTCACAATTTTCTTATGTAATATTCAAGTAAATAATGACATATGATACATTTTTAAAATCAGCAAAAAATTTGTAGCAAGATAAGAGATCTTTCGACTATAGTTTACATTTGAAAAATCCAAAATCTTCCTCATTTCCCGAAAATGGCTTGATTAAAAATCATATTATATTTGAATTCCCCCTAAAAAAGTGCCTATAGAATGTATCAACAGATTTCGAATACAAGTTCAAACAAGCAAGTTATTTAGCATTATTGAAAATGACATTTTCTCAATTTTCGCTCATAACTCAAGTTCTATGAAAGATAAGCTGGATCTGTTTTCAGATTCAGATAAGTCAGGAAAAAAGAGCTCGAGAATGTGTTATCAGTTTTCTTCTAGCTGCTATAGTTCTCGAGATCCCTTCAGTAGACAACGAATTTTGCCCACCCTGTACATTTTCCTTTTAAAACCACATTCCTGAACAGCCCAATTCATTTATTAACTTTTTCATCTCTACTCTACTTTTTTCTAAAACTTTGCACTCACGACAAAAAAATATCGCTGATCTACGAAATCGCATTGTACTATAGGGTGTGAAACGATGAGAAATTCAGCAGGCATATTTCATCGCATACGCATTTCAATGAGGGGAAGAGTAGATGCTTGTATTGAACCTGAAGGCGGTCATTTTCAACATTTGTTATAGTCTTAGCCTAGTAAAATCATAATTTGGTTGGCTGTAGTTCATTAAAATGTTTTTTAACATGGGTCATATTTTTCTCGTAAATGCTTAAGCTTTTGAAAAAAACTGTAGAGATAAAAATTGAATGAATTGGGCCTTTAGATCAAGTTTTATTTAAAAAGAAAATTTCAATCCAACAAAACTTGTGAGAAAAAATATCTCAGGGGTCGACTATTTCAACCCCTTCTAAGCATACTCAAGGGTTGAAAAAATTCCAAAATATGTAGTTTTTTCGATAAATAATATTTACCAAGTTTTGTGTCTTCAGCTCAATGTACAGATTAAATAAATGAAACAGAGAAACAATTTTTCTATTAATCTTTGAAGGGGTGTAAATTTTTCGGGGGGAGGAGACTCTTTAAGAATTTTATACCAAATGTCTACCTCAATTTTCATCATAGAATCACCGCTTACATTCTTTCGGTGTTACTCAGATACACGCTGTATATAAATGTTCAGTTCGTCTCAATATATAAGTCCTAAACTCAATATAAATAACACAAATACGACCTATAATACAAGAACAGCAAATATTAACTTTCCATATCATCGTTTGTCTCTTTCTGAAAAAAATCCATCCTATATGTGTATTAGGATCTTCAATAAATTACCTTATAATCTAAAAATAATCAATAATCTCAAACAGTTCAAAGTTAGAACCAAGAAATTCTTAGTAGAGCTAGAGCCATATTGTTTGGAAGACTATTTAGGTGCAAACTGATTGTTTTTTTTTTTCTCTTGTAATAATGTATGACACTGTTTCATTTTGTGGTTTCCTGTGTGGGAATATAATTTGAAATAAAGACGTTTATCTATCTATCTATCTATCTATTTTTGAATACCTATATTACAAGAGGTATGTATTATTTCAATTCAGAGTTGCTTTCCCAAAGATTCCCTGAACAAACTATTGAAACAATAGCTTTGATTGATTTGTCAGGTTCTGCATTCTTCTGAATTCGTATGATAACATGAACAGCAAAATGAATAATTCAGGTTTCAACAATAAAATAAACATGAAAAAGTCCCAGAATTCAATATTAATAAATAGATAGATACGAAATTTATAAAGTATATTTCATAAAAGGGGATCCAGACGATCCAATGGAATTCATGAATAATCAATCTCCTGTTTCGTAATTACCATTGTTTTGGCTCCGAAATTCTTCTTGTATTCATGAAACAATAAACCCATATAGCTCCTCATTCCCATATACATATTTCATATCATGAATGAGTAGACGTTTCATATTTGTTATAGTCCACCCATATCAGTAGGAATCCATCAAAGTAGCGGCAACTGATAGAAGCAACGAGACATACTCATCATTTCAAGTATCTAATTAATTTTTTGTTAGATAGTTGCAGCAGATCAATAAGCTCATAGTTTAATACATTTCACTCAGCGGAATTAATGGTATGAACTTGACAAAGCGATTTCATCATCGTTTACCAGAGAGAAATACAACAATATTTGACAATTCTAGGACCGCGTTTAGGACTTTTTACTGGGTAATAGGAGAAAAGTGTTGACACCTGATAAATTCTATGCATCTTGGTTGAGAATATCAAACTGTTCAACCCCTTCTAAGCATACTTCAGGGTTGAATAAATTAATTAAAATTTTTTTTTGCTGATCGATCAAATCGAATAATAAACCGAAAGAGAAACGATTTTTTTAACTTGCAACTTTTTCGGGAGGAGGCTCTTCAAATGATTTTCTACCAAATGCCCACCTCAATTTTCAACACCAACAAATTCGCGAGGAACTTTCAACTAACTCTCAAGTTTCAATTCGATCGCTTATGTAGTTCCTGAGATATTCAGGCAATAACCTCAAAAATTCAAATGACCATAACGCCAAAACCATTCGGCCGATTCGGCCCGTTACCGAACCCACCCGTCGCATCCTGATGTGTGACCTCAAGTCAAGAGCTAGTTGCTATAGACAATTATCTTGTTCTCGGCCGACTGAAAATAATTGTTCATCAGAACAAACACGCACGAAGTATAAAACTTTCCATAATTTGTCATTTACCTGCCATAGACAGTAGTAGGGTCATTTTGGAGCAAAAATATTCAAACAAAATATCACTTACCTTCAAATCATAAGTGCTTTTTTCCTTTTTCATGCTGATTTCAAATTGTATATCATTTCAAAAGGTATAAAATTTCGAAATCAGGATGGAAAGGAAAAATTTATTGATTAAATGTGAAGTAATAGCGTAGTATTTTACGTAGAGCTAAACTAAATAAAGCTAGTATTCATATTGATTGATATTCTCCATAAGCTTCTTGATTTAACCAGTGCCATTTCAGTGGTCGTCGAAAACTTTTCCTTTCGATAACTTACGTTTTTCACTTGGAAAATAGAACCAATATCAACGCTTTCAGATGATGTCAGTCCATAAATTTCTCTAACCCAATATCCCCCACTTCAATGCCATGTGAACATCTTCCAATATAATTCTCGAACGGAATAGTATTTTCAGCAGTATTTCAGTGCCCGATTTATGAAATATTCAAAATCATTTCGGTGCAGCTGGGAGGAAATCTGAAGGCTGCCAATCACATTCCGAAGCCATTACCTTCACAATGAATTTCAATTTACTCGATTCCCCTTATAGCGAGGTGAGAGATATGGGTTCGAAAAGCCATGACGATTTACAAAATACGGATTTGGATGTCGGATGTAAAAATGTCATTTTATATAATTAAATATTGGGAATAATTCATGGCCTTTCGTTTCTCTCTTGAAATCATGTAACTAACAGTTCAGTTTGCATCGGTTCAGTTTATTAGAAAAATCTTCTGCTCTTAAGGCTTTCTGTTCATAAATTCAGTCTTGATTCCTGATATTCTAAGTTCTTATATTCACAAACGCTTTTCTGAAGTATATTTTGAACAAAACTCAGGATCTTAAATTGTGCACTGACGTGATGTGAGAACCTTGAATGCGTCCGTTATTATTCATATCAATTTTCGAAAGAATTTCAAGAAATTGTTTGAATTGTAACAGTATACAATGTTTCAGGCTGATCGATATTCAGAACTATTCGGAAAAAGCATTTAAAATCATGTGTTATTTTCCCATCATCGTTGGTATTTTCTCAATATCTCAATAAATATGGCTTTTGCAGCGGATTTGAGAAAAGTTAAAAGCATCAATTTAACCTCACGCATTGCTTTGCTTGAGTTCATTTCTCTTATCATTTGAATCTCTCGGTCTCAGAACCAGAGCCGGATCTAGGATTTCAGCGCCCGTGGCAAGTTATCGAAATGCGCCCTTTCAAATTTATTTTTCAATGACTACATACTTTTCATGAATGATAGTGTTTATTCTATTCCTCAGATATTTTACTATTATTATATTCTTTTGAGAACGAGCATTAGATTCTTAGGTATATCAAAAATATGTGTATAGAAATTACTATAATCTCCCATGTATCTTATAAGGTAGTGAAGAGAACTCACAAATGTATTAATATATGATAATGAGAGTTTGAAGAAAACAAAAAGGCGAATAGAATAATTTATTCTCAAAATAATATATAAGCATTCAAAGCTTCAAAAAAACAATAAATGAAAGTGTAAATGAAAAACTGAAATACATTAGAGAACACACATGCCAACAAAGGTCATAGGAGAATAATTATAACAGAAAAACTATTTCAGTTGTTTATATCAACCTAAAATTATATAAGATTCTGAAAATGCATGGACGTAGAATCTGAATGTTCTGCGCGCTTCTTTATATTCATATCTAAATTGTCTCAATACTCGACAAATGTCAGGAGGACAGAAAAACGTTTCATGTTTCAGTGAAACTCAAGAATCATTCTATTCATTTGATCGACATTTGATCCTCTTTCTGTAGTACCCATATCTAAGAAGCTGATTGATAAAATACTAGAGATACGATCAATTTATCGTATTCTTCTGAACATTTTGATTTTTTTTTCTAACTTCTTATACATATGAAAACTCGTGTAAGTATGGTACAACGCAATTTTAATTGAATCGCTATAATTTGGGATCTCGCAAACAAAATTCGAACGATAAAAACATAATATTTTAAATTTTGCAATCTCTAAGTTATATCTTTCCCAGTTGGTTGGCGCCCGTGGCAAATGCCAACCTCGCCAAGCCCTAGATCCGGCTCTGCTCAGAACGCAGGTCCCTCCTAGGTCCTCAGTGCAAGAACGAAACATCCTGAGCGACGAAATGGCGAATGCGCAGGTTTCATTATGATTACCAGTTGGTATAAAGAGCAATATTGGAATCTTTTATAATAAGAGTGTTTAAGACTGATGAGATGGAATAAATCGATTCAAGTACAATAGGTGTCCATGTTAATTGTTTTTATGGAGCATAGATTATTTGTACATGTTCCCTCCCCGTCCAATATAAATCAATATTCCCCATACATATCATTATTATTGGATTGTCTTGAAGCGATAACAGTTTTTCTCCCTTTTGAAAATACAAAAAATTTCGAATGCATCGAACATCAAACCGAACGGGCGAGTTATGAACGATTTTTCGAGAGTAATCTCGAAATCAGTTTCGATTTTCTTTGTACAAATTGTATTTCAGTGGATTCTCGATGGCATCATATTCATAAATACAAGGGTTTTTTTTGGACGCTAAGTAGAGTCAAGAATATCTCGAAACTAACAAACAACAATAAGCTTTCATAAATTCAAGTCGAACGAAAATTTTTTTATCTCTCGAATCCCCCAGGGGCTCCTCTAATCGATACAATTCCATACCGTTGGCTCGCTTTTTCCACAACTAAATGAATATACATTTTCAGTTCAACCTTTGGGCGTAGAAAACTCCGGCATGAATAATGGGCTTAATATTTCGTGATGTTTATAGTGCCTAGGTTTCAAGAATATTTCATGATGACTTTCTACTCTATTCTATGTACTCATTCAGGTCAATACTGTTTAATACACTTCTGTTAGAGAATAATGGGGTTTTCGCACTTTTTATCTTGTGCGTAAGTAATATCTGAGCCATATCTGAACATCAGCAGAATATCTGTTTGATGGCAATTCACCTTGTGGTGTTTCAGTTAACTGGCAGGATCGCCATGTGGTGTTTCAGTTAACTGGCAGGATCGCCATGTGGTGTACCCCGGTTGGGGTTGGTTAGTCCAGTTGGTTTGTACAGGAGAGGGTTGGAAATAACACTCGAAGAACTCGTTAGAGGGTTTAATTACTATGGGTGATTACTTCGGCATGACGCATCAATGAACGCTCCGCTTCATTGTTCTCACTCACTCACTGTTTTCATAATACAATAACAAAATATTATATATGTTTTGTCAAGGTCTTAACAAGCATATTATGATAGCAGACGTGGGAATTCAATATCAGTAGGTAATCCATCTAAGCACGTTTTATGAATGATGCGAGGTTCTCTGGACCTTGCTTGTCTTCAAGTAATAATTATACAGAGTGTTTAGTCTGACATACGTCACAACCTAGCCAACAAATGGCTGAGCTTCCTTTGTGGAATCTCACAGTACAGTTACCGCTTAATATTCATGTTACCAGACTGATTCCTTTCTGCGATAACCATGGGATAAGTTGCGCTTTTACTCTTGAGGCTATTTCTTTGAGGGTTTATGGAGACATTTCATCGAAATGAACGACAAAAAACCCACTCTAGTTGAAAAAATAGGATAATCTTTGTGGCGAAATGGTGAATGCGTCGGGTTCATGATTGATATAAGCCAGTTTTAAGCAAAGTTGTTCAAAAATTTCAGAACGCCAGCTCTTTTCTTCCGGAACAAGAACGTCCAAACAGAAGGAATTGAATTTGATCACATCAAGGTTGAAAACATTATGTTTGAGATCATTGTCGGGTCAAAATTATTTATTAAACTTCATATTTTTCAAATATCGATAAAAGCTTATATTGTGAGGACTTTTCAACTTCCTGTAGGTTTTTCTCGATTTCTACTCCTCGTTTCTGAAGCCAAACTATGAAATAAATTAAAATTTTTCTCTCGTAGGAAACGCCCTTGCGGATTGCAGGATTAAAATTTTTGCCAATGGCAGATTCTTGGGAAACTGGTTGCCTTATGAACAATACCAGAACAATACAAACGATAAAAAAGCGAACTATAACGTTTCAGATCCTAAATTTGACTCTTTCGTTAGAAAAACGATCAAATTTTCTGAAATATTTTCTTTCGATTTTTCGTTTTTTAATTACTTCTGAATGTACACCCCACATTGCATATGAATAAATATTATTCATTCAAATAACTTAATCACAAGGACGAATATCTGTCGATAAATCAACAAACATTCCCCCTTGATCAGAGCTAATCATCCAATCAACCAAAACACCTACACCGAAGAAGCGGATCCAAGAAGAATGACTACAGCTGTTTCACAATTGTTATTGATCGTCAGGTCAACTTACCTTGGATAAACCGCAGAGGGATCTCTCGATACTTTTCAGATGGACCGCTGAAGTATAACAACGTACAGCGCGCCATCTGCTAGGAGCATCTTGCGAGTCCCACCTTCGAGTACAGAATACTTTGATCGATGTGAATGACGTTCATCCTTTAGGCGCATCGGGTCACAGTAGCTGTGATATTGCAGCTTTACCACATGAACCGAGTGTTTCCAATGTCGTGATGGTTCTGTTGAGCTGCAATATCGCAGCTACTGTGACCTGATGCGACTAAAGAATGAACGTCATGCACATCGATCAAAGTATTCTGCACTCGAAGGTGGGACTCGCAAGATGCTCCTGGCAGATGGCGCGCTGTACGTTGTTATACTGCAGCGGTCCATCTGAAAGGTGACAAGTATCGAGAGATGCCTCTGCGGTTTATCCAAGGTAAGTTGACCTGACGATCAATAACAATTGTGAAAAAGCTGTAGTCATTCTCCTTGGATCCGCTTCTTCGGTTTAGGTGTTTTGGTTGATTGGATGATTAGCTCTGATCAAGGGGGAATATTTGTTGATTTATCGACGGATATTCGTCCTTGTGATTATGTTATTTTATTAATACTGGAGCTTTTCTCCGTGAAACCAATTTCTATTATGCATTTATTTTGTTATCATAATCAATTATTCGTTTGACTGCGAGAAAAGCTTATGTACCGCATAGAAAATAAAAATTAAATTAAATGAATGCATCGCTTTCTAAGCGAAGAACTTGTTATGAAATACTTGAAAAAGGTTTCGATTTCCTTATAATTAATCGAATTCCGGTTGGCTTTTTATATTATTGTATTCACAAATATGGGAATTTTAAATTTCACTGCTATAAAGTATCAAGAATATCTCGATTCCAACACAGAACGATAATCTTCCATGAATTCTACCCGAATGAAATATTTTTTTCATCCCTTGTTCCCTCAGGCACCTCGAATCGATACAATTCCATATCGTTGGCGCGCTCATTCCACCAGTATTCCCACAACTAAATGAATCTACATTTTCAGTTCAACCTCTGGGCGTAGAAATCTTCGGCATGAATAATCCCCTATCTGCCGACCGGAAGTACGAGATCCCGTGCCAAACGTACGGCTCCAGGCCACCTGCACAAATCACCTGGATTATGGACGGCAAGGAACTGAAGCCCCCCAGATTCAACTATACGCAGTCGGTGAGTTAGTGACATATTATTACTTTAACATTCTAACGGCGTTCCGGGCCGGTTAAATGGAAACATATTGACTGAAACGGCCACGCCCGCATTTATCGGAATCGGGATAATGGTTTGGGACCGGCCTTTAATCTGTCGAGATCTATTTTTGCGCGAGGGTTGATTAGTTCTGTTCAATCTGTTTTCCTTCACAATGAGAATGTAGAACTTCATTGAAATTTGTGTTTTTAAGTTAACATAATCACAAGGCAAATATCTGTCGATAAATCAACAAATATTCCCCCTTGATCAGAGCTAATTATCTAATCAACCAAAACATCTACACCGAAGAAGCGGGTCCAAGAAGAATGACTACAGCTGTTTCACAGTTGTTACTGATCTTCAGGTCAACTTACCTTAGATAAAACCGCAGAGGAAATCTCGATACTTGTTACCTTCTAGATGGACGGCTGCAGTTTAACAACGTACAGCGCGTCATCTTCTGGGAGCATCTTGCAAATCCCACATTCGAGTGCAGAAAACTTTGATCGATGTGCATGACGTTCATCCTTCAGTCGCATCAGGTTGCTGTATCTGCGATTTTGCAGCTCTACAAACATCATAACGACATGGAAACGCTCGGTTTTGTGGATTCCCACAAGACGAAAACGTCCAACATCTAACAAATATAGGAATTGGTCTTATGGAGAAGAAAGAGCTCCAGTAATAATAAATACAGCGACCTGATGAGACGAAAGGATGAACCTCCTTCACATCGATCAAAGTATTCTCCACTCGAAGGTGGAATTCGCAAGATGCTCCCAGAAGATGGCGCGCTGTACGTTGTTAAACTGCAGCGGTTCATCTGAAAGATAACAAGTATCGAGATTCCCTCTGCAGTTTTATCTAAG
The DNA here is from genome assembly GCA_958510865.1 of Myrrha octodecimguttata. Lineage (NCBI taxonomy): Eukaryota > Metazoa > Arthropoda > Insecta > Coleoptera > Coccinellidae > Myrrha > Myrrha octodecimguttata. Next base: position 26,968,991 of record OY294059.1, read on the forward strand.
GTAAGTTGACCTGAAGATCATAAACTACTGTGAAACAGCTGTAGTCATTCTCCTTGGATACGCTTCTTCAGTTAAGATGTTTTGGTTTATTGGATGATTAGCTCTGATCAAGGGGGAATATTTGTTGATTTATCGACAGATATTTGTCCTTGTGATTTTGTTAATTTATTATTACTGGAGCTCTTTCTTCTATATTAGACCAATTCCTTTCTGTATTTTCAAGGTTTGGCAACTCATGAATCTTTTAACAATAGAAACCTCACCAATTGTGGACATTTACTTTGAACAAGATAAATCTGTCCGCGAGGTTCGTAGATCACTTCTTCCATTTTACAGTCAACATAATCGAAGCAAGCAGTTCGTTTCCAAACTTCTGTTTGCCCTTCTGTGTTCAAATCGTAAACAAGACGAAGAAATGTGAGTACCGAAAACAATATTGCTGCTGTAGTGGAAAGAGTTGCATAAGACGCTGAAATTTGCCTATCGAACAATGCTCACTGAATTTTGTGTCCGAAAATTAATCAGCTGAACATCGACGACATCTGATTCCAACAAGATGGCGCAACTCGCCATGCAGTGCGCTCAACCATCAATTCATGGCAAGATTTATTTCGTGACAACTTCATATCCAAACTTGGTCCTGTATACTGGAGTTCGTGCGACTTAACGCTGGAAGCCGATATTCAAGTTACCATTGACTCAATACTGCATTCTGCAGATACACCAATTCAAAGTTTCTTTTGCTAATATGCTCAAATCGGCAAATTAGATGGAAGTGAAATCCAATATTTGATTGAAAATGACAGTTGGAAGGTTTATGCGAGATTTCTTGAAGATAATATGATTAGAACATGAAAGAATATGTAATATTGAAAACAAATTATGATTGGATCAGTATTTTTAAGTTATGCCAGGAATATCAACGATAAAGGGAAAAAACAGGAAATGTTTCATATTTTTCCAATATTTCTGAAAATTGAGATTGGTTCAAATTAAAATCCAGTACGCTATTGTGAATCACAAATTCCAAGTTCTGTGCGATATTCCATCGGAATCTGATCAATTCTTTGCACAAAAGTGTTTTTCCAAACGAAATTCAGCAGGCAGTAGTTGGAGGGGACCCAACTAAACAAATTTCAATTCGAGGGCATATGAATAAGTTCCTGGGATTTCGAGGAATTAACCTCAATATTCAAATGAGTATAACTCCAATACCGTTTAGCCGATTTGCCTCATTAAAGAACTCAACCGGCGCCTTTCATTACGCAACCTACCATGAAAATTCAACTCATAGTTGAATGACATCAAAGCATAACTTCATCCCAAATTTCGGGAAGATAGTATTGTAATCAAATCAAAAAAAAATTCAACATGTTTTCGAATATTTTCAGGAAACTATCTATATAAATTCTATGAAATTTGGCACAGACTTTGGACGCAATATTTAACAGCTGTATATCGAATTTCAGCTTGATCTGGCTTTCATTGCCGGGTTTATATAGTGTGAGAAAATATATTGAATTCCCCTTTAACAACGAATTTGTACAAGAATGAAAATCTCATGACCTAACATCGGTCCTTTCCTAGAATGAACCTCACTTATACTACAGACATCTGCAACCCATAAAAAATTCAAGAAAAACACAAGCTTGTCCCGAAATAACCTCACCATCAGACCTCCATCCATGTAGTCATTAAAAATGTCTGCCTCCAAAAGGTATCAAGGCACTTACATGATCCCAATATGCATAATGTACGAGTGACCTTACTTGCGGTTTTCACAGGAAATTCATCATTCCTGAGCTATACCCGAAATCTTCATTTCCCTCCAACTGGAATCATTCATAATTAAACCAGGAGTTCGACGTGTCAAGTTGCGAGATTTGCAGTCACAAAGTTGGGCAGAATATGTGATCCTTAGAGGAGAGAAATTAGAAAATTAGGACTACGAACAATGCTCGAACTCTAACGAAGTCAATTAACCCCCCATTATATCCATCACGAGAAATGGGGCACCGAGATTGACAGAGTTTCAATTTAGAGTTCATCAAGTGATATCCACATGTTATACGATGCAAGAGAACCCTCCATTTGCTGTGAGCGCGACAACAATGCTTGAAATTGCCAAATAGATTTTGATGTATGGCCCCAGGATTCTCTCCACCACTGATTTATAGTTAGTTTTAAGCTGTGGTGGATAAATCAAAAAGAAATGTCGAAGATTCATAGCACCGAACATGTTTCAGCTGAAAAAATCCGATTTAATATTTCTGTACTATGTGATAATCAACTGCTCCACATGAGTTAGGGATATTGACTTAAATTCCAAAAAAATATAGTTAAAATAAGATTTTTGTGATGAAAATTCATATTAATATGATTTCAAGTTGCAAATTAATTTTAGCCTGTAGGTCTGCAGCGTATGGGTGGTTAAGAAAAATCGAGCAAAATAACGAAATTTTATTTCCAGAGCATTCAAGCATTTTAAGACTATCAATACAATGTAGGGCCTCCACGGCCATCAATATCAGCTTGACATCTTCTTCGCATACTACACACGAGTTTGTTGAACATTTCTTGAGGAATTTGGTTCCATAAACGGGGCAGAAGCTCTCTCAGATCATTTAAGGATTCTGGAGTAGGTTGATGATTATCTAATCTTCTTTGGAGCATATGCCAAGCATGTTCTATGCAATTCAAATATGGTGAGTGCGTAGGTATTGGTAAATATGGAATACCAAGCTCCTTGCGCGCATTCTCAACTATGGCTGCACGGTGCGGTCTAGCGTTATCGTCTAGAAATTGAAAAGTTTCACCAATAGCAGCGTGAAAATTTGGCCCAACATTGTCAATGACATGCTCCTTACAGTGTAAGGCGGTCATATTACCAGGACAAATGTGTAGATCTGTGCGCCCGTTGAAACATATCCCGACCCATACCATAACACTACCCCCTCGGAATGGATGGACTTCTTGGACATAGCGACGATTACGGGGTATGCGTGGGATTTTCCATACCCTTATTTTTCGAGAATCTGAGAATCGTCCATATCTGTATTCATCAGTGAAAAGGACACTACGCCATTGATCGTTCCAATTGATATGTTGCCTTGCCCATTTCAGTGTTTGACACTTATGGTCACGTGTTAATGGAACTCCTCTTAATGGACGTCTAGGACCTAGATTCACCTCTTTCAAACGTCGTCTGATGGTTTCGATGGAAACTTGGACCCCATCTGCATTTTGAAGAGTATTCCGTAGCATTCTACACGTAGATGTATTGTTTCTTCTCGCCGAAACGGTGATGTAACGATCCTGAGCAGGTGTTGTTTTTCGTCGCCCACCAAGCCTTGGTCTTTCCAACATGAAACCTGTCTTCCTGAACCTATTCCAAAGTCGAGATATTACACTTTGGCTGACTTGGAGCCTTTCCGCTACAACAACCTGAGTTAGGCCACCCTGTAGCATTCCGACAGCCCTATTAGCCTCAGCATTTGTTAATTTACGTCGTGGCATTTTCAGAAAACTCGTTCCAAATCGAAGCCGTTGATAAACTGACTCCATTTCAAAATAAGAACATTCATGAAGCATATTCAAAGAACCAAACTTCATAAAAAGGCGACCAGATTGACGAAATGTCTCATACTGATTTTTATTGGATCGATTCAAGTTGTTATTGAGTTTTGAATGATTTTACAGCGATTTTCTCGAAGATTACATACTTTTAAAAACGATTGAATACGATATCCCTTAGCAGTATATTACTTCGGTTGTGTGAATTGTGCCTGTTGATCATAGATATCAAGTTTGTTCTTTGTGTCTTCATGAACTACATTATTTCACATCAGCGTAGATAGTGTATCTCTGATATCGTTCCGTGTGTTTTGTTGTAAACTTGCACTCTGTTCGTTTCAGAACTGTTGGTGTGTTCTCTTGTTAAGTTGCACCCTGTTCGTTGCGGGAATTTTGAGAGTTGGTGTAGTCACAGACTACGTGTGCCGTGCGTAGAGTAAAGTTATCTTATGTGTTTTGTTCTGTATGTGTGGTTACTTTTTTAAGAAATTCCAAATAGAAAGCATTTTCGTGACGGCTTCAGATGGTCAATCTATGGTCTACAATGTCTCTTTTGAAGGTTACCAATTCATCGAGGTAAACTTACAATCCATATTATATTTGATCTGACAAGACAATTTACCAAGATTCTCTTGTGACACAGAACAGAATGAGCTGATGAAAACTTCGGTTCTTACTCTCAACTTTCACTGTTTGTTCGCAAACATTCTTGTTCTAGAAGCACATAAAATCCTCGAAATACGTCGTTGAGCCTCAACTTTGAAATTATATTAGTTCGTATAGGTCACCTGAGGGATGAACATAGACTTTCAAGTATTTCGTATCTGTGCTAAGGGGAAATAGACCCATAAAGAGAACTAACCGTCAAGCCGTGTTCCACTAATGCTCCAGGTATTTATATTCATTCATGTATTCGGCAGCCCTAGGGAGAACACGAACATTGAATCCAGCTTGAGATATTTCTATGTCTCGGGTTTGTTGATGACATCGATATAATAAAAGTTTAGCGTCTTAAATATTTTTCGCAAGATTTAGCTTTTCTTACCTCATTACCTACTCTTACGGCCAGCTTAATGAAACTTTGTCCGATCGACGACCTGCATGATGAAAAAATATGGTGTGCTTATTTGAAAAAAAAGTGACGTCAGCAAGATTGAAATACAAGGAAATAAATATTCTGTGCTTTGAATTTGAATGAAAAAAGTGACGTCATCATTGGTTAATACGATCACAGACGGGCAGATGAGCACATCATTACTCAAATCATGACGACTTGATTGTCAATGAACATCAAATTCTGTGCTTGATTCAAGTAAATGTCAAACCATCAAATTTAAAAAAAAAACAAGTTGAACGGCCCCATGTAAGAGTTCTGTAAAACCAACCGATACTATTTCTGTTATGACAATGGTCTATGGCTCAGCAGAAGGCAAGAAAAAGAGAAAAGAAAAAGAAAGAACACTTAACGACTCCTCAAACCACGTGAAAAGCAATAAAACGACATTACTGCAACTACATAGATACATGGAATACATAGTGCCGACACCCTCTGGCATTTTTTGGGTCCTAAAAGTGGTCCAAACGTTGTTAAAATGCAGCGTGATGGTTCTACTTCAGTTTTCGACTAGAGATCGGCATTGGGAAGCTGCCATATGAAATCTAAAATATCGACGGAAGTTACCGATATATCAAAACTAGTCAAATCAGAGCTTTGTTTGAGTTTTTATATATATTGAAAACAGGACAGGTCCTGGAATGCTGCCTTGTGGTACACCCATGGCTATTTCTCTCTCATATTATAGCTCAATTCGTTTTAATCAGCCGAAGTAGTTGTACTATGGACTTGACAAAGCAATTTCATCATCGTTTAAAGGGATGAATAGATCAATATTTGACAATTCTGGGACCAGGTTTTGGACTCAAAATTTAAATGGGTAATAGTAAGAAAGTATCGATACTTGATAAATTCCATGCGTGCAACCCCTTAATGACATCCAACAAAATTATGTCAGTGTTAGAATCAATTCATACACACCCAGCCTGCTTGCTAAAATGTTCTCTTTTTTTCAGGATTCGACAGATGGAAATGTGACAACGTCGACGCTGACCTTCGTCCCGACGCGGCTGGAGAACGGACGCTCGTTAAGCTGTCGGGCGTCGAACCATTTCGTTAGGAATGGCGTGAAAGATGCTTCCGTCAAATTGAACGTTTTCTGTGAGTTGGACTGTTTTTAGATGGCTTGATCTTGTTGCTTTCAGCAATCTGTCCGGTGCGACAACGTAGTTCATCGGAGAATCGCATTGTGCACAAGATGTTCTCGTCATTTTTTCGTCTCGGAACGACGCTAGCGGACGCAGCAGGGTACGATGAGATTCGTGACGGAATTGGCTTGATATAACATGTCTGAAACCCTGGTGTGCTTACTTGTATCTCGGAAAATTTAAGATCAAATAAATTATACTCACATTCTTCATTTTGAGAAAGGACTTTAGTTCCAGGTGTCGTCTTAATTTTGGCATTGAACGGTGAATTGTTGGGTATTGTAAAGAATCAGAACTTCAAGTATCAGCAATTAAATACAGATTTTTCTGTATTACCTTCACATCATAATATCTTTCGATATTGATTTGATATCTTACGATATACTTGTATGTCTTCGACGTACTACGTCTTCAATGACAAAATTATTATATCAACTGGCATATAATGATCAAAGTAAAAAACTTTAGAAAAGGGTAAAAAAATGAAATACAACCTAAAAACAATACTAGACACAGTGTTTCATCTTCTATCTTTTGATTTAGAATCATCAGTAGCATTTATTCTATATTATATATCAAAAACTCACCACGTGTTTCCCACGTACACTTCACTTCATTTGTCAAGGAAAGAAGAAGTTTTGAGTAAAATCTGTGGCATTATTGTTTCTATGCACAATTCTAACAAGCATGCGTATGGACTTAAATCTGGTTATTTCGGTTGAAGTGAAGTGTACGTGGGAAACACGTGGTGAGTTTTTGATATATAATATAGAATAAATGCTACTGATGATTCTAAATCGAAAGATAGAAGATGAAACATTGTCTAGTATTGTTTTTAGGTTGTATTTCATTTTTTTACCCTTTTCTAAAGTTTTTTACTTGGATCATTATATGCCAGTTGATATAATAATTTTGTCATTGAAGACGTAGTACGTCGAAGACATAGAAGTATATCGTAAGATATCAAATCAATATCGAAAGATATTATTATGTAAAGTTAATACAGAAAAATCTGTATTGAATTGTTGTATCAATAGCCTTTAACAAGTAGACTTTTTTGAATTTAATATTTGAAAGAAAACTTATAGTTTTCAAAGGTCAATATCAACTGTCATTTAATTTTTGAGGTTATAAAGATTTTGGAAAATGTTTTTTACCGCATTTCATTTGTCAAGGAAAGAAGAAGTTTTAAGTAAAATCTGTGGCATTATTGTTTCTATGCACAATTCTTACAAGCATGTGTATGGACTTAAATCTGGTTATTTCCGTTGAAGTGAAATGTACGTGGGAAACACGTGGTGAGTTTTTGATATATTATATAGAATAAATGCTACTGATGATTCTAAATCGAAAGATAGAAGATGAAAAACTGTGTCTAGTATTGTTTTTAGGTTGTATTTCATTTTTTTACCCTTTTCTGAAGTTTTTTACTTTGATCATTATATGCCAGTTGATATAATAATTTTGTCATTGAAGACGTAGTACGTCGAAGACATAAAAGTATATCGTAAGATATCAAATCAATATCGAAAGATATTATGATGTAAAGGTAATACAGAAAAATCTGTATTTAATTGTTGTATCAATAGCCTTTAACAAGTAGACTTTTTTGAATTTAATATTCAAGTATCAGGAAATGAATTTAAAAATTTGTCATTAGTTCATCGCATTGATCAAACGAATTTGAATGGAAAATCTTTCAACTTTTGGAGTCATTCTGGAGAAATGCAGCTTTGTGTATCCCCCAAATGACAGAGCAAAAGCGTGGTAATGCAATTTTTCCAGAAAAAGCTAATGAAGTATTGACGTGAAGTCAGACGAGTTTCTTCAAACTCATAGCCGAAACGGTTATCCAGCTAGGGTTGATCCAAACCAGAAGTTTTGCTTCTTTACGGAATTCTGCTATCTTGAATCTTAACATAATTCTACATGAACCTTTTAAACGCCATATTTCGAGCGAGTACTAGATTTCAGTTCAGTTCGATCTTTTTTTTTGGAATGTTGGAAAATGAAATTTGGAATAGAGATTATTCAGCTCTGAAATCATTCAGCGAATTTTACGCATTCACCCTCGTGATTGAACTGGAAATCTTCTCTACAAATACGCTGAATTCATGAAAGGATAAAAACAACAAAAATAGATTCCTCAAATTTACCACATCAAAATATTTTTCCCAATATCTCCGAGAAAAAATATTCTAACTCGAACAACTCGAAGTAAGACAGGTTGTTTTATTTTGAGCAAATTATTCTGTTCTATATAAACGAAAAAATATTCGCTCGAATGAAGAAACTGATTTTCCGAATTCATTTTCATAAGAAAAGAAATGATATTTTTGGACAAGATTTTCAACTTTATCTATATTTGTTCTTGATTGGAAAAATTTCATTATCTTCATATGAGGAAATCAATTTTCTGGTTTCCAATATGTTTCGTTATTCTTGAATTGAGTAATTATTTTATGTCATTACGAATAAGCCTGTTGTCCTCATGTCGGTCAGCCGTTAGGCCGACCGTAAACACAATAACTTCTGGAATAAACGACTTAGGAACTCGATATTATTAGAATAGGTTTGGGACTTAATAACGAAGGTCGAATTCGTAAATGGGTGAAATCCGCCCAATGATTCCGTAGATGTACTCATTCAAAAATTCATTTTCCCAATATTTCCAAAATACAGATAGGATCGAATTGAAATCCATTAGTTTTTCCAGAAAAACACGAAAGAAAACCTAGAAAAGCACTGACGTGAGGTCTGCATCTTTTGCGCTCATGTTCAAAGGGTAACACCAAAAAGGAACATGCTCGCAAAAGCTGCTGACCTCACGTGATTGCTTTTCTAGATTTTTTTGTTTTCGTTTGAAGTCTTCGTTGATTTTATATGATGTGTTTATGTTTGATGATTTGAGGTAATTGGCCGATGGGCACACAGCTTTCTGCTATGACGTAGCTTTTGAGTTTGTAAGTAAAATAAAGGAATTTCTAAACAATTAACATCAGAAATTAATCTATATGTGAAATATTATCATCCATCTTTGTTCAAATATATAGAGAAGTATTGGGAATCTGGATTATTTATTGTCTGCTACTTTGATAATTTCCAATACTTCTCTATTCATTAATCTATATGTTTAGATTCGATTTCTTATAGTACTCAATGTGTAACCTGAGGATGGCGCTAAGCCGAAACATGTAGTTAAATTGACAACAATATATGAAGCATATTGAGTGAGAAAAGAGACTTTTCTTTCATTAATCCTATTGAAGTAGTTAATGTTGAAATGCGGAAGGAAGTCTGAAATTCCTTTATATACTAATAAATTGCACATAACGTTCCCCAGAAGAAGAAGAAGGTTCGATGTTCATTCTCAACTTCACGAAATAGATTATCACCTTATAAAAAGTCCCACACGATCCGCTCTCGTGAATAAGAGCGCAGATTTGTTCTCTTTTCTCCCATTTTTCAACCTACAGTTTTTGTTCTGAAGTCAACATCGAAGTGAGCCCGACTTCATTCGCTGCGAACTTTCTTGTTGTTCCTTGAGCAATTTCAAATCGATGCAATTGCAGGAGAACGTACGAACATCTGGCACACTTAGAGCCATTCAGATATGTATATGCGGCTTTTTCAAGCCAGCTCAGATTTCGCAGACTCTTATATAAAGGACATGGAAATAGGAAATAAGAATACGTATATCCCTCATATCCAGTGCTTGGGGTGGGTTTCAGACAAAGCATCATGTTAGGTTCTGCCGGGGCTATCAGAAAAGCTGTGGTTTCGAATGCTCCATTGTGAGGGCCCCTTTTAAAACGGATAAATTGGGCTGAAGAACCAAGATGGATATTCGATTCACTCGAATGAGACGTACAATTTTTAGTAAATTCAAAAAAGTCTACTTGTTAAAGGCTATTGAAACAACAATTAAATACAGATTTTTCTGTATAACCTTTACATAATATCTTTCGATATTGATTTGATATCTTACGATATACTTTTATGTCTTCGACGTACTACGTCTTCAATGACAAAATTATTATATCAACTGGCATATAATGATCAAAGTAGAAAACTTGAGAAACGTGTGAAAAAAATGAAATACAACCTAAAAACAATACTAGACACAGTGTTTCATCTTCTATCTTTCGATTTAGAATCATCAGTAGCATTTATTCTATATTATACATCAAAAACTCACCACGTGTTTCTCACGTACACTTCACTTCAATAACGGAAATGAGCAGGTTTAAGTCCATACGCATGCTTGTTAGAATTGTGCATAGAAACAATAATGCCACAGATTTTACTTACACCTTCTTCTTTCCTTGACAAATGAAATACGGTAAAAAACATTTTCCAAAATCATTATAACCTCAAAAATTAAATGACAGTTGATATTGACCCTTGAAAACTATAAGTTTTCATTCAAATATTGAATTCAAAAAAGTCTACTTGTTAAAGGCTATTGAAACAACAATTAAATACAGATTTTTCTGTATAACCTTTACATAATATCTTTCGATATTGATTTGATATCTTACGATATACTGTTATGTCTTCTACGTACTACGTCTTCAATGACAAAATTATTATATCAACTGGCATATAATGATCAAAGTAAAAAACTTGAGAAAAGTGTGAAAAAAATTATGAAATACAACCCAAAAACAATACTACAATCCGTGGGTTTCACAAAGCTTGATCGTCCGATTAACGCTCTTATATTCTGTGGTGTTGTCAAAAATGAACTGAAATTGAGCATAGAATTGTCTTGATCAGAACAATCACGTTAATCAGAGCTTTGTGAAACCCGCTAACAGTGTTTCATCTTCTATCTTTCGATTTAGAATCTTCAGTAGCATTTATTCTATATTATACATCAAAAACTCACCACGTGTTTCTCACGTACACTTCACTTCAATAACGGAAATAAGCAGGTTTGAGTCCATACGCATGCTTGTTAGAATTGTGCATAGAAACAATAATGCCACAGATTTTACTTACACCTTCTTCCTTCCTTGACAAATGAAATGCGGTAAAAAACATTTTCCAAAATCATTATAACCTCAAATATTAAATGACAGTTGATATTGACCCTTGAAAACTATAAGTTTTCATTCGAATATTAAATTCAAAAAAGTCTACTTGTTAAAGGCTATTGAAACAACAATTAAATACAGATTTTTCTGTATAACCTTCACATAATATCTTTCGATATTGATTTGATATCTTACGATAAACTTTTATGTCTTCGACGTACTACGTCTTCAATGACAAAATTATTATATCAACTGGCATATAATGATCAAAGTAAAAAACTTGAGGAAAGTGTGAAAAAAATGAGATACAACCTAAAAACAATACTAGACACAGTGTTTCATCTTCTATCTTTCGATTTAGAATCATCAGTAGCATTTATTCTATATTATAGATCAAAAACTCACCACGTGTTTCTCACGTACACTTGACTTCCATAACGAAAATAAGCAGGTTTAAGTCCATACGCATGCTTGTTAGAATTGTGCATAGAAACAATAATGGCACAGATTTCACTTACACCTTCTTCTTTCCTTGACGAATGAAATGCGGTAAAAAACATTTTCCAAAATCATTATAACCTCAAAAATTAAATGACAGTTGATATTGACCCTTGAAAACTATAAGTTTTCATTCAAATATTGAATTCAAAAAAGTCTACTTGTTAAAGGCTATTGAAACAACAATTAAATACAGATTTTTCTGTATAACCTTTACATAATATCTTTCGATATTGATCTGATATCTTACGATATACTTTTATGTCTTCGACGTATTACATCTTCAATGACAAAATTATTATATCAACTGGCATATAATGATCAAAGTAAAAAACTTGAGAAAAGTGTGAAAAAAATGTTGATATAATAATTTTGTCATTGAAGACGTAGTACGTCGAAGACATAAAAGTATATCGTAAGATATCAAATCAATATCGAAAGATATTATGTAAAGGTTATACAGAAAAATCTGTATTTAATTGTTGTACAATTTTTATGCTCAAATGTTGATTTCAACTAAACGGGATGAGTCTGTATGTTACACATTAATTTTAACCGTAGATTTTTCTTATCAAATCAAAAACAGTTTTTTATTTGCAATTTTTTCCGGATTCGGCGGTTGTGAGCATTCAGATATTTCTCAATATCCATGTACTTTTTTGACAAGTTCAATCAAGGTCTTCACTAGTTTAGGGGTGGATGGACAAAATGGTCGAATTTCTCGAACGTGTATCAGATTCTGAAACGTTCAACGTTGAGAATTTCGAAAACGGTGCGTTAAAGTATTCTCAAATGATGCAAAACGTTTAAAACTACCTGAAATAAACTTCATCCGCAATTTTTATGCAAATTTCTGATAGTTTATAAATCGTTGAGTCTGTAACTACGAAACAATTCGGAGCAGGATCAAAATGAAAAACGAATATGTGCTATAAATATCGATAATATCACTTAGAGAAAAACAGAAACTGGTCTGTATCGTTTCACTAGAGCCGATTCTTCAAAAATGCTGAATGCTTTGTTTAATTCAACGAATAGAATCTTTGTTCTAAATTAATGGTTAACAAGACGCACCATGTATAGGACAAAAGTAATGCCCACTTTTCCACAGAGCTTTGTAATTTTCGAATTTTTCACCAGAATGGTTTCAAACGACTAGGTTGGACTCACTAATGACGAGTCATGTGTCAAAATCGATTCCGTCCGGCCTTGCGCAGGATTACGGGTGTACGGAGAATCCTATCGACCTGAAACTTTTTTTCAGAAATTTTTTTCAAAAACAATTTTTTTTTCGGAAACTGTTTTTCATATTCGGATAAAAATTGGCGCATCACAGCTTCATAATTCACAGTAGTGTACCAAATGTCAGTTCAATACGATCATAATTTCAGGAGATATCTGAAAAAAATATGCCAAATTTGGTAGTTTTTTCTTGATATCGTTGTTTTTTCGGAATAACTCGGAAAATGCATATGTAGTAATGATGAAGCTTGGTATTCAGTTTGAAAATGCTGATGGATAACTTCGTGCCAAATTTCGTGTCATTAGGGCAATGGGGGTTTTTCCTTCAAACGAAAATGCAGTTATTTTCATGAAAAACCTTCAGAACATCACATTTCAAACATATAATTTCAATATTATATTTTTTAAAAAATGTTTGATCACCTAAAACTGAAAACTAAAAATGGGGATTTGCATTTAAAGGGATTTTTATCATGATTGCACGATATGACAACGTCGAATTCAGCTTTCTCGGAAAGAAAAGGACGTCAAATGTGTTACTTTGCTTAGAAAAACACTATACTTCGATCTGGTTAGAGTAGAAGACAACGACCAAGTAATAGAAAAAGAAGAGTACAGACTGTCATATTACTGACAAATCGCAAAGGGAAATTGTTTGGTTATATTGACAAAGAACACGTGTGTACCACAGAATGGGAATAAATATTTCGTTATTCTATAGCAGAAAAAGCAATTCTACTAAACAACGTTGTCACTTCGTGCATGCATGACAAATCCCAAACCCCAATTTTAAAACCTGATTTTGAATACTTTCTGAAGGTAATTTGAGAAAATGATGAATCAAACCCATAATAATTATATTCAAATTTGCATTTGCAGTAATAACCCAAATTCAGGAAAAACCCCCATCCGAGAAGAATTTTTTTTCAAATATTCAATATTCTGTGATGTTCTGATCATATTATCCTCATTGAATTTTGTATGAACCTGTCATTTTTGATAAATTACTGGATTTTAATTCGATCACATGTGTTTTTTCGGAAATATTGGGAAAGTGAAATTTTTGAATGGGTATATCTGCGGAATCATTCGGTGGAGTTTACCCATTCACGAATTCGGCCACGTGACTTCACGTCAGTGCTTTTCTAGGTTTTTCGGATGAAATATTCAAACAAAATAAATTTTTCCTGTTTCCTTTTCAGATGTGCCAATACCGATGCTGACCCTAGGATCGAACCTTAATCCCGATGATATCGAAGAAGGAGACGACGTCTACTTCGAGTGCAAGGTGAACGCAAATCCTTGGGCTTACAAAGTCCTCTGGAAGCACAACGTAAGTGTTTTTATGTTGCATAAAGTTTGAACAAGGGTCACCTGACCTGACGACGAACACGGGGCTTCAAGTTTCCTTTTTCGAATCCGGCCGATCTAACGACATGACAAAATACCGACATTGATTACGCCCATCCTTGTAGCGACGTCGTTAGCGAGTTTCCTGGGAGTAAAAAGTTAAAAGTTGGAAACTCTGATACGAATGAGTTATTAGAATCTGTCGAGGCACTGGGGATCAGTAAGCGACGAAAATAATTGATGTTTTTACTGGGAGTAGTGGGGCTTATGAGCATTTTTCTGTATTCTCCGGAGTTTTCCTTATGATTGCTGCTTTTTGGATAGGATTCAATAAGCGAAATGATTAGATGTGAATGATAAACAAGTTCGCGGATGTGATACTTTCTGTAATAACAGGAAGACTCTGCATAAATAAACGAATAATTCCTCGTTAGTTTCTGTTATTATTCAATGCGTTTTGATCGACAAGCTTTATAAAAAGCTTTAGCAGCTGATTGCTGTGTTTATTTTAATGATGTTTTTCCTTGGGATATTTGTCCGAGTTTTAATTAGGAAGTTACAAACATTCAGAATTTTTCAAATTATTGTCTCTTCTCAAACGAAAACGAATTGAAAAATCGGATCAATGAAGGGAATTGGTCTAATGGAGAATACAGGGCTCCAGTAATAATAAAATAACATAATCACAAGGATGAATATCCGTCGATAAATTAACAAATATTCCCCCTTGGTCAGTGCTAATCATCCAATCAACCATAACATCTACACCGAAGAAGCGGATCCAAGGAGAATGGCTATAGCTGTTTCACAGTTATTACTGATCGACCTGATCGTCCAGTCAACTTCACTGGATAAAATCGCAGAGGAAATCTCGATACTTGTCACCTTTCGGATGAACCGCTGCAGTATAACTACATACAGCGCGCCATCTTCCGGGAGCATCTTGCGAATCCTACCTTCGAGTGCAGAATACTTGTGCTTCTTCGGTGTAGATGTTTCGGTTGATTGGATGAATAGCTCTGATCATTTGTTGCTCTATCAACAGATATCCGTCCTTGTTATTATGTTATTTTATTATTAGTGGAGCTCTTTTTTCTCCATTAGACCAATTCCTATCTTTGTTAGACGTTCGACGTTTTCGTCTTGTGGGAATCCACATGAACCGAGTGTTTCCAATGTCGTGACGGTGTTTGTAAATCTGCAATTTCGCAGAAACAGCGAACAGATGCGACTAAAAGATGAACGTCATGCACATCGATAAAAGTATTCTGCACTCGAAGGTGGTATTCGAAAGATGCTCCCGGAAGATGGCGCGCTGTAAGTTGTTAAACTGCAGTGGTCCATCTGAAAGGTGACAAGTTTTGAGATTCCCTCTGCGGTTTTATCCATTGAAGTTGACCTGACGATCAGTAATAACTGTGAAACAGCAGCAGTCATTCTCCTTGGTTCCGCTTCTTGAGTGTAGATGTTTTGGTTGATTGGATGATTAGCTCTGATCAAGGTGGAATAATTGTATATTTATCGACGGATATTCGTCCCTGTGGTTATGTTAATCTGATTAATGTTTATGAGAAAATATGTTAGAATGAGCGCAGCTATTATCTGCCAGAGTTCGTTATAGAGCTTGTGAAACATCTCGTATATAACAATTACATATTTTCAGCCTCTACATTGCCAGAATTCTGTAGACGTCTGTCTCACTTCTACTATCCCATCTTATAAAGGGAATGTTGTTGTTGATATGTAGTTACAAACAGAGGTCGGAATAGGTGGAGCGTTATCTTAAAGCTTGTCCTAGGGCGTGAATAGGTGTTGATCAGAACCTGAGTTTGACAGTTAAATTAATTCAATTTTCTGGCAAACTGGTAGTATTCGCAACCGAGTTGGAGTCGACGATATTACAGTATTAGCTTGTTATGATTTTGAATTACAAATATTAGTTTTATCTGGAACACTGCTGCTCCCAGTCGGCGATATGCATACTCATTCCAACATACAGATGTCCCGTGAGTAGAGATAAAATTAACTTTGAAAAAAGTAGGAGGACCTCATTTGATTGAATGAAATCTTCTTATCAAGGCACAGTTTTTGCGCGCATGTTCTAGGGGAACAGCGTGCTGTCGTTTTGTCCAAATGTCTGTTATTTCGAGTTTTCAGCCGAGAATGGTCTCAAACCATTAGGTTGGACTCACTGTGACGAATCCGGTGTCAAAATCGATTCTGTCGAACTCATCGAGGCTATTCTAATAGAAAAAAAGATTCCTTTCACTTTCCTGAATATAGAACACCGCGCCATTGTTGCGTGGCCCTGTATATTTGATATGGATTTTTGGTAAAGCTGAAAATGAGGTAGTTTTTGAGAGCTCATTCCATTTTCCAGGGTAAAGTCATGCAACACGATCAAAAGGGAGGAATTATCATCAGCTCTAGTGATTTAGTCTTACAAGGCATCACCAAAGGCCAGTCAGGAAATTATGCATGTATAGCATCCAACGTTGAAGGAGACGGAGAGAGCAATACCATATCCCTGAAAATAATGTGTAAGTAGAATTTTAGGTTAAAATCATTATCAAATGACTTGTTCACTTCATAAAATTCACCAAATAATTGTTATGTTATTGAGTTTTGATTCAATTCTAGATTATTCGTCAAAGTCAAATGATGGGTTGAAAATATGCTCCCGACTCATTTTGATTGATCTCAAAAACGAAAAATAGTGGTGAAATTTCGATCTTCCTAGAAGAGAGTTAACCTAGATCATTCGTGATTTTTCAACCCTACAAAGTCGTTCTCTCACACCATCGAGTACTCAAATACTATTTCGGTATTTAAATACTCAATGCTCAAACAGATATCTCCCAATTAAGCCATAATTTGACTCTGTAATTCTTCATATTTTGCTACACTTGTCCAGTTCAATGTGTTTGTAATGTTGTACAGTGTTTCAATTTGAGAAGGTACAGCCCTCAGTATCTCGCCAGATTCAGAAAAATGAAGAAAGAGGTAAACTTCGGTAACGCGGTTGTTTTTAGTCAATTTTATCAACCCTGGGGTGCGTTCACAATAGGGGAGTCCATTCATTTTGGCCAACTGTTTAAAAATACCTCAAAATCACTTCCCTTTTTTACGCAATGAATCAACGTTTATCTAAAAGCTTCAACCTTTTTGAGTATATCCTGAAAATCCCAGATGTCACGAAGGTCTCGAAAGGAAGCTATATATTTTTGTATTCTTATGTTTTCATCAATGGAATGTAAATGCATACCATTGTTATTCTGTAATCTGTGATGCATATCTTCCACTTTTCTGTACTCTTCAACGAATATACTAACTTAACTTCTTTCTCATTTGTAAACACTAAAGATTAATGAATATAATTAGCACTTCATGGTAAATATCATAAAGGTGCCATAAATTCATTGTCTTTATACAATGATATAATTGTTCTATGGTAATGGTAAACTCGTCGAACTTGAATAAAGTCTTTTAAGAGCTTAGACAAAGTAACAAGTAATCTACCTTTTCCCCAAATTTCATTATTTGAGAATCCGAAATGTCCTTAATACTGGCTTTGTAGGCCATGGTTATCCCAGTGGCAATTATTTGGTGACACACACAGCCTTCCAGATTCTTGTTCTTTACTTTTATTGTTACGTTTGTAAATTTTTCTAGTTTATTCTAGAGTTGATCACATGTTTAGGTCCTGTGGATTTAATTAAAAAACTCTTGCAAATTTGTGATTTTATTGATAAGTAAGAAATGCATTAAGTTGAAAAGAGTTTGGAAGGCAATTTATATACCATCAATTACAAGTATTACATTGTTTACTTCAAAGTTTTCGAAACAAAGAGGCACTTCTTCCGAATCTCTACCTCCTAACACATTCTAGATCATTCATCCTCTTGTAAATCTCACTACCATTACGCACAATCAATATATATTAGATATTTTTTTTTTACTTAGAACTTATTTATTGTACCACCATCTTCTCCATTATATTTCAAATTATCCATTACTTGAGGGTCTAAAAATTATAAATGGTACCACACTGTTGCATCGTGAGACCTATGAAATATTTGAATTGAGTTTCATTTTGAAAGAAAAGTTGTTTTTACAAATGGTGTTTGAGTGCTTTTTTCATTTGAACGTTCTGAGCTTGCTGGATATCGATCAGTATTATCTAGCACATTTCTATGTATTTCATGCTCAGTTATTGCGATTTTTTAACAACTTCTTTATTTGAGACCATAGCAGTAGCTGGATGGGGAATCGGATTGGAGTTCTTCGTAAATTTTCCGACAAAATGCTTTCTACAAATGAAGGTGTTTGATGTAATATTATTATTATTCACATCTAAATTGTCATTCTCACGTTATTCGGTCCAATGCAGAAAAATTAACATATTGATGAGATTCACATGTTTATGTTTACAAATGAAACAAAGTTTGACATTTAATTGTCATGATGAACTAGGAGAGGATGATTTTCCATTGATGAAAACATAAAAATATAAAAATTTATACCTTTTTATGGAGACCTTCGTGACATCTGGGATTTTCAGGATATACTCAAAAAGGTTGAAGCTTTCAGATAAACGTTGATTCATTGCGTAAAAAAGGGAAGTGATTTTGAGGTATTTTCAAAGAGTTGGCTAGAATGAATGGACTCCCCTATTATCGTCGAACGATCGCACGACGACGCCCTGAGGTCATCCGACTGTTCACAATTGTCGACGGGTGAAATTTATCTTCGTCCACGATTCGGGTAGAAACTCACCGAGCGATCAACTTTTTAACCCAGAATATAGTTGGTAAAAATTTGTCGCGGCTGCGCAGTTCACTTGTCAATTCGAAATCACAATAGTTTGAGTCAGTCATTATTTTATTATTTGATAATACATCATTATGTCTCTGATACCATCTTAAATGTTTGATAAAAGACAATGGAAAGCTTCACTACTCATTCTGAAGTGCTGCTGGAATTCTTTGTCAGAGTATTTGTCAATATTTTCATAAAGCCAGCTTCTTCTATCAATTCTTTTTTTTGGCTCTCCACTAACACATTGCGTAAGTGCACTGCAACTTAATGCCACCATCTCCACAACAGAATCATCTTCTACCTCGCTATCTGAGGACGAACCTTCCAAACAAAGAAATGCAACTGCAGGATCCATTTCAAAAATAAAATCGAATTAAATTTTGTTAGTCAAAATCAAAACAGTTTTTTAGGTTATGTTATGATAGAAAACGAAAGTTTCACAACTGAATCGTGAACGAGGATGATTAACCGTGCGTCGTCCGTTACATTAAACCGAGGTGAGACAATTGTGAATGCACCCCTGTACGCGCGATGACTGCAACCCCTAAAATTTCAAATGGAAGGAGGGTTGAGTAAAAGTTCGTTTAAACTGTAGTTCGATTTCCCTTTCAAAAATGAGTTCACTGTACCCATTTTGTTAGAACTCCGTCAATTCATTATTCTGAAAAGTGCAGAATATAACTGAAGTATGCCACAACAAATTCAGTTATATTGTGGAAAAAATGTATCAAGGCATCTGGAAGTTTTTCTCCCACGTGGTATTCTCTGGTTTTCTAGGAAATACTATTCTTTGTTTCTCTTTTATTTTCTAGTTCTTACAAAAAAAGTCAATTGTATGACATCTTCGAATTGACAAGCTGTATACGGGGTGATTCCTCAAGTTGTATATTGATTTTATCCATAGATTCCTCTAACACTTTTTTCCTTTATTATTTTTCCAGATTCGGCTCTGGTAAAAAGTTATAGGCATTTAAATATTTCTCGATGTGCTAATACACTCCTGCGCTTTGTTTGCAAGTTCATCGCAGATATCACTTACGGTGATTTGTATTGCAGAATAATCAATCCATTGCTTGAAATTCAAAGAAATATGATTGGGAGAACCCATTCACTCAATTAATTCTTATATTTCGGTTGTTTTTGCGGTGTTATTGTAGAAAAAATATTTCACTCCACTTGATAATTAAAATATCAATTTTCCACTTGGAATTCGAGCAATATCCTATTGTTTCCGTCATGAGATTCTACACAATTTCTATCTCGCCAATTCTTATATTGAAAATTCCATTATTATTTTAATTTTCATCAAATTTATGAATGAATTATAAGAAATCACTCAACAATCCTAAAAACATTGATTGAACTCTAGAATCTATGGAAAGCCTGGTCCATAGACATTGACTATGTCTGTGGTCTGATCACGATATAGCATAGACCTTATATTTGGTCTATGAGAAATAGATGAGTATTTCTGTGTATTCTGTGTTCCAGGTAAAGGTGATTGCATGATGTAAGTGAAACATGGTGTGATCATCCGCTCATCTGTGCTCGTATTCACCAATGATGACGTCACTTTTTTCATTCAAATTCAAGGAAATATATATTTTGTGCTTTGAATTTGAATTGAAAAAGTGACGTCATCATTGGTAAATACGATCAGAGATGAGCAGACGAGCACACCATGTTTTACTTACATCATGGGTGATTATAGCTTAATTCACAGTCTTCACTAGCTCAGGGGCGGATCCAGAAACATTAGGAAATTTCTCGAATTTTTATCAGATTTCATAATAATCAACGTTGAATATCTCGAAAACGGTACGTTTGAGGAAAAATAATAAGGAATAATTAAGTATTCTAAATTCATTGAGAATTCTTTTGATGACTCAAGGTAAACTTTATCTGCATTATTCATGCCAATTTCTTATAGTTTTATAGATCGGAGAATCTATTCCCAGAAAACTGTTTGAAGTTAGATGATATTGATTACTGTAAAATACGAGTCATAGTCATAGAGAACTTCACATCAAAATTTATTTCATTCGGAGAAACCATGTCAAAGTTACAAAAGAAAGACTGATTTTTGGTTTATTATTTGATAAAATCAAATAATAAACCTTAGTGATCGACCAAAAAAAAAAAAAAAATTTACCCCCCCCTGAAAATTTCACAGTTTACGTTCTGGAGTATGTATATTTGAATGAACGAATAAAAAAAAATCCGTCCGTCCGCCGTCCGCCGTCCGTTGTCCGGAGCTTTTCTCGGAAAGTACTGAACCGAAATCCGTGAAACTTGGTAGAAAAATCATTTGTCGCTCGGGATTGATCCTCCAAGCTTTTCAGCAGGATTGGTATACCCTAAGGGTTTAAAATTGGGGGTTGGAGGGAAAAAAAAGTATTTCTCGGAAACTTACCACCGAATTTTGTGAAATTCTCAACGTTGCTTACTGTTGCCTAACTCAACCTAAAAATTTTCACCCGGATGATATACGACAAGTAGTCCCTGAGTTACAAAGAAAAATGCTACAAATTTCCAATAATCCCGAGAATGAATCATCGCATTCGGTTCTAAGATTGGAGTTCAGTGAAAAAATCGGTTAACTTTTCATACAGAATCATATAGTTGAAAGTAGATGAAAACATTGTTACCAAATTTTCAACATATATTGAGAAATTTCGAACGGATTCGTTAATTATTTTATAAACACAATGTGCAAATGCCCCATCGATGTTCTCGACAATTTCATAATCGTTAGTAGTTCAAATTGAATATTTTTGGGGGTTCTCTCCTAATATCTGAAACATAACTACAAAAACTCGGATAACAATTATTATTTATAGATATCACCCTGCGAATTACGGGATTAAACATTAAATTTCTTCATGGAGCTCAATTATATCTTAAATAAAACTTATATATTATTCATAAATCATTGATTTTTCACAACCCAAAAACTAATTCCATGAAAAAATTCATTTGAAACATTGAAATCTCAATAAATACTCTTGTGTAACTGAATAACCCTTTCACATGCAGAGCGCGAATTAAGAAGCGTTATTTAAAATAATGAATATTTCCAAAATATTCGGTCGATCGGAGGTTTCCATCAATTTTGGATTGCGTAGTACAATTATCGTCAACATGTGGATATCCGCTACTGGTTTCAATCGAAATCCAATATTTTTCGTACTGAGACTTTGAAATAGGGGTGAATATAAAAGGTAATGAGCATGTATGTGATAAACAAATTGGAGGATATATGCAAACAAATCAATTATCAAACCGGAAATCTCATCAATTGTCGAGAATCTAATACTAAGGGTACGAGCCTTAGACTAAGGCAGGAGCCGATAATTGACCTGTTCAGAAGAGTGTGTATCGGGGACCCCAGACAAGAATATTCCGAGATGTTTCAACATCTGGTGGTCCGCAAACTACTTGTTTGAATTGAACGTTTTTACATTAAACAGACGTTGGGATTTCACACCCTCTTAGTCGAGTGTATCTGACAACTATACGGAACGAAATTTCTCTTTTAGAATTATTCAGTCGAATTCAACCTTGAGAGGTTCACGATATATTTGATTTTTACAGAAAAGTTATTGAAAATAACTTTAGGTCTTTAGTTCGTGTATTGGATATTTTGTGAATCAAGTGAACTCTTATCGGATATATGCACTGTGGAAAAAATTTTTTCAGATAAGTTGCTCAGGACGGGTGAGTTTTTTTTTCATTTCATTGATATTTTTCAGAACAAAGTTGAATCCTAGTAGGAATCACATCCACACATTTAATATTAGCGGAAAATCCTGAATTTTGTTTTACGTATTTGTTGTTAATTTGAGGGTTTAAGTTAATTTTCCCGAAGGTTTCTCGAGAAATACTAACGCGATCAAATTGAAACATCATTACTATATAGTTGTGAAATATCGACGCTCAATTTAATGCATGATCTCGTGAGAATTGTATTGGAAAAAAATTGAATTTTTTCTAAACATTTTTTTCGGAAGCTATTCATTAAAGTTCAATATAATTTGGTACAGGTCTTAGTCAACATTTTGAAACCATATTTATTTGCAGAGATATTGGTGAAAATTTTGTGGACATTTTAAATTTTGAGGTTATTTCCCTTATATGTCAAAAGGCACAAACGCTTTCTGATTTGAATTTCATTTCTATTTGTGTAATACCGACACGCAATTTAATGGGTAATATCGTGAATATCGAACTGGCAAGATATTAGTAAAAAATATTTTTCGGATATTTAACTTAACTTTAACGAAAGAAACAACATAGTGACTTGACCTTTGTAAAGTAGTTTTTTAAGAAAACTCAACACCAAGATAATTTTCTTATTTTTCAACTCCAATATTTCATAGGAAATGTGATTTGGAATAAAAAATATTTAAGATTTTTATGAATAACATCCTTTAGGCTTAATTATAAAGTGATTCTTTCAATTCTTTCCAGCAAAATTTTCGTTATATGTTGATACCTTAGTGAATAGGTTTATCTACCATATTTCGGGAATATATTTAGATGAGACAGACAACATGGATACGGTAATTGATTATATCGGTGACAGGACTGATAATTCTGATGATCAGTCGGACATAAAAACTCCATCTCATAGTAATACCCCGGAATCACAAAAAAACACGAAGAAAATTGCTAAAAATCTTTCGCTTTAATATAGCTTCTTCAGGTGTCTACATTTTACTGACTGATGGTATGTAGTACAACAAGGTTTAAACACAGAATAGAGAAGTATTACAGAAGCGACACTCTTTGACATTTCCATTGTTAACGATGTACCCAAAATCCGTGACCTTGAACACTAACCAAATGGCTAGTAGGCGGCGAATTTGAAATTACATATGGATATTTATGTATGTTATATGTGTAATTACTGGCCGATATTTTAGACATAACTGCGTTGAATAATTTTATGGATGCAGTTGTTTTATTTCTACGTTTTTTCGGCGAAAATTTGTTGAATTGATATAGTTAATGGGCTACGTGTTACTTTGATTACCTTGTGTTTGATAGTTTCTGTCTTTACTTGGTAGAAACTCATTTCAATTAAAAATAGTTTCCACAAAATATTTCGTGGAAACTAAATACTGTCTCCTTATTTTTGATTTCATTACCTTATTTGAATTATCTTTCGTGAAATACAACATCATCGCCTTATTATATTATACAATATTCTTTTTTAAATCGTACTAATAAGGCAAACGCTGTCTCAGTTTATTATTTGAAATGAAGAAGCCTTCAATCATTTCATAAAAAAAATATCTTGATTGAACGACATGCTTTCTGGACAGGAGGTGAATATTTTAATTCAGGACGAATGCAACCTAATTCATCTGGATTTTCCATTTCTCTATTAATCAAATGAACTTTATAACTATACTCACCGTTTATTATTCATTAATTTCAACGTACTATGCCATTCTTTATTCAAAAGAGATAATTTATAATCTACGCAAAACAAAGTCCTAATAAATTTTAATACCACTTTAGTAATGTTCAATTAATCGTTGTGAATGAAAGCTTGCAGAAGTCTTCAAGAACCCAGCATCTTCCAGAAAATTAACACTACCTTTTTATTTCTTATATTTATTTCAACAAATAAAACCACTCAAATCATATACTCCAACATACATATATTATCATAGTGTGCATATAACAATTTATTTGATGAAATTTTAGGACAATGAAATGTTCAATGAGTTTGATGAAAATTATGAAAACGTTAACCTGGTTTAAACAGAAGTTCTTTGGCGATTCTTTCAAGGCTCTTCACAGAAGATAAATAGAAGAGTTTCTCAAAAAATTTATAAGCGCTTGGTCCCAGGAAATACAGAGATAAAGCGAATTTCTTCATATTCTGCATTATATCTCCAACCCTTCGCATTATGCAGGTTCAACTCTGCTTGCATGCTCACAAAATCTGCTAATTCCTGAGGCAGAAACCTAAGGTAGATTTCGTGGAATTGATCCAAAGACATTAGTAGCCCCTCCTCTCTTCCTTCAGATGTTTTCCTCATTTTTCTTTTGAAGGCTCTCACTTTTTTTTAAATTTCTGCTTCCTTGGGCTGTATGAACTCAAAGACGCGGCAATTTGTGTTCCTACTGATAAGGCTATTTCCTCACCAATTGATGGTCCGTCATCAATTGATGATCTGTCTTCGATTGAGGCTAGGGTACTGTAAATACCTGAAAAAAAAACAAAAATAATGTTCAAGGCACTATTCTGGAAACCTCATCAAGGGTTATTACAAATATATGTAATTCAAACCTAAAATTAGAAGCTCTATATGACAAATTACAGATTAAAGCATCTGAAACAATGCTTTCATACCTACATGATATTGCCGGAGGAGTCGCACAAACTATACTGGTTCCCTTGTGGTGGCACTAATCAACAGACCTACATCAACATCAATGACCATATCTGAAAAGATAAAATTGGTTTTAAGTGATATATTTTATATACACTCTAAAGTTTTCCATTCGTTAATGAGAGTATAGCAAGGGATATTCCCTAATCTCCAGATCACATATTTGATCTTTGAAATAATTACAATTTTTCCTACGGCCGGTTTCCCAAAACTTTGATTGCCAGATCAAGGGCTTGATTGTCAGTCAGCAGTGAATTCTGTGCTTGATTCCACTTCATTTTCAATCCCACCATCGAATGCAAACCTTAATCAATGAGTTGATCAGACGTCAAAGGTTTTGTGAAACCGACAGTTAGAGCTGCAAAATAAATAAATATAATTTCTAATCTGGGTAATGGGTAAAAGGAATATAAATAAGAAAATCTCGTCATGAAACCTGTGTGAATAAGAGTTTTCCTACGACATTCGGTCTCGGCATATTCCTCCTGTACATCACCTCAAAATGTACAGCACAAATCCTATATGCTTTCAACTGGGAGAGGGTTTTTCCAAATAGATCTTCCCGAACACATACTGTTAACCAATGGTTTATTCTGGAAAAATAATAGTCATAAGATTTCGACATCGTCCCTAGTATCGAATTATTCCTACCTTCCAGATTCTTTTGGTAAATCGAATAACGTGCAATTACCGTCTCTTGTAGGCTCAGACATCCACCTTTTTTATTCCCACTCATGGTAAATGTAAATAATAAAATAATATTCAAAACGAATCAAGAAGTCGAAGTTATTTAAACGTAAACATAAACACTTTGTAACCAACAAAAAAATGGCGGATTGAAGCATGCGCATGAAAATTTGGGACTTTGGAAAAGGGAGAGTGTCGCTTCTGTAATACTTCTCTATTCTGTGGTTTAAATATGGTCCGGAACGTGCCTAAATAATTATACAAAAGCGTAAAAGTGAGAGTAGGTATAAATTGGGGTTTGCCACAGAGTTTTTAGGTTACAGAAAAATATTCAGTAGAGGAGAGCTATTCACATCTGTTTGTTCATTCAATAGGATTTTGCGGGTGTTGTACCTATTGATTTCTAACGACTCTAGGAGTTATGTAGGTACTTTTGGTTTCGACGTGGATAATTTTGTAGTTACTATTGAATTTAAATATTTCACATGAATTTCTTCATGGAATTGATTTTCGTTTGGTGGAAACCCAATGAGTTATAATTAATATATACGATTTATTTGAGATATCAATGGTATTGGGTTATTAAACTGAGAAAATAATAAACCCTTGTGTAAAATTTGCAGCGTTTTTTTGTGAATTTCAACAGCCTGTATTTTTTTAACGGGGAAAAATGGTAAATGAAAAAGGTGTTCTATTTGATGAGAGGAATCTAGGGTTGAAATTTATGTACAACTTGAAGACTCACCCTGTATATTTGGAACAGAAATTAAGTGTTCGTGGGATAGAATACACTCGCATTATTTTCAGACTACCTGCTCCAACTAATAAATGAGCACAAAGCACGACAACTCGAAACAAATGGAGAGAAGAAGCAAACTGTCTAGTTTACCAACTTCGCGTCCTGTAATGATCGTTCCATTAGCTAATTATGGAGAATTGTTTGAACTTCTTACACCTGTTTAGAGATTCGGAGTATTCGAACTACCTCGGATATCTTCGAAGTTGAATTTGATAGGGATTACCACCTAACATCGGTTGGAGTCATAACTTCATGATGATTCGGGACTGATTTACGCGAACCGCAATTTTGGGATGTTCTCGCAAAACTTTTCTCCTTGTCTTCAATCTCTGTCTAGTCTGTTTTGTGAATTATTGAGTTTTAATGAGGAATATTGGACTGAGCATTTCGTTACTTTGTGATACTTCATTTGAAAATAGAATAAAGGAAGTAGTAAAGAGAATATTTGAAATTCCGTTAGATCCCCTCGTTTTCGAGATTGAGCTACGCCTAGTTTATATGAACAGGGTGAGTCTTCAGCTTGTACATTAGTTTCAACTACAGATTCCTCTCATTGAATGAAACAGTTTTTTTCATTTTCCATTTTTCCAGATTCAGCCCAAATGAAAAGTTATAGGCATCTAAATAATTTTCATTGTGCTAATACACTCTTGCACTTTCTTCGTAAGTTGACCGCAGATATCTGTTGCGGCGATCTATTTCACAGAATAACCAATTCATTGTTCGAAATTCAAAGGCATTTGATTGGAAAACTCAATTACCCAATTAATTCTTTTTTGGTGCTTTCAGCGATATTATTGTAGCGGAAACATTTCACTACATTTTACCATAAAAATACTGATCTCTTACTTGATATTCGTGCAATACCCTACTGAAATTTCTATAAATATCCTTATTTCCATCAAAACCATGAAAGAATTATATTTAAGCACTCAAGAACATAAAAATATTAATTGAACTCTATGAATCCTATGGAAATTCTGGTCTGTTGAAATCTCAAAAATAAATCAGTTTCGTAGTTTTGACATGGTTCTTCTAAATGAAATTAAGTTTGGTGTGGAGTTTTCTATAAGTATAATACGTATTCTGCTGTGATCAATTTTATCTTATTTCAATTTTCAATTTTCTGGTTGAAGACTCCCCGATTCATAAAACTATAATGGCTCAGCATGAAGAATGCAGCTACAATTGATTCAAATAAATGATATCCGGTTGGAATGCTAACTTATTCCTTATAATTTGTCCTCAAATATCCTTTTTAGAGATAGATATTCAATACTGAATGTTACAAAATCTAATGAAAGTTCGACAAATTTTCCTATTTTCGTGGGTCCGCCCCTGAGCTAGTGAAGGCCGTGAATTCAACTCTGTACATGTTTACCCAGACCATATAATACACAGCAATATTTATCTATTTCTCATATACGAATTATTAAGTCTATGCTATTTCGTGACCAGACCACAGACAGGCTAAGTATCCATATCTATGGACCTAAGTTCCCATGGAATCCTCAATATAAGAATGGACAGGAATGAAATTGTGTAGAGTCTGGTGAAAACAAGTGGATATTGCACGAATATCAAGTGGAAGATTAGTGTATCAATTGTCCAGTGCAGTGACATATTTTCTTCACAAACATACAACAAAAAGTACCAAGCTCATAAGAATTAATTTCGTAAATGAGGTATCCCAATCATGTTTATTTGAATTACGAGCAATGGGTAGGTAATTCTGCAATACAAATCACCCGAGATATTTGTGTTGAACTTGCAAACAAAATGCAGGGGTGTATGAACACAGTGAGAAATATACAGGGTGAGTCTTTAAGTTGTACATATATTTTAACCATAGATTCCTCCCGTCAAATAAAACACTTTTTTCCTTTGCCATTTTTCCAGATTCGGCTGAGGTGAAGAGTTATAAGCATTTAAACATTTTTCAATGTGCTAATACACTCCTGCGCTTTGTTTACAAGTTCACCACAGATATCTCTCACGGGAAAATCACTAATCCAAGGTTTGAAATTCAAAGAAACAAGATTGAGAAAACTCATTTACTCACTCAATTCTTATGATTTGGTGTTTTTTGCGATATTATCGCAAGCAAAACATTTCACTACACTGGACTTGAAACACTGAACTTCAACTTGATGTTCATGCAATATGCAATTTCATTCCACTTTATGATTATACACGATTCCATCCTCTCCCATTCTCATATAGAAAACTCCATAATTACACTCTTTTCGCGAAATTTATAAATGAATTATATGAAATCAATCAATTAACCTAAAATATTCGCTAGACTTATAATAATATATTATTTAATGTCTATGAATGCTATGGTTAGGTCTGTGTTATTATCACGAAGAAGCATATACCTAATTTAGTTCTATGCAAAATAGATGAATATTTATGTGTATTCTATGGTCAGCATAAACGTGAACCCAGCTTAATTTACTTCCCCTACTAGATCAGGGGTGGATCCATAGATATAAGGTAATTATTCGAATTTTTATCCGATTTCATTATATTCAACGTTGAATATCTGCAAAACGGTGCGTTTTAGGATAAATTATAAAGAATAATTAAGTTTTTTAAAATGATTGAAGATTTTTATTATGACATAAGATGAACTTTATCTGCATCCTTCATGCTTATTCCGTATAGTTTTATGAATCGGCGAGTCTATAACTAGAAAACTGTTTGAAGGAATATGGAAGTGATTTCCGAAGAATATGTGTTATAGTTATAGAGAACTTCACACCAAAGTTCATCTCATTCGGAGTTACCATGTCAAAGCTATAAAAGAAACACTGATTTTTTTCGGAAATTTTAACAGCCTGCATCTTTTTGCTGGAACCGAATCTAAAAAAATGATAAACGAAAAAATTGTTTTATTTGATGGGAGGAATCTATGGTTGAAATTAATGTACAACTTAAAGACTCACCCTGTAAAAATGCTTACTACTTTTCAGCTGAGCCGAACCTGAAAAAACGCTGCAAATTTTACACAAGAGTTTATTATTGTCTCAGTTAAAAAACCCAATATACCATTGATATCTTAAAAAACTTATATATTATGCATAACTCATTAGTTTCTCACAACACAGAAACCAATTCCATGAAATAATTCATGTGAACATTGAAATTCTCAATAAATACACTTGTATAATTGAACAACATTTCCACATGCAGAACGCTAACCGAGTAGCAAAATTTAAAATATTTTGAATGAAAAGAGACGTTCCACAGTCGTTTCACCTCTTTGAAAATCTAACAATTTTCCACAATTATTAAATTTCGTGTCGGTATTCTACAACTGAAAATGACCTTCAAATCAGGTAGGGTTTGTCCTTTTTGAGATATTAGGGAAATATCCTCAATATTCAAAATGCTCACGAAATTTTTTGCCAACATCTGCACAAATGAATATCGGTCAAAACTGAAATTTGAAACACTGTTTCTAAATGTTGACACTGAAACCTGTACCAAATTTCATTGCACCTTGATGAATATGTATCCGAAAAAAAAAAGGTTATAAGAAAAATTCGATTTTTCCAATACAATTCTCACGAATTTTGCATTAAATCGAGTGTCTATATTTCACAATTAGTCATGATGTTTCAATCCGAACGCGTTCGTATTTCTTGACATTGAGGAAATAAACTCAATCTTTCAAACTAACACCAATACGTAAAACAAAATTCAAGACTTTCCGCATTAGCGGATTGATATTAATCAAATGTGTAGATGTGATTTCTACCGGGATTCAACTTTGTTCTGAAAAATATTAATGAAATGAAAAAAAACTCAACCTTCCTGTGCAATTGATCTGAAAAACATTTTTTCCACAGCAGATATCCGATTCACTTGATTCACAAAGTATCCACCACACAAACTGAAAAACTCAATAACATTTCTGTAACAATTAAATATATATCGTGAACCTCATCAGGTTGAATTCGAAAGAATAATTCTAGATTATAAATTTCGTTCGTTGTTATCGTTGTCAGATACACTCAACCAAGAGGGTGTCAAATACGAAAGTCTGTTTGATGTAACAAACTGAAATTCAAAACAAGTGAAATTCAAACAAGTAGTTTGCCGACAACCAGATGATGATGCATGCGGAATATTTTCGTCTACGCTATATCCCTTGTCTAAAGTCACAGACCCCATTCAGAACAGGTAGTTAACTTTAGTCTAAGGCTCCAACCCTCAGTATTAGATTCTCGAGAATCGACAATTGATGAGATTTGCGGTTTGTTATTGATTTTTTTGCATATTATATCTTCCAATTTGATTTATCATATAAATGCTCATCATTTTTTATATTCACGCTTATTTCAAACTGTCAGTACAAAAGATTTTGGATTTCGATTGAAACCAGTAACGGACATCCACATGTTGACGATAGTCGTACTACGCAAACCGAAATTGATGGAAACCTCCGATCAACCGAATTGGAAATCTGCATTATTTTGAATTGTGCTACTTAATTCGCGTTCTGCATCTAAAAGTATTATTCAGTTATAAAAGAGTATTTATTGAGATTTCAATGTTTCAAATGAATTTTTTCATGGAATTGGTTTTTGTATTCTGAAAAACCAATGATTTATGAATAAAATAAAAATTTTATTCAAGATATGAATGAGCTTCATGAAGAAATTTAATCTTAAATCCCGTTATCCGCAGGGTGATTTCTATAAATAATAATTTGATCCGATTTTCAGTAGTTATGTTTAAAATATTGGGAAAGAAAACCCAAAAATATTTCATCTGAACTACTTACGATTATGAAATTGTCAAGAACATCGATGCGGCATTTGAAAATTGTGTTTATAAAATAATAACGCATCCATTAAAAATTTCTCGATATGTGTTGAAAATTTGGTAATCAATATTTTCATCTCCTTTTAGATGTATGATTCTGGATGAAAAGTAAACCTATTATTCCAGTGAATTCCAATCTTAGAACCGAATGCAATGATGTCATTTTCGACATTATTGGAAATTTGCAGCGTTTTTCCTTATAACTCAGGAACCACTGGTCGGAAATCATCCGGGTGAAATTTTTTTGGTTTAGTTTTGCAACAGTAATCAACGTTCAGAGTTTTATGAAAATTCGGCAGTAAGTTTTCGAGAAATAATTTTTTTTCCCCCAACCCCCCATTTTGAGCCCTTAGGGTACACTGATTCTGCTGAAAAGCTTGGAGGATCAATCCCGAGCGACACACGATTTTTCTACTAAGTTTCACTGATTTCGGTTCAGTACTTTCTGAGAAAAGCCCCAGACAACGGACAACGGACGGCGGACGGACGGATTTTGGTTTATTATTTGATGAAATCAAATAATAAACCTTAGTGATCGACCAACAAAAAAAAAATTTTAACCCCCCCTGAAAATTTCACAGTTTACGTTTTGGAGTATGTAGATTTGAATGAACGAATAAAAAAAAATCCGTCCGTCCGCCGTCCGTTGTCCAGAGCTTTTCTCGGAAAGTACTGAACCGAAATCCGTGAAACTTGGTAGAAAAATCATGTGTCACTCGGGATTGATCCTCCAAGCTTTTCAGCAGGATTAGTGTACCCGAAGGGCTTAAAATTGGGGGTTGGAGGGAAAAAAAAATTATTTCTCGGAAACTTACCACCGAATTTTTGTGAAATTCTCAACGTTGATTACTGTTGCATAACTCAACCTAAAAATGTTTACCCGAATGATATCCGACCAGTAGTCTCTGAGTTATGAAGAAAAATGCTGCAAATTTCCAATAATCTTGAGAATGAATCATCGCATTCGGTTCTAAGATTGGAATTCAGTGAAATAATCGGTTAAATTTTCATCCAGAATCATATATCTGAAAGTAGATGAAAAGATTGTTACCAAATTTTTAACATATATTGAGAAATTTCGAACGGATTCGTTAATTATTTTATAAACACAATGTGCAAATGCCCTATCGATGTTCTCGACAATTTCATAATCGTTAGTAGTTCAAATTAAATATTTTTGGGGTTTCTCTCCTAATATCTGAAACATAAGTACAAAAACTCAGATAACAATTATTATTTATAGATATCACCCTGCGAATTACGAGATGAAACATTAAATTTCTTCATGGAGCTCAATTATATCTTAAATAAAACTTATATATTATTCATAAATCATTGGTTTTGCACAACCCGAAAACTGATTCCATGAAAAAATTCATTTGAAACATAGAAATCTCAATAAATACTCTTGTGTAACTGAATAACCCATTCACATGCAGAACGCGAATTAAGAAGCGTTATTTAAAATAATGAATATTTCCAAAATATTCGGTCGATCGGAGGATTCCATCAATTTTGGATTGCTTAGTACAATTATCGTCAACATGTGGATATCGGTTACTGGTTTCAATCGAAATCCAATATTTTTCGAACTGAGACTATGAAATAGGGGTGAATATAAAAGATAATGAGCATGTATATGATAAAACAAATTGGAGGATATATGCAAACAAATCAATTAACAAAATCTCATCAATTGTCGAGAATCTAATACTAAGGGTACTGGGGACCGTAGACAAGAATACTCCGCATGTTTCAACATCTGGTGGTCCACAAACTACTTGTTTGAATTGAAGGTTTTACATTAAACAGACGTTGGGATTTGACACCCTCTTAGTTGAGTGTATCTGACAACTATACGGAACGAAATTTCCCTTTTAGAATTATTCAGTCGAATTCAACCTTGAGAGGTTCACGATGTATTTGATTTTGACAGAAAAGTTATTGAAAATAACTTTAGGTCTTCAGTTTGTGTATTGGATATTTTGTGAATCAAGTGAACTCTTATCGGATATATGCACTGTGGAAAAATTTTTTTCAGATAAGTTGCACAGGACGGGTGAGTTTTTTTTTTCATTTCATTGATATCTCTCAGAACAAAGTTGAATCCTAGTAGGAATCACATCCACACATTTAATATTAGCGGAAAATCTTGAATTTTGTTTAACGTATTTGTTGTTAATTTGAGAGTTTAAGTTAATTTTCCCGAAAGTTTCTCAAGAAATACTAACGCGATCAAATTGAAACATCATAACTAGTTGTGAAATATCAACGCTCAATTTAATGCATGATTTCGTGAGAATTGTATTGGAAAAAAAGTGAATTTTTTCTAAACATTTTTTTCGGAAGCTATTCATTAAAGTTCAATATAATTTGGTACAGGCCTTAGTCAACATTTTGAAACCATATTTATTTGCAGAGATATTGGCGGAAAATTTTGGGGCCAATTTCAATTTTGAGGTTATTTCCCTTATATGTCAAAAGGCGCAAACGGTTTCTGATTTGAATTTCATTTCTATTTGTGCAATACCGACACGCAATTTAATAAGTAATATCGTGAAGATCGTACTGGCAAAATATTAGTGAAAAATATTTTTCGGAAATTTAACTTAACTTTAACGAAAGAAACAACATAGTGACTTGACCTTTGTAAAGCAGTTTTTTAAGAAACTCAACACCAAGATAATTTTCTCTTCAACTCCAATATTTCATAGGAAATGTGATTTGGAATGAAAAATATTTAAGATTTTTATGAATAACATCCTCTAGGCTTAATTATAAAGTGATTCTTTCAATTCTTTCCAGCAAAATTTTCGTTATATGTTGATACCTTAGTGAATAGGTTTATCTACCATATTTCGGGAATATATTTAGATGAGACAGACAACATGGATACGGTAATTGATTATATTGGTGACAGAACTGATAATTCTGATGATCAGTCGGACATAAAAATTCCATCTCATTGTCGTAACTCGACAGATTTGTCCCCAGATAATTAGGGAATACGGCCCTGTGCGGCCACCTGCATTGGTCTCACTTTTCGAGCGAGCTAAGGCGGTTCGCCCTTCAAGTGGTTTTGTGCGTTATTATAAACATAGACATATTTAGGCATGTAAGATTTATTCTTTATCCATAAGTCAGTCGGGATCGGAATTGGAAGCGATAAGCTTGAGGTCGAAAACACCGAGGCTCGGCTCAAATATTTAAAATAGGTTTTTTACGTTTTTGTTCATATTTTCACACGATTGATTATTTCGTATCGGCACTAGTCTAGTATATTCATTTTACAACTAGGAATCGAATTAAAGTGTGTTTTTTTTCAACCGTTTAGTTCGATTTTGAAAACTTTCGAACCTCCTAGACGCCAGATCCTAACGGTGTGTAGGACTTCGGCGGGGAATTCACAACACTCATAGTAATACTACGGAATCACAAAAAACACGAAGAAAGTTGCTAAAAATCTTCTTCAGGTATCTACATTTTACTGACTGATGGTATGTAGCACAAGGTTTAAATATGGTCCGGAACGTGCCCAAATAATTATACAAAAGCGTAAAAGTGAGAGTAGGTATAAATTGGGGTTTGCCACAGAGTTTTTAGGTTACAGAAAAATATTCAGTAGTGGAGAGCTATTCACATCTGTTTGTTCATTCAATAGGATTTTGCGGGTGTTGTACCTATTGATTTCTAACGACTCTAGGAGTTATGTAGGTACTTTTGGTTTCGACGTGGATAATTTTGTAGTTACTATTGAATTTAAATATTTCACATGAATTTCTTCATGGAATTGATTTTCGTTTGGTGAAAAACCAATGAGTTATAAATAATATATTCGATTGATTTGAGATATCAATGGTATTGGGTTATTAAACTGAGAAATTAATAAACCCTTGTGTAAAATTTGCAGCGTTTTTTTATTAGTTTATTCAAATCTACATACTCCAAAACGTAAACTGTGAAATTTTCAGAGGGGTTAAAAATTTTTTTTTGTTGGTCGATCACTAAAGTTTATTATTTGATTTTATCAAATAATAAACCAAAATCGTCAATGAAAAACAGAATGTTATATTCGATGAGGGGAATGTATGGTTAAAATTAATGTAGAACGTAAGGACTAACCCTGTATAAAGTATTGAAAAGCTTCGTTCAAACAACATACCGATCTTTTCCTCAGACAAACCGATCTGCTCGTCCGACCAGAAGCGTATCTACGGCGTGGCGAAACAGGAAAACGCCGACGTCCTCTGTGAGGTCGAATCGTATCCGCCACCGGACAAGTTCGAGTGGTCCTTCAATAACTCGGCGGAATTGATCGAGGTGCCCAAGAGTCGATACCAGCCTGGTTCCGGACGTTTTTCATCTCGTCTGAGTTACACCCCCAAAACGGACATGGACTACGGAACGGTCATGTGTTGGGCGAACAACATTGCCGGCAGGCAGACCGAGCCGTGTATATTTCACATTATCACGGCGAGCAAGCCGGACCCACCTTTCAACTGTTCCATCGTCAATCAGACGTCCGATGCGGTGAGTAAAAAGTTTTCAGGTCGACGTGTGGTAAGGGTGGTTTTGAAGTTTTACGACATGCAAGTAAAGGGTGTTTTTTAAGAGGTATTGAACTTTGAAATGGAATAAAACAAAGATGAATTTTTGAAATTGACATGAAATTGATTTTATCCAAAGGATAATTTTTTGGCATTACAATTCAAATATAATTTCTGGCATATGACCGCCTCGGCTGAGTCAGACGTAATCTAATGTGGAGGTCCAATTCTCAATCACTTTTTCCATCATTTGTGGCCGTTTATCGGGAATAACGCGGCGAATGTTTATTTATTTATTTATTTATTTAATCTCCACATATACACCCTTAGAGTAATTACACATGTAGAGAGATAACAATTACACATACAAAAAAACTTTCAACTCATTTACACCAGTATTGAATATGTCTATATCAAAGTTTTGGACGAATTCATTACAGATAATTAACATTGTGTTAATAGGGGATAATACACTCGGTTTAACAAAAAATATGTTCTTATTATGCAATCTTAAATTTAAGTTTGGAACCTTGAAATTAACATAACTCAGAAAATCACAATCAAAATAATTTCTACTATTTACAACATCAGAAATAAAAATCGCAGCTTTTGTTTTTCTGCTATTATCTAAAGATTGAAAACTAAACTCGATTAACATAGAGCGATAGGATTTCATGAATGGAAATTCTTTATATTTTTTTACATGTAAGTCTTTTTGGTACCTTTTTTATGGTGTCACCGTTGATGGCAGTTACAGGCATCCATACTACAGAGGCATATTCCAGATGTGGTCTTACAAGTGCCTTATATAAAAGAGAAGTTGTCGCACAGTTAAACTCTCTTGTATTTCTCATTAATAGACCTAATACCCTGAAAGCTTTACTTGTTGCGTACTCGAAATGACTGCCAAATTTCAAGTTTGACTGAAATACAACTCCCAAGTCTTTTACCTCCGATTTTCGTGCGATTTTTTCTGTGCAGATTTTATATTCGAATTTTATCGGTTTTTTTTTTTCTAGTGAAGCTGACGACATTACACTTAGAAACATCCAAAGACATTTTATTTTTACTGAACCACTTCTCGACCTCACTTAAATCAGCCTGCAAAAGATTGCAGTCGAGTATGCTTAAAATTTTTCTGAGCAACTTGAAATCATCTGCAAAAAGCAACGCAACAGAAAAACTGCACGCATGCAGGAGGATCATTCAGGAATATCAAAAAAAGCAGAGGACCCAAGACACTACCCTGTGGTACCCCTGATGTCTGTACTATCCTATGTGAAAAACCGTTACCAAACTTCACAATCTGTTGCCTCTGATCCAAATATGATTTGAGAAAATCACAGGTGTTCTCGGAAAATCCACCTCCAGCAAGCTTTCCATAAAGCACGCAGTGGCTTACCCTATCAAACGCCTTTTCGCAATCTGTATAGATTCTGTCAAGCTGGCTGCCACTGTCTATGGCCTCCGCTTCACTTTCTGTGAAGGCACAAAGATTGCTTACAGTTGATCTTCCCTTTACGAAACCGTGTTGACTTGGACTCACTTTGATATTAGCTCGATTCTGGATATCTCGATGTAATATAATTTCAAAAATTTTAGCTAGTGCATTCAAAATGTTGATAGGTCGATAATTCTCTATTAAGTTAATTTCTCCTTTTTTGTGAATAGGAGTTATTACAGACGTCTTCAGATCATTAGGAAAAACATTTGTTGTCAAGGACAAATTGAAAATATGTAACAGTGGAGCAATCAAAAAATCTACACATCCCTTATAGATATAGGATGGTATATTATCAAGACCAATGGAGTTTTTAGGGTTGAGAATTTTGATTCATTCCCTAAGTTCCTTCTCTGTAATAGCAGAAAAGTTAAAGGTTCCCCCACCTTCCTTGAATTCGAATTGATCAGAGTCTCTAGTGTAAATGGACACAAAAAATCGCGCAAAAGCACAAGATATACCCCTCGGGTCATCAAAAACTTCCTGATCAAACTTCATCGAAGTTGGTATTTTGTTCTGTGATTTCTTTCCTCTTATAAATGACCAGAAAGAAGAAGGATCGTTGTCCTCCAAGTGGTCGATCGTATCGGGCTTATCGGCGTAGACTAGCGACTTCACATTTCCCATAAAGAATAGTCTAGCGGCGTCAAATCGCATGATGTTGGAGGTCAATTCAAGGCCCGGAACGTGAAATTATGCGGTAATCAAACGTTTCCTTCAGTAAACCAATTGTGGCACCAGCTGTGTGACATATTGCGCCGTCTTGTTGGAACCACAGCGGCTGCACATCATGGTTGTTCAATTAAGAAACGAAAAAGACAGTAATCATGGCTCTATAGCGGTCACCATTGACTGTAACGTTCTGGCCAGTATCGTCTTTGAAGAAGTACGGACCAATGATTCCACCAGCCCACAAAGCACACCAAACAGTAAGTTTTTCTGTATGTAACCGTGCCTAAGCATACACTTGAAGATTATCTCCACTTCAAATACGGCAGTTTTGTATACTGATGTAGCCATTCAACCGAAAGTGAGCATCATCGCTAAACAAAATTCTCTTACGACAATCGAGATAATCACAATCTTGTTTTGGGTCAATTCACTGAATAAACGCCTTGTTAGGTGTAGCTTCAATGCTTACTCGAGTTGGATTTTGTGAACGCCCAAACCAAGATCTTCCCGCAAAGTCGTACATAAAGTGGTTGGACATATATCCAATTCCTGTGCACGATGGCGGATAGACTGATTCGGTACTTCCTCTACGATACGCTCTACAGCAGCAATGGCTTCTTCTGTTCTCACTGTGCGAGGCCTATGTGAATGCGTGTTATCAGTTAGAGAAAACGTGGAGCGAAAACGGTTCATAGTTAGTCGAGTTAATGGCTCTGAAGGATGATTATGTTGACCGAAAAATGGACGTAGAGCGCGATACTTATTTCGAATAGAACCCTTATTTTTAAAATA
This sequence comes from Myrrha octodecimguttata, assembly GCA_958510865.1. Classification (NCBI taxonomy): domain Eukaryota; kingdom Metazoa; phylum Arthropoda; class Insecta; order Coleoptera; family Coccinellidae; genus Myrrha; species Myrrha octodecimguttata. Next base: position 27,008,014 of record OY294059.1, read on the forward strand.
GAGCTGCACAATTTGAAAGCGTTGTTCAGGCGTCAGTCTTTTCATGTTGAAATGCCAGACCAAACTAAACACAAATCACTTGGCAGCTGACAAAATGGCCGCCAGTTCAAACAGTGTTGTCAACTCAAAGTTCCATACCTCTAAAAACACTCTTTCAGCTAACATTTGGAAATATAAATACAAGGTCAACTTGAGATGTAGCTAATTGGCAAATGATGACACACAATCTCTGCGAAATTTCGTGATCAGAACAATCAAAAAAATTTAGTTTTCAATATCTTAAATAGAAGCTGCTGGTTTCACGTCAGGACTATTCGGAAGATTTTTGGTCCAAATTCTTGAACGGAAAATATCAAGGAAGCCCCTCATACCTTTTCAACTTCAAAATGAGACTAAACATATTCAAATTGGAATAATCAATTTCATATTGGTACAACATTCGTTCCTGAGTGAATTGGAGTTTTATGAGCTTCTTCAGTGTGAACTATGCTCCTGCTATCTCTTTGGCATTTTCATTTTATTTTTTGCCCATCTTTGGGCAGCTGACTTCTTGATACTCCAAAATAAACAGGTCCTTTCCAATCGCCGTTTTCTTCATGGACTTCAATTCTCTGCTTTTCAATAGATTCCGACTCTTCCTTTTCAATAAGGGATATAATTTCGAGCTGAACTCTGGTTTGCACTCAATAAATACTCTCCGTCGTCATTGAAGTATTAACTTTATAAAGTTAAAAATTCAAAGAGCAAGGAATGTTGTACCCATATGAAAATGATTATTTCCAATAGACGACTTCGGCCCAAGTTGCCAACCCACAATTTTCTTCACAAATTTACTATCACTGGCAAACGGGAATTTCAGCACAAATTCGACATGATAAGGTTCGAGTTATTTATAGATATCCGTAAACGATGCCTCGGCCCCTGAAACAAGATAATTCCTTCCAAATATAGGGTTTTGTTAAGATCATCTCTGATTGGCTGAAATTTAAGTTGGGATTCCTGATTTCATGTTAATAATTTCAAATTTATATAGGATATGTTTCGCAAATCAACTTGGTTATTTCGGTTACCAGTTTTCCATTCCGTAAATATGAAATATTCGGTTGGTTCCTGAGAAGAAGGTTAATTTGCTTGATGAAGAAACATTCTTGCTGTCACCAGAACGACAGTCAATGTTCTATGGTAACATATCCATAGCATAAAACAATCTCCCTCTAATTTATGATCCATAGAACATAGAAGAGACAACAATTAACAATGGAAAAATTACTAGGTATGGTCTATGGATCATAAGGTAAATAAAGATTGTTCTATGTTGTAGATATGTAACCATAAAACATTGATTGTCGTTCTGGTGCATGGGCTTAATATGTCTATGTTCTGGTGACAGAAATATTGCTTTTACATTAATCAAATTCCGTAATTAACCTTTTTTTTCAGGACCCAACCGAATATTTCATATTTACAGAACAGAAAACCGGCAACCGAAATAGCCAACTTGATTTGCGGAACCAATCCTCTATAAACTTGTCACTATTAACATAAAAATCAGGAATTCCAACCTAAATTTCAGCCTAACAAAACTTATATTTGGAAGGAATTATCTTGATTGAGGAGCCGAGGCATCTTTAACGGATATTTATAAATAACGCGAACCTTATCATGCCGCATTTTTCCTGAAATTCCCGTTCCCCAGTATAGTAATATATTTGTGAAGAAAATTGTGGGTTGGTAACTCGGGTATATATATATATTTCAAATTGGTAAACATGTGAAAATTATTATCCCCAATTTGAAATACATATATTTCATATGGGTACAACATTCTTTGCTCTTCGAATCGGATATTTGGATTACCTTATAAAATTAACACTTTGATGTCGAAGGAGAGTATTGAATGACGGCAAACCAGACATTAATTCGAAAAAAGAGGGATTTAGAATCCATTAAAAAGCAAGGATTTGCAGTCCATGAAGAAAACGGCGATTAGAAAGGACATGAATGTTTGGGTATCAAGAAGTCAACCTCCCTAAAGTGGGCAACAAAACAAAAGAAAAATGCCAACGAAATAGCAGGAATATATATGGTTCAAACTGAAGAACCTCGTTAAACTCCAACCCACAAAAGAACGAATGTTGTACTGATATGAAATTGATTATTTCCAATTTGAATATGTTCAGTCTCCATTTTATTTTGTTTAGTACCAATTTTAAAATATTAATTCCCAATTTGAATGTGTTTAGTCTCAAATTTGAAGTTGAAAAGGTATAGTACACATAAATCCCTCATATTTATCTTCAATTATTGATTCCTTGGTTACCTACCAGCTGATCATTCTTCATCCCCACAATTTTCCTGGAGCCGAAAATCGATAATTCAATTCTTGAAGCTCGATTCATCAAACAATCATCTGGTTCGTTGAACTGGAACCCATCCTCATAATCTCTTATCGCGTTATAGGTGGAGGTAGAGTGTAGCGAAGGTTACAATGGCGGCCTACCGCAATATTTTATATTGGAGATTTACGAGCAGATAGGAGAGAAACTTTTAGCCAACGTATCTTCGAACACACCCCTGTTCGGTGTTGCTGGTTTGGAAGCTGGAAAGGAGCTGAGGGTTGTGGTCTACGGGGTGAACACGATAGGTTCGAGTGACCCGGCTACGCTGGAGGGATACACTCTGAAGGTGGCGGAAAAACAGACGGGTAAGTGCGAATTGGAGTTTGTAGTACCTGGGCGACCGAGCTCTGCTCGGTATTTTCATTTACAATTCTTACGGCCGGTTTCACAAAACTTTGATTGCCAGATCAAGGGCTTGATTGTCAGTCAACAGTAAATTCTGTGCTCGATTTCAGTTCATTTTCAACCCAACCATCGAATGCAAACCTTAATCAACGACTTAATCAGAAGTCAAACGTTTTGTGAAACCCACAATAAGTTTTTATTCGATAGTGACATCTATGATCAATAGATGGACTATCGAAAAATGGGATATTCTAGGGGCGTTCGTTTTTCACATCAGACTGCTCAGATTGCTCCTGAGTCGTTCGTTAATAGACGACTTCGGCCCAAGTTGCCAACCCACAAATTTAATATCACTGGGAAACGGGAATTTCAGGACAAATTCGACATGATAAGGTTCGCGTTATTTATAAATATCCGTAAAAGATGCTTCGGCTCCTCAAACGAGATAATTCCCTCCAAATATACGGTTTTGTTAGGATCATCTTTGATTGACTGAAATTTAAGTTGGGATTCCTGATTTTATGTAAGTAGTGTCAAATTTATACAGAATATATTCCGCAAATCAACTTGGTTATTTCGGTTGCCGGTTTTCCGTTCCGTAAATATGAAATATTCGATTGGTTCTTTAAAAAAAGGGTAATTACGGAATTTGATTGATGAAAAAACGTTCTTTCTGTCACCAGAACGACAGTCAATGTTCTATGGTAACATATCCATAGCATGAAACAATCTTTGTTCACTTTATGATCCATAGAACATCGAAGAGTTATCAATCAACACTGGAAAAATTACTAGATATGGTCTATGGATCATAAGGTAAATTAAGATTTTTCTATGCTATGGATTTGTTACCATAAAACATTGGTTGTCATTCTGGTGCATAGACTTAATATGTCTATGTTCTGGTGACAGAAAGAATGCTTATTCATCAATCAAATTCCGTAATTAACTTTTTTTTGAGGAACCAACCGAATATTTCATATTTACAGAACGGAAAACCGGCAACCGAAATAACCAAGTTGATTTGCGGAACATATCCTTTATAATCTTGACGCTATTAACATGAAATCAGGGATCCCAACTTGAATTTCAGCCTAACAAAAAACTATATTTGGAAGGAATAATCTTGTTTGTCGAATAATAATCGAATTTGTCCTGAAATTCCCGTTCCCCAGTGTTATTGAATTTGTGGAGAAAATTGTGGGTTGGCAACTTGGGCCGAAGTCGTCTATTACATCCATATGTAGGAGACCACAGATGTCAAACGATCGTCAAACAAAATCAAAGTGAGTCGATTACCATCTTTTCCGTCGGAATCATAGACAAGATCGGAGTTTTTTGATAGAGCAAATTTGACATCTTATTGATATCAATAGACGACTTCGGCCCAAGTTGCCAACCCACAATTTACTTAGCAAGTTTACTTTCACTGGGGAACGGGAATTTCAGGACAAATTCGACATGATAAGGTTCGCATTATTTATAAATAACCGTAAAACATGCATCGGCTCTTCAAACCAGATAATTCCTTCCAAATATAGGTTTTTGTTAAGATCGTCCCCGATTGGCTGAAATTTAAGTTGGGATTCCTGATTTCATGCAAACAGTGTCAATTTTCATAGTATACGTTCCGAAAATCAACTCTGTTGTTTCGGTTGCCGATTTTCCGCTCCGTAAATATGAAATATTCGGATGGTTCCTGGAACAAGCGCGTGAAAAAGGTTATTTACTAAATCTGGTTGATGAAAATGCGGTCGATTTACTGTTACCAGAACGATTTTCTATGGTAAATATCCATAGCATAGAAAAATCTATGTTTACTTTAGGGTTGTTTTGGTTCCGAGTTCAGAACTGTACGGGACGGTTCTAGCACAGATCTATGGTCTATGCTAGAACCGTCCCGAACAGATCTGAACTCGGAACCAAAACAAACCTGAAGTAAACATAGATTGTTCTATGCTATGGATATTTACCATAGAAAATCGTTCTGGTGACAGTAAATCGACCGCATTTTCATCAACCAGATTTCGTAAATAACCTTTTTCACGCGCTTGTTCCAGGAACCATCCGAATATTTCATATTTACGGAGCGGAAAATCGGCAACCGAAACAACAGAGTTGATTTTCGGAACGTATACTATGAAAATTGACACTGTTTGCATGAAATCAGGAATCCCAACTTAAATTTCAGCCAATCGGGGACGATCTTAACAAAAACCTATATTTGGAAGGAATTATCTGGTTTGAAGAGCCGATGCATGTTTTACGGTTATTTATAAATAATGCGAACCTTATCATGTCGAATTTGTCCTGAAATTCCCGTTCCCCAGAGAAAGTAAACTTGCTAAGTAAATTGTGGGTTGGCAACTTGGGCCGAAGTCGTCTATTACCCAGAAATAATTTCCGTTCAATTTTCATTTCGTGTTAGTTTTTTTCGTTAACACAGTTCGGACGAAAGTAATTTTTGGGTGGAAATATATAATATTAGCTTAATTGGCGTTTGTATATTCTTAGTTAATTTTGAGATGCAATATACATCAGAAATGCCAACCGGAGAGAATAATTATGTTCAAAATTCCGTTACTACACCTAGGCATAGGGATCGACATCTGAAATATTCTGATCTTAATGATGAATCAACAATTCTCTCCACTGAGCACGCCTAATTTACAGAGGCCAAGTAACTTTATAATACTCAGACAAGATTCTGAGAAGCAAATTTTTATCTATGGTAAGGTGGATATCACTTATCATTGAATTTTGTCTACTTGTATATGAATAAATAATGATTTAAACAATTATCGGTGAATTCATATAACTGTGAACTATTCTAAGGGATCTTTGAACTCTTGGTTTGCCTCTGAATTTTTTTAGAACTGTTCTTTCGTTGTCCTCTTCATCATGATCAAATATTATTTGATATTTTTCTCTTATCAGCTCTAATGAAGTTACATTTATACTCATTTATGAAAACTAGCTGAGAAATAAACAATACAGAAAATTAAATATTTGAGTTTGATTTGACATCAGATTTGATTAACAGATGAGGGGATATCAAATATTAATGGTTTGTGATTATCATTTCGTCTGAGTCATTCGTTTACTTCAGATAAAATTCGGTAAATCCATAAGATCTGTGGTCACGTGGGAGATGGTGCTCTAGTTATTTGGTTAATAACAGAAAGAACCGTGTTTTTACAGAAAAAAACTAAATACTTGAATTTCAAGACCCAAACGCATTCTGTTCACAAAATTTCATCGAAATCGTTGGAGTTGTTCCAGAAATAAACGAGATATATTCATTCATGAATAGAGTTATACATTGATTTAAACCATAAATTCTTCTCATTAAATGAAATCCTCTCATCAAATGAAATCGAATAAAACATTCTTTTCGTTCATTTTTTCACAATCGGCGCAGGTAAAAACATATACTCTGTTGAAATTCAACAGAAAATCAGTTTGTTCTTCGAAGTATTGGCAAAGCTGTAATTATTATAAATTTTCTACTAAACAGGGTTGGGATAAAGTATGGAACCAAGTAAATATATTTTGAAGGAAAATGACAATAATTATGAAATTCTGCAGGTGAATGCAATGTCGCAAAATGCATCTGATGTACATTTTTTGTTGATAATATACTTCCGGTTGAACCGTAAATACCATCAGCTTTTTCAAATTTATATGGGACCTCCTATTAATCTTTGCAGATGTTGAGAAAGCTTGGGTTTTCGAATGCACCCACACTGAGTTTAGTGTAAAAACATCTATGAAAGCCAACAATTATCGCACGTTAATCAACTTAGAATGTACGCATTCGAAATTCCAGGCTCTTGAAATATCTGCAACGATATACAGGATGTCTCATATAAATAGGAAATTTGAGGGTATTTCCGGTTCCACCGGAACTATATTATCAACAAAAAATTGTACACCAGATGCATCTTGCGCTATTGCACTTAACTGCAAAATTTCATAAATATTGCCCTTCTCGTTCAAGAGATATTTACTTGGTTCCATACCTTATCCCAACCCTATATAACTATTGTTATATTTTTTTGGTGGTCGCTTTCATCTTATTCCAAACGGTTTCCTAGTTAAAGACTAACCGATGCATAAAACTATGGGAAATTAGCATAAGGGATACTCTAGAAGTTTATAAAGTCATGATAAGTATATTCATTCATTTTAGAATTAAAATTTTACATTATAATTTTCCCTGGGAATGTTATCCGAAATATTGAATATTGAGTTTTATAAAACATGATAATAATTCGAAAAATTTCATTGTTTTTTGTGGATTCGCTAATGAATATCTTGAGGTACTCTGCACCCACTTTCATCCAGACCACAGAATATCCAGAGATAGTCCTCTATTACGTGACTAGACAACAGGTTACGGAAGTATACATTAATCATCTGTGGACTAGACTATAGAGAGAATAAATAGAGTTTCTCGCATTGAAAACACTTCCGGAGGATTCGAAACAAGCTTCTGCAATTTATAAAATACGTGTTCACTGAGATTTAGGCCATTCAAATTTGCAGATCACGAAAAAACTTAATTTACTGTTCACGTAAAGAACAAGTGACTCTGTGGACTATATGAGAAGATCTTTACCGTGCATTAAAAGAAAGTTTTCACTGAAATTTACAGCATATCACACGATAATAAGTTGCAGAATGTGGCGTCTTGCCTAACTATAATGAAACCTTTCACGAAAACGATATAAGTTATATCGCCTATTGCAATGCCACTCCAACACATCCCTGTTCTGCTTCGATATCAATCCCCTTCGTGTGAAGTTTCTAAACGAGTGACATCACCATGGTGTCTTCATACTCTTCTTCTTCTGGCATCTTGTCTCAAACCAGATCTTGGTTCATCTATGAACAGTTCTCTTCCCAATTCTCGTTTGCCCCAGTTGGAGTGTTACACAGACCAATATAATCTCCTAGTGTGATATCCAAGAAAAGAACAGGAACCCTTATGGGACGTCTAGAGTGAAGACCAGCTTCATGTAAACGTTTTTTTACTGCCTGATCGCTAGCATTTATATTATAAGGATTCTGCAATAATCCAAGGCAAATTTGGGTTCCTTCGTGCTTGTAACTGTATATATTTGTCATGAACCGACTGGGTATAGCACTTAAAAGACTGTTTCCTGAGAACTTTTCAACAGACGACTTATCGTGGTTTTGAGTAATTTACCAGCAAGATTATGCATGATATGATACCAATTCCTCCCACCTGTCTATTGAGATCTGAATCTTGCCTATCCAAAACTACAGCTTTTTCGAGAAAAATTACGCATATATCTCTACAATTGAAGTGGAGAAGCTGACATCAGTTGAACCTACTCATCACCTCTTTTCGTTATTAACCCAAAAAATTAGAAAAATCAACGCATTTCTACAGAATCGTGTTCTAGATCTTGAAAAAAATATAGAAAGCCAAAACCTATGCTACATTTCCATCCTTAAGCGAGTACATTTTTTTCAAGGACATATGAAATAACCAGGTGTCCCCTAAACCATTTCGATGTTCATATTGAACGTCCCATTCTTCATGAACAATGTTAACGCTCACTGCTTTAGCCATCAATCTATGTAATATTTGACAGCAGACCTAATCAAATCAACTAGTCTATATTGAATCAAGTTAACTTCACCAGAAGAGAAACTTCATTTCGCCCTGCTTAACAAACAAATGACCCCATCCGAAGTTTCATCAGCAATATCAACAAACTTGCGTCTGCCTCATACACATCAGAAGACCAACCACAAACTCATACTTGCTCAATCAATTATTCAAATTCTCTTCCAGAGAGTTGGGAAGGCATGAATTACCCTATGAAATTTTCATAAAAATTTGAACAACGTCAACAGTCCCTCATTATTCTGGAAGCTTTCACAACGGATTTTTTTCATGAATGAACACCGGAACTCATCTGTAAATTTCGTTATCTTCAGTCGCTGTCACGGAAATATACGAATTTTCGAATGCTTGTATTTATTATCTGTTTACCGACACAAATCTGTCTGTGGCTTGATCAAAGGATATTTGATGTGAAGTATTCATTAAAAGAAATGTCTAGCGGATGTATCTGCGGAATTATTGCACGGATTTTACCATAGTGGATGCTTCCAAATTAGACGTGAAACTTGGAGTTATTTATATGAGTCATTTACTGTCAGCTGAGCCATATTTATTAGTTCTTAGTAACTGAAAATAAACAGTTTCCGAGATATTAGAGTTGTCGTGATTTTAAACGGCCCCTTATCGGAGTTCATTTCACATCAATGTTTTCAATGAAAATCGGAATACTATGTTGTATTAGATGTTGAAAAAGAATTAATATGATCATACTGGAGATCTAGATCCCTTTTGATCACACATGGGTGACATTTAACCAAGGGTTCAGCTGAAATATCTATTCGATATATTAATTTAGGTTCGATCGAATTGAAAATTCATACTACAAATTTTCTGGGCTGAATTCATATACAGTGCGCTTCAAAATTATGAAACAAATTCATTTTCTCAGAAGAAAAATATTTGGCAACAAAATCCTGAAACAGATCAATTTTTGTTTCACTTTTACCAAATTTTACCAAATTTCTGAAAGATTTTTGTTGCACCCTGTGCCATCCCTATCAACCCTCTGAATTTTTTGAATAGGGAATGTGGGTCATGTGGTACTTTTTTGGCAAGGTTTTTGTATCTTCTTTACAGGCGTGCAGGAATTTTCAAGAAAAAATTTTTTTTTTCCAAAAATTAGTTAGTTCAAAGAGATATTCAGTATGTGCACTTTGTCATAGCTCATTTACTTGAGACGATGGTACCTGACGAAATTTGTCTCGAATGAAAGTTGACCATTTTGTTCATGCACAACTTTCAACCCCTACGGACCCTTTAATGGAGAAAGGAGAGGAGGGGGTTGAAAGTTGTGCATGAACAAAACTGTACTGGTCGCCTTTCATTCGGTGACAAATTTCATCAGGTATCATCGTCCCAAAGTAAATGAGCCATGATAAAGTGCTCATACTGAAAACGTCTTTGAACTAACTCATTTAAAAAAAAAAAAAATTTTTTTCTTGAAAATTTCTGCACACCTGTAAAAAAGATACCAAGACCTTGCGAAAAAAGTACCACATAACCTACTCTCCTATTCAAAAAACTCAGAGGGTTGATGGGGATGGCACAGGGTACAACAAAAATCCTTCAAAAATGCATATAAATTTGGTAAAAGTGAAACAAAAATTGACTTGTTTGAGGATTTTGTTGCCAAATATTTTTCTTCTGAGAAAATCAGGACTTTACAATAACTCGCCAAGTTTCAATTCAATGCGTTAAGTATTTTTCTAGCAATTGAGCCAACTGAAGAACGATGGCTCTAACTCCAGAACAATCGGACGGATTGCCCAGCATTGAACAAAAACGAGATATTGAGGTTGAATTCAAACGAGTGTGACCACGGATTTTTCATCAGAGAATCCAGCATAGACCTTGAACACAATAATATACAACAGGCCACCGAATTTTATTGTAATCCGATTTTGGTTTTCGGAAATATTGAGAAAAAAATATCTAATTTGGTGTCTGGAATAATAACTCTAAAAATAAAGATGCGATCGTATGAAACTGAGTTACTTGTTGGCAAATGTTGATGCGCAAGCCTGTGGGAAATTCGTGACGATAGTTTAATGAGAATGATTTCAAAAAAAATTCTAATCTTTTCCTCAATTATTTCATTCTTTTTTCTTCTAATCATATATGATCCTCACGAAATACTGCATGAACTTTCATGCTGAGATTTTTCAATCAAATATTGGAATTCAATAGAGAAGTTGCCAACTCACAATTTTCTTCACAAATTTACTATTACTGGGAAACGGGAATTTCAGGATAAATTCGACATGATAAGGTTCGCGTTATTTATAAATATCCGTAAAGGATGCCTCGGCTCCTCAAACAAGATAATTCCTTCCAAATATAGGGTTTTGTTAAGATCATCTCTGATTTGCTGGAATTTAAGTTGGGATTCCTGATTTCTTGTTAGTAGTGTCAAATTTATACAGGATATGTTCCGCAAATCAACTTGGTTTTTTCGGTTGCCAGTTTTCCATTCCGTAAATATGAAATAGTCGGTTGGTTCCTGAAAAAAAGGTCACTTACGGAATTTGATTGATGAAAACCCTTCTTTCTGTCACCAGAACGACAGTCAATGTTCTATGGTAACATATTCATAGCATAGAATAATCTTCATTTACTTTATGATCCATAGAACATAGAAGAGACAACAATCAACAATGGAAAAATTACTAGGTATGGTCTATGGATCATAAGGTAAATAAAGATTGTTCTATGCTTTGGATATGTTACCATAAAACATTGATTGTCATTCTGGTGCAAAGACTTAATATGTCTATGTTCTGGTGACAGAAAGATGGCTTTTTCATCAATCTAATTCCGTAAATAACCTTTTTTTTCAGGAACCAACCGAATATTTCATATTTACAGAATGGAAAACCTGCAACCGAAATAACCAAGTTGATTTGCGGATCATATCCTTTATAAACTTGTCACTATTAACATGAAATCAGGAATCTCAACTTAAATTTCAGCCTAACAAAAACCTATATTTGGAAGGAATCATCTTTATTTGAGGTGCCGAGGCATCTTTTACGGATATTTATAAATAACGCGAACCTCATCATGTCGCATTTGTCCTGAAATTCCCGTTCCCCAGTATAGTAAATTTGTGAAGAAAATTGTGGGTTTGCAACATGGGCCGAAATCATCTATTAGACCTCATCGCTACTTGCATTAGAAACTAGAGTCAATACGTGAGTAGGTGGCCACTTCGGCAACACGTTTGTGCGTTCATTTCAACAAGCTCTCAAAAGATGCTTTCTCTATAGAAGAATTATTGTTGATAAGGTCAATATGAAAATCCCCATTCTTTCAAGTGAAATCTTATAATTTCATACGATAAAAAAAATTCAAGAAATTACAAAAACTCATGCTGAGTAGGAGAGGGATTTGTTGCAGACGTGCCTGTATCGATTTTTCCTCCGACCTAGTGGAAATTCCCGCATTTCGTTCTTTGAATTGACGTGACATTCGCTGCAGAGCGAATTCGATATTGTTATACAACCGAATTGCCTTCCTTGACAGACGAATTGACATAAAAGATGTTCCTTCAAGTACAACCAGAGTCAGGCTTCCTGAAAATTGGAGAAGAGCCTCGACATCCTGTGAGGGACAACAAACGGCAAGGCAAACACGTCCGTAATTTCAAATAGTTTAGATCGTAGAGAAAGGGAGAATTGAAAAGATTTATTTCCTGGGTAACATCTCGACATTGGACTCTTCACGGGGAGGAAGTTGTTCGTGGAAATGCACTTTTATGTCATACTGTTTTGACAAATATGTTTCTGAGCAATGGGGGTTTTTCCTTCGAACGAAAATGTTATTTTCATGAAAAACCTATAGGACATCACATTTCAAACATATAATTTCAATATTATATTTTCAAAAAAAGGTTTTATCACCTAAAACTGAAAAATAAAAATCGGGATTTGCATTCAAAGGGATTTGTCATGAGTTCACGATATGGCAACGTCGAATTCAGCTTTCTCGGAAAGAGAAGGACGTCAACTGTGTTACTTTGCTTAAGAAAACAGATATAGCTATATTTCGATATGGTTAGACTACAAGACAACGACCAAGAAATAGAAAAAGAAGAGCACATACTGTCATACTGTCATATTACTGACAAATCGCAAACGGGAATTGTTTGGTTATATTGACAAAGAACACGTGTGTACTACAGAATCGGAATAAATATTTCATTATTCTATAATAGAAAAAGCTATTCTACTGAACACCGTTGTCACTTCGTGCATGCCTGACAAATCCCAAACCCCAATTTTGAAATCTGATTTTGAATACTTTCTGAAGGTAATTTGGGAAAATGATGAATCAAACCCATAATAATTATGTTCAGATTTGCATTTGCAGTAATAACCCAAATTCAGGAAAAACCCCCATTGTGCTAGACAGAGCTGTCAGGAAAAAGAATCCTAGTTACTTCATAGTAACTTATAGCTACTTGGAAGTAACTAAGTTACTACTTAATAATTTCAGCAAAATCAACTGGTTTCTCAATTTATCTTCGAGAGGTACTGTGTCTTATAATTTAACATTTAACACTATAATGAAATTTTATTCGAATATGTTTTGGAAGCGGATTCATCCTGTGAATTTGTTTTTATATCTGATTCTCAAAGAGGGCGCTAGATTCAGGGTTCGTACCATGATGTAAACAACATGGTGTGCTCATCTGAAAGCAAGATGACGTCTGCAAGATTAAGGGCAGTATTTATAGTTGCTCCTTGAGGTTTCCTTACTGAAGGCCGCCTTGAATTTGCTTTTCTATGCAAACAAATACAAGTTTGTTTGCATAGAAACATAGAAAAGCGAATTCAAGGCGGCCTTCAGTAAGGAAGCCTCATGGAGCAACTATAAATACGGCCCTGAAATACAAGTGCTTTGAATTTGAATGAAAAAAGTGACGTCATCATTGGTAAATACGATCACAGAAGAGCAGATGAGCACACCATGTTTCGCTTACATCATGGTTCGAGTAGTATAGAACATAGTTTTTACGCGCTTGTTCTAGGAAACAGCGCGTTATCATTTCGTCACGATGTCTGTAATTTTCGAATGATGAGACAAAATGGTCTTAAACGACTGGGTTCGATTCAGTTCTGTCTGTCCGTCCTTCCGGCTATCTGCCCGCATGGGCTCTAACTTTCAAAGGAGAAGACTTAGTGACTTGAAATTGTCAGAGTAGGTTTGGAGTACAAATATCTCCGTTAAGTCCGTTAATGGGTAGAATCGGTTAGATAGTTTCGGAGTATCTCATGAAGTATTGAAACTTCGTGGACAGTTTCGGAATAACAACGAGCACCTTAGAGAAAAATTCTGTGTGGACCCAGTTGTTAGAAAATTTAAAAAAAAATTATTTTTTTTAATTTTTTTAGATTTTTGAAATTTTTGATGAAATTTTTTTTCCTCTGAGATATTGATTCGATTTCAATCAATTGAGCACGAACCTTAGAGTCAGTATATTACAACAATGTTTCAAATTTCAATTCGATCCGATATTTACTTTCGGAGATATAAGGAAAAAAATTGTGCCAAATTTCTTTGATATTTGGAATTTTGAAGTTATTTTCGCAATATCTCAAGAAGAACAAATGCAATAAGATTGAAACTTCGTCATCAGGTGGGGATTACCAACGAGCAACTAGATGCAAAATTTCGTGTAGATCTAATAGTTAGAATTCGAACAAACGCGTAAAAGCTCCCTACCTCACGTCTGTGCTTTTGTAGATTTTTGAGGTTAGATTTATTAATCAAAATTTCAAGTGAACTCAGACACCATTCAAACACCAGAAAGATACTCCTGGTAAAACTCGATACTGTGTACTGTTTTCGGAATGTTTTAGTTCGAATTTTATGAAGTACCTAATAACCGATGTCAGTTAAAGGTAATGATACAGTTATTAATTATTATTTATTAGTATACATTATGTGAATTAGAAATTGTTTGTCGCGTAAATGGGATCTTATTGGTAAAACGGATACATTTTAAGAAATTTGGATTGAGGGCTTGGCTTTCTTGTGTATATTGGGGGTTTTCCTTTTGAACGAAAATGCAGTAATTTTCATGAAAAACATTCAGAACTTCACATATCAAACATATAATTTCAATATTATATTTTCAAAAAAATGTTTGATCACCTAAAACTGAAAAATAAAAATGGGGATTTGCATTTAAAAGGATTTGTCATGAGTGCACTATATGGCAACGTGGAATTCAGCTTTCTCGGAAAGAAAAGGACGTCAAATGTCTTACTTTACTTGGGAAAACAGAGATAGCTATACTTCGATCTAGTTAGAGTAGAAGACGACCAATGAATAGAAAAAGATGAGCGCAGACTGTCATATTACTGACAAATCGCAAACGGAAATTGTTTGGTTATATTGACAGAGAATACGTGTGTACCACAGAATAGGAATAAATATTTCATTATTCTATAGCAGAAAAAGCTATTCTACTGAACACCGTTGTCACTTCGTGCATACCTGGCAAATCCCAAACCCCAATTTTGAATTCTGATTTTGAATACTTTATGAAGGTAATTTGGGAAAATGATGAATCAAACCCATAATAATTATGTTCAAATTTGCATTTGCAGTAACAACCCAAATTCAGGAAAACCCCCTATTGTATTTCCTTTCAATGCCCCAATGTATCTTGAACGAAAATTTCTACGGAACAAATCCCAACTATTTTTCAGTTTTCTACCTTTACTAGAGATGGGATCACCTGTATTTGAAAGACCCTGTATAATTCGAACAAGCTCGAAATAGTCCCCCACTTCTCGTTACTCCTCTCTCGAATCTTTCATTCGATAATTGAATTTTATTACTCTGGAAGCTATCCAATTCCCATTCGAGAATATAAAACCGAAATTAAAGAGGAAAAGAAATGTAGAGTCATCACCTCTCCTCGGAAACCTTTCAGTATCCGAATCAAACAATGCAATTCTCGGGGTTCAAACATGAAAAGACATTTCATCAATCTTAATAGCCCTCTAACCGATGCCAGTTCCAAGAAAACGCTCCGATTTTCTTCTGAACGGCTGGCTCTGTTTCCATTCGTGTATTTTCCGGAAAGCAACACTTCTTCTATTCCCGGTATTTTCAACACAGGAAAGCTGGCGTGATATATTTCAAGAGGTGTACATTGCTATAAATTACTCCTTCTGGCTAAGTGGGAGTTGAAACGTCAAGTACATTATTTTACTAGAAGTTAACTGTCACAATTTATGGATCATGACCTGCTACTTATCGCAGCTTTTTCTTTCGTCATTTGAATAAACATAAGGAAGTCTGAGAAAAATTCAATGGGAAACTATTAACTCACATAATTCCGTCTTTATGATGTAAGTAAGGACATAAGTGAGTTTTTAGAGCAAAGTAATTTGAAAAAACTGAGTACCTGTATTGGTTAATTGAGTTTGATGATCTATTGATTTGACGTGATGTACATCCGTATGGTATTTTGACAAGATAAAATCTATCTACAGGGTCTTCATGAATGCTTGTACAAGCACAGTTGGATTTGAAAGATTTTATTTCGAAACTT
Organism: Myrrha octodecimguttata; assembly: GCA_958510865.1. Classification (NCBI taxonomy): domain Eukaryota; kingdom Metazoa; phylum Arthropoda; class Insecta; order Coleoptera; family Coccinellidae; genus Myrrha; species Myrrha octodecimguttata. The sequence goes on from OY294059.1 coordinate 27,023,984, forward strand.
TTGTGATATATATTTCAGGAAGGTCGTTCACATAATGAATTCCTGAATAATTCACCCAGAGACTCGATATTTTTGAAAGCATCTATTTGACAGATAGTTTTCGAAATACATTTTCGCCATGAATCTTAGTACTTTTTCATTGCCTTTCTTCTGGTTTGACACAGTTCTACACACTTATCTATGCTTCAGAACATTTCCTCCTTATTCGGAATCGAGAGTCCAGTAGGGTTTGATCCATAATTTTCCTCAGATTTTTCTAGGTCTAAGATAAAATGTCATTTAGTACTGACAAAGTTCTAAGTAGCCGTCACCATAAATTATAATACTCTTGGCAACACTGCTCATACCGCCGGCCAACTTTCATGATCTGAGGTCCATCAGAAGATGATATTCGATTTTCCATTAGTGCAATTATCTGCTTTCATAGTCATCCATTCAAAATTGTCCAATCCAAAAAATCCTCATTATAATTCAGTGGCAGAAAATTGGATGAATCAAAACGATCCGATTGAAATCCTTCACATTAAAGAGATCCCATTCTTGCATAAAACTCAGGAGAAACCTCGAACGCACACAGATATTTACTCTTCCATTTCGCTGAAGCTCGAGTTTCTTGAAGAATTGGGGATATTTCAGCGGAAAACTCTATCCGGGGATTCCGGGTCTGTATGGAACGTGACATCAGCCATAAAAAATATTTCCGATCTCGAACTACTCAATTAAACCTTCCATAAAAGGTGCGGTTCATCAACGTTCATATTCACCATTGTTATGGTTTATTGATATTGACTCGCTAATCTTAAATCGTTACAAAAATTTATGGTAAAGATAGGAATCAATCAGTACCTAATAATTCATTATTTCCAAAATATTAGAGATATTCATTTCCAAGAATTTGTAAAACATTCTTTTGAGTTTGAGATATAATGTCGTTTTTTTACGGACGAAATATCAGGTACTCTGAAAATTGCAGGCAGCTACTATAAATTATAATACTCATGGCAACACTGCTCTTATCGACAACCAGCTTCAATGGTCTGAGTTTCAACAGGAGGTGATACTCGAGCTTTCAATTAGTTCAATTTTTTCGCATTCGTTCATCCATTTATTATTGTCCAATCTGAAATTCCCTCATTACTATTCACAGACAGAACATTGGATGAATCAAATCGGTCCGATTGAAATCCTCTGCGTTGAAAAGATCCTCTTCTTGCGGAAAACTCCGGGAAAACCTCGAACGCGGACACATATTTACTGTTTCATTTCGCTGAAGCTCGAGTTTCTTGAAGAATTGGAGGTATTTCAACGGAAAACTCTATCCGAGGATTCCGGGTCTGTATGGTACGTGACATTAGCCATAAAAAATATTTCCGATCTCGAAGTACTCAATCAAACCTTCCATAGAAGGTGCGGTTCACCGGCGTTCATATTCACCATTCTTGTTTATTGTTATTGACGGACGAAATATCAGGTACTCCGAAAATTGCAGGCAGTTACTATAAATTATAATACTCATGGCAACACTGCTCTTATCGACGGTCGGCTTCGATGGTCTGAGGTTTCCAGAAGGTGATTCTCGAGCTTTCCATTAGTTAGATTTGTCGCATTCGTTCATCCATTTATTATTGTCCAATCTGAAATTCCCTCATTACTATTCACAGACAGAACAAAGGATGAATCAAATCGGTCCGATTGAAATCCTCCGCGTTGAAAAGATCCCCTTCTTGCGGAAAACTCCGGGAAAACCTCGAACGCACACACATATTTACTGTTCCATTTCGCTGAAGCTCGAGTTTCTCCAAGAATTAGGGATATTCCAACGGAAAACTCTATCCGGGGATTCCGGGCTTGTATGGTACGTGATATCAGCCATAAAAAATATGCCCGATCCCGAGCCACTCAATCAAACCTTCCATAGAAGGTACGGTTAACCTTAAATACAAGGGACGGAACAGCGTTCATTTATTACCCGGACGGATGCTACGTGATAATTGGATACGTTGCCGGAGGATAGAAAAATCAGTCTTGTTCTTTTTTGATAAAAAAAAATACGGCTCATTTGGGATTTATTTTCGGACATTGTTATCATTCTAATCATTTAATATACCAAGACGTCCGTTGTTGCAATAAATTTAGGGGATGAAAAAGTTGGGAAAATGGAATTTGATATTATCCTCTTGAATTTCGGAGATTTATTATGTTGGGGGAATATAATGTTCAGGCAGAATTGGCGGCATTGAGTAGGACAGTGTGATGTTGCTCAGCGAGAAAGGGATTAGTGTTATGAAAATGAATTAATGAAGATTACCACTTCTTGTTTTCGTATCAGTACATAATTGACATATTTTTTCGACTGTATACAATCCGGCTCGAAGGAAAAATTTTTGTCAGATATTTGGCTGCTTTTGTTTTTTTAATTGAGTAAAGATGCAATGAGAAAAGCTAATCAGTAATCTGCGATAATGAAAGATAAACAAAAAGGTTCTATAGGCATTGGTCCGCAATGTTTCGTAAACCAGCTATAGGATGTTGAAGTTTCCGGGTTTTTCTCGTTTTTTGCGAGCATATTCTGGGGAACAATGTGCCATCGCTTTGTCAAAAATCTGTAATTCTCAAATTTTGAGCCGAAAATGGTCTCAACCCATTACCGGTGGATATTTTGAAGCGAAATTTAAGTCTCAAATAGTTATCGCTATATATTCTCTCGAGAATGGGCAGTACAATTCTTTTATATCATACAATATTTTATCACAGTGTCAGTATAAAAAAAAGTCCAAAAAGCACTGCCGTGAAGGCAGCAACTTTTGCGCGCATGTTCAATGTAGATGACCGCTTCAGCACCGAATTTGAACGTGCGCGCAAAAGCTGCTGCCTTCACGGCAGTGCTTTTTGAAATTTTTTTCTGATAAATTACTGGATTTCAATTCGATCATATCAGCCTGACGGCCGACTGCGTAAACACAATAACTTCCGAAAGAAACAACTTAGAAACTCGATATTTGTAAAGAAGGTTTGGACCTTAATTACGAAGGCCGAATTCGTGAATGGGTAAAATCCACCCAATGATTCCGTAGATATACCCAATCAAAATTTTATTTTTCCAATATTTCCAAAAATACAGATCAGATCGAATTGAAATCCAGTACTTCATCGAAAATAACAGTTCGAAGTTTCATACAGAATTTAATGAGGATGATATGATGAGAAAATCATAGAAATTTTTTTTTTCAAATTGTTCTAATAACACGATTATCACGAAATTTTGCATAAAGTTGTCTTTCAGCATCTTAAAACTAGCTGTGAAGTTTAATCAGGACTGAATCAGTATTTCTCGAGTAATACCGAAAAAATCAACGATATCGAGAAGAAAACCTCGAAACTTGACATATTTTTTCCCGATATCTCCAAAACTTATGATCGTATCGAACTGAAATTTAGTACACTGCTGTGAAATTAGAAGTTCAAAGTGTGAGTATAATTTTTTTTGGATATGATTAATGGTTTCCGAAAAAAAAATTTTTTTGTAAAAAAATTTCGAAAAAATTTTTTTTTTTTAATTTACTGACAATATGATCTCGTCAAAATTTGGCTCAAAGTTGCGAGTCGTTATACTCCACCAAACTGCCAAGTTTGAATCCAATCGCTTGAGTAGTTTCTGAAATAAAAAATAAATAACTTCAAAACTTCAAGTGCCTATAACTCCGAAACTATTCGACCGATTCGGCCCATTAACGAACTTAACCGCGGCATTCTGATGCGCAACCTATCCTGAAAGTTTCAAGTAGCTAGATTGCTTCTGTCGACAGTTATCGTGTCTACGGACGGCCAGCCGGACAGAATCAATTTTGACACCGGATTCGTCATCAGTGAGTACAACCTAGTCGATTGAGACCATTTTCGGCTCAATCATCCAAAATTACAGACATTTGGACAAAACGATAGCACGCTGTTCCCCTAGAACATGCGCGCAAAAACGGGGTCGATACATTTTCACGTATGATACAATAGCACAGATAAAAACTTCAGGAAAAATTCTGTCTCCCCCTATAAGTGTGGTGAAATTGTTGTTTGTCATTGAAGGGCTCCTCTTTATCAACGAAACAAAATTTCACCTTTTCTTTCGATGCAGGTTGATGTCCTGAAATCACACCAGAAAACAAGAGAAGATGACGAAAAAACTAATATGAACTAGTAAATGTTTTATTATTCATTAAATTAATTTGTTCATGATCCATCTCATAAAAGAATCAGACACCGAATGAATTGCCTCGAAACCACCGTCAAATTTATACAGGGTGATTCCGGAGGAGACCGTCAGATTTTGGGATAAATTTACACTAGTCAAGACAGTCTCGAAACAATGTTTGGTTTATGGTTGGGGGTCTCTACTGAGAATATACAGGGTGATTTGTCCGATTCGACCGATTTTACTTTTATTGATAACTTTTTATGGCTTATTCGATTTTAGAGAAATTTTCAGCGAAGTACAATATTGATAAAGTCATTCATTAGTTTAAATTTTTTTTTTCAAAATAGGTGGTTGTTATTGTGATAACTCCAGGTTAATTGAGCAGGTTGAAAAAACACCCTGTACATCGCATTTCTAAAACTACGCTATCTGTTTACGATTCTACTATAATAAGTCATTATTCGAGAGATTCTAATTTTTTTGGCACACTTCTAGTTTTCTGAGAAAATTCCATCAAAAAATGACAATGTCAAAATTTCGCTCCAATATTCTACTTTCGTTGATAACTTCGGTATGGCTCATTCAATTTTGATTAAATTTGCAGTATAGAACAATCTGAATGAGTACATTCAATAATCGCAAAAGTCTCCCAAAATACAGTGTTGTAATTGTGATAATTTTAGAATTCAGATTAATTGTGCAGTTGAAAAAAAAACACCCTTTACGTTGCTTTTCCAAAAGTTTCTTATTCGTTTCAGATTCTACAATAATATATCATCATTCAGAGGTTTTCAATTTCTTTCGCACACTTCCGGTTTTCCTAGAAAACATTTTTGAAGAAGAGCATGATCGAAATTTGGCTCATAAGCAATGAGAGTATTCCGCACTAGGTAGGAAAGCTGTATTGTCCAAAGATGCAAAGCAGTTCTTGAGTTCTAAAATATTCGGTGTGCCAAAGAAATCAAAAACCTCTGGGTGATGACATATTATTGTAGAATATGCAACGAATAAGAAAGTTTTGGAAAAGCAATGTACAGGGCGTTTTCTTTTCTGTCTGCACAATTAATCTGAAACTCTGAAATTATCACAATTACAACACTGTATTTTGAGAGATTTTTGCAATTATTTAATGTACTCATTCAGATTGTTCTACACTGCAAATTCCATCAAAATTGGACGAGCCATACCAAAGTTATCAATAAAAGTAGAATCGATTGGAGCGAAATTTCGGCATTATCATTTTTTGAAATAATTTTCTCGGAAAACTAAAAGTGTGCCAAAAAAATTAGAAACTCTAGAATAATGACTTATTACAGTACAATTGTAAACAGATAGCGTAGCTTAGGAAACACTATGTACAGGGTGTTTTTTCAACCTGCACAATTAATCTGGATTTATCACAATATCAATCGCTTATTTTGAAAAAAAAATTAAAATCAATGAATGTGTTCAACACTATTGTACTACGCTGAAAATTTTATTGAAATCGAATAAGCCATACCAAAGTTATCAATAAGAGTAAAATCTGCTTGACTAGTGTAAACTTATCCCAAAATCTGACTGTATCACGGAATCACCCTGTATATGGGACACATATTTACTAAATGTTCTATTGTTTCCTCTCCGCATTCGACAAAATTCCACTTGAAGATGAAACTATCATAACGACCATGACCGGTTCTGAGTCGAATCAAAATGCACCAAATTTTCCTAGGAAGATTAAAACCATGAACTTTTTCCGAAGGATCGCTGATCAAACCTTCGTTGAAATCATTACACGAATTCCATTCCGAACGCCAAACTTCTTTGTCACTTTTATTGGTGTAAAAAAAATCGTTGATCCATAAAGGTTTACGAGATTTCAATCTAGCAATTTTAGAATCCGGAATATAAGACATGATTCAGAATGAATTCGGAAAGGAATGATATTTATCCCAAGGCTTTATCACTGCAACCTGTCTACGAATATGGAGCGGTACAATATTTGAGAGAACTGGTAACCACTGTAGAGGTGTAGATCTTATGGTCCCGCTAAGGGCTGTGCTCCCCCCGTTTGGGGGTTGCAATACCGGGGATGAATAATCGGAAACGTTGTACCCCCTCGAATCAGAAATTGAAGGGTCCGAGCGATTTTCCACATTTCCATTTCAAAGCCAGAAAATCGAGGTGTTAAATTTTCGTTGGACCACATTGTATTAAACGAAGCAACGTCCCATTTCCGTTGTAAGCCGAAATGCTTAGTGTCAGTCATGTAGCAGGCCCGACATTTTAAGTCCCCATTTACAGTTATTATTTTCGTTTCCAGTGTTATCCTTGGACACCCGGGATCAGGACGATTTCCACCCAGTCCTGGGCATCCTTGTAGGCCTGGTCGGCGTCCTATCCCTGCTCGCAGTCATAACGCTCTGGACTTTGAAACTGAGGGGGGTCAGGCGGAAAGGATTCAGGTTGGGATTCCTGACCGGCAAGGAGAAGGCCGCCATGTCGCTGAGATCCGAATCAGAGGACCTGTTCGAGAAGGACGAGAAGAACCCGGATGTCATCCCGACTAACAAAGGTAAGGAGGGCTTGTTTGTGCTGGGATTTGGCCTTATGCATGCTGATGATGTTTAAGATAAGGGAGCAAGGGATTAGGTGGGTTATAATTCTGTACCCTTGTTAAAATCATCGCTTCCTTTGCAGCAGATAAATCGGGGTTTATTTCAATTGGAACGATTACAAGAAACAGTGTAATGCTTGTACTGGGTCAGGAAGGTATGAAGAGAATCATGTCTTAATTGAATGTTATTGACGTGTTTTAGATTCAGATAGTTTTGGAATACTTTGAGAATCAGAAGGCTACTGGCTCCAGTTTTACTGAATTTGTTTTTCAATTCTTCAGTTATTTTCATGAATTCTTCAGAATAACAACTGCAGCAAGATGATGTTTGCAAAGAAACATTTATTTTATAAATTATAAGAGCGAGCCTTGAAAGAGGACAAATGGTGTCCGAAACGTCGGCGGAGTTGTAACAATTCAGCGTAAATATACAGCCTATTCTGAATTCCTAATTCGGTTATCGTGTTTACGATCAGCATGAAGCAGCGTCAGTGCTCACCTCGAATTGAGTGTGAACAACCTGGACCCAGGTGAGAAAAACTAACATTTCGCAATGTACGTATAGAATAATTTTTCATCGAGCTCAAAAAATTCCACAATTGATTTCGACTAACCCAAAGTGCATTACAGTTTTTATCGTATCATCTTGAAAAGCTTGATTAAAAGCCAATTCATCATTCTTTCATCTTCCTCGAGAAAATTGGTGCAGCAGTTTTCTCTACAACGTATATAGTAGAGTTGAGAGGGGCCGCCACTTCTCTGGATTTATTGAGAAGGCTTGATACGTGTATTCAGCTCTGGGCTGAAATTGATATTTTAATTAAGTTTCTGAAGAGTTTTCACGAGTTACCCATTCCTCTCAACATCCTAGTATAGGAGAGGCATCTCTTATAGATTATACATCCATAAACGGTTCCCAAGGTGTTGAAGTTGATAACGAAGGTAGTCTCCTATCAGCATCCCATTTTACTTATTATGAAGCGACGATATTGTTTTACTACTCTTCTCTAATTTTCATTATTTCGTTATGACCAGAGTTTTAGCAGAGATCTGGCAACAGCGTATAGAGAGCACAGATTAAAAGAACCCTGAGAGCATGATACCATAAACATAGAGACTGCTCAATAACCTCACGAAATTAGTCAATTCTAGAAGGAGATGAACATATCTCTCTTCATCGGAAACATAGTAGAAACATGGCTTGCGCAATAGAAATAAAAAACCAACCTCCTAAGATGAATGTATTCGTTCTATTATAATATAGTTTAATCGGATAATATGTTTATCATGGTGTCTGTATGTCTATGATCAAATATTATAGATTGTTGAAAAAGATGTGAGATCCCTCATACCTAATATTCTTCTATTTCATTTTTGCGAAGCTGACATTTTCGAAAATTCGAAAAACCATCTACATGGTATTGCTCGAAAAATTCGATCAAGGTGCATAGACTACCAGGTGTCGATACTTTCCTACTAAAAAGATACCTTTCATGCGAGGGAGATTCGGGTATTTGGGTAATCGGAGATTCTTCTCTATTGGCCAAAGAATATCACGTGATCATCGTCAGCCAATAGGGTGAATCTCTCAGTCAATAGGGTGAATCTCCGGTTCCCCAAATACCCGAATCCCCTCGCACAAAAATCACCTTCACACCGAAGCCCTGTACATAGATGCATAGAATACATAAGGTGCGGACAATCTTTGACATAATTTGGTTCCGAAATGAGGTCCAAACGTTGTCAAAATACGGCTTTGTTGGCCTACTTCAGTTTTCGCCGATAGATGCCGGCATAGAAAAATCTGCCAAATAAAATCTGGAATATTTACGGAAGTTACCGACCTGTCATATCAAAACTAGTCAAATCAGAACTTCTTTCTGATTTTCTGAGTTGGACCATACATTATTTTCAAGAATTTCCGATAATGAATTCATTTTGACGAATTTAAATTATAATTATAAATTTCATTCAGTTAGAATGGCGGTGATATCCTTCGTCTCTGAATACACAAGTCTGAAACTTGATATTTTTGAATACCTGCTTATCACAAGAGGTATTTACCATCTCAATATTCAGTTCATTGAAGGGAAGTATTCCAGAGTTGTGTTTTCAAAAATACCACAAGAAATCATTTGGAACGATAGATACTTCAATTAATTTGCCTGGTTTGAAATTCGTCTGATAAATTCGTATGAACACGAACAGCAAAGTGAAAATTCCTATATCAATTTCAATAATAATAAACATGAACATTTCCTCCAGATATTTGCATAGGTAGGTATTCACCATAATTTCTAACTTTTGAATTTAATATGTATTAATAGGTACATACAAAATTTAAAGGAGATCCAAACTATTCAATAGAATCTATAAGTAATATCAATCTCCCGTTTCGTTTTCACCGATGTTTTGGCTTCGAAATAACTTCTTGTATCCATCCATGAAAGTGTTCTCACAATAAACCTCATATTGCTCCTTATTCCCTTTCACATATTTCATATTATTAATGAGTAGATGTTTCACATTTGTCAAACTCCTCTTATCTATTAAGGAGAATCCATAATTTCAAATATCTGATTTATTTTTTGGGAAAGCTCAATTCATTTTTATTCAGCGGAATTAAATGTATGCACTTGCAAAAACGACGTAAGCGCCATCATCGTTTACAGAGCTAAGTAGCCCAAGATTTGACAATTCTAGGACCGCGTTTTGGACCCAAAATTTCAGTGGGTAATAGTAGGAAAGTGTCGACACCTAATATATTCTATGCATCTATCCCTGAACTATTGTTTTATTTTCGGACATAAATATGTCATCGTTTCCGCATCATATATTCTATACTGTAAATAATCAGACAGATGCATAGAATACATATGGTATGTACACTGTTTGACATATTTTTGGTCCGAAATGAGGTCGAAATGTTGTCAAACTACGGCTTTGTTGTCCTATTGCAGTTTTCGCCGATAGATGCCGCCATAGGAAAATCTGCCATATGAAATCTGAAATATTTACCGAAGTCACCGACCTGTCATACCAAAACTAGTCAAATCAGAACTTCTTTCTGATTTTCCGAGTTAGACCATACATTATCTTCAAGAATTTCGGAAAATTTATTCATTTTGAATTTAAATTATGATTATTCTTTTCATTCAGTCAGAATGGCGATAATATATATGAAGGTTCCCTTCGTCTCTGAATACACAAGTCTGAAACTTGATATTTTTGAATATCTGTTTAGTACAAGAGGTATTTATCATCTCAATATTGAGTTCATGGAAAGGAATAATACCATAAGGAATCATTTGGAACGATAGATTAATTCGTCTGGTTGGAAATTCGTCTGATAAATTGAAACGAACAAGAACAGCAAAGTGAAAATTCATATATCAATTTCAAAAATAATAAACATGAACATTTCTTCGAAGTATGAAACAAAGTTCATGACTTTTGAATTGAATATTCATTATAGGTACATACAATGAAAAGAAGATCCAAACTATCCAATAAAATCCATTAGTAATATCAATCTCCAGTTCCGTTTTCACCGTTGTTTTGGCTTCGAAATTACTTCTTCTATCCATCAATGAAAGTGTTCTCACAATGAACCACATATTGTTCCTTATTCCCTTATACATATTTCATCTAATTAATGAGTAGATGTTACACATTTGTTAAACTCCTCTTAATATAATAGTAAGAATCCATAATTTCAAACATCCGATTCATTTTTTGGGAAATAGTTTCTTCAGATTATGGCTCAATTCCTTAGCGCCATCATCGTTAACGGAGCCAAGTAGGACAATATTTGACTGCGTTTTAGACCCAAAATTTTGGTAGGTAATAGTAGGAAAGTGTCGACACCTGATATATCCTATGCATCTTGAATCAGACGCAATCAACTCCACTGTTTGACCATATATAACTGACATAATTCATATCGCCCTATGTCGCCGTAATCTACCATCTGAAATTGAAGGACGACGTTCCTTAATTTCTGCCCTAATGGCGAGGATTCATCATGTCGGAAGCTGAGTGATCTCAGTAACTGGAGAGGAAATGTAATTTATTCTGTCCTGCAAGACGCAGTAGCTTGAGCTACGTTGTCATGATTATTTATCAAGGATGAGGGGCAAAGTTCTTCAGAGATTCAATATCAGACAGAGAAAGTTCAAGAGGTTAGATAGAGGAGATAACTTCCTCCTTTGTATCTAAGAATCATCCCCTTTTCCGGAAGAAGTCGTTATCTAACGGCAATCTTGACAATTTCGAGGGCTCAGTCCGGCTTTTTTTCCAAATCGGGCAATCGGTGGTGTTGGACCGGTAAACCGATGTGACTCCCGCCCCCCTATTTCTTTGTAATCGAGAAATACAGGACGGAGAATGTTGAAATCAGGGCCGGATCTAGGGCGTGGCGTAAACAAGCATTTGCCATGGGCGCAAGCTAACTAGTTGCGCAAAATAATATTATTTTTTCTTGGGTATCACCACTTTTTACTTCAAGCTTTATACATATTTCAGAGTGGTGTAATCGTGTAGGAGCCTGTTATAAACTGTGAGATTATAATTTTTACCCTTGTCGGCAGCCTAAATATTCCCGCTCCACTATCTGGAATTCGTTAAAAGATCATAAATTACAAATACATTCACAACCAAGGCCGAAGGGCTAGATGAAGCCCCCGTTGGAAATTGTGTTTGTTAAACACAATAACTTCCAAGAGAATCCTTTTAGAAACTCAATATTTGTAGAGTAGGTTTGGACCACAATTACGAAGGCCAATTTGTGAATGGGTGAAATCCACAAAACGATTCCGCAGATATACCCATTCAAAAGTTTAGTTTTCCAATATTTCCAAGAATACAGATCAGATCGAATTGAAATCCAGTACATCGAAAAATGACAGTTCGAAGGTTCATACAGAGTATCATGAGGATAATATAATCAGAAGATCACAGAATATTGAATATTTGAAAAAAAAATCGTAAACTTTTTTTTCAAATTGTTCTAATGACACGATCACCTCGAAATTTTGCACAAAGTTGCCCATCGGCATTTTCAAACTATATTTCGATTGAATTAATGGTTTTCGATTCATTACGGAAAAAACAACGATATAGAGAAAAAAACCACGAAATTTCACATATTTTTTCTCAATATCTCCAGAAGTAATGATCGTATCGAAATGAAGTTTAGTACACTGCTGTGAAATATGGTGTTCAATTTATGAGCTTATTTTTTTTCTGATTTAATAGACAGTTTCCGAAAAAAAATTTGTTGACAGTGTGATCTCAACAAAAATTTCGTGAAAAGTTGTGTGTTCTTATGCTTCAACTTACTGTTAAGTTTCAATTCAATCACATTAATAGTTCATGAAATATCAGGGAATTAATCTCCAAATTCCAAATGACTATAACTCCGAAACCATTCGACCGATTTGTCTCATTAACGAACTCAACCGCCGCATTCCAATGAGAGACCTAAACTGAAATTTTCAAGTCGCTAGCTCGCTTCTTTCGACAGTTATCGTCGTGGTCGTCGGCCGACCAGCCGGACAGAAACGATTTTGACACCGAATTCGTCATCAGTGAGTCCAACCAAGTCATTTGAGACCGTTTTCGGGAAAATATTCGAAAATTACAGACATTTTGACAAAACTATAGCACGCGGTTCGCAAGAACACGCGCGCAAAAATGAGCGATATCGAATCTTTTGAAGAAAGCCAAATTCAAAAAGCTTGGTAGATCGGCAGTTCCGCAGTTATTTATTTATTTAGTTTATTTATTTACACAGGAACACAAACAGGACAAAGTCCCAGAGACAGTGTTCACTAAATTACAAGTAAAACCTCAATCAATTACATTAATTCCACTATGAACTAAACAAAACAAAAAAAACTATAGAAGATACAACATTAAAATCTACACACAATCAACTTGGAGAAATATTAGATGAAACGAATTCAAATTGTATTCGAATTGTTTCAATGAATATTTTTAGTCACTTTCACTCATACCGTTCTAACCGTTCTGTTTATTTAGCAACCAGTAAAAATGATCTACCGATCTAGCAACAAACGCGGTATCTTAAATAATATTCTCGATTTATTTTCCAACTGTTGCAAACATTTATTTCTTTTTTGATTTGTAGGAAATGATGTCAAACAATGCAAGCTTATATTTCTAAAAAAGTTTGTAGCTAATGCAGTGGAACTAAATTCGGAAGAATTATATCAATGGTTGATAAGTATTCTGAACTGAAGTTGATGAAGGTTGAAGAGGGAATGAAACCTAATGATAAAAATTTCATGACCAACAACGCCATGAACCACCGAAGGGATTAAAACGTAACCCAATGGATGTTCCTGCGGGAACAGAAAAACGACCTGAGTAGGGCTTAATTATCTTACAATTAGAGGATATTCCGCAAGCATAAATCTTGTACGAGAAATCCGAGGTTTGCATAGAAATGAAGACCTCATTCCCCTTGACAGATGCCTAGAATTTAAATGGGATTAGGAGCATTCCACACTTCACGCAATCCATAAGAGGCTTAATGTCGTATAAATTTCAATGTGGTTTCTTGCAATCTCTGATTGAAAAAAAGATTTACAATGAGGGGCTTCGTGAAGCTTCCAACTTATATAAAGATGTTTCAAATGGTTACGAAAAGCATCACAAACTTAGAATATTTATGTAGGTATTCTTTTTATTTTGAGCGCTTCTTCTAGGAAAGAAATTCGAGACGATTCTTCCTGGATGTCTGTAATTCTATAAGTGTGACTGCATTTTTTCCGGTTAGGGATGATTTACTTCAAAAATAAGGAATATTGAATAACAAAAACTGAAAATACCGGACAACTAATCAAGCTCTATTTCTACAGATTATCAATTAATCTGGCAACAACGCCTATTATCACTAGCTATTACTGATAAGTATTTTCCGCCAGCTGTCATATGGGTATGCCAAACTTTAGGTTAACTTTTGTAGTAACCGGAAATCGGGAAAAATATAGGTTAGGTAGCCATCTGCTATTTTCAATTATTTTTCATTGAATATTAACCATTTTTGAAAGAAATGGTTCAAGAAAGTGACCGTGACATTTCAGAGTCCTTATCTAATGACGCCCCCAACCTTCAATAAATTATAATTCGTCATAATTAATATTTCGCAATATTCTCGTGATTTGAGAAATTCGAAAAGCTGCCCTTGGCAAATAATTTTAATTTTGCAATCCGAGGGGGCAATTTCTGTGAATCACATTTTTTCTTCAGATATTGCGCGAGAAATCCCAAATAACACCATAGAAAAGTGCATAATTTTTTCATTCTTGGGTTCCAAATCTACCCCGTAAATTTCGAGGCTAAATTATTTTGTCAACTTTTGGTTCGCGATCAGCCGCAATAACTTCTGAAAGAAATTACATAGAGGCGTAATATGTGTATGATACCTATATTATGCCATAAAATTCATGAATTGATGAAACTCTTTCTATGATTCCATAAATGTGATTTTCATCAAAGTTTCACATGAATCTTCACGCCGTAATTTTTCAAGAAAGTGCAAGATTTCAATTCAACCTGATCTATATTCTGGAAAATTTTAGGGCTATAGGATTTCCGAAACAATACCTTATCTACAGGATCATTAAGTGAATTTACCTATTGACTCTTATGTAATTAAGCATCATCTATCATAAAGATATCGATGCTCTTACTTCTTCCTTCCGGAAGTCATCGTGTTCACGTCCTGCTGATCGTTAACACGAGATCTTCCGAAATACTTAAATTTGTATTTTCGAAAGACATTGTCGAAATAGCCTCACAAAAATTTGCCCCATCTAGTTTCAAAGATCCAAAAACAGATACGATATCTAGTGGAGTAGTGACACCCTGTCAATCCTATGGTCATGAAACTGGAGACATATATTTGTACCTGGTGAATAGCAACCCCGAAAAAATCACCCTGTACAACAATCGGAAACTTACCAACAACCCCTTCAGAAAATCGATAATACCCCGCATTTGCCGAAACGATCCAATTCGAGGAAACCCTAACAAAAAGGTTTGTTCTTTCCAGATTCCAATCACCACCTGGATTCCGCAGCGCAGACCCCGGGCCCCAATTCGCTGGAGGCAGCTGACGGCGACTACGTGGCTGTGGCGTGCGAGGTGACGCGATCTCACAGCATCACACCCTCCGCCGAGGGATATGCCGCAAGAGACAAGACACAGGCGTATAACTTTCAGAACGTGAGTTTACTTTGTCTTTCACCCCATATCCAGAGATACAACTGGGTAGAAACGATAAAAATGAAACGGGGGACCGTAGCTGACTCGGGAAATATCATTTGCCATTAATACGAGCTCCCTCAAGGGCATTTCGGAGTGGTTATATAGTTTTATGCAATTTTAGGGTGGATGAGGAACTTCAAAAACAATTACGACTTGCAAGGGCATTTTTTGTCCCCTAGGACTCTCTTGATTCAACAGGAAACGATTCAGCTTCCGCAGAAACTAGTTCCTATTGAGTTTGTTTGAACAACCCTAGTGTATGCCGCTCAAAATGGTCAACCTTATCGAGTTAACTCAAAACAATCGATCATCTTCATCACTACATGATCCAAAAACTGTGACTAGAATTGGTAGCGTTCACTTAATACCAATACGATCAAGCAATCGCTGAAACCAGACGCCAACTAGTCGGCCAAGCACAGTTCTTTTTCGAATCTAAACGGTTTATCAATGAGTATCCCATCAATATATGTCGCACCAAGCAAACACAGTCGTATATAGCTATCAGAACGTGAATTTACTTTGTCTCCCACCCCATTTCCAAATGTACAACGATAGAAATGAAACGAGAAACTGTAGATGACTTGAGAAACATCACTTGCCATAAATATGAACTCTCTCAAGATCATTTCGGAATGTTTATATAGTTCTATGTAATAAGAGGGCAGATGAGAAACTTCAAAACCAGTTATAGTTATGACTTGCAATAAGTTGCCTTTTGTATCTCCTAGGCTCTCTTGTTTCCACACGAAACAGTTCGTTGACTGTAGAAACTAGTGAGTTCGTCTAAGCACCCTGAGTTCACGCAATTCAACATTATCAAAATCCAACAAATTGTCACCCTTATACAGGTCATTTTAAAAGACCGAAATTCGACTCGAATTCTCGGAAAACGGTTCATCAACGATTTTCTCATCCATATACGAAACAAAACTATCAAAGCGTGAGTTATCTCCTTCTTTTGCTCCATTCAAAGAGATGCAACTGAAGAAAATGGATATAAATGAAACGGTTAGGACCTTATCTTACTCATTTGCCATCAATACGAGCTCCCCGAGGGTATTCTCGAGTGGTTTTACAGTTTTATGCAATTTGAGGGTGGAGAGAGAACTTCAAAAAGGGTCATGACTTGCAACGTACCTTATTCGTCGTCTAGAACCCTCTTGATTTTAGACGAAACGCTTCAGCAACTGGAAAATAGTTTATAGTTAGCTCGAGATTATTTGTGAAAGATCGCTTTTCTCGATCATTAAACGCCTCCAAAATAAACGCTGATTTCGAAAGCGTTCGCTTAATACCCCTACGATTAAGCGACCGCTGAAATCAACTACTTCGCCAATCGTCAGAAGTTCGTTTTCGAACGAAACCAGTTCTTACAACTCTTTATCCATCAATGAACGATGAAAGAGGCTAGACACGGGCGTACAGCTATGAGAAAATGAGCTAACTTTGTTACAAAGAGAACAATATCATTCACCCCTATGAGCCCCAAGAATAATTACTGACATTGGTTGCGTTCACTTATTATATTTACGGTCCAGCGACCGCTGAAACCAGTCGGCAACAAGTCCCCAGAGCGTTAGGAGTTCGTTCGTTTTAGAAAAGAAACGTTTCATCGACGGTTTTTTCACAAATATACGACACAAGTAACGTGAGCTGCTCAAAAATCCGTCCGCGAATACAACATAATCAAACATGCTCAAGAGCCACTTGGCTTAGACTTAACTCACACGTGCCTCCTTCCAACCACAAAACAGTGGTCGGTCTGTATCGCAGGTATCGACCACTAGCCAGCCAAACCGTGCGATAATTTTGCCATCAGGCAATGGTACCTATGAGAAGACATGCCACATGCCACGAAATAGTTTCACCATGGATTTCAACGAGGAAGCACTGCTGTGGATTTTGCTTCGACGAAGAAGGCAGAATAAACAACCACGCGTTGCGTCTGTAGTTGAGATGGACCGCAGAAAGTAGGCAGTATGTGCAATTTAGTGCCTTTTCTACTCATTCGCTACTTACCACAAACGACCGCAGATTTGTGGTCGGCTCGGAGTCACTATGTAGTACTTGTGAGTTAAGTTTTACGTGTGTGTCTCTACGCAACATTGAATCAGTCTCCAACTAGTCCATTAGGTCTCTGATAATTGATTTTTCTTTCGAATAAAAACGATTTGTGGATTTGTGGCTAATCCGTCTAAGCGTCGAGAACTCATGTTTCCTTGGGTCTCCAAGACTTAGTTAATCATACTCTTCACCTATTCAATTTTATTTCAATATATTTCAGTGCCCTTGAACTTTCGTTTGTTTCTTTCAGAAAAATAGCGAAGTCACATACGCTGAGCTATCCCTAGCTCGTCCAAGCACTCTGGGAACGTGCAAGAACGGGGTAAACCAGCTAGAACACCAGAAGATCAGAGACGATCCAACCATATATGCGCAAATCGACCACACCAAAAAAGCATATCCACAAAAACCTTCATTGAAGTCTCCGCCACTGGTTTCGCCAGTCTCCTCCTTATTTCCCGTTACGAAACCCACCTTTCATCAGAGAGAGGTAATAACGATCAGGACACCACTAATGGGTCATCAGCAGGAAAGTTGTGTATAAAGACAGTCAGTCGAACAGTGAGTCTAAATAATGCAACAGTTGATGTTTTATAAGATTTCTTCCCAACAGTTCGTAATCGGTCATAGAACTAAATTGGGGTGGCGTTCAGGGACGAGTAAACATTTATTATGAAAATGGAAAAAAGTTCCAGATGATTTTCAAATAATAGTCCTTCGAGTTTTGGAGTTTCCACAATGAGGGCTGTCACGTGAGATGGCTACCTGTCCTATGAGATAGAAAGGCAGATAGATGCAAAATTTGAAAGGCCAACTCGAATTGAATATCTTCATTAATTCGGAAGAATTATTCACTCTATCAATAATCATCACAATGAAAGAAATGGAAAAAGCATTTGAGATGTTGCTAGTGTAAAGTTTTATCAAACAGAAATTCAGGGGAACGCCGACTTCAAAAAAATGATCTACATAATTTCAAATATGTCATGTGATTATTTGTGAAAAAATGGTGATAATAAGCCTGGCATAGCTTTTCAAATCCAATATAAATATAAAAGTAATTCATCTACTACAAGAATACTGTTCTACAAAATAAGATGAGATGTTATCCTAGAGTAGACTTAATAATCCTTGAACAATTTCAGTAGTTGAATCCAATTCCGATGAGAAACTCCGTTGATTTTCAATTTCCATTTGCCTTGCACTATGAAACAAAAAAAGTCGATACGATTTAAGTCTGGAAATTTTAACGGCCATACAAAGGGACCACCGCGAGTAATCGCGTCTTTTCATAACTGCTCTCCTTCATGTCTTCTCCAAATGCATACTGAAAATATTACTGATTGTTCTAGTGGGTCAATGCATCTACGCTTTCCTGAATCACTCCATTTTGAATATGTTAGTCTCAAATTTCGAAAACTTCCTACAAAACTTCAGAATCACATGACATATATGCGAGAGAATTTTTTTCATTGTGAATATTTCTGGAAACTGACATATAGTATACTGATGTATAGGTATATGGCCAGAACAATCAGTGATTCGAGATTTTTCCTTTGTGAAGAACGTTGGTACCACATGATCATATTACTTTTCAGTTTTATAACCTTCATTTTCAGCAGATATTTTCTCAAAAGTGACAATAGGACAATAAACCCTCCGAATTCTGAAACAAAACTTTCATTAACTGAGTGCTTTTCATTACAAGGAAACACGAGTTTTCAACAATGAATTCTTTTAATCCCATTAGGAAAGCGATGATAAATATATAATACAGTTCATAGGCAGATAATGATACAGATCAAATCCCCATGGAAAATTTCATTAAAGTTTCTAGGGAATGCAAATAAGCTCTATACAGGGTGTTCTACAAGCTCTATGACAAACTTTGACAGAAGGTAGCTGTGCTTATTCTGAACCTTTTTTTCCTATGAACATAGGTCTCATTCGTTCTCGTTTCGAAGTAACAAGCATTTGAAAAAATTAATTTCCATGTTTTGATCAAGTAGACCGACATAAAATATCGGTTGATATGGTAATTGACGTTATTTTACTTATTCATTTGACACTTGGGGTACGTTTTGAATAACAATGCATTCCTTCACAACTCAGAAATATGCAGATATTATATTTGAATATGGGTATTCTAAATGGTAACTCCAGAAGAGCAGCTCGAGAATACCAAAGAAAATATACTAATAGACAGCAACCTGCTCACACAGTATTTTGTGCATCATTCTGAAGACTTCGAGAAACAGGCAATCCTGCTCCAAAGGAAGCCATTCGGCCAACTGAAGTAAATGTAGAAAATGAGGAAAATGTAATAGATGATGTCCGTGGCAATCCTTCTATTAGTGTTCGACGTATAGCTACTAATCTTCATTCATCACCAAATTTCGTATGGCGTGCTTTGAAAGGAGAAATGTTGCATCCATTTCATAGACGAAATGTACAAGCTTTACATGCTGACGATGGGTTAAGAAGGTTAGAATTTTGTTGATGGTTACTTCAACAACACACCCAAGATTTCAGCAACGCTTCGGTGTAAACGATTGGGGTGGGATATTCAACTATAATTTGATGCTAGTACATGTTATAAATAACCGTTTAAGTGAAGAGTTGTATAAAAATTTTTTGGAGCACAATCTTTTTGACTTCATTGATGACTTAGAGCTAAACATTGTACGAAATATGTGGTATCAGCACGATGGTGCACCACCACATAGAGGGAGACAAGTAGTCAGTTGGCTGAATGAACATTTCCCGAATAAATGGATAGGACCAATACAATGGCCACCTCGTTCGCCTGATCTAAATCCCTTAGATTTTATTTATGGGCTCATATGAAGCAGCTTATTTATCATGTTGAAATCGAATCTCATCAACAATTACTTGATAGAATTCAAGATGCAGCAAACCAAATACGAAACGACCCAAATCTAATCCGCCGAGTAACGGCATCTTTGGTTCGTCGATGTGAAGCTTGCATTCAAGCCGAAGGTGAATATTTTGAACAATTTTTATAGTATCAAAATTTCCATTTATAATTATGATTTGAACATGAAAATATAATTTTTCAAATGCTTGTATCTTCTTAACAAAAACGAATCGGATATATGTTCATGGGAAAAAAATTTTTAGAATAAGCACAGCTACCATCTGTCAAAGTTTGTTATAGAGCTTGTAGAACACCCTGTATTATTCAAGATATATGGAGACTGAAAAAACTGAGTATAAATAACACGAAAAAAAAATAAATAATAATTCTTCATTTACTTCATCTATACTGTTATCTTATTGAAATAATTGAATAATTCAATGATACTGCCATTTTGCAGTGATATTTTCGGGATAATTCACAAAGTGGTGTTTTTTTACGAGTACCTACATTTGCAGAAAATTTTCTGATCGATGAAATTTCAGGAAATCTGAAAATGAATTAGAATCGAGTTAAGAAACTATTGTTGAACCGGGTGTTCCTTAATCGGAGGTACTAACAGAAAGGGGAAGTTTCTTGTTTTTTCACAGTAGTATCTGCATTTTGCAAGACATTGGACTGAAATTTGACATGGATAATACCATTTAGAGTTCACACCATGTAAAATGTCAATTTTGATTGCAAATCTACAGGGTGATCTTTTTCCTGTTTTTTGTCATCCAGTGTTATCTGTAGCAGCGATTCATTTAGATTTATAAACTCTTATAATTATCTTTTGGAGTTCAGATGCAATGAAAAAAAAACTTATGCAAAAAATCTCCTCCAGCCTTCGTTTGTACCTCCAATTAAAAAACACCCTGTATATCATTATACAGTAACATAGTTCTCAAACCCTTTCTGTTGCACTACTTGATGGCTGTCAGAAAAATCCTAACAAAAAACAACCCTTTTGATTGAGTGCCAAACGGAAAAAACTCAGCTTTATGCGCTGACAAAGCTTTGACTGACTCACTTTCAGCATAACCTAATAATTGAAAATAAAATTGCGTGGATATCCTTTTGAACTCTCTGTTCAACTTCTGCATACAACATAAATTCCGAATCGGCATCATGAATATTCACGAACGAATTTGAATTATGTTCTATAATCAACCTCGGAAAACGTCGAATTCATTTTGTTGAAGAGCAACCTCCCTTTTGATGAAGATAAATTTCATTTTCGTTCTGTTGGAAGCCTTAAAATTTTGCCTCCCCCAAACTCAATGAGTAGAATTCGTTATTAATAGATGTGCTGCTCTGAATACCACCCTGATTTGGTTACCAATGGAGAAGAGACAGAGCTCAAGATTACTTACATAGATATTCTCTTTGTATCTGTTTATATTAAACTTCACCTAATTATTGTAATTCGTTTTGTAATTATTCTATTGTATGTACATACATAATCATTAAGATGATCGATCTATTGAGATTTTAAATAAAAAATTTAAGAGTTATTACTTTTTTCTTTTGAAATTATACCGAGATCATCGCAGTCAACATGTTATGTTAATGATCATGACATTGAGATTATGTTTGATGATTTTTCATAGTCTGAAAAGAGTGCAGGTAAGTTCGACAAGTTCATGTGCCTGCATGAACTACACCAATTACAGCAACTACACTGATCTTTCGGTGTGCTTATTTTAAAGTTGCACTCTGTTCGTTGCAGAAATGTTTTTTTTTATCTTCAACTGTGCTTGGCTACTAGGACCATCGACACATCGGACACTTTATTCTTATCATAAGACTCTTTCTAAAAACCACCACCTAGACACTTTACTACATGACCTTGCCGGGATTCGAACCCAGTACCTTCAGCACCATAGTCGTCGTCTCAGCCAACTACACTACCGCGGTAGTCCTTGCAGAAAAATTGAAGGTTAGTGTAGTCGCACAGTACCAGTGCAGTGTGGGTTTCTTCTGTGATAGTTAGGCGTAGTGGTAGTTATGATCATAGACATCCGTTGTTGCTTCTGATAGCAATCGCCGGCTTGAAATTTTCCACTTTTTTCCTGCGATCATTTATCCGAGGTGACTTCAGAGACACTTTACGGAAAATCAACATAACCACATAAACTCGAAATGATAGCGAAAATAAGAACAAACATGGAAGTCTGTCATATTTAATTCTGTCAAAAGAGATTGAACTCCACTTACTACACTCATTCTGTTATAATCTACACTCAGCTGCACTGAGAATTGGAAGTCAGTGGAGTTAGTGTAGTTAGTGAAGCCCATGAAAGTACAACAAACAAACCTTAGGTTTCTGCATTTTTTCCTGAAGGGAAGAAGAACGTTATATTGCTCGAATGTCTGTAATTTAGGAATTTCAAGCTGAAAATTATCGATCGTGAATACTGTTACCTTCCGAAAAAATTTTGCACAAGTTTGCGCATAAGCATTCGTCGACTAGTTTTCAAAAATGGCACGGTGCATTGGGTATGAGGAGCTCCAGGTAATCAATATAAAAAAACATGACACAAGGATGAATATATGTCGCTAAATCAATAAATAGTCCATCTTGATCTGAGCCAATCGTCCAATAAACCAAACCCTCCTCACTGAGGAATATCGGGGAATTCCTTCACAGCAGTTTGACGATTACTATTGGTCATCATAACGACTCAACTTGAGAAACGCAGAAAGGATTTTTTGCATGATGGTCGATCGTGAACACAATAACACCCGAAAGAAAAAATTCAAAAACTGATGCTTTCTAGAGTAGGTTTGGATCTCAATGACCGAATTCGTGAATGGGAAAAATCCACGTAATGATTCCGCAGATATACCCAAAATTTCATTTACCCAGCATTTCCAAGAATACAGGTAAGATTAAACTGAAATTCAATATTTGATTGAAAACTACTTGAGATTCGTTCAGAAATGCGGATAATAGGACCAGAAGATAGCAGAATATTGAATATTTGAAAGAGAAAAAAATTTAAATAATTTTTTTTATGGTTTCGATATTACGATAATCCTCAAATTTTGCACAAAGTTGTCCATCAGCATTTTCAAACTAGTTATCAAGTTTCATCATTATTGGATCAGTATATTTCAAGTTAATCGGGAAAAAACAACGATACCGAACAAATACAACAAAATTTGACATATTTTTCCAATATCCTCGAAAATAACGACTGTATCACATTGAAATTTTTGACACTATTGTACAACATGAAGTTCAATGCATGAGCGAAGT
Source organism: Myrrha octodecimguttata (assembly GCA_958510865.1). Classification (NCBI taxonomy): domain Eukaryota; kingdom Metazoa; phylum Arthropoda; class Insecta; order Coleoptera; family Coccinellidae; genus Myrrha; species Myrrha octodecimguttata. The sequence continues at coordinate 27,047,316 of OY294059.1, forward strand.
CTCTTCCAGAGTTGATGGAAAGTTCTCAAAAAAATGTTTCCCAAAAAAATTTTCAAAAATTATTTTTTGAAATTAACTGATTCCAACTGAATTTGCGAGAGGTTGCGCGTTGTTGGGTTCCAACTTACTGCTAAATCTCAATTCAATCGCTTCAGTAGTTCCTGAAATATAAGGGAAAATTTTCAAATGGTTATAAATTAGCAACCAATCGGCTGATTTTGCGCATTAACGAATTCAACCGGAGCATTTTGAAATGCAACAACCTACTCTGAAAATTTCAACTCGATAGAGTCCTCCGTATACCTGTAATCGTTCATACGGACGGCCGGATAGAATCGATTTTGACACCTGATTTTCGTCGTCGGTGAGTCCAACCTAATCGTTTGAGACCATTTTCAGCTCAAAATTCGGAAATTACAGACAATAATATTGAACCCAACGATAACACGCTGTGCCCAGAACAAGCAGGCAACAATGTTATTTCACAATATTTCCGAAAATGGAGATTTGATGGAGCTGAAATTCCGTCATATTCATAGCTTTCTATTTGACTGATTAATTTCCGAATTTCTTCACTTCGAACTGAAGTGAATTTGACAAATAGAACACGACTTGATAACAGCTGACAGCACGTCAAAACAGCATGTCAAAACAGCACGTTTTGACAGTTGAGAGAGACTGGAGGACCAACAACTGGAAATATGCTTTGTTTACTATGGGAAAATGCAATTTGGCTTGTGATGTTATATTAATCTAGAAACTATATCCGAAGTATTTAATATCTATAAATATAATTCTTGCCAGTTGATTCCGCCTTTGCATGTTGCTGGGTTAAGTAAGGCAGGAAATACAATTTCATTATCAATAGCATACTATCATCTACAATGTTTTGGTATTCCGTACTGATTGAATGCAAGCAACGAATTTTGGGGGACTCGCCAATTTTTGACAAGCATTCCTGTTTTTTTATGAAAAAAAAGGTCTAAGTCATCACTGATCGGCATTTTAGTAGTCATATTGATATTTAGAGTCATATCTTACACTGAACTCAAACCATTCACTCTTTCAACACACCATTCCTATCTTCTACAGCCAGGAATATCTAGCCGTATCCAGAAACGTAATACATAGTTAGTAACACGATAAAATAGCATAATATCCACCCAATATTTTACCTTCATATAAAAGTAATAAGGTACTTCTATAATAAACCACAACACAGAAAGAAGGCAAACTGAACTTCCAGGAGGTTTTATTTTCAATATCCAACCTGTTTCCCAAATCAAAGATTAATTTCATATTCATTTATAGCAAATGCAACCAGTGGAAAATAATTCACTTGGTGTGATGTTCAAAATTAGCGGGTGCTAGCAAAAATTTCAGGTTCCGACTAATTCGTGAAGAAGATCGCACATGTTCAAGTGAAATTTCAACTTATTGAGCGGTTTTTCTGGGGAACAGCGCGTTATCATCATTCGTAAATTTGCGTTTTTTTGCCGAAAATGGTTCCAAGCAACCAGGTTGGACTCACTGAAGAGTTCAATGTCAAATTAAATTATATTCAGCCGCCAGTTGACACGATAACTTACTACCGAGAAAAGCTATAGCGACTTAAAAAATTCAAAATGAGTTCGTTAATGGGCAAAATTCACCTAACAATTTCGAAGTTATATCCATTTCAAATATATTATTTAATTTCCTCTATATATCAAGAAGTACTGATGCGATCAGATTGAAACTTGCTAACTGATTGCATGAAGAATCGTTAAAAAAATTTTTTTTTCGGAAACTATCAATGAGATTTCAATGAAACTTGACGCAGACCTTGAAGTCGAATTTGAACAGCAATGTTCGAAATTTCAGCTCGATTAGACACACATTTCCAAAAATATCGGAAAAAAAAATGTCAAATTTCGCATTGGCAATGAATTTTAACCAACGCTTAAATTTTCATGACTTCAAGTCAGTGCTTTTCGAGAAGTATTTTCCTATGTTCCTATTATTTAAATTTATTGTAATAATGATGAAACTATCGTCAATGCACAACTCACACCAACATAATTCTTCACTTTTTGAACCACACGCGGTGAAGGCAGAGAAAGTAATGGCATATCAGAGAAAAATAGATATTCATTTTCAAAAATATTGCACTTTCTAAATGATGTAATACCCAAACTACCTGAATTTCCAAGTAAAACCAAATTTGATCCGTTAAACACAATTTACTTCAATGGGTATGACAGGGAGAGGTTACCGTAATTAGCGCTATCTTTGTTTCGTTGCCCCTTGTTACGCTTTAAGTTTAGTTGAAGAAGGGTCGGGTCCTTTCCAGGTAGTAATATAGAGTTCTATGGTTGGAAGTGATGCGCGTCAGTTCAAAATCACAACATTGTCAAATAGAACGCAGATCAACTGATTTTGCATCAGTTTGGAAGTGATTCATTCGATAGACTTACGTGAGGTGCTTCTGTGAAGACGTTTTTTTTTCATTGACAGTTACTTTTTATAGTGCAGAATACTTTTTTTTATTTTTTTTTGATTTGAGTGCATAGGTAACATGTACCTCCACTCAGATCAATATTTAATAATAATAATACAGCGGCAAATAGAAAGCGCCTATTGTTGTCAAATGTTAGCTTTGTTTTTGAGCCAAACTTCAATGGACCCTTATGGATAGTTTTCGAAAAGAAAATTCAATAGAGGGTTGAAATAATCCCGAATGGATCCAAGAATAAATTGAAGTGGTATACCGAAGAGAAATCCAAAACCAGGCATACCCTTTTCGCTCGACCACATTATATCAACCCTTCAAACTTCCAACTGGGATCCTACATCATTCTTTCGAGCTTAAATAAAATTCTCCCTGCTTCTCGGAGAATTCCGTGACTCAGGCTATTCCTCAGAATAATAGTTTTATAAGTCGCTCGATAATTAGATTATAGAAACTTGCAGCAAGTTGGGAACGCTGAGGGCTTTGAGTTGGTATAACTGGAACGAATTTGACCACGCTCTATGTTGGATGGAGGGTTGCGTGAAAAAATTACGAGTATCAAGGATATTAGATTATTGCCGGTCTCAAGGTGAGTCACGTTTCTCGCTATTTCTTTTGAATTCTTGGGATGGACAGAATTGTTCTTGAAGAACGGGGAATTTTTCTCGATTCGAGTCATTACGGAAATTGGAAATTCAAACTTAACTATAATGAGTTCAATTCCGGATTTATCCGGATCAATTGTGAAAACTTTCGTAGTTCAGATAAGGAGAGATTCAAATTTTAAATTGCAGCGTTTTTGCTGCACAAATTGGCAACAGCAATTGAACATGCGCGCAAAACCTGCTGCCTTCACGGCAGTGCTTTTCTAGATTTTTTTTCAAGATATCGTTATTTTTTTCGGAATAACTCAGAAAATCCTATTTAAATCAAGATACTGTTGCCAATTTGTGCAGCAAAAACGCTGCAATTTAAAATTTGAATCTCTCCTCATCTGAACTACGAAAGTTTTTACAATTGATCCGGATAAATCTGGAATTGAACTCATTATAGTTATAGTTACTGGATTTCAATTCGATCTAATCTGTATTTCTGGAAATATTGGAAAAATAAAATTTTGAATGGGTATATCTACGAAATCATTGGGCGGATTTTACTCATTCACGACTTTGACCTTCGTAATTAAGCCCCAAACCTTCTCTACAAATATCGAGTTTCTAAGTCGTTTCTTCCGGAAGTTATTGTGTTTACGGTCGACTGTATAAACACAATCACTTACGAAAGAAACAACTTAGAAACTCGATATTTATAGAGAATGTTTGGACCTTAATTACGAAGGCCGAATTCGTGAATGGGTTAAATCCACCCAATGATTCCGCAGATGGACCCATTCAAAATTTTATTTTCCAATATTTCCAAAAATACAGATCAGATCGAATTGAAATCCAGTACTTCATCGAAAAATAACAGTTCGAAATTTCATACAGAATTTAATGAGGATTATATGATAAGAAAATCATAGACATTTTTTTTTCAAATTGTTCTAATGACACGATTATCACGAAATATCGCATAAAGTCTTTCAGCATCTCAAAACATGCTGTGAAGTTTTATCAGGACTGAATCCGTATTTCTCGAGTTATACTGAAAAAATTCCACGATGTCGAGAAGAAAACCTCGAAATTTGACATATTTTTTCCCGATATCTCTAAAACTTATAATCGTATCGAACTGAAATTTGGTACACTGTTGTGAAATGTGAAGCTCAAAGTGTGAGTAAAATTTTTTTTGGATGTGATGAATGGTTTCCAGAAAAAATTTTTTTTTTTTAATTTACTGACAATATGATCCTGACGAAATTTGGCTCAAAGTTGCGCGTTGTCATACTCCACCTAACTGCCAAATTTGAATCCAATCGCTCAGGTAGTTTCTGAAATAAAAAATAAATAACTTCAAGTGCCTATAACTCCGAAACTATTCGACCGATTTGGCCCATTAACGAACATAACCGCGGCATTCTGATGCGCAACCTATCCTGAAAATTTCAAGTTGCTAGCTTGCTTCTGTGGACAGTTATTGTGTCTACGTCCGGACGGACGGCCGGCCGGACAGAATCGATTTTGACACCGGAGACCATTTTCGGCTCAATCATCCAAAATTACAGATATTTGGACAAAACGATAGCACGCTGTTCCCCTAGAACATGCGCGCAAAAATCAAATAATAAACCAAAATCAGTTTCGTGTGTTCCAAAAAATTTCAATTGCTCTATCAAGCACCTGTCCCTCAGGGTCACAATCGAATTCCACCCTGACCAGATAACTGATGATTCAAACGAAGTTTCCTCAAGATCCACCACAAGCACCAAACAAAGTTAAAAATCGCTACTTTTGAATTTTTAATTAGCCACTTTCATAACAACGTCAAACTTTTTTCTCATTAATCTCAGCTAAAGAAAGATGCATTCCCCGGTAATCTGGCTTCTGAGCATCGAAATCTGCAAAATCCGCACCTGGAGATCCCCAGTGAATAAAACTTTGTTTCTCACTTATCCAGGAGTAGTGGTGGGGAAGCCTGAATCATGATAAATGAATATTCTCCCGAGTTCACGGAGTTGGTTCTTCTACTAACATAACCATAAGCTATTGCTCCGTGATAAAACATACTGTGGATTTGTTTTTGGTTTCAAACGGGATTTATGGGATCCACAGACATGACGAACTGTACCTTTTTTCCTCGGTATAATGGAAAGTTTTTATAGAAGCTTCACGACGTAACGATTCCCGAAGTGAAAGGTTGGAATAATGGGGGAGGAAACATTAGAAGGCATAAAAAGGAAATTCATCAACTAAAATGGATGTTATATTTTCATGAAGTTAGAGTTGAGCAGAATTTACTCTTTTGAAGGGAAAGAAAGACGATAAATCATTCAACTGAAGAGCAAAAATTTCTAGAAAAGCACTGCCGTGAAGGCAGCAGCTTTTACACGCATGTTCAGTGTGGATGACCGCTTCGGTATCGAATTTGAACATGCACGTATGCCTTCACGGCAGAGCTTTTCTAGATTTTTTTTTCGATAAATTACTGGATTTTAATTCGATCTTGTCTGTAATTTTGGAAATATTGGAAAAATAAAATTTTGAATGGGTATATCTACGAAATCATGGAGTGGACTTTACCCATTCTCGAATTCGACCAATGATTCCGCAGATATACCCATTCAAAATTTTATTTTCCCAATATTTCCAAAAATACAGAGTAGATCGAATTGAAATTCAGTACTTAAAATGACAGTTTGAAGGTCCATACAGAATTTAATGAGGATAATATGATGAGGAAATCACAGAATATTAAATATTCGAAAAAAAAATTTTTAATTTTTTCACAATTTGTTCTAATGACATGATCTTCTCCCTCAACATCACACACAATTTTTTTTTTCGAAAAAAATTTTGAAAAATATTTTTTTTCGAATTGAATTACCATACGATTTCAACGAAATTCTGCCCGAAGTTGCGCGTCGTTATGCCCCAACTAACTGCCAATTTTCAATCCAACCACTCCAGTAGTTTCTGAAATAGGAGGAAAATAACCTCAAAATTTCAAATTGGTATAACTCCGAAACCATTTTGCCGATTTGGCCAATTAACGAACTCAAATGCGGCATTCGGGTGCGCGAACAACCCTACAAGTTTCAAGTCGCTAGCATTGTATAATCTTTATACAATGTCGCTAGCTAGCTTAGTTCGACAGTTATCGTGTCCACGGCCGGGCAGAATCGATTTTAGACACTGGATTCGTCATCCGTGAGTCCATCCTAATCGTTTGAGACCATTTTCGGCTCAATCATCGAAAATTACATACAATTAGACAAAAGATAGAACTCTGTTTCCCTAGAACATGCGCGCAAAAATGAATACTTTCCACAGGTGTCGTATCTGGCCAATGCGACTAAGAAGTCATTGTTTGTTTTGTGATTTTTACTGTTTCTTATGAATTTGAATTTTGTGCCAAGTAAAGTTTATATTTATTATTTCTATATCAGCCTCAGTGATTCCAGATGTGTACCTATAGTAGCAATGTATCCGTATTTTGTTAATTTTACTTAGCTCCTAGTTCAAATTCATTTGAAACAAAAAATTAAGGAAAACGAAAAGAAATGATTTCTTGAATGCATTGGACGGCGCTATGAAAAAGTATTATTGGGGAATTTTCAGTTGAATGATTTGATGTATCATCTCTTTTCTTTAAAATAGTTTAGTCCACATTTTCTAGTGAAAGAAATTTTCGAAAGACGTTCATTAAAGACAGATATCCAACACAACTTTATATTCCACAATATATCATGTCATATGTGAGAATATGTTATCTATTTTAGTGGATTAGATTCATTGAGAAAAGGAATACAACCGGAGAATTATGCTAATTAATATTCTGAAACACCATATGTAATTCGCATCACGTAAATCAGTGTGATCACCGTGTAGCTATACTCAATCCACAGCGAATTTCAATACCTAGAAGAACGTCATATTTTCGATTTTCCAATGCAAACATTATGGGTATCAATCAGATTCATCGATATCATTATATTTCCTTTTTTAAGCAATTTTGAATAAGGCTACCGTGAAGCTATAGGGAAGAAATATAAGAAGAGAAATAATAATGTTGGTGGGATTGATTTTTTGAGACACCCTGTATATTCTACCATAAGTATCTTTCTATATACGTAGAGAATGTGTCCGTCCCGATTTTTGGATACTACTTCGAAAGTGTAGTGAAACGAACGTAAGAAAATTCATCAAAATAGGTTCATGAGCAACAAAGTAATACCCGTAAAAATATAAATAAAAAAAATTGTTTTCAACAAATTGGGAACTTCCTCTTTTTTGAATCCGGTTGATAATTCGTTTCCCAAATATAAACTGTTATTTCGCTCTTTGTTAATATTCGAGCACTGGAATATGTATAATGCAATTCGAAATCATTATCGAAAATCGTAATAATTAAATTTGATTGATATAGAGTATTGTTTAATTGAGGAGAGGATGCAATCATTGTCCCATTCCATCAAATATAATAAACTAAATTATCCAGAATGTAACAGTACATGTTACAATTTCTCTAAATTTTTCGATTTCGATGAACTCTTCATTGACTCATTATTATAATTGGAATCGATACCTACTATCCATTTTGAATTTTTCCCTTCTTTCGTTTGAAACGCCAATCGGCGAGAATAATTATGTTCAGAATTCCGTTACTACACCTAGGCAAAGAGCTCAACATCTGAAATATTCTTGTCTTAATGATTAATCAACAATACTTTTCACTAAGGACGCCTAATTTATATAGGCCAAGTAACTTTATAATACTCAGGCAAGATTCTGAGAACCAAATTTTTATCGATGGCAAGGTGGATATCACTTATAATTGAATTTCGTCTACTTATTAATGAATAAATGATGATTCAAACAATTATCGGTGAATTCATATAACTGTGAAACATTGTGAGGAATCTTTAAACTGTTGATTTGCAAATAAGGGCCCTGTTTCTTCAGCAAGCCCCTGAATTTTTCTCAAAACTATTTCTTCGTCGTCCTCTTCATCATGATCAAACATTATTTGATATTCTTCTCTAATTAGCTCTAATAAAGTTACATTTATACTCATTTTTTCCAACGAGCTGAGAAATAAACACTGCAGAAAATAAAAAATATGATTAACAATTTTGATTCGACATCAGTCATTGATACACAGATGAGAAGACATCAAATATTTATGGTCTGTGATTCTCTTTCGTCTGAGTCGTTCGTTTACTTCAGATAAATCTGACTATTTTCCTCTTCGTAATTTCCACCAATCAGAAACGCGCAATTTTGAATTATGAATTATTTCTAGGTGGAAAAACTGTTTGGCAGGAGCTGTCAGCAGTTTATTCGAGTTTACCCGCGGCAAAACTGGACAGTTGTTGTCACCAAAAATTGCAATACCTTTGAAAACCTATACATAATGCATGTAGAATAATCTTTTACTCATACAATAGTCTTGTCAAAAACCATTCGGGCATCTAATTTCTCCTGTGAAAAAAATCGAAAAAATACACTGCAAAGTAATATTTTTTAAAAAAAAACCTTTCGTACAGGTGCCACCAGCACTCATGTTTCTTGTTAAAATATTTCTTAGCGTGATTTTTCGTTTTTTTTTCGAAAAAATTAGAGGCCCTTATGATATTATGATGAATCCATAAGATCTGTTGTCACGTGACCAAAAAATCCGTCGCCTCTCGGATGTAATAAACGAACGCAGCAACTGCATTACACTCTACCTCACTCATCTACACTGACGAGTGGAAGTCAGTGGAGTGTACAACATCATTCTCGTGAAGCTACAACGAATAAACCTTATATCGAATTAGTGAATACTACAGCATACTCCATTCTGATGAAATCTTTGCAAGAACCAATTCCTGTCAAGATTTTCCACTGAAATGAACCTAAACCTCGAACATGACCATGTTCAACAACTTCCGAGCTATTGAGAAAGCTCAACTATGTGGAATAAAAAGTCTAGAGGGCATTTTACGTCCTTTTCCATTCCCTGACTACTCCCAGTTGATCTAATAATAGACAAGGATTGCGAATGCAACGGGCTGAATTGAATTCGAGCTCATGGATCACATCAAAAACGAGCATTCAAGTTTTGCTGGCAGTTGAAACATTCGCTAAATTCCAACAATAAATCATTATTCATGAAGGAAACGGTGGTTCCCCTCTCATATTGATATTCAAATTACGTTTTTCATACTTCCGCTATTGCTATAACATACATCAGTAGCGTTTTATGTCATGACAAGACGTCGGTTCAGTAAACCGAAATAGGGCTAGAATAGGGACGCACGACATGTTGAAATTCTGGAGACATTTCGAGCAGATGCTTCAAGTGATCACAAGATTAGGTTGAATGTGAAATAAACATGATATTGTACATTTATTTTTGCAACACTTTGTTTCCCAGTTCAGAACTGTTCTGGAACGGTTCCGCATGCGCGATTGCGATTTTGTGTTTTGGTTCATTTCAGAAACGGTTCAGGATTTGAGTAGTCCTGTTTTGATTATTTTCAGAATCGATTCCGAACTGTTCTAGAACTGTGAAAGGAGTTCGGACGTGAGAGTCCGAACTGTTGCATAATTGGGTAGTTCGCACAAGCGTAGAGTGGCTGTCAACGATTTCAATGGTTAACCTGACTTTTTCGACGCCGTGTTGATTTGGTTTTTGATTGTTTTATTTGTGGAGGAAACGGTTAACTGTTAGATTTAAACTTCTTTTATTGAGGATAATTCCTTCGCTACCACCTACCAGGATAATCTAATGGAATTTATTTCCATTGTTCACACCTGGGATGTATACTTCTTAAATAAATCTATTAATACAAGAGTCCTCTATTGAGTAAAAATGTTTCGAATTAATTTTTCTCTGAAAAGCACATATCTGAAATACGTTCGTCATTAAATTTATTATTAAATAAACCAATAATTTGTTGGTTCATTTCAGAATATAATTGAAGTAATGAGGAAAATTCAAAACAAAAAATTAAGTGGAAGTAAGTATTCCCAAAAATATTTCTATATTACATGGTGCGACAAGGACTTTCGCATATTTTTAATTCCTCTTTTCTGCCAACTCAAACGGAAGTTTTTTTTTCCTCTACGATCCCGATGAGAAACCGAATTTATTCGTGTTTTGGAACTGTTCTAGGATAGTACAGAATCGGGCATCCACAGCGCATCGATTCTGCGCTGTTCTAGAACTGTTCTAGGGCAGTTCTAAATTTCAGAACCAAAACAAACCTATAGTTTCCTTCGATTCGTTGGACCAACCTTTCCACAAATTTATGAAAGCTTCTAAGTACATATCATATACAAGGATCGTATTTTTGCGCGCATGTTCTCGGGAACAGCGTGCTATTGTTTCTCCAAATATCAAATTTTCGAATTTTTGGTTTCAAACGACTTGGTTGGAAGCACTGATGACGAATCCGGTATCAAAATCCATTCTGTCCGGCCAGCCGTACGCACGATTATGAGCGTACCCAGAATTCTATCGACTTGAAACTTTCAGAGTAGGCTATTTTTCGAAAAGTGACATTTGAGTTCGTTTGGGAGAAATCATTCAAACAGCTTTGGAGTTATAGTCATCTGAAATTCTGTGATTATTTCTCTGATATTGTAGGAACTATCTGAGCAATTAGATCAAACCTGGGCAATTAGTTGAAGCAAAACAACATTTCGAAATATTTTTGAGATTGTACTTTAAGTATTTGAAATGAAGAAAAACACTTTCAAATTTTTTTCCGGAAACCATCTCACAGGTTAGAAGAAATATGTAGAGTGTGTTTGGACCTCCATTACGAAGTCCGAATTCGTGAATGGGTTAAATCCATCCAATGATTCCGCAAATATTTCCAAATATACAGATTAGATCGAATTGAAATCCATTACTTTATCGAAAAATAACAGTTCGAAGGTTCATACAGAATTTTGTGAGGATAATGTGATCAGAAGATTACAGAATATTGAATATTCGAAAAACGGTGGAAATATTTTTTTCAATTGTTCTAATGTGACGATTATCACGAAATTTTGCACAAAGTGGTACATCAGCTTTTTTCAAACTAGCTGCCGGGTTTCATCATGAATCAATATTTTCTGAGTTATTTCGAAAAAAACATCGAAAAAAAACACGAAATTTGACGTATTTTTTCCGAATATCTCCAAAACTTATGAACGGATCAAACTGCCATTTGATATACTAGTACATACTAAGAAAAAATTTCTTCAAATATGATAAATAGTTTTCGAAAAAAAAATTTTTCGAAAAAAAACTTTTTTTAATTTACTGACAGAACGATCTCAACAAAATTCCGTAGAAAGTTGCGCCCCATTATACTCCAACCAACTGTCAATTTGCGATCCAATCGTTACAGAAGTTCCCGAATTATTACGGAAATCACCTCGAAATTTCAAAGAGCTTCAACTCTTGAACCTCTTGGCCGATTTCGCCCATTAACGAACTTGATCGTCGCATTTCAAAATTCAACCTACTTTAAAAGTTCAAGGTGGATGATTCCTGCGTACGCCTGAAATCGTGCATAGGGACAGCCGGCTGGACAGAATCGATTTTGACACCGGATTCGTCATCAGTGAGTCCAACCTAGTCGTTTCAGACCATTTTCGGCTCAAAATTTGAAAATTACAGACATTTGGACGAAACGATAGCACGCTGTTGACTCAGAACATGCGCGCAAAAATACTGATCAGATCATAATGGAATTTGATGACTAGTTAACAAATGCTGAAACACAATTTTGTGCGAAATTTTTTTTGAGGATGACATTTCCACATTTCAAAAGATATTTCAAATTTTTTTTCGACCTACGAATTGAACATGCGCGCAAAATCTGCTGACTTCATGTCAGTGCTTTCATTTCTATTTTATATGATATCGTGTTCATGAAAAGAAGCTAATATTGGATCTCTAAGAATTGCCCTCAATTTATATAATATTCCAGTTGAAAATATCTCACTCAATTTACTCAGAATGGCTATGGGCCCTCATTCAGGGATTTGAAATATAATATCCTGGAAGTGTTTGAATTAACCGTATGAACTCATCAAATAGATCTTATCAAGAAAGGGGAAAAGTCTGATTCTATGGAAGCTCTTATAGAAGTTTGCTGAATAAGGGATATTTAAATATACTTTCGGTGAAATATAATTCGGTTGGACGAGATGGGTTTTGGGAGTGAACTTCACGATCTCTCTGAAGAACTTTTAGTTGCAAAAGGAGAATTTCCTCGATGTTTTCACCAACTGTCGACATGACATCTTCAATGCATTAACGATTTTCAAAATCAATATGTGAATATGAAGATATTACTCAGCAAACTTGAACACTAACTCGGTCGTTAGACCTACCGTAAATAAAAAATCTAGAAAAGCACTGACGTGAGGTCAGGAGCTTGTTCAAGTTCTATTAGATCAACACGAAATTTTTCACCTAGTTGCGTGTTGGTAATCTCCACCTGATTACGAAGTTTCAATCTAATTGTATTTGAACTTCTTGAGATATTGCGGAAATAACGTTAGAATTCCAAATATCAACGAAATGAGGTTCGAGGAATTAACCTCAAAATTTCAAATGGCACTTACTCCGAAGCCATTCAACCGATTCCACCCATCAACGAAGTTGACCGAGATATTTGGACTCCAAATCTGACAATTTCAAGTCGCTAAGTCTTTTCCTTTGAAAGTTAGAGCACATATGGATGGACGGATAATAATAATAATAATAAATTTTATTCAATGAATATTCAAAATGATAACACAAAATACCAAATGAACAACTCAAACATATCTATACTACCTATCCTATTTAATGTATTTTAAGCACCTAGATGTGAAACACCTGTATGTGCTATATTATAATTCTTTCCTGTTTTATAACTAAATTAAATCAGATACTCTTAAAAACTCAAAACAAAACCAACCACTAGGTCGGACAATAAACATTCCCAAGTCCAACCGCAAACCACCAAATCCACCAGAGACAACATCACCCGAAAAGTCCATCAAATAATTTATAATTTTCAAAAATTACTTTTTTAAGTGCTAATTTAAATCGTTCAATCCTAGTGTAATTACTCACTTCCAATGGTATCAAATTGTACAGTCTAGGACCAAAATAATTAATATATCTGAGGTTAAGTTTATTTGTACTGATTGGTAATTTAATTTGTCTGTTGTGTCTGGTTCTTGTTTCATATACATGATCTACGAGAGATTTCAAACCAGTTTTAGTGTGTACAAATGTGCACACAGTGAATACATACATGGATCTGATGTTAACAATTTGTTCATCAAAAAGCAAATGTGTAGGGTAGGTACAATATATTTCTTTTATAAATAATTTTCAGTATATATTTTTGTATTATATTCAATTTATACAGGCTGTTATTATATAGTCCACCCCACACCAATATTCCATATTTTAAAATAGATTCCACAAATGCTTTATAAATTGTAATCAGAGTTTTTTTGTTCAAGAACTCTCTCAATAAGTAAAATTTATGAATAAGTTTTCGAATCTTATCCGATAGATAATCTATGTGAGGCTGCCATTTAAGATATCTATCAACCACTATTCCAAGATATTTTGTGGAATGAGTTTCGTTTATTGAATGTTTATCGACAACAATGGTATTATATGGTGGTCTATTGGCACCATTGAGTGAGAAGGCTATATAATTTGTTTTCTCCAAATTCAATGTAAGCCTATACGTTTGAAGCCATGCTATTATTTTCCTTAAGCTACTCACTGTTTGATATTTTACGCTTTCCCAGGAATTTCCAGATATAACCAGGGCAGTGTCATCTGCGTACGATATAGTTAGACCATTGACACGTAATCTCAGCATAGAATTGACATATATTATGAATAACATTGGTCCCAAGACCGTTCCCTGTGGTATGCCGATTTTTATCTTTAGTTTTTCACTTAATGTTTTATTAAGCTTCACCATCTGAAATCGTTCCGTCAAATAATTTTTGAACAGCTGTAAAGCCACCCCCCTGATACCATATCTTTCGAGAACATTAATGAGCTCATTATGAGGTACGGAATCAAACGCCTTAGCAAGGTCTAAAAATACAGCTAAACATTTTTTATTAGAATTCAAATTGTTGACTACTTCAGTGATTAACCTATGCATGGCATCCTCAGTAGAGCAGCCCTGAATAAATCCGAATTGGTTTGGGGATAAAACACCACTATCTTTTAGAAAACCAATCAGCCTCACTTTTACACATTTTTCAAACAGTTTGGCAAAAATTACTGATAATGCTTACAGGTCGGTAATTATTAATAGATGTTTTATTCCCCATTTTGTGAATAGGTGTTACTATTGATGTTTTAAATTCATGGGGTACTATTCCAGTTTCTATTATTGAGTTTAATATATGTAAGAGAGGGTTTATAATTTCTAAATGTGTCTGCTTAATCACTTCAGCATGAATACCGTCATAGCCCGGAGCAGTTGTTTTTAAAGATGAAATATGTTCGACCAATTCATTTTTCGTTACAGGATTTAAATAAATAGAATTTACAATAGGAGTGTCAACATAAAATTCAACTTGTGATGGTGGAATCGCTCTTTCCATTTCCACACCAATATTTATGAAATAGTCATTACAGAAATTCGCTGCATCAAATGAACTATTGAAATTCTGACCGTCTCTATTCTTTATATTAATAGAATTATTTTTTCCATCTTTTTCGTAAGTTGCATCCTTAATTACCTTATATAGTTTTTTGATGTTATTCTTATTATTTTCAATTTGATTTTTGTAATATTCATTTTTTTGTTTATGTATAAGTTTGTTTAGCATGTTTCTATACTCCTTGTATTTTTTCTCCAATTCGGCGCAGAAATGTTTACCCAATTTTTTCTTCATTTTATCCCTTGTTTTTATCGATTTGATAATGCCGTTACTAATCCATTTTTTAATTTTTTTATGTTTACTATGTTTAATATTATATGGTTCCGTAGCGTCTGACAACAACTGTTGATAAGACTCCAAGAAAATTGTTGTCGCTTTTTGAGGTTTACTCTCATTTATAACAATGGACCAATCAAAATCTCTCAATAATGATTTAAATTTATTGATATTCAATTTTAATTTAGATTTAGTTAAACCTTCTTGGGGTCCTATTTGGTCTTCCTGCGGTTTTCCCGGATTGATCAACAACCCAATAGGACTATGATCGGTAATGTCCTCCTCCAATATATACGATTTGAAACACAGATTACAATTTTTAAATTTTTTTTTAATGAATAAATGATCTAAACAAATTTTTGATGCAGATCTTGTCACTGAGTTAATATATGACTCAAAACCAAGAGAGCTCATCATTGCGAGATAATTTGTAACATGGATGGACCGGCAGAATTGAATTTGACCCAATTCTTCTTCAGAGAGTTCGACCCAACCGTTTAAGACCATTTTCAGCACAAAATTCGAAAATTAAAGACATCTTGACGAAATGATAACGCGCTGTTTCCTAGAACCATCGCGAAAAAACCAAAAAATGAAATTACTTAGGATTTCAATACTTGCAGAGCAAGCTTGGATCTGAATTAAAAATTTCGAATTAGTGAATTAGTAAAATTCGCCCTATGATTGCGTAGTTACATCCATTCGAAATTTCATTCTCAATAATACAGATCTCATTGAATTGAAATCTAGTATTCTGTTGAGAAATGACGAAGTCAAGATTCACGACAAATTAAAAGATCGAAAAAGAGTTTATCAGAAAGCTGGTGTCATTTTTAGTTTTACGCGCATGTCCCGGAAAACGACGGGCTATCGTATTATCGAATTTTGCAACCGAAAATGTTCTCCAATAACTAGGTTGGACACACTAATGACGAATTCAGTGTCAAAATTAATTCTGTCCGGCCAGCCAAGGACATGATAACTATCGAAAGGAAAGAGCCATCGACTTGAATCTTTCAGGGTAGGTTGATAATCATGATAGTTCATAGTTCTTTCAAATATTCCATTTTCTGCGATCCTTAATCATAAAATCATCGAAAAACTCCGCATGAACCTCCCAGCTGTCATTTCTGGAAGAATTACTAAAAGGCCTATTACACTATCCAATCTCTAGGGCCCGGTATGCCGGGTGCTCAGTTTGCCGGGTAGGGTGTCGCTTATTACACTACCCTAGGTACCGGTCTGACTTCTGTCATCTGAACGTAAACGTGGGGACATTTACAAATGTCCAATCGTTATGTCCCCGAAATTATCGAAAAGTAAAAAGTTGCATTTGTGGCGAGTTTAGCGGTCAGTACCTCGAAATCCACCAAACGGAAAGGGAGGAGAATATGGATGAAAAAATATTTTCCCTCAGAGAAAAACTTTCAAATATACAAATACTTCGTTGTTTAGACGAAACAGATTCACGGAACTAGTTGATCCTATGAACAGACTAATTTGAAGAGCTACTCAACTTACTAGCTTCGTTGATACAAAAAGATGATACTTTTTTAAGAGACAGCTTAATTGCACAACAAAGACAGGTTGTCACATTGAAATTTCTAGCCACCGGAGACTCTTATCAGGATTTGAGATTTATTCTTTGATATCTCAACCTCTCTTATAAAACATTATAACCTTGACTGTTGCCGTTTCATCGAAATTTTTATATATTTTCTTAGATTTCTGAGAGCACCTTATAGCCATCATTCCTCAAGTCTTTATTGACATAGTCTTTGTGGTCTTTCTTCCACAGATACGGCATTTCCCTGTATATTTCTATTATATTGAGTATGATTGGTTTTTCTCTTGTGCACGACATCTCACAGAATAACGCATTCAGTCTTATGACACGTTTATTTGTATTGTACGTTCTCTGCGTTGCTATGCGACTGAGCTCCCAACTCCCTAGCGCATATTACACTGCACGGTATGCCGGGTCCGGCAGATTGGGTCTACTCAATCGCCCTAAATCAGGAACCTAGCTGCCGGTTCCTTATTACACTACCCGGACCCTGCCTGCCGGGTCTGGAGATTGGATAGTGTAATAGGCCTTTAAATCGACCCCAGTTAGCGATCGACCCGTCTCCTGCGCCACTTTGCAAGTCGATGAATACCACTCTGCGTTTGCGATGTCTTCAATTGTTTTTTTCACATTACCAGCTCGGTTGAGCAGTGAAGAAAAATCTGTCGGCAGGGTAAATTGCTCACACTCACTTATAACCCCTAATGCGAAATCTAGCTACCTGGAGGCTCGCTATTCAAGAGTAGAGTTGGGACCCAATGGTATCGCAGATATACGCAATTAAAAGGCCTATTACACTATCAAATCTCCAGGGCCCGGCAGGCAGAGACCGGGTAGTGTAATAAGGAACCGGCAGCTAGGTTCCTGATCTAGGGCGATTGAGTAGACCCAATCTGCCGGACCCGGCATACCGTGCAGTGTAATAAGCGCTAGGGAGTCAGGGAGCTCAGCGTACAATACAAATAAAAGTGTCATAAGCCTGAATGCGTTATTCTGTGAGATGTCGTACGCAAGAGAAAAAGCAATCCTACTTAATATAGTAGAAATATACAGGGAAATGCAGTATCTGTGGAAGAAAGACCACAAAGACTATGTCAATAAAGACTTGAGGAATGATGGCGATAAGGTGCTCTTAGAAATCTAAGAAAATATATTAAAACTTCGATGAAACGACAACAGTCAAGGTTATAATGTTTGATAAGAGAGGTTGAGATATCAAAGCACTAAATTTCAAATCTTGATAAGGGTCTCCAGTGGCTAGAAATCTCAATGTGACAACCTATCTTTGTTGTGGACTTATTATTAACGAAGCTACTAAGTTAAGTGGCTCTCCAAATCAATCTGTTTCTAGTCTCAAGTAGTTCCGTGAATCTGTTTGGTCTAACCAACAAAGTATTTGCATATTTGAGAGATTTTCTCTGAGGAGCAAATGTTTTTCCACCCATATTCCCCTCTCCTTCCGTTTGGTGGATTTCGAGGTACTGACCGCCAAACTCACCACTAATGCAACTTTTTGTCTTTTCGATAATTTCGGGGACATAACGATTGGATATTCGTAAATTTCGCCACGTTGACGTTCAGATGACAGAAGTCAGACTGGTATCTAGGGTAGTGTAATAAGCGACACCCTAACCGGCAAACCGGGCATCCGGCATACCGGTCCCTAGAGATTGGATAGTGTAATAGGCCTTCAAATTCATATCTTCGCAATATTTCCAAAAGTACAGATCAGATCGAATTCGAATCTAATACTTGATTGAATAATGATAGCTTAAAGGTTGATGCAGAATTTTATGGGGATCACGTGAAAAGAATATCGCCAAATATTTCCCCTTTTCGTTTTTACCTTCTAGTTTTCATTATTGTCATTCTAACAAGGTTTCGTTTCAGTATTCACAAACTAATTATGCCGTTGCAATCGGTAAGTTTTGAGATATTGATAAGATAACCTCAAAATTTTGAAACTACGAAACCGTTTGGTCGATTTTCTCGTTATCAATGTCAACCTTTGCGTTTCAATACGCAATTAGAGAAGAATTTCAAAGCGCTACCTCGTTCTATTCGAAATACGAAATTGAATTTCTCATCGGATTCGTTATCGGTGGATCAAGTAATTGCCTCGTTCCGTTTCTACCAGCAACTTAAAAACACCGTGTGTACACACCTATTCAAAATTGAGAAGTCGGCATTTCGCTAAATAAAGAAAGTAAATTCGCCCATTGTTCTGTAGAAATGGAACATATTTGGTTGAATTCACTAAAAAACTAGGTAGAGTTGAAAAATATCAATACCGAGTGAATTTGTGTTGTTGTGTGGTTCCTTTTTTTGAAAATATGAATTCGGAATAAGAGCCTCGAAACAATCAAAAGAAAATTATTCTTCAGATTATCTCGATTGTCCGATGAAGGTACCAGATTTGAACTCCGAAACGTTACAGTCCCTCCGTTGATCACACACTCTGTTGATAATAATAATAATAATTACTTTATTCGAACTGTTACCTACAATTAGAACAAATTTCCAATAGGCTAATCGTTACAATCTAGGTTCAGAATAAAGAAAAAAAAGGCGATACGTGAAACCACTTGTTTTGCCTCAACTATGAAAAACAGAAAGAAAAAAAAAACAACAAAGTCAAATAGAAATTAACAAAAATTCATATCATTTGTCAAGACCACCACTACGTTCATATGAGGACTTCAACATCCAGGTGTGTACACTTTCTTAAATGAATCAATCAAAGATCTTAAGGATTTCTCTTCTATGGCAACTAAGTAAATATCTTTTCAAATATTTTTTGAACAGATGGACAGCCTGTAAGGATCGCAACTCCGCAGGTAGCCGATTGTACAACCTAGGCGCAAAAAAACTGTATGTTCGCTGGGTTGTTCTCTTAACCATCAATGGTGTGACAAACTGATCTCTGCAGCGAGTACCATACTGGTGAACAGGACGCACCTTGTAACCAACATGATAAGAAGTGACCGCGGATCGTTTGCATTGTTGCAGTATTAATTTTGCTAGAAATGGTCCTTTACAAATAGTTTTATCCTGCAATTCGCGAGGGTCCTTCATAAAAATACAATTTCCATTTAATGTTTAGTAGTTCTGTTTCAGATATCGGAAGGGAAGATCCAGAAAACACCTACAAAATAATGCAAAACCCTCCCAAAATGAGCTCTTAACGATACACCTATTCGGGTCATTCAAACTACCAACAGATTTCGCAGCAGTGCAATAAGCCGTTTGAAATATCAGATTTAACACAAATACCGGAAACAAAGGAAAAGTTACGTAATTTCCCTCCAGCGTGAGTTGCAACTAAATGAACTAAACCTCAAGTGACCCGCAAACCGCATAAAAATTGGACGAACCAAAATGAGAAGTGCTAATCATGACGATTATCACATTCTTTTAATCCGCCCTTTTAATTATTTCCTTGCTTTTTCAGGCGAAAATCCTTTCGGGGTCCCAGTTTTCATTATTTTCATTATTCAGTGGCCCGACATCGGCTTTGCTCAGATTTTTTTTCACCTACGGTCCCATTGTATCCGACCTCCGCTTTGTGCAGCGATTCAAAATTCTTCTTTCATTTTTAATGGCCGTCTTCAGAACCCCACATACCCTGAAATGAGCAATTTTTCTTCGGCGACAGTGGCGTTACTGATACCACCTATGCGTGTCTTTCGACTTATTATGAAAAAATTAGGAAAAGCACTTACGTGAGCTTTTACTTACTTTTTCAAATTCTAACTATTATATCAACACGAAATATGTTAAATATTCATAGGATCAATGAAAAGTTTCATTGCCGAACCTCCAAATCCTATTGCTTCACCTTCAAGTCAAGTTTTTCATTTGTGGAAGTGAATTATCGCAGATAAATTAACTTCAATATTAAATATCATAGACCTGGAAATGTTATTGTCACTTTGACATCGATAAAAAAGGTGCATCCTTTTTTATCGGATAAAAACTTCTCTTCCTCAATATGTCAATTAGTCTGTCAGATTTTTGAATTTTGAACATATAGTACACCAAAGCAAACAATTTATAACAGTTGTGTATTTAATAATTGTACTTTCAAATAATCGAATTTTATTGTATTAATAAAGATAATTATTGTTGTTCATCCATATATTCTGTCGTTAATTTATCTTGCCAAAAAACACTCGAGCTTTTCTTTTATCAGATAAATTTCTCTTCAACTCAAAGTTTTACCAATCACTAAATTTGCTCGAAAAACTGACATTAGATAAAATCGCTCCACCTTCGGTGTCGCGATTTTATCATGTCAGTTTTTCTCGTAAAATTAGTGATTGGCAAAACTGTTTCGTTGCAAAGAGAAATTCATCCGATAAAAAAAAAGCTCTTGTGTTTTTACTGTTGATAAAAAATATTCTTAGAACTTGTTAGCAGAGAGAATATTACAACGTTGCTCAGTGGAAACTGGTGGATTACATTTATTTCAATAATAATAATTCATTTGGTCCCTTAAGATATGATTTAGATGTATAGGATAAGTCGCATACAGAAGACAATGTAAACACAGGAAGAAAACGAAATACAAAAAATACAAAACACTCGAAAACATACATATACAGTGCGCGTCAAAATTATGGAACAAATTCATTTTCTCAGAAGAAAAATATTTGGCAACAAAATCTTGAAACAGGTCAATTTTTTTTCACTTTTACCAAATTCATATGCATTTTTGAAAGATTTTCGTTGCACCCTGTGCCATCCCCATCAAACATTTAAATTTTTTGAATAGGGAAAGTGGGTCATGTGGTACTTTTTTGGCAAGGTCTTTGAATCTTTTTTACAGGCGTGCGGAATTTTCAGGAAAACATTTTTTTTTCGAAAAATAAGTTACTTCAAAGAGGTTTTCAGTATGTGCACTATGTGCACTTTGTCATGGCTCATTAACTTTGAGACGATTGTACCTGATGAAATGTGTAACCGAATGAAAGTCGACCATTATAGTTTTGTTCATGCAGAACTTTCAAACCCTACGAACCCTTTAATGGAGAAAAAAGAGGAGGGGGTTGAAAGTTGTGCATGAACAAAACTATAATGGTCGACTTTCATTCGGTGACAAATTTCATCAGGTACCATCGTCTCAAAGTAAATGAGCCATGACAATGTGCACATACTGAAAACCTCTTTGAACTAACAAATTTTTCAAGAAACAAAATATTTTTTGAAAATTTTTGCACGCCGGTAAAGAAGATACAAAGGCCTTGCCGAAAAAGTACCACATAACCTACTCTCCCATTCAAAAAATTTAGAGGGTTGATGGGGATGGCACAGGGTGCAATAAAAATTCTTCAAAAATGCATATAAATTTGGTAAAAGTGAAACAAAAGTTGACCTGTTTCAGGATTTCGTTGCCAATCGAGGACACTCTGTAGGCAATACATGTTTCAAACGTTTAACGGCGTAATATGCACTACTCAACCTTTCACAGACAAAATATGAACGTTTGCGCCAATTTAGGTTTTTATTTACCCATAAGCCCAATATTCTCATACAGTCCGAAGACCTCAGACATCCACGGAGAAGGTCGAGAATCAGGCACTCAGCCGAGTCACGGGCTTGGAAATGAACGAAGTCAGTCTTATTCGCGTTCAGTATCAGCGAACATTTGAAACACCAGTCCGAGAAGTACCCGACTAATAACTCACACCTTGACTCGTGTTCCTGTTGATTAGATGCTGTAACTATGAAAGACGCATCATCGCCAAACAACACGATTATTATGTAGGAAAATATAATGAAATACACCCGAATAGTATCGGGTAAACCATTCAAAAATAAAAAGAATAGTATGGGACCTAGCACAGACCCCTGAGGTACACCCATCTCTAAAAAGTTCTTCTCAGAATCTCGCTGTCTGACACGAACGATCATCAGATGCCGATTCATCAAGTTACTCTGGATCCAATTCAGAAATACTCTCCTGAAGGCAATGTTGTACAACTTTTATATTTTATGTTTCAATATTATTTTATGATATTGGATAAATTGGAATGGGTCACTCTCTTAATTTGTAGGTGAAATTCCATGTTACTAGAGTGTATATTTGTGTAGTTATAACACAGACCAACAAGACAAATCACTTCATCGTTTGCGGGAATCGCGTCTTTCTTACCTTGAGAAATACTACAGACATAACCACACTTTCTTCTTCCTCAAAACAGCTGTCAAATCAAATACTTGACTTGGGAATATCTAAAATCGAAAGGTAAAAACGAATTTGTCGTGATTCAGGAATCACAAGATTAAAATCAGACTAAGACTTTTCGATGAAACCATTTGAAAAGCGAATTTCCAATACCAAAGCGAGTGTTTTCTCACATCTTCAACTTCTATAGAAGAACTCGGTTGGAGTTGGAGTAAATAAAAATTTTGGAAAAATATTATAGAAAACCAGTTTACCTTAATCAGAGAATCTTAGTAGTGACACTTACAGGTCTCTAGGAAAACCCCCAAAATCCACTGGGAGTTTGGGTGTGTTCTATTTCATTGCAAACCTTTTTTTAATATGTGTGAACACAATCGAATTAATGTGTAAGAAATGAATAAACTTTAAAAATTTATAAACAAGAAATAGACTTCCTTTAAAAACTACATTGTCTTATGTTTTCCATAACACTATCAATTATTACTCATTTAAATATGTTGTTATTCGTTAAGTTTTCAGTAACTATATTGTAGTAAGTATACCATGTTTACGTGAAGTCTGCCAAACTGTTTCAGACACTAGTTTTTACATAATTTAATTCAGCAAGTTGAGTATAATCCGTAATTGCTTCACTATTTTATCAGTAAAGAATATATACAGCAGTAATTCATTAAAAGAGGTATTTTTTTGGCGAAAACTTGTTCTTTGAAATCAATTTATCAAGCAAACAGAAACATACTATTGTATTAAATGGAAAATGTATATTCCAATCCTTGTGGTTCTGCAATCATATACAATTTTATAAGACATCCCATCGTTTTAATTGAATAATGGAGATTGTTATTCTTTTACTTCAGTTGCGATTCCTTTAAATTATATAGAATAAACATTTTGAATCAATCCACCTAAGTTCGAATCCAATTCTTGTTGTTGTACAATTAAAGCATATAATGAGGACTGTCATCATAAAATAGAACCTCAGAGATGACTAAACAATTGATTTTGTTGTAAAAACTGTTTGGATTATATTCTGAAATGGAACAGATACGAAATTATTCATCAAATAAATAGGACAAAAAATTAATTTCAGTTTGTTCACATGTTTATAACCTCTTCAAGCGAGTCTAAAAGCGGCGAGAGTGACGTAATCCTATTCCTGCAATCTGATTGGCTCCCCAAAGCACCCCAAACGCCTGCTAAAATTCTGATTAGCTTGATTCAGGGTCATATCTGCGTTGACATAGATTTCCTAAGTAAATGACTCGAGTGTTTTATCTGGTTAGTCTGTGGTTATAATCTGGATTCTTTCATTCTCCCTTTTTATCAGTAAACCTCCCCCTATCATTACAACACGCGCAAAAGCTGCCGACTTCACGTCAGTGCTTCCCCACAACCTTTTCCATATTTGCCATTGAAAGTTCCTTGTCTTGAACTGATAACCCAACATATCACCCTTATCGACTCACGAGAAAATACAACCCCCCAGACACAAAACGGACTCAATTGACGTATGGAATATCACATCTTCTGGTTTCAGCAAGACGCCAAAAAAGTTCCAGAATAAATCTCCCCTCTGAAGGAACAAGTTTTATACATTTCCACCTGCATAAACTTCGCTTCTGCATCCGTTTCCCGAACACCAAGTCCCTGCAGGTTCCTCCGGGACTCCGTAGCAGGAGTCTCTCTTCCTGGAAAATTATGTTGAAGTGTCACATATGACTGCCGATTATTCGACTGACTCCGTTCTGAATTTATTCCGTAAGCGCTCTTCCGAAGCCGCTTTCCAGGGCTGTGCGGCAGATTTCGCTTCCAGGTCAATGGAGGGATGAGCCATTCGGATGCAAAATCTGGAAGTGTCAGCCGTAATTCATTCATCCTGAATGCGTCGAAGTTTATGGTCTTCGAGGCTTTGAAGTGTTGCGACACAAAAACTGATCGGTATTTATTGGAGATGGGGCTTGTGCTCAATTAAATTTGGTCTATTCGTGTCTCTCCTTCTTGATATCCAGTCTTATGGAAAATGTCATCCTGACATAATATATGTCACAAGTTTTTCAATTTATTCCCGATATTTTATTGGATTTCTAGTGTGAAATATACAATTGTGGGTCTATGGGAAATGATTCCCCAATATGAAGGGCCTGTAGCGTTCTTCGCTCATCTGAGGATCTGAAAAATCATCGCTTGGAGGACCGGACCTGGTCGAAAGACTCTCCCGGTCAGAGAACAAATGTAGGTAATTTTATTTACTGCTTCCTGCTGGTTTTGTGTCCCTCTTCCTGTTTCAGATAATATGTTAAGATATTTTGTCAAAATAAATTCAAGATGACGAAAAAATTATTTTCCAATGAAAAAGATGCCATCCATTTTCTTCAAACAAATTACAACACTTATACGGGGAGACAGAGAATATATATATGTAATGTATGTATGTATATATGTACTTTCTTCATTTAAATTTGCCACCCTTCATATTGACTTCACCAGATGGAACGATAAATAAGATAGCCAGCAGGTTTTGAAGTTTCTAGAATAATACGTCAAAGTAGTTAATCAAAAATAGAAAGTTAATCAAGTGAATCAAAAGACTGATAATAATAAACTTTAATTGCTGTTTCTTTCGTATTACAGAGAGAAACAAAACTGATTCATTGTTATCAATAAAGATTTGACATCCTTATAAAACAGCAATTAATCCATTTGAGATAGTGTCGATTAATACGATCGGTGGGTTTGGTGATCAGAGATCAACGAAAAGATACCTCCATCTTTTAGTTGATCACTACACAAGATATGCACTCATACACACTTCGAAAACCCAAGCTGCAACCGATTTTATAAAAATAGTTCAAAACACACTAGAAATAAGTAAGATAGATACAATATTAACACCCAGGACTCAACTCTAAAGAATTCAAAAATTTTTCAGAAAGACAAAATATCAGACTCATTTATACAGTCTTAAATGCGCCTTTTTCAAATGGACTCAATCAAAGATTAAACCAAACAATAGTCAATAAAATAAGATGTAGAATCAATGAATCTACAGAAAAGAAGGCCTGGACGACAATAGCAAGAGAATGTGTTGACAAATATAACATAACAGAACACTCAGTTACAGGTTTTACACCAAAATATCTACTAGATGGGACTAATACAAATATGCTACCCGAAGAACTAAAAGAACATGAAAATGCAGAAAATTGAAAGAAAGAAAAAAAAATAGCTCTTGATAACACTATAAAATCACACGAATATAATAAAAATCTATTTGACAAAAACAGAAAAGAACATGAATTCAATACAGGCGATTCCGTATACATTGAAAACGGAAATAAATTGAACAAGAGGAAATTAGATGAACTCAGAATCGGACCTTTTAAAATAACAAAAAATTATCAAATACCATATTTAGAATTAAAACCGGAAAAAGAAACGAAGAAACAGGACTATTTCACATAACAAAATTAATACCAGAATAAAGTAGCTAATGAAAATTCTCATAAGGATTTTCACTGTGAAGAGAGGAGAAGAAAGTACTTTCTTCATTTGAATTTGCCGCCCTTCATATTGACTTCACCAGATGGAACGATAAATAAGATGGCTAGCAGATTTTGAAGTTTCTAGAATAATACGTCAAAGCAGTTAATCAAAAATAGAAAGTTAATCAAGTGAATCAAAAGACTGATAATAATAAACTTTAATTGCTGTTTCTTTCGTATTACAGAGAGAAACAAAACTGATTTTTCGTTATCAATAAAGATTTGACATCCTTATATATATAATCTTATGGATATAGCAGCGACACAAAGCTGTTGGGTGGAAGATTTTTCTATTTCATTCTAGGGTCATTCGAAGTTTTGAGGAGTTGAAGATGGATTGTATTCAAGGAAGAGATTCTAGAGTTTGATGACTCAATACAATCAGGAGAAAATGACTGTTTGGTACCAATACTTATTTTTGACTTTTTTCGCGCATATTCTAGGAAACAGCATACTATAGTTTTTTTGTCCCCAAGAGTCTTTGATATTTCCGAAATATCTCATAAAATATTGATCCGACTATGACGAAACTTGGAACTTGATTCGTGCAAAATTTCTCGATCATTCCATTGGAAAATTCAAAATTTAAAGAATTAGTTTATGAATATCTTATATCTTCTAATCAAATGGTTCTGGGAAACAGCGTGATATAGTTCCATCACAATATTTGTAATTATTAAATTCTCAACCGAAATTGGTATTAAACGATTAGGTTGGGCTGAGGAAAAATCCGTGATCCAATTCAATTCTGTCTGGCCGACCGTGTATGCTCTGACTTTCTAAGGAAAAGACCTAGAGTCTTGAAACTTTTAGTTTATATTCGGAGCCTGAAAATCTCGACTGAGTTCGTTAATGGGCGAAATTGGCCAATAGATTTCGGAGTTAAAACAATTTGAAATTTTGAGGTTTGTTCCGAAATTAATTATATAATTATTAATATGCAATTGAAACCCACGCGCAACCTTGTTCACAATCTTGAGATGATCTAACAGTTAGAAAAATTTCAAAAAAATGTGTTTCGACATAATTTTTTTTCGAGAGACTAATCAGATCCAGATGAAATTTGGCACCTACCTCGAAGCCAATATTTAAGAAAAATGTTCCACATCTCAACTGGATCGAACGTTTATTTTATTTTATGAAACATATTGAGCAAAAAGTTATTTTCTTTCATTACGCGCTTGTTCTAAGGAAGAAAGCGTTATCGTTTTGCGCAGTGTTTGTGATTTTCAATTTTTGAGCCAAAAATGGTCTTTTTCGATCAAACAAAAAATCCAACCCCAAAAAATTGGCAAGGATCTTCAAGTCAAAATATATTTTTACTTCAAGGTCGGTGCCAATTTTCTTTTTTTATTGTTATAACAATAGTGCTCCAAATTTCAGTTTTAGCGAATATTCATCTACAGAGAAATTGGAAAAAAATTTATCAAATTTCTTGGCTTTTTCAAAATTGGAGTGAGGTAGGCAAAATAAAACTTCATTAGCAGTAATCCCAAAGCATGACTTTAGAGATTTCTATTGAGAAAATTGTTTTTTCGAAAACTATTCATAACCTTAGGGTGGAGTTTGGCACAGACCTTGAGGTCACTATTCAACAACAGTAGGTACTTATATAAAATTTCGAAATTTGATCGGATATTCATCTCGGGAATGGAATGAAAAAAAATGTTCATTTTCGTGCGATATCATTGTTAACCTTTTCAGAAATAACTAAAAAAATACCTATATATCCGATCATCTATTGCAAGGGTATTTATAACTGCGGAATCACTGGTTGGATTTTACCCATTCAAAAATTCGGCGTTCGTAATTGAACTCCAAACCTGCTATACAATTATTAAGTCTCTAAGCAGATTCCCTCGGTACTTTTTGTGTTTACGATCAGTGGCAAGGCCAGACTTGAAGAAATTAATGATGGCACCCGAATTCGTGGAATTGAACAAGCGCGTAAAAGCTGCTGACTTCACGTCAGTGCTTTTCTAGGTTTTTTTTTGCAGAAACCATCAGATTCCAACAAACTTTTGCACACTTCTTGAAATCGATGTACAGGGTGATTCATTAAGGTTGGCCACCGGCCGTATCTCGGAAACCGTTTATCCTATGACTTCCGGAAAAAAATCTAATGACCAACTCGGCCCCTAGAAAATGATTAAAAATATTTTCAAGTTCGTAGTTCCCCACTAGAGGGCGCAATCTATCACTTGTAAAATATAATCTCAATTTTTACGAAATATTCTCCAGCTAACAGTGGTAAAGAATAATAAAATAAGAATTTACTCTTTCTATTCAACAACTTTTGTTTCAGTAATTTTTCTATATTTCCTATTTTTCAGTGATGGGATGGATAAACTTTTCTTTACGAAAAAAACATTCTTACTCCTGTATGGGTGAACCGATTTTCACGTAGTTAGATTTCATTCGAAGACCATCGAAAGCAGATTACAGAAACATATGACAACAATATACCGGGTGATCCAATTGAAAACTACAGACTGTTTTATGTCACTTCGCCCTATTTATGCGTTTTACTGGAAAATTTCAAATGCAATGCTATGATTCTAACCGGGTGAGAATGAGCCAAGCATTATCACCTACTGACTTTTTAAAATCGCAGATAGATATCATTGGTCGTTTCGGAGTTATTGACATTTTTGTAAATTTTGATCAATGTTGATCCTTTCTGTGAGCTTGAATAAACAAGGAAGTGACTTTATGCGTCATGACAACGCAGCAAAATACTAAACACACATGAAATAACAATGATGCGATAAAATAAAACAAAAATTAGCAACAACGAAAATATTTGAACAGAAAAACAACACTTACACCTAATCAATTCAAATATTTAAAATGTCTACCATTATTTTCTACACATAAATTCAGTCTTTCTTTCGTCGAGTTGACACTGGCCACAATTTCAGAATGAGAAGAAGCTGCCTGTCGAAATCTATTTTGAATATCCTCACTTGTAGTGGGGGGTGTTCGGAAAACTAAGTCTTTATTCTCCCCCAAAAATAAAAATTTAATACTGTGAGGTCGGGCGATCTTTCTGGCCATGAAAAATACTCCCTCGTCCAATATACCTCTTTGAAAAGACGTTATATGAATAGTCTCTAACATTAGCAGCATAATGCGCCGGGCAACCATCTTGTTGATACCACATATCTAACCTGCTTTGGATAGCAATATTTTCTAAAAGAATTGGAAGATCTTCCGTTAAAATTTCAAGAATCTTCGTCTTGTTAATAAGCCAAACCTTTTATGATATTATCCTCATTACTGCTTCTACGTTTTCTATTTTTTCTTCCAAGATATTGAACCTTACCAGTTTCTCGCACTCTTCGTGTCAATCTTTTGAATACCCTTTTGGAATGACGACGTCTTTCAGGATATATCGTAACGGGTATTTCCTTTCAGCTAATGCATTTTCTAAACATTCAAAATGAATATTAAGCATATCATATGCTTCTACGTTTGAATAATGGGGCATCATAAAATAGTGGTTTGCAATCGTCCTAAAAAACTTTTACAGCTATAGATACCGAAAATGAACAGAATCGCCAAAGCTTACTGGTTCTAAATCAGCTTGTTTCGTTGTTTTGATGAGTTTTTTCCTTTCATCTAATTGTTTAGAGATAAAATAACTCAATTACTCCTGCATTTCACAGGGTTGATCAATACTTATCAAAATTTACAAAAATGTCAATAACTCCGAAACGACCAATGATATCTGTCTGCGATTTTAAAAAGTCAGTAGGTGATAATGCTTGGCTTATTCTCACCTGGTTAGAATCATAGCATTGTATTTGAAATTTTCCAGTAAAACGCACAAATAGGGCGAAGTGACATAAAACAGTCTGTAGTTTTCAATTGGATCACCCGGTATATTGTTGTCATATGTTTTTGTGATCTGCTTTCGATGGTCTTCGAATGAAATCTAACTACGTGAAAATCGGTTCACCCATACAGGAGTAGGAATGTTTTTTTCGTGAAGAAAAGTTTATCCATCACATCACTAAAAAAAAGGAAATATAGAAAAATTACTGATACAAAAGTTGTTGAATAGAAAGTGTAGATTCTTATTTTATTATTCTTTACCACTGTTAGCTGGAGAATATTTCGTAAAAAATGAGATTATATTTTACAAGTGATAGATTGCGCCCTCTAGTGGGGAACTACGAACTTGAAAATATTTTTAATCATTTTCTAGGGGCCGAGTTGGTCATTAGATTTTTTTCCGGAAGTCATAGGATAAACGGTTTCCGAGATACGGCCGGTGGCCAACCTTAATGAATCACCCTGTATAAGAATAGCCTATAAAATTTTGTTCGGTCCAATTCTAACTACTGTAGATATTATGAAGAAATATGTCGAATTTTTTAATGGGCCAAATCGGTCGAATAGTTTCGGAGTTATAGCCACTTGAAATTTTGAAGCTACATATTTATTTTTTATTTCAGAAACTACTTGAGCTACTGGATTCAAACTTGGCAGTTAGGTTAGGTTAGGTGGAGTATAACAACGCGCAACTTTGAGCCAAATTTCGTCAGGATCATATCGTCAGTAAATTTAAAAAAAAATTTTTTTCGAAATATTTTTCCAAAAAATTTTTTTTCTCGGAAACCATTCATCATTTTCAAAAAAAAATTCAACTTTCACATCATAAGATTTGGAGATATCGGGAAAAAATATGTCAAATTTCGAGGTTTTCTTCTCGATATCGTTGTTTATTCCGGTATTACTCGAAAAATACTGATTCAGTCCTGATAAAACATCACAGCTAGTTTTGAGATGCTGAAAGACAACTTTATGCGAAATTTCGTGATAATCGTGCCATTAGAATAATTTGAAAAAAAAAATTTCTATGATTTTCTTATCATACCATCCTCATTAAATTCTGTAAGAAAATTCGCACTGTTATTTTTCGATGAAATACTGGACTTTAATTCGATCTGATCTGTATTTTTGGAAATATTGGAAAAATAAAATTTTGATTGGGTATATCTACGGAATCATTGGGTGGATTTTACCCATTCACGAATTCGGCCTTCGTAATTAAGGTCAAAACCTTCTTTACAAATATCGAGTTTCTAAGTTCTTTCGAAAGTTATTGTGTTTACGCTGTCGGCCGTTAGGCTGACCGTAAACACAATAACTTCCGGAAGAAACGACTTAGAAACTCGATATTTGTAGAGTAGGTTTGGGGCTTAATTACAAAGGGCGAATTCGTGAATGGGTAAAATCCGCCCAATGATTCCGTATATAAACCCATTCAAAATTAGATCGAATTAAAATCCAGTAATTCATCAGAAAAAAAAAATTCTAACAGCACTGCCATGAAGGCAGCAGCTTTTGCGTGCATGTTCAAATTCGTTGCTGAAGCGGTCATCTACATTGAACATGCGCGCAAGAAAAATTAGATGAATTTTCCAATGAAAACTTTTTTAAATCTACTGAAAATACGATAACGAACAAATTTTGCGTGTCTATATTATACAACTAATAATTTTACTTAAAATCAGATCTCATAAGTGGTTCCTTGGATATTGAGTATATAACCTTCAAAAAACCAAACTAGTATAACTCTAAAACCATTAAGCCGTTTCGGCCCATTGACGAAAACAAAAGGCGCATTTTGAAACGCTGTCCACCCAGTTTCAAGTCGTTGTCCCTTTCCTTTCTCAAATTATCGTGGTAAAGGAAAGACATTAGACCACTTAATCTGGTCATCCAAGAGCACTCTCTTTAAAGAATCGAAAATTTCAGACAGTCGGGTGAAATAATAGCACGCCCTCTCCAAGAACATGAGCGCAAAAACAGAATTCCACCTTACATAAAGGTTCACCACAGGATCTATGCAGAGGAAAATGCTTCTAGCATATATTTTCTCTAGGAAATTAAACAAGCCATTACCCTTCCACACCTCCTGCATAAATTGGATGAGTCCTTGGGATGAAAATTCCGGAATGAATTGTAAACAATTCCGAGCTCGAGTTCTCAAATTTGATGCCTGCGAACGCGGCCTTGAAAGTGTAGCAAATGTTTCAAGGCATCAATTATTTCAGCCGAGGGCGAAAAGAACGTTGTTCACGGCCCCTTGAATATTTCATCTTTTTGATCTGAAAGCTACAGTTTAGACGTTTTCAACTTCCTCTTGGGAAGGATTGAATTTATAGCTCATCTCGAAAACGGAAACGTCTGAACAGTGACCCATTTTCACGAAGTGTAATCTGCCTAAGGGAATATTTGGAAAGACGAACTAGACTTCATCAGTTGCTTATTATCCCTAACCAAATGTTATCCCTAATTCATCAAGCTCCGGTGAATAGAATCCATCGATTGAAGTGGATTATAATTAGTGAGACTACTCAACGTATGATCCTGTACCGATATCTTGAATCATCTATACATCTTTGAACATTTCCGTGTTTCTGATTTGGGTCGAAAAGAGCTGTCATCGATCGAATGACACCTTTCCATTGACAAATAATTAAGATAACTTAATCTATGCCGTACCAACAGATATCATAGAATAATGATAATATTATAGATCTATGACAGACATATAGAGACATGAATTCACGTATGATGTAAATAAATCATGAAGTTACTTACATCATGGACTCAGGGTTTATTGATATGGATGTTGCGCAATATGCTTTGGGACCAGAGACTGTTGATTGAAAACAACGTTGGCAGGCCTGTTTAGTAATTTTTGTTATTTTTATTGTTTTCTATGATATAACCCCAAAATACAAGTTGCATAGAATATATCAGGTGTCGACACTTTCCTTATGAATGGCCAAGATGTACACAAAACAGGGTGTGCTCATCTGCTCATCTGTGATCGTATTTACCATTGATGACGTCACTTTTTCATTCAAAATCGAAGCACAGAAAATATATTTCCTTGTATTTTAATCTTGCTGACGTGTCGTTTTTTTTCAGATGAGCACACCATGCTTTTTAATCATGTGAATGGTCCATCTCGGAAAATCAAAAAAACCTCTGATTTGACTAGTCATGATATGATATGTCGGTAACTTCGGTAAATATTTCAGATTTTACAAGGCTTCTCGATGCTGGATCTATCGGCAAAACTGAATTGGGACAATAATGCCAGATTTTGACAACATTTGGACCTCATTTCGGATCCAAAATATGTGGAAGAGTGTCCGCACCTTGTACCTAACCTATGGATCCATCCAAAATATTACGAATAATCTAATATATTTTATAGTATATGTATCGAACGTATGATTTAATTGTCCAGACTTCTGTTTATCGATCTTCCCCCTATGAAGAAATCGAAGGGAATCAGGACTCCTTCTATTATTGATACCCTGATATTGATTTATCTGATTTTACTATAATTGAATTAAATATAGGGAGTTTCATGATAAAGAAGTTGTCAAATTTGCGGACAGGTGCCAAAAACCTTCAAGAGCAGAACCTAGAAGAAAAAGGAGGTAAGTTCTCTTGATTTGTTGAAATATTTGAAAATTATTTATCCGACAAATGCGGGTTTTTCTTAAATTTGGGTTATTACTGCAAATGCAAATTTGATCATTCATCATTTTCCCAAATTACCTTCAGAAAGTATTCAAAATCAGATTTCAAAATTAGGGTTTGGGATTTGCCAGGCATGCACGAAGTGACAACGGTGTTTGGTAGAATAGCTGCTTCAGCTATAGAATAATGAATTATTCATTCCTATTCTGTGGTATAACCGTGTTCTTTGTCAATTGGCGAATGAAGATAAGCGCTACTCCCTCTGGTGGCTATCCGAGCAAACTCAAATGTCCCTTCCCACATATTTCCACAGCCCGGTGAAAAGTTTGGGTGAAAGAAACTTCCTCTAACAAGTTGGGCCTGAAAGTGTTGAAGAATCGATAAAAACCAACAAACAAGATTTATGAGAGTCTGTTAACCTGCATTTTACCGATGATAATCATTTTTGTAGAGGTAAGTACGGATTGCTCAGGAAATATTAGATCACATTCATGAAGACAATTTTTTCCAGGCCCCTAATCCAAGCAGAGGAATTTACTTAAGACGAATGCTGTGCCTTCCAGAAATCTGCCTGTTGAACCTATCATTAAGTAACAACGTAAAGGTTTTAGTGTTGGAACTGACCGATCGAAACAAAAAAGTCTCAACAAGGAAATATCTGGTGATGAATACTGTTCGCTCAAAGTGCTTCTGCCGATGAAATCAAAGTTGTACAAGGCTTATTTATTACAGCTTTTTCAAGGCCAATGATATGAGTGTTGGAAGAATTTATTTGTGAATCCATATTAAATAAGGCTTACGGTACAAGTAATATTAGTTTTATGTGAATGTATTCATTTCATTCACAATATATTGAGTATTTAGTCCTTCTCTATAAAAATAAAACACTAACAAACAGTACAAAATCGACCATCAAAACAAAAGCTATGTCTGTATGTAAGGTTCTAAAACTGGCCACCGTGGCGCTGCAATCTTAAATTCAGACGCCAATATAACCAAACAATTTCCGTTTGCGATTTGTCAGTTATATGACAGTATGACAGTCTGTGCTCTTCTTTTTCTATTCCTCGGTCTCTTCTACTCTAACCAGATCGATGTAGAGCTATCTCTGTTTTCCTAAGCAAAGTAACACATTTGACGTCCTTTTCTTTCCGAGAAAGCTGAATTCGGCGTTGCCATATCGTGCACTCAAGACAAATCCCTTTAAATGCAAATCCCCAATTTGATTTTTCAGTTTTAGGTGATCAAACATTTTCTTAAAAATATGATATTGAAATTATATGTTTGAAATGTGATGTTCTGAAGGTTTTTCGTGAAAATTACTGCATTTTCGTTCTAAGGAAAAACCCCCATTATGATATATGTACCTATATCATTTCGGACTTTGGAGTTGTGTAGTAGGGTATATCTGCGGAATCATTAGGTGGATTTCACCCATTCACGAATTCGGCGTTATTAAGGCCCTAAGAAGGTCTGGGGCTTAACGAAGGTCGAACACGGGAATAGGTCAAATCTGCTCAATGATCCTCATTCAACAAAAAATTTGCCCGCAAAAGTTTCTGAGTTTTTTTTTGTTTTCGAGTTATAAGCGAAAATTGGAAAATGGCGTTATCGAAAAAAATTTATATCTCCGCTAATACTGACCGTCTTTTCAGTAGATATAGGGTATCAGCCTTTGTATATCTCCTCTAGTTTCAAAGGTGTAGTGTTGAAACACTCACCCTGTACATGTGCATTCATCACATCCGATATCCCAACACCTAATCACGAAATCATTATAATTCGTATATTTGTCGGCCTAATGAGGGTTTTTGCCAACGTACGCCCATTCGCAAAGGGTTGTTTTCCACGGAAAATGAATTTTCCGAAATACGGGGAGAGATATCGTGTAACATACAAGATTGTCCCTGTCTATTCGGCAGAAATGGAAAGTAATGAGAAGTAGAGGTCAAAATCTAATTCAATTAAACTGATTTATAACTTGGACTTCGGGTTTTTCATTACATAGCCCTGGTCCGAATTTAATGAATTATAAGATTTGAGAAATGATTAACTACTTGCTGGAAAATTATTTTGTCCGTTTCGCTTCTCGATTTTGGATACGAAGTGAAAAGGGTGCTCGGATATCTTCCCTGCCTCTCTGGGATGTTTTATTCATGGAAATTCTACGCGAACTAGAACACCTAGAAATTTCAAGTTGTACTGTTCAAAATTTTTCACTATGAATTTTGTTTTTATATGTGGCGCCGTTCGAGACAAAAATGGGTTCGCAAATATATTTCAAGTCAATATATTTATTTGTTGCAGCGATATGTTTATTATGTGGGACGATATATTTATTTTTCTATGCGATGTATTCGTTTTCTACCAAACACAATATATTAAGATATGTGTAACTTCTTTGGTCGGATTCAACCCATTCCTGTATTCGGCTTTCATAATTAAGAGCAAACAGAACCTCGACTATAACGGGATTTTTTCGAATAAATCATTGGGTGCAAATGGTTGAAAAAACCAAAAAAAGCACTGAGGTGAAGTCAGCAGCTTTGGCGCTCATGTTCATTTCTGGTGATATCCTTTGAACATGCGCGCAAAAACTGCTGACTTCACGTCAGTGCTTTGCTAGGTTTTTTCGATAAAGTACTGGATTTCAGTTCGATCTTATCTGTAGTCTTGGAAATAGTGGGAAAATTGAATTTGAATGGGTATTTCTACGGAATCATTCTTCGAATTTTACCCATTTACGAATTAGAGCCCTCGTAATTGAGCCCCAAACCTACTCTACAAATATCTAGTTTCTAAATCGTTTCTTCCGGAAGTTATTGTGTAGCGGCTATTGGCAACGTTGAAGCATGCAGACCGTGGGCCGACCGAGACGAAGTTTTTTGAAACTTGAATGTGGCTATGTTGCCTAATAACGAAGCCGTAATTTATTAGCCAGCAGTAATGTTTGCTCTTCTAAGGTCTCAACGTGCTCTGTTACTTAGTTCTTTCAAAAAATATTGTGTTTGCAATAAGCCGTTATTCTTTTTCCCAAAAATATTGAATTTATCGAATTATCCGGCAGATTGCGTTGAAATGTGCCATTTTTCAACCGATTATAAAATTTCAGCTCCATGGGTTATGTATTTCTAAAAAAATTAAGTTCTTCATTTCTTTCACATGAGTTGCGAAAATTTCTTCACATCAAAAGTCGTTTCAAGTGGACGTGAGGCGCGAGTAGAGGAATGAGAACATCCCCGCAAAAACAACTGACTACACCTTTTCTCGAATGTTCAGTGAATACATTTCACCTAAATAAATATGTGTCACAAGTCGTTAAATTTATTCCCGATATTTTGTTATATTTCTAGTGTAAAATATCCAATTGTAGATCTTTGGAGATGATTTTCCAATATAAGGGACCTGTAGCGTTCTTCGTTTATCTGAGGATCTGGAATATCATGCCTTGGAGGACCGGACCTGGTCGAAAGACTCTTCCGGTCAGAGAGCAACTGTAGGTTATTTAAGCACAGTATAGAAACTACCCAGTAGTTGCACTCCCTGGATTTTTTTACTCCGTTTCCGACTCGCGCATACTTCGGTGCGTCTAACCTCAAATTCAGCTTCGTTCACTTTCCCGGTTTGTTTATGTTATGAAATACAGCATTTTTAACAATTTCAGGAAGAATTCACATGTTAAAATGATTGAAATTAATAGAATTGGTGAAGCACTATGCCAAGTTATTGTGAGATGCAACATAAATACACCGAGAGACGAAGGAATACTTTCGATTGCTTACATTGGCGAACAGCGATTATTTGGAGTTTTTAGTGATTTTATTCACTTTACGAGTGCAATTTCGTGATGGAACTGATATTCAATCTCAGATGATATTCATTCAGAACGATATAACTAAAAATTGCAGTATTTGACATTTATTCTTGTCTTCTAAAGCCTGGAGTATCAACATTAGAGATAGTATTTATTATAAGTATAACTATGAATTAAAAATGAAACAGTAAAATGTTTGGCTCATTTATTCCTGAAAACAAACAGCAGAATGAAATTCAATAAATGCATGGAATGGAAAATACATGGGTTTCAGAGAACTTCTCAGTACTATTTCAAATAATGTTATATCTTGCAAATTATCAAACTACTGCTATATTAGTCGGCAGTTGCTATTATAATCTTCAATTACATATTCATTATACTGAATATATGTTACAAATAAAAAAACTCAAATGAAATTCAATCCATGTGGTAGCCGATCGTCAAATGAACACCGATTTCAATTCATCCTCACAAAATGCCTTACAATCCATATAAAATGTTTTTTTATTATACAGATGCAACATTAGGGCTTTCATAATCTTCAATTTACTATAAGGTCAATTCGCAATATATTATTAACAACAAAATGTAGAACAAGTTCCATCCTTGGGTAGTCGATCCACATCAAAACATGTTCGGTTCAGAACAGAGAAAGTTATCTGGTCCAATTATTATAAAATACATGCAATATTTTGAGAAACCTATCAAATTTATCACATAATTAATTGCTTTGATTGGCTTTATATATCATATAGAGATGTGAGTGGTAACCAATCAGGATGGGTTTTGTCCATTGTAACACCAGCTATCGTAGTGTGGAGAAGATATTATTCTTGAAATGTGTATAACAAACACGAATTATTCTTATCATAATTATCTCATCATGATTCAACTTATTAAACAAAACCACCAGTGTGAAAATGGCTGGAAAAAACTCTACCGTAGTTTGTTACTTTGTCAGAGCGGTTTTCTTAATTAATGGCGTGAATATAGGATGTTTGCCTCCTCTGGGATAGTTCACCTAGTATTCTATTTCTTCAAATACACGATTAAATGTAGGGGAATGGGTCAAAAATGCAATTATTCAAATATAAAGTTTACACTACAAAATATCTGGAAAATTGTATTCATTCATCTCTCGGTGTATTTATGTAGCATTTCACAACGAAACAATAACTTGGCCTAGTTATTCACCAATTCTATTGATCTGAATCATTTCAACTTGTGAATTCATCCTGAAATTGTAAAAAATGCTGTACTTCCTAACATTTACAAAGCGGAAATGTGAGGTTGTTGTTGTTTTACTTGTTTGTTTTACCTCCAATGTATGACAAATGTCAAACAACGCACGAAACCAATTCAAATCCTACATAAATTTTATATATCACAATGAGAAAATCACTTTCGACCCCAGTAACTCCTATTTAAAATTGGGAAAAATGAAATGCAAGCCCTTTCCGAAAATGACAATTCTAGTATACTTTCAAATTCCTGCTCAATCCTCATGCGCGCCGAAGTCTGCGCGAAATCCCCTTGGAGTAAAAGTTTCAGTTCATTTTATCGAGAGTGCAACTACTGGGTAGTTTCTATACTGTGATTTAAGTTACTGCTTCCTGCTGGTTTTCTGTCCCTCTTTCTGTTTCAGATATTATGTCAAGATATTTTGTGAAAATAAATTCAAGTTTTTGCTGAGGTTTTTATCTGTGCTCTATTATCATACGGAACCCCGTTTACATTTCCTCTGGTAACTCTGTAATATACCAAAGAATGTAATGCTCGTTCTAAAAAGAATATTTATTATTTTATTTTACCTGAATAAAATACGTAACTATGCTGTAAGTGAATAAAGTGTTGACCGATTTCGTGAACGTCTACACCAGCCAACATCAGGTTCGCATCTTAAGCCACCTAACTCATTTAAAAATATACCAAAGGAATACGCTGAACTTATTTTCTCCGGTTCCTGAATTCGGTATTATAAATTTATAGGGTTTGGGGGGACGAATTAGGTATCTCGTAAATGGCCTCTAATTCGCATTGGAAGCATCCATTAGTTGCTGGAAAATGAGTTCCGCTACGCCACCGTCTGAAATAATTCAATTCGCAAGGGAAGGTAATCGAAAAAGACGTCCAATACACGGAGAAGATCTGAAATGGCTAAGGGAAGGAAGGCAAGGCGTTTTTGGGAGATTTTTTCAAAGAATGGGCAGCTGTCATTTCGTCACGATGTCTATCGGTCTGTGAGAACCTCTCTCTATTCATTCGGAGTACCTCTACAAATTTTCATTTCGAAACAACATATACAATTTCGAAGAATAGATGTGGAGTCAAAATCATAAATGTTCCCTACAATAATAAGGCTCACTGCTCGATATAAATCATTGATTTATATGTTCTTTTACTCTTATCAATCGAATGATTTACCAAAACAAAACAGTGTGAAACTACCTTCTAAACCACTTACACTTTCTGTGTCTAACGCACGATTTACCCTTTATCTTGATGAATTACTATCATTGGCAACACCGCAAATCCTAAGGTAAGTTCACACCAGTCATATCAGGGTTCAAAGAGTTCAGAGCATAGACACAGACTCTATATATAGT
This sequence comes from Myrrha octodecimguttata, assembly GCA_958510865.1. Taxonomy (NCBI): domain Eukaryota; kingdom Metazoa; phylum Arthropoda; class Insecta; order Coleoptera; family Coccinellidae; genus Myrrha; species Myrrha octodecimguttata. The sequence goes on from OY294059.1 coordinate 27,087,592, forward strand.
AACAATATGGTTCTCATCATTGACAAATAGACACTACGAAATAAATAGACGATCACGTGGATATTTTTTCATCAACTCGAGTGATAGAAAGCATTTTCTCTCCCTCTCTCTCTACTCTTTCCTGGTTTGCGCTTTTCGTCACAAATTCAAATCTAAGGCGCGACTGTCTATGGTTCTGATCATAGGTACCAATCATGATGTAAAAAACATGGTGTGCTCATCTGAAAAAATGAGTGACGTCAGCTAGCAAAAAATACAAAGAGTTATATATTCTGTGCTTTGAATTAACATCATAGACATATTAAACTCTCTGGACACGGCGTACGAATTCATTTCCAAAGAATCGAATGGGGATAATGAAGCAAGTGAGAGGTCCGAGAGAGATGGACCTGGATCGGGCAGACCATAGACAAGATACACGATACCAATATCCGTTATTCTATAGCGCATGGAGAGTTAGATGAAAAATTATCTCACTTGCACAATATGACGCCTATCTAGAGAAAATCAAGCATTTACTTAGGGGAATCTCCGGGGAAATGACTTCTTCTTGGTATATTAGATTACATTGAAGTTTTGAAAATTAGTGATGAATGTGAACATAACTCCGATATGAATATTCGAAATGATTTATCGATAACAATATATTATGAATTTTCCTGGGTCGCTTGTTTCAGGACGGTATTCCCATCTCCAAATGATTTTTTTCTTATCAAAGTACAGACACGCAAGCTGAGCAGCTTCCGGAGCAATTTAATTGAGCTTTGAGTATATACGGTGTTTTGAACAGTACGCGAGCCACTCAACACCGTCCAAACTTGCGAGGAAGCCGAATCAAATTGCCTCGAAAGTCGCTCAGCCCGCATGAACGCATCTTTTGAATTTTGTGCGTTAGATGGTCTCAAACGATTAGAATGCACTAAATAGTGAAGAAACCTGTGCGAAATTCATTTCTGCGCTCGGATTCATAGCAATTATACATTCATTTGATTTTTTAACTCCCTTTCCAAATTATTGTATTATAATTTCATTTTTTATCTCCTCGTACAATTAATGGCACAACACAAATTTACCATTATTCACCAGTGAACCCGGTTTAAAATGAAGGAAATCGAATTCTATTCAGAACGCTCACAAAAACACAAAAAAAAATGGAAATTATATCTTCTATACAGTCTTTATATTCTAATTCAGAATGGAATAACACAAAATCTGCTTTGAAATACTTCGACTTGCCAAACTTTTGAAAAAAATGTATTTCAAACATAAACTTATAATTACAGTCTACGGCTTCAAACTGATCTGTCTTATTTTTGCCGTATTCTATGATGGTGTGGCCGGCCCCAGTTTCATCTTTGTCCTCTATCTTCAAGCCATGTCCATATAGTTTTATAGGTCTATGATTAACATGCAAATTCGAAGCACAGAATATATAACTCCTTGTATTTTCTGCTTTATAGCTGACGTCACTCACTTTTCAGATGAGCATATCATGTTTTTTACATCATGGTACCAATGATCTAATAATATTATTAGAACATTGATAGGTACAGACATGATGTAAGCAAAACATGTTGTGCTCATCTGCTCATCGGTGATGGTATAACCAATGATGACGTCACATTTTTCATCCAAATTCAAAGCACAGAATATATATTTCCTTGTATTTAAATCATCATAGGTGATGTTCCTTTACGATCACCGACATAGAGTTTCGATTGATGATCAAAGAGACTATGGTTGAGTTTCATTCCGATCGAAATATCAAATCGATTAATCGAAAACGTATACGTAGGATTTTATTTTAATTAGAGAAATTCCGATTACTTATTTTCTTATTTTCAATATAATTAATAGATAGATCAACTCTAGATAAGTAAAACGTGTTTAATCGTTGCTGTATGTTTCTTGGTTTGATAACCCTAAATTTTAATATGTTCATCAAACGCAAAGTGCTTAGACTACCGATTAAGAGTAGTGTAAACTCCATTCACTTTTATAAACAATCCCGGTTGGCCATGATTAAGGTCTATCAAGTTTTTTTATTTAAAACTGACGCAGGTTGGTACTCGTGAAATATCGGCAATGTCAAAATAATTCTCAGCGATGCTGCCAAAAGCCAATGCTAATTTCTACACTCAATCGCAACATAATAATCACGCTTGGAAACTAAAAATGCCGAAAAAGCAGAGACGAAGTATCAGAAAGTTATATGTAGAATTGAAATCTGCTTTTTCTGATTGTAACCCTGACAATTTGGAATCAATAATTTATTACAAGCTATCCAAAATGTATGTGAGTGTAAACCCAGTGTATCGTTAACATAGATTCCCAAGAACTTTGTAAATTGAGTTAGTTCTTTTAAGGTGACACAGGTTTTCTAGTACTACTACATTTTCATAATGGAGTAATTCAAGTGGAGAACGAGCATTACATTCTTTGTATTTAAATGTCTTCTGTTGACTTATTTCTGTGAATTTCGAAGGGAAGGGAATTCTATAGGTTGCCTGTTCTTTTAGAAGTTTAACTGCAGGGTTATTCGAATACTTATTTTTTTTTCGAATTAACTATCACAAAGTAACGAACTTCTCTATCCATTATTTTTCAGTAAAATTTCAACACTCGATTCTGGATTTCCGTACAAGAAAATTTTCCAACCATGTTTATATACGTGAAATATTTCCAGTGTTAACAGAGAAAAGTTTCTTCAACATAATTACTACGACCTACATGTAGAGATGACAACGTTGTGTGTAGTTATCTGACAGGAAAATGAATGTCATGGCCAACCAGAATAGTTTCTAAAAGTGAATGGAGTATAGATTCTCTGAATATCAAGAATCTCAAGAATCCGTTCATTTCAAGAAACGTTCACAAAACTGTGACGTTTATAATGCGTTCTGATTATCGTTCAACCTGCCATAATTCATCCAAGATCTAGGTCGAAATAAAAAATTTAAAGTTTTTCTATAATCAATAAATCCAGTTTCTTCATTAATAAACAATTCGATCGATTCTTTACTTCTCGAACAATTCCGCGTACCACGATGGCCAAGTTTTCATTCTAATTGGACAAGCCCCCTTCGAGGATAACTCGGGCACAATCAAGAGTAGATCGCTCAATTCCGAAATCTGCGGAAGGAATGTCATCGCAGTTTACGCAGATTTCCTTGAATAATTCATTGGTCTCGAAAAACGTAAAACACTTTCGAACTCTGAAAACATCTGTAACACTCGAATAAACCTGCCATCCGAGGGGGGCGCAAGTTGGTATAATATCATGAAACAAACGTTCCTCATTAATTCGTAATTAGTCCGCAGAATTCTCGTAAAATCTGGATCTGGCGCTCTCCCTGATTTCCCAAAGCCGGAGCACGTTCAAATAAATCAGGCAGCCCGGTCGCTCTCGCATCTCTGATACTTAATGAAATGCAGATGATGACAGCGGGTTTTCTGCTTGGCACTTTTCGACCAAAGTCGATTTGCCTGATTGAACTTCGGCCGCGCTGTGGCAGATTTCGTGCATATTTGATAGACGACTTCGGCCCAAGTTGCCAACCCACAATTTTCTTCACAAATTTACTGGGGAACGGGAATTTCAGGACAAATTCGACATGATAAGGTTCGCGTTATTCATAAATATCCGTAAAAGATGCCTCGGCTCCTCAAACAAGATAATTCCTTCCTAATATAGGGTTTTGTTAAGATCATCTCTGATTGGCTGAAATTTATGTTGGGATTCCTAATTTCATGTTAATAGTGTCAAATTTATATAGGATATGTTCCGCAAATCAACTTAGTTATTTCGGTTGCCAGTTTTCCATTCCGTAAATATGAAATATTCGGTTGGTTCCTAAAAACAAGGTTAATTACGGAATTTGATTGGTGAAAAACGTTCTTTCTGTCACCAGAACGACAGTCAATGTTCGATGGTAACATATCCATAGTATAGAACAATCTTTATTTACTTTATGATCCATAGAATATAGAAGAGACAACAATCAATAATGGAAAAATTGTTCTATGCTATGGATCAGTTACCATAAAACATTGATTGTCGTTCTGGTACATGGACTTAATATGTCTATGTTCTGGTGACAGAAAGATTACTTTTTCATCAATCAAATTCCGTAATTAATCTTTTTTTCAGGAACCAACCGAGTATATCATATTTACAGAACGGAAAACCGGCAACCGAAATAACCAAGTTGATTTGCGGAACATATCCTTTATAAATTTGACACTATTAACATGAAATCAGGAATCCCAACTTGAATTTCAGCCCAACAGAAACCTATATTTGGAAGGAATTATCTTGTTTGAGGAGCCGAGGCGTATTTTACGGATATTTATAAATAACGCGAACCACATGCAGACGAATTTGTCCTGAAATTCCCGTTCCCCAGTAATAGTAAATTTGCGAAGAAAATTGTGGGTTGGCAACTTGGGCCGAAGTCGTCTATTCCCAAAGAAACAGGAAACAACTGTCAGAGACTTTATATTCCACGCATGTTCTAAGCAATAGTGTGCTATATCGTTTCGCCCAAATGTACCAATGTAATTTTAGTGATCTTAGTGATCGACCAACAAAAAAAAATTTTTAACCCCTCCTGAAAATTTCACAGTTTACGTTTTGGAGTATGTAGATTTGAATAAACTAATAAAAAAAATCCGTCCGTCCGCCGTACGCCGTCCGTTGTCCGGGGCTTTTCTCAGAAAGTACTGAACCGAAATCAGTGAAACTTGGTGCAAAAATCGTGTGTCGCTCGGGATTGATCCTCCAAGCTTTTCAGCAGAATCGGTGTACCCTGAGGGCTCAAAATGGGGAGGTGGGGGAAAAAAAAATATTTCTCAAAAACTTACCACCGAATTTTCATGCAACTCAGAACGTTGATTACTGTTGCAAAACTAAACCAAAAAAATTTCACCCGGATAATTTCCGACCAGTGGTTCATGAGTTATAAGAAAAAACGCTGCAAATTTCCAATAATGTCGAAAATGACATCATCGCATTCAGTTCTAAAATTGTAATTCACTGGAATAATCGGTCTTTATTTTCATCCAAAGTCATACATCTAAAAGGAGATGAAAATATTGATTACCAAATTTTCAACACATATCGAAAGATGTTTAATGGATGCGTTATTATTTTATAATCACAATTTGCAAATGCCCCATCGATGTTCTTGACAATTTCATAATCGTAAGTAGTTCAGATTAAATATTTTTGGGTTTTCTCTCCCAATATCTTAAACATAACTACTGAAAATCGGATCAAATTATTATTTATAGAAATCACCCTGCGGATTACGGGATTTAAGATTAAATTTCTTCATGAAGCTCATTCATATCTTGAATAACACTTTTATTTTATTCATAAATCATTGGTTTTTCAGAACACAAAAACCAATTCCATGAAAAAATTCATTTGAAACATTGAAATCTCAATAAATACTCTTTTATAACTGAATAACACATGCAGAACGCGAATTAAGTAGCGCAATTTAAAATAATGCAGATTTCCAAAAAATTCGGTTGATCGGAGGTTTCCATTAATTTCGGTTTGCGTAATACGATTATCGTCAACCTGTGGATATCCGTTACTGGTTTCAATCGAAATCCAAAATCTTTCGTACTGACAGTTTGAAATAAGCGTGAATATAGAAAATAATGAGCATTTATATGATAAATCAAATTGGAGGATATAATATGCAAAAAAATCAATAGCAAACCGCAAATCTCATCAATTGTCGATTGTCGAGAATCTAATACTGAGGGTTGGAGCCTTAGACTAAAGTTAACTACCTGTTCTGAATGGTGTCTGTGACTTTAGACAAGGGATATAGCGTAGACAAAAATATTCCGCATGTATCATCATCTGGTTGTCGGCAATCTAGAATTATTCTTCCGAATTCAACCTGATGAGGTTCACGATATATTTAATTGTTACAGAAATGTTATTGAAAATAACTTTAGTTTTTCAGTTTGTGTGGTGGATACTTTGTAAATCGAGTGAATCGGATATCTGCTGTGGAAAAAAAATTTTTCAGATCAATTGCACAGGAAGATTGAGTCTTTTTTTTCATTTCATTAATATTTTCCAGAACAAAGTTGAATCCCAGTAGAAATCACATCTACACATTTGATATTAGCAGAAAGTCTTGAATTTTGTTTTACGTATTGGTGTTAGTTTGAAAGATTGAGTTTATTTCCTCAGTGTCAAGAAATACGAACGCGTTTGGATTGAAACATCATGACTAATTGTGAAATATAGACCCTCGATTTAATGCAAAATTTTTTTTCAACATTTTTTTTTCGGATACACATTCATCAAAGTTCAATGAAATTTGGTACAATTTTCAGAGTCAACATTTAGATACAGTGTTTCAAATTTCAGTTTTGAAAGATATTTATTTGTGCAGATATGGGCAAAAAATTTCGTGGCCATTTTAAATATTGAGGTTATTTCCCTAATATCTCAAATAGGACAAACCCTATCTGATTTGTAGTTCATTTTCAGTTGTAGAATACCGACACGAAATTTAATAATTGTGGAAAATAGTAAGATTTTCGAAGAGGTGAAACGACTGTGGAACGTCTCTTCTCATTCAAAATATTTTAAATTTTGCTACTCAGTTAGCGTTCTGCATGTCGAAATGTTATTCAATTATACAAGTGTATTTATTGAGATTTCAATGTTCACATGAATTATTTCATGGAATTGGTTTCTGTGTTGTGAGAAACCAATGAGTTATGTACAATATATAAGTTTTTTGAGATATCAATGGCATATTGGGTTATTTAAATGAGAAAATAATAAACCCTTGTGTAAAATTTGCAGCGTTTTTCCCTAAGTTTCTTTCCCGTATTCTGTGGTGTCTCCTTTTATAATAAACTTCTTGGTAGGACCAGAAATTTGCCAACTAAGTAGCTTAAGTGCAAACTCGTAAAGTTTTCAACGCAAAAGGCCCTTTATTCTATTGATGAGTTTAATTATTTGTTGACGACGGATGACACAGATTTTTTATGAATGTTTATTTATTTCCTATTTGTTTTTATCCTGTTCGAGTGCCCCATTGCAAGAATTTGTCGATTTGTGAAAACAATTGTATTATGACTCTCCAATAAATTATCTATCGATCTATCTGGTCTCAAACGTCTAGGATGTACTCTCGAAGAATTCTCTGTTGAAATCGATTCTGTCCGGCCGCTCCGCCATTGCCACGATCAGAGCCGGATCTAGGATTTCAGCGGCTGTGGCAAATTTTCAGAATGCGCCCCTGAGAAATTCATTTTTGACTTTCCACATAATTTCCACAATTGTAAGTATCCATTATATTTCGAAGACTTCTTCATTCGAAATATTCTCCCATAATTTGATCAGGTAATAAATAAAACTCACAGACGTATTGGAGTAAGGATGTGTGAAATAAAAATCGAAATAACGTATCTGCGAGAACAAAGGTCGGATTCTGTCCATTAACATTGAGTAATGAACTCAATATTAGTCTCAAGTTATACCGAAAATTATCTACTATCGTGTTAACGGGCAGATGACTAGCCGGATAGAATATAATTTCACCGAGAATTCTTGATCAGTTATACCATTATCAACTGAAATTTTAAAATAACAGACATTTTCCTAAATCTGAATGATATAACGCCCTGAATGAGCATACAGTTCACAAAAATTCTCATGGATATGTGAAAGTGGAAATCACGAATAATTTCCAAGTGCGTTGGGCTATAATCATAAAGCACATAAATACATAATAATAAAATAGGTTCCTATTTTGTAAATCGATGCGGTATAAACTGAGATGCAATTCCCGCTGCATATAATTACCCTAGATCCTAGATAAAAGTTTTCACTAGGACTAGGGTGGGTTCATCTAGCCCCTCAGCCTCTGTCGTAATCATCTTCGTCATTTATTAATCGCAGGTCGGCTGCGATTTAATATTTGGGATTTTTTTCGGTGACTACTTGTCACCCCACATTTAACAGCAGGTTCATGTATCACAGCACTGCTCTGAAATATTACTGATGCTTGAAGTGAAGGCAGTCATCATTTTCAAGAACAAAAATCATGATTTTGCGCCCCTAGTTAGCTTAAACCCGTGGCAATTCGATTGCCACGATTGATATTTGTAGAGACGGTTTGAGGCTTGATTACGAAGGTCGAATTCGTAAATGGGTGAAATCCACCCAACGATTCCGTATATATACCAATTCAAAATTTTATTTTCCCAATATTTCCAATAATACAGATTAGATCGAATTTAAATCCTGTACTTTATCGAGAAAAAACCTAGAAAAGCACTGCCATAAAAGCAACAGCTTTTGCGCGCATGAACTGCAGCCTACACGGCAGTGCTTTTCTAGGTTTTTTTATTTCTAAAATTTCCCAAATTCTTATTGAATTTTTTTTTCAGGAAATTTCCATCAGATCTCAATGAAATTCTACGCAGACATTGAAGTAAAACGACAGTTCGAAGGTTTATGCAGAGTTTTTGTGGAATCTGACGGATATTCTCTGAAATACAAAACTTCCTCAAAGAACAATTGGTAATTTTTCCAACACTACAATTCCTACAAAATTCTGCACAAGTTTGCGTGTCGGTACATCACAACTTTTTGCCAAGTTTCAATTCGTTTGGGTCATTAGTTCTTTAAGTTCTGATGGATATAATAGCGAAACCGTTGGGCCGATTTTGTGATTTACGAACTCCCAAAAATATACCTAGCCCGTTAAAGTGAATATTTACATTGCGATATTGGAAAAATATAAACATTGGAACAGTAATAAGCGAAATATCTAATCATAACGAGGAAACAATTTTCAAAATGCCATCATCATACGGGGAATGTCACAATCAGCTTCAAAACGTCACTATCTGACCGAAGTTGATGTATGAATGTGACATAATAGGATTTAAAACTGAAGATATTTCAGTAAAACTCTAGATATACCAGGGAAGTCAACAGAAGGTGGCATAAATGCCGGTTGAAAACAAAATATATCTCATTCATTCGATATTATGTTATTTGATAAGGAACTCCATAACTGAAGAACTTTCCCCAAGCTCAAGCACAACTACCACCTCAGAAACCTATGAATTCGGTGAAAGTCTAGGAGAAGATCTACGCAACATAGCTTATTTCCTGAGACAGCACAAATTCAACGAATACGACCGTCGCTATATCACAAACGAAGCTGAAGGTCAAGCTTCTAAATCCTACTTTGCAGTTTTTCCAAAACCTCCTCTCAGATCTCTCCATTGGGAGGTGCATAAGTATTGTGACTCTTCTTTTTTTGAATGCGTCGCTTACCTCACCAAAAGAATAAGAAATAGCGCCCTCAGAAGAACTGACGACACTTCTGTAGTGATGGAGGAACAGAAATGGTTCACAGTAGACTTCACCAAACAGATCGAACAGACCAATTTGGAATGCAAGAAGCTGTGGACTGCTGCTGAAGATAGAGCTGATCCCTTTCAAGGTGAATATAGTCAGGGGCATTAGAAGTGTTACATCCACACTGAGTATTAAGTTCGTGAACTTGATTTTTATGAGCATGTTCTAGAGGAACAGCGTGCTATCGTTGGGTCCAAATATATGTGATTTTCGAATATTTTCCCAAAGTGGTCTCAATAAACGACTAGGTAGGACTTACTGATGAATAATCCGGTGTCAAAATCAATTTATTTTTCAAATAAAGGCTTTCTGCAATAATTCGAGTCAGTCGACAATACGAAATCCCGTTTTCAACACAAAATTTCGAATGAATTCTCTGCTCCACATTATCAATCAAATAAACGAACATAAGCAGATGAACGAATATATGTCGATTTATAAACCAATACTCCACCTTTGCCCTAGTCAATCATCCAATTAACTAAAGTACACCGAAGAAGCGTTGTTCAAGGAATTAGTTCATTACAGTTACACGGTTATTGCCGATCATTCAAAAAATTCAAACGCAGGGAGGGATGTAAGTACTTAATACCTCTTGGATGACTGCCTTGAGAATGGAAATTCTCAAGCGCCATCTCAGGAGATCCTTACCAAGGTGGAGTATTTGTTGATTGATCGACTCTGGTGTTCTTGTTGCTTTATATTATTATATTGAACTGGAGCTTTTCATTCTCCATAAACCATTTTTCTCTTCGATAATCATTAATTTCGAAATACGACAAATGAAGGAAAAACCCCCTTTGGGGGCAATAATTTTCATGAAAAACCTTTAGAACATCACATTTCAAACATATAATTTCAATATTATATTTTTTTAAAAATGTTTGATCACCTAAAACTGAAAAATAAAAATGGGGATTTGGATTCAAAGGGATTTGTCATGAGTGCTCGATATGGCAACGTCGAATTCAGCTTTCCCGGAAAGAAAAGGACGTCAAATATGTTACTTTGCTTGGGAAAACAGAGATAGCTATACTTCGATCTGGTTTAGAGCAGAAGACAACGACCAAGGAATAGAAAAAGAAGAGCACAGACTGTCATACTGTCATATTACTGACAAATCGCAAACGGAAATTGTTTGGTTATATTGACAAAGAAGACGTGTGTACCACAGAATAGGAATGAATATTTCATAATTCTATATCAGAAAAAGCTATTCTACTAAAAACCGTTGTCACTCCAATTTTGAAATCTGATTTTGAATACTTTCTGAAGGTAATTTGGGAAAGTGATGAATCAAACCCATAATAATTATGTTCAAATTTGCATTTGCAGTAATAGCCCAAATTCAGGAAAACCCCCCATTGGCCTTTTTTCATCCTATATTTTGAACAGGTCCATTGGAACGTTATCAATGGCGTGTTACAGCCAGTTATTTCATGTGTTCATTCACAATGAAGCAGACACCAGAACTGAGGCAACTGAATGAGTCCAGCTGTGATAACCACGCAAATTGTCTACATCCATATCTGGGAGCACACAATCAAGATGTAAGAGCTAATGATTCGATACCGTTCAACTGTGCCAGATACAGTTTTTGTCCTGATCCTTGTTGCCCGATCTTCCACCTGAAGAGTGATGAAGAATGTTGGGGCGCTACTGAAAATCCATGTTCGGCTGTTAATGATCCAGGTGAGTGACAGATCTCAAAGAAAAACCTTTTTAACACATAAAAATTGCTGTCCTATATACTCAGTGAAATCCAGAAGGAATAAATTTGCGAACATTATTTTTTGTCAACCAGAATAGTCAACTTGTGTTGATCCATAGTTAAGCGTAACAATGATAATAAAAGGTACTTTATTCATTCTTTCAAATACCTACCATACAGATATATAAGGACATGTCGATACATAATTTAACAACTTAATCAGTTCAGTTCATCGAATAGAATTCCTCCAAATCATATAGTATCCCTTGGAACATTAAATTTTTTCACCTCCTTCTTGAATTGTCTCTCATTCAGTGACTTAAACCTATTAAGTGAATATGCCTCAAGAGCAGCTCGCAGAGAATGATAGCATGATGTATTTTCTGGAAAATTCGAGATTATTATGACAGTTCACAAGTTTCAAACTGAATATAAATACTTTATTACATATATGTTATGTTGTTTATGTTATGCATAATGGATTCTCTTCTGACAACCTTCAAGGATTTCAAGAAAACGATAGTAGATAGATCTTGAAGCAAGTATATAATTAACCTCGGAGTAAATATTAAAATGTCACCTCCTAAATTCGAGCTAGCTCCTCAATTTGAAGGGGAGACGGCCTTATATTGTCGAATGTTCAGTGACCTGTATAACAGCTCACAATTACTCACAATTGGCGTCTGAATTTAAGATTGGAGCGCCACAGTGGCCAGTTTTAGAATCTTACATAAAGACATAGATTTTGTTTTGATAGTCGATTTTGTACTGTTTGTCAGTGTTTGGTTTGATAATTTTTGATTTCACGATTTATTCAAAGACTTTTATATTTGACGAAATAAGTATTACTGGGAGTACATATTCCATATTCTTATAAAGTAGGTGTATGTATCATCCTTCAATCTAATTGAGAGTAGCAACTCTAAAATTATGGGGATATCTCCAAGGTTAGACAGTATTCTAATATTTATTTTAAGATCCAAATGGCAAGATTGACTTTGGTGGAATTCTTAGGCTGTCTTGAAAGTTGAAAAACAGATAGTAAACATACTTTTTGGAATAATAGACAAATACTCATAACTTTACTATTTTTATATAGGGAAGGACTAAATACTCAATATATTGTGAATAAAGTGAATACATTCACATGAAACTAATGCTACTTGTACCGTAAGCCTTATTCATTATGGATAGACAAATAAAATTTCTGGAAGGCATAGCATTCCTCTTAAGTAAATTTCTTTGCTTGGATTATGGGCCTGGAAAAAATTGTCTTCATGAATGTGATCTAAGATTTCATGAGCAATTCGTGCTTACCTTAATAAAAATGATCATCATCGGTAAAATGCAGGTAACTGACTCACATAAATCTTGTTTGTTGGTTTTTATCTATTCTTCAACACTTTCAGGCCAGACATGTTAAAGGAAGTTTCTTTCACCGTAACTCCAGAATTTTTCCCGGGCTGTAGAAATCTATAGGAAGGGACATTTGAGTTTGCTTTTCCTCAGTAGAAGCACTTGTAAAATCACACAAACGCCAAGAAAAATGCGTAAACTTTCTCATTTTCTTAACATTTCTTTTAACTTGTCAATGATAATGTCTGTACCCCGGGTTACTCGGAAAGCCACCAGAGGGTGTAGCGCTTATTTTCATTCGCCAACAGGCCTTCAGTTACTGGGTCATCGAACAGATTTTTTTTTACTTAAATGTTAATAAAAAATAACCGAAAAATGTTCACGAAGATATTCCTTCTGGGTGTACCACTTCTAATGTCGTTGGGTATACTTTTACAGCGATGATTCTTACTTTACAGGTCATCAAAAATGTTCGTTCAAATTAACAGAAAACACAGAACTGAATGATATCATTTTGAACAGATGGAACGTTAGTTGTGAATGTCCATACCCCGGTTACAGATGGAGTTCTCTCTATGGACTATGCGTTGACGTAGATGAATGTGAGGAAAATTCAGAGCCTTGCAATGTTGCCACCGAAGCTTGCATGAACCTGCCAGGCTCTTACCGATGTGTCTGTAAATGGGGCTACTCGTGGAATGCAGAAATGAAAAAATGCGAATATAGCGATATAACAGACGTGTTGGTTTTGAGGAAAGACACTGATCTAGAAGGAATAGCGGAGAATGCAACTGAATCCTATTTGAAAAGGATATTCAGTAAGATTCAAGCACGATTTTCCAAAAGTTCATCGGCCGAAGTTCAACACTCTGTTATCTTGCATAATTTAATTATTTTCGTGTTAGTATCTTCTCTATTCGATTATTATTATATAAGCATTAAATATTAGTAGGTATTAAGATTTACAGGGATTGTTCTGTCGATACATCTTGTCAATATATACATACGAGTAAAGTAAAATGCAGGAAAATGCTTATTTTTTTCACTAAATATACCCTTTCACGTGTTCTAGGGAACAGCTTGCTATGTTTTGCTAAATGTCCGTAATTTTCCAATTTGCTCCCGAAAATAGCCTTGACTGGGTTGGACTACCTGATTAAGAATCAGATATCTAAGAAGTATTTTGCAACAGTGCACCCAATTTCAGTTCGATTCGGTTTCAATTTTTCTAGATATTGCGAACAAAATATGTGTAATCACCTAGTATCTTCCTGAATATCCTTATTTTGGTTTTCAGAATAACTGGAAAAAATTACCCAACCATGATGAAACTCATCTGTTACTTCAATTTTGTGCAAAATTTCCTAATGTGAAAAATTTCAAAATAAAAATTTTTTGCTTTCATGAATTCGAACAAGCGTGCAAAGGCTGCTGACTTGAAGCCTCAAATAGGATTGATTTGCTATTTTTCCAGATAGCAATAAAACATTAAGGTTGTTGAGATTCTGAGAAAACTGCAGCATGAAAACGTCACAATCAGGCATAAATATAAGTATAACTTTACACTCTAAATACTGATTTAGAAATTTTGAAGAATTATTTTGTTGAGTGGCGTTTATGTCCAAATTCTAATAAAACAGAAGTCTCTTGTTTTCATTTGAATGATCAACAGAAGTTTAAAACTTTGAATGTTACTTTCAATAATGCCGTTCTGAACCATAATTTCACCCCTAAATATCTTGGAGTGAAATTAGATACTTCTTTAAATTTCAAGGCCCATTTGGAAAACTTACGCATGAAGTTGAAATCTGGGAATAATATTCTTCAAAAACTAGCTGGTTCTTCATGGGGTGCTGACCCTACCATTCTTCGTACCGCAGCTTTGGCTTTGGTTTTTTCTGCTGCTGAATACTGTTGTTCGGTTTGGTTTAATAGCGCTCATGTAAGTAAAATTGATGTACAGCTTAATGTTGCTATGGGAATCATTAGTGGGACCATGAATCTACACCTTTACAGTGGTTACCAGTTCTCTCAAATATTGTACCGCCCCATATTCGTAGACAGGTTGCAGTGATAAAGTCTTGGGATAAACATCATTCCTTTCCGAATTTATTCCCAATCATGTCTTTTATTCCGGATTCTAAAATTGCTAGAATGAAATCTCGTAAACCTTTATGGATTAGCGATTTTCTTTACACCAATAAAAGTGACAAAGAAATTTGGCGTTCGGAATGGAATTCGTGTTATGTTTTCAACAAAGGTTTGATCAGCGATCCTTCAGAAAAAGTTCATGGTTTGAACTTCCTAGGAAAATTTGACTTAGAACCGGTCATAGTCGCTGTAATAGTTTCCTCTTCAAATGGAATTCGGTAGAAAGTCCAAGGTGCGAGTGCGGAGAAGAAGAGGAAAAAATAGAACATTTAGTTAATAGTTGTCCAGTATATAAATTTGACGATGGTTTCGAGGCAATTCAATCGGTGTCTGATTCTTTTTTGAGATGGATCGTGAAGTTCAAATTAATTTAATGAGTAGGTACTAAATCATTTACTAGTTCATATTGGTGTTTCGTCTCCTTTGTTTTCAGGTGTGATTCCAAGATTTCAACCTGCATATATCGAATAGGAAAGAAGAAATTTTGTCGATGAAAAAGAAGTCCTTCAATAACAATCAACAATGTCATTACACTTATACGGGGAGAGTTTTTCCTGAGGTTTTTATCCGTGCTCTTGTATCATACGTAAAAATGTATGGTACCCCGTTTACATTTCCTCTAATAAAGTTATGAAACATATTGGATGACACAAAAAATGTAGGTACTGCTCATCTCAAAAGAATATATATATTTATATAAATATAAGTGTTTTTTTGGTGAATTCATGTATAACTTTAAGATCACCTGATGTGTATAGAATTTTGGGAAGATGATGATATTGGTTTTGAAATCAAATTAACTCCTGAATGTATCCCTTGTCGTTAATCTGGTGGTAATGATGCAACCTCTTACTCCCTATCTATTTATTTCAACTTTACAATTAAAATTGCTATTTACAAACACAAATTTAGGTACAGTGAATCTGAGATCCGGGATTCGAAGAAGCACTTACCTTAATAGTAAAGGATCCGACGGTATGATCCTCCAAAATGCAGGTATAGTCCAGTTTCAAGAGATTCCATCCAGAGCAAAGTCCAGAATTAAGATATTCCAGTAATAATTAGCTTCGGTATAAAGGTATTCCAGCCATAATCAGCTCCAGTACTAAGATAATCCAGTAATAATTGCTTCTAGTACTAAGATGATCCAGTCAAACTCTGAGTCCAGTAGTAGGATATTCAAATGGCCGTTAGCCCCGGTACAAAGATAATCCAGTAGTCGGTAGCTCGGTAAAAAAATGGTTCAGTGAGCGATAGCCCCGGTACAAAGATGATGCAGTAGGCGGTAGCCCCGGTACAAAGATGATGCAGTGGGCGGTAGCCCCGGTACAAAGACGCCTTTTGAATAGACGTCTTATAATAAACAATAAAACTTCAAAATTCCACGATGTTAATGGATTACGAGATACGTTAATTCGCTAAACTCTAGCAAGGTGTTGAATCTTCATCTTCCTACGCACCAAAAGAAAGAATTTTCCATCGGCTGGACCGAGTTGGAGGGTCGCGCATGCGAAACACACTCAACCGTCAAAGCGAAGAGCGTTCTTTAGCGACCGATCGCATATAATTTCAGTAAGGCGTTTTTCTTGCGATTGAAACTGAAATCGACAGTGGAGCGTTTTGTAACGTTACAGTTTATAGAAATCGTTTGCAGTAAGACTTACCAAATGGGCGGAAAACACAGATTCCAAACACACGTAGTCCATTAGGACGCCCCCACAGAAACGATGGAAAGAAACCTGGAGCTGAAAAAACAGGACACTGTCCTATTCGAAGACGAAGAAGAAGGATGCGAAAAGGAAATTTGTTTTTCGGGATTGAAGATGGGGACAAAGATGTCATGCACGTGATCGTGCACAATGCATGAAAAAAACAGGTCTTTGATAGCACCGGATTACGCAAAAAATGATGAGCTCCTTTTGGAAATCACCAAATGCATAAAATTCCTTTATTATTAATTCCTCGTCATAGATCCGAATGAAACAACCCTTTATGAGAGAACAAACACATTTTACGAACTCATCTCCATAATTACCGTCTACTGCTACTTTTATTAATTTAATTTTAAGCTCAGAAAAGTTACAAACTTGTATAGCTCCATTCACGGAAATGTTCAGAAAGTAGTGGTATACCATGAAAACTTTTTTGCTGCGCTCTCATTGGGAACACTCATTTTGTTTCAGCTAGGACTATTTTGCTCGATGGAAATTAAATTTCATTTGTTGATTATAATAATTCCACCCTGAAGAGAGGATTAAAATGAACGAAAGCGGTGAAAGTTTTTTACAAACATTAAACGGCTGTTTCTAGATGGGAATTCACAAAGGGATTTTGTTGGCTCTACATCTGCTTCCTTCCACCTCATGCTTGATGAGGAAATGTGTATGTATATAACTAAAATTTGTAATTTTCGTCGTCTGGAAAGATTTTATCTTTTGTGGAAGAATAGGATGATAATTGCTGGTTCATATATTGTGTACTAATGACCAATATAATAAAAATAGTAGAATTATACAGGCTGTTTCCTTAAAAATGTTACGAAACTTCAAAGGGTAGTCGTTTTAAGAAAAAATTCATATGAACAGGGCTCAATAAGTTGCTCGGACTCAAACAAAAGGTTTTTATGAAGTATAATATTCTCAAACCGATTTGGTTGGAATTTGGTACTGTTATTTGAAGGAATAAGGCGCTTATTCATTCAGCCCTAGATTGAAATTATCAGGCAGGTACAGTGTCATCGCAGTGCCCACCATAGATAACAATATTGAAAAAAAATGATACGCCACTGATTTTTTGGTCCTAATAATTTATTTTTTTCAGATTTACCAAATTTCTTGGTATCTTTCGTGTTTTTTTTCCTAGCTTAGATTTCGAGTAAAAAAATCAAAGCTCCCATGCAAATATCGATAAAAGATCGTTTTGGGGGATTCTGTATTATTTCTCAGGTTCTGTCTAGGTTTTCACTCAAAATATCTGAACTATTGGAAATTAAATATTATTCATAGAAGAAGACCTTGCAGATTACGAGAATCGAACTATTTGTCAAGTGCAGTTTCTAGAAAAAAATTCTAATGAACGATATCGGTGTATAATCTAAACGATTAACGAAATTAACTAACTGTAAAGTTTCTGAGTCTTGCATGCATATGATGAAAAACTGCTTAAAGGAGGGCAAATTATATCAGTGATAGTATATTATATTACCGTATCAGAAAGAATATTTTTTGACGCAAACAAAGCTTGATAACACAGAAAAATGATAACTTGAATTGTTAGTAGATTAATTCAAAATATAAAACAGTGACGTACTTCTCTCCTAGATATTGATTTTTAGAAACTTCAAAGCCCTCCCAGAAACAATGTAACTCAGGAAATTGTCCATAGGTTTTTTTTTAAACGACCTAACCAACCACACTCTAAAGTTTCTTATCGTAATCAGGAAACACCCTGTTTATATTCATATTCATGATTTTCCGAAACACTGAACACCCAGACTCGATACCTCAAGTGAACATTTCATTGTTCATCTTATTTTTAGATACAGGGTATCTGCCAATAAATACAAAATTGTTCCATACTTGATTGCTCAATCAAAATTATACGAAGCAACACTGCCAATTTTCATTGAAGTATACACATAGTTGCGAATTGTGTTGGTCGCAACTTTTTAGAAATCTATTGTTGCTAATTACTTACATTTAAGAGCAAACATTATCACGTGTTGGTAAATTACGGCTCGGCAACACAGCCACATGCAAGTTTTATAAAACCTCGTTAATATCTCAAGGTCAATATACCTTCTCGCTGCCTGCCAAATTAAACGTTGCCAATAACCGCGAGAAATATTGGAAATGCCTGAAATTTAGAAGAAAACTGGGTGTCTTTCTGCAAGATCATTTTTTGAAAATTTTACTTTTGGAATGTAATTAATTCTTCAAAGAGAATGCGCAATGTCAGATATTTTTCCATTTTCCACTGCATTTGAGATATTTTCCCGAAAATTCTTTAATATAAAAAAGTGGCAACATAGCGCATTCTCAAATTTTTTCAACAATTTGCACCCAATAAATTTTTCGAAAAAACGAACTCTGGCCTCAAAGTCACCCTGTCCTATTCGAGGTATTGTTTGCTCTTAAAAAGTTTGGAGATGGATCACTATTCCTTGGCATTTATCTACAGAGACCCTGCATTCTGAGAGGCATTAATTTTATGTTTTAAAGTGAAAAGTTATTAGTACCAGCAGTAAAATGAATATATCCTCGAACAACATTAATATCATTTTCCCTAAATGAAATGTGTTTACAACTACTTGATGAAGTATTTACCCCTTTTATGTACTTTTTATGATCATGAGACCTTTCGAAAAGGTAAGAATACCTAACGTGAATGCATATTTATATTTCCACATGTAATGACTTCAGTACCCTATAAAAAATACACAAACCGAAGTGTTATGTCACCACCCATAGTGGAAACAAGAAATGATTAATAAAATTTCAACCAAGGTTTTTATTTCTCAATGTAATTTTAGAGCAGAATTCAGTAATCGCAAATCTCATAGTTGATAGCTTTCTCTTACTAGATTTAACTCCCTCATTTTGAGTTTAGACTCTAACAGGTAGGTTTAATAATCGTTGAATTCAACCTTTGAATAAAGAGCAATGTTCTTTATTCAGAGAATTCAACTGAGTTATTTTCTATGACAACTAAAATTTCGCTCAAATAAATAACATTCACCGACGATATCATTCTGTGGATGAGGTTTGAGAATAATGATTCAAAAATAAGGCATAATCTTTATTAGTTTTTTCGTTTCATGTTCAACACAAAAAACTAAAATTTTACACTTGCAAAAAATTCATTAGCTTGATTCCTACCAAAGATTGAAAAACTAATTTTTGGTTCAGAGTTCAGAACTGTTTGAGAATGCGCGATTGCGATTTTTCAGACATATTTCTCAACTCAGAGCCAAAAAAAAGCTATTAATGACACATTTCTTAAAGCTTGTTACCGTTCCTGAAGCCTTCCATTCATCTGAAATGAAAAACGTTACAATTAACGAAAAATCATCGCCTTAATGGATTAAAATATCAGAGATTAACTTCAGACATCCAAGGAAGATGAAATTCAACAAAATTTCATTTCAGAATCACAAAAAATATCATCATTGAAATCGACAAAACTGAATCATCAAATTTTCTCAAGAAAACTGTATTCAAAATAAGTAGTACTTACCTCACATGTCATGCATTTGTCACAATCAACCCGGATCATCGTAATGGATAATTTTCAAGGATATTGGATACCTAGAAAGGAGGGAAGTCTCAATAATTTCTCCATATGCAGTTAAATAATTTATAAATCGAAAATTTCTTTCAGACATCCAAGGAAGCTTAGATTCAACATCTCTGGATTCAGCTACTCAAAAAAAATTTCATCACAAATCCATCTCATCTATCTAAAAGTTCAAAAACGATTATTGTGAAAAATCTCACCTTCAACACGAATTGGCTTTGTCCAACATCAGATACTGGGTGGAAAACACTAATCGCTGGTCTTAGGTATCTGTGAGATATAATAATTATGAATTGGTCCTCGATAAACAAAATATTTGAGAGGGGTAAATCAAAAATATCAGTCTGCCAAGAATGAAATCATTGAATTTTTAGTCATTTGAAAATGCGAAACATTGGTTACTTTCATCATAAATATGTGTGAATGTTTGTCTTTGAACCAACTTAATAGAATTAAAATACAAAATCCGAACCTTTCGAGATTCTAGGAAGAAATTAAACAATACACTTCAAAACTTAAAAAAAAATATTCATAACAAAATTGATTAAACTCACCTCCAGTGTTCTTCAACAGTGAGTTAAAAATGACATTGTTTCCTAATCTCCCATGGTATTCTGAAAAGAATAGGTTTATTTATTTTTGATAAACAACAATTTTTAGGTAAAAATCAAGAAGTGCTTTCAGACATCCAAGGAAGCTTAAATTCAACATCTAAATTTCAGCCATTTGAATAAATCATCATATCTTTATATAATTCAATGGTGAATTGTACGAATCAAGTTATATCAAGATATCTCACCTTCAGAACTGAATTGAATTCTTATTTTCAATCTGCTGTATATTCACCTCGGTGGTTGAGGAACAACTGAAAAACAAAATTATTAGAATGATGTTCTCTGACCAAATATTCTACTATGTAAAGATATTTGACTGCCAATAATGAATTCTTTGAAATTCTACTCATTTAAAATGCAAAACCTTGGTTACTTTCAACATGAAATTATAGACTATTGTTTTGGAACAAGCAACATCCAATTTTAATTTTGAAAAAGAAGCGTTTGCGGTCTCAGAACTTATTGTCAATACCATACAAGAAACCCTCTCTTTGATCGTCAAACTGATACTCCAGTTATTACAAAAAAAAAAATCTGGAAAAGCACTGCCGCGAAGGCAGCAGTTTTTGGGCGCATGTTCGATCTCAAGAAAATCCTGCGAAAAGTTACAAGTCCTTACGCTCGGACTAACCGCCAAGGTTCAATACAATCGCTTCAGTAGTTCTCGAAATATCATGGAAATATCCTCAAAAGACTATAATTCCGATATCATTCGACCTATTTTGCCCATTAACGGACTTAACCTTCGCATTTTGAAATGCAACCAACCCTGAAATTTTCAAGTCGATAGAATCCCCCGTGTACGCCCGTAATCGTGCGTAGGGACAGCCGGCCGGACAGAATTGAGAATTGATTTTGTCACCGAATTCGTCATCAGTGAGTCATCGGCTCAAAATTTGAAAATTACAGGCATTTGGACAAAACGAACCTGCTCTGTTCTTACCTCTGCTGTTGATGTTCCGATCCGTCGTGAATATTGAAGTTCTGCAACAGACACAAGTCTTTAATCATTCTGCATGTACAACAATGGGGGTTTTTACTGCAAATGCAAATTTGAACATAATTATTATGGGTTTGATTCATCATTTTCCCAAATTACCTTCAGAAAGTATTGAAAATCAGGTTTCAAAATTGGGGTTTGGGGTTTGTCAGGCATGCACGAAGTGACAACGATGTTTAGTAGAATAGCTTTTTCTGCTATAGAATAATGAAATATTTATTCCCATTCTGTGGTACACACTAACTTTGTCAATATAACCAAACAATTTTCTTTGCGATTTGTCAGTAATACGAGTCTGTGCTCTTCTTTTTCTATTCCTTGGTCGTTGTCTTCTACTCTAACCAGATCAAAGTATAGCTATCTCTGTTTTCCTAAGCAAAGTACCACATTGGATGTCCTTTTCTTTCAGAGAAAGCTGAATTCGACGTTGCCATATCGTGTACTCATGACAAATCCCTTTAAATGCAAATCCCCATTTTTATTTTTCAGTTTTAGGTGATCAAACATTTTTTTGAAAAATATAATATTAAAATTATGTTTGAAATGTGATGTTCTGAAGGTTTATCATGAAAATTACTGCATTTTCGTTTAAAGGAAAAACCCCCATTGAAAGCAAAATGCTCAACATTTCTTTCAGACATCCAAGGAAGTCAAAATTCAACATCTAAATTTCATTCATTTTAAGAAATTGTCATCAGGTTAATTTGTTATTTGAGTGATTCATTTGTAAATTGCAGAAATTGTTAACGATTTCTCACCTTCAGAACTGAATTCATTTCTTCTAGATCTGCGATTGATAAACCTCTTTTATTGGAGGTCTTGGAAGAGCTGCAAAATTTAAAAATTAAAATGATATTCTATTGTATCAAAATAAACTACATTGTTAAGAGAACTATCAGACTGCCAAGAATGAAATCACTTAAATTTTACTCATAAAAAAATGCGAAACCTTGGTTGGTTTCATCATGCTATGTTGATAATCCAATTATTACAAAATAAAGACAAACCTTTTTTGTTTCTGCTGTTTGAAGGACCCTATTCCCAATCTGAATATCTGGAAAAAAAGACAAGTCATTAATCATTCTGCATGGACAACAACTGCAAGCAAAAAATTAAGGGTTTCTTTCAGACATCCAAGGAAGCTAAATTTCAACATCTAAATTTCAGCCATTGAATGGATCATCAGATAAATTATTGTTATAAAATTTATTTGTGAATTGTAAAAATTGTTATATAGGGTCTTTCAATAAGGACGGGTCGATTTTGACATGAAATAATTCAAATGTCTGTAATTTTGGATGATTGAGCCGAAAATGGTCTCAATCGACTAGGTTGGACTCACTGATGACGAATCCGGTGTCAAAATCGATTCTGTCCGCCCGGCCGGCCGGTTGGCCGGCCGTAGACACGATAACTGTCGAACGAAGTGAGCTAGCAACTTGAAACTTTCAGGGTAGGTCGCGCATTGGAATGCCGCGGTTAAGTTCGTTAATGGGCCAAATCGATCAAATAGTTTCGGAGTTATAGGCATTTGAAGTTTTGAAGTTATTTATTTTTTATTTCAGAAACTACCTGAGCGATTGGATTCAAACTTGGCGGTTAGGTGATTGCCATGGTGATTTGGCATTACTAACTGAATAAAAATATAGGTTAGAAAGACGACGTTAAAACAACATGGCCGCCACAGGCTGCCAACATCGACCCGTCCCTATTGAAAGACCCTATATAATATCTCACCTTCAGAGCTGAATTCATTTCTTCTATCTGCAATTGATAAACCTCCTCTGTAGATGATCTTGAAACGCTGCAAAATTGAATGTTCAGAAAAGGATGTCTAGCAAACAAATATTTCATGTTGAGTGAAATATCAGACTGCCAAGAATGAAATCAGCGATATTTCACTCATTCAAAAATGCGAAACCTTGGTTGCTTTCATCATAAAATCATAAGACTATTTGTTGGAAACAGGCAATATCCAACTTGAAATTAAGACTAGAATCCTCAGAGGAAAACGGAATTCAAAATCTGCTCATTTCAAGTTAAAAGGAGAAAGAGAACATCAAACAACCATTCCGAGGTTCCCCTGAGAGTAGATAATATGTATCTACTAATAGTAAGGTTTTATAGGCGACATCTTTTATATTTTTCTTCACGTTACATTTGATGATGAATGAGAAATAAAATACTCTAAATAGAAGGAACTGACCTTGTTCTTCCTAAAATGCTTCTGTGGATATTAGTCACCTCACTCTCTTGGCTACCAGAGTTCTGAAAAAGAATGAAAGTTTTAATCATTTCTTCATATTCAGCAATTGAAATCTAAAATAAAATGTTTATTTCAGACATCCAAGGAAGCCTTAAATTCAACATAAAAATTTCAGGCACTAGAAAATCATCATTTTATACACATATCTTAATAATTTCTTCCGAAGACTTCTCTGGTGAATTGAATGACTCAAAATTTCCCGTTTTAAAATGAAAGAAGAAACATTCTGGGACAGGCCTAAGGGAGGATGAGCAAAAATTTGGCTTTGGCCTGTCCCTGGAACATCTTCAACAATATTTCAAAATTATTTAGGAGGTTCAGATTCATTACCTTCTGACAGTATTCTGATGAAGGAAAGCATCATATTTTTTCTACAGAAGAAAAAAAAGGAACTTGCCTTTATTCTTCAATGTGGGTGTCACCTCATTCCAGATCTTTCCTGAATAATAAGTCGTTGTGATTTCTTAACAAACAACAATTTGACAAATAAAATCAACTTTTCTGTCATCCAAAGAAGTTAACAGCAAACATCTACATTTCAGCAAGGAGAAAATTGTGCATCAACTCAAATAATTTTCTGAAATCTTGAGATTTTCTGAATTGACTGTTGAAAATCTGTGAAATAATAAATTAGTAAAGACACCTTGAGTTACAGAATACTCTAGTAAAGACTGACAATGTGTTAGGAATGAAATTTTACAATGACTGCAAAGCATCAAATGGATAGAATAGAAGAGTTAAAAAAAAAATATCTCCACTCACCTGATACACAATGGAGAATACTACTTCCTTTCTCTGCAAACTCGGCTTAAAAAGATTGCTAATTATTGAGTAAACACCACGACTGAATAAAATTCGCCGACAAAAAGATAAAAAAACACTTCACAATCAATTCAAAACACGAAGCCAGAGTTAATTTATTGTCAACCATATGAATTTCAAGGCATTTAATGCATCATTACCATAGCACATATCTTCTTTCCCCGAATTTTTCTTGAAGAAAATATATATAATTCTTCTTTCTTCCTCAAAGCTTCTCTCAGTAATTGAAAAATAAATTTTTTACCAATTGAAAGGATTTTCCACACCAGTTCCTTCCTAAATTCATACCTATCAAGTTTCAACTGCTGACCAGACTTTTGAATTGTTCCTCAGGAATACGTTTTCTTTACCTTATATTTTCTTCATATGTTCACAAATACTTATCCTATATTGAAACAAAGGTGGCTTTGGAGAATATTTAATGACTAAATTTATGTACACTCCTCATATAAGGGTGGCTCTATGAAAGTAAGTGATGATGAGATGATTGCGAGATTTTTTGCAGATTTGTCAAAAGCACTACATGGTTAACTCCATTATAGCATTCACTATATCATTCTGGTTATTTTTCAGAGCCTTTATAGCCCGTGCCCTGCTCACACTGGCTTGTGACATAACTAACTCAACATCCTTGTCTTCGACACCAGTCTCGTCCACCTCTTCGTCTTCTGATTCTTCTGCGATCGGTGCAACAGAAGTTGTTGGATTTCCAGTAGCTTCTGCAGGAAATCACGCAAATCAATACCGATTCAAAGGATGAAGAACAAAAATACCAAATTAAACAAGGTGCTTTTTCAAATGATTGACATTAATTTTCACAAAACAACTACATGAATCCCCCAAAATAATAACAATATTAATGGCAATCAATTGAGAAACATCCTATGTAATATCAGACATCCAAGGAAGTAAGACTCAACAGTTTCATTTCAGAGTCATAAAATTCATCATCATACATTGAAGAAATGAAAATTGAATAACAGATGCAATCTGCAAGCATTATATTGAACTTTAAGTACTCACCCTCTCCAGCAGGATTGACTTCCTTGAATTTCTCAGCGGCAGCAATTTGTTGTTGTTGCGATAAGTCTTCAATCTTGGCCTCACCAAAAACAATATATGTGTCGCTAACGGGGTTTTTGTACACGTCTGGTTTGTTGATGACAAACAAGATATTCTTTGATTTTCTTATCGTTACTCTACTAACTCCTTGTACCTGGAATATTACTATAATTTTAATTCGGGAGCATGTATGAATAAAATGAGAATAGCTTGGAACAATCAGTCTGCCAAGAGTATAATCACAAATCTCATACAAAAAATTGCGAAACCTTGGTTGTTATCATCATGATAAGCAATTTGTGTTGAGAGGACAATAATAATAAACTCACTGGTTTCAAGCCCAACTTGGACATAATTTTCCTGGCTTTCTTTTCGCCCCTAGATTGTTTTGCTTTGGATACCATATCAATTGGTAACCCAGCAGCAGCGCTAGCGGGAAATGCGGCAGCTGCACCAGCATTTTCTCCAGTGGGTGCAGCAGCCGCTGCTTGAGCTGCAGCAGCTTCATTCAGTTCTGGTAAGTCTTCTTCATCAGAATCACTGTCTGTAGAACTTGAACTTTGTTCAACTTTTGGCTCTACAGCTGCGGCTTTTTCGACTTCAGTCATTTCAGGCATTGTGTTTGTCTGTAGATAGAAACAAAGTTAAAGAGATATCCAAACAAGCAAGAAAAATTATATACGATAGGTATCAAGAACACTTAATAATACTAAAACAGCCTATGAAAATGTAAATATAATAAGTTTTTAATGGATAAGTTGGGCTTTCAAGGTCGAACTAAAAATTTTCGAAATACTTCACCAAATTGTGAAAGATAAAATGGAAAAAAAAATTCTCATCGATCGTTATAAAATAAAACTCGAATTGGTTAACACGTGCAAAAAAACTCAAGTTGGGACTATGATTAATTAAATATTTTCAAATTACCTGTAAATGGAAACCCAACCTCAATTTGAACAGAAAGCTAACGAGAAGGAGGTTGGAGGAACATAGAAAATTAATTGTTTTGGTATCTATGTTTTGGTCACAAACTTTGTGTTCTTCTTTATGTTGAAGGAGCTGTTAAATCATTAAACTCTGTTCTCCGTTAAATATATTAATATATGTTGAAAAAGGTCATGAAATCTTGTGAGGGCCGTATTACACCGTATTACAAAACCATAGATTAGGTCCATAAGCAAGGTTTTGGTTCAAAATTATCTTGCACCGTCACGTAATCCTCGTTAAATGGCCTTAACAGACTGTTATATTTAAGCCTACGAATTTGGGGGTTTAAAAGAAGGATTAATGGTAAGCTTCGGAATCTAACCCTACTTTCGAGCGATTTCGTACAAGTTTGACATTTTTCTGGACGTAACCTCCAGTTTGTTTACGTTTTTTTTGTTTACATTGGACATTGATGGAGAACTCCTACGAGTTGATAATCAAACTTTGATTAAAAGTGGTTGATTTTCAGATGATATTTATGAAAAATGATATAGGGAGAAACTGGCATCAGTAGGCATTGATCCGTATGTTTTAAAGCATGAAGAATTAACACCACTATTTCCATTGAGTTCGTAAACTTAATGGTATTTCTATAAGCCTTCAACTATTTGAAATGAAAAAGTTACAATGATATGCTCGTTTATTTCCAAGAGCGAATAGCAGAATGAAATCGAAGACATATTTGGAATGAAAAAACATACTTTCATGAAGATTCTTCAGTACTATTTCATTCAGTGATATATTACGTGGAAAGCTATCATGTACTACTTCATTATTGTGCAGGTGCTGTCTCTGTGCTATCATTATCCTCTATTATATATTAATTGGACTCAAAATATAACTACAAACGAATTAATGTGAAAGAAATTGTATTCTCGTGTTAGACAATCTTCAAACGTACACCTTTGTCAATCCATCCATGATACTTCAATATTTATATAGAATACTTTTTAGTCTGCGGATCGACATCAGAGTTTTCATTCATTATCTTCGACCAAAGATTAACTCAATTCATAATATACTTATTACAAACAAAATAATTTAATAGAAAGTCTACTCTTAGGTGAGCCGTTCCTTATCGGAAAGTTGTTTTGGATAAATCAATACTATTCATTTTACAAACGCCAGGATTGTAATTCCATGCAGAAACTTAAATCTTGAGATATTACAAAATATGAGTTAACTTTGAGTATATGACTATAAATTTGAATAAGGTTTAAAGCCTGATGCAGAGGTAAGAGCACAGGTCTGTAAGAGATCCGTATAGTCTTAATGATAATAAACAAGTCAGGAACATTAAATGCAATATTTTTATGGAAGCTATAAAGTCTGTCATATATATTTTTTCGTTGGGTTTTTCAATAGATGCATCTTGATTTTTCATAACTTATAGAAATATGTAACCCATAATAATGGGTTTCATCTTTTGAATTAAAATATTTCATCAATTAGGGTTAAAATAAACAACATAAAGCTAGTCACAAGTACCAATTCATGAGAAAGTAACCAGATTTGTAGATTAATTTTAATCTAGTTACATTCAGCCTCGGTGCAAGCCGAATATTTAAAGCAGAGTTTAATAAGTTTATCGTTGCTTAACTAACTGTAGCTTAAGACGAAAACGGTGCCCGGACATGGAACCACGAATATTATTATCTCATCTGACCATGGCAGTAGTTCAGTGTTCAAGTGCGATTGGCTGTATTCTGTGACGTAGATGCAACATACGATAGACAAGAAACACTGACAACTGTCATTTTGAGGCCACCTCATCGACTGCAATTCAACTTGCCAGCACCAAAATATATCGTATTTTTACTAATGTGAAACTGCGAAATCAAACAGAATAATAATGGATTTCTGGTATTTATGTATATATATGTTTTCCATTTTTGTAGCAACAAATGGTATTATGTTCAATCTACCACCTAACACACAAAAATGTTTAAGAGAGGAACTTCAACAAAATGTTCCAGTCAAAGGTGAATACGAAGTTTCAGAGGCCCCAAATCAAAAAGTTGATTATATAGTAAGTGTAATCAATTATTTTGAGAATATTCTTATTTAAAAACGATCATTCCAGGTAAAAGACTCTAAGGGTCATACATTATCACAAAAAGAAGATATTAGCAAAGGAAAGTTTTCCTTCAATACTGAAAGTTATGATACTTACGAAATTTGCTTCATTTCAAGAGTTCAGCCACGTAAGTTAATTGAGAGGAATTGGTACCAAAAAATTAAACTCCGTTTTGCATAAGTTAACTAATGAAAGAGATCATTTGAATCACATTGAAAAATCAAAATATCTGCTATGAACAATCTTCAGTTGACTGCTTTCCAATATCCTGGTGAATTTTTGGTGGAGGATTCAGAATATTGTGTTGTTTTATTATGAATATCATGCATGATGAATAAATCTATTGAAAGATGAATAAAATCCAAGGTATCTACTGTTTTAACTGGAGGAATATAGTAGAGAAATACACAACCTACAGTGACAGTAAAAATTTTGAAAAATTACTGAACATTGTCAGTCTATCGCTGTTTTTTTTCCATTAAAAACTCAAACTCTATTTTTCCGCAGAAGTCAGAGGTATAACACAAGAAGTCTCTTTAATCACTAAACATGGTGTTGATGTAAAAGACTATGCATCTGTGAGTATAAAACAATCTTATAACATACATTTTTGTGATACCTTTCTTTATCTCTCAGTATGGGGAAGCTGCCAAGTTGAAACCAATTGAAACTGAACTACAACGCCTAGAAGACTTATCTAATGAAATAGTACAAGATTTTGCATATATGCGTAAAAGAGAAGAGGAAATGAGGGACACCAATGGTGAGTATTAGATCTTAGTGGTAAAATTTTTGCGCGCATATTCCAGGGGAACAGCGAGCTATCATTTTGTCCACATGTTTGAAATTTTCGAATTTTGAGCCGAAAATGGTCTCTAGATTGGACTCACTGTCCGGCCGGCAGTGGGCACAATAACTGTGGAACGGAGCAAGCTAGTGACTTGCAACTTCTAGGGTAGTTGGCGCATCGGAATGCCGCGGACAAGTTCGTTAATGGACCAAATCAGCCATATGGTTTCGGAAGTTTTGAGTTTGTTTCCCTGATATTACAGGAACTACTGGAGCGATTGGATTGAACCTTAGAAATTAGAGGAGCATAACAACGCGCAACTTTATGCGAAGTTTTGTTGGGATCGTAGGTCACTTTTTTTTTTTTTAAATTTCAAAATTTTTTTCGAAAAAAATTTTTTTCAGAAATCATTGACCATATCCGAGAACAATTTTGCTTATATCTCGAGCTTCATATTTCGCAGCAGCGTGCCAAATTCCAATTCGATACGGCTATTAGTTTTAATATTGTTTAGATATTGCGAAAAAATATGTAAAATTTCGCTGCCATGAAGGCAGCAGCTTTTGCGCGCATATTCAAATCCGTTGCCAAAGCGGTAATCTCCATTGAACATGCGCGCAAAAGCTGCTGCCTTCACGGCAATACTTTTCTGGGTTTTTATCGTAAATTCTTATATCAGAAGCAACATTCAAATCTTCTATTCATAATAGTCATTTTCCCTTTAATCTCGAGTGAAAGCTTCACTTTGTACTGAAAGTCAAGTAATTTGTTAATTATGAGAGAGTGTGATTGAATAGTTGGATTGATGAATTTAGGAAATTAATAATGATATCTCAATTTCAGAATCCACCAATAACAGAGTGCTTTACTTTTCCATATTTTCAATGTTCTGTCTACTGGGGCTGGCAACTTGGCAGGTGTTATATTTAAGACGATACTTCAAAGCCAAGAAGCTCATCGAATAAGTTACTTATGACTTCATATTTGGAGATGGTTGTTCATTAGAGATTCCTTATTATGAACTATTTATTGTTGTATTCTGTGAAGGATACAAGTGTGAAAGATGAGTGATGTCCAAGATTTTTTAAATAAAATTTCTTTTTCTTTAATTGTGCTTTCACTTATTTTATGCTCACCACCAAATCATCATAAAATTTTTGTTGTATATTAGGAAGACTTATTAATTATGAATTCAGATAAAATAGTAATGTTAACAGAATCTGAAAATATCTGCTTCATTTTGAAATGATTGAGTGCTTTTAAAGCCTCTAGTGAAGTCCAGAAATAAACACTTCAAATTTGTAATGACTAAATTTTTGGACTTGTTCATTGAATAGTTAAGTGGCATTTGAGCAATGGCGTGAAATTTGAAATTAAATCAGTAGTTCAAACATTTGCTCCTTTAGAACACCCGATACCTCGCATTTTCGAGTTAGGTATGAATACTTCCTTTGCTCACCTATACATCTTCTAAAAAAAACTAGAAATCAATTTACGATTTAATTATTCATTTTCACAATAAAACAGAAATCGGTATTAAAAATTCACCATGTCATATTCTTCATTTTTCAACTTAAACTATTGAATCTGGTTAAACTTTGTTGATAGGACATTCATTTTCATTCTGCAAACACCACTCGGGCTCCAAAGCATCTGCATCTATTCCTCTTCTTACCAAACGCTCTCTGTGTACCAGGAAACGACTTTCCGCTTCTCTCCAAGACGTCTGAGGATCGGACCATAAAGTCTCAGCCATTGCTGCCGCTCTAGGCCAAAGTCTGGAATCTACAGAAGTGCTATCCACCTGTTCTGTCCATAAAGCAGCCTCTGAACCCAATATCTGGTTGACTCTGGATCCTATGAAAGGAAAATTATGGCCAAAAATGAAAAAACATATACTTTCTGAACATAACTGATTAACAGCTTCTGGTCGACTCTAAATCAAACCATGGTTTGATTCTAAATCAGCCAGACGGCATTATATCAACGTTTTTTCTTCGTCAGTGAATTTACTCACCAGCAATTTTGCGTGGATTATTGTCGTAGACTTTCTGCCACCCTATATATGGTGAACACCAGTTATTTCCATCAGTGACCCATCCGGCAAACCCGCAGTCTAAATAAAGCGCGTCATAATTGCTCAAGATGAGTTTGTATCCTTCACCCAGCAGTTCATCGATTTGTGGATCAGTTCCTGTCGTCCAAATCTGAATAATGTATTTATCTTTAGGAAGATACTTCGTAATATGTTCTTTTTTCGTCAAAGTACTAGTCCACATGATGACAGGAATTTGTTTTCCCGTTTTCTTGAACAATCGTTCTGATGCAGTGTCCTGGAAGTATCCCCAGAGTTTTGCAAAATCTGATTCTTCTCTTCCCCACCCCTTTTGAGCCATCCAATCAGTGATACTCTTGGTGTTGTTCCAGCAAGTGAAATGGACCTCGTCTCCACCCATGTGGAAAATATCTGGATCGAACTGCTCCACCATGTCTCCATAAATACCTGAAATTTGATTCCAACACTTTGAAACCTCCGATTCAACCTTGTTAAAATGAGTATCTGTGAAAAGTTACTTTCTGCGTGATCTGTTTCTCTCAAGATTAATTATCTACGAATGCTGTCTGACATTTGTCAATGTTTTTGGGTGTTTTTTCAAGAAAAACTAACACACTATATCGAGTTTCGACTTCTCATTTGTATGGAAAGGGACTATACAGGGTCTTTCACGAGGAACCTCACCCATATTTATGCGGGAAACTACTGAACGTATTTTCATGAAATTCAGCACTTATAAGTATTTCACGATGCTGATGAAATCTAAAATATTTTCAAGGCATGAGCACCTCCGGTTTTTCCGGAAATGACGTCAACTTCCGTTTTTCAAATTAGAACACCATTTTTTTATTGCAGGAATAGATGCCTTAGAAAATTTCAATTTATTTTGATGTAACATTTTTCAGTTTTGGTTGGAAAATTCTCTCTGAGCGGGAAAATTCGAAAAAAAAAATCGAAAATAGAGCTCCGCTGAAACAAGAATAACTTCGAGGTTTTTGGAAGGAAAATTTCCATTTTTGGGATTTTTCAAGATGTAAGATTGATGTATCCACTTTAAAAATCGAAATTGCGATTCATGATACAGGGGGTGAAAAAATCGCTTTCAAAGTTAGGGATGACAAAATCGTGAAAAATCAATTTTTTCAAATTAGAACCCCATTTTTTTATGGCAGATATTGAATCTACGTTAAAAAATAATGTGAGTGTATGCATCACACCCTTGCCCTAAAATGGATATTTTCTGAGTTATTCACAAAAAACTGTTTTTCGTCTTGAATTTTCAGCTATTTCTTTTCCCTTCACGCCAAAAAGATGACATTTTCAGGAACTGTTATTTGAACCATGCTGTAGATTTTTCACCCCTTCTTGAAACCGACTTCAAGTTACTATTAGGAGAACCATGGCAAACTCTCGCAGTTATAACTAGCGAAGATGCTCAAAGTTTTGACCGTTAATTTCTAGACATTTATTTATACGTCTCAGGAATGCTTCGTGCGTTGCTCTTCTTATTTCATCGGGAGGAAGAGATCTGCAAAAGTGTTTAAAAACCAAATTGAGTTTCAAAACTATGAATCTAAAAATCTAAACAAACCTGAACGCATTTCTGACTCGTTCTATGCAGTCCTCTTTATCAGTCAGGGGAGTTGAGTAGACAATATTTTTTATCCTACCCCAAACATAATAGTCTAAAGGAGTTAAATCGGGAGAACGTGGTGGCCAAAGATGTGGACCATTGTTCGCCAACCATCGATCTTCAAATAGCCTGTAGAGGATATTTGACACATTGAGTGAATTGTGCGGAGGCGCGCCATCTTGTTGATACCATAAGTTATTATGGTTCTGTACTAGCGGCTCAATTATTTGAGTCAATATGTCGGAATATCTATCTCCTAAGGGAGAACATTCTTTAAATAATGCAAACATGTGTAGTGTTCTATCTTACCAGTTAAAGTCCCATCATAAATGTGAACATCGAGAATTGCATTATTTTTGATGGCGCAAAAAACATTGAAACTCCAGGTCTCTTGAAAGTTCCATTGTCTGAAGTGGTGGTTGTTCTCTTCATCCCAATAATGACTGTTATGCCTATTGAAAGAACCATTCTTTATGAATTTAGATTCATCTGTCTAAATTATACAGTCCAAAAAGTTTTCATTCTCTTGAAATCGAATCATCATAGCTTCGCAAAACTCTGTTCTCCTGACGAAATCAGTTTCCTTCAAATGCTGTACCCTATTGAATTTATATGGGTGCATTTTATGTTTTTTTAATATTCTCCAAACACTCGATTGAGATAATCCCAGATCAATCTCGGCATCTTTGAGAGAATTTTGAGGATTCACACGAAAATATGCAAGAACTGTAATTTCGTTGTTCTCATCTTCTACTACACTTTTTTCTCTGTGTGTAGTTTTCTTAACGAAAGATCCGACATTTCTCAAGTTTGTCATGGTTCTGTTAATGGTATCTCTCGTTGGTCTGGGTCGGTCAGGAAACCTCTCAATGAACAGTCGAATCGTTCTATCTACAACTTCATTACATTCTCAATGAAGTAGAATGAGATTTAAATAATCTTCATTGGTAAAATTAGGCATAGTGATCGATTTTATAACTTAATACGAATTATCACCAAATTAATAGTAAACACAAAATGCTACTGAATAAAGAGGAATTTGGCAGATGTAATTAATGATATCTATCATTAAAAAAAAATAATGTAAAACATGGTAAGTTTTTGCATATGGTTCATAAGGAATTATTTATTTATCACTGGAGAGAAAACCGATGGCCGATTAGTTGAAATGAAGAGGTTTCCGATACAAATTCCAATCCAAATTCGCCATCTATTTAGGAACAACCTGTAACTTTTTTCTCTTGCATATTAGGGTAGTAAAATCTAAAACATGGTTTAAGTAACAGTTCCTGAAAATGTCATCTTTTTGGCGTGAAGGGAAAAGAAATAGCTGAAAATTCAAGACGAAAAACAGTTTTTTGTGAATAACTCAGAAAATATCCACTTTAGGGCAAGGGTGTGATGCATACACTCACATTATTTTTTAACGTAGATTCAATATCTGCCATAAAAAAATGGGGTTCTAATTTGAAAAAATTGATTTTTCACGATTTTGTCATCCCTAACTTTGAAAGCGATTTTTTCACCCCCTGTATCATGAATCGCGATTTCGATTCTTAAAGTGGATACATCAATCTTACATCTTGAAAAATCCCAAAAATGAAAATTTTCCATCCAAAAACCTCGAAGTTATTCTTGTTTCAGCGGAGCTCTATTTTCGATTTTTTTTTCGAATTTTCCCGCTCAGAGAGAATTTTCCAACCAAAACTGAAAAATGTTACATCAAAATAAATTGAAATTTTCTAAGGAATCTATTTCTACAATAAAAAAATGGTGTTCTAATTTGAAAAACGGAAGTTGACGTCATTTCCGGAAAAACCGGAGGTGCTCATGCCTTGAAAATATTTTAGATTTCATCAGCATCGTGAAATACTTATAAGTGCTGAATTTCATGAAAATACGTTCAGTAGTTTCCCGTATAAATATGGGTGAGGTTCCTCGTGAAAGACCCTGTAGATTGAATGAACTTTGGTCAAAATATCTTAACGATCTCAAAAATTCAACATATCGCGAATCTGTACTATTTGTCGAAGTACATACCTTCTAAAACATCATAAAGTCCATCCTGTGTGACATCAAATTGGCCACATGGAGGCTCCACGCAGTAAGAACCCCAAGGTTGTGCATTCAAACATATGACATATCCAGTTTTCTGCCAACCCTCTCCAACATGTGCAGGGGCATCGAATTCTGGCATCACTCTAACACCTCTGGATTTTGCGAAATCTACGATTTCCTCGATGTCCTTATCTGTGTACACCTTCTTTGGAGAATATGCCCCATAAAATGATAGTTCTGGTTTAGATTTAGAGACGTATGGGAAACTATGGCTGTCTGTGATGTGCCAATGGAAAGTGTTCAGCTTGGAAGCAGCCATACCGTTAATAGTTTTCTTTATGGCGTCCACTGATATGTAATTTCTCGAGGTGTCTAACAAAATACCTCTGTAGGGGTATGCTGGTTTGTCGGTGATATTGGCATTGAGAGGAACCATCAATTTGTTCCTTAGATCATCGTAGATTATGAGTTGTCCAAGAGTTTCCAGGGCATGTCGACTACCAAAAAAATTAGGCGCTGTAATGTTAACATCAACTTTTCCTTTATGATCTGGACCAATAACCAGGTGATAACTTTCATCAGTTTCTAAAGTTAGCTTATCAGTGTCAGGTTCTGTGAGAAATATGTTAATAGAAAGAGGCTTTCCGTCACTGTTGGAGTCTCTTGTTGTTACTGCTCTACTAATGAGATCTTCTTTGAACAGTCTTGCGGCTTGGCTAGTTAGTGATCCTGTTCTTCTCGAGTTAATTTCTATTTGGGATGGATTTAAGGGTACGAGATGACTACTTATATCGGTTCTTCCTGTTGGTTTTGGCCAAAGACCTGAGCCCTTCGAACAAAACATTTGACATGCTTCTAGGGCTAAAGCGTTATCTTCTTCTCCAGTTATTATTTCTTTTTTGATGCATCTTCCATTTTTACACTCATATGACCATGGGGATGACAATGCACTAAAAAAGATAGTTTTTGAATTCGATACGAAACTCGATTTTGAGAAACACCTTTACTTCAACATAAGACTGATATGAAATGTTTAATCGAAAAACTCTGTCTTTGAATTTCGAATAAAAAGTAGTTAATGCTAATGGATGAGAAATTGAATGCTTGTCGCTATACGTGATGAATGAAGGGAGATAAACTCATATATCATGTCAATTTCCCGTGGAAATCTACAGGGTGATATATTCCTTGAAATAATGTCCCGATATTTTTCCTTCAGACTTTCTTCTGTGATGCGTCACCGATAGCATTGTATAAAGATATACAATGCCGATAGTTTGAAAATTTGAAAAACTATATTTGTTTTAGTAGAATTTTTTTGTATCTGCTGTCGCTTATTTCGGATCAAACATTTATCGTTATTCACCATCTGATGAAACATGTTCATGAACAAGTTCAATTCACCTGACGACATTTAATGAAATAAATTAACGTTTTTTTTCGGAATCCGTAGGAGATACGAAAAATTGGAAGATATTTAAAGGATTCATATGAATCAAAGATTCGTTTTCATATTCTTCAATCTATATTGGCACGCAACAAAAAGTTCTGGTAAGAATTCCAGGACATTGTTGTACAATAGATATTGCTGGAATTTTGTACGGGCATTTGACAACTAGGTGCTAGAACTTGAAAATTGATATATTTCTCAAATTTCAGTTGAATACCTTGAGGAATATGAGGGTTTTATAGGGTGGAAAACTATAAAAAAAATTCAAACTTTAACACCGTCTGTATCTCCGAAACAAGACGTTTGCAGTCCCATGTACATGAGATATTCATTCTCAATTATATCACCCAACTATTCGCTATCTTTCGTTTATTCTTCTTTTGAGGATGTCCAGCCTCTATATGAACCTAACTTATCCTGAAAATTTTAAGTGCATTGTGTGGAACCAAAAATAATCTGAGTTGACTTGAATTCTTCACCATCAACTCTCGTTTTCGGCTGCATATTCGAAAAATACAGACATTGTACAAAATATATAGAGCAAAAAATGAAAATTACCTTATATGTCCAATGCATATTAATCCCAACAGAATAAGTATCTTCATATCTGAAATAATTGGAATATTCATTACATAAAGTATTCCGAATATATTTAGGAACCACAAACTCCAACAAAAAAAACGTGTTATTATTATTGCTTCAGTTACATCTGCTCAGAGAAAACTAGACTTGCTGCTAAACTCGCGGTGGAGATATTTGCAACGGTTATATCCACGGAAGTAATGCAGATAAGATTAGAATTGAAAATGAAATTTCATAACAGAAACAACAACAAAAACTCACCCACCTTTGTCTCTTTTGTTATGGATTCATTACGCTTTTTGTCTTAATGAGAAGAATATCATTTCGATGTGTTATGTTTTAATATGGAGAATATTTACCTGACTGAAAGAGATATAAACAATTCACAATGAACTTCACTTCTCTTCTTTTACAATTTGTATTCCCACCAAACAATACGACGAGGTCGTGCACAGAAATTCTTGACACCCGATTTCATACGAGAAAGTAACAGTTTGAAATTTCCGATCAAGTTTATATACAGAGATATTTTGAATTCGAAAACCGGTACCTGCGGATAGAGCTTAAGTGAATTTAGATAGAAGTCGCGATAATTTTGAGACGCTACGGCTTTTTTATTAACGTTTCGATATATCCGAGACCATCATTAAGGATTAAGGATAAGAATTTGAGTGCTAAGCTCTAATGGAATAGCAACAGGTCCTAGGTAGTTTTGTTTATAACTCTGTTGATCTGTTTGATAGTAATCGGTACTTATCGAGTGATTTAGTTTCAGATAATCGTATCTGCCGATGTGTTTGTGAAAAGGGATTCGGCACACCTACTGATTGTTCGCGATATTTTGCGATTTTGAAAGCATCATTTATACAGGTTGATCAGTGTAGAATTCAATTCTTTGTGTTGAATTCACCATATAGATGTATTATCTGGATTCTATCCTTGGCCCAATATTTGTAATTTTGGTCCCAAAAGATTAGATTTTACTCATTGATGAACAATTTGTGGTCAAACACTTAGTTTTTCTATGATAAAATCCGATCGAAATGAGTTGAAGATTTGAAGTTCTCTGGTACGCATTGGGTTGGATATATCAGTTAAATTACAAAAATTTTCGAATTCGTTGCCAAAGTATTTATATTTTCACGTAGGTACTCTACTTCCTGATGGAAAGATTTGGCGATCCCCGCCTTATCATATTATCCTCACGAAATTCCGCATGAAGTTTCAAACGTATCATTTTTCAATCAAATTTTTCATTTCATTTCGATCCAATGTATATTTTTTTTTTGGAAAAAGTGGGAAAATTTGATATTGTATGATATATCCACAGAATATTTGGGCAGGTTTTACCCATTCACAAATTCGTAATTGAGTCACCAACTTACTCTACAAATATCGGGGTTGTAAACTGATTCACCCGGAAGTGATTGTGTTTTCTGTTGTCATCACGGTAGGTTTGTACCTTAATCAATACTAAATTTTGCATAAAATTTCGCATAATTTCCAAACCAGTTATCCAGACTCATCATGACTTAACCAATATTTTTTGAATCGTTTCAGGAATAAAAACGACACCGAGAAAAATTCACAGAATTCATAATATTTTTTCAAAATATCTCCGAAAATTAGGATGAGATTAACATGAAATTTGGCACACAATTGTGTAATATAAAGATCCAGGCGCACGGAGTTTTTTTCCCAAATCGGAAGAATAGCTCCCAGAGAAAAAAATCTTTTCGAAGACATTTCTTTGAATTTGTCAACCATAAGATCTCTTCGAAATTATGCCAAAAAATTGCCCGTTATCATATGTCAACTAACTACCAAGTTCCAATTCGATCACTGAAGAAGTTCCTGAAATTCTAAGGAACTAACATCAAAAATTCAAATGACTATTACTCCGAAACCATTTGGCTAATTTGACCTATTATCGAACTCAACCTTCGCATTTTGGAATGCAACCTACCCTGAAAGTTTCAAAAGTACATAGGATTTTCAGTACGTCCGTAATCGTGACTATGGCCGGCCGTCTGGACAGAATCGATTTCGACACCCAAATCATGATCGTCAGTTCAACCTAGTCGTTTCAGATCATTTTCGGGAAAAAATTCGGAAATGGCTGACATTTGGACGAAACGATAGCAAAATATGTTCCCTGGAACATTCGCGCAAAAGTACTAATATACTATAAACATTGTTAAACAATGCTAAAATGATCGAATTGAAATCTGGTCCTTGGTTGAAAATAAGCTTGTAGATTCATACGAAATTTCATGATAAAAAATTGCAAATTTATATTTATCAGGACAAGTTATGCTTCGCTGGGGAAGGTCAATACCTATAGTTGAATCATTGTATAAATTATACCATGGTTGAATGACCTTTTCTGTATACGAATTTGGACAATAGCTTAAAAGCTCCTGCTTCAGGTGTGTAAATAGGTTTGAAGATTGATTACAAAGGTCGAATTCATGGAAGGGCAGAATCCGCTAAGACATTCAAAATTTTATTATCGTTGCATTTATTTCCAAAATGCAGATCACATCCATTTGAAATCTAGTATTTGGTTGGAAAATATCAAAATTAGCATTCATGCAAGGTTTGCCAACTTTCTTCCAACAAAAAAGATTTGTTTTCGAAAGGACTAGAGATGTTTCAAGTTCAGTTTCGTTGGAATATTTTTTCTAATGAAGAGGTAGATATGCTGAATAATAAACTATTTTACTTTCGAATTTTATTTGCTTCTGCAGGCTGACAATGTATCATTACGTCATTGTATAACATGACATCACTCTATATTGATGGAATACAATGCTGTTTGAACTTGTACGTGGGTTCTTGAAATTGGCAATTTTGATATATTAGGCATTATTCATTCGACAAATTTTGCACTTAAGTGTAGATATGAGGTATAATGTTTCGGAAGTCGAAATAAAAATTATCAAATCAAGATAAGGATCTGTTGTTTCGGTGCAGAACAATGATATTATTTTATCGAGTATCTACATTGTGCTATTCTATTACTATTGCCACATACGCATCTACATGGAACACAAACCGCAGATAAGTCATTTGAGCTCTATTGAGATTCTTAAGAATTGGCGAATGAAGATAAGCGCTACTCCCTCTGGTGGCTATCCGAGTAACCCGAGGTACAGACATTATCATTGACAAGTTAAAAGAAATGTTAAGAAAATGAGAAAGTTTATGCATTTTTCTTGTGTTTGTGTGATTTTACAAGTGCTTCTACTGAGGAAAAGCAAACTCAAATGTCCCTTCCCATAAATATCTACAGCCCGGTAAAAAAACTTCCTTTAACAAGTCGGGCCTGAAAGTGTTGAAGAATCGATAAAAACCAACAAACAAGACTTATGAGAGTCTGTTACCTGTATTTTACCGATGATGATAATTTTTATAGAGGTAAGCACGAATTTCTCATGAAATATTAGATCTTAGTCATGAGGACAATTTTTTTCCAGGCCCATAATCCAAGCAGAGAAATTTACTTAAGAGGAATGCTATGCCTTCCAGAAATCTGCCTGTTGAACTGATCATTAAGGAACAACGTAAATGTTCTAGTGATAGAACAGACTATTGAAAAAAAGAGTCTCAACAAGGAAATATCTGGTGATGAATACTCTTCGCTCAAAGTGCTTCTGCCGATGAAAGCAAAGTTGTACAAGGCTTTTTTATTACAGCTTTTTCAAGACCAATCATATGAGTGTTGGAAAATTTATTTGTCAATCCATAATGAATAAGGCTTACGGTACAAGTAGCATTAGTTTGTAATGTATTCATTTTATTCACAATATATTGAGTATTTAGTCCATCCCTATAAAAATAGTGAAGTTATGAGTATTTGTCTATTATTCCAAAAAGTATGTTTTACAATACTATCTGTTTTTCAACATTCAAGACACCAAAGTCAATCTTGCCATTTGGATCTGAAAATAAATAATATTAAAATACTATCTAACCTTGTAGATATCCCCATAATTTTAGAGTTGCTACACTCAATTAGATTGAAGGATGATACATACCTATACTTTATAAGAATGGAATATACTCCCAGTAATACTCTCGTCAACTATAAAAGTCTAAAAAGTATTTGAATGAATCGTGAAATCAAAAATTATCAAACCAAACACTAACAAACAGTACAAAATCGACTATCAAAACAAAATCTATGTCTGTATGTAAGGTTGTAAAACTGGCCACCGTGGCGCTGCAATCTTAAATTCAGACGCCAATTGCAATGATCAATACTGACTAAAGATAAGAAATTGAATTCTGCATTATGTCTCTGAATTGGGAATTCCCAGAGTGGTTCAAGATCATCTTAACATACAGCTCAGGAGACTAAGAATCCGATTTAATTCAATGAGACTTCATTAGAAGTGGACATAGTTGAAGTCTGCGATATGTCTGACGGTGAAAACGATAGTTTTGCGATAACTGTGACCGTGGTTCGATTTCTACTGAATCTTCTTTCAAGAGCTGGTTTAGCAGGAGTTGTGACTTGTTCAATATGGCTTACTTTTGAAAATTATCATTACTGGTTTTCCTGGCATGTCATTCAGGCAAGAAACAAAAAGAAATTGTATCAGTAGAAATATTTTTGAACCATTTTCATCTCAGAATCTATTAATTGAATTTGAAAAACGAAAATTTTTGCTTGAAAGAAAATAGATTTTCAATTTTTTACCTGCCCTCTTTTTAAAAAAACAACACTTGCATTTTTTGAATCTTGCAGATATGGATTAGAATTTTGGCTATATGCAGGGGGTGGGTACAAACGAAGAGCGGAGATTATTCGCGTAAATTTAAAGAAAAAATAATAGCTCAATCTGATATTCAATATTGACTCTCGAGTTTCTAAGATTTCACCCTATTGGCAGGCGACGATCACGTGATTGTCGTCGGCCAATAGGATGAATCTCCGATTCCCCAAATACCCGAAACTCCCTCGCACAAAAGACCCCTTAAGTATAGAGTTCATTGGGTAAATATATATCGATTTCAAGCGATGGACCAAGAGCTCCGGTTATAGTTACGGATATCCAAATTGTCAGATTATCCATTGCCTATATGTCAGTTTGGATGACCGTAACTATAACCAGAGCTTTAGATCCATCGCTTGGAATTGATTATAGATTGTTCTATGCTAGGGTGTTAACATAGAACACTAACTGGTGGCGAAAAGATCGCTTTTTCATCAATCAAATTACGTAATCAACCTTTTTTCAGGCACCAACCGAATATTTCATATTTACGGAAGGGAAAACTGGCAACCGAAAGGACCAAGTTGATTTTCGGAAGATATCCTATATAAACTTGACACTATCGACATGAAATCAGGAATCCCAACTTAAATTTCAGCCAATCAGAGGTGATCTTTACACCGTTTTCGGATATTTATAAATAACGCGAACCTTATTACCATGTCAAATTTGTTCTGAAATCCTCCTTCCCACTGATAATAAATTTGTGGATTGGCAACTTGGACCGAAGTCGCCTATTTGCCATCGCGGTGAACCACCCTGTATTTCAAGTCTCTAATGTTGGCCCGAATTCCCAAATAATGGCGAATTGATAGCGACATGTTTCCTTGATCAAACCCACAACAATTTGTTTTCGGCAAAATATCGAACACGAATATAATGAAAAAGGGTACAAGATTGGGTGTTTTTAAAAGGGAAGGTTGTCAAGCATGAATCGTAAGTTTGAAAATGTCAGACCTCGAGGGAAATTAAGAGATGAGCATAAGACGTTATGTTCTAAACTGAATTAAACCAACCCGTCTGCGGAGGAAACAAGTTGCGACATGAAACCACGGTATAACCATTAATTTTTCATGTCCCGAGATTCATTTCATTTTTATGTAGACTT
The DNA here is from genome assembly GCA_958510865.1 of Myrrha octodecimguttata. Lineage (NCBI taxonomy): Eukaryota > Metazoa > Arthropoda > Insecta > Coleoptera > Coccinellidae > Myrrha > Myrrha octodecimguttata. The sequence continues at coordinate 27,130,806 of OY294059.1, forward strand.
TTCATTTCCTGGAAATAAAAAAGTGGTCTGCTTCTCTTTTATGATTCCTCAACAGCAGATTTATTCGCTGGAAAACTGGTGAAATTTCTTCGCTAGTAGTTCAGGTTGGAAATACGCGATATTATTTCATATGATGTAGTGGTTATTTTTCGACATACGAAGGACTTTTCCTAGAGCGGGAAGTTTTATCGTTACAAAGTTTGAAGATTGAACATTTCATTCAAAATACATGTACGCGCGAGTACATATCTGTACGAGTACATATCATCAGGATTTTTCTTGTATATCTCCTGCATTGGTAATCAAAGCATGTTTTCAAGCTAAAAAAAACATTCTATTAATTGTTTATTGTTCAAACCAAGAAGGAAACACAGAAACAGACTCGAAGGAAGTTCAATTAATGAAAAAATTTCATTTTCCTCGATTTCCTGGATACTTTTGAGGATATTTTTCCGTACCTACCAACTGTTTTCATTCGTGTGTCATGAAATAAAATTTTGTATTAATGATAGAGTCCAACAATTCAAAAGGGGGCTGAATGAGTAATCGAACGGGTAAGTACCGAGAAACTTGTGTAGAAATAATCACAGAACTCACAAACACAAAAAATAATAATGAATTCTTCATGTGGAAATCAGAGACAAGCATATACCCACAGAACATCAAATGTACCAATTTTAACGTTATTCTATGTCTATGAAACGAAATATCTTTTTTTTTTTTTTTTTTTTTTTTTTTTTTTTTTTTTTTTTTTTTTTTTTTTTTTTTTTCTGACTACCTCGGTAGACTAGAGGATGGAAACATGTTCTAGGATGCTGAAGGTACCGGGTTCGAATCCCGGCGAGGTCATGGATGTTGTAAAGTGTCTAGGTGGTGGTGATTTGAAAGAATCTTAACCAAATGATATGTTCGATGTGTCGATGGTTCGAAATGGCCAAGCACAGTAAAAGATAGAAAAAAAAAAAAAAAAAAAAAAAAAAAAAAAATCTTTTTTTCTGTGGTGGAAATATTTGTTCCTCTTCACTCTCAACCATATAAAAGATTTACTGCGTAACTATTTCATTACGACTATCAACATACAATGCTACTAGGAGCTTCGAATAAATATGAATAAATCAAAGATAACGAGTACTGTCTGAGGTCCCTGCAGGTACTAGTTCTTATAGCATACCCGAATTACAGATGTCTCTAGTGAGTCGGTTATATGCAATAAAGGTACCATTGTTATGGTAGTATATATAGGTGGTATTGAGGATTCCTGTAGTGCTGTTACGAACTGTTTCCACTAGCTGTCGCTAGCATTGCAGCTCTACTTGTATTCGTAACATCCAGAAAAACCTCCACGGAATGAAGATATTTTTGAAGCTTATACATTGATAAATTTGGTTTATTCCTAAATGAAAATTACGGTCAGTATTTTGAAGCATCGTTTAAAGAAGTATACAATGTTTGAAGACTCACGGTACCATTTGCAGGCTAAAAATATACAAAAATACTGACGTGTAGGAAGCATCCAGAAGCGAGTTAAAATCACCATACTACCTCGAAAACAATTTAAACATATACGAGGGAATATTAAAAATTAATTATAAGAGTTGCAGACATCTTTTGTCCCTAACAGCCCTCATAGAAGTGAACCTGGTCATCTATTCAGGTATCCACCTTGTAGCGCACAGCTTGACTTATGGATAAAACTAATTTTCGATTTTCTAATTGTAATCTCACATCATATTTGAACTGTGAAGTTGATTGAGGTATATTTGATCGAATTTCATTTTTGGAAATTTTGGTAGAATGAAATTTCCGATGGATTCATCTAAGGAATTATCGAGTAGTTTTCACCCATTCACGAATTCAGGTTTTAAAGAAATAAAATCATCCGGAGAATTCAGTATTCAGATCTGATTCATTACCTTCATTATGATCACCTACTTAAATGAGAAATTAAATTAGGAAATCTTTCTTCAACTGATTAGCAGATGACAAAAGGCCTTAAATTTCTGAAAGGTAGTCAAGCCAATTGCGTATTTCATCAGGTCTACGAAATTGGGCGTGTTCTTTATCTTCTCAAATCTGGTCTACCCTTATTACACAACAAGCAGATTGATGTTGAGTTGGCAGAACAAGGAAGTCATTCATCAGCTAAGGCTAAATAATCGGTTTCTAATTTTAGATTCGGCAGTCCATTTTCTTGAAAAATACAAGGTAAGTACTGGAGAGAATTCAGAAGCAAACAGTACAGCCGGCTGATAAATTACGGCTTCGTGGCAACACAGCCACATTCAAGTTTCAAGAAACCTTGTTAATATCCCAAGGTCAGGCACCAGCCCAAAGGTCTGCATGCTTTAACGCTGCCAATAGCCACGAGAACTATTAGAATTTGTGAAATTTCGACGTTCATAGGAGAGAACGTGGTGTCGTTCTGCAGGCTTCAGAGATTTTTTTTTTTGGTGTACATAATTATTTTTTTGTAAGAATTCGCAATGTTATTGATTTTCCATTTTTCACTCCATATCAGTTTTAATGTTCCTGAAAATTCTTGAGTAGGTATAAAAATTGGCAACATTGCGCATTCTTGATAATTTTTTCAACCATTTGAAGCCAAAAATTTTTTTGAAAAAAAAGAACTCTGGCCTTCAAAAGTCACCCCGTTATATTAAAGACATATATTGTTCTCAAGACCTTAAACCTAGCATTTTCTAAGTACAATTTTCAAGTCGTTCATCTATATTTTGGGGAATATTTCTAAAATGAAATTTCGAGTGTATTGACTCTATAACTGTCGAACAGAATGAGTTAGAGCCTTGAAATTTTCACTTTTGAAATCGTTTATTTTTTGAGCGCCTACTGAATGTGAGGTGGATCGTATAAGAAATTCTGCTATTATTCTGAAAATAAAATAAAATTGGACGTGGACTTGTTATTTTTATTCTCAATGATTTGAAAAATTCTGATCTGTTCGAATTGAAACTAGCTAGTTTGTCGAAAAGACTTCACACGAAGCTTTTGACGAATTTCATGGTGCAGGAATCATTATGGGAATTATTATGGAATTCATATTTGTTCGGAAATGTTATAGATCAGTTCGATTTTGCTGAAATTCCATAATTCCTCCATAATTCTTCAATCGGATTGAATTACTATTTTTGAAAAAAATTGAGAAAATGTGATAAGAATTGATGAAAATGTGATTTCGAATTGTTGAATCTTCTGGTGGATTTTATCATTCACTAATTCGTAATTAGGTACCGAATCTGATCTACATTAGACTCACTGATGCTAAATTCCAATTTAATTCTGTCCGGCAGGCCGGTGGTTCATCCATCCGTGGTCACCATATCTCTTGAATGAAATGAGCTAGCGACTGGAAACTTTCAGAGTAGGTTGCATTTCGAAGTGTAACGGTTTAGTTAGTTAATGGGCAGAATCTACCAACTATCCCGAAGGAATGGTCATTCGAATTGTACAGGAGACTTACCGCTGTCTAAGTTCATTAATACGCCAAACTTGCCGCACGGTTTTGGGGTTATAGTCATTTGAATTCTGAAGTAAGGGGGGTTTTCTTGAATTTGGGTTATTAATGCAAATGCAAATTTGAACATAATTATTATGGGTTTTATTCATCATCTTCCCAAATTACCTTCAGAAAGTATTCAAAATCAGATTTCAAAATTGGGGTTTGGGATATGCCAGGCAGGTACGAAGTGACAACGTTGTTTAGTAGAATAGCTTTTATTCATATTCTGTGGTACACACGTGTTCTTTGTCAATATAACCAAACAATTTCCGTTTGCGATTTGTCAGTAATATGATAGTATGACAGTATGTGCTCTTCTTTTTCTATTCCTTGGTCGTTGTCTTCTACTCTAACCAGATCGAAGTATAGCCTATCTCTATTTTTCTAAGCAAAGTAACACGTTTGACGTCCTTTTTTTTCCGAGAAAGCTGAATTCGACCTTGCCATATCGTGCACTTAAGACAAAACCCTTTAAATGCAAATGCCCATTTTATTTTTCAATTTTAGGTGATCAAATATTTTTTCAAAAATATAATATTGAAATTATATGTTTGAAATGTGTTCTGAAGGGTTTTCATGAAAATTACTGCATTTTCGTTCGAAGGAAAAATCCCCATTTGCTCTCAGGAATTGAAAATTGGTTATTATTGGTGGAAAACTGAATCGCAACTGCTCATGAAATGTTTTAAGGATCGTGAGGTTTATAACTAAAACATTTTTCTCGAAAATTTTTCGAATTTTGTTGAAAAATTTTTTTTGCGGAAACTGCTCATCTGATTTTTATGATATTTCGCACAATCCTCGAAGTCAATATGGTATAACAGTAAACTGAATTCCAGTTCGATCCAATTTTGATTTCCGGAGATATTGTGAGAAGAAAAATGTCGTGTTTTTTTCCTCGGTAACGTTGATACATCTACAAAAACTCGAAATATATTGATTCATGATAATCTTGGTGAAAGAATTTTCAGAATCTCTCGCCAAATTTCCTAGTGATCAGATAATTAGAACGATCAGTTTCACGTCGATGCTACAATATTCATCTATGGAAAAACCTGGAAAAACACTGACGTGAAGTCGGCCGCTTTTGCGCGCAAAAACTCTTTCAACAGTGATCATCTCATCTAGGCCTTTCCAACCTGGAAATGATCCAGACAGGATCGATGATCACGATAGTTTCAATCGATATTCGATAAAGGACTACTAATTCAATTGACCACACCAACTAGCCGAAAGCATGGCAGTCTAGTCGTTAGTTCAATCCAACTCGTCGTTCCGTTTAAACCTTTGGCGGGTCTCACTTACGCATGTGCCCGCACCATCAGAATATTCATACGAACATGATTTGAAATCTCCGCGAAGCTTCTTGACACGATATTGCCTTTTTCTCCTTAAGAAAATTCCGTCTATGAGAAAATGTGCAAAAAACGCGCTTTCTGATCGCTATTTCTGATATAGCATGTGAGCCGGTTAATTATTTAGCAATTTTTTTTTACCTGTGTTTAGTGCGAGTTCGGTGACTTTTGAAAGTTATAATTTACGATCATTATGTAGATGTTCAAAGTGTTTTTTACTGGTTACTGGGTTTTGCAGCATGTACGTGGAAGGAGTCGTGCTAAGGTAAACAGATATGCAATATACATGCACTGGTTTGAGAGACAACTTTGAACTATTTGTAGTGCATAATTACGGGTATTCTCGGGCAATTTTCATATTTTAAAGTATGTGATTGGAAATGGAGAAGGGGAATATTGATACATGGTCATGATGAAATATTCGTGATGAATATTTTTGCAATTAATTCGAGTCGATCAGATGGTTATATTGGTTTATTTTGTAACGCGTTATCAGAAAGTTTTTTTTGCTTTGAAATGAAATATAATCTATTCAGAATTGTACCTTAACGTCTTGAAAATTATTCTTATGCATTATAAATTTTGTTTTGGTATGGAAAATGTAAAGATTCACAGATGAGAAGCGCCCTCGAAAGTTTCGTCTAAAATATTGAGAGCTTTGGCGCAGAAGTTCTTTTTATCATCTTCACCAATAAACATTCGATGAAGAAAGATTGAATTAATTCTTCCTGATTGCACCTACTCCGGAACAATTTCTTGGGCATTTCGGAAAGGTTTGAAAAAAATTCCGATGTATGGAACATGAATCAGATTATTAGAATAAATCATGAAAAAAACCTTATGGAAAATAAAATAATGAGTGAAAGGTTTGTAGAAACCTAGAAAATAATTTAGTCGATAAAAATATTCTCATTTATTGAGGAATCGAAAATCATCCCCAGGAATTGGGTGAATTTAATTTTCATTTCATCTGTGAGATTTTCCACTAAATTTATAATTAGGATGATTTCTTATTCATTCATTTCGGAAAATGAGAAGAAATGAGAGCGATCGTACTTACGACCGATCGTAAACAAAATAACTTAGAATCTGTATATTTGATGAGTAGGTTGGAATCTACGAAGACCGAATCGTTAATGGGTAAAATCCACACAATGATTCCGCAGATATACCCATTCATCTAGAATCTAGAAATTGATTGAAAAATGGAAGCTTGAAACTTCATGCGTAATTTCTTGAGGATAATATGATAAGAATGTGCCCGCACCATAAGAATGATTTTCTTGGCATAATATTGCCTTTTTCCCTTTAAGAAAAGCCGGTTAACTATTTATAACCTTTTTTGCCTGTGTTTAGTGCGAGTTCGGTGACTTTTGAAAGTTATAATATACTCATGTTCAAAGTGTTTTTAAATGGTTACTGGGTTCTGCGGCATGTACGTCGAAGAAGTCGTGCTAAGTTAAACAGATAAGTGCAAGATACATGCACTTCTGGTTCGAGAGACAACTTCGAACTATTTGTACTGCATAATAATGGATATTCTCGAGCGATTTTCATATTCTGAAGCATGTGATTGGAGATGGGGAAGAGGAAATATTGATACATGGTCAAGATAGACTTTTCGTGATGTATATTTTTGCGATTTATTCAGGTCGATTCGATAATAATGGATATTTCGGTTTATTTTCTAACGTGTTATCAGGGAGTTGCTTCTATTATTGAATAATATATATTTTATTCGAAATTGTACCCTGAGATCTTGAAAGTTATTCTAGTACATAAGAGGTTGTAATTGGATTGATTTGGTTTTTCCTAATTGGACCTTCTCCAAAATAATTTTGTGAGGATTCATTTGAATAAATTGTAACAACAATGAGAGAAAAAAGGTTATAAGTGGAATGTCTGAAGAATCGTAGAAAATAATTTATTCATCAGAATACTCTCATTATTGAAGCAGCGAAAACCATAACTTTAGTTTGAGTAAAAAACCAGTTTATTCCTGAAACGTTCTACTGAAATTTTTTTCGTAATGCTGAAATTGGGACGATTTATTCATGATCAATCTTTTACCGGTGGACCTAGGAAAAAGCGTTTTCCCTCAGGGCAATCGTAATTAAAATAACTTCCGAAAAAATAACCTCAGAAACTCAATAATTGTAGAGTAGATCTTAATTATGAAAGCCGGCTTCGATAATTGGCAAAATCCATCCATAATTCCACAGTTTTATACTCATGCAAAATTTTATTTTCCCAATATTTCCAACAATTCAGACTGCAATCTTGAAGTAGATCGAAAAATGACTGAGCTTGAAGGTTCATGGGGGGGAGGATAATATGATTGGAAGATTGAAGAATAAAACAAAAGAATTATTTTCTGATCGTCCGAATGGTATAATCATAACGAAATTCGCCACTGAGTTGTACAAAAGTATTCTTGAACTAAACATGCTGTTTCCCAGAACATGCGCGAAAAAAAACATTATTTCATATATTACAATTATCTGTTCCTCAGATTTCGTTGATTTTTCTTCCGTACGAAACTTTTGTGGTTACTACCCAAAGATCGGTTGTAAACACAATAACTTTTTGCAGAAACACTTGTAGGGACTCGATATTTGAAGAGCAGAGAAGAGAAATAGGTACATTCGCAGCGTGTCTCACTGGGTCGAATTCTTCATTATCTTAGAAGGCAAATATTTATTTTGGGTTAATAAATCTTGTCATGTGGTGTGGTATAATTAGCTCTCAAAATGGCTATTTATTTTTTCCTTCTATTGTTAACAGAATTTTATTGTGGGGTTTATATTCTCGGTTAATCTCTGATTTTTAAATTGCTATAAAACTAGTTTACTTGCAGCGGATTATGAAGTTTTAATTCTCCATATTTTCTCAATATTTAAGAGGGGAAATTAAATTGAGACTGACACTTGTAATAAATTATAGAAAGCGTGTTAATTTGAAACGGTACCGTATTCAATATCTCTACCTTCATGCAAAAAGAGCTATAAACTTTAGTTCATAAAGGGACATTTCATACCGTCAGTTTCAACACCAGCCCCTTAAATCTTAAATGTGAAGTGGACTTGAGTAACAACTTGATTCAAAGGTAATTCTAAGGCCTATAAAAATGCCATACACTTGACTTTTTTCGTATAAACTGTTTACAGTTGTAAACACAATAACTTCAGAAAGAAACACCTCAGAAAATCGATATTCTTAGAGTAAGAGTGGACCTTAATTACGTGAGCCGAATTCGTGAATGGGTAAAATCCACCAAATGATTCCGCAGATATACCCATTCAAAATATTATTTTTCTAATATTTCCAAAAACACATATTCGATCAGATTAAAATCCAGTATTTCATCGAAAAATGACAGTTCGAAGGTTTATACAAAAGATCATGGGGATAATATGATCAGAAGATCACAGACTAATGAATATTTGAAAAAAAAATTAAAATTTTTTTTTTAAATTGTTCTAATGGAACGATCATCACGAAATTTCGAACAAAGTTGCCTATCAGCATTTATAAACTAGCTGCCAAGTCTTATTTCCATTTAATCAGTATTTTTTGAGTTATTCCGGAAAAAAACCGATATCCAGAAAAAAAACACAAAATTTCACATATTTTTTTCCTAGAAACTCCAGAAATTATGGTCCTATCAAAATGAAATTTTGTACTCTGCTGTATTAAATGATGTTCAAGGTATGAGCGAAATTGTTTTCCGGATACAGTTTCCGAGAAATAGGTGTTTTGAAAAAATAAAAAAAAAAATTCAAAATTTACTGACAGTGTGAATTCGTGAAAAGTTGTTAGTTGTCGTGCTTCAACTAACTGTCAAGATTCAATTCATTCGCATGAGTAGTTCCTGAAACATCCGGGAATTAATCCCAAAATTAAAAATGACCAAAACTCCGAAACCATTCGTCCGATATGTCCCACTACCCTAAAAGTTCCAAGTCGCTAGCTTGCTCCGTTCGACAGTTATCGTGTCCACGGCCGGCCCGCCGGACAGAGTCGATTTTGACACCGGATTCGTCATCAGTGAGTCCAACCTAGTCATTTGAGGCCAATTTTGGCTGAAAATTCGAAATTTACTGACATTTGGGGGAAACGATAGCACGCTGTTCCCCAGATGATGCGCCGAAAAATTTGAAAGAAGATTGATTGAACCAGCATCCTGCAGTTATTGAATAATATTCTCTCAGTGTCAGCGATTACTGAAATATACTTCCTTAGACGATTTTAGAGGTTTAATGCAATCAAAAGACAAAAGGTAACCTAATAATCATCGAATATCACAAACATACAAACTCACTTTTACATTATTTGAAATAACAGTTTGGAAGAGCATTCTGCGATGGAATGTAGGTGATTACGCAAGGACTATATAATTTACTGCATCCATTTAGTTAACAATGCCAATCGAGGAAATTGTTCATGTTCGTTAACATTTTCATGATCGTCTCATCATCATTGAACAAGTTCAAGGACGTTTGTCAATAATTAAAATGTTAAGTTCAATGTTGTACTCTTGTAGCTCTGATTTCGCATATATCTCCTAATCATAATAGCGGAAACTGAAAGTGAAGGTTGCCTAGATGAAATATGTAATTATCTAGTTCTATAACAATCGTTGTGTGATAATATTCGATTAGGTAGCTACGACTGAGAAAAATGCGTGAATTTTAATCTATTCGGCACCCGAATTATTGAAGTTCAACACGTTATGCTCGATATTAAGTTCATTGATGAGTAGACGAAGAACTTTTCATTCAATATGCTGAAGTTGAATGTGTTTTATATTTATAAAGGAACTCTGTGCTTTTGGCAGTTAAATTTATGAATATAAAGTGTGTATAAAGGTATAGAACATTAAGTTGGTAACACTGTTTCAACTGGTGGCCATTTTGTCAGCTGTCAAGTGCATTTCAACATGAATAGAATGACGCCTAAATAACGCTTCCAAATTGTGCAAATTCATTTTGAAAATAATGGTTCTGTTCGAAATACGTATCGCGCTCTACGTCCATTTTACGGTCAACATAATCGTCCATCAGAGCAATTGATTCTATGGACCATTTTCGCGCCACGTTTACTCTAACTGATAATACGCATCCACAGAGACCTCGTACAGTGAGAACAGAAGAAGCCAATGCTGCTGTAGAGCGTAGCGTAGAGGAAGACCCGAATAAGTGAATCAACCATCGTGCACTGCTATAGAGCCATGATTACTGACTTTTTCGTTCCTCAATTGAACAACCATGATGCGCAGCAGTTGTGGTTTCAATATGACGGCGCAACATGTCACACAGATTGTGCTACCATTGATTTACTGAAGGAAACGTTTGATAACCTCATAGTTTCACTTTCGAGGCCCGTGAATTGGCCTCCAGATCGTGCGATTTAACCACGCTAGACTATTTTCTGTGGGGATGTGTCAAGTCGCTAGTCTACGCCGATAAGGCCGAAACGATCGACCACTTAGGGGAACATTATCTGCGTTATTGCCAATATACAGCCTCAAATGTTGGAAAAAATTGGACCTCCAGATTAGATTACGTCCGAGCCAGCCGTGGCGGTCATATGCCAGAAATTATATTTAAATTATAATGCGAAAAGATTATCTTTTGAATAGAGCCAATTTCATGTCAACTTTAAAAATTCATCCTTGTTTTATTCCATTTCAAAGTTCTATACCTCTAAAAAAACACCCTTTACTACTTAAGGACCGATTTATGGAGGGGGTAAAGAGGGTGACAATTAAATTTTTTCCGAAAATTTTTTCGATCGAATAGGTTTGACTCACTGATGGTGGATCCAATGCCGAAATCGACTCGAAACACTCTTAGAAAAGCACTGACGTGAAGTCAGCAGATTTTACACGCATGTTTGAATTCGTTTCCAAAGCGGTCATCTTCCCGGACGGACAGAATCCATTTTTATACCGGAGTAGTAGTCAGTGCTTCCAACTTATTATTTCAAGACCATTTTTGGAGGTTAAATTCAAAAATTACTGACATTTGGCAAAACAATAACACGATGTTCCCCTAGAACATGCACAAAAAAAAACTTTTCGAAAATTTAAAAAGTTTTGTTGCTTTGGATTTCATTCAGTAGTTTTCGTTCGAATTTTGCAAAGGCCTTGAAGTCCATATTTCGCATTGGTAAAGCAGTTGTCAGTTCAACCCTAATTCAATTTCCGGAAAAATTGGCTGAAAATATATAAAATTTCGGTTTTCGTTATTTATGGAATAACTCAAAAATAGTGATTGAATCATCATTGAGCTCAGACTATCTCTCGTTGGCAAACTCTGATGAAAAATTCTGTGCGAAATTTCATGATTATCGTGTGTTAGGAATAATTACGAAAAAGTTATTGCATATATTATTCAGTCGGCATGAAATGAATGCTATTATTCATGAGGATGAACTGAATCACCCTAGTGAATAAAAGCAGTTATATGCGAGTTGATACTATACTTTGTCCACGAGTCCATTGGTAGAATCGAAATAATTCTGCATCTTCAAAAACCTACAATAGAGTTTTCAGAGTCGTCAAATTCATTGTCTATGATTGCTGGAAATTGTCGAGCTCACGAAAAACGTGATAATTTTCAGTTGATCTACGCATGGAGTGTATTATATTCATTATACACTCATATTATCCACGGGCTTGATTAATTACTTATTTTGCTCGAACAAGGGCAATCGAAATATATATATAATATTCTATGGTCGTGGATGAAATAATTTTCCGCACACGAATTTGATCATGCGCGCAAAAGCTGCTAAATTCACTTTACTGTTTTTCTAGAATTTTTCTCCCTTCGTTCATTTATATTTGACCCATATTTCTTTGCGCCTCTATTTCAAATATGACTATATTTAATTCGATTCGATCACCTACACATAAATTGAAACAATAATGACTCGTAAAGGACATATTCCCGACGTTCATCTCACATAAAACAAATAAATATCTTGTATTCCTAGCAGAATGTCGAAATGTTTATATTCTTTTTGTAGCATATTTACGATGGGAGCAACCACGAAGTTACATTATAGAAATTTGATTACTTATTTTATTGCCACGTTACGACTTGTTCTCAATCAGAGCTGTTCTGAATGAATCGGTTAAAACAACAGTTTTTACTCTGAAGAGTTTGTTTCAGTATATGAAGGAGAAAAATTTATAGGCACTCTTCAAAGCGTGGAACAGTTGCATTTACGTCATGGCACACGACCATCATTGTGTTCCCTTTGAAGTTCGTTAGGTGTTTGTTTTTGTTGAGATTATGCGATGTTTATGCGTGACCCCGAGAACGGATTTCAAAATTTTCGTGCGAAGGAGGATTTTGGGAAAGGAATCTTTTAGATCTTTTCGATATGAAATGCAGCTTTTATGTGGAATTTTTCACCGCCATTTTCAATCTGTGGCAAAAGTGTTATTTCAAAAGGATTTATTTTGTGTTACGATTTATTTATACTCCATTCACTTTTATAAACTATCCCGGTTGGCCATGATTTAGGCATATCAAGTTTTTTTACTTAAAACTGACGCAGGTTGGCACTCTTGAAATATCGGCAATTTCAAAATAATTCTCAGAGACGTCGCCAAATGCCAATGCCAATTCAAACTCTCAATCTCAACATAATCATCACGCTTGGAAACTAAAGATATCGAAGGTAGTTTCGAAGAAGCAGAGACAAAGTATCAAGAAGTGCTATGTAGATTTAAAATCTGCTTTTTCTGATAGAAACCCTGATAATTTGGAATCAATAATTTATCACAAGCTATCGAACATTTTCATGCTGGAGTATTTCAAGTTGTGCAAAAAGGATTTAAATGTCTTCTGTAGTCATAGTTCTTGAGAATTTTGAAAAGTGTGGAATTCCATAGGTCCGTTGGTTCGTTAAGAAGTTTTACTATAGGGTTATTCTAGTACTTCTATTTTTTTTTCGAATGAAATACCACAAAGTAATGGACTACTCTATCCATTATTTGTCAGTGAAATTTCAACACTCGATTCTTGATTTCCGTACAAGAAAATAGCATAACTGAATCTTCCAACCATATATACGTGAAATGTTTCCAGTATTAATAGAGAAAAATTCTTCTTCAACATTCGCCAGGTCTTCGGAATTATTGAATTCATATAATATTTTCTCAAATTCATTATTTTCCAAAAGTAAATTCACAATTTGGAAAATACTTTATTACTACGACCTCTGTGTAGAGAGGACAACGTTGTGTAGTTATCTGACAGAAAATTGACCATAACCTAACATTTTCAAAATTTACACGGTGAAATGTGTTATGGCCAACCGGGATAATTTATAAAAGTGAATGGTGTATATGTCTCGTTCCGATATAAATGTAGGATCCAATATAATATATCCAACATTGTCAAAAGATGGCGCTCTGAAAGCAAACAGTTCTTAACAGTATCGAATAAAATCAGAATTTACGACAATAAATGAAAAGCAACATAACCACAAGAACGAATGTCGGTCGATTAATTAACAAACATCCGACCTGGATCAGAGAGTATCATCCAAACAACCAAAACATCTACACCAAAGAAGCGGATCCAAGGAGAATGATTACAGCTGTTCCACAATTTTTTCTGATCATCAGACCATCTTACCTTGAATAACCCGCAGAATAGGAATCTAGATACTTATCACCTGTCAGGTGGAATACTCCAGTATAATTACGTACAGCGCGCCATCTCCTAGCAGCATCTGGCGAATTCTATTTTCGAGTGCAGAATACTTTGACCGAGGTGCACGACGTTCATCGTTTTGTTTCTGCACTCAAAGGTAGGATTCGCAAGGAGCTCTTGGGAGATGGCGCGCTGTTCGAATTTTCATTGAGTTAGTATTCTTCAACTAATTACGGAGTATCAATTCGATTACATCAGTATTTCTTGAAGTACTTTGATATGCAAAGTATTCAGAGAGTTCAAGTCGTTTCGGCTCAAAATTCGAAAAGTACAGATATTTGAGCAGAGTCGAAACATTTCTGATCTCTAGAACAGACCTATGAAGTCAATTGAATTATATTGTTGTCTCCTTTCGATTCTTTGGGTTGGCCATACTGAACCTGCCACTCTTCATCACCAGCCATCTTCGTCCCTTTTAGAATTTTCATAGTAACAGATGGTTGGATATTTTGAAAGTACCCAATTTCTGGTATCTCTTGTTAATTGTTAGAATTACTATTGTATACCCTCAATTGTTCTACTAACCAAGCAAGATTTATCATCTCTTCTGAACTGAAACTAATTGAGACGTTCAGAATGATATGTAATACATCTTCAGAATGAGGTTCGACGTATGTAACCGAGAGGCCAGTAACTGTTCAGTTTCATCATTATATTGCTGATATGTAATAAATCTTAATTTATTGTGGTGCTCATATAATATATTTCTTGTACTATAAAAACCTGGATTGAATCGTACTTTTTTATATCTAGTCTCCATTGGAATTATTAGAGTGTATTCGTTTGATTAACAGTGTCGTAGTAAGTGGTAAGAAACAATTGCAAACGTAAGAGATGACATAATTCTTGTTAGTGTCATTATGATAGAAATAGTAATTATTTGTCGATTCATTCTCATGGTTTTCGATTGGATTATCTCATGCGAATTACGTATGGAAATATAGAAATTCGAATATTTGATAACAGTAATTTTTTAGTTGTTCCAATCAATCATCTAACTCGAACAATATGGAAAATGAAATACATTGCGTAATATTGATAATATCGAAATTGCGGCAAAATGGCAAACGGTATGGTGACAGACAAGGAGAGTTACTAAGAATCAAAAAATTTCATAACAAAGTCGTATTGATTGTTATATTTTGAGAGGAAAGCTGGTTCAGTCTTTCCAAATTTGGATGAAATCATTACAAAATTGACGATTCAAGGATCTGGACATTTCTATTCAGGTACTCAAAATAAGTCATCATGAAGCGATTCTGATGTCTGAAAATTTGCTGATCAATAAATGTTTTGTATCTCAAAGAAAGATATGTGTCAATAATTGGAAGAGTTCAAATAACCTTCTAAATCTGTCTGTGTTAATGCACACAAGTTAGAGAAACTTTAGGTTTGTTCGTTGTACCTACATGAACTACACTAATTACACTTATTCCACTGATTCTGTTCGGTGTGTTCCGTTGTAAACTTGCACTCTGTTCGTTGCGGAAATATTGGCAGTTAGTGTAGTCACAGATTACGTGTGCAGTGCATAGAGTGAGGTTATCTTCTGTGATGGTTATGCGTAAATATAATTCATAATCATAGACATCTGTGGTTGTCTCTGGTTCCTGGTTGAACGTGTTTTTTTCTCTATGTGTGGTTATTTTTGGACGAAATTAATTTTCATCATATCGCTATTTGAAATAGAATTTTTGTCCGTGACGACTTTAGAAAAACCTTACAACAAATCTACATTACCTAGAAGTGGTAGCGAAAATAAAAGAAGCATAGAATTCTGTCATCTTGGGTTTGCGTAAGATCATCTATCATATATATGTATTCTGTGAAAATCATAGAACAGATTGAACTACACTAAGGGCCGTATTTATAGTTGTTCCTTGAGGCTTCCTTGAACTGAAGGCCGCCTTGAATTTGCTTTTCTATGTTTCTATACAAACAAACTTGTATTTGTTTCCATAGAAACGCAAATTCAAGGCGGCCTTCAGTTCAAGGAAGCCTCAAGGAACAACTATAAATACGGCCCCTGGTCCACTCATTTAGTTATCTGTGACTACACTGAGCTGCATTGAGAATTGGAAGTTAGTGGAGTTGGTGTAGTATGTGTAGTTCATGAAGGTACAACGAACAAACCTTTTCATAACTAACTCTGTTCAAGGAAAACCTCACCTTTAAAAATATTCGAAGATGGATTATTGCAGCGATGTCAATAGTAAAGCATTAAAATGACGGTAAAAGATATGTGATATGGAAGTGCCACAGTACTTATCTTTTTAATGCATGGGTATTTACGAGAATCAACATAATGAATACTCATTCTTTGATATTAATATTTTGTTTACATTGTACATTTTGAGAGATGAATTCGAACTTATAACTGGAAAATAAGGCTATGAATTGTTTTGTTTTTGGGTCGAAACAATTCATTAAGTCGGGAATTATTAATATTCGGAATAAATGATGAATGACAATAGTTTGGTCGAATAAAATATCCGAAACATTATTTCCACAGACGAAATACACCGTATATATTTTGAGTTCATGTAATAATAAAAAAAATAATATTTACAATAATAATCATATTTGTTTCGAATCACTTGTAATACATCAAAGTTACATGATATTAAACACTGACAGGAGAAAAATAATCGGCTTCCTTCAATGTTCTGCATAGAATTTGGTTCGAATTGTAAAAATTCCTGGTATATGTGGCTTTTGAAAATGCTTGTAACTTCGATGTCTTTTATTTTCTGGGGAAGATTATTGAACAATTTCAAGTATCTATACTCTAGTTGTTTTTGGGCAGTAGATAGTTTGCATTTCGGATAATTATATTTATTGCGCGCATGTTCTAGGGGAACAGCGTGCTATCGATTTGTCCAAATGTCTGTAATTTTGGATGATTGAGCCGAAAATGGTCTCAATCGACTAGGTTGGACACACTGATGACGAATCCGGTGTCAAAATCGATTCTGTCCGGCCGGCCGTCCGTCCGACCGTAGACACAATAACTGTCGACAGAAGCAAGCTAGCAACTTGAAACTTTCAGGATAGGTTGCGCATCAGAATGCCGCAGTTAAGTTCGTTAATGGGCCAAATAGGTCGAATAGTTTCGGAGTTATAGGCACTTGAAATTTTGAAGTTATTTATTTTTTATTTCAGAAACTACTTGAGTGATTGGATTAAAACTTGGCAGTTAGGTGGAGTATAACGACGCGCAACTTTGAGCCAAATTTTGTCAGGATCATATTGTCAGTAAATTAAAAAAAAAAATTGTTTCGAAAATTTTTTCCAAAAAATTTTTTTTTTCAGAAACCATTCATCATATCCAAAAAACTTTGACCTTCTAATTTCACAGCAGTGTACCAAATTTCAGTTCGATACGATCATAAGTTTTGGAGATATCGGGAAAAAATTCGTCAAACTTCGAGGTTTTCTTCTCGATATCGTTGATTTTTTCGGTATAACTCGAGAAATACTGATTCAGTCCTGATTAAACTTCACAGCTAGTTTTGAAATGCTGAAAAACAACTTTATGCGAAATTTCGTGATAATCGTGTCAATTTGAAAAAAAAATGTCTATGATTTTCTTATCATATCATCCTCATTAAATTCTGTATGAAACTTCGAACTGTTATTTTTCGATGAAGTACTGGATTTCAATTCGATCTGATCTGTATTTTTGGAAATATTGGAAAAATAAAATTTTGATTGGGTATATCTACGGAATCATTGGGTGGATTTTACCCATTCACGAATTCGGCCTTCGTAATTAGGGTCCAAACCTTCTCTACAAATATCGAGTTTCGAAGTGGTTTCTTTCGGAAGTTATTGTGTTTACGCAGTCGGCCGTTAGACTGACCGTAAACACAATAACTTCCGGAAGAAACAACTTAGAAACTCGATATTTGAAGAGTAGGTTTGGGGTTTAATTACGAAGGTCGAATTCGTGAATGGGTAAAATCCGTCCAATGATTCCGTAGATATACCCATTCAAAATTTTATTTTTCCAATATTCCCAAAAATACAGATTTGATCGAATTGAAATCCAGTAATTTATCAGTGAAAATTTCAAAAAGCACTGCCGTGAAGGCAGCAGCTTTTGCGCGCATGTTCAAATTCGTTGCTGAAGCGGTCATCTACATTGAATATGCGCGCAAAAGTTGCTTCTTTCACGGCAGTGCTTTTTGAAATTTTTTACTTATTTCTTGGTCCGTATGTACGATCGCTCTTGAATTGATCAAAAATGCAAACAATACTTTTTCCACTTTTCATTTTAGTCATAACAAACTTCGTGTTCAATCTATGAACACTTTTCGAAGTCTTTCCAATATTATGAAAAACGAAGAATAATATGGTAGTCGGGGTTTAGTGAAATTGTAAAAAAAAACTCAGTCTGAACAAGACAAATTTGTCACTGAATAGTAAAATTCGAGCGTTGAGGTTCACTGTCGAATTTTGATGCATTAGTCATTATGCAATCGATAAACCTATATATTGTAGTATTCTGGTTGAATCGGAATCAAATGAGCACATAATAAACATTATAAGGTCAGTGAACTCAATTCATCCTATCATATATTTTTGTTTTTGAATATTTAAGAGATCCATTGAGTTCTAGACCGATAGTATTGAATTGAACCTAGGTGAAATGAAGGAAAAATAATTCTTATGAATGAAATTGTATTTACCCAAATTATTCGTGGAGATCCATGAGGATATATTTTTAGAGCAATGCCCCCATTTTACCTATACACAAGTTTTTCGTCGTGCGCCACTGATGGTTGGAAAATTTCGGAAAACCGCTGAAGTAAGGTCAGAAGGCTCTAGACTATTGTTTGAATTTATTGCGAGAGAGGTATTTCTTGAGTTATCGAGGAAATAACGATACTGACGAAATAGCTAGGAAATTGGATATTTTCCCCAATATTTCCGAAAGTAGATATCTGATCAGGCTGAAATTTGGTACACTATTGTTGAATATAAAACCTAAGGTTTTTGCTGAATTTCATGCGAATATGATATATGGTTGACGAAAAAAAATGGAAAATTTTCGAAAAAGTTTGCCGATAACTCTGGTATTTTCGAAAAGAATTCAATTTGAAACTTTTGCGTTTTTCATTTCCGAGTTTTGTTTGAAGGGCTCCATAAGAAAGAATTGATTTCGCCAGTTGAGTGGGAAAATAAATGATTTTTAAATTTTACATTTTGGAAATTTCCCATTTGACAGGTGAAATTCTGAACGGTAGGAGATATCGATGAAAAAATGGCTTAGTCATATTCAGCAACCTCGAAAACCTATATTTCCATACCAAACTTACCGATAACTCTGGTATTTTCGAAAGGAATTCAATTTGAAACTTTTGCGATTTTCATTTCCGAGTTTCCGAGGGCTCTACAAGGAATAGCTCATAGGTGTGTGATTCTATTATTATTACTTTTTATCATTGAGATCTATGAGCTTAGGTTTCAGTGATTTCTCGAAAATGAGATGAATATAGCGTTTTTGGGGGGTCCAGACCCTTAGTGAAATTTCGATGAAATTTGAGAAAATAGATTCACTTCAAATTTTATATAATCTGAGAGGGTTCGATGCTGAACAATATTCTACAATTTCTAATTGTCAGTTGAGAGGGAAAAGGAATTATTTTGAAATTTCACATTCTGGAATTTTCCCATTTGGCAGGTGAAAATCTAAACGGTGGGAGATATCGATCGGATAATGTCTTAGTCATATTCAGCGACCTTGAAAACCTATATTTCTTCACCAAACTTGCCGATGATAACTCAGGTATTTTCGAAATGAATCTAATTTGACTTTCGTGTTTTTCATTTCCGAGTTTTGTTTGAAGGGCTCTACAAAAAACGATTGATGGGTGTGCGATTCTATTATTTTTTGCGCGTATATTCTAGGGAAACAGCGTGCTATCATTCTGTCCAAATGACTGTAATTTTGGATGAGCCGAAAATGGTCTAAATCGACTAGGTTGGACACACTGATGACGAATCCGGTGTCAAAATCGATTCTGTCCGGCCGTAGACACGATAACTGTCGACAGAAGCAAGCTAGCAACTTGAAACTTTCAGGATAGGCCGCGCATCAGGATGCCGCGGTTAAGTTCGTTAATGGGCCAAACCGGTCGAATAGTTTCGGAGTTATAGGCACTTGAAGTTTTGAAGTTATTTATTTTTTATTTCAGAAACTACTTGAGCGATTGGATTCAAACTTGGCAGTTAGGTGGAGTATAATGACGCGCAACTTTGAGCTGAATTTCGTCAACCATTCATCAAATCCGAAAAAAAATTCGACTCACACTTTGAGCTTCATATTTCACAGCAGTGTACAAAATTTCAGTTCGATACGATCATGAGTTTCGGAGATATCGGGAAAAAATATGTCAAATTTCGAGGTTTTCTTCTCGATATCGTGGTTTTTTTCAGTAAAACTCGGGAAATACTGATTCAAAGCTGATAAAACTTCACAGCTAGTTTAAAGATGATGAAAG
The DNA here is from genome assembly GCA_958510865.1 of Myrrha octodecimguttata. Lineage (NCBI taxonomy): Eukaryota > Metazoa > Arthropoda > Insecta > Coleoptera > Coccinellidae > Myrrha > Myrrha octodecimguttata. Next base: position 27,150,916 of record OY294059.1, read on the forward strand.
ACAACTTTATGCAAAATTTCGTGATAATAGTGTCATTAGAACAATTTGAAAAAAAAATTTCTGTGATTTTCTTATCATATCATCCTCATTAGATTCTGTATGAACCTTCGAACTGTAATTTTTCGATGAAGTACTGGATTTCAATTCGATCTGATCTGTATTTTTGGAAATATTGGAAAAATAAAATTTTGAATGGGTATATCTGCGGAATCATAGGGTGGATTTTACCCATTCACGAATTCGGCCTTCGTTATTAAGGTCCAAACCTTCTCTACAAATATCGAGTTTCTAAGTTGTTTCTCTCGGAAGTTATTGTGTTTACGCAGTCGGCCGTTAGGCTGACCATAAGCACAATAACTTCCGGAAGAAACAACTTAGAAACTCGATATTTGTAGAGTAGGTTTGGGGCTTAATTACGAAGGTCGAATTCGTGAATGGGCAAAATCCGCCCAATAATTCCGTAGATATACCCATTCAAAATTTTATTTTTTCAATATTTCCAAAAATACAGATTAGATCGAATTGGAATCCAGTAATTTATTGAAAAAAATTTTCAAAAAGCACTGCCGTGAAGGCAGCAGCTTCTGCGTGCATGTTCAAATTCGTTTCTGAAGCAGTCATCGACATTGAACATGCGCGCAAAAGCTGCTACCTTCACGGCAGTGCTTTTTGAAATTTTTTAACATTGACACCAACGAGTTCAAGAACTTCACAGCAAAAAAACTACACGTAGGTTTCACTGAATTCTTGAAAATACCCCAAATATAGCAATTTTGGGGTGGTTCAGACCCAATTCTAGGTAGATTGTATAGTATAAATACCTGCTACCAAACTGTGTCTGTTCCATTCGCTTGAAGATGTCTTGATAGTTGAAATAAGACATGAGAAATAAATTTTCAGTGAAAATAAGTCAAAAGTGTTTTCTTTCCATTCAAAATCAGTCATCATGCCTACGCCCCAACCCATATGCATATCCTTTCTATTACCACACTCCATGTCGTTTGAACTCATGTCGAAATTAGTAACGAATGGGTTCATTCATACGTCAAATACTATCCCAAATAAGATGCTTCAATTCAATAAGCTGATCGGACAAAGAAACGTCCGACAAGCGGGTAAACATGCATTTGCTAACTGTTAACACCGAATCTGTAATCAGCATTTAGGTAGAAATGGAAGGATGAATCTAACCATCCTTATTTGGTGTAACCAGTCATCTGGATTGATGGATCATGACAACGTTTTGAGTCATCACAATTAGAATATTTCATCGCATCACGAAATAAATACAAGGTGTTTTTAAATGTGGGGATCTATTCAGATGGAGATGGAAATCATCAAGTGGAAAATATCTACAGAAAATCTGCAGAATTGCAAAGAACAACCGGAAATCTATTATTGAGGAATGATTTCGCAGTTGAGAGAAATGCTTATATCCTTTATTATACAGAGTGTAACCGCCAAATGGAATAAATTCGATAACTAATAAATGAAGGGGTGTTAGGAAAAACGCTCGGACACGTCGATTTGTAATTTTAAATGCGCATAGTTTTCAAGAAAATAAAATTATATAGGGTGTTCCATGCGACCGTGGCCAATACCAACTTTCTTATTTTAAATGTAACCCCCTGTATATTATTTATTTTTTGGATTCTTCAGAAAATTCTAGACATAATTCATATACAATGTCCTATACCTATCTTCAACTTTTTCGGAAATATTAAGTGTTTTCAAGAATGTTGAGTAACGTTAGAAGTCAATTCTACACCAGATTAGCATGTTGCCAAGACGTTCGCGGCGAGCATTTTGCACATTTCCTACATTGACATTAAGGTTTTTTTTGTTTTTTTTTTAATTATTAGGAAATAATCAGTATTACTTATCAGATTTTAAGTGTAATGTACCGAATTTGTGAAATAAAATAATTTTTATTTGAAACGTTGATTTTTGCAATAAATCTTAAAACACTCAATATTTCCGAAATAGTTAAAGATAGGTATAGGACATTGTGCATGAATTGTATCTAGAATTCTCTGAAGAATCCAAAAAATAAATAATATACAGGGGGTTGCATTTGAAATAAGAAAGTTGGTATTGGCCACGGTCACATGGAACACCCTATATAATATTATTTTCTTGAAAAATATGCGCATTTAAAATTACAAATCGTCGTGTCCGAGAGTTTTTCCCAACACGCCCTCATTTATTCGTTATCGAATTTATTCCATTTGGCTGTTACACTCTGTATGTTTATCACACGCTGTGCTGGTATCACGAAATATGTCTCGGGTCTGTCAAGTAAAAACACGTTTTTTCCTGAAAATTCGACCCCATTCGTCAACAGAGTCACCTTCAAGGGTGATCCATGAAATGAAATTCTATTTTAACTATTCAATACCTTTTCTGTAAAAAGATACATCTTTGCTTCCGAGATAGGGTTCAACCTCGACAATCTCTTCTTCGTTAGAGTCAAATTTCTTTCCCTGGGGCATTTTTTTATGTTTTCAAGACGCCAATAATCACAAGTGGATCTGCATTGCTTGGCAAAAAAAAAGATCTTTTTAAAATGCACTCAGTAGATCCAATAACGTTATATTTTATTCACCGTTGATGGTTTTATCTTCGTCAAGATAGTGAATGAACAATATACTATGTACGTCCCAAAATACGCCGCATGCTATTCGCAACTACTGCTAAGCGATACGCCCTCTGGCTATAGAAATTCGAACACTTCCAAGCTAGTAGTTTTTCGACGTGCCTGCTATTCTAACGTAATTTGCTTACTTTTGGAGTTCATTTACGAGCTTTTGTGTTGTTCTCCGAGTTGAAATTTTGGTATACCGAAAGTGTTTGTAATATTCATCAATCGATTCCTTTCTTTCCGATTAAAATTTTCGATTGTATTAATTCGAAATGGCATTCTCCCGAGATGACTATTGGTGCCTCAATTCAATGTCATTCATGGTCAAAGAAGAAAGGATCATCTAGTGCCTCTAGTTTTCCTTTTTTCCAAAGACAAATGAAAGTAAAGTTAATTTGGAAACAGCATTTGGCAGGTAACTCAATCATAGGAGAAAGGCCTAGCTTTAGAAATTGAAGATTGGGAAACAGGTCACGAAATACATATGAAAGTATGTTCACTGTATTTCTCTGCATGAAAATGTTTATTCTCATAAAGGTAAATCACCTTCAATGTATTCATTTCGAAACAACTTCATGTCATGATGTTTTCAGGTGTAAATGAAAATAAGAGAATTTTGAAGAAAAATGCTGCAGAGAAACTACCGAGCACTTCTGTAGCTACCTTATTCACATACTACACAAAATCATATTCTGAAAGAGTGATCTGGTTGAAAACCTGACAAAAACTAGATATACTGTTAGAGTTGATAATAGTTGAAGTTATTCATATAGATACATTAATATTTTTCATTTCTATATAGGTAGGTTGAACCAGCTTTTGACATTTTTCATTTTGTATGTTTGTATTTTGTATGCAATCAATTGTATCTCCATCTGTTTCCTTTTCTTCAGAAATACGATGCAAAAGAACTAAAGCAGAAAATCTGTTTTCATTTTATTGATTCACTCGTTTGTAAACAAAGAACAAGTCATATCATTTGGACTGATTCTAGATTTACCACATAACATAGCCTGCATTCAGCTCTTCTTCACATAAATAAGAGTCCCTAAATTACTTATTGAGGTGCCTATTTTTCCATATATTGGTTCATTTGGATCCACCAAGCAACATTCACTAAAATAACACCGAAATTATCCTCCAGGAACGATTTAAAGTACGATTTTCTATCGTGATCCAAACGAAAAGTTCCTTCGTAAGAAATCTTACACAAAATTATAATAATTTCTTTAAATATTCAAGCTCTGCTTAATAAATTTTCGTTCTCCACCACATTTCTAAGGTTTGTTTACATAAAACTACTAGCTTGGACAGGTTCCAAATTTATCCGTTAGGGCGCTGGCATCTTCGCAGAAGTTCCCAATAACACTGCCAGCTGATGTTTGAGAGTTTGGTAGTTTTGGGCAGTTTGCGCCAACTACTGACCACTAATCTGACTTTTTTTTGAATCAGGAGTGTAGTGATGACTTCTCCTTTCATACACTATCACATATCGATGCAAAAAATCCTGTTCATTCAACTCAAACAGCTCCAAACAGCATTCGGAAGCGACGATGCGTTGTTTCTCCTGATCAGCGGTGAGCCAGCGCGGCACCCATTTAGTTGTCGATGGAGCCTGACACCTATAAAGCCTCTCCTTTGCTTGCGCAGTATTACACGAAGCTCGTATTTATCCTTTTTTCAACCACAAATGCCACCAAGTGTCACTCAACCTTCAATAACTCTTTGTTACGAAATTCTGACAAGCATCTTTTGATGCTTAGTAGTAACGAGGAAAAAATGCAATGGCAATAGTGTGGCTATCTGTGTGCTAAGCACATGACTAACTGGGTGGTTTTATCTGATTAACAAATATGAAATAATTAACGAGATGAAAATTTGCTGTCACAATTATGAGAGCGATGCAAATCATCTACTCGATGAATATGATCAGTAAAAGTTGAACCCGAATTCTTCAGCTATTTTACACGGATATTTTCCTAATAATAGGCTCATAATGGGTGTACATATTCGATTCGACAAGCCTGTTGAAGTTATTAGACGATTCATTTACAAACAAAACACGTGTTTTCTTATCGATATTCAGCACTTGAAAGTGTATCATTAAGTGTTGTAAATTGTTTTGCTACGCATGAATAATTTGGATAAGATCATTCTACTCTGGGCTGCAGGTGTTGAGTTCCCACTCTAATTATCGCTCACATAAGAAATTATAATTCTTTTGGTAGATCTACTTTCCAAAATTGTCCGAGAGAAGCGTCATCTCCATTAGAAATTATCAGCCAAAAAAAATTATTGATATGTATCAATAAACTTAGGTTGTATCAATTTTACAGGTCCTAGTATTTCCTGTTGACTTTCGAAGAAAAAATTGAAAAAAATCGAGAGAACACAGGATTGAAATGAGTTTGATGTTCTCGCAATAACTCTTGGAATACTTATATATAACTCGGTAATTATTTGGCAGCAAAAACTGATGCGCAAACTTGTTCAAAATGTCACGATGATCATGTCATTCAAACAATTTTAATTCATTTGAAATATTAAATCCTTTTTGATATTCTAATCGTATACGTAGTCCTTCACAAAATAATCGTATACCTAGTCCTTATGAAATTCTGCATGAACCTCCATGCTGTTATTTTTGAGTCAGGTGCTGGATTTCAATTCTTTTCAGTCTGTACTTCTGGAAATCATAGGAACAAATTGAATTTCGAATTAGTATATCTGCGGAATCATTGTCAATTATTAATTTTCTGAGTAGATTGTTTTGGTAGTTATTGTGTTTGCGATCGTTGGTTTTGCCGACTGTGAACACAAGAACTTGAAGAAACGACTTAATGACTCGATTAGGTTAGGGGCTTAATTACGAAGGTCGAATTCGTGAATGGGTTAAATCAGCAGAATTATTTCGTAGATATTGTATAGTATTGTTCTGATTCTCTTAGGTTCCCCTGTAGAACCCCTCAGAAGCAGATGCTCGTTCGTGTTAGGATTTGGGTGTGTTTTGTGTGGGCTTGATTACTAATTTCTTGCGCAACGTTAGGAACACTACCGTAAATTGTTTACCTAACAGCGAATGGTTGAACGTACCCCTGAAATCCTTAAAAAATTCAATCCTGGCCAAGGGCTCGAACCCCAGACCTTACGATCATGAGGCATGAACCCACTCAATTTTCATTTACCCAATATTTTCGAGAATAGAGATCTAATCGAATAGAAATCTAGTAATCGATTGGAAAATTTTAAGTAGAAGCCCATGCAGAAGTATAACTTTCAACCTACAGTCTCGAATTCCACTCGTTTGGATATGTATTTCTTGAAATATCAGTAAAATAGAATGTTTAATGGGGATCAGATAACTAGGGTATAATAAGATGGATTTCACTGAGGTTACCGAGTCAAGGTTCAAGCCTATTGTACCAATATCGAGTATCTGAGCTGTTTCTTTCAGAATTCATTGTGTTGACGATAGGCTGTTACTTTTTAGGTCTATTCTGTTAAAAGAAACATTCTCTACGGCCTTTTGATACAGAAAAAAAAGATTTGAACTTGACCATAAGTTTTTCATCTGTGGGAATATCCTAGTCGTTTGAGATCATCTTGGGAACAATGGGGGTTTTTCCTGAATTTGGGTTATTAATGCAAATGCAAATTTGAACATAATTATTATGGGTTTGATTCATCATTTTCCCAAATTACTTTCAGAAAGTATTCAAAATCAGATTTCAAAATTGGGGTTTGGGATTTGTCAGGCATGCACGAAGTGACAACGCTGTTCAGTAGAATAGCTTTTTCTGCTATAAAATAATGAAATATTTATTCCTATTCTGTGGTACACACGTGTTCTTTGTCAATATAACCAAACAATTTCCGTTTGCGATTTGTCAGTTATATGACAGTATGACAGTCTGTGCTCTTCTTTTTCTATGTCTTCTACTCTAACCAGATCGAAGTATAGCTATCTCTGTTTTCCTAAGCAAAGTAACACATTTTGACGTCTTTTTCTTTCCGAGAAAGCTGAATTCGACATTGCCATATCGTGCACTCATGACAAATCCCTTTAAATGCAAATCCCCATTTTTATTTTTCAGTTTTAGGTGATCAAAAATTTTTTTTAAAATATAATATTGAAATTATATGTTAGAAATGAGATGTTCTAAAGGTTTTTCATGAAAATTACTGCATTTTCGTTTGAAGGAAAAACCCCAATTGTAAGGATTTACATCAGATATTCAGGTGAGAACAAAGGCACAGAAAAAATGACAACTCCTCAAATCACACACAAATCACTCAAATCAAGACTGAATGATATAGAAGCCTACAACAGAAAACTGGATATCAACTGCGACTTCGTTTTCAAACTTGAAAATTTCACATCTTTCACTGAATCCATTAAACATTCCAGTTCATGTGAAAGGAAATGATGTTGATGTTAAACGAATCGAATTGTGTTCCTTTTCAAAGGTCGATGCATTAAAAATTAAGGACTTCCTAAAATCGTACCAAATATTTATTTATACCAATGCCGCATATTTTTAGATGAACCGTAATATCCAATAATGCTTAGTTGTTATTGATTTAGATGAATAGTTCTCATATTTGGGTCTATTTTTAGCGCGAGAAGTTTTAATGTATGTCTATGCGTAAGAATACCTAATCGTATATTTTTTTAATGCTATCGAGTCAATTGCTGGCGAGTTGAGTGGTCTTTTGACAGCTTGATGGTGGCTGGACCACCTATGTTCAAAATATACAGAGTGTCCCATAACTAGACCGACGACCATTTAGTTGATGTTCTAGAAATTATTTCAGACACATTCGTCCCGAATCATATACTGCAAAAATGCTTTGTTAAGTGGCTAGAGCCCTCTGAAGATAACGTCCAGGCAATATTTTTTGACACATATCCCCAAAACGGCGAACGTGAGCGCATCATTTTGGGGGCGAAATGTGATTGTAGAGACAACTCTTTACTTTTCATTGTTTTTTAAGTTAAACATCGAATTCATAAACTCTAATATTTTTTTCTTGACAAAAGGTGCTCTTGTTCGCTATCGCTGGTTTTCAGAAAAATTGATTTGAGTTTTTCTCTCCGTTCACTACTCAATGCCAGCTATCTAAAGAACCATAATATAAGTACTAAGTAAAATATCATTTTCTTTTACATGATTTCAATTATTCACCTCATAAAATACGAAATCTTGTAATTTACTTTAAGTCTAATTTTTGAAGATATGTGACGAAAAGTTATGCTTGGACTTCATCTTCAGGGGGCACTTGCTCCTAGGAAAGCACTGACGTGAAGTCAGCAGCTTTTGCGTGAAAGTTCAAATTCGAATGATATCCTTTGAACATGCGCGCAAAAACTGCTGACTTCACGTCAGTGCTTTTATAGTTTTTTTTGCGCGCATTCAACTAGGTTGGATCCGGTGTCAAAATCGATTCTGTCCGGCCGATCTAGAAAAGCACTAACGTGAAGTCAGCAGCTTTTGCGCGCATGTTCAAATGCTTCAAAGCTGTTGACTTCACGACTGTGATTTTCTAGGTTTTTACAGTTTTATTTTCACTCCAAATATTCGCTCTTTGTCAATGTAAACAAAGCGAATGTATTACCCCCAATGTCATAGCAGAGCTGTCAAAGATACTTATCTGACCGGCACAAGTCAGTATAAATGTAGCACAACTATATTGAACAATGTTTGACACATAAAAACGAAAGTGCTGGCCTAACCTTAGTGTCAGTTTCGCTATTTTGCGAGAAACTCGTCGAAGTTTCGTGAAAATAATCACGGCACAATTCGGCACAAATGTAACACACATTTTGTCACTCTGTTTTTAGAAGAAAATTCTGCATTTATGAGAGAATTTCTGGACAAATTAGAGGGACTTTCAGAAAATTCGAACGGTACAACTCAGTATATGTACAGCACAATCTATTTCAGCTGTTTGGAACCCAGTTTTTCGGAAAGAGCTGGGCTGGCATGGACATTTTGTGGAATATCTTGAGAACCGGAATCTCAAATCTCAACAGCACAAAGCAGCGCAAACCAAGAACAATTCAGCACAAAAAATGTTTTCGAAAACCGTAAAGTGCTAAGCCATCTTCACCCACATTCGTCTAAAGGGACTCTTCTTTAACTTACAAGATACAGTTCCTTTTGAAAAGTATCTAAGGTACCAGTTACTTTTCGACAACAAAAAAAGTAACTAAGATACAGTAACTTAGATATTTCAACGTAGGTATTTAAGTGACTGTAAAGTAACGAGGATACTTTCTTCTGACAGCTCTGTGTCATAGAAATAGACCAATTCTTCATCACTGAGTTCAACATAACCTCATCTGCAACGCTCTTCTGCAACTACTCGTGACCTATTAGGTCACGAGCAGTTTTGACAGTTGGGAGAGACTGGGGGACCAACAATAACCTAAAATGCATTGTTTACTATGGGAAAAAGCGATTTCTCTCGTGATTTCGTATTCATTTGGAAATTTTAGATTGATATATTCAGTTTTTTTCGAAACGGATAGTATAAATTTGGTGTACTCAATATGGAATTACTCCTTGATTAAACAGGCAAACAAACAGACCTTTGGTGAGTTCAGTCAACATTCTTTTTGTGTGTTGTAGTAAATTATATAGACAACTCGTTACTTTCATATGGAGGTAAAATATTGCGAAAATATTTTGTGATGTCATATAGCTAATAAATTTTTCATTCCTAGACACTGCCAGTTATTCCTGGGTGTAGTAGATAGGAACAGTGTATTGACACAGTGGATGGTTTTTGTTCCTAAAATAAGACTCAAGGGTGATCAAATTAGGCTAAAATGCCGATCAGTGATGATTTAGATCTTTTCTTCGAGAAAACAATCAGGAATGTTTATCAAAAACTGAAGATTTTACGGAAATTCCCCACCTTATATCAATCAGCATACCCAAACAAAACATTGTTAGTAGTAATACTTCAGAATCAGAATCAGCTAAAAATTTTACTGCATTGAATATGTGAATGGAAATATCTTTTACAAATCCTGTCTTGTTCAAGTAATAAAGAGATGCATATTAAGAACTTATGATTTTAAAATATTCCATACCCTGAATCGTTCGGTATGCCCTACCAAAATATGATACATGATATTACTCCACTAAACATGAGAATCAGCTCAAAATTCGATGTCATTGCATACCTGAATGTCAATGGTATGAATCAATCCTATCTAATTCAAGATTTATTGATTGCGGAGACTAATATACAACCAATGTTCTTTGCCGAGGTAAGTGACAAGTTGCAAAGTAACATTTATTCTGTGAATTTCCATTTTAGAGCGCAGTTCTTTATTGAATTAATTTAGAACATATGATATAAATTGAGTTCCTCGCCACATCCGGTTAGTACCTACCATTCAAATGAAAATACTTCAACAACTCATTGGTAGTTTTCATCGATTTAATGTTGCTGATTCGAGCTTGAATACCTGAATTTACTTTAAAAAACTTAGGTTTTAAGTTTTATTTCTTGCCTTACTAAACCAAGCAACATGCAACAACAGCATCAACCAGCAAGAATTGTTTTTATTCGAGAAATTTCATAAGTTTAGTGAAGCTGTTACTGTTACAAGATATCAAGTACTTTGGATATAGTTCCTAGATAATGCAATAGTGAATATTTCAGTCCAAAATGTCCAATTTCATACAAAATCACAAGTCAAATCCTTTTTTCCATAGTAAACAATGCATTTTAGGTTATTGTTGGTCCTCCAGTCTCTCCCAACTCTCAAAACTGCTCGTGACCTTATATCAACAGATATTCCAATATTTCTCCTTCAAAAGTCAACTATTCATTCAATCGAACGTGGAAGCGTTAAAATGTTTCTATCTGTTTCGGAATCGAACATCACATCACTTTCTTATGGGTGAGAAAGCATATTTTTTCAGCCCGTATGCTTCGTATACGCTTTTAAATATCAAATCAATTTCAAAGGCGATTAGATGAATCGCTTCTACTCTGAAAGCTTAAAGCGTTCGCGTCAAATCGTATTCGAGTGAAATCAAACATCGTGTCGGCCTTCTGGCTATTCCACAACAAACAGTCCCATGGACCACCAGAGGAGTGATTTGGGGTAATCATCCGATTGACTGATTCCACGGATTCGATTTGTTATGAATTTGTTGAAATCATTCGCATTTGTAACTGTATATTTGATTTGATACTCATGGGACGGAGAAATTGAGATCAAATCGAAGATGTAATTTCATATCGGATGATTCTGGATTGAAAGTTATGAAATGCGAAATGAACACTGAGAAGAAGGGATTTTCAACTTCATTTCCAAATAATTTGAACAATAAATATGTATCATGTGTTTATACAGTGTGACTCTTTGAAATGTATGAATATTTTGACTATAGGTTCCTCTCATCAAATAAAACACTCTTTGCGCGCATATTCTAGGAGAACAGAGTGCTATCGTTCTCAAACAACTAGGTTGGACTCATTTATAACGAATCCAGTGTCCGGCCGGCCGGCCGTCACCACGATTACGGGCGTACGGAGAATTCTGTCGAAAATTTCAGGATAGGTTGGTTGCATTTCGAAATGCGAATGTTAAGTTCGTTAAAGGGCAATATCGGTCGAACAGTTTCGGAGTTATAGCCATTTGAAGTTTTAAGGTTTTTTCCCTGACATTTCGAGAACTACTGGAGCGAATGGATTGAAACTTGGCAGATGGTTTGACCATAAGGACTAGCAACTTTTCGCAGAATTTTGTTGAGATAGTGCTGTCAGTAAATAAAAAAAAATTTTTTCGAACTTTTTTTTTAAAAAAATTCATTTCTTTCTGAAAAAAGTTTTGCTTAGGCCTTAAGCTTTATATTTCACAATAGTGTACTTAATTTCAGTTCGATTCGATAATAAGTTTTGGAGATATTTCGAAAAAATAGGTAAAATTTCATGTTTTTTTTCCTGGATATCGTTGTTTTTTTTTTCTCAGAAGTTACTGATTCAATCATGATGGAACTTGGCAGCTAGTTTGAAAATGCTAAGTGACAACTGTATGTGAAATTTCGTGGCGATCGTATCATTAGTTAATTTTGAAAAAAAATTTCAAATACAAATTTTTTTTCCAACTATTCAATATTCTGTGATATTCTGACTATATTATTCCCATGAAATTCTGAAAAAACCTTCGAACTGTTATTTTTCGATAAGGTAATTGGATTTCAATTCGATCTGATCTGTATTTTTGGAAATATTGGGAAAATAAAATTTTGAATGGGTATATCTGCGGAATTATCTGGATTTTACCCATGCACGTATTAGGCCTTCGTAATTAAGGTCGAAACCTATCTATCTAATATCGAGATTCTAAGTTTTTTCTTTCGGAAGTTATTATGTTTACGGCCGGCCGAACATTTTTCGGATCATTTAGCACTATCAATATGAGCTTTAGGTCGAATTACTGTTGTCAAACTCATTTTCAAAATTTCATAATTCGAACCTATATAAAATACAGAATTCTGGATTATCTCGAAAATTCAACTGAACCAACCCTGCATCAGATACGATTCTCAGAATTTTGATGTGGGATTATCTGAACATACTGATTACGGGTAGTGTTGTAAATTTCTAGCATTTCTACGCCTAATGTTGAAGGTTCGATATTTTTCAACCTCCAAGACCATACGTTCTCTTTTCTCACCTGCTATTTCAAATTGATAATAATTACAGATTCAGTTTTCAATTGCTGGTGATATTTTGTAAATCATCGAATGTTTGTTTTTCTCTAGATGACCGAAGAATAATCTTATCGTCATGCTTATGTTAATAAATCGAATTAGTAACTCCCAAGTTATTATTTCTAACGCTAGACTTGTTAAAACCACGGATATTATGTGCATAAAATTGTTTATGTTAATGTTCGCATCCCACGATCCGTCTACGTTTATTGACGATTTGTTCCAGTTCTAGCGACTATTTATTTTCTTATGGAAATATATAGTTCATAGAGCGACGTAAGAAAACATGTAAATTCGATTATAAGACATTTTTCTACGGACCAAGAGTAAATATACGAATGATTCCGATTATCATGATATTCCAAGATAATACTTTTTTCAAGTCCACACGAATGAGTGAAAACCTAAAAAATCTAGAAATCTCTGACGTGAGGTCAGGAACTTTTAGGTGCTTGTTCAAATTCTGACCATTACATCAACACGAAATTTTGCACTTAGTTGCGTATCGGTAATCTCCACCTGATTACGAAGTTTCAATCTGATTGCATTTGTACTTCTTGAGATATTGCGGAAATAACGTTAAACTTCCAAATAACAACGAAATTTGGCAAATTTTTTTCCTTATATCTCCGAAAGTGGATGTCAGATCGAATTGAAATTTGGAAAATTGTTGTTGAATACTGACTCTGAGGTTTGTGCCGAATTCCATCGAAATCAAATCCATATTTTCAGAGAAAAAAATTTTTCATCAAAAATTTTAGAAATTTTCGAATGAAATTTTTTAAAATTTTCTAAAAACTGGATCCTCACGAAATTTCGCTCTGAGTCGTGCGTTTGTATTCCAAAACTATCTACAAAGTTTCAATCTGTCATCATCAGTGAGTCCAATCTAGACGTTCGAGACCAATTTCAGCTGAAATTCGAAAATTACAGACATCGTGACGAAATCATAACGCACTGTTCCCTAGAACAGGCGCGTTAAAATCACTGTCGCGAAGGCAGCAGCTTTTGCGCGCATGCTCAATGGAGATGACCGTTTTGGCAACGAATTCGAACATGCGCGCAAAAGCTGCTGTCTTCACGGCAGTGTTTTTTAGGTTTTTTTCGATAAAGTACTAGATTTCAATTCGATCTTATCTGTTTTCTGGAAATAAAGGGAGAATAAAATTTTAATTATCAACGGAATCATTGGGCGGATTTTACCCATTCAAGAATTCGGCCTTGTTGTTTCTTTCGCAAGTTATTGTAAACACAATAACGTGAACTCAACTGTGAGTCTAGAAAACGCAGATTTCTCAAGTTATAAGGAAAAGAGACTCAAAGTTCCTGGCCTCACTTCAATACTTTTCTAGATATTCAGTTTCGATAATGACCTAACCAAAACAAGTTCATTCAGAACTTTGATTAGAAAAAAACTCCCCACTAAATCACAGCAGGGATCATTAAATTAGTCATAATTATCTTCATTCCTGTTTAATTTGGGAGTCCTATTGAATTTGAACTATCAACCGCACATATCTATCTAAAATGATTTATAGCACAAACCGATTGTCCTATTAAAGAACATTAAAATACGTAGGAAACAATATAAGTACCATCAAAGAAATTTATAGGTATCGCCGACACAGGGGATGTAGATCGGATAAGTCGGATTAAGGGTGATTATCAGAGAACGACTTCACAATTAGAGTCGAACTGTAACAACCAAATTACTGTGGTTAGTTTATGGTGCCGGAAGCGCAATGAAGTCGAAACACCACCTCAGATGAATGAAATGCAGGTAGTAGAAGCTACTTGGAAATTGACCGGTTTGGAAGCGGGTAGGTGTTAACGATTTCTAAAAAACGTTACAGAAAATGTTTTAATTCTCATAGGAAGTTGAACAAATTAATTGTAAATCAACTATGATTTTGCCGACGTTTCGAAATCGTTCGTTTCTTCCTCAAGGCACATCGTATAAGTCAAAAGTTGTCTCAGATGGAACAGAATTAAGAAAGGAGGAGAAAAATTAATTCATAACTGTCAATGCAACAACTTCAATGGAACAAATTTATTGTTCGGTTAAATGAATTCCCTAATCAGTGTGCGAAAATTAATATGTGAAAGGAAAATTGAAACTCAAAACTTTCAGTTATTATCTTACTCAGATATATCTTCTCCAGCCTTCCGGCCAGCTGCGAATACAAGAATTATAATAGCATATATACACAATTATTTCAACATAAGACATTTTTTTATACCAATTGATGACAATTTGGATGGATTCGATAAAATTAAGTTAGTTTTTGATTCTTAAGGGGAAGAAGTAAGTGACTCTCCTTTTCTTGTCATGATATAAATAAAAAGCTTGGCAATTGGGGTAGTATTTTCTGAATTTCGGGAGCTGACTTTTTTCTAATATAAAATGTGAAGTAAGAAACGGGAGGAAAGTGGTCAAAGGGTTGGGGGTATGTCAATCAAGGGGTCGAAAACTACGTCAAATCAGGAGAGAACCTCAGCTTCAAAATTTGAACTAACTCTATATAGTTAGATTCCTCTACAATGATTGTTATACAGTGTGTCCACGGATTGGGTGCCGGTAAGGTGTAAATGACGAAAAATTTTCGAGTCAGACTCTGATATTCTGGAAATCGCTCCTGCTTGGTCTCAAACTAAGATGTTGAGAAAATGAGCCGAATCAATTAATATACAGGGTGGTTCAGAACTGATTTAATGAAAATTGTTAAGAATAAAATGTCTTTGTTTTAAAAGATATCGAGAAAGTTTATTGAGAAGAGTTGTTTGGAATGACTAGCTGCTGCAGGAACTCAATTTTCAGATAAATCAGCCTACCTTGACTATTAAGTTCATGAATATTTTGTTAATCCGATACGTGAGATATTTTGTCATGATCAACAATTTGAATTTTGACACTATTTCTTTACGTTACGTGATACCGTAGCATTTGGCCAGCGTTCATGGAATTGTCCTATTACTCCCTATACGAAATATCTGCAACTAAACTGTAGCACTCCACATTAAACACTCTTCGTTCTATGGTCAACATATTTTTAACTGGAAAATTTTCGTTTATAACGAATAAAATTTACGTTTCAAGTCACGTCTGGCATTTGTAACCATGGATATTATCATATATTTTCATAACCTATTTACAAAATCAAAGTTGATCGATTTATCTGAGAATCGAGATTTAGCCGTGTCTTTTGATTCTGAACAACTTTTCCCACTAAACTTTCTCGATAACCTTTAAAACAAAAGCACTTTATTCATAACAATTTTCATTGAATTAGTTCTAAACCACCCTGTATATTAATTGATTTGGCTTATTTTCTCAACATCTTAGTTTGAGACCAAGCAGGAGCGATTTCCAGAATATCAGAGTCTAACTCGAAAAGTTTTCGTCATTTACACCTTACCGGCACCGAATCCGTGGACATACTGTATATCGTGACAACAACAATTGAAAAGAAAAATAAATTTGTATTTCACAAATCTTCAGTTCAGTTACTTCTACTCCTTGAAAATCAAAAATTAACTTAATTTTATGTGAATTCATCCAAATTGTTATCCAATTGTATAAATAGAATGTAGTTCTGTATGTATGCTATAGTAATCTTTGTGTTTGCAGCTGGCCTGATGATGACCTGAAGGCTGCAATCGATAGCCAAGAGTATGATAATAACTGAATGTTTGCAAAATTCTATCTGTAATATACGGAATACTTTGAATAAAATCATAATGCCTTTTCATATTCATTAAAGGGAAAAGTTTGGCTCAAAAAAATATCAGTCTGAGGATTCTCACAGTTATTCTACATACCAGATGATCTGAATCTCAAAGTAAAACATTTTGCCTGATTTCAACTGAATGTCTCAAGAAATGCTCTCACGCAAAAACTTTGAACAAATTCAAGCTTTTACATCATGTTTGTAAAAAAACTAGATAAGCACTGCCGTGAAGGCAGCAGCTTTTGTGCGCATGTTCTATGGAGATGACCGCTTTGGCAACGAATTTGAACATGCGCCCAACAGCTGTTGTTTTCACGGCAGTACTTTTCTAGGTTTTTTTCGATAAAGAAGCGGATTTCGATAGGATCTAATCTGTATTTTGGAATTATTGGGAAACAAAATATTGAATGGGTATATCTGCAGAATCATTGGATGGATTTTACCCATTCATGAATTCGCCCTTCGTAATTACGGACCAAATTTGCTCTACAAATATCGAGTTTGTTTCGAAAGAAATGACTTAGAAACTCGATATTTGTAGGAAAGATTTTTCCACCCAATGATTCCGCAGATATACCCATTCAATATTTTATTTCCCCAATAATTCCAAAATACAGATTAGATCCAATCGAAATCCGATACTTCATCGAAAAATGACAGTTCGAAGGTCCATCAGAATTTAATGAGGATAATATGATTAGAAAATCACAGAATATTTGATTATTTAAAAAAAACTCTGAAATTGTTTTTTTTTAATCGTTCTGATGATAATCTCAAAATTTCAAATGACCATAACTCCGATTTGGCTCATTAATAAACTCAACCAGCGCATTCGAATGCGCGATCTATCCTGAAAATTTCAAATAGCTAGCATGCTTCTTTCGATATTTATCGTGTCGTCGGTCGGCTAGCCGGCTGGCTGGACAGAATCGATTTCGACACCGGATTCGTCATCAGTGAGTCCAACCTAGTCGTGAGAACATTTTAGGGAAAAAATTCGAAAATTGCAGACATTTGGCCAAAACGATAGCACGCTGTTCCTCATAATATGCGCGCAAAAATGAAAGCTTGCCAAACCAAGCTTACGAGACTTGTGTTTTTGATATCATCACCTCCTATCGTTTGTAACTTTCATTTATGAATACCCTGTAGACAAGGTAAACAACTGGATTAAGCCTGTTAGAAAATGATAGACCTAAAAGAAAATAAAACGGCCAGAGGAATTTCTCCACCAACATAAACCAAAGAATTTATATACGAATTGATCAAAATACAGTTCCATCAATATCAGAATCACCAACTCCTGAAATTATATGACGTGCATTAAAACCGTGTTTTATATGTGTAACATTTCCACACCAAATGCAGTAACATCAAACCCTTCTATCGCGTTATTGCTTTCCAGATGTTAACAGCCTACCAAATTGTACAGATAAACGTTCATATACTCCGAACATTCTGTACGCTGAACGGCCTCAACCCAATTAGGGCACCTATCTCTTATGATGCTCTTTAACAGCCAATTTCATAATCCCAAGCCGATCGTTTATTGTAATATTCCCAAGCACATAAAAGGAACCGATCGCTTAGGGACTCTTCACATTTTAGAACTTGAAATGTCCAGATAAAATTCACGCGTGGGATCGTATAACCTGTTGGAATGTTTGGTGCTAATGTTCGATGTCTAGAGAAATCTAGAAATCTCTGCTTCTTTATAGAGTGAAAGATAAAATTAGTAAATTCGAACAGCGAATTTAGGAGCTTTTGAGCTAGGGAACAACCTGTGAACATTTCGCCCAAATTTCTGTTATTTTCGATTGTAATGAGTAGTAACTTACGAAACAACATAGCTAGATATTGTTTAAAGAATATTCGGTTCTGTATTATTTCACAGGTGTTTTCACCCCCAATTTCAGAAAAAGAACTATTAAAAATTAAATAAAATTGTAATTTATAGAAAACGCCCCTGCAGATTGCGTTATTCAAAGTATTTTGCAAGGGCAGTTTCTAAAAAATATCTAGAAAATCACTGACGTGAGGTCAGGAGTTTTTACGCGCTTGTTCCGTTGCCAAAGCGGTCATCTATACAAGTAGTGACCCTGGCGAACGCAGATTTTTTCACATGGTCCTGCATGAATCTCAAGCTATAATTTTCGATCAAGTACTAGATTGCAATTCGATCCGAAATTTTGAATCTTAAGAATAATTGACGAATTCAACCCATTTAAGCCTTCGACCTTCTTAATTAAACTGAAAACCTACTCTACAAATATATTCCCTATGACGATTCTTCCTAAAGTTAATGTGTTTACGGCCGGCCTAACCACTGATGGTGAACTAAATAACTCCCGGAAGAATCTACTCAGTAGCTTGCTAATTGTAGAGTAAGTTTGGAGTTTAATTACGAAGGCCGAATTGGCGAATTAGTAAAAACTATCGAATGATTCCGCAGATATACCCTTTCAAAATTTCAGTTTCCCGATATTTCCAAAAACATAGATCGAATCGCCCTTCAATGAAAAATTCTACCTCGAAGTTTCAGCCAAATAGGGTCTTACAGAACGGTGAGTAAAACAACCATCTCCATTCAACAAAATGCAGGAGGGCTCTTTATTTTTTTTGCAAACCGTTCTGTAAGACCCTATTTGGCTGAAACTTCGAGGTAGCATTTTTCATTGAAGAGCGATTCGATCTATGTTTTTGGAAATATCGGGAAACTGAAATTTTGAAAGGATATATCTGCAGAATCATTCGATAGTTTTTACTAATTCGGATTTCGTAATTAAACTCCAACCTTACTCTACAATTATCAAGCTACTGAGTAGATTCTTCTGGAAGTTATTCTGTTCACTATCAGTGGTTAGGCTGACCGTAAACGCATTAATTTTAGGAAGAATCGACATAGGGATTATATTTGTAGAGTAGGTTTTCAGTTTAATAAAGAAGATCGAATGCTTAAATGTGTTGAATTCGTCAATTATTCTTGAGATAATTATATCGATTCAAAATTTTGGATCGAATTGCAATCTAGTATCTAGTTGATCGAAAATTGTAGCTTGAGGTTCATGCAGAATTTCGTGAGGACCAAATGAAATGCGTTTGACGTTAGGCAGGGTTAATACTTATACGTAAACCTAGATGACCGCTTGGGCAACGGAACAAGCGCGTAAAAGCTCCTGACCTCACGTCAGTGCTTTTCTAGGTTTTTTTCAATGCAACCTACTGAAAACTGTACCAATGCTTCTAACTCTCCATCTTTTGACTTTGTTTAATAGATCGAATTCATAAATATATTCGATTTTACATTCATTGCTTTTAGTACAAAAAAAATACAATGCTGAAAAAAATTAAAATACACACCTTTGTCCCAAACATACTCTGCCAGTTTTGATTATGTGAATATTTTCTCGCTCTTGTTCTGGGGAACAGCTAGTTATCATTTTGCTGAAATGCCAGTAATTTTCGGAGTTCAACAAGAGCTCTTTAACTCATGCCAATGTTATTCTAGAAAGCTATTGTACATATTCAGATAAACGGACAGAAGTGCTTCAAGGCATTGTATAAAGAATATAGAAAATAAAGAAAAATATAAATTAAAGAATGATCAAGAAAGGGTTCTTCAACAATATTGGATAAATCTTTAAATATCAAGTTACAACCTGCCTGATACTGAGTAACAGTTTTATGGTTAATTTTGGAGAATTCCGCCCCATGCTACAGAAAAATTTCCCCAAGAGAACACCTTGTTTATCTATCTCTAAAGAGCTGTATATTATTTTGTGAACTATCAGTAGTTAGGCCGGACGTAAACACATCAACTTCAGGAAGAATCAACAGAATATCAGTTACACAAAAAATATCTGGAGGTATCTCTTAAAGTTTCTCTTTCAAAGAACCAACCTATGCAAAAGTAAGTATCAGAACTTTCCTGTGAAAAATGCCGATTGAATGATGTTTATCAAATTTGTAAAATTGTAAGGGTGAATGTGGCGCACCGAAGATTGGCAACGCCCCCCGAGGAAGTGTGGACAACTAATATTTAAGGGCATGCCCCTTTTTTCTGACATCACGATACAAATATTTGTATCGTATCTCAGTCTCTTTCAATTCTGACAATTTGACTTGTACAAATTTGTATATTGAAGTTATTTGTTATTTTGAGTATCCTGTTTCTCAAGAATTCCACACATATTACAGATATGATATATTAGGTCTTCTGAAATATCGATGAAGTTAATAACTCCGGATCTGGGTACCGTTCAAATCAATAAAGATATTTGGTATCCTATAATTAATTCATTTCTGCCTGCCCACAAATGTGTTGAACTTTTCGAACATGTTCATTCATTATTTTGTACCTGATTCGCGAGTTGTGTGGCGGGCATAATGTAATAAATCAGTTCGATTTATTACACATTTATTTTTTTGAATGCAGTGAAACAATTAATATAACCACTATATTATAAATGAAAAGAATGTGTTGAAGCAATTTGTGAAATGGGACACAAGTCCATTGATGAAGATGCAACATGAAATATTCTAGAAAAATACTGACACTGTATGCGCGTCTGTTCAAATTCTTTGCAGTAACCTTCTCAGATATAAAGGCTGTTTCAAACTGCGCCTTTTTTTAAGAATAAATAAAATATAGATGGCACACTGAATTCGTCTGGGTATTTTGACATTTAAGAAGTGTGATGTATCGTACACGATACAACAACGCGTTCAAATTGTAAAATTATTTTATGAAAATCAGCGTTCTGTGAAAAGTGTTTTTAGAAAATTACGTGAATGTTATGGTTCACATAATCCTTCATCTCAAAGCACTATTGGTCGAATTATTAAAAATTCCAAGAGACCGGTTCGGTTGAAGATCAAAAAAATGAAAAATACATTCGTAGCGGTCGTTCACAAGGAAATATTGATCTGGTTCGTGAAAGTGTTGCTGAAGTCCTTAGTGGGTCCACAACATGGCGTATTTCACACAAGGATTTAGCTCTGAAGGCATATAAGGTTTAAATAACACAGGAACTAAAGCCATTAAATCATTTGAAACGTCGTTCATTTGTCAATTTCATCAATGAACAACCAGATGATTTTTCTCAAAAAATCATGTTATCTGATGAGACACATTTTTAACTTGGTGGTTTTGTTAATGAACAAAATTGTCGTATCTGGGGCGAGGAAAATCCACGAATTGTTCATGAGAAACCTATGCATCCTAAACGAGTAACTGTTTGGTGTGCATTATGGTCAGGTGGTGTAACTGGACCTTACTCCTTTGAAAATGCTACTGGTGAAGCTGTAACTTTCAATGGTGATCGATACCGTCGGATGATGATCGATTTTTTTTGGCCTGAATTAATGAATATTGATCTAGAGAACATTTGGTTTCAACAGAATGGCGCTACACCCCACTTTGCAAATGACACAACTGATTTATAGGGACAAAATTTCCTGGACGAATAATCTCCAGAAACGGTAATGTGAATTGGCCACCAAGATCATGTGATTTGAAACCTATCGACTATTTTCTTCGGGGATATGTGAAAAGCCAGGTATATAAGAATAGCCACAATCTATTCTTGAACGAAAGGATGAAATTATTCGTGTCATTAGTGAGATATGCCTCAATTATGTCGAAATGTCATTGAAAATTTTAATAAAAGAGTCGATGTCTGTAGAGCTGCTAGTGGAGGCCATTTGACCGATATTATTTTTCGTATATAAATGTCATAACTGATACTTCAATTACCAATGGGAAGTTTTTGAAAATGAATGCAAATTACGTGTTTTATTCATTCTTAAAAAAACGCGCCATTTGAAAAACCCTTTATATTGTTTACCCTGAAAATGCAGCTTTACTTCCTGATGAAAATTCCGGAAATAATAACGATACGAATGAAAAATCTACAAAATTTTACATATTTTTTCCCAATATATTTCAAAAGAGAAGTAGGCCCGAATTGAAATTCGGTACACTATTATCAAATAATGACTACAAAGTCTGTGCTAAACTTCTTGGGAATTCAATGAATAGTTTCTTGTTAAAAATTTTTTCCAACAAAAACTCGGGTAATGTCAGAAAAATCTTTTTTTGCAGCCTACTAACGAAACGAGCTCAACGGAATTTTGCAGACAGTTGGGCGTTGGAATTGTACAAAAAAACAAAGAGTTTCAATCCGATCTCATAAGCAATTCCTAGGGAATTGGGGAAATGATTTCAAAAATTCAATTGAGCGTGAATCCAAAACCGTTGAGCCGATTTGGTTCATTGACGGACTGTAACCTCGCATGCCCATACGCAAACTACCCTGAAAGTTTCTGGTCTCTAGCTCTGTGTGTTCACAAGTAATTTCGGCAAAGGACGGACGGCCATCCATTCATACGCGATTATGAAAATTCGAAATTTACAGACATTTATGCAACGCCAGTCCCCAGAACATGGACGCAACAATTCGAAAATATCAAAATCTCTTCGAGTTATAGCCTGGACGATCAAATTCATAAGCTTGTCAGTTCAGTCTAAAAAAATATTCATCTCACAACCTAGTTACATACATCGTGCACCTATTCATCCATAGACTTCTTCTATCCCAGTAGAACAAAAGGCTGTAAATGACCCATGAATGGCAAATTGTACCACAATATGTATTGTTCGACATCCGAATGGTTTTACGACTTTATTCGACATCCATCAGCTCGTTAACTTCATGCCAGATTGATGATGCGTAATGTATCGAAATTTCACCCCATAAAACTGCACGAAGTTTCCCATCGCGACCAGGAAACAGGCCACAAAAGGAGAAAGAAGAACAGACATCGTTTATGCGGGTTCGATGTTCTCTAATATGGGATATTTGTCTGTGACAAGGTGGGGTCGCGGCACACAGAACTAGATCAATGTTCATTTCTCGGGTAGGGCATCCGGTGACATTTCATAGCGACATTGTGCGGGGTTAACAGATTTGCGACCTTTGGACAACTGTTTATTCGGAACATGTGTGTGAGTAGCGGAGCGAGCTCATGAAATTGGAGCCTTCATTTATCAACTTCAGCTTTCAATCGCGCTGAAAAGGAAATTGGACTGAAAATATGGCAGGAAACCCTGCTCCGTCTTGATTTGTCCAATTTTAGCGGGTCTATGGACGGGATACGATCCGAAATAGCCTTAGTTTGCGATGCAAATAGTGCTAAGTCGGCTTTCACAGATTATGTATTCTAAATTTTTTCGCGCCTGTTCTTGAGAAGAAGAGGTTGGCTCGTTGTAACTTCATGAACTACAATATTGTACACTGGTGTAGATCTTGTAGCACTGATAACGTTTGGTGTTTTTTTTTGTGTGTAAACTTGCACTATGTTCATTTTCATGATGTAATAAATTTCAAAAAGCACTGACGTGAAGGCAGCAGCTTTTGCGCTCATGTTCAATGTCGATGACCGCTTCAGCAACTAATTTGAACATGCACGCAGAAGCTGCTGCCTTCACGGCAGTGCTTCTTGAAATTTTTTTTTCAATAAATTACTGGATTTCAATTCGATCTAATCTGTATTTTTGGAAAAATAGAATTTTGAATGGGTATATCTACGGAATTATTGGGCGGATTTTACCCATTCACGAATTCGACCTTCGTAATTGAGCCCCAAACCTACTCTACAAATATCGAGTTTCCAAGTCGTTTCTTCCGGAAGTTATTGTGCTTACGGTCAGCCTAACGGCCGACTGCCTAAACACAATAACTTCCGAAAGAAACAACTTAGAAACTCGATTTATTGTAGAGAAGGTTTGGACCTTAATTACGAAGGCAGAATTCGTGAATGGGTAAAATCCACCCAATGATTCCGCAGATATACCCATTCAAAGTTTTATTTTTCCAATATTTCCGAAAATACAGATCAGATCGAATTGAAATCCAGTACTTCATGGAAAACTTACAGTTCGAAGGTTCATACAGAATCTAATGAGGATGATATGATAAGAAAATCACAGAAATTTTTTTTGAAATTGTTCTAATGACACGATTATCACGAAATTTTGCATAAAGTTGTCTTTCATCCTCATCAAAGTAGCTGCGAAGTTTTATCAGGTTTGAATCAGTATTTCCTGAGTTATACCAAAAAAAAATTTTTTTGGAAAAAAATTTCGAACAAATTTTGTTTTAAATTTATTTACAGAATGATCCTGACGAAATTTGGCTCAAAGTTGCGCGTCATTATAGTCCACCTAACTGCCAAGTTTGAATCCAATCGTTCAAGTAGTTTCTGAAATAAAAAATAAATACCTTCAACATTTCAAGTGCCTATAACTCCGAAATTATTCGACCGATTTGGCCCACTAACGAACTTAACCGCGGCATTCCGATGCGCGACCTACCCTGGAAGTTTCAAGTTGCTAGCTTGCTTCTGTCGACAGTTATCGTGTCCACGGCCGGACGGATGGCCGGCCGGACAGAATCGATTTTGACACCGGATTCGTCATCAGTGAGTCCAGCCTAGTCGATTGAGACAATTTTCGGCTCAATCATCCAAAATTATAGACATTTGGACAAAACGATAGCACGCTGTTCCCCTAGAACTTGCGTGCAAAAACATGGTGTGCTCATCTGCAAAAAAAGGTGACGTCAGCAAGTTGATAATACAAGGAAATATATATTCTGTACTTTGAATTTACATGTAGTTCCATACGTAAACATTTGTACGTACGATCACAGATGAGCATACGAGCACACCATGTTTTACTTACATCACGGTTTATTTCTTAAATGTTTCAATCATGATATAAAAAACATGGTGTGCCCATCCGTAAAATGAGTGACGTCAGCTAGTTGAAAATACAAGGAGTTATATATTCTGTGCATGTTAATTCAAAGCTCAGAATATATAACTCCTTGTATATTCAACAAGCTGTCGTCACTCATTTTACAGATGAGCACACCATGTCTTTTACAGCATGATTTCAATGGAGTGAAGTCACAGATGTTTCATTCATTCATTCCTTTAAGTGTCCTCGGCTACTATGGCCATTTAGACAAGCTTTCAATTTTTTACATTTATACATTGATATTCATTCAGATTCATACCAACTAAAGACTTTTTATTTAGACACACAAACATCTACCTACCCCACAAACTTAACTCAACATCCATAACCTCGCTGGGATTCGAACCCAGTACCTCCGGTTTTACAAGCATGTAATCAACCCACTGCACCACCGTGGAACTTAATCACAGATGTTGACTTCGTACTCTGTGAGGTTTCACAGAATCTATGGTACAGAGACGTGGACTGCGGAATAAAACCATCGGTTCCCATAGAGAAACACAAGCCTACCTTCTCCCATAGGTCTTCACTTATCCACTTGAGGGCTAGTTCGTTTCGTCTCTCTCACATTCTTACCAACATTCGTTGAAGAAACGGCTAAGTTCATGCCTCTATTTCAATGATTATACACATAGAGAGACATGGATTGCGTCTCCGTTTCTAATAGTTGGAAACATTTTTGCATATTGCGGCCTTGATGTTGATCTTTAACAACAATGTTCTGAATTTAAATTGGATCCGATATTATTTTCAGATAAAATGGGGGAAAATATGTTAAATTCCGTTTCATTTGAGATTTTTAGACGCAAAACTCTCTCCGAAACTTCGTGTATTGTAGAAAAATGGAGAAAAAAATTATTTTCAAAAATTTTCCAAACTTTTCTTGAAAACAATTGAAGAAATGAGTGGATGAAGGAGGTATGTAACTTTCTTCTAAAAAACCACTGCCGATAGTAGATGAAGGAGTCATGTGTTGGCCTGTTTCGTGAAACTGACAGTAGTTTTTTGGAAAAATGTTCAGTTTTATTCAATATTTATTTGCAGAAATATTGGAAGAGGTATGTCAAACTTTCAGGACAATTTGAAATTTTGAGGGTTCTCTCTCAATATCTCAGGAAGAAACTGACGCAATCAGATTCGAACTTCGTCGTAAGTTTCACAATGCCAACGCGCAACCATATGGAAAATCTGGTGAGCATCGTTTTATAAATTCTCGTTGAGAAAAATCTTTCTTATCGAGACTATCCATCAGATTTCCATAACGTTCGGTATACAGGCCTTTAAATCACTATTAAACAACAACGCTAAAAATGCCAGTTTGATTCGATATAAAGCTTCGGAGACATTGAAAAAATATGCCAAATTTCAGTTTCCATGAAAACCAACACGTTTTTTTTCACTTATTATGTTTAACATCTACCGTTAAGCCGATCGCATACGAACCAATATCGAACTGTCCGATGAATTCTTCCTATAAAAGGAAAGAACAATGACCCACACAATGACAGAATCCTAGACAATTTTGATAATTGAATATAAGTCCCATTCCAAGCAGATCAGTGATCTTCAAAGACGTTAATAAACATTAAGTTTGAATATTGTCTCATGCCTTCCAGTCGCGAATTTATGGCGATTGTTATATTTATTGACATAACGAACAATTTCGTTGCTCCCAAAATAGATGAATCCTCGAAAATAGATGATAATATGGGACAATTTGAGTCATCTATTGAGGAACTAGACCATTACGTTAATTATGGCATTGAACTCTGAAGAATCAACTGATCTCATACATCATTATTTCCATTGGAACGATCGGTATACAGTCAGATGGAAACAGTACGAATGAGTGATCTCATTGCCGAATTTTGCAGGTGGAAATTAGGTTCCTGATATTTAAATTAGCTGCTCTGATTGTTGAAGGGAAGGACATAGGGTTCGAGGTGCAGCAGACGCAGATGAGGTGTTTAAACTATTTCGAATAATGATATGAGCTTGCCCCGTTAACTATATTAGATAAGTATTTTTATTTTTTAAGATTTTCATATTCGCTTTGAGAGAAATCATACATGCCTGCTCTAGCGTAGTCACTACTTCATTTATTCAAACTTCAGGTAGTCATATTCGGAGTCTTCATTATGACTTACTGTGAACTTCTTGTGACGTCTTAAGAGAAGAGTTAGAGACTTCTTTCAGGTTAGTGAAACGGGAACTCAAAGACCTATTATAGAGGCCCCCATGATATCCAAATGTCAGTTTCTAAAAATGTGCACCGGTAAAAAACTTTTGTCGAGTACATCTCGGATCATATACAATTTGGTTTCTGCGAATTTCTTATGTCTCTAGGCGGACGTCCGACCAGGTACACGATAACAATTGAACGAAGAGATGTTGACTTGAAACATTCAGGGTATATATATCCTATTATCCTCATTAAATGCTCTATGAACATAGAACTGTCATTTTTCGACAAAGTACTGGATTTCAATTTGATCTAATCTGTAGTTTCGGAAATATTGGGAAAATAAAATTTAGAAGGGTATGTCTTGTCTTGTCATTGGGTGGATTTTACTCATTCACGAATTCGACCTCCGTAATTAAGCCCCATACCTACTCTGCAAATATCGAGTTTTCAGTCCTTTCTTCCGGAAGATATTGTGTTTACGGTCGGCCGCACGACCGACGCAATAACTTCCGGAAGTAACAACCTAGAAACTCTTCATTTGTAGAGTAGGTTTGGGGTTTAATTACGAAGGTCGACTTCGTCGAATCCGCCCAATGATTCCGTAGATATACCCATTCAAAAATTCATTTCCTCAATATTTCCAAATATATAGATTAGATCGAATTGAAATCCAGTACTTTATCGAACCAAACCTAGAAAAGCACTTGAATTATATTTCAAAATGAACAGACAATCAAAAAGTAAGCTATACAGAAAAAACCTGGGAAAGCACTGACGTGAAGTCAGCAGCTTTTGCGCGCATTTTCAAAGAATATCACCAAAAGTGAACATGCGCGCAAAAGCTGCTGACTTCACGTCAGTGCTTTCCCAGGTTTTTTTTGTATAGCTTACTTTTAGATTGTCTGTTCATTTTGAATTATAATTTAAGTAATAGAGAAAACTCATTGAAACGATTTTTGCAACAAAAAAATATAAGCTGCAACACGGACCTTCGCATATTACCTTTAATTTTACCACAGACAATAAGACATGATTAACAATACAAACGGAAGCTCTCCTTTCTCTACGATCCAGATGAGAACCCGAACTTAATTTGTCGTTTGGTTTCATCGCTTTTAGAACTATTCTAGGATAGTTAAGAATCGGGCATCAACAGGCATCGATTCTGCGCAGTTCTAGAACTGTCTAAGGATAGTTCTGAACACAGACCTGGTCTAGACAGTTCTAAAAGCGATGAAACCAAAACACGAATTAAGTTCGGATTCTCAACGGGAGCGTGGAGGAAAAAAAACAAACAACCGTTTGAGTTGGCAGAAAAGAGGAATGTTAATCATGTCTCATATATTGTGTGTTGTTTAATTAAAAATATTCGAAAGTCCTTGTCGCACTATGTAATATAAAAATATTTTTGGGATAGGTACTTGCTTCCACTTAATTTTTTTTCTGAATTTTCTTCATTACTTCAATTATATTCCGAAATGAACCAACAAATTATTGGTTTATATAATAATGAATTTAATGACGAACGTATTTCAGATATAAGCTTTTCAGAGAAAAATTCATTCGAAACATTATTCAATAGAGGAAGAGGACTTTAGTATTCATAGATTTATTTAAGGAGTATACATCCCAGGTGTAAACAATGGAAATAGAATCCATTAGATAATCCTGTTACGTCGTAGCGAAGGAATTATCCTCAATAACAAAAGTTTGAATTTAACAGTTAACCGTTTCCTCAACAAATAAACCAATCAAAAACCAAATCAACACGACGTCGAAAAAGTCAGGTTAAACATTTAAATCGTTTATAGCCACTCTACGCTTGTGCGAACTACCCAATTCTGAAACAGTTCGGACTCTCACGTCCGAACTCCTTTCACAGTTCTAAAACAGTTCGTAATCGATTCTGAAAATAACCAAAACAGGGTTAATCAAATCCTGAACCGGTTCTGAAATGAACCAAAACACAAAAGCACAATCGCGCATGCGCAACCGTTCCAGAACTCGGAACCAAAACAAACCTTATAGTTCTGAATTTCGGAACCAAAACAAAGGTTATTACTGCTGTTTACCATTTAGAAGGACCTCATACCTCGATGTCCGGATGAACGACTCAGAGAATACCGAATTCTAAACACGTCGAGTGATACTATTATATCACTTCGAGTGTCCTCTCTGGGAATACAAATATCCGAAGTATGCAACGAAGATAATTAATGTCATGAATGAAGATATAATTCTGCATACCTCGTCTTTGCGCTTTCGCATTTTATCGCGCCTTTAGTATCTGAAGAATGGTGCCGCCGACTAGCACTGTTGTTCTAGCGTAATGGGAATTTCTAATTAATGATGCAACTGATGCTAGTGCATCGGATAATTGTTTCTATTTTGAATTTTAAAAATGAATTCGTTTTGTAGATTGGACGTGAAATGTAATGGGGGTTTTTCCTGAATTTGGGTTATTACTGCAAATGCAAATTTGAACGAAATTATTATGGGTTTAATTCATCATTTTCCAAAATTACCTTCAGAAAGTATTCGAAATCAGATTTCAAAATTGGGGTTTGGGATTTGCCAGGCATGCACGAAGTGACAACGGTGTTTAGTAAAATAGCTTTTTCTGATATAGAGTAATGAAATATTTATTCCTAATCTGTGGTACACACGTGTTCTTCGTCGATATAACCAAACAATTTCCGTTTGCGATTTGTCAGTAATATGACAGTATGACAGAATGTGCTCTTCTTTTTCTATTCCTTGGTCGTTGTCTTCTACTCTAACCAGATCGAAGTATAGCTATCTCTGTTTTCCTAAGCGAAGTAACGCATTTGACGTCCTTTTCTTTACGAGAAAGCTGAATTCGACGTTGCCATATCGTGAACTCAAGACGAATCCCTTTAAATGCAAATCCCCAGTTTTATTTTTCATATAATATATAATATTGAAATTATATGTTTGAAATGTGATGTTCTTAATGTTTTTCATGAAAACTTCTGCATTTTCGTTTAAAGGAAATACCACCATTGAAAATGCGCTAAAGATGATTCAACGCGAATAAAAAGTTTTCATTAGCATTCTTTCGGTAAGCTCAGGTACTCTGAAAATTCTAGAGAAGCATTGACTTGAAGTCAGCATCGTTTTAAGCTTATTTTGGGAGGATTTTTCATCATTTGTAGGTTTTTTTTGGTATTCACTCCCAATATCTGAAACAGAACTATTTGAAATTAAATAATTTTTTTTATTGAAAACGCCCTTGTGGATTGCAGGATTGAACTATTTGTCAAGGTCAGTTTCTAGGAAAATAGGTTGCCTAGTGAACAATACAGGAATGAATATAAACAATGAACAAATCTGACTCTTTTATCAGACAAACGAGAAAATTATCAGAGTTATTTTCTTTTCAATATTTTTCACAAGAGTCACGAAAAACGAAAAGTGAACAGAAAATAATTCTGCTAATTTTCTAGTCTGTCTGATGAAGGAGTCATATTTGTACTCTGAAACGTCACAGTTTACTTTGATCATCGTTTGTATTGTTCCAATAGTTCATTAAGCAACTTATTTTCCTGGAAACTAACCTGGAGAAAGAGTTCAACCCTGCAAGCCGCAGGGGGGTTTTCCGAGAAAAACAATTTCAATTAACGTCAGTGCTTTTCTAGTTTTTTTTTGAGTTGTTTCGGAAAAACAACGATACCGAGGAAAAATCCACGGAATTTGACATTTTTTTCCAATATCTTCAACATTTGAAATCGTATCAAACTGAGTTTTGGTATATTGCTGAGAAATATGAAGCTCAAAGTTTGAGCGAAATGTTTTTCAAATATGATGAACAATTTCCGAAAAAAAATTTTTTTCGGAAACTTATTTGGAATTTTTTTATTTACTAGCAGTGTTATCTCAACAATATTTTTCAAAAAGTTGTGCGTTGTTATACCCCAACTAACTGCGAAGTTTAAATTCAAACGTTCCAGTAGTTTCTGAATCATGACGGAAATAACCTCAAAATTTCGAAAGGCTCTAACTGCAAAACCGTTCGGACGATTTTGCCCATTAACGAACTTAACCGTTGCATTTTGAAATGCAACCTACCCTGAAAGTTTCAGTTCGATAGAATTCTCTGTACGCTCGTTATCATACATACGGCCAGCCGTATTTTATTTTTCTCATATTTTCAAAAAAAAAAGTTTGAATTAAATTGAAATATTTACTTCGTTGCAAAATGTAGAATTTGAATGACACCGGAAGTGCCTTATCATGTACAGAACAATGATGGGGAAATGAAGAGAGATCTAAAGAAAGATTCTCCAGAAATGAAAAACTCAATTCCGTTATTTCCCTGAGTGTCTGTGTCGAAAATTATGAGGTGGTCCAATAGAAGGGTCCCATAACCGTTAGATCTGGGGTTCAAGTCCCTGGCCAGTGGATACATACTCTAGAAAAACAATTAACTGCGCTGTTCCTGATGTGTCATATGGAAACAGTAATAAAGCCTACACAGAACAAACGATTAAACAATAAACAATAACCTTTATTCAATTCATAGGACATTTGAATGTACAAGAATAAATGTCAAAAAAAAGCACAAAAGTTAAAGGGTTACATTCCTTTCCCTCTTACAGAAATCCATAAATTCTTCTATATTATATGGTTCACATTTCATTATAAATTCATCTAATTTTTTAATAAGCAAAATTTCCCTATTTACATTACGAAATTGCTTTGGTAGGACATTATACAATTTAATACACATATACATAGCATTATTGTGGGTCACAGTTAAAGAGTGTACTGGATAGAGATATTGATCAATTTGCCTTGTTTTTAAATTATTATTTTTGAACTTCTCGAATAATTCTTTGTGCTGCAGAAGAAACTTTATGCAATTATAAATGTAAAGTCCAGTCAAGGTATGTATTCTGTGAGCACGGAAAACACCCCTGCATGTTTGCCTGTATTTCATACCAAATATAGATCTTATCATCATTTTTTGCTTAACAAATAGGCTTGATATAAATGAACTATTGCCCCAGCACACAATACCATAAGACAGGTTAGATTGGAAACATGAAAAATAAACAACCCTCAATGTAGGAATATCTACAGACTTTTTCAAAACATTTATGGCATACAAAGACGAATTTAATTTCTTGTTCAACTGATCTACATGATTTTTCCACTTCAATTCGCTGTCAACATGAATACCCAAAAATTTAGTAGAACCAGCAATTTCTACATTAGTGTTCTCCAAAACTACACTACTTGGTAACTGAGTTTTTGATCTAGAATTATGAAAAATTACACATTCCGTTTTTCCAGCATTTAATTTCAAGCCATTCATGGAACACCAGTCCTTCACATCGACAAATGCGTTATTCAATCCTTCAACCAACTTTATTAGATCATTTAGTAATTTCAGTATATTGGTATCATCAACATACAAAATCATATTAAGCAACTAACTAATATTGAAGGGCAGATCATTGATGTAGAGAATGAAAAGGAGTGGACCTAAAATGCTGCCCTGTGGCACACCACGAGTGATCTTTTTTTCTTCAGATTTAAAAATATTGTTATCAACATTAATACGCACTTTCTGTTTTCGGCCTTTAAGATATGATTTCATTAACTTGAGTTGATTGTCTCGAATTCCATAAGCTTTGAGTTTCTTTAAAAGTATATCATGATCAACGCAATCAAACGCTTTAGATAAATCCAGAAATAAACCAATCCGAATTTTGCCTCTCTCTAAAGCTTCTAAAACTGCAGTTGTTGTATTTTTCTTATTCATATTCGTGTTTTCTGAAAAACTTAACTAGACGATTGGCCAAAATCTTTTCAAATATCTTAGAAAAAGTTGTTAATAGATTAATCGGTCGGTAGTTGCCAAGATCATCCTCAGTACCAGACTTATGTATAGGTGAAACAATTGAAACTTTAAGTGCACTTGGAAATATACCAGTTATAAAGGCCTTATAAATGATATACTTTAATGGCTCAACAATCAAGTGAATAACCCTTTTTATGATAAAATTAGGAATTTGATCATGACCTGATGATAAAGAATTTTTCAATTGCTGGACTACTCTAATAATCTCCTCTGATTCAATTTCAAAAACAAAGAAGGATCCACTTACGTGCTTCAATCTACCATTGTATTCTGTTTGTGGTATCATTACATTATTGGAAGCAACATTGACAAAATAGGTGTTGAAATCTTCCACTAGTAGTTTTGGATTGACAGATGGTAGAGCTTGTTTTTTGGAACTACCCTTACCAGTTAATGATTTAATCAATTCCCAAGTTGTTTTAGTCGTATTATCAGAGCATATGATCTTGTTTGCTAAATAGTTTTGTTTTTTTTTCAGTAATCTTCTGATCATATTGCTTTTTGATTGTTTTGTATTGTTGAATATATTCTGGTTCATTAAGTGATAAGACATAAAGTAAATCAAGTTTCTGCCTCAAATCAGAAATCTCAGGATCATTTTTATCGCAAAAGTATATAGCTTCTAAGGGGGTTTCCTTTAGAAACCAAACCAAATTTCCTGGAAAATTCCAACAGAGAGAGATATGTACCTGAGAGCCAGAAGCTAGAAATTGATTGAAGGATGTATTTGAAGGATTTTGCATCATTTTCAGATGTGTTCTAGGATTTCACTTCCAATATCTGAAAAAGATCTATCAGAAATTGAATAAAAGTTTTTGTTTATAGCAAAAGCCCTTGGGGATCGTGAGATTTGTCAAGGGCAGTTTCTAGACCAAATTTTGCAACATGAATGTAAATCAATATGCGAAAATTTGCAGAATTATTTTCAATCAATAATTTTGTATTTCGAGACTTTTGTCGAATTGACATTTTCAAGAACACAGCAGCGCATATTCACTTAATATGAAAAACTTTCCACTTCTTGTTTTCAGTTTATTCAGCCAAATAAAGTCCATTTCTATAGAACAATTGGCTGAATTATTTTTTTCATTTAAGACAGGAGGATTTTCTTTTTTTTTTCAGATTACTTAGTTCCGTTATAAGTATCTTTGTATTATCCCAATCTATCATGTGATTCCTTATGGTCGAACATAGGAGATTCTCTATTGTTTTTGTACTCTCATGAAAACAAAGAATTCTCGAATAAAATTTCTCTATCATTCGCAACTACTGCGAAGAAAATACTTCAAGAACCTGTGTAATTCACAACAATGAAAAAAAGTCATTTGTAATGTTTTGTTTTATTGCCATTACAAGGCAAAACGTGAATATCTCATATTTATTACCGAATACATTATTACGATCCTGATAAATTTTAATAGCGCCATAATATTCCAAAGCACGTGCAGGACAAACCACGTGTATTTGAAAAGCGCGCATGGAGTACTTGGTTGCCCATTTAATTCAGTACTTCTGAGGCGCCAGAACCAACTTTGGCTCGGCACGTTCAATACGTTACAATTCTTGCCCATTGCCACATAATGACACTAGGAAGTTAAACATAGAGGCTCCTATAACACATCCATGCATTTATGTTGTTTAGATATACGTTTGAAGTGCTTACAGTTAATAGAAAGAGTGCCTCTTCATCATAATCAATTGCATACGGAATTTGTTGTGAATGTTCTCAGCAATATAACAACCCCAGTCTGCATGTGAAAATAGGAGGAAATCGCTTCTAATTATATTGTTCACACGAAATTTTGCATTGTCATTCGATTCTGCGAATCACATCTCCCTACATTACATATTTTAATCATATTGTATGGTATCGTATATTTCTGAACATCAATGGAGAAAATTTTCAGATTAAATTGTCTTTGGTCGGATTTCGCTGATCTTGCTGACTCATTGTTCTGTAGACACTATTGGCGTCTGAATTTAAGATTGCAGCGCCAAGGTGGCCAGTTTTAGAACCTTAGATACAGACATAGATTTTGTTTTGATAGTCCATTTTGTACTGTTTGTTAGTGTTTGGTTTGATAGTTTTTGATTTCACGATTTATTCAAAGAATTTTAAGACTTTTATAGTTGACAAGAGTATTACTGGGAGTACGTATTCCATTCTCATATTCAATCTTATTGAGTGTAGCAACTCTAAAATTACGGGGATATCTCCAAGGTAAGACAGTATTTTAATATTATTCATTTTCAGATCCAAATGGCAACATTGACTTTGGTGGATTTCTTAGGCTGTCTCGAAAGTCTTATTTATTATGGATTGGCAAATAAATTTTCCTACACTCATATATGATTGGTCTTGAAAAAGCAGCAATAAATAAGCCTTGTACAACTTTGCTTTCATCGGCAGAAGCACTTTGAGCGAAGAGTATTCATTACCAGATATTTCCTTGTTGAGACTATTTTTTTCTATAGTCAGTTCTATCACTAGAACATTCACGTTGTTCCTTAATGATCAGTTCAACAGACAGATTTCTGGAAGGCATAGCTTTCCCCTTAGTTAAATTTCTCTGCTTGGATTATAGGCCAGGAAAAAAAATGTCTTCATGAATGTGATCAAATATTTCTTAAGCAATTCGTGCTTACCTCTATAAAAATGATCATCATCGGTAAAATGCAGGTAACAGACTCTCATAAATCTTGTTTGTTGGTTTTTATAGATTCTTCAACACTTTCAGGCCCGACTTGTTAAAGGAAGTTTCTTTCACCATAACTCCAAATTTTTTACCGGGCTGTAGAAATCTATGGAAAGGGACATTTGATTTTGCTTCTCCTCAGTAGATGCACTTGTAAAATCATACAAACGCCAAGAAAAATGCATAAACTTTCTCAATTCCTTAACATTTCTTTTGACTTGTCAGTGATAATGTCTGTACCTCGGGTTACTCGGATAGCCACCAGAGGGAGTAGCGCTTATCTTCATTCGCCAATTTGGCTGAAACTTAAAGGTGGCATTTTTCATTGAAGGGTGATTCGATCTATGTTTTTGGGAATTTCGATAGTTTTTAAAATTTCGGATTTCGTAATTAAACTCCAAACTTACTCTACAATTATCAAGCTACTGAGTAGATTCTTCCGGAAGTTATTCTGTTCACTATCAGTGGTTAGGCCGACCGTAAACACATTAACTTTAGGAAGAATCAACATAGGGATTATATTTGTAGAGTAGGTTTTCAGTTTAATAAAGAAGATCGGATGCTTAAATGTGTTGAATTCGTCAATTATTCTTCAGATAATTATATCGATTCAAAATTTTGGATCGAATTGCAATCTAGTATCTAGTTGATCGAAAATTATTGCTTGAGGTTCATGCAGAATTATGTGAGGACCAAATGAAATGCGTTTGGCGTTAGGCAGGGTTAATACTTATACGTAAACCTAGATGACCGCTTGGGCAACGGAACAAGCGCGTAAAAGCTCATGACCTCACGTCAGTGCCTTTCTAGGTTTTTTCAATGTAACCTACTGAAAACTGTACCAATGCTTCTAGCTCTCCTTCTCTTGACTTTGTCTAACAGATCGAATTCATAAATATATTGGATTTTACATTCATTGCGATTAGTACAAAAAAATACGATGCTGAAAAAAATTGAAATACGCACTTTTGTCCCAAACATACTCTGCCAGTTCTGATTCTGTGAATATTTTCTTGCTCTTGTTCTGGGGAACAGCTAGTTATCATTTTGCTGAAATGCCAGTAATTTTCGGAGTTCAACAAGAGCTCTTTAACTCATGCCAATGTTATTCTAGAAAGCTATTGTATATATTCAGATGAACGAACAGAATTGCATCAAGGCATTGTATAAAGAATATAGAAAATAAAAAAAAATATAAATTAAAGAATGATCATGAAAGGGTTCTTCAACAATATTGGATAAATCTTTAAATATCAAGTTACAACCTGCCTGATACTCACTAACAGTTTTATGGTTCATTTTGAGGAATTCCGCCCCATGCTACAGAAAAATTTCCCCAAGAGAACACCCTGTTTATCCACCTCTAGGAAGGTGTACATTTCGTAGAAGTAATTACATTTTATCAATCAAATCGTAAACAATAGATGGCGACATTCGCAACCTATCCCAAAACCCAATTGAATTGATATTAATTGCATAAAATATTTTCAATGGAGATTAATTGTAAAATAAAGAGCCATGCCCAAGTGAAATTTTCTTAAATGGCATGCACCTAGAAGTATCGGCGGTAGCTTTGAACATTTATAATTATCTGCTTCCTTTGATCAAATACGTGTTACGCTAACTGAATCGGTAAATCGCCTATAGGAATTTCAAACCCAGAAGGCTTAGCACGATGTTGTCGGGTTAAGTACCTAAGGAATCGATTCAGTATACTCGAGTAGGTACTCATCACGCCTTTCGTTGGAAATAACATCATCGATAGAGATTACGGTAGAGGCACTTCTTCAAGTATTTCACTGCTCGAGGTGCTTATTTTGGTATACTCCATCAAATATAAACCAAACATTTTTCGAATGAACGATATGTCTATTGACGAGGGAAACTATGTTTTCGAAACGTGCGCTAGAAAGTACAAGTGGATAAGAGATTAGTTGAGCACTGTTTTGTTATCAGTATTCGATTCACAATGAATTCATAATCGAAAAATGTTTCGTATGACTGTAGGATCTGAACAAGATATTTGAAATTTGAAGAAACCATAAAGACTCGAAAACTTGAATGAGTTTTAAAAATGAAACAATTTTCAGTTTTTTCCTTTTCCAGAATTCTCTTATTTTTGCTACAGCTGTTTCGTCATACCATGACTTCCCCTTTACTTTCATAACTAGTAGTTATAGAGACTCACCCGAGGAAGTTCTGGTATGATGGAACAGATGTAGTGAAAAAAACCTAGAGAAGCACTGACGTGAGGTCAGAAGCTTTTAAGCGAATGTTCAAATTCATTTCCAAATATGCCAAAACTGTAGCGTATTTACGTATTGACTCCGCCAAGAAAGAATTTTTCTTTGTCGAATCTCTTGTTGAAACAGTTATGTTGTGCTTTCCAAATTGAAGAGCGATTTCCTCGGCTTTTCGAATCAAATAATAGTTTTTCGAGGAAGCGGTCAGAAAATTAAGTTTTTGAAATATAACATAAAATCACAATTTTTCCAGCCCGGCTCTGGATTTGAATTAACCAAGAATGAAATATCGAAAAACGCTCAAAAACGAATATTACTAGCGAATTTTATTAAAATAACTTCAAGCGTTTCAGAAATATCGCTTATCAAAGTTTTATACCAAACATACAAAACAGCCTGTATCTTCGTACAAATGAGCAACAAATTTCTTTTCGGCTGATCTTGTCTCACCTTGAAGTACTCTATCCGCCATTGACGTATGTAAGGTCACTGATGAATTTCAGCAGATGCCATAGAGAAAAATTTTTAAAGATTCATAGTTCAACACCTCGTATCTCGAAAACGCAAAAAATGCAACTAATGACCTTTCCTGAGTGATTTTGAACTATTGTTTAATTAAAGTCTTTTAAGTAAAATCTTCAAAATAAAACAACCATTTCCCGATGAAAAACCTTTACAACAATCATAACTGAATCCTATATTTTTCATATTTGTCAACGACGTCAATGCCATTGTCCACTGATCAACACAGAAAAATAAAACCAAACAATATGATCGATGTCCCCTATTGTTGATACAATGTCCTGAAAAATAATGCGAGATCCTCCAAAAATATCTTACTATCGATATGCAAAATGATATAAACGTCAAAGTTAAATAATAATAAATAGGCATATACTATATAAAAGTTAAATAATAATAAATATGTATATAATATATAAATTTCAGCAGATGCCATAGAGAAAAAAAAATTAAAGATTCAAACTTCAACACTTTGTATCTCAAAAACGCAAAAAATGATCTTTCCTGAGTGCTCCTGAACTATTGTTTAATTGAAGTTTGCTTCTTCGAAATAAAACCACCATTTCCCGATAAAAATCTTTACAACAATCATAACTGAATCCTATATTTTTCATATCTATCAACGACGTTAATGCCATTGTCCATTGATTGACAAAGAAAAATAAAACCAAACAATATGATCGATGTCCCCTATTGTTGATACAATTTCCTGAAAAATAATGCAAGATCCTGCAAAAATATCTTACTATCGATATACCAAATGATATAAACGTCAAAGTTAAATAATAATAAATAGGCATATAATATATAAAAGTTAAATAATAATAAATATTTATATAATATATAAATTTCAGCAATGCCATAGAGAAAATTTTTTTAAAGATTCATACTTCAACACCTTGTTTCTCGAAAACGCAAAAAATGCGAATAATGATTTTTCCAGAATGCTCCTGAACTATTGTTTAATTGAAGTTTGCATCTTCGAAATAAAACTACCATTTCCAGATGAAAATCTTTTCAACAATCATAACTGAATCCTATATTTTTCATATCTGTCAACGATGTCAATGCCAGTGTCCACTGATCGACACAGAAAAATAAAACCAAACAATATGATCGATGTCCCCTATTGTTGATACAATTTCCTGAAAAATAATGCAAGATCCTCCAAGAATATCTAATTATCGATATGCCAAATGATATAAACGTCAAAGTTAAATAATAATAAATGGGCATATAATATATGAAAGTTAAATAATAATAAATATGTATATAATATATGAATTTCAGCAGATGCCATAGAGAAAAAATTTTTAAAGATTCAAACTTTAACACCTTGTATCTCGAAAACGCAAAAAATGCGAATAATGATCTTTCCTGAGTGCTCCTGAACTATTGTTTAACTGAAGTTTGCATCTTCGAAATAAAACAACCATTTCCCGATAAAAATCTTCACAACAATCATAACTGAATCCTATATTTTTCATATCTATCAACGACGTTAATGCCATTGTCCACTGATCGACACAGAAAAATGAAACCAAACAATATGATCGATGTCTCCAAATGAAAATTCTCAAGCTGAAATGTCAGGTCGATATCATTGTTCGTGATTGCTCTTACAATGATCCTATTGTTGTTACAATTCCTTCAGGACATCGTTGCATTTCTAGACATCGCCCTCCTTGCGGCTATAGATGCGTTCCTCATTAGCGAAAGTCGGAACTGCATCAGCATCAAGAGATAGGTGGCCATGGAAGTCAAAGTCTGAAAGACAAATCGCGTTCAGTCCTTACTTTGCTATGAAAGAAATGGTTGTGTGAAGTTGATACGAGAATAGGCACTCGTTGTAGGTCTTGTCGGAAGTGGAATGATTATTAATTATGGACATTTGATCAAGTTCATCGACAAGAATTTGTGCTGACGATATAATGTTTACTTGAGGGCAAACAGAACCGTCGACTGATAAATTACGGTTTCGTGTATGTCGGCAACACAGCCACATTCAAGTTTCAAAAATCCTCGATGATATCTCAACGTCAGGCACCTGCACCACGATCTGCATGATTAACGCGAGAAATATTAAAAAGGCGCGAAAGTTCGACATTAATCTTTCTGCGGGCTTGATTGATTATTTTTTGAAATTTTTTTTGGGATGTACTTCATTCTATTGTGAGAATGCGGAATGTTAGTTTTTTTCTATTTTTACTCCATTTCAGTTTTATTCTCCCGAAAATTCTTGAATATAAAGAAGGGGCAACATTGCACAATTTTACCATTTTTTTTCAACCATTTGCACACAAAAATTTTAGAAAAAAATGAATTCTGGTCTCCAAAAGTCACCCCTTTATATTCAAGGAAGTATTTGCTCTTAAACGTAGTCTATTTCATGGGAATAATTTCAATCCTTTCACGTGAATTAAAAATGTATTTTTAATCTTTGAACAACATTTTGGATCCCCTCGAAATTATTCAATATTGTTTGGAAGAGAAAAAAATCTAGAAAAGCACTGAGGAGTGAAGCTTTTGCGTGTATGATAAAATTCAAATGCAACAACCATCACGAAATTTTGCAAGAAATTGTGCATCAGCATTTTCTAACTGGTTGATAAGTTTATTCATAAAAGGATCACTTATTAGTGAAATAACAACGATACCGAGGAAAAA
Source organism: Myrrha octodecimguttata (assembly GCA_958510865.1). Taxonomy (NCBI): domain Eukaryota; kingdom Metazoa; phylum Arthropoda; class Insecta; order Coleoptera; family Coccinellidae; genus Myrrha; species Myrrha octodecimguttata. The sequence goes on from OY294059.1 coordinate 27,192,046, forward strand.
AACACGAAACCTGACAAATTTTTCTCCAATTAACCTCGCAAATTAAAATCAGATCAAATTGAAAATTGATATACTGTTGAAAATAGTAAATTCAAGGTCTGTGCAAAATTTAATCGATGAATCTAATGAACAGATTTTTTTCAACCAAAATTTCGAAAAAAAAAATGGTTGATTTATCAGCTATACGATACAAACAGAATTTCTCAAGATTGCGCATCCGTATTCTATACAACTAATTATCGAGTTTCAATTGGACCACAGGATTAGTTCCTGAGATATTGGAGCAATATCATCAAAAATTAAAAGTTGTTCAACTTCGAAACCGTTCGGGCGATTTGGCGCATTAACAAAATTAACTATAGAATTTCAGTACGCAACCTACCCCGGAAATTTCAATTTTCAAGGGTTTGTAATTCTCAAGTTATCGTGCCTACGATTAGCCGGCTAGACAGACACTATTTTGACATCTGACTCGTCATCAGTGAGTCGAAACTGGCCAGTTGAGACCGATTTTGGAGAGCAATTCTGAAATTATAGATATTTGGATAAAACGATAGCGCTCTGTTCCTAAGAACATGCGCGCAAAAATTATTAAGACGAGAATACTAAATTGAATTCAGGAAAAGTTCCTGAAATGGGATTTTTACGCGCTTGTTCAAATTCTTGAATGGAAGTGCTCACCCATCCAGGTATCAGCTCTGTATTCTTGGAAATATTGGGGAAATTGAAATTCGAATGGATATATCAACGGAATAATTGGGCGGATTCAATCCATACGCGAATTCAACCTTCCTGAGTAGGACCCAAACCTTCTCCACAAGTATCGACCCTCTAAGTCATTCGTGAATTGGTGAAATACACCCAATGAATCCGCAGATATGTTCATTCAAAATTTTAGTTTTCCAATATTTCAGAAGCAACGGATTCCGCTACTCTCCAGATATTAGGACTGTATGTAAATTTTTTCAGTTTTTCTATTCTGTTTTCGATTTATCCAGAGGCCATTCGAGCAGAAGTAAAAATAGGAAATCTTGAGACCACGAAACTTAAATTCACAGTTTAAGGTTATATTGGTATCCATACACTGATAATTTGCTGATAGAATATCTCTATTAATACTTTCGAAATAAGAAATGGATTCTTTTGTGTTGTTTATCAAAAGTTAAACTTACCGAAGTCAGAAGTTCCCTATTGATATCAGCAAATCCATTCAGATTCATGATGGGTGGGTTTTTATCAATGGCAGTCAGAAACATGTTAACCTCCTCTCTCGTTCTATGATCCAAAGATGTTAGATGCACGTTCAGAAGTCTATCTCTGAACTCAGGACCCATTTTCCTAGATGCGTGGTGTGCTTCATTGCATATAATGTACAGCAAAACCAAGCAATAGGTCGCAATGAGTAGGAACCCAGTCTCTTTGAAAGAAATACCATGATCCAATATCTCTGTCAAACAACCGTATGTTGCTACAATTGTTGTCAGAAGAATAAGAACACAGTACAAACCGTACATGCCACAGTATGCTCTTCCAAGTTGTTGCATCATATGGGACAAATCAACCTAGAATATAACTATTCATTGACAAACCACACTATAAAATGCATGCAGTTGCAATTTATATATTACAACATTTCAAAGAAAAACACGTACAATATCTGAAACCCTGGTACTGAAAAGATTTGGTGACTCTCGCACACTTGATCATATGAGATAAAAGCAGTCTCCTGAACCAAAAATCTATAGTAGAAAGCAGGCTAACCTCGTGCTTCATCAAAAACAAGAGTGAATTACTCGTAAACTTAAAATGATATCAAATCAATTTCAACTGAACGAGTTGGAACAACTTGGTTACTTGGCTTGACATTTTTTGAAATCAGAAAGTTTTGATGTTGATTGTGAAGTTGGCACCAAATGTAATGAATGCAAAAAGCAGCTACTGAAGGTATCAAGATTTTTTTAGAAAAACAAACTGGAACAAATGAGATACTTATTATTGGCATTAATATGTATCCGCAACCTCAAATTGTTGCACCAAAGCATAGAATTGCGGAATACTCAAAATCTATGATGGTGCATGAAAAATTTAATACGGAACAAATTGGAACAATTAGGTTACTAAATATTTAGCATAGATTCAGAATTTGTTCTAACAACTTTTCGCTAACTTCACGCGATGATTACACCAGGTTCTCAGACATCTTATGTTCAGCTGGTTGAGATTTCTTAAGGAATTATCGATGAACAATATAAATATAATCATCCTTACCCACAAGTCCCTATATGCCGACAATCTATCAGAGCAGTTCGGTAATTTCAGAGCCTCTTCCACATTTTGAGCCAGCCCTTCAGCGACTCTACCTTTGGCGGTGCAGTTGATGAACCATAATGAACATAGGCAGTTCAGCATCGCCAGAATGTGGAAATATGCGAACGTATGCCAAAGTAGCATATCAGGCTGTAGATAATATTGGGCTAGCATTATCAAGATGCCGGCTCCCCAAGAAACTACACACAGGCAGTATGTTATCATTTCCAGATTATGAAATATTATAGGTGTTCCGGTTACTTGGAAGTATTTCAACTGAAAAGTGAAACATCAATGATCAGTGGTTCATGTGGTGCAGACTCGGTGTACACATCCAGTTTTTCATAGTATATGATGGCGGAATGCACACATCGCGACGATTTGAACCAATATGTCAGAAGTACTTAGGATTAAGAACTGAAGTGAATGCCTTCTATTGAAAGGAACGAGAAATGAGTGGAGTTGAGAATAATTCAGTATGCAAACCTGAAATCTCGTCCACATGTTCTTGAATTTAGCTACTTCTGATCCTGTTCTCCAGGCACCAACAGGCAGAAGAAAATGAGGTATCATAATGCTTAGGAAAATTATACCGTAAATGTATTCATCAAATCTTTTACCCCCCTGTGTAATGAGCATCAATCTTTCCTTGAACACAACTCCAACGAATGTGGTCTCAGCCATGTAGATTATGTACGCCCAGAGAGCTGCAGGAGAAACCCATCTGAAAATTAAGAAGAACTCGAATGAATATGTCTAAATTCAACGGAATTATTGATCATATCGTAATCGGCGCTGGCAGTATAATGCCCGATACATACAATGAAAAGACCGATGCGTACACATTCACCCCACGTATAACGCCATCTATAGGTAATAGGTGTTAATGGAAATCGAAACTTTTCCTACCTAGCCAGAGTATCGAAGGGTTATTTTCATTCATAAGTTTGATACAAAGCCTTTTCAACTTACCTATAAGTCGTTTTTCCTTTGCTAGTTCTTTCGATGGGCATTACGCCCATAATTTGAAAAAGCACCAACAAACTCTTGGTTGTATGATAGAAACTGTCATATTTTTCAAGAAGTTCTGGATCTGGTTCTTCCTCTTTCGATTGCTGAGCAGATAAGGATTCTCTTATGATGTTTCCTCTTCGAGTATTTTCGTTTATGTTTCTCCTATGAAGATTTCTTGCGCCAATTGAATTTCCTTTTTCTTCGTCGTCATAAGCTGCATACATAGTTCACTGTGAAATTAATCTGTATCTGTATTGTTGGAAAATGAAGTTTCGATTTGTATCTTCTGGCACATTTCAACCATTCACGAACTAAACCTACTTAATGACTTCTCAAACCTGTTCACACATATTCTAGGAAACAGCGTGCTCCGTTGTAACCAAATGTGTGTAATTTTAGAATTTTGAGCTGGAATAGGCCTTAAACGACTAGGTTGGATTCATGGATAAAGTTTCCCAGGTCGAAATCAATTCTGTCTGGTCTGCTGATCGTAGGATTTCAGATTTTTGTAGAAAGAGATTTTGCACAGACATATATCACATCAGTATTTTCTTAAAGTATACCCAACAACCAAGTTTTATCATGATCGGATCAATATTTTCAGGTTATTCGGAAAATAAACGATATCGAGAAAAAACCATGAAATTTGAAATATTTCTTTCCAGAGGCCGGATGTAATAGCGTTAACTTCGCGAAGGAATGACTTAGAGATTTTTTCAGGGTAGGTTTGAAGCTTGAATAGGTCAGGGTTAGAATGAATTATATTCGCCAGACGGTTTAGATAAAATATGAACGCATTTGAAATTTCGTCATCCCAATTATTTACAAAAATGCAGACACTATCAGAGGGTTTCATGTTAGAGCTTTTCTCTATTCTAATTAGATTTACAGTAACTGAAGAAAATACTGAACATCTCATTCTTTTCACTGAAGACCGTCCATAATCAATTTCCATAATGAACCCAACCCATACCCCATAAGTGCATAGAATTTAATTTTTTTAAGATTTCAAAAAGCACTGCCGTGAAGGCAGCAGCTTTTGCGCGCATGTTCAATGTAGATGACCGCTTCAGCAACGAATTTGAACATGCACGCAAAAGCTGCTGCCTTCACGGCAGTGCTTTTTGAATTTTGTTTTTGATAAATTAGTGGATTTCAATTCGATATAATCTGTATTTCTGGAAATATTGGAAAAATAAAATTTTGAATGGGTATATCAACGAAATCATCGGGCGGATTTTACCCATTCACGAATTCGACCTTCGTAATTAAGCCCCAAACCTACTCTACAAATATCGAGTTTCTAAGTCGTATGTTCCGGAAGTAATTGTGTTTACGGTCAGCCTAACGGCCGACTGGGTAAACACAATAACTTTCGAAAGAAACAACTTAGAAACTCGATATTTGTAGAGAAGGTTTGGACATAAACTACGAAGGCCGAATTCGTGAATGGGTAAAATCCACCCAATGATTCCGTAGATATACCCAATCAAAATTTTATTTTTCCAATATTTCCAAAAATACAGATCAGATCGAATTGAAATCCAGTACTTCATCGAAAAATTACAGTTCGAAGGTTCATACAGAATTTAATGAGGATGATATGATAAGAAAATCACGGAATTTTTGTTTTCAAATTATTCTAATGACACGATCATCACGAAATTTCGCATGAAGTTGTCTTTCAACATCTTCAAACTAGCTGCGAAGTTTCATCAGGACTGAATTAGTATTTCTCGAGTTATACCGAAAAAAACAACGATATCGAGAAGAAAACCTCGAAATTTGACAAAAAAATAACTTCAAAATTTCAAGTGCCTATAATTCCGAACTATTCGATCGATTTGGCCCATTAACGAACTTAACCGCGGCATTCTGATGCGCGTTCTACCCTGAAAGTTTCAAGTTGCTAGCTTGCTTCTGTCGACAGTTATCGTGTCCTCGGAAGGCCGACCGGCCGGCCAGCCGGCTGGACAGAATCGATTTTGACACCGGATTCGTCATCAGTGAGTCCAACCTAGTCAATTGAGACCATTTTCGGCTCAATCATCCAAAATTACAGACATTCGGACAAAACGATAGCACGCTGTTCCCCTAGAACATGCGCGCAAAAACGAAAGCCATATCGAAAAAAGAGCCTTTCTTAAATTTTTTAACCTACCAGTGGCTCATCACAAAAAGTTCTGGAGGTAAAAACTGAAATTGCTCCAGATAACATATTACGCTGTTGACTTTCACGGCCAACTGACATGTCTTAGGATATGAATCTCAAGTTTCGATATCTTTTCAAATTTTTCGAAGAAAACACTTTTTCTGAATTTCTTATTCTTTATGAAACACAGAACTCTCCAGCTAAAACCATAAAGCAACAAAGGACCCGATGCATAAACCACAAAGAATAAAAATCGATATTTACGGTATCTCTTCGGCGAGAAAAGTAATACCAATGTAACAACGAAGAATCCCTAAATCCACAAGAATTATTACTAGCAATGTGATAAACCTCACCGAGCCAAAATATCTCCACAAGACAAAACACCCCGCTGAAAACTCCAGCAATAATTTTTCGTATGACCTCTAGCTTGCGTGCTGTAAGTCATTACGAAGGTGTCTTATGAAAGGGCCGTATTTAATTATTCCTTCATGAAAAATGGAGGTGGTGATTAATAGTATCAATTATTACCCGTATTGACTTATTGGTCTACGCCTTCTAGAGGTGAAGAGAACTGAGAAGAGTAATTAATTCGTTGATACGTCAAGATGAACAAGAATAGAACTAGATTGTTAATTATACACGATTCTTTTCTTTTATACGAGGAATATTCATTATTTTGTTACACGTAGGAACAAAAGAAAACTGAGTTTGTTAACGACTTGGGAGAAAACATGAGGTGGCTCTGGTTTCGAGTTTTAGTTCACATGAACCTTGATGCATCTCTGTTGGAACGTGAAAACTACTAAAGGATAATGATAAATTATTGATGAACAGTGGAATGAATTGATTTGAAGAGCAGGGCAAGGTTAGAAATTTTTCTCATGAGAAATACTATTCTCTATGTCGTGACCAGAATTTCCAGATAATTCATAGAGTTCAATTAATGCGTTTACACTGATTGAGTGATTTTAAATAATTCATTTATGAATTTGATTCAAGTATGATGATCAATATTAGGATTTCCAGAATGAGAATGGGCACTGATGAAATTGTGTTCATTTTGAGGTGGAAACAAATATATATTGCGGGAATATCAAGTGAAAAATAAATGTTTCAATAGTCAAGTATAGTGATGTATTTCATGTAACCAAATCATAAGAATTAGGTGAGTAAATGAGTTTTTTCGATCAAGATACATTGAACTTCAAGCAATGAGTTGGATATTTACAATAGATATAGCAAACAGTAAGAGTTGTCTGTGCTGAGTTTACAAACAGAGTGCAGAGGTGTATTAGCACATTGAGGAATATTTATATAGATATAACTTTTCACCTGAGCCAGACCTGGAATAATGACAAATGAAAAAAAGTTTCATTTGATGAAAAGAATTTATAGTTGAAGTTTATGTACATTTTCAAGACTCACCCTGTATATCTCTGTCGAAATTCATAATTTTTTTTATAGCTATTAGTTCAAGATTTCTTGAACGCTTGTTCTAACGAACAGACCGAAACGTTATCATTTTGCCCAAATGCGTGTTCGGAAGTACGTAAACATTTTAAGTTCTGAAACAAAAGACCTAGAGACTCAGGGTAGATACAGAGCTCTACTATCCCGGTTGTTCGTCAAAAGGTTCTTGGGCTCTACCTTTTGGCAATTTTGTTGTTATTTCCTCAGTATTTCGAAAACTACTGTTCCGAACACAGTGGAGAGAGGTTATCACTTCTGAAGTGTCGACTCGGAAACAAAAGCAAATTTGTTTTCCACAAATAATTCTTCATAAATCCCCAACCTGCTCTGCAATTATAGTTCTTCTCGAAATTTAATCTGTTTATTTTGAATCGGGTAGGTAATTGGTTCTAGGAAAATTCCATCTGAATCCACTAGGTTAGGTTAATGTTAGGATCAAATTCAATCGATTCTACATTTTTTAAATAAAACTAAAATATAATTTCGAATGCAGAATCATTGAGTTGATTTTACCCATTAACGAATCCAGAATTGGGGAAATCTGCATAATTATTCCTCAGATATTTGCATTACTGTTTCTACGAACAAAAAGCCGAACTTAAGTAAATTAACATCCAACGAAATTGAATTAGAGACTCGATATTTATAGGGTAGGTTTGAGAATCAATAAGAGAGGTATTTATGAATTAGAAGAATTAATTCCAATTTTTCCCGAAATTTTGAAAATATAGATCCGATCAAATTGCAATCTACCACTTGGTTGAAACATGATGACGCAAAATTTCGTGAGGTTTACAATAGACGACTTCAACCCAAGTTGCCAACCCACAATTTTCTTCCCAAATTTACTATCACTGGGGAACGGGAATTTCAGGACAAATTCGCCTCGGCTCCTCAAACAAGATAATTCCTTCCAAATAGGGGGTTTTGTTAAGATCATCTCTGATAGGCTGAAATTTAAATTGGGATTCCTGATTTCATGATAATAGTGTCAAATTTATATAGGGTATGTTCCGCAAACCGTCTTGGTTATTTCGGTCGCCAGTTTTCCATTCCGTATATATATATGAAATATTCGGTTCGTTCCTGAAAAAAGGTTAATTACGAAATTTGATTGATGAAAAAACATTCTTTCTGTCACCAGAACGACAGTCAATGTTCTATGGTAACATATCCATGGCATAGAACAATCTTTATTTACTTTATGATCCATAGAACATAGAAGAGGCAACAATCAACAATGGAAAATTTGGTATGGTATGGTATGGTCTATGGATCATAAGGTAAATAAAGATTGTTCTATGCTATGGATATGTTACCATGAAACATTGATTGTGGTTCTTGTGCATAGACTCAATATGCTTTTTCATCAATCAAATTCCGTACTTAACCTTTTTTTCAGGAACCAACCGAATATTTCATATTTACAGAACGGAAAACCGGAAACTGAAATAACCAAGTTGATTTGTGGAACATATCCTATATGAATTTGACACTATTAACATGAAATCAAGAATTCCAACTTGAATTTCAGCCAATCAGAGATGATCTTAACAAAACCCTACATTTGGAAGGTATTATCTTGTTTGAGGAGCAGAGGCATCGGATATTTATAAATAACGCGAACCTACTCATGTCGAATTTGTTCTCAAATTCCCGTTCCTAGTGATTTCTGAAGAAAATTGTGGGTTGTCAACTTGGGCCGAAGTCGTCTATTGAAAAATCGCAAAAGCATTTCCTCAGAAAGTGAAGCTGTCACCTGTATGGGTGACCGATATTGTTCACCACAGTCTGTGTTCAAACCATTGATTAAAAGCTCATAACTTCACTTGAGTGCATTTCTTAGGGCCGTATTTATAGTTGCTCCTTGAGGCTTCCTTACTGAAGGCCGCCTTGAATTCGCTTTTCTATGCAAACAAAATACGGCCTTAGAATCTTTCAATCCATCACCAATTACGAATTCGGTTGTTTTCGATATGTAAAGTACACCAGTGACATGCAGTCAAAATAAAATGAGCTGAAATACACCTACTAAATCCAATGGAATGATAAACAGCGTAATGTTATTTTCAGTTCAATTCCATTTTGTTTAATTCTACCTCCCACACAGGAGATTGCTAGCTTGGAGAAAACAGTAATTAAAACATCATGCTTCTGGTTCAACAGAATAAAACGAGTTCTTTATGCGCCTAACCGCCACGTAGTTCAAAGGTTATAATTTATAAATTTATAATAACTAGGTAATAGAGAAGATTAATTGAGATATACTTTTTGTATCTTCATTAACTGGGATCGGAAAAGGCAATCCAAAAGGATGATACAAACTGGCATAGTGGTAGAGGACGCCGCAAATTTTTGATTTATTGATGTATGGTAATTATGACGAATTCATCTGTTTCGAATACGAAGGCAACTTTCTTCCAGGGGTTTCATTTTTTTCCTTAAAGTTGCCATAGACGTTATATAGGGAGGAATTTATTTGTAACATTTTTATTTTAATCATAATAAACGTGGTTTTTCTAGGGGAACAACATGTTCTCGTTTTGTCCAAATGTCTGTAGTTTTCGAATTTGGAGCCGAAAATTATCTCAAATGACAACCTTGTATTCACTGATGACGAATCCGGTGTCAAAAATCGATTCTGTCCGGCCGGCCGCCAGTCCGTAGGCACGATTACGGGCGTAGGAAGGATTCTATCGACTTGAAAATTTCAGGGTTGGTCGAATTTCAAAATGCGTTTGGAGTTTTCAGTTTATGCCCCTGATATTTCGGGAACCACTGAAGCGATTGAATTGAAACTTGGCAGTTAGTTGGAACTGAAGGATTTGCAACTTTTTGCGAAATTTTGTTCAGATCGTGCCAGTACGGACAAAATTTTGAATTAACTTTGCAGCAGGGTACCAAATTTCAGTTTGATGAGATAATAATTTTTTGAGATATTGTGAAAAAATATGTAAAATTTCGTTATTTTTCTCTTGATATCGTTATTTTTTTCGGAATATTGAAAAAAATACTGATTAAATGATGATGAAACTTGGCATCCAATTCGAAAATGCTGATAAACAACTTTGTGCAAATTTTCGTGTTATAAGAACAATTTGAAAAAAAAGTTTCTGATGTTTTTTTCTCGAATATTTGATATTCTGTGATCTTCTACTCATACTCTCCTCATGAGATTCTGTATAAACCTTCGAACTGTCATATTTCGATGAAAGTGCGGATTTCAATTCGATCACATCTGTATTTTTGTAAATATTAGGGAAATAACATTTTGAATGGGTATATTTGCGGAATCATTGGGTGGATTTTACTCAATCACGAATTCTACCTTTGTGATTAAGGTCCAAACCTACTCTACAAATATCGAGTTCCTAATTTGTTTCTTACGAGAGTTTTTGCGTTTACGGTTGGCCTTTAGGCCGTTAGACCGACCGTAAACACAATAACTTCAGGAAGAAACGGCTTAGAAACTCGATATTTGTAGAGGAGGTTTGGAGTTTAATTATGAAGGTCGAATTCGTGAATGGATAAAATCTGTCCAATAATTCCGTAGATATATCAATTTAAAATTTTATTTTTCCAATATTTCATATACAGATTAGGTCGAATTGAAACCCAGGATTTCATAAAGAAAAACCTAGAAGAACACTTCCGTGACGGCAGCAGCTTTTGCGCGCATGTTCAAATTCGTTGCCAAAGCGGTCATTTCAAATGAACATGCGCGCAAAAGCTGCTGCCTTCACGGAAGTGCTTTTCTAATTTTTTCCTCAACATCATTGTTTCTTCTGAAATAACTAGGAGAATTCTAATTCAACCACAATGAAGTTTGGGCTGCTAGTTTGAAAATGCTGACATGAAATTTATGCTGAATTTCGTGATGATCGTGTTATTGAAAGATTTTCGACAGAATAATTGTTGCTTCTGCAACGTGGGAGTCTGAATTCTTTTGGTTCCCAGAAATATGCCCGAAATTCAAAATTTTTGGTTTGAATCAATCGACACCGGCTTTAAGAGCATTTTATCTCAAGCCAACAATAAAGTATAATTTTGCATGACAGAAAACACTCAGCTAAAATTCAAGCTCTTAGCATTCCAGGAATCGGAGCTTGATGGTGGCATACTTCGGTTACTCGGAGAATCCAGACGCCACATGTGACAGTTTATAGAATTTATCGTCCTAGACCAGCCAATCCGAGGTGTTTTTTCGGTTTTTGGGAGGGCATCGCTTAATTCAAAAAACCAATCAAAATTTATATTCTCCCTCAAAAATGTGAAGAAGGGAAGTTTCTAAATTTGGGTTTCGTTTGTTTTTAGACACTCTTCATTTGACCGTTGTATAGTAAACAACAATTCGCTTTCGAATTTACAAACAAGACTTATGCGTTAATTTTTGTATTGTGAAAATCGTAACTTCTCATTTGAAAGTCGCTTCGACCTTGCTATCGAATAAGATATAGAAGGAAGATTCTATTGTGCAAATCACTTGTATACCATTTCGGTCTTGTTATCTAATACAGATACGAGAAAATACATTTTTGTTACTTGTTAAAAGTGCGTTTTTAATACACCTTAACAACATCTTCGTGTCTTAAGTGCAACGATATTGATCAACTGGTCAATAAGTTCTTCAATTATCTGCTTATTTTAGAAGCATCAACATTTCTGATAAAGATCAGAAAATATTCGTCGGTCGTGTCTTCATTTTGATAGCGACAGAATTAATCAAGTGCGATTAATTCATCCACATGAGTCTCTATTATTGAACCCCCCCCAAACCACCTGAATAAACCAATTCAGGTCAAAACAATAATTTCGAATTTTTTCTTCCAAATATTCAATATTCTGGAATATTCTGATCATATTATCCTCATGAAATTCTGTATGAACCTTCGGATATCATTTTGCGATGAAGTACTGGATTTCAATTCGATCTAGTCTATATTCTTGGAAATATTTGGAAAATACCCATTCAAAATTTTATTTCCCCAATATTTCCAAAAATACAAATTAGGTCGAATTGAAATCCAGTACCTCATCGAGAAAACCTAGACAACCACTGGCTTGAAGTCATCAGCTTTTACGCAATGTTCAAATTTGTTGCCAATTCCGTCATCTTTTCAAGTATTGAGCCCACTAACCGCACTTTTGGTGATCTCCTTTGAGCCTACGCGCAAAACTTGCTAACTTCACGTCAGTGCTACTAACGCGGACACCCTGTATATCGAATAGAGTCCATCAGCATTCAAGAGTTATTCCAGAATTCTGAAACCCCAATTCTTTGAGCATTCTCTATGCTTTTTTCGAACAAACCAGCGTATCAAGTTCCCAAGAAAAATGCATGGTACTAAACAGAAATTGAACACCATAAAAATCGATGTCTCAATTAGGTCGACCCTTCGCTTGCTCATTATGAATTTATGAAAGACGACCTTTGACCGAGCGGCACCATCATAAAGGCCATTTTATTATGTCGCAACACCTCCTAATTTTATCGGCTCTGTAAAGCCAGTTGAAAATTGTCGTGGACTGGTCATTTCCGAGATATTGTTATTCACAATGTATAATTATAATAAATTGGTTCTTTTTACGTGTTCCAGGTTGACAGCGGTTTTGTGTTTGTCCACGAATTGTTTCTCAGACGACTCGATATTGACGCCGAAGAGACCATACCGGCCTGGAAAATATCCCCAGAAGGTGAGTTCCGTCCATTGAATGAATTTGGTATCAAACAGTATTCAAAATCACGGAAAAATTTCCCATTGAAAAAATATTTCGACATAATTTGTATTTGTGCCGATACTGCTATTTTTGCGCGCATGTTCTAGGGGAACAGCGTGCTATCGTTTTGTCCAAATGTCTGCAATTTTGGATGATTGAGCCGCGAATGGTCTCAAATCGACTAGGTTGGACTCACTGATGACGAATCCGGTGTCAAAATCGATTCTGTCCGGCCGTCCGTCCGGCCGTTGACACAATAACTGTCGACAGACTCAAGCTGGCAACTTGAAACTTTCCGGATAGGTTGCGCATCAGAATGCCGCGGTTAAGTTCGTTAATGGGCCAAATCGGTCGAATAGTTTCGGAGTTATAGGCACTTGAAGCTTTAAAGTTATTTATTTTTTATTTCAGAAACTACTCGAGCGATTAGATTCAAACTTGGCAGTTAGGTGGAGTATAACGACGCGCAATTTTGAGCCGAATTTCGTTAGGATCATATTGTCAGTAAATTTAAAAAACGATTTTTTTCGAAATTTTTTTCCAAAAAATTTTTTTTTCCGGAAACCATTCATCATATCCGAAAAAAAATTCCACTCACACTTTGAGCTTCATATTTCACAGCAGTGTACCAAATGTCAGTTCGATACTATCATGAGTTTTGGAGATATCGGGAAAAAATATGTCAAATTTCGAGGTTTCCTTCTCGATATCGTTGATTTTTTCGGTATATCTCAAGAAATACTGATTCAGTCCTGATTAAACTTCACAGCTAGTTTTGAGATGCTGGAAGACAACTTTATGCGAAATTTCGTGATAATCGTGTCATAAGAACAATCATCCTCATCAAATTATGTCTGCAACTTCGAACTGTTATTTTTCGATGAAGTAGTGGATTTCAATTCGATCTGATCTGTATTTTTGGAAATATTGGAAAAATAAAATTTTGATTGGGTATACCTACGGAATCATTAGGTGGATTTCACCCATTCACGAATTCGGCCTTCATAATTAAGGTCCAAACCTTCTCTACAAATATCGAGTTTCTAAGTTATTGTGTTTACGCAGTCGGCCGTTAGGCTGACCGTTAACACAATATCTTCCGGAAGAAACGACTTAGAAGCTCGATATTTGTAGAGTAGGTTTGGGGCTTAATTACGAAGGTCGAATTCGTGAATCGGTAAAACCCACCCAATGATTCCGTAGATATACCCAATATTGAACATGCGCGCAAAAGTTGCTGCCTTCACGGCACTCCTTTTTTATTTTTTAGGATCAATGTCATTTTGCTGAGAGTTGGTAAGTCCAAGAAGGAAACGAGAAATATTATTGCCACAAATATACCTGGATTACAGGTTTCTAAGAACTCATCGTGAATACAAGATGATACGAAAAATCTGGAGAAGCACAGAAGTGAGGTCCGCAGCTTTTACGCGCTTGTTCAAATTCTAACCATTAGATCGCCACGAAATTTTGAACCTAGTTGCGCGTTGGTAATCTTGACGTGATCACGAAGTTTCAATCTAATTGCATTCGTACTTCTCGAGATATTGCGGAAATAACGTTGAAATTCCATATAAGAACGAAATTTGGCAGATTTTTTTCCTTATACCTTCGAAACTGAATATCGGATCGGATTGAAATTAGGAAAATTGTTGTTGAACATCAACTCTAAGGTTGGTGCCGAATTTCTTCAGAATCTCATCAATATTTTCGGTGAAAAAAATATCATAAAAAATTCGGACAAATTTTCAAAAAATGTTAATTCGATAATTTCTAAAAACTATTTCCACACGTTATTTCGCAGTGAAATGCGCGTTGGTATTCCAAATCTGTTTAATAAGTTTCAATCTGATAGATTCAGTATTTCATGAGATATCGATTAATTAACCCCAAAAGTTCGAATGGGTCTGACTCCAAAACTATAATAATAATAATAATTGTGCCTTTATTGAAACAGAAGAAAAAAAAATTAAATATAATTCAAACATTTGGGGCGAAGTCTAGCTTCAGCTACTCCACTCAACCCCAAAAACAAAAGAAATACTAATCTAAAGAAAAAAAAACATATAAACGGCTATTAAAACTTCAAGTAATTAAATGAATTCCAACAAGCAACTAAACTAAGACCAAAATTAAAAACTATAGAAACAATTTTCAGTCTATGACTGGTTTATAAACAGCGTCTTTTTCAGTTCCCTACGCAATGAGCCCAAAGAAATCCCCTCACACCCTATCAAGAACTCATTGTGTAAATTCACCGCATTGAAGGTAAAAGAGCGCCGAAACAGATTCCACAGATTCCACCTATTAACGAACTTAACGGACATACAAAAAGCGCGGAATAAAACGAAAACAACTGAGCCATCCGAAACTTACTGAGGACGAAATCGTTTATAGGTTGTATCCACGCAATGATTCCGCAGATTTATAGATTCGAAATAGTATTTTACAAATATACCCACACAGATTTGATCGAATTGAGATCTTGTATCTGGTCGGTAAATGACATCGCGGATTCATGGAAAATTTCGTGAGAATCTTTCCTATGGAATCATCTGGCGGATTTCACCAATTTTCTCCTTTCGTAACCTTTGGTTCTCCTTTCGTAACCATGTCCCTAGTTCCTATACAAATCTCGGAAATTTATGTTTTTTCTCTAAGAAGTTATGTTATTTTGATCGGCTTTTAGATCGAATAAATTCCTTAGAAGCAACTTATAGACTCTAAATTTGAACACAATATCTCACGATAAAAAAAACTGAAGGGCCCGACATCATCGGAGCAGATTTGGAACTCGAAAGACGAAATCGTGCAAAGGTAAAATCCACCCAATGACTCCACAGATCCATCCATTTGAAATAAATTTATTTCAATATTTATGGAAATAGATCCACTGTCAGACTGAATTTGGTTTTCTGTTTTCGAATGATCTGAATAAGGTTTATGCCTAGATTCAAGGAAATTTGACAATTGGAAATTTCGTACACTACTGTTGAATGCTGATTCGAGGCTCATTGCGAAATTTCATCCAAATCTGACGAACAGTCGAGAGAAAAAAATTATTCAAAAAATTCAGGGAAATTTTGAAAAAATTTTATTTACATTTTTTAACGATACGATCCCCACCAAATTTTGCATGAACCAGCATTTCGTTGTCCTTCAAGCAACCTCCAAGTTTGAACTTATGATTGCATCAATATTTCTCAAGTTGTTGCGAAAAAACTAAAAATGGGGACAACTCCGAGAACATAGAGCTGATTATGCTCATTAATGAAAATAACTGAGATATTCAGTTTTCTGTCGTTGAATGTCCTGATAAAGCTTTATGCATAGATACAACGGAATTTGATAATTAGTTTCCTAAATATAATTTTCAAAGAAAAATTGAAAATTCACCATAATTCCGCCATTCGGTATATCATTTCTCCCATATTCCCCAAAGTACATGTTTGACCGGGCTAAAATTTGTTGCACTATTGTCGAATATTGATTCGAAGCTTATTGCGAAATTTCATCGAAATCTGACGAAAAGTTTACGAGACAAAAATTATTCAACAAAATTCGTGAAATTTTTAAAAAATTCTTATTCATATTTTTTCAACGATGCGATCCCCACGAAATTTCGCATGAACCAGCATTAGGTCGTCATTCAAGCAACTCCCAAGTCTGAACTCGATTGCATCAACATTTCTTGAGTTTTCACGAAAAAAACTTCAAAATTCAAAAGGCGGCAACTCCGAGAACTTTGGCAGATTATGCTCATTAACGAACAAAACTGGGATATTCAGTTTTCTGTTGTTGAATGTCCTAATTAATCTTTATGCATAGATTCAACGGCATTTCACAATTAGTTTCCGAAATATAATTTTAAATAATATTGTAAAATTCACTATAATCCCGCCATTCTGAATATCATTTTTACCATATTTCCCAAAGTACATATTCGATCGGGTTGAAGTTTGCTGCACTACTGTTGAACATAGACTTAAAGCTTGCTGCGAAATTTCATCGAAATCTGATGACCACTTTGCAGGAAAAAAAATAATCAACAAAAATTCAGGAAATTTTTTAAAAATTTTATCGACATTTTTTCAACGATACCTTCCCCACCAAATTTTAGATGAACCAGCATTTCGTCACCTTCAAGCAAATTTCAAGTTTTAACTTGATTGCATCAACATTTCTTGAGTTTTTAAGAAAAAAAACTTCAAAATTTAAAATGGGGACAACTCCTAGAACGTTCGGCAGATTATGCTCATTAGCGAACATAACTCAGATCTGTAGTTTTCAAACGTATTCTGAAAATTTCGGAATTCTGAAGCTCCTTCGAAAAGTGGAGCACACACAAACAGCTGTTCGTATAGAATTTAAACAGTGAGCCAAAACTAGTCGATCAAGACTCAGAATTCGAAAATTCCAGATATTTGGGCATACTGATAACGCTCCATTCCCTAGAAAGAGCACGTAGAATTGACCGGCAGAAATGGATGAGCAAAAAATTCGAACAGATCCGAACGTTTCCTCCAACTGGAAACGAGGATTAAGTATTATAACACAATGAAACCACCCTCTTTCATGCATCCATCGAAATCCAAAATTACGATATAGCTTCCCTGACAGTAATTGCGCCCTGTCATTCTAAACCGAAAGAATTTCACGCACCGAATATTTTAACCCTGATTCAAACTTCTTTTTCGTACCATTATCTGAATTTTATATTCATTGGAACGTTTCATCAATTAACTTACGGGGTGGTGGCTTTTCTGACATCAGGAATAAGTTTCCCAATTCACTTTCGAATCTATTCGCAGCATGTTGTTGTGTGACAAGCGAAAAACATGTCCGTAGAGTAATTGATTGTTTTGTATAAGTGACGCACAAAGTGATTACTTGGGGATCTCGATGAGATATATTGGTATATTTTGCTGTCTCTTCCTCGTGGATATAACAGAGGTTAGTGTGTGGTTATTGATTTATACTTATTTCGGAATTTCAGGCGCTTGTGTCAGGGATCAGCATGTTATCAGTTTGTTCAATAGTGTCTGTTATTTTCGGATATTTTCGCCAAAAATTTTCACTCACTGATGATGAATCCGCTGTCACATTCAATTTTGACTGGCCGTTAACTTCAGATGGTAAGGAGTTAGCGACTTAGAACTCTAAGGGTACTCACTCAATAGAGAGGTAGAATTAAAAATCTTTCAAACCAATAGACGACTTCGGCCCAAGTTGCCAACCCACAATTTTCTTCACAAATTTACTATCACTGGGAAAGAGGAATTTCAGGACAAAGTTGACCTGATGAGGTTCGCGTTATTTATAAATAGCCGTGAAAGATGCCTCGGCTCTTCAAACAAGATAATTCCTTCCAAATATAGAGTTTTGTTAAGATCATCTATGATTGGATGAAATTTAAGTTGGGATTCCTGATTTCATGTAATGAGTGTCAAATTTATATAGGATATGTTCCGCAAATCAACTTGGCTATTTCGATTGAAGGTTTTCCATTCCGTAAATATGAAATATTCGGTAGGTTCCTGAAAAGAAGGTAAATTACGGAATTTGATTGATGAAAAAACGATCTTTCTGACAACAGAACGACAGTCAATGTTCTATGGTAACATATCCATAGCATAGAACAATCTTTATTTACATTATGATCCATAGAACATAGAAGATACAACAATCAACAATGGAAAAATTACTAGGTATGGTCTATGGATCATAAGGTGAATAAAGATTGTTCTATGCTATGGATATGTTACCATAAAACATTGATTGTCATTCTGGTGCATAGACTTAATATGTCTATGTTCCGGTGACAGAAAGATTGACTTTTCATCAATCAAATTCCGTAATTAACCTTCTGTTTCAGGAACCAACCGAATATTTCATATTTACAGAACGGAAAACCGGCAACCGAAATAACCATGTTGATTTGCGGAACATATCCTTTATAAACTTGACACTATTAATATGAATCGGGAAACCCAACATAAATTTCAGCCTAACAAAAATATATATTCGGAAGGAATTATCTTGTTTAAGGATATACGGATATTTATAAATAATGCGAACCTTATCATGTCGAATTTGTCCTGAAATTGCCGTTTCCCAGTGATAGTAAATTTGTGAAGAAAATTGTGAGTTTTCAACTTGGGCCGAAGTCGTCTATTGAATCTGTGTTGCTGTGATTTCATAGAAATGTCAATTTGCCAAAAGTCTCAGAACGAAAAATGAAAGGAATATAATTATGAAAATTTTCTCTATAGATTTGTACTCTGAAACGTCACAGTTCACTTTGTTTATCCTCTATATTATTTCTGTATTGTTCTTTAGACAATCTGTTTTCCAAAAAACTGCCCTTGACAAATAGTTCTATCCTGCAATCCGCAAGGGCGTTTTTCATAAAAAATAATTTTCTGTTCTGTTCTGTTTCAGAATTGGGTGTGAAAACTCAGGAAAAACCTGAAAAATGGTGCAATATCTTCCGATAATAAGCTTTAGTCGATACTAAAATCTTTTTTGTAAATCGGAAAGAGAAGGTTCGAGTATATCCTAGGATTAACATCGTATCAGCTTATACTCTGATTAACGATCAATTATCACCGTCCAAACTTAATTCTTCCCTATCAATAACCAATATTAATATATTCAGATCAGACAAATGAGCAAGGAAATATCCCCTGCGATGATTTCGATTTCAATTGCAATTTATGACGTGCCCATAAATACGGCTATTCATTATTATAACAACAGTTATTGGCGTTCGCACCAATGCTCATTCAATGCAATCTATTCTGAACTTTTTGTCTTTGTACTTTCCTATCGATAGAACTGTATGTCGTTTGTGTATAATCACGATTTGAAACATGATCTGGCAGATTCTTCTCTCATTGACCCCAATTAATTTATGCTACGATATGCGGAGACCACACGTGCTTCTAAAACATAAATTCGCTAATAGAAGCTATTCAGAAGCATTTTCTAGGATAATTTCTGTTGTACTGTGAACCCTCGTAAAATTTTTAATTCGAATTGATGTCGTTGACTACGAATCTTGGAAACCTTCAAGATTAATGAGTTTCGAAATTTTTTTCAAGTGATGCAACTACTTGCATTTATACAGGGTGATTCCGGAGAAGTCCGATTTTAGGATAAGGCCTAACGGTCGACCGTAAACACAATAACTTCCGAAAGCAACAAATTAGAAACTCGATATTTGTAGAGTCGGTTTGGGGCTTAATTACGGAGGTCGAATTCGTGAATGGGTAAAATCCACCCAATGATTAAAATCTCTCGAATCAGACAAATCACCCTGTATATTCTCAAAAGGGACCGCCAACCATACCAAACATTGTTTTGAAACTGTCTTGACTAGTGGGAACTTATCCTAAAATCGGACTTCTCCAGAATCAACCTGTATAAATGCAAGTAGTTGCATCACTTGAAAAAAAATTCGAAACTCATTAATCTTGAAGGTTTCAAAGATTCGTAGTCAACGACATCAATTCGAATTCGAAATTTTACGAGGGTTCACAGTACAAAAGGTTTGGGTATGAATTAAGGAGGCCGAACTCGTGAATGGGTAAAATCAACCCAAAGATTCCGCAGATATACTGATTCAAAATTTCATTTTACAAATTTCTTCAAAATACAGATTGGATAGAATTGCAATCCAGTACTTCATGGAAAAATGACAGTTCGAAGGTTCACAAAAAAAAATTGAAATATTTTTTTGAAATTGTACTAATGACACGATCATCACGAAATTTTGCACAAAGTTGTCTTTCAGCATCTTCAAACAAGCTGCGAAGTTTCATCATGATTGAATCAGTAGTTCTGGAGTGATACTGAAGAAAACAACGATATCGAGAAGAAAACCACGAAATTTGACATATTTCTTTCCAATATCTCCAGAACAAATAGTCGTATCGAATTGGAATTTGGCACACTGCTGTTAAATGAGGAGCTCAAGGCATACCCTGATTATTTTTTGAATGTGATGAACAGTTCTCGAAAAAAAATTTTTTTTCCAAAAAAATTTTGAAAACAAATTTTTTCAAAGGTTCCTGGTTACACGATCTCAACTAAATCTCGCGAAAAGTTGCGCGTTGTTGTACTCCAACTGACTGCCAATTTTCGAATCAATCGTTCCAGAAATTCCCAAATTATCACCAAAATAATGTCAAAACTTTGAAAGGCCCTTACTCCGAAACCGTTTGGCCGATTTTGCCCATTAACGAACTTAATAGTCGCATTCCGAAATGCAACCTACCCTGCAAGTTTCAGGTCGATAGTATTCCTCGTACGACCGTAATCGTGTCTACCGACGGCGGGCCACTGGACAGAATCGTTTTTGACACCGGGTTCGTCATCAGTGAGTCCAACCTAGTCGTTTGAGACCATTTTCGGCTCAAAATTCGAAAATTACAGACATTTGGACAAAAAATTATCACGCTGTTTCCCAGAAGATGCTTGCAAAAACGTAGAAGAGCCCTTACAACTCTTATGAACCCACCTTTCTCGACCTGTTCAGCATCTCAACTCTGGAACATTTCGCAGAACTGATGAATTAATATTATCCTAGATGCACATTGTTTAAATATGTTAATTCGTCCAATCAGCATGGTCCAATTCACCTCCAATTTATCGCAAGGCTATGCACTCAACATTCCCGTATTCTTCCTCATTCTTCCATCAATGTCCTGTCATTCCAGCGATTTCACAACTGCATTGTTATTTTGTCATGCTATTTGCCTTCATTGTTCTCAGAAGAGCAATTCGCCAGATCAACTTGAAAGATCATTACTTCGGTGCTTGGTCGATTTGTTAAGATTTGTGTGGCACTGTCTATCAAGCGATTATCGACTATAAAATTAATGATATCAGTCTGATTGCTTGATTCAATTACCATCAAATTGAGCCTGGATTTCTCCGTACGCTCGGCGTTCCAGAGTCTCAGAAATGAATAATTCAAACGTCACATGGTCTGCAGTTTGATTCCATTCAATACAATCGCATTTAAATGCTTGTCAATCTGACAATGAAGCTTTTTGGTTCGGTGAAGTTTTTAGTTTATTTTTGTTGAACTAATGGACGGGAATTGTGAGAAGGATATTTATTGCTCAAGGTTGAGGAAATTGAGTAGATGTGGAATCAGACCGAATTCTCAAGTTGATTTCGATCTAGATAACACTATCGTTCTCTTTTCCTACTTTTAAATTGTAATTGAAATGTTCGTGCTTTTTTCAACCGAATGCCTGTAATTTTGAGATTTGTTCACGACAATAGACGACTTCGTCCCAAGTTGCCAACCCACACAATTTTCTTCACAAATTTACTATTACTGGGGAACGGGAATTCCAGAACAAATTCGACATGGTAAGGTTCGCGTTATTTATAAATATTCGTGAAAGATGCCTCGGCTCCTCGAACAAGATAATTCCTTCCAAATATATGGTTTTGTTAGGATCATCTCTGATTGGTTGAATTCCAAGTTGGGATTCCTGATTTCATGTTAATTGTGTCAAATTTATGCAGGATATGTTCCGCAAATCAACTTGGTTATTTCGGTTAATTACGGAATTTGATTGATGGAAAAACGTTCTTTCTGTCACCAGAACGATAGTCAATGTTCTATGGTACTATAATCATAGCATAGAACAATCTTTATTTACTTTATGATCCATAGAAGAGAGAGCAATCAACAATGGAAAAATTACTAGGTATGGTCTATGGATCATAAGGTTAATAAAGATTGTTCTATGCTATAGATATGTTACCATAAAACATTGATTGTCGTTACAACTGCCTCGGTGGTGCAGTGGGTTGAATAGCCTGCTTGTAAAACCGGAGGTACTGGGTTCGAATCCCGGCGAGGTTATGGATGTTGTGTGAAGTTTATGGTGTAGGTATATGTTCGTGTGTCTATTAATAAAAAGTCTCTAACTGGTATGAATCTGAATGAATGTCAATGATTAAATGTAAAAATTGAAAGCTTGTCTAAAAGGCAAAAGTAATCGAGGACATTTAAAGGAATGAATGAATGAATGAATTGATTGTCGTTCGGAAGCTTAGACTTAATATGTCTATGTTCTGGTGACAGAAAGATTGCTTCTTCATCAATCAAATTCCGTAATCAACCTTTTTCTCAGGAACCAACCACATATTTCATATTTACAGAACGGAGAACCGGCAACCGAAATAACCAAGTTGATTTGCGGAACATATCCTTTATAAACTTGACTCTATTTACATGAAATCAGGAATCCCAACTCAAATTTCAGCCTAACAAAAACCTATATTTGGAAGGAATTATCTTGTTTGAGGAGCCGAGGCATCTTTTATGGATATTTATAAATAACGCGAACCTAATCATGTCGAATTTCCCCACTAATAGTAAATTTGTGAAGAAAATTGTGGGTTGGCAACTTGGGCTGAAGTCGTCTATAGTATCGAATTGCCCGACTAGGTTGGACTCACTGATGAAGAATCCGATGTCCAAATCGATTATGTCCTGCCAGGCGATCCTCCGTGAATTCGTTGCCATAATACTTGAGATTCTTGAGAACAGAACGAGCTAGGGCGTCAATGGGCGTTAACAGTGTTAACGACCCAAATTTTCGTAGATATATAGTGGGGAAAAATATGACGAATTCCGTGGTTTCTTTCACGGTATTGCGGAAATTAACAGAATAACTGAAAAAAATTCTAATCGGTTCATATTTGGTAACCAATTCGAAAATGGTGATTCACAACTACAAAATTTCGTTGTAACCGAGTGATCAGAACAATTTGAAAAAAATATTTCCAAATCATTCTTCAATCAAGTGGGTTACCGAATTTGAATTCGATTCAATCTGTTTTTTGGAACTATTGTGAAAATAAAGATTTGAATGGGTATATCTGCGAATATTGGGTGAATTTCACCCATTCATGAATTCAGTCTTACGTATTAAGGGTCAAACCTATACTTTACAACTAGCGAGTTCCTAAGTAGTAAACAGAAATGCTGTTGAAATGAATATTTCATCACTATAGATTGGTAGAAATCATGGCGTTTTTTCTCAAATATTATTTCTGGCTAGGAATTATAGGGTCCATTCGATCAGTCCTTTTTTCCACTTATTTTGCCCGTATTACGTCAATGGTGGCTTGAATATTGGCTTCAAATGCTTCAAGAGTTTGTCGGCATTAACCGATGATTTAACATTGGCCCTATGAAAAGTAATCGTCAAATCGTACGAACTAGGGGGGCAGTTAACAGGCCCAGTTCTGGAGATGAAGTTGTCATCAAATTCATTTTGCAATGATTTGATGGTTAAGCAGCTGTATAGCAAGTTGCGCCATCTTTTTCGAACCAAATGTTTTCGATGTTTAGCTGATAACTTCTGGATTAATTTCTTCTCGTAGTCGAAAGACAAAGGCCAACCAGTTGAGAACGGTGATATATCGACATTTCAGCTACTTCTCTTCTGTACGCATATTTCTTCATCTTGTCGATGGTTTTGGATCGAGCAGAGTAAATCAAGTGAAAAAACGATTATATTGACTGAAGTGCTCTATGAACTTCGCGAAAAGATTTATTTTTTCAAAATAAAATTCCAAATTTTGAAAACGTTGTTCCGGCGTTAAAGGATTAAAGATGAATTGCCAAACCTTACTAAAGAGAATCTTCAACAAAATGTGACATTCTCAAATGTCAAACCTCAGACAAAAATCATCGGAACTTCTCATGTAGCTAAAAAAACGCTCATTATGAAAAATATGTTTCTTAAATGGAATTGTTATAATTTTTCAGCTTGAGCCAACCGTAAATGCCATCAATTCTACGAGTATATAACATTAAAGTAAAATGAAAACGTTCTCTTAAATCAACGAAATTATCTGCCGCACCCTGTAATAACTGATAATTCCTCATGGTTAATTCAACAAATCCCAAATTCCAACTCACAGAGAAGGGTTCGAAATGACAAAGTGTTATCCCGAGTCATCTCGTTTTTTTTTCATACCCTGAAGTAGGTGGACATTCCCCCACTAACCTCTACGACCCCATCTCTTTCCGATTGTCATCTGATTTTATACGCCTATTCGACGGATCGTTATCCGGAATGAATTCAACACATTAACATCGGGAGTAGAGCACAATCGGACCTCATCCATCTCAATCATCCTTCTGTCACCTTTAAAAACTGCATCAGCGTCTGCTGTGATCGGGGGTCGAAGGGTCACAGTTTACGATGCGATTTCGATGATTAGGCGCATGTATACAAATGGCGAATTGATCCCGACGTGCAGTTTTGCGAGATAAGAATGACGCGAGGTTTATGGCACCAATTAAAGGTTTTTGTGAGATGATTGAGGATGAGAAATATTCAAGGTGATGGATTCGTCGAGAAAAAGTTTCATGATCATGTGGGAGGTGATTTATAATGGGTGTTTTTTCAGCTACTTGAGAAATTTCGATGGTTGTTGTATAGATGCATAGAATACATATGGTGCGGACACTCTTTGATATATTTTGGGTCCGAAATGAGGTCCAAATGTTGTCAAAATACATCTTTGTTGTCCTACTTCTGCTTTCGCCGAAAGATGCCGGCATAGGGAAATCTGCCATATAAAATCTGAAATATTCACGGAAGTAACCGACCTGTCATATAAAAACTAGTCAAATCAGAACTTCTTTCTGAATTTCGAAGTTGGACCATACATTATTTTCAAGAATTTACGAGAATAAATTAATTTTGAAAAATTTAAATTATGATTATTCATTTCATTCAGTCAGAATAGTGATGATACAAATGAAGGTTTCCTTAGTCACTGAATACACAAGTCTGATACTTGATATTTTCGAATACCTGTTTATAACAAGAGGTATTTATGATCTCAATATTTATGAAATGGAAGGAAGTCTTTCAGAGCTGCGTTTTCAAAAAAACCTCAAGAAATCGTTTGGAACGATATAGATACCACAATTAATTTGTCTGGATCAAAATTCGTCTGATAAATTCTTATGAACATGAACAGCAAATTGAAAATTTATATTTAAATTTCAATAATAGTAAACATGAACACTTCCTCTAAATATTCCTATAAGTAAACAACAAAATTAATAACTTTTCAATTGAATCCGTATTTGTTAATAGGTACATATAAAATTTATAAACCATATTTTCATGAAAGGAGATCCAAACTATCCAGTGAAATCCATGAGTTATATCGATCTCCCTTTTCGTTTTCACCTTTGTTCTGGCTTCGAAATGACTTCTTGTATCCATCCATGAAAGTGTTCTTACAATAAACCTCATATTGCTTCTAATTCCCTTACATTATTTCATATTATCAATTATGTCATCCTGACATAATACATGTCACAAGTTTTTCAATTTATTCCCGATAGTTATTTTATTAGATTTCTAGTTCGAAATAATCAATTATGGATCTATGGGAGATGATTCCCCAAAAAAGGGGCCTGTAGCGTTCTTCGTAAACCTGAAGTTCTGAAATATCATCGCTTGGAGGACTGAACCTGGTCGAAAGACCCACTCTTTATTGCCTCCTTCTGGTTTTTCTGCCCCTCTCTCTGTTTCAGATATTATGTCAAGATATTTTGTCAAAATGAATTCAAGATGACGAAAAAATTATAATTAATATTTTCCAATGAAAAAGATGCCATCCATCTTCTATAAACAAATTACTACACTTATACGGAGAGACAGAATTTTTCCTGAGGTTTTTATCTGTGCTCTTGTATCATACGCAAAATTGTATGGTACCCCGTTTACATTTCCTCTGCTAACACTGTGATATACCAAAGAATGTAATGCTCGTTCTCAAAAGAATATATATATATATATATATATAAATAGTAGATGTTCCACATTTGTTAAACTCCTTTCATATATTAGTATATAAGAATGCATAATTTCAAATATCTGATTAATTTTTTGGCGAATAGTTTCATCAGATCAATCAGATTAGAGCTCAATTCATTTTATTCAGTGGAATTAATTGTATGGACTTGACAAAGCGACCTTAGCGCCATTATCGTTTACAGAGCCAAGTAGGACAACATTTGACAATTCTAAGACCGCGTTCTGGACCAAAAATTTTAGTGGGTAATAGTAGGAAAGTGTCGACACCTGATATATTGTATGCATCTTGGTTGTTGTCTATGATTTGACAGTCAGGAAATAGATGCATATCGATTCGTTCATAGCATCCGGGAGGCGACGGATTTTTTGGTCACGTGGCGACAGATCTTATGGATTCCTCAGATTTAATCTGAAGACGAACGACTCAGATGAAATGAGAATCACAGACTTTAAATATTTTATATCCTCTCATCTGTGTATCAATGACTGATGTCAAATCAAAATTGTTAACCATATATTTTATTTTCTGCAGTGTTCATTTCTCAGCTCGTATAATAAGTATAAATGTAACTTAATTAGAGCTAATTAGAAAAGAATAACAAATAACGTTTGATCATGATGAGGAGGACGATGAACGAACTGTTTTGAAAAAAAATACAGAGGATTCCTGAAGAAACAGGGCCCATCTTTGCAAATCAACAGGAATGTCGAACTGTGTTGACATTTCAGTTTAGTGAGGTTTGGCAATTATGATGAATCGTTTAACGCCAAAACAACGCATCCAAATTGTTTAAATTTATCTTGAAAAAAACAAATCTGTTCACAGAGCACCTTGTCCATTTTTGGTGAATATAATCGGCCTCGTGAGCAAGCAATTCGTACAGATTTTGATCGTTTTTGTACCCCTTCGCTCTTCCCGGTTCAAAATCATAATCATCAAAATATGAGACAAAGAAATGTGCGCACCGAAAAAAAATTGCTACTGAAGAGCGACAGGTGACTCAACAAGACAACGCAATTTGCCATATAAAATCCAAGTTCCAACTATGTTACTATGAAATTACCCATTCTAAGTAGATATTCGAAAATTTTGGACATTTAGGCACAATGACTTTGCTTGTTGTCCCTGAGAGCGTTGAAAACAGCAAATTTCAACGTTCAAGTAAATACCATCTGGATCGATAAAACCAGTTTTCACAAAGTACAGCTGCTCAAAAATTGAAAAATCTTCATTTTGACAGGAAACCCGAATTTAATGGTACATTTACATGAAAGCCACAAATAATTCTGGGTGGTACTATGTTAACAATAAAAATTTGAACATTAATGTAACAACCATACGTCTAAAGGGAACATATCTTCCAAAACCTATTACTTTATTTTGAATTTTTTCCAAGCAATAACAGCTACATTTCATATTACATAAAACCTCCATATTGAGTTGATATAAGTAATGTTCCACTTTGTTGCAGGTCCATGCCCTTTTTCAGAGCAAATATGGAAAAAGGCCTAGCCAGAATGGTGTGTGGTCAGCATGGGGTGCTTGGTCCCAGTGCTCAAGAAGTTGCGGAGGCGGAGTAATGACCCAAACAAGATATTGTATCCAGCGACCCTCGGATAATAGGTAAATTTCCAAATATCTCAGGAAGTGCATATACATATTTTACTGATGTGACAGTAATATCACTGTCAGCTGATATTAAAAGCAGGTGTTCATGATATGCGTGAATGGCTCAAATGTTATTCATCGAAAATGAAGCTAGATTACTAAGAAAACTCAGGAGACTGAAAAGTTTCATCCCCAAAAATTAAATAATGAAAAAAAAATAGTGGGACACTTTTTTTCTATATATTTTCCTGCGGTGCCTTCTACGAAGGCACTGGACACATAACTTCAATCAAGCTGAGCTAAAGAAACGCCTTTTTGCCTATAATATATGTACCAAAATTCAACCAAATTGTTTTAAGATTTTCGATGATATTTTATATTTAATAAACTTCAAAACCCCATATCTCAAAAAACAAGTTACAAGACACACTTCCTCTCGAAACGTATCTGAGAAACTAAATATTTTCGTAAGTAATACATAAGGGCATCTAATTTTTCCGAAAAAAATCGAAAAAACACATTGCTAAGTAATATTTTAACAAGAAGCATGAGTGCTGGGGGCAACAAAAATCCGAGTCGAAGAGGAGGATTTTCGCACCTGCACGAATGCTTTTTGTTAAAAAATATTACTTTTCAATGTGTTTTTTCGATTTTTTTCCCAGGAATAATTAAATGCCCGAATGGTATTTGACAAGACTATTTCATGAGTAACAGATTATTCTGCATGCATTATGTGTAGGTATTAATTTTTGGTGACAACAACTGTCAAGTTTTGCAGCGGGTAAACTCGAGTAAACTGCTGACAGCTCCTGACAAATTCATAATTGCTCGTTTCTGATTGGAGGAAATTACGATGAGGGAAATAGTCGCCGGAAAATAAACAATAACTGTGAAGCAAATAAGATAGTTTTTTCTGACAGTTCTGGTTTTCCCCTCAAGAGATTGAATCAATTGAGAATTGAAGATAACTATCCGACATAGAAGCCCCTATGATTTGCCCAATTTACCGAGAAATTCTATGAAGTTGTATTGCAAAATTGCGTGAGGAAATGGTGTGAGATCTGAACAAGCGTGTGAAAGCTTTAGACTTTTTTTTCTAGAATATTTATAGGAAATATTTAATTTCGAATACAATAGAATTTATATGCGAGTTTAATACTATACTATACTGTCCACGACTTCATTGGTAAGATAGGAATTATTATAGATTTTCAACAACATACAATAGAGTGGTCAGAATTGTCAACTTCATCCATTTTCATTGCTGGGAATTGTCAAGCTTACGAGCAATTTTTTTCTCGAAAACGAAGCTTGATATGAAGAGAACACAAAAAATGAATTTTTAGTAGTCCAACCAAAAAAAGTAACCGTAAATAATATATTTGAGGAAAAATTTCAGGAAAAATATCCGTTTTTGGAAGAGCAACTAGATACTCAAAGTCACTTCGAATACTCTATCAAGAAGTAACTTATCTCTGAAGTAGGTCGGTCCTTCAACAAAATATCTTCGAGAGCTTTGAGGAAAACTATTCAGTTATGAAAATATCTAATTTGGCAGGTGAAATTATAAACTTGGGGAGATTCGTTATGAAAATATTTTCGACAAATTCAGTGCTCTCGAAACTCGAAATTTTCCCAAAAATATTGCTGATAACATTTATATTTTTCAGAAAAATAAGTTTGAGATTTTCGCATTTTTATTTTCGACTACAGTTCGAGATAATTTATGTAAGTGATTCTATTCTGCCTGCTCATCATCATGAAGAATGAGCTCAAGGAATGTTCGACAATACTATCGATTTAGGAAAAATTGCAAAATATGGTGTTTTGGGGGGTACCAATATATATTCGAATTGCAGTATGAAAAAATTGAAAATTTATACTGTTTTGTGAATTGGTGAAATCAAGGAGGCTTCTAGGATGGCTGATAATCTGTAATTTTCAATATATTCAGTCACTTGAGACGAAAAATATGAAATTTTAATTCCTTAAAGTTTCTCCTGTGATAGAATTGAATCAAAACAGAAGGAAATATCGTTACAAAAATATCATGATTGTATTAAACGACCACAAAAACCCAAATTTCCATACCAAACTTGCCGATTATTCTCTTAAGTTCCAATCAAATCTCAAATGACGATGTAAAATTCTATCAGTATCATATTATCAGAAGTTCGTAAAATGGTTGTTCTCTAGAAGTCAAGCAGAGCTTGACGGGTGCAGTATCTCGATAAGCGAACACTGTCTCTGAATTCAAACCAATGATCTATATATTTTAATAAATAATATACAGGGTGTTCTACAAGCTCTATGACAAACTTTGACAGATGGTAGCTGTGCTTATTCTAAACATTTTTTTCCCATGAACATAGGTCTGATTCGTTCTCGTTTCGAAGTTACAAGCATTTGAAAAAATTTATTTATATGTTTTGATCAAGTAGGCCGACATAAAATATCGGTTGATATGGTAACTGACGTTATTTTAATTATTGATTTGACACTTGGTGTACGTTTTGAATAACAATGCATTCTTTCACGACTCAGGAATATGCAGATATTGTATTTGAATATGGGTATTCTAATGGTAACTCCAGAAGAGCAGCTCGGGATACCGAAGAAAATATCCTAATAGACACCAACCTGCTCACACAGTATTTTGTGCATCATTCCGAAGACTTCGAGAAACAGGCAATACTGCTCCAAAGAAAGCCATTCGGCCAACTGAAGTGAATGTAGAAAATTAGGAAAATGTAATAGATGCTGTCCGTGGCAACCTTTCGATTAGTGTTCGACGTATAGCTAGCTACTAATCTTCATTCATCACCAAATTTCGTATGGCATGCTTTGAAAGAAGAAATGTTGCATCCATTTCATAGACAAAATGAACAAGCTTTACATGCTGACGATGGATTACGAAGGTTAGAATTTTTTAGATGGTTACTTCAACAACATGCCCAAGATAATAGATTTATTTCACTTGTCATGTGGTCTGACGAGGTTTGTTTCACTAAGGACGGTTTCAACAATAACCACAATGAACATGTATGGGCACTGCAGAATCCATATGCCATTAGACAAAGACAATTTCAGCAACGTTTCAGTGTAAACGTTTGGGGTGGGATTTTTAACAATGATTTAATGCCAGTACATGTTATAAATGCAGATTTGTATAAAACTTTTTTGGAGCACAACCTTTTTGACTTCATTGATGACTTAGAGCTAAACATTGTAGGAAATATGTGGTATCAGCACGAAGGTGAACCACCACATAGAGGGAGACAAGTAGTCAGTTGGCTGAATGAACATTTCCTGAATAAATGGATAGGTCAAGGAGGACCAATACAATGGCCACCTCGTTCGCCTGATCTAAATCCCTTAGATTTTTATTTATGGGGACATGTGAAGCAGCTTGTTTATCATGTTGTAATCAAATCTCATCAGCAATTACTTGATAGAATTCAAGATGGAGCAAACCAAATACGAAACGACCCAAATCTGATTTAGTTCGTCGATGTAAAGCTTGCATTCGAGCCGAAGGTGGACATTTTGAACAATTTTTATAGTATCAAAATTTCCATTTATAATTATGATTTGAACATGAAAATATAATTTTTCAAATGCTTGTATCTTCTTAACAAAAACGAATCGGATATATGTTCATAGGAAAAAAAATGTTCAGAATAAGCACAGCTACCATCTGTCAAAGTTTGTCATAGAGCTTGTAGAACACCCTGTATATTATAAGATCATTGATTCAAGCAAGCATTCTAGAGCTGCTCATTACTATCAGCGCTTTTCTCGTAAGTTCTGTCGTCAAATTGATTTAAACTCTGTAATGAATCCATCAGAAAAGACCTTCTCCCAATAGATTAATCATCGGTTGCACTTTGTGTCAGGGTATTATGTATGCAGAACAGAAATAAATTTCCAATTTTCCGCATAGTTGCTCCTGTTAATATCCCACATACGTCATTTAATAGTTTTGTGCTGAGAATAGGTTCAAATATTGGTCTAGCCACAGCCAATATAATCAATTTCGAACTGGATCAGTGATATCGGGGCGATCTCTGGTGTATCATGAATTTACAATTTATTTACACATGGAGGAACTGATGATCAACTTAAATTATCGCGAATTGAATAATAGTCCACCGCGATGATGACCATTTGCAGCATATGGTGGGGTAATATCGGATGTACAAAGACTTTAGTTATTTTAATGGGGGTTTTTCCTTTAAACGAAAATGCAGTAATTTTCATGAGAAACCTTTAGAACATCACAATTCAATCATATAATTTCAATATTATATTTTTAAAGAAAACTGAAAAATAAATATGAGGATTTGCATTTAAAGGGATTTGTCTTGTGTGCACGATATGGCAACGTCGATTTCAGATTTCTCGGAAAGGAAAGGACGTCAAATATGTTACTTTGCTCAGGAAAACAGAGATACCTATACTTCGATCCGGTTAGAGTAGAAGACAACGACCAAGGAATATAAAAAGAAGAGCACAGACTGTCATATTGTCATATTACTGACAAATCGCAAACGGAAAGTGGTTGGGTCATATTGACAAAGAACACGTGTGTACCACAAAATAGTAATACATATTTCATTATTCTATAGTAGAAAGGGCTATTCTACTAAACAACGTTGTCACTTCGTGCATGCCTGGCAAATCCCAAATCCCAATTTTGAAATCTGATTTTGAATACTTTCTGAACGTAATTTGGGAAAATGATGAATTAAACCCATCATAATTATGTTCAAATTTGCATTTGCAGTAATAACCCAAATTCAAGAAAAACCCTCAATTGGGGTCTAGGATTTGCCAGGCATGCACAAAGTGACAACGGTGTTCAGAAATTGATAATTATTATAATTATTTGATAAAATCGAATAATAAACCTTAGTGATCGATAAGAGAACAAAAAAAATACCTCCCTGAAAATTCCAGTTTACACTTCGAAGTATGTAGATTTGGAAAATCCGTCCGTCTGTTGTCCGGGGCTTTCCTCTGAAAGTACTAAACCGGAATCCGTGAAGCTCAAAACTGGGGGTAGGAGGAAAAAAATCGTTTCTCGAAAACTTACTACCGAAATTTCATGAAACTCTCAACGTTGGTCAACCTAAAAATTTTCACCTGGATGATTTTCGACCATGTCCCTGAGTTATAAAGAAAAACGCAGCAAATTCTGGTGTAAAAAACCTATGAGATATGAGTTTTATTCAAGATATCAATGGTATTGGGTTATTTAACTGAGAAAATAATAAACCCTCGTGTAAAATTTGCAGCGTTTTCTCAAAAATACTGGTTTAACAATATTTCGACTGAATCTACGGAATTATTGAGCGGATTTTACCCATTCATGAATTCGGCCTTCGTACTACAGCCCCAAACAATTCTCCTAAGAGTTATCGTGCTCACGGTTGGCTTTACGGCCGATATATGGTGTGTCCTTTTGAAAATGTGCCACACTTATAAGCTTATACACATATAAATAAACTAAAGCTCACAACAACAAATACAGCTTCATTGTGATTCTGTTTTTCTTCCATGCAAGAGCTTTGCTGGAATTCTAGGAAATACTGTTGGACCTATTTTTTTATTTTCTTCATCGTTTTCATGTCCCACAGCAACTATTATTGGTATCGTTATTCTACTCTTTAATTTTATTTTTCGGTGTATGAGCATCTACTGTTAAGAAAATCAGTCTGAATGGCCAGACTGGAGATTTTGAAAGAATAAATCAAAATTTCTGAAGTAATAAGAAGAAGAAGTTTAGCATTTGTTTTTAGACTACTATAAATGGGCCAACCTGAAAAAAGTAATTGAATAGTTCTTGAACACTTTTTTGCGTGAATTCACGAAAATTTTGGGGAAAGGCAAAAATCGTACTATCGTTCTAATGAGGAGGTTTTTTAATATCCTTCAGGTTAAATACGGATATGTAGAGCCGAAATTTCTGAGGAGAACTGATCGAGTACCATTAAGCCGTGACCTCAAGTTATTGTTGTCAGGAAGAGAACGATTTAAATGTTTATACTCCATCTAGTGTCGCAGTAGGAAATGCAAATACTCAAATGCCGTTTAAATTAAACTAACTCCTTGATATGCAGAGGAAATGGTTTAATGTCTTGCAGCAAAAAAGTTAATACTTCTCTGTTTTCAATGATCATAAATGTTTTGTTCATTTTAAAATTTCAAACTTGTATATTCCGATCCTGGTAAATTTTCTGTAAAGATGGGTTATTACGAAAATTAGATTTTTTAGAGATTTTGAGCCCATAATGGTCTCAAACAATTGGGTAGTAAGCATTAATAAACAATCGTCTTCAAATTCTATTATGTATCCGACCATCTTGTCGGGTTTCTTCGGTGAGGTTCGTATCATTTGAAAAAATTCTCCCTAGAACCTTTCTGCCCTATTCCACTGATACGTTATTTTTAAATCTCGGAAACCACTTATGCGATTGGATTGAAACTCAGTATAGTTAGATGAAGATTACTTTCAGCAACCCCTTGGAAAATGTTGTTGAGATCTTCTGTGAGTGAATACGAAAAACGATTTTCGAAAATTTTTTAAGTTTTAGTTAGAAGAAATATTTATTTCGGGAAATTTTCGAGATTTCAATGAAATGTCGCACAGATTTTGAAGACAATATTTCACTATAGTGTTCCGAATTTCAGTTTGAGTGGAGTCAATTCCCAGAGATAGTTGGGAAAGAATACGTCAAATTTCTTGGATTTTTCCTCGGTATCGTTATTTCTAGAATAACTCAAAAAGTACTGGTTCGATCATGAAGGAACTTGGTATCTAGTTAGCAAAGTTGGTCTTCAATAATGTGCGAAATTGCTGGAGGATCGGGTCTTTAGAAAAATGTTAAAAACAATTTTTGCTCGTGATTTAGAGCAAGCGATGATTTCACGTCATTGCTTTTCTAGAATGTTTCCAACTTAGTACCAGATTCCAATTAGATAGGCTCTGTTCTTCCTCAAATTCGAAGAAACTGGAATTTCGAATGCATTTATCTGTTGAATATTACTATTTTATGAATTCTACCTTTATTATGACTAAATGAAATCAATTTCAATTAGAATAACTAAATGACGTTTGAGAATTTTGAATGGAACGCACCATAAGAATACAGAAGTGAAGCCGTGTCACCGATCGAAGGAATAGGTTATAATAATGTGTTTTCACTTGATAGTAATTAAAGCTACCTTTTGTGCTAGGGAGATTTGGGTATTTGGGTAATCGGAGATTCTTGCCTATTGGCCGACGACAATCACGTGATCGTCGCCTGCCAATAGGGTGAATCTCAACCAATAGGGTGAATCTCTGATTACCCAAATACCTGAATCTCCCTGGCATAAAAGGCCCCTTAATGGTATTATTTAGTAATGTCATTTTGAAAAGTTGAGTTTATTGTTGAAGTCTTGTCTTAATGTTCATTTTATAGTTTTGACGTCTCACATATATTTTATGTGTAAGTATATGTTTTGGTGAGGTCTGTAACGTGTCGTAATTTTCATTTCAATTTGTAGTCTTTGGCTGAAGATGGAATCAAGTAGTCCGAAACCGGTCCCAATGATTTAACCCCCCTTCGTTAATTATAAATTTCGTTTTTTTTTTCGAATAATATTCCCAACAACATAGAATAGGTACTTCTTTAAAAAATAGCGCTTGCAGGTACATGCAAAATTTTTTGTTGATCACCTATACCAAAATCATGCACTCAAACAAATTCAAGAAAACAATCGTCAATTCAGATGTAGGTTTTTCAAGCTGGATATCTCTTTGAATCAACTGACGATTTCATCACTTCCCATATCGTAATATGTCAAGTTAAATCAGTAGTTATTGCTTTTCAATGAAGCAACTATTTGTCAAATCAATATTAAATTGATCGATGTATTCGCGATACTCAGCAAGACAATTACCCCTTTATTGATTTGTAGGATCGTGCACATATAGTACTCCAATATAAGCGTGTTATCACTTCATTGATACAAATTTCCTGTATGTCACTTCAATGATCGAATAAATCAATAAATCTGTCGTGAAGAAGTGAAATCAAAGGACGTTCGACCACACGCAGGGCAACACAATTTTAATCGCTTTGACAAAAATTGCCCTGCGGTTATCGACGGTTTTGAAGCCTCGTTAACCGATCCATAATATTTCATGAAACAGATCGATTGAAAGATTTATTCCCATTATTGGATTAAATTGATCTATAGAAATATGAATGAGACCCAATAGAGAGTTCTGTGAGAGAATGACGAAATTCTAGAAAAAAATTTTAGAACAGTACTGACCTGAGACAGGAGTTCTCAGTCTTCATGCGTCTGTTCAAATTCGTTGCCAAATCGGTCATCTATTCACGTATTGGTCTCGTCAAGCGCAACTTTACTTTTTGATGGAAAGACTTGGTGATATTATCTTCAATCAACCAACTAAAAAGTTTAGATCTAATTGCGTCAGTTCTTCTCGAAATATTGAAGAAATAATCGACAAATCTCAAACAGTCAAAAAATTGAAATTGATTTTTCAATGAAAATGAACGTTCTATACTATAAATAGAATTTGTGACATTGTTGTGAACTTCTGTCTGTGCCAAGTTTCACCGAAATAAAATGGATTTCTTCCGAAAAATTGCTCGTGGATGAATCTGTTTGCTTTTAACGATACAAACCCGACAATATTTTGCATACATTTTCATGTGGGTGTTCTACAACTAGTTACAGAGTTTCAATCTGATCGCGTCAGTACTTTTTGAGACATTGGAGAACCAACCTCAAAATTTCAAAATGCAATAAAATTTTGCATATAATTTTCTGAATATCTCCGTAAATATCTATGGGTTAAAACTGGAATGTGAATTAAAATTGTTACACATTGACTTCAAGGTCAGTACCAGAATTCATTGAAAACTAATAAATAGTTTCTGTTGATCGATCCTCACGAAATTTCGCACGAAGTTTCAAGTCGTTATTCAACAACTGGTTGAAAAGTTAGCATCGGATCTCGTCAGTATTTTTTGAAATATCGAGGTCACCTCTGTAGAATATTCAGGGTTCACACCTTACCTGAAATTTCAAGATTCTAGGTTCTTTCCTTCAAAAGAGCACATACGAACAGCCTGACAGAAAGAAATTTGACCACGGATTTTTCTTCAGGGAGTCCAACCTAATAGTTGAAAATAATCTTTGGCTCAACATGGGAAAAGTACAGACATTCGGGAAGAAGGATGCCGTTCTGTTTCACATAACGAGTGTGTAAAAATGACGTGAAGTTGGCAACTTCCACGTAATCCTTCGAATTCGTAGCCAAACCGGCCACCCATTCAGATATTGATCTCGCCCACTGAAGCTTTCAATATGAAACGATTTTATGATCTCAAATCACTTGATCCCCAATAAATTCTTCAGGAACCTTGCAGCAATTATCCTCTAGTTAGATTGCAATCTAATCCGATCTCCATTGTTGAGATAATTGAGAAATTAGATTTTGGAATTTCATGGTTTTTTAATCGAATTTGTTATTTCCGAAATATCTCAAAAGATAGCTACTGACCAGAAGCATGATTGAACTCGGTAAGTAGTAATGAATGCTTAAAAACAATATCGTACGAAATTTCGTGTTGGCTGTGGACTGAAGCAATATTAATTTTTTTTTCAAATTTATAATTATTGGATAGTTTTGCCAGAAATTGCACGTCTAAAATTCACTGCGAAGTTTCAATCTGTTTGGATAATTAGTTTATAAGATATTCCATTATTTCGAAGGTTCAATTGAAGTGAATATTCGAAAAGAAAATGGCATTAAGTAGAAAATCTATTAAGCTTTAAAACACATATCTCAAACGACCCTCTACTCAATACTTAATACTACCCACAGTAATGAGAACTTCCTTTGTGGAACAACGAATATAGCGCCATCTATAATTATAATCTATAAAAAGATGTATTCTGTGTTGCATATTCAAAATATTTTGGGAATATAACCCCGAAAATTCAAATAAGTATATCTCCCAAACTGTTTGACGGATTTGACCTGGAATAGGGGTTTTTCCTGAATTTGGGTTATTACTGCAAATGCAAATTTGAATTATTATGGGTTTGATTCATCATTTTCCCAAATTACCTTCAGAAAGTATTCAAAATCAGGTTTCAAAATTGGGGTTTGGGACTTGCCAGGCATGCACGAAGTGACAACGTTGTTTAGTAGAATACCTTTTTCTGCTATATAGAATAATGAAATATTTATTCCTATTCTGTAGTACATACGTGTTCTTTGTCAATACAACCAAAGAATTTCCGTTTGCGATTTGGCAGTAATAAGTCAGTATGACAGTCTGTGCTCTTCTTTTTCTATTCCTTGGTCGTTGTCTTCTACTCTAACCAGATCGAAGTATAGTTATCTCTGTTTTCCTAAGCAAAGCAACACATTTGACGTCCTTTTCTTTCCAAGGAAGCCGAATTCGACGTTGCCATATCGTGCACTCAAGACGAATCCCTTTAAATGCAAATCCCCATTTTTATTTCGCAGTTTTAGGTGATCAAACATTTTTTCAAAAATATAATATTGAAATTATATGTTTGAAATGTGATGTTCTAAAGGTTTTTCATGAAAATTACTGCATTTTCCCTTGAAGGAAAAACCCCCATTTCGATACGGAATCCACCCTAAAAGCTCTAAGTTACTAGCTCTTTTCGTTCTTAAGCTAGAGTATGGTCGACAGGACGTCTGGCCGGCTCGAATCGAGTTTAACATAGAATTTTCCTATAGTACGAAAATATTTTCGGGAGAAAATTCTTAAATAACAGACATTTGCGCCAAATGACAGCACGCCGTTTCCTCAGAACATACACTCAAAATTAAACATCAATTCGAACAGCCATATCGAGCAAAATGGATTAACCCTTCTTCCTTGCACTACCTTACAAACAAACGATAATAAATCATAATATTTTTTGCACGCTCCCAATTCAATTTGCATGCAACGGCGGCAAACCTGATATCAAGTGACCGCTGAAGATGACAAAGTGCGAAGCATCTCTATCGGACAAGCTCTGATTTAATACTTTATTGTTCAGGTGCAGTCAAGTGAAAAAGGCGTGAGATTACGTCACATCCTACCATTTCAACGCTTCGATACGCACAAATATCGTGTTTCGCTATCGACAGATTCTTCCTTCGAAATTTTAACTGATGGTCACGCGGCGCCGACGGAGAACATTATCAGATATCGTTGGGAACATTTTCAACTGAGTACAGTTACAGCAGGAAAAAGCTGAGATGACTTCATTAGATAACTGGTCAGCCGTGTCGATAGGACAATTATTCATTTCTGTTTAGTCCACTAGTTTTTATCGATATCTTGTGTCTGCACGAATTTTGGCGTTTGTCCTCGAGCTCTTGTTATTTTCGTTCTTTAATTCAACAAGCTTTTGCGTTTTTAGTGATTACATTCACCAACATTCCGAATGGATCTTGATTATTGACACAATAAAATTCTAGCCGTCTGTTTTCCGGAACGTATTCACAAGTTTAGCCCTCTCACATCTCAAGAAATAATACAGGGTGGACCAAGGAGAACGGAACGCACGATTTCATTGACGATTTCTTTCATTCCATTTTAGCGAGAAAGTTTCCATAGCGACGCTCGTTTCACACCAATGGAACCTGCAAGCTAGCAGAACTCAGCAAGTAAGTTTATGGAGTTTAGGAGTATGGACTCCTATGTTATCGACTCAAAGCTGATATGGGAGTGCCGAAGGAAAGTCAAAGAAGTAGGCAAGAATAACAAGGTCTCCTTAGTCTGGGTTCCCGGGCACTCAGGAATCAAAGGAAATGAAGAGGCTAACACTCTTGCCAGAAAGGGAGCACAAACGCTACCTACTGGTCCAGAACCTTTCTGTGGTATAGGCAAATGCACCTACAAGAAAGAGTTTTTGGAGAAAGAAGAAAATGAAAGAGGGGCACTCTGGAGGAATTCTCCAGGAATGGAACACTAAAAAGTTCCTTCGGAACTTTGAAATTGCTAGGTCCAATAATCATTTGGATCTCAGTAAGAACAAGTTACGCCTCCTCACTGGTTTCCTCCCAGGACACTGTCGCCTGGGGAAGCACATGATGAGAATGGGCTTATCAGAAACTGACGAGTGCAGATTCTGCGGGGAAGAGGAGGAAACTCCTGTTCACCTGATCACAGAAGGCCTCGCCATTGTGAGCCTTCGCAAGAAATATCTTGGACATGAGCATTATTGGAGTAATGAGAACTCAGCCTCCTTGAAGCCCTCACAGATATTAGAATTCATCAGAGCTGGAAGGTGAGCTGTAGGTACCGCAATGCGAAAACAGCTCTGTCGAGGGGGCACACTAGACCTTAAGGTCGCAGTGGAATGTAACCCCTTACTAAACTATAAACTTTTAGTTAGTTTATCAGCTCAAAAATTCTGACATTTCTAAAATTCAATAAGATATCTTGAATTGTTCGTTTTTTGGCTTTCTCAAATGTGACCATATTTTCTCGTGGAATACCACTCGATGTAAGCTGGGGAAATTGTTCTCTCGTAATATTCAAGTTTCTTGCTCTTCGACAATTTCGCTCAAGACATTCTTGACAAATGTAATTTCATATTACAATATCTTTTGGTATCGCATATATAAATTTGGTTATTTTGTTCAGGAACCACTGCCCTATGCATTAATAATGTTTTCAGAGATGCAGTGTTGCCGATTAATGCAAAAAGTACTAACAACATTGATATTTCAAATGAGTCACCCTGTATGATATTGCTCATTGCAGTTTGTATAACATCCGACAAGACTTCAAAACACTCGGTTCATGTGGTTTCCCACAAGACGGTGACTTCCAACATCTAAAAGCGATTGGAAGTGGTAAATGGAGAAGAAAGATATAAGAGTAATAACTAACCAACATAAATTAAAATTGTAATAACTGCAATATCGCAGGTCGAGCGATCTGAAATGACAATAGGATCGATCAAAGTATTCTGCAGTATCATCTAGAGTCCTATTCTGCGGTTTCCAAGGTTGGGTGGTCTGGAGATCGGTAACGGTTGTTGACTTATTGACAGATACTGTTCCTTATGTTCATGTTCGTATTAGAACGTTCTCTTCAACCTATCTTATGATATACAGGTCATTTCATTTGTAAGTTCGAAAATTTCAGTGCTTTTTTCAGATGACTACTCGAAGTTCCATGCAAGATTTCCTAGGATCATAATATCTTAAAATCATTTATATCTAGAAATGAAGCTGCTATGGGTGGGATCAATGCCTGGATGGGATTGTTCCAATTAAAAATTTACTCCTTAGCTTCGAAAAAGTTTCTATTCGATTGAATTTGTTTTTTTCCGAGATCTTGAGAAAATATAAGAAGTTGGTCGAACCATTGGGTAGATTCAACCCGTTAATGAAGCGAACAGGTGTTTAAACCTCAAACCAATCAATACATCGCATAAGTCTGTTGGGTCAATAGTCCACTTCATCATAATAATCCACACTGTATTATAAAAGGTTATATAAACGAATTTTCATGTTGAGGAATTCATTAAATAAAAATTGAATTAATCT
Source organism: Myrrha octodecimguttata (assembly GCA_958510865.1). Taxonomy (NCBI): domain Eukaryota; kingdom Metazoa; phylum Arthropoda; class Insecta; order Coleoptera; family Coccinellidae; genus Myrrha; species Myrrha octodecimguttata. Next base: position 27,233,808 of record OY294059.1, read on the forward strand.
CATAAATCGATTTAAATTTCATATGTCCACAAAGCTACACTATAACACAAGTTGATATATTGATGATGGTCATATTCCAACAAAATATAGAAAAAAATCGACCTCTGTATTTAATTTTTCAATTTCCCCAATCCGTCACGAATAATGAATTAATTAAAATTCGAGACAGACTCTATTTGATTATCCCCAATATAAGGGGGTATCTGTACCCCAATTTTAATCCAAATTCATAAAGTAACTGGTTGCATCAAGCTTTACATGCACCATCTTCTAATTTTCAATTCTTCAGATTCTATCTACGCTATAGATTCTTACACGAAGATGAAACTTGTTCCCACTAATCCTCTGGTGCCTCCGTCACTCAATTGATGTATAATCCTTGTTAAAATATAATTTTATCGTAACTTAAATTGTCAGACATAACACTTTCGATATGATGATTACCTGGAAACTCGATATAATAACACATCTCATCTGATTTATTAAAGATATTGTACCTGATAAGGACTTGGAGGAAGGGGTTTTTCTTATAGATGCTCAGTTACTCTCCTGTGTGTATTTCGTATTTTATTGAACTATGTTTCAAGCTTTACGGTAAGAGCACTTTCCATACGAAATAATAGAGGAGCAGAAAGCGGAGCTATATAATTTCATGTTTGTTGGGAATTGATATGGTAGTAGTCGTAGAATATATCAATATGCATTTTAAAGGAGATGCTGCTTCCCTTCGAATCTGTTCATTATCTTACTAAAAAAACGCTGCAAATTTCACACAAGGGTTTATCATTTTCTCAGTTAAATAACTCAATACCATTGATATCTCAAATAAAACTCATATACTATTCATAACTCATTGGTTTTTCACCCCAAAATTCGCAGCGTTTTTCTTTATAACTCAGGAACCACTGGTCGGAAATCATCCGGGTGAAAAATTTTTGGTTGAGTGCAACAGTATATATATATATTCTTCTGAGAACGAGCATTACAATTCTAAGATATATCACAGTGTTAGCAGAGGAAATGTAAACGGGGTACCATACATATTTGCGTATGATACAAGAGCACAGATAAAAACCTCAGGAAAAATTCTGTCTCCCCGCATAAGTGTAGTAATTTGTTTATAGAAGATGGATGGCATCTTTTTCATTTGAAAATAATTTTTTCGTCATCTTGAATTCATTTCGACAAAATATCTTGACATAATATCTGAAACAGAAAGAGGGACAGAAAACCAGAAGGAAGCAGTAAATAATATTACCTACATTTGCTCATGACCGAGAGGGTCTTTCGACCAGGTTCAGTCCTCCAAGCGATGATTTTCAGATCCTCAGATAAACGAAGAACGCTACAGGCCCCTTTATTGGGGAATCATCTCCCATAGATCCATAATTGTTCATTTCGAACTAGAAATCTAATAAAATATCGGGAAATAAAGTGAAAAACTTGTGACATGTATTATGTCAGGATGACATAATACAACAGTAATAAACGTTGAGAGTTTCATGAAAATTCAGTGGGTAATTTTCGAGAAATAATTTTTTATCCCTCCCACCGATCCTGCTGAAAAACTTGGAGGATCAATCTGGAGCGACACACGATTTTTCTACCAAGTTTCACGCATTTCGGTTCAGTTCTTCAAGAGAAAAGCCCCGGACAACGGACGGCGGTCGGACGGGTTTTGGTTTATTATTTAAGATAAAATCAAAATAAACCTTAGTGATCTACCAACCAAAAAAAAAAAATTTAAGCCACCCTGAAAATTTCACAGTTTACGTTTTGGAATATGTAGATTTGAATAAACGAATAAAAAAAATCCGTCCGTCCGCCGTCCTTGGTCCAGGGCTCTTCTCTGGGAGTACTGAACGGAAATACTTGAAACTTGGTAGAAAAATTGTGTGTCCCTCGGGGTTGATCCTCCAAGCTTTTCAGCAGGATCAGTGTACCCTAAGGGGTCTAAATGGGGGACTGGGGGGGAAAAAAAATATTTCTCGAAAATTTACTACCAAATTTTCATTAAATTCTGAACGTTGATACCTGTTACATAACTAAACCTAAAAAATTTTACCCGGATGATTTCCGACCTGTGGTTTCTGAAACATAAAGAAAAACGCTGCAAATTTCCAATTATATCGAAAATGAATCATCGTATTCGGTTCTTAGTTGTTTAAGATATCAACAGTATATTGGGTTACTTAACTAAGAAAATAATAAACCTTTGTGTAAAATTTGCAGTGTTTTTTTTATTAGTTTTCAGGGGGTAATTTTTTTCTTTTGGTCGATCACTAAGGTTTATTATTTGGTTTTATCAACTAATAAACCAAAAACACATAATAATCTTGAAAATTTTATCTTTAGTTCTAAAATCTTCTTATTTTCCGAAAATTTTGAGTTATTTTGAGTTATTTTGAGTCATTTTTGCGCACATGATCTAGCAGACAGCGTCATATTATTATAGTTTCATCCAAATGTCTGTCGTTTTAGAATTCTCTCCCGAAATGGTCTCAAACGACTAGGTTGGACTCACTGATGACGAATCCGGTGTCAAAATCGATTCTGTCCGGATGTAGGCACGATTGCAGGCGTACGGAGAATCCTATCGACTTGAAACTTTCAGGGTTCTGTTCGGTAAGGGCAAAATCGGCCGAATGGTTTCGACTCATTGTACGATTTGAATGAAACTTTTGACCTAGTTGAATCATAAGAACCCGCAAGTTTTTGCGAAATTTTGTTGATGACATACTGTTAGTACATAAAATAAAAAATTTTTGGAAATTGTTCTCGAAATGATTTTTTTTCGAACAATTGATCAGAGTAGGAACTTATTTCGATCAGGCCTTGAACTCTTCACACTAACGAACGCACTAAATTTCAGTTTGATACGATAACAATTTTCGGAGATATTGGGAAAAAGTATGTCGAATATCGTGGTTTTTCCTGGGTCCCTTTGTTTATTTCCGGAATATCTCGAAAATTACTATTCAATCATGATGAAACTTAGCAACTTCATGCAAAATGTCGTGATGATCGTATCATTAAAACAATCAAAAAATAATTCAATTTTTTTCATAGAAATATTCCATATCCCGTGGTCTTCTGATCATATTATACACACGAAGTTTTTCATGAACTTTCAAGTTGTCATTTTCGAAGAAGATCTGGATTTCAGTTCTATCTGACTTGTATCCTCGAAGCTATTGGGAAAATTTTCAATGAGAAATCTCTTGGATTCCACCCATTCACGAATGCGGCTTTCGTAATTAAGGTTCAAATCTACTCTTCAAATATCGGGTTTCTTTCGGAAGTTATTGTGATTATAATTGGCCGTAACTACGACCGTAAATACGATAACTTGAGAAAGAAACAACTTAGAAATTTGATATTAGTAGAGCAGGTTATGAGCTTGATTACGAAAGTCGAATTCATGAATGGATTAAATTGAAAATTTAGCCATCAATTGTTCATGCAAAATTTCATGAGAATTAAATGATGAATAGATTGTAAACCAGGCATACGGAGCTTAGAGGTCACCTTTATGTGCGACCGCTCTGAACTTTTCAATTTGAACAAAACGACTAAGACTCCTGAATTCTTGACAGGGCTGTTAAGAAATCTTCTTTTATTCACTTTTTCCTGACTATGAGTTTTTTCAAATGATAAATTTTTACGGTTTCAGATTTATCCAAAAACAACGAAAACGATTCCAGAACACGGCCAGTGGCTGCATAGGATTATATAAAAGAATCCACCTCTGCAATTCAAAGGTGAGTTAATTATAGATTAACCTACAAACTAATAAATATTCTGGCATACTCAAGTTGGATCAATTTCTCCTGTTGCACGTTCTCAAAAAGGCATCCAAAATAATTCAATTGTGTATTTTCTCGTGAAAAGTTGAACTAGAACGCACATTGACTCTCCTGAAACAACTGTCTGTTCCCACACTAACTCGAATTTGTAAATATCGTATAGAATTTTCCGTGTCAAAAGTATTAGGGATATTAAAATATCGACAAGCATAATTTATTGAATTCGACATTTGTCTCAACTTATCTTTTGGGTTGGGACACCCTGTATAAAGTAAAATTTATTTTCAAATTCACGAACCCCCCAAAACGTTCACATTGTGTGTGGCCCAAACATAGGAAGCTTCAACGATTGCGTGTTCTCCAAAGGAGATGTTCTTACTAATCGAGCTTCCTTAATTACGTCACCATCGCAACAACTGTAATATATCAACAATACTTAATTCTCCATTGCGTTAATTACATATTTCTTCATTTTCAGGAATGTCCATTCGGAACCAGAGACTTCAGAAGAGAACAGTGCACGTCTTTTAATATGAGGAAATATAAGGGCAAATCGTATGTTTGGGAACCTTTTCTAGGAGGTAGGTTGGGTGTTTGATCATTTGTCTTCATCCTGGGTTTGGACTGGGTTTTGACAAGTGAAAGTTTTCGAATTTAAAAGATAACTGACATGTGTAGCTTAATTATTGCTTTCAATTGAATTTTTTGAGTATATCATGATATGGACGAATCAGGAAATCTTGTTGTGTTCGTGTACAGTGATGATTATGGATATAGAAGATGAAAAGTTGTAGACAATCAATTGAATAGAATATTTTAATTTTTTCTTTTGTATTACATGCATGGTAATTTGTAATCTCTTCAGTGGTTATAGGCTCCAGCCTCCCCTCAATTTTCAATAAAAATAAAAAATTATGAAATGAAATCATTTCAATGGCACTTGTTCGACTAGAATTTAACGTATTCAAAGGCGTAATCAATCAAACAAATTTGTTTTGTTATCACCTCAATAACTCAGAAAAGAATGATATCGATTGAAGGATATTTCGTGATGTTTTTTCTTTATTTTCCAAATGTTTTCTGGGTTTTTACTTCCAATATCTGAGAAATAACTATCAAGAATTAAATAAAAATTGTAATTTGAGAAGAACACCCTTGCAGATTGCGGGATTCAAACTATTCATCGACGGCAATATCTAGGAAAAAAACTTTGCCGATCAATACCGGACCAATGCAAACAACCAACAAAGCGAACTGTAACATTTTAAAGTACAAATTTGACTCCTTCATCAGACAAACGAGAAAATTTGCAGAATTACTTCTTTTGAATTTTCGTTTTTTGAGACTTTTCTCTAATTGACATTCTCAAGAAACCACAGCAACAAAGATTCATCTGGTTTGAAATTTTTTCAATTCTACCTCTCAGTCAACTATGGTCCTTTTTTACCGAACAATGATTTTTCTTAAAGATCATGTACATAAAGAATCATATTCAATAAATCGATTTGATGTGATTATAATTCATGTTGAAGAATCTCAAGAGTTCATGAGATTTTTCAGATATTAGGGAGGAAGGAAACCTAGAAAAAACCTAAAAATAAGAAACTAAACCAAAATTTTGTGGTTGGTTGTAAAGTTTAACCACGATGGCTCATGCACAATTTCTCAAGGATTATATCATTATTACTGTAATATCACGCAGGTTTGAATATAGTATATCATAAACTTGGATATCTCTGAAAACTCCAAATCGTTCCACTTCTGTTCTGATTCCGTCTCTGATAAAAATATAAATGTACCTCTCCATAGAGAATGCGAGTACTGAGGATGCTAGGCAACACATAAAACGAGTAGCCGGTTTCAAGGGAAGTCTGTACTCATCATGTAGATTGTTGGCTGAAATAAATGCTCATATTGCTCATAGAAATGTAAGTTGAGTTCATTGAATCTCGGGCAAAGTGCAGTTTAATTTTTAACCATTTTCTCTGAATTTCATGAGTTATGTTTTTTGTCTATTTTTAGGAACTATCCCCCCGTCCAAATTTTCGAATAATCCGTCTTTATTTTTCGAATTTATAGAAACTTCTATGCCGAATAATATTCTGTGATTTCCAATTGACTATGTTAGTTGTTAGTTGAAAATGTTTAAATGCTTTAAATGGCACATTCGACGGGTAAGGATTCTCAAAACATAGCTGCGTTATGGTCGGTATAAATTTCAAAAATATTGATTTTCACTTGAGGCATTCATCATTTTCGAGTTACCTTTGAGGGGCTTCATGGTGAAGATTTGATGGCCAAGTGATTATCCTCCTTCTTTCAGAGCTAGGCTCAGTCAAATTTTCGTAGTATAACAAAATAAAGCGGTTAGAGGAGTGTTTTTTTTCTTTTGAAAATGGTTAATCGGATTCGATTGAGATTCTACACAGAAACTCAAGTCAAAACTTCACAAAAATGTATGGAATTTCAGTTTGATACTATCTTTATTTCCCTAGAGGATTAAAGAGAAAATAAGTCCTAATATTGTATTTTTTCCTAGGTATCACATAATGAAACTTATCAACTAATTGGCCAATGCCGATGCACATCTTTGTGCGAAATTTCGTGATGATTGAAACATAAGAACAATTTAGGAAAAAATCTGATATCTTCTTATCACATTATCCTGCTGAAATTCTGCATGAATTAGCTAGTAGTCGTTTTTCGAAAAATTGCTGAATTTGGAAAAATTTGGGAAAATGAAATATTGAATGTGTATTTCTGCGGAATCAATCGGTGAATTTCATTTACGAATACGGCCTTCGTTATTAAGGTTCAAACCTACTCAACAAATATTAAGTAGCTTCTTTTGGATGTTATTGATTTTATGATCTGCCGTTGAAAGAAACCACTAAGAAACTGGATATTTCAAGAGCACTTCTGAAGCGTACTCAAGAAAGTCTATTTCCTGAATGGGTAAAATCCACCCAATACATACATTCCCATTCAAAATAATATTGTGCCAATATTTACAAAAACAGATCGGATTGAATTGAAATTTAGTATCGATTAAAAAATGACAGCTTGAAGCTTCATACAGAATGTTATGGGGGCTGTAAATGAAAATATAAGATCGCCAACAAATCTTTCCATCAATGAGTAAAGCAGTTTGGCAGAATGTGAATTATTCGAAAGAATACTTGACACATTTATAATGCATCTTCATGCAGTAAAACAGCATATAGAAATAACTCTGACTCCATCGTCCATCACAGATATTATAAGAGAACCATATTGCTGCAACTTGTTTGGTACAAAATCTCAGTGAAAAAACAATTTTATTGCTTCCGTCTACAGTTATTGAGATTTTATCGGGCAATGTGTTCATTATGTATAAATGTATTTCTGTATATGGATTCCAGATTCTCTTTTGGCGCCAAGAATTTTCATGCATATTCAAGCTAATAATCGGATGGAATCGAATTGAGAACAAATTTGGTAATGTAACCCTGTTGAGATATGTTTTTTTTTTATTTCAAGATAACAAAGCATGGTTTCAGTAGCTATGAATCTACAGAACCTGCAATCGCAGCTTAATCTTATCATTTTAATGAAATTCAACTGAGTGGATTTCTATGCAACAATATATCTTCGGAATCTATGTTTCTTCGTCTCCTGAATAACTTAATAATAGAATATACAAGCACCAACTATTCCTAAGAAAGTTTTGAAATGATTGTATATCATTTGGGTATAAAAATATTCTGAATATGAAGGGCATTAATGAAGAATATTCCTTTTGTAATATTTTTTTATATTGCTTGTTTTATTCAATCGGAGATTTGACAAATCGTTTCCTGAATATTTTTGAGAAGGTGTTATACTGGAGATTTTAATGTATTCTAGAAATATCCCTATGCTCTTGAAAACATTCTAGGAGGTAACATATATTATGTATCTCGTCTGGAAAAGTAGTGAAGAAAATTTCATTTTTATTATTATTGATTTTACAGCTGAAGAAGAATGTGCTTTGAATTGTCGACCTGTTGGAATGAACTTTTACGCAACCCTAAATAAGACTGTTATAGATGGTACACCCTGTACCAGACCTTTTTCATCCACCGGCAAACCAGCACCACATGGAACCAGAGGGATTTGTGTTTTAGGTGGATGTAAGGTGAGTGTTATTCCTTTTTATTTCAGAGCTGTTCAATGTCAAGGAATATTGGAATTGAATATGATTTTGCTGAACATGCCGCATAGATAGAATCGCAGTTTTTCGCTGAATACGACCTTGTGCCGTTCTGCCTGATATCTTTCTCTGCACTAGTTCAAACGTTGACGATAGTGGTCCACAATTAAAGGCAATGTTTATCGTGTGCGGTATGGCAACAGTCCAGAGCCTCGAATACGGCGATATAACGTTGTTATAGTAACAGATATACCTTTTCCACCGGACTCCACCATTGTTGAGCGATTTGATGCATAGTAGCAAAATGATCTCGTGAGTCAATTGCCTGAAGTGCCTATCCTGACTTTCTGTGGTCCGCCCTGATTAAAATTGCTGCATTTGATTCCTGATAACCAGTTTTTCTTATTGGTCAATTTGACTTCAATAGGTTTTTCTGTTTCGTAACATTTCTGAAATGGTTGATGTTTAAATGAATGACGAAAATTATAGATAGAGGTAATGTATGCGGAATCATAAAAAACTCACCAAATGTTTATGAAAAAAGGTTATTTTCTTCTTCTTTGAAGCTCTAAAGTTACAAAATACGGTGGGGTCAGCTCTAGAATCACCGATAATGGATAGTCCATGATAGCAATATTGCTATGACAAAATTCATCACGCAAACACACTCGGAACAGAATACCACCAATCAAACCGTGGATGATGGGTGTGTATAATGAATATTATACACTCCATGCATAGATCAAGTGAAAGTGTTACGTTTCTCGTAAGCTTGACAATTTCCAGCAATCACAGAAAATGAAGTTCGACATTCCGACAACTTTATTGGTGGTTGTTAAAAATGCAGAATCATTCCAATTTTACCAACGAAGTCGTGGACAATTTGTAGTATTTAAGTCGCATATAATAGGGGTTTTTCCTGAATTTGGGTTATTACTGCAAATGCAAATTTGAATTATTATGGGTTTGATTCATCATTTTCCCAAATTACCTTCAGAAAGTATTCAAAATCAGATTTCCAAATTGGGGTTTGGGGTTTGCCAGGCATGCACGAAGTGACAACGGTGTTTAGTAGAATAGCTTTTTTTGCTATAGAATAATGAAATATTTATTCCTATTCTGTGGTACACACCTGTTCTTTGTCAATATAACCAAACAATTTCCGTTTGCGATTTGTCAGTAATATGACAGTAAAACAGACTGTGCTCTTTTTTTTCTATTCCTTGGTCGTTGCCTTCTACTCTAGCCAGATCGAAGTATAGCTATCTCTGTTTTCCTAAGCAAAGTAACATATTTGACGTCCTTTTCTTTCCGAGAAAGCTGAATTCGACGTTGCCATATCGTGCACTGAAGACAAATCCCTTTAAATGCAAATCCCCATTTTTATTTTTCAGTTTTAGGTGATCAAACATCTTTTTAAAAATATAATGTTGAAATTATATGATTGGAATGTGATCTCCTGAAGGTTTTTCATGAAAATTACTGCAATTTCGTTTAAAGGAAAAACTCCCATTGCTATTATTTTTGAGGGTGAAGTTTGCGACACGAGCCTTAGGCGAGAGTAGCAAATCACCCAAGTGAATAATAGCAGTCATTATATACTCTTTGAATAATATACTATTTTGGTGCATATTCAGACGGGAAACAATTAATTTGAATGAATAATAATATTTCGTGCTCACTGATCTATTCCCACTACTTTTGTTAAAGGTAGTATTCCAGCATAATGAGAACTTATTTATCTCATACGAAATCAGTTTTGGTACAGTTCTATTCTTCATACGAAAATAACCATGTCATTTTTTCATGTTTTTCCGCATAGGAGCTTTATTAAAATGCAAAGCTGCAGTCTCATATAAGAAACTCTCTGCCCTCAGTGCTCGTTACGTGTCAACTAACGAGCTCAAGGCATTATACCTGAAGTTGCAATTACCTTTCAATGTATCCGAGCTCTCTCGACATGAGATCGACGCGCACAGGCCCTAGCAAATCGATAGCGTGGTTTTTGTTACCACTCCGAGTGTTTTTCTTCATAAAATCGTAAAATACTTCCTTGAAATGATTGCATCTATTTCCTGCTAAGGAGTATGAAATATGTCCATGTTGATTGGACAGGTTGGTTGGCCGTGAATGTTTCTTTATGGAATTGGTTGATTCTGATGAACCGTTCTGAAATCTTTTAAGACGTTTCAGAAGTTTTCAAAATCTTCTAAAAATGTCGAAAAACAGAAACTTCGCAGTATTTTTTGATCCACGGAAATAAGAAGAAATCATTGTTTGCCAAGCAAGAACTGTACGGTGGATGAATACCAGTTGCTCGATAAGGCCGAAAACGAATGCTGTCGAATGACTCCGATCAACGTCGAGCTGTAAGTATACCAGCGCCACCAATGAAATGTATTATTGGATCATTGGTGACCACAGATTAGGTGTGTGCCAGGGCCGCGAAATTTCAGCACCTTCACTTCAGTTCGAGTTTAGGTTAGATGTAAAACATGTTGTGCTCATGTACAAAAAAAGTGACGTCAGCAAGTTGAAGATTCAAGGGAATATAGTATATTCTGTGCTTTGAATTTTCATATAATTTTAATACGTCATTATTTGTACGTACGATCAAAGATGAGCACACTATGTTTTACTTACTTCAGGGGTACGGTCCAATGACCACGGTAGAAGCGGAAGCTTCTGAATGCTTTGGCTTTGCGGTCCATAAATAGAAATTTAGTGCCCGCAACAAACAATTTTAATGAAAAATTCGTCTCCATGAAGGACCGTTCAGCAGACTTCTGCTTTAAAAAGTAACGGCCGGACAGAATCGATTTTGACACCGGATTCCTCATTAGTGAGTCCAACCTAGTCGTTTGAGATCGCAAAACAATAGCACGCTCTTCCCCAGAACATGCGCGTAAAAATCCACGAAATTTGACTTCTGGATAGGTACGTCATCATAATGTCAAATTTCATGATAAAAATTTAATTTTTAGTAGCGATCCTTGAAGTAAGTGTATTAAAAGTTAAAATACACCCTGTATTTCATCTATTAACGCGGCTATACGCAGTCATCAGATTCTTCACGAACCATCTGTTCATATAGCCAGTAGGTAATCATTAATAACCAGTGTTCTATCTCATAATTTGAGCTTTGTTATGCTATTTTTCAGATTGCCTACTGTGGTAATCCAATTTTATAGCCAACATCGAATTGATGGAGGCGTATATTCCTTCACAAAGATTAATTGGAGGAATCTGATCGTTCAGTCAATAGCAAATTATGGATATTAGATAGAATAGATATTGCGTTTTAACATAAACGTTGGACAGAGTATGTCTATTTTTGAACAACTTGCCATTCATCTATGCAAGTCACTTTGATTGAAAGAATTTCGTAAAACTTAAACCAGAAAGGATGATAACTTAGATGATTTGAAGAATAAAACCTAAAAAAGCACGACCGTGAAGGCAACAGCTTTTGCGTGCATGTTCAATGGAGATGACCGCTTTGGCAACGAATTTGAACATGCGCGCAAAGCTGCTACCTTCACGGCAGTGCGTTTCTAGGTTTTTTCCGACAAAGTACTGGATTTCAATTCAATCTAATGTGTATTTTTGGAAATAATTGGAAAATAAAATTTTGAATGGGTATATATCTGCGGAATCATTGAGCGGATTCTACCCATTCACGAATTCGACCGTCGTAGCCCCGATCCTACTCTACAAATATCGAGTTCCTAAGTCATTTCTATCGGAAGTTATTGTGTAAACGGTAGGCCTAAAGGCCGATCCATAAAAAATTTTATTTTCCCAATATTGCCAAAAATACAGATAAGATCGAATTGAAATTCAGTACTTTATTGAAATATGACAGTTCGAAGGGTCGTACAGAATTTAATGAGGATAATATGATGAGAAGATCACAGAATAACGAAAACATATTTGAAAAAAAAAATTTGAAATTTTTTTTTTTAAGTTTTTCTAATTCCACGATAATCACGAAATTCCGCACAAAGTTGTCCTGCAGCATCTCCGAACTAGTTGTGAAGTTTAATCATGATTGATTCAGTATTTCTTGATTTATAACGAAAGAAACTACGATATCGAGAAGAAAACTACGAAATTTCACATATTTTTTCGCAATATATATCTCCAAAACTAATAGCCGTATCGAATTTAAATTTGATGAACTGCTCTGGAATATGAGGCCCAAGTTATAAGCAGATTTTTTTTTGAAAATGATCCAAAGTTACTGAAAACATTTTTTTGTGGAAACAATTTTGAAAACTTTTTTTTTGAATCAAGTGACCAAACGATCCAAACAAAATTCTGCTTAAAGTTGCGCGTCATTATGCTTCAACTAACTGCCACGTTTCAATCTAATCGCTCCAGGAGTTCCTGAAATATCAGGGAAATAACCTCAAAATTTTAAATGGCTATAACTCCGAAATAATTCGGCCGATTTGGCTAATTAACGAATTTAACCGCGGCATTCCGATGCGCGAACTGAAAACCTGACCCTGAAAGTGTCAAGTCACTAGCTTGCACCGATCAGGCAACATCTCGGTGTTTATAAACATTCTCGTTTGTCAACGATCCATTCTACAGGGTGGAATAATACCTTGTCACACTTTTTGTTCCCCTTTTATATAACAAGAAAATAAAGTAAATGAGGATGTTTTTGAACAATATGTTCCCGAGGAATCAAGCTACAACAGGAAAAAAGTTTCCCAAAATCGACCGGAGGGTTCAAGAGAGAAAGAAATTCAAACTTCGTTGAGATTCGGTCCGTTCCGCTAATTGTGCCGGTGTATACAGTGCGAGTCAACATTATGGAACAAATTCATCTTCTCAGAAGAAAAATATTTGGCAACAAAATCCTGAAACAGGTCAATTTTTGTTTCACTTTTACCAAATTTATATGCATTTTTGAAGGATTTTTGTTGCACCCTGTGCCATCCCCATCAACCCACCAAATTTTTTGAATAGAAAGTAGGTCATGTGGTAATTTTTTGGCAAGGTCTTTGTATCTTCTTGACAGGCGCGCAGAAATTTTCAAAAAAAAAATTTTTTTTTTTGAGAAATTAGTTGGTTCAAAGAGGTTTTCAGTATGTGCACTTTGTCATGGCTCATTCATTTGAGGCGATGGTACCTGATGAAATTGGTCACCGAATGAAAGTCGACCATTACAGTTTTGTTCATGCACAACTTTCAACTCCTACGAACTCTTTTATGGTGAAAACAAATTTTTTTCACGTGACGGGATTGGAAGGAGTTGGAAGTTGTTCATGAAAAACTGTAATGGTCAACTTTCATTCGGTGACAAATTTCATTAGGAACCATCTTCTCAAAGTGAATGAGCCATGACAAAGTGCACACACTGAAAACCTCTTTGAACTAACTAATTTTTCAAAGAAAAAAAAAATTTTTCTTGAACATTTTTGCACGCCTGTGAGAAAGATACAAAGACCTTGCCAAAAAAGTACCATATGATCTACTTTCCCTACTCAAAAAATTCAGAGGATACAACAAAATCCTGCAAAAATGCTTATAAATTTGGTAAAAGTGAAACAAAAATTGACATGTTCCAGGATTTTGTTGCCAAATATTGTTCTCCTGAGAAAATGAATTTGTTCCATGATTTTGAAGCACACCGTATATTTCCCCAAGGCTCGCGAAAATCATAGATTATCTACCTTCTACCGTATGCAAGGCAAAATCATCTAATAGCTACATTAAGACCTCCAGTTTCCACGATGACAAGCGTGAAAACCAACTTGATTTTTCATACCAATGCACAATCTGCAAAAAATAAGGATTTGTCGTATTTTTTCAAATCGTTGCCAGTGGGATGTACACTGGGAACTCGGTAATCCGCTTATATATCTTCATCACACTAGATTTATTATCGCCATACCGTTGGCGTATGGCTTTCATTTTGTAACCAGAGGCAGTCAAGTAATCGGCTCTGCGGTTAATTCTGTTCACTTGCTCACTATCACATTGGCTCAGTGATCGGTCATGAGATTATTACCCCCGCGAAACGTACTGCAGAATGCTGGAAGCCGATCGAATCTATCTAATATACACATATGAACCTCCCCCAGTCATAAAAGTTCACATTGTTGTTCTCTTCGGCAGATACTGGAGTTTGATTCAGTGTACGATTCGCTGTAAATAATTATTAGAGAGCAGAGGTGAATAATTCTCCTAAGAACTAAGAAGATTATTGAATAGTGTATACAGTGCGCGTCAAAATTATGGAACAAATTCATTTTCTCAGAAGAAAAATAATTGGCAACAAAATCCTGAAACAGGTCAATTTTTGTTTCACTTTTACCAAATTTTTATGCATTTTTGAAGGATTTTTGTTGCATCTTGTGCCATCACCATCAACCCTCTAAATTTTTTGAATAGGGAAAGTAGGTCATGTGGTACTTTTTTGGAAAGGTCTTTGTATCTTCTTTACAGCGTGCAGAATTTTTCAACAAAAAAGTTTTCTTGAACTGTTTATCATATTCGAAAAAAAGTTCTGCTTTATTTTCACAGTAATGTACCAAAATTCAGTTTACTACGATTCTAATTTTTGGAGATACTATTGGGCAAAAATATGTTTTTTTCGGTATCATTGTTTTCCCGGAATAACTCAAAAAAAACCTAGACAAGCACTGACTAGAAGTGAGCAGATTCAGCTTAATATACAGGGAAAATAAAAAGGGAAAACAATTTTTTTTGTCCACGAAGGGGTGTAACTATTCCAGGGGTGGTTTTTTAAATTGTTTTATGTCAAATACCTACCTTAATTTTCATCACAGAATCACGCCTTAATTTTTTCGGTTTTATTCAGATACACCCTGTATAAGTATCACAGAAAAATCTGTTTTATTCAATATACTCCAGCAATTGTTTCGAATCGAAGATGGTTATGATATCTGAGTTATATAAACCCAAACAGAGCACCACTTGCACAGTTTCTTGCTTTCTCAAAGGAATAAAAACCATTTTTACACTTGATAATGAGCTAGGTATTCTATATTCGACCCCACTGAACATCTCCTGCGAAATATTTGTTTTCTTCCGCTTGTTCTGCGATATTTTGATAATGTGTCTCACTTATCAGCACTCCACAACTGAAGAATAAATCTTATATAGTCACTAAATAACCAATACAACCTTTATTATTGGAAATATTGGGAAATAAAATTTTAAATTAATATATCTGCGGAATCATTGGGTGGATTTCACCCATCAACGGACTCGAGTTTCGTAGTCAAGCCCCTAACCAAAATGTCGAGTTTCTGAGTAGTTTCTTTCGGAAGTTATTCTGTTTACTGTAGGCCTAACGGCCGTTCGTGAGAGAGTAGTATTGTAACTACAGTTGACTCGTGTAGTTTATATCTGTGACTTGATATTCCTGTTCAATTTGTTTATGATAATATTTCCATAATTTTTCTTACCAGAAATAACTGTAATTGGCTTCGACATTTGAACCATATTTCGCAATTTATTCTCATTGTATGCCTTCTCTTATTATCTCTGAACTTCTTGATATCCTTCAACTGAAACTTATAGTCACTAACGAGTCCTATTCAAATCTTGAATTCATCAGAATTTCTGACTGATGAAAATAAAAAAAAACTATTGAGACTCGTTATATTTTGCAGAAGGAAAACTCTAATTGGTATGAAATTATTCATACATCGTTCCCTATGAGATCAAAATGCGGAAGATAATAACTGACTTAAATTGCATTTCTTGACTAATCACTATCTACTGATATCGAAGAATCTTGTCGAGTCATACTAGAGGAAGGAGTATGGTTGGTGTAAGTAATACTATCAATAAATATTTTTTCTCATGATCTTGTGGTAGCTGGTTCCGCTACCGTAATAAGAACAAGAATTTTCTTCATGGCAGTTGTTATCAAGCTATTGGGGAACATTTACAGTATGTCTCAACGATAATATGTCTAATCATTCTTCCAAAATGGAGTCCGGATCTATAAGGTTGATAGTTCAGTTAATTTTGTGATTCTGCATTTTCAAAAACTACAAAAATATACAGCGCACGACAAAATTATGGAACAAATTCATTTTCTCAGAAGAAAAATATTTGGCAACGCATTCCTGGAACAGGTCAATGAAAGTCGACCATAACAGTTTTGTTGATGCACAACTTTCAACCCCTACGAACCCTTTAATGGAGAAAAAAAAATTTTCACGTGAGGGGTTTGAAAGTTGTGCATGAACAGAACTGTAATGGTCGACTTTCATTCGTTGACAAATTTCATCAGGTACCATCGTCTCAAAGTAAATGAGCCATGACAAAGTGCACATACTGAAAACCTCTTTGAAGTAACTAATTTTTCAAAAAAAAAAATTTTTTGTTTGAAAATGTTTGCACTCCTGTAAGGAAGATACAAAGACCTTGCCAAAAAAGTACCACATGATCTACTTTCCCTATTCAAAAAATTCAGAGAAATGATGGGGATGGCACAGGGTGCAACAAAAATTCCTTCATAAATGCATATAAATTTGGTAAAAGTGAAACAAAAATTGACCTGTTTCAGGATTTTGTTGCCAAATATTTTTCTTCTGAGAAAATGAATTTGTTCCATAATTTTGACTCGCACTGTATATATCTACAGAAACTAAGGGTAGATTTTACCCATTCACGAACTCGACCTTTGTAATTAAGGTCCAAATATACTCATATTCGCAGGATATTCTGTTTACAGTCGTAAACACAATGATTTCCGGAAGAAAAAATTAAGACCTTCGATATTTGAAGAAAAGGTTTGGACCTTAATAATGAAGGTGTAATCCGTGAATATATTTGAATTCTCTTAATGATTCCGCAGATTTACCCATTTAAAATTTCATTTTTCTAATATTTCCGAAAATACAGATTATATCGAATTGAAATCCAATACTCCATTAAACAAGCGCGTAAAAATCAGAGCTGGAAATTTCATGTAGGAATCGTGAGGACAATAGGATAAAACGATCGCAAAATATAAAATATTTGAGAAAGAAAAAATATGTGAATTTTTTCCGACTAACCAATTTAGTACATTAACGAACTTAACCGTTGAATTTTCATACGTAAGCTTATCTTTTCACAAAATCGCGCCTATTGCCGGCCGGCAGGATCGAACAGATTTAGTCTTCGGATTATTCATTCGTGAGTACAATCTTGTCGTTTGAGATCATGAATGGGAAAAATTTCGAAAATTGCAGACATTTGTGTGAAACAATAGCATCCCTATAACATGAGCGCAATACAAATCATTTCGAATTGTGTTGACCGTTACTAGATAGAAACCCATTGTACATAAACATTGTTTATACAATGATAACAGCTTGTATTCTTTATACAATGATACTAGTACCACTTCTTGGAGAAAGTCCAAGAATTATGACAATGTGCGTTGTCTTACTGAAAAATGACACTTTTAGAAGCACTACAGTGATTTGCTCCTATCTCTTTCTTCCAAAACGCTATATAATAAATGAATCTCTCCAAAATTCTCTCAGTAACAATAGTATGACTCAAGACCTCAGTTCTCTTAGTTTCTGTGAAATTCCTAGCTCGATAAAACTTAGATAAACATCAAATCTAATGCATTTTGCCTCTGAAGTAAACTTCTATCAAACGCATTGTTTTCTAATGGCATTGTCAACTCGTGAGATTAATCACTAGAATAGATGGATGAATGGTTATAAACAAGGGAGTTACATTATATCCACCAACATGTCGAATCAATTACTGCTAAAATGCGGTAATATACCTGGTCCCCATTATATTAGAATAAATTGAATCAGCACTATGTGTTTCAGGCATAATTTACTGTCCAGTGGATAAGACATTCTATTTCTGTACTGATTTATTACTTTGTAATCGGGTGGTCCTCTAAATACTATTATTAGTTCTTTTGCCTTTCCATATTGTTTTGTTGTTGAGTAAATAGAGCCTTATAAGTACCTATAGGCTCGCAGAAAGCATGTTATGCAAAATACTTCCTTGTTATCGAGTTTTCTGTATATTTAAAGGCTAGGTTGCGGTGTTTTGAGACTGAATATGTTGATGAGATTAGTTGAGGGAATTTTTTTCGAGGTGAACATCGACAGTGCCTGCCTCATATCGTCAACGGTTTTTCAATTCTTTGGGAGTAGCTTCGCTACAAATGAAGATATTGCTGAATAAGGGGCTGATTGGAATGGAGAACCATCCGTCTATGGAATAGAATGAGTTCATTCAGAATTATAATATTCATCAGAATGTGGAAGTTTGTAATCTCTTTTTTTCCTCCTGTAGTTTTATATATTCTATTCACGTATTGGCGAAAGAAGATGAGCGCTTCTCCCTCTGGTGTCTATCAGAGTAACCCGAGATAGGCAGATTATCTTTGACAAGTTAGAAGAAGTGAAAAAAAAGAGAAAGTTTAAACATTTTTCTTGGCGTTTCAGTGATTTTACAATTGTGTCTACTGGGAGAAAACAAACTCAAATGTTCTTTTCCATAGGTTTCCACAACCCAGTGAAAAATTTCGAGTTTGCGTTAAAGGAACTTCTTTTGAAAAGTCGGGTCTCAAAGTGTTGAAGAATCGATAAAAACCTTGAAATCTTGTAACTCATAATTGGTAAACCTGATCATTTTATTGAGGTTAGCACGAATTGCTCACGAAATATTCTCAGATCACATCCATGAAGACCATTGTTTTCCAGGGCCTTAATCCAAGCGGAAAATGTTACTTAATAGCAAAATATACATCTTATTAAACATCGAGACTATTGGAGGCCAGAGTTCGTTTTTCTCAAAGAGTTTATTGGAACTTAGAACCGAATTCGATGATTCATTTTCGATATTATTGGAAATTTGCAGCGATTTTCTTTATATTTCAGAATCTACTGGTCGGAAATCATCCGGGTAAATTTTTTTAGGTTTAGTTATGCAACAGTAATCAACGTTCAGAGTTTCATGAAAATTCGGTGGTAAGTTTTCGAGAAATATTTTTTTTCCCCCCCAAACCCCATTATAGCTCTTAGGGTACACCGATCCTGCTGAAAAGCTTGGAGGATCAACCCCGAGTGACACACGATTTTTTTACCAAGTTTCAAGGATTTCCGTTCAGTACTTCCACAGAAAAGCCCCGGACAACGGACGGCGGACGGACAGATTTTTGGTTTATTATTCGATAAAATCAAATAATAAATCTTAGTGATCGACCAACGAAAAAAAAAATTTTAACCCCCCCTGAAAATTTCACAGTTAACGTTTTGCAGTATGTGGATTTGAATGAACGAATAAAAAAAAATCCGTCCGTCCGCCGTCCGTTGTCCGGGGCTTTTCTCTGGAAGTACTGAACGGAAATCCTTGAAATTTGGTAGAAAAACCCTGTGTCACTCGGGATTGATCCTCCAAGCTTTTCAGCAGGATCGGTGTACCCTAAAGGCTCTAAATGAGGGGTTGGGGGGAAAAAAGTTATTTCTCGAAAACTTACCACCGAATTTTCATGAAACTCTGAACGTTGATTATTGTTGCATAACTAAACCTAAAAAAATATAAAGAAAAACGCTGCAAATTTCCAATAATATCTCAAATGAATCATCGAATTCGGTTCTAAGTTGTTTTGTATATCGACGGTATGTTGGGTTTTTAAACTAAGAAAATAATAAACCCTTGTGAAAAATTTGCAGTGTTCTTATTATTCGTTCATTCAAATCTACATACTCCAAAACGTAAACTGTGAAATTTTCAGGGGGTTTGAAATTTTTTTTTCGTTGGGCGATCACTAAGGTTTATTATTTGATTTTATCAAATAATAAACCAAAAAAATTGAGCATGGGCAATGTCACTTTTTTATATTCACGAATTTTCGGAAAATAAAACTGAAATTCAGTGAAAAATGGAAAAATAACTAACATTCTCACTGAATAATTAAGTCCTGTTGTTGAACGACTGTTGCAAAAAAAATTAAAATTTTTTTTTTTTCAAATATTCTGTAATCTTCTAATCATATTACCCTCACGAAATTCTGCGTAAACCTTCAAACTATCATTTAATAATCAAGGACTGTATTTCAATTCGATCCAATCTGTATTTTTCGAAATATTGGAAAAACTAAATTTCATGGGTATCGAGTTTTTGAGAAATGACAAAAGTGACTTGCAGACCAAACAATCAGAAAGTCTGCAGAACGTTTCTATCTTAAATTAAATTCATATAAAATACTCCAAATACCTCGATATCAAAACATCTGTTCAAAACATGAAGGTCAAACGGACGAAATCACGTTTGAGGCAGAAAGAAAGTAGAGAAATCACTGACTTCTCATGTTACATAGGAAATTTTATTCCCTATAGGAAATAGATGGAGATAAGTAGGTAGGCTAAGAGATGTTCGAGGAACCAGGAGTGCTCGAAAATACCAAAATTACCCTCTAATCAGGTGTTAGATCGGTAGTTCAACCATGTAATAATTCTGACGACAATGGCTGATAACAACCTACTACAGTGGCTCTAGGCAAGAGCGGCTTAGAATCAATCAAAAAATCATGTTGAATAATCTTGATTACCCATAATCTTCACGGTTGGTATTCAGGCCATTAACAGGGACAGTGTCGATGATTTGGAAGTCAAATCTGTGGTTACGCTCACTTAACGGCTATTAAATTCAGATCAAAAAAACTTCCTGAATGATTAACGACTGCTTCCTTGAAAATTCGAGGAAGCACTTGGGTGGAAACAGGAGTTTTTGCGAGAGATTTTGATTCAATCGTATTATATTTTGTAACTACCCACCGTAAACACGATAACTTCTGAAAGAAACAACTTAGAAGCTGTATATTCGTAGAGTATGTTTGGACCTTAATTACGAAAGCCGAATTCTTGAATGGGTAAAATCCACATAATGATTCCGCAGATACACCCATTCAAAATTTTATTCTTCCAATATTTCCGAAAATATAGATGCAGTAATCTATTGAAAAATGAAAGGTTCTTACAGAATTTCATGAGGATAATATGATCCAATCACAGAATATTGAATATTTGAAAAATTGTTCTAATGACGAGATCATCACGAAATTTCGCACAAAATTGTCCCTGAGTATTTTCAAACAAGCTACCAAGTTTCATTATGATTTAGTAAGCATTTTTTGAGTTATCCCGAAAAAACAACGATATCAAAAAAAAACACGAAATTTTACAGGTTTTTTTCCCAATACCTCCGAAAGTAATAACCTTATCGAATTGAAATTAAGTACATCGCTACGAAATATACAGCTCATGGTATGCCCGAAATTTTCAAGAAATAAAATGAATATTTCCAAAAAAAAATTTGCTTCGAAAAAAATTTAAAAAAAAAATTTTTTTTGATTTACTGACAGCACGATCTCAACAGAATTCAAGTTGCGAGTCCTTATGGTCAAACCATCTGCCAAGTTTCAGTTCAATCACTTCAGTAGTTCTCGAAATATCAGGAATTTTACCTAAAACCTCAAATGGCTTTAATTCCGAACCCGTTCGACCGATTTTGGCTCTTAACAAAATTAACCTTCGCATTTTGAAATGCAACCAACCCTGAAATTATCAGGACAATTATCGTTATCAGTTTGTCCAACCTAGTCGTTTGAGACCATTTTCGGCTCAAAGCTCGAAAATTACAGACATTTGGACAGAACCATAGCTCGCTGATCAGCTGGAACATGCCCGCAAAAAATTTGAAGATGCCCTCAAAAGCTGCTGCCTCCCCCGTGAGCGATTTTTCAGAATTTTTATTTATCTAAGGGCCACTTGCACCTTATTACAAAACCATAGATTAAGACCATAACCAAGGTTTAGGTAAAAAATTATCTTGCACCGTCACGAAATCCTCGTTTAATGGCCTAAACTGACTGTTAAATTTAAGCCCTGGAATTTGGGGGTTTAAAAGAAGGATTAATGGTGAGCTTCGAAATCTAACCCTACTTTCGCACAAGTTTGACATTTTTCTGGTCGTAACTTCCAGTTTGTTTACATTTTTTATTTTTTTTTTGTTTACATTGGACATTCATGAAGAACTCATATGAGTTAATGGATTTGATAATCAAATTTTGAATAAAAGTTATTGAATTTCAGATGATATTCATGAAAAATGATATAGAGAGATAATGACATCAGTAGGCATTGATTCGTATCTTTTAAAGCATGAAGAATTAACATCAGTATTTCCATTGAGTTTGTAAACTCAATGGCATTTTTTAGAAGCCTTCAACAATTTGAAATGATAAAGTTACAATGATATGCTTATTTAATTCCAAGAGCGAATAGCAGAATGAAATCGAAGACATATTTGGAATGAAAAACCTTAGTTTCATGAAGATTCTTCAGTACTATTTTATTTAGTGATGTTTTACGTGGAAAGCTATCATATACTACTTTATCATTGTGCATGTGCTGTCTCTGTGCTATCATTCTCCTCGATTATATATTAACTGGACTCAAAATATAACTACAAACGAATGAATGTAGAAGAAATTGCATTCTCGTGTTAGTCGATCTTCGAACGTACACCTTCATCAATCCATCCATACATGATACTTCAATATTTATATAGAATACTTTTTATTCTGTGGATCTCACATTAGAGTTTTCATTATATTCGACCCAAAATTAACTCAATTCATAATATACTTATTACAAACAAAATGATTCAATAAAAAGTCTATCCTTAGGTGAGCCGTTCCTTATCCGAAAGTTGTTTCGGATAAATCAATTCTATTTATTTATTCATTTTACAAACGTCAGGATTGTAATTCCATGCAGAAGCTCAAATCTTATGATATTACAAAATATAAGTTTACTTGAGTATATAACTATAAATTTGAATAATGTTTAAAGCCTGATGCAGAAGTAAGAGCACAGGTCTGTAGTCAGAGATCCCTAGCCTTAATGATAATGAACAAGTCGGGAAAGTTACATGCAATATTTTTATGGAAGCTATAAAGTCTGCCAGATATATTTTTTCGGTGGGTTTTTCAATAGATGCATCTTGATTTTTCATATCTTATGGAAATATGGTAGAACCCATAAAATGAGTTTCATCTTTTGAATTAAAATATTTCATCAATTATTGTTAAAATAAAAAACATGAAGCTAGTCAGAAGTACCAATTCATGAGAAGGTAACCAGATTTGTAGATTAACTTTAATCTAGTTACATTCAGCCTCGGTGCAAGCCGAATATTTAAACCACAGCTTGATAAGTTTATCGTCGCTTAACTAACTGAAGCTTAAGACGAAAACGTTGCAATTGGCCCTAAGGAGAAAGCAAACAATAAATACAAACAAGACCCAGTATTTCATTCCCGGTAGAGGCCCAAGCTGAAATATTGTTTCTATGATTCTGCGATACAGAATTAAAGTCATTTAAGGACAGGTGAGAAACATGACCAGAGATAATCGCTTACTTTTAGCTCATTTACATCGAATTCATTGTGCAAATTGCCAGTTAACGCCAGTTAACGGAAAAGCATGGAATTACGTGCGTTCCGGACTCGAAGCTGTCGTATTCTGCCGTCATTTTGCTCATTATTTCCGAATAAGGAAAACTAAAGCGCGAATATCGAAATTACCATTCGTGTTTCCTAGTACAGCAAGCACATAATAAACTCTATTTTCAATTTAGATTCATTTGAAGCCGACTGCGAACCGATAATTACAGTATACAGGTACTAACCTACTATCGGACGTTTAGACTGCACCGTTCTCAAATGATTTACAGGAGCTTTAAGCTGATAAGAAGCAGTGATAATGCAATTTTCTATAGTGATATACGGTTAGCTATTGTTTGTTGGGTATCGATCCTTGATCGGATTGTGGACTGGTGTTTTTGCTTGCAGGATCTGCTACAGTTCAGTTCGATTATAGGAACGCAAGAGAGAATTTTTATTTGATTGGAATTATGAAATGAATTTTATATTTTCGATTTTCTTCGAAAATTTTTTCGAAAACTTATATATGTCCATGAAATATAGCACAGACCTTGACAAATTTCTTCTCGACCCAATAATAATAATAATAATAATTGGGTTATAATTTTTATTTTCGATGAATTAGTTGGAGGAACTGTTGAGAGCGATTTCCTTTTGAGCACAGTGTTTTTTATTGCCAACTGATATTTTCTTAGTACGTGAGACGTTTAGATAAATCAGAACTCAATGGATACAATTCTAATAAAGCATCATTTTATTCACGGTAATATATGATTAAATCAGGATTAAGAGCAAATAATACCTCGAATTTAAGTGGGTAACTTCTGGAGGCCAGAGTTGGTTTTTTTCGAAAAAATTTTGTAATGCAAATTGTTGAAAAAATTTTTGAAAATTAGCAATGTTGCACTTTCCATATTCAAGAATTTTCAGGAAAATAAAAACTGAAATGGAGTGAAAAATGGAAAATAACAAACATTGCGTATTCTTACAATTAATGCAGTACCTACATCCCAAAAAAAATTTCAAGAAATTCTCACCAAAGCCTGCAGAACGATACCACCTTTCCCCTATAAACTTCGAATTCTAATATTTCACGCGGCAAGTGACAACGTCAAACCATTAAAACCACGTGCAGGTCCTTGACCTTGAGATATTAACGAGGTTTAATGAAACTTGAATGTGGATGTGTTGCCTAGCCGTAATTTAGCACCACGTGGTATTGTTTGCTCTCAAGTCAACGATCTTTGTCTTGGTAAGAATTCTACAAAACCACAGACGTTAGGTCAGAAGTCAGTACGTGCTTATTCAAACTCATTGCCGAAGCGATCACCTATTCACATATTTACCCTGCTGCTTCAATTACGGATGAAAAGCTTTGGCGGCCTTCTTTTCATAAAGTCCTCACGAAATTATGCATGAACCTTCAAACTATAATTTTTCAATCAAGTATTATATTTCAATTATACCTGATCTGTATTCTTGGATATTGGATAAATAGAATTCGCTTATTGACAAAATACACTCAAGGATTCCGAAGGTATACAAAATCAAAATTTTATTTTTCCAATATTTCCAAAAATACAGATCAGATCGTAGTGACACCTCCAGAACTTAACTGAAAAATGACAGTTTGAAGGTTTATGTACAATTTCGTCCATAATATAACAAGTAGATCGCAAAAATATAACATATTCAAAAAAAAATTCATCATGATCGGATCAAAATTTTTTTCTGTTAATCATTCCGGAAATAACAATAATAAAACCAGAAAATATTCGAGACATAGTTTTTTTCCCAATATTTACGAAGATGAATATCGGAGCAAACTCGAATTTGCAACACTTTTGTTGAATATTGGCTTCAAGTCTTATGCCAAATTTCATTGAAAACAAAATTTTTTTCAGGAAAAATTAAAAAAATTTCCGAAAAAAATTGTTTTTCACATTTTCACTGATACAATTGGGTTTTACTCACTTATTCATTTTGCAATGAATTGCACATCCGTATTCTCAGAATATAAACGAAGTGCAATCGCTTCAATATTGAGGAAATAAACTCAAAAATGAAAATATGGACGAAATTTTTCATATTTTTTCCCCAATAACTCCGAAAATAAACATCGGATGAATAAAAAGTATCAAGCATTGTTGTTTCAAGGTGTTTGAGAAATTTCATCGTAATCTGATGGATAATCTCGGAGAAAACAATCTTTTCAACAAAAATTTTGAGAATTTTCTTTGAAGAATATTTCTGATTATCTAACGATGAGGTCCCACGAAATTGTGCACTCAGTTGCGCGTTGTTATTATCTAACCAATTGAGATCTCTTCAGTACTTCTTGATATATTGGGGCACTAACCTCAACACTTTAACTTGATATAAACCTGAAATCTTTTGGCGGATTTTGTCCATTGTCGAACTCATACTTGAAATTTAGGCTCCAAACCATACCTAAAAATTTCCAAATTTTAGCTTCTTTCCCCCAAAAGTTAGAGCACATACGGCCGACCGGACAGCTGGACCGAATTGAATTTGACCTCGGATTCCAACCTAGTCGTTTAAGATCATTTTCGGTTCAAAATTCTAAAAGTAGACATTCGAACAGAAATATAAAGTGCTGGTCCCCAGAACAACAGCGTGAAGAGTTGGAATCATTTTTGCTTGTGACAATGAACAAGCAGGCAAAATCCGCTGCATTGCATCTTTCGCTTTTGAAATGTACAAAATCATAGTATAACATAGCAGCTGTCGTACTGAACTGAAATATTTGCCGATATTATCTTCCTTCTAGTCGGCATGCAGAAATAATTCTACCTAAGAACATGCGGGCATCCTGCAATACACCAAGAAAGAAACTGTCAGACAGTATGTAGGGCAGGATATTCAAGAAAGCCACTACAACATTTATTTTTGTTTTTTATCGCACTTATTCCGATGTTACGGTGTAGAAACATCGGTAACTCGACACTATGTGAGCTGTTCATTAATGCCAGTCAATCAATCAAGGCGCTAAGCGTAAACGACTGACTGTTTCTTTGATTTCTGCTTCTACCGCTGCCAGGACCGGCCCTGATGATGCAGCGTTTATTGAAATTGCAGCAGTTTAGCTCTATATATTATTCTAAGAGGAACACTCCATATTCGGCTGATACTTACAAGCTACCTGAATAATATGCCTGCATAAGTACGTCTAGAATGCCAAGAGGCATGGTGTTTAGGATGTTTGCCCCTTACGATGGTATGATTTTTTTGTAAATTTCCATTTACGTAATATGTGTGGTTGTTTACGGAAAGTTTGAAGTGTGCCTCGTATCCAGTGTATTTTATTCTTGGACGAATTATTTTCGCATTATGCGTGAGGTTAGCAACAGTGTTGTCTTCCTGAAACTCGAGAAAAATTGAATAAAAGCACTATTATAAACTCCAAGTGTGTATGCTGGGAGGTTCTCACTTCTGTTATGGAAATTAGAGGAATAATTGCAGGCTCACATACTGTAAAAGCACTCAAAGTAAATTTTTTTGAGATAACTGAGAAGCCTTTCGTTTTAGGTGAAATGTCTGAAACGCTGGCCTGAAGATCGATCTTGAATACGCTAATTTTGGAAGAAAACAACTGAGAGAATCGATTAGTGTAGGGTAGGTTCAGAGAATACGAAAGAATGGGTAAACTCTGCTCAATGATTTGGAATTTTATTTTCATTATTTCCAAAAAAATCATTCAGTCGATTTCAAATTTTTTAGTCGTAAAGTCAACACTTCAAGGTAAATGCGAAACCTCAGAGAAGTCTGGCGATTTTTTTTTGAGATATGTAATTCCTGAAAAAAATCGATTATGATCTCCACCAAAATTTGCATGAGACTAAGTCTACTCATCACTAGTTTTACTGTTTCCAACAACTCCCAACTACTTAACTACTTAACAAACTCGATATTTTCAGAGAAGGCTTGGACCTTGATTACGAAGGCCAAATTCTTGGGGTAATATCCACCCAATGATTCCGCAGGTATTCTCATTCAAAATATTATTTTCCCAATACTACCAAAAATACAGATTAGATCGAACTGAAATCCAGTACTTGATTGAAAAATGATAGCTTGAAGGTTCATTCTTAATTTCGTGTGGACAATATGATCGAAACATCATAGAATAGAGAATATTTGAAAACATTTGAAGATTTTTTTTTACTGTTCTAATGACACGTTAATCACGAAATTTTGCGTAAAGTTGTTCATTAGCATTTTCGAACTAGATATCAAGTTTTATCCCGATTGAATGATTATATTTTGAAATATTCCGAGAAAAACAACGATATCGAAAAAAAAACGAAATTTGTTATATTTTTCAGGATATCTCCGAAAATAAGTTCGGTACACTGCTGTGAAATAAAGGGTTTCAAGGTCTTAGCAATGTTGTCAAATCTGAAGAATAGTTTCCGAAAAAAAAGTTCCAAGAGAAACACTTACACTACGATCTAAAAAATTTTTAAAAAATTTCAAAAAGCACTGCCGTGAAGGCAGCAACTTTTGCGCGCATGTTCAATGTAGATGTCCGCTTCAGCAACGAATTTGAACATGCACGCAAAAGCTGCTGCCTTCACGGCAGTGCTTTTTGAAATTTTTTACTGATAAATTACTGGATTTCAATTCGATCAAATCTGTATTTTTGGAAATATTGGGAAAATAAAATTTTGAATGGGTATATCTACGGAATCATTGGGCGGATTTTACCCATTAACTAAATCGACCTTCGTAATTAAGCCCCAAACCTACTCTACAAATATCGAGTTTCCAAGTAGTTTCTTCCGGAAGTTATTGTGTTAACGGTCAGCTTAACGGCCGACTGCATAAACACAATAACTTCCGAAAGAAACAACTTAGAAACTCGATTTTTGTAGAGAAGGTTTCGACCTTAATTACGAAGGCCGAATTCGTGAATAGGTAAAATCCACCCAATGATTCCGTAGATATACCCAATCAAAATTTTATTTTTCCAATATTTCCAAAAATACAGATCAGATCGAATTGAAATCCAGTACTTCATCGAAAAATAACAGTTCGAAGTTTCATACAGAATTCAATGAGGATGAAATGATAAGAAAATCATAGAAATTTTTTTTTTCAAATTGTTCTTATGACACGATTATCACGAAATTTTGCACAAAGTTGTCTTTAAGCATCTCAAAACTAGCTGTGAAGTTTTATCAGGACTGAATCAGTATTTCTCGAGTTATACCGAAAAAATCAACGATATCGAGAAGAAAACCTAGAAATTTGACATATTTTTTCCCGATATCTCCAAAACTTATGATCGTATCGAAATGAAATTTGGTACACTGCTGTGAAATATGAAGCTCAAAGTGTGAGTGGAATTTTTTTTTGGATAAAATGAATGGTCTCCGGAAAAAAAAATTTTTTGGAAGAAAATTTCGAAAAATTTTTTTTTTAATTTAATGTCAATATGATCCTGACGAAATCTGGCTCAAAGTTGCGCGTCGTTATACTCCACCTAACTGCCAAGTTTGAATCTAATCGTTCAAGTAGTTTCTGAAATAAAAAATTAATAACTTCAAAATTTCAAGTACTATAACTCGGAAACTATTCAACCGATTTGGCCCATTTACGAACTTAACCGCGGCATTCTGATGCGCAACCTATCCTGAAAGTTTCAAGTTGGTAGCTTGCTTCTGTCGACAGTTATTGTGTCTACGGTCGGCCGGACAGAATCGATTTTGACACCGGATTCGTCATCAGTGAGTCCAACCTAGTTGATTGAGACCATTTTCGGCTCAATCATCCAAAATTACAGACATTTGGACAAAACGATAGCACGCTGTTCCCTTAGAACATGCGCGCAAAAAGTTGTCATGAATTAGTCCAAAATGTCGTTTGAGACTATTTCCGGGAAAAAATTCGAAAATAACCAATACTTGGATGAAACAATAGCACGCAGTTCACTAGAACAAAACACGATTGTTGCCTCGTTGTCTTCCAGTGCCAATAATGAAACGTTATCGTACTGTTGTCCTCATTTCCAAGAATCTTTGTTCAAGCGAATCGCCCCTGAAGTCCAACCCTGCAAACCTGCACTGTATTCATCAGAGAATACAGAATGGATCTTGCAGAAGTCGAATCAGATTGTTTATTTTGCGCTGAAATGAGGAATATGTATAACAAGTAATTTCTTGCACGTGTCATGAATATGAAATGAATCAATGTCTCACTCCCATTTCAAAGTCGTCAAATGGATTTGATTGCTTGGTTATGAGATAGGTATCTGAGAAATCACACGCCAGTGGAAGGAAATAAAGAAAATACTATGGATTCTAAGTAGGTTTCCTAGTTCTATTCACGGGTGCCTTTGACCGAACAAATTGAGGTTCAGTGCAATATCGAAGACCGGCATCGCATAATCATTCGTATGTGGATATTGAAATAGGACTTTCGATTGTTTATAAGTAAATAATTATTCCTTGTAGAGCATCAGTTGCAATGGGGGTTTTTCCTGAATTTGGGTTATTAATGCAAATGCAAATTTGAACATAATTATTATGGGTTTGATTCATCATTTGCCCAAATTCCCTTCAGAAAGTATTCAAAATCAGATTTCTTTGTCAATATAACTAAACAAGTTCTTTTACGATTTGTCAGTAATATGACAGTATGACAGTCTGTGCTCTTCTTTTTCTATTCCTTGGTAGTTGTCTTCTACTCTAACCAGATCGAAGTATAGCTATCTCTGTTTTCCTAAGCAAAGTAACACATTTGACGTCCTTTTCTTTCCGAGAAAGCTGAATTCGACGTTGCCATATCGTGCACTGAAGACAAATCCCTTTAAATGCAAATCCCCATTTTATTTTTCAGTTTTAGGTGATCAAACATTTTTTTAAAAATATAATATTGAAATTATATGTTTGAAATATGATGTTCTGAAGGTTTTTCATGAAAATTACTGCATTTTCGTTTGAAGGAAAAACCCCCATTTCGAGACAATTAAAAATTTTTTTTCAGATCGTTTCGTGAATGAATGGGAAATGTTCTAAATTAGTCTCGGGGAACAGCGTTCAATCGTTTTGTCCAAAAGTGTGTAATTTTCGAATTTTGAGCACAAAATAGTCTCAAACAACTAGGTTGGACTAAATGATGACGAATCCAGTGTCAAAATCGATTCTGGCCGGCCAACCGGCCGTACGCACGATAACGGGCTTACGAAGGATTCTATCGACTTGAAAACTTCAGGGTTGGTTGCATTTTTAAATGCGAAGGTCAAGTTCCTCAATGTGCAAAATCGGTAAAACGGTTTCAAAGATATATCCATTTGAAGTTTTGAGGTTTTTTCCCTGATATCTCGAGAACTATTGCAGCGATTGAATTGAAACTTGGCAACTAGTTAGGGCATAAGGATTTGCAACTTTTCGCGAAATTTCGTCGAGATCGTGCCGTCAGTAAATTTTAAAGAAAAATTTGTTAAAATTTTTTTCGCAAAAACTTTGATTCTGAAAACTATTCAATTCATTTGAAACAAATTTCCCTAATTCTTTGAGCTTTATATATCACAGCAGTGTACCAAATTTCAGTTCGATACGATAACAAGTTTCGGAGATATTGGAAAAAATATGTCAAATTTCGTTGTTGAATATTTTTTAGAATTAATCAACAAAAAGAAAACACTGCCGTGAAGGCAGCAGCTTTTTTTCTCCATTGGATATGCGCGCAAAAGCTGCTGCTCTTCTAGGTTTTCATTTGATTTAAATGAAATCTCCTCAGACCTAGCGGTCAATATTTCCTACAGTGTATAGAATTTCATTACGATCCCATTTCAATTTTCGAAAATATTGGAAAAAAGATATGTCAAATTTCGTAGATTTTTCCTCGGTATGGTTGTATTTTCCGGTATTAACCAAAAAATTATCATCCAATGAGGCTGAAACTAAGAAGCAAGTTGACGAATGCTGATGCACAATTTTTGCGAAATTCCATGATTCGAACAATTTGAAAAAATTTTTTTCCTCGCGCATTTGAACATGGGCTTAAAAACTACCTACTTTACATCTATGCTTTCCTAGAATTTCACTTCCAACAGAATGGGAGAATAGTGTTCTTTCATGACATCGTGTGAAACAGTCAAGTTATCAAAAAATGCTACTGCCATGTGAACAGATGGGCTAAATGGCTTCTGGTTCACCATCAACACTTTATTGCTATGGCGTCTGGTATAACAACAATGTAATTACATGACGAACATTCCGCTTTGATCTATTGCATTGCTCAATGATCGATTTGCATAAATATTTGAAAGATATTAATTGAAGTTTTTATGTGACCTTGAAAATTAATAGACACTTGCGGGAAAGATTCTTTGATGAATTATTGGATCTGAATGTTCGGCTACCTCCTAAAGAATCCTGAACTGGTCTGGCAGAAATATTCTATTGATGGTTATTTAATTTTTATCTCAAGCACGATTACATTAATTTTGGATGGAGAATGAAATTCGAAGGGGCTGTAGTATATACAGTGTGAGTCTTTAAGTTGCATATTAATTCTAAACATGAATTAATTATTTTCATCAACTGAAAGACATTTTCCATAAACTACTTTTTAGGATGAGGTGTCATCTTTCCGCGTATTGAACCCACCATCCGCACTCTTGATGATCTTCCTAATTATATCTTTATCGTGGAATTCTGTATGAACATTCCAGCTGTCATTTTCCAATGAAGTTATATATTTCAATTCGAACTAATCTGTATTTTTGGAAATATTGGGAAAAAAATTGAATGGGTATATCAGCGGAATCATAGGGTGGATTTTATCCATCAACGAATTCTTAGAACCTCAATATTTGTAAAGTGGGTTTGGACTATAATCACAAAGGTTCAATTCGTGAATGGGTGAAATCCAACCAATTATTCCGCAGATATACCCATTCAAAATTTTATTTTTCCTATTTTTTCCAAATACAGATTAGATTGAATTGAAATCTAGTACTTTATCGGAAAATGACAGCTCTGAGGTTCATACAAAAGTTCATGAGGACAATAGGATCAGAAGATCGCAGAATTTTGAATATTTGAAAATAAAACGGAATTTATTTCAAATTGTTCTAATGACACGATCATCATGAAATTTTGCACGTTATCCATCGGCGTTTTCAGAGTAGCTGTAAAGTTTCATCATGATTGAATTAGTATTTTTCGGTTTTTCCGGAAGAATCAAAGATGCTGAGAAAAAAACAAGAAATTTCAAATATTTTTTTCCAAATATCTCCAGAAATTATAATCGTATCAAACTGTTATTTGATACACTGCTGTAAAATTTGAAACTCAAGATATAAGCAGAAGTTTTTACAAATATGATCAATAGTTTCCAAAAAAAAAATTTTCGAAAAACTTATTTCTTACAATTTACTGGCAGGACGATCCCAACAAATTTTCGTGAACAGTTGCGCATTGTTATGCTTCGAATAATTGTCAGATTTCAATTCAATTGCCCCAGTTGTTCGTTAAATAACAGGGAAATAACCTCAAAATTTCAAATGGCTGTAACTCCGAAACCGTTCGGCCGATTTGGGTCATTCATGAACCGCGGCATTCTGATGCGCAACCTACCCTGGCTCACGCCGTTCGGCAGATATTGTGTCCTCGGATGGCCGGATGGCACACATTTGTACAAAACGATAGCGCGATCTTCCTCAGAACTCGTAAAATAGTTATTTGTGTATTGGGTCCGTAAAATGAGTTTTTTCAATGCACATGAGAGTGTTAATTTAAAGAGATCTAAAGTTTCATTGAGGGATGATATCAATAAATTTATTTAAGACGCTGATAACAAAACGAATACACTTTATAAAGTTCAGATTTAATCATAATTTTGTAAGATTAGCACTGGACTATTTTTTTGCGTATTGCAAATTGGCGAAAGAACCGGGTCCATTTCTTACCGCATCGGTTTTGGGAATTTGCAAAAAATACTCGCAAAGTTCAAGAATGAACATGTTATACCTAATTAGTTTTTAAGATCTCTCTACTTACACCTAGAAAAGTCAAATGTCCTTGGGTTCTCTAGATTTCGAGGTTAAGCTCTGCGCTATTCACTCCTGCTTATTCAATTCGTATAGTAAAGAAAAATTGTCAAAACAACACATTATTTAACGTTTCTGATCAGCAGCAAAATCTTCGGGAATTCATGTTGGAAATAGTGTTTCAAACGTAGCTATCAATTATTGTACCGATGAATTAAATTGTTTTATGATGAATAAAAATTTCAAAAAGCACTGCCGTGAAGGCAGCAACTTTTGCGCGCATGTTCAATGCAGATGACCGCTTCAGCAACGAATTTGAACATGCACGCAAAAACTGCTGCCTTCACGGCAGTGCTTTTTGAAATTTTTACTGATAAATTACTGCATTTCAATTCGATCTGATCTGTATTTTTGGAAATATTGGAAAAATAAAATTTTGAATGGGTATATCTACGGAATCATTGGGCGGATTTTACCCATTCACGAATTCGACCTTCGTAATTAAGCCCCAAACCTACTCTACAAATATCGAGTTTCTAAGTCGTTTCTTCCGGAAGTTATTGTGTTTACGGTCAGCCTAACGGCCGACTGCGTAAACACAATAACTTCCGAAAGAAACAACTTAGGAAATCGATATTTGTAGAGAAGGTTTGGACCTAAATTACGAAGGCCGAATTCGTGAATGGGTAAAATCCACCCAATGATTCCGTAGATATACCCGATCAAAATTTTATTTTTTCAATATTTCCAAAAATACAGATCAGATCGAATTGAAATCCAGTACTTCATCGAAAAATAACAGTTCGAAGTTTCATACAGAATTTAATGAGGATATGATAAGAAAATCATAGAAATTTTTTTTTTCAAATGGTTCTAATGACACGATTATCACGAAATTTCGCATGAAGTTGTCTTTCAGCATCTGAAAACTAGCTGTAAAGTTTTATTAGGACTGAATCATTATTTCTCGAGTCATACCGAAAAAATAAACGATATCGAGAAGAAAACCTCGAAATTTTTCATATTTTTTCCCGATATCTCCGAAACTTATGATCGTATCGAACAGAAATTTGGTACACTGCTGTGAAATATGAAGCTCAAAGTGTGAGTGGACTTTTTTTTCGGATATGATGAATGGTTTCCGGAAAAAAAATTTTTTGGAC
Source organism: Myrrha octodecimguttata (assembly GCA_958510865.1). Classification (NCBI taxonomy): domain Eukaryota; kingdom Metazoa; phylum Arthropoda; class Insecta; order Coleoptera; family Coccinellidae; genus Myrrha; species Myrrha octodecimguttata. Next base: position 27,268,434 of record OY294059.1, read on the forward strand.
AAAAATTTCGAAAAATTTTTTTTTTATTTACTGACAATATGATCCTGACGAAATTTGGCTCAAAGTTGCGCGTCGATAAACTCCACCCAACTGCCAAGTTTGAATCCAATCTCGAATAGTTTCTGAAATAAAAAATAAATAACTTCAAAACTTCAACTGCCTATAACTCCGAAACTATTTGACCGATTTGGCCCATTAACGAACTTAACCGCGGCATTCTGATACGCAATCTATCCTGAAAGTTTCAAGTTGCTAGCTTGCTTCTGTCGACAGTTAGCGTGTCTACGGCCGGACAGAATCGATTTTGACACCGGATTCGTCATCAGTGAGTCCAACCTAGTCGATTGAGACCATTTTCGGCTCAATCATCCAAAATTACAGACATTTGGACAAAACGATAGCATGCTGTTCCTCTAGAACATGCGCACAATTAATCATCAATTGACTCTGTTTAAAATAACAATTCCTTCAAAAAGTGATATTTCATGTATATTTTGTGAAAAAAGTCTCTTTTTCACGGTGAGAAAAAGTTAAAATATACGCATTGATAGAGATGTAAATGGTCAAGTTTTTTCGACAGTTGTACAAAAATATATTCGCCAATACTCCTCGGTCTCGAACGGCGCCTTATATACAGAAACAAGCTCCAGAAGCCAGATGAGGTTCTTCATGAGCATTTCCATAATGTCACTTGGAACGAAAACGAAAGTGGACTCAAAATGGAATAATAATAACCCCAGTTGATATTTGACATACGACTAATGGAATAACAGAAATAGCCGAAACCTTAATAGAATCATGTTTTGTTCCATAAACATAATTTACTTTGAATTCTAGATTTGATCTCCTTAATTGTCACTCCAAAGCCAGTTGTTTTGATTTAATCTAACTTCGTATGTAAAGTAAAGCCTGAAACAAAAGCTTCTTATGGGGAGGAATTTGGGTTTCATTTTCCTGAGTCAAAGTGTTCATTTACATCGGGGGATATGATGAAGCTTTGTCATCTACATTTTGACAATGAAACAATTTAATTCGACCTAAACGTATTCGAAATGAGATGTTTCGTAGCCAAAGCATCTGCAGAGTGTAACAACAAGACTGGATAATTCAAATTTAGTGACATTGTTGCTTCTGTACCCTCACTCTGATAGGTAGAATACAGGTTTTTCTGAATCGGAGGAACAAACGAAAACCAGACATTCCTTATATAATTTTAAGTAAAAGAATCTAGAAAAGCACTGACGTGAAGTCAGCAGCTTTTACGCGCTTGTTCACATTGCGAAATGGCGACTTGGAAATTTTAGTGAAATTTGAATGAAATAGAAAATTTTCAAAACAAACTTTTTTTAAGATTTTTTATGAATAATTCTTTTAATTGACACTGTTCACCTTCCAATCAAGTTTTTTTTCGATCAGATGAATATTTTTGAAGTTATTGAAAAATCAAAATTTCAAAAACAAAAACCATTATGCAGGTTTGAGCTATTAACTAACTTAACCGAGATATTCAGGCCCTTCCTTTCGGAAATTAGAGTACACACGGACGGCCAGCCAGACAGAATCAAATTTGACCACGGATTCAGTGAGTTCAACCTAGTCGTTTGAGACCAAATTCAGAAATTCATGAACACAAATGCTCTCGAAAAAACCCTAGAAAAGCACAGTCTTGAAGGCAGCAGCTATTCCGCGCATGTTCAATGGAGATGCTCACGGCAGTGCTTTTCTAGGGTTTTTTCGATAAAATTCATTCGGAATTTAATGAGGATAATATAAGAAGATCGCAGAATATTGAATACTTGGAAAAAACAATTGGAATGTTTTTTCAAATTGACACGATCAACGATCAACACGAAATTTGGCACAAATTTGTCCTTCAGCATCTCAAAACTAGCTGCGAAGTTTCATGATTCAATAAATATCTCTTGAGTTATACCGAAAAAAACAAAGATATAGAGGAAAAAAACCACGAATTTTTACATATTTTTTCCCAATATCTTCGAAACTATTATTCATATCAATTTGAAATTTGGTATACTGCTGTGAATTTTGCCGGTCAGAATCGATTTTGACACCGGATTCGTCATCAGTGTGAGTCCAACCTAGTCGTTCGAGACCGTTTCCGGCCCAAAACTAGACAATTACAGACATTTGGACAAAACCATAGCACGCTGTTTCCCAGAGCATGCACGCAAAAACAGCTCAAACTCGATAATTGAACGTTACAGCACTAAGGTAAAGGCCTACAGACGAATAGAACTAATAGCGTTTGAAACAATTTTCACTCGTAGTACCACTAGAGGTCAAATTATTTCCGAAAATTTTTTCGAGCTCATGAATATTTTGAAAATCATCCCGAGTCGAAGACGAGGGATAACTTTCTAAAAATATTCATGAGCGAGAAAAAATTACCGAATTTAATTTGACCTCGTGTGGTATTCGGTAAGAACATTCCACACCAAATGTGTTGATTTCCAACAACATCAATTTTCGTCTTCATCAAGTACTTGCAAAACATAGAAGGTTTTGTTATCTTGATTATGTAGTTACCATGGCAACTCATTGAAACTCTAAGCTAGAAATCGTTTCTGTTTTTAATTTGTCAAAAACAGCACGACGTAGAATAATGTCTCGTTTTGGTCAAGAAAGTAAAGAAAATATTCGCCAGAATATTAAGCAGTTGACACCCGCGAATACTAGGAAATCGAAGGCAAGTGTATGGAAGTAGTTGATAAGCCTTTGCGCAGAAAAAGCGTATGATTCCGACAGAGCGGATATACCTGTGGAAGAACTGGCGCTTATTCTTGAAGACTATGTCTTCAACATGCGAAAAAAAAATCCGAAGACTACAAGGAGAGTGTTATCAAAGTTCTATGGAACCCTACAGCTAAGCAGTTGCAGGAATATTTTTTCGAAAGGTATAATCGCAAATTTAATCCATTCTCTGACATAGAATTTGTCAACGCAAGAGCTCAAAAAATGCTAAGCGTCGGAAGCTACAAATAGATCCAACCAAGAGAGAAGCAAGTTCATCCGCACCATCAACAGACAAATTGAGATAATATTCTGTCGTTATAACGTGAAAAAAATTTCCAGTATAATTCGCTGTTGGGTACCCACGAGGAAAAAATTTCCACTAAAATACATCCGTTGCGATGGTGATCTGTCAGAGATACACGTTCTGATTGGTTAAAAATCACATGTGTTGAATTTTCATTCAAATTCAAAACCTGCGTACATTTTGGGTAATCCTTTTGATACTAAAGAACAAGCTCGTATTCGTGTAGAGTCTTCCGAAATTAAAATTGTCTAAAATCGGAACCTTCATTTATTTTGAATATAAATTCAGTCGTGGGCAAATTCTTTCCAAAATATTTCTGTATAGTGAAGAACATCGTTAATTATGTGTTCTGTCAAGCTGGGCTCCCACAGCCAAAACAAGACATTAAACAGTTTAATATCGTTTCAAATATGAATTTAATACATCCTTACTTGGTATGATTTATTCATGGCTACCGAATGTTGGTGTTAACTTTTGAAATATGAGCATCCCGATAATACCACGCGCATAAATAATTAGGTTGTTCCTTTTATGCAGTCAAGAGTAATTATTGAAGAACATCCTCAGGAAATTGTGAAATAATGGCTTTCAGTAGTAGGAATAATTAACGATATACCCTGAAGTTTCTCCAACTTCCCGAAGAATAAAATAACATATTCTGATATTTCACGTTGACTTTCTGCGGACTCGTTCTAGGAAACAAAAGAATTCCCATTTCAGTATCTATCAGTTTTCGAATTCTAAGCCGAAAAAGCTTTCTTGAACGATCAGAACTGTCCGTAAATATTTCTACTTTCGAGGAAAAGAAGAGATTTCAGAGAGTAATTCATTAGGACTTTTCAAGAAAAAAGTTTCTAGTTATACAGGGTGATTCCGGAGGAGACCGTCGGATTTTAGGATATGTTTACGCTAGTCAAGGCAGTCTCGAAACAATGTTTGGTTTATGGTTCGGTGTCTCTGTTGTGAATATACAGAGTGATTTGTCCGATTCGACCAATTTTACTTTTATTGATAACTTTGGTATGGCTTATTCGATTTCAATGAAATTTTCAGCGGAGTACAATATTGAAGGGCACATTCATTAATTCTAAAAATTTCTTCAAAATAGAAAATAATTATTCTGATAATTCCAGATTAATTGTGCAGGTTGAAAAATCATCCTGGACATCACGTCTCCAATATTACGCTATCTGTTTACGAATCTACTATGATAAGTCATTATTTGAGAGTTTCTAATTTTTTTGGCACACTTCTAGTTTTCCGAGAAAATTTTATCAAAAAAATACAATGTCGAAATTTCGCTCCAATCGATTCTACTTTTATAGATAACTTTGATATGGCTCACCCAATTTCGATGAAATTTGCAGTGTAGAACAATCTGAATGAGTACATGCAATAATCGCAAAAATCTTCCAAAATGCAGGGTTGTAATTGTAATAATTTCAGAATTTCAGATTAATTGTGCAGTGGAAAAAAACACCCTGTACATGGCTGTTCCGAAACTTTCTTATTCGTTTCAGATTCTACAACAATATGTTATTATTTAGAGGTTGTAAATTTTTCTGCCACATCTCCGGCTTTTCGAAAAAAAAAGGTTTGTAGAAGAGCATATCGAAATTTGGTGCAAAATCAGTGAGAGTATCCCACACTAGGTAGGAAAGCTGTATTGTCCAAGGATGCAAAGCAGTTCTTAAGTTCTAAAATATCCTCTTCAAATTCCAAATTCATATTAAATTGCTCATATTCTGTACGGAATTATTCACTTCAGAATATATTTCGAATTTGAAAAGAATATTTAATAAGTGACGAATAACTTTGCATCCTTGGACAATACAGCTTTCCTACCTAGTGCGGAATACTCTCACTGCTTGAAAGCCAAATTTCGATTATGCTCTTCCTCAAACATTTTTTCTAGGAAAACCGGAGGTGCGTCAAAGAAATTTACAACCTCTGAATAATGACATATTATCGTAGAATCTGAAACGAATAAGAAAAATTCGGAAAAGCAATGTACAGGGTGTTTTTTTCCAACTGCACAATTAATCTGGAATTCTGAAATTATCACAATTACAACCCTGTATTTTGAAAGATTGTTAAGGTTATTGAATGTACTCATTCAGATTGTTCTTCACTGCAAATTTCATCAAAAGTGGATGAGCCATACCAAAGTTATTAATAAAAGTAGAATCGATTGGAGCGGAATTTCGATATTTTTTTTTTTTTTGAAAACATTTCCTCGGAAAACTAGAAGTGTGCCAAAAAAATTAGAAACTCTCAAATAATGACTTATCATAGTAGAATCGTAAACATATAGCGTAGTATTGGAAACGCGATGTACAGGGTGTTTTTTCAACCTGCAGAATTAATCTGGAAATAATCAAAATAACAATCGCTTATTTTGAAAAAAATTTTGAAATTAACAAATTTGCTCTTCAATATTGTACTTCGCTGAAAATTTTATTGAAATCGAATAAGCCATACGAAAGGTATCAATAAAAGTAAAATCGGCCAAATCGAACAAACCACCCTGTATATTCTTAATAGAGACCCCCAACCATAAACCAAACATTGTTCCGAGACTGTCTTGACTAGTGTAAGCTTATCCCAAAATCTGACGGCCTCCTCCGGAATCACCCTGTATATGTCCAGATTTGCTTCATTTCTGAGATACAATGTTTTAATGAAATTTGAATATTCTCAAACCTATTCGGTTCAAATTCGGTACCAGATATTCGAAATAATGAGGCACTTATTTGGCCCCAACTGTATTGCAATAAAAAGAAATCCGTGGGTTCACGTCATTGAGTTGACATACTGATTTGTTCACAGGAATAGGACGGGTAGAAATGAAACGACCAGTTGCACTAAGCTGACGTTTCGTCCGTATATTTGGACTCAATCAAGGCTACAGGGACAGACGAAAAGAGTTACTAGTTGAACACAACAAATATATATATAAAGTATAAATTAAATCATCACTTGACAGTTCCGCAAAACAATATCAACAACTAAAATAATAAATTTTCCTGATGCATAGTCCGTTGTGCCCAAATTTCATATTTTTTGGCATATCACTGCAACCAATTTTTTTACAACCAATATTCGACCTGATGAACTTGGAAGGAACAATGTCAAATTTAACTCTGTTGTCGTTTTATGATTTTTTATATACTTTATATATATTGTTGTATCTAACTAGTAACTCTTTTCGTCTGTCTCTGTAACCTTGATAAAGTCCAAATATATGGACGAAACGTCGGCTTAGTGCAACCTGGTCGTTTCATTTCTACCCGTCCTACTCCTGTGAACAAATCAGTATATATATTGAAATTATTAGTTCCAGTGCCGTCGCAGTTGGCACCTCAGACAACAAAATTATGAGAACAAAAAAGTACGCCACTAATTTTTTCTGTATTGTTTTATTTTTGGAATTAAGCAACTATACATATGGCATCTTGTCTCCTTGATTTTCTTCAAATCTAGCTTCGTATTGTCATACCTGTAAAAGGGATTTTTGATCTCGAAACTTTATATGGAGAAAAAACAGTAGAACAAAAAGTTAAATTTTCAGTTGCTAACTGAAAAAATCAAAAAGTACTCAAAATCATGTTCACACTTTTTTCTCCCAGTATATTTCCTTGAAACCTCAACGTCCTTCATCTCGGAAATAAATTTCCTCCGTTTATCACCACTTCTTTTGAACGACCTAACGTATCTGTAGTTAGGAAACACCCTGTAATTAAAAAATTTTCATTGAGCTCCAACTGTAGGTATGTTCCCCAGGAAATTTCGAATGATCACAGAAATTCTTGACCAATTACAACGTTTAGGTTCGATACGGCCTGTAGTTCCGGAGATATTGAGAAAAAAAAATTCTGACTGCATGAATCTCTTGGATCATTGGGTGGATTTCACCCTGTCACGAACATGGCTTTAGTAATTCAGCTCCTAAACTGTCCTACGAATATTAACTCTTCAAATTGTTTCATTCGGAAAAGATTCGTGAATTTCATTTTTTAATTTCGAAAAATAAAGATTCAGTCAGGTTGAAATCTATTTTTCTCAATGGCATTATTACACCAGTCTAAAAGAAAATTTTTCACATTCATTCTGGGCGGTGCATGAACTAACCTTTCGTGATCACAATAGCAATATCACTATACATTTCCCCGAACAAATTTCGAAATACAAGAAGGTTTCAGATCCAGAATAATGATGTATCAAACAATAAACGGTATTTTATTCCATTGTACGAAATTATCTGATCAATATTTGAGACATTGCAATCTTCCATTGGCGTCCACTCAATGGACTTTCGGTTTATCTGGATTATATCTACGAGTTCTTCGCATAACAATAGGTGTATGTTAATTTCAAACGTATCCCTCATGCTTTGAAGCAGGAACTGGACAATTCAATTTGACATTCTTCATTGACATCATTATGGTAATATCTCGATGAAATCTGTTAAGTGGCCCTGACATCTTTCGGTTCTTTTAGAACTTGGTCAACTTGAATCGGAGTGAACTGATAATTGGTGTAAGTAGTGTTAAGTAACCAACTTGAGGCAAACTCAACTATTTTCTAACATACTGTGTATGAATATACGTTTATCGACTGGTTGGGGATATTTAACAAATATCATAATAAATTCAATTTCTGAAGCCAAAGATTTATGTAGAATAAAGTTTTCAAATCGAATAAAAACTGTGATCTAAAATTAATTGACAATTTTTTTACAAACCGACAAGCTGTCAGTTAATAACAAACAACCTGATTTCAACTAGATTGAATATGCTCTTGTGAACATTTTCGATATGGAATTTCAAATAAGAGCTATATCCATGGAAAAGTTTATTCACTAGATTATAAAAATGACGACTTGATGGAGCATGTCAAAATTCAACAGTATCTAGCAAATAGTTTCATCGATATTAATTTCATGAGAGTGTTCTTTATTTTCCTATGAAACAATCTACAGAAAATTTTGCAGTATTGTGTCGGTACTTTACTCTGTAGGTAAAATTTCAATTCGATCGGATAATATTTTTTGAGCTATCAAAAAAATATTCAGATAATTATACAGAATCGGACATGTTTTAGAAAATTCAATACAAAATTGTCTTGATTTTGATTAGTGAATGGGTTCACCTTGAAATATGCAATTATACTGGTGCATTCACCATATTGCAACATAGAATATTTTGCAGACATAGCAAATCTTGATATTATGAATTGCAAACTTTTATCGCCTTATTGAGAAAATCTATAACCTTATTATTTGAGGATAGATGAGTCTTCCTTGAATGGAAAAAAACTTAAAAGTATTGCAAAATATAGTCAAAATCTGAGTTTTACCAAAATTTTGAAGACATTTTTTCAATTTGTATGATGAATCGAGCCTCACAAAATTTTGCATAGGTTGAGGCGTGGACATTCTACATTTAATTACCAAGTTTGAATCTAAGCGCATCAGTGTTTCTGGAGATATTGTTGATGAAATAATCAAAATTCAAAATAGGCAAAACTGTAGCACCGTGATTTATTTTGATTTTAATTAGATCATTCCCTCAAAAATCATAGGTAGGTTTATGAGAGCCCCCCTATCATTCACTTCACTGATGAGAGATTCAGTCAACTTTTTCATCACGATCAATTTACGGTATTTTGGAGGCAAATTTAAAGAGGCTGTATCCCCTGTGGGGTATATCTTAGGGTTTGACAAAGCTATCAAAATCTCATGGTATTTTGGAGGTAAATTTGAAGAGGCTCTAGCCCCTGTGGGGGTAGGTTTTAGGGTCTGAGTTTTCTTCGCATTCGATCTCTATCTCTATGAATTTACTTTCGGAATCTCCCCCGTACAACAAGGAAATGTAACATAATAAACATCTAAGAAACCTCTTTAAAACATATTTTCCAAGCAGCACGACTCTTTCCTCCTACTTCCATCTCTTAGACATTTATCGTCAAACCAAACGAACGGCAATAAATCATTTATCTAAAAGATTCAACTAATGTGATATTCACATCATATAAACGGATAAAAAATAGAAATAACGAGCATGAATGCTCAATACTCTCATGCATCTTCACAATTAAGTGGTAGATGGATGCTGACGTCCATCCGAAGGCCCCATTTCGAGATAGATACACGCTAGACACGAATGTATGAATGTTTAACATTTCTCCGATATTTCAGTGGATAAGTACGGTTCAGTTGCGTTCGGAATAAATTACGTAGGGCAGTGAATAACGCAGGAGATTAGCTGACAGGGAACATACCCGTGTCATAAAGTATGTAACGTAAGAGGATAGCTTGTGATTCGGTCTCTGGAAGAAGGAATAATAATTTTCCGGGATGTTTTTGACGCATTTTAAACACCCCGACAAGGCTTCAATTGTTTTCAGCGTGGGTTTGAGGCTCAAACCGGGTCCAGATGAGTGTAACCCGAACAGCAAATGCAATGAAATTTGATGAACGATTCGGCGAATATTGTGGACGGCACCCGAGCTCAGCCTGGAATAATACATTTGAATGCATTGTTCGAGTCGAAAACCGAGTCCTGACGGAGCAGAAAGAGCGCTGCCTCGAATCATAACACTCCCTGTGATTCATTGCATTCGCTGTTCGCATTACACTTATCTGGACCCGGCTCAATTCGAACAGCGAGTGCAATAAATCACAGGGAGGTTTACGGTTCTAGGAAGCGCTCTCTCTGCTCCGTCAGGACTCGGTTTTCAACTTGAACGATGCATTTGAATGTATTTTTCGAGGCTGAGTTCGAGTGCCGTCCACACTATTTGCCGAATCATTTGTCAAATATTATTGCATTCGCTGTTCGGCTCAAGCCGGATCCAGACGAGTGTAATCCGAACAAGGAATGCAATAAAATTTGGTAAACGATTCGGCGAATAGTGTGGACGGCACTCAAGTTCGGCCTCGAATAATACATTCAAATGCATCGTTGGATTCGAAAACCGAGTCCTGACGGAGCAGAAAGAGCGCTGCCTGGAACCAAAAAACTCCCTGTGTTTTATGGAATTCGTTGTTCATTACACTCATCTGGACCCGGCTTTGCACTCATCTGGACCCGGCTTTAAATGTGAAGTTCGAGGGTACGAATGGTCAAAATGCCCTCAATATAGTTACGAAGATAGGCCTCTGGAATATGGGATTCCACATGCACAATTCAATCGAAAAAACCACTTTGAATCATCAGCTTTCAGGCACTTATTCATATTCGAAGATGAAACTATCACCCATCCAGGTAGTGGTCCTACCCAGTACTGCTGATCCAAAGGAATATCAATTTTGAGTTGTTCCGTTTATTTTCCATTTCGAGATGGATGCACTGTGAACAGGAAAGAATTAATGTTTCGTATTTCTCCGATATTTCTCTCATTAGTGTGAATAACGTAGGAGTTCAGATTTGATGTCTGAAAGAACGAAGAATAATTTTCAGAAAGTTTCAGTTCAAGGTTACAAATGGGCAAAATGCGCTCAATATGAGATTCTGCGTACAGAATTCAATGGAAACATTGACGTTAATCAGAAGCACTCACGCTGCTCCAAATTCGAAGAGGGATAGGTCACCCGTCCAAGTATTGGTCGTGTCCACATCTGCTTGATTCGCAGGAATATCGATTTTGTATTCTTTCATAGTGAACAGGAATGTATGAACGTTTTACATTTTTCCGATATTTCAGAGGATTAGTTAGGTTCGGTTGTATTCGGAGTAAATTACGTATGTAGGGCAGAGATTAGCTGACAAGAAACATACGCGTATGCAACGTAAGGGGATAGCTTGTGATGCGGTCTCTAGAAGAAGAAATAATAATTTTCCAGAACGATTTTGGGGCTGTTTTACCATTTCGATGTGGCTCAAACAGTTTTCAGGGCGGATTTGAATCTCAAACGCGACTTTCGGGGTCACGAGTTGGCGAAGTACGCTCGATATAGTTTCGTATATAGCCCTCTGGAATATGAGATCCTACATAAATATTCAATTGAAATATTCAAGTTGGATAAGCAGCTTCCAAGCTGATTCGAATTGAATATTTTTTCAACAGAATTGTATCGGTCGCCCATTCGGGCACTGGTCATATCTAGCACTGCTTGACTCGCATGAATGTCGATTTGCTGTCTTCTCGTTCATTTTACATTTCGAGATAGATACATGCATACATGGAAGACACGCATTAAATAGGATATTTCCTGAATTATGGCGATTTGATCTCTGGAAGAACGAATAATATTATTCCATAACGATTTTGAAGTTTGAAGGTTTAATAATTTTGATATGGTAAATCTCTCTTCAAGATGGGTTTGAAGCTTCAATGCGAATTTCAATGTCAAGAATGGGCAACATTCGCTCGATCAAGAGATAGGCCTCTGGAATTTCGGATTCCTCATCCAAAATTTATTGAAACCATTAACGTTGAATTAGCAACAATTACGCTACTTCAAATATGAGATGAGTCAGTCACCCATCCAAGTATTGATCATGTCCAGTGCTGCTTGATCCACAGGAATATCAGTTTTGTGTTCTTCCACATTTCTCCGATATATCAGTGTATAAGTACGTTACAGTTGCGTTAGGAATTGATTACGAAGAGCGCTGAATAAAGCAAGAGATCAGCTGACAGGGCAATTCTGTACGTTCTTGTTGAATATTGTGTTTGAAGAAATTTGTTTTTGGATTTCCTAAAAGTTTCAGTTCGCTAGGTCATTCCTCTCGAAGGTTATAGTGATTCTCTGTGAAAAAAACTGAAATTGGAGAACTTCTTTTATCATCTCCGATGGCGCTTGTTATTGAGAATTTATTTGATTAATCCGGAAAAGCTTCGTTATTATCGTTCTTAAAAATTGATGAGTTCATTCACAGAGTTTAAAACGTTAAAATTCTTGCCATGCTACCACCAATTCATTACGAAATCGATGTTACCGTCACTCCTACCAAGGTAATTGACCAGAAGTTCCAGTAGAAACATTGGATACTGCTAAGGTTTCAATATCCGATTGTCTTATCAGATCCATGATAAGGATCTCAAACACGGGTTAACTGGACGGTAAGCAAGTGAGGATATGATTTTATAATGATATGGTAATGAATTACATCGTAATTAGGCCGAAAATATCAAGAGATCCGCGTTCTTATATTATGATCATTATTATTTATTGCTTCCAATGATTAATTGTGTTGAGTTCAATAATTTGATGAGTTCATAGATTTCCTGAATTCACGCCGAAGGGCTATGAGAAAAAATAATTGAATTTTCTGTCACCTCTGACACTGAATATAGTATTTCCGAGGTGAATACAGACATCCTACTATTCTTAAATTATCCACTGAAATTTTGGGTGCTAAGTCAGCAGAGCTCTTGCGTGCATGTTCAAATTCGTGGGCGAAATCTGAAAATATTTTTTCTCATTGTTGAATGACACAATTTTTACGAAATTTTTCATAAGATTGTAGGTACATCAGCATCTGCCAACTATCATGATCAGATTAGTATTTTTGGGTCATTCTGGAATCTAGATCAATGAAAGAATTCAAGAAAAGCACTGACTTGAGGTCAGGAGATTTTACGCGCTTGTTCAATTCTGTATACCAGGTCAACAAGAGATTTTGAGCCTTGTTGTGCGTCGGCACTTTTCAACTGAAGTTTTAATTCGATAGCATTTGTACCTCCGAAGAAATTGCGGAAATACTATTTAAATTCCAAATAGCGACGAAATTTGGCAATTTTTTTCCTTATATCTCCAAAATTAAATATAGAATCGAAATGAAATCTAGAACACTGTTGTTGAATACTGACTTTGAGGTTTGTGCCTGATTTCGTTGAAATCCACTCAATATTTTAGGAAAAGAAATCTTTTCTACAACAATTTTATAAATTTTGAGTGAATATTTTTCAAAAATTTTCTAAAGATTGTACACGAAATTTCACAGTGAGTTAATTAACCTCAAAATTTCAATTGGACTCGCTCCGAAACTGTCACCCATTAATCACCTAACCGAGATATTCGGACTCCAAACATAAGCTAACAATTTCAAGTCGCTAGGTCCTTTGCTTCGAAAGTTAGAGCGCATATGGGCGGACGGAATGACAGAATTGCATTTGACCACGGATTCTTCTTCAGAGTGAACAACCCAATCTTTTAAGACCATTTTCAGCCCAAAATTCGTAAATAACAGACATTGTGACGAAACGATAATGCACTGTTCCCTAGAACATGCGCGAAAAATAAGAAATTGGACAAATATTTTTTACAATATCTCCAATAATTAAATTAGGATTGAACTGAAATTCAGGGCAATGCTGTGAAATGTTTACTTCCAGATGAGTGCAAAATTTCACCGAAATGTGACAAGTACTCTCCGAAAAATTTTGAATTCGTCTCCACTATGCGTTACGCCAAGGGCGTATTTTGCGGAGTTCGTAAAGAATTACCCCCCTCCCCCTTCCTGAGACATGAAAATTCATGGAATTGAACAGATAATATATTTATTTTTCACAAAAACTACCGCACAATACTTGAAGTGGAAGTACAACCAGATGACCCTCCCCCCAAAAAAAATTAACAAGGTTACCTCCACCCAAAAAGGGACAGCTAAATCTGCCCTTGAGTTAAGCGTCGGTAATTCTAATTACCTAGTTTCATCCAAATTCAAATTAGTATAACTCCGAAACCGTTTTGGCCGGAAATATTAAAGTCGCTAGGATTTAACATTTTCAGGTTGTCAAACTTACTACCGGACGGATGGTCGTACAGATTTAAATCTGACATCAGTGAGTCCAACCTTGTCAGTTGAGAATATTCTTCCGGATCAAAATTCGAAAATTACAGATATTTGGACAAAATTATAGCACGCTGTGCTAGAAGATCAGCTCAAAAAGGCAAGGTGTAATGTATTAAGAGCGAATAGTAGCTTTATATAACGGGGTGACGTTTGGACGCCGGAACAAAAATTTGGGTGCAAATAGTTGAAAAATTTAGTTATAATGCGCAATGTTACCAATTTATTATATTCAAGAATTTTCGGAAAATAAAAGCTGATATGAAGTGAAAAATATGAAAAATTGCGCATCCTCAAAAAGAATAAAAGAATTAAGTACATCCAAAAAAAAAATCAAAAAATAATCTCTGCATCCAGCGGCCCTTCCCCCCGTTTTCTCATATTTACGTCGAAATTTCACCGATTTCTAATATATCGAGGCTATTGGCAACGTTGAACCATGCAGACCGTGGCAGGTGCCTGACCTTGAAACATTAACAAGGATTTTTGAATGTGGTCGTGTTCCCCAAAATCCCCGAAGCCTTAATTTATTAGCCGGCGTACTGTTTCCTCTTCATACAAATTTAAGTTTCCTTCGGAATAATCTGAATCTATCCAGGTGGAATCGATCTTCCCAACGAACTTCGATACCCTTTCAGGCCTATCGGATGCGCAAATTCAAAATTTCCTCCCGTTCCTCCAAATCACGAACGTACAGTGATAACACTCGCCTCCCAAAGCTCAACCTGGGCACGGTTGCGTAGGTAAACACCATAAATTACGGATCGAGGTCCAGAAAGCACGTGAAGCTGGCTGTGTCAGATCGGAAAAGCAGCCTACTACACATTTCTTTCGGCGTATAGTTTGGTGTAGTCGTGAGTTCCGCGTGCTGGCCGTCCGTTGTCAGTGCAGTTTATCAAGTTGGCGCACGAAGACGCGTATGCGTCCATACTACCGCTTGCCGGCGAAACTTACGAGGATAAATCAAATATACGTATGTTTTTTTTATTAGTGGTAAGGTTGGATATGTATATATCGGAAAAAAAATGGGCACGAACTTGTGAGTTGTAGTCGATGTGAGTTTTCCGAGTTGATGCGGTATCTCGGGAAGTTGACGGAATTTTAAATTTTATAAGGTCTTTTTATTGTGCGCTACTGTTCGGTTGGTGCATTATTTATGGGATTAAGACGGTGGATGGATCATAAAAGTATTTTTACGGTTGTGAATCTAGCTTGAGATGCCATCAATAGTTCAATAGAGTCGTATCTACGATGTTTGGTTCTGAACATAATTGGAAGTCGGAAATATTGTTGATACCTTTTCAGTTCGTTCCATAGATTAATTAATAGCGATATATTTATTGCCATTTAATTATAATGGATGGAAAAATTATGTTCTTGAAACATTCAAGAAAACTAGAATTTTTGCTTCAATTGAAAATTTCATTCTTCGTTTTAGTTCAGTTTCGAGTGTTTGACAGTTTTATGAATGTGATAATAGATCAATTGAGTCATGGAATAAAGATTTCGAATGAATTTGTGAAGACAATTACTTTCTCTATTCGTATCATTTCAAGTAGCAGTTATTTCAATTCTTTCTTCAGAATTATCAGGAAAAAACAGTTTTTCCTACCTCAAAACATATATGATGCAGAGTTTTTCCGAAAGAAAACTTAATATTTCAGTGAAATGCTGACCTGAATACATGAACCTCCAGGGCTCTTCAAAAAACATACCCAATGTGGTCACCCATACAGGTATCAATTGCACTAACTAGTAACAATTCTTTCGGATAAAACAATTTTGCGATGTTCTAATCACATGGAATATTTTCAAAAATGAAATTTCCAATTTCTATATCTGCGAAATATATGATTGGATTTCACACATCATTTAATTCGACCTCAGGTTTTCCATCAGTGAGTCCAAAGTAGTCGTTTGAGAACATTCTTGGCTCAAAATTCGAAAATTACAGATATTTTGGCAATACTAATATCACGCTCTTCCCTAGGACATGGGCCAAAAAAGCAAAGTGTTATGAGGCATCGATAAAGGTAAAAGTCTCCTTCAGATTCATCTGAATTTATATATTTTTCAACAAAGTACTAGGTTTCAATTCAATCGAATTCTCATTTTTCGAAATATTTCCAAACATAAAAGTTCCAGTAGGAACATCTGCGGAATCATTGTGTAGATTTCACATACCCATGAATTCGTCCGTCAATTTAGGGCTTTCTTCAGAAATATCGAGTCTCCAAGTCGTTTCCTACGAAAGTTATTGGCTTTATATTGAGTGCATAAAAATTGATATTCATTCGTGCAATAAAATCAGGCAGGAATTCTCCTTTATATTCAATGACTTCGTTGTTTGTTTGACAGGAATTCAGACTTAAAGTTCCGATCATAGAAAGAGATTCCACATATTCATAAACTACTAATTAAATAAATGAAACGTAGAAATCCAATCATTCGAAAAATATGATCCCATAAAATTTTATGTTCGATTTCCTCAATGTTCAGAAGTGTTTCACTATCAAGATTTATTGATAGTAGAATGTAGGTTTCGCCAAACTGAATTCTTAGATTATAAAACCCAGAAATATTCGTTTACATTCAAGAAATACTTTTATCCCTAAAAACAAAGATCATTCAGGATTTAGAGATTCCCAAGAAAACCCGACTCTATTGAATCGCACTTAAAAAATCTGGTTCTTCACGATCTTTTGTGAAATAGCATCATCCTTCATAACGTTGAAATTCTCACTCTTGATCGAAAAACTTTGATTTTGAAACTCTTGCCTAGATTAAGTGTTTTTCTCGCGTTAACTATAACAAATACAAAAGGCAGAATGTATATCCCATAACTAAATCAAATGTGCTCAAGAAAATGGATTGTCATGTATTCACTGCCAAATGTCAGTATGTCAAGAATAGACTTAAAGGACATTTTGGTACATTTCAGTTCAAATATATTAATTTGTGAAAATCGAGTGAATTATCGAATTTTTATTATAACTATTCTATTTCGAATTGTGTTGGCCATAAATCGCTAAAAGTCCAGGGTATATTACTTAAATAAAACATGTATGTGGATTTCTATTCATTTTGAGTTGAAACAAGTGTTGTTTCGCTACGTTATAGCTTCTTCAGCAGAATCTTATCAGAAAGTTTAGATACAAATCGGTTGAGGAATACTGGAAATTTACTCAACGAATAGACAAAATTATTTATATCACCCCTATCAAGTTTGTTCGCCTAAAATACCAACAGTTTTCCAAAGTACTGAGAACTGACTGCTATACCTGTACACCTTTTTCGTAGCACTAAAAATTCACCAAAAACCAGTACCTAATCATATGTCTCGAGTGTAATCCTCTAGGCGCCCAAAAAAAAATAGAAATATAATATATTGCACCCCAGATATTCGCTTGAGAGGAATCAATACCACGTGGTGGTAAATTACAGCTAGACAACACAGCCACATTTAAATGTCATCAAACCTCGCTTATATCTCAAGGTCAGGCCGCTGGACCTGGTCTACATGCTTAAACGTTGCCTATAGGCGCGTGAAATATTAGAATTCGGAGAAATTTCGACGTCTATAGGAGAAAACCGGGTGTCGTTCTGCAGGCTTTAGTGAGCATTTTTTGAGAAATTTTTTTGGGATTTACTTAATTTTTAAGCGATAATGCGCTCTGTTGGTTATTTTCAAATTTTTCACTCCATTTCAGTTTTTTTTCCCGAAAACTCTTGAATATAAAAAAGTGGCAACATTGCACATTCCTAGGATTTTTTTCAACCGTTTGCACCAAAAAATATTTTGAAAAAAACGAACTCTGGCCTCCAGAAGTCACTTTTGTCCAAGTATTGTTTGAACCAATGGGGGGGGTTTTTCCTGAATTTGGGTTATTACTGCAAATGCAAATTTGAGCATAATTATTACGGGTTTGATTCATCATTTTCCCAAATTACCTTCAGAAAGTATTCAAAATCAGGTTTCAAAATTGGGGTTTGGGATTTATCATGCATGCACGAAGTGACAACGTTGTTTAGTAGAATTGCTTTTTCTACTATAGAATAACGAAATATGTGTTCTTTGTCGATATAACCAAACAATTTCCGTTTGCGATTTGTCAGTAATATGACAGTATGACAGTCTGTGCTCCTCTTTTTCTATTCCTTGGTCGTTGTCTTCTTATCTAACCAGATCGAAGTATAGCTATCTCTGTTTTCCTTAGCAAAGTAACACATTTGATCTCCTTTTCTTTTCGAGAAAGCTGAATTCGACGTTGCCATATTGTGCACTCATGACAAATCCCTTTAAATGCAAATCCCCATTTTTATTTTTCAGTTTCAGGTGATCAAGCATTTTTTTAAAAATATAATATTGAAATTATATGTTTGAAATGTGATGTTCTGAAGGTTTTTCATGAAAATAACTGCATTTTCGTTCAAAGGAAAAACCCCCATTGTTCAATAGCATCTGAAGGAGTTACAAAGTGGCGAAACGCGTTATGTTTGAACTCGAAATAGAAACAAATTAACTCACATGTGAAATTCAACTAACTTCGTTATAGAATATAATATTTTGATTCGAAGGTTTTGCTGATATTCTACATTGTCGTCTTTTCAATATCAGTATTATATCTGAATAACTCATCAGAGAAAAAAATTACAAATCATACGAGCTTGCCTGTTCTACTCCAATAAAAAATATCTAGGTTAATATTTTCCGGAATCCAATAAAAACGTTAAACCTACTGTAATTAATGTCGAATTCGTTCTATTGCGGAAATACCTGCGTCATTTCGGGGAATTACCTGCGTGGGCAGTGTTTATATAGTTCGCATATTCAGATATCTATTGACTGAAAATAACTTTCCGCGATTTATGTTCTTGAATTTTTAACGCTCGTACGTGGCGTACGCAAATATATTGATGATTCCCGCGTTAGGCATATGTACAGGATGTTTTTAGTTTCTGAAATACTATTTTATAGGAATATTTTCTTCTTTTGGTATTGCTGTAATGAGGTCAAATTCTCAGAGTAATGTTATTATTTTCACGATATTTGGTTTATTGATATTTACAGAAAAATAGGTCGGAAAGGATTGAGATCCAGTGAGCGTTTGACACATGACAGCTTAAAGGTTCATGCAAAATGTTTTGAGAACCTTATGATTAGAAGATCTGAACATATGAATAATCAAAAAAAAATAGTTATTTTCGTAAATTGTTTTTAAATTACTAATACGATCATCACGAAATTTTACAAAAGGGTGTGCATCAGCATTTTTGGATTAGTTACCAAGTTTCATCGAAACTTTCGGAATAACAACGACGAGTAAACAACCACGAAATTTGACGAATTTTTTCCAATTATTTTCGAAAACAACTATCGGATCGAAATATAATTTGGTGCATTGTTGCGAAATATCGACTTCACGGTCTGTGTTGAAATTAATTGGAATATGGTGAATGATTTCCGAAAAAAATAATATTCACCAAACTTCACTTCTAACCAGTTTAGGGCCTCAAATCTACACATACGACCTACCTCTGGACGTTGTAAAATGGTGCAGGAACCGGTTTCTAGTTCATATTGGGTCAATATTATAACCTATCCAGACAGGTGGAAAATTCGCTATTTCTTTTTTTGTTAGAAGAGTCGAAATTCAGTCGGGTCCTTGAGACTTTGACGTTAAGCTCTGCGTCGTTTGGGAACATTTCTGGAAAACAATTTGAAAATGAGACGATTGATGGTTGAAGGCTGTTTCTCAGAAACTGTGCGTGAAACTATGTGTTGAAAGGAAGGTTCATTGCAAAAAAGAGTGAAAGCTCTTTGATTTTGTCATTATAAACAATAAAAGATCGTCACGCAGGTTAAAAGTTCAGTTAGACCCCTCATACGGCAAAAACACTACTTTGAAAACAAAAGATTAAGGTTCGGTATTATAATAGTTATTTTGTCAAGGGTGTTTTTTTGGAGATATATAACTTTAGAATGGAATAAAACAAGGATGAATTTCGAATATTGACATAATATAATTTCTCGGATATGACCGCCACGGCTTGCTCGGACGTAATCTAATTTGGAGGTCTAATTTTCAATCACTTTTTCCAGCATTTTTGGCCGTATATCGGCAATATTGCTGTGAATGTTGTCCTCCAAGTGGTCGATTGTTTTGGGCTCATCGGCGTAAACTAGCGACTTCAAATATCCTCACAGAAAATAGTCTAGTCGCACCATCTTGGATGCCAATTCAAGGGTCCGGAACGTGAAATTATGCGGTTATCAAACGTTTTCTTCAGTAAATCAATTGTGGCACGAGCTTTGTGACATGTTGCGCCGTCTTGTTGTAGCCACAGCTGCTGCACATCATGGTTGTTCAATTGAGGAACGAAAAAGTATGTGATTATGGATCTTAAGCGGTCACCATTGACTGTAACGTTCTGGTCAGCATCGTCTTTGAAGAAGTGCGGACTAATGATTCCACTAGCCCATAAAGCACATCAAACAGTCAGTTAGAGTAAATATGGTGCGAAAACAGTCCATAGTTAGTCGAATTAATTGCTCTGATGGACGATTGTGTTGACCGTAGAGCGCGATACGTATTTCGAACGGAACCATTATTTTCAAAATAAATTTGCAAAATTTGGAAGCATTGTTCAGGCGTCAGTCTATTCATGTTGAAATGCCAGACCGAACTAAACACAAATCACTGGACAGCTGACAAAATGTCCGCCAGTCAAAAAAGTGTTGCCAACTCAAATTTCTATACCTCTAAAAAGCACCCTTTATTGAGTGCCTTAAATGAGTTTTAATGGCATATGAGGGTTTTAAAGCTAAAAATTCTCTGGAATGTACCATGAAAACACGAATTTCATACACGAAAACCAAACAACATTTTTTGTACAACTGTGAATGGATTTACATCGTCTGTAATATATTAAAAATTAATACTTCCAATGAATCTCGACCTGGTTTTTCTCCTGATAAGTAATCGATTTTAAACGACTTGAAAAAACAAGTTAGTATATGAGAAACGATAATACCGATTTCGTGAATGGTGCGACAAGAAACATGTAAAAAAGGTTTCATTAAATGTGCGTATATGCTATTATGAAATTATTTTATGATGAATAATCAATGATTAATTAACTCTTCAAAAAATAAATGCTTCAAAAAGTAATAATTCATGTTCACTTTATGAATTATTTTAGCAGTGAAAAAAGTGCAGAAATGTCAAGTTTTTTTGACAGTGGTACAAAAACTTATTTTGGCCACAGAGAGCAATTAACTCTAATTATTGAACCTGTTGTTATCTATCAAAATAGTCTTATAATACCCCCTCTTAAACTCTACTCAAGCAAAGTAACTCTTTAACCTCTGAAGGTACTTTCGTCTTATTTGGTGGTTCTGAGACTACCTCCAAATTTATCCGCATTAAAACTGGTATATCCCAAGTCACCAGAACGAATTTTGCATAAGGGGAATACAATTTGCTTACTAAGATCCGTTATTCCCGAGTTTCTACGTCAAATATGAAAATATCATGAGCTCCAAATATACTTCCATCTTCAGGTTAAAACATTCAAGAGATGAATAATCCATAAAAATTCCGTACAGAATTGAAATCTCCCGTCGGTTATTTTGGCGCCGTTCGCCACACCTAGCGCGCCCGCGGCGATGAAACATCGGTGCGATGTCGCAAATCCCCGGTATACAGGTCGTAATCGCTCATCATCAATCGATTCAGGACGATAATTTGTCTGATTGATGGATTAGAGAATTGTAATCGCTGGAATGAACGACTGACACTTCGTCGGATTCTGAAAGGGAATCGTTTTGAATCTATACCGCTTAATTGCAATCGTTTGGTGGGGAAGGGGAAAGGATTATTTCGTTATTTTGAATCTTGTAATGAGTTCGATGATTGATTGGTGTGAAAGTTTGATGAAAATCCTGCTGACAGACGTCGTCATAATTATGTCCATTCAGAATCTCGATGGAATCAGTAATTTTTCGTGGAATTATTGAGCGCTTGTTCTGGTTAGGTGAAGCAGGTATAGCAGGTGTAGAAATTTTATGAGGACGCGAAAAATTAATCGATTTGTTGTTTGCCTATTTAATTCATTCATATTAATAATTGACCAACAATTGGAATACAGGGTGCTCCAACGAAAACTTAACACCTCGATTTTCAGACTTTAAATTGGAAATGTGGAAAATCGCTCAGACCCGTCAATTTCTCATTCAATTTTTCTCAAATTGTTGTGATGACACGATCATCACGAAATTTTGCACAAAATAGTCCATCAGCATTTCCGAACTATATACCAAGTTTTATTATGATTGATTAAGCATTTTTGAGTTATTCCTAAAAAAAACAACGATATCAAGAAATAAAACACGAAATTTCACAAGATTTTCGCCAATATCTCCAAAAATGACAACCGCATCGAATGGAAATTTGGTGCACTGCTGTGAAATATGGAGCTCGATATTTGCGCTCAGTATTTGCGCGCATGTTCTAGGGGAACAGCGTGCTATCATTTTGTCCAAATGTCCGTAATTTTCGATGATTGAGCCGAAAATGGTCTCAAACCCCTAGATTGGACTCACTGATGATGACTCCGGTGTCAAAATCGATTCTGTCCGGCCGGCCGTGGACACGATAACTATCGAACGGAGTGAGATAGCAACTTGAAACTTTCAGGGTAGGTCGCGGATTGGAATGCCGCGGATAAGTTCGTTAATGGGTCGAATCGGTCGAATAGGTTCGGAGTTACAGCCACTCGAAATTTTGAAGTTATTTATTTTTTATTTCAGAAACTACTGGAGCGATTGAATTCAAACTTGGCAGTTCGGTGGAGTATAACAACGCGCAATTTTGAGCTAAATTTCGTCAGGATCATACTGTCAGTAAATTCTAAAAAAATTTTTTTTCGAAAACTGTTCATCCTATCCAGAAAAAAATTCCAATCGAACTTTCAGCTTCATATTTCACAGCAGTGTACCAAATTCCAGTTTGATACGATTATAAGTTTTGGAGTTATCGGGAAAAAATATGTCAAATTTCGAGGTTTTTTTCTTGCTATCGTTGCTTCGATGCAGTCGGCCGTTAGGCCGACCGTAAACACAATAACTTCCGGAATATATGACTTAGAAACTCGATATTTGTATAGAAGGTTTGGGGCTTGATTACGAAGGTCGAATTCGTGAATGGATAAATTCCGCCCAATGATTCCGTAGATATTCCCATTAAAAATTTTATTTTTCCAATATTTCCAAAAATACAGATTAGATCGAATTGAAATCCAGTAATTTATCGAAAAAAATCTAGAAATGCACTGCTGCGAAGGCAGCAGTTTTCGCACGCAAGTTCAAATTCGTTGCCGAAGCGCTCATCTATATTGAACATGCGCGCAAAAGCTGCTGCCTTCACGGCAGTGCTTCTCTAGATGTTTTTTCCAAATATGATGAACATTTTCCGAAACAAGAATTTTTTTCGAAAAAAATTCGAAATTTTGCGAAAAGTTGCGCGTCGTTATACTCCAACTAACTGCCAAGTTTCGATCTAATCGTCCGAATAACGAACTTAACCGTCCATGAATGAAATGCAACCTACCCTGTACGATTCAGATCGAGAGAGAGAGAGATTTATTGGTGTCTTGCAATATAATATCGTTTACACAAGTCAAAATAAATTAACAATAATATGTGTATAAATAAAATTTTGAGGTGTAACATCAAATAAAGAGAACAAAGTATACAAAACATAGATAAAGGCTATTCAACGCGAAATGTCCCCGAATTACAGTTAACTCAAAATAAAATTTGAGTCATCTACTGTCACAGAGTAGAACGCGTCAATTGAATAAGATGTCTCGTTTCTTAAAAATGAAGTTAGTATTATTTTGAACTTTCTTTTTGACAGAGTCTTAACCACACCTGGAAGTTTATTGTACAGGGTTGCAGCGCTGTAGAGTGGACCCTGCTGCGATCTACTAAGTCTAAGAAAGTCCTTACGAATCTGTGACCTTCGTCGTGTGTAATGAGTATGAACATTTGACTGTATATGGAATTTGTCTTTATTGGAGTGAACGTATAAAACGCTTTCCAATATGAAGATCGAAGGAAAAGTCAGTAAGCCTAGATCTTTGAATGCCCTCCTACAGCAATCGCGGTATCCTAGTCCACTCAAAATTCTGACAGCACGCCTCTGCAGACGGAAAACATTGTAAGCGTGAGAGCTATTTCCCCACAGCAATACCCCATATCTCAAATGTGATAGGATTCTCCTTACAACCGTGATCGTATATACGGACGGCTGGCTGGATAGAATCGAATTTGAAACCGAATTCGTCATCAGTGAAAACTATAGACATTAGGACAAAACGATAGCACGCTGTTCCCCAGAACAGACGCGCAAAAAATCCAAAACTTTTTTCCCCCGAATTTGAGCATGCGAACGAAATCTGCTGAATTCACATCGAGGCTCATCTAGAAGATTCTTTTTCATTGTCTTTGAATATCACACGAAAGTTATATACGGAGTACTATTAAAAAGAAACCTAGGAAAATCATAAACAACAAAAGCAATAAGTTTATCATTCTTATTAACATCCAATATATCACCATCTACTCAAGAAAACCCTATAATTACTGAACAATTTCATTTCCACCAAATAGAAGAGATCAATCAAGTGGATTCACATTCGAACACATACGTTTGGTAACCATCCAACTTTTTCGCGAAAAAAAAACCAAAACGTGCCCATTTTTCATTCGAGGTGATACATCGAACAACCGAACCACTAGTGCGAAATTTATCGTCCATTGCACTGAGATGAACCCGCTCTTCTACCTTCTCAAGTTGCCATTTCGACTCATCTTCTAGGTATTTAACCAGCGTTTGAAGACCGATTAAGTTTAATGTGAGATGATAGATCCATAAAATTAATTAATGATCCCGTGCCAGCTCAATTTAATTATCATGGTGCTGTCAAAGTTGCCAGTGATTATCGTCTTATTCCTCATGGTAAGTACACAAGTGATAGATGTGGGATATTCAAAGTTGTGTGTAACTGCAATTGCTCGTTAAGATTATTTAGGTGCATTTGAAATCCAGTCGTATATTGAAATATATTGACAAATATTTCACTGAGTAATATGTGCATGTTTGAGTATCCTTGAAGTTTTGATGGGTATATTCAGGAAGACGTTAGCTTTATGTTCATATATACCTACCTAACTATTGATTTTTCTATCAGAAGACAAATATAAATACATTATTTATCAGGCGTTTTTTACGCCCAGTATCCGAAAAAAATACCATTAAAAACTCGATAAAATTGTTATTTATAGAAAACGCCTCGGCGGCTTGCAGGATTATTTGTCAAGAGCAGTTTCTAGGAAAAAACGCTGAAAGTTTTACACAAGGGCTTATTATCTTCTCAGTTAAATAACCCAGTACCATTGATATCTTAAATAAAACTTATAAATCATTCATAACTCATTGGTTTTTCACAACACAATTTACAGCGTTTTCTATATAACTCAGGGACCACTGGTCGGAAATCATCCAGGTGACAAATTTCAAGTTGAGTTATGCAACAGTAATTAACGTTGAAAGTTTTATGAAAATTCGGTGGTAAGTTTTGGAGAAATATTTTTTTTTCCATTCTACCCCCAGTTTTGAGGTCTTAGTGTACAACGATCCTGCTAAAAAGCTCGCAGGATAAATCTCGAGTGACACACGATTTTTCTACCAAGTTTCACGGATTTCGGTTCAGTACTTTTAAAGGAAAGCCCCAGACAACGGACGACGGACGGACGGATTTTTGTTTATTATTTGATAAATTGAATAATAAACCTTAGTGATAGAACAAAATAACTCCCAATGAAAATTTCACAGTTTACATTTTGAAGTATGTAGATTTCAATGAACTAATAAAAAAATCCGTCCGTCCGTCGTCCGTTGTCCGGTGCTTTCCTCTGAAAGTACTGAACCGAAATCTGTGAAACTTGGTAGTAAAATCGTGTGTCGCTCGAAATTGATCCTCCAAGCTTTTCAGCAGGATTGGTATACCCTTAAGGCTCAACACTGGGGGTAGGAAGGAAAAAAATTATTTCTCGAGAACTTACCACCGAATTTTCATGAAACTCTCAACGTTTTTTACTGTTGCACAACTCAACCTAAAAATTTTCATCTGGATGAATTCCGACCAGTGGTCCCTGAGTTATAAAGAAAAACGCTGCAAATTGTGTTGTGAATAATATATATAAGTTTAATTTAAGATATCAATGGTATTGGGTTATTTAACTGAGAAAATAATAAACCCTTGTGTGAAATTTGCAGCTATTTTTTATTAGTTCATTCGGAGCTACATACTTCAGAATGTAAACTGTGAAATTTTTAAGGGGGTTAATTTTTTTTGAACGTTCACTTAAGGTTTATTATTTAATTTGATCAAATAATTAAAAAAAAATGAGGAATATCGAATCTTTTGAGGAAATCGAAATTTAAAAGGACTGGGAAATCGTTTGTCCCTCAGTTATTTCCGAGAAATATCTACTGAATCAAATTCGGATTTTATTCAAATTATTTCATTATTTCAATGAATATTTTTAGTCAGTATTACTTATACCGTTTGCCGTTAGGAACCAATAAAAATAATCTACCGATCTAGCAACAAACGCGGTAACTAACAACAGTCGTTCTATAATCCAAAACCATTAAAAAATTTGCCCATTACGAACCTCATTCATTTTGGTTTATTATTTGATAGAATCAAATAATAAACCTTCATGATCGACCAACGAAAAAAAAAATTCAACCCCCCCTGAAAATTTCACAGTTTACTTTTTGGAGTATGTAGATTTGAATGAACGAATAAAAAACACTGCAAATTTTACACAAAGGTTTATTATTTTCTTAGTTAAATAACCCAATATACCATTGATAACTCAAACAACTTAGAAACGAATACTATGATTCATTCTCGACATTATTGGAAATTTGCAGCGTTTTTCTTCATTAATTCATACAAGAACCACTTGTCAGAAATCATCCGGGTAAAATTTTTTAGGTTGAGTTATGCAACAGTAATCAACTTTTAAAATTTCATGAAAAATGGGTGATAAGTTTCCGCGAAATAATTTTTTTCCCCTAACCCCCATTTAGAGCCCTTAGGGTGCACCGATCCTGCTGAAAGGCTTGGAGGATCAACCCCAAGTGACACACGATTTTTCCTCCAAGTTTCAAGGATTTCCGTTCAATACTTCCAGAGAAAAGCCCCGGACAACGGACGGCGGACGGACGGATTTTTTTTTATTCGTTTATTCAAATCTACATACTCCAAAACGTAAACTGAAATTTTCAGGGGTTTAAAATTTTTTTTTGGTTGGTCGATCACTAAGGTTTATTATTTGATTTTATCAAATAATAAAGCAAAAAAATCCGTCCGCCGTCGGTTGTCCGGGGTTTTCTCTGGGAGTACTGAACGGAAATCCTTGAAACTTGGTAAAAAAATCGTGTGTCACTCGTGGTTGATCCTCCAAGCTTTTCAGCAGGATTGGTGTACCCTAAGGGGTCTAAATGGGGGGTTGGGAGAAAAAAAAATATTTCTCGAAAACTTACCACCGAATGTTCTTGAAACTCTGAACGTTGATTACTGTTGCATAACTAAACCTAAAAAATTTCACCCGGATGATTTCCGATCAGTGGTTCCTGAAATATAAAGAAAAACGCTGCAAATTTCCAATTATATCGAAAAGAAATCAGTGTTAAATTTGCAGTGTTTTTTAATTAAGAAAACCTAAGGTTTTTCTTTTCTGTTCAGAGTATTCACGAAAAAGACAAACTGACAGAATTGAATTTGACTTCCAATCCTTCATAGATAAATGGAACGAAATCGTTTATCATGAAATAGAGCAACTGTTCCACTTCTATTGTATTTTCTGATGAAAAACATTCTTCTCTTCCTCTGTGTATACTCTCTATTGAAAACTTCGTGTGGACCTTTGCGAGTATTGAACCGAAAATAATTCTCGTATTACGTTCTCGGAACTTTATAAAGGCACTTATTCTAATCAAATCGAGCTTACCATACGATTTACCTGCTAACATTATCAAAAATGCGCTGCGCCTGAAAGTTTCCTAGGGGAAACTCGAAGTCACATCTACTTCACCACTCAAATTCAATTTAGGGAGAACCTTCTGCAACGAATTTGTTTTTGAAATCTTCCAACTTAGCTCTTCTCCAGTATAACTAGTATCGTTCGAAGTTGGTTATGTGGAATATTATTCCTATAAACTTGTAATGAAACGGGTATCGTATATGCATGTGATATTGGAGATGAATACAGGGCTTCTCTACTCAACTTTGTTCATACTGAAATGGTTATTAACTTTGCGATGTGGAATATTAGGTATGTTTTGCTGTTGATTATGAATTCATATGAATATTCCTCAAACATCGATCATATAACGGAAAGTTGAAAAAAAAACTAGAAATCTGGCGTGAGGTCAGGGGCTGTCACGAGCTTGTTTAAATTCTAAATATTAGATCAACACGAAATTTTGCACTTAGTTTTGTGTTGGTATTTTTCACATGATTACGAAGTTTCAATTTGATTGCATCCGTACTTCTCGACATATTTCGGAAATAACAAGGCATATTTTTGCGCGCATGTTCTACGGGAACCCCGTGCTAGAGTTTCGTCCAAATGACTGTAATTTTCGAATTTTGAGCCGAAAATGGTCTCAAACGACTAGGTTGGACTCACCGCTGACGGATCCGGTGTCAAAACTGATTTTGTCCGGTCGTAGACAGGATTAAGGGCGTTCGGAGAATTTTATCTACTTACAAATTTCGGGGCTGGTTTCACTTCAAAATGCAAAGGTTAAGTTCGTTAATGGGTGGAATTGGTCTGATAGTTTCGGAGTTTTAGCTATTTGGAGTTTTGAGTTTATTCCCCTTATATTTCGAGAACCACTGAAGCGATTGAATTGAAACTTGGCAGTTAGTTGGAACATAAGGACTCACAACTTTTCGCGAAATTCTGTTGAGATCAGTAAATTGAAAACAAATTTTTTTTTATTTTTTTCCAAAGAAATTTACTTTCCAGAAACTATTAATTCTATTCCGACAAAGTTCTGACCATACCTTGAGTTTCATATTCCGCAACAGTGTTCCGAATTTCAGTTCGATGCGATAATAAGTTTTGGAGACATTGTAAAAAAATATTTAAAATTTCGTGGTTTTTTTCACGATATCCTTTTTTTTAGGAATATCTCGAAAAATACTGATTCACTCATGACGAAACTTGGCAGCTAATTCGAAAATGCTGATGAACAACTTTTTGCGAATTTTCGTGATGATCGTGTCATGAGAACTATTTGAAAACAAAAATTTCTAATTTTTTTTCTCAAATATTCAATATTCTGTAATCTTCTCTACTATCCTCGTGAAGTTCTGTATAAACCTTCGAAATGTCATATTCCGATGGAAATCTGGATTTCAATTCGATCTCATCTGTATTTTCGAATTTTGAATGGATATATCTACGGAATCATTGGGTGGATATAAGCCATTCATGAATGCGGTTTTCGTGATTAAGGTCCAAGTTGTTTCTTCTGGAAGTTATTGTGTCGGCCGTTATACAGACGTACGGACGGACAGAATTGAATATGACCATAGATTCTTCTTCAGGAAGTCTAACCTAATTGATTAAGACCATTTTCGGCTCAAAATTCGAAAATAACAGACATTGTGACGAAGTGATAACGCGCTGTTCCTCAGATCAAGCGCGTAAAAAGAGGACATTGCTCCAGAAAACATATCACCCTGTAAAATTTCACGGCCAATATTCGGTGACATATAAGGAATAAAAGATTAAAGTAAGCACTGATGTGAAGTCAGCAGAAGAGAATGATCGAATTCGTGAAAAAATTTTTTGATTTTTTGATATTTCTAATGAACTAGCGATCTAGTTCTTCGGGTTATTCCGAAAATAACAACGATAGAGAGAAGAAAAG
Source organism: Myrrha octodecimguttata (assembly GCA_958510865.1). NCBI lineage: Eukaryota > Metazoa > Arthropoda > Insecta > Coleoptera > Coccinellidae > Myrrha > Myrrha octodecimguttata. The sequence continues at coordinate 27,298,319 of OY294059.1, forward strand.
TATGAAATTTGACATATTTTTCACCAATAAAATCGAAGTTTCATTCCGATCGCATATGTATTTCCTATCAAGTCGCTAGCTCTTTCTTTTCCGAGGCAACGAGCAGCCAGCCACACAGAATCGATTGTTGCATCGGATTCTTCATCAGTGAGTCAAACGTAAGCATTTTGAGCTCGAAATTCGAGATTTGCAGACATTTGGGAAAATGCATTCCATTTCCATTCTTGAAAGTTTTTTTGTGAGTAAATAAATATTGAAATGTCTTATTTTCGACCAGACTAAATTACAATAATGGCAGATTTCGGGAAATTGGTCTGTACGTAAGTCCCTAAATTATGTTTAGTTATGGTATAATATTCTATTATGTAGATTATCAGTAGTTCGTGTCTCCTGACGATGTTCACAATTGATTGAAGAAATATTGTGAAAACACTGAGTTTCTTCCAAACCCTACAGACCAATTTCCCGAAATCTACCATTATTGAAATAAATAACAATATTTTTCCATATCTACTCCATATTCATTGTTCTTTAGATGAATTGGACTCAACAAAATCTTACATTCAGAATATCCTGTTTTAGCACGTCATTCATGAAATTCTATTCCGTCCCCAAGTTTGCTCATCTGATCAAATGTATAAACATTCGAATCCAAAAGTGCACAAATAATCCAATGCCGAATAGAATATTATGCACTCACATCAAATGGCTTGATCAAACAATTACTATCTTGTGTTGTATCTGGTAATCTTCCATCGTTTAGGAGCAATAAATTTCAATTATGACATTCCTTCGCAAAAAGAAATTAGACGTTTGCAATCTATTTTCAGAGTTGAGGTGCAAACCCTCATTACAGACATTGGATCTCGCCGGTCCGATCATATATAATTATTATTGTTCTGGCTATTATTCAATTAAGATAGATGGTGTAATTGAACTGACCAAACCGAGTGGCACACTTTTGAGGTCTCAATTACCGTCGAATTGATATTGGTATTGACCATTCTATATCATGAGAAAATGTGAAGACGAATATTTCAGGATTATACCAACAAATCATGGAATTAACAACACTTAAATTCAATATTTTTCTAGGTTTTTTCGATAAATTACTGGATTTCAATTCGATATAATCTGTATTTTTGAAAATATTGGAAAAATAAAATTTTGGATGGGTTTATCCTGATGGAATTGGAATCCAGTACTTTATTGAAAAACGATAGTTCGAAGGTTTATACAGAATTCCATGAGGATAATACGATCAGAAGATCACAGAATATTGAATATTTGAAAACAAATTGGTTGATTTTTTCGAATATTTGTAAATTTAAAAAATTATGTTTAAGGTATGGGCAGAAGATTTTTCCGGATTTAATGAACAGTTTCCGAAAAAAAAAAATTTTCTGAAAGAAATCTCGAAAAAAATTTTTTTCATAATTTACAGACAATTCAATCGAATTTTTTTGGAAAAGTTGTGCGTTGTTATGCTTCAAGTAACTGTCAAGTTTGAATTCAATCGCATGAGTAGTCCCTGAAATATCAGGGAATTGAAAAGTAGTTGTTTGAGCTACTAGGTACCAAGGTTCAAACCAGATTTCATGTCTTCAACAGATGAAAGAAATAATTTTGTTCGAAGAATACAGTCGAGTTTTTTCATCTGAATTCGTTCGTTCGAATGGTTTCTTTCCTTAATTATACCATTAGAAAAGATTATATTGCAGAAAACTCTCCCGCTGAAAAAAATTTCACTTCGACAAAATTCTCATTCCACATCTACGCGTTTAAATATCGGTAGAGTTGATGAATATCCCATCTGGATATTATCGTTCCCCGAACAATATATCAAAATCAACTCCGTTCTGAGTTTCCGTATAATATTTCAAAGTCGGTAAAGCCCCAAGTCGACGTTCCATCATTCGAAACATTACATACTTGAGCCAGAATTCACACTTGATAGCACCCACAGGAGCTCCTGTATCCACACTCTACTTCGAATGAATCAGAATTGAAGAGAGAAGAAGAGAAAATTAATTTATCCTCAGAAAACTGCATGTGAGTGTTTGGCAGTCTGGTTTCATTTTGATCATCTATCTATAGTATGATCTTTATTTGAACAAAAAAGAGCCAATCATAATCTTGGCTACTGCACATATTCATCCCGAAACACGTCAAATTCAAGTTTTAAATTGTCATTGTTTTTCCTAAAATACAATCCCTACCTTCAACCCCCTTCGGAATACAACACCCAATTCTGCAGATAGGAAGTATGGCCTTTAAAAATGTCGCATCATTGTCTATTCAGGAATGTTATCGTTTTCATTTACATTGCAAAATAAATTAAATTAAAATCAAGTAGTTAGCGAAATTTGGTACAAAATCAAAAACTAAAATGATATACAAATTAAAGCAAAAAAATTATGAATGTTCATGAAGTGAACACTTTGAACATATACTCCATTAAAATTCATAATTTTTGCTACATTTTGTATTACATTTAAGGTTGCAAATAAAGCAAAAAATTATGAATTTTAATGAATTAGATGTTCAAAGTGTTCACTTCATTGGCATGCACAATTCTTTTGCAATATATTGTTTAACATTTCAGGTACAAAATCAAGCCAAGAAATTATGAATTTCAATGAAATAGATGTTCAAAGTGTTCACTTCATTGACACTCATAATTTTTTGCAATATTTTGTACCTAAAGTGTTATACGAAATGTAGCAAAAAATTATGAATGTTTATGAAGTGAAAATTTTGAACATATACTTCATTGAAATTCATAATTTTTTCCTGCAATTTTTGTAACATTTTAAGTTAATGATCTAGATTTTCGAAGTCTTCACTTCATTGACATTCATAATTTTTTTGCTATATAACGTTTTCTTTCTTGAAAGTTTCTCTGCAAGATTCTAATGGTTGTAGGTTGGACATAAGGCGAATTATCCTTTTTTGTACGATAATAACTCTCTACTTTCAGTTGTATTACCATATACTACTATATTATAACTTATTCTTGAATAAATTAATGCATAATAATAGGCGTTCATTAGTCCTTGTTCGTTTAATGTTTGCTCCAAATTCAACAAAGCATAGTAACCGCTAGGCAACATACCCCTTAAAATTTTACTGTTTTTTCGGGTATTACAACATGTTCACTTTTTAGTTCGGATGTGAAATTTTCATTTTTAGGAATGAAGCTTTTGCGAAAATTACTTCAAATTGTATATTTGGGAAAATGAAATTTAAATGGTTAATATCTGGATGGATTTAACTAATTCTCGAATAAGGCCTTTGTAATTAAACTCCAAACCTACTCTTCAATTATCAAGATTGAAGAAATTACATTTGCAATGCGAAATTTTAGACATTCGAAATATATCATCCGCTTGAGATGAACTGACGGGAGGGAGTATTGTTAACAACCTAAATGATAATATCCATCCGAATCTGCGTGAGTATAGTGGATAACTTTGCTACCTAGCGACTAAATGACTAAAAGAATTACGAAAAGCATTTCAAGCTAGCTTTTTGAATATCATTTTTCAGTACTGTCTTGACAATTTGTATATGTTCGAGTTGACGGTCAAAGTTATATTTTCGATTGTCATTATTCCCACACGCATTTGTTTAGAATTGACTGAATGTCATATTTCGACTATCTTTTATTCAAATTAGACGAAGTCCTCGAACATCGAAATAAAGAATCACACTTCAGGCTAAATATTTGGATATTCATGATAATTATTAGTCATTACAAGGTGTGTTTCATAAATCATCGAGCTGCTAGTAACTCCTCACGATCTGTTACATTAACTCGATACTGGATCAAGATTTATTAGTTTTAAACTCGAATGTTATTAATGTTTTGTTAATAGTTCCTTGGCAAATCTTTCATTAGCATCTTAAGAACAAACGAACAGCCTATAGAACATTTATGGCCAGGAGCCTTTCACACTAGAATTAATTTCTAAAGAAAACATTCTAAGAGATACCTGATAATTATCGAAGAATTCAAAGTAAACCTATAATTACCACTGATGAGATCTTGCGAAATAGCTTCAGTTTTGCTACGGAATCTTATCAGCAGCATATTGGAACAGGAAGTTCTAGTCAATCATCGACATCTTTTTGCGATGTCCTTTCATAGCTTAGCATTTCATCCTAATGTATGTAGTTACTTTTGGAACATTCAACCGAGCAAAGAATTTGTGTAGTTAAGTCGATAAGTGTTTGCAACCGTTGGTAAACGTAAATGATTTGTTGTGGTTCCGAGTTCAGAACTGTTCTGAAACGGTTAGAGCATGCGAGATTGTGATTTTGTGTTCTCGTTCATTTCAGAACCGGTTCAGTATTTGGGTAATACTGTTTTGGTTAGTTTAAGAATCGATTCCGAACTGTTCTAGAACTGTGAAAGGCGTTCGGATGTTAGAGTCCGAACTGCTTCAGAATCGAGTATAGTTCGCACAAGCGTAGAGTGACTAGGTTTGTTTTGGTTCCCAGATTCAGAGCTATCCTAGGACAGTTCTATAACTGCTTAGAATCGATCCGCTGTTGAAGCCAGATTCTAAACTATCCTAGAACAGTTCTCAAAGCAATGAAACCAAAACACGAATTAAGTTTCGGGTTCTCATCGAGATGGTAGAGGAAGAAACTCAAACGTCCGTTTGAGTTGGCAGAAAAGAGGAATTTTTATCATGTCCTATATAATGTCTGTGGTTTAATTTAAGAAAAAATATGCGTCCTTGTCGCACGATGTAATATATGAATATTTTTGGGTATACTTACGTCCGGTTAGTTTTTCTGAATTTTCCTCATGTTCCAAAATGAACCAACTAATTATTGATTAATAAAATAATGAACTTAATGATCAACGTATCTCATATATATTTTTGGGGATACTTGCGTCCTCTTAATTCTGTTTTTTATAAAAATCATTTTTCTGAATGTTCTTCAGTACTTCAATTATATTTCGTAATGAAGCAACAAGTTATTGATAGATATAAGGATGAATTTAATGATGAACGTATTTCCGATATCTGCTTTTCAGAGAAAAATTCATTCGAAACATTATTATTCAATAGAGAAAGATTACTCTTGCATTCATAGATTTATTTAAGAAGTATACATCCCAGGTGTGAACAATTATCCTGGGAGTTTGTAGAGAAGTAGTTATGGCCAATAACAAAAGTTTAAATTGAACAGTTAACAATTTCCTCAACAAATACAACAATCCAAAACTAACTCAACACGACGTCGAAGAAGTCAGATTAACCATTTAAATTGTTGACAGCCACTCTACGCATGTGCGAACTCTAACGTCCGAATTCCTTTCACAGTCCTTGAACAGTTCGGAATCGATTCTGAAAATAACCAAAACAAGATTTCTTAAATCCTAAAACGGTTCTGAAACGAACCAAAACACAAAATCACAATCGCGCATCTGAACCGTTAAAGAACAGTTCTGAACTCGGAACCAAAACAAACCTTCTGTTAACGATTTAATGGTTAACCAGACCTTTTCAGCGTCGTGTATTTGATTTTGGTTTTGATTGTTGTATGAGGATACTGTTAGCTGTTAAATTTGAACTTTTGTTATTGGGTTAGGTTGGTTCAATTTAGGACAGTGCCAATCCAAACTATAAGAAAAACAATTGTATTCAATTTTCAATAGTTTCAGTTATTGGGAGTGAAAACCCAGAAAAAATCTACAAACTATTGCAAAATGCTCCCAAAATAAGCTTCAACTTCTACTCTCTTTATGTAAAACGTATCTGACCGGAAAATAAACCTAATAAAACATTTTTCGAATATATATATAGGTACAGATTGCAATGTGTCAAATTCCCATGACCAACCGACTGTCTTCATGAAAGTGAATGGAGTGTACTTAAAAGATATAGAATCACTAAATGCCTTGGCAACGAGTTTGAAAATGTACTTCCGATTTCACGTCTATGTTTTTCTAGAATTAATTAAAAGAAATCTCATGTACAAATTTCATCCTTCAATTTTGGAGTACTCGCAATATCAAAATATGAACTATACCCAAAGGTTTGCATATTATAGTATTACATACACCTGCAATCATAAAGATACACTAAAATTTCTAATATTCACGAAAACCACCAAACACACGACTCGAGTCATATGAGCCCGACGCCAACTATAAATTTCAACACCGCCAACAGGATGATTTACGAACATCAAATGCCTGATTTAACATCATTGATACGAGCTTTTAATAGCCCGACATAAAGCATTCAGTTCCCTGAAAACCAACAAAACGAAAACACGATAGTAATATTTAGTTGCAACAGGACAGTTGAGACACCGTTTTGATTCACGACGCACAATAAATAAGTAAAATGGCTCTAAGTGAGTTTTCGAGATCCCTGAAAATACGATGGACGTATCGCCATTATTCGTTTCCCCCTGGTTGGATCGTTGGAACACATCTACTTCGTTCTTATAAGACTACCGAGCTCTGTGGTTAAGTGGGACCGCCAGAAAGCTTTTCTTTTTGAGCCCACGGAATCGACGATAAATAGGATTTATGATCACACTTTTCCTCTGTGGACCAGAACTAATTTTTAACTCGTTAGGAATTGATTGCTTGCCTTGTTGAACGTCAGTTTGAGAAAATTATAGTTAAGTTGTATAATATTTCAGATAGTTCGATATATGTGTTATACAAGAATATCGAGAAAAAGCACTGACGTGGAGTGAGGAACATTACGTCCAAATGTCTGTTAGTTTCTCAATTTTCCCAGAAGAAATGGGTTGTTCAAGAATCACATGTATGGGTTTTCTTCTTGAAGAGAAAATTAGAGTTTCCTAGATAAAGCAGTTGAGGTATCATACTTGAAAGTTAATTATATGATATTCGATCATTTTTATCAGATTCAATTCTCTTTGATCTGTAGTTTATGTCTCTGTATTTATGCATGATTGTTCGTTAGAAAAATACCCTCAGGTTGCACATAGATGCATAGAATACATAAGGTGCGGACACTTTTTGACTTATTTTGGATCCGAAATGAGGTCCAAACGTTGTCAAAATACGGCTTTGTTGGCCTACTTCAGTTTTCGCCGATAGATGCCGGCATAGGAAAATCTGCCATATAAAATCTGAAATATTAAGAGAAGTTACCTACCTGTCATATCAAAACTAGTGAAATCAGAACTTCTTTCTGATTTTCTGAGTTGGAACATACATTATTTTCAAGAATTCACGATAATGAATTCATTTGTACGAATTGAAATTATGATTATGAGACACAAGTCTGAAACTTGATATTTTTGAATACATGCTTATTGCAAAAGAAGTATTTATTATCTCCATATTCAGTTCATCGAAGGGAAGTATTCCAGAGTTGTGTTTTCAAAAATACCACAAGAAATCAGTTGGAACGATAGGTACTACAATTAATTTGTCTGGTTTGAAATTCGTCTGATAAATTCGTATGAACATGAACAGCAAATTAAAAATTCATATATCCATTTCAATAATAATAAACATAAACATTTCCTCCAAATATTTGCATAAGTAGGTATTTAACATAATTCATAACTTTTGAGTCGAATATGTTTTAATAGGTTAATACAAAATTTAAAGGAGTTCCAAACTATCCAATAGAATCCATTAGTAATATCCATCTCCCGTTTCGTTTTCACCGTTGTTTTGGCTTCGAAATAACTTCTTGTATCCATCTATGAAAGTGTTCTCACAATAAACCTCATATTGCTCCTTATTCCCTTACACATATTTCATATTATCAATGAGTAGATGTTCCACATTTGTTAAACTCCTCTTATGTGTTAGTGAGAATCCATAATTTCAAATATCTGATTCATTTTTTGGGAAATAGTTTCATCAGATTATATCTCAATTAAAATATCGGGAATAAAGTGAAAAACTTGTGACATGTATTATGTCAGGATGACATAATATTATATTTTATTAGATTTCTAGTTCGAAATGAACAATTATGGATCTATGGGAGATGATTCCCCAATAATGGGGCCTGTAGCGTTCTTCGTTTATCTGAGGATCTGAAAATCATCGCTTGGAGGACTGAACCTGGTCGAAAGACCCTCTCGGTCATGAGCAAATGTAGGTAATATTATTTACTGCTTCCTTCTGGTTTTCTGTCCCTCTTTCTGTTTCAGATATTATGTCAAGATATTTTGTCGAAATGAATTCAAGATGACGAAAAAATTATTTTCCAATGAAAAAGATGCCATCCATCTTCTATAAACAAATTACTACACTTATGCGGGGAGACAGAATTTTTCCTGAGGTTTTTATCTGTGCTCTTGTATCATACGCAAATATGTATGGTACCCCGTTTACATTTCCTCTGCTAACACTGTGATATATCTTAGAATTGTAATGCTCGTTCTCAAAAGAATATATATATATCTCAATTCATTTTTATTCAGCGGAATTAAATGTATATGCACTTGCCAAAGGAACGTAAGCGCCCTCATCGTTTACAGTGCCAAGTAGCCCAAGATTTGACAATTCTAGGACCACGTTTTGGACCCAAAATTTCAGTGGGTCATAGTAGGAAAGTGTCGACACCTGATATATTCTATGTATCTATGGTCGCACCAATGCAATCGTGGAAAATCATTTCTGCTGGAAGTAAAATTTTCGAAAATAAATTTATTTTTCTAGTGATACAATCCCCACAAACTTTCGCACCAAGTTTGCTTGTACGCTTTCACCATCTTATTACGAAGTTTGAATTGAATTTAGATCGTTTCTATCAAAATATAAAACTTTCGTAAAAATTATTATACTGTTTGGAAAATTTTCCTGATGTTACAATACTTTTATCCGCATAAGATTGTGCGTCTTTTTTCCCAAGTTTTCGCCAAGTGTCCTTTCAATTAGATTAGAATGTTGCGAAATATAAAATGTCCGAGAAAAAAAATCGAAGAATCTTCTTTGAAATGTTTCAATGACACAATCTTCACGAAATCTCCCACAAATTCGCGCATTAGTATTCAACAACTGGTCACCAAGATTCATCCCAATCGGATCAATGTTTTTTGAGATTAATAAGAAATGGCAACTATATCTCGAAAATATCAACGAACTTTTACAGATTATTTTTCCAATACTTCTGAAACTGAATATGTGATCTCTTCGGAATTCATTACCACGATTGAAGAATGCCACCCCAAAGATTCACCGGAATCTGTCAGATCATAACGAATGATCCGGACGAAGTTTTGCAAGGGTTTTGCAGCACTCTCTTAAAAACTACACAGCTGCAATCTGATCGCTTCAGAATTTTTCGAGTAATTGTGTAAATAACCTCAAAATTTCAAATGATCGTCGAAATCCGTCGCATTTTTAGGCGCAACTTACCCTGATAATTTCGTGTAGTATAAAACTAACAAATCATCTCTCTAAATCCAGGTTTAAAATGCAAAGCCAAAGCAAGTGATTAGTTTGAATCCTACTTCAATTTCGTTTCTAATGCCTACAAATGCAACTACAATAAAAATTGTCCCAGTTGAAAGTGACCGCAAAGTAATCGAAGTTTTCGAAGATGTGTGATCGCATCAAGAATGTTATCGCCCCAGAAAGTGTTCCATAAAATTTTGTAAGGTATATTTATAGAGAACATTTACGTTATCTTGTGCAACGATTCAAGATCTTGTTTGAATAATTATAGGAACAATAAATCAGGTGCGTTCTGGTGACGAAAGTATCACGTTAACTGGGCGATAGTACCTGTATAATTTAGCTATGATTTAGACTATATTTCATAGAAACTGTACGATACTCATGTGGAATAGTAAGAAGAGAATCATTAGCCTGAAGGTTATCGATCCGATACACCGAACGCATAACTTTCTTTGTATTGCGAAAGACCGTTATTGTATTTTGAATAAGCTTTACTATTTCTATTCGAACCTTCTTGAATAAGGAAGATGGATCACCTGAAAATTTTCATGCTGAATATAATTCCAGAAGAGCATGTCTTCGAAGATTATTTGCGCTTTGTTTCATTCTCTCAAGCATAGTAATACAAAGAAAGGTAATTTATTTTTGCTTAGGTACTCTAGGGAATGATATTTCCTCACAGTTGTTAGTGTTCTATACAGTGCGCGTAAAAATTATGGAACAAATTCATTTTCTCAGAAGATAAATATTTGGCAACAAAATCCTAAAACAGGTCAATTTTTGTTTACCTTTTACCAAATTTTATCCGTTTTTGAAGGATTTTTGTTGCACCCTGTGCCATCCCCATCAACCCTCTAAATTTTTTGAATGGGGAAAGTGGGTCATGTGGTACTTTTTTGGCAAGGTCTTCGAATCTTCTTTACAGGCGTGCAGAAATGTTCGACAAAAAATTTTTTTTTGAAAAATTAGTTACTTTAAGAGGTTTTCAGTATGTGCACTTTGTTATGGCTCATTTACTTTGAGACGATGGTACCTGATGAAATTTGTCACCGAATGAAAGTCGACCGATACAGTTTTGTTCATGCACAACTTTCAACCCCTACGAACCCTTTAATGGAGAAAAAACATTTTTCACGTGAGGGGGTTGAAAGTTGTGCATGAACAAAACTGTATCGGTCGACTTTCATTCGGTGACAAATTTCATCAGGTACCATCGTCTCAAAGTAAATGAGCCATGACAAAGTACACATACTGAAAACCTCTTTGAACCAACTAATTTTTCAACAAAATTATTTTTTTCTTGGAAATTTGTACACGCCTGTAAAGAAGATACCAAGACCTTGCCAAAAAAGTACCACATGACCACTTTCCCTATTCAAAAATTTTAGAGTCTTGATGGGGATGGCACAAGTTGCAACAAAAATCCGTCAAAAATGCATAAAAATTTGGTGAAAGTGAAACGAAAATTGACCTGTTTCAGGATTTTGTTGCCAAAAATTTTCCTCCTGAGAAAATGAATTTGTTCCATAATTTTGATGAGCACTGTATTTACTCTACAAGCATGTAGGAATTCTGAGAATGAATATGGTTCACAATTCAATACAAACAAATATACAGAGTGTAACAGCCAAATGGAATAAAATCGATAACGAATAAATGAGGGCGTGTTGGGAAAAACGCTCAGACACGTCGATTTGTAATTTTAAATGCGCATATTTTTCAAGAAAAGAATATTATATAGGGTGTTCCATGTGACCGTGGCCAATACCAACTTTCTTATTTCAAATGCAACCCCCTGTATATTATTTATTTTTTGGATTCTTCAGAGAATTCTAGACACAATTCATGCCAAATGTCCTATACCTATCTTTATTTATTTCGGAAATATTAAGTGTTTTCAGATTTAGTGCAAAAATCAACGTTTTAAATGAAAATTATTTTATTTCTCAAATTCGGTACATTACACTTGAAACCTAATAAGTAATACTGATTATTTCTTAATAATTAAAAAAAAAAACATTAATGTCAATGTAGGAAATGTTCAAAATGCTCGCCGCGAACGTTTGGCAACATGCTAATCTGGTGTAGAATTGTCTTCTAACGTTACTCAACATTTCTGAAAACACTTAATATTTCCGAAAAAGTTGAAGATAGGTATAGGACATTGTACATGAATTATGTCTAGAATTTTCTAAAGAATCCAAAAAATAAATAATATACAGGTGGTTACATTTAAAATAAGAAAGTTGGTATTGGCCACGGTCGCATGGAACACCCTATATAATTTTGTTTTCTTGAAAACTATGCGCATTTAAAATTACAAATCGACGTGTCCGAGCGTTTTTCCTAACACCCCCTCATTTATTCGTTATCGAATTTATTCCATTTGGCTGTTACACTCTGTATAACAACGTTATGAGTTGTAGTCTGATATATCTCTTATGGCATTATATGTACATCCCATCAGTAATTCAGTATTTTGACCCTCTTGTTCTAGGGAACAGCGGGTTATTATTTCGTCACTATGTCTGTTATTATCGAATTCTGAGTCGGAAATGGTCTTTAACGTTTGAGTTAAACTCCTTGATGAAGAACCCGTGGTCAAATTCTGTCTGTCCGTGAATAACGACACAAGCACTACTGGAAGTACGTGAGTACAATGCAATCGATGGAGCTTGTTCGGGGTATTTCGGAGAATCCTCTGCTTACTGAGGTGAAATACAGATTTGTTCATTATAACCGAAAAATTTTTCAAATATATCAAAAATTAGAGTTCGATTCATCCAAAAGTTTGTTATAAACGGGTTCGTTAATCGGACGTTACTGTATCTCCAACGACGAAGAATATTTCGTATATTTCTCCTACTGCCAACAAACTTGCGAAGGCCAAATGGTGTCTACCATGTAGGTATCTAATCGATGAATTGATATTTTCAATATTCCGAGATTTACGCACGATGTCAATAAAATTCAAATTCACAATCGATAGAAACATAGTTTATTTCATGAATAAATCTGTCCTTATCGATACATACCTATTCATTTGAATGAGGTTCTTATGAAAATGTCTGTGATATTTATCACTTTACCTATTTTACTATACACATAATATTATGTAAACATGATGCGAATATCATATGCTGTGGTATATGAGGTGTTCATTTGAGGTTTCACTGTTTCTAGCTTGAATACGAATCAATATAATACTTGAAATGACTTTCGATAATAGAAGTTCTTTGCAATATTGTATAATTATCGTTAAAATTGAAGACTCATGGATCTAATTCCAAATGATGAAGCAGCTTGCCGGCAAGATATTAAATATGCATATTTGTAGTATGTAATTATTTTTCATTTATGACCATTGACAAGATTCGCATCTGAATAAAATATTCATATTGCGCTGGTATTATAAGGTAAAGAACTCCATTACATTTCCCAAATGTCTGATATTTACTGTTCACAGTCGGCTGGAGGTCGACTATAAACACGACAACTTTTGCAAAGGAATTATTTAGTGACTTAAAATTTTCGGGCAGGTTTGAAGCTTCAATACTAACTTTAAGTTCAGAATGTACAAAACCTACCGTTAAGAAGATAAACGCATAACGCATAAAACCATGATTTACAGAAATACAGACCGTATCGAAATTCAGCATATGGTGATGACGATGAACTCTCAGGCTTGCGTCAAATCCATGGCTCATATGAAAACACCAAATATTTCGTAAAATACCCCTATTTTAAGTCGAAACTGCAATATTATGTATTTCCACTTCCGCAAAATCACTAGAATTCATCATCCCAAGATATCCAAAAAATCAGATATTTCCGAAATAACTGATATGAGTTGAAATTTACCAATTGATGTGAAATACATTTTCTTGATAACTCAATTTTTTTTTATGACAAGACCGCCACTTAATTTTGCTCAATTTTGACATCAGAGGATTCGTTATGGGTGAATTGAACCTAATCTAAAATAAAAGACATTGAAGCAGAAATTTAGCACATTGTTCCCCTGAACATAATGCAAAAAATCGAGAAAAATCAAGTCAAGTTAACGAAGCAGTCATATTCTGACGTATTGACTATGCCAAACGCACCTTTACTTGCTGATGAACCGAATTGATCATATTATTCTCACGAAATTCTGTATGAACCCCCAGCTGTCATGTTTCAATCGAGTACTGCATTTCAATTCGATATTATCTGTTTTCTTGGAAATATTGGGAACATGATATTTTGAATGGGAATATATACGGAATAATTGGGCGGATTTTACCCATTCACGAATTCCACCTTCGTAATTGAGCCTCAAACCTACTCCACAAATATCGAAATTCTAAGTAGCTTCTTCCGGGAATTATTGTGTTTACGATCGGCCATTAGGCTTGGAAAATCGATATTTGTAGAGTAGGTTTGGTCCTTACGAAGGCCGAGTACTAACTCAAAATATAATTTTTCCGAAAATAAAGATAAGATCGAATTGAAATCCAGAATTCGATTGAAAAATGATAGCTGAGAGGTTTATGCAGAATTTCGTGTGGATAATATGATCAGAATATTTAGGAACAAAAATGGAATTTTTTCTTCAAATTGTTCTAATGATACGTCATCACGAAATTCTGCATAAAATTGGTAATCAGCATTTTCAAACTAGCCACCAAGTTTAATCATGATTGAATCAGCAGTTTTTGAGTTATTCCGGAAAGCACGATACATAGGAGAATAAACCACAGAATTTGACAAATTTTTTCCCAATATCTCCGAAAGTTATAACTGTAACTAACTGAGAAATTGTGCACTGCTCTGAAACATGGAGCTCAAGGTGTGACGTAAATATGAATATAGTGGACGATATCCGAAAAAAAATTTTTTTCGGATGAAAATTTGAAAAAAAATTGTATTTACTGACAGCACGATCTACTCAAAATTCTACAAACATTTGCGCATCGCCATGTTTCAACTTACTGCCAAGTTTCAATCCAATCGCTTTCACAGGAACTAACCTTGATATTTCAAATGGCTATTACTCCGAAACCATTTGATCGATTTTGCCCATTAACGAACATAAATGTCGCAGTTTGAAATGCAACCTAACCTGAAACTTTCGAGTTGATAGGAACATCCGTACCCCTGTACGATTTCGACATCGAATTCTTCATCACTGCGACAAACCCAGTCGTTCCATATTTTCGGGAAAAAATTCGAAAATAACAGACATTTGTACAGAATGATAGCACGCTGTTCCCCAGAACATGCGCGCAAAAAGCGCCTGAAAATTCGTGCTCCGTAATTTGAAGAGCTCACGAACTTATACTAATGAAAGGTGTTACCTTCAGAAATTCATAATGAACATTAAAGTTCACCATGTCCTATTCAAGTTAACATCATTAATTTTTCGTTCAGCTCCAGTTACTGGAAAGGGCGGAAAATCACCTCATATTTCTGTAGCTATAATAAGCTATAACCTATGCGTGTAATGTTTTCAACAAAGGTTTGATCAGCGATCCTTCGGAAAAATTTTATGGTTTTAATCTTCCTAGGAAAATTTGGTGACTTTTGAATCGACTAAAAACCGGTCATGGTGGCTGTAATAGTTTCCTCTTAAAATGGAATTCGGTCGAAAGTCCGAGGTGCGAGTGCGGAGAAGAAGAGGAAACAATAGAACATTTAGTTAATAGTTGTCCAATATATAAATTTGACGGTGGTTTCGAGGCAATTCATTTGGTGTCTGATTCTTTTTTGAGATGGATCGTGAACTTCAAATTAATTCAATGAGTACTAAATCATTTACTAGTTCATATTGGTTTTCTCGTCTCCTTTTTTGTTTTCAAGTGTGGTCCCAAGATTTTAACCTGCATCGAATAGGAAAGAAGAAATTTTGTCGATGAAAAATAAGCCCTTCAATAACAAACAACAATTTCATTACACTTATACGGGGAGACAGAGTTTTTGCTGAGGTTTTTATCTGTGCTCTTGTATCATCCTTAAAAATGTATGGTGCCCCGTTTACATTTCCTCTGCTAATACTGTTATGACACATTTTGTTTGATATAAAAATATAAACTGCTCATCTCAAAGAATATATATACCTATGCAGGGAAAGGAATTCATTAAATCTGAGTGATACATAAGTCTTGTCCGCAATCTCCTGTAATCCACATGCTAATGCGGCAATTTTCCAAAAGGCACCGTGTTAACAACTATGATTAAGCTTGTTTATCTACCGTTGCCTTTTGAGCGTACAGTTTTGACAGGCTGTTATTTCGAAGATTCGGATCGCCAATAAATTAACTCGATTCCATGTGAGGTGATTCTTATTTACACTACAGATTAATTGTCAATTAGTTTTGTCAACTTCTCAGATTGGCAATTAAAAGAGTTGTATAGGTTCTTTGATCAGCGGCCGATTCGAATAAATTTGGAAGAGATTGAATGGATTAATTGGGTGGTCAGTAAAAGTTGATTTCTCAATCGATTCTTTGAGGAAATTAACGGAATCTCATCGAAATCTTAATTTATCTCATATTTTCTCGAAGTATCAGTTTTGTTGCAGATTGAATCCTGTTATTGCTTTATTTGTTATTCAGGTGAAAAGTATGAAGCGCCTTTAAGGACATAAGTGTGATTGCAAATGTATTTATTCTCGAGATAATATATTTATTAGTTGCAGCAATATATTTATAATGTGTGACGATACATTTATTTTCTACCAAACACAATATATTTACGAACATGAACCTTCAAATTTAAGAAAATGTTAATTGGAAAATATTCAATTCTAACATGACCAAGAGATGGAGCGTCGAAAGAATCTGATACAGTTCCCAGTAGTTTGAAATTCCTAAAAATTTGATAATCATGATTTTCAATTGATTTGTGAATACTTAGTGTTATTCTTCCAATATCGTTATATCTATGTTGGACTCACTGATGACGAATCCGTTCTCAAAATCGGCCGGCCGTGGACACGATAACTGTCGAACGGAGTGAGCTAGCGACTTGCAACTTCCAGGGAGGCTCGCGCGTTGCAATGCCGTGGTAAAGTTTGTTAATGTGCAAAATCGGTTTCGGAGCTATAGCTATTTGAAGTTATATATTTTTTATTTCAGAAACTACTGAAGCGATTAGATTGAAAGTTGGCAGTTATTTGGAGCATCATGACGCGCAACTCTGGGCGAAATTTCGTTGAAATCGTACGGTCACTTAATTGAAAATAAAAACTTTTTCAACATTTTTTTCAATATTTTTTTTCGGAAACAATTGTTCATATACGAGAACAATTCCAGTTGTACCTTGAAATTCATATTTTACAGCAGTGTATCAAATTTCAATTCGATACGGTTATTAGTTTTGGAGGTATCGGTAAAAAATATGTAGAATTTCGTGGTTTTATTCTCGATATCGTTGTTTTTTTTCGGTATAACTCAAGAAATACTAATTCTATCGTGATGAAACTCCGCAGCTTGTTCGAAGATGTCGAAGGACAACATTGTGCAAAATTTCGTGATGATCGTGTCATTAGTACAATTCGAAAAAAAATTTGAAATTTTTTCTTTCAAATACATATTTAATATTCTTTGATCTTCCTATCATATTATCCTCATTAAATTCTGTATGAACCTTCGAACTGTTATTTTCGGATAAATTACTGGATTTCAATTCTATCTAATCTGTATTTCTGGAAATATTCGGAAAATAAAATTTTGAATGGGTATATCTGCGGAATCATTCTGTGAATTTCACCCATTCACGAATTCGGCCTTATTCGGCGTGATTACGGTCCAAACCTTCTCTACAAATATCGAGTTTCTAAGTTGTTTCTTTTGGAAGTTACTGTGATGAATATTTTATATTGAAAAAATTTCTAAAAGCACTGCCGTGAAGGCAGCAACTTTTGCGCGCATGTTCAATGTAGATGACCGCTTCAGCAACGAATTTGAAAATGCACGCAAAAGCTGCTGCCTTCACGGCAGTGCTTTTTGAAATTTTTCACTGATAAATTACTGGATTTCAATTCGATCAAATCTGTATTTTTGGAAATACAGTTCGGTCGAATTGAAATCCAGTACTTCATGGAAAATAACAGTTCAAAGTTTCATACAGAATTTAATGAGGATGATATGATAAGAAAATCATACAACTTTTTTTTTTCAAATTGTTCATATGACACGATTATCACGAAATTTCGCATAAAGTTGTCTTTCAGCATCTCAAAACTAGCTGTGAAGTTTTATCGGGACTGAATCAGTATTTCTCGAGTTATACCGAAAAAATCAACGATATCGAAAAGAAAACCTCGAAATTTGACATATTTTTTCCCGATATCTCTAAAACTTATGATGGTATCGAACTGAAATTTGGTACACTGCTGTGAAATATGAAGCTCAAAGTGTGAGTGGAATTTTTTTTTGGATATGACGAATGGTTTCCAGAAAAAATTTTTTGGAAAAAAAATTTCGAAAAAATTTTTTTTTTAAATTCACTGACAATATGATCCTGACGAAATTTGGCTCAAAGTTGCGCGTCGTTATACTTCACCTAACTGCCAAGTTTGAATCTAATCGCTCAAGTAATTTCTGAAATAAAAAATAAATAACTTCAAAATTTCAAGTGCCTATAACTCGGAAACTATTCGACCGATTTGGCCCGCGGCATTCTGATGCGCAACCTATCCTGAAAGTTCCAAGTTGCTAGCTTGCTTCTGCCGACAGTTATTGTGTCTACGGCCGGACGGACGGCCGGCCGGCCGGACAGAATCGATTTTGACACCGGATTCGTCATCAGTGAGTCCAACCTAGTCGACTGAGATCTTTTTCGGCTCTATCATTCAAAACTACAGACATTTGGACAAAACGATAGCACGATGTTCCTCTATAGAACATGCGCGCAAAAACGATGCTCATATGGATTATTTCTTCAATTTTCCGAGCAAGTATAAATTATTCCAGAAAATCCTTTTTTTGTTGAGAAAGCTGAAAATCTGATTCTTCAAATGATTCATTTCATTTCTATTTATGTTTCGATCGGGGTGAATTCTCCTACGTAGTTGGAAAACTAAATATTAATTAAATTAATTCAAAAAAAATCTTCGATGGGTAGAAATCCCCAGTTTTGTATAAAACTTCGTATAGATTATTACGATCTACTTCCAAACTTTTAATCTGATGGCTGGGTATTTTTCGAATTTTTGAAAAAAAAAATCAATTAACTATATAATTTCAAAACTGTAGGCAGATATCGCGTATTTTCAACTGACAGGACAATCAGACCACAAACTTATCAAATCAATTCTGTGAATATTTTTCTCCAGATATTATGGTGTTCACAGTCAGCCAGCTGGCCGGTCAGAATTTAATTTCACGACAAATTACCTAAACTTTAGAAGCCTATTTTGGGCGAAAAATTCAATATCAAAGACATTTTGGTTGGTAATAGATCTATAGGTACATTTGGAATTTTAAGAAACGCAAAATTAATAAATAGTGCCTGTTTCATCTAGCACAATTTATTATTCAATTTTTGTATTCAACGGAAATCTGAAATATTTAGTTGATGGCTGTTTAAAATTTAGCCAATTCGAGATAATTTTTTATGATATATACGATAACATACATATTGTACATAATTCAGCAAGAGTGAAAAAAAGTTCTTTCAGACGAAAACTTCATCCAAACCTTCCCTCATCTCAATATATTTATAGTGTTTTTCCACGAGAAAATGGAAAAACTTCCCACTCATCCAAATTCGTCAACAACACTAAGGAACCCTAATAAAATGTCCAAGTGATAAGTTAACCTCTGTTTAATTGTTGGGATGGCAATGATTCTACCATTTCCCAAGAAGTTACCAGAAAAACTTCTTATTGATAGGACCGAAATTTGCCAAGCAAAACATCATTATTTATGTTTGTTTGTGCGAAAGTCGAAAGTGAAATTGAAAGGCACGTCAATTTGGAGTTGTGCCGAGTAAAATGGGCATAATCAAGGATAACAACTCAGACAACAGCTGAGATGTGTTTCCCTTTCCTATTTGATCAATTTGTTCGCTCTCCCAAATGATCGATCGGATTCTCTGATGGGATAAAAAGAATGAAACATGGTCACTCAAGATAGGGATAATGGATTTGTTTTACTTTTTCACGAAGTTGAATAAACAAAGGGTCTCTGATCTTCACTGCGAGACCGGGCAAAAACGATTTTTGTGTCAAAGAATCCAATTCACTCTGCTATTCAGGAATTGCGAATTGGCCGATGAAAATATCAAAGGCTTTTCATTTTTTTAATGGGACGTTGTTGTTTTTTGGGATATGGGAATTTTCATAATAATATGCGTTCGTTCAGTGGAATTTCGTGATGAAACTTTTTTCCTACATATGAGTTTTCGGTATATGCATATTTTTTCGAATTTTCAAAGTTACAATTTTTTGTTGAATGATTCGAAGGGAAAGTAAGAATGTTGAATGTTGACTGTGATTTTTCTATTAGCGATTATATCGGAAACATACAATAAATCGTAGCCTCTAAGTCCCCATTTTTCTCAGATTCGCTTCTAGATTTTCATCTGTTCCACATATTCACAGACGTCGGTAATACTGTTGGGATTCCGAAATCCATGAAGGTTCTTTTTGGGGCCTATTCTCTTGATATTTTGAGTTATTTCATCAATTCAAATACAACGAAAGACATTCTCTACTCACCAGGGCTGGGCAAAATACATGCTTGGCTTAATTGAAATACAAATTCCAAAATACTTTCTCGCAGGTATTTGAAATACAAAATACTTTCAAGTCGAGTATTTGAAATATAAAATACAAAATACAGTATCTTAACTATTTGTATTTGAAATACAAATTACAAAATACATTCCGGTGTAACGTAAAATGTGAAAAGAGTACAACTAATTCAGCTTAGCCATTTTATCGCTATATAAGGAATTTCCTTTCCGAAACACAAGATTTTTGAATGTAGTATCAGACAAACAGCCTCTTGTTGGGGAATGAATAAAACCTGCTGAAGAAAACAATCTTTCTACAGGTCCTGATGGGCAGAAACTTGTGTTATATTGTGTGAACACATTGTTTATGTTAGGATAATGTTCAATGATGATAAGTTCTTTGCTCCTATCGCGTTTAGAAGTTGACTAACTCTAACTCCATGATGAAATGACCATTGCGCAGGACCTTTTCTTCCTTTCCATTTGCCGAAAACATGATTGCTATCAAAAGAACTAGATGAAGCAGATGAACGTCGCACCATCTGAAGGGAGATTCAGGGACTATTTTCTGTAGAGAGCTCAGCGCTAAATGTATTCGTTCGAAAGTATTTCGAAGACAAAAGTATCGACATACAAAATACTTCAGCGTTAGGTATTTGAAATACCAATTACAAAATACATTTTCAAGAAGTAATTGAAATACAAATACAAAATACGTATTTGTATTTCAAATACGTATTTCAATTACAAGTAATTGAAATACTGCCCAGCCCTGCATTAGAACTCATCATAATTCTTTACTACACTAATTAAATTGAATAAGTTGGGAATCGGAGTCAGCTTAAACTCGAAATGAAAACATTTGGATGACATCTCGACTTCTCCAGGCGAATTTTAAAAGATATGTCTGAAAACTTGACTGAAACACATCTTCCGACGGTTTCGAGTATTTTTCAAAAAAATCACAAAATCGACATATTATGTAGCCACTCCCTGTACCTGCACCATTTTGCAACTCTAGGCAATAGCTTTGAGGCATATGGATTTTTCCACAATCATCTTGATTGATCTATCCAAAAAGGCGAATGTATTGTCAAAATGACTCGGTACTCGGTGGCCTGCATTAGTATTAATTCTGAGAGAATTATCATGTATAACTTTTACCCAAATAATGTACCAACTGATTATGATTTTCACTATATAAATATATCTTCTTGTAGGATCCACTCGAAATTTTGTATGCATCTTCGAGTCGAGTTATTTTGCGACCAATGTCGATGGGATCTGTATGTTCGTGAATATCTATGGAATCTTTAAATGAATTCTCTCTTTTCATGAACTCGACCATCGAAAAACTTCGAATACAATATCTTAGGTGGCTCCTTCGTAAATTAATATTCTCACAATTACTGTTTTGTCTATGGAGCAAGAACGTGAAGATCTGTATTTTTCGAGATTGCAGCCGCATACAGTCTCGAACAGCTAGGTTAGGTTGGGTAAGGTTAGGTTAGGCATAGACAAATTAAACTCTCTGGACACGGCGTACGAATTCATTTCCAAAGAGTCGAATGGGGATAATGAAGCAAGTGAGAGGTCCGAGAGAGAGATGGACCTGGATCGGGCAGACCATAGACAAGATACACGATACCAATATCCGTTATTCTATAGCGCATGGAGAGTGAGATGAAGGATGATCTCACTTGCACAATATGACGCCTATCTAGAGATAAAATCAACCATTTACTTAGGGAATCTCCGGGGAAATTACTTCTTCTTGGTATATTAGATTACATTGAAGTTTTGAAAATTGGTGATGAATGTAAACATAGCTCCGATATGAATATTCGAAATGATTAATCAATAACAATGTATTATGAACTCTCCTGGGTCGCTCGTTTCAGGACGGTATTCCCAGCTCCAAATGATTTTTTCTTATCAGAGTACAGACACGCGAGCTGAGCAGCTTGCGGAGCAATTGAATTGAGCTTTGATCTGCCTCACAAGTATATACGGTGTTTTGAACAGTACGCGAGCCACTCAACACCGTCCAAACTTGCGAGGAAGCCGAATCAAATTGCCTCGAAAGTCGTTCAGCTCGCGTGAACGCATCTTTTGAATTTTGTGCGTTAGATGGTCTCAAACGATTAGAATGCACTAAATAGTGAAGAAACCTTTGCGAAATTGATTTCTGCGCTCGGATTCATAGCAATTATACATTCATTTGATTTTTTAACTCCCTTTCCAAATTATTGTATTTTACTTTCATTTTATATCTCCTCGTACAATTAATAGCCCAACACATATTCACGAAAACACGAAAAAAAAATGGGAATTATATCTTCTATACAGTACATAAATTTATAATTACAGTCTATGGCTTCAAACTGATCTGTCTTATTTTTGCCGTATTCTATGATGGTTTGGCCCGCCCTAGTTCCATCTTTGTCGGCCCGCTTCCTCTCTCTTTAAGGTCCATATAGTTTTATAGGTCTATGAGGTTAGATTAGACTCACTGAGAAATCCGTGGTGCAAATTAATGTTTAATCTGTCCATTCAGTTTTTTTGTTATGACTTTTCAAAATTTTCAGGTCATTTCCTCATTATATCTAAAAATACTGTTGTGATCGGATTGAAACCGATTTGATTTTAAAAATTCTTTCAAATTAATTCTATATTTCGGGAAACTATCAGTGTCAATTTATTTTTTCATTCGTCAATAACTCAAGAAATGCCTCTTTGGCACATTTCGATTGTGATTTTCAGAATTTTCTTGATTCATCTGGTACAACCCTGTCTTGATCTTCAGATAAATCATCGGGAATACACTTAACACTTAACAAGGCCCGGATAAGATATCTGATGTGAGAATAACAAGTGTTCGATATGTGTACCTTTTATCATCTTGTCTCCTTTAAATGTCCATGTGAGCACGCGATATTGGTGTCCTAGGGTGCGTGTTCGAGTTCATCGTTATCCATTCTTTAACTTCAACCAGACCCCCTGAGTTGACTTTTCGGTCTGAATAGGAAATCAATCGAAGCAAGGCGATACGTTCATTCACAGGGGTTTTCGGATACTTTGTTACAACACGAGAATTCGATTGTTGTCCATGTCAATATTCTTGACGATAATTTACGATTTTTACGTGTAGGATTTTCGATGAGAAGAATAATGATGATAGAATAGAAAGGGGAAGGAAACTATACAGGGTGATTTCGAAAAAGATGCCAAACTCTGAACTTTTGGGTCACATTATAGTTAAGTTTTGAGGAAAGAACTGTTGCTATTTCCTGACATAAATATCTTCCTGGATATTTTCATGAAATAGTAGTAGTAGTAGTAGTATTTACTAACCTATTTCGTTCAATTCAGTGCAGTTTGTGAGACAATGTGAACTAGATATTTTGAAAAAATATCATGTAGGTACGCCTGTGTTTTCGTGAAACAAGAATTATTTTCGGAATACTGATTGATTTAAAAAAAATAATTTGATGAAATTATTTTTTCCCACCGATACGCGGATATCGCGTGTAAAATTATAAATAAATTTCATTTTTACTCAAATTCAAAAAATATATCTGAAGCTGTGTCAATGAGAATATTTACCTTATATTTGGCAAAATAAAAGAAACGTAGTCACAAATAATTCGAGTATGCAATAAAAAAAATCTAGAAAAGCACTGCCGTGAAGGCAGCAGCATGTTCAATGTAGATCACCGCTTCGGCAAAGAATTTGAACATGCGTGCAAAAGCTGCTGCCGTCACGGCAGTGCTTTTCTAGATTTTTTTTTCGATAAATTACTGGACTTCAATTCGATCTAATCTGAATTTTTGGGAATATTGGAAAAATAAAATTTTGTATGGGTATATCTACGGAATCATTGGGCAGATTTCCGCCCATTCACGAATTCGACCTTTGTAATTAAGCCCCAAACCTACCCTACAAATATCGAGTCGGCCGTTAGGCCAACTGCGTAAACACAATAACTTCCGAAAGAGCTTTCGAAAGATATTTGTAGAGAAGGTTTGGACCTTAATTACAAAGGCCGAATTCGCGAATGGATAAAATCCACCCAATGATTCCGCAGATATACCCATTCAAAATTATATTATCCCAATATTTCCAAAAAAACAGATCAGGTCGAATTGAAATCCAGTACTTCATCGAAAAATTACAGTTCTAAGGTTCATACAAAAATTAATAAGGATGATATGATAATAAAATCACAGAAATTTTTTTTTCAGATTGTTCTTATGACACGATCATCACGAAATTTTGCACAAAGTTGTCTTTCAGCATCTTCAAACTAGCTGCGAAGTTTTATCAGGATTGAAACAATATTTCTTGAGTTATACCGAAAAAACAACGATATCGTGAAAAAAACCTCAAAATTTGACATATTTTTCCCCAATATCTCCGAAACTTATGACAGTCTCGAACTGAAATTTGGTACAATGCTGTGAAATATGAAGCTCAAAGTCCGGATGGAATTGTTTTCGGATATGGTGAATGGTTTCGGGAAAAAAAATTTTTTGAGAAAAATTTTTTTTTTAATTGACTGACAGTATGATCTTGACAAAATTTGGCTCAAAGTTGCGCGTCACTTTACTCCACCTAATTTTTAAGTTTAAATCCAATCACTTGAGCAGTTTCTGAAATAAAAAATAAATTTCTTCAAAATTTCAAGTGACTATAACTCCGAAATTGTTCGAACGATTTGGCCCATTTACGAACTCAACCGCGGCATTCCAATGCGCGACCTACCCTTAAAGTTTCAAATCGCTAACTTGCTCCGTTCGACAGTTATCGTGTCCACGGCCGGACAGAATCGATTTTGACACCGGATTCGTCATCAGTGAGTCCAATCTAGTCGTTTGAGACCATTTTCGGCTCAATCATCGGAAATTACAGACATTTGGACAAAACGATAGCACACTGTTCCCCTGGAACATGTGCACAAAAAGTTTTCACTTCATCGAGCGATAATCGTGTGCCGGAAGAAAAAATTTAAGGATATCAAATTTGTCGTTGACTAAATAGGAGTTTGAAAAAAAAAATTTCTCTTTGAAGAAAACACAGAGTCATGATATGTGTTGTTAAAAAGATTCTAGAAAAGCCTCGCATGGAGTGGGCCAGTTTTGCGCCCATGTTCAAATTCTTGGGCCAAGAAGAATTCTGTATTTTTTTATTGTTGCAATAAATGGCACGAGCATCACATAATCTGCCCAAAATTGTACATCAGAGTTTCCAAACTAGTTAAAAATTGTCTGCATGGTCTGATCTGCATTTCTTCAATAATTCCGAAAATAACAACGACACTGAAAAAGAAGAACGAAATTTGGCACATTTTATGCACCAACAATTCTAATACTCCGAAAATTGGAATCGGATGAAATTGATATTTGGAACACGTTTGTGAATTATTGACTCCACGATCTGCGCCAATCTTGATCGAAAGTGCATAATATAATAATTCCCGAAAAGAGATGTTCGAAAAAAATATGGAAAAATTAGCAGTTGCGCGTATCCTACGACGAACAAAAAAATTTTGGCCAATTGAATTAGTTATTCAACAGGCAACCTGAGAACTACCTAGCTCTCTCCGTTGTCAAGTTATCGCGGCACCGTCGGCTGGACAGAATCAATATTGACATCCGATTCTTCATCAGTGAGTCCAACCTAGTCGTTCAAGACCATGACGCCAGAATTTAAATTTCTCGGGAAGCCGTGACATGAAGCCATGAGCTTCTATTGGTTTATTCAAATTAAAAATTTTAAATTTTTCCCATTGGCAAAATTTACCAGAGTAAAAATGTTATTAGAAAATTTCGAATTCAATAAATTTTCTCGAATTTCAATTGCGAATAAATTTTGAATTGAGACCAGTTGATCAGCCTGAAATTTGCAAAGGATCGGCAATTATTCGAGTGGAATAAAACGCAGAATTCGCTTAACTAAATGAAAATAAAAAGTAATAAAGTGATAAAATTCGAGGTAATTGTGTCAAGTCTATCTTGCCCGGAGATAACATCTAATTAGTGTCAATTCTCCCCGTCTGTCTTAATGTGTTTCTCTGATTGTTTATTTGGACGTGATGAAAGCTTTCTCAAAACTGGTTGGGGACCACCCAAAAAACAATATGCAAGTGATTTATTTCATTAATTCTCAATCATCTGAGGAATATTATAATTTCCGAATAAACTGCATAACGCAAAATTCAATCAATTTTGTTCATGCGTAACAAATCATGTTTTCGTAAAGTCTACTGCAAGAAATAATTTCCCCTTTCAATTACAATTCATTCAGAGATACCCTGTATATATTCCACATATTTAGTTAGCTCTTTCTTCATCAGAACGAAATGATCGATTTAATTCTTTACCTTATCAACTCATAGTGAAATCAAATATAACGAACTAATTAAATGCTATTTAATGCACATATAAATTAATAATTTAATTTCACGACCCATGACAAAAGCAAATAAACAATAATTTTATTGGTTTCAACTCTACAATCGCTTAATTTGCATTTAAATTTACATAATTCGGGTATGGGTCAGTAGTTCATCGATCTATTCTCTAAAATTGCGTGAATATATCTTGGATAATTTTCTAGTAAATCATAAAGATTAATTGTTTATTACGTTGGAGCTGAAGGTCTGTTGTCATATGAATGTCGTACCCATCAAGATTATGAAGACATCCTAATAGATTTGAAAATGAAAATATTTTGAGGAGAAAAGTGACTACTTCAAAAGATATGAATTCGTGAAACCTTGCTGGCCTGATAAATTGAAAAAACACAAAAAAAAATCTAACAACAAATAATGTAACATAAATGGGGTATTTTTGGAAACCCCCCAAGAGTGTGTATATATTCGATATTTCGTATCAAGAGGATGAATGTTTTTGAACTGAAAGTATGAAACTAAAATTTAATTTTTCCGCTTTCATAGCGTATAACGTTCTTCCTATTTTTATCTACTAAGAATAAATGTACGATGAAATATTGTTCGTTTCTTGGGTCGTTCTGAAAATCCATGAATAATTCTTTGAGAACTGTATATTTTTTATCTAACTCAAAATTACAAGGTCGATAAAGCCACCCATAAAAACAGATCTCATCGCATTGCAGGTGGTGACATCTCAAAACTATTTATAGTACAGACATACTATACTAGACATGTATGCATTTGTTCTGTTTATGTATATGTGGGAGCTTCGGTAAAAGTTAAAATGCCTATGCTTGAAGGTCCAATGGAAATATTAATGAACCAAAAAGAACAACTTCACATGGTTGAATTCCATACTGAAATAAATGCACTCAAGAATTCTCATCGAAAAAGTTCCAGAAGGCACTTATTGTTTTTTCAAGTGTTAACATATTTTTCAGCCCAACATAGATTTGTTAGTATTTATAATGGCGTTCCTAAAAGAAGCTGAAAACATTACATGATGAATAAATTACATCGCTACAATCAGTTGATTCAATGAAATCCACAGTGTAAATTTGACATGTACCAGAAAATTTAGTCAGTAGCTTTAGAGAGAACAATTTACACATATAGTTTGAATGTTTTTCAATAGTTGTTTCACCACACTGTGGCTTCTTCGGGGTAGCATGATGAACGCTGATTCTGAATGACGTGATGTTTTATAGAAAGATATTTTGAGGAAAAAGTGAAAGCGAAAACGAAGTTTTATTGAGGTTTGACGCTGGGATTTCCCAATTCCCTGAAGATGTACAGCAAGGGATATTTATTAACATCTCGTTCAATAGGACTATTCCGAAAATGTACTGGTTCATGATTCTAGTGCTGCTTGTCTGGAATTTTTATTTCCGGTATAAAAAATTTCGTTGTTGAAATTATGGCCAAATACTTTCAAGTGATTTGAAAGATCTTCCAGATATAAAAAATGGCCAATCATAACAGGTCAACTTGTAGAGTCCAGATTTATTATCCCATATGTTATTTATTATCCCATATATATGTTATCGTTTTTTTTTAATAATCGGCAGTAGTTTCAGAAATTCTATCGACGTAGGTAAGTTGATGAGATATTTTGTGAAAATCGAAGTGTATTAATTATATTCAAAATAAATTTCCGCCAAGTAGAGGGCGAATCATTCAAATGAACTGAAGTTCAGATTTCTCAATGACTCAGCAAACACAAAAATATTAAAAATTAGTTGTTGAGTATTTACGGAGGACTGAAACAAAACAATATCTGCCATTTTCCGCTGAGATTTTCTGCAACCAAGTTCTAGATTTCCACCTGATCATATTTGTATTTTTGGAAATATTGAGAACATATCTTTCGATAAATCTGTTGAATCATGGGGTGAATTTCAAAATAGAAAAGCTTCGGAAAAAAACTCTGAAAAACTGAAAAAGAACTATTAAAAATTAAATAAGAATAATTTCATAGATAAAAACGCCCTTGCGGATTGTGGGATTCAAACTATGTTTGTCAAGAGCCCTAATTCAGCAAATTTTCTTTGAAAGCATACAGTATCTCGAGAAAAAGCGGTGGTGACTTTTGAGGCCAGAGTTTAAAAAAAATGGGTGCTAATGGTTGGAAAAAATTGTAAGATTGCGCAATATTGGCACTTTTTTCTATTCAAGAATTTTGGGAATATAAAAATTGGATTTGAGGGAAGAATGGACAAATGAACATCAGAATTGGGAGAATCCCAACTAAAAAATTTCAAAATATTATCATTGAAGCCTACAGAGCTCATTATCGACGAGATTTCTTGTATTCTGATATTTCTCGCTACTATTGGCATGCAGACCTTGGGCGGGTGCACAACATTGAAATGTTTACGAGGTTTTATGAATCTTTTCTGTGGCTGTGTTGCCAAAAATCACGAAACCTTAATTTACTAGCCAGCGTTACTGTTTGCTCTCAATTGACTGATGGAGAGTCAGATTTAAAATCTGAAATATTGCAGAGTTCACTTCGTTGATCATTTGTATTATTTCTTTGGCCTCATTTCTTCTGCAAACTTCCCAGGACAAAAAGTTTGAACCCCGAAATCCGCAAAGGTGTTTTCTATAAGTTTTAATTTTCATTTGATTTCTAATACTTCGTTATCAGATTTTGGGACTTGAAATACACAAAAATAACCTGAAAATAATGCAAAATCTTCCCAAACTATCATTGAATCGGTATTTGTAAAGCTGATTTGGGACTCAACAGGGCTGGGCAGTATTTCAATTATTTGTAATTGATATACGTATTTGAAATACAAATACGTATTTTATATTTGTATTTCAATTACTTCTTGAAAATGTATTTTGTAATTGGTATGTCAAATACCTGACGCTGAAGTATTTTGTATTTCGATACTTTTGTCTTCGAAATACTTTCGAACAAATACATTCAGCGCTGAGCGCTCTACAGAAAATAGTCCCTGAATCTCCCTTCAGATGGCGTCGATCATCTGCTTCATCTAGTTCTTTTGCTAGCAATCATATTTTCGGCAAATGGAAAGGAAGTAAAGGTCCTGCGCAATGGTCATTTCATCACGGAGTTAGAGTTCGTCAACTTCTAAAAACGATTAGAGCAAAGAGCTTACCATCCTTGAACACTATCATAACATAAAAAATGTGTTCATACAATATAACACAAGTTTCTGCCCATCAGGACCTGAAGAAAGATTGTTCTCTTCAACAGGTTTTATTCATTCCCCAACAAGAGCCTGTTTGTCTGATACTACATTCAAAAATCTTGTGTTTCTGAAAGGAAATTCTTTATTTAGCAATAAAGTAGCTGAGCTGAATTAGTTGTACTCTTTTCACATTTACGTAACACCTGAATGTATTTTGTAATTTGTATTTCAAATACAAATAGTTAAAATACTGTATTTTGTATTTTATATTTCAAATACCCGACTCGAAAGTATTTTGTATTTCAAATACCTGCGAGAAAGTATTCTATAATTTGAATTTCAATTAAGCCAAGCATGTGTTTTGCCCAGCCCTGGGACTCAATTAGACATATGAAGGTAGAATTCATACTCATATTTTCCCAATATTTTTAAAAATCCAGGTACCACCAAGTTGAAAATGGCGACTTGAAGGTTTATGCGTGTTGAGCTTCAATTGCCGGGGTCAATACATGGATGGGTCGCCGATATGGCTATGAATTTCGACCGCGTTATTACTGGAGAATTTTTTTCTGTGAAATATGAAATCATACTTTTAGCCCTGAAGTTCGAATTAGGTAAATTTTACGTTCCTCGATTATAGCAATCGGTTGGAATACAATAATTATTCTGCTAAATACATACAATGCCCGATCGAAATGATAATAACGGGCAGATTTTCACGCTGGAGCGTGCAGAATGCATTAATGACTTTATTTATCGTGGTCACTCTTTTGAACCGGTCTGGGTTGTCCTTTCTTCTTGCAATCGACTCAGATTAACGCTGTTTTCGCATATGCCGCCCTCCAATTATTATACCTCCTATTTTATTGAGGTTTTGGAGGACGGTGTTTTGTCAATGTTCATGCCAGATTGAATGTTATGTTGACGTACAGGTTGTATAGAGTTGTTTGGAATTTAAATCAATATGGTTTTACATTTCCGAAGAGAAAATTTTTGCTAGTAATACCACTAGAGGTCAAATTATTTCCGGAAATTTTTTCGAGCTCATGAATATTTTGAAAATTAACCTGAGTCGAAGACGAGGGATACTTCCCTAAAAATATTCATGAGCGAGAAAACATTTCCGGATTTAATTTGACCTCGTGTGGTATTCGGTAAGAAAATTCCACACCAAATGTGCTTATTTCCAACAACATCAATTTTCGTCTTCATCAAGTACTTGCAAAACATAAAAGGTTTTGTCGACTTGATTATTTAGTTACCATGGCAAACTTATTGAAACTCTAAGCTAGAAATTATTTCTGTTTTGAATTCGTCAAAAACAGCACGACGTAGAAAAACGTCTCGGTTCGGCCAAGAAAGTAAAGAAAATATTCACCAGAATATTAAGCAGTTGACACCCGCGAATGCAAGGAAATCGAAGGCAAGTGTATGGAAGCAGTTTATAAACTTCTGCGCAGAAAAGGCGTATGATTTCGACAGAGCGGATATACCTTTGGAAGAACTGCCGCTTATTCTTCAAGACTATGCCTTCAACATGCCAAAAAAAAACAAAGAACTCCGAAGACTACAAGGAGAGTTTTACAAAGTTCTATGGAACTCTACAGCTAAGCAGTTGCAGGAATATTTTTTCGAAAGGTACAATCGCAAATTTAATCAATTCTCTGACATAGAATTTGTCAACGCGAAAGCTGCAAAAAAATGCTAAGCGTCGGAAGCTACAAATAGATCCAACCAAGAGAAAGGCAAGTTCATCCGCACTATCAGCAGACGAATTGAGATAATATTCTGTCATTATAAACGTCAAAAAAATGTCCAGTATAATTCGCTGTTGGGTAACCACGATGACAAATTTTCCACTAAAATTCATCCGTTGCAATGGTGATCTGTCAGAAATGCACGTTCTGATTGGTTAAAAATCGCACGTGTAGAATTTTCGGACAGAAACATCATTCCAGACAAGACTTAGGGAACTCGAAAAATGTTGTAGGTACTAATTACATATAGAATTGAACTCATACGAGTAGTTCCTAAGACACTGGTCATACTTTTGAAGATGGTTTTGGAATTTCATATATAATAAACAGAATTCAACTACTTAATAAAATACAAGTTTTTCATTGTATAACTGAACAGAAATAGAAGAACGCAAATTTTAATGGTTAAAACTGACACCTTGACATTTTTGTTCATGAATTAGAGGTAGAGTAGAGACAAATTAATAAGAAAAACTAAAAGTAACAAACATCAAACAAACAAATCAAAAAACCTATATAATGATAGTAATACTGAAAATAAGAAATGCCTGTACTATCACGGCCTGTATTCTGAGTCTACTGAAGGGTGTATCCCTTCAAGGACTGTGATTGTGCGGAAGTAAAAGAATTATGAGACAAATCTGTCCGCATCTACTATTTGTCAAAATATTGGCGAGAGAATATTTCATGTCATGTCACCTGAGGACGTACACAATATTTTCCAATATACCTAGTTTGGTTAAGTTTTTCAAATTATTGTACTTTTCATTTTATAGCTCAGCAAAATTTTGAAGATGAAAGACATGATTCCATCAATACCTAGTTTTCCTTGATTTTTTTTATTTGTTACAGTCAGTCGACTCTAGAGGAGTCGTAGGAAGTATAGATGAAAACTACACAGAATGCCCAGCTTGCTCCAGAGGTCTCTGTAGGAGTATAAATGGTATCTATACCCGATCGAATCTACCACCAGGATATTCACTAATAGCACAAATACCAGAAGGTGCATGTAGGATCATTGTCCAGCAACTAAAGCATTCTAGGAATTTCATCGGTGAGTGTCATGTTACACGTCAAAAGTTCTCTTGCATTGATATCCACTTTCTTTTTTTTTCGTGTACCTTCCACTCTACAAAGCCAATGGATAGCGTCGGCTGAATTGATCGTAAAATGTTGCTGTAATGTTTGACTTAGGAGGCGAACTATCTCGTTTCACCCTATTCGAACTTGCGAATAGATTTTATCATTTTTCATACAGAATTATTCAGAATCCTCGAATTGTGGAAGTTTTTGACATCATTCATTTCGATCTTGAATCGAAATAGAACACATAAATCTATGATATTACGTGATACATCCAAGAGACCTTTCGCATTGAAGAATAGTACATTTTGCAAGAAAGTGAATAAAGAAGATACGGTAAAAGAAATTTGGGAAAAAAACAATCGTAAACCCGAAATTTGTGAAAAGTTGGTAAAAAGTGATATCCATCTGCGAGAAGTTTGATTTTCGAGGACAATCAAGACAGACACATATTTAGTTAGTTTAGTTAGTAGGATTTCCTCAAAATATTCAGATATAATATGCAATAGAAACAATATCGATTCATTGGAATAGCATCATCCAGCTTTGTGAACAATAACAAAATCGGTCCGAACTCTGAACTGCAATTAAATTTAGATAATTAATTTCTCATTATAAATTAATTGGATGACTATCAAAGAAAAATCAAGAAAAAAATCATTAAAATCAGCAGAATGGTTTTGCGAATTCGTGTTGTGTTCCATGTTCGCATCGTAAATAAGATTACATTCGAAAATTTCATCATTATCAAAAAGAGACAGATAAGTATTAAAGGGTGCATTAAATCAAAACGGCCAAAAATTCTAAGAAATTTGTACGCGCTTGTTCATATTGATAATTCTATGATTCTCACGAAACTTCAAATTATTATTATTATAATTCATTTGCACCTCGATATTTTACGGGACGGATACTGGAAGTTTACGGAACGTATAGTGAGAATGAACCTTTATACAGCGTAAAATAAAATGAAGTTTCATAAAAGCGAAGCAGAAGGATTGAGACAGAAATAAAATAGTACGACTGACTAGTTTATTTACATCACTCAATTTATATATTCTCAACTTGAAATAAAGAATTAAGGTGTGATACATCATTTGAGGGGTTTTCATTCATATTTCAAATGGACCTACTTGTATTTTACAGCCCTGAAAAAAACCAATAGTTCTTTCATCATAAACGGCGATTGGAAATTTTCTAGTACAAGTCGATCCTTCGAAGGAGCTGGAACCAGATTCGCCTATATAAAACAGGACAGTGTTTCTCTCGAAACGATCACGTCACAAGGACCACTAGGATCGCCGATTGAAATCTACGTAAGTCAAATTAGGTCTCAGGATACTAGTGAAGGCTATCGATTATTGTTCTTAGCTATAGATAAAGTTTTTTGAACCGATTAATTGAGATATCAGTGTAAAAACTTAGTGAAAGACATCCAGACTAGAGCCATTTTCTAGAGTTGCAAAATGGCGGGGGACACGGGATCACGTTCTTCAGTTTATTCGTTAGCTTCATCTTGCATTTTTTCACAAATAAGTTGAAATTTTGAGTTCAAGCGATTAGTAAAGCAGAGAACGATTTATATTATTCTACAATTCAAATTTAACTTCCTTCTTCCTTTCTTATTCTGTTTGGGATGATATTGACGTCAATCAAGTGCAGAAAAAAAATTATAAGACTTCATTGTATGGTGAAAAAACAAATTTTTTACCTGTTAAATTTTTCAATATCTCCTGAAGCTAGCGCTGACATACACCTTTCTGTATCACCCTGTAAAGCATCGAATCGTCTAATTAGTTTCGTTGTGTCATCATTCGAGCATGAAGACAAGTCAATTACCTATGAACTCCATGAAAAAAATCGAAATTGAAATGGAAAATTAAATTTGAGAAAAAATCTTAGTTCGCTCGAAATACCGACCAGGACGCCAGTGTATATCTTCGTTTCGTTTTTCGAAAAACTAATTTAGTGGATAGATCATGCGGATAACTTCTTATTTTCGCGTCATTATCAATACTTTCCCAGGATCCATTAGGCCAACGACGTTGAATTTCCATAATACGGATATCTAAGGCGTAATTGAATTTTAATTACATTATCTTTGCTTTGATGTCGGCTTATTCCCTTCAACTTCAGCAACGCATGCAAAACACTTTATACTCAATTTAATTCACGTTCAGACGATAATAATTTATTTTTCTGCATTCTTATCGACAGCGTGGAATTTATGGGATTAGCCTTATCGCAGCTCTTGCTTGATCTTTGTGTTCTTCAGTTTTCTTTTATTTCTGAATCCTGAATCGAAATAAATGACTGAGTTATAAGGTAATCAAATGAGAACGCCGCCATTCGTGCAAAAAAATGCTTGCAAACTAGAAAAATAAAACAATTCGACATCTGCCAGTTCAGGAGGTCATAGAAAAAGCTTTGTTTTCTTGCTTTTCATTTTCGATCGAATGGTCTCGTCATACTTCATATTTTATTTTACGCAGCTGGTATCCTATCAACCCAATCTTGGACTCAAATACGGATACCTTCTACCGAACGACATCGAAAAACAGATCGCACCACCATCAGTTAGGATTCCAAACAGTTCTCCGCAATCTCACGAGCGAAGACAGCTAGCTCCTCCTTCGATACTGCTGCCGAATTCAGATGCGCACACCATAGAAACTAGAAAATACGACAGATCCTTACATTCCAACCAACAAGATGATCCAAAGTCGGTGACGAGTGGTCATCATCACCATAGACAGAGGAGGGTGAGGAAGAGGTTCTCGTGGAAGATCAGTGGAATATCTGCATGCTCCAAATCATGTGGAGGAGGTAAGTTGAGGAATGTTCATGAGATTTCAGTTATGGTCATCATCCAACGAATCTTCGTCATGAGCTCAACTAGAATAAAAAATTCTTTCTTGCAGGTATCCAAACAACTGTGGTGAGTTGCGTACGTGAACTAACCCAAACTCCAGTACCAGATAGAAGATGCTCTCATTTGGAGAAACCAAACTCCAACCCAATAAGATGCAACATACAAGATTGTCCTCCCAAATGGAGCGGATACTGGAGTGCATGCAGTGTTACCTGCGGAGTTGGTACCCAACGACACGTCACCCAATGTAGTCAAGAACTTAACACTGGGAGAGAGGTTGTGGTTGACGAAGTTCAGTGTTCAGGTAGGCCTAGGCCGCTGGTGAAAACTCAGACATGCACGCAAGTTGACTGTGATGTGGCCGATAACGAAGTGCCTCAAAATCCGAATTTCAGAAGCCAAAAATTAGATAGAGAGTGGTTGGTTGGCGATTGGTCATCTGTAAGTATCCTAGTACGATTGTAACCTTCAGTACGTGTCTGAGATGTTATTGAGTCTTGAATTTTTCGTCTCATGGATTAACTACAAGAATCGAGCTTTCCTAGTCGGGGTTAGAGGTCTTTTAAAACTGCAAACGCAGTCAACTCCCTCCCAACGACAAATGAAAGTCATACGCATCACTCAAGTTTTCTGCATCACAGAAGTTCAAAGATTTCAAAATCTCCAGAGATGGCGCTAGGGAATTACTGCACTGAAAAGTGCTATCCAACAGGGTTTATGTTCATTATCATAATCATTTTTTCCAGTGTTCTGTTACTTGCGGAACAGGCCATCGCTCCAGATCTGTGTCATGCCCATCAGGTGATTGTGCTCCAGAATCAAGGCCACCGCATGCAGAATATTGCACTTTACCGAGCTGCAACTCACAACCACGGCCATCCAGACCAACAGAATCCTCAGAACTTTCGCCTTGGCTGGTTACAGAATGGTCCAAGTGCTCGGAAGAGTGTGGCACTGGAATACAGAGCAGATACGCTGTTTGTGGGAGGAATACTTGCGATATAAGTTCCAAACCTGATTCTACTCGCGATTGTTCTAGCGAGAAACAGTGTGGGGGACAATGGTTTGCTGGTCCATGGACTGATTGTTCAGATTCTTGTTCTGGTAAGTACTGAAAATAGGTTGATAAAACCAGCTGACGAGCACTCAATATACGTTTATAATCATGTAGAAAAGTGCGTGAGTGTTCGTGAGAACCAAGTAACGTCCATTCTGCGTTAGTGACACGACTTGAAGAATTCTCGTTTTTCGGCCTTTTGAATACCTAAATAACCGCATTTTGGTTCGAATTTTGTGATG
This sequence comes from Myrrha octodecimguttata, assembly GCA_958510865.1. NCBI lineage: Eukaryota > Metazoa > Arthropoda > Insecta > Coleoptera > Coccinellidae > Myrrha > Myrrha octodecimguttata. The sequence continues at coordinate 27,335,095 of OY294059.1, forward strand.
GAGGCATCATTGGACTCTTTTGAAAATAGGGGCTGGTCAAGCAGTGACTGATATCGCGACATAATAAAACAGTTCTTCCCTAAAACATTACATGATACTATGTGGCCAATAAGGTTGCCAACATGACGGCGCCACACACCATACAGCTCGTGGAAAAAGTTAATCACTGCTTGCGACATTTACAAGTCGCGTACTCTCTAGTTTCGCGAATAACACTTGGCCTCCAATATCCTGTGATTTAACACCATAAGATCGCTTTTTATGGCTTTTTTGAAATCAAAAATTCGGTGTGTCAAGTCCACAACGACCTGGGTATAACAGGGGGGAGTTAAACTCCGAAATTCGCCCATATTTATGGCAAAAGGTAATGGAGAGTTTTGAACAAACAGTGTTCCATAAATAACCCAATTCTATGTACTTTTTGAATTCAAACCGTGCGATAAAGGTGATACATCCGTCATAATGTTATTATTTGATATAGATTCATTTATTTCTTATTAGGTCAGGCACATCAGAAACGTGAGGTGATATGCGTGGTTAAGCTGAGGGGACAATTCAGAATCACCAACGAGATGACCTGTCCGAACCATCTGAAACCTCCCGACAAACAGGCATGTGACGGCAAATGTGAACCTTATTGGTTTGCCGGCGATTGGGGAAATTGCGAAAACTGTCCCGATGGAATACAAAGAAGGGTTGTGAGATGCATGGACGTAAACGGAATACCGTCGAATAGATGTCCGGACTCTAACATACCTCCATCGAAACGATCGTGTAGCTGTGTGAAGAGAGAGGAGAAGGAACAATATAGACCACCTCAAGACCAGCCTGTTGATCGTAAGCATAATGTGTATTAGTTTAGTGGAATGTCCGGATGTCTTACGTTATTAATATCAAAATTCGAGTTTAACACTGACAAAAAGTTTGGAACAGCTTCTGTGTGTATATTTTTTTGTCTATTTAAAACATGTACTTTCTCACGAAATTCTACATGAAACATCAGTGATCATGAGAAGTAAATTCATCAGAGATTTAGTGAAATTACTCTCAGTGTGAGTTAACTTTTTTTCGCAATAGAAAGCGTCTCCAAATTTTTCATTTTTGTTAGGGCAAGATATATTTGTCAGAGAATGAGTTGTTTCTTTTACTTATGAAAACAAATATATGTTTTTTCTTGGAAATGTCTACTCATGTCAAGTTGAATCATATGCGAACCCTTACCAAGAAGAAGCCATAATACCCTCATAAATAATAAAACATTTACTAAAAAATTTCCACCCCAGCCCTAACATAGATATGAAAAATTTGGGGAACTGACACGTTATGGAACAATTTATTTCACAGAAGTTAGCTCAAATGATTACAAAAAGTTAAATAAAAGATTGCCATCATTGAAAAATGAGAACTTATTTTTTGATGAAAACAACAAATTTGATAATGCAGAACACTAACAAATGTCTTTTATTCTATATCAAATGAACCATCACAAGGTTACTGACTACACTATTATATCCAATATCGAATTAATAAACAAGCTAAAGCCGAAAAATGTTCGTAAATTACTTGTATTTTACTTTACCAGGCTCAGCGAAAAGAAAATAGACCTTGTGTAAATTTGACCGAATTATATTGATGAATTTTAGTGTAATATCCCCTCATTTGAAACTCCTGTTTCAGAAAACTGCGTCGACAAAATCAGAAACTGCTACCTTGCTGTCCAAGCTCGACTCTGCCAATACCAATATTACAAGAGCCAGTGCTGTACAGCCTGCAGAAAAGCACAACAGGACCATGTTTAACAGTAACTGTGATGAGAAATTTAAAATTCAAAACAAGACATGAAGCGCTCTTTCGGACTGAACCAGTAGCATTATGAAGAAACAGTGCATTATGAACCCGTGAAGCTAAACGAAGATAAGAAACTTCCAACAAAACATATTTGGAATTTTTCAAAGATCTGAAACATTCGAGTGTTCAAATGATTTCGATAAAGAAATATTACTTGAACATTCGGATTCGACATACTCTGTAGTTTTATAGAAAAAAATACTCCATAAGCGTAAATAGTCGTCTGTGATTAATTCCTACTAGTTTTTATGTTATTTCGAGAACAAAATGGTGCATTTCCAATAAAAGCACTGAAATCGATGATTTTAAGAATACTTTGCTGTCGTAGCATTGACTGCACACTTGCCAAATTGAGTTTTGCAATTAAAGAATAACTTTTATGTAACTTTCTGAATATAATGACTTAGCATGTAACGTAAATAATAATCTTATGACATGAGTATTATCCCTAGATTTTATGTATTTATTTAGATTCTGAATATATTGTTTAAGAAGGCTCATTTTCTTTTCATTTATTCTGGTTGAATTAGCGATTGCAGTAGTATTTTCATTCATCTTTTGTTGACCTACATAAATAATTAATTGATATTAGCATGAAGTCAACAGCTTTTGTGCACCATTTTAAAATTAGTTGTCAATGCCGTCAGCTACTTCAGTATTGACCCCAACAAGCGCAGATATGCTTGCTGAGAAAAAACAGTTTGGATTTTCTTCACACAATCATCATGAAATTTTCCTTTAGTTTGTGCATCAGCATTTGCCCAAATTTCTTGAGGTATTCCGGAGACAATTTTATTAAATATTGACTTCTGGGTCTGCGCTAAATTTCATTGAAATATGATGAAAACCTTCCAAATACACATTTTTTTTCAATTGACTATCTCATCAGTATTCTGCAAAAAGTTGCGCTCAGTGAGTCTAACTAATAACCAAATCCCTAACTCATATTGTATCAGTAGTTTGTGAGATTTTGTTGTCAAATTATCTTGGCAACGAATGGTTGGCTGGACAAAAGAGAATTTGACATCAGATTCCTCATCCTAGTTGGCTTATACCATTTTCGGAATAAATTCGAGAACAAACATTTGTTCCCTAGAACATGCGCGTAAAAAACAGCTCTGAAAAATTTCAAAAAGCACTGCCGTGAAGGCAGCAACTTTTGCGCGCATGTTCAATGTAGATGACCGCTTCAGCAACGAATTTGAACGTGCGCGCAAAAGCTGCTGCCTTCACGACAGTGCTTTTTGAAATTTTTTTCTGATAAATTACTGGATTTCAATTCGATCATATCTGTATTTTTGGACATATTGTAAAAATAAAATTTTGAATGGGCATATCTACGAAATCATTGGGCGGATTTTACCCATTCACGAATTCAGCCTTCGCCTAACGGCCGACTGCGTAAACACAATAACTTTCGAAAGAAACAACTTAGAAACTCGATATTTGTAGAGAAGGTTTGGACCTTAATTACGAAGGCCGAATTCGTGAATAGGTAAAATCCACCCAATGATTCCGTAGATATACCCAATCAAAATTTTATTTTTCCAATATTTCCAAAAATACAGATCAGATCGAATTGAAATCCAGTACTTCATCGAAAATAACAGTTCGAAGTTTCATACAGAATTTAATGAGGATGATATGATGAGAAAATCATAGACATTTTTTTTTTCAAATTGTTCTAATAACACGATTATCACGAAATTTTGCATAAAGTTGTCTTTCAGCATCTTGAAACTAGCTGTGAAGTTTAATCAGGACTGAATCAGTATTTCTCGAGTAATACCGAAAAAATCAACGATATCTAGAAGAAAACCTCGAAATTTGACATATTTTTTCCCGATATCTCCAAAACTTATGATCGTATCGAACTGAAATTTAGTACACTGCTGTAAAATGAGAAGGTTGAAGTGTGAGTATAATTTTTTTTGGATATGATGAATGGTTTCCGAAAAAAAAATTTTTTTGTAAAAAAATGTCGAAAAAATTTTTTTTTTAATTTACTGACAATATGATCTTGACGAAATTTGGCTCAAGGTTGCGCGTCCTTATACTCCACCAAACTGCCAAGTTTGAATCCAATCGCTTGAGTAGTTTCTGAAATAAAAAATAAATAACTTCAAAACTTCAAGTGCCTATAACTCCGAAACTATTCGACCGATTTGGCCCATTAAAGAACTCAACCGCGGCATTCTGATGCGCAACGTATCCTGAAAGTTTCAAGTAGCTAGCTTGCTTCTGTCGACAGTTATCGTGTCTACGGCCGGCCGGACAGAATCAATTTTGACACCATGGAGCATAATTTTAATTGCAGAAATGTATCTGCTTCAGTCATAATTATTTCTCATAGCTTTATATGTTTATAACTGGAAAACTAGTAAAAAACCGTAATTGAAGAATATGAGCAAAAGCTATAGAAAACTTCACATCAAAATTAATTCAATTTGAAATAATCACATCATAGAAAGAAAAGCTGTTTTTTTGGAATTTCATCAGCCTGTATGGTGTTATCAAAACCAAATGAGGAGAATCTAAAATGAATGCACAAGACTTACCCTATACAGGGTCTTTCACGAGGAACCTCACCCATATTTATACGGAAAACTACTGAACGTATTTTCATGAAATTCAGCAGTTATAAGTATTTCACGATGCTGATGAAATCTAAAATATTTTCAAGGCATGAGCACCTCCGGTTTTTCCGGAAATGACGTCAACTTCCGTTTTTCAAATTAGAACACCATTTTTTTATTGCAGAAATAGATTCCTTAGAAAATTTCAATTTATTTTGATGTAACATTTTTCAGTTTTGGTTAGAAAATTCTCTCTGAGCGGGAAAATTCGAAAAAAAAATCGAAAATAGAGCTCCGCTGAAACAAGAATAACTTCGAGGTTTTTGGATGGAAAATTTTCATTTTTGGGATTTTTCAAGATGTAAGATTGATGTATCCACTTTAAAAATCGAAATCGCGATTCATGATACAGGGGGTGAAAAAATCGCTTTCAAAGTTAGGGATGACAAAATCGTGAAAAATCAATTTTTTCAAATTAGAACCCCATTTTTTTATGGCAGATATTGAATCTACGTTAAAAAATAATGTGAGTGTATGCATCACACCCTTGCCCTAAAATGGATATTTTCTGAGTTATTCACAAAAAACTGTTTTTCGTCTTGAATTTTCAGCTATTTCTTTTCCCTTCACGCCAAAAAGATGAAATTTTCAGGAACTGTTATTTGAACCATGCTGTAGATTTTTCACCCCTTCTTGAAACCGACTTCAAGTTACTATTAGGAGAACCATGGCAAACTCTCGCAGTTATAACTAGAGAAGATGCTCAAAGTTTTGACCGTTAATTTCTAGACATTTATTTATACGTCTCAGGAATGCTTCGTGCGTTGCTCTTCTTATTTCATCGGGAGGAAGAGATCTGCAAAAGTGTTTAAAAGCCAAATTGAGTTTCAAAACTATGAATCTAAAAATCTAAACAAACCTGAACGCATTTCTGACTCGTTCTATGCAGTCCTCTTTATCAGTCAGGGGAGTTGAGTAGACAATATTTTTTATCCTACCCCAAACATAATAGTCTAAAGGAGTTAAATCGGGAGAACGTGGTGGCCAAAGATGTGGACCATTGTTCGCCAACCATCGATCTTCAAATAGCCTGTAGAGGATATTTGACACATTGAGTGAATTGTGTGGAGGCGCGCCATCTTGTTGATACCTGTTGGGGAAATTTAAGTTGTTTCCTTACATCTAGGAAGATCGTTCTCAGATCTATCAACCTTGGACGTGGACTGTAATTTCTTAAACGTTGAATATAACGCACAGGTGCTGGTTGGTAGATAAATAACACGTTGAACAGTTAACAAATTTTATTGTTTATAAACACTATACACGTGGCTCTTCTTGACAATTCACTTTACAAAATGGGTTACTCACACTTTTTTGTTGCCTGAAACAACAGCTTGGTTTGGGTTACGTACCCGGATAAACCGTTATAGTTGTGAATTGGGAATAAACTTCGTTGCTTGAAGTAATGGACTTGTGAATTTGTAACTTGTGTCGTTGTGCTGTTCGATAGAACTTTTCAGAGAGAAGAGAGAGAATTATTGCAATTTTGATAGGTTAGAAAAATAATAGATCACAGAGTTTTTGAAGTCATAGAATACTTCCAGCGTTCTTCCTGCTATGGACTGCTGAAACCAACAATGGGAAGGGTGTGCAACCCGTAATACATATTGGAGAATTATAGGTTGCCTACAGTTCTCCAACATATTCCCCCCCCAATGAAGGTTTCCTTCATTAAGTCATGAATGTATAGAATGGACAGGCAATGGGTATGAGGTTGTTAGGCAGATTCATTGCCTTGCGGAAGGGGGCAGATTTTCGATATGTTTCTGATAAACTCTCCCGACTGAGTTCGGACTTTAACAAGTCGAACTCTTCCGTCTTGTCCAGGAATGGTTATAATGACTCTAGCCAAGGGCCACTTGTGAGGAGGACAACCATCCTCTCTGACTAGAACAAGGTCATTAACTTGTATATTCGGGAACTCTCTCATCCATTTGGGCCGGTGTTGTAAGCGGTAATTTTCCCGTTGAATTGAAAGAGATACTGAATCAATATTTGCACTCACGGTATTCAAATGAGATGAGATGCCTACAGTGTCACGTGATGAAACAGGCACATTTCCTGCAATTATCCAGCCAAGGAATGTATTTTGGAGGACAGGTAGGTCTTTACCTAACTTGTGCACCCTGTCCTTTAACAGATCATAATACATGTCTGCGCCAACTAAAATGTCGATATCACCTGGGGTATGATATGATGGATCACCCAATTTGAATTCTGAAGGGATTTTAAACCTTTTTGTGTCTAGCGAAATCTGGGGAAGTTTGCAAGTTATGCTGGGCATTATCGCACAAGACAATTGAAATTTGAAATTTGTGTATACATTTGAATGTAAAACAAGATTTATCATCTTACCGGATGTGAATTCACCCTGGGAAATACCACTAACACACAATGACCTTCTAAATGGGACATAACCCAACCTTTCAACCAAATTTTCCGTTACAAATGAGCTTTGACTAGCTGAATCTAGTAAAACACGAGCTTGCACTGGACGACCACTGTCGTCAAAGATGGTGACTAATGATGTAGCAAGAAGAACGTGGGAATTGTTTTGTCCAGATGCGGACAAGGAAACTGAATGGGAGTGTAGTGTCTGAGAATCTGCACTATCGGAAGGGTCCGATAAACATTCCTCAGTTTCAGATGTCAGGGTCGCTGTTGTTTCGTGCAGCAAGGTGTTGTGATTCTGTGAGCATATATTGCACAATTTTTTAGATTTGCAACCACTTCTGGAGTGGCCAGAATACAAACAGTTAAAGCATAGTTGTTTGTCATGCACAAATTTCCTTCTGTCATCTATACTCAATTCCCTGAATTTCTCACATTTAAAAATATTGTGTGTATTTTGCCTACAATATGAACAGAATAATTTAATATTGCTAGACTTGGCTTTGCTTGTGTGCAAAGAGATTTTAGAATTGGATTTTGTTTGTTTTTCTAATGGTTCTAAATTTTCCAGTATTGTGGCTCTTTTATCGAGAAATTCAATAAATTGAGACAGAGTTGGAAGGACTGAGATGTCTCTCTCAGTTTCAAACGCCCTACGGGTGCCAAAATCTATTTTCTTTTCCATCAGATGGATGATAATGAATTCAAACAATTCTTCACTTGAATAATTTAAATTTGTTAGCAATTCTAAATGTTTTCTTAGGTGGATAACAAAGGTTCTTAAACCTTTTGCTGTACATTTAGTTAATGTTTCTGTATCAAGCAGAGACGACAAGTGTGATTTGATCACACTTAATTTATTTTCATATCTATTTTTCAGTAGTTTTAGAGAAATAGCAAAATTTTCGTGACACACTTGTAAGTTGTCCACAATTGCAAGGGGTTCACCTCTCAAAAAGGACTTCAGATATATTAATCTTTGAATATCACTCAAATATTTATTTTCAGTGATTAATGAATTGAATAACTGAATGAAAGACATCCATTCAGTTGGATTACCAGTGAAGTTATTCATTTTGATTTCTGGTAATTTAATCTGCGGTTGTGTACCAACGCTGCCAGAAGGGCTACTATTCTTAGATTTAGAATTGAAATCATTTAATAGTTTTCGGAATCTTACTTCTAAATCATCCTGTTCGTTTTCCACTGCATCTCGATCTTCTGAGTCAACATTTTCAAACTCTTCAATCAGCTCAATGTTGTCTTGGCACTTCTTGTAGTCCTCAATGGCTGCAACTAAGCACTCATGTTTTTTGATCACCTTCTCTTGGTCGTCTATGTCTGGATTTGCATTCAACCAGTTCTGAATTCTGGTTATAGAGCGTTTGGCAATAGCACGCTTGGATTTGTAGAGCTGGTATTTTTCCATGTTTCCTAACAATGAGCACCTTCACTTTGAACTTGAGTGGATTTATCTCACCAATACGACTGCCTGTGGTATATCCGGCTCGAAGGACCATAAAATGTTGGGGAAATTTAAGTTGTTTCCTTACATCTAGGAAGATCGTTCTCAGATCTATCAACCTTGGACGTGGACTGTAATTTCTTAAACGTTGAATATAACGCACAGGTGCTGGTTGGTAGATAAATAACACGTTGAACAGTTAACAAATTTTATTGTTTATAAACACTATACACGTGGCTCTTCTTGACAATTCACTTTACAAAATGGGTTACTCACACTTTTTTGTTGCCTGAAACAACAGCTTGGTTTGGGTTACGTACCCGGATAAACCGTTATAGTTGTGAATTGGGAATAAACTTCGTTGCTTGAAGTAATGGACTTGTGAATTTGTAACTTGTGTCGTTGTGCTGTTCGATAGAACTTTTCAGAGAGAAGAGAGAGAATTATTGCAATTTTGATAGGTTAGAAAAATAATAGATCACAGAGTTTTTGAAGTCATAGAATACTTCCAGCGTTCTTCCTGCTATGGACTGCTGAAACCAACAATGGGAAGGGTGTGCAACCCGTAATACATATTGGAGAATTATAGGTTGCCTACAGTTCTCCAACAATACCATAAGTCATTATGGTTCTGTACTAGCGGCTCAATTATTTGAGTCAATATGTCAGAATATCTATCTCCTAAGGGAGAACATTCTTTAAATAATGCAAACATGTGTAGTGTTCTATCTTACCAGTTAAAGTGAACATCGAGAATTGCATTATTTTTGATGGCGCAAAAAACATTGAAACTCCAGGTCTCTAGAAAGTTCCATTGTCTGAACTGGTGGTTGTTCCCTTCATCCCAATAATGACTGTTATGCCTATTGAAAGAACCATTCTTTGTGAATTTAGATTCATCTGTCCAAATTATACAGTCCAAAAAGTTTTCATTCTCTTGAAATCGAATCATCATAGCTTCGCAAAACTCTGTTCTCCTGACGAAATCAGTTTCCTTCAAATGCTGTACCCTATTGAATTTATATGGGTGCATTTTATGTTTTTTTAATATTCTCCAAACACTCGATTGAGATAATCCCAGATCAATCTCGGCATCTTTGAGAGAATTTTGAGGATTCACACGAAAATATGCAAGAACTGTAATTTCGTTGTTCTCATCTTCTACTACACTTTTTTCTCTGTGTGTAGTTTTTTTAACGAAAGATCCGACATTTCTCAAGTTTGTTATGGTTCTGTTAATGGTATCTCTCGTTGGTCTGGGTCGGTCAGGAAACCTCTCCATGAACAGTCGAATCGTTCTATCTACAACTTTATTACATTCTCCATGAAGTAGAATGAGATTTAAATAATCTTCATTGGTAAAATTAGGCATAGTGATCGATTTTATAACTTAATACGAATTATCACCAAATTAATAGTAAACACAAAATGCTACTGAATAAAGAGGAATTTGGCAGATGTAATTAATGATATCTATCATTAAAAAAAAATAATGTAAAACATGGTAAGTTTTTGCATATGGTTCATAAGGAATTATTTATTTATCACTGGAGCGAAAACCGAAGGCCGATAGTTGGAACAACCTGTAACTTTTTTCTCTTGCATATTAGGGTAGTAAAATCTAAAACATGGTTTAAGTAACAGTTCCTGAAAATGTCATCTTTTTGGCGTGAAGGGAAAAGAAATAGCTGAAAATTCAAGACGAAAAACAGTTTTTTGTGAATAACTCAGAAAATATCCATTTTAGGGCAAGGGTGTGATGCATACACTCACATTATTTTTTAACGTCGATTCAATATCTGCCATAAAAAAATGGGGTTCTAATTTGAAAAAATTGATTTTTCACGATTTTGTCATCCCTAACTTTGAAAGCGATTTTTTCACCCCCTGTATCATGAATCGCGATTTCGATTTTTAAAGTGGATACATCTTACATCTTGAAAAATCCCAAAAATGAAAATTTTCCATCCAAAAATCTCGAAATTATTCTTGTTTCAGCGGAGGTCTATTTTCGATTTTTTTTTCGAATTTTCCCGCTCAGAGAGAATTTTCCAACCAAAACTGAAAAATGTTACATCAAAATAAATTGAAATTTTCTAAGAAATCTATTTCTGCAATAAAAAAATGGTGTTCTAATTTGAAAAACGGAAGTTGACGTCATTTCCGGAAAAACCGGAGGTGCTCATGTCTTGAAAATATTTTAGATTTCATCAGCATCGTGAAATACTTATAAGTGCTGAATTTCATGAAAATACGTTCAGTAGTTTCCCGTATAAATATGGGTGAGGTTCCTCGTGAAAGACCCTGTATAGCTGTTTCATCATAAATAAGTATGAAGTTTCCCAATCAAATGGAAGTATAGTTATAGAAAAGCACAAAATATTTCTTCTCCTTTAACTTCACAGAACAAAAACACATTGCGGAAAATATAAAAACAAATAAAATAAACTAAATTTAATCATAGAAAAAAATTTTTTTACTATTGAATATTAGTCTCCAAAATCCTCAAGTCATTTCAACACCAACAATTATATTATTTTTATTTGTACAAGTAATAGGTTGTAACTTTCCTAAAAAAACATTATATCCATAATTTTCAGCGTACAACTTCCTATCAGTATCAATAACATCCATGCACATATAACCCTGTTTCGTTTTAGCATTTTCACTATCATGCGTTTGATCTGCACCATGTGCCATACTCATATAATCCTTGTAAGTTAGTTCTTCCAAACTCGAGAAACATTTACTTCTAGGATAATCCACTAGATGACATTTCTTGATTCCACCATAACAGCAAGGACAGCATACAAATTTCGCTTTTTTCTTCACGCACATCTGCATAACCAAATCGGTAGCTGTTCCGCAAGCATGGAGAGACAGCCCAAGTTCAAAATCGGCACAAAAATAATCCAGATTACTCTGAACGACTGTAACATTCCGCAAATTCAGAAATTCAATTCGTTCCGTGGCTCTTGATAGAGATTTTTCCTTATTTTCAACTAATATCACGTGACATTTTGGTAATAAATACGCCAATAACAAACCTAGATGTCCACTACCGCTGCAGAAATCAACGATTGTGAAAACAGAGTCTCCAACGATTTTAACAGCAGGTTTGATCATACTTTCCAATTGTTCACATTTTCTATCGGCTCTCTTTTCTGGTAGTGATCCGCCGCAAGGGTTCAATTCCGAAGGTACTTTTTCCCAGTTGAAATCAACATCAGAACCATACAAAGACATTGAATTCAGTACTTCGATATTAGATGAAGAAATTATTTCTAGTGCTCGTTCTATGTTTGCTTGTTTGGTATACGCCTTCTTTTCCATTTTGTAATGAGTCATGTCGGACTTATACAGACTCTGCTTGACGAAATTATCATCAAAAGAAATATTTAACTGGCTTGAAACCAAAGGTAGAACTACTTCAAGGTGATAACTACATTCACTCTTCATATTCACATACCACTTATAGGTAACTGGAAACTTTTCGTGTAAGTTACAATGAGCCAACAGCTCAAAAAATATATCAACACAAGGATATAAAATAACGTCAGATATCATCATGGAAGGTCCCTCTGCATATTTATGTTCAAGATCCAAATCCCTCTTCGGAACGTCAGTAGATACTTTCTTATTATTATAAATACGTGCAACCTTATAAATATTATGAATCCTAACAGGCTGCTTCAAATGATATTCAAATCTTGAGATGCAATTATTAATTATCAGCTCTTCTGCGTCATTCAAGCGTAAATTTTTGAGAAGGTTCTTGATACTTTGAGGCATATCAATTTCGCAAAACATTGTCCAGATTGATACTTCACTACAAGCCATGAGGCAGTTGCCTCTGAACCCCAATAAATGTTGAACATTTGTGTTTTTACTCTGCTTGATTATTTGTCTAGCAACAGCACTTATGCCTGCTATCACATTGTTGTTAACAATGATGATAGGCCATGTACAGTATGTCGATATCTTTGGTAGATCATTGTCGCAGTTGATAATCGAATATGTCAATTGAGAAGAACCAAGATTCACAGAAATATCTGAAGGTGATTTCACCAAATGCAATATCAAATCAATATTTTCAAATTCGCACACTTTGTACACATGAAGTATCAATAACGACTCTATTGAGACAGAATAACAACCTGGTCCTACCTCACAGGCCTTTATATAAACTGTCGATTTTTCTCCTGACCTAAAACAATAAATATAATTTTATCACAACACTCACTATTAATTTGTAACAAAGAAATAAACCTAGCGAAGAATAACAGTTAACTAGTAAGCCGGACTTCTATCAATTCACACATTATTTGAGAATTGTACTCACATATTTGCATTCATCAATTCAGACACAATTAGCAAGCTGTCTCTGAACTCTTTGCATCATTCTCTTATTAAGAACTTTCCTTCGTGAGATAAAGCATATGAAGGATATAATAGATAAGATTAACATGAATATTTCGAATGTCCAAAATGCTCTTTCATCATAATAGGCAGCTCGGTCACAACTTCGAAGAGCTACTGCCCCACTAGAGCATTTTAACAACTCCTTGTAATGCGTTTTCCTACATACTCGAAGGTTCCTACTGTTTATTTCTGATTCTGAAATGAAATAAGTGAAAGTAATAAAGAAAGAAGTGCATCTTCATCAGATTCAAAGAAATCTCGAATCTGAACGAACCTGTGCAAGGTTCGCAGTCTTTTATAACTTCATAAGTTTGCTCTTGCCAGCAGGTCGAGTTATATTCAATTACAAATGTACGTTTTCTTGATATTTCTCTAGCGTCTGTCCAGTGTGATTCGACAATCAACACCAGAATAGTCAAACTGGAAGAAAAATCGTCAAAAAGATTTATTCCCGCAAGAGTAATTTATTGACAACTACTCACAATCCTAATATGGTAATTCCCAACAACATACGTCTTTTAGGACAAGATTCTATCATTGTTTCGAGAAAATATCAAACCATTCGATATGATTCGATTTCACAAATTTGCATTATTTATCACTTTCCATTTCGTTCTGTCAAACACGTAGGTTATTTACGCGAGTCACAGATGTAGAATATCATACCACAGACCATTGTGAGGATTCTTTCATTCTTAGTTAGTTCCAATTCGCAACTACTGCTAAGCGATACGTCCTCTGGCGATAGAAATTCGAACACTTCCAAGCTATTAGTTTTTCGACGTGCCCGTTATTCTAACGTATTTTGCTTACTTTTCGAGTTCATTTTCGAGCTTTCGTGTTGTTCTCCGAGTTGAAATTTTGGTATACCGAAAGTGTTTATAATATTCATCAATCGATTCCTTTCTTCCCGATAAAAATTTTTGATTGTATTAATTCGAAATGGCATCCTCCCGAAAGGACTATTGTTGTGTGCTTCAACTCAATGTTTTTCATAGTCAAAAAGAAAGGATCATCTACTGCCTCAAGTTTTCATTTTTTCCAAAGCCAAATGAAAGTAAAGTTAATTTGGAAACAGCAGGAAACTCATTGATAGAAGGAAAGCCTGGATTTTGAAATTTAAGACTGGAAAACAGGTCACGCAATTCATGAAAGTATGTTCACTGCATTTCTCTGAAGATGTTTATTTTCATAAAGGTAAATTGAAATGTATTCATTTCGAAACATTTTCTTGTCCAGATATTTTAGGTGTAAATGAATATAAAGGAATTTTGATGAAAAATGCTGAGAGACTACCGAGCACTTCTGCAGCTACCTACTTCACATGCTACACAAATCATATTCAAAGAGAGTGATCTGGTTGAAAACCTGACAAAAACTAAATATGGTGTTATAGTTGATAATAGCTAGAGTAATTCATATAAATACATCGATATTTTTCATTTCTATATAGGTAGGTAGGTTGAACCAGCTGTGACATATTTCATTTTGTATGTGTATCTTGACCTGCTGTTTACTTTCTTTCGAAATACGATACAAAAAAACTGGAGCAGAAAAGCTGTCTTTTCATTTTATTGATTCACTCGTTTGTAAACAAAGAGAACAAGTCATATCATTTAGACTGATTCTAGATTTACCACATAATATGGCTTGCATTCAGCACTTCTTCACATTGATAAGAGTCATTGAATTACTTAATGAGGTACCTATTTTTCCAGAAATTCAAGTTAACTTAGATATTAGTTCATTTTGATCCACCAAGCAACAGACACTAAAATAACATCGAAATTATCCTCCAGGAACGATTTGAAACACGATTTTATAACGTCATCCAAAGAAAAGTCCCTTCTCAAAAAATCTTGCACAAAATTATAATAATTTCATTAAATATTCTAGCTCTTCTCAATAAATATTCGTTCTTCACCATATTTCTACGGTTTGTTTACATAAAACTACTAGCTTGGACAGGTTCCAAATGTATCCGTTAGGGCGCTGGCATCTTCGCAGAAGTTCCCAATAGACGACTTCGGCCCAAGTTGCCAACCCACAATTTTCTTCACAAATTCACTATCACTGGGGAACGGGAATTTCAGGACAAATTGTACATGATAAGGTTTGTGTTATTTATAAATATCCGTAAAAGATGCCTCCGCTCTTCAAACAAGATCATTCCTTCCAAATATAGGGTATTGTTAAGATCATCTCTGATTGGCTGAAATTTAAGTTGGGATTCCTGATTTCATGTTGATAGTGTCAAATTTATAGAGGATATGTTCCGCAACTCAACTTGGTTGTTTCGGTTGCCGGTTTTCCATTCCGTAAATATGAAATATTCGGTTGGTTCCTGAAAAAAAGGTTGATTACGGAATTTCATTGATGAAAAAACGTTCTTTCTGTCACCAGAACGACAGTCAATGTTCTATGGTAACATATCCATATGATTCATAGAACATAGAAGAGACAACAATCAACAATGGAAAAATTACTAGGTATGGTCTATGGATCATAAGGTAAATAAAGATTGTTCTATGCTATGTATATGTTACCATAAAACATTGATTGTCGTGCTAGTGCATAGACTTAATATGTCTATGTTCTGGTGACAGAAAGATTGCTTTTTCATCAATCAAATTCCGGAATTAACCTTTTTTTCAGAGACCAACCCAATATTTCATATTTACAGAACGGAAAACCGACAGCCGAAATAACCAAGTTGCTTTGCGGAACATATCCTTCATAAACTTGACACTACTAACATGAAATCAGGAATCCCAACTAAAATTTCAGCCTAACAAAAACCTATATTTGGAAGGAATCATCTTTTTTGAGGGGCCGAGGCATCTTTTACGGATATTTATAAATAACGAGAACCTTATCATGTCGAATTTGTCCTGAAATTCCCGTTCCCCAGTGATAGTAAATTTGTGAAGAAAATTGTGGGTTGGCAACTTGGGCCGAAGTCGTCTATTGGTCTGTACGATTATATTTCTACTCGGTAAAATCATTGTTTAGATTTAGTTCAAAGAGTTGTTTCCTCCTCCTAAAACAATGGTAAAATCAACAATGAATTATTTTCTATCGTACATTGAGAAGTTTCTCCATTAAGAATGAAATTATTTACTGACCTAACGTAACTGAAATAATTGGAAATTCATATAAAGTCCAAAACAATGTGAGAGATGAAATATCACGCAGAAATAAGCAGATAATTAGGATATCATGCAGTTTATTCGTATATAATACTAGCCATAGGAATATACAAGTCTCATTGTAGTGCAAATAATATCAAATTTGGTCCTTTATAAATGTTTTTTTGAAAGACACACATTTTTCTCCACTTTCTTCCTTTAGTTGAAGGGTACAATCTATCTAAAATATATATTTATCTTGATCCGTTAGATCCCTCTTCGTTTTCCTATTGAATGATGGAAGAAATACCAGCCCTGATTCTTGAGCATCAATATGTTTTCGAGATTGTTTATCATCTTCTCTCAAAGTAGAAACTGTAGTAAACTCCCCCTTCTTTGTAGAGGAAGGGATATTTCTTCGCTGTCTCCTACCGAATGATGGCAGAAAAACCAGACCAGATTCTTCTTCAAATTCATCATGTTCATCTTCAACAGGGCTATTAGGATTTGTTTTCTTCTTTTCGCTATTATTGTCGTTTAATTCTCTTTTGATTTTTTCCGCAGATGTCAGGGGTTTGATCTGTACTTGATCATGTTCTTCATCATCTGGAGAAGTGGTTGATATCTCAGATTCAGTAAGAACAGGATGACTACTTTCGACAACACTTCTTCTAGATCTTCTACCGAAAGATGGAAGGAATACCAAACCAGATTCTTCTTCTGATTCATCATCTGAATCAGCATTGAAATCGTTGAGTTTTGTTTTCTTCTTTTCTGGATTCTCAGCTCTCACTTCTCTTTTGATTTTTTCCGCAGATGTGAGGGGTTTGATTTGTATGTGATCATGTTTTTCATCTTTCAGAGGAGTAGTTGAAATTCTTGATGCAGTAGGAAGAGGATGCCTAGTTTCGACAACATTTCTTCTAGATCTCCTGCCGAAAGACGGAGGGAATACCAAACCAGATTCTTCTTCGGATTCATCATCGGTGTCAGCATTTGAATCGCTGAGTTTTGTTTTCTTTGTTTCTAGAATCTCCTTTTTCACCTCTCTCTTGGTTTTTTTCGCCAAAGTCGGGTTGTTTACTTGTACTTGATCTTGTTTGTCATCTTTAATAGAAGTGCTTAACTTTTGGTGAGCACTGGAAAGAGTTGGATTACGCTCGACAACACTTCTTCTAGATCTTCTACCGAAAGATGGAAGGAAAACTAAACCAGATTCTTGTCCATTGACTGTATCACTATCAGAAAGCTCCTCATTTCTCTCTGTTATGGAGGATGCCTTATTCTTTCCCACATGATCAACATTTCCAGTCTCCGTCGATCGTTTTGAATAATGCCTATAATAAGTACCATCAACATCTCTTCTGAATCTTCTGAATCCATTTCTCTTAAAGGAGGGGAGAAAAACTATATTACTTTCTGAATTCAGAAGATCTTTTTCATCATTTTTCACGATGGATCTTCTTGTTCTTCTTCCGAAGGATGGAAGAAACACCAAGCCTGATTCTTCTTCATGTTCTATTTCACCTCTATTATTTTTTGTTTCAATGTTTTGTGCTGTTGAACCTTTTGAATTCTTTTCTTCAGTTGTGCTACGTTTGGCTATTTTTCCAGTATGTTGGTTGATGGATCTTCCGGTTCTTCTACCAAAGGATGGAAGAAATACGAGTCCTGACTCTTCTTTATTCTCTATTTCGGTTCTCTTTCCTTCTCCTACACCTAATTTTCCAATATTGTCCTTAGTTTTCTCGTCGTTGGTTGCATCGTGTATTATGGATTTTTCACCATCATTGAGACCAGTTTGTGGGTTATTTGAAACGGATCGTTTCGCGATATTTGGCAACTTTGAGATGAGGATATCATCAATCAAGTAAAGAGGCAGTTCTTCATCGAAATACGATGCGGAAACTGCAACCAGCACAAACACAAAACCGAAATAATTCAAATACATTTCAGTAGCAAACTTCAACAATGTAGGAACTTTTTGATGGAATGATAGTGATTTCGTAGTCCCTACATTTATATCTTTATGATCAGGTTCTTTGAAGTCACTACCAATTAGATAGTGCTTAATACTGACGCCTTCAGTATTATTTGAGATGATTAAGAGACATTCCAGATGAAAGATGCTAATTAGAAATGTTCACACTTTTCCAACAACAAGAATTGGTCATGCTCTTGGTGATTATCGGAATTCTACGTTAGTCAGTTCCTTTGATGGTGTTTTAAATATTTCAGTAAACATCTGAATAATGTAAACTGTTCCTGTTCTGCAATTGCTAATTGATAAACCTTGAAAATGTACAACTCGATTGCTAAAAATAAACTTAATGAATGAAATGATGTTCAAACAGATGAAATTTTCATAGAATATTTTTGTTCGTTAAGGTCATAAACTCAACAGAGAAGAAGTGAAAAATTCGAAGTATCAAAGTTTATTGATGATGTAGACGCCTTGTATATTCAAGAGATATATTTTAAGAATAAAGAATAGTAAACTGATTCGATATAGGTACAGACAATGGTGCATACACAGCCCATATTTCAGTGACTTTATACAACTTCTATACTTGTATAGGGTCACTGTAGCCCCTATTACACAGGTTTAACATCCCTAATATGTGGGACACTTTAATGGTGCACGTCTGCACATAATCAAAATGATTTACCCATCTCGAACAATTCTTCTTGAAAGAGCCTTGAAAGAGGTGTCTGACAGAATGTGTAATGCATAATAATCATATTATCATTGTTAAACAATGATATTATAATCAACTTCTTATATTCTTCCACATTTCCACTAAGTAATAAATAGCTCGCAGACTAGTTTTGAAATTGAGTTATTCGAAGCATATAACTTCATCAAATAGGGCTGATTTCTTTACCAAATGCTTATTCGGAAAAGGATGCCGAAAATGTAGAAATCGAATAAACTTAAAGCAAAAATAATCAAATCTCATATTGTTCGTCTGAAAATGTTACCCCTTATTATGCCCTCAATTTGATTTCATCGGCTCCATTTTCAATAGACCACTCTTCTGGAAACTTGGAAAACCAACTTTTATTTCGGCTTAATATGAAGATCAATATTCCTTACGTAATGGAAACTAAATCAATATTTATTCTACTAATTGAACTTGAAAAATAACACATACTCATCGGGCCGAATTACCATTCGTTAGCACCATATCAACGAGTCTATATAAGCGGGATATTATTCATGTCGCGGACTTCGACAAAATATTCTTCTTTCGAAAATTGCTGCTGAAAAATCAGAAATATAACTGATGGAAGTAAAAAAAGTTTTCATCGTGCGTAGTCAATTAGTTTTCGTCATTTTTCTTCTGTCGGTTTTGTTGAGTGAAGTATGTAGTGCCCCTTTGGAGGAGACAAGAAATTTGAAGAAAATTGAAAACGAAGATGGGTCGGCCAGTAGTGATTTGGATGCAGCAGCCTGCACTGTTTTCTTGGTCAAGTTTCATAAAGGACGAAATAGGCAACGGAGGAATATAGAAAATTTGAACCTACCTCCGATGGGAGAATTTTCAGGAAGCGAATATAGGCAATTCAACAGAGCAAACGTTATTTATGTGCCGTTCTATCATATAAGAAGATCATGGGATCAGAACTATCAAATTAGTCCACAACAATGAAGAGTTTATATTATCCAGGGTAAAATCCAAGACTGATGAATATGTATATATGTATAAATCTGCTTTCGTAATATTTTATTGAGTTTTGAAAATCCACATACCACTCTATGATATTTTATGATTAATTGATTTATTTCCTTGAAAGAACTCACCCCAACAAGATAATTTGGAAAATACCTTTTCTTATTAAAATCCTTTCAACTAAATCACCATTGTAGCGGTCTCATCAATTCAAATTTCACTTCATGCTATATGGCCATAGAAATAGATTATCTATGTCTATGGATGTAGGTTCGATATTTTGATTTTCTGTGTTCGATTGCTTTCATACCCATAGACCAAATACATCAGATATTGGTCTATGCTTTTTTTGGAGTGGTGGCCTTAGGGCGCATTGCGATGATCACGATGTCATTCGTGCCATTCATTATTTCTAAATGAAAAGTTCTAACAACGAGCAAGTGCTGAAAATCGCTCGATATCAGAATACTTTGGTAACGCGTTTTTTTTCATCGCGTCAATGTGAAGGAGTCTTTAACACCATAGAATAACATTGTTCAAAGAGGGCCCTCCTTAAACACGTTTAAAATCATTGTTTAACGATTTAAACAATAGTAAAATCGAACAATATCGAGTTTTAGATTTTCGGAAACACTGGGCCCAACTGAACCTGAATAGAAAAGTATTTCTCTGTTCTGTGGTTATTATTTGATGTTTTCTATTTTCAAAGTTTTGTCACAGAATAGAGAAGTAATACTTCAGAATAGAGAAGTAATACTTCTCTATTCTGTGGTTTTGAAGAGTATTTGTATTCTGTGGTGGAGTGTGGAGTTAACCTTAAAATCAAAGATCAATCTGCTTAAAATCACAGTAAACCTGATATGATTTGTGTTTCTCGGTTAACAAAAGTATCAAGTCATTGCTGTATGGAAATGTGTTGAGCAACAAACTTCATTTCTGAAACATCATTCAAAATTTACTGCAATTTTCATAAAAGTTAAAATAAAAAACAAGCAGAAGTATTCAAATACATAATCTTTTCTACCAAAGCAAAAGGGTCCCTTTTATCAACTTCATTAACTTTGACACATTTAGCAAGATGACTTCTACAAGAACCGAATTCGCTGTGAATATGACATGCAAAAACTGCGCTAAAGCAGTTGAGGAAAGCCTGAGTTCACCACATATAAATATCGTTGATATAAATGTAGAAAAGAGCTCTGTTGTGGTCGAAAGCACTTTGTCTACCTCTGAATTATTACACAAATTAGAGTCTTCTGGAAAAAAGGTGGTTGTCAAAGGTTTAGGTGGAACCACGGCTGGTGTGGCTATCTTAGAAGCTGGTATACCAGAAGTTAAAGGGGTGGTCAGATTTGTTCAACTTCCAAGCTCTTGTATAGTTGATGGAACAGTGGATGGATTAGAACCAGGCAACTATCAAATTAGTGTACATGAGAATGGAGATATCTCCCAAGGTGATAATTACCGAAATAATATTTCTTCATAGTATTCTTTAGAATATTAATGATTTTTCAGGCTGTGAAAGTTGTGGTGAAATATTAAATCCATTCGGAAAAAAAATTGGGCCCAAGGGCAGTCAGTATGGTGACTTGGGTGAGGTTGAAGCAGGATCAAATGGCAGATCAACATTCCGATTGGAAAATAAAATAATTAAACTACCAGAATTGATTGGCCGTTCACTAGTCGTATCGAAATCTCAAATAGATGGTGGAAAAAGAATGACGTGTGGAATTATTGCAAGATCGGCTGGTTTATTTCAGAATCCTAAAACAATTTGTGCATGTAGTGGGGCTTCAATATGGGATGAAAAGGATATTCCCATTAAACCATCTTTATAAACGAGATGAAACATATAAATATGTATATTTTTGTTGATTATGGGTACTTTTTTAAGAAAAAAATAAAATATATAAAAATGATTTTGTTTGGATCGAATCAGAGTAGTAAAATTATTTTTCACATTCATGATAATGTGCAACGAACTCATTCGAAAGAACCTAATGAAAAACTACTCTGTAGAATTCTATAATATATGCTTTTGTGACTGTGATTCCAACATATTCAAGTTCTATGATATTTCAAATGATACAATCGACATATAGAAATGAAATATTTCTATCTGATTCTGATATTCCATTTCAATTCTTCTACTCTAAATGCACTTTTCACATTGTCCAATAAGTTCAGTTTAAAGAATTACACCTTAGCAAGTACCAAAGTCCAAATATCCAACTACAAAAAATTCAAACAAACATTTAGTGGCTCCTTCAATTTGACTATAAATAGTGAATTCTATAAAGTTATTGTGAAACAAACCAAAGTACCACACCTTTATACAAGCAAAAGTGAAGTTCTTGTCCTCACAGGGAATGAAACAACCAACAAGAAGTTTTCAGATTATGATTTGAATATTGTTGATGGTTTCATTGAAGATAATTTGAACAGTAGTGGTGTCAATGGATATATAGATTGTGGAAAATTTTATGGTACCATAATACTGAAACATGAACTGTTTTATGTTGAAAATATAAATAGGTTTCCAACACTGCTGGGTTCAGCAATAGATAGAATCAAATACAATGCCATAATTTATGAGAAAGAATCTTTACTGGGTGAAAATCAAGTCAAGGCTTTTGAAAGGATTGTTCGACGTTCACTAGATGATAAAATATCAATGAGTGAGGAAGGCTCAAGAATTATTTATAAAGAATTTATCTCTGACAGGTATGAAGCTTGTATACCTGTTTTATAGGAAACGATCAAGGGATCAAAAAAAAATTCCAAATTTTTGGGCAGTTTTCAACAGGCCGTAAATTGTAGCTCCAAGTGTCTAGTTTTTGGATTCGAACTTCAAAATTTTGTACCCTCCGCGCTTTTTGAGTAATCGTAGAAAACCAGCAACAAGAAAATTTTCAAAATTTTTTTAGTTTTTTTTTTGGTCTACGGACGTGGAAATTTTTTTTTCAGCTTAACCATTATCAGGATCGGATACCTTGTTCATTTAGCATTAATTTGCTTTTTTATACACCCTTTTACGCCCACTTCTCGCCGAGATATCGGTTTTCAAATGGAAAAGGATCCTTTTGTCTTTGATTATCGATATCTCAGTAACCAATGATCGCACAGAAAATTAAAGGTGGGTTTCAAGAATTTGAATAAATTCTCCTTAACGACTGGCCATTGCTTTTCCGAATTTTTTTTTTCTTTTTGTCACATGAATTTGAAAATGCAACAAAAAAAAGGGCTTTCATGGTTTTTTGGAAAATCAAGCGCTGGATCGAAAATATTGAGGAAACTACTAATGTTAAGTGTGCCTTTTACAGTTCAATATGTCCACAAAAACCCTACAAAAAACCTAATTAATCCAGCCAGCCGTTTTTTTGTTTCACTCGATCGAATTTTTGAAAAAATTAAAGGATCACGTTTTTTGCCCATTGTTCTGCGCAGACAAGAACATCTGAGATCGTTCATATTGATGCAAGATAACGCACGTCCACACACAGCCAACATTACCAGGCGCTTCTTTGAGCGGCATGACATCACATTGTTGCGACACCCAGCAATGAGTCCAGACCTCAACCCCATAGCATAGAGCACGTTTGGGGCATAATGGGCCGTCGGTTGCGCAGAGAGTATCCAAATTTGCAGAACTTAGCCGCCTTGGAGCACGCGCTTCAGCACATTTGGAATACCATTCCGCAGCCTCAAATTACCGCCTGTATTAACATGGCTGAACGTTTGAGAGCCGTTATTGAAAACAGAGGTGGTAATACCCGGTATTAAATATGCCGGCGGTTATTATTTTGTTAAAGTTTTCAAGGGAAAAATTTCTAAAAAAAATTTTTGTTTTATTTTTTTTATGCATTTTTTTTAATTTAAGCACTTTGTGGAACAAAAATGTGGGAGAAGCTCGGAAAAACAATTTTTTTCTCATTTTTAAAAATTATGAGTTTTTCAGAGCAAAAACCGTGATCCCTTAATCTTTTCAACAATTCGATCGAGTGAAAAAAAAAACGGCTGGCTGGATTGATTTGGTTTTTTGTAGGGTTTTTGTGGACATATTGAACTGTAAAAGGCACACTCAACATTAGTGGTTTCCTCAATATTTTCGATCCACCGCTTGATTTTCCAAAAAACCACAAAAGCCCTTTTTTTGTTGCATTTTCAAATTCATGTGACAAAAAGAAAAATTTTTTTTTCGGAAAAGCAATGGCCAGTCGTTAAGGAGAATTTATTCAAATTCTTGAAACCCACCTTTAAATTTCTGTGCGATCATTGGTTACCGAGATATCGATAATCAAAGACAAAAGGATCCTTTTCCATTTGAAGACCGATATCTCGGCGAGAAGTGGGCGTATCAGGGTGTTTAAAGAAGCAAATTAAAGCTAAAAGAACAAGGCATCCGATCCTTATAGTGGTTAAGCTAAATAAAAAATTTCCACGTCCGTAGACCAAAAAAAAAACTGAAAAAATTTTGAAAATTTTCTTGTTGCTGGTTTTTCTACGATTACTCAAAAACTGCGGAGGGTACAAAATTTTTAAGTTCGAATCCAAAAACTAGACACTTGGAGCAACAATTTCCTTTCATTTGATTCTCTGTACTACCATTTCTCTCGAAGTTACGGCCTGTTGAAAACTGCCCAAAAGTTTGGAATTTTTTTTTGATCCCTTAATTTTTTCCATTAGTGTATAATTTATTCATATCTCTGGTAAACTAATAAAAATGGGTGTAAAGTATTTTTGAATGTCGATTTAAGCTTATTTTGGGACAATTTTGCAATATTTTGTAGGTTTTATCTGGGTTTTCACTAGAATTTCACTCAGAACTATTTAAAATTAGATAAAATTGTTTTTTATGGAAAAAAACCCTTGCCGATTGCAGGATTTCTAGAAAAAAACGTTGCCCAATGAATAATAATGAAAAAATGCAAACGATCTACAAAGTGAACTGTAACTATTTGAGTTCACTGTGGACAGAATACTGATAACAAATCAGTGTGTAACTACTCTCTAATCCACTTTTAATTTCTGCTTGTAACGCACCACGAAAGTGTGAGTGGATTAGAGCGAGTAGTTACACCAATGATCTAATAATACATATATTATTATATATATTATTAGATCATTGAGTTACACACTGTTTAGTTGTGAACTGTAACGTTTCGCATAGTCCAAATCTGACTCCTTCAGATAAAAAAGAAAATTCGAAGATTTTTTTTCCGATTATTTTCGTTTTTTGAGACAAATAGTCTAATCCTGCGATCCGCAAAGATTTTTTTCATAAAAAACAATTTTATTTAATTTTTAAGATTTCTGTTTCAGATATTGGTAGTGAAAACACCTACAAAATAAGTATTTTTAAATGTTAGAACATGTGGGGCTGCGATATATAAGTGGAAAATATACCATCAACCAAACTGTTCAATTTTCTCATTCCTATTAAAAAAGGATCTTCTGATTTCAGGCACATATGTCCCCTTCTCCTTGTACTGGATAGCTCTTTTTTGAGGAAGATACACAAAAATGATGTAACATCAGCTGTTGCTCAAGCGTTGCTCTCAATCAATGAAGTGAATTCTGTATTTCGCAGTACCGATTTTGACGAAGATGGTACTCCAGATAACATAGGATTTATCATCAAATATTTGATTGTCATTGAGAATGAAGATAGCCCTTACAATTATTTACCATTTTACTCAGCTCAGCCAGTCAGTCCAAGATATTACTTAGCGCATTTTGCTCAGTATTTAATTTTAAGAGAAGTGAGTATACCTACCCACATATTATGAAATAATTCGAGAAAATCGCTGACTTGAAGTTCAAATTGCTGTTGTTTCTGCGGGCCCATTAACGGCCAATAAAGGCCGATATAGTAAACACAATAATAACTCCTGAAAGAAACAACGCACTGATGTTCCAATTATTTAGTCCGGCTCTGTAGGAATGATAAGTTAAGAACGGAAAATCTATATTCTAAGTATAACTGAGTTGAGAAAATTAGAACAAACAAAATTAATTTACAAAATGAAGAATAATTTATTAAGAACCCAGACCACTTTAAGCTCAGTTAACGAAAAACATGATTACAATATTAGAAGCAAGAATGAGTGGAGGAAAAACTTTGTAAGAACATGTATTTGTCAAAATTCTCCCATATATCGGAGTATTAAATTGATGTATTCAATTCTGTTCCAATACACATAGTCTGTAATAAAGGTAAAAAAAGTGCCATGACCTCAAGGAGTATCTCAAACTTCAGTAATTTCTTTGTTTTTGATGTTTTTTTTTTGGCTGGGTTGATGAATTGTATCTAGGGATTATTGTTGTTTGAAAAATAATTATGTAAATGTAGATTCTGATACCAGCAGTTTTTGCTGTTTTAGAGTCAGGAATAAATGAATAAAATAAAAAAAATATATACAAGATATATGGGAAAATCCCAAGCCTTGAAACCTCCAGGGTAATTTTCGTATCCTAATGCGATGGTAAACTTAATTACTGGGCGAAATCGGTCAAACGGTTTGGGAGTTTTACTCATTTGAATTTTTGAAGATATTTCCCCAATGTCTTAGGAACTATACTTGAGCGATTGTGTTGGAACTTGGTACATACATTAAAGGTGTAATGTCCCAACTCGCAACTCCATGTTTTTGTTGGAGTTGTATTTTCGGCAACTATCCATTAGATTTAGTGATTGCAATCCGGCGTCATTTTCAGTCCGGACGGATAACACCGGATTTTCATCAAATCAAGGATGATATTCGCTTTTTGGTTCGAAATGAACTGTGAG
The DNA here is from genome assembly GCA_958510865.1 of Myrrha octodecimguttata. Classification (NCBI taxonomy): domain Eukaryota; kingdom Metazoa; phylum Arthropoda; class Insecta; order Coleoptera; family Coccinellidae; genus Myrrha; species Myrrha octodecimguttata. The sequence continues at coordinate 27,361,449 of OY294059.1, forward strand.
TTAATCGTTTGTAGTTAATGAGAATTAAAAAATAAATATGAAACCAATAACTTCATTTCTAATCCAATCTTGAGAGCATACGCAGTAACTCGAATATAACGGGGAAACATTTGGATGCCAAAGTTCGTTATTATCGGAAACAATTTTTTGTGTTCAAATGGCTTCTGCGCGCATGTTCAATGGAGATGACCGCTTTTGGCAACGTCTGTCTGCGGACGGACAGAATCGATTTTTGACACCGGTTTCGTCATCAGTGAGTCCAACCTAGTCGTTTAAGGCCATTTTCGGCTCAAAATTCGAAAATTACAGACATTTGGACAAAACGATAGCACGCTGTTCCCCTAGAACATGTGCGCAAAAGGTAAGAATGCGCAAGGTTGCCAATGTTTTATTTTTAAACATTTTTGGGAAATAAAATGAAATGAAAGATGCGAAAATAAATAACATTGCGCATTCTTACAGAAGTAAGTACACCAAAAAAAATTCAATAAATAATCACTGTAAATCGACACCCGTTTTCTCCATGCTAATGGCATCGTTGCAGCATGCAGGCCGTAGGCTCGTGCTTGACCTTGATATGGTAAGCAAAGGAAATCTAGTAGAGTAGGTAACGATTTCAACGATGTAACGAATAGAGTAGCTCTCATAATCTTTCTTGATTTCACTTTCTCAGACACATCAATTATTTTAGTAAGTAACTTTAAAAAATATAGAATAATTAACCTTAAATAATTAACTGAGATGAGATCACAATGAGGGTTTTCCTTTAGACGAAAATGCAGTCATTTTCATGAAAAACCAGAAGAACATCACATTTCAAACATATAATTTCGATATTATATTTTAAAAAAAATGTTTGATCACCTAAAACTGAAAAATAAAAATATTGAAATTGAATTTAAAGGGATTTGTCATGAGTGCACTATATGGCAACGTCGAATTCAGCTTCCTCGGAAAGAAAAGGACGTCAAATGTGTTACTTTGCTTAGGAAAACAGAGATAGCTATATTTCGATCTGGTTAGAGTAGAAGACAACTACCAAGGAATAGAAAAAGAAGAGCACAGACTGTCATTACTGACAAATCGCAAACGGAAATTGTTTGATTCTATTGACAAAGAACAAGTGTGTACCACAGAATAGGAATAAATTTTTCATTATTCTATAGTAGAAAAAGCTATTCTTCTAAACACCGTTGTCACTTCGTGCATGCCTGACAAATCCCAAACCCCAAATTTGAAACCTGATTTTGAATACTTTCTGAAGGTAATTTGGGAAAATGATGAATCAAACCCATAAATAATCATGTTCAAATTTGCATTTGCAGTAATAACCCAAATTCAGGAAAAACCCCCATTATTATTGGAGTATTTGAAAATGATATAACTATTGCTATCAAATAAGTCTCAAATTCGTGACAAACACCATCATACATAGTACCTAATGAGTTTGTTCTATATCTATAACTTTAATGCAACTCACAATTATTTTGCCAAAACATTTTAGCACCGGATCTGGTCGCCGTATCCGGTATATTGGTACCGGATCCGATGAACGTTTAATGATCTGTTTCTCCGGACTGCAATCACCAATCAGATTTCTCAGGAACTTCTGGAAGGAACGGATTGAAACTTGGTTATTAGTTCGACTATAAATTTAACTTATGTGAATATAAAATGAAATTTATGTGAATATAAGGATCAAGGTTAAGGGAATATTATCGATTTCACCCTGTATGTTCATCCGACTCATCCGCAACGCAGATTTGCCCTACTTTATTTTCAGGTGTGTCTCGGTATCCTATTCACTGCCCAAGCATTCCAAGAAAACGTTCTAGGTGTGAGCTATAGTGCCGTGTCAGAAACTAACATTTCGAGTGATATCATCGGAGGTATATGCCAGAGGCCCTTCACGAGCTACATGTTATCTCTGAACGCAGTAGCGGTGAGCTACGTTTCCACCCAAGGAATGCACCTTCCCCAAGGAACGTTGGATACGTGTTTGACGCACGAGCTGGGTCACGCTTTCGGCTGTCGTCACGATCGCAAGTCAGATCCGGGCTACAATGAAGAATACATAATGTCGTCCCATACCTTGCCTGGGACGACCCTCAGGAATTTTGAGTTTTCGCCCATGAGCAAGAAACACTTCGTTATGACTGTTCCCAAAAAAGGTCATTGTTTGTTGAAATCGAAAGAACCATTTTGTGGAAATGGTGAGTATATTAATCCAGCATCTTTCAATGGTGCTCTTCGCGAAAAAGTGAGTTCCCAATTTGTCAATTCGTATAGTTCAAAGACTTCTCAAGAACCTGGGAATAATGAAATTCAAGATGACCGAAAAAAAAAACATATCAAATATGTGGGTATTCTCGTGTATATGCCATTCACTTTTATAAAGTCAGTGAGTAAGCCTTGAAATACGTTAACTAAGTTTTTGTAACTGAATAGAGTAAGGTTGGCATCCGTGAAATGTAGTCAAGGTCAAAATAATGCGACCAGACGTTGTCAACTTCCACATATTGTCAGCAAGAACTCTGTGCTTGGTTTAGTTACATACCTAGTTACTACGCCCTTTTTGTAGGTTGGACAACGTCGCATGTTAGACAAGAAAATGAAACTAACCGGACTTTTTCCAATTATACACAGTGGGATATGTCAAACTTCAATGGCCTACCGATATACGACTGTCTAGAAAAGTGAATGCAATATTACTTTGACTCGAAAACATCTCCGGGGAAATCCACTGATGGATATAAATTGTCGAGCACAACTCTTTAAACCTCGATTGAAAATGTCTACCACAGTGTTTGGAAGAACAAAAAACTGCCGAGCGAAACTTGAAATATTCTAGAGAAGCACTGACGTGAAGTCAACAACTATTGCACGCATTTTCAAATTGAAAATTTGGAAATTTTTAAAATTGTTCTTATGACACGATTATCACGAAATTTCTTAGAAAATTGTCGTTCTGCATCTACCAACCAGTTTCATCCTGATTGGATCAGTTTCGATTGGTAGAGTAGGTCCGAACGTAACAGTACGGAGAAAGAAAGAACGAAATAAGAGCACCAAAAATTAAAATTGGATCGAACCGACAAGAAGGTTAACATAATTTATACCCTGTATCATTGTTTAAAAACCTACTATGCCTGTATATCTCCAGTCGAAATTAGTTTGAATGAATTGAATAGAACATGTTAGTGCACATCAAAAATGACTTATTTTTGAGTAATTCTTGATTGAACTCAGCCAAAAGGGAATTTTTCAACAATTGGTATGTAATAGCAAATAGTACGTGTTGTTTACGTCATTCGAATTAGCGCGCCCACCAATGACGTCACAATATGGAGGACAAAGTTGACGACATTTCGTAACTCCTTTATAAACGAATAAGCCTGCTACGAACGATAAGACAATTAGTTTAGTAAAGAATAACTTCGTAATCTATGCAAGGAACTAATGACATAACAATGAATAGCCAAAAACTACTTCGGTCCAAGTTGCCAACCCACAAATTCCGTCCGAATAGGTCTCTTGCATGTAACAAGAATTATCATATTTTTATGTTTTCCTCATTCTATATCGATACAAAATCATAAATGTATGCTATCACACACTTCAATAATTAGCGAACTTTGAATATTTCGGTATTAAAAATAGCCAAATCGGGACTCAAAGTCGGAGCTGGAGAAACGCGTCCGATTGCCTCTACGTCACTCGTTATTCTACGATTCACCGATCGATACTGCTCGACGCTGTCTATTGGCATGCTAGAGTGAAAAGTACACAAGAAGAGGGAGAGAGTGGATATATCCCTATACGTCACGGAAACCGCGAAGCTTCGTCTGTTTAAACAACCGACATGCGGAGCCAAATTTAAAGGAGCATTCTCTCGTTAAAAATTTAAATTTTCGATGGCGCTTAAAGTTTTTCAGTGGTCTCACGGATAGAATATTTGAATCCAATGATGAAAAAAATTCATGCAAGAGACCTACTGGATATGTTACCACAGAACATTGACTGTCGTGCTGGTGACAGAAAGATTGCTTTCTTAGCAATCAAATTCCGTAATCAACCTTTTTACGCGCTTGTTCTGGGGAACAGCGCGTTATCATTTCGTCACGATGTCTGTAATTTTCGAATTTTGAACTGAAATTGGTCTCAAACGACTAGGTTGGACTCACTGATGAAGAATCCGTGGTAAAAATTGATTCTGTCCGTCCGACCGGCCGTGTGCGCTGTAACTTTCGGAAGGAAGGACCTAGAGTCTTGAAATTTTCAGGTTAGTTTAAGAACCTGAATATCTCGGTTGAGTTCGTTAATGGGCCAAATCTGCCGAATGGTTTTTGTGCTACAGCCATTTGAAATTTTGATTGATTTTTGATAACTCGAAAAATATTTATCTGATCGAAATGAAACTTTTTTGAAAGATGAACAGTGTAAATATGAAGAATTATCCATTGAAAAATTCAAAAAAAAATTTATTTTTTTTTCAAAAATTTTTATATTTCATGAAAATTTCCAAGTCACTATTTCGCAATGTGAACAAGCGCGTAAAAGCTGCCGACTTCACGTCATTGCTTTTCTAAATTTTTTTTTCAGGAACCAACCGAATATTTCACATTTACGGAACGGAAAACCGGCAATCGAAATAACCAAATTGATTTGCGGACCATATCCTATATGAACTCGACAGTATTAACATGAAATCAGGAATCCCAACTTAAATTTTCCGCCAATTGGAGATGATCTTAACAAAAACCTATATTTGGAACTTTGGAAGAAATTATTTCGTTTGAGGAGCCGAGGCACCGTTCACGGATATTTATAAATAACGCGAACCTTTTTATGTCGAATTTGTCTTTAATTTTTTCGATTGATAGGATAAGTCATCACCTAAGTTAAAAATCCGATATAGAAAAAAGCACAGCAACCTAGGGAACCTCTATATCAGAAATCATTACGGTTTCGGCTTTGAAACAAAGCTCAGAGATGATACATGAAATAATAAATCAACTGTTCCATTTAAAATTTTTTGCTAGCATGTTCTAGGGGAACAGCGTGCTATCGTTTTGTCCAAATGTCTGTAATTTTTAATGAAAATGGTCTCAATCGACTAGGTTGGACTCAATGATGACGAATCCGGTGTCAAAATCGATTCTGTCCGGCCGTAGACACGATAACTGTCGACAGAAGCAAGCTAGCAACTTGAAACTTTCAGGATAGGTTGCGCATCAAAATGCCGCGGTTAAGTTCGTTAATGGGCAAATTCGGTCGAATAGTTTCGGAGTTATAGGAACTTGAAGTTTTGAAGTTATTTATTTTTTATTTCGGAAACTACCCAAGCGATTCGATTCAAACTTGGCAATTAGGTGAAGTACAATGACGCGCAACTTTGAGCCAAATTTCGTCAGGATCATATTGTCAGCAATTTTAAAAAAAAATTTTTTCGAAATTTTATTCCAAACAAATTTTTTTTTCGAAAACCATTCATCATATCCAAAAAAAATTATACTCACACTTTGACCTTCTAATTTCACAGCAGTGTACCAAATTTCAGTTCGATACGATCATAAGTTTTGGAGATATCGAGAAAAAATATGTCAAATTTCGAGGTTTTCTTCTCGATATCGTTGATTTTTTCGGTATAACTCGAAAAATACTGATTCAGTCCTGATTAAACTTCACAGCTTGTTTTAAGATGCTGAAAGACAACTTTATGCAAAATTTCGTGATAATCGTGTTATTAGAACAATTTGAAAAAAAAAATTTCTATGATTTTCTCATCATATCATCCCCATTAAATTCTGTATGAAACTTCGAACTGTGCTTTTTGAAATTTTCTATTTTCGAAGCCGCCTCAAGAGTATTGGATCCTGCTTTTCAGGTATTACCGAGAAAGGAGAAGAATGTGATTGTGGAGCGAAATACATGTGCCAGACAACTGATCCATGCTGCATACCAAGTGGTATGAATGGTGCGTGCCAAATCAACCGTGCCAATGGACACGAATGCCATCCATCTCAGGGCTATTGCTGCACAGCCAACTGCAAATATGAACAATTAGAGCAGTTTGGTGTGGTGAGTCATATTTCAGGGTTGAATAGGATCAAAGAATTTGCTCGAAAAAATGCTGATAGTCTCAGTTGTCAAGCTGAACAGGGTGTTTTTTTAGGAGTTTGAGGATGATACAGAACAGAAACTTTGTTGAAATGACTTTTTATCATTATAAACTCGAAGATAATGACATGGCATTTATTTTTGTGCGCATCTTCAAGGCAAACAGCGTTTTGTCCAAATATCTGTAATTCTCTAATTTTTTCCCGAAATTGATCTGGAACGACTAGACTAGACTCACTGTTGACGAATCCAGTGTCAAAATCGATTATGTCCGACCGGCCGTTGACACGATAACTGTCGAACGGAGTGAGCTAGAGACTTGAAACTTTCATGGTTGGTCGCGCATTGGAATTGCACGGTTCAGTTCGTAAATAAGCCAAATCGGCCGAATGGTTTCGGAGTTAGAGCCATTCGATATTTCGAAGTTATTTTTCTTGTATTTCTAAAACTATTGGAGCGATTGCATTGGAACTTGGGCAGTAAGTTGAAGCATAACGATGCGCAACTTTTAGCGTGAATTTGTTGAGATCGTATTGTCAGTTAATTCGAAAACAATTTTTTTCGAAATTTTTTTCCAAAAATTTTTTTTTTCAGAAACTATTGGTCATATTCAAATACCTTGAGCTTCATATTTCACAGCAGTGTACTAAATTTCAATTCGATACGGCTATTATTTTCGGAGATATTGGGAAAAAACATGTAAAATTTCCTTGTTTTCTTCTCGATATCGTTGTTTTTTTCGGTATAACTCAAGAAATACTGATTCAGTCCTGATGAAACTTCGCAGCTAGTTTGAAGATGCTGAAGATCAACTTTTTGAAAAATTTCGTTATGATCGTGTCATTAGAACTATTTGAAAAAAAATCGAATTTTTTTTCAAATATTCTATAGTCTGTGATCTCCTTATCATATTATCCTCATTAAATTCTGTATGAATCTTCGAATTGTAATTTTTCGATGAAGTACTGGATTTCAATACGACCTAATCTGTATTTTTGGATCTATTGGTAAAATAAATTTTGTATGGGGATATCTGCGGAATCATTGGGTGGATTTTACCCATTCATGAAGTCGGACTTCGTAATTGAGGTCCTAACCTTCTCTACAAATATTGAGTTTCTGAGTGGTTTCTTTGTTCTTTGTCGGCCTAACGTCTGACCGTGAACACAATAAATCCCGGAAGAAACGACATAGAAACTCGATATTTGTAGAGTAAGTTTGCAGCTCAATTACGAAGGTCGAATTCGTGAATGGGTAAAATCCGTCCATTGATTCCGTAGATATACCCATTCAAATTCTCAATATTTCCAAAAATACAGATTATATTGAATTGAAATCCAGTAATTTATCGAGAAAAACCTAGAAAAGTACTACCGTGAATGCAGCAGCTTTCGCGCGCATGTTCAAATTCGTTGCTAAAGCGGTCATCTCCATTGAATATGCGCGCAAAAGCTGCTGCCTTCACGGCAGTGCTTTTCTAGGTTTCTTTTGTCAAACGGTTGATATTATGCGTTCTTTTGATCCTATTATCCTCACGAAATTCTCTACGAGCATTCGAGCGGTTATTCTTCAATCAAGTTCTGGATTTCAATTCGATCTTATCTGTATTCTTGGAAATATTGGGAAAATAAAATTTTAATGGTTATATTTGCGGAATCATTGGGTGCATTTTACCTATTTACGAATTCGGCCTTTGTAATTAAGGTCCAAATTTACTCTAGAAATATCGAGTTTTTAGAGTTGCTTTTTTTCTGAAGTTATCTTATTCACGATTGGCCTCTAGGCAGTCCAAAGTCCAACCATGAACAACAGCCATCGAAACTTCTCATGCAGTTAAAATAACACCCATTACATGTAATGATAGATTACCACCCTGTATTTGGAAAACGAAGCGATTTATAGGACTTTTATTTTTGATATCATTCAACTCCAATCCAATGAATTGGTGAGTTATTAATAAGTGTTATGTTTTTAATAGGACTGCCAGCTACTCAGCAGAACATGTCCATGTTCAACTGAAAATTGCGAGTGTGGTATAGGAGGAAGATGCCTTGGCACGGAATGCCAAAGTGAAGAATGTGTTAGAATTGATGCAAAAGAATGCGATTGTCCGCCTTTGTCCATCGCCGATTCTTGCAATATTTGCTGCTTGGAGAACTCCGGAGGAGCTTGTTTACCATCCCGAAATTTGACACAACGTAAGCTCGAACTAGGTCTCATCACTATACAACAGTTGGAAAGATTTAATGCTTTGAGGACTTTGCCAAATGCAAATAGTTTCGAGAAGTTTTGTCACGGTAAAGATTGTATCAATTTGGCTTTCAAGAAATCGAAGTTGGGGGATTATTGTTTGAAGAATGGGAAATTAGGCAAGTGTGATCCCTTTGGTTGCAGCTTGGAGAGTAGGAAGATTTTCGAAGCTGACAAACAAGCTAGAAATTTGGAGATGATAAAATCATCTGTTTGTGATTTTCCGAGAAGTTGTTGTTCATGTATAATGTTTTGTATAATTCTGATAAATGTTCTGGTGTGAAAATTTGTTGAACTTTATTACGCTTTTGTACAGGGTGGGCAAAATTCGTTGTCTACTGAAGGGATCTCGAGAACTATAGCAGCTAGAAGAAAACTGATAACACATTCTAGAGCTCTTTTTTTCTGACTAATCTGAATCTGAGAATAGATCCAGCTTATCGTTCATAGAACTCGAGTTATTAGCAAAAATTGAGAAATTGTCATTTTCAATAATGCTGGATAACTCGCTGGTTTGAACTCCTATTGGAAATCTGTTGATACATTTTACAGGCACTTTTTTAGGAGTATTTCAAATATAATATGACTGAATTTTTCAATCCAGCCATTTTCGAGAAATGAGAAGGATTTTGGATTTTTTAAATATAAACTATAGTCAAAAGATCTCTTATCTTGCTACAAAATTTTTGCTGATTTCAAAAATGTATCATATGTTGCTATTCACATGAGAAAATAGTCATTACTTTTTTCCTGCTTTTCTTTTCACTGTTGAATTTTGAGAAGGCTGACGTTACCATAGCGACGATTCAATATGCATTAACTTTGTGTGAACTTGCGCCTCTATGATTGGAATCAGCGATTGCTGAATAAATATTTCTATGGTTAATTTGTCATAGTTCTTAAGATCAGCAATATTTCGGGTCATTAGGGATAATAAACAGATTTTCTATTGCTAATCTCAAGAACTATGACAAATTAACCATAGAAATATTTATTCAGCAATCGCTGATTCCAATCATAGAGGCGCAAGTTCACTCAAAGATAATGCATATTCAATCGTCGCTATGGCAACGTCAGCCTACTCATAATTCAACAGTGAAAAGAACAGCAGGAAAAAAGTAGTGGCAATTTTCTCATGTAATATTCATGTAAATAGCGACATATGATGCATTTTTGAAATCAGCAAAACTTTTGTAGCAAGATAAGAGATCTTTCGACTATAGTTTACATTTGAAAAATCCAAAATCTTTCTCATTTCTCGAAAATGGCTGGATTAAAAAATTCAGTCATATTTTATTTGAATTATTCCTAAAAAAGTGCCTATAGAATGTATCAACAGATTTCGAATAAGAGTTCAAACAAGCGAGTTATTCAGCATTATTGAAAATGACAATTTCTCAATTTTCGCTCATAACTCAAGTTTTATGAACGATAGGCTGGATCCGTTTTCAGATTCGGATTAGTCAGGAATAAAGACCTCGATAATGTGTTATCAGTTTTCTTTTAGCTGCTATAGTTCTCGAGATTCCTTCAGTAGACAACGAACTTTGCCCACCCTGTACATGGCAGACTTAACTTCTTGTCCACCATGATTTCTATATCGAAATGTTAGGGAGGGTGTAGTCTGAATTTCTCAGATGCCTGCGTTTCAAAACAGGATTTGGCTTGAGACCTGGCTATACAAATTATCTTATTGGTTTGAAATATTTTGCAATGATTCAGTTGAAAGACAGAAGAAAAAGGAATGACATCATTTTTGCGCGCATAATCTGGGGAATATCGTGCCATAGTTTTGTTCAATGTCTGTAATTTTGATTCTTTTCCAGATAATGGTCTCAAACGACTAGGTCTGACTCACTGATGAGTAACCTGGATAATACTATTTTTCAGATTTTTTTGAAAATAATTGTTTTCCTTGGAAACTATGTATCATAATCGAAAAAGATTTCGGTTTACACCGTGAACTTTGAATTTTACAGTAGTGTACCAAATTTCAATTCGATACGGTTATAATTTTCGGAGATATTGGGTAATAATATGTCAAATTTCTTTGGTTTATTCTTCGTTGTTTTTTGCGGAATAACTCAGAAAATACTAATTCAATAATGATGAAACTTTGTTCCTAGTTTGAAAATACTGACGAATAATTTTGTGCCAAATGTCATGATGATCGTGTCATTAGAATAATTAGAAGAAAAAAATTTACATTTTTCAAATATTCAATATTCTGCTATCTTCTTTTCATATTTTCCTCACGAAATTCTGTATGAACCTTCAAGCTGTCATTTCCTAATCAAGTTCATACTGGGATGCGAAACATATCTCATCTGTATTTGGAAATATTGGTAAAATAAAATATTGAATGGATATCAGCGGAATCATTGGGTGAGTTTTACCCATTCACGAATTCGGCCTTCGTAATTGATGTCCAAACCCACTATACAAATATCGAGTTCCTAAGTTGTTTCTGTCGGAAGTTATTGTATTTACGATCGGCCTTATTTCACTATCGTTGTCAAATGTAATTTCAAGGTGTAATTAGAAGTTGGCCACGTGTATAATAGAAGAGGCCAACTTAAACGCAACAACTTCCGAACGAATCGACGTAGAGAGTCGACATTTGTTGAGCAGATTTGCGACTTAGTTACTGAATGGGCATAATCCTTCCATAGATTCTGTTTATTCTTTGAAATTGTTCTTTCAATATTTCCATGAATCATAAGATCTGATTAGATCAAAATCAATGCAAAATTCAGAGGAATCTAATGCCTAACTAACATTACCTCCAGATAATATATCGTCATTCTGCATTTTGAAATGCAACCTACCCTGAAAGTTTCAGGCCCATAAGATTTTCCGTACGGCCGTAATCGTCCATACGGACGGCCGGCCGGACAGAATCGATTTTGACACTGGATTCGTCATCACTGAGTCCAACCTAGTCGTTTCAGACCATTTTCGGCTCAAAATTTGAAAATTACAGATATCTGGACAAACGATAGCACGCTGCTCCCCAGAAAAAAGTAAGTAAAGACTTTTCCCGCGTTTTTCCATTAGGTTCATTCCCATCAAATGTTAAGTTTTGGATCTGAAAGATTCGGTTTGATAGATGATGATTTAGCCTCCTTATCAACAGGAAATGTGTCATTTCAAAGGAAAACCTCACATTTGATAGACATCTCTGGTGAGGATACAGAAAATTCCGTTCATTAGCTACAATACGAAGGAAAATTATTAGAGTGATGTTGTTTGATGTTTACTGAATGAAAAATGTATCTTTTTAGGTATGTAGCGCTTGTTTTATGACTTCAGTACACTCCATTCGTTCAAATTAATTTTTTTTTAATGTATGGAAGCTGTTGGGACTTTTCAAATCAGTTTCAACATTTCTTGCATTGAAGTCAGTTGAAAATATGAAAACTGGTAGTGTGATAATTTTTTTTTATTTAGTTTGTGTTTATCTGATATCCATTTTCTACCGGAAATAATTTTATATTCATCCATTTTAGGTTTCGGACTGTCATAGGTTTTCTCATTTCTATATTATACACATCGATAGCAATAGAAACCAATGATTTTATAACACTTTTAAGTAGCGCAATGGGAGATGTCTGCATAACAAATAGTTCTTCAGCAATGTATTACACTACTGCCTTTGGCGTTGAAAGGACCGGTAAGATAAAATATGATTGTTGACTTTTTTTTCGCACATGTTCTAGGGAAACAGATTGCTATCGTTTTGTCCCTGTAATTTTCGAATTTTGAACCGAAATTGGTCAAAATCAATTCTGTCCTGCCAGTCGGCCGTTCTTATGCACGATTACGGGCGTACGAAGGAATCAATCGACTTGAAAATTTCAGGGTTGGTGGCATTTCGAAATGCGGAGGTTGGGTTTGTTAACTGGCAAAATCGGTCGAATGATTTCGCAGTAGTTATAGCCATTTAAAGTTTTGAGGTTATTTCCCTGATATTTCGAGAGCTACAGGAGCTATTGAATTGAAACTTCGCAGTTAGTTGAAGCTTAAGGACTTGCAACTTTTTCCAAAATTCTGTTGGAATCGTGGTGTCAGTAAATTTTGAAAGAATTTTTTTTTTCAAAACTTTTTTCGAAATAATTTTTTTCCCGGAAACTGTTCATTATTTTCAAGAAAATTTCTGGTCATACCTTGAGCTTTATATTTTCCAGCAGTGTACAAAATTTCAGTCTAATACGATAATAATTTTTGAAGATGTGTAAAAAAATGTCGAATTTCGTGTTTTTTTCTTAAGATATCGTTATTTTATCTTTTATCGTTAGACTCTCACCATGACGTGAGAACGGAACAGTTACAGCGGGTTTCACAAAGCTCTGATTACCTTGATTGTTCTGATCAAGACAATTCTATGTTCAATTTCAGTTCATTTCTAGCAATACCACAGAATATCAACGCGTTGATCAGAGGATTAAGCTTTGTGAAACTCACGGTTAGTGACTTAAAACTTTCAGATCATTCTGCTCATCAAAATACGCCGGTTAAGTTTGCTGCTGCCTTGGAGTTAAACCCATAATTAAATTTTTGAGGTTATTTATTCAAAATCTCAAGAACTTCTAATGCGATTAGATTTAAACTTAGGGGTAAGTTGGAAAATACCAACACATAATTGCTCGCAAGATTTTGAGATCGTATGGTTGGTAAAGTAAAAGAATAATTTTTTGAAAATTTTAGAATTTTTTCTAATTTTCAAATATTTGAAAACTCAATACCAATATATAATAATATCTTTATGTGTTTTTAGGCCACTCGTTCCTTCCACCAACAAAGTTCTCTTGCGATTTCGAAAGTTCTGTTGATAATTGCTATCAAACATTTTCTAAGGGTACTTGGAAGTTGGTGAATTCTCATTCCATCGTTAACGACAACTCACCTCTACTTGATCTTCGATGGGAAAGTGAGTAAATTATAGTTTTCTCTTTTTGCTCGCATGTTCGCCAATGGGCAAAATCGGCCAAACGGTTTGAGAGTTATTTGAAATGTTGAGATTATTTCCCTGATATTTCGGGAACTACTGAAGCGATTGGATTGAAACTTGTCAGTTAGTTGGAGCCTAATGACGCGCAACTTTAAGCAGTTTATTTTGTTGAGATCGATTCTTCAGTGAATTTAAAAAAAAATTTTCAAAATTTTTTTTCGAAAAATTATTTTTTCCTGAAACTACCCATCATATCCCAAAAGAACTGGTACTTAGACCTTGACCTTTATATTTAACAATCGTGAACCAAATTTCAGTATGATTCGATTATAATTTTCGGAGATATTAGGAAAGTAGATGTCAAAGTTCGTGGTGTTTTCCTCGGTATCGTAGTTTTGTTCAAAATAATTTAATAAATACTGATTCAATCGTAATGAAACTTGGTGACTAGGTTGAAAATACCGATTAAAAACTTTTTGCAAAATTTCGTGATGATCCTGTCATTAGAACAGTTTGGAAAAGAAATCTTGAGGAGCACTGATGTGATGTCTGCAGCATTTGCGCGCATGTTCAAATTCGTTGCCGAAGGGGTCATCTCCTTCGAAAATATGTGCAAAGCTGCTTACTTCACGTCAGTGGTTTTCTAGTTATGTGAGAGAACCGATTCCTTCTACCACGATGAATAGTATACTCATATTTTTGCGCGCATGTTCTAGGGGAACAGCATGCTTTCATTTTGTACAAATGTCTGTAATTTTAGATGATGACGAATCCGATGTCAAAATCGATTCTGTCCGGCCGGCCGTCCGTCACCACGATATCGGGCGTACGGAGGATTCTATTGACTTGAAATTTTCAGGAGGGGTTGCATTTCAAAATACGAAAGATAAATTCGTTAGTAGGCCAAAACGGCCAAATAGTTCAATTCAAAAAAAATTTTTTTTCAAAATTTTTTTTCTGAAACTATTGTTCTTATTCAAGAAACATTTCAGTTATACCTTGAACTTCACATTTCACAGCAATGTGCCAAATTTCACTTCGTTACGGCTTTTAGTTTTGGAGATATTGGAAAAAAATATGTAGAATTTCGTGGTGTTCTTCTCGATATCGTTTTTTTTTTAAATCAAGAAATACTGATTCAATTGTGATGAAACTTAGCAGCTAGTTTGTAGATGTTGAAGGACAACATTGTGCAAAATTTAGTGATGATCGTGTCATTATAAGAATTTGAAAAAAAAATTTAAAATTTTCTTTTTCAATTTTCTGTGATCCTTTCATCATATTATCGTCATTGAATTCTGTATGGATCTTCGAACTGCTATTTTTCGTACTGGATTTCAATTCGATCTAATCTGTATTTTTCGAAATATTGGGAAAATAAAATTTTGAATGGGTATATCTGCGGAATCATTGGGTGGATTTTACCCATTCATGAATTCGGCCTTCGTTATTAAGGTTATAACGGCCGAACCGTTAACACAATAACTTCCGAAAGAAACAACTTAGAAAATCGATATTTGTAGAGTAGGTTTGGGGCTTAATTACGGTGAAGGTCGAATTCGTGAATGGGTAAAATCCGCCCAATGATTCCGTAGATATACCCATTCAAAATTTTATTTTTCCAATATTTTCAAAAACACAGAATAGATCGAATTGAAATCCAGTAATTTATCGAAGAAAAATCTGGAAAAGCTCTGCCGTGAAGGCATACGCGCATGTTCAAATTCGTTGCAGAAGCGGTCATCTACATTGAACATGCGCGCAAAAGCTGCTTTTCTAGATTTTTTACAATTTGAATTTGAATTAATTCCCTGTGTTAATTATCGATGTGCTTTTGCTTTTCTGTCTAATCCTGAGATATTCATCGATTAATGTCAGATAAAACCTTCTATAAATATCTTATTTTCTTGTTCCCAGTTTTGCCTATTCAGGAGCTTCCTTATAAAGGTGGAACAGAAAGTAGACCGAAGTTATTACTCACAACTTTAATTCAATTGAATGATGCGAAGTATTTCAAGGTAACAATGTCATTGAGAGGAAAAGAAGCTCACTTTTTCTTGTGCGATGGAGAACAAATTGGAAGCTCTAATTGCTATTGGTTTGCTCTCCAAGGCTGGTCGCAAAAATATACAGGTCTGAGAAGATGTACCAGTGGTGAAATAACGCGTCTTTATCCTGATGGGGAGTGTAAAAAGAGAATGGTAGAAACAAAGGTAAGGACAATGCCTGAGCAAATCTCCGATGAGAAGTATTATTGTAGTCAATAGTAATCTCTTTGCGAGCATGTTTTGCCCAAATGTTTGTAGTTTTCTCATTTTTTCCCGAAAATTGTCCCGAAATACTGGGACGGAGAACCCAATTTCGAAATCAATTATGTGCGACCGGCCGTCTGTCGCGACGATATCCTCAGAACAGAAAAAGCTAGATACTTTGAAGTTGGCTGCATATTCGAATGCGCCGGTTATCTTCGATATGGGATGAATCAAACTCTTTTCAAAGTTTGAGGTTATTTCCTCAAATCTACAGAACATGTATATCACATGCTATCGGCCTGAAACTCATCATGAATTGTAGAATACTAAGGCACAAATTATTGCAAAATGTTGGGATTGTATTGTTAGTGACTTAAAAATTCAGATTTCGATGTGATTTTGCAAAGACCTCCAAGTTAATATTTCATAATAGTATATATATAAAGTATCGATACCCTGATCCAATCATGATTAACCTTGGTTTCTTGTTAACAAATGATGATGCACAATTATGGGTAAAACTTCGTGATGATCATGTCATCAGAACAATTTAAAAATTTTAATCTTTTTTTCAAGCTATACCAAATTGAAAGTTTTCCATTTGAATTTCGGAGTTATAGCCGTTTGAAATTGCGAAGTTATTTTGCCTATGTTTCAGAAAGCACTAGTACGATTTGATTGAAACTTGGTACTTGGTTGAAACATTAAAACGCGCAACCTTTCGTAGAATTTTTTTGAGATTGTATAGTCAGCAAATTAAAACAAAAATTCAAAATTGTGTTCGCGTTATTTATGAATATCCGTCAAAGATGCCTCGGCTCCTCAAACAAGATAATTCCTTCCAAATATAGGGTTTTGTTGAGATCATCTGTGATTGGCTGAAATTTGAGTTGGGATTCCTGATTTCATGTTAATAGTGTCAAATTTGTATAGGATATGTTCCGCAATTCAACTTGGTTATTTCGGTTGTCGGTTTTCCATTCCGTAAATATGAAACATTCGGTTGGTTCCTGACGAAAAGGTTAATTACGGAATTTGGATGATGAAAAAACGTTCTTTCTGTCACCAAAACGACTGACAATATTCTTTGGTAACATATCCATAGCATAGAAAAATCTTTATTCACTTTATGATCCATAGAACATAGAAGAGACAACAATCAACAATGGAAAAATTACTAGGTATGGTCTGTGGATCATAAGGTAAATAAAGATTGTTCTATGCTATGGATATGTTACCATAAAACATTGATTGTCGTTCTGGCGCATAGACTTAATATGTCTAAGTTCTGGTGACAGAAGGATTGCTTTTTCGTCAATCAAATTCCGTAATTAACCTTTTTTTTCAGGAACCAACCGAATATTTCATATTTTCAGAACGGAAAACCCACAACCGTTGATTTGCGGAACATATCCAATATAAATTTGACACTATTAACATGAAATCAGGAATCCTAACTTAAATTTCAGCCAATCAGAGATGATCTTAACAAAACCCTATATTTGGAAGGAATTATCTTGTTTGAGGAGCCGAGGCATCTTTTACGGATATTTATAAATAACGCGAACCTTATCATGTCGAATTTGTCCTGAAATTCCTGTTTCCCAGTGCTAGTAAATTTGTGAAGAAAATTGTGGGTTGGCAACTTCAATCTATATTTTCAGAAATATTAGGAGAACAAACTTTCGAATGGGTATATCTACGGAATCATTGGGTGATTTTATCAATTAACGAATTCGGCCTTCATAATTAAGGTCTGAATCTACTCTACACATATCGAGTTTCTAGAAACTCGATATTTGTTGAGTAGATTTTGGGCTTAAATAAGAAGGTCAAATTCGTGAAGGTTGAAATCCGCCAAACGATTACGTAGATACACCTATTCAAAAGTTTATTATTCTACCAATATTTCAAAAAAATACAGATTCGATCGAATTGAAATCCATTGCTTGATTGAGAAATGACAGCTTGAAGGTTCATGCAGAATTTCGTGAGGATAATATGATCTGAAGATCACCAAATCTTTCCATCAGGTGCATTTGTCGGGGTCAATACGTGAAAGAAAGCTTTGGAAACGAATTTGAACATGCGTGCAAAAGCTGCTAACTTCATGTCAGGGATTTCTCGAATTCCTCATTGAATAACGCATTTGACAGTGTCCTCTAATATTTTCGGGCTATTTGACTCTTACCCTGAGATCATTTTCATTCGCTCTTGGAATTTGGGTATGACCGCAAAGTTAAATTTTATAATTGGCCATATCTGGATGAATTTTCAGTTTTCCTTGAAATATTTCAGCATCCCGAGGATATGCCCCTTTATATGGGTAAAACATTTTGGAGCCACATCATCATAGAGAGAATTGATTCACATTTATATTTGAAGGTATATAATGAAGGCAGGGAGGAAACAATTATTCATTACAAAGAAGAAAATGAGTTATTCAAATTGAATTATTTGTTAGGACATAGGAAAGATGGCATTGTGTACTGTAAAGTGCATGACAGTAAGCTATTTTTTTGGTTACCGACTAACACATAAAGTGCAATTAACACACTGATTCAGCTAAAGGCGCATAGTGCACTAAAAAGCGACCAGAAATATAAACATCAAGGAGAGTCATCATATTTTATTTTATTTAAATCGGATTGGTTTATCTAAAATATCATCAAAAAATGTTTAATGATCTCAACATCATTAATCTTTATCATACTTTCAGATAATTATATGCGGACTACCACTATTTCTGAAGAAATATTCGACAACTGGTTCAATAAATTTGATAATACTTTTTGTGTTTCTCTTCTTGTGAACACATGCCCAGAGTGTTCAATAACCATATTCTTCTTGGATGGAAGCTATAATGTAATATTCAATGAAACCATTCCATCGACTAACGTAAGTTTATAGGTATCTACTAATCTCCCATGAAATACTTTTCTAATCTACACTGCGAAAAAAAATTAACGCACATTCTGAAAATCTCAATTTTAATGAAAATTAACTCTACATTGACCTTATAACTTATTTTTTATGGTATCTCGGGAAGGTTTTGAACGAAACAAGACACATTAAATGGAAGAAAAATTCAGGATTTCACCGAATCTTATGTGAAAGAAGACAAATGAACAATTTTCAAAATACTGAAATGCTGATAAGTGATTTAATACTTGGTATTTCCACCCCTTGCGTTAATTACAGCTCGGCAACGACGGTTCATACTCAAAATGAGTGATCTTAAAATGTTCTGATCTAATCCTTCCCAGATTTCTCCGAGTTGGATTCCTAAGTCATTAAGAGTAGCTGGATGATTTTCTGAACTTCTAAGCCTTCTATTGAGGTTGTCCCAAACCTGCTCAATCGGATTGAGATCTGGACTTCTTGCTGGCCATTCCATTCGAGAGAATTCAACCTCTTCAAGGTACTCCTGAACGATGCGCGCACGATGGGGTCTGGCATTATCGTCCATAAAAATGAAATTTTCACCAATGTATGGGGCAAATGGCACTACATGCCCTTCAAGAATGTTCCTTATATACTTATCAGCATTCATAGCTCCATTATCAACGACCACTAGGTCTGTGCGAGCAGTCGAAGATATTCCACCCCATACCATAATCGATCCTCCCCCGAAACCAGTAGTATTCAGGAAATTGCACTGAGCATATCTTTCATGTGGACGTCTGTATACAAGGGAACGTCGAACACAATGGTAGAGGCAGAATCTAGACTCATCTGTGAAGAGAACTCTTTCCCAATCGGCCTCTTCCCAATGGATATGCTCCCTCGCAAAATCCAAACGCGCCCTTTGATGGGCTGGGGTAAGAGCTGGGCCTCTTGCTGGGAAAAAACATCTGTATTGAAGAAAAACGTTGAAAGTGGATAGCATATGCATGCATAATTCTGATAAAAATAATTATCATTGAGAACACCTTCAGTTGTAGAATAAATTTGAGATTTCCATAATGTGCGTTAATTTTTTTGCGTAGTGTAGTTGAAATCTGGTACTCGGTATAGTGCAATGACACTGACATTTAGTGCTAGTACCTTCGAGACTTTTTTCATCCCTTTGAGGAGAACCAATGCCTCGAAAAATCAACCTCTAATTCGAATGCTTCGCGGCTGTAACGAACTCCAAGAAGTTGTAGACATCCATGGTAATGTTTTGAATTCGAAAGTGCTCTTGAAAAAACATTTTCTCTCGATGTAGATTTCCTTTTGCTTTTTGTTGTTCTGTGTAAAACTTAGTTAATTAGTTTGTCACTGTTTTTTTCGCTAACTATATTATTCTGTGAATACTATGGGATAATCCTGTTTGTATTCCTTATACAACAATAAATAAATAAAATAAAAAAATAACGGCTTGAAGGTCGATGAAGAATTTCGTGATGATCATATAATCATAACATCGTAACTTTGATTTTATATACTCTGTGTATGACTTTGAACAAGGGAGAAAAAGCTTTAGATGAATGCTCTAGAGTTCAGGGACCCTATTCTTGAATGTGATGAAATGAACGTTCCCTATCGTTCCATCAAAAATGCACCGTGTTTCCTTGACAACAGCGTCATTTTCTATCTATTTTCTCCAATCCCCGATTCAAGAATAGGGACCCAGGTCGTTTTATTTCTCGAATTTTGTACGCAACCTATGTTCGATATTAATTCGTAGGGAATTTGGAAGCATCATAAAGTAATGATGATGAATACTGGCATACATACATACATGAAGGTAAAAATCCAGACAATGCTGACGGAAGGTTCTGAAAGAACAGGAAATGAATTCTGGTCCTTTGATAATATTCGAGACTGCCACAAAGAAGGTCAGTATATTATATTATTTGATAATCATGTTTGACACAATAAGGTCGATGATAGTCCAACAGTAAATCTTTGAAGTTTTCGGGTAACTTATCGAGTCAACTTCATGTTGGGCGCCAGTTTGATGTTTTGGCCCAGTGTACATATCCGGATTTTCAAGTTCTGGCGCCGTAATTCCGTTCTGAAGTAAGCAGTATGATAGAGCAAGAGCCCACGACGGCCAGACCTTCGTTATTTAATAAAAGCTGAAAATTTTTCTGTGCGTGTCCCCTATACAGGTAAGAACGACCAGGGACTATAGAGTTTGGGTAGTGGTTACTTGGGCAGGTAACAGGTAGTAAAGGTGTATAAAATAGTACCTTAAATTCGTTAAAGTATAAAGCTCAATTTTTTTATATTTTATTAGGGAAAACTTCAGAAATCTCGTCATCCATTGCCGGACACTTATGACAGTTGCTACCCCCTGCCAGACACCCCCCAATTTAAATAAATTATAATTACACTTTCGTTAGAGTATAAAACCTAAATTTTATATACAGAGTGTAACAGCCAAATGGAATAAATTCGATAACGATTAAATGAGGGCGTGTTGGGAAAAACGCTCGGACACGTCGATTTGTAATTTTGAATGCGCATATTTTTCAAGAAAATAATATTATACAGGGTGTTCCATGTGACCGTGGCCAATACCAACTTTCTTATTTCAAATGCAGTCCCCTGTATATTATTTATTTTTTGGATTCTTCAGAGAATTCTAGACATAATTCATGCACAATGTCCTATACCTATCTTTAATCATTTCGGAAATATTAAGTGTTTTCAAATTTAGTGCAAAAATCAACGTTTTAAATAAAAATTATTTCATTTCACAAATTCGGTACATTTCACTTAAAACCTAATAAGTAATACTGATTATTTCTTAATAATTAAAAAAAAACAAAAAAAACATTAATGTCAATGTAGGAAATGTTCAAAATGCTCGCCGCGAACGTCTTGGCAACATGCTAATCTGGTGTAGAATTGTCTTCTAACGTTACTCAACATTTCTGAAAACACTTTCTATTTCCGAAAAAGTTGAAGATAGGTATGGGACATTGTACATGAATTATGTCTGGAATTTTCTGAAGAATCCAAAAAATAAATAATATACAAGGGGTTACATTTGAAATGAGAAAGTTGGTATTGGCCACGGTCGCATGGAATACCCTATATAATTTCATTTTCTTGAAAACTATGCGCATTTAAAATTACAAATCGACGTGTCCGAGCGTTTTTCCCAACACGCCCTCATTTATTCGTTATCGAATTTATTCCATTTGGCTGTTACACTCTGTATGTTACTTGGGGACCTATGCAAAAATGTTACCTCAATAGCCGGACGATTTAAATGGCTTTTACACCCTACCAGACTCATTGAAAGTCCGCTGTATGTGCGAGCACGAGCGCTTAGTCGATTGCGAGATACCCAATAAAATAATTATCATATTACATTCATAGCCATGTTGTATAAAGTAAAAAATGAAATTTTATTATTATAACGTACAAAAAAAGCAATATTTCATGTAAAAAATATTAATTCGTTGTCGTCGATATTTTCATTTTCTTCGTCACTACTCGCCCAGTCGATGTCATGTTCGTCTTCAATATCGCCTTCTTCGTCAGTTTCTGAAAAAAAAATAAACAAGTTTATACCATTATGAATAATTAAAAAATTATTTACAATGATTTTTTATAATAATTACAAACCTGATTGAGTTTTAAGCGAATCACTAACATGACTTGGTAGTTGATCTCCTGAAAACCATTTGAATTGGTATTTGTCATTTTTCAATGTCTGGTTGATATGTGGTTGGATTTTTCAGATGAGCATTATTCCAAATGGTACATATATAATTTGCTCGCAGAAATTGTTGCAATAGCTCGCTTTTGAGGGTGGTAGATTGCTAGCGCAACTTTTTCCGGTCAAAAGCTTCGTTTACATTGGAGACTGTATACGAGTCGATGAATAATTTCAGTCTAGCGTCATCAACACCAACAACACGAGGGACATTGTAAACATTGCAAAATCTAAATTTTCAATTAATTCGATGTTGCCGAAGTTCTTGAAAGCTGCCTGGTACTCGGGATTTTTTTTTAATTTCTTGTATGGTATTGATTTTCCTTTTCGGAAAAATGCAGGGTTAAAATCACAACCTGTGATGGCATGAAATCCAGGTAAACTCTAATATCAATGGTAAAACGTGGTTGTAGCTACACATAATTCTTCAATACATCACTAAAAGACAGATGATGCGCAGTGAAAGTGTCTGGCAAGGTGTAAAAACCATTAGAACTGTCCGGCTATCGAGGTAACACGTTTTCATAGGTCCCCAAGTAACATATATAAAATTAAGCTTTTATACTGAAACGAAAGTATATTTATAATTTATCAAAATTGGGGGGTGTCTGGCAGGGGGTAGCAACTGTCATAAGTGTCCGGCAATGGATGACGAGATTTCTAAGGTTATCCCTAATAAAATATAAAAAAATTGAGCTTTATACTTTAACGAATTTGAGGTACTATTGTATACACCTTTACTAGCTGTTACTTGCCCAAGTAACCACTACCCAAACTCTATAGTCCCTGGTCGTTCTTACCTGTATAGGGGACACGCACAGAAAATTTTTCAGCTTTTATTAAATAACGAAGGTCTGGCCGTCGTGGGCTCTTAGGCTATGAAATGTGAGAATGCATACGCCCAGCCAGCGGGTTGCGGCACCGCATTGGTTATAATTTGGCAAGAACTTTCCTGGCCATTGCGGTGCCGCAACGGATTGGCTGGAGGTATGCATTCATCCATCTAATACTGGATACTTCAGACCGCAAGTACGGCCCCGCAACGGCGCCGGAACTTGAAAAACCGGATATGTACAACGGGCCTTCAGGTGAATATAATCAACTATATCACCTATATAACGATTTTCGTGACAATTGAATAGATCCGAAAGAATTAATGAAATACTTATACTCCATTTCATAAACTATCCCGGTTGGCCATGACATTCTGACACATTTCACCGTGTATATTTTGAGAATGTTAGGTTATAGTAATTTTCCTGTCAGATAACTACGCAACGTTGTCCTCTCTACATAGAGGTCGTAGTAATTTTCCAAACACCTGGCGAATGTTGAAGAAACTTTTTCCCTGTTAATACTGGAAATATTTCACATATCTGAACCTGGTTGGAAGATTCTGTTATGCCTTTTTCTTGTACGAGACACAAGAATCGAGTGGTGAAAAATGATGCATAGAGTAGCCCGTTTCTTCGTGATAGTTCATTCGAAAAACAAATAAAAGTACGCGAATAACCCGGCAGAATTCCCTACTTCTCGAAATTCTCAAGAAATAAGCCTAGAGAAGACATTTAAATACCTTGTTGCATAACTTGGCATACTCCAGTAAGAAAATCTTTGATAGCTTATGATAAATTATGGATTCCATATTATCAGGTTTACTATCAGAAAAAGCAGATTTCAGTATTATATAGCACTTCCTGATACTTTGTTTCTGCTTCTTCAAAACTACCTTCGGCATTTTTAGTTTCCAAGCGTGATGATTATGTTGAGATTGAGACTAGAAACTGGCATTGGCATTTCGCAACGTCTCTGGGAATTATTTTGACATTGCCGATATTTCACAAGTGCCAACCTGCGTCAGTTTTTAGTAAAAAAAGCTTGATAGACCTCTATCATGGCCAACGGGGATAGTTTATGAAAGCCAATGGAGTATATATAGGAGAAATACTGTCAGAATGTCGTATCAAGCTCAATTATGAACATGATTTGCAAATGTAATTCGATCTTCACTAGAGTATTAACTTTTAATTCATGGTTCAAATTGAATTCACAGAGTATCGAATAACACAAAAAGATGACAGGAAATTTTCGAAATGCCAATTGGTTAACGTCAATCAGAATGTGAAAAGAGAAGATGCAATCGAATACATACCAGGTAAGACCTTTTTTTTAGTTGTAGAAACCAGACATTTTTGAACTGTAATGTATTCGTTTCTTGTTTCCACCCATAAAGAAACCTTGAAATTTTCAGTTGGACGAATAGGAATTATAAAATAAAATCGGTGTTTAAAATTCATAAAACTGAAATTCAATTAATTTTCGAATAGCGTGGTTTATGTGTGAATCACCTTATTGTCAGTGAGGGCGAAAAAACAGAATCGCACTCCATGTGTTTACGACGCAAAGAAGTCGTCAGATAAAAGGCAGTTGAATTCACGCATTCGTTGATGACACATACTGCTTCATTTACTACGCAGTTTTTCGATTATTTTTTGATTTTGAGTGTTTGCACTCAAGTGATTTCTGACAGGATAGTTATTCCTGGTTATCAATGAGATTTGAAGATCTCATCGCAACAGCTTGCAGTTCAGAAGGCCCTCTTCCACACACATTACACATTACTCGATATCGCCTATAGGTCACGCAAGGGTAAAAACTCTAGAAATAAATATTTTTTTTATATATATACCCTCAATTACGCACAATCGGATTTTCATCGATGAAAATACAAAATTAGTAATTGTCGAAATTTTTCCTCATTTGTTTATTCTGTGGATAGAAAAAAATGAAAATAATGAATTTTTTGTAGATGCCACTTGTTCATCAACGTTTTCTATAGGACAACATTGTATTTCATGCGATATACTCAAAGAACAGATACCATGTAAAAGTTTGACGATATGTGAGAATGAACAGGGTTTAAATAAATGTTATTGTTCACCAGGATATACAGGAAGGAAATGTAATGAAGGTAGTAGTCAAGACATTCAAACTTTTCATAATAAACATTATTTATTCTGAAAATATTCATTGTTACATAAGGTATATTTACGAAACCTCAGAGATCATGAGTGGAACAAAATTTATACTATTATACAGAGTGTTTCCTAACTACAGAAGGTAACTTCAGATGAACATATGTCCGGAGTTGCTTCGTTTATGAGATACAGGGTGAAGTTAAAAAAAAATGATTTATGAAATAATCATCAATATTCTTGAACCGATTTGGTTGAAATTTGATGCAGTTTCTTGAATTAATAAGGCGCTTATTTGCCCCACTAGATTGAAAGTATCAGGTCCAGTTCCATAGCAGTGGGTATTATAGGACATAATACTGAAAAATAAGTACTCCGCTGATTTAATTCTGTATTATCTCATCCCTTCTGGAGATTTAGCAACTAAAAATACAATTTTTTTTAATAAATTCAATAAAAGATTTTATGGATATTCTTTGATCTGTAGCAATGATTTATAAAGATCCTATAAACTCGTACAATCATCTTGTAAGTGCAGATACTATGAGAAAAAAAACCTTCCTTAAACTTATGCAAGGAATTTTCGCTCTTTGTTTGTACTTGCAATTTAGGAGAACCTGTATATTTTATATTTTTGCAAACACACTTTGGCCCCAAACGGTACCGTACACATGAATTCCCAAATTTTTCTGAATTGAATATGATCTGTCAGAAAATCTCATAATTGCAATCTACAAATATTAAAATTTTAAAAAATACACTTAGTACTGATTTTTGTCGAATGCTCAGCCTTCTAACCAATTTGAATTCGTTCCACTAATTTTGCAGAATGTCCAAAAGGCACTCACGGGTACCTTTGTGGCAAAACTTGTGGTTTTTGCGTAACCGAAGGAAATTGCAATGTGGCGAGTGGAAGGTGTCAGTGCAATAATTTATTCGAGGGTCAGCAATGTTATATACGTGAGTATGAAACATCAACTTCTTCAACGAAACATAATTCATTAAACTAACGTAACCGCGAGGACGAATATCCGTCGATAAATCAGCAAATATTCCACCTTGATCAGAGCTAATCATTCAATGAACCAAAACGTCTACACCGAAGAAGCGTCGTGACGGATGTTGTAAACTAAAATATCGCAGATGCAGCGAAATGATACGACGATGTGATCAACGTTATGCACATCGATCAGAGTATTCTACACTCGAAGATTCGTAAGATGCTCCTAAGAGATGGCGCGCTGTATTTAGTTATACTGCAGTGTTCCGTCTAACAGGTGATAAGTCTCTAGTCTTCTTCTACGGACTGCGGTCTACCAAGGTAAGGTGGTCTGAAGATCGGTTAAGGCGTCTTCAATGTACATGTTGTGGTTGATTGGATGATTAGCTCTGATCAAGGTGGAATATTTGTTGATTTATATACAGATATTCGTCCTTGCGGGTATGTAAGTTTTCTAATAAAGGGTTTTCCAATAAGAGGTGTTATTTTGAATAGCCCGCTATTTCGGTAGATGTCACTTATGAAGGTGTCATTTTGTGACATTTGACAAGTTGAGGCTACGCCATTAATAAAAATAGAACGATTAACGCTTCAACAACGCATTGAAATTATTAAAATTCACTATAAAAACGGTGAAAACTTGGCAGAGACGGTTCGTAAAACTCGAACATTTTTGGGTCGTCGTGAAGCACCTTGTCGGACCGCAATAAAGAAATTAGTGAAAAAATTCGAGCTGTTGGGACAAGTTAGTGATGTGAAGAATAAAACCCGTGCACGTCGCTCAAGAACAGCCGAGAATATTGCTGCTGTAGCCGAAAGTGTTGAAGAAAACCCAGGTTTGTCCATTCCTCGTCGTTCTTTGGAATTAGGCATTCCACAAACGTCATTACACCGTATTTTGCATAAAGATTTGGGACTTAAGGCTTATAAAGTTCAGTTAACACAAGAACTCAAGCCAGCCGATCATCAACAACGTCGTGTCTTTGCTGATTGGGTCGTTGGAATGCATGAAAATGATCCGGAATTCCATCAAAAAATCATCTTGAGTGATGAGGCCCATTTCCACCTCGGTGGCTTCGTCAACAAGCAAAATTGTCGCATCTGGGGCTCGGAGAACCCGAGAGTCATTGTTGAAAAGCCTCTCTATCCTCAACGTGTGAATGTTTGGTGCGGTTTATGGTCCGGCGGAGTCATTGGACCTTACTTTTTCGAAATTGAGGCTAAAGGAACAGTTACGGTGAATGGATTGCGCTATCGAGAGACGATAAATGATTTT
Source organism: Myrrha octodecimguttata (assembly GCA_958510865.1). NCBI lineage: Eukaryota > Metazoa > Arthropoda > Insecta > Coleoptera > Coccinellidae > Myrrha > Myrrha octodecimguttata. The sequence goes on from OY294059.1 coordinate 27,388,931, forward strand.
TATGGCCGGAATTGGATGGTATTGATCTGGACAACGTTTACTTTCAACAAGACGGCGCTACGTGCCACGCAAGCAACGAAACCATTGATCTTTTGCGGGAAAAGTTTCCGGACCGTGTTATCTCTCGAAGAGGTAATCACAATTAGCCACCGATATCTTGTGATTTAATACCTTGCGACTTCTTCCTTTGGGGTCACGTGAAAGAGACGGTCTACTCCAATAGCCCAGCGTCGATTCAAGACCTCAAGACTTCTTCTTTATAATAAAATAAACATCCGATCATTTAAATTGAAAAATGGCATTTTTCTTTGAATATCAAAATAACACCTCTTATTGGAAAACCCTTTATTAGAGCTCCATCTTTTCATGAACCAATTCCTATAATTCCCACGATGATGAACTCTTGAATTTCCACATTTCGGTCTCTGTAATGATTCATGTTATCAGATCATCTCACTGATCAAAATGCTTTGCAGCTAAAAGCGGTCAATATTTGAGAAATGCTCCGAAAGTTTTAGAAACTATGGCAGATTCCTGTGAAATAGAATGGAATACTACAGATTATATTGGAAAAACCGAACCGAAATACTATCTCATACAATATTGGGTAAGTTCATCATGCACGAAAATGTATCATTTTCGAATGCTTTCCAGTTAGCAACATTATAGCGTATTAAGAGCTTGAAAAGAGAGAGTACTTCGTCGTAAATAGAAATGTGCCTTTTACAATTCTATAATAGAAATGGGAGCACATTTCAGAAAAGAAGAAATCGATGTCGTTACATCTCTTTTCAGAACATCTTAATATTGATTTTTTTTTCCAAGTTGGCTCACAAATGAAATAGTTACATTCTAAAGATATTGCATTTATCGTCATATTTTCGGATGCTTTATGAATGAATTCATTCATTGAATTATTATATAATTTAAGAACGAAATTGATGTATGGAGAAGAAGTATAGAAACACTGAAACTGTGGAAATTAGAGCATTACATGCAGGGCTGGGCAGTATTTCATCTACTAGTAATTGAAATACGTATTTGAAATACAAATACGTATTTTGTATTTTTATTTCAAATAATTCTTGAAAATGTATTTTGTAATTGGTATTTCAAATACCTGACGCTGAAGTATTTTGTATTTCGATACTTTTGTCTTCGAAATACTGTCGAACAAATACATTCAGCGCTGAGCGCTCTAAAGAAAAAAGTCCCTGAATCTCCCTTCGTATGGCGAACTTCATCTTCTTCATCTAGTTCTTTTGCTAGCAATCATATTTTCGGCAAATGGAAAGGATGAAAAGGTCCTGCGCAATCGTCATTTCATCATGGAGTTAGAGTTAGTCAACTTCTAAAAACGATAAGAGCAAAGAGCTTACAATCCTTGAACACTATCCTCACATAAAAAATGTGTTCATACAATATAACACAAGTTTCTGCTCATCAGGACCTGTAGAAAGATTGTTTTCTTCAGCAGGTTTTATTCATTCCCAACAAGAGGCTGTTTGTCTGATACTACATCTAAAAATTTTGTGTTTCTGAAAGGAAATTTTTTAGTTAGCGATAAAACAGCTGAGCTGAATTAGATGTACTTTTTTCACATTTTACGTAACACCTGAATGCATTTTGTAATTTGTATTTCAAATACAAATAGTTAAAATACTGTATTTTGTATTTTATATTTCAAATACCCTACTTGAAAGTATTTTGTATTTCAAATACCTGCGGGAAAGTATTTTGTAATTTGTATTTTAATTAAGCCAAGCATGTATTTTGCCCAGCCCTGATTACATGTTACATGTAATATCTTAAAATTTAACTTCAGTTAGGATCATAAAACTCAAAGCATTCTAAAAATGTTCCTCAGTAATACTTAATTTCATTTTAAGGATACCACACAAAAATATCCATTGTGGAGTGATTATGACCAGGTGAAAAGTATTGGAGACATTGGAAAAGACGTGGTTGGGAAATTGGACTCAAACAAAGAGTACAAAATAAGAATTCATATTAGTGATCGACTAGGAGAAATAAAAAAATTCAATTTACTAAAACTACCCTTCACAATTTGTCATACAACGTGCAATGGTATATAATTTACAAATTTCAATGCTTCGATCAGACGTTTTTTTCTATCTGAAAATACAAACGAAATATAAGAAATCGAAGAACAACGATTTGAGACTAGTGCCTTTGAATTCTTTCGGTATGTTCACTATGCATTCAACAAAAATGTTTTCTTCAATTTTCACTTATATTAAATTTTAACGAAATGAATTTACGTCAAGTGAAGACCATATCAATATGGAATGAAAATATTTTCATTATAACATAATAGGTATATACAAATAAATGAACAAAGATTAATAGAACAACATTGAATATTATTTTCTGAAAATCCACTCAGAGGCAGTTGAAAAAGTCTTGACTCTGGAAAAGGTGGAACGAGTGGATAATAAATATGTTGAATGAATAATTTTTTAACATGAGCAATATGAATAGATTGCACTTGCCTAATTTGATAGGTTTTTGTCGAAAGTACGAAAGTTAACTTGAAAGTGTATAAAAGCGAAAAATTTCTTCACTCAAGCATCTCTTGAATTTAGTCAACGTACTCTATCAACACGCTGTATTCTTATTTTTTTTTGATGAACATTTGATTTTGACTCGAAATCCTATTTATCGACAGGTTGGCAAGATGAAGATATAAATATCAGTACTACCTCACAGAGTGTCACTATAAAGCTAATCGTAAGTAAGAACAATGCTAAAGTAAACAAATCTCAAATAAACTGCTCCACAAGAGTTAAATAATAAAACCAGTATGAGACATTTCGTCAATCTGGTCGCCTTTTTTCTGAAGTTTGGTTCTTTGCATATGCTTCATGAATGTTCTTATTTTGAAATGAAGTCAGTTTATCAACGGCTTCGATTTGAAACGGGTTTTCTGAAAATGCCAAGACGTGAATTAACAAACGCTGAGGCTAATAGGGCTATCGGAATGCTACAGGGTGGCCTAACTCAGGTTGTTGTATTGGAAAGGCTCCAAGTCAGCCAAAGTGTGATAGTTCGACTTTGGAATGGGTTCAGGGAGACAGGTTCAGTGTTGGAAAGACCAAGGCTTGATGGGCGACGAAAAACAACACCTACTCAGGATCGTTTCACCGCCGTTTCGGCGAGAAGAAATCCTACATCTACGTGTAGAATACTACGGAATACTCTTCAAAATGCAGATGGGGTCCAAGTTTCCATCGAAACCATCAGACGACGTTTGAGAGAGGTGAATCTAGGTTCTAGACGTCCATTAAGAGGAGTTCCATTAACACGTGACCATAAGCGTCAAAGACTGGAATGGGCAAGGCAACATATCAATTGGAACGATCAATGGCGTAGTGTCCTTTTCACTGATGAATCCAGATATGGACGATTTTCAGATTCTCGAAGAATAAGCGTATGGACAATCCAACGCATACCCCGTAATCGTCGCTATTTCCAAGAAGTCCATCCATTCCGAGGGTGTAGTGTTATGGTATGGGCCAGGATATGTTTCAACGGGCGCACAGATCTACACATTTGTCCTGGGAATATAACCGCCTTACACTATAGGGAGCATGTCATTGACAATGTTGTGCCAAATTTTCACGTTGCTATTGGTGAAACTTTTCAATTTCTAGACGATTACGCTAGACCGCACCGTCCAGCCATAGTTGAGAATGCGCGCGAGGAGCTTGGTATTCAACATTTACTAATACCTCCGCTCTCAACAGATTTGAATTGCATAGAACATGCATGGGATATGCTCCAAAGAAGATTAGATAATCATCAACCTACCCCAGAATGCTTAAATGATATGAGAGAGCTTCTGCCCCGTTTATGGAACCAGATTCCTCAAGAAATATTCAACAACCTCGTGTGTAGTATGCAAAGAAGATGTCAAGCTGTTATTGATGCCCGTGGAGGCCATACATTGTATTGATAGTCTTAAAATGCTTGAATTCTCTGGAAATAAAATTTCGCTATTTTACTCGATTTTTCTTAACCACCCTGTATACGCTGCAGACCTACAGGCTTAAATTAACTTGCAACTTGAAATCATATTAATATGAATTTTCATTACAAAAATCTTATTTTAACTATATTTTTTTGGAATTTAAGTCAATATCCCTAACTCATGTGGAGCAGTTTATCTTATAATTGACAACGTGTAACGATAGGAAATAGGCACAATTGAACCAAAAAATATATGTGCATACAACCATTACTTTCGTACACAAAAAATAATGGCTTCGATAAAAATAGCCAACATTGAAGAGTTGAAGTTCATAATTTGACTTATAAATATGATTTTTAACTCATTATTGCATTGGAAAATCGAGTGGAAAATTAAATAGAAAATATTATAAAACAAGACAGATTTGTTTCAAGACATAGTTTCAAAGCAGAGAAGTTATATCGCCATCATAAAATATCTACCTGTATCTTCCACTTCTGAGTTTTTTGTACCTACCAAGTTTGAAAGAGGGGTTCAATTATTGAAGAATTGCTTGCTATTCTGATTTTAAGCTCACTTCAATGTGAGTTCATACCGCTTTCAAAGAATAGTGATAACCTAACTCAATAGGAGTTAATAAGATTTTTTTTCTAACCATATACACATACAGGGTGTATCTGAATTACACCGAAAAAATGTAAGGGGTGATTCTGTGATGAAAAATAAGGTAGGCATTTGGTATAACATTTTTTTAATTCGAAATGGCATCCTCCGAAATGCCTATTGTTGTGTGCCTCAACTCAATGTTTTTCATGGTCTAAGAGGAAAGGATCATCTACTGCCTCAAGTTTTCATTTTTTCCAAAGCCATATGAAAGCAAAACAAGAAATTTGGAAACAGTATTCGGCAGGAAACTCAATGATAGAAGAAAGGCCTAGATTTAGAAATAGAAGATTGGAAAACAGGTCACGAAATGCATGAAAGTTTGTTCACTGAATTTCTCTGAAGATGATTTCCATAAAGGTAAATTACAATGTATTCATTTCGAAACAACTTCATGTCCAGATATTTTAGGTGTAAATGAAAATAACGGAATTTTGATGAAAAATGCAGATCCTACAGAGAAACTACCGAGCACTTCTGCAGCTACCTACTTCACACGCTACACAAATCATATTCAAAGAGTGATCTGGTTGAAAACCTGACGAAAACTAAATATACTGTTATAGTTGATAATAGATAATAGATTCATATTAATACATCGATATTTTTCATTTCTATATAGGTAGGTTAAACCAGCAGTGACATTCTCCATTCTGTATGTGTATCTTGAGCTGCTCTGATATGAAAATAAAATCAATTATATGTCTATCTGTTTCCTTTCTTTCGAAATACGATGCAAAAAAACATTTTATTAATTCACACGTTTGTAAACAAAGAGAATGAGTCATATCATTCAAACTGATTCTAGATTTACCACATAGTATAGCTTGCATTCAGCACTTCTTCACATTGATAAGTCCTTGAATTACTTGATGTGGTACCTATTTTTCCAGAAATTCAAGTGAACTTAGATATTGGTTCATTTCGAACCACCAAGCAACAGATACTAAAATAACATCGGAATTATCCTCCAGGAACGATTTGAAGCACTATTTTATTACGTCATCCAAAGGAAAAGTCCCTCCTCAAAAAATCTTACACAATATTATGATAATTTCATTAAATATTCTAGCTCTGCTCAATAAATATTCGTTCTTCACCACATTTCTACGGTTTGTTCACATAAAACTACTAGCTTGGACAGGTTCCAAATTTATCCGTTAGGGCGCTGGCATCTTCGCAGAAGTTCCCAATTTCATCGCACACGCATTTCAATGAGGAGATGAGTAAATGCTTGTATTGGGAACTTCTGCGAAGATGCCAGCGCCCTGACGGATAAATTTGGAACCTGTCCAAGCTAGTAGTTTTATGCAAACAAACCTTAGAAATGTGGTGGACAACGAATATTTATTAAGCAGAGCTTGAATATTTAAAGAAATTAATATTATAATTTTGTGTGAGATTTCTTGGGAAGGAACTTTTCGTATGGATCACGATATAAAATCGTACTTAAAATCGTTCCTGGAGGATAATTTCGGTGATATTTTAGTGTATGTTGCTTGGTGGATCAAAACGAACCAATATCTAAGTTTACTTGAATTTCTGGAAAAATAGGCACCTCAGTAAGTAATTTAAGGACTCTTATTTATGTGAAGAAGTGCTGAATGCAGGCTATATAATGTGGTAAATCAAGAATCAGTCCAAATGATATGACTTGTTCTTTGTTTACAAACGAGTGAATCAATAAAATGAAAACAGATTTTCTGCTTTAGTTCTTTTGCATCGTATTACTAAAGAAAAGGAAGCAGATAGACATATGATTATGATTGATTTCATTTTCATATAACAGCAGCTCAAGATACACATACAAAATGAAAAATATCGCAGCTGGTTCAACCTACCTTCATATAGGAATGAAAAGTATTAATGTATTTTTATGAATAACTTCAGCTATTATCAACTCTAACAGTATATCTAGTTTTTATCAGGTTTTCAACCAGATCACTCTTTTAGAATATGATTTTGTGTAGTATGTTAATTAGGTAGCGGCAGAAGTGCTCGGTAGTTTTTCTGCAGCATTTTTCTTCACAATTCCCTTATTTTCATAAACACCTGAAAACATCATGACATGAAGTTGTTTCGAAATGAATACATTGTAGGTAATTTACCTTTATGAAAATAAACATCTTCAGAGAAATGCAGTGAAAATACTTTCATACGTGACCTGTTTCCAATCTTCAATTTCAAAATCCAGGCCTTTCTTCTATCATTGAGTTCCCTGCCAAATGCTGTTTCCAAATTCACTTTTCTTTCATTTGGCTTTGGAAAAAATGAAAACTGGAAGCACTAGATGATCCTTTCTTCTTTGACCATGAATAACATTGAGTTGAGGTACACAACAATAGTCATTTCGGGAGGATGCCATTTCGAATTAATACAATCGAAAATTTTAATCGGAAAGAAAGGAATCGATTGATGAATATTACAAACACTTTCGGCATAACAAAATTTCAACTCGGAGAACAACACAAAAGCTCGAAAATGAACTCCAAAAGTAAGCAAATTACGTTAGAATAGCAGGCACGTCGAAAAACTACTAGCTTGGAAGTGTTCGAATTTCTATCGCCAGAGGGCGTATCGCTTAGTAGTAGTTGCGAATGAGGAGATGAGTAAATGCTTGTATATTGAAGCTGAATGCTGATGTTGTCAATTACAACATTTATTATAATCGTATTCTCGATATTCGACAGTTTTTGGTTTATTGTTCGCTATTGTTTCAGTTGGAAAAGTCTTAAGCCGGGTCCAGATGAGTGTAAAGCGAACAGCGAATGCCATAAATCACAGGGAGTATCATGGTTCGAAGCAGCGCTGTTTCTGCTCCGTCAGGACTAGGTTTCCAACTCGAACGATACATTTGAATGTATTATTCGAGACTGTGCTCGAGTGCCGTCCACACTATTCGCCGAATCGTTCATAAAATTTTATTGCATTCGCTGTTCGGATTACACTCATCTAGACCCGGCTTTGGCCTAGTATAATTATAATTTAGTTGGCTGTTGTTCAATTAAATGCTATTTAATATTGTTATATAAATCTCGCAAATGCTCAAGTTTTCGAAAAAAATTGTGGAGATAAAAAAGTTAGTGAATGAATTGGGCTTTTCAGCCATGCAAAAAAAAATTTCAACCAAAAAAAAATTCTAAAAGAAACATCTAGGGGTTGACTATTTCAACCCCTTCCAAGCATACTCAGGGTTGAAAAAACTTCAAAATATGTAGTTTCCTTGACAAAGAATATTTACCAAGTTTCGTATTCCAAACACCTTAATTTCCTCACAGAATCATCCCCTGCATTTTTTCGGTGTGATTCAGATACACCCTGTATAAAAAAATATCAGCAGTTTTTCCCTACCAATATTGCATGTCATGTTCATTTCAGTTGCCCAAAGACAGATGTGGTGTGGATTCATACCAATATAAATTGAAAAATGAGAATGGTGAAGAAAGTCCCACAGGAGCAGTTCAGAAAAACTGGAATATAAACAATCTCACAAGTTTCACAAAATACACAATTGTTTTTTTTTCACAATCCAAAAACATAAGTAAGGAGTTCGTAACATTCGAGGGGGGTAAGTTTGTCTTATCAATATGTATTGTTGATTATTGAGAGATTTATTCAATTAACTTAGGAAGTATTCAATGAAAGAAGTCAAGAAAATGAACAATTACCAACTACCGTGACGCCAATTTCAAGAGCAAATGATGAATTTTCGTACTAGCTAATATTGAATGTTTTTAGTTCCGAGCAAAGTGGGAAATTTACTACTGGAAGAATCCACAGCTAGCTATATGAAATTACGATGGGAAACACCGGAATATGCTAATGGTGTTATAGAAAAATACAAAATAGAATATCAGGTAAGATTTGCAGTACTATACTTCTCCAATTTTTCGCTTTATGAAGATCTTTCTTTAGGGACCTCCGAACTTAACAGTTTAAAGCGGCCATATTGTTTGAGTGACATAGGTCAAACTGGCTGTAATTTATTCCGTGTGTTCTTCCAAAGCACCGTTAACAGATATATTCCCCGTTTCATAAAGCGTTGAACACCGTTGATCGGCAATCAAGCGCATAATCGGTCGATCAACATTAATTAATTCGAACAACTAGATTTCCTTCCAAATTGGTATAATATAAGAGATTTCGATGTTGAAATATAATCTGCAATTCCCAATTGATTCCTTCAGTTGAGAGGAAAAATAAATGATTTTGAAATTTCACATTTTGGAAAAATCCCATTTGACAGGTGAAAATCTAAACGGTAGGAGATATCGAGGAGATAACGTATAAGTCATATTCAGCGACCTCGAAAACCGATGTTTGCATACCAAAATTGCCCGGTAACTCTGGTATTTTCGAAACTATTTCAATTAGAATCTTTCGCGTGTTTCATTTCCGAGTTTTGTTTGAAGGGCTCTAAGAGGAAGAATTGATGAGTGTGCGATTCTATTAATGCATTTTATCACTCACACCAACGAGCTTAAGAACTTCACACCAAAAACACTCCACGTACTTTTCCCTGAATTCTTGAAAATAATCCAAATAAAGCGTTTTAAGGGGGTCTAGAGCCTTAGTAAAATTTCGATGAGAATTTGAAGAAATAGATTTCCTCCAAAATTGGTATTATCGAAATGGGTTCGATGCTCAATTAAAATCTACAATTCCCAATTGATTCCGTCAGTTGAGAGAGAAAATAAATGATTTTGAAATTTCACATTTTGGAAATTTTCCATTTGACAGGTGAAAATCTGAACGGTGGGAGATATCGATGAGATAATGTCTTAGTCATATTGAGCGACCTCGAAAACCTATGTTTGCCTACCGAACATGCCCGGTTATCCTGGTATTTTCGAAACGATTTCATTTTGAAACTTTCGCGTTTTTTATTTCTGAGTTTTGTTTGAAGGGCTCTATAAGGAAGAATTGATGAGTGTGCGATTCTATTATTGCGTTTTATCATTCGCACGAACGAGGTTAAGAACTTCACAGCAAAAAACTACACGTAGGAGCCACTGAATTCTTGGAAATATGCCAAATATAGCGTGTATGGGGGGGTCTAGACCCTTAGTCAAATTTCGATGAAAATTTGAAATAATAGATTTTCTTCAGAATTGGTGTAATGGAAGACGATTCGATGCTGAAATTAAATCTGCAATTCCCAATCGATTCCGTCAGTTGAGAAGGAAAATAAATGACTTTGAAATTTCACATTTCGAAATTTCCATTTGACAGGTAAAATCTAAACTGTACAAGATATCGATGAGATAATGTCCTAGTCATATTCAGCGACCACGAAATCTTATATTTCCATACCAATAGTGCCCGATAACTCTGGTGTTCAAAAATCAATCAATTTCCCTGTGGTTAACGTAAATGAAAATGATGTTCATTAAGAATGCATAAGTTCGATTCAAAGATAAGTTAAGAGAATGGAAAAATTTTTGTTGAATGAATTCACCGACCTTGGTACATGCAGCTCTTTCTCGAATGTCCTCCGTATACGCACTTGTTGAATACTGCACTTCTGGACGTGAAAGAAAGGAAGGGGAAAATGGGGAACATATGGAAATTCCAACACGCATTCATCAATGACCCTGAATTCAAAATTGCGAAAAAAATAAAAAACTGAATGAACTACCATTCCAAACATGCCTTCCAACCAAATGTTTAATTTGTTTAGAATTTGAAAAGCAAAAAAAAATCAATGACCAAATAAACTATCATCACAAGAACGCCTCGTTCAGTAATGAAACAGATCATCCATCAAACTATTATTCGAAAATATCCATGCCCGAAATAAACAAAATACGTATAAAAAAGAAGGAAAATACCCAAAAATACTTTATGGTGGCGGTAAAAGGTGGGCGAGTAACTGTACCAGATGACGTTCTGAGCTCAAGAACTCTAGCAACTCCATCTGCACCTTTCATCAATTTAGTTACCCGTCCAATTGGCCAACGCGTCGGGGGTGTACGAAGAGAATACCAAAAAACCAAATCTCCCCCGCTGAACATTCGTTGTAGAACGGCCTGGAAATGAGAATGGCCTCTGTACTGTGGTACCGCATTTTATACAAAATAAACCAAAGAGACTGTTGGAGTAATGGTTCGAGGGGATATTGCTCATGGCAGCTAATTTTGTTTCTTCGAGGCTTTATAACAGCTGCATGTTATGTTAACGAAGTCCTACAAACCACCTACTGCCTTATCTAAATGGCCGTCCATACGTTCTTTTCCAGCAAGACAATGCGCGTCTCCATATTACTCGTCGAATTATAGACTTTCTTCAAGAAGCTGAAGTTAATGTTTTGCTGTTCACCGGATATAAATACTGTCGAATTAGCAACAACGTCCACAGGCCCAATGAATTCACGAAATTCAAGTTGTTTCCAACGAGATATCAAAAGCAGACATCGACCATCTTATTTTGTCGATGCCTTAATGTGTACCAGAGTGTATTCAGCTACACAGCATTAATTTTTCACCTAGAATGTTAATAAACTCTTCTGAGAATGTCATCGTTTCATTCTTGATGTAAGACTCCCATTTTGCTAGAAAATAAAATTCACGAAATTATTCTTTCTGGGTGTAACACTTCGAATGTCCCTGAGTATACTTACGGATATTTCTGTTTTCAGAGACTCCATCGCATTTCCTGTGATACGAACAACCCGAAGACGCTCACAGAAACTTATTCCACAAACAACAGCATAGGACTGAACAATTTGGAGCCCTACTCTGTTTATAGAATTGTAGTTTATGCGCTCAACAGATTATACTCTAGCGATGGTTCAGAAACGGAAAAAGAAACACAAGGATTGAGTGAGTATTTCTACGTTCAGTTCAAAAATAGCCTCCATGAATTCAAGCCATGCATAGAGAATGGAAAACGCCCCATTAGCACATTCTAAAAACCTTTTATTACCGAGGGAGATTAGTCTCTAGGGAAAATAAACGTAATAAAATGAACGAAATAAGTGTTAAAATTGTTTTTTGGAAATCCCAGTTCTATTGCTCGAAAAAGAAACTACAGTAGTGTCCGCTTATAACGCATCCGCTTGTAACGAACTTTCGTTTATAACGAAGCAATTCTCAACGCACGAAAAATAATATCAGCAAACAAATGTTAATTTTTTCGCAAATATCGAACCTTTTTATAACGAACTTTCGGTAAGAACGAGCTTTAATATTCTGTATATTCGAAAAATATTTCGGTCATAACGAACAAATGTTAAGATGGAAAATTCCTCGAAGAAAAACATAACTGTGATTATGATGCAAAATTTAACATGAGCATAAAAACGAAAGATGAATGTAAATCTAAAAAACTCAGATGTTGCAAGAGCGTTGCGTATTTGCCAATAAATTACCTATTCCTAAATCTAGAAAAGCACTGAAGTGAAGTCAGCAGCTCTTAGCCATTTTGCAAAGCAACCTACCATGAAAGTTGAAAGTCGATAGGGGTTCCCACTTAATCGTGCCTACGGACAGTCAGCCAGACATAATCGAATTTGGTATCGGATTTTTCATCAGTGATTTAAACCTAGTCGTTTGAGAAAATTTCTGGTAAAAATTCGAAAATTTTAATTTTCGAACTAAACAATACTACGCTGCAATAAAAAACACTGCAAATTTTACACAAGGGTTTATTATTTTCTTAGTTAAATAACACAATATACCATTGATATATTAAACAACTTAGAACCGAATGCGATGATTTATTTTCGATATTATTGGAAATTTGCAGCGATTTCTTTATATTTTAGGAACCACTGGTCGGAAATCATCCGGGTAAAATTTTTTAGGTTTAGTTATGCAACAGTAATCAACGTTCAGAGTTTCATGAAAATTCGGTGATAAGTTTTCGAGAAATAATTTTTTTCCCCCCAACCCCTCATTTAGAACCCTTAGGGTACACCGATCCTGCTGAAAAGCTTGGAGGATCAATCCCGAGTGACACACGATTTTGCGACCAAGTTTCAAGGATTTCCGTTCAGTACTTCCAGAGAAATGCCCTGGACAACGGACGGCGGACGGACGGATTTTTTTTATTCGTTCATTCGAATCTCCAAAACATAAACTGTGAAATTTTCAGGGGGGGTTAAAAATGTTTTTTCGTTGGTCGATCACTAATGATTTCAGAGCATGAAGTCCGGAAATGGAACGATAAATTACGTCGTGAAAATCTAAAAACCATACTTTCAGTAAACAATTGTCCAGCTCATTGAAATTTCTTCATATTTTGATCTCTAGAATCACCCTCCCTCAACCCATAATATATGAACGTTAATTCTGGACCACCTGTATGTCACTTATCATTTATCTGTGATTGATAATAATTATAGATTACATCAAGGAAGAGGAGGATGTAGAACTGATAACAATAACGAGTGAAACTTCTGAAAGAGCAGCTTTCTTCAAATTAGAAAATATACAATGCGATAAGCTTTTGGGACCATTACAATTTTCAATCAAACATCGTTGTGTAAGTGAATGGTGCTCCAATAAAACGGAGCTATCTGATCTTCTCCTATCAACTCAAAAAACCCTCAATTTGAGATCATTGCAACCTTATTGTGAATACAAATACGACATATCATTCTGTAGAAATGAAAACGACTGTCAATCATGGAAAAATGGAAAAACATTCTCAACGAAAGCTTCAGGTACGATTAATAGATTTTAAATTTATCTACACAGAAAAAAAGGATCTCTTAGATCAAATATAAACATATTCTTGAATTAGATAATCTTCCCCCAAGAATAATAATTCAATATTGACCAATATACTTCTACTTTCAACTCGTTTCGTCGTTTGCCTGTTCACATGAATTCTCTTGAATCGAATTTAGTTGAACCAAGACATCCGTATCTTCAATTCAGAAATCAATTTCAGCTAATCAGAGTTCTCTCGGGTCAAGAAGATCGTTTCTTATTACATGTTTTCTGATGACGAAGGCACGTACAGGTGACCCCCTCGACCAATAAGCGGTATTACTGCTGAAGATGCGTGGAATGTAGAATCGCAGACGACAGAACATATGGATATTTAGATAGGAAACTAGTACGCGCCCAGATCTACCTAGCGATAGATCAATCTTTACTGTAGATCTATAATACTTAAACGATACCTACGTAGGAAGCGCCCAGATTTACCTAGCGGGTAGATTTGCGTTTTTGAGTAGATTAATTGAATAGTTGACTGAATTATTAAAAACGAAGCACACTGTTTATAAATTTACAAAAAATCAGTAGCTAATGTAAAATTCGATCACAGTTATCGTCTATCCTTCGGCCGTCTGTAAACACGATAACTTTGCAAAGGAATAACTTAGACACTCGAAATTTTCAGGGCAGGTTTAAAGCTTGAATTCGAAGGTTAAGTTCGGAATGAACAAAATCTGCCAAACGGTTCAGTAGACGAACGCATTTGAAATTCCATCCTCTCAATATTCACAAAAATACAGACACGATTTAGTCAAAATTCAGTTTGAGGATAGACCCTAACCGTGGCTCCACATGCAAACATAAAATTGACTATAAAATGAAAATTCAATTTCTCAAAACGACACCAATAATACTAAATAGATATATCTACGCATGAAAAATTCATATTTCAACATTGAACAACGTTAAAAAAAATTTCTTGGATAAAATCCGAAAATGTTCACTATTCCAATTCAATATTCACTAAACATATGCATGTGCATTTTACAGGAATTTCCAATGTCTCAAATTTACTGAATTTCAATATTTCTAGTACATCACTCTTCGACCGAGAATCACCAAAGCATGAAGTAATATTCATTTTTTAAAGGAATTACGGTATTATGAACATTTAAATTTTCTGTTTCATTAATGGAGATGACCAATTCATAATTGACATATTAAAATATGATTGAGTAACCAAGATATCATGTTTTCCAAACAGGACAAATGCAAAACTGCATATTGAAGTAATTTTTTATTTATCGATTATTGACAATGATAATAAAGTATAGTTCAATAGAATACATTGGGTGATACACAAAAATTCCAAAAAAAAGATAATTGAATGAATGAGTTCAAGTAAACTTGTTCATTAGAGAAGTGTGTCAGAGGTTTATGTGAAGAATTCATCAGTTGATAGACTTCATCAGATATGTTGCATATTACGATTCAAGAAGTTTCACATTGTTTTCAAACAATATCTGCATAAGCCTCTATATACCATCTTCTATCTTGATGTTGTTGGTGCAACTTCATTTGTAATTTTTCTCAAAATAGTTTCAGAAAATGGCAGATATCCTGTGAACTACACGAAATTATCAAGATTACCTTGCAGAATAGATACATTTCACTTCAGAATATTTCATCTCATCTCATATAACGCATACATTAGAAATTATACCCATATACAGAAAAATTAGTAGTTACTTGAAGGTGGTATGAATTTCAACTTAAAAAAGCTTGATTCTCACTATACATTCTGTAACCTTCCCATTTTATCTAGGAAAAATATTATAAGGTGTAAATTAATTGATGTATCCTTCCCTGTTATGTTCCATCCCCATGCCATTTTTGCCAACCAAATTTTGATGTAGCAATATGGAAGGGATACATGAGTGTTACGGAACATATACTGAGGCTCAACCTTACCTGCCTATTGTGTATATAAAATTTCATACGTTTCTTGATAATGTGATCTTCTTACTCACTATCATTTCTATTATCAATTGACATCAAATGTTACATCGACTTGTGATTTTTGAAGATCAACCTCTTGCGAATAGTAAGAATCTATTGAATATTCCTGTTTCATTCACAATTATGAATAAATATACCAGGGGTACAGTATCATACAGTCTTGTCCTACACCAGCTGTATATTATTGAAACCATCTATAGATTACATAGTATTTCTGCAATTTCCACTTCTCAAAATCTATTGAGTTCCCTTTTTTTTTCATAATGATGATAGTCCATCTTCTACAAAGTATGCTTGATTAAACCTAGGAATGTGATACATAAATTTGCCATAATCAAGTTTCCAATTTATCAGAACATTAGATATGATCCATATCACCACTCACCATAAAACTTAAATGGTTCAACATACATGAATTCTCAGGGGGAGGATAGTGAGATTTTTGAGAGATTCATAAAACATTCTACAGTCCTTTAAAGGCTTTCTTCCTTTGTATATGCTTAATACTTGGATGGCATAACACTTCAACAACATGACTTCACATATCTCAAAACTGCAAAAATATCATACTTGATGCATTTGCTTAAGGAAAATAACATAATAATGTATACCTTTGACGTCGAGTTAATCTCCAACTGATTCTTATCGTAGCCTTGAACCCATTCTAAACATTCTTCACTTTATGACTTCAATGATACAGAAACTTTCCAATGTCCAGTTCATTTAAAATATCTGACTCACCTGAAAATAAATATTTCCTCATGATATTCAGGTTGGAAAAACCTGTGATAAGTTAAAGTATCTTCAATTGTAGGTAATACTTACTGTTTCCTCTCGTGAATGTAGCATAAGGTTATAATAACTTGCTAAAATTATACCGATAACTCGACTTTTTCTTGAAAAAGTCATTGTAAGAGTTGGAATTAGGCAGTATTTACCATGATTGATACTTCTAAATGCATTTCCATTCGTTACTAACTTTATTTTCGTCAATTTCAATGTAGCTTCCACATAGGATGCTATTTTGACGGCAAATTAGAATTGATGTTAATGACAATTGACATAAACATAACGCTGGTTCGGCTTGAAAATATTGACGGAAGTACCCGATCTTTGCCGACGGTCAAAGCCTACGATGCTTAAGTTTTCGGCGAAATCGACAGAAATTCGAGGTCCGACGTTGCCATATATTCACTGTCGCAAGAAATTCTACCTCCAAAGCGAGCCCGAAGGCGGCGGAGATAGCCGATCTCGGCCGAGTCCACAGAAGAATATGAAATGGACAATTTTTACCGGATTTTCTTAGAAATGTCACTTTTTTCCATCATTCCTGCAAGAATACGAAAGTGGGAATCAAAAAAAGAGGCCCGCTAAGCCACAATTTCGTCTTTCGTCTTTCTGTTCGTACCAAAAAACTCTACCTAGCTTGAACCCAGCGACCAAATGCTTTCCTGTGGTTTTGCACCTTTGGGAAATATCGATATTTTCGTTATTTTTCGGGAATTTTTTAAAAGTATCTCACGATTTTTCCGCGATGAAAGATCAACAGTACGGGAAAGTTCGAAATTTCCTCTTTCTAATCACGTTCAGATATCACACCAAGACTCCCCGGAAATATCAGAAAAACTCTCACGAACATAACCCTTTCTTAGCAAAAGTTTTTCTTGATCTCCTGCAGTGGTTTCGGCGGTGTTGCCTGTAACGCGTTTAGTATTATAGACTAGTACGCGCCCAGATCTACCTAGCGATAGATCAATCTTTACTGTAGATCTACTTAAACGATACCTACGTAGGAAGCTCCCCGATCTACCTAGCGGGTAGATTTGCCTTTTTGAGTAGATTAATTGAATAGTTGACTGAATTATTAAAAACGAAGCACACTGTTTATAAATTTACAATCAGTCGCTAATGTAAGATTCGATCACAGTTATCGTCTATCCTCGAACTGAATTTTGACTGAATCGTGTCTGTATTTTTGTGAATATTGAAATGATGAAATTTCAAATGCGTTCATCTACTGAACCGTTTGGCGGATTTTGTTCATTCCGAACTTAACCTTCGAATTCAAACTTTAAACCTACCCGGAAAATTTCGAGTGTCTAAGTCATTCCTTTGCAAAGTTATCGCGTTTACAGCCGGCCTTCGGCCGTAGATGAACGCATTTGAAATTCCATCATCTCAATATTCACAAAAATACAGACACGATTTAGTCAAAATTCAGTTCGAGGAAAGACCCTAACCGTGGCTCCACATGCAAACATAAAATTGACTATAAAATGAAAATTCAATTTCTCAAGACGACACCAATAATACTGAATAGATATGAAATCGCATGAAAAATTCATATTTCAACATTGTACAACGTTAAAAAAATTTCTTGGATAAAATCCGAAAATTTTCACTATTCCAATTTAATATTCACTAAACATGTTCATTTCACAGGAATTTCCAATGTCTCAAATTTACTGAATTTCAATATTTCTAGTACATCACTCTTCGACCGAGAATCACCAAAGCATGAAGTAATATTCATTTTGTAAAGGAATTACGGTATTATGAACATTTAAATTTTCTGTTTCATTAATGGAGATGACCAAATCATAATTGACATATTAAAATATGATTGAGTAACCAAGATATCATATTTTCCAAACAGGACAAATGCAAAACTACATATTGAAATAATTTTTTATTTATCGATTATTGATAACGATAATAAAGTATAGTTCAATAGAATGCATTGGGTGATACAAAAAAATTCCAAGAAAAGATAATTGAATGAATGAGTTCAAGTAAACTTGTTCATCAGAGAAGTGTGTCAGGGGTTTATGTGAAGAATTAATCAGTTGATAGCCTTCATCAGGTATGTTGCATATTACGATTAAAGAAGTTTCACATTGTTTTCAAACAATATCTGCATAAGCCTCTATATACCATCTTCTATCTTGATGTTGTTGGTGCAACTTCATTTGTAATTTTTCTCAAAATAGTTTCAGAAAATGGCAGATATCCTGTGAAATACATAAAATTATCAAGATTACCTTGCAGAATAGATAAATTTCACTTCAGAATATTTCATCTCATTTCATATAATGCATACATTAGAAATTATACCCATATAAAGAAAAATTAGTAGTTACTTGTAGGTGGTTATGAATTTCAACTTAAAAATGCTTGATTCTCACTATACATTCAGTAACCTTCCCATTTTGTCTAGGAAAAATATTATAAGGTGTAAATTAATTGATGTATCCTTCCCGGTTATGTTCCATCCCCACGCCATTTTTGCCAACCAAATTTTGATGTAGCAATATGGAAGGGATACATGAGTGTTACGGAGCATATACGGAGGCTCAACCTTAACTCCCTATTGTGAATATAAAATTTCATACGTTTCTTGATAATGTAATCTTCTTACTCACACTTTTCTATCATTTCTATTATCAATTGACATCAAAGGTTACATCGACTTGTGATTTTTGAAGATTAACCTCTTGTGAATAGTAAGAATCTATTGAATATTCCTGTTTCATTCACAATTATGAATAAATATATCAGGGGTACAGTATCATACAGTCTTGTCCCACACCAGCTGTATATTATTGAAACCATCTATAGATTACATAGTATTTCTGCAATTTCCACTTCTCAAAATCTATTGAGCTCCTTTTTTTTTCATAATGATAGTCCATCTTCTACAAAGTATGCTTGATTAAACCTAGGATTGTGATACATAAATTTGCCATGATCAAGTTTCCAATTTATCAGAATATTAGATATTATCCATATCACCATTCGAATACTCACCATAAAACTCAAATGGTTCAACATATATTAAATTCTCAGCGGGACGATAGTGATATTTTTGAGAGATTCATAAAACATTCTACAGTCCTTTAAAGGCTTTCTTCCTTTGTATATGCTTAATGCTTGGATGGCATTTCACTTCAACAACACGACCTCACATATCTCAAATCTGCAAAAATTTCATACTTGATGCATCTGCTAACGGAAAATAACATAATAATGTATACCTTTGAAGTCGAGTTAATCTCTACCATTTCAAATATGTATGACAATGTGATGTTTTTTCGACGAATTCTGGATTAGCATTCTGATTCTTATCGTAGTCTTGAACCCATTCTAAACATTCTTCACTTTATGACTTCAATGATACAGAAACTTTCCAATGTCCAGTTCATTTAAAATATCTGACTCATCTGAAAATAAATATTTCCTCATGATATTCAGGTTGGAAAAACTTGTGATAAGTTAAAGTATCTCCAATTGTAGGTAATACTTACTGTTTCCTCTCGTGAATGTAGCATAAGGTTATAATAATAACTTGCTAAAATTATACCGATAACTCGACTTTTTCTTGAAAAAGTCATTGTTAGAGTTGGAATTAGGCAGTATTGACCATGATTGATACTTCTAAATGCATTTCAATTCGTTACCAACTTTATTTTCGTCAATTTCAATGTATCTTCCATATAGGATGCTATTTTGACGGCAAATTAGAATTGATGTTAATGACAATTGACATAAACATAACGCCGGTTCGGCTTGAAAATATTGACGGAAGTACCCGATCTTTGCCGACGGTCAAAGCCTACGATGCTTAAGTTTTCCGCGAAATCGACAGAAATTCGAAGTTCGACGTTGCAATATATTCACTGTCGCAAGAAATTCTACCTCCAAAGCGAGCCGGAAGGCGGCGGAGATAGCCGATCTCGGCCGAGTCCACAGAAGAATATGAAATGGCGAATTTTTACCGGATTTTCTTAGAAATGTCACTTTTTTCCATCATTCCTGCAAGAATACGAAAGTGGGAATCAAAAAAAGGGGCCCGCTACGCCACAATTTCGTCTTTCGTCTTTCTGTTCGTACCAAAAAACTCTACCTAGCTTGAACCCAGCGACCAAATGCTTTCCTGTGGTTTTGCACCTTTGGGAAATATCGATATTTTCGTTATTTTTGGGGAATTTTTTAAAAGCATCTCTCGATTTTTCCGCGATGAAAGATCAGCAGTACGGAAAATTCGAAATTTCCTCTTTCTAATCACGTTCAGATATCACGCCAAGACTCCCCGGAAATATCAGAAAAACTCTCACGAAAATAACCCTTTCTTAGCAAAAGTTTTTCTTGATCTCCTGCAGTGGTTTCGGCGCTGTTGCCTGTAACGCGTTTAGTATTATAGACAACGCCATGGCCGCCTTGAATAGTGAACAATTGCGTTTGTGGTTTTGATGGTGCATTATGAATTGTGTGTAAATGGAGAACTACTTATCAAGATCTAGGAAGTTTTTCGGGAACAGAGTTTCGAAAGTCAAGAAGAAAAGGTTGGTTTCAAGAATAAGCTTGGTCAATCGCGAACAAACTTTGAATTGAAAAATGTTTGTATATGTGCGTGCATGCCTTTATGTATGTGTGTTATGCACAAACATGTATATGCGTGAACTCCTGACTACATATTTTAATTTTATGTTTGGAGGTCGTGAGTATACATAGTAACCGAGCGATTTGTTTCATCATAATTCTGCTTTTTGATCTTCGAAACCCTGTTCCCAAAAAACTTTCTTGTTAGAAGGTGATTCTCCATTCCCACCTTATTTATGATTAATATCTTCAAAAATGATTATAAAAAGCTTTTTGAGATACCTTACATTTTTTGTATTTGAAAGCCGCTAATTGCAGCAAACATATTATATTCTCTTGGTAAAAAATATTGAAATCTGGTTAAATACAATAACAAGAAAACTTTTATTCGTATCAAAGACACAGTATTTCAGAATAATAATATGAAACATCTCCAGTAATTTTTGTTAGTTTTCTCATTTGGATCAAACGTGATTCCGCTTGAATAAAGAGGTTCATTGTTCACATGGGTCAAGAGTATTTAATCGAAAAATCAAACTAATATTTGGTTGGACCTATTCAAGAGTACCATTCTCTTGAATTCATGAAGTTACAGATTGATTTAAGAAAACCTTTTTCTCAGTGTACAAGCGTATTGAATGAGAATAAAAATGCTGAATTGTGTTGCAGTTCCTACCATATTGAGAGACCTTTCGGTGATATCTATGGGAAAGGATTTTATATCCCTGCGATGGCTTCCACCATATCCACCCACGGGAATAATAGACGGATACAGAATAACAACACGGTGTACCAGTTGCAGATATTCAAAATATGAAAATGTAAACTATGTACAACCACAGAGATGCTCCATCTGGCCAGAATATTACTGTTTTTTAATCAAAAATAATGTTTATTATGATTATGAACATGCAATAGATGTGCGTAAAAAAGGATTATTTTATAGTTATAGTTATGGTAGCCAATCCCTCAATAGGTCTCTTGCATGTATTTTTTTATTATTGGAATCAGTTATTCTATCGATGAGGACACTTCAAAATTCAATCGCCATCAAAAATTTCAATATTCAACGATAAATTTGGTTCCGGCGTTCCGTGACTTGACGTGTTACATACTCTCTCTCTCTCTCTCTCTCTCTCTCTCTCTCTTTCTCTCTCTCTCTGTGTGTTCTCTTGTACCTTAAACTCTACCGAGCCAATAGGTCGTAGAATCATGCTGTGACGTGTGACGTAGGAGACGATCTACCGCCTACCACCCAATTTGAACCTGCGTCCCAATTTAACCATTTTTAACATCGGATTAATCAAAATTTGCGGAAATGTATGAAAGCATACGTTATGTAGTTGTATCCAAATTAAACTAAGAAAACCATAAAATATAATAAGGTAAGCCAAATATTGCCACCCTAAAGAATTTTCATTTTATATTACATACCAAATAATTTTGATTTCAATATTATTTTTTTTTGAAGAGGGTTTTTGAGAACATTATAAAATGGCAATATTTGGAACATGGGTCCCAAATATTGCCATGTAGTGGCAATATTGGTAACATGGATATAAACACTGTAAAAAGCATAATAAATAATTAACCTATAATTTTATTACAAAACTTTAACTTCCTCTCTATTTTACCTTATTATACAAAATAAAAATGAATATTTCTCAAGAAAAATCTTACAAAATACCAAAAAAAGATTTTATACACATACGCTGCTTTGCTGATGCTGGATCTACTTATTTTGACTGTCAATGCTTCTTTAAGATCATCTTGCGGCCATTCAGCCCTCTTTTTCTTTGGTATCTGTGAAAAAATCATTTTTGTTAAAGCAAAAAAAGCAAAAATCCATCATTATTATTGGAAAAATGTTCAGGTGCCTAATATTGATATCATTCAGTAACTGCAATTTATTTGCTTCTGTGGATAAAGTATTATCAATTTGAGTTTGTTGATCACATATTTATTTATTATCATGAATTTATTGATGTAAAAATATAAAATTCTGGCCCAAATATTGGTCTATGTTTAGGTGACAATAATAGGCACCATTGAATCTATTGAAAAACTTCGGTTTTCAGGAAACACCATCATATTAAACATAAAAACCCTACATAACAAAACATGTGCTTTGGGACTCACTTTATATATTTTTTTGCATAATTTATCTCGACTGGTAAGCCGATACGGACTCGATAACACCTGAAAATTTTAGGAGCGAGGTCGAATACAAACAGCCGTTTCTCAACACTGAACGATTTAGTACGGAAACTGCCCGCTAGAGAACTGATTTCAGGATTTTGGATCGGGTGGCAGTATTAGGAGCATGGCAATATTTGGCTTAGGTACCTTATTTGGTGTCACATACAAGAGTCCTATTGCTGAAGATTTTCGTGGCAATGCCATTAAATTTTTTGAGTAGAGGACACCCCGAGAAATCATACCAGTGAATGATACCTAAGCTTACATACTTGTTCTGAGCCATATCGTCGTTTCCACGATAACTCTCGAACGAAACGAGTTAGCGACTAGATACGTTCAGAGTAAGTGGTACATTGAAATGTGACGGACTTCCAATCGGCTAAGTTAAGTTCCGAAGTTATTTCGTTGATGTATTCAGAAATAGATTGGATTGAAACTGGTTGTATAGTTTTGAAACGTCAGCGCGCAAACCTGTACAAAATTTCGGGATGATTTTATTTTAAGGAAAGTCAGCTAGGGTATACTTTTTCCAAATTTTTGTTGAATTTTCAGGTCGAAGCCAAAAACGTAGGAAACATCGCATATACTAGAGTGGCCTACATATCTAGCGTTCTTGTTCAAGAAACAGGTGAGTATTTTTTCAGAAGTAAGGTGAAACCAATTATTTAATTTAAAATTTGGACTATTGCAATCGTCAATTAAATATTTCGTTGTATCATTTAAGTGGAGTATGTAGCCTCTCGTGGCAAATTCAACGAATTGTACATCTTCTCACCTTTCACCAGAAGAACTAAAAAGGTCAAGATGAGTCTCTCATTCCAACATCATTCCATAATGTTACTTATGTTACCTTAACATGTAAAGGTAATACATATAAAAAAACTGTATTCCTTAATATTGATATCCTTCATAATATTCATTATACACCCCTATTATCCACGGGGTTGATTAATGACTGTCATTTGCGTTCAACAAGAGCCATCGCAGTTAATATACAGGGCTCTCAATAAATAAACCACTTTTTTCATTTGCCATTTTTTCAGATTCGGCCCGGGTAAAATGTTATAAGCATTTTAACATTTTTCAATGTGTTAATACACTCCTGCGTTTTGTTTGCAAGTTCACTACAGATGTCTGTCACGGTGATTTCTTCTGGATAATAACCAATCCAAGGTTTGAAATTTAAAGAAACAAGATTGAGAAAACTCATATACTCACTCGACCACATAATTCTTAGGATTTGGTGCTCTTTGCGATATTATCGCAAGGAAAACATTTCACTACACTGGACTCGAAACACTGATCTTCAACTTGAGGTTCATACAATATCCAATTTCATTCCACTATATGATTATACACAATTCCATCCTCGCCCATTCTCATATTGAAAACTATAATTTTACTTTTTCCCGAAATTTATAAATGAACTATATGAAATCAATCAATTAACCTAAAAATATTCTCTAGACTTAGGAATGTTATGGTTAGGTCTCGGATTTCGTTATTCTATGTTAGGTCTGTGATCTGATCACGAAATAGCATATACTTAAATTAGTTCTGTGTGAAATAGATAAATATTTATGTGTATTTTATGGTCCGGATAAACGTGAACCCAGCTTAATTTACTTCCTCTACTAGATCAGGGGTGGATCTATAAATATAAGGTAATTTTCGAATTTTATCCGATTTTATAATATAAACCCTTGAATATCTGCAAAACGGTGCGTTTTAGGAGAATGATTAAATATATTGAAATATTCGAAGATTCTTATAATGACATAAGATGAACTTTATCTGCATTCTTGATGCTAATTTCGTATAGTTTCATGAATCGGCGAGTCTATAACTCGGAAACTGTTTGAAGTAGGATGAAAGTGATTACTGAAGAATATGTTTAATAGTTATCGAAAATTTCACACCAAAGTTCATCTCATTCGGAGTTACCATATAAAAGCTACAAAAGAAAAACTGATTTTTCGTGGAAATTTAAACAGCCTGTATGTTCTTGCTGGAGCCGAATCTAAAAAAATGATAAAAAAAAAGTATTTCATTTGATGAGAGGAATCTATGGTTGAAATTAATGTACAACTTAAAGACTCACCCTGTATATTACTAAACGGTCGTGGACAAAGTGAATTGAATTCAATCTATTCAACTCGTTTCTAAAGTAACGAACTCGAAGGAACATGCCTAATTTCGTGAAGATCTTGACTCGATATTTGTAGAGTACCTATGTTGCAACGTGGCAAAGGAGCACCCTATTCAGTTCGTTAGTTTAGATCACATTCAGAATTCTACCTTTTTAAGTCGACTAAAATTTGAAAAAAACTTGTCGATGATGTTATGGCTCAAATTTGGGACGCTCAGTATAACATTTCTCACATCAGAAATAGCGGAATTTGGAATGATTCGACCTATCCAAATATATTTCTCTTTGTCTTTGTTTTTTCCTTATTCATTCCAAGTAAGAGACTAACACTGTATTTTTCTAACAGCCCCAGAAAAACCTTACAATTTCACTGTTGTCTGGAATTTTAATAATACTATGGAATTATTTTGGAACCATCCGAACAGGACGAATGGGATATTGAAAAATTTCGAAATTAATATAGTTCCCAGCCAAGGTCCTCCGATGAATCATCTGTATGTAGTTCACAAAGAAAGGCCGATTTATAACTATAAGGTATGTTATCATGAAACCATAGTTCCAAATTGAATTCGAAGGCAACACAATAACTATTCAAGCAAGCATTTCTTGTGCTTCATATATATATGAATACAAAACGAAAACGACTCCGACGATTTCAATGGAATTTTGTATTCAGATACACGCAACGGAGTGCTATTTTTTGAGTTTAGACACTTGTATTTTTCGTAAAAACTTTACATCCGAGAAAGTTTTTCATATACTCATGAATATTCACCGCTGAAAAATGCTCAAGAAAATTCCTCTCTATGGTACATTCCTTGCAAAAAGCACATGAATAATAATGATACTGGCCTGGATTCACCCATGTGTACCTAGTTGTATTCTTTAAGGAAACAAAATTCACAAAAAAATACGAGGTTTGTCCGGAAAATACGTATGAAAACTTCGGGGCGTCCTGTAAAGGCATTGTGGAGGAGCGGCCTGGTGTTCCCCCCTCTCCATGCAATCCCCTCAATGCTCAGTTCGAGCCGTAGCGCTCTGCGAGTAAGTAGGATTTTCGTGTGCTTGTTGAAAGTAATCCCTTTTTTACGTGCCGTCAGCATGGAGCTCTCTCTGATTGAGGAACAGCGTACCAACATCCAGCTAGGTAAGAATGGTCATGAGATTTTTGAGTTTTTGCAACAAGTTTACGGAGACAATTCTCTTAAGGAACCAACCGTCAACAAGTGGTTGAAAAGGTTTCAGGAAGACCGAGAAGATGTGAAAGATGACCAACGCTCAGGACGTTCCTCCATATCGAGTTCTGAGGAAATTGTTGAACAAATTCGTGATTGTGTCCTTAAAGACAATTAGAATGATAGCTTAGGAACTGTCAATTCCCAAAGCAATCGTCCACGAAATTTTGAGAGAAAAACATGAGAGGAAAAATTGCGCCTGCTTGTACGTCTCTCGTTGTGCGTGAGTTTTTGGCCCAAAGCTCAATCACCGAAACAGAACACCCGCCTTATCCACCCGATTTAGCTCCTTGCGACTTCTTCCTGTTCCCGAAAGGCAAAATGGTGCTCCGGGGGCGGCACTTGGGGGATGTGGAAGCCATCAAGGCTGAAACGACAAGGCAAATGAAGAGCCTCACAACTGAAGACTTCCAGCAATCGTATCAGCAGTGGAAACGGCGTTGGCAGAAGCGCATCTTGTCTCAGGGGGAGTACTTTGTAGGAGACCATATTGAGATACCTGAATAATTGTAAAATAAAGTATTAATTCCACATTTATACGTATTTTCCGGAAAAAAATAAGATGCTGATCTCCTTGATAAGATATCAGCTCAATAAATATAACTTCTAATAACAATATTCAGTCCATTATATGGATATTAAAACAACTATAATGATTCATTTTTTACGCGATTGTCCAGGGCGCCTATTCTTGAATCTGGGAAAGAGAACGAATAATCGAAAGGGGGCGTGCCTACGAGTTTTTCAGGGAAATGGTATTCTTGAAATGAATGAGTGCTTCACGGAGAGCGAGCGATCTCTTACGATTTGTGATGGAACGATAGATAGAGGACTCTTATTATAATCAATTTCAAGCGATGGACCAAAATGTTTTTGGTTTTTCACGGTTAACCGTATTGGTTATGTGTCAAAGGATATAATGGCATCACAACCAATAACCACTGTCATTGTCGCTTGAATGCGTTGGTTTAAACCACAAAATACAAATCCTTTTTGCGGTGTGAAAACTATTTTGACTTTTGATCTGAATAAAGTTCAAAGGTTTTGACAGTGTTCAGTTGAAGTTTTGTATTCTTAATAATGGATATTCGTGGTAAACAACTCGCATTACTGCTATTGAAAACTTCTGCTAAGATGCCACTGCCCTAACGGTTGAATTTGGAACCTGTCCAAGCTAGTAGTTTTATGTAAACAAACAGTAGAAATGTGGTGGAGAACGAATATTTATTGAGCAGAGCTACAATATTGGAAGGAATTATTATAATTTTGTGTAAATTTTATTTCTTGAGAAGGAACTTTCGATATAAAATAGTGCATTTTATCGTTCCTGGAGGATAATTTCGATGTTATTTTAGTGTCTGTAGCTTGGTGGATCAAAATGAACCAATATAGTTTACTTGAATTTCAAAAGAAAAGAAAACAGATTGACATATACATGATTTCATTTTTATATCACAGCAGCTTGAGATACAAGCTAAATGAAAAATGTCACAGCTGGTTCAACCTACCAATATGGAAATAAAAAATATTAATGTATTCAAAGAATAAATTTAGCTATTATCAACTTTAACAGTATATCTAGTTTTGTCAGGTTTTGAATCAGATTTTTCAATATCACTTTATGTAGTACGTGATGTAGGTAGCTGCGGAAGTTCTCGGTAGTTTCTCTGAAGGAACAGCATTCTTCATCAAAATTCTTTCATTTTCATTTACACCTAGAACATATCGACATGAAACATATGTTCTGAAATGAATACATTATATTTTACCTTCATGAAATCCAGGCCTTTCTTCTATCAACGATTTCCGTGCCAGATGCTGTTTCCGAATTATCTTTACGTTCGTTTGGCTTTGGAAAAAATGAAAACTTGAGGCAGTTGATGATCCTTTCTTCTTTGACCATGAATTACATTGAGTCGAGGAACACAACAATAGTCATCTCGGGAGGATGCCATTTCGATTTGATACAATCGAAAATTTTAATCGGAAAAAAAAAAATCGATTAATGAATGTTACAAACACTTTCGGTATACCAAAAGTTCAACTCGGAGAACAACACAAAAATGAGTTCTACTCACCATTTAAAAGTACATTGGATGTTTCAATATCCTTCACCTGAACATTTTAGTCACAGCTTGATAACTCAGGGAAATCGGATAAATGTTCTGACTGTTGACGTTTGCGGCCATTTCCAATATTCCGTAATTCCGTAACTATTTTGATGGACCGCTCGTGAAAAACAAGTCCAGAGCTGGGTTAAAACAGCAAGATTTTGGTTATAGTTGTGGTCCTTTCATAACTGATCCATGACGTCATGGAACCTAAACCGATAGAGTAACCTATTTCGCTTGAATGAAATGGTTTAGACCAAATAGGATTGGTTTTAACCAATCTGTTTTGGTTTCTCGCTTGAAATTGGTTCATGTTTCGGGTATTTGACAATTTTGATCTGTTTGGCATTAAGTCATAGCAATCTCAATTACCTTTCACTACAAGATGTCTGTTTTCACTCGGAGATGGACATGGCGAGTGCAATTATGTGGGAACTTAACTCGGAACACTGCTCGAAATATTCGTGATTTCATTCCAGTTTTTTTTTCATATTCTCCCTTGTATAAACTGAATTAAGCCGACCTATGTACATTTCAGGTCATTGTTTAATGTAGTCGGTGATCAGCTCCTTCTGTTTATAGTTGATTGGAAGTGTTTTTTTCTTCAAAATTATCCATTTTACAATTTTCCGAAATACGCTCCCAACTCTTATGACAACTGTATGATTTCAAATTTGAATTATGACAATATATCACAGAAATATAGTATATGTCGATGCATTATACATAAAGTTGGCTACATGAATGAAGTTAGCTTCAAGTCTGTCGAAAATACTTGTTTTTGATTGGTTAGAACATTTGGCATAATGGTTCGTCTATGACCGCTCATTCGGACTGCTCCCCATCATGACTGCGATGGTATAAACGTTCTCTATCGTTCCATCATAAATGTTTACGTTTCCTTGCGAACGGCGTCGATACGGCCATTTTTCCACGCGCCCCCTGATGTTCAAGAATACGGAATTGACGTTTTGACAACTGGGAGGAAGGTCGAATGGGAGATTGTGCCATAGAGAATGTTCTATACCATCGGATTTCAAGAATAAGGCCCCTGGTGAACCGCGCTCCAATGTCTGTAATTTTGTGTATCGTTTGAAACATAATATACTTCTAAAATGATTATCGTATTTCAATTGTAGATCACTGACCCTGTTCCCTTCGCTGTGGATTTATACATCGAAATAATTACTCACAACAACTTATATGGTAGCCAAAAGGAACAAAGGAAAGACAGTTCCTACCCGGTGAAACCAGAAACAAGCTCGCAAATTTCCATCTCTAATTATACAGAAACAACTATAACCTTGAGTTTAGATCTAACGCATGTGGAAGTTTATAATTCAGAATTTGGGCAGTACTCATTCCTTCTCATCGATGATAACATATCAGATATTAAAGACCCGAATCTAGTGATACTAGAGAAATTAATGAATTTGACATTCGAAGTAACATCTCAGCTCAGAGTGGTTGCTGAATTGGACTTGAGGAAACTTCCAAGAGATGTTATTAACTTCACAATTGGTGCCAGCTATGAAGTGACAGGACCGGCAGTTCGAATTGGCGGTATTGTCAATAAGCCATTACAGAAGGCAAGATATTATAACATTACAATCATAATGTTGAATGAGTATAAAGAAAAATGTCGGTATACTTTATCGAATATATCAGCGTTAACTGGAGGAGACCCAGAAATGACAACCCCTACTCCAGAAAAAAAGGGTGGAGAAGAAGAAGAAAAAAATGCTTCTGGGGGAGGTTTTCTTGTATTCTCGTTATTACTTTTAGTCATCATGGCTGTTATCATAGTTGGAGTAATTATTAAGTAAGTATGTTGTCCATACAAAGCAAGCCTCGAACTTGGAATGAATTGACCGAATCAAAGGCCGTTATTTTGTCTGAAATTTGCTCGGATAGGTCGGTCAGAAATTATAATTTCGTTTTGGTTTATTATTCGATAAAATCAAATAATAAACCTTAGTGATCGACCAACAACAAAAAAAATTTTAACCCCACCTGAAAATTTCACAGTTTACGTTTTGGAGTATGTAGATTTGAATGAACGAATAAAAAAAAATCCGTCCGTCCGCCGTCCGTTGTCCGGAGCTTTTCTCGGAAAGTACTGAACCGAAATCCGTGAAACTTGGTAGAAAAATCATGTGTCGCTCGGGATTGATCCTCCAAGCTTTTCAGCAAGATCGGTGTACCCTAAGGGCTTAAAATTGGGGGTTGGAGAGAAAAAAAAAATATTTCTCGGAAACTTACCACCGAATTTTTGTGAAATTCTCAACGTTGATTACTGTTGCATAACTTAACCTAAAAATTTTTACCCGGATGATATCCGACCAGTAGTCCCTGAGTTATAAAGAAAAATGCTGCAAATTTACAATAATCCCGAGAATGAATCATCGCATTCGGTTCTAAGATTGGAATTCAGTGAAATAATCGGTTAACTTTTCATCCAGAATCATATATCTGAAAGTAGATAAAAAGATTGTTTCCAAATTCTCAACATATATTGAGAAATTTCGAACGGATTCGTTAATTATTTTATAAACACAATGTGCAAATGCCCCATCGATGTTCTCGACAATTTCATAATCGTTAGTATTCAAATTAAATATTTTTGGGGTTTCTCTCCTAATATCTGAAACATAACAACAAAGACTCGGATAAAAATTATTATTTATAGATATCACCCTGCAAATTACGGGATGAAACATTAAATTTCTTTAAGGAGCTCAATTATATCTATATATACAAGATAATGAGCATGTATATGATAAAACAAATTGGAGGATATATGCAAACAAATCAATTAACAAACCGGAAATCTCATCAATTGTCGAGAATCTAATACTGAGGTTAGGAGCCGATAATTGACCTGTTCAGAATGGAGTCTGTACCGGGGACCGTAGACAAGAATATTCCGCATGTTTCAACATCTGGTGGACCGCAAACTACTTGTTTGAATTGAACGTTTTTACATTAAACAGACGTTGGGATTTGACACCCTCTTAGTTGAGTGTATCTGACAACTATACGGAACGAAATTTCTCTTTTAGAATTATTCAGTCGAATTCAACCTTGAGAGGTTCAGGATATATTTGATTTTTACAGAAAAGTCATTGAAAATAACTTGAGGTCTTCAGTTTGTGTATTGGATATTTTGTGAATCAAGTGAACTCTTATCGGATATATGCACTGTGGAAAATTTTTTCAGATAAGTTGCACAGGACGGGTGAGTTTTTTTTTCATTTCATTGATATTTTTCAGAACAAAGTTGAATCCTAGTAGGAATCACATCCACACATTTAATATTAGCGGAAAATCTTGAATTTTGTTTTACGTATTTGTTGTTAATTTGAGAGTTTAAGGTAATTTTCCCGAAAGTTTCTCAAGAAATACTAACGCGATCAAATTGAAACATCATAACTAGTTGTGAAATATCGACGCTCAATTTAATGCATGATTTCGTGAGAATTGTATTGGAAAAAAATTGAATTTTTTCTAAACATTTTTTTCGGAAGCTATTCATTAAAGTTCAATATAATTTGGTACAGGATTTAGTCAACATTTTGAAACCATATTTATTTGCAGAGATATTGGCGAAAAATTTTGTGGCCATTTTAAATTTTGAGGTGATTTCCCTTATATATCAAAAGGCGCAAACGCTTTCTGATTTGAATTTCATTTCTAATTGTGTAATACTGACACGCAATTTAATAAGTAATATCGTGAAGATCGTACTGGCAAAATATTAGTAAAAAATATTTTTCGGAAATTCAACTTAACTTTAACGAAAGACACAACATAGTGACTTGAAGTTTGTAAAGTAGGTTTTTAAGAAAACTCAACACCAAGATAGTTTTCTTATTTTTCATCTCCAATATTTCATAGGAAATATGATTTGGAATAAAAAATATTTAAGATTTTTACGAATAACATCCTCTAGGCTTAGGACTGATAATTCTGATAATCAGTCGGACATAAAAACTCCATCTCATAGTAATACCACGGAATCACAAAGAAACACGAAGAAAAATCTTTCGCTTTAATATAGCTTCTTCAGGTATCTACATTTTACTGACTGATGGTAGGTAGTACAACAAGGTTTAAATATGGTCCGGAACGTGCCTAAATAATTATACAAAAGCGTGAAAGTGAGAGTAGGTAGAAATTGGGGTTTGCCACAGAGATTTTAGTTTACAGAAAAATATTCAATAGTGGAGAGCTATTCACATCTGTTTGTTCATTCAATAGGATTTTGCGGGTGCTGTACCTATTGATTTCTAACGACTCTAGGAGTTATGTAGGTATATTTGGTTTCGACGTGGATAATTTTGTAGTTACTATTGAATTTAAATATTTCACATGAATTTCTTCATGGAATTGAGTTTTAAATAATATATACGATTTATTTGAGATATCAATGGTATTGGGTTATTATACTGAGAAAATAATAAACCCTTGTGTAAAATTTGCAGCGTTTCTTTTTATGTAATAAAACGGTTCAAGCTGGTCTCAAATTTGAGATATAAACTCATCGACTATTTCATCAAATGGCAATCCGTTTTTCTACACTCAAAGGGTATATCAAGTCACATATTTGTACCAAATAGCAAATTTTCATTCAATTCGAAGAAGTATACATCCGATCTATGGCAATGAATAAAATACGAGGCTCCTGCGCCATTTTGCAACACCATGATTGGGGTCCTAGCTCAATTGATCTAGTAATATAAGCGAAGTTATAGCTAAGAATTTTCGATGGTCTGCACTAATCAAGAGATAAAGTCAAATTTATAAATAAATATATGCCCAAAATGTTGCCCATCAACTTACTGACGATATCCTAAATCTTGATTAGATTTCTTCTATTTCAAATAAAATACCGGTATTCATGAGTAACTTGATACACCCTTCGTAAAAAGTCAAAAAAATTGATTGCAAGTAAAAAAAAATAGTTGTTTACGTCATATCCCAATTTTTTAGGTTTTTTTCTGGGATTTTACTCCCAATATCTGAAACAGAACTATCGAAAATGAAATAAAACTGTTTATCCCTTGCAGATTGAACAATTTTTTTTAATTATTAATAGTTCTGTTTCAGATATTGGGGTGAAAACTCAGAAAGAAGCTAAAAAATGCTGCAAAATCCTTCCAAAATGAGTTTTCACCTTTCTGTGAAATTCTCAAATCTGGAATACGCTGTATAACATTTTTAACCGACTTCAACAAAAGCAGATTCTCAATTATTCGAGAACTATTTTTTATGTTTGCATGGGCATAACTTCAGTTCTTCGCAGTATACTTTCGGGGTGGTTCAATTCCAAAATATAACTTAAAAAAACTGTTGGATTTTCTGAATTTATTCAGAGTTCTAGAGTCACACAATTTTTGAGATCTATATCCGCGATTTTCAGATCATTGAAACTAAATTTTCGAATATATTTTCGGAATTTCCACAGTGGCTGCCAGTACCCTGTTAATGATGATTTTTCTTGTTATTGTTTCAGGCGTAAAAATATAAAGTTCGTCCGACCAACGATGTCACTTGAGAAAATATTGGATTTTCCTATTCGAAGTAAGGAATTTTGTGAATTAAAATCTAACATCATGAATCTAGGATATGTTGCAGTTTATTATTCAACTTGATATTCCAAAGACAAATTTCTTGCTTGACAGTTCAACGAAAAACTAACGTATAAAAAGTAGTTGTAAAATAGTACATGCAAGCTTTCTTGGCAGCTTTTTCAGCGAGGAACTAGAAGCAAAAATGTTCAATTCACTTAAATCGATTAGAAGCTCGAAATGGCAAAATGTTTTCTAATCTCCCCACTTGAAGGGGTTAACTTATTTCCCTATAAGTGGATTCTTAGAAACGATTTCTAAAATAGTGAGTCTCGTTTTCGAGACTCTCGTCTCGAGACGAGACCCCGAATTATCCATACGAGTCTCTTCTCGACTTTCGTACGAGAGTCTCGTGAGTCTCGTAGGGTGTATTATCATTTTAATGGATCGTAAATATATCCAACTATTTCATCTCAATCAGCTCAATAATGATGAATTGATTTTTAATTTCAACAACGTTGTATCGATGAAATTCCAAATATTAATTGAATTCAACTTACTTTGAGGTCGATAGAAGAAATAAGATAAAATATTTCTATTATCATCAGGACTGAACCTATCCCATTTCGTGGATATTCTCAATAGACGACTTCGGCCCAAGTTGCCAACCCACAATTTTCTTCACAAATATACTATCACTGGGGAACGGGAATTTCAGGACAAATTCGACATGACAAGGTTCGCGTTATTTAGAAATATCAGTAAAAGATGCCTCGACTCCTCAAACAACATATAATTCCTTCCAAATGTAGAGTTTTGTTGAGATCATCTCTGATTTCATGTTAATAGTGTCAAACTAATATAGGATATGTTTCTGCAAATCAACTTGGTTATTTATGTAGCTGGTTTTCCATTCCGTAAATATGAAATATTCGGTTGGTTCCTCAACAAAAGGTTAATTACTGAATTTGATTGGTGAAAAAACGTTCTTTCTGTCACGAGAACGACAGTCAATGTTCTATGGTAACATATCCATAGCATAGTACAATCTTTATTCACTTTATGATCCATAAAACATAGAAGAGACAACAATCAACAATGGAAAAATTACTAGGTATATAGCGGGTTTCACAAAGCTCTGATTAACGTGAAAGTTGTGATCAAGACAATTCTGTGTTCAATTTCAGTTCATTTTCAGCAATACCACAGAATATCAAAGCGTTGATCGGACGATCAATCTTTGTGAAACCCACGGTTAGTCTATGGATCATAAGGTGAATAAAGATTGTTCTATGCTAGGGATATGTTACCATAAAACATTGATTGTCGTTCTGGTGCGTAGACTTAATATGTCTATGTTCTGGTGACAGAAAGATTACTTTAAATCAATCAAATTCCGTGATTAAGTTTTTTTTTTCAGGAACCAACCGAATATTTCATATTTACAGAACGGAAAACCGGCAACCGAAATAACCAAGTTGATTTGCGGAACATATCCTTTATAAACTTGACACTATTAACATTGTTTAAGGACAATGCTATTAACATGAAATCAGGAATCCCAACTTAAATTTCAGCCAATCAGATGTGATCTTAACAAAACCCTATATTTGGAAGGAATTATCTTGATTGAGGAGCCGAGGCATCTTTTACGGATATTCATAAATAACGCGAACCTTATCATGTCGAATTTGTCCTGAAATTGCCGTTTCCCAGTAATAGTAAATTTGTGAAGAAAATTGTGGGTTGGCAACTTGGGCCGAAGTCGTCTATTCGAAAAGGACATAAAAAAGTCGTGTTCAAATTCAATTAAGTTCATCTATCCGTGAGTCCTTTTCTTGACGACAGAATTGTTTTTGAAATGAGCATCTCGATCTTTGCTGTGCTAATGAGATGAAATGGGATCATTAACATTTCGATATAATTTTCATATTCATACTTTTCATTTTCATGATAACATAATTCATCTGAATTCTCGAAAATTTCAATATTGCATTAATAATTGATATTATCATAACGATAGCCATAAATAAAAACCTAGAGAAGCATCGACGTGAAGTCAGCAGCTTTTGCGCTCATGTTCAAAGGATATCACCGAAAGTGAACATTTATATTTTATTTTTATTGTCACAACCTCGAAATATAAAATGTCTAATTTTCGAATTTCATGCTCAAAGAAAATGGCATCAAACGACTGCAAAAACAATTTTCGAAATTTTGCCAAAATGATACAGCTAGCGACATCTATTGTCACTACATCGAACTATGAACATGTCCATAATTTTTTCTTATTTATGCTGAAAATGGCACTGAAGGACTGGGTAAACAATTTTCGAAATTTTGGCCAAAACGATACAGCTAGTGACATCTATTGCCACTACTTTGAACTACTTTAAAATGTCTAATTCTCGAATTTTATGCTGAAAATGGCATCAAACGACTGTAAAAACAATTTTCGAAATTTTTGCCGAAACGATACAGCTAGCGATATCTGTTGTCACTACATCGAACTATAAATATGTCCATAATTTTTAAATTTATTCTGAAAATGGCACTAAAGGGCTGGAAAACAATTTTCGAAACTTTCGCCAAAACGATACAGCTAGCGACATCTATTGTCACTGCATCGAACTATGACCATGCCCATAATTTTTGAAGTTTATGCTGAAAATGGCATGAAAGGACTGGAAAAACAATTTCCGAATTTTTGAACAAAACGATACAGCTAGCGACATCTGTTTTTCTACGTCGAACTATAAAAATCGAATTTTATGCTGGGAATGGCATGAATGGAAAAACAATTTTCGTAATTTTAGCCAAAATGATATTACGACATTTCGAATTTTTTCCAGCCATTTATGCCATTTTCAGCATGAAATTCGAAAATTAGACATTTGATAGATCGACGTAGTGACAATAGATGTCGCTAGCTGTACTGTTTTGGTAAAAATTTCGAAAATTGTTTTTGCGGTCGTTTGATGCCATTTTCAGCATGAATTTGGAAAATTATGGACATTTTCATAGTGCGGTGTATCTAGCTGTATCGTTTTGGCCAGAATTTCTGAAATTATTTTTCCAGTCAGTTAATGCCATTTCCAGCATAAATTTCAGAAATTATGGACATTTTCATAGTTCGAAGTAGCGAAAATAGATGTCGCTTGCTGTATCGTTTTGGCCATTATGTCGAAAATTGTTTTTCCATTCATTTAAAGCCATTTTCAGCATAAACTTAAAAAAATTGGGCCGTTTGTATAGATCGATGTGATGACAAAAGATGTCGTTAGCTGGCCAAAATTTCGAAAATTGTTTTTCCAGACATTTAATGCCATTTTCAGCAAAAATTTCGAAAATTTTTGACATTTCCATAGTTCGATGTACGATGTAGACAATAAATGTCGCTAGCTGTATCGATTTGGCCAATATTTCGACAATTGGTTTTCCAGTCGTTTGATGCCATTCTCAGCATAAAATTCGAAAATTAGACATTTTTAGTGACAATAGATGTCGCTAGCTGTATCGTTATGGCCAAAATCTCGAAAATTTTGTTTCAAGTCATTTGATGCCATTGTCAGCATAAATTTAAGAAACCTAGAAAAGCATTGCCGTGAAGGCAGCAGCTTTTGCGCGCATGTTCAATGGAGATGACCGCTTTGGTAACGAATTCGAACAAGCACGCAAACACTGCTGCCTTCACGGCAGTGCTTTTCTGGGTTTTCTCGATAAAATACTGGATTTCAATTCGATCTAATTTGTTTTTTTGGAAACATTCGGAAGATAAAATTTTGAATGGGTATATCTACGGAATCATTGGGCGGGTTTTACTCATTCACGATTTGAACCTTCGTAACTAAGCCCCGAACCTTCTCTACAAATATCGAGTTTTTAAGTCGTTTCTTCCGGAAGCTATTGTGTTTACGGTCGGCCTAACGGCCGACCGGTTGACCGAAATTTCGGAAACGCAATGTACAGGGTGTTTCTTCAACCAAATTTACAATTTTTGAATGTGCTCATTCATCATTTTAAAATTGACTTGCTTGAACTGTAAGATTCTCTTTCGTCAATGAAGAGACGAAAATACAGTGACATTTTTAATAAAAGTAATATAATATATGGTAAATCCGCGAGTTTTCTCACCGCAGATATGTTGACTGAATATTTACCTCAGTTCCTTCGCCTGCACCAAAAATCTACACTAGAAACTAAGGGTTCTTTCACAGTTTGGAAGATATGGGCCCCCAAAATCTAAGAAATGCATCTTCAGGCCATTTTTTCCATCATGAAAACATTCACACACTGCTTCGTATTGTATTGGCCTTTACTTGATAGAAATCCATTGTAAACTCAATGAGGGAAACGAATGTGGTCGATTTCAACCCTATAACAAACATAACGCGTTTCACTACATTGTAGTTTCATCAGATGCAACTGTCTGAAAAAGTATTTTGTGGACTGTATAAAAGAAATGAGTGATCGTTTTTGAGGTGGGTAAAGTGAGATGCAAATAAACATCAATCAATATCTTTGCGACGGAAAAACTCGTGGGTTTATCTAAAGTTCTTTCCCTAGTTTCACCCTCAACAAAAGATAGTGATGAATCCATACCCCTGGATATTACAGAGACTGTTGTTGTAGCACAAAAGCCTGTAATGAAAGTGAAACCAAAATTACCGGTAAGTTGAAAACTGCTATCTTCAGTCCACGAAAAATATGGGTACCTACTTACTGAAGACTAAAGTATTAAAACAGTTATGATTCAAAATTGATTAGAAGTTTTCAGATAATTAAATCAACAAATCCTCCTAATGCTCCAACTGATATATACTCGAAGCCGGTCAAAATAACAGATTTTGAGGAGTATGTGAGGGAATCCTTAGAATCAGGTGAACTGGAAAGACAACATGCAGTAAGTAAATCTAACGAACCGAAATTTAACAAAATGAATTGAATTGAAAAAAAATTAAAAAGATATTTTCAGCTTTTTCCAAGAGGTCAGACACAGCCCTGGCAATATGGTTCGACCAAAATTAATAAGCCAAAGAATCGCTACAACAATCTAGTTGCCTGTGAGTCAGGTTCAATTTCTTTGATGCTTTAAGTGTACAGTTGTTTTTTAATTTTGAAAATTCGAACTCTTTCTTACAACCGTCACCCAAAACTCTCACAAATTGTTCATGAGTCTGCGATTAGTATTTCAATTAATGGTTGACATTTATCGTATATTCATTACAGATGATCACTCCAGAGTAATATTGGAAAAAATTGACGGAGATAGTAATTCTGATTATATAAACGCCAATTATATTCATGTGAGTTACCTCTGAATTTACAGTCTAAATTCATAGATTTTCAACACGACTTGAACACAATATCTTTATGCTCGGGATTTAATACATAATAAATATTTTAGGGATATAATATTGAAAGAGCATATATAGCAACTCAGGGGCCAAAAGCAACAACTCTAACTGACTTTTGGAGAATGATATGGCAAGAAAATGTAGGACATATTGTGATGGTTGCTAATGTATATGAAGCTGAAAAGGTGAAAAATAAATGCATTAACTCAAACAACTAAGTGACCCTATCCTTATATTCATTACAGAAAAAAGTCGAGCAGTACTGGCCGAATATAAACGAAGAATTGACATTCCAAGACATAGTTGTGCAGTATCAGTCAATGGAATTATTTGCTAATTTTGAGTACAGAATTTTTCAAGTAACAAAAGGAGACGAGACAAGGAAAGTAAGTAACCTATGTGTATTCAGAAGCTTACTACATATGACTATATTTTCCGATAATACCTTGACCATAACATCTGCCTTCGCTCTGTTAATGGTTTGTTGCTGTACCAACAAAAAACGGCGAAGACTTGCAAGTTTTTGTTTATTTAAGATAACTGACGATGCATGTTCCCCCAAATTTATTATATTGCTCTTTACATAACTGTATTATAATCAATTCAACCTTCTATAACTCATCCAAGTTGAAGTATTTCTCAGAAATGTACACCCTAAAATCTGCATACATTTCATACAAAATAATGAATAGATATTATACTGGGATACACGATGGTACAAAATACTTCTTGGATGCAATATCTTCGAAAATTTCTTTCAGATTGAACAACTGCACTTCACAACATGGCCTGACCATGGCATCCCACTATATCCACAAAGTTTGGTACCGTTCCTGCGCAAACTGCTGAAAATACCTCTTTCTTCTACTAGCCCTATTGTTGTTCATTGCAGGTTAGTGAAATACTCATAAACTATAATCTAGAAGTAAATAAAGGGTGTATTTTTTGAAGTATAGAACTTTGGAATGGAATAAAACAAGGATGAATTATTAAAATTGACATAAAATTAACTTTATTCGAAAGATAATCTTTTGGCATTATGATTTAAATATAATTTCTGACATATGACCGCCACGGCTGGCTCGAACGTAATCTGATATGGAGGTCTAATTTTCAGTCACTATTTCCAACATTTGTGGCCTTATATCAGCAATAACGCGGCGAATGTTGTCCTCTAAGTGGTCGATCGTTTCGGGCTTATCGGCTGTGTGACATATTGCGCCGTCTTGTTGAACCTACAGCTGCTGGACATCATGGTGGTTCAATTGAGGAACGAAAAAGTCAGTAATCATGGCTCTATAGCGGTCACCGTTGACTGTAACATTCTGATTCGGGAATTCTCCTACGCTACGCTCAGCAATTTCTTCTTTTGTTCACACTGTACGACGTCTCTGTGGATGCGTATTATCATTTAGTGCGAAAACGGTCCATAGTCAGTCGAATGCTCCGATTGAACATTATGTTGGCCGTAAAATGAACGTAGAGCGCGATACCAAATCCATTATTTTCAAATTGAATTTGCACAATTTGGAAGCGTTGTTTAGGCGTCAGCCTATTCATGTTTAAATGCCAGGCCAAACTGAACACAAATCTCTTGACAGCTGACAAAATGACTGCCATTCAAAACAGTGTTGCCAACTCAAAGTTCTATACCTCTAAAACAAAACACCCTTTACAACATGTCAGCTTGATGGAAAACTAGTACGATGTAAAGTATTGTAATAGAAGATTTCAGAACAAATCATAAGATTCGAATAGACGAACCATTTGAGATTCGAATCAGTTAGTTGTAGGTATCATCGATTTTAACGACATATACAGCAGATAGGTATATTGGAATCATGATGTAAGCAAAACATGGTGTGCTCATCTGAAAAATGAGTGACGTCAGCAAGATTAAAATACAAAGAGTTGTATATTCTGTGCTTTGAATTTGCATGTTAATTCAGAGCACAGAATATACAACTCTTTGTATCTTAAACTTGCTGACGTCACTCATTTTTCAGATGAGCACACCATGTTTTTTACATCATGATTCGAACCTCATCGGGTTCGAATATTTGTCCATTCCACATGAAGACAGAAGAGATTTGCTGAGAAAAAAATGCCATCTATGCGTGTCAATATAAAACTCCTATTACAATGTCGTACTCTGTTCAACTTCCCACTGATCTAGAGCTTTGGAAGTATATCTTTTCAACCACTCTACTGATTTCGATTTTCAGTGCTGGTGTCGGAAGAACAGGAACGATATTATTAGCAGATATAAGCTTGAGAATGGCGGCGAAACAAGGTGTAGTGGACTTTTTGAATAATCTCCAAAAGCTTCGGGAACAAAGACCAAATATGGTCGATAATATTGAACAATATAAATTGGCTCATTTAGTTGTATTAGAATCCGTGATGGGTCTTCAAACCAGCATTCCATGCAACGACGATATGGATGAGGCTGTACAGAAATTAATAAGAGATGAAGAGTACAAAATACAAATTAATTATCTTCTAGAAACAGAATGGAAGGATCAAGCAATGAAAAATGTCATAGTGACCAACGAAGAATTTGCCATCTATCCAGAAAAAAACAGGGTACAAGAAATCGTCCCAGGTAATTATTCATAATGAAGGACTGAAACCTGCTATTATCTCAACTATTTGTGTGAATATAGGTATTTCAGGAATTACAGATCTTTGATGCCATTGTCAAGGAAATTTAGGAGACGATTCTTCTCGTTCATAAAACGAGTCAGGTCTGGTCCGAGATCACCACTACTTGGCGTACCCCAGGGTGGTCGCTTTGGACCTGAAATATTCGATTGCAATGATCAGTGAAATATTTTCAAGAATTCTGTAGATTATCCCAATCGAAAAATTCAAAGTTACAATTTCATAAATAAACTGCTCCACAAGAGTTAGGGATATCGTATTCAATCGTTTTTAAAAGTATGTTATCTTCGAGAAAATCGCTGTAAAATCATTTAAAACTCAATAACAACTTGAATCAATCCAATAAAAATCAGTATGAGACATTTCGTCAATCTGGTCGCCTTTTCCCTGAAGTTTGGTTCTTCGCATATGCTTCATGAATGTTCTTATTTTGAAATGAAGTCAGTTTATCAACGGCTCCGATTTTAAACTAGTTTCCTGAAAATGCCAAGACGTAAATAGGGCTATCGAAATGCTACAGGGTGGCTTAACTCAGGTTGTTGTAGCGGAAATAAGACTCCAAGTCAGCCAAAGTGTGATATCTCGACTTTGGAATAGGTTCAAGGAGACAGGTTCCGTATTGGAAAGACCAAGGCTTGGTGGGCGACGAAAAACAACACCTGCTCAGGATCGTTTCATCACCATTTCGGCGAGAAGAAACCCTACATCTACGTGTAGAATGCTACGGAATACTTTTCAAAATGCAGATGGGGTCAAGTTTCCATCGAAACCATCAGACGTCGTTTGAGAGAGGTGAATCTAGGTTCTAGACGTCCATTATGAGGAGTTCCATTAACACGTGACCATAAGCGTCAAAGACTGGAATGGGCAAGGCAACATATCAATTGGAACGATCAATGGCGTAGTGTCCTTTTCACTCATGAATCCAGATATGGACGATTTTCAGATTTTCGAAGAATAAGGGTATGGACAATCCCACGCATACCCCGTAATCGTCGCTATGTCCAAGAAGTCCATCCATTCCGAGGGGGTAGTGTTATGGTATGGGCCGGGATATGTTTCCACGGGAGCACAGATCTACACATTTGTCCTGGGAATATGACCGCCTTACACTATAGGGAGCAGTTGAGAATGCGCGCGAAGAGCTTGGTATTCCACATTTACCAATACCTCCGCACTCACCAGATTTGAATTGCATAGAACATGCATGGGATATGCTCCAAAGAAGAACAGATAATCATCAACCTACCCCAGAATCCTTAAATGATCTGAGAGAGCTTCTGCCCCGTTTATGGAACCAAATTCCTCAAGAAATGTTCAACAACCTCGTGTGTAGTATGCAAAGAAGATGTCAAGCTGTTATTGATGCCCGTGAAGGCCATACATTGTATTGATAGTCTTGAAATGCTTGAATTCTCTGGAAATAAAATTTTGTTATTTTACTCGATTTTTCTTAATCACCCTGTATACGCTGCAGACCTACAGG
This sequence comes from Myrrha octodecimguttata, assembly GCA_958510865.1. Lineage (NCBI taxonomy): Eukaryota > Metazoa > Arthropoda > Insecta > Coleoptera > Coccinellidae > Myrrha > Myrrha octodecimguttata. The sequence continues at coordinate 27,432,420 of OY294059.1, forward strand.
CTGAAATTAATTTGCAACTTAAAATCATATAAGTATGAATTTTCATCACAAAAATCTTATTTTAACTATATTTTTTTGGAATTTAAATCAATATCCCTAACTCATGTGGAGCAGTTTAGTTGTGAAATGAAGCCTTGGTTTCATCTGGTAGTATTTCAGCATTCCCGTGGTCGAGCCCAGAATGTCCCGCGCAAAATCTCTTTTCTCGGCGTGAGGACTTCTACATGTTGTTTCAGATACAACTATGAAACCCTCATTATTTCAGATAATCTGGGACGAATTTTCCTAAAGAGATATCCTCATGATGACGAGTCCTCCTCCTATATAAACGCTGTGCAAGTAGATGGATTCAGATGCCCCGGACGTTTTTTTGTTACTCAACAACCTTTGCCAAATACTGTGGGAGATTTCTGGAGGTTCGTTACCGAGAGGAGAATCAATGTGATAATATCCTTGAACGAGATTGACCTCAGAGACAGGGTGAGAAACGGAAAAATATTCTGTGAAACCTGCACGTAATACATTTCATATACATAAGGTTTGTTCGTTGTTCCTACTTGAAAACACTCCACTACCTTCCACTTACCAGTTGGGGTGCGTGTGGTGCCGAGATCAATCTGTTCACTGATTCTGCTGATATCAAAGACGACCGTATTATCGCTAATAACGGTAATACGACCCTTACAGGTCATGGAAGACATCCCTTATACAGGGTGAGTCTTTGACCTTGCAGAATATTTTAACAGAAGATTCTTGAAGCTGAAAGAAACACATTTTTCCGATTCGGCCTAGATAAAAAGATATAGGCATTATAAATTTTCATAATAGGCCGCCCCTGGAAACCTGAACACTGAAGTTTTTCCAAGCCTAAGATATACCATTCAAATCTCCGAAATAAGCAACTCTGTTATGAAAACAAGCGTCAACTTACTTTTTACATTCCAGTTGGTGAAAAAAGTTGTATTTATAGTACAATAAACAAGTTGGGTATTCCAAATTTCGTGGGCGATAAAAGTTGAATATTCTTCTCTTGGTTTCATTTTCGATAATGAGGAATTCATCTAGCTATCACTCATATCAGCTGTGAGATTCATCTACAATTCGTAATTATTAATTTTTTTGTTTTATTTCATTTTCTCCAAGAATTATCAGATACAGACATAACCCGTTCAAACTTTCATTTTCATAAATAAATAAAACAGATGTACCTAATTTATCTATGAACTTACAAACGTTGCCAAATTGACGAACAGAAAGAAAGAACTCTTCGAAGTCAAACAACAATATGCTAATTCTATGTATACACTTGTATAGTCTATGATTCTGAACTGAACTATAAATCTGTGACTCCGTGGTTTTAAGGTTATGTCATGGTGGTTTTCTTCTACCATGGGTTGTTATGTTATGAAAGCGCATTTGAAGAATACCTCAAATTAAATACTATCAAAGTACTGTACATAATTTCAAGAAATTTGGGCCAGCAGAAAGATTGCATTCAAACCAGTAAGAATCCCCATTATCATGGAAAAGTGAGAAGTTAATCAAAATGTAAGAATTAAACAACAGAAATCATAAGGAATAAGAATAGAACTGCATTCGACTTATGGAAGTCAAAAGCAAAGTTGAACCTATTTTGAAGATTTTGGTACTTATGAATTTTGTAGTTTCCTCTATGATTTTTACGCACGAGTTGCGGAATTCTTACGGTTACGTCCATTGTGAATTGGCCAAAGTCGGCTACTCCGCTTACAAATCATTCCAAATAAAAATGCTAGGATTCCATTCTCAACTTTCAGACGTGGCAACGCGAAAAAATTGAATTCTGAGAATTTTTTGAACAGAGTTGCATTCAGCCAAAGTACCCAATTCTCGGAATTTCACAGATATTTTTCATTTTTGAATTTCAGATTACTCAGAAACGGCGCATCATACGAAAAAAAATAAGGAATACTTTTACTTTCCAAAATGGTCAAAAATTCGTTGAATAGCATTCAAATTATTTTTAAAAGTTGGATTCTTTGAATTGCTGGTATTTTTATGGAATGTTATGGTCATATTAAAGAAACTGGAGGATGTGGATGAAATTTTGTAATCCAGGAACATTCATCGTATCAATAAAAAATTATATTCCAGAAATCATCTCATTCGATGAGATCGTTCGCGGGATATAATCGAAAATTAAATTTTTTTATGGATTTTCAACAGTCTCTATCTTACGAACCAAGCCGAATCGGAAAAAATGGTAGAGGAAAAAAGTGTTTTTTTTGGCTTCAGGAATCTTCTGTTAAAATATTCTGCAAGGTCAAAGACTCACCCTGTACATTCATTTGAACACGCATATTTCCACACACTCCAGATTCTGTGTTACCTCGCAGAGTACGAAATCAGAACTTCTTAATCTGTGACTACACTTCATCACAACAGCAACGAACAGAGTGCAAGTTTACAACGAACGTTTTCGATGCTACAAGATTCACTGTTGTACAATATTGTAGTTCATTGAAACACAGCGAACAAACCTTTTGAAAACCAAGAAACACTTTCCATTAATTTAAAATTAAAATATTATCAATTGGCTAAAATAATATAACATAAAAAACATAATACCTAACACACATTAAAACACGAAAGCACACACTAAAGAATTTTCTATTAGTTTGACAGAAATGTATCAGTCTGGAAATACGAACATACTAATAATGAGCGTGTGCATATTTGAGGACTGAATTAAAAATCTTTTTCTTTCCCTGGCGTACAAAACTTTAATTATTCGATGAAATTTGGGCCAAATTCTATACAACTAACATAATCACAAGGACGAACATCTGTCGATAAATCAACAAATATTCCCCCTTGATCAGAGCTAATCCTCCAATCAACCAAAATATCTACACCGAAGAAGCGGATCCAAGGAGAATGAATACAACTGTTTCCAGTTGTTACTGATCGGCAGGTCAACTTACCTTGGATAAAACCGCAGAGGGAATCTCGATACTTGTCACCTTTCCGATGAACCGCTGCAGTTCAACAACATACATCTTCTAGGAGCAACGAGATTCCTTCTGAGGTTTTATACAAGGTAAGTTGACCTGACGATCAGTAACAACTATGAAACAGCTGTAGTCATTCTCTTTGGACCCGCTTCTCCGGTGTAGATGTTTTGGTTGATTGGATGATTAGCTCTGATCAAGGGGGAATATTTGTTGATTTATCGACAGATATTCGTCCTTGTGATTATGTTAATTTATTGTTACTGGAGCTCTTTCTTCTCCATTAGACCAATTCCTATTCTATACAACTTAAAATTTCAGACGTGCTGCAAATTTTGGCCAACAGTTGATGATCCTGAACTTCAACCTGTAAATTTCCTGCTTGTCAAATTCAATAATGTAACTGAACTGGAATATTACAACATATATTCTTTACATGTCTGGACGAAAAGTGAAAATAAATTGGGTGTAAGTATCCTTTGCTATAAACATTTCAAACATTTACGGTCGGTTTCATAAAACTTTGATTGCCAGATCAAGGGCTTGATTGTCAGTCAACAGTAAATTCTGTGCTCGATTTCAGTTCATTTTCAACCCAACCATCGAATCAACGAGCTGATCAGAAGTCAAAAGTTTTGCGACACCGACGGTTAGATTTTAAGAATGAAATGAAAATACAGAAATTTTTATTTCCAGAAAGAAAAACTGGATGTTCATATCGTTTCTTTCAAACGTTGGCCAGCAAAGGCAGTTGTTCCTTCAAGTTGTGAGGAGTTTTTATCCTTTTATGAGGAAGCCGATGCTATTTCCAGAAGGTCAACTAACGTGATTGTGACTTGTTTGTATGTTTTTGAATTTTGACGAATTTACCAGAATTATTTTCGAACTTCTTTGCAGTGATGGTGCAACTGCGTCTGGAGCGTACGTCGCTTTATCTTTCATCATAGAAAAAATGAAACTGGAACACGAGTGTGATGTTTGTCTTGCTGTGAGAACTATTCGACACAATAGAAAGCAATTTGTTACAGATGAGGTGAGCTGAGCTTCAACTTGTAGCTTCATATGGGTCGTTTTACCTGGTGAAATAATGGATAAACCTATATATTCCATTCACTTTCATGAAATCAGTCGGAGGCCATGGAGTATGTCTCTCAAGTTTTTGTAACTGGAACTGAGCCAGAGCTTGGCGCTACTGAAATATCTTCAATGTTAAAATAATTCGGCAGGGCATTGTCAATTGTTGCATATTTGTATCTTATTAGCATTCGCACTTTCTACCGAATTCCACTTGAAGAGGAAACTATTACAACGACCATGACTGGTTCTGAGTCGATCCAAAATGCACCAAATTTTCCTAGGAAGATTGAAACCATGAGCTTTTTCCGAAGGATCGCTGATCTTTTTGGTATTAAATTGAAACAGAAGTACAGTTTTGAAAACTGATGATAATTATTCGGATATGAATATTCAAAATGATTCATTAATACCAATATTTGCCAAATGACCCTTTTTCCGTTTGCATTCTCTTGGGCAGCCGGTTTCTTTAGCACCAAATGATTTATTCTTCAATTTTGTGCATTAAATGGTCTCCACCATAACATATTCCATTCCATAAAATATGGTTTGAAATAATGTCGAAAGCACAAATATTTATTCGAAAAGTTTTGAGGAAATGTATTCCAATCTGACTCATTTTCTGCTTATTCTATGGGTTTTCCCGAACTAGTTCCATCCTCTTTATTTTAGCCATATCCGTAACCTTACACTTCTTTATTTATAAAGAAAAGAATGAGTCAAACTTTCATCGCCAACCGTCTGACTCAAAAGGAATTGGTACATTAATGTGCCTAGATTAGATTAGATGATACAACAAGCGATCATAAAATGACGTTATCGGTACTGATCAAACATCAAACACAGAAGATAACGCAGTTTTATTACTGAAGTTACGATCGGCTGACTTCGTTTCGTCTCGTAGGAGTTCGGCTTTTGTATTGATTTTTGGCATATTAATGTTGCGTTGCAAATATACTAATACATAACATGCTTTAATAGACGACTTCGGTCCAAGTTGCCAACCAACAATTTTCTTCACAAATTTACTATTACTGGGGAACGGGAATTTCAGGACAAAATTGACATGATAAGGTTCGCGTTATTTATAAATATCCGTGAATTGTGCTTCGGCTCCTCAAACAAGATAATTCCTTACAAATATAGGGTTTTGTGACGATCATCTCTCATTGGATGAAATTTAAGTTGGGATTCCTGATTTCATGTTAATAGTGTCAAATTTATAAAGGATATGTTCGGCAAATCAACTTGGTTATTTCGGTTGCCAGTTTTCCATTCCGTAAATATGAAATATTCGGTTGGTTCCTGGAAAAAAAAATTTACGGAATTTGATTGATGAAAAAACGTTCTTTCTGTCACCAGAACGACAGTCAATGTTCTATGGTAACATATCCATGGCATAGAACAATCTATATTTACTTTATGATCCATACAACATAGAAGAGACAACAATCAACAATGGAAACATTACTAGGTATGGATCATAAAGTAAATAAAAATTGTTCTACGCTATGGATATGTTACCATAAAACACCGATTGTCGTTCTGGTGCATAGACTCATGATGTAAAAAACATGGTGTGCTCATCTGAAAAATGAGTGACGTCAGCAATAAAATACAAAGAGTTGTATATTCTGTGCTTTGAATTTGCATGTAAATTCAAAGCACAGAATATACAACTCTTTGTATTTTCTGCTAGCTGACGTCACTCATTTTTCAGATGAGCACACCTTGTTTTTTACATCATGCATAGACTCAATACGTATATGTTCTGGTGATAGAAATATTACTTCTTCAGCAATCAAATTCCGTAATAAACCTTTTTTTTCAGGAACCAACCGAATATTTCATATTTACAGAACGGAAAACCGGCAACCGAAACAACCAAGTTGATTTGCGGAACATATCCTTTATAAACTTGACACCATTCACATGAAATCAGGAATCCCAACTTAAATTTCAGCCTAACAAAAACCTATATTTGAAAGGAATTATCTTGTTTGAGGAGCCGAGGCATCTTTTACGGGTATTTATAAATAACGCCAACCTTATCATGTCGAATTTTTTTTTTGATTCCCGTTCCCCAGTGATAGTAAATTTGTGAAGAAAATTGTGGGTTGGCAACTTGGGCCGAAGTCGTGTATTGAAAGAGAAGGATTCTGTCACAGACGAATAGAATTGGTCTGTGATTCTATAGTAAATCAAACCTCTTTTTCAGGGCCAGTTTTTGTTCCTTTACGAGTGTGCTGTTAAATACATAAATGGATTCCAGCCATATGCCAATTTTCAAAACCAGTGAAACCAGAGATGGGACTAACATTAAAGAAAGGAATATTCTCGAAATGGATTATTTTTCAATGAATTAAAATCGTGATGTTTATTGTATCTGTCCATTTGTTTTTCCTACTTCCTACTTATTGCAATACAATAATAAACAACTTACACCCTCGATATTTGTAGAGAAAATTTGGAACTTAATTACGAAAGCCATACTCCTGAATACGTTATATGCACCCAATGATTCCGCAGATATATATGCATTGGAAATTTCAATTCTCCAATATTTCCGAAAAAACAGATCTCATGGAGTTGAAATCCTCGACTGGGTCAAAAAATGACGGCATGAAGGTTCATGCAAAATTTAGTGAGGACCATATCTACAGAATCGACCCATTTATGAATTATTCCTTCCTAATCAAGCCCTTAGTTACTCTACAACTATTGAGTCTCCATGTAATTTCTTTCGGGATCATGAATCACTGAAATAAGTCTAAAAATTTCGCTAACAAAAAAGAAATCGAAAGAACCAATATGAACTAGTAAATGACATTTATATATTCATTAAATTGATTTGAAGTTCACGATCCATCTCGAAAAAGAATCGGGCACTGAATGAATTGCCTCGAAACCATCGTCGAATTTATATATTGTACAACTATTAACTAAGTGTTCTATTGTTTCTTCTTCTTCGCATTCGCCTCTTGGACTTTCGACCGAATTCCATTTGAAGAAGAAATCATTACAGCGACCATAATCTGCTCTAAAACGATTCAAAATGCATCAAATTTTCCTAGGAAGGTTAACACCACGAACATTGAAGGGTCGCTGATCAAACCTTTATTGAAAACATTACACAAATTCCATTCCGAACGCCAAATTTCTTTGTCACTTTTATTGAAATGAAGAAAATCGTTAATCCAAAGAGGTTTGCGAAATTTCAATCTAGCAATTTTAGAATTCGGAATATAAGACATAATTGGGAATAAATTCGGAAAGGAATAATATTTCTCCCAAATCAACATTAAGGTGTGCATCAATTTCACTAACATGAACGCTATCAAACCAAACCGAGCAACAAGATTCAACAGCAGAAAAAACCAAAGCCAAAGCTGCCGTACGAAAAATGGTAGGGTAAGCACGCCATGAAGAAACAGCTAGTATTTGAAGAATATTATTATGCTCAAGTTTTCCAAATCCAACATGAAATTTAAATAAGAATTCTGTTTTACTCCAATATATTTGGGAGTGAAATTATGCTTCAGAGCGTAATTTTTTAAAGTGACACTTAAAGTTGTAAACTTATTTACCTAGAACATTTTTTAAAGTGACACTTAAAGTTGTAAACTTATTTACCTAGAACATGCGAATGAAATTCAGCTGCAACATTTCAAATATTTATCATTGGAAAAAATAATAGACCAAAATTAATACTGCTTGTTCCAATATCACTTAAACCGGGGTGGGGCAGCCAGTTAATTATATGAAAGACTAATCCTTCCATTATGAAGAGATAATTATTTTTATCCCCCCTGGACTGCGCTGGTTTCTGTGGCAATAAAATGCTATTATTTTAAGGGACTTCCTAAAGCGTATGATGAATTCGCCTTGTTATCAACAGGAAATGTGTCATCTGAAAAGGAAAACCTCATATTTGATAAACATCTCTTGTGAAGATACTGAAAAAACCTGAATGTAACAATAAAATTGAACATTATGAAAGTGGTGCTTTTAGGTTTTCACTGAGTTTGAAATGCTTCATCCCAGGTGAGTAAATGCAGTTTTGCTAACAGTTGATTGAAAATTGTAAAAAAATCGGGTATAGATTGAATGAGACCATGTGAAGATATAATACGAAGATTTTCACGAGAAAAAACAATTTGCAACGTTTTCATTTTAGGTTCTGGAATACTATCAGGGTATTCATTTGCATAATAAGTACTTGGAAAACAGTGAAAACTACGGACTTTATATCACTTATAAGTAGTCCAGATGGAGATTTCTGTATTACAAATAGTTCTTCAGCCATGTTTTATACAACAACTAACAACGACATTGGAACAGACGGTGAGAAGAAAAATTAGAAACATAAAATATATTCAAAATGCTATATAATATACTCGGTTTTGATATACTTTATCGTCTCAGAATCCATGTTGATTATCGACCAAGTTAGAAATTGCAAACAAAAGTTCGGAAACCGGAAAACATGGCAAACCTAGGTAATACAAATGTGACACCAGACACTTTGTTTCCTTTTTGTATTCAAACTGTTCAGAGGTATCTCACTTTTACCTGTTTCTTAGTCATTGAAGTGAATCGAAAATATCAAAGATTTTACAGAATAATCTGTACCTATACGAAGAATTTTTCAACACAAATTGTTTCTAATATTCGGCACATTAATTGAAAATTGACAACGCATCAGGAGCAAGCTGAAAACTGCAGGCACCTACCTGATTGACTATGCCCCCTCATGAATTTCCAAAGTAAGAATTTTCCATCAGTGAGCGTATCAGAATCAGCATGAATTTAGTTCCATATAAAACTACATAAGTACTTCATAAATAGAATTTTTCATATAAGCCTACATTCTTAATTATATCTCGCAAAAAATAAATTTTCGTGAAATATGAAACTATAAAATCAGATAGATATATCGGTTGAACCTATTACACACAGGAAAATTAAAAATGAAGCTCTTCCAGAAAAAAATTCTCCTCGAAATGTGACCAAAGTTCGAAATCGAGATATCCATAAAAAACACTACTTGTAATTGTTGAATATGGAAGTTTACCAAATCCAGTTTTTTTTCAGCTCGAAAATGTCAACCTTGAATTCTGGTCTAAAAATAATTCGTTGAAATAATTCATTTACTATTATTTTTTGAAAAAAAGTTGGTGATTTCATTCTTTGATTCAATATCATAATGATATTTTCCGATTTCAGAGTCTTCTTACTATCCAAGGTCAGGTGGCATTTGCAATTTTGGAGATTCTAAGAGTGGGACCTGCATTGATGATTTTGAAGTAGATAATTGGAAATCAATAGAAAGGAACACACTCATACTTGATGACCGCTGGGAAGGTGAGTAAAAACTTTAACAGCAGAAACTGGGTATTGGGAGGAGTATTGTACTATGAACATATCAGTTAAGGCTGATACTATTGGTCATTACTAAGAGTTCTTCTTACCTCGGTAAACCCACATTTCCCGTCGCGAAGCTATAAGTAAGATATTCACATCATTGTAAGCAGTGTGAGTTCCTGAACAAAAAATATGAAGGCCAACATAGGCGGTCTCTCTTTGTTTGGAAGATATGGGCCCCCAAAGTTCCAAATTGTTGCATTTTCAGATCCTTTTTTCTGCCATAAAAATGATCTCTCACCTCTCAAATCTAGTTCATAAATCATCTTTGAACCTTCAACCAACGAATAGAGACACTTTCTTTCAAGAATATTCATTATTTAAAGGGAGAAAAGTGAAAATATTAGACAACAACTTAACCTATATTTCTACGAAATACTTCTCAATGTTAAAGCCGAGCTTGGCAACAGCGTCTTTTCACCGCTGGCCAACGTATTATGACCGAAGAGTAGTTGCTGGCGGGAAATATGAAATGATGGTCAGTTGAAGGATATGATTGTAAGGAAAATGCTACTGTCACTGAAGAAGAGGTGGTTATTCTAACATCAAAACGAAATCATTGAGAATATTTGTTTAAGGTTTCACTCTCAATATTTTCGTTTGAACTTTATTTCTATCCCCTTCAAAATAGGGAGGTTGTTATCTACTTCGTTTTTTGTTGTCTTCGAGATGATCCCAGTTTAGAATGAGATTCAGGGTATTCCAATAAAATGCGTTATATAATAACCTTTATTTCATTGGAAATCTGGGAAGGCCGCGACCTATCACATATGAAAAAAATGTACGTTGAAATATATATCAGGGTGTATTCTCATTCCATTACTATGTGTTTCAACTTTGTTGATTTCATTAGAAACGAATTCTCCTTTTGGAAGATTTAGAGTATCGCAGTAAACAGTAAGAACTAAGAACATATTTCATTTTTCTCGCCAGCAATAATCTCATTCACAAATACGCATGATGGCACGATTCCGACCGATGAAATTCGCGCCATTGCCAAACTTCACTTTTAGTCTGAGTCGAAATCAGAAGGAATAAAGGTTAAGTGGTTGTCCAGTAATTTCATTGTTTTGTCATTAAATATTGATTATTCTTGAAATGTTGCTTATTGTTGGTTTAAGGTTCAAAGGTGGTTTGTAAACTATACAGATGAAGTGAGAGATCGTTTTTATGATGGAAAAAGGGACCTGAAAACGACTCATTTTGGAACTTTGGGGGCCCATATCTTCCAAATTAAGGGAGACCGCCTATGTTCGATTTCACATTTTTTATTCGGAAAACCACACTGCGTACAATGATGTAAAAAACTTTTTAAACTCTCGGCGACGGGAAATCTTGCGGGTTTACCCTTACCTCTACTGAGGAAAACATAAATTATATAATCAGTAGTAGAATCTTGGCAATATTATATAAATTATATAATTTTCCACAAAAATTATTTTAATAGATTAAAACCATCATTGATTTCTTTCAGTTCTACCTGTTATACTGATGCCCTTCAAAATAACGAGAAGTAGAAAAGAAAAATTATTAACTACAACTTTATATAAATGGAATAAAATTGAGGACCAGTTCAAAATATCAATGTCCTTGAGAGGACAAGAAGCTCATTTGCTATTGTGCGATAGTGTCGAACTCAAGGAGGCGAACTGCTATTGGTTTGCTCTTCAAGGATGGAGCCAAACTTATACTGGTCTAAGAAGATGCAACAAAGGAGACATAACGCGTATTTATCCTGATGGGGAGTGTGAAAAGAGGAAAAAGGAAAAAAAAGTAAGTACTGGTTGATTACTTGAATATACGCTTAGAAGAAGCGAGAATACTTTCAATAGAATTTTTGAAAAAACACAGTCCCAAAACTGGTGCTGACTCGAACGCAACTGCTTCGTTCGACTCGAAACTTGGTTATTGCAAATACAGTACGCGTCAAAATTATGGAACAACTTCATTTTCTCAGAAGAAAAATATTTGGCAACGAAATCCTGAAACAGGTCAATTTTTGTTTCACTTTCACCCAATTTTTATGTATTTTTGAAGGATTTTTGTTGCACCCTGTGTCATCCCCATCAACCCTCTAAATTTTTTGAATAGGGAAAGTAGGTCATGTGGTACTTTTTTGGCAAGGTCTTTGTATCTTCTTCACAGACTTGCAGAAATTTTCAAGAAAACAAATATTTTTTTCTGAAAAATTAGTTAGTTCAAAGAAGTATTCAGCATGTGCACTTTGTCATGGCTCATTTAATTTTTGTTGCACCCTGTGCCATCCCCATCAACCCTCTGAATTTTTTGAATAGGGAAAGTGGGTCATGTGGTACTTCACTTTTTTTTTTAGTTAGTTCAAAGAGGTTTTCAGTATGTGCACTTTGTCATGGCTCATTTACTTTGAGATGATGGTACCTGATGAATGAAAGTCGACCATTACAGTTTTGTTCATGCACAACTTTCAACCCCTACGAACCCTTTAATGGAGAAAAAAAATTTTTTCACGTGAGGGGGTTGAACGTTGTGCATGAACAAAACTGTAATGGTCGACTTCCATTCGGTGAAAAATTTCATCAGGTACCATCGTCTCAAACTGAATGAGCCATGACAAAGTGCACATACTGAAAACCTCTTTGAACTAACTAAAAAAAAAAGTGAAGTACCACATGACCCACTTTCCCTATTCAAAAAATTCAGAGGGTTGATGGGGATGGCACAGGGTGCAACAAAAATTAAATGAGCCATGACAAAGTGCACATGCTGAATACTTCTTTGAACTAACTAATTTTTCAGAAAAAAATATTTGTTTTCTTGAAAACCTTGCCAAAAAAGTACCACATGACCTACTTTTCCTATCCAAAAAAATTTAGAGGGTTGATGGGGATGGAACAGGGTGCAACAAAAATCATTCAAAAATGCATATTAATTTGGTGAAAGTGAAACAAAAATTGACCTGCTCAGGATTTCGTTGCCAAATATTTTTCTTCTGGGAAAATGAATTTGTTCCATAATTTTGACGCGCACTGTTTAATGCCCACACAAAAATACTTAAGAAATATTGAATTTTATTCCATTAGCTTTAAGTCGGATGCCAGTGGAATTTTCCACAACCATATATTAGATTTCACATTGAACGTTGAAAAGTATCATTATCAATAATGATTATGTTATTTATTATTATGAATCTTAAATATCAATAATTAACTTCAAATTGGCCTCAAGTTTCGTTGATATTTTGCAGCATCCTAACTACCCCCTTTATATGAATGAAAAATCTTGGACTCACATCATTATAGAAAGGAATGGACTCGATTTATATTTGAAGAGATATAACAATGGCAAGGAAGAAATAATCCTTCATTATTTAGAGGACGATAATCGAATGTTCAAAATAAAATATCTTTTAGGGCATAGAAAGGATGTGGAAACGTTTTGCAAAATGCATAACAGTGAGTCATTTGTCATTTGGAACTTATACCATCATCATAGACATATAGTTTTTCTGAAAACTTTTCATGGGTGTTGTTTTCAAATATCAGAAATGAAGTTATAAAAATAATTGAATTTCTTCAGATAAATTGCTCCTTGGTTAGAAGTTACACACTATTTGCTAGGAGCAATTTCTTGAAACAATGTTATTTGATGAATAATATTGAAATCATCATCGAAAAGCACCGATTTTTCAGTGATACCCTTACATAATATCTTTCCATATTGGTATCTTATATGCGATATACTTTTTTGTCTTCAACATGCTACGTATGAATGACAAATTCAATTATTTCCCATAACATAATAAAATACAATATAAAACTAATTCTTGGCACAGTGTTTCATATTCCATCTTCCGATTTAGAATCATCAGTAGCATCTATTCCATAGTATACGTCAAAATCTTACCAAGTATTTTCACTAACATTATTACAAGCGGACTAAGTGGATTTAAAACTCCTGTCAGGTTTTTCAAATGCGAGTATTTTGTCACAAATGTGGTATTTGAGGTCTATTCATATATTTTCCTCTTATTTCGTTTTTGTAATCACAAAGTTATTTTTATTTTATATGATCTATTCTGTTTTTCGGATCCTCCATATTTCTTCCGAGAAACCCTTAGGTTTTCTCCAATTGTTTCAGATATAGGTTTATTAATTGAAACATAAAGCAACAATTTATTCCAACTATATTTTCAGATTACTTCATGCAGAGTACTTCGGTTTCTGACTCAACATTCACTAAATACTTCGAGGGAGTGGAGAAAAATAGAGTTTGCATTTCCCTACTTGTGAACACATGTCCATACTGTTTAATTTCGGTTCATTTTATGGATGACCAAAACATTGCAATATTCAAAACACCTCCCATTCAACCAACTAACGTAAGTTCTAAAGAAGGTAATTTAACTTTTTAAGGGTTTGTTCTAAACAACAAGAGCGTTATTGTATATATTTCTATCTATAAAATTGAGAGATATAGCTAACAAATAGACTCAATAATGTGATCTCTCAAAGATTTCGGTGTTTTCTAGAAGAATATCAAAGTCGACCCTGGCTCACTTGCAACAACAGAAACTGGCTGCGTTATAGTTGTCTTTCATAAGCTGTTTGGCACGACTATCTCAATTGATCTTTCAAAATGGGCAAATCTGTTGCTTGGATGCCATGATGGACCTCATCAGTCAATTTGTCTAAATATCGAATTTTCAGTCGAAAATGGTTTTTCGAACCGTTTGAGTTCGTTATAGTCATCTGAAATATTGTTTCCTTGATAATTTAATACCATACTTGCAGGGTGCTTGGGAAAATCATAAGATAATGAAGGACTTTCAACGTGAAGTAAAATTTATAAGGATCAAAATCGAAATATTTTTGATGGATGGTTACGACAAAACAAGGAATGAATTTTGGTACTTTGACAATATACGAACCTGCTACAAAGAAGGTGAATTGAAATTTATCGCTATTCATTTCAGGCTGAATATTCCTGATATCCTAAATTCAATATTTCATAGCCTAACTCAATAGAGGATTTTCTTTTTAGAATACCGAATAACACAAAAAGACAATAGGAGATTTTTGGAATGCCGATTGCTAAAAAATGATCAGAGGGTTAGGACGGATGAAGATATCAATTATGTACCAGGTAGGATCAAAATTCATATGGAATATTGACTTTCTTCCAGAGAAGAAAATTAAGACTAAAAATCCAAGGACCTTAACAATATCAACTCAGGGCAGGATATATTGTTTCCACTGGATTCTAGCATTTCATCACGATTTAAAATTGCTTTGGGCGGTGACGATGCTTGAATGAGTGATTGTTTAGTCTACGCATTTGAACAAGTACTTTTGAGGAATCTTTTGTTGAACGCTCCAAAATATACTAACAATTTTTTGACAATAAAAACTCATGTATTTTGAATGATGAAATAGGTACCTGTACAAAATTTTACTTTTTGAAGTCATATTTTTAAGACTGATCATATAATTTCAGATGTAGAAACCAGTTGCCCCTCAGCTTCTTCCCTAGGAAGTCCATGTATTTCATGCAGTATTTTGGAGGAACGCACATCATGTCGAAGCTTGAAGATATGTGAAAATCTCATAAATTCAAATAAATGTTATTGCTCACCCGGGTATACAGGAACACAATGCAATAAAGGTAGGTCGATCAGACCAAAACATACATTCAACTAATCTCAGAAGCTCTGATTAGTCAGTGAATAAAGGCTGTCATCAAGTCTGAAAATATCATAACTTCTAACTTAACATATTAATAATAGGAAAATCACTAAGAAGTCTGTAATCAATCCTTCATGATTGATCGATTAACGAACATTTTTGTAGAATGCCAAATAGGAACATATGGATACCATTGTGAGAAAAATTGTGGATTCTGTAAGCCCGAAGGAAGGTGCAATTTTATAGATGGCAGCTGTAAATGCGAAGATTCCTTCGAAGGTTTAACATGTCATATGCGTAAGTATGAAATATGAAGTTCTTACATTCATAAGCTCTAGTAGCGCATTGATCAATTTGAATTCTGCTCGAGAGTTCTAATAAGGATATACAGGGTACCTTATAGCGTCTGTATTTATTATAATATTAATCTGTAATTTGTTGAAGATATCTTATTTTTAGGTCTACATCATATGACAAGTATCTAAATTCAAACTTCACAATCCTATACTTCGAGAACGAAGGGTTTTCGTAGTTACTGAACATACCATGTATACATCGGTATCTGATGTTAGGATTGGTTGTATATTTTCATTGTATAATGTCGAAAGTTTCAACAGGCTGGGATTCTTCATTCTCACATACATTTTTCCGTTCTACAGAATGATATCATTTTTTTTATTTCAGCTAAAAGGGGGCAGTACCTGAAGCATGCTCCCAAAGTTACAGATAATAAATCAAATTCTTGTGAAATACAATGGAATGCTTCAGATTTCGTTGGAAATCCAGAACCAAAATACTATTTAATTCAATACATGGTAAGTTGATCATGTATCAAACATATTACTATATTACATATGTTTACTCGTTTCACTTGTTACAACTATTCGAACTAAACACGGCTTATAGACCAAGGTCGATGATTTTTAATCGAAAAAAAGATAATAGTAGGATGAAACCGGTTAGAAAAGGAATAGAATAGAATAAAAATGAAACGAAAAAAATAATTTAGAGGTGATCTGGAGTCGGGAAGTGAACGAGGCTGAGTGTTTAAGGGTAACACACTGTTTATCTCGATTTCTTGCAAAACTGCAAGTCCTATGGGGAAATTCCACACTTTTTCCACATAACCTCAGAATCTATGTGATAAATTCAAATAATTGAGTTTTTGGTTTTTATTTTTATCTATTTATGCACTTTTTTGATTCGGAATATTTATTTGCTCACATTATTTTGACTGAATATCGAAAAAGCACCCTTATTTCAAATCGAAAAGTCTCACGCCAAAATATCTACTATTTCAAAAAGTTGGTGAGCTTTTTGTTCGTTGAGATCTCTACTTTCTGATGGAATTAAAAATTTTTACCTTACTAAGCATTTTCACCACTTCTCTATGAAATACCTTCTGCTCAAATTTTCCGAAGGTCACTCAGGTATATAAATTATTTTGAAATAGCAATAAATAGGCATACGCATATAATTTAAAGAAAATTTCACAACTTTCTCAGAATATTATAGATGTCTTATGAATACTTAAATTGAAATTATTCGGTTGTTAATTATAGTAGTATAGTTTTGCCTTTTCTAAGGAAATTTGTCTCAGTAATGGTTATTTTTTCACACTATCGGAAATCAGAGAATTCAACGAACAAAAAGCCCACTTCTTCAAAATAGTGGATATTTTGACTTGCGGCTTTTCGATTGAAATTTAGAGTGCTTTTTCGGTATCGAGTCAAAATAAGGCGAAAAATTAATATTCTGAATAAATAAAACAACAGTGTATTTGGAACATAAAAAAGTGAGTTTTCACCAAATTTCATGAAAATTTTTTTTGGAACGAAAATAAAAACCGAAAAATAGGTTACGAGCAGTTTTGACAGTTGGGAGAGATTGGAGGACCAACAATAACCTTAAATGCATTGTTTACTATGGGAAAAAGCGATTGGGCTTGTGATTTTGTATGAATTTGGACATTTTGGACTGAAATATTCACTATTACATTATCTAGGAACTATATCCAAAGTACTTGATATCTTGTAACAGTAACAGCTTGACTTAATTTATGGAATTTTTCGAATAAATACAATTCTTGCTGGTTGAAAGTGTTGTTGCATGTTGCTTGGTTTAGTAAGGCAAGAAATACAATTTAAAACCTTTTTTTTTGAAGTAAATTCAGGTATTCAAGGTTGAATAATCAACATCAAATCGATGAAAACTACCAATGAGTTGTTGAAGTACTTTCATTTGAATGGTACGTACTAACCAGATGTGGAGAGGAACTCAATGTATCCATTATAAAAGAGAGAAATAAGAATATTCTATCGGTTCTGAAGGAGAAAATCATATTTTCTGAATTAATTCAATAAAGAACTGCGCTCTTAAACGGAAATTCACAGAATAAATGTTACTTTGCAACTTGTCAGTTACCTCGGCAAAGAACATAGGTTGTATATTAGTCTGGACAATCAATAAAACTTGAATTAGATAGGATTGATTCATACCATTGACATTCAGGTATGCAATGACATCGAAATTCAGCTGATTTTCATGTTTAGTCTAGTAATATAATGTAGGTTATTTTGGTAGGGCATACCGAACGATTCAGGTTATGGAATATTTGAAAATCATAAGTTCTTAATAAACATTTCTTTATTACTTGAACAAGACAGGATTTATAAAAGATATTTCCATTCAGATATTCAATGCAGGCAAATTTTTAGATGATTCTCACTTAAGGTGCAGTATTACTACTGCCAATGTTTTCTTTGGGTATGCCGATTGATACCAGGTAGGGAATTTTCGTAAAATCGTAAGTTTTTGATAAACGTTCCTGATTGTTTTCACAAAAAAAGATTTTAATCACCCTTGAGTCGTATTTTAGGAACAAAAACCATCCACTGTTCCTATCTACTACGCACAGAGAAATAACTGGCAGTATCTAGGAATGAAAAATTTATTAGCACTATGATATCACAAAATGTTTCCGCAATATTTTACCTCCATATGAAAGTAACAAGGTGCCTATATAATCTACTACAACACACGAAAAGACTGTTGACTGAACTAACCAAAGGTCTGTTTATTTGCCTGTATATGAAGTCAAGGACTAATTTCATAATATGTATACCAAATTTATACTATCCTTTTCAAAAAATAGTGAATATAACAATCCAAAATTTCCAAATGAATACGAAATCACGAGAGAAATCTCTTTTTCTCATAGTAAACAATGCATTTTAGGTTATTGTTGGTCCTCCAATCTCTCCCAACTGTCAAAACTGCTCGTGACCTATTGATTATTTCAATTTTTCACATAAACTTTGAGGTTATGTGTCAAAATGTAAATACGAAAGTTATGGTATTCTATAAATTTATTATTCATTAATTCATACAATGGTTGTGGATGTTCATTACCTATAATTTTGCAGTGTTTTATCCTCAAAAACTCACCCCCTTCAACTTCCCGACCTCGGATCTCCTCAAAATTCTCTTAATTGTGCTCAATTACTTCTTCAGTACGAAAAAATTTCATTTTCAGGATCCAACAGACAAGAACTCTATTTGGAAGGATTATGAAGAAGTAAAAAAAATTGAAGAGGTTCATGAAAAAGTTGTGATAGGAGATTTGGATTCCAGCAGAATGTATTTGATAAGGGTTCTTTTGAGTGATCAACCAGAGACTATAGAGGAGTTGACTTTCCAAAAACTACCTGCCACTATCTGCAATACCACATGCAATGGTTAATACTTCATCAACAAATTTAGATGTGATAGTAACGAATTTAACTGTGATAATTCGAATGTGATAGTACTTTTATCACAGAAAATTTAACTTGAATTTCCAAATTGAAATTGGTCCACTTTCGGGTGAAATGTTTTTTCAAATGAGTTTAGTAAAAAATCGCGTTTTTACGCGCTTGTTCTGGGGAACAGCGCGTTATCATTTCGTCACGATGTCTGTAATTTTCGAATTTTGAGCCGAAATTGGTCTCAAACGACTAGCTTGGACTCACTGATGAAGAATCCGGGGTCAAAATTGATTCTGTTCGGCCGACCGGCCGCCCGATCGTGTGCGCTGTAACTTTCGAACGGAAGGACCTAGAGTCTTGAAATTTTCAGGTTAGGTTCAGATCCTGAATATCTCGGTTAAGTTCGTTAATAGGCCAAATCTGCCGAACGGTTTTTGTGCTACAGCCATTTGAAATTTTGTTTTTTCAATAACTCGAAAAATATTCTGATCGAAATGAAACTCGGTTGGAATATGAACAGTATCAATAAGAAGAATTATCCATGGAAAAATTGGAAAAAAAATTTTTTTCTTTGAAAATTTTCCTATTTGATTGAAATTTTCAAGTCACCATTTCGCAATGTAAACAAGCGCTAAAAACTGCTGACTTCACGTCAGTGCTTTTCTACATTTTTAATTTAATAATTTCATCCTTTGTGAGTAAATGAGACATTTTTCGTATATAGAAATCTTATTTTTAGCAGTATGACATTTCGTAATGAATCAAATTTTTCGCCAACTCTGAAATGAACTGAAGCATTATGAAAGGAATCTAAGGCAACAACAAGAAATTTGTTGATTGCACTCATTTTTTTATCTTTTCACAATTCATTTTTTCAGAAGTACTGATGAATATGGAATGTGCAATTTTCAAACGAATTATTCTCATAAATATTTCAAGTGATTTTTCAATTTTCCATTCCAACTCAATCAGGTCATTAAAATACAGTTTTCTTTGTAATACCTTAACATAATATCTTTTGATATACTATTGTCCTCAACGTAAGAATCTTAAAAGATAAATTTTAAATAAAACATTTCATAAGATATCAATACCGCAAGTTATTATGTATAGAGAATACAGGAAAATCTGTATTTCTTTTGATCTTAACAATACCCTTTATCAAATAGACTCGTTCGAATCTAACTCAATAAAGTTGCGTTAACAGGTTGGATTAGCGAAGACATCGATATTCAGACTACATCAGATAGTGTCACCATCGAGTTGAAGGTGAGTCATCGAACTTGATATTTTTATATTCAAAACTGAAATGTAATGGAACTTCACTCACTTGGAACGGTCCAGGGTCCCAATTCTTGAATCGGGGATAGGAGAAAATAGGCGTGTCGACGCTGTTGTCAAGGAAACACGGTGCATTTCTGATAGAACGATAGAGAATAGGGTCCCAGGCCATGAAAAAAACTAGGTTCATTCGTCATATTGCAAAAATTAATGTATTTATTCGTAATACAGCAATGAAAATGGTCAAATGAATAAGAAGAACCACCCCATTTCATATTGGCTGAAGATATATTGGGAGCATAATATCTAAATACAGCACATGAGATAAAGTCCTTTTCACAAAAAAAAGAAAAGAGGATGTGCAAAATGGCGAATGCACACGTTCAACTAACGCAAGAAATTATGTTCCTGGTACGAAGGCATGTGGATTGCATATGTAGAATGTCAACTTTAACAGTGAAAAATCTTCATCCCCCTTGTAGTTTGACAGTCCGAAAAAAAAACTGGCAAGGCTGACTTTCCAACACATTTGAAGACGAAAAAATCGAATGAACTCGTGCCCAGAGCATTTCATATTTTCCAACATTTCTGAGTTGACTGGTACTTTTAAATTGAATTCGGTACACGCTCAGTCCGAATAAAAATTATCCGAAAAAGAATTAATAAGGTAACAACATCGAGTCAGGAGGTTTTTCTCCAATGCTTTTCCAATTTACAAAAAGTAACCTAATGAAAAATTTTATGTAGAGTCGAACGAACCAACAGAAAAAATCCGCTGTTCGCTGTCCAGAGTTTTGCTGCTAAAGTATAGGAGGAGAATTCGTGAAATTTAGTAGAAAATCATGTGCTACCAGTGAATGATCTTCTAATCTGTGAACTAGATGGATACAACCGAAGGGGGGCAAAAAGGGGGTTGGAATTGAAAAAGTTATTACTCGAAAACAAATTTTTGTGAAAATTTCAGTATTGATAACAAATCAATCTTAAATCTTTCACTAGAATGATTTACGCCCTACTGTTCGCGATTTTTTAGTCGGAGAGAAGAATTTCATTCAAAATAAACGTGGGCCGAATTAATCAGTTACATGAATCAAGCGAGAAAACTTTGAACATATATTTCATTTCATATTTCAATACTATAAGATGATAAATTTTCAATTTCGTTCGTGTTCATATTACACGACATCATTTACTTTTAGTTATCCAAGGATAAATGTGATGTGAAATCTTACAAATATGAGTTGATGAAAACACAAGGTGAAAAAATCATTGATGGGACAGTTTCAAGCAAATGGACTTTACCCAACTTAATTAGTTTCACGAATTACACAATTGAATTCTCCTCAGAATCTCAGATGATAAGCAGGGAGTTCACAACTCAAGAAGGAGGTAATTTTTCACTTTTATATATTTTTCATTGTCAAATCATTGACAGTGATCATATTTTTGAAAGATTGATTTTGGGAAATAGATTTGGAGATGTTAATAACACTTTAACGAATTTCTTCCATGAAAATTATTGTAGGAGTTAAGAATTATAACCCACAAGAGCTGGGCTCTCTATGTTAAGATGTGAAATGCTAGTTCCATATTTTCTTTTATTTGCTATTATTTCAGTTCCCAGTCAGGTCAGGGAAATAAAAATGGAAGAGTCCACAGCCACCTACATCAAGTTCAGCTGGAAGAAACCAAATTATGCCAATGGTATAATTGAAAATTATAAAATAGAGTATCAGGTATAATTTGGAATCCATTTTCAGTAGTCTAAATATAATAGATTTTTCATCGAACCAAGTAGAATGAGAATTTTGAGGTAGATTCTGTCTGCAAAAGATGATTTCACTTATATTCCGCGCTAATTCAGTATTTTAAATTTTTGTGGAGAACAGTTCCATGAAAAAGTGGGGAAGAAAATTTTGATTCTTCTCTCAAGTCGATACTTTTTAAGCAAAATGAGACTTTTCATAGGTTGGTAGAAAGAAGCGATTCTCTATATTCCATTCATTTTTATAAACTATCCCGGTTGGCCATGATTAAGGTCTATCAAGTTTTTTTACTTAAAAATGACGTAGTTTGGCACTCGTGAAATATCGACAATGTCATAATAATTCTCAGAGACGTTTCCAAATGCCAATGCCAATTTCTACTCCCAATTTCAACATAATCATCACGCTTGGAAACTAAAAATGCCGAAGGTACTTTCGAAGAAGCAGAGACAAAGTATCAGGAAATGCTACGTAGAATTGAAATATGCTTTTCTGATAGTAACCCTGATAGTTTGGAATCAATAATTTATCACAAGCTATCCATTTTCGAAGTATGTGGGTGAAAACCAAGGAATTATATTTTATATGAATAGATAATTATTTTTAGCTGTACATCACCACAATGAGAAAGATTTGAAGTGAAAGGGATGAGAAAGAATTTCCTTCAATTCGTGCACCCAAAAAGACTGGAGACTGTATTTCGAACGTTTTCGATTGATACACTACTCACTTTTGCAAAAGAACATTTGGAATATATCGGAGGACGAACATAACTTTTTAAAATTATAAAATCAATGGGTTACAAATACAAAAGGGGAAATGAGCGCAAAATTTTATGTGAACAGAAACATGTTGTTGCAGCCAAAATTCCTTTCCTCCGTAATTTTTTACAGTATAAATCGTTGGATGAAAATCTCAGATTTGTGTAAATAAACATTTTGATAAATACGTAATTACTACGACCTCTATGAAGAGAGGTCAACTTTGCGTAGTTATCTGACAGGAAAATGACTATAACCTAACATTTTTAAAATATACACGGTGAAATGTGTCAAAACCTCATGGCCAACTGGGATAGTTTATAAACATGTATGGTGTATACAAGGCAACGCTGGATAGCTATGAATGACAGCTATTTCTGGTTGCCAAGTAAGGACTTAAATAGAATATCGGAAGCTAGTGAAAATCTCATCGGTTGTTTCGAAGCTCAGCTCTTTTATCCACTCCTATGCTTTCAATACTATTAATATTATTCTTCTAATTGCTCACCCATAAATTTTGTATGCTTCAGAGACTGCGTCGTATTTCGTGTGATACGATTAACCCAGACAAACTCGAAGAAGTATATACCCCAGACACCAGTATAGCGCTGAATAATTTAGAACCCTATTCTGTATATCGAATTGAAGTTTACGCATTGAACAGATTACGTTCGAGCAATAGTTCAGGAGTGGAACTAGAAACACAAAGATTATGTGAGTATTCATAGAGTTGAAAAGGAAAAACCGGGTCCGGATGAGTGTATAATCCGAACAGCGAATGCAATTTAACACTGGGAATTTTATGGTTCGAGGCGGCGCTCTTTCTGCTCCGTCGGGACTTTTCAACTCGAACGCTCGAGTGCCGTCCACACTATTCGCCGAATCGTTTTTCAAATTGTTGCATTCGCTGTTCGGATCACACTCATCTGGACCCGGCTTCAAGAAAGTGAATAGATAAGAGAATTTTAGCACATCGACAACAAGTAGGTATTAATGTAACAGTTACAGTTTTCAGAATTCATTAAATCAATTCAGTCAACAAATCAACAATCAATAAATTCGAGAATACTTCTCATGCCATTTGGTAGAACAATGATAACCCAGGGGGCCGATTCTTGAATCTCGATCAAGAATTGAAGAGTATGACAATTGTCATATGTTTTTGTCGATTTTCCAAGTTTTCTCGAGCATCTGCAAAATTTGTGAGAGTTCTATTCGCCATTTCAACTATGTTTTCAAGCAAATATTCAAGAAATGAACTGAATCCAAGATATCGTGAAATTTCAAATCGGAATAAAAACAAAACCTCATCACCGTTTCCTTCGACTTAGCAACGAGTGGTACGGAGTATAGGAGATATAACATTCGAATGCCGAGTGACATTCGATTCCATGCGCAGGTCATGTCTACTTGTTGTTTATACAGTGCGCGTCAAAATTATGGAACAAATTCGTTTTCTCAGAAGAATAATATTTGGCAACAAGATTCTGAAACAGGTTAATTTTGTTTCACTTTTACGAAATTTTTATGCACTTTCGAAGGATTTTTGTTGCACCCTATGCCATCCCCATCAACCCTCTAAATTTTTTGAATAGGGATCTCCATCTCCTTTACAGGCGTGCAGAAATTTTCAAAAAAAAAAATTTTTTTTTTTTGAAAAATTCGTTAGTTCAAAGAGGTTTTCAATATGTGCACTTTGTCATGGCTCATTTATTTTGAGACGATGGTACCTGATGAAATTAGTCACCAAATGAAAGTCGACCATCATAGTTTTGTTCATGCACAACTTTCAACCCCCCCACGGGAATTTTTTTTCTCCATTGAAGGGTTCGTAGGGGTTGAAAATTGTGCATGAACAAAACTATAATGGTAGATCTTCATTAGGTGGCAAATTTCATCAGGTACCATCGTCTCAAAGTAAATGACCCATGACAAAGTATACATACTGAAAACGTCTTGGAGTAAATAATTTTTCAAAAAAAAAAATTTTTTCTTCAAAATTTCTGCACGCCTTTAAACAAGATACAAAGACCTTGCCAAAAAAGTACCACATGGCCAACTTTTCCTATTCAAAAAATTTAGAGGGTTGATGGGGATGGCACAGGGTGCAACAAAAATCCTTCAAAAATGCATACAAATTTGGTAAAAGTGAAACAAAAATTGACTTGTTTCAGGATTTTGTTGCCAAATATTTTTCTTCTGAGAAAATGAATTTGTTCCATAAATTTGACGCGCACTGTATTTAACTTAGAAAATCGACGCCGCCATATGGCAATTGTAATACTCTTCAATTCTTGATAGAGATTCAAGAATCGGCCCCCACGGCTACCTGATTTTTAATATCTAAATTGCCTCGAACGCAGTGAAAAAAAAATTGTTGTGATACAAAAATTGAATGTATATTTCAAAATAGCCCTATTTACGTGACCTATTCTGTATTGAATCCGTCGTAATTGAATAAATTTCAGATATTTATTTGGAAAACTTCATGAAGTCTTAATTCAAATGTCTTATGTTTTTAGATGATTTCAAAAATGATGAGGATTTGGAACAAATACAAATCATAAATGAAACTTTTGAAAGATCAGCTTCCTTCAAATTAGAAAATATCCAATGTGACAAGCTTCAGGGTCCACTAATGTTCAAAGCTGAATATCGTTGCATCAGTGACTGGTGTTCGAATAAAACAGAACAATCTGACATGTCACTATCCTTCCAAAATGCCCTGGATTTGAAGTCGTTGCAAGCTTTTTGTGAGTACAAATGCGACATATCTTTTTGTCGAGATCGAAGCAACTGTAAATTGTGGAAGAGTGGTACGTTCTCAACGAAAGCTTCAGGTACGATAAAATGATAAAAATGTTTCTCCTAAGAGCATATTGAATCGAAAATTTTGTTGCAGTTCCAACGATGTTGAGAGATTTTATGGTGATAGCTACGGCAAAAGATCTCATTTCATTACGATGGCTTCCACCATATCCACCTACAGGAACGATTAAAGAATACAAAATCATAACGAAATGCATCAATTGTGAATCAGAAGATGAGTCGGTACGATATGCTGATCCAAGGAAATGCTCTATCTGGCCGCAATATTATTGCTATAAAATTATGGACCATGTATATCACAAAAAGACTCATTCAGTAGAGGTGTGTAAAAAAGTTTTTGCGTGCATGTTCTGGGAAACGGCGTGCTATGGTTTTGTCCAAATTAGGTTCGACTCACTGATGACGAATCCGGTGTCGAAATCGATTCTGTCCGGCCAGCCGGTCGACGACACGATAACTGTCGAACGGAACAGCTAGCGCCTTGAAACTTTCAGATTTGGTCGCACATTGGAATGCGGCGGTTAACTTCATTAGTGGAACAAGTTGGCCGAACTAATTGGCAGTTATAGTCATGTACTTTTGGAATTCATTCTTTGATATTTTCAGCAGCGATTGGACAGTAAGTTGGAGCATAACAACGTGCAACTTTTCACAAAATTTTGTTAGGATCGAACTGTCAGTAAATTAAAGGAATATATTTTTCGAAATTTTTTCCGGGAAATTTTTTTTTTTTTTTGGAAACTGTTAATTATATTTGCTCAGACCTTGAACTTTATATTGAACAGCATTGTACCAAATTACATTTTGATACGCCTATACTTTCTGGAAGTATTGGGAAAAAATATGTTAAATTTAGTGGATTTTTTCTCAAATCATTTTTTCCAAAATAACTCGAAGAATACTATTTCAATCAAGATGGACCTTGGCAGCTAGTTCGAAACTGCTAATGGACAACTTTGTGAGAAATCTCGTGATGATCGTTTTATTAGAACAATTTTAAGAAAAAATGTCGAATTCTTTTTTCGAATATTAATACTCTGCGATCTTCTGATCATATTATCCTCGTGAAATTCTGCGAGAACCTTCGAACTGTCATTTTTCGATAGAGAACTGGATACCAATTCGATCTTATCTGTATATCTGTATATAATAAAATTTTGAATGTGTATATCTGCGGAATCATTGGGTGGATTTTACGCGTTCACGAATTCGACCTTCGTGATTAATCCCCAAACCTACTCTACGAATATCGAGTTTCTGAGTCATTTCCTTCGAGAGTTATTGTGTTTACGATCGGCCAAACGGCAGTAAAAGATCCGGCTGGCTCGTGCATTATTTTGCAACTCTAGAAAATGGCTTCGGTGCCGACATCTCAATTAATTGATCCAAAAGGGGTTTGTGTATTACTAGGATATATTGATGGAGTCCACTAATGCCATCTAGGGAGAATCTCAATTTGTACCCTGCATTATAACGAAAATACAGTGTGTGTCAAAATTATGGAACAAATTCATTTTCTCAGAAGAAAAATATTTGGCAACAAAACCCTGAAACAGGTCAATTTTTGTTTCACTTTTACCAAATTTATGTGCATTTTCGAAGGATTTTTGTTGCTGTATCCCCAACAATACTCTAAATTTTTTGGATAGGGAAAGTAGGTCATGTGGTGCTTTTTTGGCAAAGTATTTGTATCTTCTTTACAGGCGTGCTGAAATTTTCAAGAAAAAAATATTTTTTTTGAAAAATTAGTTAGTTCAAAGAGGTTTTCAGTATGTGCACTTTGTCATGGCTCATTTACTTTGAGACGGTGGAACCTGATGAAATTTGAAATGCACAACTTTCAACCCCTTCCAACCCCCACACGTGAAAAATTAGAATGTGTGAAACACTGCGCTCAGTTATGATTTTAAGTTGGTATGTTATTAGTACGTTTCTACTGAAGTTGAAACTTTCCAATAAAATGTTTCAATTCAAAGAAAGATTTCTGACAACGCAATTTTAAAGGGTCCGTAGGGGTTGAAAGTTGTGCATGAACAAAGCTGTATTGGTCGACTTTCATTCGGCGACAAATGTCCTCAGGTACCATCGTCTCAAAGTGAATGAGCCATGACAAAGTCCACATACTGAAAACCTCTTTGAACTAAGTAATTTTTCAAAAAAAAAATTTTTGTCTTGAAAATTTCTGCACGCCTGTAAAGAAGATACAAAGACCTTGCCAAAAAAGTACCACATGACAAACTTTGCCTATTCGAAAAAATTTAGATGGTTGATGGGGATGGCACAGGGTGCAACAAAAAAAACCTTCAAAAATGCATAAAAATTCGGTAAAAGTGAAACAAATTTGACCTGTTTCAGGATTTTGTTCTGAGAAAATGTATATTCCGAATATTTGTTTTAGATAGACGCCATGCATGAGGAGGTATCAAAATTCAGCAGAGTCGCTTATGAAACAAATATTCTAGTTGAGGAGCAAGGTGACTAATTTTTACAGAAAAATACGTTGGTTATAGTCTCTAGTATTGTCTTCTTCACAGAGCCTGAGAAACCATACAACATATCCTCCATTTTGAATCCAGATAATACAATCACCTTATCATGGAACCATCCAAACAGGACGAATGGAATTTTGAAAAACTTCAGCATTGAAATAACTCAAAATCAAAATGCTCAAAAGATTTATTCATATCGAGTGGACGAAGAGAAGTTGCTTTATAGCTATTCGGTTTGTTTTCATGATTTCAATCAATTATTTTATTACACTTCATACATTCAGATTAACACTGCAATCGTCTTCAAATTTTAGATATCAGATCCTCTTCCTGCTGCTACAGATATATTTATACGAATAAAAGCTTACAACAATGAATTTGGAAGTGCAGATGCAGAAATAAAAGAGAGTTCTTACCCAGCAAAACCTGACTTTACAAACTACCAAATGTCCATCTCGAATTATACAGAAACAACCATAACCCTAAGTTTGGATCTAACCCAGGTTGAAGTTAATAATTCAGAAGTTGGACAATACTCGTTTGTTCTCATCGATGATAATACATCAGATAATAAAGATCCAAATCTGATCATACTAGAGAAAATAATGAATTTAACATTTGGAGAAACATCTCAGCTCAGAGTAGTGGCTGAAATAAATTTGAAGAAACTTTCAACAAATGTGATCAACTTCACAATTGGTGACAGCGCCAGGGTGAGAGAACAAGAGGTTCTGGAAGTCAGTACTATAAGTAAACCCCTACAGAAGGCAAGATATTATAACATAACTATCATAATGTTGAATGAGTATAAAGGTAAATACAGACATACTTCGAACACTATTTTAGCGTCAACTGAAGGAATTCCTCTTGGAAAAAGGGGAGAGGAGGGTAGTGCAAATATTGCGTATGTTTCGTTATTGCTTTTAGTCCTCATCCCCATAATAATTGGAGTTATAATTAAGTGAGTATTCAGTATTCATTTTCAAAAAAATCTTTCATATGTATTGCATATAGTTGGTTATTTGATGGCATTTGAAACATACAAGATAGCTCAGAAATTATCAGCAATGATGAATTCCACAGGAAAAAGATTTAGAATTTGTAGCTGGGAAATTATTCGTTGCCCAAGCGGAAAGTTACCTCAAATATTCAAATGAGTATGACCCCATAACCGTAAGGCTGATTTGAACAATACTAACAACCTTACCGTCGCATTTCAATACCTTGCATCTTCATACCAAGTTTCAATTCGATCAGATAGATAGTTTTCGAATTACTAGAAAAACAAAATTTAAGATCTCTATAATCTACGAAACCGTTGGACGGATCTTGCCTTTTAACGAAATCAACCGAAATTTTTAAGCTTCAAAACTATCCTTAACATGTCCATGACTCCAAGTATTTTCCTCCGAAAGTTACAACAAGATTGGATCACGAATTCCTCTTCAGTTCGACTCAATCTTTCAAGCCAATTTTCGACTCAAAATTCGAAAAACTACAGACAAAAGTGAAAAATTATATCACTCATTATTTCTTCAGAACTTATATCAGGCAAACTGAAATATCTACGTCCACACTATCATCGTATCATCTGAAGTTTGCGATAATTAGTGCAGTAGTGTTTAATTTTTTTAAGTTTTAATTGTTTCAGACGTAAAAATATTGTGTTTTCAAGACCCAGAATTTCGTTGGAGAAAAGATTGGATTCCTCCTCACGAAGTGAGTTGAAAAATTGTCAAAATATAAAAAGTGTAAGTCAAATCATCTCTCCTTTTCGAATAGCTATTAAAAAAACCCCTGTTCACGAGGTATGATTTTAAATGTGCCTTCAAAAATTTTTGATATTTCAATCGAGAAAGATTTTGTGTATTATCTCCACTCATATCTGAACTGGAGAACCCTTCCTTCGAAATGAAAAATATGACTACCACTTTTTGTTGTTTTTTATGACTACATTATCCAAAAAAAAAAAATTCCATAGTTTTACCAGCCATAGAAGACATCGATGTAACTATACCCCTGGATACAAAAGAAGTCGTTGTTAAAGCACCTAAGACTGTGGTGAATATAAGACCGAAATCATCGGTAAGTGTGCTATTGAATTTGAGAAAATAAAAGGAATGCTTAGAATTCAAGTTGCAAACACACAAGCATAAAAAGGCTCGTTAGAATGAAATTATATATGTAAGCAAACACAACATTTAAAATGAAAACGAGTATTATCAATATTCCCTACTTTCTGCACGCATGTTCTGGGAAACAGCCTTCTATTGTTTTGTCGAAATGTCTGTAATTCTCGATTTTTTTATTTTTTTATCGAAATTGGTCTCAAAAGAGTAGATCGGACTCACTGATGATGAATCTATTGTCAAAATCGATTCTGTCCGTCCGGCCGACCGACTGGGAACGCGAAGACTGTCGAACGGAGCAAACTAGCGACTTAAAACTTTCAGGGTAATTGGGTTCGTTTATGGGCTAAATTGGCCAAACAGTTTTCGAGTTGTAGCAATTTCAAATTTTGAGGTTATTTACCTGATATTTCATAAAACACTGAAGAGATTGGAAGCATAACGACGGACAACTTCTAGCGAAATTTCGCGAGTTCTTATTGCCACTTGATTTTAAAGAAAATTTCTTCAAAATTTTGTTCGAAATTTTTTTTTCGCGATGTATTCATCATATTCGAAAAGATTTTGACCTCTATATTTCACAGCAGTGTACCAAATCTCAATTCGATGCTGTCATAATTTCAGGAGATATTGGGAAAAATGTATGAAATTTCGTGTTTTTTGCTCGATATCGTTGTTTTTTTCGGAATAACTCAAAAAATGTTGATTCAATCTTGATGAAACTTGGCAGATAGTTTGGAAATGCTGATGGACAACTCTGTGCAAAATTTCATGATTATAGTGCCATTTGAATAATTTGAAAAAAAAATCCTGAGTCCAACCTAGTCGTTTGATGCCATTTTCGGCTCAACATTCGAAAATTACAGATACTGTGACGAAACGATAACGCGCTGTTACCCAGAACAAGCGCGTAAAATATCTCGAGTTACGTTCCTGAACTGAGTCTCCATAGAAGATTAATAAACATTATTGTAGATAAGAAAAACTACCTTCCCTCCAAATCCCTCCATCACTTTATATTCGAAACCTGTCAAAATAGCAGATTTTGAGGAATATGTTAAGACATCGATTGGCAGTGGTGAATTAGAGAGACAACATAACGTGAGTGAAGTTATTTTATAAAAGAATTATTTTATTAAACAAAACTCATTTGCAGCTATTTCCACGAGGTCAGACACAGCCCTGGCAGTATGGCTCCAACAAAATAAATAAGCCTAAAAATCGTTATAACAATTTGGTTGCATGTGAGTCACCAAATATTTATGCAAAACGCAATCGCCTTATGTGAATTCTAGAGAAATTAATTCAGATCTCAAAAACTATTCGACAGATCCTGCTGTAAATTTTCACGAAGCATTTTTTTCTAATTACAGATGATCATTCTAGAGTAATATTGGATAAAATTGATGGGGATGGAAACTCAGATTATATCAACGCTAACTATATTCATGTGAGTTCGATTGATTCTTCTAAACTTTATTTTATATTTGTTCTAATGTGTATTTCAAAGCAGATGTTGTGTTGATTTCATAGGGATATAATATCGAAAGAGCTTATATAGCAACTCAAGGACCAAAATCAACAACACTTACAGATTTCTGGAGAATGATGTGGCAAGAAAATGTAAGACACATTGTGATGTTGGCGAATATATACGAAGGTGGAAAGGTGAAAAGACATTCTCTAGATTAAATATATCTCAATGAGTCATGCATATTTATTATAGAAAAAAGTCGAGCAGTACTGGCCGAACATAAACGAAGAATTGACTTTTGGAGATGTTGTTGTGCAGTATCAATCAATGGAAGTATTTGCAAATTTTGAGTACAGAACTTTCCACGTCACCAAAGGAGATGAAACAAGAAAAGTAGGAATTTTCTGTTTTATATAATGATGATTTGAATCGAAATATTTATTGAAGGATAAGTTATTCAGGTTGGGACAAACATTCGCGGAATATGAGATTGAGGCTCAGTCGAAAAGCCGGGATCGTGCTCGGTTTTTTACTCAAAAACACCATCTTTGGTTGCCACGCCGCGCCGCCCTGTCCACTGGGTGTGAATGAAGCTTGCAATGCCTTTGAGTTTATATTGCGCCTTTTTTTAAAAAAATCTAAGAGAGCACTGACGTGAAGTCAGCAGCTTTTGCGCGCACGAACTATTGGAAAAACAAAATTTAGAATAATTTTAAGGAATTATCGAGCGCTTTCACCTATTCATTCGATTTTCGTTATGAAATCCCAAACGTTAAACCTACTCCGAAAACATCCAGTTTCTGAGTCATTTCTATCGTAATGTTCACGGTCGTCCCCAGGGCCGACAGTAAACACAATAAGTTCCGAAGGAAACAACTTGGTAACTCGATATTTGTAGAGTAGATTTGGACCTTAATTACGAATACGGAATTCGTGAATGGGGATATTTCAGTACTGGATTGAAAATGACAGCTTGAAGTGTCATGCGGAATTTCGTGAGAATACTATGATTAGAAGATAGCAGAATGGAGAAAATCGTCAAAAAAATTATAATTTTGTTTGGAAATTGTTCTTAGGACACGACCATCATGGAGTTTAGCACAAAGTTGTGCGTCATCATTTTTACAAAGTTTCATCGTGATTGGATCAGTACTCTTTGAATTATTCCGCAAATATCAATGATACCGAAGAGAAATCCACGAAATTTCACATAGTATTTTTCCCAATATCTACGAAAACTAATGTCGTTTATTATTTTGTAGATCGAGCAACTTCATTATTCAACATGGCCTGACCATGGTGTACCACTATATTCTCAAAGTTTGGTACCATTTCTCCGCAAGCTCTTGAAGATACCATTGTCATCGACTAGTCCAATAGTTGTTCATTGCAGGTCAGCTTAATCTATGCTAATATAATGAAAGAAAGATGGCGAGTATACTAACATAATGAATATCCTTATTTTGTTTGTGAAGATCTGTTCAGATATACAGAATAAATCGTTCGACAAAGAAGAAGTGGCATGAAAGATAAATGAGTCTCGTGCAAACAGAGACATGGATAGACACAACTAAATGTTGGTTTTTGTTGAAAGTTGAAAAGTTCTTTGTCTTTTCGTAGTTTGTTTGGATTTTCTCACATTCGGTTTGAACAAACGATAAAAATTTATGTCCTTTTGAGTTTGTATGAGAACTCATGGGCTTCTCCTCTCAACATACTCAGTAATTAAAGCAATCGGCAAATATTGGGTGGACTGAAGAGTTCCTTTGCTGACACATAGATGGCGCTACTTTTATTAAATCCTTATGACTTCAAGCCAGGCCTTACCTTCAAAGGACAGATGTATGAATTTGACAGCTATCGCACTATAGGTATGTGAGTTATAGCATTTTTAGTGAAGAAATTTTTGTGAGTTAAAAAAAAAGGATTAAAAGCAACTTTCTTAGTTATTATAGCTTTTTGACAAAAAAAATACGATTGAAGTCAAGGCTTGGCTTGATAAAAATTAATCGGACTTTGCACCAATAAAATAAACCGTAGAGAAGCGGTTTGCTGAATTTAAATGAGGCGAAAGGAGCACGAGGCGTGGAGTTGACTGAGAGAGCTGAGATTCTACAGATATCAAAGGAAGATGTTGGACATATTATTATTTTTAAATCGATAAATTTTTGGATATGCGAAAGCTCTGTTCAAGGCGGGTGCCGCGCGAGCTCACCATCGATCAAAAACCACAACGTCCATCGAGTCAATTGAAACGATAGCGAAATTGCATGAATTCTCAGTTCTCAGACCTCAAAAGAATGCTCCCTGGACAGAAATAGACAAAGAGGTAATCGCCGAAACTGAAGCCTATATTGGAGGTAAAGACAAATCGTACCATAAAAATGGTATTAAAAAATTGCATGACCCCTGTGATCATTGTATCGACCTCAAAGGCAATTATATTGAATAATATTCTATCAAAAAATTAATTTTTCTATGCAAGCCCACAAAACTTTTCAACCTTACTGTAATTTAACTATTTTAAGTTCTTCAAGTTCGTATACTGAATGGAGTTATCAATTTTGTATTTCAGCGCTGGTGTGGGTAGAACAGGAACAATATTATTAGCAGATATAAGCTTGAGAATGGCTGCCAAACAAGGAGTTGTCGACATGTTGAATATTCTCCAGAAGCTCCGAGAGCAGCGACCGAATATGGTAGACAATATTGAGCAATATAAGTTGGCTCATTTAGTTGTGTTAGAATCCATGATGGGTCTTCGAACCAGCATACCATGTAATGAAGACATGGATAAAGCTGTGCAAAAATTGATATTGAATGAGGACTATAAAATACAAATGAATTATCTTGTAGAAACGGAATGGCAGGATCAAGCAATGAAAAGTGTGGTAGAGTCCAATGAGGAATTAGTCAGTTTCCCAGAGAAAAATAGGTTCCAAGAAATTATTCCAGGTGAACTTTATTATGAAACGCTGATTGAGGAAATCCGCGATTTGTACTGTCAGACCAACTTTAAAACGTAATAACCTCCAAAATAAACGACTAAGTTACTTATGTCGAATTCGTTAATAGGTTAAACATCCAATTAATTATTGCCTAGATCAATTCGTAAATTAATTTTTCCAATGTATTTCCAAAAACATAGATTCGATTTAGTTGAAATATGATTTTTGGTTTGAATATAACGGCTTGAACGTTCATGCAAAATTTCGTTGGGATCATACGATTAGAAAACTATTTTATTCGGAAGCCACGATCACTACGTTGGCATCTCTGTAATACATTATATTTAAGTAACTTCCGGAAAGAATAACTCAGATTTTGAGGTAGTGGTTTTCTCGAATTTATATTTGAATCAAAAATGAACAGGTTGTCAACTTCTCGATAAAATTCTCAAATTGAAACTAGGATTAATTTCAGAATCTCAGAGTCAAATTATGCTCAGTAGATATCCTGTAGATGATCAGTCTTCGTCTTACATAAATGCTGTGCAAGTTGATGGTTTTAGATCACCAGGACGTTTCTTTGTTACTCAACAACCTTTGCCCAATACAGTTGGTGATTTTTGGAGATTTGTGGCAGAGAGACAAATTAATGTCATAATATCTTTGAATGAGACTGACCCAGATGAGAGGGTGAGAACTATATTACTTTGCTATTTCCTGCGAATAGAGTACTACTGTTTTTGCTCACTTGAGAATTGGGTAAACCCGCAAGATTTCCCGTCGCCGAGATATCAAAAAGATATTTACTTCATTGTACGCAGTGTGTTTTTCTAAATAAAAAATGTGAAATCGAACATAGGCGATCTCCCTTAATTTGGAAGATATGGGCCCCCAAAGTTCCAAAATGAGTCGTTTGCAGGTCCCTTTTTCCACCATAAAAACGATCTCTCACTTCATCTGTTTATTTCACAAACCACCTTTGAACCTTCAACCAACAATAAGCAACACTTCTTTTCAAGAATAATCAATATTTAATGAAAAACCAATGAAACTACTGGACAACCACTTAACCTCTATTCCTTCTGATTTCGACTCAGTCTAAAAGTGAAGTTTGGCAATGGCGCGAATTTCATCGGTCGGAATCGTGCCATCGTGCGAATTCGTGAATGAGATTATTGCTGGCGAGAAAAATGAAATATGTTCTTAGTTCTTACTGTTTACTGGGATACTCTAAATCTTCCAATAGGAGAATTGGTTTCTAATGAAATCTACAAGGTTGAAACACATAGTAATGGAATGAGAATACACCCTGATATATATTTCAACGTACATTTTTTTCATATGTGATAGGTCGCGCCCTTCCCAGATTTCCAATGAGAGTAGAGGTTATTATACAACCCATTTCATTGGAATACCCTGAATCTCATTCTAAACTGGGACCATCTCGAAGACACAACAAAAAACGAAGTAGATAACAACGTCCCTATTTTGAATGGGATAGAAAGAAAGTTCAAACGAAAATAGTAAGAGTGAAACCTTAAACAAATATTCTCAATGATTTTGTTTTGATGTTAGAATAACCACCTCTTCTTCAGTGAAAGAAGCATTTTCCTTACAATCATATCCTTCAACTGTCCATCATTTCATATTTCCCGCCAGCAACAACTCTTCGGTCAAATACGTTGGCTAGCGATGAAAAGACGATGTTGCCAAGCTCCGCTTTAACATTGAGAAGTATTTCGTAGAAATATAGGTTAAGTGGTTCTCTAATATTTTCACTTTTCTTCCTTTAAATAATGAATATTCTTGAAAGAAAGTGTCGCTATTCGTTGGCTGAAGGTTCAAAGATGATTTATGAATTAGATTTGAGAAGTGAGAGATCATTTTTATGGCGGAAAAAAAGGTCTGAAAATGCAACAATTTGGAACTTTGGGGGCCCATATCTTCGAAACAAAGAGAGACCGCCTATGTTGGCCTTCATATTTTTTGTTCAGGAACTCAAACTGCTTACAATGATGTGAATATCTTACTTATAGCTTCGCGACGGGAAGTCTTGCGGGTTTACCGAATTATGGAAACATCAAAAATGATAAAATAGTGTATTATTCAATGAGCATATAATATTGCTATTATTCAAAAGGGTGAAGTTTGCGACACTCGCCTACGGCTAGTGTCGAAAATCACCCAGGTGAATAATAACAATTATATGCGAGTTCATTACTTTACTTTGTCCACGACTTCATTGGTAAAATTAGAATAATCCTGCATTCTCAACAACCTACAATAGAGTTGTCAAAATGACCAACTTCATTCTCTGTGATTGCTGGAAATTGTCAAACTGACGAGAAACGTCAAAACTCGACTTGATCTATGCATGGAGTGTATAATAATCATTATACACGCCTTTTATCCTCAGGCTTTATTGATGACTGTCATTTTCTTTCAACAAGAGCCATCGAAATATATCTACTGTGCGCGTCAAAATTATGGAACAAATTCATTTTCTCAGAAGAAAAATATTTGACAACAAAATCCTGAAACAGGTTCAAGAAAAAAAAATTTTTTCCACTATTAAATACACTAATCTTATTAAGATCAGGACTAAGAATTCAAGAAAAAAATTTTTTTCTTGAAAATTTCTGCACGCCTGTAAAGAAGATACAAAGACCTTGCCAAAAAAGTACCACATGACCCAATATCCCTATTCAAAAAATTTAGAGGGTTGATAGGGATGGCACAGGGTGCAAAGAAAAATCCTTCAAAAATGCATATAAATTTGGTAAAAGTGAAACAAAAATCGACCTGTTTCAGGATTTTGTTGCCAAATATTTTTCTTCTGAGAAAATGAATTTGTTCCATAATTCTGACGCGCACTGTATATTATTCAATGTTCGTGGACAAAAATAATGAATTATTGTTAACAAGTCAAAGTTCAATCCATACTCACTAAATAATTGAAATATTATGTTATTGTCGATGCCAATCTCAACAAACATAAACGTAAATACTTGGTGATTCCTGAGGAGACCGTCAGATTTTAGGATAAGTTTACACTACTGAAGACAGTCTCGAAACAATGTTTGGTTTAGGGTTGGGGGTCTCTATTGAGAATATACAGGGTGATTTGTCCGATTCGACCGATTTCACTTTTGTTGATAACTTTGGTATGGCTTATTCGATTTCAATGAAATTTTCAGAGTAGTACAATAGTGTTGAACACATTCATTGATTTCAAATTTTTTTTCAAAATAAGCGGTTGTTATTGTGATAAATCCAGATTAATTGTGCGGGTTGAAAAAACTCCCTGTACATAGCGTTTCCTAAACTACGCTATCTGTTTACGATTGTACTATAATAAGTCATTATTTGAGAGTTTCTAATTTTTTTGGCACACTTCTAGTTTTCTGAGAAAATTTTTTCAAAAAATGAAATGGTCGAAATTTCGCTCCAATCGATTTTACTTTTATTGATAACTTTGGTATGGCTCATCCAATTTTGATGGAATTTGCAGTGTAGAACAACCTGAATGAGTACATTGAATAATCGGAACAATCTCTCAAAATCCAGTGTTCTAATTGTGATAATTTCAGAATTTCAGATTAATTGTGCAGTTGAAAAAAAAACACTCTGTACATTGTTTTTCCAAGAGTTTCTTATTCGTTTCAGATTCTACAATAATATGTCATCATTCCGAGGTTTGTAATTTCTTTGGCACACCTTCGGTTTTCCCAGAAAACATTTTTGAAGAAGAGCATAATCAGAGTGAGAGTATTCCGCCCGAGGTAGAAAAGTTGTATTGTCTAAGGACGCAAAGCAGTTGTAAAGTTCTAAAATATTCTTTTCAAATTTCAAATTCATATTTAATTGCTAATATTTTGTATGAAATCATTCAATTCAGAATATACTTCGAATTTGAAAAGAATATTTCAGGAGTGACGAACAACTTTGCATCCTTGGAAAATACAGCTTTCCTACCTAGCGCGGAATACTCACTGCTTGTGAGCCGAATTTCGATTATGCTCTTCTAGGAAAACCGGAGGTGTGCCAAAGAAATTACAGACCTCTGAATGATGACATATTATTGTAGAATCTGAAACGAATAAGAAACTTTTGGAAAAGCAATGT
The DNA here is from genome assembly GCA_958510865.1 of Myrrha octodecimguttata. Taxonomy (NCBI): domain Eukaryota; kingdom Metazoa; phylum Arthropoda; class Insecta; order Coleoptera; family Coccinellidae; genus Myrrha; species Myrrha octodecimguttata. The sequence goes on from OY294059.1 coordinate 27,471,116, forward strand.
ACAGGGTGTTTTTTTTTTCAACTGCACAATTAATCTGAAATTATCACAATTACAACACTGGATTTTGAGAGATTGTTCCGATTATTCAATGTACTCATTCAGGTTGTTCTACACTGCAAATTTCATCAAAATTGGACGAGCCATACAAAAGTTATCAATAAAAGTAGAATCGATTGGAGCGAAATTTCGACCATATCATTTTTTGAAAAAATTTTCTCAGAAAACTAGAAGTGTGCCAAAAAAATTAGAAACTCTCAAATATTGACTTATTAGAGAACAATCGTAAACAGATAGCGTAGTTTAGGAAACGCTATATACAGGGAGTTTTTTCAACCTGCACAATTAATCTGGATTTATCACAATAACAACCCCTTATTCTGAAAAAAAAATGGAAATCAATGAATGTGTTCAATACTATTGTACTACGCTGAAAATTTCATCGAAATCGAATAAGCCATACCAAAGTTATCAACAAAAGTAAAATCGGTCGAATCGGACAAATCACCCTGTATATTCTCATCAGAGACCCCCAACCATAAACCAAACATTGTTTCGAAACTGTCTTGTCTAGTGTAAACTTATCCTAAAATCTGACGTTCTCCTCCGGAATCACCCTGTACCTATATACACAATTTAACATTTTTCAACATACTTTCGAAAAATGTGTGTCAAAAAAGTTGACAAATGTTGAAATTCACAATTAAGTAGTACAATACATGATTGTAAGTATTCCTAAGTCAGTAATATTGAGTATTGATAGATGAATGCAAATTTCAGACATGTTGCGACTTTTGGCCAACAGAAGATGATCCTGAATTACAACCGGTTGATTTCCTCCTAGTGAAATTTAGAAACGCTTCTAAACTGGAATATTACGACATTTTTACGTTGCAGGTCTGGATAGGGAATAAACATGAAGTAAGTGTTATCAAATCTTCAAATCCTTTATTATTTCCAGAAATATTGAGCATTACTGAATACCTACATAGCTTCTCATGTGCTTTGCGACCCTGAAAGGAACCTCTTCAGGTTTTATGTGGAGAACAGCGTGCTATGGTTTTGTCCAAGTGTAATTTTCGAATTTTGAGCGGAAAATGGTCTCAAACGACGAAGGCGGTGTCGAAATCGATTCTGTCCGGCCGGCCGTACGCACGATTACGGCCGGCCGTGGACACGATAACTGTCGAACGGAGCAAACTAGCGACTTGAAACTTCTAGGGCGCCTATTCTCGAAACCGGGGAAGAGAACGATTGATCGAAAGGGGGCGTGTCTACGAGTTTTTCAGGGAAACGGTATTCTTGAAATGAATGAGTGCCTCACGGAGAGCGAGCGATGTATCTCTTACGATTTGTGATGGAACGATACATAGAGGACGCTAATTATGTTTCGGGTATTTGACAATTTTGATCTATTTGGCATTAAGTCTTAACAATCTCAATTACCTTTCACTACAAGATTTCTGTTTTCACTCGAAGATGGACATGGCGAGTGCAATTATGTGGGAAGTAGGTACTGAATGAAGATGTGGAAGATGCAGAACGACAATACCAAATAGGTGTCCATGTGCTTTCTGAATGGAACCCGTTTGATCTATCTGATCCAACATTTATCAAAATGTTTAGATTAACCAAAGCTCAACTCGGAACACTGTGATTTCCTTCCAGTTTTTTTCATATCCTCCCTTGTAGAATCTGAATTTAACCGTCCTATGTACATTTCAGGTCTTCGTGTAATGTAGTCGGTGAGCAGCCCCTTCTGTTTATAGTTGATTGAAAGTGATCTTATTTTTCCAAAATTATCCATTTTACAATTTTCCGAAATACGCTCCCAACTCTTATGACAACTGTATGATTTCGAATTTGAATTATGACAATATATCACAGAAATATAGTCTATGTCGATGCATTATACATAAAGTTGGCTACATGAATGAAGTTAGCTTCAAGTCTATCGAAAATACTTGTTTTTGATTGGTTAGAACATTTGGCATAATTGTTCGTCTATGACCGTTCATTCGGACTGCTCCCCATCTTGACTGCGATGGTATAAACGTTCTCTATCGTTCCATCATAAATGTTTGCGTTTCCTTGCCAACGGCGTCGAAAAGCCAATGTTTCCAAGATTGTTCTCTTCCCAGAATTCATGAATAGCGCTTCTTGATGTTCAAGAATACGGAATTGACGTTTTGACAAATGGGAGGAAGGACGAACGGGAGATTGTGCCATAGAGAACGTTCTATACCATCGGATTTCAAGAATAAGGCCCCAGGGTAGTTGGCGCATCGGAAAGCCGCGGTTAAGTTCGTTAATGGGCCAAATAGTTTCGGAGTTATAGCCATTTGAAGTTTTAAGGTTATTTCCCTGATATTTCAGGAACTACTTGATCGATTGGATTGAAACTTAGCAGTTTGTTGAAGCATAACGACGCGCAATTTTATGCAAAATTTTGTTGGGATCGTATGGTCACTTGACTTCAAAAAAAAATTTTTTTCTGAAACTATTGTTTATATTCAAGAAAAATTCCAGTTATATCTTGAGCTTTATATTTTACAGCAGTGTACCAAATTTCAATTCGATATGGCATTTAGTTTTTGAGAAATTGCGAAAAAATGTGTAAAATTTCATGATTTTTCGATATCGTTGTTTTTTCGTAATAACTCAAGAAATACTGATTCAAACATGAAAAAACTTTTGAGGTAGTTTGAAGATGCTGAAGGACAACTTTATGAGAAATATTGTGATGATCTTGTAATTAGAACCATTTGAAAATTATTCGATATTCTGTGATCTTATCATATCATCCTCATTAAATTCTGTATGGACCTTCGAACTGTAATTTTCGATGAAGTACTGAATTTCAATTCGATCTAATCTGTATTTTTGGAAATATTGAGAAAATAAAATTTTTAATGGGTATATCTGCGTAATCATTGGGTGGATTTTACCCATTCACGAATTCGGTCTTCGTAATTAAGGTCCAAACCTTCTCTACAAATATCGAGCCGACCGTACACACTATAACTTCCGAAAGAAACTACTTAGAAACTCGATATTTGTAGAGATGGTTTGGACCTTAATTACGAAGGCCGAATTCGTGAATGGGTAAAATCCACCCAATGATTAAACAGATATACCCATTCAAAATTTTATTTTTCCAATATTTCCAAAAATACAGATTAGATCGAATTAAAATCCAGTACTTTATCGTAAAAAACCTAGAAAAGGTGCCGTGAAGGCAGCAACTTTTGCGCGAATGTTCAAATTCGTTGCCAAAGCGGTCATCTCCATTGAACATGCGCGCAAAAGCTGCTGCATTCACGGCAGTGCTTATCTAGGTTTTTATAAAATGAATACTATTAATATAATATAATATAACAAACTATCGAATACAACATAAATATAAAAAATAATTCCAGAAAGAACACCTTGATGTCGAAATAGTTGCTTTCAAACGTTGGCCTGCAAAAGCCTCAGTTCCTCTCTGTTGTGAAGAATTTTTATCTTTTTATGAGGAAGTAGATGCTATTTCAAGAAGATCAAGTAATGTGATAGTGACTTGTTTGTGAGTTGTTCATGTCTCACAAAATATTACAAGTGTGTATTTCATAATTTAATTGCAGCGATGGAGCTACTGCATCAGGAGCCTATGTTGCTTTGTGTTTCATAATAGAGCAAATGAAACTGGAACATGAATGTGATGTTTGTCTTGCTGTTAGAACTATTCGTCACAATAGAAAGCAATTTGTAACAGACGAGGTGAGCTGAGCATCAAACTTAGCATATACCCCTTTCACTTTTTTAAGTCAGTCGGTAGGCTATGAAAGTTAGACATATTCCACTCTGTATAATCAAAAATTGTTAGGTTGTAGTAACTTTCATGTCAGATTTCCATAGGGTGTTGTCTGTTCTACACGGAAGTCGAAGTGATGTCAATATGCCACTAAACCAAACCACATAGTCATCGATAAAAATATGTAGGAATTGACAATGCCTCATCGAATTATTTCGACCTTGAGGACATTTAAAAGGGGCCAAGCTGGCTAAGTTCTAGTAACAAAAACTTGATACATCTATTCCAAAGCCTAGCAAATGATTTTATGAAAGTGAATAGAGTATAGCTATAATCTATAGATATTAAGATTAAGAAAAACATAATTTTTTAATGAAAAATCTCTATTTTATAATTTTGTTTTAGAATCAGTTCTTATTCCTTTACGAGTGTGCTGTCAAGTTCATAAATGGATTCCAGTCATATGCCAACTTTCAAAACCAATAATACGAAGTCCAGAAATTATATTTATTTATTGTATCATAAATTATATTCTTAATTTTTCTTCTTAATAATCAAATTGAAATTTTGATTCATTGAGTCTTTCAATCTTTTTATGATTTCATCACAAACTACCCTAATAACTTCAGGCATTCATCCCTCAATTCTCAAATAACAAAAGAGAAACAAGGAATGGTTATGTGAAACTTTAAATTGTTATAGGCATGGAAATATTTTTTTGCTGATAAATCTGAGTCCTAGATGTGATGTATTATTATGTAGAATAGTTGATCTGTTGTGTTAGCATAAGAAAATACATCACTATCTCTTGCATACATGTTTTTGTCCCCAAAAATTTAGATGTCAAAGTTTGATAACTTTTTGAGCTGCTCAGTTTTTTTCTAGAAAGAGCATCACGAATTTTTCCAAATTAGACGTGACCCTTGGAGGAGGTGACTCATTGTTGTCATTTGAACCATATTTATCGCGTTAACAAATGAATAACAACCGTTCTTGTGATTTTAAACAGCCTGCAACTTTTCAACTCCACAATGTATGCCAAAATTGCCGTTTTCTTTCTTCATTTCCTGAAAAAGTGCATTCACTAGTTTCATTTCACCAGTTTTTTTTTAAAAGCAACCTTGTGAATGTCTAGCATGAGAAAAAATGCATGTGTAATTAATAGGGATCGAAATCCTAAGTGTAATCATGCTAATCATTTTTTAACATCTGATACAGCATAGTTTTGCTTTTTTCGTACACATATCCTTGTCCAATAAAAATAACTCAAAATTAAAATCCAATTCATTCAATATAGATAAAATTGTCTAAAATGAACTAAGATGAGGGATTGTTTAAAAATCAAAAGAACTCAAATGACAGCAAATGAGTCATTCTAACATCTCCTTCAAGCTTCACGTCTATTTAGAATCACCTTGTATACAGGGTGAGTCTTTGACCTTGCAGAATATTTTAACAGAAGATTCTTGAAGCTGAAAGAAACACATTTGTCCTCTACCATTTTTTCCGATTCGGCATAGATAAAAAGATATAGGCATTATAAATTTTCATAATAGGCTAGCCGCCCCTGGAAACCTGAACACTGAAGTTTTTCAAAGCCTAAGATATACCATTCAAATCTTCGAAATAAGCAACTCTGTTATGAAAACAAGCGTCAACTTACTTTTTACTTTCCAGTTGCTGAAAAAAGTATTTAGGTATAGTACAATAAACAAGTTAGGTATTCCAAATTTCGTGGGCGATAAAAGTTGAATATTCTTCTCTTGGTTTCATTTTCGATAATGAGGAATTCATCTAGCTATCACTCATATCAGCTTTGAGATTCATCTTCAATTTCTAATTATTAATTTTCTTTGTTTATTTCATTTTCTCCAAGAATTATCAGATACAGACATAACCCGTTCAAACTTTCATTTTCATAAATAAATAAAACAGATGTACCTAATTTATCTATGAACGTACAAACGTTGCCAAATAGACGAACAGAAAGAAAGAACTCTTCGAAATCAAACAACACACAATATGCTAATTCTATGTATACACTTGTGTAGTCTATGATTCTGAACTGAACTATAAATCTGTGGCTCCGTGGTTTTAAGGTTATGTCATGGTGGTTTTCTTCCACCATGGGTTGTTATGTTATGAAAGCGCATTTGAACAATACCTCAAAATGAATACTATCAAAGTTCTGTAGATGATTTCTAGAAATTTGGGTCAGCAGAAAGATTGCATTCAAACCAGTAAGAATCCCCATTATCATGGAAAAGTGAGAAGTTAATCAATTATACTACACAAATTAGCTGGAAATTGAAAAGGATGCTTCATGAATGGATTCAGGAACGAATCACCACTGTATAACACAGATATAGTTTTGGGAAAAGTTGAACCTATTGTGAAGATTTTGGTACTTATGAATTCTGTAGTTTCCCCTTTGATTTTTACGCACGAGTTGCGGGATTCTTACGGTTACGTCCATTGTGAATTGGCCAAAGTCGGCTACTTCGCTTACAAATCATTCCAAATAAAAAATGCTAGGATTCCATTCTCAACTTTTAGACGTGGCAACGCGGAAAAATTGAATTCTGTGAATTTTTTGAACAGAGTTGCATTCAGCCAAAGTACCCAATTCTCGGAATTTCACAGATATTTTTTATTTTTGAATTTCAGATTACTCGAAAACGGCGCATCATACGAAAACAAATAAGGAATACTTTTACTTTCCAAGATGGTCAAAAATTCGTTGAATAGCATTAAAGTTATTTTTGAAAGTTGGATTCTTTGAATTTCTGGTATTTTTATGGAATGTTATGGTCATATTAAAGAAACTGGAGGATGTGGATGAAATTTTGTAATCCAGGAACATTCATCGTATCAATAAAAAACTATATTCCAAAAATCATCTCATTCGATGAGATCGTTCGCGAGATATAATCGAAAATTAAATTTTTTTATGGATTTTCAACAGTCTGTATCTTACGAACCAAGCCGAATCGGAAAAATTGGTAAGGGAAAAAAGGGTTTCTTTTGGCATCAGGAATCTTCTGTTAAAATATTCTGCAAGGTCAAAGACTCACCCTGTATAACTCTCCAGTTTCATGCTCCAGAAAAACTTTTTGGTCCATTTCATAACAGTTACAAACACACCTCATAGAAGGCAAATTTTGCTTCAAATATGGATCAATTATAAGGTACAGAAAATATCTGATCAAAAATTTTTTCTACAACTTTTGAGTTGAACGAAAAATTTAAAAGATGCACACGCTCCGAAAAATTTTCGTTTTGGTAGTTAACAATTTCAACATGTTTGCTGGTAAGGAAACCTAAGAAGATACAAAAGATAAAATTTTATTACCTGCTAATTAAAGATAATAACTTTCTTCATAATTCTCTTTCAACTGATACAAATTGTGAACAATATCACTGAAGGTATCTTGATCAACACCAGAATCTGCCAAATGATGGAATCTGGACAAGTTTATTCTTTTAGTCTCTCTAAGGAGCGATTCCAACATTTCACCTACTCCAGAACTGCTGTGAAGTCCTGCTAAAACTGGAACACTTTCAACACCTGAAAACATGAAAATTTCAAATGAATCCTAAAAATATTCTTAGAAGTTGATTCCTACTACTTACCAACCGAGGTAGGCCGTGGAGATCCAATTATACCACCATTTGGTCCAACAAATTCGTCAAAAATTTTGGGATATGGCTCTCCTACCGACAGACTATTACTTACTGCAGTTACATCGTTGAGAGAAAGGGATGTTGTACATGACAAATAAAATTTCAACATTTCTTCGACTGTCTTGCATTCATAGGCAGGGAGATCTTTTTGTGGTCCAGCTCTTGATAACGGTTTCTTCAATCTTTCTTCATGTATACCCCTGATAGTGTACAATTGTACCACTTTTTCAGTGCCTAAAATATGGGATATTGGTAAACCCGCAAGATTTCCCGTCGCGAAGCTATAAGTAAGATATTCACATCATTGTAAGCAGTGTGAGTTCCTGAACAATAAATTTGAAGGCCAAAATAGGCGGTCTCTCTTTGTTTGGAAGATATGGGCCCCCAAAGGTCCAAATTGTTGCATTTTCAGATCCTTTTTTCCGCCATAAAAATGATCTCTCACTTCTCAAATCTAGTTCATAAATCATCTATGAACCTTCAACCAACGAATAGCGACACTTTCTTTCAAGAATATTCATTATTTAAAGGAAGAAAAGTGAAAATATTAGACAACCACTTAACCTATATTTCTACGAAATACTTCTCAATGTTAAAGCGGAGCTTGGCAACAGCGTCTTTTCATCGCTGGCCAACGTTTTATGACCGAAGAGTAGTTGCTGGCGGGAAATATGAAATGAAGGACAGTTGAAGGATATGATTGAAAAGAAAATGCTTCGGTCACTGAAGAAGAGGTGGTTATTCTTTCATCAAAACAAAATCATTGAGAATATTTGTTTAAGGTTTCACTCTCAATATTTTCGTTTGAACTTTCTTTCTATCCCCTTCAAAATAGGGAGGTTGTTACCTACTTCGTTTTTTGTTGTGTCTTCGAGATGGTCCCAGTTTAGAATGAGATTCAGGGTATTCCAATAAAATGGGTTATATAATAACCTCGATTTCATTGGAAATCTGGGAAGGGCGCGACCTATCACATATGAAAAAAATGTACGTTGAAATATATATCAGGGTGTATTGTCATTCCATTACTATGTTTCAACCTTGTAGATTTCATTAGAAACGAATTCTCCCATTGGAAGATTCAGAGTATCGCCACAGTCTGTGGTATCGCAGTAAACAGTAAGAACTAAGAACATATTTCATTTTTCTCGCCAGCAATATTCTCTCATTCACGAATACGCACGATGGCACGATTCCGACCGATGAAATTCGCGCCATTGCCAAACTTCACTTTTAGACTGAGTCGAAATCAGAAGGAATAGAGGTTAAGTGGTTGTCCAGTAATTTCATTGTTTTTTCATTAAATATTGATTATTCTTGAAAAAAAGTATTGCTTATTGTTGGTTGAAGGTTCAAAGGTGGTTTGTGAACTATACAGATGAAGTGAGAGATCGTTTTTATGGTGGAAAAAGGGACCTGAAAACGACTCATTTTGGAACTTTGGGGGCCCATATCTTCCAAATTAAGGGAGACCGCCTACGTTCGATCTCACATTTTTTATTCAGGAAAACACACTGCGTACAATGATGTAAATATCTTTTCAACATCTCGGCGACGGGAAATCTTGCGGGTTTACCGGGATATTTAACTCATAAATCAATAACAAAGAGTTGTAAAATTCTTACCAATAGTGCAATTAGGCGTTATACTATGAGAAAGAGGTCCTTCCCAGTTGTTTAAGCACTCTATTAGTTCAGAATCAGAATTCAGAGAAAATGGAAGGCATAAGCTTGCCGCTGCTATCATCCTATTGTTGTATGTAAGATCCTTACATAAATCCTTGAGCTTATAAATTCCTGATTTTAGTCTATATTTCAAACTGATGGTATCGAGTGCTGCGGCAAGTATAGCTCCAGAGTGATAATACAGTTCTGGCTAGAATATAAATGATGAATTTGTGAAATGGTATAGATCAAATGTCTTACATTGTATTTGGTATGATAAAACTCTCGCATTTTTCCTGGCTGTCTCCATCCTTTTTCACCAGTACACAGTGGCACAAATAATGAACTGGATTCAATCAAAGAGTCAAAACAAAAAGTTAAATTTAAAACTCTGTTACTGTCGTTCAATATCGACTGGAATCTTTCTTCTTCAGTTTTATAGTTATGATCTTTATAAAACGAAGGAATTATGGGAAAAGCAACAACAGATCTTCCATATTCATCATATAAGTGCTCGATTGAAGATGTTGCTAATCCAGAAAATCCATCGTTTGCATCAAGTAAAACTTGGCATCCCTGTAATCAAATCCTTCAATCAAGTGCAATCGAAGTAATAACCACAACAGAAAATGAAATAGGTATTGCAAGATAATATTCCACATAAAATTCAATTAGTGAAGTGTTCTTTAAAAATATTAAATAAAGAATAAATCTAATCTTACCTGAAAATAATCACATTCTTCAACGAAGTTCCTGATTTTATCGATAAACTCATTTTGGAATTGCTCTGTTTGCCATAGCTTATTGCCGAGGTGAAATGAATTGAATGAATTATTTTCATGTTGATGTTCCTTCACTATATTCACTGTTTTTGGATGAAACCTAGCATATAGGAAATCTGACCATACTTTCACGTCTTTATCGAAATCATACTCTGCATTGTCAGCACTAGAACCCGGATTATTTAGCCGTTCTCGGAATTCATTTTTCTTCAATTTTTCCTCAGACCTCACCTCAATTTTATCTGGATCCCATTGAATGCTATCTGCTTCAAATTCTGAGATCTCTTCATACAAATCTGATGCTGCAGGCAGTGAACCTAAAGCACCCTTCAGATCCACCAGTAACAATCGGGGAGTATATGTTTCTTGGCCCTGATACGTGATTAATGTTTAATACTTGGGGATGAAAAAGGCGCACTTGCTTTGAAGATAAATACCTTATTATTGATGCCATCTCGATAGAGTACATCGTGATTTATATCTTGTTTGGCGTCCGTTGAATACTGAAATGATTTCTCTTGAACATTCCACCAATGAGTTCCTATAAAATTCGAATAACTACCGAATTGTAGGGTTAAAATCTTGCTGGTTGTGCTGAAATCCATTTGATATGATGTACAAGAAGATTCAATTTTATGTACGAAACATACACCGTTCAGAATTGATCCGGTTATTTATTCAAATTCTGTTTACAAATATTTGAATAATAAACATAACCACAGATTACAGAACATAACCCCAAATATTTCGCGTAAACTAAAGGCGAATTTTGGCGCTGTAACCACAAGTAACCATAGTTAGTAGTTACCCGTGACGTCATAGTTACGTAGTTACTTCTGTCTGTCAACTCCAAAGAGAACCTCACTTTCTTTCCTACTTATGTTGATCAACTCCAGAGAGAACTTCGATACTATCTTGTATCGGAAGACTTCTTTTATTTAGAAGAATGAAAATTGTATCCATTTTTATCAAACAAGCGTGCAAAAACAATAATAAAAAAACCTGCCAACTGTTTCAAAAATGAACATTAAAAATTGGGTAGAATTCTCGACTTCGTTAGAAATTAATATATCGTTATCGGGAAAGAATTCAAATAAATTAATAAGGACTACAAGCGTATTCTTTATTGATATTTCCTAGCTTTCGTTCCTACTTTTGGAACTTCTTCAGGGACTGAAAACGAAATGATGTTACTTGAAATGAGCATTCACTTATAGAAGTGCTAAAAAAAAACTTACATTCAATGTGAATTTTGAATAAATAGGACCAATTACTATCTACCTTATAATTTAATGTTTTATCAATAGCTGCAACTTCTGAACCATAATTGGTTTCACAATAGTAAATTATTAATTAAAATTTCTTACACTTTCTTTTTAAAATCTAAAAAAAACAACTAATGACAAGCTCAAATGCAATATAAAAAAATTTTTGCACCGGTACCAAACGACAGGAGTGACTTCTTTTCCGAAAACGATATATGAACATTAAAAATATTCGAAACTCCCATAGAATATGACCCCCAATTATTTTCATTCTCGAATCTATGTTCATAAACTCATTCTATTTCACTCTTTCGAAAGAGATAGAACTACATACTACACGAGTAACCCTGCTCAAGAGGAAGGTTACGCGGTATGGTATGCGTGACGTCATCAATACGTCATAGTTACATAGTTAGCTCCGCGAAAATGTGGTAACCCAAGTAACTACATGTAACCACAATCTGTAGTAAGCTGTGGTTACAGCGCCAAAATTCGCCTTAAAACATGAAGGAGGTAAAGTGCATAGAAGGAGAATTCCTCGTCTTCTTCTTCTTTTATCCTCTATGATTTGCTTGACTCTAGTGAGGGACAAAGTCAGCTACCTCGGCGTTGTATTGGTTCAAAAATTCACCTGAAATACAATAAAATAGAAATGGGAGCCACCACAGAATACTGATGATTTCGAAATTCTGACCCGGAATGATCATTAAATCCACCGAAGTTCGCAAGGTTCCATTTACATATTTGTATTTTGTGGTTTCCATAGATAGGATATTATTATTCTATGGAAAATATTCAGTTATTCTATGGAAAATATCATAGAATAAAAGTATCAGCCCTTACTCAGGGATTATATTTGTATTCTGTTGTTCATATATGGTTCATCCCTGACCAATGATCTAATGCTATTATTAGATCATTGACCCTGACCTTGCTGTATTATTCCTGGTAGATGTCAATGCAAAACGAATGAATTTCCGAATGATTTATTCAGTCCACCGAAGATCAGAGGGGGTATGTGGTGTTATCACAAATGTTGTAGGTAGAAAAAGAGTGGAGCGGGCATAACGTTTGAAAAGTGTCACACACTTTAGAGAATCTTCTGATTTACCCATACCAATATGGCCGACTTTGAACTGAATAATTTTCTCCCATTTTTGTGTACACCACATAATAGAAATTCCTTCCCTTCTTTTACCTCCATGGTTGCTTCAAAACGGATGCTAAATCATTCGAATGCAAGGATTTAATCTTTCTCGCTTAACGAAGAAGTTCAATATAGTTCTACTAATCTACTTTCTAGTCACGAAGCCTATTCTCAGAAAATCTATATACCTTTATTATGGATGTGGCTGACATGTTAATAATTGAATTCTCAAAATAAGTTTGATTATTGAAATTTTCACTCGCTTTATAATTATGAAAGACGAATAATCTGTCCAAAAAAAAAATTGAATATGTATAATCTACGACAATTTATATTTGGATCTACTGAATATTTTACCAAGCCATAGCATAGGTAGGCCAGTATTAGTAGATATTTTGAGAGTTTCCATAAAAATAATTCAATTGATACCTTAGTCTTCAATTCAATTGATACCTTAGTGTTGATGAATTTCAAAGGAATTCAATTCATCGAATGTCTCGCATGGAGATGTCAACTCTTTCGAAAAGTTTCCGAATTTCGTATCTTTTGAACTTCAGCCTAGTACTGGATTCAATTCGATTGGAGCTTAGTTTTCATGAATATTAGGAATATGCGACATCTGGAAGTAAGGAAGAACTGTTTGGCGAAGTGAATACCTGAAATAAGTGACTTACCTGGCCACAGATTCCAACGAGCTCGAAACAGCTTCTGACTTCACTTCAATGCTTGTCTTTAGTTGAAATGTTACTAAAATAAACATCTACTCGAGTTGAAATTTGAGACACTTTTGTTAAATACTGACTTGAGGTTCTGTGCTAAACTTTAATGAAATCTGATCAAGACGAAAAACAAAATTTGTTGAATTTTTGGATACAATTTTTTTTGAAAATCTTTTAACTACTAGATCCATTCTAAATTTTGCAGCTCCAACTAATTATAGAGTTTCAATCTAAACTCATCAGTACTTCTTGAGATATATAAGAACTTATTACCTTAAAATTTCAAACAATCATAACTCCGAAATCCAGAATGAAAAGAATTTTTTCGGATATAACATCGGTAGCACAGATTACAAAGAGAACATCTGTAATCTGTGATCGGTAGGTATACCACCCATAGACCTATCAAACTATATGGACATGGTTTAGAGAGAGAGGAAGCGGGCTGACAAAAATGAAACTAGGGCGGGCCAAAACAATTGAATACGGCAAAATTAAGACAGATCATTTTGAAGCCATAGACTATAATTATAAGTCTATGTTTGAGATACATTTTATTTCAAAACTTTTACAAGTCAAATTTGTGTTTTCAGAAGTATTTCAAACCAGATTTTGTGTAATTCCATTCTGAATTAGAATATAAAGACTGTATAGAAGATATAATTTTCGTTTTTTTTTGTGTTTTCGTAAGCTTTTCATAAATAATTTGATTTCCTTCATTTTAAACCGGGTTAACTGGTAAAGAATAATGATGAATTCATGTTGTGCCATCAATCCTACGAGGAGATATAAAATGAAATTAAAATACAGTGATTTGGAAAGAGCGTTAAAAAATTAAATGGATGTATAATTGCTATGAATCCGAGCGCAGAAATGAATTTCGCACAGTTCTTCACTATTAAGTGCATTCTAATCGTTTGAGACCATTTAATGCACAAAATTCGAAAGCTGCGTACAGTCACGAGAGCTGAGCGACTTTCTACGTAATTTGATTCGGTTTCCTCGCAAGTTTGGACGGTGTTGAATGGCTCGCGAGCTGTTCAAAACACCGTAAATACTTGTGAGGCAGCCCAATTAAAGTGCTCCGGAAGCCGCTCAGCTCGCGTGTCTGTACGCTGCTTAGGAAAAAATCATTTGGAGCTGAGAATACCTTCCTGAAACCGGCCCAAGAGAATTTGAAAGAAAAAGAATCATTTATCAAATATTGTTATTGATTAATCATTTCGAATATTCATATCGGAGCTATGTTCACATTCAGCACCAATTTTCAAAACTTCAATGTAATCTAATATACCAAGAAGAAGTCATTTCCCGGAGATTCCCTAAGTAAATGCTTGATTTTATCTCTAGCTCAGCGTCATATTATGCAAGTGAGATCATTCTTCATCTCACTCTCCATGCGCTATATAGAGTATCAGATATTTATATCGTGTATCTTGTCTATGGTCTGCCCGATCCAGGTCCATCTCTCTCTCGGACCTCTCACTTGCTTCATTATCCCCATTCGACTCTTTAGAAATGAATTCGTACGCCGTGTTCAGATACTTTAATATGTTTATGGTACCACCAAAGAAGTATCAACCAACCAATTTGTCTTCGGCAGTTCTCTCTACACTCTAATCAACTTATTTGAAGCCACCCCTGTCCTAACAGAAACTCTTACTTCGTATGTTCTGTTTTTGTTCAAATTTAACAAAATAGAAAAATCAACTCGTTAATTGTACTCCTCCTAAATAATTGACGGTTCAGGTAAAAAAATCCATTTTGGAGCGGACGCCTTCGAAATTTTATTACCGAATAATTGAAGAGTAATTAGACTTGTAATAGACACCTAGAACTCTGTTTGGTTTTGTTCCATTCCAGCAAGATGCGGAAGGAAGTGGCTGAAAACAGCCCAGGAATTTGGTGTCTCAGACTCATAGGCTTATGGTTTCCAAAAAATAAGGATACAAAACTTTACAAAATATATTCCGTGTACTCCACGGTTTATTTTGTCATATACGTTACTCACGTAGTTTCAATGGTGATTGATGTTTGTCTGGTATGTAGGGATATTGAAACTTTTGCAGCTTCTACGTACGTCTTGAGTATTAAGATCATGGGTGTGTACAAGAGGATTTATTTGAAAGCGGGAATGCCTTTGGCAAGGAAGTTAATATACGTTTTGGACCAGGACAAGTTTCGACCTAGAGATTCAAACCAAGCAGAAATGGAAAACATTCTTTATTCCCAATGGAAACTCAAAGCTAGTTCTTTAGTCTTCGGGGCCTTCAACACCGTTCTCTTCTTGGTTATTTCTCCATTCATCGATGGCATTTCTGAGATGAAACTGCCGTTTGCCGCTTGGTACCCACTTGTACAAGAAAAGAAGGACGTCCCCACGTACATTTTCTTTTTTATATTCCAGGGCTTAGCCACTCTTTATGCAGGTATTTGCAATGTTGGAACAGACGTTTTTATATCGCAAATCCTGAATAATATCAAAATACAGTGTTGCCTAGTGTCTCACACTGCCGAAAATCTCTACGAATATTCTAAGAAAGATCTGAAAGGTGTAGAGCCGACGCGGGAAAAAATTTTGAATAATATGAACAAAACTCTCATAAACTGCGTGCATCAACACAAGGAAATTTTGGAGTAAGTATCAGTAGGTTTGGAATTCTTGGGTTGGATATAAATGAAGATTGCTACTCAAATTTTAATCTGTGTTGATAAGAAGGAGCCATTGAATGCAAACAGGGCTGTAAGGCGGATGGTCCATCACTTCTTGAAATCAAATAGTGATGTACCATTCAGAATTTATCATTATACGTCAATCTTATATCTCAGAACTGTGGCGACATGCCAATTATTTCCTAAAATCAATCGACGATCAGCTTCAAAGTGCTTCGGATCATGATACTTCTACAACTTATAGTGAATTTGGCCTGTTGATTGTTGTTTAGTTCGGGATCATATTATGTATTGTGTGGATATACATGAAGGGTTCCTACTTATTATCAGACTTTCAGAGCTTATACATTTTATTATTGGCATCAAATATTCTATCAGCAAGTAAACTATAACCATTCAATAACTATCAAAAATTTCAACTTTCAACGAGAAAACGATCTTTGAAGTTTGTCCCCACATATTGGCTCTTTAAACAGTCGAAACTTCGCGGCATTCCATGACGTATGGAGTCATATTCTCTCTCTCTCTCTCATTGTGTACCCTTCTCCCTAGCAAGCCAATGGGCAGCGCCTACTGTATCGATCATAGAATCGAGTCACGTAAAGGCGATTTACAGCTTTTCACGCAATTTGAACTTGCTTCTCGATTTTAACATTTTTGATACCGAATTATTCGAAATTCTCCAATTGTAAAAGATTATGACAGCATACATTATCACTTTGAATAGAAATAGAACGAGAAAAACATTAAAATATGACATTTCGTGTAACACAGAGAGACCTATTGAATTTCTTCGCATCAATCGACAAACGAAATTTTCCTTGAACAATTGTCTGATTCTACTGGCATATTTAATGTATGCGAGTGAAACCAATGTCCAAATATTCCTCAATCACACTGTATTAATATGTTAGATGACGATCTTGAAACATCAGTTCACCCAAAAAACATAAATTTGGACGATTTTCACAAAATTCGTCCTGTAGGGAAGTGCGACCATGTTTCCATCTGAAAAACCAGAGTAACACGGTGAGTGGTTTATTATCTAGAAACGTTGAAACAAGTTAATCGGCAAACTGCTGTTTGTTTAATCCTCAGTACATTTCGCACCACAACAAGGTCTGATGAACCTAATCATCATTGAAAGTCAAACTTTACGATGACAATCTCAGATGTGACAAAACATTAGAAACAATTCTTGTATTTTTACGTGCATGTCCTGGGGGAACAGCGTGCTATCGTCTTGTCCAAATGTCTGTAATTTATCAAAACCTATTCTGTCCGGCCGGCTGGCCGTCACCACGATTACGGACGTACAGAGGATTCTATCGACTGGAACACTTTAGGAAAGGTTGCATTTCAGAATGCGAAGGCTAAGTTCCTTAACGGGCAAAATCGGTCGAACGGTTTCGAAGTTATAACCATTTGAAGTTTTAAGGTTATTTCCCTGATATTCCGGGAATTACTGAAGCGATTAGATTGAAACTTGGCCACTAGTTAGGGTATAAGGATTTTGCAACTTTTCGAGGAATTTTGTCGGAATTTTCTTCAAATTTCATTACATTTGAAACAATTTTGCTCATTGGTTGAGCTTCATATTTCACAGCAGTGTACTGAATTTCAGTTTGATACGATAATAAGTTACGGAGATATCATAAAAACCTAGACAAGCACTGACGTGAAGGCAGCAGCTTTTGCGCCCATGTCCAAATTCGTTGCTGAAGCGGTCATCTCCATTGAATATGCCCGCAAAAGCTGCTGCCTTCATGGCAGTGTTTTTTTAGGATTTTTTATTGATTCATTCAGACTGTATCTGAATTCAAATAGCTACTTGAAACTGGTATTTTCTTTACAGATATTCTAAAGAAGTCGAAAAACTTTTCAATTTCGGTTTAATTGGACAATTTATAGCTTGCTGCTTGATAATAGTCATGAATTTGTTGCGACTTTCGTTGGTAGGTATTCTGATTTCAAGTTTTGGGTCACAATGAGGGTTTTTCCTTCGAACGAAAATGCAGTTATTTTCATGTAAAACCTTTAGCACATCACATCTCAAACATAAAATTTCAATGTTATATTTTCAAAAAAATGTTTGATCAGCTAAAACTGAAAAAAAATAGGGATTTGCATTTAAAGGGATTTGTCTTGAGTGCACGATATGGCAACGACGAATTCGGCTTTTTCGGAAAGAAAAGGACGTTAAATGTGTTACTTTGCTTAGGAAAACAGAGATAGCTATACTTCGATCTGGTTAGAGTAGAAGACAACGACCAATGAATAGAAAAAGAAGAGCACAGGCTGTCATACTGTCATATTACTGACAAATCGCAAACGGAAATTGTTAAGTTATATTCACAAAGAACACTTGTGTACCACAGAATAGGAATAAATATTTTATTATTCTATAGCAGAAAAAGCTATTCCACTAAACACCGTTGTCATTTCGTGCATGCCTGGCATATCCCGAAGTCCAATTTTGAAATCTGATTTTGAATGCTTTCTGAAGGTAATTTGGGAAAATGATAAATCAAACCCCTAATAATTATGTTCGAATTTGCATTTGCACAAAAAACCCAAATTCAGGAAAACCCCCATTCGACAATAACAAAGTTGACCTTCATTAAACGACCCTCTGCGGTCTGAATAGGGCCATGTTTGTGTCAGACTCCAGACTTAAATCTGAACCCAAACTATCCTTTTGTATCTTCAAAATATTTTTTGTAGTTGGACGAACAAGGTGGTGAATTTGTGGCACTTCTGATATATCATGTGATTATATGTACAACTTTACTCACCTACTGTTGGCACGGAAACGAAGTTAGCGTTAGCGTAAGTTTATTGAAAATTTATCGACTTGAAGTACAATGACAAAACTCATGATCATAGTAACAATCTTTGGATTCATTTTGAAAAATTAATCTTTGGTATTTGTGAGTCGAGAAAATTGTCCTATGATTTTTTTCTCGAAAACCTGAAGCACAGACGAAATGACGTTCTATAGAACTATATTGCTTAGATTTAAACAATTGATATATTTTTTTCTTCTAGAGTAAAATGATACCTGTATCTGCCTATAACTGTCCATGGTTCGAATGCAACGTCAAATTCAAGAAGAATTTCTTATTTTTCATTATGAGAACCCAAAAACCTATTTCTATTTTAACTTTACACTTTTTTCCAGTTTCACTGGCCGTTTATCTTTCCGTGAGTACCTATATAAAACTTTTTCTTATATTCATCGTTCAAGTTTTTTCAGATCATGAGAAGTTCATACTCTTTTTATGCAGTATTGAGGTCAACCCATGAAGCTGTTTGAATTTCAATAAAACTCTGAAGAATTACTGTGAATTTAGGTTTGAATCAATAAATTAGTAGGAAGCATAAAATCGTTTTTTATGTGAAAATGTGGAATATGTTAATACTCATGTCGATATGAATTTTCCGTTGTTGATAATAATTGAAGTGATGAGAATGGATATACTCAGAACATTTCAGAACACTTTCAATCAGTCCTGAAAACATTCATCGAAACTAAACGAAGATAATATTTATTTTATCGATGGTCAACATCACTTACGGCATTAGATAATATGTAAAATCTATTGAAAAATAAAGATAGCAAAACATCAGAAGGTGTGAAATAAAACGTTTGAATTGATTGAAATAACGTTCAAATTCGAGAACTCAATCCAGTTCCAATTTCTTGAATGTACCAGAAACTCCAAAAATATCGGGTGACAGCTTGGAATCTGCAGGTCTTTTACTTTCATCAACCAGTTGTTTTTCCATGTACTCTAGGAATTTTCGGTCGTCCAGTATATTTTTTATCATTTCGTCTGTAAAATCGAAATGTCAATCAAACGATCTGAACAGACTGAAGAGGCCGAATACAGGGCGTCAGAATCATCCAGAATAACAAAAATTGAATGATTGAAAACTTTACTGGTTTTCAATGGTATAATTATTGAAATTTAAGTTTTTGGGAATTATGATGAAGCGGTTAACAGGTTCACATGATTTTTTTCATATTTCGACGTCCAGTTCTGAAATATATCAAACGGAATCCAAACACCCCGTATAGATACACGTCTTCTTGGAAATTCTTGATTATTGAATGATTTAGGTGTAACATGGTAATTTTCAGAAGTTCGCAGAAATTTTTCATACCTTGCAAGCACTTAAGTGACTTTTCCTGACCTCCAAAATCATTAGGTAAACATTCTAGCGGAACAAATTTATTCAAATCACTCAGATTACCATGCAAATGAAGCTGAAATAGAAAGTATAAAAATATTACCGTTTTGAACCACATTCCCACGAGAGATTTTTTAGGAAATGCTTCTAGGACATTTCTCATATCTATCAGATATTTTATGGTAGGTTGGTGAAAATTGAAAACAGAAATTTAATTACGAAATAGTAGTGAATGAATAATTCAAAATCAGTTTTCCTTACCATGTCGATCAGTTTTTTGTCCATAAATGGTTTACCAAGTGATAATAACATGTCTAGGAAAGTTTTGTTATTTATGTTGATGAAGTGTACTCCTTTCAGTCTCACAGGAACTGCTTGCTAAAAAGAAGGAACAGATTTTTAATCTAGGAATTCCGAGATAACTAAAAACCTGGGACCCTATTCTTGAATGAGATGGTATGAACGTTCTCTATCTTTTCATCAAATCCTTGACAACATCGTCGACACGCCTATTTTCTCCCATCACCGATTCAAGAATAGGGACCCAGATGTTTTTAACTAAAACCCTTGTTTTCAATGGTTGGATTTTGTCACAGATTTACGCATGCAGCGATGAAAAATATCGATAATTACGGTGCGATTAGAAATCAAAATATATAATAAATTGGCAACTTGAAGTAATATGCAGAATTCAAAAGAAATCAAATATTTGAATTTGAAATTTCTATGATTTGAAAATTTGAAATTTTTCACAAGTATGTACCTACTTGATAACTACTTACTGAGTTTTAGTTCTAAATTTCGATCATAGGTGCCATTTTTCGAGTCATTGACAAAACAGAATTTCAATGGGATATGGGTTAATCTGAAACCGTTTGGCGGATTTCACTCATCAACAAAATTTGGCTTTTGAACCTACCCTGATATATTCAAATCTTTTGTTTGAGAGTTACAACCTTCATGGAGCTGAAGATGCTTATTTGAACAAAAAATTAATTTAACCACGATTTTTCAATCTAGAATCGGCTCAAATTCAGAAAAGAAGAAAGCTTTTTTGTGCAACATTAAAACGTTCTTGTTTCACGTAAGCACAGGAACGCACTCAGGATCAATTTTATCTCCTTCTGGAAAAAAATCTTTCTCAAGTGTAGGTACTGTAATACCTTTTACGAAGTCAGTCGGGAGGTTACGGAACTTTGACCCATTTCGCTCTGTAAATTCAAAAGAGCACTTTTAGGATATTGTTATTTTATAGTTATAAGTATATCAAAGCATAGAGTTTTTAATAATAATATTAACGCATTGGCAACGTCACACCGAATTATTTTGACCTGTATATTTCACGGATGCCGACCCGACTCAGTTCTTGTTACAAAGACTTTATAAACTTATTCCAAAGCCAGTGTTTCAGACATCTTACTTTTGACCTCACCTGAATATATATCAACCCTTTCCTGAGAAGTGTCAAATTGAATTTTGGCAAATGACTCATGGATACATTAGTCATATCTAGAATAACATGTAATCCTTCATGTGTGCCATATGTATGAAGACAAAACATAACAACTGCATCAGCCAGGTTGAAAAGACTGACGACATCGAAGTTATCAGGATTTGGATCCATCAATTTGAGAAAAAAGAGCCTATCACCTACTGCGGTTTTTCCGGAAAGTAGTGATAGCAATCTGAAACAGTAAAGAGAGAATGAATTCATTCTGATTTGTAGCAATATGTTTGATGGTATATAGAATGTTTTTTATTGATTAAATTAGGTTTTTTGGTATTAATTTGCAATCCTAGTCAAAGATATCGGCAACACGGCATTTCTCTAGAATTTCAAAATGGTGTATGGACTGGGATCGGTCTTCGCAACCATTGAACAATTTTATACCCTTCAGACTCCACTTTCTCGGAAAAAAGAATCCATCCACGTATTGATGTGTTTCATCGAAATATCAGAAAAAATCGATATATGACATATCATCGACATAAATGAATGCACAGAAAATTGAAACACAGTTTCGAGAACTGATATCGATTTCCCGATGATTGTTAAATGAAAATTTTGAAAAAGTTTTTCTGTTTTATCTATATTCCCAGTTTTCAAAACCAAAAAAAGAAAATAAATAAATCAATCATGAAAAGATACTTACGCTACCTTACTCCAGTGTCTGAAAAAATCATCAGATCTCAGATGAAATATATCACGTTCCTGACTTCTGAAGGAATAAAATGTATCCAAGGTCCTTTTCGAAAATTCGTTATTATAATAACAACTTTTCAGGAACCATATTGCTTCAAGCTCTAAAAACATATGTTGTTTGAACAGTGTATTTAATTAGTTACCCATACTCCAGTGTAAGTGCAGGTTAAATTTCATTTATTTATACAATATAAAAATATCAAATTTGCAGTGACTTCATTTTATAGCGAAAAAATATTTTGATTTTTCAAACCAAAACTAAATTTTTTTTTCAATGAAAATTATTAATTATTAATGAAAATTAGTAGTCAACAAGATTTTGGGAAATCTAACTCTGAAATTGAGCATCGTGTATAATTACATATAAATACAATGAAATTTGTACTCCAGCATCCATTTCAGAAACATAAAAGAATGTATTCACCAGAAAGTTCAGGTAAATGTGGCTGACTTTGAATCCATGTCATCAAACTTTTCACATCTTGTCTTCTAAGTTTTGAATCACGTTGATATTCGTCGTCGATTGAAGCCATTTTTAATTTCTTAAATTCAGATCCAATGAAAACCGAGAACACTTCCTACATCTCTGATATAATCGAAAAAACTGGTTGAACTCTGAACATAATCAGATTTATATGTGAATTAGGCGAGATGTTGATTTCATTGAAACATTAATTAATTTCGTGAACCTTAATGTCTAAGCAATAATTATATAAAAAGTTTCCTTGTTGCTTCAAGTCCAAGGATTTGATGGGAAATGATATAAACTATGCACACAATATTAAAACTATAATAATAAAAACCATTACCAGAAAATTTTATCCTTGGCTTCCTTGGTAAATTAAAATCAATCAGAAACCACACAGCAAACTGTAATCTAGTTCACACGTTGAAGAATATTTTCATTTATACTATAGTGCGGTAAAAAAACGCTATTCATTGGATTTGTGAATATATCTAGAATAAGGTAAAAAGTTTTTCACTTGCATTTTAACAATTCAAATTGTTGTCAAGAATTAAAATTTCAACAGCGAGTGTCTAGAATTTTGCGATAACTATCCAAGCGTGTAAACGAATAGCAAATGCGGAAAATCCTTTGATTTGCGTAAAAAACCGACTGCAGTCGGAATGATCTTTATTTATATTTCTTTCGTAGGTATGTTCAACCCTCTACTTGATTGGGATCCTGTAGTTCAGATTTAAATTGTTCCCGGTAGGTGAAGTTGCAATCGGATGAAGGGATATGTATTTTATTTATCTGTGTTTTTTCACAAAATCAGAAGATATAAGAAGCTCAGCATTGTGAATTAGCTGGTATTTTATATAATATACTTAGGTAGGTATTGTCTCTTCTGCTTGTATTGTAGTGTATTTGTGCCGATTGTTCTTGAAGAGCCGAGTATGTTTCGTGGAGGCTTTGTTACTGTTTTATTATGTCACGTTAGGGACATTACTGTTGATACTTATTGTTTTATGAAACAGCAAATAGTTGAACAGTCTCCTAACAACCGGAAAAAATCCCTGCCTGGCATTTGAACCATTTATCTTATGATCGAGGAGCCAGGATCCAAACCAATGGCCCACTGCTACAATTCGTGGTAAAACTATTTTTGTTGATTACTCTGAGTGATGTTTGTTCCTTTTCCTGTTGGAATCAAGTGACAAAGATAGTCTGTTATCTGGAAAGGAACGTTCAGAGGTAAACAATAATTTGTCGAAAATCCACGTTCCAATAATTATTATATATAATAATTATTGGAACGTGGATTTTCGACAAATATATAAATGAACAAAACAACCAGTATTTAAACAATATTTATTCAATGAAATCTTTCATTCATACAAGATATTATTATGCTTCAGGTTTCGAGACGAGTATTAGGTGTTCTTTCAACCAATAGAACCAGGTCTTAGGCGTATATCAACTAATTATCTACACGAACTACATGTTTGAAGATTTCAGTGCGATTAAGGTCCGGTTTTTCAAGCTCCGGCGCCGTTGCAGTGCCGTACTTACGATCTGACGTACACTGCATCAGATGGGAGGACGCACGATGCACATCCGGCAATCGGCTAGCCTATTACGGCACCGCTGCGGCGCCGCAATGGTTGATTTCGCTAAGCTCTTTCCTCTAGGCCGCAAGGCCGCCGCAGATACCGAAGAAATAACTAAGGTCTGTAATCTGTGCTTAGTTCTTTGTTGTAGTGATCGGAAACATACTGGCTGTATTTTAAAAATGTTCATTTAATTGATGCGGCACCGCAACGGCGTCGAAAAAAAAGGATTTGTACGCCGGGGCTTGAGAACCAACGGTTTTGCAATATTTAGATGAAAATACGAGCTTTTCATATCGTTGGTTAGTGCATATATTTTTTAATTTTTGGAACCGATTATTCCATCGATAAAAATTCTGGATCATGTTCAACCGCAATTTAAAATTTCAATTTTCAACGAGAAAATTTTCACTCGATTTTGGTACCTGAAATAGGCTCCTCAAATGTTCTGAACTTTGTGGCATTCCTGGATATCACATAGACACTCTGTCTCCCTCTTGTCCTGAACCTTTCACCATACCAAGCGAATGGACAGCATTAGCTGTTATGAGTATGAGGTGATCTACCAATCATGAGCATTTCACTTGATTTGAATTCGCTTCTTGAATTCATTATTTTTAATTCATTAGAAATTCACGAATTGAGAAATGATAGTATCTATGATTTTGTATCGAAATAGAATGAGGAAAATCTGAAAATATGATTTTTGTTTCAAGAGAACTATTGTAGACGTATATCTTGCGACTAGTTAGCAACATACCATCATTACAGAAATCTGTGCCATTACTCCCAACGTAATTGCAGGCGTCCAGAATGATGTGCAAACCGAACAGCAAATGATTCCGTATATAGTGTTGACGGCGTTCCGAATCCCTTTGACTAGCGTTAAGAAACCGACTCCAGATGGAGCAGATCGAGCGTTGTCACAAAAATTTCATTTCTCCTTGATTTTGCCACTAATTTGGCACATCGCTAGTCGGGTAACCCACATGTGGGCGTGACTTTGATGGTAAATCCCTCATATTAATTGATTTTGTTACATAACATTCGAAATACATGATGAGGTGCGATGGTTAATATAAAAGAAGCAGAATATATATCTTTTTCAATCCAATTCCAATTTCTTGAAAGTTCCTTCGATACCAAAAATTTCAGAGCATGTTTTGGGTTTTTCCGGCCTTCTACTTTCATCCACCAGCTGAGCGTCTTGATAGTTGAGGAAGTCGGCGTTCTCCACGAATTTTTTTTTCATCTGGCCTGAAATCAGATTTCGTCGATTAAGATTAAGAAGTGAAATATATTAAGTCTCAATATGCATGGTTGTGATGGGGAATGATAACAAATGAATATCTCTAAATCGAATTAGACAATGTTCATAAAAGTTTGTGGTGAAATGACACGAAATATATTTGATAAAGACTTTTGTTTTTTCAACAGAGAATACTTTTTTCTCAAATATGGCATATTTCGAATCGATGAGCCTATTTCAAATGGTCTGATGAAACGAGAATCTGAATTTCCTGATACAAATGATCATTGATGAATGTGAACTAATTCATGGAGCAGAATTGTGAAAATTCAACTCAGCAATTTGTTAATTGACCTGCATATTGCCAAGAGATGAACAGGGAGCATTTTTAAAATATCAGAAAGATTATATCCGGATCGCTATTTTCATTCTCATCAATTCAAAATGAATGTCATTAGGTATTTCGTTTAGAAGATCTGGAAATCAGCAAATATAAAAAGGATGTCCTATTATGAACATTTTTTTTTCCTTAAATCAAAACACATTATCAACAAAAACAAATCATATCAGATACATGTTATCTAAGGGCCGTATTTATAGTTACTCCTTGAGGCTTCCTTACTGAAGGCCGCCTTGAATTTGCTTTTCTATGCAAAAAAACTTGAATTTGTTTGCATAGAAAAGCAAATTCAAGGCGGCCTTCAGTAACAGCGTGACCAAATTTGGTAGAAATCTACTTTTTTGGTGGATTTTCGTTATAATTTCATCATCGTTAGTAGATAAAAATTGAGCAGTAGATTTTTGTAGTATTTCGAACTATCTTAGTAGAATTCTACTTTTAACTGTTGAAGCAGTAGAACGCTTTTGCCTGAGTGGAGAAGTGGCACAACCTAACCTAACATAACTATAATCGCATGAATTATGTAAAAAAATAACACAACTCGTATAGATGGCTCTGACTGACATTGGGGTATTTCTCTAATCCCGCCACACTCAATAAGAATATTTCCCATCATAGGTGCGTGTGTGCGTTACATTTTCTCGCATTTTCATCGTTTCCATCCAAAACGAAAGAGCCTCTCATTTAGGTGATCATATAAGAATATCTGCGGAATCATTGGGTGGATTTTACCCATTCACGAATTCGGTCTTCGTAATTAAGGTCGAAATCTTCTCTATAAATATCGAATTTCTAAGTTGTTTCTTTCGGAAGTTATTGTGTTTACGGTCTGCCGTTATCTTCTGAAAAAAACAACTTAAAAACTTGATATTTGTAGAGAAGATTTAGGGCTTAATTACGAAGGTCGAATTCGTGAATGGGTAAAATCCGCCCAACGATTCCGTAGATATACCCATTCAAAATTTTATTACCTCAATATTTTCAAATATACAGATTAGATCGAATTGAAATCCAGTAATTTATCGAAAAAAAACTTAGAAAAGCACTGCCGTGAATTAAGACAGCAGCTTTTGCGCGCATGTTCAAACTCGTTACCAAAGTGGTCATCTCTATTGAACATGCGCGCGAAAGTTGCTGCCTTCGCGGCAGTGCTTCTCTAGCTTTTTTTGCTGAGCGAATGTTAATTACTGCGATATTTTTTTAAATTACACGAAACATTAAAGTTTTCTACTTTCCTTCCAATATAAAGTGCTAAAGACTGCTCTTAGGTAGCAGTAGATTTTTAGTAGATTTCTGTACTCGACTTTGGTAGAAAGAAGTAGATTTGTACAGAAGGTTTGGTAGATGCTGAAAAAAATAATTGGTCACGCTGTTCAGTAAGGAAGCCTCAAGGAGCAACTATAAATACGGCCCTAAATGCACATAAAAATTTCATACATTTCGTCTGTGTTTGATTTGTAGATATTCAATGGTTCTTATATTTCACCCCAACCCTGTATACCCACCGTGAAACTCTCGCGTTGTTTCAGATTTCCCACCGATATCTTCAGGAAATACTTCGATAGGGACAAATTTATCCAAGTCATGAATTGAAGTATGCAGATGAAGCTGAAAATTAAAAATTTTACAGTGAAAACTAGTTATTTCGTGTTAAGATGATATATTTTGAGGTTGAAGCTAAAATCTTCCCATAATTTAATTGTCACAATAAAAAACTTTTTTAATTTCGAACATTATTCCAGTATGCCTGTGAAAGGTTTCAGTATTTTGTCCTGAAATGTAAGGGAAATCCTTTAAATAAATTTTTATATTTATTTCTGAAATGTTCGGTTTGGTCTGCAAAGGAACTTATTAATTGATGTATTACACTCACTATATCCAATAGTTTTTTCTTCATAAATGGTTTCACCAGTTTCAATAATGTATCCATCACAGATGTGACATTGAAGAAATGGAGAGCTTTGAGCCTTACAGGTAATGCATCCTGAAAATGATTCGTAGGATAGAGCTGCCAGTTCCATCCATAATTATTATTGATGAAATGAAATGAGAATAAGGATGGATTTTCAAATGAGTTAATTAAAATACAAAAATTAAAAATATGAAAAGTATTATTTAAAAATATACATAATTTTGTTGACTATTGTAACGAACATTTTCGAACTGTTTTATTAATATTATCCATTTTGTATATGTCATTCCTCTGAAATATTTTATAGTAATCATAAATTTTTCAGCCTTGGTGAATATTCGTAGGTAAGGAAGCAGAAGAATTAAAAATAGTCCAATTGACTGATAGCATTTAATTTGAATAATTCGAAGATTTTACATATTGCGAAAGAAGTGATAAATAGAAAATGTCCAGAGTTTTCCTACCTATTATCAATTGATGTCACAAATTTTGTGTTGATTATTTTTTCTAACTTTTGTGGATACCGTTAGATTCAATTGAAAATAGATGAAAGAATTATGTTTAATCGATCAGTTAGATTATACCTATTTAAAATAATCATGACATAGGTGCATAAATCATTTGAAAATTTTTTTACATCAATGAAATCAGGTGAAAACTATAAGATAGTTGCCAAACATATGGTTTGCCAAAGGTTGAAGAAATAAAGACATACATCATTTCAAGACCTTGAAAACTTCCTAGCATCTAAATAGATATGATATTCAATCGATATGGAGCCTTGAGATTGCAATTTGAGATAGTGATAATCACGAAAAAACAAGAAATCCGTAAAAAGATATATGATAACGGAAATTTACTGTAACACCTATTTTATGTGGTCAGTATCAGAAATTTGAGGTGCAGTAATTGAATATTCGATTTCCGGAGTATTCGAGTGGAAAGAAATGAAATATTAATATTAATAGTTATTTGCATAACCAATCGAACTGTATCATTTAGCTACCTCAATTTAAAATTCATTGCCAGGTACATACTATTATAACAAACGTGTCCGATAATTCGAAGTATTCGTAATGTTTTGTGTATTCATGCTATCGATTATTTATATGAGTTGACCAGTAAAGGCATTGAGTCCAGTTATGTAAAAAATTTGGGAAAAATCATCTCCACTCTGAACAGTACGGTGTTTCAATACTAGATATTTCTGCTTTTGAATACTAAAATTTTCGTCGGCTCTGAGAGTGGGGTCCAATATGCGCTACTCCATATGGAATAATGGAAAAAATTTACACTCATGCGCCTTGACAATGTTTTGTGGACAAAGTTCTCTAGAAATAAACGCAAAACGCTCACCTGAAAGTAGTAGATGAACTTCTTCATAGAAACTATCGATAGTCCAGTAATATGGGCAAAGCCAACGCCCTCCATATCGAAGCAAACCACCAAACCATCGTGCGTACCTTTCTTGTACAAGTCCAACATAATGACCATATCGAATATTTTTACCACTTGTTCCATGACGAATTTCTCAGGTTTTTTATCCATCAAGTGACTCATGATGACGGTGTATCCCTCAGGGGTTTTTTTTGGAAGTGCAACGAAAACCCTGAAAATTCACAATTTGAGAACTGCTTGTCCTCAGAGCCGAAAGCATTTGCCACAGGCGCAAGGTAAAACTAGGGGCGTGAAAATATTTTTTTTTCTTGGATATGATAACTTTTTTATCTCAAGCTTAGTAGGTGTTTCAGAGCGGCGCGATGGCACTTGCACCTCTTGTAAACAGTGAGACGACAAGTAGTTACCAAACAAAATCTCGGATGGTAATTTTACACTCGTCGATCGCCATGCGATTCTCGATTCACTTGTGGAATTTGCCCGAGGGCACTTACGACCGAGGGGCTAGATGAACCCACCCAGTCTGAATACTACTCTTTTCTCGCATCTGGGGCGTTGTAAGTGCATTACAGTTCATATAGCATAAATTCAGACAATAGGAACTTATTATAAATTATGTACAATGTACAACAGTATCATCGCGCCAAAAAATTATTTTTATTGGAAAAGATTTTCCAAATTTCTATCATATTGAATGAAATTTTGGGCAATAATACTAGCCAATCCTTTACGTCCAGTCATTTTATTCTTGAAGTTTTTTGCGCACTCGACACTAGTCCAAGGCGCAATCATATCATTTAGTCTTAGAACGAATGTCTGTGATTTTAAAACTTCAATTGATAACTATCATCAATGGTCGATAATTTGCGTAGTCTAGAACTAATAGAGACGTCCAATTTACAAGGATAATTTTTTATGAGGTAATTGAAAATATATGTTAAATTTCAAAAAGTTTTTTCAATCTTCAATGATAATTTCGCGCTTATCCCTAGATCATTTTAATGTGTGTATTTCGCTGATGGGATCGCTTCAAAGAGTTGTTCATTCGAACATACACACATTTATATGTAAAACATCCGGTGTTTTTATCAGTGAATTAGGTTCTCGGTGCAATTAATATTCAAGGATTTATATTTTTTGTGAATGAAATACATCTTCCACTTTTTGCAAATCTCATTAATGAAAGAAAAATGAGGATTCAAACTCACACTGCTTCAACGGCCAACTTTATCGATTCCATGTTCCTATTCCTTAGTACTTCTGGACCTAGTGTTCTCATTGTAAAATATGTATCGATATTCTGTTTGGTATTTTCATTGCTATAATTGTTTGCTTTCAAGAACCATATTATTTCTTGCTCTGAAAGATGTCGAAACTTATTTATTTTATGGAATATATCGTAGCAAGAGAATTTGGATCTGCTGGACTACAAAAACGAGATTCTGAGAAAATTGTTCATAACAAGAGATTCGAACAAGAAATCTTTCAAGGCAGAACATTTTGGAGAGAATTAAAGAATTTCTGAGACTTCAATAGTTTTCGTATTCCACTTAAAATTGTCAGGGATAGTGTACAGTAGTATTAATGTTCAATGGAGATGACCGCGTTGACAAAGAATTTGAACATGCGCGCAACAGCTGCTGACTTCACGTCGGTGCTTTTCTTGGTTTTTTTCGTTGAACAACTGGATTTCAATTCAGTCTAATTTGCATTTTTGGAAATATTGGAAAAATAAAATTTTGAATGGGTATATCTACGGAATCAACAGCCGAATTTCACCCATTCACGAATCCGACCTTCGTAATTGATCCACCTATTGATTCCGCAGATATACCCATTCAAAATTTTATTTTTCCAATATTTCCCAAAATATGGATTACCTAGATCGAATTGAAATCCAGTATTTAATCGAAAAATGACAGTTTGAAGGTTCATACCATGATGTAAATAAAAAACAAGCTCATCTGAAAAAAAATATATGACGTCAGCAAGATTAAAATACAGGGAAATATATATTCTGTGCTTTGAATTCCACTGAAAAATGTGACGTCATCATTGGTAAAACTATCAAGATGAGCAGATGAGCACACCATGTTTTACTTTCATCATGGTTCATACAGAATATCAGAATAATATGATCAGAAGATCAGAGAATATTGAATTTTTGATAAAGAAAATTGACCGAAATCGATTTTGACAGCGGATTCGTCATCAGCAGTAAATCCAACCTAGTCGTTTGAGACTATTATCGGGGAAAAAATCGAAAATTACAGACATTTGCACAAAACGATAGCACGCTGTTTCCTAGAACATGCGCGCTAAAAAGAGTTAGAAAAAATTATCTCGACAAATTTTCCTCTCCTGAATTTTTGTCTCTTTGAAATTGGATTCATCTTATGCTCCAGAGAAATTGGTTGATTATTCATTTTCAAAGTCGAAAACTACGTAAGCGAATGATCAAAATCTCTAAAAATATTCAGATGGGAAAATGTTTTCAACAACATATCGCACGAACAATCTTACTTATTCAAACATTACATTATGGATTTCATGCAAAAGAATTAAACCATCGAGAACAAAATAGACAGGTCCAAGCCATAGACAAGATATGGTTCGAGGGATATTCCAAAATCTTGACATATGTCACAGGAAAAGACCTATGTTCCCATTTCAATGTGACACCCTGTATAGTGGAAGTTATTATCCATGGATTATCATTTCATCCTTCAAGAATCTCAGGAGAATACGAAAGTAACTCACCAGTCATCTTCGGCAGGTGAAGTTGGGATTTTAACCAATCCTGAAGTTTTTCCACATCAGCTCTCATCAATTTCTTATCATTCTGATATTCCAGATCAACTTTGTCCATTTTGAAATTGAAATTACTACTCGGTAAAGTAGGTTTACCTTTGGTCAGGATGAATCAACTACTGAATTACCTTCGGAAGTGCACAATAGTTGAACCGCTAGATATTAATGCATGAAACATCTCAAATTTCTGATATAATATACCTAACCAATATTTACACCATGGTACTTATTAGAACAGAAAATATCATTGGGTTTAATACTAACAGACCTTGAATTTTAATATACTTTTTCCACCATCGTCGAATAGAATACTTTTTTCACCGATGAAATTTTCCTGGACACATTCGACTCAATAGTATAAGTATTCGAAATGACGAGAATCAGGATTATATATTACCGACCTA
Organism: Myrrha octodecimguttata; assembly: GCA_958510865.1. Taxonomy (NCBI): domain Eukaryota; kingdom Metazoa; phylum Arthropoda; class Insecta; order Coleoptera; family Coccinellidae; genus Myrrha; species Myrrha octodecimguttata. Next base: position 27,503,466 of record OY294059.1, read on the forward strand.
ATAATACTAACGAGTAAGATCATTAATGAGCGAAATTAACACGACTATCGGAATTACAAGGATGAAAAAAATCTCAGTAATTCTAATAATGTCGATTTCATCGAATTTGAATCCGGACAGTGATTGTTAAGTCCAGACACGAAGACTGATGCGATAATTTGTGAGGATCTCATCAATAGAAAAATTTTAAAGTATATGTTCAAATTCGTTACGACAGCGGTCACCTATCCCGCTATTCTTCCCACCGATCAGAGCTGTACTCCTTCAACAAACAGTTGTTATACCTATGTCGGCTCGAAGGTTTTTGAAAACTTTCAAAAATTTTCGGAAATCGAGCACCCAACTTCTGTCTTCCGGAAGATCTCATCTCACGAAGGAATTCGTTTTAGCAATGGAATTCTAGTAGTTCGATAAGAACATAACCTGAGTCATAATATAATAACATTGATTAAACCGTTACAATAATATAAAATAATATTTCTGAATTTTATAGCCCACAAAATTTCATTTTACGAAGAAGTACAAAATGACAGGAGTATCTGTGCTGAAAAGATAAATTATGATGACAAGTTGCAGGTTACAGTCACTCTTTCAAATTCAAAACATGGCAGACCTGTTAAATGTAGTCGTGGCTCAGGCAAGTGAGAATATAACTGGAAATGCAACAAATTCAACAGGAAAGCCCCCAAGTACCCCCGAGGGGATGGCAGTGGCTTATGGAAGTTTAGTAATAATGGCAATTTTACCAATTTTCTTCGGTTCATATCGGTCTGTCAACTACCATAAGGAACAGGTAAACCAGATGGAGGAAGATGCTTATTGTTTTACCATGATTCACAGCTAACTTCTTTGCAGAAACCAGAAAAAATGACTAAACGAGACGCTGCAATGTTCCCTATTATGGCTTCCGCGGCACTTTTTGTACTTTATATTGTGTTCAAATTGTTCTCAAAAGAATATATTAACTTACTCCTAACTGGATATTTCTTCTTCCTGGGCGTCCTTGCATTGACGCATCTTTTGAGGTAAACATACAATCATTCCATAAGCACAGATATTTATGAATACAAGTCTCACTCACTCATTCTAATTATTTTCAGCCCTGTTGTGAGTAAACTAGTCCCAGCAGCTATTCCAAACATTCCATACCATGTCATGTTTAAACAAGGCGATGGAGACGCAACGCAATACTTGATTAATTACAGGTTTAGTTCTTACGATGTGGTCTCTTTATCTGCTTGTTCTCTGGTAGGAGCATGGTACTTACTACAAAAACATTGGGTAGCCAATAATCTATTTGGTCTTGCCTTTGCAATCAATGCTGTAGAGCTCCTACATATCAATAATGTAGCAACTGGATGTATATTGTTGTGTGGTTTGTTCTTTTACGACATATTCTGGGTATTTGGTACAGATGTTATGGTTACCGTTGCCAAAAGTTTTGAAGCTCCAATTAAACGTGAGTTTATAAAATTTGTTAAAACACATTTTAATCATGATAATAGAAAAGTTTGCTATTATTATTGAAATCAACTTTAGTGTAAAATTGCAGTTTTGTCAGTGGAAATCAAGTAATTTGGTTTGCTCGTGCAATTAAACAATACTTGTATGACGTTTTTTGGCTGTCTATATGATAACTGCAAAAATATTCAATCACGAGATTTGAATTTTTTACAGTTCAATGTGGATTTGACAATCTCTGTTTTAGTTGTGTTTCCGCAAGATCTTCTTTCTAATGGTCTGTCTGCCAACAACTTTGCAATGCTAGGATTAGGAGATATCGTAATACCTGGTATCTTCATTGCCCTACTCCTAAGATTCGACCACAGTCTGAAACGCAAGACCAAAACATATTTCCATGCTACTTGCTTGGCATATTTTGTTGGATTGATGGCGACGATATTCGTTATGCACATCTTCAAGCATGCACAACCTGCTTTATTGTACTTGGTCCCAGCTTGTTTGGGAACTCCCATATCCCTTGCGATCGTTAAGGGAGACTTAAAAACTTTGTTCAAGTAAGTCACAAAACTAGACAATTCAAATTAAATAACATACTAACTTATGTTGATACTTTCAGATACGAAGATTCTCCAGAGAACGAAAAGTCTGAAAACGATGACAAACAGGTGAAAAGTGAAGTAAGAAAAGAGAAATAAATTGTCTATAGTATTTACAAGGAACAAAAATGCTTCTTCATTGAATAAACTGTTCTGTTCTGATCCCAAGTGGCACAAACTTATTTATTTTGTTTAAGAAATTCATTTAAAGATATAGATATATACTTGATGTACTTTGAAGAAATTATACACATTGTTTTATATATTCATCCAGATCCCAACCTTTTATTATATTTTTTTAGATAAATTCTAAAATACTTGTTATTAAACAGACAATTTGGAATTTTGTTTTTAATTTCTAGCTTACCTATTGGATCAAAATTATATATCTCCTTTACACACTGAGATTATAATGAACCATTACAGAAAAAACCTCAAAAATCTTATGTGATGGCTCTAAAGCACAGCAGATTTTAAAATGATAGTGTGTGAGATAGTTTTGGCACTAACTAATGAAGAATATTCATCTATAAAATTTAAAAGAAGGAAAAAGTATTCATTCAGAGATTAGCATTATAGGTTTTCCAGTATGATTTTTAACTATACATATTTTTTTTAATACTTAAGGCAAATTATAAAATACAGTTTATTAGGTATTTCTCAATAATTCGTGGAATGTCCATTTATACTGCTCAACTGTTTCAAAGAAAGGCTACCATCATGTAAAAGAAATTTTATTGTTTCAGCTTAATGATTATGAATTAATTCTGTAATAAGTGTTTAACTTTGAGTTATATTGGGCAAATCCTGGATTCCACCCTGATCAACCACTTGGACCTTGAAGTTGGGTAGATTTATAATCAACCTTTTATGGACCTCCTTAACACATTCCTTCAATAATGCATAGGCCTCTTCTTTGGTCATATTTTCTCTATAATTTCTATCCAAAATAGCAATGGAGAAATAACCTCCATATCCATGTGCTGCATAATCTAAAGATGCACAGGATGCTAGATAATCCATGTAGTAAAGTTGAGTTCCGCTTTTCTCATCATATCCTCCCATTAGGAGGTTAACATGGTAAGGACTCTACAAAGATGTTTTAAAATTTACCAAATCATTAAATAAATCTACACCAAGCTTACTCTGCTTCTCAATGTTTCTGCCAACGTTCTACGAGTGAAATTAGAAGCTTCTTTGGGGCTCAGTTCGTAAGTATTCCTCATTTTGTAGAGCTGAATATTTTTAGCTATATATTCCGCAAATTGGGTACAATCTCCCTGTTCTCCTGATATGGCTAATGCCAATTTATTCGAAAGTTTATATAATTTGTTCTCATCTGCAAAACAATAATGAAACATTTTTGGTCAATCAAAGTTTCCATAGCTAAATTACCTGTTTTCATAACCATGATGCTGTGGGCATTGGTCATATCAGCTGCTAACATAACAAAGTCTTTACATCTTATTCCAATAAGACATTCCATTTTGAAAAACTTCTGATATCAAACTTATTCAACAAAATATTTCAAAAGTGCTTTGTAATGAGCGGTTAAGACTGTTAAGAGTAGTTAAGGACAATGACAGTTTAATTTTTTTTTGACAACTGACAAGCATTGAATAAAGGGCATAGAAAATATTTGCAGGATTTTGTTATTCTATGATAAAGAGGGAATGAAACCATAGAAAATCCTTTTATTCAATGATTCTAGCTGCGTTCCATAATGTTACGCGGGTATTAAAATGAAATGAAAATATGTATAGCCGAATATTTTTACACTATTTTTACAGAAATTTGTTATAAGGCTGGTAATGTTTCATAACAGGTAACAAAGGGTGTTTTTCTTCCTTAGAAATAACCCAACATTTTTCATTATTTTCAAAAAACGATACTAGCACCATTGTTAAAGGAGGAGAATGCTTTCACGTGCACTTATTGAAACAGTCATTCGCGCACGTTCGGAATTCATTTTTGCGCGCATGTTCTAGGGGAACAGCGTGCTATCGTTTTGTCCAAATGTCTGTAATTTTGGATGATTGAGCCGAAAATGGTCTCAATCGACTAGGTTGGACTGACTGATAACGAATCTGGTGTCAAAATCGATTCTGTCCGGCCGGACGGCCGGTCGGCCGACGACACGATAACTGTCGACAAAAGCAAGCTTAGCATATTGAAACTTTCAGGGTAGGTTTCGCATCAGAATGCCGCGGTTAAGTGCGTTAATAGGCCAAATCGGTCGAATAGTTTCGGAGTTATAGGCACTTGAAGTTTAGAAGTTATTTATTTTTTATTTCAGAAACTTCTTGAGCGATTGGTTTCAAATTTGGCAGTTAGGTGGAGTATAACGACGCGCAACTTTGAGCCAAATTTCGTCCGGATCATATTGTCAGTAAATTTTGAAAACATTTTTTTTCGAATTTTTTTTCCGGTAAATTTTTTTTTCGGAAACCATTCATGATATCCAAAAAAAATTTTCACTCACACTTTGAGTTTCATATTTCACTGCAGTGTACCAAATTTCAGTTCGATACGATCATAAGTTTTGGAGATATCGGGAAAAAATATGTCAAATTTCGAGGTTTTCTTCTCAATATCGTTGTTTTTTTCGGTATAACTCGAGAAATACTGATTCAGTCCTGATAACACTTCGCAGCTAGTTTGAAGATGCTGAAAGACAACTTTATGCAAAATTTCGTGATAATAGTGTTATTAGAACGATTTGAAAAAAAAAATTCTGTGATTTTCTCATCATATCATCCTCATTAAATTCTGTATGAACCTTCGAAGTGTAATTTTTCGATGAAGTACTGGATTTCAATTCGATCTAATCTGTAGTTTTGGAAATATTGGAAAAATAAAATTTTGAATGGGTATATCTGCGGAATCATTGGGTGGATTTTACCCATTCACGAATTCGGCCTTTGTAATTAAGGTCCAAACCTTCTCTATAAATATCGAGTTTCTAAGTTGTTTCTTCCGGAAGAAACGACTTCGAAAATCGATATTTGTAGAGTAAAAATCTAGAAAGGCACTGCTGTGAAGGCAGCAGCTTTCGCGCGCAAATTCAAATTCGTTCCCGAAGCGGTCATCTACAATGAACATGCGCGCAAAAATTGCTGCCTTCACGGCAGTGCTTTTCTAGATCTTTTTATCGAACAAATATATTCCATAATGTTCAATGTATTAATGCAATTATATAAATGGGGGAGAATATTTACGAAAGCTTATCTCTTTGAACATTATCACTGGTATGAAAACACTGGTTTTTACTTAATATTGGATTTTCTGATTGTGATGGGGCACAAACTTTATGTATCTAAAGCTAAGCATCATCAATGCTCACATTTCAGATATATTATTGCACACAAAAAATGTTCTGTTGAAAACCAGTTAATATGGTTTCATTTCAAAGTAATTTTCCCTTTCGAAGTGATGAAAAATGTGAAAATTGTTCCTGTACTGCGGATCATCATAATGGTAAGATTTTTTTTTTCGATGATAAAAATGTTAAATTATTTTTTTTAGGAATTGTTTATGATACGCCACTTTTGGTATTTTGTTTCCTCGGCATAGTTTTTAACTGGATGTCTTTGCTGGTGTTAGCAAATAAAAAGCGCAAATTGGCTATCTTTACTTATTTAACAGGTACCTTCCTGCATTGTCTTAATTTAAATATTCATAAAACGTACGTCATACTACTATTACCTTTTTGATTTGTTTCAGTTTACACATCGATGGATTTGCTGTATACTTTAATATTATTTGCTTATGTTATTGTCGATTTCTACTTAAAAGTTACTACACTTTTTAGGATAATGGAGTTACTAGAAAATTTTTGTACAGAAGTATTGAATACAGTTAGAATTATAGCGATGCTTTCCATCACTTTTGGTGAGTTGACTTTTTCATTCTTCAGGTAGGTAACTCTAGTCCAATATAAACGAGAGTTAAGAGCAAACAATACCTCTAATATAACGGGATGACTTCTGGAGGCTAGAGTTGGTTTATTTCAAAAAAATTTTTGCTGCAAATGGTTGAAAAAATCGTAGGAATGCGCAATGTTGCCATTTTTTTAAATTCAATAATTTTCGGGAAAATAAAAACTGAAATGGAGTGAAAAATGGAAAAATAACTAACATTGCGCATTCTCGCTAAAGAATTAAGTACTTCCCAGAAAAAAAATTTTCACAAAATATCCACTGAAGCCTGCAGAACGACACCCCATATTCCTCCTATAAATGTCGGAATTTCTCCGAATTCTAATATTTCACGCGTTTATAGGCAAGGTTTAAGCATGTAGACCGGGTCCAGCGGCCTGACCTTGAGATATAAGCGAGGTTTGATGACCTTTAAATGTGGCTGTGTTGCCTAGCTGTAATTTGAAACCACGTGGTATTGTTTCCTCTTAAGTGCATATTACCATTTAGCGTTATCATTTCAAGCGGTTTTTTAATAGCTTTCTCAGAAGCTTATTGCTTTACCGAGTTCGGATATCGAGGTGTGTTTTCTGTAGGCTGTGTTTGTGTGCCTTGACCTTACGCTAGCCCCAGCACCGTTAATTTTCTGTCCGTATTATTCGAATTTCACACGAAAAAGTTCTTCTACATTCTTGAAAATTTCGAAGAATGCACTGAAGCGGGGTCAGGAGCTCTCACGTACTTTTTCCAATTCTTTGCCAAAGCGGTCACTTATTCACGAGTGGACCCCGCTAAATGCAGCTTTACTTGCTATGCTTCATGCTTACTGCATTGGCTAATTTGTTACTAAATTTCATCATGATCGGATCACTATTTTTTGAGATAGTTCATCAGTAACTACTATATCGGGGACATATTCAAGAAATCTTCCATATTTTTCCCAATATATCCATCCGATAAAACTGAAATTTGAAACAATGATGTTAAATAAAGGTTTTTCCAATAAGAGGGGTTATCTTGAATAGCCCGCTATTTCGGAAGATGTCACTTTTGAAGATGTAATTTTTGGACATTTGACAAGTAGAAACTACGGCATTGATAAAAATGGAACGATACACGCTTCAACAATGCACTGAAATTATTAAAATTCACTATAAAATGGTGAAAATTTGGCAGAGACGGTTCGTAAAACTCGAACATTTTTGGGTCGTCGTGAAGCACCTTGTCGGACTACAATAAAAAAATTGCTGGAAAAATTCGAGCTGTTGGGAGAAGTTAGTGATGTGAAGAATAAAACCCGTGCACGTCGCTCAAGAACAGCCGAGAATATGGCTGCTCTAGCCGAAAGTGTTGAAGAAATCCCAGGTTTGTCCATTCCTCGTGGTTCTTTTGAATTAGGTATACCACAAACGTTATTACACCGGATTTTGCATAAAGATTTCAATATTTGGGTCTTAAGGCTTATTAAGTTCAGTTAACACAAGAACTCAAGCCGGCCGATCATCAACAACGTCGTGTCTTTGCTAATTGGGTCGTTGAAATGCATGAAAATGATCCGGAATTCCATCAAAAAATCTTCTTGAGTGATGAGTCCGATTTCAACCTCGGTGGCGTCGTCAACAAGCAAAATTGTCGCATCTGGGGCTCGGAAAACCCGAGAGTTATTGTTGAAAAGCCTCTCTATCCTCAACGTGTGACTGTTTGGTGCGGTTTATGGTCCGGCGGAGTCATTGGACCTTACTTTCTCGAAAATGAGGCTGGAGGAACAGTTACGGTGAATGGATTGCGCTATCTAGAGATGATTAATGATTTTTATGGCCGGAATTGGATGGTATTGATCTGGACAACGTTTACTTTCAACAAGACGGCGCTACGTGCCACACAAGCAACGAAACCATTGATCTTTTGCGGGAAAAGTTTCTGGACCGTGTGTTATCTCTCGAAGAGGTGATCACAATTGGCCACCGAGATCTTGTGATTTAACACCTTGCGACTTTTTCCTTTGGGGCTACGTGAAAGAGAAGGTCTACGCCAATAGCCCAGCGTCGAGACCTCAAAGATGGAATTCGTGAGGCTATCGAGGACATAGGGCAGCCACTAGCGTTTTGGTTATGGAAAATTTCATTGAAAGGATATGGTCCTGTAAGCGTGGTCGTGGTAGTCATTTACCTGATGTTATTTTCCACTATTAACGGCATAGCTTCTTCTTTATAATGAAATAAACATCCGATCATTTATATTGAAAAATGGCATTTTTCTTTAAATATCAAAATAACACCTCTTATTGGAAAACCCTTCAGAGCAAAATTTTTCCATTACTAAGATGCCAAGAGAATAACCAAGAAATTAAGTTTATCACGAGATAAATATGCGATAAAACTGAAATTTGAAGCACTGATGTTAAAATTTGACTTTAAGGTTTGTGCCGAATCTTGTTGAAATCTGAAAAAAAAATTCGACAAAAATTTGGAAAATTTAATACACATTTATTTTTTCGATTCTCTACTCGTAGCGATTCTCACTAAATTCTGCATGAATCTGCGCGTCGTTATTATTCAAATCACCACGAAGTTTAACTCATCAGTTCTTTTCGATATATTGAGAAAAAAACCTGACAATTTCAAATAGCCTCGAAAATGTGACGTACTCCTTTTCCAATCTCCGAAAATGTGAGAATAAATATCGAATCGAATTGAAATTTGGAGTAGTGTTGCTAAAAATATTGCCTATAAGGTTTGTGCCAAGTTTCTCTGAATTCTGAGGAATAGTTTCCGAAAAAACAATACTTTCAAGAAAAATAATGGAAAATTTCCGAAAATATATTTTTCACCTACCTATACAATCCTTACGAAAATTAAGTTTTGCATCGGCATTCTTCCCACTAGTGTTGAGCTGATAGCTTCACTGAGCCATCGAAAAAAAATCATACTCGACTGAAATTTGGAAAAATTTTCTAAAAGATGCAGAACGAAATTGAGTGTCGGTTTCCTTCAACTAATAAGAAAGTTCCAATATAATCGCATCAAAACTTTTTGAGTAACATCAAAATTTCAAATTGTTATAACTCTGAAACAGTTCTACCGATTTTGCTCAACTTTACCATGAGATTTAGTGAACGAATGAGTGACCTATAAGGTTCAGAAATTTAGTTTCCATTCTTCACGGATACATTTTCCAGATCGAATAATACATATGGAGATGGTACTGTCACTAAGAAATCCTCGAAATAAGAGTTCACAGACTCGAGCAAGACTGGTAATGATTGTTACATTTGTGTTGTGCATTTGTGCAAACTTGCCGAATTTGTTGATATATAAATGTCAAGATGTGTTCTTGGACCCGAACCTCGAGTACCTACGCTCAACGTAAGTATCTGAATAATCATTGAATGAAAAATCTAGAAAACCACTGACGTGAGGTCAGGAGCTTTTACGTGCTTGTTCAAATTCTAACTATTATATCAACACGAAATCTTGCACCTAGTTGCGTGTTGGTGATCTCCAACTGATAACGAAGTTTCAATCTGATTGCATTTTTACTTCTTGAGATATTGCGGAAATAACTCAAAAAATTCCAAATAACAACTAAATTTGACCATTGTTTTTCCTTATATCTCCGAGATTAAATATCGGATCGAATTGAAACTTGGAACATTGTTGTAAAATACTGACGCTGAGGTTTGTGCCAAATTTGATTGAAATCTAATCAATATTTTCAGAGAAAAAAGTTTCATCGAAAATTTTGAAATTTTCGAATACAATTTTTTTTAAATTTTATAACTACTAGATTCACACGAAATTTTGCTCTAGATTGCGCTTTGTTATTCAAAAACGGTCTAAGAGGTTTTAATTTGATCGAGTCAATACTTCATGTGATATCGAGGAATTAACCTCAAAATTTCCGAACCACGTGACTTTTTAACCTCAAATATTGCGTTTGGCGGGCAAACAAAAGTTTTGTTGCATTTTGCGCTGAGGTTTCAAGGTTCTTTTATTGTATTTATTGAGCATTTTAGATAATTATTCTTTCTCTGAGGGTAATGCAAAGAGCTTTTCACAGTAGGTACTCCTAAGGTCCCGATTTGAAGGGCTTCCACAATTGACCATTATACATGTTACAGGCATTTTTCTCACTTAGTTCTCACTATTCACTATATTTTTCAATAAAATTAAACGATATTATACACCAATCAGTGTGAAATACTCAGAAATAGCTTCCAAAATAGAACTAGTTTACAAAGTAAACAAACTTGTTTGCCCTCCAAACGCCACGTTTGACAGGTCGTTGGATTCCCTAATGAGCCTAATTTCGAAACTATCGAACCGATTCCACCCATTATCGAAGTTAACCGAGATGTTTGGGCTTCAAACGTAATCCGACAATTTCAAGTCGTTAAGCCCTTTCCTTCGAAAGTTAGAGCACATACGAACGGACGGCCGGACAGAATTGAATTTGACCCCGGATTTTTTTTCAGGGAGTTCAACCCAATCGGACCATTTTCGGTTCAAAATTCGAATATTACAAACATCGTGTCTTGTTCCCTAGAACAAGCGCGTATAAAGGACCCTTCTTTATAACTTATAAGGCATAATCATTCTACAGCAATTTAAATGTTCCTTTCCAATTTGCAGATTCTACTCTTCCTACAACTGGATATACTTCCCTTTATTTTATCTCTTACCATGTTTTTTATTGATAACTGGGAATGTAAGATTGGTATCTTTGCTTAGGATTGCACTGAAGAAAGAAAATGTCATCTGTAAAAAGGGAAGAAAGGTGATGAGATATATTTTTTTTCACATCAGAATATCGATAAATGTTGCGAGAACGAGCATTACCATTGCCTTGAAATATGTATATTTTTGAATTGACACGATGAAGGATAGTTGAAGATGAAATCTGAATTTTCATTGAATTCAGTGACGGATTTACAATTTCTTTGTCTTTCCGCTACAAAACATTAGGAGCCCCATACTCTTTCAATTAATCTCAATCTGTAGCGATCGTTAAGCCGGATTCAGATGAGTGTGATCCGAACAGCGAATGCAATAAAATTTGATAAACGATTCGGCGAACGCCTCTTGAGCTCAGCTTCGAATAGTAAATTTGAATGCAGCGTTCGAGGTGAAAACTGAGTCCCGACGGAGCAGAAAGAGCCCTGCCTCGAACCGTAAAACTCTCTGTGTTTTATTAAGCCGGGTCCAGATGAGTGTAGTGAAAACAGCGAATTCCATAAATCATAGGGAGTTTTATGGTTCCAGGCAGCGCTCTTTCTGCTTCATCGGGACTCGGTTTTCAACTTGAACGATGCATTTGAATGTAAAGGATGATTCAATTTGCGCGGTTTTTTTGAGGATAAATAGAATACAGGTGGCGCACTGAATTCGTCTGGGTATTTTGACATTTAAGAAGTGTGATGTATGAAATTTAAAAAAATGGCTTCGTACACGATACGACAGCGCGTTCGTATTGTTGAATTATTTTATGAAAATCAGCGATCTGTGGAAAGTGGTTTTTGAAAATACCGTGAATTTTATGGTTTACATAATTGTCCATCTCAAAGCACTATTGGTCGAATCATTAAAAAATTTCAAGAGGCCGGTTCGGTAGAAGATTAAAAATGTAAAAAATACAGTCGTAGCGTTCGTTCACAAGAAAATATTGATTTGGTTCGTGAAAGTGTTGCTGAAGACCCTGGAATGTCCATTAGACCACGTTCACAACAAGTTGGACTTACAATGTCGTATTTTACACAAGGATTTAGCTCTGAAGGCATATAAGGTTCGGCGCAATAACACAGGAACGAAAGCCATTAGATCATTTAAAACGTCGTTCATTTGTCCATTTCATCAATGAACAACCAGCTGATTTTTCTCAAAAAAACTGTCAATGGGGATCGATACCGTCAGATGATATTCGAATATTTGTGGCCTGAATTAATTAATATTGATCTAGAGGACATTTGGTTTCAACAGGATGGCGCTACACCTCACTTTGCACATGACAATTGATTCATTAAGACAAAAATTTCCTGGACGATTAATCTCCAGAAACGGTGATGTCAATTGGCCACCAAGATCCTATGATTTGACACCGATGGACTATTTTCTTTGGGGTTATGCGAAAAGCCAGGACTAGAAGAATAATCCACAATCGATTCATTTACTAAAGGATAGAATTATTCATGTTATTAGTGAGATAGAGTTTCAATTATGTCAAAATGTCATTGAAAATTTTAGCGAAAAAGCGGACGTCTGTAGAGGTGCAAAAAGAGGCCATTTGACAGATATTATTTTTCGTAAATAAATGTCATAACTGATACTTCAATTACCAATAAAAAGTTTTTGAAAATGAATGCAAATTATGTGTTTTATTTATTCTTAAAAAAACGCGGAATTTGCAACACCCTTTATTATTCGAGGCTGACCTCGAATGCCGTCCAGACTATTCGCCGAATCTTTTATCAAATTTTATTGCATTCGCTGTTCGGATTACACTCATCTGGACTCATCTGGATACGGCTGTATTCGTTGCCGGAATTCAATGCAGGCAGGCAGGCCTTAAGAAAATTCATTTTTCATTTTCAGGAAGATATATAAATATTGTTTCCGTTCAGAAGACGCACCATGGTTTATTATTTCAGGAAGTAATAGATCCTATTGTCCAAAACAAACTTTTCGAATTAGACCAAGCAATAGGGGTTTTTCCTTTAAACGAAAATGCAGTTATTTTCATGAAAAACCTTTATAACATCACATTTCAAACATATAATTTCAATATTATATTTTTAAAAAAATGTTTGTTCACCTAAAACTGAAAAATAAAAATGGGGATTTGCATTTAAAGGGATTTGTCATGAGTGCACGATATGGCAACGTCGAGTTCAGGTTTCTCGGAAAGAAAAGGACATCAAATGTGTTACTTTGCTTAGGAAAACAGAGAGTTAGAGTAGAAGACAACGACCAAGTAATAGAAAAAGAAGAGCAAGGACTGTCATATTACTGACAAACCGCAAACGGAAATTGTTTGGTTATATTGACAAAGAACACGTGTGTACCACAGAATAGGAATAAATATTTCATTATTCTATAGCAGAAAAAGCTAGTCCACTAAACAGCGTTGTCATTTCGTGCATGCCTGACAAATCCCAAACCCCAATTTTGAAACCTGATTTTGAATACTTTCTGAAGGTAATTTGGGAAAATGATGATCAAACCCATAATAATTATGTTCAAATTTGCATTTGCAGTAATAACCCAAATTCAGGAAAAACCCTGGAATAAATTGAAATAATTTCAATTTCATTCTTTGAAATATTTGATGTTTTATCTTTTCACAGAGAAATTTCAACCTCACCATCACAGCTACTGTTATCATAATTACCTTCGTGGTGGTTCAGATACCAGGATATCTAACTGAAAGGTCCCATTTCGTGAGCATGGTTCCACACAAGTTTCAAGAAAATGTCATGAAGATTTTAAGTTTAATAATAAAAATATATCGTTTTGTTCCCGCCTTGAATAGCTTCGCGAATTTTTTCATATACATTCTCTTATGTCCACCTTTTAAAAGGGCCTTGGTGAAAACTTTGATGGATCAAAGGGAAAAGTGTGGTATTGGGTCAAGTAGTTCGAGTAGAGAGACACCTGAAACAGATATGAGACATGTATCTAGAAATAAATCAATAGACTAGAAAGAAACTTGCTTTTATCGCGAAGAATTTCATTTTTGGTTTTGTATTATCATTGCCTCAAATGATGGACTTCAACGAACGTGAAGTTTAAACATTTTCCAGGTTTCCCAGGAAATTCATACAGTTATGTAAGTATATGAAAAAATTTCAAAAAGCACTGCCGTGAAGGCAGCAGTTTTTGCGCGCATGTTCAATGTAGATGACCGCTTCAGAAACGAATTTGACATGCACGCAAAAGCTGCTGCCTTCACGGCAGTGCTTTTGGATTTTTTTTTGATGAATTACTGGATTTCAATTCGATCTAATCTGTATTTTTGGAAATATTGGAAAAATAAAATTTTGAATGGGTATATCTACGGAATAATTGGGCGGATTTAACCCATTCACGAATTCGACCTTCGTAATTAAGCCTCAAACCTACGCTACAAATATCGAGTTTTTAAATCGTTTCTTCCGGAAGCTATTGTGTTTACATTCAGCCTAACGGCCGACTGCGTAAACACAATACCTTCCGAAAGAAACAACTTAGAAACTTGATATTTTCAGAGAAGGTTTGGTTTGGGTAAAATCCACCCAATGATTCCGCAAATATACCCATTCAAAATTATATTTTTCCAATATTTCCAAAAATACAGATCAGATCGAATTGAAATCTAGTACTTCATCGAAAAATTATAGTTCGAAGGTTCATACAGAATTTAATGAGGATGATATGATAAGTAAATCACAGAATTTTTTTTTTCAAATTGTTCTAATGTCACGATTATCAAGAAATTTTGCATAAAGTTGTCTTTCAGCATCTTCAAACTAGCTGCGAAGTTTTATCAGGACTGAATCAGTATTTCTTGAGTTATACCGAAAAAAACAACGATATCAAGAAGAAAACCTAGAAATTTGACATATTTTTTCCCGTTGTCTCCAAAACTTATGATCGTATCGAACTGAAATTTGGTACACTGCTGTGAAATATGAAGCTCAAAGTGTGAGTGGATTTTTTTTTTGGATATGATGGATGGTTTCCGAAAAAAAAATTTTTTGGAGAAAAATTTCGAAAAAAATGTTTTCTTAAATTTACTGACAATATGATCCTGACGAAATTTGGCTCAAAGTTGCGCGTCATTACACTCCACCTAACTACCAAGTTTGAATCCAATCGATCGTGTAGTTTCTGAAATAAAAAATAAATAACTTCAAAATTTTAAGTGCCTATAACTCCGAAACTATTCGACCGATTTTGCCCGTTAACGAACTCAACCGCGGCATTCTGATGCACAGCCTACCCTGAATGTTTCAAGTTGCTAGCTCGCTTCTGTCGACAGTTAACGTGTCGTCGGCCGGACGGACGGCCGGCCGGACAGAATCGTTTTTGACAACGGATTCGTCATCAGTGAGTCCAACCTAGTCGATTGAGACCATTTTCGGCTCAATCATCCGAATTACAGACATTTGGACAAAACGATAGCTTGCTGTTCCCCTAGAACATGCGCTCAAAAATCACAACGAAATTTGATATTCTATTACTTACTAATATTTTTGAGATTTGGTGCACTTTTGTGATATATCAACATTCACGTCTTGGTCAAATTTCATAGGAATCTGATATGATATTAGATTTACGGTTACTGTTACTAAAAACAATAACTTTCGAAAGAAACAACTTAGACACTCGATATTTGTTGAGTAGGTAAATGGGTAAAATACACATAAATGATTCCTCAGAAATATCCTTACAAAATTTCATTTTTCCAATATTTTCAAGAACATTGATTAGTTCGAAAAAAAATACAGTACTTAATAGAAAAATAACAGTTCGAATATTGGAACAAAATTTCTTCTTTAAAAAATGTTTATGACACGATTTTGCGCAAAGTTGTTCATCAGCAATTTCAAACTAGCTACCAAATTTCGCTATGATTGAATCACTATTTTTGTAGTTATTCCAAAAAAAACACGATACCGAGGAAAACAACACGAAATTTGACATATTTGTTTTACCAAAATCCCTTGAAATCGTATCGAACTAAAATTCAGTACACTGCTATAAAATATGAAGTTCAAGGTCAAATTTGACGAAGATTCTGAAACAAAATTCGAAAAATATTGGAATTTTTCTTTAATTTACTGACTCAAGAAAGTTTCGCGAAAAGTTTTCTGTTGTTATACTTATGTGCTGTAGCTTTCGAAGGAAGAGACTTAGCGACTTGAAATTGTCAGATTAGGTTTGGAGTCAAAATATCTCGGTTAAGTTCGTTAATAGGTGGAATCGGTTGGATAGTTTCGGAGTAACCCATTTGAAATTTTGAGGTTGATTCCTCGCTGTTTCATGAAGTATTGACTCGATCAAATTGAAACTTCGTGGATAGTTTTGAAATACTGACGCGCAACTTAGAGCAAGATTTCGTGTGGATCCATTTGTTAGAAAATCAAAAAAAAATTTATTCGAAATTTGAAAATTTTAGATGAAAAATTTTTTTTTCTCTGAAAATATTGATTAGATCTCAATGGAATTTGGGACCAATCTTAGAGCCAGTTTTATCAAAAATGTTCCAAATTTCAATTCGATCCGATATTTACTTTCTGGGATAAGGAAAAAACTGTGCCAATCTTCGTGGTTATTTGGAATTTTAACGTTATTTCCGCAATATCTCGAAAAGTACAAATGCAATCAGATTAAAACTTCGTAACCAGGTGGAGATTACTGACACGCAACTAGGTGCAAAATTTCGTGTTGATCTTATAGTTAGAATTTGAACAAGCGCGTAAAAGCTCCTTACCTCACGTCAGTGCTTTTCTAGATTTTTTGTTGTAAATAACTTGTATGATCTTCCTTGAAGTTTGGCACTTTTGAAAGTGTAAATCCTATATATAAATACTTCGAGAAAAAATTGTCCCTTCTTAAAAATTCCAGGCATAAAGAAATTTTTCTCAAGAACGGAAAGTATGTAATGAAATGGGTATACTTTAGAGATTGAATACTGAAAATGTGCAGTTATGTTTAAATGCTATTTTATCCAATTCCTCTGCTATAGCCGGTGGGAAATGAATCACAGATAACAGAGAGATCTGTGGAAAAGAATTGTTCGATGTACTTTACTTTCATCCAATTAAATGTACCACGTGTTCGGATTGGGAGGGGTTGAAGGCACGACGTTTGGAGTTTGCGCTTGGGGGGCATTTACACGTGATTTGCAAAATAATTTTTTGCTTCAGTTAGATAGCAACAGCATGTGTGTCGATAAAGCTCTGATTGCACTGTGTGTTGATAGGACTAAATAAGTGTAAGTTCAACGCATGGTAGATTATCTAGTAGATACATTTACACATGTAGATCGGTACAAAAAATACAAAACAATTTTTTTATTCTGACTTTTCGATTTCACATCGGCATTCTCCTTTGAAAAATTCGAAAATTCGAAAGCGCGATTGTGATTGAAATGTGCCGTCACCCATCCAGATAACGGTCTCGACCGAAGCTGCCTGACTTTTAGCTCTTATAAATATATGATTCTACCGTTTGTTTTGGATCTATCTTTTGAACAGAAAACTATATTCCTTCCTGAAAAAAAATTCAAAATGAATAAATTACCCAGAAAATAATGATACCGTTGTATGAAAACCTCATGGTTGATATAGAATGTCGAGGCTTAAACCATATAAAGAATTCCGTGGATCTTATCACGATAACAATAAAAAGAATTAATAGTTATTGTTGTGTCCCATATCCTGGACCCAGCATTTTATGATATATTGTCTTTTCTTGATTTTCCAACGTCGGAGTACAATATTTTTTGGTTTAAATCAATTGACACCGGCTTTAAGAGCATTTTATCTCAAGCCAAGAATAAAGTATAATTTTGCATGACAGAAAACACTCAGATAAAATTCAAGCTCTTAGCATTCAGGAATCGGAGCTTGATGGGTGGTATACTTCGGCTATTCCCAGAATCCATACATCACATGTGACAGTTTATAGAATTTATCATCTTAGACCATTTAGGGAAATTTCCTTCACACATTTATGCTCTCTCTTTCACACCAGCCAATCCGAGATGTTTTTTCGGATTATAGAAGGGCGTCGCTCAATTCAAAAAACCAATCAAAATTTATATTCTCCCTCTAAAATGTGAAGAAGGGAAACATCTCAATTTGGGTTTAGTTAGTTTTTAGACACTCTTCATTTGACCCTTGTATAGTAAACAACATTCGCTCTCGAATTTATAAACAAGACTTATACGTTAATTCTTGTGTTGTAAAAATCGTAACTTCCCATTTGAAAGTCACTTCGACCTGGCTATCGTAGGATATAGAAGGAAGATTCCATTGTATAAATTGTATACCATTTCGGTCTTGTTGTCTGATACAGATACAAGAAAATACAGTTTTGTTATGTGTTAAAAGTGCGTTTTTAATACACCTCAACACCATTTTCGGATCATTAGTGCAACGATATTGAACAACTGGTCAATAAGTTCTTCAATTATCTGCTTATTTTAGAAGCATCAACATTTCTGATAAAGATCAGAAAATTATTCTTCGGTCGTATCTTTATCTGGGTAACGACAGAATTAATCAAGTGCGATTAATTCACCCACACGGGGTCTCTACTATTGAAACCCCCAAAACACCTGAATAAACCAATTCAGGTTTCATTTTCCAACGAAGTACTTGAATTTACCTTGATCGGATTCCCTGAATCTTTGTGAAAATACAAATCGAAGGTACTATGTACTATCTACACGACAGGCCCAGGTTCGATTCCCAGCTAAGAATTATAATTTTTTTCTCAATTCCCGATCTGATCAAATTGAAACTTAATAGGTCGTTGTAAAGAAATGTCACGAGAAGATTCGCAAAATGTCGTGAAGATCGCATCAGTAGAACAATAAAGACAATTCTTTCGAAAATGCCTTCTCTGTTTCCCTTTGTTCAGATTTCGCATGGGGCCGAAATAACTTAGGGTGGAACCTTTTCGAATTTACTCACTGTATGGTTGCAACAAATAAATGAGTAAATTCTTGAATTGTACCTTCATAGCTTCAAATATCGAGTCTGTTATTTGCTGTTTGCGTTATCATAAATCTTGAACCGTTGGACGGATTTTGGCTACTAACGGATTCTCCTTTGAGGAACTTGTACAAGAACTCAAAAAAATTCAACATATTGCTAGGTACATATTTTCTTCATGAGGTATTTGTGCCAAGATTAGCATCATCAAAGGTTAAGCTGTATAGAAATTAATCGTTGAATAACCCCCTTTTCATAAGGTGAGTAACTTATATTTTTCCAACATAATCTCGACGTTGACGTACATGAATAATAATCAAATATAAATGAAATTCGGGCAGTTTCTCGTCCGAACTTAACGAAGATAAATGATTTCGTCATTATGAGAAATATGATTTTAATGTTCCCTTTTGGATCATTCGGAAACAATGTTATGCTGCTATGGTAAATACGCTCAAGAATCAAAGTGTGGTTAATTTTGATGAAACGATTTTCGCGTGAAAAAAAACTGAATTATAAATTAATTTAATTCCGGGTGGAAATCAGAATCGTTTTATTTCTTGGAAAAATAAATAAAAGCATGAACATGGAGTTAGTAACTATTGTATTCGAGTTCAAAAATCGGTAATTAACCAAACATGTGCTGCTTGATTGATATTTGCGATCTTATCACCATATAAAGGGTTTTCCGTAAGAGGTGTTATTTTGAAATTCAAAGAAAAATGCCATTTTTCAATATAAATGATCGGATGTTTATTTCATTAAAAAGAAGAAGCTATGCCGTTAATAGTGGAAAATAACATCAGGCAAATGACCACCACGACCCCGCTTACAGGACCAAATCCTTTCAATGATATTTTCCATAACCAAATCGCAAAGTGGCTGCCCTATGTCCTCGATAGCCTCACGAATTCCATCTTTGAGGTCTTGAATCGACGCTGGGCTATGGGCGTAGACCTTATCTTTAACGCGGCCCTAAAGGAAGAAGTCCCAAGGTGTTAAATCACAAGATCTCGGTGGCCAATTGTGATCACCTCTTCGATAAATAACACGGTCCGGAAAACTTTCCCCGCAAAAGATCAATGGTTTCGTTGCTTCTGTGGCACGTAGCGCCGTCTTGTTGAGAGTAAACGTTGTCCAGATCAATACCATCCAATTACGGCCATAAAACACCATTAATGATCTCTCGATAGCGCAATGGACAAACCTGGGTTTTCTTCAACACTTTCGGCTACAACAGCAATATTCTCGGCTGTTTTGAGCGACGTGCACGGGTTTTATTCTTCACATCACTTACTTGTCCCAACAGCTTGAATTTTTCCACCAATTTCTTTATTGCGGTCCGGCAAGGTGCTTCACGACGACCCAAAAATGTTCGAGTTTTACGAACCGTCTACGCCAAATTTTCTCCATTTTTATAGTGGATTTTGATCATTTCAATGCGTTGTTGAAGCGTGTATCGTTCCATTTTTATTAATGGCGTAGTTTCAACTTGTCAAATGTCAAAAAATGACAGCTGCAAAAGTACCATCTACCGAAATAGCGGGCTATTCAAAATAACACCTCTTATTGGAAAACCCTTTACGATCTTTTGTATGAACCTTCAAGATGTCACTTTATAACCTATTCACACTACAAGGTTCCACCTGAATCGTATTCGTATTGAAAATGTGCTAAAATCGAATTTCTTATGGTACACATCAGAGGAACTTGATTCTCGTTGTATCTGGTAGGACAAAAAATTCCGAAAGAATATGGCGTTCGTGAAGAAAAGATAGATTCAGTAGTAATAAACTACTAACTAACGAATATCTGTCGATAAATCAACAAATATTCCACCTTGATCAGAGCTAATCATCCAATCAACCAAAACGTCTACACCGAAGATGCAGATGCAGCGACCTGACAAGACAAAAGGATCAATTTCTTCACTCAAAGGTAGAATTCGCAAGATGGTCCTGAAAGATGGCGCGCTGTACGTAATTATACTTCAGTATTCCATCTGAAAGGTGACAAGTATCTAGATTCCTACTCAGCGGTTTATCCAAGGTAAGATGGCCTGACGATCAGTAATAACTGCGAAACAGCTGTAGTCATTCTCCTTGGATCCGCTTCTTTGGTGTTAATGTTTTGGTTGATTGGATGATTAGCTCTGATCAAGGGGGAATATGTGTTGATTTATCAACGGATATTCGTCCCTGTGATTATTTTAGATGAGTTTTAATTTTTTCAAAGAATGGTGTATTATTACTTCACTAATTGGATTATGCAGGGTGTAACTAAATAAGTGTAAAATATTCAAGGAGGTGATTCCTCATCGAAAAAAAGATATGATCTTCCATATAAAAAACTTCATTTGAGCATCCCCTGTTAAGATAAAGTCCCTTAAAGGGGGTGTCATAAAATTTGTATAACAATTTTTTTCACAAGCACTAAAAATGTTACAATATTGGAATTAACCTGACGTTTTCTACTACCAACAAGACACTTAGCCAGTTATTTATTTGGTTTACCCCATGTTTGTAAGGGGTGCAAAACGCAACCCCTAAAATTTATTTTCGATGTAACTTTTTTCTTATGATTTGTTTACCATTTAAAAATTTATTTCCGATAGCCTGTTTCATTCTAAAGAAAAAATGTCTCTTGAGTTTTTTGCCCAAAATAAACCAGTTCGCAGCAAAAATTATTTTACGAACAATTACAGAGATACATCGTCATGAATGCGAAAATACGAAACTAATCTATCTAGT
Source organism: Myrrha octodecimguttata (assembly GCA_958510865.1). Lineage (NCBI taxonomy): Eukaryota > Metazoa > Arthropoda > Insecta > Coleoptera > Coccinellidae > Myrrha > Myrrha octodecimguttata. The sequence continues at coordinate 27,524,890 of OY294059.1, forward strand.
AGGTCGCTATCAGCGATAGTGACAATTATGACGATGTATCTCTGTAAATAATTTTTTGCTGCGAACTGGTTTGTTTTGGACAAAAAACCTAAGAGATATTTTTTGTTCAGAATGAAACAGGCTATCGGAAATAAATTTTTAAATGGTAAACAAATAACAAGACAAAATGTTAATTGCAAATAAATTTTAGGGGTTATGTTTTCTACCCCTTACAACCCCAAAAAGACACTTTGCTAGTAGAAAACGTCAGGTTAATTTCAATATTGTAACTTCTTTAGTGCTTGTGAAAAAAATTGTTATACAAATTTTATGTACCCCCTTTAAGGGGCTGTATCTTAACAAGGGATGCTCCAATGAAATTTCTTTATATGAAAGATCCTATCTTTTTATCGATGAGAAATCACCTCCTTAAATATTTTACACTTCTTTAGTTACACCCTGATTACCCTGACAAAATTCAGCTCGTAGTTCCTTCGTTTCTAACATAATAGTATTTCCGGTCACAATTTGACTACGAATTCTTCATTGGTGAGTCCATCTTAATAGTTCGATTTCCAGTTTTTGGACGATTCGGCAAAATGATAATGCTCTCGATACCTAGAGAATAAACGCGTAGAAAAGAAATAAAAATGCAATTTGATAACTTAGTACAATTTATGAAGAATTCATCACAAGAATGTGCATGAAAATCAGTTGTGCATGAAAATATACCTACTGATTTTCACCCCTTCTCCCTGCCTTCGATTTAATCGGAGTAATGTGATACTAATTATGCATTTTTACAGAGGTATAAAAAATTTAATTCGGGATCCCATTCTACCCAAAAACTGTCCACTTTTTGTACATTTATGTCTCATACTAAAAATTAAATCACCGGTTTCAACTACCTACCCCAATTGGCTATAACAATGTAAATTTGTAATGAAAAGATAATTGGGTAAAGTTACGTAGGACTCGTTTTTATCTTGTATTCAGTAATGTAAATAGTGGATCAAAAATTTGTGAAGAATATCTGATGCATGAATAGTCTTTTTTGAGTCGGTTAGTTGATCTGCTTATTCAGATTCTCTTTGAGTGGATTTTAATTACTTTGCTGCCATAATTTGATGAATTATTGAAAAAAAGAAAATGAATTGCCTTGAGTCGTCTTAGACAGCCAATTTGTGAAAATCTATTGAAGTTAAAATGGAAATTCCAAGCACTGTCGATATGTGAATATTCAAAGAATGTTTCTTTTAAATTTTTGATAAATCCGCATTTTTTGTGATGCTAATGAAAATTTTTCTACTGCTAGTTATTCCATGTGTAAGATTCATTTTAGGTTCATTTACATCTATTGTAGCAGTAATTTATTTAATTCCACGAAAGAATTAACCCTTAACCAAAAAATTAGAAGATTGAAATTTTTCCTCGATATCGTACCAAAAAATTCATCTATCATAATCATAATGGAAACGTATGGGATGCTGTTTGGGACAGAAGTGAGCTTGCAAATAAGTTCATTCATTTTCTAGTCAATACTGTTGGTCAGGTTTTATTTTAATCTGATCTTGAAGAATCCTATTCTGTAAAATCCCCCAGAGATTTGAAGGTTGATGAATATCAAAGAAAAAATCTACGATATTACATATATTTCGAGAATTATAGCTAAAAAGTGGAAAATGTACAAACGTGCAATAGTTACATATAATACAAATTAAACTAGTATCACCGTGCACAGTATATAAAAATATTGCATATGTACAACAATTCAATTCTTCGTCAAAGGCACATCCCTGGGTTCTGAAGGCACCATTGCGGCCACATCGCTTCCGGTCTAAGTCCTCTCGCCACTAACCTGTCTCTCTGAGTGTTCAACCTCAAATAAACGTCTTCAGAAATACTGAAAGTGTTAACGTCTAAAGAGGGATCACTCCACATTCTTTCCGCGAATGCAGCTCCTCTTGGCCACAGTCTGGCATCAACGGAAGTCTCGTCCACTTGCTCACTCCAAAGGCAAATTTCGCCTCCCATTACCTGTTTCTTGTTCACGCCTTGCTGCATCCAGGGACGGTGGTTGTAGACGGTTTGCCAGGTTCTGTAAGGGTCACAGGCAGCATCCCCTGTTTCTCTCCATCTGCCAAAGCCACAGTCGAGGTACCAAGCGTCAACATGTGATATGATCACTTTGTAACCGTCTTGGATCAGATCGAGAGTATCAGGCCATTGACTAGAGCCCCAACTTTGTACTACGATATTGCTTTTGTTGAAAAATTTACTAACGTAGGGTCTTTTGGTGAGGTTACTGGACCATACTAGAACGTATGGTATTCTTTTACCCCCATTAGCTTTCTTCAAGCTTTCTAGTGCTTTCAAAGTGAAATCACCCCAGAGGTCGTGGAAATCACCGTATTTCTTCTGCGTGGCCGTACTTAAACTATCTTGCCAACATTCTAGATTAACTTCATCACCCCCAATGTGAAACAATTCATCTTCTTTCGTCATATCTAATATATCCTTGTATAACATCTCCAGGACATCGTAAACTTTAGGATTGTCTGGATTCAATTGGCCACAAGGAGGCTCACCACAGTATAACATCCATGGCTGTTTGTTTACGCATACAGCAAGCTCCCCCATGTCTTCGTCTGGTCCCCATGTCCATCCACTACCAGCATGCGCAGGGGTGTCAATTTCAATAACTATTCTAATGCCACGCACCAGGGCAAACAGTCCAAGTTCCTTAACATCTTCTGGAGAGTACGTCATGTCTGGAGCGTAAGATCCTACTTTGGCAAATTTCGGAAGCCTGGGTAAGATCAGAGGAAAGCTTTGAGAATCTGATACATGCCAGTGGAAAACATTTAGTTTATTAGCGGACATTCCTACAAGAACTCGTTTCAAGGTATCAACTGACATATAATTCCTTGCAGTATCTAACATGAGGCCTCTGAAGGAAAAAACTGGATAGTCCTTAACTGAAGCGTTCTTTATCATCCTCAACATGCCACCTTTGGAGTATTCATCCCACCATATCAGCTGAGACAGGGTTTCCAGTCCATGACGAACACCGAAGAACGTTGTCGCTGTAATGTTGACGTATACCTCCTTCGTTTTCGACTTGATGGTGAGGACGTAGCTTTCGTCTGTTTCCAATCTCAATTTCACAACATCAGAGTGTTTAACTTTCAAGTAAACTAAAATCTTCGCTACGTCTGTGTCCAGCGTTGTGTAGTTGACGTCTCGAACGTAGTCTAGAATTTTATTTTTGAAAATTTCGACGGCGTGATGGAGCAGTGTGTTGGCTGGATCTTTGGCTTCTGTCTTGAACTGGATCTGTTCGTGGTTGAAGGTTGCCGTTCTGCTGCCGAGGGTAACTGGTCCCGAGGGCTGAGGCCAGAGCTGCGTGGAACCGCATGACATACTGCATGTCGATAACGATACCGCTGAGACTCCTGGGGACGCCCTTTGTCTCTCGCAGTGTTTCCCATTGCAGTTCCAGTGCCATTGTGGCGGATACGACAGTTTCCTGTAACGAAGAATCGGAATTAAACGCTGTTTGGGATTTATGTTTGTTTCGTCCGAATGGAGACAGTTTGGATGTACAGAATGATTATGGAGCTATTCTATTTCCATATATTATGTGAATGGAATGGAATAAGTTGAGAATTTGGGCGAGTTTGAACTCGAAGCAAAAGAATTTGGAAGATAATTCGATTATTTGGGGAGAACGCCGAAAGAAAGAGTGAACTAATTAACTAGTTAACTTTGTCTTCAGACGATTTCGAGTATTTTAATATTCTCAAAATCGACACGGTAAGTGATCGATACTGGCACCTGCATCATTTTGCAACTCAAGGGAATGGCTCTGATGCCATGTACAAGTACAACTATGTAATTTGGGGCAAACACGATGGATGTCAATTCGGCCTTCGTAATTAAACTCCAAAACTGCTCTTCAATTATTAAGTCACCAAGCAGATTCTCACGGTACTTTTTTTTACGATCAGCGGTTAGACCAGACGTTTAGAGATTAATTATGGCAGCCGAATTCGTGAAACAAGCGCGTACAAGTTCCTGACTTCACGTCAGTGTTTTTCTAGATTTTTAAATCTCGACTCAATACTTTGTGGCGCATCTTTAAAAACATCCTGAATACGAGCATTCTATGTAGGTAGGTAATGTAGGTATGTCTCGATATAGAATTCTATCTTCTCGATTCGAATCCCACGTGATAATCAAATGCCCTCTACGTCAATGTTTCTTTTAGATACCTGCTTATTACTGGAACATGACGTGATTTAGACGTCGCAGGATGTTGCTGTTTGGGTCCGCGCAAAATCGTTAAAATCTCATGAAGTCTCGGCGCTGAACTGAAACGGAAGGAATGAAGGGAGGCAGTAGGGATGATTTCCGATTTTCTGGTGATAACTCTATTTCGGAACCCCACGATTTCGTATTAAATATGCGGTTGTCCTATCATCTAGTTTAGTTTCTCTCTGGATGGCCTTGCGATGAAATCTCTTGGCGAAAAAGTTTCGCACTGTTAGCTGAAGTAATGTGCGATTAAAATTTTGGATGTGTCTTCAGTGACTGGCTTGTGTAAGCGGAAAAATGAGATACGGTATGCCAATTTCTTGCTTTTTCCGAGCTGCTTGTTTTAGCAAACAGGATTCCTTGGTTGATTTCAGTTTTAATCCGAAAATGGTCCTACTTATGAAGACTCCGAGGTTAAGTACTATTCTGAACGTCCGTATCCGGCCGGTAGGCTGTTAACCTGAAAAATTTCGAAGACAAAGCCGGTAAATGTTGAAGTTTCGTTATATTGCAATTTGTTCTGCAGCACAAATTCTGCGGCCTATCTTACTTTGTTCGACGAACTCGAAATTTTTTCTATATCAGCCATGGAAATACAGGACGCGTCAAAATTATGGAACAAATTAATTTTTTCAGAAGAAAAATATTTGGCAACAAAATCCTGAATCATGTCAATTTTTGTTTCACTTTTACAAAAATTTTTATGCATTTTGTAGTATTTTTGTTGCACCCTGTGCCATTCCCATAAACCTTCTGAATTTTCTGAATAGGGAAAGTGGGTCATGTGGTACTTTTTTGGCAAGGTCTTTGTATCTTCTTTACAGGCGTGCAGAAGATAAAAAGACCTTGCCAAAAAAGTACCACATGACCTACTTTCCCTATTCAAAAAATTTGGAGGGTTGATGGGGATGGCACAGGGTGTAACAAAAATCCTTCAAAAATGCATATAAATTTGGTAAAAGTGAAACAAAATTGACATGTTTCAGCATTTTGTTGCCAAATATTTTTTTTTCTAAGAATATAAATTTGTTCCATAATTTTGACGCGCAGTGTATTTGAAGGATTGTCGGGGGATTTGAGATATCACTAAATGTAGTGATCAATTGTTCGGATGGACTTTTACGAGATTTTGAGAAAAATGTCGTCGAAACTAAGATAGTCCGCCAAGTTTCGACTGGTGATTTATGTACAGAAAATCAGAGTGAGTATATAAAACCAAAAATCTCATGCTGATGACAAGACTTCAATATTTCCGGAAAACCTTGAGATTTTGAATTCGCCGTTTGGAGTACAATTTTTTTTTCGGAAACTGTTTATTAAATCCGAAAACAATAGTCATACCTTGAACATCATATTCCACAGCAGTGCAACAAATTTCATTTTGATAGGATCATAATTTCTGGAGATATTGGCAAAAAATATGTAAAATTTCGTGTTTGTTTTTCTCTATATCGTTGTTTTTTCCGGAATAACCCAAAAATACTAATTTAATCGAAATACAACTTGGCAGCTAGTTTGGAAATGTTGATGGGCTACTTTTTTCAAAATTTCGTAATGATCGTATCATTGGAATTTGAAAAAAAAGTTTCGATTTTTTTTTCGAATATTCAATCTTCTATGATCTTCTGATGTTATCCTCAGGATAGTCTGCATAAATCTTCGAACTGTCATTTTTCGATAAAATACTGGATTTCAAGGATATCACCAAAAGTGAACATACGCGCAAAAGCTGCTGGCTTCACGTCAGTGCTTTTCTATGGTATTTTCGTTTTCCGAATAATATCGATCCAAATAAATAAAATTTCGCACGGAATCGCCAATGATTACCCCCCACCCCTATGCGTTTTGATGAAGTCCCAAATAATTTTTTTTTTTCGAAAATCGTCGACCTTGTTATCGTTTCCTATTGAATCGAGGTCGTAGATCACGAATATGTCATTAGAAATCGTCCAGTGACAACCGTTTAGAAATTATGGCGGAAATTGTGAAAAAATTACGAAATTTGGGTCAACTTTGAGACGTCGTGCCGACCAAAATAATGAAGCTGGGTGATGTCGAATTTTTTTACGTGCAGTTCGATCCTTTATCTATGCAATAAAATAGATCTCATCGTCCTACTTTTATCGAGTCGGTAATAATGATTTTTTGAAAAAAGGTCCAAAATTTTGGAACTTCACGTCCAGTACGATTTTTTTTAAAAATATCTGACCTTATATTCTTGTTCTACGCCCTCGAATTAGTGAGTGTGCCAAATTTCACGGCGATAGGAGTCGGAAAATTATTTTTCGAAAATTGAGAAATTTTAAGGCTAACCCCTTAGAATTTTACCAAAAATCGAAAGTTCAATCCCATTAAAGTTTAAAACGGCATTCAAATATCCATCAACTGCTTGAAGAAAATGAAATATTAATAATAAAAGTCAGGAGTTTAGTCCAGTGCAAATAACCTCGTCTAATTGATTCTTATTCCCTACTTCATCTGAGGTAGGTATCTGAATTCTCATCGTCTCCAAACTTTTCAGTTACGGAAATGAGAATTTTATAGGCTTCGATCCTGATTAGGAAGTCTGGCTCGAGGAGACTAAACTAAAGTTCGCCTTTTTCGGTCGAGAAGATTTTACGACTTCAGTATCAGAGTTGAACTGTTCTGAATGACTTGAATTCATTTGTGTTAAGAGATATAAACACCGAATTAATATCAGGAATATTTCGCTTTTATTTACGTAGACAGGGCGGTCACTCATTCAAGTAACAATCGCGTCAAACGCGGTTGACTTTCATTAAAAAACAATTCTTAAGAGACCCAATTCTATTCAGTCGTAAATATTTTTTTTTTATTCAAGTAAGATCCTGCCAAGCGGGAATTAAGTTTCTCCAAAATTTTTGTGGAAACACATCCGATTGAATTAAACTTCGATACTTGGTTGGAAAATTTTAGAAAAGCTCTGACGTGAAGTCTTCAGCTTTTGCGCGCATGTTCGAATTCGTTGGCCAAAAATTATTATTTTGAATTGTTCTAATAACACGATGATCACGAAATTCCTCACAAAATTGGGTATCAGCGTTGGCCAATTAGCATTTAGGTTTGGTAATGAAAAAAACCGCACGTTTGATACATATATTTCTCGAAAAATCTTTGAAAATTATAATCGGATCGATCTGACTACTAAGTTGATAAAGTGATTCCGAAATTTGTGCAAATTTGATTAAAATCTGATGAATAAAAAATTTTGGAAAACTTTATTTTTTAATTTATAAATTTTACGATTCCAACAAAATTTTGGGAGCAATTGCTCTTCAGTAGTGTACAACTATTTAAGCAGTTTCAATCCTACCTCAAAAAACTGAAAATTTGAATGAGTATAACTTCAACACTGCTCGGTCAATTAAGGTTTTTAAGGAACTCAACCGGTGCATTTTAACATATAACGGAAAGTTTCTAGTCGTTAGCTCTTTCCATTCACAAGGTATCGTGGCAGCGGACGACCGGTCGGACAGAATGGATTACGAAATTCTCGACATTTTTCGCATGTGAAGGCTGAATATTCGCTTTATTTTGCTGTAGTGAAGGTGGACAAGTATTCTATGCAAATTTAAAGATTTTGCTCAAGTTAGTTGCAATATGACGAAAGCATCCTCTCAAAAGGTATATTTTTTTAGGTTTTTTCTAGGTTTTGACTTCCAATATCTGAAACAGAACTATTAAAAATTATAAAAAATTGTTTTTCTCGTGAAAAACGCCCTTGCGGATTGCAGGATTGAACTATTGTCAAGAGCAGTTCTTTAGAAAACAGATTGCCTAATGAACAATATAGGAACAATACAAACGATTAACCAAGCGTTTTTCATGAAAAAAAACAATTTTATTTGTCTTTTATCAGTTGTTATATGTTTTAATCGATAATTTCGAAAGGTCTCTTGCATGTTACACGAATCATCATATTTTTATGTTTTTCCCATTTTACTTCGATGAAAATTATAACATATGCTATCACGCTCTATGAAAATTCGCGATATTATATTAATTCGGTATTGAAAATGGTCAAATCAGATTTTTTATAGGTTGCACTCCCAATATCTAAAAACCATTAAATATCATAAATGAATTATTATTTCATTTTCAATAGTTTTCTCTCTAACACTGGGAGTGAAAACAAAAAATCCTGAAAAATCAGTACATCGCCTGATAAATTACGGCAACAAAGCCACATTCAAGTTTCAAAAAACCTCGTTGATATTTCGAGGTCACGCACCTGAACACGGTCTGCATGTTAAACGTTGCCAACAGCCGAGAGAAATATTAGAATGCAAGAATTGCTGAATTTTTTTGGCATGTACTTATTTCTTCTGTGAGAATGCGCTTTGTTATTTATTTTTTCATTTTTCACTCCAAATCAGTTTCATTTTCCCGAAAACTCGTGAACATAAAAATTAGCAACATTGCGCATTCTAACTATTTTTTCAACCATTTTCACCCAAAAATCGTTTTGAAAAAGACGAACCTCCAAACGTCACCACGATATATTCAAGGTACTGTTCGTTTTTCAGTTTCAGTTGATGTGGAATAATTATAATTCGAGCCGATTTCATAATGCAATCAGTGTGAATAACTCAGAAACAATACCCACGAGATATTTCTAACAATTGAGTGAATAAGCGAGAATTGCACATGAAAGATCTTATGAAACACGCACGAAATACCAATTCGATCAATATACATCGTGGTGCGAGGAAAACAATTTTTAATTAAATTTGAGTCGATTGGTCTGTGTAAGATCGGATAATAATAATTCTACAAAGAAAAACATCCGCTCACTTGATCACTGTAATTACAGATATTGTACAGCGCAACTGGTAGAAATAAAACAGGAAAAAATTAATAACTACCTACAGTTGTCATTGTCGCTACATCACTATTAATTACTTGACGCCAATTAACTTATAAAGAGTATTTATTGCTCTTATTTCCATGTTCAATGCATAATATAGAACATGAAAATTAGGGGTGGAGATGAAATATTTTGTCGAGAACAAATCAACATGTAGACATGAAGCTTGGAATGAAGATATACAGGATGATCTTAAATTGCTGATAAAACGAAGAGGGGAGATTTCCTTGAGTCGTTTTCGAGATAGAGTGTATGTGTGAATTCTGAAATTTAATATCCGTGCCAAATTTTAGTTGAATATCTTGCGGAATGCAGAAACTGTGAGAAAAAACTTGAAAAACATTCAATCTTCAACACCCTGTATTTCGAAAACAAAACGAGTGGGTTCCATGTTCCTGGGACCTTTTTACCTCGAAATATTTAGGAAAACCCTTTATATGATGTGCTGATGGATTTCATATAAAAAAATGTTCCTCTGGAGAACTTAATTAACAGGTTCTAGCAATTTTCCAAAATCAATTTTTTTTTACTAGAAAAGACCTCTTTTCAATCTGACACCCTGGAAATGAAAATTGATGGAACTCACCTCTCCTTTTTTAGAAGTGTCGATTTTTTGTAGGTGGGAAATAGTTGAGAAACTTCATCGACTGCCGTGTTCTGTTGCCAAAAGAGTACAACGAAAAAAGCGATGCACAGAAGGGAAAATAACAGCAGCGCCCTCTTCAAGTCATAATGCTTCATTCTTAGCCCTCTCTGAAACAAGAAATACTTTGAGTTTTGCATTTCGTGAGAAAAATATTGGTTTTCATAGATTTTACTTCGGTTCGAACTGGGAAAATCAATCTATTATTACTGCACGAAAAACAAGAGTTGGAGTCAAAAATCTTAGCGATCTTCCACAGAATATTTCAAATCAATATCTTCATACTCCCAATAATCTCAGAAATTCAGAATTCAAGTGCATTATTATTAAAATAGTCATAAATAACTCAGATGGACATCAATAGGTGGCGCCATAATTGTGTACTATTTCATAAGTCCTGTTCAATTTGGACGCAATTCCTTCAATTCTCGACGGAAATATTTCAGTAAGTAGTCCTCGAATTATAGGAATGAAAAAAATTCAAGGAAAGAGTGTATAACATATGAGTAACAGAGATACTATTTATGTTTCGTGATATTGTTTTCATTGTTATGAAATGAAGCATCCCTTACAGGAAAACGATCGGGATCAGTGTATGCATGTCTATAATAAGATATGTAATGCTAATACCTCAGACAAACTTCAATTGAGATAAGTGAAACGATAAACAAGTCCAACCTACGTCACATATCGAAAATTAAGTACGTCATATCTCTCTGAAGGAACCATTTTGTCCTACAGGTGTCCAGGTTATTGATTATTTCAAGAAAACTCACTCGTTGGCAAAAGCTCCCCAATATTGTACGCGCGTCAATCTTTTTCCAGTGCACTGAACAACTGTTTCTAATATCCGGAAAGAAAAAAGGTAAAAACACAAAAAATTCTATATCTGACACTATAAGATCGAGATTGTGAATCGCAAAAAATACTTTTCGTCATTTATTAATATTAAACAGGAAAAAGACCTTTCGATGAAAGTAGAACGATCGATTTCATGGCACCATGGCAGCGTCGTTTGTTGTAGCAAGTAATCAATTTTAATTTTTTTTATTTCAGTATTCTGGAGTTTAATTTCGGTTCATTCTCTTGTTACAAATTTTACTGAATCAATGAATAGTTGATTTTAACTTCATCTGAAAATATGCGTGAGAAAAGTGAACTAAAATGATACAAGATGTCCGAGATGTGTATTCAATGCTGTAATGTCACGATACGGTATAGGCAACATGTGACCCCTCAATAGTTTCAAATTGAGAGTCTCCTGAATATATTGATATGATTTCCGACAAATATTATGCCGACAGTTCGATAATAATGATTTCTTGTTCTTGATGCACTGTAATTTTTTACAGATTTTGAGCGATGGAAAACCGAACATCTTCGATGAATGCTAAACTGGATTGGAATTTCTGTGACTCCTTCATTCTTGATTTGTCTCAGTGATGGTTTGATAGTACCAGGACGGCTCTTTATAACAGGCGAGTAAAACGATAGAAAAAACAGGACAAATTAGATGAAAAGATTAATCATTTCCTTGAAATACGTTGCAAACTTATCCAGAAGAATATATGTGGAATTCAAATACGTGTGATGATTGCTACAGGTTATAATGAATTGGTTCTGCATCGAAAATTCATCCATTTTTGATCTTCATATATAATATTATAAAACTATATCGAATGAAACATCAGTTTCATTAGAAATGATCATAATCAAAGTTCCCTTTTATGTTGGCAGCTATTTTATACAAAACACATGTGTTGATTTCCATTTATTTTGAACTGAACCATAACGTGTTGTGCTACTATTTAGCATCTTCAAATATTTGACAACTGGTTCGAGAATTGTTTTAAAACTATATCAAGGGAAATTTTCGGGTGGGAATAGATTACATTTTGCTATTTTGTAAAGGCCCACTTGGCTCTTAGATAATCAAAATCGAGAAAGGAGTGCTTGATTTGGGTGAATTCATAGTGTCCCAAAATAGAATTCAATAGGGTAGATATTTCTTTCTGGTCATTAAGCAAATTTCAAGTTTTTCTCAACCTATTTATTTCTAAAATTCCTGATGCATTAAGCTTCAGGCCTTTATTTTTTCAGTGTGCAACCTTGAAGTGCTTGTCGAATATCGGGCTTTTCCAGTATCAGCTGTTATATTCAGTGCAGGATATATATTTTTTATGAGTGTGGGCCACTTTGTTTCTGCCGCCCCATGTACATTTTTAAAATAATAGCTTTCCATCTTAAACGAAATTATCAGGTATTTACCCATTATCAATTGGTACCTGCATATATTGGACAAACAGGTTGATGTTTCAATGCTAGAATCAAAGAACATAGGAGATCTTTTCTCAATAATAAACTAAATTTCACGTATACTCCATTCACTTTTATAACTTACCCCGGTTGGCAATGAAATTCTGACACATTTCACCATGTATATTATGGAAATGTTAGGTTATAGTCATTTTCCTGTCAGATAACCACACAACGTTGTTCTCTCTACATAGAGGTCGTAGTAATTAATTATTTCAAATTATTCAAAATGTGAATTTACTTTGGGGAAAATAATGAATTTGGGAAAATATTTATGTGAATTCAATAATTCCAAAGAACTGGCGAATGTTGAAGACACTTTTTTCTCTGTTAACGATGGAAATATTTCACGTAAATAAACATGGTTAGAAGCTTCAGTTATGCTATTCTCTTGTACGGAAATCAAGAATCGAGTGTTGAAATTTTTGTCAAAAATAATGGATAGAGTAGTCCGTTATTTTGTGATAGTTCATTCGAAAAAAGTACTCGGATAACTCTGCAGTGAAACTTCTAAACGAACAGACAGAGCTATGGAGTTCCTTACTTTTCAAAATTTTCAAGAAATAAGCCTACAGAAGACATTTGAATACCTTGTTGCAAAACTTGAAATACTCCAGTATGAAAATGTAGTAGTACTACAAAACCTGTGCCACCTTGAAAGAAGTAAAAAAAAAAGAACTCAATTTACAAAGTTCTTGGGAATCTAAGTGAACGATACACTGGGTCTTCACTCCCATACGACGAAAATGTTGGATAGCTTGTGATAAATTGTTGATTCCAAATTATCAGGGTTACTATCAGAGAAAGCAGATTTCAATTCTACATAGCACTTCCTGATACTTTGTCACTGCTCCTTCGAAACAACCTTCGGCATTTTAAGTTTCCAAGCGTGATGGTTATGTTGAGATTGAGAGTCGAAATTGGAATGGGCATTTGGCAAAGTCGCTGAGAATTATTTCGATATTGCCGAAATTTCACGAGTGCCAACCTGCGCCAGTTTTAAGTAAAAAAACTTGATAGACCTAAATCATTGCCAACCGGGATAGTTTATAAAAGTGAATGGAGTGTATGCAGCATACTAGATAATGGAAAATGAAGATTTTGATGAGTACCTTAAGGTTTCACACAGAGTAAATGAAATCCTGAAATTAAGCAAAAAATCGGTTGAGTACCTAATATTGGAATTTTACCCAATGAAGGGACAAAATTATCTGGATCAACCCTGTTAGTTTTTTTCACCTGAAGGACCAGAGGTTCTTCCAAAGCTATATAAATAGACTTGTACATCTTCAGCAGAACACTACGAATTCACCATGAACCACTTTCTCGATTTCTATCCTTTATACAGGGTGTTCTACAAGCTCTATGACAAACTTTGACAGATGGCAGCTGTGCTCATTCTAAACATTTTTTTTCCTATGAACATAGGTCTGATTTGTTCTCGTTTCGAAGTTACAAGCATTTGAAAAAAATTATTTCCATGTTTTGATCAAGTAGACCGACATAAAATATCGGTTGATATGGTAATTGACGTTATTTTAATTATTCATTTGATACTTGGTGTACGTTTTGAATAACAATGCATTCTTTCACGACTCAGGAATATGCAGATATTGTATTTGAATATGGGTATTCTAATGGTTGCTCCAGAAAAGCAGCTCCAGAATACCGAAGAATCCTAATAGACACCAACCTGCTCATACAGTATTTTGTGCATCATTCCGTAGACTTCGAGAAACAAGCAATCCTGCTCCAAAGAAAGCCATTCGGCCAACTGAAGTGAATGTAGAAAATGAGGAAAATGTAATAGATGCTGTCCGTGGCAACCCTTCAATTAGTGTTCGACGTTTAGCTTCTAATCTTCATTTATCACCAAATTTCGTATGGCGTGTTTTGAAAGGAGAAATGTTGCATCCATTTCATAGACAAAATGTACAAGCTTTACATGCTGACGATGGGTTACGAAGGTTAGAATTTTGTGGATGGTTACTTCAACAACATACCCAAGATAATAGATTTATTTCGCTTGTCATGTGGTCTGACGAGGCCTGTTTCACTAAGGAAGGTATCAACAATAACCACAATGAACATGTATGGACACTGCAGAATCCATATGCCATTAGACAAAGACGATTTCAGCAACGTTTCAGTGTAAACGTTTGGGGTGGGATTTCAACAATGATTTGATGACAGTACATGTTATAAATGACCGTTTAAATGCAGATTTGTATAAAAATTTTTTGGAGCACAACCTTTTGGACTTCATTGATGACTTGGAGCTAAACTTTGTAGTAAATATGTGGTATCAGCACGATGGTGCACCACCACATGGAGGGAGACAAGTAGTCAGCTGGCTGAATGAACATTTCCCGAACAAATGGATAGGTCAAGGAGGACCAATACAATGGCCACCTCGTTCGCCTGATCTAAATCCTTTAGATTTTTATTTATGGGGACATATGAAGCAGCTTGTTTATCATGTTGAAATCGAATCTCATCAACAATTACTTGATAGAATTCAAGATGCAGCAAACCAAATACGAAACGACCCAAATCTGATCCGCCGAGTAACGTCATCTTTAGTTCGTCGATGTGAAGCTTGCATTCAAGCCGAAGGTGGACATTTTGAACAATTTTTATAGTAACAAATAACATAATAACATAATCACAAGGACGAATATCCGTCGATAAATCAACAAATATTCCCCCTTGATCAGAGCTAATCACCCAATCAACCAAAACACCTACACCGAAGAAGCGGATCCAAGTAGAATGACTACAGCTGTTTCACAATTGTTATTGATCGTCAGGTCAACTTAACTTGGATAAACCGCAGAGAGTTCTCTCGATACTTGTTACCTTTCAGAGGGATCGCTGCAGTATACAACTTACAGCGCGCCATCTGCCAGGAGCATCTTGCGAGTCTCACCTTCGAGTGCAGAATACTTTGATCGATGTGTGTGACGTTCATCCTTTTGTTTATTTTTATAGTATTGAAATTTCCATTTATAATTATGATTTGAACATGAAAATATAATTTTTCAAATGCTTGTATCTTCTTAACAAAAACGAATCGGATATATGTTCATAGGAAAAAAAATGTTAAGAATAAGCACAGCTACCATCTGTCAAAGTTTGTCATAGAGCTTGTAGAACACCCTGTATAGGAGTTCTGTGAATTTACCAAAATATTAGAGATCTAATGTATTTTCACCCCATGTGTCCCCTTAGATACAGTTTGAAACAAATTCTTGAATTAGTTGTCCAACATCTAAAAAAGCTACAATGTTGCAATTCAGAATAAATTTAAATCAATACATGTATACGTTTTATTTAACTCAATGTCTCGATGTTACCAATATCGAAGCTCAATTGATCTCACTATGAGCTCGTCTTAGAAATAAGTTCACTTAATCCCTCTGATTGAAATTAGAACGACAAGTCTTTGATTCAACAAATTGAACATTGATTGATGAAAACTTGAATAACGGCAAAGATTAATGAAATCGAGCAAGCGTACCTTTGAGACTCGATGAAAAATTGCTGCACAAATGTTCGAGCTAATTAACTTGCTGAGATTGCCTGTAGTTCGTTACAATGGACATTTTCTCATTTTCATGATTCATAATGGCAAGTATTTTATTGTAGTACAGCGCTCAAATCGATACGTTTATCTTAGCGTAGGTAGATGAAATAACATTATTTTCACTATCAACTCTAGGTTATTCCTGAATAGGGACTTATCAGTAGATAGTTCGGGTTCGTAATTGGACAAATAGTCGAAATGCATATAGAATCGCGGTTTCGTGTTGGCCAGATTTACGTTAACGGAGGAAAATTCAAAATTCCACGAATGTTATAAGGACTTCATTTACAATTGAAATTCTATTTTGAGTTTAAGACAAATTTTCATTCAATAAAATGCCGAATCATCTGATTTTATTGCTTCATAGGTGTAAGACATCGATGAAAAAACTTGTGGTGTTGACTTCTGAAAATTATGGTCACGTGAATGGTTCAGGGCTTGGAGCCCCTCCATTGGATGTCCCACCCCAAGTTCCGATGCGAGGGGTTAATGTTATGTTAGGAGGGTAAGTTGAGTTGATCTTGTATTTAATATTCGAATTGTGGTGGCCTTTACTTGATAGAAATCCATTGTAAACTCAATTAAAAGATACAAGTGTGGTTGATTTCTACTTTATTATAAACACATGACGCGTTTCACTACATTGTAGTTTCATCAGATGCTGAGTTGCAACTGTCTCAAAAAGTGTGCTACAGTTTTACATAAACCAATACAGGTACAGAGATATTTCTAACGGGTCAATCATGGAAAAACCGAACCGGGCTCCTAGCTGAATAGGTTTAACAATGGTGAATTTGACAGTTCCGTCTGGTCGTTTAATAAATTCCCAGAATTTCTTAAACGGTTTATCTCTAGAGCCTCCCATAAATTTAACTTCCGCCCTTTGTTCTTTATGTGCAGAATCTTGAAATTTCCCATTTTTCATAAACCATCTCATACAGATATAACTATCCCAAAAGATTCTTTCCATCCAATTCAACACAAATTATCCGCATATCATAGTATGACACACCGATTATTATCAATTCCTCTGTCCCCAAAGAACTTCGATTACGAATTGAATCTAATTAAACAGTTAGCATCCAATAACGGTTATTCACCTTCAATGATCGATAACATAATCAATAAGAAACAATATATAAATGCTATCTCGGAAGCATACCCAAAGTCGAAAATAAAAACAACATTCAAATCTTTAACCTTTTTCAGAACCCCATCACTAAAAATTAAGAAATTTCTGAGAAAATCTGACATCAACATAGCTTTCAAAACCACAAACTCTTTGGGTAGAATCTTCAAAAACTATAAACCTAAAATTCTGAAAGTCAACCTATAAGAAGCTTATCAACTTTCCTGTGGCTTATGTCCTAAAACATACATAGGTCAAACGGGTAGATCATTCAACACCAGAATGAAAGAACACAGAAGTATTTTTTTGAAAAATAAATTAAACTCCACGTACGCCGAACATTTAATAATAGAAAAACACGAATTCGACTAAAATTTCAAGATTCTACTCATAGAGAACAAAGGGCGGAAGTTAAATTTATTGGAGGCTCCATAGATAAACCGTTTAAGAAATTCTGGGAATTTATTAAACGACCAGACGGAACTGTCAAATTCACCATTGTTAAACCTATTCAGCTAGGAGCCCGGTTTGATTTTTCCATGATTAACCCGTTGGAAATATCTCTGTACCTGTATTGGTTTATGTAAAACTGTAACACACGTTTTGAGACAGTTGCAACTCAGCATCTCATGAAACTACAATGTAGTGAAACGCATCATGTGTTTATAATAAAGTAGAATCAACCACACTTGTGTCTTTTAATTGAGTTTGTATTTAATTTACAGTGTGTTAATTTGAAAAGGTATACAATCCTTAATATCTGGGCCTCCATGTTAAATTAGAAAAAATGCAATAAGAGGTTAACTTTGGTTCATTTTATACAGTTGATTCCAATCAATTTGTATTAACTATTTGAACGTGACGAGAGCAACCCCTAAAATCTTGAATGGGAAGCGAGGCACCTTTTTTTGAAGGTTATTCGATGGCGACCTCGAAATTGCCTCACATTTAGTACTTCCTGATTTAATTATTTAATATTCTTCAAAAGTTACACTTCGCATGTCATTTATTATAAGTGGATCAGAAAAATGTTTATATGTATTTCAATCAAGATAATTTCAAGAAAGTACACTCGGATAGAATGCTAAATCAACACAACTGTTTCCGTACTTGTACGAAGTTTGAGCACCATCTGTCATTCCTTTTAGTTTATTATTTGATGAAATCAAATAGTCACCCTACTGATCGATCAAAAAAAAAATTACCCCCCTGAAAATTTCACAGTTAACATTTTGAAGTATGTAGATTCGAATAAACCAATAATAAAATCTGTCTGTCCGCCGTCCGTTGTCTGAGGCCTTCTAGCAGGATCGGTGTAACTTAAGGGATCAAAATTGGGGGTTGGGGGTAGAAAGAAATGATATCTCGGAAACTTATCACGAAATTTTCATGAAACTCTCGACGTTGATTACTGTTGTATAACTCAACATAAAAATTTTCACCCGAATGATTTCCGACCAGTGGTCCCTGAGTTATAAAGAAAAACGCTGCAAATTTTGGGGTGAAAAACCAATGAGTTATGAATTATCTATAAGTTTTTTTCAGATTTCAGATATCAATGGTATTGGGTTATTTAACTGAGGAAATAATGAAGACGTGTAAAATTTGCTGTTTTTTTTAGTGCCGAATTCTGACGTCATCTCAAGTGTATTTCGCGATATCTATGATGGATAGAATTGCTTACTTGTTGTAAAATACCGAAGAACAAATTTATGTGAAATTTCATCAGGATCGTACATTCAGAAAAATGAAGAAATCTCATGATTTTGTACGAAACTTGGTAGGGATCATACCGATAAGATAAAATTCTGGAAATTCCTAAAACAGATAAATTTTTTCTTTAAAATTTTTTGAAGCAGAATTTTTCAAAATTTTTTTTCGAAAAATTTTCAAGGAAATGTTTTCAAAAAATTCATCAAGAACTCATTGCTTGAAAGAATTAATCGAGAATTTTTCAGTCGAAATATTTACAGGACCTACGTACTTACATGCAACATGGCGAGGCGTAAACTTCTGTCAAATCTAATGAGCATTGCATGTTAAAATTTTTTCCAGGTTTCACTGAAATCTTTTAAAAAATGAAAGGCTCTTGCAAAACTTAGTGGCAGGATAATTGACTGCTTTGATGACGAGTTTGAATAACCGCGTATATTTTTAGTTGTTAAGCATAGGAACTAAAAGAAAGATAGAACTTCGAAACCGCTGTATTCTATTCGGCTCAAATTTGAAAATTTTAGCAACGAGCAATACTGAATAGAGTGAAATAATACTAATTATGTGCATAAAGGCTCCTCGAGTATTAATCCCGTTATTTCAACTGCTTGCATTGTTTGCCTCGCAGACTGACAGATCAACTATTTCTGGTAACCTTGATCCAAAATTCAACACAAACTGACAAAAATAATTACATTCAACGAGTTCTCGAATAACCGGAAGCTCTGATCATCGATAGGAATTGTAACCAATAAAAAAATTTATTCAGTATTTCATGTTGGTAGCCAAATTCGAACTTCCAGCTTGCGGTTTATCTGTTTACGGTTTTAAAACCGCGACAGCACAAAACAATTCGACGAAAAGATCGAACTGGCTGAATTGAATTCACTTCTGTCTTACCGATAATGCGATTTGAATTCATGAAAAACAGAAGTCTGGATGGAATGAACTAGAGATGAATATTAATCTGTTGCGTCGGAGTCGATGACAATCTGTTCGAGTGGTTTTGTATTCTTCAAGAGTCAAGTGAAGTCAGAAACTTTTCTGTGTGATCTGGTTATGGCGCTTATACGGAACCGTAGATAGAGGAAAGAGAAGATGAAGTAAACAACACAGAGAAACATGGCCAACATCTCTGTGTTTATATTTACATTTCTCCAAAACGTCAAAATTGTTTATTCAGTTATTTGTGATATTTAGACCGAAGTAGTTGAATATTTTCAAGTGTAATACAATTATATAGTATTAAGGATGCCAGGAAAGTGTGTAGTGTGTGGTAAATATGCTGAAAAGGAAAATAATCGTTCCGTGCATAGGTTAGTATTTTGCTTTCCTCGCCATTGGCGTACGTCGTCAATATTTGGGATGCAGATATTATTCGGACATCAATAATATAACTATTTATTCTTAAACCATCTCTTATATATGATTTTTTTGCATTATATTTGTTACATTGATATATACTATTCGTTTCCAATAAACAATTATATCAACTATGACTGTATACATGAGAGAAAATTGTTAACATTATTTAAGAACCTGCTCCTGAAATATACAATTTGATCCAATACAAAATGATACCATTATTCATTTATTCAAAGATTTATTTATGATCCTTAATCAGCATATTATTTTGGATCAATAGGTCGTTTAAGAAGTTTTCCCAACATGGTATGATATACGTAAGATTTGGCGCTATTAATGAGTTATTCATTAGGTCCTTGGATCTTTTGTTCAAAAATAAAGCAAATCTTCTCATAGCACCAATATAATGGACTATTCTTGTGGCTTGATCTTCACCAGGAGAGGAGTTTCCTTTCAATTTTTCAATAATATTATGAGTCTCTTCCGAATCTGTAGACTGAAAGGAAGTAGTTAGCATAGTCTCTTCCTCGGTGAATTGGACACTTGGTTTTTATTAAATATTGTATTGTCCAAGCGAAGAGTTCAATATTAAAAGGTATTCTTTATTACTTGGATATCCGCTCAGAGGATTTTCCGTATTCAATATACCTATATTAATACAAGAAACCACACAATTATCTCTTTTCAAAAATAAACAATATACGACCATGAAATTTATCTAGAAACCATTCAATTATTTGGATGCATATATGTAAGACGTTATCCAGCAATCTGAAAATAGTTGCTTATTCGATCCACTTCCTGAATTTTATTCATAGCAATGAAGACATTTTGGTTTCAGGAGAGAAACTCATTAGACTCTTAGTTTTGTCTGAAATATTAACCTAAATCAGATTCTGGAGCTTACTTGAAGCATTTTTTTGTAATTTGCGTGAGAAAAGCAAGTTTCTGGGTTGAATACCACCTAAGAACTGCTCAATATTATCACCGTATAAATCTCTTTATACAATTATATTATCATTTCGTTAACTAGTCCAATCCCTTTCTACCTTATGATGCGTACGCCAATGATCGCTTTGGAGAAATGTAAACAAATATTTGACAACAAACACAAGAGATGTTGGCTGCAAACATTGAGTGAAGGATGAAGGGGAATGCGGTATCTTCTCTTTCCTCTATCTACGTACAGAACTAGAGCACACTCATTTCGCCAGTGTACAGAGTGTCCCAAGAATAACGTCCGTTAAAATATTTTCGGGAAGGAAACAAAATTCATGTTGCAATTTCGGACTAAAAAAAAATCGTGGGACCATCTTTCGTTTTTTAAATGGGAAGCCGCTTATTTTTAAATGAAAATAGATTCTTTATGAAATTCTGAGTTTTTGTGCGCATGTTCTAGGGGAACAGCGTGCTATCGTTTTGTCCAAATGTCTGTAATTTTGGATGATTGAGCCGAATCAAAATCGATTCTGTCCGGCCGTGGACACGATAACTGTCGACAGAAGCAAGTTAGCATTTTAAAACTTTTAGGGTAGGTCGCGCATCGGAATGCCGCGGTTAAGTTCTTTAATGGGAATAGTTTCGGAGTTATAGGCACTTGAAATTTTGAGGTTATTTATTTTTTATTTCAGAAACTACTTGAGCGATTGGATTTATACTTGGCAGTTAGGTGGACTATAACGACGCGCAACTTTGAGCCCAATTTCGTCAGGATCATTCTGTCAGTGAATAAAAAAAAAAAAATTTTTTTTGGAAACAATTCATCAAATCCGGAAAAAAATTCCACTCGCATTTTGAGCTTCATATTTCACAGCAGTGTACAAAATTTCATTTCGATACGATCATAAGTTTCGGAGATATCGGGAAAAAATATGTCAAATTTCGAGGTTTTCTTCTCGATATCGTTGTTTTTTTCGGTATAACTCGGGAAACACTGATTCAAACCTGATAAAACTTCGCAGCTAGTTTGAAGATGACAACTTTATGCAAAATTTCGTGATAATCCTGTCATTAGAACAATTTGAAAAAAAAATTCTGTGACTTTCTTATCATATCATCCTCATTAGATTCTGTATGAACCTTCGAACTGTAATTTTTCGATGAAGTACTGGATTTCAATTCGATCTGATCTGTATTTTCGGAAATATTGGAAAAATAAAATTTTGAATGGGTATATCTGCGGAATCATTGGGTGGATTTTACCCATTCGCGAATTCGGCCTTCGTAATTAAGGTCCAAACCTTCTCTACAAATATCGAGTTTCTAAGTTGTTCCTTTCGGAAGTTATTGTGTTTACGCAGTCGGCCGTTAGGCTGACCGTAAGCACAATAACTTCCGGAAGAATCAACTTAGAAACTCGATATTTGTAGAGTAGGTTTGGGGCTTAATTACGAAGGTCGAATTCGTGAATGGGTAAAATCCGCCCAATAATTCCGTAGATATACCCATTCAAAATTTTATTTTTCCAATATTTCCAAAAATACAGATTAGATCGAATTGAAATCCAGTAATTTATTGAAAAAAAAAAATTTCAAAAAGCACTGCCGTGAAGGCAGCAGCACCTGCGTGCATGTTCAAATTCGTTGCTGAAGCGGTCATCGACATTGAACATGCGCGCAAAAGCTGCTGCCTTCACGGCAGTGCTTTATGAAATTTTTTTTCATTGTAAAATTTTCGAATTTCTGTCAAAAAATTCTTTCTCAACGTGAAACTCCAATGAAGAATTGAAAATGACGCTCTGCTGAAACATGTAATCTTCTAGGTTGTTCATTGGAGAAATGCCGTTTTTAGGCTTCCACGAGAAGTAAGAATAATGTTTCTGTTAAAATAGTCAGAATTGAAACTCGTGATACACGAGGTCACAAAAGCGTTTACAAAGTTGTCAATTTCGAAAACGTGCAAACTGATATCATTTTGTCACGATGTCTTTAATTTTCGAATTTTGAGCCGAAAATGGTCTTGGGTTGAACTCCCTGAAGAAAAATCCGTGGTCAAATTCAATTCTGTCCGTCTGTCCGGCAGTCCGTGCTATCACTTTCGAAAGGAAGGTCCTAGAGTCTTGAAATTTTCAGGTTAGGTTTTGACCCTGAATATCTCGGTTGAGTTAGTTTATTGGCCAAATCTGGTGTTTGTGTTACAGCCATTTGAAATTTTGATTTTTCAATATCTCGAAAGATATTTATCTGATCCAAATGAAACTTGGTTGGAATATGGACAGTGTCAATAACAAGAATTAACTATGGAAAAATTAGAATTTTATTTTGACTTTCATATTCCATTTAAATTCCACTGAAATTTTCAAGTCGCCATTTCGCAATGTGAACAAGCGCGTAAAAGCTGCTGACTTCACATCAGTGCTTTCCTAGGTTTTTTTCAAATTAGAACTACAAGTTTTGAAGACCCTGAAATATTGATTATATTATTTGTCAAGATTTCGATGCGATTTGTGAATATTTAGTATTATTTCTCAGATATTACCGTCTTCAGGTGAAATTCCAAGCCGTACTCCTTGGAACTATTCCAAATATTTTCGAAATGCTATCTCTTCACGTTGTTCGGTATACTGAACTAATAAATATACTAACTCACAAGATATGCGATCTACTGACCCACAAAGAATTCCATGTAGATTATCTTGGCCTAAGATAGCTATCTTGTTACCTTTAACCTATATTAATTACCGTTCAGATCTATTGTTCAAACCAGATGAATCGAGAATCCATAGTGCAAGGAATAATCTTGATAAGAATGAAGGGTTATGAAATAAGCATGAGAAAACACGCAAGGTGATTTTCATGGAACTTCTCGCATGATAACTAGGAGTTTGTAAGTGATAATTGATTATTATTATTTTATTCATTTTGCTCCAAGCCTATGATCTTCTAAAAAAAATGTTTGATCCCGGATCTATGGATACTATTGATTTGGTTTTCGAAGGTACTAATTATTTTTAAATTTATTTATATTATTTGACTTGAATCGCACAGATTGATTACTTATGACATGGTAATTTTCAAGGGGGCAACTCTTGAATTTATTTCAAGTAGAAACTATATTTGAACATTTAGGTCTTCATGACTTTCATATCTTCGAACCACGAGATGCAAAAGAAAAATTTCTTTTCTTTTTCATAGAATCAATGGAATAACCCTGAATATTTTCATTCGTGTGGGTGTGAGATTCCGGCCATTATTTCACAACTGAGAACTAAATTAAAACTGCATTTTGGGGAAAGCTTCCTTTCAAATACCAATTTCTTTTCCTTTAGAATAACTTCCCACACAAACAACTTAGAGCAACGATATGATTTTGAGCTCAATTGCCCTGGTCCAATTAAAAGGTGGGTTAATTCCACCCAATGATGTACCCATTCAAAATTGTACTGGCCAAATATTTCCTGAAATACTCATTTGAATTTGGTATCAGTATATTCCGAACTTTTGAGAATAAAAGTTCAGCTGGACGAAGCCTTGAAACCATTGGGAAAATTTGGCTTATCTATGAGCATAACCGGTACTCGAGATCTAACCAGAAATATAAAGTCTTCAGGCATATTCATTCGAAAGTGAAAAAGGACATAATAGGATTTGGCCCAAAACTCAAAAATCACAGAAATCTTATTTTCAGTTACAAACCTGCAAAACCAGATATTTTGTTGTTGAATCGTAAAAAAAGTCGGCCTTTTCACAATGTCGAGAATTATATATATATAGGATGCGGTTTTTGGTGATCACAACAAACCCACAAAAATACTCTTATCTTATCACAACAATTACCAAATTGCATTCCGTTTCAGAGTTATGTTAACTGCAATAATCCTGATGATTTTCGTGCTCTGTTATTGCTGCCACAAATCCAACAGAAAATCGCAGAGCCCTAGTCCTCCCTCCACATATTGGCGGGATCCCGGCCTATCTATGGAAATTTACACCGTGGATACACAGAGCGTAAGTGATGACTCGTTACTCTTCTATGTTATCTAGAATTGCTGAACTGCTGCACCACCTCTTTATATCGCAAACACAAAAATAAATCTTCGATATCCTTTTTGGACACGTTGTAAAGGTTAATTTTCGAGAGCTTTCCGAATGATAATATGAGGAAGAAATATTTTTGGAATGATTTTTTGCGCGCATGTGAACAACGTGCATTCGTTTTGTCCAAATGACTGTAATTCTCGAATTTTTTCCCGAAATTGGTCTCAAACGACTAGATTGAACTCCCTGATGACGAATACAGTGTCAAAATCGATTCTGTCCGTCGAGCGGACCGACCGTGGACACGATAACTCTCGAACGGAGTGATCTAGCGACTTGAAACTATCAGGGTAGGTCGTGCTTTGGAATGCCGCGGTTGAGTTCGTTAATGGGCTACATCGGCCGAGCAGTTTCGGAGTTATAGTCATTTGAAATTTTGAAATTATTTATTTTTTATTTCAGAAACTACTGCAGGGATTGGATTGAAACTTGGCACTTAGGTGAAGAATAGCGACGCGCAACTTTTAGCAGAATTTTATCGGAATCATACTGTCAGTAAATCAAGAAAAAAATTTTTTTCGAAATTTTTTCCGAAAAGAATTTTTTTTTGATCATATTCAAGAAAAAATTACACTTATACTTTGAACTTCATATTTCACAGCAGTGTATCGAATTTCAGTTCGCTACGATCATAATTTCTGGAGATATTGAAAAAATGTGTCAAATTTCGTGGTTTTCTTCTAGATATCGTTGTTTTTTCGGAATAACTCAAGAAAGGCACTGCCGTGAAGGCAGCAGCTTTTGCGAGCTTGTACAAATTCGTTGCCAAAATGGTCATCTCCAATGAACATGCGCGCAAAAGCTGCTGCTTTCACGGCAGTGCTTCTCTTGAGTTATACCGAAAAAAACAACGATATCTAGAATAAAACCACGAAATTTGACACATTTTTGTCCAGTATCTCCAGAAATTATGATCGTATCGAACTAAAATATTAGTGAATTTTTTCTTGAATATGATTAACGGTTTGAGAAAAAGAATGTTCTCGAAAAATTTTGAAAAAAATTTTTTTCTTGATTTAGGTACTGACAATATGATTTCGACAAAATTTTGCTAAAAGTTGCGCGTCGTTATACTCCACCTAAAGTCCTTCCTTTCGAAAGTTAGAGCACACACCGGCCAGCCGGCCGGATAGAATCAAATTCTACCACGGGTTCTCCAACAGTGAGTCCAACCTAGTCGTTTGAGACCGATTTCAGCTCAAAATTCGAAAATTACAGATATTGTGACGGACCGATACCCCGCTGTTCCTCAGAACAAGCGGGTAAAAAGTTATTGAAAGGCAGAAAAGAAAGTCTCATGAACGGGGAGGTCCGTTAACAGGACTACTTCTGAAAATTAACTTGCCACCAAATCGATTTTGCAATAAATTGATGGGTTGAACGTGTTGTATGACGTTGAGCTATCTTGAAGGAACCGCTGTGAAGTTTTATCAGGACTGAATCAGTATTTCTCGAGTTATACCGAAAAATCAACGATATCGAGAAGAAAACCTCGAAATTTGACATATTTTTTCCCGATATCTCCAAAACTTATGATCGTATCGAACTGAAATTTGGTACACTGCTGTGAAATATGAAGCTCAAAGTGAGAGTGGAATTCTTTTTTGGATATGATGAATGGTTTCCGGAAAAAAAAAATTTTTGGAAAAAAATTTAGAAAAAATTTTTTTTTTAAATTAACTGACAATATGATCCTGACGAAATTTTCCTCAAAGTTGCGTGTAGTTATACTCCACCTAACTGCCAAGTTTGAATCCAATCGCTCGAGTAGTTTCTGAAATATAAAATAAATAACTTAAAAACTTCAAGTGCCTATAACTCCGAAACTATTCGACCGATTTGGCCCATTGACGAACTTAACCGCGGCATTCTGATGCGCAACCTATCCTGAAAGTTTCAAGTTGCAAGCTTGCTTCTGTCGACAGTTATCGTGTCTACGGCCGGACAGAATCGATTTTGACACCGGATTCGTCATCGGTGAGTCCAACCTAGTCGATTGAGACCATTTTCGGCTCAATCATCCAAAATTACAGACATTTGGACAAAACGATAGCACGCTGTTCCCCTAGAACATGCGCGCAAAAATGAAACTCCGATTTGACTAGTTTCGATATGACTTGTCGGTTACTTCGGAAAATATTTCAGATTTTATATGGCAAAATTTCCTGCGGCATCTATCAGCGAAAACTGAAGTAGAACAATAAAGACTTATTTCGACAACAGTTGGAACTAATTCTGGACCCAGAATATGTTAAACCATCAACCATCAAAACTTCTCATGCAGTAAAAAAAACACCCATTATAAGTGTGAATAATTTTTTTCAGTGTATGGACTACGATGATTCCCCAAGGCCACCCACCCCTGGACCTCCTCCCCCATATGAACTAGTAGTGCCTTCTTCCAAATCAGAAGAACTACCCCCGAATATACCTGGAAACTCTGAGCCCCCAAGCTACGAAAAGGCGTGCCAGCTCAGTCAAGATCCGCACATTTCTGCACAAGGATATGTCTAATACGAGACTGAGATATTCCAATTTTCGGAAAACTCTGATCAAATTCTTTACCTGTCGACTGAAATATTGTATCAATCAGTATTATCAGAATATGGAAATGAGATATTTTACATTTATTCATTGTTGCAAAGGTGGAACCATTGATTACAATCGTGCAAGAAATCAAAATATGAAGAAACTTATTTTTATTATAGATGCTTTTAGAAGCAGAGACGCATTCGATATTTTTATTGTTCACATACATTCACCAATTACTAGTGATAAAATATGTATATGAGTGCAGTTCATTCCAAAAAATGAGTACGTACATATGTAACATTTTAAGGTAGAAGAAGTTGATATATTTTGTACCGTATGACTATAAATGTTAATAAAGACCAAATTTGATTTAATTTCATCAGATAGCTGTTTCAAAAAGTTATGGAAATTATTTGCAGAGATTACTTGGAGGTTCTGTATGTTGATTAGCATGGATTGTTGCCTGGTTGTTCTGTGATATCCGTAAATAGAGGAAAGAGAAGATACCGCATGCCACTTCATCCTTCACTCAATGTTTGCAGCCAACATCTCTTGTGTTTGTTGTCAAATATTTGTTTACATTTCTCCAAAGCGATCATTGGCGTACGCATCATAAGGTAGAAAGGGATTGGACTAGTTAACGAAATGATAATATAATTGTATAAAGAGATTTATACGGTGATAATATTGAGCAGTTCTTAGGTGGTATTCAACCCAGAAACTTGCTTTTCTCACTCAAATTACAAAAAAATGCTTCAAGTAAGCTTCAGAATCTGATTTAGGTTAATATTTCAGACAAAACTAAGAGTCTAATGAGTTTCTCTCCTGAAACCAAAATGTCTTCATTGCTATGAATAAAATTCAGGAATTGGATCGTGCAAGCAACTATATTCAGATGGCTGGATAACGTCTTATATCAATGCATCCAAATAATTGAATGGTTTATAGATAAATTTCATAGTCGTATATTGTTTATTTTTGAAAAGAGATAATTGTATGGTTACTTGTATTAATATAGGTATATTGAATACGGAAAATCCTCTGAGCTGATATCCAAGTAATAAAGAATACCTTTAAATATTGAACTCCGCGCTTGGACAATACAATATTTAATAAAAAGTATCCAATTCACCGAGGAAGACACTAGGCCAACTACTTCCTTACAGATTCGGAAGAGATTCATAATATTATTGAAAAATTGTAAGGAAACTCCTCTCCTGGTGAAGATCAAGCCACAAGAATAGTCCATTATATTGGTGCTATGAGAAGATTTGCTTTATTTTTGAACAAAAGATCCCAGGACCTACTGAATAACTCATTAAAAGCGCCAAATCTTAAATATATCATACCTTGTTGGGAAAACTTCTTAAACGACCTATTGATCCAAAATAATATGCTGATTAAGGATCATAAATAAATCTTTGAATAAATAGATATTGGTATCATTTTGTATTGGATCAAATTGTATATTTCAGGAGCAGGTTCATAAATAATGTTAACAATTTTCTCTCATGTATACAGTCATAGTGGATATAATTGTTTATTGGAAACGAATATTACATATAAATATAACAAATAGAATGCAAAAAAATCATACATAAGAGATGGTTTAAGAATAAATAGTTATATTATTGATGTCCGAATAATATCTGCATCCAAAAAATTGACGACGTACTCCAATGGCGAGGAAAGCAAAATACTAACCTATGCACGGAACGATTATTTTCCTTTTCAGCATATTTACCACACACTACACACTTTCCTGGCATCCTTAATACTATATAATTGTATTACACTTGAAAATATTCAACTACTTCGGTCTAAATATCACAAATAACTGAATAAACAATTTTGACGTTTTGGAGAAATGTAAATATAAACACAGAGATGTTTGCCACGTTTTTCTAGGTTGTTTACTTCATCTTCTCTTTCCTCTATCTACGGTGATATCCAACCTTTGGCTGTGCGAGAATGTTAGACAAGGGTATCTCTGTCGACATAATTTACCTCGATCTTTCGCGTGCGTTCTATCGCGTTCCTCACAAGCGTTTTCTTTTCGAGCTGTAGAGTTTGGGTATTTTGGGTCCCCTTTTTCAGAGGATCGATTCATTCCTTTTTGATTGTGGTTTTCGCGTTCGTGTGGGACATCCTCTATCGAGCCCCACGACAGTTTTAAGTGGAGCTCCTCAGGGTTCCGTGTTGGGCCCGACGTTTTTCCATCTCTACACTTTGGACCTAGTTCTATTCGATTCCGTTGTTCAATCTTCGCCGATGACGTCAAAATCTTTGGTAATCGCATCTGCGAACCTGGTGTCAGTCAGCAAGACCTTTACATGCTATATAACTGGTCTGCGACCTGGTGATTTCCTCTTAATCTCCTGAAGTGTGCTGATATTTCTATGATAAGGAACAACCCCGCTGTGGAGTACCTTCTGAATGCCACACAATTTCCACCGAAAACTGCCACTGTGATCTAGGTTTCGTGGTTCCTGAAGAACTTTTTTGGTCTATTCATATTCTCAGTTAAAAAGGCGAAGAGAATTTTTTTTGCTTGTTTTTTTGTCGCCTTCCAGTCACCTGTGAAATTCTTCACACTAACTTTGTCCACCCAATCCTGGAATATACAGGGCCGATTTGGGCGCCCTCTCTCATTCGTGATGTGCAACTACTTAAGAGTATCCAGCGTCGTGAGACCAGAATCCCTTACGGTTTGCTACGACCCAGGTCAGCTTGCTTTGATGGATCTGTCTTCGTCTTCCAACAGACGGACCCGAGGTGATCTTGTTACTTATAGCGCGCGCAATGATCTTTTCAGTGTAAAACTGGAGAATATCTTCAACCTCAACAACGAAGAGCGATTGCGGGGCCATAGATTTAAATTGCGGAGAGAAAAATTCCAAAAATACCCAAAGGGACAAGGTATTCTCTTATTGGAATCGATTACACATCCGCCTGCTCCGTCAATACCTTCAAGAACCAAAATGACAGGTGAATGCAGGCTCAATTGACAACAGTCGTATGATGAACTGCAGAGGTCATGCTTGGTATATTTACCAATGATTTTTTCTTATGCCAATTTGATGTTATCCAATACTGTTTTTTTTTAATAATATGTGTTTAATTCTACAATTAATTTTCTATGAGTTTGGAGAATTTTTCAACTTTTTACAAATAAATAATGATCAATAATAATAATTATATAATATATAATGAATGATTTATGCTCCGTTGTCCAACTGTTTTTAGACTTCTGTATATGTCATTGTGAACCTGCATAGTTAAAATAGATGTAGGTCTCCACCGTTCTGAAAAGGTGCATCTTCAGATCAGTGTTTGCATCATAAAAACAATCATTCATTGCTTCTATATACTTCACAAAATGTCTTTCAACCTTGAAAAAACCATTAGTGGCCTTTCATTCCAAGAATATACGATAATTCATGACAAAAATTGAAAATACAGGAGAACCATTTAACCTCAATTTCTAAAGTTTGATAATGAAGAATCAGAAGAAATGGATGTTAGGCGGTAATCTGATATTTTCAATAATTTTTCATTTAATGTTAACCATTCTTGCAAGAAATTGTCGCTCACTGATGAGTGAAGGTTCGAAGATGATTTGTGGATCATATAAAAGAAACGATTTATACTTTTTATGGTGGAAAAGTGATCTGAAAATACATCAACGTAGGACCATATCTTCTGAGCCATGAGAGACCGTCTAGTTTCGACTGCAGTTTTTTTTTTCAAGAAAACACACTGTACATTGATGGCGCACTGTCACTTTGATTGGGAAAAAATAACCAACGTAGCAACATGGTTAGGTTTTGATTCCTGTGTTTCGGTGGTTTCAAATATCGTACAATTTGAAGACTCGCCCTGTATTATTTCTTAAGTACCGTTGCGAAACTATAAATGAAACAATAAGAAACGAAATGAATCGGATGATGAGAAAATTAAAACCATATAAATTGGGAACAAAAGGATTCTATTCCAAATGACTGCATTTTGCCTTTATTGCATATTATATCAGCGCTTGCAAAAGTAGTCATTAAATGTAATTTGAGCAATTCAAGGTTGATTCTCGAATGACAAAAAGAATTGTACCAACCGAACAGGTATATTGTAGACCGACCCATCTCGTTCCGCTTCATACGCTATACATATGGCATACAGGATGTTCCAAAATTGGATATACAAATGGAAGGGGTACATTCCTTGAATAATTTCAAACAAAAAAAGTCCCATGAATTTGGGACCGCGAACGTTTCGTTTTCGAAATACAGGGTGTTAAAATTTGAATTTTCTTCAAGTTTTTTGCGCGCATGTTCTGGGGAACAGCGTGCTATCGTTTCGACTAAATATCTGTTATTTTCGAATTTCGAGCCGGAAATGGTCTCAAACGACTAGGTTGGACTCACATATTGACGAATCCGGTGTCAAAAACAATTCTATCCGGCCGTCTGTAGATACGATTGCGGTCATACGGAGAATCCTATCGACCTGAAACTTTCAGGGTAGGTTGTATTTCAAAATGCGACGGTTGAGTTCGCTAATGGGCAAAATCGGGCGAACGGTTTCGGAGTTGGAGCGACCATTCGGGAACTGCTGGAACGAATGGATCGAACCTTGGCAGTTGGTTGGAGTACAACAATGCGCAACTTTTCGCAAAATGTTGTTGAGATCAAACAATCAGTAAATGTTGAAAAAAATTGTTTTTTCAAAAAGTTTTTCAAAAAAAATTTTTTTTTCGCGAACTGTTCATCACAATTGAAAAAAAAATTCAGCGCATACTTTGGCCTTCATATTTCACAGCAGTGTACCAAATTTCAATCCGATACGGATATTAGTTTTGGAGATATTGGGAAAAAATATGTAAAATTTCGTTGTTTCTTCTCGATATCGTTGTTTTTTCCGGAATAACCCATGAAATACTGATTCAATCGGAATGAAACTTGACAGTTAGTTTGAGAGTTCATGGGCAACTTCGTGAAAAATTTCGTAATGATCATGTCATTGAAACCTTATCAAAAAAAAAATTCCAATTTCTTCTTCAAATATTTAATATTCTGTGATGATCTAATTGTGTTTTCCTCATTATATTCTGTATGAACTTTTGAACTGTAATTTTTCGATAAAGTACCGGATTTCAATTTGATCTGATCTGTATTTTTGGAAATATTGGGAAAATAAAACTTTAAATGGGTTTCATTCATTCATTAATTCGGCCGTCTAACAACCGACCGTAAACAAAATAACTCGGTTCTCTGCTTTATTCAGACCCTGTATAATGAGAATATACTTAATTAACACTCGATTTCGTCCAACTTCAATTATATAGCCATAAAGATGATATTCTCAGTAAGATCCGCATTCACAGAAAATTATTTCTTTTATTACTATAGAGTGTGACCGATTAATATAACTGCTGATTAGAAACACACCAATTAAAACTTGGAACTGAATGAATTAGCTAGTTCCCTAATTCCTTTATGAATTTAGCCTTGAGTTGAGGAAATAAACATGCTCCATTGAAAAACTCTTCTTTTTTTACCTTTTCGATTTAATTATCATACAACGACTATAATTCACTGATGATATCTCTTCGAATGATCGGCTTGAAAGGAAAATCCAGAAAAATATTGACATGAGATTTTTCGGGCTCTTGTATATCTAGTTCTGATAACTTCAACACTTGAGAAAATTTCAAGAATGATTTTTTTTGGATTTTCCGTTTTGAGTTGAGGCTTTTGTCAAATTGATATTTTCGAGAAAACACCTCATCATAGACACCTTTAGTTTGAAAGTTTCTTTAATTCTACCTCTTTTTGAAGTAAATTCAGCAAAATAGGGTCTATTTCTACATAACAATGAGCAAAATTACTCCATTCAACAAAATGCAAAAGGATTCCTTGATTTTTCTTTTCAAATTATCTGATTACAACATCAGCATTTTTGTGATGTCCCAATTCAATTTGAAAAGAAAAATTTGTAGAGTCCTCTAGCATTTTGCTGAATGGAGAGTAATTTTGCTCATTGTTCTGTAGAAATAGATTCTATTTGGCTGAATTTTCTTAAGAAAGAGGTAGAACTGAAAACTTTCAAAACAAAGAAATCTGTTTTGATGTGTTTTCTCAAAAATGTCAATTCGACAAAAGTCTTAACTCAAAACGAAAAATCGAAAGAAAACGATTCTTAAAATTTTCTCCTTTTCCTGATGAAAGAGTTAGACTTGTCCTTTGAAACGTCACAGTTCGCTTTGTTTATCATTTGTATTGTTTCTGTATTGTCCATTAGGCAATCTGTTTTTCAAGTAACTGCCTTGACAAATGCTTAAATCCTGCAATCCCCAAGGGCGTTTCTCATGAAAAAACAATTTTTATTTGATTTTCAATAGTTCTGTTTCAGATAATGGTAGTTAAAACCCAGAAAAAACCTAAAAAATGATGCGAAATCATTTCATATCATATTTTATCACTTGTATTTTTCCTGACATACTTATGAAATGCTGTTGTATGAGAACAACTCAAATACTGTGCAAAATAATTATCGAACAAAGACAAACAAAAGATCATTACCCCATAAATTATTCACCCAATATACACACAATTTGTCAGAGGAAACCATCATCTAAAAATAGATCATCTCCAACATAATCACTCTGAAATTCGACAATAAACACCATCATCACACTCGAAATAATATTTACGTTCTAGATCTAGATATCACACTTCGTGACGACAGCAGACAGAGCTCAACCTTAATACAAGTTTACCTACATAACAAGCCGCCTTGACCATTACAACAATTCACACAAACACAAACCAAATCTCACTATTCACGTAGTCACATAACGGTATCGCCGTGTGGGCGAACGTCGTTTCACTTTTGACGCAGACAAAGGGTTCCTCGACTCGCAAACGGGCGCAAAACAGATACTAGGTTGATCATCCTGCGTTGCAGACTCATGTTTCGTACTAAAATATTCAGTTCTGGAGGAGAACAGGTACCAAACTGGCGCGATGGGTAGATTGCATTCTCTTCAACCTTGCCGGTACCACTCTTTTAGAATTTTCTGGTTCCGCGGCTTCGAGCAGACTGCATGCAGCAACACACTTCGAGTACCATTGACTGTGGTACTGCGGTACCGTTTCAGGACCCAATTATTGAAATGAACTGAGTTTGGATGTTATAATAGATTTGATTTGGTTCCCAAATTCAGAAATATCTTAGGACAGTACTAGAACTGCGTAAAATCGATGCGCTGTCGAAGCCCGATTCTGAACTATCCTAGAACAGTTCTAAAAGCGATGAAACCAAAACACGAATTGAGTTCGAGTTCTTATCGGGATCGTAGAATCAAAATACTTCCGTTTGAGTTGGCAGAATAGAGGAATGTTTGTCATGTCTTATATATTGTCTGCGGTTTAATTTAAAAAAATAAGTCCTTGTCGCACGATGTGATATATAAATATTTTTGGGTATACTTGCGTCCACTCAATTTTTTTTGTGAAAATCGTTTTTCTGAATGTTCTTCAGTACTTCAATTATATTTCGAAATGAGCCAATAAATCAGTGATAGATATAATAATGAATTTAGTGATGAACGTATTTCAGTTATGTGCATTTCAGAGAAAAGTTCATTATTATTCAATAGAGGAAGAGGACTCTTGCATTCATAGATTTATTTCAGAAGTATACATCCCAGGTGTGAGCAATGGAAATAAAATCCATTAGATTATACTGGGAGGTCGTAGCGAAGTAATTATGGTCAATAACAAAAGTTTAAATTTAAAAGTTAACCATTTCCCCCCATTTACAACAATTGAAAACCAAATCAATACGACGTCGAAAAAGTCAGGTTAACCATTTAAATCGTTGACAGCCACTCTACACTTGAGCGAACTACCCAATTCTGAAGCAGTTCTGGAAAAGTTCGGACTCGATTCTGAAAATAACCAAAACAGGATCACTCAAATCTTGAACCGGTTCCGAAATGAACCAAAACACAAAATCGCAATCGCGCATGCGGAACCGTTCCAGAATAGTTCTGAACTCGGAACCAAAACAAACCCAATTAGTTATCTGGGTGGATTAGTACTGTATAATCAGAATTTTACATCTTGTTAGGTTAATTGAGGATTTGATTTTCGGTCTAGTGAGAACATTTTGAGTCTCAGTATTCATGAAAAAAAATTGTTATTCTCTAATTAGAATTGTCTGAGAAAGTCATCTTAAATTCATGAGAACAGAGATTAATTTGAAGTCTGAATATCTTGTTCGATATCGTCGCCCTTGCACTTATAGGATAGCATAGGATATCCTATGGATATCCATTACATGTCCTATTCAGGTCAGGATATATGTGGTTTTGGGATGGACGTCCGTAAGATATTGAAATTTGGTCTCCCACCGCTTAAGCTGACATCTGGTACAATATTGTGAAACGGCGGCTATCTGACGAATAGTTTATGGGATGTTGAGTGTTCAGGAAAAACATTTTTTTTCAGATTTTTCTAGAATTATAAACGAATAAGTGTTCATGTAGGTACTTTCAAACGATTCACCAAGTCCAAATTCCAAACGGCTTCGTCTTCGAAACCATTGGCCTGATTTGGCCCATTATCGAACTCAACAACTTGAAACAGGACCTGAAAATTTCAGGTGTCCAAGTCATTCCATTAAAAATTTTAGATATTACAGTTTTCGCGGCTAGTTGGACGAACATTTGGACAAAATAATTAGGCTTTCTTCCTAGGAACAAGCGCGAAAAATATTCGTAATTTCAAGGCAAACGAGATGAATTGATTTCGTGTTGTTGAAGCTGATTCATCCGACTTTAGGAGGTGCGGTTTCAATGACATATATATGTAAGAGTAGGATCATCATTCCAATTGTTTTGAATCGAGAAGTTAGCGGGATTTTTATGTTGAAGCAGAATAACAATCATTAAGAACAGAATATTGCTGATATCAGTGGGTTAAATTATAAAGAGATGTAAATACATCTCAAGCATCATTAACTTTCCCCACATTTTTCAAACGTAAAGGTTAACTTACATAAATTTTATCTGCATCATGAACACCAAAGGAGTAGGAGGAGAAAGTTTACTTAGGTGAATAACTTCCAAAGCATCTTGGATATTATTCTAATGATAGATTCAATCTAAACGGTTAGGAATAGCTTATAATAACCTCAAAACCAATTTTCGTTTATAATTCATAATGATTTAGTTTTCACAAATGTTTATTATTATGAAAATTTTTTTGCCATGATTAAGCTTCATGAAGTATCTCCATTTTACTGACAGATGGTATGCGATACAAAAAAGTTTAAATATGGTTAGAACGTGCCTAAATGAATATCCAAAATCATAAAAGTGAGAGTAGGTATAACTTGGGGTTTACCAAAGTGTTTCTCAAGTTACAGAAAGATATTCAATAATGGAGAGCTATTTACATCGATTCTAGGAAGCTTAATCTTTGAGGTGGTTAGCGTATGTGAATGTATTTTTCCGATGTATGGTTTCTTTGATGTTCGTGGATCTTTTTCTTGAATGATCTTCCTGTTTGACTAATATATACCAATCGCTACAAGTCAACTTATACGCTCCAGATCTATTGTCTTTTTTGTTAGATCTTTATTGTTTTTCACAAGGGAACTAAGATTACTAAAGGTTTTAAAAGCTACGTTATAATTGAAATTATTTTTGAAATGTTCAGCAATATCTTTAATTGAAAATGAGTTTCCATCAAGTAAAGACCGAATCTATTATACATAAATTCATTATGAATTCAGTAGTTTTTGGCATAAACGTATTCTCAAACTCAACTGATGATAAATTCGTTCTGAAATCATACTATGTTTGTTATCAGTAGTTAATGATAATTGCACCGAATGAAATTATCAGTGTAACGTTGACATGAGTAGGTGAAATGTGACACGAAATGAAAAAAGTTAATTGGGTGTTAGAACTGTAAAAAAAAGTCCAGTGTAAACACCAACAATAATGACAGCCGATAGTCCTAAACAAAATACTCTTTACTGCCATGCTTAATTCTTTATGGAACCACGAACATCTTCATTATTTCACATGATATTCCGGAGGCAAATCAAGCTCACCTTAGAGATGCTCGATTCGCAATTCTTCGACATTGTGTTGATGATCGTTGATATGGGCGGTGTTGCCAAGAATGAAAAAATTCATGATATCTGCTGACCATTTCCAGTTCGCCTTCAATTTCAGTTGAGAACAGCAGTATTAATTGAACTAAGAAACTTTTTCCTTCGTTTTTGGATATGAATTTTTGTCTTCTCGATTCGACATGGACGTCACTATTGGAAATATGGAAATCGCAGATAGATGTAAATTTCATTGTTCGAATGAAACTAAGGGATTTTATCACCACATACTGAAAATATGCCGCAGCTTATTTGCATTCACCGCTCTCACACCAGACTACCACTACTATGATACGAAAATTACAACGAAAAGCCGCGAACAGAGTTTTTAAACACTGAAGTTACCTTTCACAACAGCCTCGACATCTTACGGATCATCCTCATCTGTCGAAAATACTCCAAGACGAACTGCTTGTTCACACTTCCGAGGTAACAATTGCACTCTATTTTTCCACAATTTTCTCCGATAATCCGTTCAGTAATTCCATTAGCCTGCAACAAGGGAAGGCTTCAGTAAACGGGTTAAATTTACCTAAATCGATTTCAATCAGCATGATGTAGCCTTAAAGAGACATGTAAATGCAATTCTGGGATTCCATTTTTGTTCTCTAAAAGAGAATCAGCGGTCACCTACTTTTAATCTATCATAACCTCACTTCCTAGAAATAAAGAGCTGCAACAATTATTGCAACAAAGTAAAAAATATATTGTGACTAGACCTGATAGTCGTGATAACGCAGAGTTGGTAACCTTGAGTGAACTGATAGTAATAGCGATCCTAAAGGTTGTCACACACGTGAAGAAATTGTGAAGCCGTGATATGATACATTTTTTTGGATTCCACATAGCAGCGTGTAAGACATTATCCGCCAAAGGTAAAATGATAGCATTCAGACGGTCAGTTCCAGTGATAATATTTTCAGAAAAATTCTTTCTGAGAATAAAAGAAAAACCTCAATATTCAGATTATATACATATATCTATTAGGCAGTGTGAATTTCTGACAGCGTTTTTAGTTGAATATATACCTGAAATATAATACTTAGGATATTATAAAATATTGTCGTTCCCTTGTTCTGATAAAAAGCGCATCTTGAACGATAAGGATAAACTTATTGATGGAAAATACGTACGTCAATTTAAGTTTTTTCTTCTGTGCCCTGAAATTTTCAGGGT
This sequence comes from Myrrha octodecimguttata, assembly GCA_958510865.1. Classification (NCBI taxonomy): domain Eukaryota; kingdom Metazoa; phylum Arthropoda; class Insecta; order Coleoptera; family Coccinellidae; genus Myrrha; species Myrrha octodecimguttata. Next base: position 27,563,752 of record OY294059.1, read on the forward strand.
ATGCGGCAAAAGCCGCCCAACGTATTCAGAGCTATTGGCGTCTGAATTTAAGATCGCAGCACCACGGTGGCCAGTTTTGGAACCTTAGGTATAGACATAGATTTTGTTTTGATAGTCGATTTTGTACTGTTTGTTAGTGTTTGGTTTGATAATTTTCGATTTCACGATTTATTCAAAGACTTTTTAGACTTTTATAGTTGACGAGAGTATTACTGGGACTTCCATTCCATTCTTATAAAGTAGGTATGTATCATTCTTCAATCTTATATTGAGTGTAGCAACTCTAAAATTACGGGGTAAGACAGGTAAGGTAAGGTAAGACAGTATTTTAATATTATTTATTTTCAGATCCGAATGGCAAGATTGACTTTGGTAGATTTCTTAGGCTGTCTTGAAAGTTGAAAAACAGTATTGTAAAACATACTTTTTGGAATAATAGACAAATACTCATAACTTTACTATTTTTATAGCGAAAGACTAAATACTCAATATATTGTGAATAAAATGAATAATTCACATAAAACTAATGCTACTTGTATCGTAGGTCTTATTCATTATGGATTGACAACTAAATTTTCCAACACTCATATGATTGGTCTTGAAAAAGCTGTAATAAATAAGCCTTGTACAACTTTGCTTTCATCGACAGAAGCACTTTGAGCGAACAGTTTCATCACCAGATATTTCCTTGTTGAGACTCTCTTTTTTCAATAGTCAGTTCTATCATTAAAACATTCACATTGTTACTTAATGATTAGTTCAACAGGCAGATTTCTGGAAAGCAGAGCATCCCTCTTAAGTAAATTTCTCTGCTTGGATTAAGGGCCTGGAAAAAAATTGTCTTCATGAATGTGATCTGATATTTCATGAGCAATTCGTGCTTTCCTCTTTAAAAATGATTATCATCGGAAAAATTAAGGTAACAGACTCTCATAAATTTTGTTTGTTGGCTTTTATCGATTCTTCAACACTTTCAGGACCGACTTGTTAAAGGAAGTTTCTTTCACCCTAACTCGAAATTTTTCACCAGGCTGTGGAAATCTATGGGAAGGGACATTTGAGTTTGCTTTTCCTCGATAGAAGCACTTGTAAAATCACACAAACGCCAAGAAGAATGCATAAACTTTCCCATTTTCTCGACTTTTCTTTTAACTTGTCAATGATAATGTCTGTACCTCGGGTTACTCGGATAGCCACCAGAGGGAGTAGCGCTTATCTTCATTCGCCAATAGCCATCTGACGAGGAGGAAGATGCATACACGCACAGAAAGAGACAAATTCCAAAATTATACCAGTGTCTCAGAACTTCCTATCAGTTTTCTCTGGATTTTCAACGCGAACGAATCTAGTTTTAGAAGTATGATAGGGAAATGAAATTTCGAGTGAGTAGGTCTGCAGAATTATTGCGTGGATTTTATTCTGTGATGAATTGGTGAACATAATATATTCCAAAACTTATAAGGAAGTAATGCTGCAATGAACGGGATCAATAATCGCATGGGCGACCGCTTTGGCTACAAATTTGAACAAGCGTGCTAGAGTTCCCGACATCGCATTGGTGCTTTCCTTCAATTTTTCAAACAAATGGCGAATATTTTCATTCTATGCACGTGTGTACTCTAGGTTTGTGAGCATAGATAAGTTCGAACATATGTCATTGAGACAGAACTTTTGATTGTACCTCAAAATTTATGGAAGTAGCCGCGAGAGAATAAACAACTAACTCTTAAGATAATGAATATTTATTGAAAAACTTTCCCCTTTACCAATCAGAATAACGTAAGTTCATTAAAAACCCCACCAAAGATATCAACCTGCAAATTGAAGTGAAGAATAATTTTTGGGACAATGTAGGTAAGTAAATAATATGATTATTTCGAATATTTAAAGAAAAAACCATTGCATTTTCATCAAGTGACCTAGTAAGAGAATCTATCTAGACCAACATTGAGTCGTACAAAGACTAAAAGTAGATTTTCTTTGTTTGATTTCGCAATTTGAAGTTAAATAATTTCGGCTCATTACAAGGATATTGACACAAACAACAATTGATAATCAAGTTACTCCATGACCAGTCAACTGTGTTGAATGATCAAGATGCATTCACCGAATGACACTTCAATCCAGGTTTGGTCTTGGTGACTCCTATTTCAAAAGCTTCAGTCAATATGACAGAGACAAAACGGTACTACTAGAATCTAGCTAGACGATAGCAAGGTCGAAAAACGCATTTCAATAGATGTATTCAGTCAACGTGTGAAATTGTATTCACTCCCAGGTACATAATTTCTGAATACCGGTATTATTCGATCACGTGTCTTCGTAAGTTTGTTATATTCAAATCAGTATTTGTTTTTGCCGAGATTTTCAGTATGTCCGATATGTTTTCTAATTGTTACAAACCTTGATCTTTCTGGTGAGTACATAAACATAAAGAATTTGGCCTCTGGCATGATGAAAATATGTCTATTAGTTAAGCTCATCTTTTTCAGAGATGCGCAAGAAGTGAAAAAAACCGTTGTTCATGTAAGCTTTAAATCATATTTTTCCAGTTTTAATCTCTACAATTCATATTATTACTCTATTTTCTTTACGTTAAACCATTCAAAATACATTTTATCGCACAAAACTGGCTCATATGTATTCATGAAATAGATAAAAGTTTGGTGACATCCACTCTTTATCATATATATTCCTCAGTTCAACTCTCCTAATTTATGTTTGGCAAGTAATGAATATATTCTGTAGGTACTTAATTGTCTAGGTTTTCGAATAAAGCATTGTGTTTGATATGAAATGGAATTAGAATCAGAAATTCGTTATTACAAAGGGTATCATTCAGTTTGAGATTTGAGATTTTTTTTTGCCTAAAAGTTTGATGTTTGAAAAAAGTTTTATTCGTTTGTTCACGAAACCTTGACCTCTGCGAACAAAAATTTAACTTGCTTATCTTTTACGAAACACCATTGTAACAGGATTCTATTTGACATGTTTTAATAACCAAACATCTCCCTTTTCAAATGGGAGCCTCTAGTCGTAATTATAAACATTGACCTATTAGTGATGTTAAGGCCTCACTACACATTCACATATCTCCGGAGTGTTGGATAGTTGATTAGTAGAATTCAGTCCTCAATATGATACAATATCGACTCACCTATAGAACATAAATAGGAACTTATCACGAGATGGAAAAACACAGGGACTGGATTATCTTTTATTAGTTTTGTAGGTTATATTATAACAACAAACGACAGGAATGCTTCTATCTCAGAACGCTGTTCGATCATTCGTTCAACGCTTGCGCAACTGATTCCAAGGGTCCATTTTCTGCAGCATCACAGCTCCTGGGCCCGATATAAAAAGTAAAAGTTGAAAGCTCTTACTGGTTTCCTCGCATAGTGGTTCATGGATGTAATCACGAATGTTTTTGAAGATTAATCACAATTTTCGTATATCTCAACTCGCATTAAATGAACTTTTGGGTGGTTCTTGGAACCCCGTAAGAGTTTGTCACCTCGATTAAAAGGTTTTTTCCTGGTTCTGGCTTGGAAGTTCATGAACATGAAGAGAATCTAGTGGTATCAGTATGGAATTTTTCAAGTTCACTCATCTACTTGAACGTTTAGTACCATAAACTTTCGTTGAAATCAATGATTTCTGGTATTGGAAGTATAAATGGCTTCATTTCGATATCTTCCCGGAATTTGGAAGTCAAGCTCAATCTAGAATTCGAAGCATAAGATTATTCTTCTTCAAAAATCTGTATAGATTATCAAGTTTTCGGTCTACCCCCAAGTATCGAACAGGCGCATCCACCCAAAGAGATACTAATAAAATGGCGGATGCGCTTTGTACCATCTTTTTACTTAGTTCTTCTTGAAAGGTTACCGATTTACTTAAACGAATGTTATTCTCGAATTCAAAGCCGTAAGTGGTCTTAAACAACTTGCTGTTCGTGCCTCTATTCGAAGGAAAATCCTTAGGGTCTTGCAATTCTCTGGAGCTTGAATATCTCGTCTCCAAAAATACTTATCCTATCAAATGGAAAGAAACTTGGCAGTTAGATTTAAGATGTCTATGCGCAAACTAGAGCAGAATTTCATGAGAACTGATCGTAATACTAGAAAATCAGAACCTTTTTTCTACGAAACTACCATTCAGGTTTTTATTGAATTTTGCATCGACATTCTGGTCCACATTTTTCACTTAGAAACTAGATTTCTGCTCAGGTTTGATTCTCATCTGAGTTTCTCAGAGTATTGACACGAAAAATTGTCAGAATTGTATAGATATATCACCAGATCAATTGAAAAACTGCGATCATTAGGTAGAGTTTACCCACTCATGAAATTTAAGCCCCACAACTAAGCGTCGAATTCAAACCTGCTCTACAAATTTCTAGTCTGCAAGCTATTTGTGTGTTGTTTTGTTTAAGATCGCCTCCAGGCAAATGTAGGAGAACTGGAAACACTTTTTCTCAAATTTTTTGCGAACATTTATGACAATGAGTGAATAAAAATAAGTTTCTCCCGCAAAATTCGCATGTACATATCAATATCTATGATAAAAGAAAGAATCCTGTTTCTTTCTGTGATCCACAGAGAGCGTTGTTGCAAGTTTTACAATTCTCAATCCCAATGAGTGCTAAAAATAGCTTCGTTTAGTTTCACAAATATCGTCTATTTACCTCAAAAAATAATCACATTCTGGAGCTTCCAATGGACAAGGTATATAGTACTCATGTGGCGTGGTGGTAATCAAAAACAAACAAAAAATGAAGAGGTTGAATTGCAAATCTATTTAAATCCTGCCATAATATTTATTTTCAATGCATACTCCTATGGTAAGCTTTCTTGTTGAGATTTCAATAATAATACGAAATATGAGGCATTGGTTTGGTTGAAATTTTTGTAGGTTCTCATATTCTGAAAACTTGCTTATTTCCCATACTTTTCGCAATCAACCACATCCTATCTATTGTGGGTATTCGACTCTGACATACAAACATTTAGCTTATCTGTTGCATTTCGCTAATATCTACATAAATATTATCGTTGCATAGCTTGTTCTTTAGGGTATCATTTAACGATTCAACACTACTGAATTGATTTCCAGAAATGAATAAACTCGATTGGGGTTAGGCAAAGCTTCTTGTCCCTAAATTTTCGTATAAGAAGCAATTAAAGATGAGGAAAATTATTCAAAGTCTGGTGATCCCAAAAAGATGTCATTGCGAAACACTGGGTAAGTTATTCGCACTCCGATTCAAAAGCTTCTGTTTTCGAATTCTGCTATACAATTGTTCATAAATCAATCGAATTGATTGCGAGCTATCAAATTTTTCCATTCATATATCTTCAATTTTGATGCTTCCTCATCTTGATTTTACAGATACGCCACTTATTCCCATAGCAGAGGTGAAGAGGTTCGTCTTCGATTGTATGAAAGCCGTAAAAACTCCAGATGATTACTCACAGCAGCAGGCAGATATGTTGGCCGAGGCTGATTACAGAGGACACTTCAGCCATGGAATGAATAGATTAGGTAAGACAGAAAAAGTATTTCACAGATTTCACCAATAGTTTTATTATAACGAACTTGTTCTAGAGAACAACAGCGATATTGTTATGCCAAAATTTATCGAAAGATCCTTGCCACGATTCGATTCGAAAATATTGAGCTAGACTCTCAATATTTCCAGTTTAAGTTGCACTTTCTAACTCGCCGGTTGAGCTCGGAATTGGGCGTAATCTGTCGAATGATTTCTAAGTTATACCAAAAATGATAAATGATTCTATACTCAATGGTTATACCCATCAGAAATGAGGTTCTTATACCTCAATATCTCGAAGAATATTGATCCAATTGAACTGAAATGTGGATATTAGTCGTAAGATATTTACGAGTATAACTGTGCTGAATTTCGTGTGCATCATTTACTCACAAGAATTCGAAAATCACGGCTTTTTCTATTTTCAGCGTTGTATATAGACCAGATCGAGAAGAAATTATGTGACAACACAGCGGTACCGAAAGTTTTGAAAGAATTTGGAGGAACTGCATGGGTCGATGGCAACAACGCACTAGGAGTTGTAGTAGGCAATTTCAGCAATAGGTTGGCAATTGAGAAGGCCAAACAGCATGGCATAGGTTGTGTGTCGGCTAAGGGTAAGTCGCGGAAAATGTTTTCAGTTCATTTTAACCTCTCCTTTGTAAAATTGGTTTGAATTCTTCCAGGGTCGAATCATTTTGGTATATGTGCCAAATATGCCGAAGAAGCAATGAATCAAGGTTTCCTTCAATTCAATTGTACCAACACCTCACCTCTATCGGTACCAACTCGAGCCAAAAATGTGAGAATATTCGCTGAATTACAACTGAATTCAACTCGAAAAACGATGACTGTTTTTTAAATTGTTTCTATTCGATAAACTCTTCTGATGGTTGCTATCAAACATCGATGACATAGAGAGAGTATTCTTTCCAAGAATCATAGGATTCATTCGCAATATTAATACCTACTGATATTCCAGCCATTTTTCGGAACCAATCCATTTGCTTTAGGAGCACCAGCTGAAGACGGAGACAGTTTTCTTCTTGACATGGCAACAACCACTGTAGCTGTTGGTAAAGTGAGTTATTACTTACGTAATATTTGATTGAGATCATCTGAATTTTCAACGAAACCTATCACCTATTTCCCCTTTTGGTTGAAGATTGAACTAGCAGTGAGAAAAGGTATTAAGATTCCTGAAACATGGGCACTAAACGAAACTGGTCAACCAGAAACGGATCCTAAGAAAGCCATGCAGCTTTCAAAACTTTCACCACTTGGTGGTCCCGAATCAATGGGTGGATATAAAGGTTCAGGGCTCTTGTTCATGGTTGAAGTATTGAGCGGAATACTTTCTGGTGAGTAGGTACCTACCAGAAATCCCAGAAATCTTCAAATGCAACTGCCTTCATATAATGCTTCATATATCTTCAAAAACCATAAATTGAATAATATCTAGTTGATTTTCCTCCCTGTAGGTTCCAAGTATGGACCGAACATAGAGAGGTGGGGTAAACTAACCAAACCAGCGAACTTGGGCCATTGCTTCATCGTAATCAATCCAGAGTGTTTTGCCCCAGAATTTCAATGCAGATTATCGGATATCCTGAAGAACTTAAGATGTTCAACACCGGTAAAAATATGCATTGGTTGGATGGATTTCTAAGCTTCATTCGAATTCCTCATTTTAGGTCGACCCTAAACTACCTATTAAGGCAGCTGGAGATCCAGAAAGGGATCATATGAAATTAGTGGATCAAGCAGGTGGCGTCAGATACGTGAAGAATCAAATGGAAACCTGCGAACAACTGTCAAAAAAATTGAAGGTCAAACCCTTAGGATCAGTATTGAAGAAATGTTGAAGTAAAAATATGTCTACTTTGTTGATTCCAGAATGGGACCAATGACTGTGAAAAAGGGAAAAATATTGTATGCAAGTAATAAAAGATGAAATGGAGTTAGCATTTATTCAATCAATCTTTCCGAAATATATACCCATTATAACATAGTTGCTGAAATTTCGTATCTGAAGAATTAATAATTATCTGATTGGAATTCTTCATCAATATTATTTCTATCCATGACCCGAACCCCACGGTCCCGAGGAAGATTTAAATTTCAGGGATATTTGCCTCTCCTTTATCCTTACCGATTTCTCATTCCTACTTGACGTCATTCTTCTTGCTGTTGCCCTACTGCTTCTGTTTCTATTTTCCTCTTACATACATGAATAAACAATATTCTTTCTTTACTGGTAACAGTGTTCACCTTCTTGTTCCTCACGACAACAATCTTCACAAATATAATCACCATCGTCGTCTTCTAGAATATCACATTTTCTCTTGCATCTTGTCCAGATAACTTTATAGTAATTCTCGAAACTTTTTCTTGAGAAAACATTGTCTTTCTTTTCTATTCTCTTCATCATTTTTTCGATAATATCGATGAATTTTTTTATGTAGCACTTGAAGGATGCTGCTGGAATTTTTTTAACCTCACAGTTTCCCCACCAATCTGGGCAACAAGATGGCGGCTCTGGTCCGAGGCAGTTGTCACAAAGGTCGCTAGTTATAGGACAGTAACTGAGTTGATTTGGAAATTGTGGTTCGCAGTAGTCTGGTTGGCCTTGTTCGCAATATTCGTTCATTTGTGGGGCACATACTGCTTTGTTCTCATTACAGCATCTTTTTCGGAAAAAATTCAAATCAATAATTTAACACAAAATCACTAGAGCAGATCCGAAATGAAGAAGAAGGAATTTCTGTAATCTAGTAAGAGTATTTTTTCTCACTAGAAGCTAATTTTGACAAATCTTTATACAGGTTGTTCTTAAATAAGTATATCAACAGTCAACTGTAGACTTTTCATGGAAAAATAAAAAAAAATTTTTTTCCATTTTTGCCTCCGGGTCTTGGTTTCAGAGTTACAGGGTGTCAAAAATTTATATTTTTTTCAGTTTTTTGCTAATATCTCATAAACCGTTCGAATAACAGAATGGATGTTTTGTACACACATTGTCACTAGAAATAGCTACTTCCTTGCATTTTACTCAGTTCTATCAGACGTGCCAGTGGCGGTTTTACCCCCCCAACTTTAACACCACTGACAAATTTGCATTTGTACAGCAAAATCTGAAAAGGTACCCTTAGTTCATAGCTCTAAAGTGAACAGTTTTCGAGAAAACTGAAGATCAAAAATTGAAATAAAGCAGTATGACAATTAACACAGTTAACATTGATTATTTTTTATGGGGTGCATGAAGACCATTGTCTGTGAAACTCCTATTAACAACGTAGAAGAATTAACAACTAGAGTTGAAGCCGCAGCAGAGGAAATTATAAATACTCCTTAGATTTATGAACAACGTTCATAGGAACATGATCCAGGCTGAAAATAATGAAAAATCATTTCGCAACTAAAAATTAAACACCTGGTTGTCAAATTTTTTTGAAATTAATAAACTGGTTAATTATCACTACTAATTTTCCATTTACAAGAAATTTACAATACGTTAGCAAATCATTTTTGATCATAAAATGCCAGTTTTCTCGAAAACGGTTCACTTTAGAGCAATGAACCAAGAGTACCTTTTTTGTGTAAAGCACATAAAATCTTTGTGCAAATTTAATATCTCCGCCACTGGCACGTTCAATCAAACCGAGTAAAGTGCACGAAAGTAGCTATTATTAGTCAATTATGTAATTCAAACGGTTCCTGAGATATTAGCAAAAAACTAAAAAAATATACATTTTAACACCCTGTATCTCTGAAACTAAGACCCGGAGGAAAAAATGGAAGAGAAAAAATATGTTATTTTTTCATGTGAAGTCTACAGTTGACCGTTGATACACTTATTTAGGAGCACTCTGTATATAATATAACACACAACTCAAGCTTACTCAGTGTTACCAGCACAATCACTTCCATCTGCGAGGCAGGATTTTTTGCATTTTTTCCCGAAGTGTGGCGAAGCTGGTTTCCCCACCTCAAACTTGATCATGCAATCGTCAGCCAAGAGTTTCTTGAGCTGACCCAATATTTCACCCCAACAACCGCGAGCCTCTGTTATATAGAAATCTCTGCAGGGAAATCTGGTAGTAAGTCCATATGGAACTGTACAACACATACCATTCAACCAACACAGGGCTTTGTATCTGTTTTCTGGAAGAGAGAAATCTAATTTCCTCATTCTTCTCAGCACTCTTAGGAAGTCTCTGACGTTGTACCATGGTTCATCCATGTGGAACTCCACATTGCCTACAAAATTGTGGTAGTAACCATCTTCATCTTTATAGCGTAGGGCGCACATGTTTGGCAATTTTGACCAAAGCCCAAAATGATTTAATACCCTCACTTATGTTTCATTGTTGAGGAAATACAGGAATTTTATGAAATGATTTGCTTGAATGGAACTTAAATATGAAATGCGATGATGAACACTATGAAATTTATTGACGTCCAATTTTATAACCTTTCAAAGTGCTACTTTTTGACGTAAAAATGTTGACAAATCAGTGTGAGAGATACCAACGATTCATGCAGCTTACAACTCGAATTGCATTGAAAAAGAAACTTAAATCTATAAAATTTGTAATCTTTCGATATCTTTAATATCTATTATCTTTATATATCTATATAAATTCATGGATTCTTAAAAAATGCATATAATACTATATTTGTGCATGTCAAATGTGGATAGGATCATGAAGCAGGTAAAACAGTTTTTGCGCGCATGTTTAAGTGTTACAACGTGCTATTGTTTCGTCGGAATTTCTAGCCGAAAATGGTCCTAAACGACTAGGTTGGACTCCCTGATAACTAATCCAGTGTCAAAATCACGATTACGGACGTACGAAAGATTCTATCGACTTGAAAATCTCAGGGTTGGTTGCATTTCAAAATGCGAAGGTTGAGTTCGTTAATGGACCGAAACGGCCAAATGCTTCCGGAATTATAGCCATTTGAAATTTTGAGGTTAGTTGCCTGATATTTCCAGTACTGGACAGTTCGATTGGAAAGTTGGCACTTAATTGAAGCATAACGACGCTCAACTTTCAGCTGAATTTCGTTGGGATCGTATGGTCACTTGATCTTGAAAGAAAAAAAAATTTCAGAATTTTTTTTCGAAAATAAATTTTTTTAATGAACTATTAATCTTATTCGAAAAACGATCCGCTCGTACTTTGAGCTCTCTATTTCACAGCAGTGTACCAAATTTCGATTTGATACAAAAAAAATTTAGGAGATATTGGGCAAAATATGTAAAATTTCGTGTTTTTTCTCGATATCGTTGTTTTTTTCGGTATAACTCGAGAAATTCTGATGAAACTTGGCAGCTAGTTCGAAAATGCCGAAGGACAAAAGGCAAAATTTCAAATTGGTTTTTTCAAATATTTACTATTCATTGATCTTCTTATCTTAACATCTTCATGAATTTCTGTATGAACCTTCGAACTATCATTTTTCGATAAATTACTGGATTTCAATTCGATCAAATCTGTATTTTTGGAAATATTGGGAAAATAAAATTTTGAATGGGAATATATATAACCATAGTGTGGATTTTACCAGTTCACGAATTCGTAATTAAGGTCTTAACCTACTCTACAAATATCGACTTTCTAAGTTGTTTCTTTTGGAAGTAATTGTGTGTTTACTGTCGGCCGTTCAACAACCGTACAACTCAGAAACTCGATATTTGTAGAGTAGGTTTGGACCTTAATCAAGAAGGCCGAATTCGTGAATGGGTGAAATCCACCTAATGATTCCACTCCAATATCAATTCAAAATGTTATTTCGCCAATATTTCCGAAAATACAGCTTTGTTCGGATTGAAATCCATCACAGAAATTCATGACGATCACAGAATATTGAATATTCGAAAAAAAAAATTTGAAATTTTTACATCATGGATAGGATGTCATATTGACATTTCTAGAGTATAGGGGTTTTTCAGAAGCTCTTGATAAATTATAATTTAAGGAGGAATTTCTTAGAAATGGGAGAGAGAGAGAAAGGAGTAACCAGTACGTAAGCTATTATATTCTATCAATATGAGTTTTCCATTTCCAATAATCCTTCCATACAGTCCGAGCTAATTGCTCTTTGCCAAGCTTTGCTCTAGATCACAATGCCTTAAGAGTGGTTTCATTTACAGCTATAACAGTAGAAAATGCCAAACTTTTCGTTTTCGATGCTCTCAAATCAGTTGGAACCTCGGATGTGCATGCAAAGTTATGTGCTGATGTTCTAATTGAAGCTGACAGAAGAGGACATTTCAGTCATGGAATGAATATTCTTCGTAAGGATTTTGGCATAGCAATATCAACCTACGCCAGTATAAGATTGAATAATTCTTGATAGAATTAACGAGTTTTTTCCCATAGACAAGATTCTGATAGACATAAGACGGAATATCATAACCGCTACAGCTGAACCTGTGATTTTATCGGAATCACCTTCGACAGCTTGGGTAGATGGTAAAAACGCCCTGGGTCCAGTTGTAGCGGACTTTTGTATGAAAGTAGCTATAAAGAAAGCCAAGGAGGTCGGTTTTGGGGTTGTATCAGCCAAATGTAAGTGTTGCATGATATGTATCGATCTCTTCTGCTTGTGTATACAGGTTGACTGGTGATGTAAGGAAAGACGGCGATAAAGGACCTAAAATGAATGAGGATTGGTGCGTTCAGTTTTCCATGAGGATATTGGTTTCAGAGATGAACGGTGATTTATGAAAAATGCTCAAATTGTGAACTCCCATTACGTTAATATGGCAAAGTTTTCGCTAATATTTCACCTTATTGCGCATCCGCATTTATTATAAGCTCAAAAAAAATTCTATTTACTTGTCAGGTGAAAAATATCACCGGTATGTGACATAAAATTGAGTGAAGATTTGTTTTTGCGCGCATGTTCTAAGGGAACAGCGTGCTATCGTTTTGTCCAAATGTCTGTTATTTTGGATGATTGAGCCGAAAATTGTCTCAATCGACTAGGTTGGACTCACTGATGACGAATCCGGCGTCAAAATCGATTCTGTCCGGCCGGCCGTAGACAAAATAACTGTCGACAGAAGCAAGCTAGCAACTTGAAGCTTTCAGGATAGGTTGCGCATCAGAATGCCGCGGTTAAGTTCGTTAATCGGTCGAATAGTTTCCGAGTTATAGGCACTTGAAATTTTGAAGTTATTTATTTTTTATTTCAGAAACTACTTGAGCGATTAGATTCAAACTTGGCAGTTAGGTGGAGTATAACGACGCGCAACTGTGAGCCAACTTTCGTCAGGATCATATTGTCAGTAGATTTAAAAAAAAATTTTTTCGAAATTTTTTTCGAATAAATTTTTTTTCCGGAAAGCATCCATCATATCCAAAAAAAAATCCACTCACACTTTGAGCTTCATATTTCACAGCAGTGTACCAAATTTCAGTTTGATGCGATCAAAAGTTTTGGAGATATCGGGAAAAAATATGTCAAATTTCGAGGTTTTCTTTTCGATATCGTTGATTTCTTCGGTATAACTCGAGAAATACTGATTCAGTCCTGACAAAACTTCACAGCTAGTTTTGAGATGCTAAAAGACAACTTTATTTTGTGATAATCGTGTCATAAGAACAATTTGAAAAAAAAATTTCTATGATTTTCTTATCATATCATCCTCATTAAATTCTGTATGAAACTTCGAACTGTTATTTTTCGATGAAGTACTGGATTTCAATTCGATCTGATCTGTATTTTTGGAAATATTGGAAAAATAAAATTTTGATTGGGTATATCTACGGAATCATTAGTTGGATTTTACCCATTCACGAATTCGGCCTTCGTAATTAAGGTCCAAACCTTCTCTACAAATATCGAGTTTCTAAGTTGTTTCTTTCGGAAGTTATTGTGTTTACGCAGTCGGCCGTTAGGCTGACCGTTAACACAATAACTTCCGGAAGAAACGACTTAGAAACTCGATATTTGTAGAGTAGGTTTGGGGCTTAATTACGAAGGTCGAATTCGTGAATGGGTAAAATCCGCCCAATGATTCCGTAGATATACCCATTCAAAATTTTATTTTTCCAATATTTCCAAAAATACAGATTTGATCGAATTGAAATCCAGTAATTCATCAGTAAAAAATTTCAAAAAGCACTGGCATGAAGGCAGTAGCTTTTGCGTGCATGTTCAAATTCGTTGCTGAAGCGGTCATCTTCATTGAACATGCGCGCAAAAGTTACTGCCTTCACGGCATTGCTTTTTGAATTTTTTTTTGTTTAGATGGCAAGTTTTGTATGGATTACTTAAATCGATTTCAAGCGATGGACCAAAAGCTCCGGTTAGAGTTACGGTTATCCAAACTGACATATAGCGCAAGGCTGGGCAAAATACATGCTTGGCTTAATTGAAATACAAATTACAAAATACTTTCTCGCAGGTATTTGAAAGACAAAATACTTTCAAGTCGGGTATTTGAAATATAAAATACAAAATACAGTATTTTAACTATTTGTATTTGAAATACAAATTACGAAATATATTCAGATGTTACGTAAAATGTGAAAAGAATACAACTAATTCAGCTCAGCTATTTTATCGCTAAATAAAGAATTTCCTTTCAGAAACACAAAATTTTCGAATGTAGTATCAGACAAACAGCGTCTTATTGGGGAATGAATAAAACCTGCTAAAGAAAACAATCTTTCTACAGGTCCTGATGGACAGAAACTTGTGTTATATTGTATGAACACATTTTTTATATTAGGATAATTAATGTTCAAGGATGGTGAGCTCTTTGCTCTTATCGTTTTCAGAAGTTGACTAACTCTAACTCCATGATGAAATGACCATTGCGCAGGACCTTTTCTACCTTTCCATTTGCCGAAAATATGATTGCTAGCAAAAGAACTAGATGAAGCAGATGAACTTCGCCATCTGAAGGGAGATTCAGGGACTTTTTTCTTTGGAGCGCTCAGCGCTGAATGTATTTGTTCGAAAGTATTTCGAAGACAAAAGTATCGAAATACGAAACACAAAATACTTCAGCGTCAGGTATTTGAAATACCAATTACAAAATACATTTTCAAGAAGTAATTGAAATACAAATACGAAATACGTATTTGTATTTCAAATACGTATTTCAATTACAAGTAATTGAAATACTGCTCAGCCCTGCATAGGCAAAAAAAATCAGACTATGGGGATAATCGTAACTATAACCGGAGCTTTTGGTCATCGCTTGTAATCACTTTTATGTTCAACACGGAATATTACAAAATTTTCATTCCCACTTGATGAATTAATATTCTTGATAGAACAAAACTCTGAATTCGAAGATAAAACACAATGATGAAAATAACAGATTGAAGTAAAATTCAAATTCAGTGTTTTTATTCCATCAAGAATATTATTTTATCCAGTGTATATGAAAATTTTGTAATATTCTGTTTTAAACACAACATGAAATCCATACGAAATATGTGCCATACAAAAAAGAAACAAATCTTTTCTCAGCATTTTCGCTATTCTAAAATTTCTATTTGAATTTTTTTATCTTACATACCGATAACGTAAATTGAAATTTTCGAATACGGACCGTCAGTTTATTCGAGTTTTGTTTTGATGAGCTGTTGAGAAATACGCCTAGCAACAATATTGTAAAATATTAGCGAAAAGTTTGCCATATTAACGAAGATAGGGGAGTATATAATTTTAGAATTTTTTCAGAAATAATCTCATATCTCTGAAACCAATATTCTCA
The DNA here is from genome assembly GCA_958510865.1 of Myrrha octodecimguttata. Lineage (NCBI taxonomy): Eukaryota > Metazoa > Arthropoda > Insecta > Coleoptera > Coccinellidae > Myrrha > Myrrha octodecimguttata. The sequence goes on from OY294059.1 coordinate 27,579,051, forward strand.
TTTGAAGCCCCAATCCTCATTTAGTTTTGAGGTCCTCTATCTCCATTGAGCTGTGGTTCCTAACGTCACCAGTCACCCTGTATAAAAGACCTCTACTAGATTTTTATCATATTCAAGGTTCCACAAACCCAAGCATTATGGGCTACTGGAGTGAATATGCTTTGAAGCATGAGTGTATTGGTCTAGCATTCACTAATGCAGCTCCCATGATGGTTCCAACAGGGGCTAAAGAAGTAGGTATAGGAAAGAGACTACAAGCTTGAAACAAGGCTTCAAGGAGAAAAAAGGGTGCTCATAACCAAAAACTAAGGATAAAGATCTGCTCATTAACATGTGATATCTTTGTAACATCATTTCAGGGGGCCATCGGACCAAATCCTATAGCATTTGCCGCTCCATCGCATGGTAATGATTTTTTTTCTTTGGACATGGCCACATCGACTGTATCCGGGGGAAAGGTATAGTTTCTCACATCTTCATGCAATGTATCCTGATGCACCAACCTTTTGTTTATAATGTAGATCGAGATATATCGAAGAAAAAGAGAACCTCTGGTAAAGGGTTGGGCATTCAACGAGCAAGGTATATTGGAAACTGACTCGGAAATAGCAGTGAAGAACATGTTGCTAGTTCCATTAGGAGGACTTGAAAATACAGCAGGGTATAAGGGTTATGGTCTGTCCTGCATGGTGGAAATTTTCTGCGGAATACTATCAGGTAAAATTGTTCAAATAAAGATAGTTACTTGATCAGTGTAAGTTTTTTTTGGAGGACCATGGGAATTATTGATAGATATCGTTATTCGTACGGCGATTCTCATTTCTGAAAGATATCCATTCGGTTGGGTTCAATTCGATACGAAAAATGTCTCTCATGAAAAACTCTCGGTTCATTTTTCCCTCATATAAATTCGAACTAGAATTGTCATTTTGGCTAGCAAATACATTTATCCTTTTGTTTATTATACAATCTCCATTTGTGTGTGTTTTTGGCAATCAGTTCCTTTTTTTGCGCTCATGTTCTAGGGAAACAGCGTGCTATCGTTTTGTCCAAATGTCTGTAATTTTCGATGATTGAGCCGAAAATGGTCTCAATCGACTAGGTTGGACTCACTGATGACGAATCCGTTGTCAAAATCGATTCTGCGCGGCCGGCCGGCCGTCCGTCCGTCCGGCCGAGGACATAATAACTGTCGACAGGAGCAAGCTAGCAGCTTGAAACTTTTAGAGTAGGTCGCGCATCAGAATGCCGCGGTTAAGTTCAATAATGGGCCAAATCGGTCGAATAGTTTCGGAGTTATAGCCACTTGAAATTTTGAAGTTATTTATTTTTTATTTCTGAAACTATTTGAGCGATTGGATTCAAACTTGGCAGTTAGGTTAGGTTAGGTTTTTTCGAAATTTTTTTCCAAAAAATTTTTTTTCCGGAAACCATTCATCATACCGAAAAAAAAATCCACTCACACTTTGAGCTTCTAATTTCACAGCGATGTACCAAATTTCAGTTCGATTTGATCATAAGTTTTGGAGATATCTTCAAATTTCGAGGTTTTCTTGTCGATATCGTTGTTTATTTCGGTATAACTCAAGAAATACTGATTCAGTCCTGATAAAACTTCACAGCTAGTTGTGAGGTGCTGAAAGACAACTTTATGCGAAATTTCGTGATAATTGTGCCCTTAGAACAATTTGAAAAAAAAAATTTCTATGATTTTCTTATCATATCATCCTCATTAAATTCTGTATGAAACTTCGAACTGTTATTTTTTGATGAAGTACTGAATTTCAATTCGATCTGATTCAAAATTTTATTTTTCCAATATTTCCAAAAATACAGATTAGATCGAATTGAAATCCAGTAATTTATCAGAAAAAAATTTCAAAAAGCACTGCCGTGAAGGCAGCAGCTTTTGCGTGCATGTTCAAATTCGTTGCTGAAGCGGTCATCTACATTGAACATGCGCATGAAATTTTTTCTTGTCACTTCTTCTTCTATTATATATTTGTCTGGCAATGACTTAAATGAATTAAATTGGGGAATCCAAAATCTTCTTCAGAATACTTTCTGAAAAGAATTTCGATCACGAATGCTACATCCTATACTGCTGTGCATTGTTACTCAGAATGTAATAATGACTCAGAGGTTCTGCGGGAGATGTTAAATCTGTTTATTTATAGGTAGTAAATTCGGACCACATTTGGACATTTGGAGTGAAACCAGGACTGAACCTGCCGATGTTGGACACTGCTTCATGGCAATCAACATCGAAAATTTCGCTCCGTACTTCAGAGACAGATTGTATGATCTTCTTCTTACCCATAGAAAATGCGAACCGGTAAACAACCCATTCTTCCGATCGAAATAGATGGATATAGAAATTTCGGTTAAGAGTTCAGAAGTAATTTTGGTCTCATCCTTCAGTAGGAATCCATACGAAATCATCGGAAGTATGGCACAGATTCAGTACATTCTCCTCTCTGATGCCGTCTTTATCTGGTGAAGGGTAGATATTTTATATGCTCAATGGGAGATTCTTGAGGGGTAGATACTCGAATGCTTTCCGAGAAGAATGATCGTATACCGTACGATTAGAAGCATGAGACCAAAATTTCTGTATGTTATGATTGAGTATAATTTTGACGCAGCAGAGTGACGTCAAATAGACGTCAATTCTCCAACACAACATGCCGGAGTGTGCGTCACAGTCTGAGAGATCCTAGAATGTCGTAAAAATTTCACACTCACAAGACCTCTGTCCATTCCTGATCACTTTGATCAGTAATGACTAATGACGAAATAATAACGTCAATATGACAAAATTATAGGACATTTAGCTACCTGCGGTCGTAGTTCTATGTTGTACTTGTAATTATATTTTTCAGATCGATTTTTCCAAGCCTGTGCTAATACCTGGTGATTCAGCAAGAATGCACAAGAAAAAAGTAGCAAAACAATTGGGCATCAGGTATTCCCAGCAGCAGATTAACACTTGCCAGATGTATGCCAATATTTTGGGGATAAAGCCGTTACAGTGCCAAACTTCGAATTGATTGTCAGTTTTTCGTACATATTTCAGAATTCAGTGCTGTAATAAAGTATATTCTGTAATTGATAATTTGTCTCGAGCTGTGAATAGTATGTACTTGTGGCGATCGCATAATGCTCATCAAAACACTAATAAATATTAAAAGAGAAAAAATTCTGAAGGTTAAATATAATGAACATCGACTCACTTGCAGCATTTCTCAAATTTTATCATTTGGATTGGAAGATACGTTCTTAGGAGGGACAATGAAGACAACGAAAAAAACCAATAGAATCACGAGGAAGTTTTAATTTGACTTTGACTTCGGAATGTTAAAATCGCACTAAGACGTTGCCTGCGTAATCTCTTTGTTAGTTTCCGTAGGCTCCGATTCAGATTTAATTTTGGCGGGAAACCGGAGTTTTGATTTTGGAAGGATTTCTGTGCGATTATTTTCGTCAATGGAAGCCTCATTAGCTGAAAAGTTGTTAAATTCATCCTAACGTAAGTGGGGTGACCACTCTTCTTACCGAAAACAGTTCGGAGAACAAACACATAGCACCATCTATTCACAGAATTCAATGAATTTCAATCGACCAAAGCCTGCCTGTCGAAAGCTTCAGCGACGCTACGCGGGCGATGCCGCACCAACCGCTTCAAGTGAGATGGCGCCACAGTCCACTATTAGGGCCTTTTGGGCAATCTTGTGCTTCATGCATTACGAATGGTGAGTTGCCGCAGAGAGAGTTTCGTGTTACTAGATTGTGTCGAGCAAGCGCGTTTTATGTTATCGATATTGTTTGATAATTTCCAACCAAAAATAAAAGTAAATACGGTAAACCTCAAAAAGTCCACTTTTCGAGTGAAATTCAATTCTGAAGTTCGCCTCTCAGTTTATGATTCATCGTGTTGTTGTTTGAACTTTGAGTATTGAACTTAATGATTTAACCTATAAATTGGTTGTTCTATATTCATGGTGTGAATGCCCATTTGGAATTTATGAATGGTGTGATAAAGTGTCATATATGTTCCTATAAGGTTGGTACAGTGGATTTTATCAGTTCTGATGTTGGTTTATGTCATTTTTTCGATATTTGATGGACTCTTACTTAGATGTTTATGGATCAATTGTGATATTATGTGAATGAGTAAACAAAAACATTAACATGCTTATCCTATAATCAAATTGATTTTCAAGGACATAATTATAGTCTTCACATGCCACTTTGTTAAATTACTCGCTGGTAGTTTTCAACAGGTACCTTCCCTCATTTCTAATGGATATTATCATGATACTTAAACTATTAATACGATAATAAAGATATTTTGTTATGATACCTAATATATTAACATAATATGATTAAAAGAAGCAATCTTGATGATATTATCTAATGTGAAAAGTGAATTTCGGTTGATTCTGAAAATGTCAGGGATCTGATATTTTCGTGGTGTATTTCTTGGAAGGCTTTTGTTATTCTGCTCGTTTTGGTTGGTGCAGCTGTTGGTTTGCTAGACATATGCTAATGAATTGAAGTCATAAGTCATGCCTCATGAAACAATCTTTTGAAAGAATACATCAAGATGATATGCAGAAAATACTTTCAGGCAAAAGCATTGAATCAATATTCAGGAAATCAAATTCAGTTTGATGAATTTGAAGATTAATTGATGAAAAAACCCAAATATACCAACAAATAAATGTCGATTTGGGGAAAAGCTATAACAGAAGTTAAGTTTCAAAACGAAAGATGTAGATTGATGGTAGAGATAAGTAGAAGATTTCGTTGACGGAATTAATATTTTTCTACCAAACTGATGACCACAAAAATACTAGGTATTCCATAATGCATTCAACAGCAGCGTTTTTTTACAGATGATGAACCTTATCTTAGAATGTGGCGCTAAACACTTAAAATCGTTCACTTATTTCTCTAAACCCCGTAAACGTTCCAGATGCCATGGATTTGTGTTTCTCCATGAAATTTTATTATTCTTGAATGGCTGTACAAACTACAAACCATAAGGGAATGAAATTAATATTCGTTGGAAGGACACATCTGTTTGCAATCTATTTGAATAAGAACCAAAAATATTCCTGGTTAATAAATTATGTGGACGAAGCTTGTTTTTTTACGATTGGTGTTTTTCCAGACATTTCTTGAGTTCCGGTTGGTTATCACTGTCATGCCTGTCAAACGCTTCATAAAATATGAATAACAATCGCAATAGGATTACAAAATGAGATGATAGATTAGTGTTCCAGTAGTAGTTGATTCCTTAAGTGTTATCGTGTTTTCGATGTTGTTTATCTGAGTTTTATCAATTTTGGTTCAAAGTTGGAAACTTTAGTGAATTTTTGGAAAGGAATTCGAAAGATTACATAAGAAGGAGTAATGGAATAATAGGTATTGGGAAATAATTATTTTTTCAATTTTTGACGTATAAAGTGACACTTTCGAGAACTGATTGAAGTTATGAAACGTCTTACCGATTTTAAGCGATGGACCAAAAGCTCCGGTTATAGTTATGGTTATCCAAACTTAAAGCGATTTCAAGCGATGGCCCAAAAGCTCCGGTTTTATTTAAGGTTATCCACATTGACAGATTATCCTTTGACTATAATCGATTTCAAGCGATGGACCAAAAGCTCCGGTTATAATTGCGGTTACCCAAACTGACATATAGGCAAAGAATCATCTGTCAATTTGGATAACCGTAACTATAACCAGAGATTTTGGTTCATCGCTTGAAATTGATTTATATGTCAGTTTGGATAACCGCTCGGATAACCGTAACATAACCGGATATTTTGGTCCATCGCTTGAAATCGATCTTCCATATGGGCATGATGTAAAAAACATGAAGCGATTTCAAGCGATGGACAAAAAGCTCACTGCGTTCGTTCCGCAAAAATCTCACGCGTTGCACGAAATTATGCATTTCGTAATTGATTACATTCCGACTGAAAGGCTTAATCATAATAACTTAAAGTTGTGAGAATAAATTCCATAGCTTCACGTCCTTCAGTAAACATAATTGATAGTGTTCACAGGGATAGGAACCAAATAACGTACAACCAACTTGAACTAAGCCGACGTTTCGTCCATATATTCAGACTTCATCAAGGCTACAGAGAAACAAAAATAGGTATAAAAACCAGTACAATATACATGTATAAATACAACATTGGAATTAAAGTAAAATAAATTAATATCCGTACAACTCCTTACCAAGTCCACTTGATATGAATGATATTAAGGGACACATAGGATTAAAATTTGATACTTGAACGGAGCAAAACATCGAATGAATCCACAATAATATCATCTTTTTTCAACTGAGTGGACTTGGTAAGGAGTTGTACGGATATTAATTTATTTTACTTTAATTCCAATGTTGAATTTATACATGTATATTGTACTTGTTTTTATACCTATTTTTGTTTCTCTGTAGCCTTGATAAAGTCTGAATATATGGACGAAACGTCGGCTTAGTTCAAGTTGGTTGTACGTTATTTGGTTCCTATCCCTGTGAACACTATCAATTATGTTGTGAGAATAAATTTATTTTCGGATACTTTTGAAAATATTTATGCTCCATATCGACAAATCAAAAAATCCTCTGAGTTGACTAGTTTTGATATGACTTGACGGTTTCTTCCTTATATACGAGTATTTCAGATTTTATATGGCAGATTTTCCGATGCCGGCATCTATCGGTGAAAACTGAAGTAAAACACTTACGCTGTATGTTGACAACGTTTGTATTCTATGCATCCCCTGAACCAACTTCGGTGCTTTTCTAGGATTTCGTCATTTGGCTACGACGAACGTCAGAAGGTAAACAAAGCTGTCGCTTCACAAACAACAAATGAATTTTCATCGATAGTTAAAACTTTATGCTTCCTTAGAAAGGGCTGTCTCTCGAAAAATCCAATTTCCATAGTTTAACGAAGCACTCGCTTACTTTCCTGATCCCTTCATATTCTCGGTGTTAGCGTCGACAAATTCATTTATGTCCGCTTGGAAATAATTATTGCCTTTCTCATTGGATGTCATTTTACGGTCTTAAGGAACTCTGGTTCGTAATAATTTTCCAGACTCGCTTAAAATGCAGTCTTCATACAGGTAGCGAAGTTTTGACGCTAGATTTATAGAGCTGCGAGTAAAGTTTTCATAGGAAAGGCCGCAGTGGGACAGGAGCGGAATCAGATAGAATTTTCACTTCATTTTCTTTCCTATTCTCGAATTTCAAACGAAATTTGTCGAATTCGACATTGTTCGATGAAAACAACAATTAGATTTAACCAATTTAACCTGAATGGTGGATACTTTGGATTCATAAAATAACTTTCCCCCAAGAGGAACTCCCGGATCCAATGTTACCGACAATCTTTGATATATGTTTTTTGGGTATTATTTATCGAAGTCCAAGGTTATCATTTTGAACATTTGCTGAAATGATATGAATTCATAATAACAGGAGCATTATTAAAATTATTTAAAATTTTTTCCCAATCGTTTGAATCAAATTCATATATATTTTTTTCAATATCGAGAGATCTGATGGAAAGAGTTTTAAACAAAAGTTTAAACGATTTTATAAAGAATTATAATATGCTTGCAAAAATATACTTTTCCATTCAAATAAAAATTAAGTCCAGTTCAAGGTTTAAAAAAATATGTTCATTTTCTGTCCTTCTTCATACCTTACAATTTAATTTGAAACTTTTTCTTCTTGAGTATATAGTTTTTGAGATAATTTCTCGAGTTGAATGCCGCTACTTGTATAGTCACTGTAATCTGCCATACATAATCGGAAATATTAACGCAAGTTACTGACATGTCATATAAAAACTAGTCATGAGAGCTTTTTTATTTTCGAAGTTTCACGGAACAGTATTTTCAAGAATTTCCGATTATGAATTGATTTTGACAAATTTATTCATGATGATTCATTTCATTCAGTCGGAATGGTGAATATTTATATAAAGGTTTTCTCCGTCTTCGAATGCACAAATCTGGGTATCCAAATCTGGATTTGCTATACATATTTCAAATTTTATTACAAACTATTATTATTTATTATTTCATTATTAGGTTCATGGAAAAAAAAGCTTTTCAGAGTTATTCAAAGATTGTGAATTGCATTCACAATTTTATCACAGTTGTTGACGTTACTATATATTTTGAATGTCTGATGACATTTTATTTGTTAATTCTTGAATTTGATTAGTTCTTATTTCATTCGATTCACTCATAATGAAAAATTGTGTTGAAGAAGCCGTGGTATGAATTTGAATTTTCCTGCCGTGAGCAGCATGATCTTTGAAATCTAGATAATCAAGAGATAAATGAGGAATATTTAAAAAAAAACTTTGATTGACCTCAATAATTTAATGTACTAAAAATAGTTTTTTGGAACGTTTGCGTTTTCAATTATTCCATTTTGATATGATTGTCAAGTAGTAATTATAATCAGATTTATACCATTAAAGGATAATCTACCATGAAATGAGCTGTGAAATTATTCCATTTTCTGTTTTAAAGTCATTGTCAGGAGTGAACAATGGGTTATCATTAATCAAATGGAAAACACTTCACTGAATTCAATAGCTGCTAAATATGCCAAGTTATTCGACATTATCGAAAAAAGGAACAACAGGTTTTCACCTTCCGAAAATATATCCAGAACATTATTTCAATGAGCATAAAAAATAATTTCCTGTTTCTTTTCAATAATTAGGTATCACACTTTGCAATTATTAATGCATAGTTACTCAGTTTATCAGAAAAGCAGTAAAATATAAAATATCGATAGATCCTACGTTCAACATTCAAAAACTACATAAAGCGGCAATAGGACCAAGAATAGAAAGATGTTACGAGTATCTTACATTCGTGGCAACGTTTCGCAAAGTGACCTTTTGCTTCATTAGGCCAGAAATATATCAACTCAATAAATCCTATAACTCCGGATACACAGCATCCAGAACACAATCAATATAAATAGTTTCTCAAAAGAATAAAAAAGTATCACAAAATTCTCTCTTTTTCATCTGTCAACAATGAACGTTGACGTTATTGTATTTACGGTCAGCCGTTAGTTCATTTTCCCAATATTTCCAAAAATACAGATTTGATCGAATTGAAATCCAGTACTTCATCGGTAAATGACAGTTTGAAGGTTCATAATGAATTTGATGAGGATTATATCATGAAAAGAAAACAGAATAAAAATATTTAAAAAAAAAAAGAATTTTTTTTCAAAATGTTCTAATGACACGATCATCACGAAATTTCGCACAATATTGTTCTTCAACATCTTCGAACTAGCTGCGAAGTTTCATCTCGATTGAATCAGTATTTCGTGAGTTATATCGAAAGAAACAACGATATCTAGAAGAAAACCATGAAATTCTAAATATTTTTTCCCAAAATCTCGAAAACTAATGGCCGTATCGAATTGAAATTTGGTACACTGCTGTGAAATTTTTTGTCAAATATGAACAATAGTTCCAGAAAAAAATTTCATTTCGAAAAAGTTTTGAAAATCATTTTTTTTATCGAGTGACAATACGATTTCAACGAAATTTTGCTCAAAGTTGCGCGTCGTTAAGCTTCAACCGAGTACCAAGTTTCAATACAATCGCTCCGGTAGTTCCTGAAATATGAGGGAAATAACCTCAAAATTTCAAATGGCTATAAAACTCCGAAACTATTTGGCCGATTTGGCCCATTAACGAACTCAATCGCGGCATTCCGATGCGCGAACTACCCTACAAGTTTCAAGTCTTTAGCTGGCTCCGATCGATAGAATCGATTTTGACACCGGATTCGTCATCAGTGAGTCCAATCTAGTCGTTTGAGACCATTTTCGGCTCAATCATTGAAAATTACAGACAATTGGACAAAACGATAGCACGCTGTTCCCCTAGAACATGCGCGCAAAAACAAATCAAGTTTCATGTTCAAGAACGGAATCCAATTATAATCTCATTTCTGTGGTTTCGTTTTTCGTTGATTGGAGCGACAGAAATGCAAGGTTGACAGACTGTATTCCTAGATTAACAGAGGGGGGTCAATTTTTGAATCTCGATCAAGAATTGAAGGGTATAATAATTGTCATCAGTTTAAGTCGATTTTCTCGAGTATCTGAAAAATTTGTGAGACTTCTCTTGGCCATTTTGACTATGTTTTCAAGCAAATATTCAAGAAATAAACTGAGTGCAAGATATCGAGATATTTCAAATCCAAATAGAGACATAACGACCTATACGAGATAAAGCATTCGATTGTCAGGTGACATTTGGTTCCGTGCGCAGGTCATGTCCATTTATTGTTTATATTCAACTTAGAAAATCGACGCAAACATATAACAATGGGGGTTTTTCCTGAATTTGGGTTACTACTGCAAATGCAAATTTGAACTTAATTATTATGGGTTTCATTCATCATTTTCCCAAATTACCTTCAGAAAGTATTGAAAATCAGATTTCAAAATTGGGGTTTGGGATTTGCCAGGCATGCAAGAAGTGACAACGGTGTTCAGTGGAATAGCTTTTTCTGATATAGAATTATGAAATATTCATTCCTATTCTGTGGTACATACATGTTCTTTGTCAATATAACCAAACAATTTCCGTTTACGATTTATCAGTAATATGACAGTCTGTGCTCTTCTTTTCATATTCTTTGGTCCTTGCCTTCTACTCTAACCAGATCGAAGTATAGCTATCTCTGTTTTCCTTAGCAAAGTAACACATTTGAGGTCCTTTTCTTTCCGAGAAAGCTGAATTTGACGTTGCCATATCGTGCACTTAAGACCAATCCCTTTAAATGCAAATCCCCATTTTTATTTTTCAGTTTTAGGTGATCAAACATTTTTTCAAAAGTATAATATTGAAATTATATGTTTGAAATGTGATGTTCTAAAGGTTTTTCATGAAAATTACTGCATTTTCGTTTAAAGGAAAAACACCCATTCTCATACGCTTCAGTTCTTGATCGAGATTCAAGAATTGATCCCCTGATCGACGTATTTGACGGAGTGATGAAGTTTTGTGGAACCGCAAGTCGTTGATAGGTCTATCAAATTTGACAGAACAATCTGTTAATCTTCCAATCAACGTTTCTTTGTGAAACCCAGAGTTATAATATCATTGATACTACAATTCACAATACAATAACATTGAATATTATAGATATCAAACTATGCAAATCAGCGGCGTTAAAAAACGCTGAGTATAGGTCACACCCAGTACCTTTCTCGAATTTCTCTCTAAAAACGAAGGTGGAGCTTTGCTCGGGCCTCGAAATATCTAGTTTTTCACCATCTTCGTTAAATTCACCGCATACCTAAATACCACCCTGACACGAAAAGCTGAAAAAAATTCATTGCATTCAGCTGGCACGATTGTCGCCTTTGTCGGGGTACAATCGTTGAAATTCTATTTCCATTCCACCCCTAGATCTTGAACATTCCGGGTTGTTATCCCCGGTGTCCAGTGGTCATAAATTATAACTGCCAGACAGATATATAATTCTAGAGAAATATTGGCGACTCTCAGAAAGATGGCGAACAAGTGAATGTAGGTATTGTCCTCGCTCAGGGCTGCTGAATTCTGATGATATCCCCTGATTACTTAATCCGATCAGAAAGGGTCGGATTGGTGTATTCATTGGAATTTAGAGTGTTTGTGGCGATAACGAGTTTTGTGGTTCTGTCAACTGAAAAAATGACAAATGTGGCAACGTCGAAAGTGAGGGACGTTGAAAATTAGGGTAAATATTGAAGACGTGATATCGTTAGATATCTGTAATGATACACTGAATTTTGTCTTTTGAAATGAATCTTCAATGGAATCTTAAAGGTCTATCTTAGTTTTGAAGATATGGACCACTTGAGCTCAGTAATAGTATATACCCAGATCACTTTTTTTACTATCAGAACTATATCAGAAGTCTTCCATTTCACCTGTTATTTGAGGGATTTCGACTTCGATCATGGGTGAAGTTTGACATCGCCGAACTTTCCTTGAGAGTTTCATAGTCGAATGAAATGATTTCAATGGCACTCTCCTGAAGTCAACTAACCTAACCTATGTCCTGATGACAGAACTTCAATATTTACCAATATTAGTAGTAATGTCGATGAAATCCATATTCATGTTCTCAGAAAAAACCTCAAAACCGTTATTTTGTGTTTTTGCGTGAAAGTTTCAGGGAACTGACTGCTATAATTTCTACCAATATTTCCAGAAATATTGGAAATATTAGGTTCCCTGCTGTTAACCCGCACTTGAATGAGTTCAGCTCAACGAAATCATGAAAGTTAGGCCTATTCTGTTTGCAGATAGCAAATTTGCCAGGAAGAAGATATTGATTTCATAGCAACATCAGAAATATTGGTATTCTAATCATCGATTCTGAGCAAAATGACTTGTTAATTTAGCAACTTCATAATACTCAGTACTTGCTCTGCTTGTTAAACAGATAAGTGAGAAAAGGAATATGGCAGAGATCTATTTGTTTCAGTTTTATTTCTTCCAAGAATGGGGGTTTTTGCTGAATTTGGGTTATTACTGCGAAAGCAAATTTGAACATAATCATTATGAGTTTGATTCATCATTTTCCCAAATTTCATAACAAACATTGCTATATACATAAAAATAGAAATATGACTTGAATAGCAAGGTTTATAGCAATACGCAAACAGAATCGACCTGATTATCTGGTTAGTTATAGTTTGCTTGACTGGAAGAATTGACACCTCACTATGACTATCGGGCAACAAATTCTTTACCCCGAAAGCAAGTTTTTCATCTGACATTGGTAAGAAAGGTAATAACTCCTATTGAATATTATTACATATTCATGTCGACTTGTCGAAAGGAGTGTTTTTATCACCGATTGTTCCATTCAATTGTCACCAGACTCAGTTCCTAATTTCTTCGTGATGAATTATGATTAAAAGTGCCCTTTTTCAGATGCCATAGGTTAACTCTGAAATGAATCACTTTCAATTATTATATGAATAATTAAATTGATTGGAACCAACCGTATTAAATGTCCCTCCAGGAACATTCTTCAATTGGCACTATGCATATTTCATATGGTACGGTTATTTGGCGTTTTCTTCAAATAAGTCGGACCTCTACAATTATTTGTATCCATTGCGATGATATTTGATGTTTTTGCGCGCATGTTCTAGGGAAACAGCGTGCTATCGTTTTGTCCAAATGTCTGTAATTTTGGATGATTGTGCCGAAAATGGTCTCAATCGACTAGGTTGGACTCACTGATGACGAATCCGGTGTCAAAATCGATTCTGTCCGTCCGGCCGAGTACACGATAACTGTCGAACGAAGTGAGCTAGCTTTCAGGGTAGGTCGCGCATTGGAATGCCGCGGTGAAGTTCGTTAATGGGCCAAATCGGTCGAATAGTTTCGGAGTTATAGCCACTTGAAGTTTTGAAGTTATTTATCTTTTATTTCAGAAACTACTTGAGCGATTGGACTCAAACTTGGCATTTGAGTTGAGTATAATGACGCGCAACTTTGTGCAAAATTTTGTCAGGACCATATCGTCAGTAAATTGAAAAAAAAAATTTATTTCAAAAAAAATTTTTTTCGGGAAACCATTAATCATACCAAAAAAAAATTCCACTCACACTTTGAGCTTCATATGTCACAGCAGTGTACCAAATTTCAGTTCGATACGATCATAAGTTTTGGAGATATCGGGAAAAATTATGTCAAATTTCCAGGTTTTCTTCTCGGTATCGTTTTTTTCAGTATAACTCGAGAAATACCGATTCAATCCTGATAAAACTTCGCAGCTAGTTTGAAGATGCTAAAAGACAACTTTATGCAAAATTTCGTGGTGATCGTGTCATCAGACCAGTTTGAAAAAAAATGTCATTTTCTTATCATATCATCCTCATTAAATTCCGTATGAACCTTCGAACTGTAATTTTTCGATGAAGTATTGGATTTCAATTCGATCTGATCTGTATTTTTGGAAATATTGGGAAAATAAAATTTTGAATGGGCATATCTGCCGAATCATTGGGTGGATTTTACCCATTCACGAATTCGGTCTTCGTAATTAAGGTCCAAACCTTCTCTACAAATATCGAGATTCTAAGTTGTTTCTTTCGGAAGTTATTGTGTTTACGCAGTCGGCCGTTAGTCCGGCCGTAAACACAATAACTTCCGGAAGAAACTCGATATTTGTAGAGTAGGTTTGGGGCTTAATTACGAAGGTCGAATTCATGAAAGGGTAAAATCCGCCCAATGATTCCGTAGATATACCCATTCAAAATTATATTTTTCCAATATTTCCAAAAATACAGATTAGATCGAATTGAAATCCAGTAATTTATCAAAAAAAAAATTTTAAGAGCACCGGCGTGAAGGCGGCAGCTTTTGCGTGCATGTTCAAATTCGTTGCCGAAGTGGTCATCTACATTGAACATGCGCGCAAAAGCTGCTGCCTTCACGGCAGTGCTTTTCTAGATTTTTTTGTGAGTGGCATTGATATCTTAATAACTTCATAAATTTCCCCGGATAATAATTACTCGTCAACTGAAGAACAATGGCTTAATTCTTTGTGCGCTCTTTGACACTGCCGAATTCATAAGTGTATGTTGGGGCCTTCTGCGATACAACAAAGTAAATATTCTGGTTTGGAAACAGTTGATCCAAATGTGCCGTGAATCACGCCAGAGCACTAAACCCCCAACATAATTTTTCACGTATTCTAACTCTCAAATATTAAATATGACATCAAAAACAAATGTCCGACCATGAAACGGCATCCAACACGACAGTTTGGGAATCCAGACCGACCATAAATATATCCAGCTGCAATATCCTTCCAAAAACCTTCCATTATTTATTTTACAAGATGGCAGTATGGGAAACAACACGAGGACAGGGAGTTTTCATCTAGCGCGTCATTCCACATGAAGGATTTTTATTGGTTTAATGCAAACGTTAGCTTTTCGGAAACTTATGATTCTGTGGTCCCTCCCTATCTTGTCTTGTATAATATTTACAATCTCCCGGGAGACATGGGGAGCGTTGCCAGGAGTGTATCGACCTTTACCTAACGCGATTCCGGTAATAAAAGCGATTATATTGAATTTTTCATCCGGATACAATTTCCAAATGAATAAGTCCAGCCCTTCGGCCGGCTATCGGATTCAATTTCTGGGATTAGCCAAACACAGTCGAATAAAAAAGGAGATTGCATATTTTATGAATTCTCGGAACGGGATACATTTTATCGCGTCATGAGAACGTTTGATTCATCCCAATTTCTTCTTTAGTACATCTCTCTGATTTCTGTTGGGTATAACCGTTTGTTTGGATTCGGAATGGATTAATAATAGAGCATCTGATTTTTTTGGGGTTCTTCTGCTTCGGATAGTGTTCTCTGTGCATTCGATCTCTATTATTCTCAGGCTGGGCAAAATACATGCTTGGCTTGATTGAAATACAAATTACAAAATACTTTCTCGCAGGTATTTGAAATACAAAATACTTTCAAGTCGGGTATTTGAAATATATAATACGAAATACACTATTTTAACTATTTGTATTTGAAATACAAATTACAAAATACATTCAGGTGTTACGTAAAATGTGAAAAGAGTACAACTAATTCAGCTCAGCTATTTTATCGCTGAATAAAGAATTTCCTTTCAGAAACACAAGATTTTTAAATGTAGTGTGGTGTTTCAGTATCCTGGCAGGATCGCCATGTGGTGTACCCCGGTTGGGGGTTGGTTCGTCCAGTTGGTTTGTACAGGAGAGGGTTGGAAATAACACTCGAAGAACTCGTTAGAGGGTTTAATTACTATGGGTAATCTACTACATCAATGAACGCTCCGCTTCATTGTTCTTATTCACTCTCTGTTTTCATAATACAATAACAAAATATTATATATGTTTTGTCAAGGTGTTTACAAGCATATTATGATAACAGACGTGGGAATTCAATATCAGTAGGTAATCCATCTGAGCACGTTTTATGGATGATGCGAGGTTCTATGGACCTTGCTCGTCTTCACGTAATAATTATACAGAGTGTTTAGTCTGACATACGTTACAGTAGTATCAGACAAACAGCCTCTTGTTGGAGAATGAATAAAACCTGTTAAAGAAAACAATCTTTCTACAGGTCCTGATGGGCAGAAACTTGTGTTTTATTGTATGATCACATTTTTTATGTTAGGATAGTGTTCAAGGATGGTAAGCTCTTTGCTCTTATCGTTTTAAGAAGTTGACTAACTCTAACTCCATGATGAAATGACCATTGCGCAGGAGCTTTTCTTCCTTTTCATTTGCCGGGAATATGATTGCTAGCAAAAAAACTAGATGAAGCAGATGAACGTCGCCATCTGAAGGGAGATTCAGGGACTATTTTCTGTAGAGCGCTCAGCGCTGAATGTATCGAAATACAAAATACTTCAGCGTCAGGTATTTGAAATACCAATTATAAAATATATTTTCAAGAAGTAATTGAAATACAAACACAAAATACGTATTTGTATTTCAAATACGTATTTCTACTGCCCAGCCCTGATTATTCTTTTGAAAAACGCTATAGCTCATTCGAGTTGATTTATGAATATGAGGTGAATATGGATAGATGAATCTTGAATATTACAGTGTACTTTACATAAGGCGCCGCTTGTAGCACAAGTGGGTTTGCATATACAGTGCGCGTCAAAATTATGGAACCAATTAATTTTCTCAGAAGAAAAATATTTGGCAACAAAATCCTGAAACAGGTCAATTTTTGTTTCTCTTTTATCAAATTTTGATGCATTTTTGAAGGATTTTTGTTACACTCTGTGCCATCCCCATCAACCCTCTAAATTTTTTGAATAGGGAAAGTAGGTCATGTGGTACTTTTTTGGCATGGTCTTTGTATCTTCTTCAAAGGCGTGCAGAAATTTTCAAGAAAAAAATGTGCACTTTGTCATGGCTCATTTACTTTGAGACGATGGTACCTGATGAAATTTGTTACCGAATGAAAGTCGACCATTACAGTTTTGTTCATGCACAACTTTCAACCAATACGAACACTTTAATGGAAAAAAAAAATTTCACGTGAGGGGGTTGAAAGGGGTTGAAAGTTGTGCATGAACAATAAAAAAAAATATTATTGATGATTATTGAAAATTTCTGCACGCCTGTAAAGAAGATACAAAGACCTTGCCAAAAAAGTACCACATGATCTACTTTCCGTATTCAAAAAATTCACAGGATTGATGGGGATGGCACAGGGTGCAACAGAAATCCTTCAAAAATGGATATAAATTTGGTAAAAGTGAAACAAAAAGTGGCCTCTTTCAGGTTTCAGTTGTCGAATATTTTTCTTCTGAGAAAATTAGTTTGTTCCATAATTTCTACGAGCACTGTATGTCCTTGAATCAATATATTTTTATAAGTTACAGCAATATATATTTTTTTATTCGACGATGTTCCGGAATATTTCCTTTCTACCAAACACAATATATTATCTATCGACTTGGGAGTTTCAAATTCATAAAAATGTTTGATCCTATATATTTATCAATTCGATCTATCAAAGATCTTCCAGAGAGGGCGCGTGGCGCGTCGAAAGCAAGGTTACAGTTTCCAGCAATCCAACTATTAGAAAACTTGAAATTTTAGATAGTCGGTCCTGATTTTGATATGATTCGTGAATATTTCGTGTTATTCCTCAGATATTTGTAGTGATAATCGTCTTTAACTCCGAATTTAATGTACATCGTTGGGAACTGTATACAGAAAACTGTAAAGTTCCGGCGCATTGTTGGATGGATCGAAGTAATAAATATAGAATTCATCATTCGGATACCATTTCCAATAGAACAAGTCCAGCCCCTCGGTCGGCTTTCGGATTCAATATTTGGAATAAGCCAAACACCGTCGAATAAAAAAAGACATTGCATATTTTATGAATTCCCGGATTGGCTACACTTTACCGTGTCATGAGCACGTTTGATTCATCCTAATTTTTCCTTTAGTACATCTCCCTTATTTCTGTTGGATATAACCGTTCGTTTGGATTCGGAATGGATTAATAATAGATCATAAGATATTTTTTTGGGGTAATTGCGTTGGGGTTCCACTGAATTCGGAGAGTGTTCTTTGTGCTTTCTTCCTCTATAATTCTTTTGAATAGCACCTTAACCTCTAGGTTCATAAATACAAGGTCATCGTCATCAGGGAATTAATGAATTTTGTGAATGGTTGACTTCTACTTGATCCATAATGAAAGTAAATCAATAACCCTGAAACACAGTAATTAGGTTCACCTCCGAACAAATCAACATTTTTCAAGTTGTCGGATTAAAATTTCCTGAATGTTACAAAACATTGTTCCACATCGACTGAGGTGTCTCTTAAACTTCCGGTTCAAACGGAAATGTACATACTTTCGATTTCTTCATACGAACTGATATTTGTTTTTGCTTGTTCGAATTCAACGTTGATATTTGTGTGGAATTCCATCGAAAGAAAAGAAATCTGGAAGAACACTATGATATAAAATCAGAAGCCTTTGCATGCATGTTCAAATTCGTTGCCAAAGTGGACATCCTTTTCCTATTAACCACGCTAAACGCATGTTGAGTTCGTGATGAAAATATTCGGGGAAAAAAAACCATGAAATTTGACAGGCTTATTTTTCAATATTAAAAAATGCAATTCTGATCAACCTTTAAATTATTCGCACAGAGTTATACATCTTCATTTTATAACATGGTTTAGAATTTCATCTTGATTGGATTAGTATTTCTCGAATTATTCCGGACATAACAACGATAACTAGGAAAACATCGCAAAATTCGACATTTTTTCTCTAATATCTCTGAAAGTTTGATTTCGATCGAACTGAAATTTGATACACTGTTGTGAAATACGGGATTCAAGAGCTATACAGAATTTCTTCGAAATCACATAAATAATTTCTGAAAAAAAAAATCCTGAAATCTTTCGAATTTTTGAATACACCAATGATATGATCCTAACGAAATTCTACAGGTAGTTGCACTTGGGCATACTTCAACTAACTATCAAGTTTTAATCCGATAGCTTAAAAGGTTTCTGAGATATGGAGGAGTCAATCTCAAAAATTCGAAGATCTATGCGTGACAGTTGCTAGAGCTCATGCCCCATGATCGAAAGATCTGGGTTCGAGCCCTTGCTCAGGAAAGAATATTTATGGTTTTCAGAGGACCGTCCAACCATTCGCTGGTGGGCAAACAATTTATGTTCCTGTTCCTAACCTGACGCAAGGAATTTGTAACAAAGCCTACGCAGAACACACCTGGTCTCCTAACTTGCAGAAGCAGTAGCTTCTCAGGGGTTCCATAGCGGAATATAGGAGAATCGGCAACGATAACAAAATGAACCCTTTGGCCGTTTTAGCCCGTTATCAAACTCAACCGAAGTCTGATGATGTAATGATTCACGCCTTACTAAGATTCACAAATAGTAAATTATTTAAAAATAATCATTTCCATATAGGTCTTTTGGTATAAGATGTAACGTCTCTTTCCACTGACCAAATTGAAGGTTCTCTGAAATTTGTAAGTAATACTCGTTTATAATATTACACCTGGCAACACTGCTCATGTCTACGACCAAGTTCTCCCATGTTTTGTTTTGGTTTGACTGTCTAAAACGTAAACATAACCCATTATTCTCACTTCAAATCAATCTGTATTCGACATAGGCTCTATTTATGGCTCTTATTGATCTGAGGTCAACACCCTGCAAATTTTTATCCATGAAGGTCGAGGATTCCGGGGTGCCAAGACGTTGAGCATGCTAGACATTTCCCTCGACCCTAGTGGAAGCAACACCAACCAATTATCGATGGATGAACAATAATGATCGGCCATAACGTTAATTTTATAGCTTCCATTATTCCCAGGGGGGCGATACATCATAATTTTGTTGTTCATAAATACATTTAGTCTTGCACGAGAGCCGAGAACTGATGTAACCCTTAGTCGATGAAGAAAAAAGTAACTATTCAATGAAAAATGGTTATTGTTTTTGAGGCCATGTTCATGGGAATATAATATTATGGTTTTCGCAAGTGTGTATAATTCACGGAGTCTCAACCGCGATTGGTTTCGATGAAGAATTCTTGTACAAAATTCAGTATCAAAATAAAGAATTCACTTCTGTCAAGCTGTTTTTTTCCAAGATTTTTTTCGAAGGGATCGAACTAGCACTTGAAATTTCCAGGAAAGGTTGCGCATACTAATTCAATTATTGAGTTAGTTGGAAGCTCTCGTCAAAATCCTGCTTTTCTATAGTCAATTTTTCGGCATTGTCTAACTTGTTATTGGAAAAAGATCCATGTTCTTCGATTCTAAAGGGTTTTCCAATAAGAGGTGTTATTTTGAATAGCCCGCTATTTCGGTAGATGTCACTTTCGAAGCTGTCATTTTATGACATTTGACAAGTAGAAACTACGCCATTAATAAAAATGGAACGATACACTCTTGTACAACGCATTGAAATTATTAAAATTCACTATGAAAATGGTGAAAATTTGGCAGAGGGTTCGTAAAACTCGAACATTTTTGGGTCGTCGTGAAGCACCTTGTCGGACCGCAATAAAGAAATTGGTGGAAAAATTCGAGCTGTTGGGACAAGTTAGTGATGTGAAGAATAAAACCCGTGCACGTCGCTCATGAACAGCCGAGAATATTGCTGCTGTAGCCGAAAGTGTTGAAGAAAACCCAGGTTTGTCCATTCCTCGTCGTTCTTTGGAATTAGGCATTCCACAAACGTCATTACCCCGTATTTTGCATAAAGATTTGGGTCTTAAGGCTTATAAAGTTCAGTTAACCCAAGAACTCAAGCCGGCCGATCATCAACAACGTCGTATCTTTGCTGATTGGGTCGTTGAAATCCATGAAAATGATCCGGAATTCCATCGAAAAACCATCTTGAGTGATGAGGCTCATTTCCACCTCGGTGGCTTCGTCAACAAGCAAAATTGTCGCATGTGAGGCTCGGAAAACCCGAGAGTTATTGTTGAAAATCCTCTCTATCCTCAACGTGTTACTGTTTGGTGCGGTTTATTTTCCGTCGGAGTCATTGGACCTCACTTTTACGAAAATGAGGCTGGAGCAACAGTTACGGTGAATGGATTGCGTTATCGAGGGATGATCAATGATTTTTTATGGCCGGAATTGGATGGTATTGATCTGGACATTGTTTACTTTCAACAAGACGGCGCTACGTGCCACAAAAGCAACGAAATCATTGATCTTTTGCGGGAAAAGTTTCCGGACCGTGTTGTCTCTCGAAGAGGTGATCACAATTGGTCACCGAGATCTTGTGATTTAACACTTCACGACTTCTTCCTTTTGGGCCACGCGAAAGAGAAGGTCTACGCCAATAGCCCAGCGTCGATTCAAGACCTCAAAGATGGAATTCGTGAGGCTATCGAGGACATAGGGCAGCCACTTTGTGATTTGGTTATGGAAAATTTCTTTAAAAGGATATGGTCCTGTAAGCGTGGTCGTGGTGGTCATTTGCCTGATGTTATTTTTCACTATTAACGGCATAGCTTCTTCTTTATAATGAAATGAACATCCGATCATTTATATTGAAAAATGGCATTTTTCTTCGAATATCAAAATAACACCTCTTAATGGAAAACCCTTTTGTTTCAAGAGAACGACCTGTTTGTTCGATATAAGTTTTCGAGCAGGTATCACATGATAATTGGGAAATACCAGATAATTTTGTATTATCTGCGTCTAAAAGTGAATAACGAAATCCAAAGCATTCAAAGCGAAACAGCCCAATGAAAACTAATTCGAATATCCGGATCAACAACAATATTTCTTATATCCCGTCACTTGTTAAAATCCCAAAGTCGTCATCGCTAGACGAGGTCCCGAGGGCAACAGGCAAGGCCCAGTTCGTGAACCCATCGCCTCCTTCTAAATTGAATTAGACGAGAAGTTAAGACCTAAAAAAAATGCACCGGGTCGGAACAGTCGTGAACAATCCTACGCCGGTTCCACTATAAATGAATAATGGGACTGTCCGAAGGGCACACCCAGATCGCCTGCTTCACATGTCACATTCATTCAGGCGTCCACTCTTCTAGATCTGTGCTTCACTTGACATACTAGACTAGCCGTCTGAAGAATATACAGCGAGAGCGTTATGGGAATATACCACAGACCAACTTGTTGGTCTGTGAATTCACAGTACTCGGCAAGTAGGGGGTTAGAAAGCAAGCGAGTGTTGCCAATTTTTATTTCAAGGAATCTATCCGCTATATGCCTGAAATATACTGAAAATCTACTTAAGCAAACACATAGTCTAGAGATATCGTTATAGAACTGAACCTGATAAAAATCCAAGAAAATGTGTACTGATAATAAAAGTTTGGCCAATCAGAAGATTGAGTATATCAGTAACTCATATTTGGAATCATTCCATGTCATTGAAGAGATCTTTAATCAGTTTACCAACCTAATACAGAACTAGGAAATGGTTCTTGGTTACTTGAGTCCTCAGAAATCGGTTGGTCATTTGGACTTTGTTTGGAAGCTCGAATATACTGAAAATCTAAAGCGAAAAGGTCAATATTGAATCCTGGGTTGGATTGGCAAACATCTACCTAAAAAGTGGAAATCTGAATGTGGTAACGCTGATTTCAACCCTCTGGTTGGACCACAGAGAGCAGTTCAATCGCAATTTCGAATCAGATTTTACGGGCAAAATAGTTTTATAATACCATCCCTGAGTGTTTACTATGGGTACATATATGGGTGGTGGAGTACCGTGCTTCTGAAAGTTATGTGAGAATCATCATTTCTGTTATTTGGTTTAAGATATTCTACAATATTTGAATCTTTATACAGGCTATAACTTGAGACAGTGAATTATTTTAAAAACTTTATACTTTAGGCAATAATTCTTCAAATTATAATGGGGGTTTTTCCTAAACGAAAATGCAGTTATTTTCATGAAAAACCTTTAGAAAATCACATTTCCAACATATAATTTCAATATTATATTTTCAAAAAAATATTTGATCACCTAAAACTGAAAAATAAAAATGGGTATTTAAAGAGATTTGTCTTGAGTGCACGATATGGTAACGTCGAATTCAGCTTTCTCGGAAAGAAAAGGATGTCAAATGTGTGACCTGCTTAGAAAAACAGAGATAGCTATACTTCGATCTTGTTAGAGTAGAAGACAACGACCAAGGAATAGAAAAAGAAGAGCACAGACTGTCATGCTGTCATATTACTGACAAATCGCAAACGGAAATTGTTTGGTTCTATTGACAAAGAACACGTGTGTACCACAGAATAGGAATAAATATTTCATTATTCTATAGTAGAAAAAGATATTCTACTAAACACCGTTGTGACTTCGTGCATGCCTGGCACATCCCAAACCCCAATTTTGAAATCTAATTTTGAATACTCTGCAGGTAATTTGGGAAAATGATGAATCAAATCCCTAATAATTATGTTCAAATTTGCATTTGCAGTAATATCCCAATGTCAGGAAAAACCCCCATAACAATGGGGGTATCGAGGGGAAAAGAAAATGAACATATTTTGTTCTAACCTTGAGCTTGGCGTCAATTTTGTTACAGTCTCCACCCAAGATAAAGATATCTTCCTATCCGTACGGATTTTCGGAAAAAAAAAATTTCTAGTTGTAGGGATATGTGGTTGAGTTGCGTCGGTTCCTTTGTTGAAATATGCCCGAAAATCCATATATTTTCAACGGTGGAGTCATTTCAGCGTTCAGTATCCATCGCCAGGGAGAAGAACGATATGTATTGATATTCACGAAGTCAACTCAACGGGGAATCGTTATTCTTCAATTTTATTCTGTTCCACCACATACACTAACGGAAAAATACTTGACAGGCAATTATAAACTTTTCGCTATCTGATTTATTTTCATCGATCGATATTATCATCATGAAAACTGCTCTTATGCAGGGGTGTGCATTGATTGAAGAATGTCGAGTCGATATGTCGAAACATTCGACTAAAAATACCGATATTAAGTTGGTGGAGAGCTTCATTATGTCTATTCTTCAATGACTGATAAAGGTATCAATATTTTAAGCGATAGAACAAGACGAAGCCAAGATTGAAAAATATTCTCGAGTTCAAAAATGAAATGAATTGTCGAATGACTATGAAAACTTGCAATAAATGACCGGTTTTCGAAATACAAACAAAACCATTTTTGAATATGAATTGACGCAATTATCAGTCCCTCAAATTTGGCGTATATTCATTCATATTGCTCGAGTATTTGGAATATCCAAATCAGAAATCATCGGTTAGAATTCACGTGGTTCAAAGGGCTCTTTAGTAACAACAGGATTTATTATTGGATTATTTTCGCCTCTTGTGACAAAGGCTATGGTTATATGGGATTGTTCCTCAATCGTGGCGAACGCTGAATTTTTGCTTGAGGATTTTGAAACCGAATAATGCCCTTCGTTCAACGATGATAGTAGAAAAGGTGCATTAATATTGACGTCTGAATTAAGATTGCAGCGTCACGGTGTCCAGTTTGAGAACAGACAGACAGATATGATCTAGGTTTTCAAGTGTTTGCTTGCATATTTGATTGATTGAGGTTCGATTTAACAATTTCTTCAAAGACTTGTTCAGTTATAACAGAAGGGATTCTGTGCATACATATTTCATTTTTATGAGAGAGATGTGTATCATATGTTCTGATTCAGGGTAGCAATGTTATTTCAACTCTAAATGGCAAGACGGCAAGTGTTCAGGAAGATGCATGTGATATTAAGTTGCATAATATTCGGCAAAACTAATGAACTGTAAACCTTTTTACTCAACCAAATTGATCATTGATCATATACCCTCCCAAATCTACTGCTCAAAAAGTTGAAACATATTATATTGTAGTATATTGTGAATAGAATAAATCCATTCACATTTTTGCTTCTTGTAACGTGAGCCTTATTCATTATGGGTTGACAAACAAATCGTTCCAACACTCATAAGATTGGTCTTGAATAAGCTGTAAGGAGCCTTGTATAACTTCGATCTCATAGGCAGAAGCACTTTGAGCGAAGATTATTCTTCAGCAGATATTTCTTTGTTGCGACTCCTTTGTTTCAATGGGTCA
The DNA here is from genome assembly GCA_958510865.1 of Myrrha octodecimguttata. Classification (NCBI taxonomy): domain Eukaryota; kingdom Metazoa; phylum Arthropoda; class Insecta; order Coleoptera; family Coccinellidae; genus Myrrha; species Myrrha octodecimguttata. The sequence goes on from OY294059.1 coordinate 27,604,274, forward strand.
GTTCTTCCTCAGAAAAATTTACGATGTTCCTATATAATCGGTTCAATAGGAAGATTTCTAGAAGGCATAGTATTCCTCTTAAGTAACATTCTTTGCTTGGATAAGGAGCCTGAAAAACAATTTTGTTTATGAATGTAATCCAGTATTTCATGAGCAATTCGTGCTTACCTCTATAAAATGATCATCATCGGTGAAATGTATGTAATAGATTCTCGTAAGTCTTGTTTGTTTATTCACCTTTTTTAAGTTACAAGTTACCAAGGTTTTAATCGATTCTTCAACATTTTCATGCTCGACTGCCTAAAGGAAGTTTCGTTTCTCAAACTCGAAATTTTTCACTGGGCTGTAGAAATCTATGTAAAGGGAAAATTTAGTTTCTTTTCTCTCAATAAAAACACTTGTAAAATCATACAAACGCCAAAAAAACTTCATAAACTTTCTAATCTTCTTTACATTTCATCTAACTTATCAATGGTAATCTGACTATCTCGGCTTACTCTGATAGCCACCAGAGGGAGCAGCGCTTTTCTTCATTCGCCATCATAGATTTGACCATGAACTTGTTCTGTAACATAAACAAACATTTATTCCTCAATTGGCGAATGAAGATAAGCGCTACTCCCTCTGGTGACTATCCGAGTAACCCGAGGTACAGACATTATCATTGACAAGTTAAGAGAAATGTTAAGAAAATAAGAAAGTTTATGCATTTTTCTTGGCGTTTGTGTGATTTTACAAGTGCTTCTACTGAGGAAAAGCAAACTCAAATGTTCCTTCCCATAGATTTCTACAGCCCAGTAAAAAATTTGAAGTTAGGGTGAAAGAAACTTCCTTTAAGAAGTCGGGCCTGAATGTGTTGAAGAATCGATAAAAACCAACAAACAAGATTTATGAGAGTCTGTTACCTGCATTTTACCGATGATGATCATTTTTATGAAGGTAAGCACGAATTGCTTATGAAATATCAGATCACATGCATGAAGACAATTTTTTTTCAGGCCCATAATCCAAGCAGAGAAATTTACTTAAGAGGAATACTATGCCTTCCAGAAATCTGAGTGTTGAACTGATCATTAAGGAACAACGAAAATGTTCTAGTGATAGAACTGACTATTGAAAAAAAGAGTCTCAACAAGGAAATATCTAGTGATGAATACTGTTCGCTCAAAGTGCTTCTGCTGATAGAAGCAAAGTTGTACAAGGCTTCTTTATTACAGCTTTTTCAAGACCAATCATATGAGTGTTGGAAAATTTATTTGTCAATCCATAATGAATAAGGCTTACGGTAGAAGTAGCATTAATTTCGTGTGAATGTATTCATTTTATTCACAATATATTGACTTTTTAGTTTAGTTATGAGTATTTGTCTATTATTCCAAAAAGTATGTTTTACATTACTATGTGTTTTTCAACTTTTAAGACAGCCAAAGAAATCCACCAAACTCAATCTTGCCATTTGGATCTGAAAATAAATTAAAATACTGTCTAACCTTGGAGATATCCCCGTAACTTTAGAGTTGCTACACTCAATTAGATTGAAGGATGATACATACCTACTTTATAAGAATGGAATATGTACTCTCAGTGATACTCTCGTCAACTACACAGGTCTAAAAAGTCTTTGAATAAATCGTGAAATCAAAAATTATCAAACCAAACAGTACAAAATCGACTATCAAAACAAAATCTATGTCTGTATGTAGAGTTCTAAAACTGGCCACCGTGGCGCTGCAATCTTAAATTCAGACGCCAATAGAAGGATATTATTATTTTATACTAAGGGGGAGTAGAACAAGTCGAAGGGAACGAGTCGTTCTCAGGAAATGTAACGACTCGTTATCATTCGAAACTCAAGAATATCTCTCCAGCGATGCCGAAACTATCGACTTTGAAACATCTACGCCACTGCTATATCGACCCAGCTTGGCCACCCCTACGCGTAACCACTAGAACGGCATAATCGTTCCCTGTATCGAGATGAAAACTAAGAGGGAAACAAAAGGAGAAAGAACCGTCCCTTAGATAACGACAAACCGCTGGAAATAGATAATCATTTCTCGTTGTCACCGCCCGACGTGGCTTTGGGGAGAAGCTGCTGCGCTACTGTGCCCTTATTTAGAGTAATTGGGGCCCTTATCGGCCCGAATAATCTTCCGCACTTTTCTACTTTTTCTTCTTCTTCTATTTTCATAAGATCGCCCGGCCAAATTGGATCTAGTTATCGGATGACGGACCTTGGAAGTGGGGAACAGTTTTTACGCTTCGAAGATGATTCTTTGGGACAGCTCTTTGGGGTTTAGTTACGTGGATGGGAATTGTTATCGATGAAGAGGGTAGGGAGTGTTTTAGTTAAAACGATGATGAGGATTTCCCTCACAGAATAAAAAAATGGAGATATTTAAATGCTATTCTGAATCTAAATGTAAAGTTTTGAGGAACTACGATTTGATTAGGTGCAACTTAAAGAATTTCTGGCAATTTTGGGGTTTTCCGTGTGAAAAATCCTGAATTCATCCACTGAAATTTAGTGTGCATGCTAAATTGTTATGTCCAAGAGAAATAAATTGAAATGAAAAATGAAACTTCATAGTCACATTCAATAAACATTCACCATAGAACATAAGTGTGGAAAATACTATTCACCTAATCTTTTCATCAGAAAATTATATTTTTGAAAATATTTTTTCACAATTTTCTGGTGATACGATCCTCACAAAAGTTTGCTGAAGCTAGCACATCAATAAATTGGATATTAATGCATTGTTTGGATTCAATCTTATCATTATTTTTTGAAGTATGAAATTTTCGAGAAGTAAACCTTGGGATTTTTTTATTTATTCTTCTGATGATATGATCCTAGCAATATTCTGCACATTATTGCATTTTGGCACTCTTCAACTGATCATCAAGACTCAATTCGATATTTTTTCAATATAATAATTGGAGAAAGAAATTTTTAATTTTTTCAGTTTTTTCGATGACAAGTTCATAAGAAAATTTTCGCTCAATTTTCCGCAGTGCATTGAACCACTTAATAGCAGCAAGTTTCATCTCAACAGTATTTATTGAGTTTATGAGTAAAAAACATAAATACTGAGGAAATATCGGAATTCATAATATAATTTACACAACATCTCTGGAAATGAATATTCGATCGAGATATAAGTTGCCACACCACCCATATTTTCAAACAAAACATAGGATTATACAGTTGTTAAGAAGATTAGAATAATCATCTCAGCTGTTGTCTACTATGCCTGTATTTAAGTCTAAGAATTTTCCTTGAAATCGAATATTCTAGAGAACCTTGAACATATTTCCCTTAGCATATACTTTTTTATTCATGTCAACATTAACTCATTTTAAAAATGTTACGAAACAGAAAAACCAAATAAAGTTAAGTTGACCAATTTCCTGGATATAATATTGGTCTCCAGAAACCAAATGCAGGCGTTAATGATTTGAAATTCGATGAACTTTTCTGTTGGCAATTCAAAGGGATGGCTGTTGTTGATATCATTAGAATAATACCCTCAGCTGTTGCCTACTATGCCGGTATTTTGGTTTAAGAATTTTCCTCAAAATACAATAAAGGGTTTTCCAATAAGAGGTGTTATTTTGAATAGCCCGCTATTTCGGTAGATGTCACTTTTGAATCCGCCATTTTTTGACATTTGACAAGTAGAAACCACGCCATTAATAAAAATGAAACGATAAACGCTTCAACAACGCATTGAAATTATTAAAATTCACTATAAAATGGTGAAAATTTGGCAGAGACGGTTCGTAAAACTCGAACATTTTTGGGTTGTTGTGAAGGACCTTGTCGGACCGCAATAAAGAAATTGGTGGAAAAATTCGAGCTGTTGGGACAAGTTAGTTATGTGAAGAATAAAACCCGTGCACGTCGCTCAAGAACAGCCGAGAATATTGCTGCTGTAGCCGAAAGTGCTGAAGAAAACCCAGGTTTGTCCATTCCTCGTCGTTCTTTGGAATAAGGCATTCCACAAACGTCATTACACCGTATTTTGCAAAAAGATTTGGGTCTTAAGGCTTATAAAGTTCAGTTAACACAAGAACTCAAGCCGGGCGATCATCAACAACGTTGTGTCTTTGCTGATTGGGTCGTTGAAATGCATGAAAATGATCCGGAATTCCATCGAAAAATCATCTTGAGTGATGGGGCCCATTTCCACCTCGGTGGCTTCGTCAACAAGCAAAATTGTCGCATCTGGGGCTTGGAAAACTCGAGAGTTATTGTTGAAAAGCTTCTCTATCCTCAACGTGTGACTGTTTGTTGCGGTTTATGGTCCGGCGGAGTCATAGGACCTTACTTTTTCGAAAATGAGGCTGGAGCAACAGTTGCGGTGGATGGATTGCGTTATCGAGAGATGATTAATGATTTTTTATGGCCAGAATTGGATGGTATTGATCTGGACAGCGTTTACTTTCGACAAGACGGCGCTGCGTGCCACACAAGCAATGAAACCATTGATCTTTTGCGGGAAAAGTTTCCGGACCGTGTTATCTCTCGAAGAGGTGATCAGAATTGGCCACCGAGATCTTGTGATTTAACACCTTTCGACTTCTTCCTTTTGGGCCACGTGAATGAAAAGGTCTACGCCAATAGCCCAGCGTCGATTCAAGACCTCAAAGATGGAATTCGTGAGGCTATCGAGGACATAGGGCAGTCACTTTGCGATTTGGTTATGGAACATTTCATTAAGAGGATATGGTCCTGTAAGCGTGGTCGTGTTGGTCATTTGCCTGATGTTATTTTCCACTATTAACGGCATAACTTCTTCTTTATAATGAAATAAACATCCGATCAGTTATATTGAAAAATGGAATTTTTCTTTTAATATCGAAATAACACCTCTTATTGGAAAACCCTTTATTCTGGAGAACACATTTCTATGAGCATATACTTCCCTATCTTCAATATTTTCGAATTCTTGGAAGAAATAATACTGAAACAAATGGATATCTGTAAGACTCCCTTTCTAACCTATCTTGTTACCAAGCATACCGAGTACTATTTTGAGGTTGCTAAGATAGCAATATTGATAGCAAGATTCTTGTTGAATCGACAGATCATATTGCTCAAAATCGTTGATAAGAATACCAATAGTTCCAATCTTGTTATGATAGCAATATTATATATATATATATATATTTTTTTTTCCTAGCAATATTGCTATTTGCAAACAGAATCGACCTGATTTTTCGTACAAATATTCGATAGACACAGGCCGATAAAGCGACATCCAGCTGGGGGAAAAAAAAACTATTTCACCAGATAAAAATTAATCTCCCTCTCAGGGGCTTAACACCCCTTGATCAAGTTCTCTCTAAGTATTCATCCCTTTCAGAGAAATTCCAGATGAGCAAGCGGATGGTTTTCCAATCATAATTGAAACAGAAACGCTCCAAGCTTCAGGGTCGTCGTGGAGCAGTGACATAACGTGAATGGCGAAGAACCGCTAGAAACAGATAATCATTTCTCGTTTTCAACGCGACAGAATGGGGTGGAAGGGCGTGCGCGCACCCCTATTTAAAGTGATTGAGGTCGATAATGTGTCCTTTTATCGGATGGAATCATCTGCAGTCTTCTGTTTTCATAAAACCGAGGTCCAAATTGGATTCGGTCGATTTGGGAGAGAGATAATGGCCAGGCGAATACGTTCTATAAACTTTAGAAGGAGTGACTACTGGCGATAGATATAATGTCAATATTTCATTATGAAATTTGAATGAGGCTTTTCGGATGGGTGCTTTTGATTCATTTTTGCGCGCTTGTTCTGTGATTTTCGAATTTTGAGCTGAAATCGGTCTCAAACGACTAGGTTGGACTAACTGATGAAAAATACGTGGTCAAATTCGATTCTGTCCGGCCGTGTGTGCTCCAACTTTTGAAACGAAGGATCTACAGTCTTGAAATTTTCGACAAGATTTTGATCCTGAATATCTCGGTTGAGTTCGTTAATAGGCCAAATCTGCCGAATGTATTTTGTGTGACAGCTATTTGAAAAATATTTATCTGATCGAAATGAAACTTGGTTGCCAGACGAAGAGTGTCAATAAAAAGAATTATCCATAGAAAAATTTGAAGAAAAAATATTTTTTTTTGAAAATTTCCATATTTCATTTATATTTCACTGAAATTTTCAAGTTTACATTTCGCAATGTGAACAAGCGCGTAAAAGCTGCTGACTTCATATCAGTGCTTTTTAGGTTTGTAAGTTTTTTCTGGGGGAACGCCTTTGCTGATTGCAGGATAAAACTATTTGTCGAGGGCAGTTTCTTGGAAAACAGATTGCCTAATTGGCAATCAGGAATAATATAAACGATAAACAAAGCGAACGGTGAGGTTTCAGAGTAAAAAACTGACTCTTCCATCAGACAAACGAGAAAAAATTCTGAAAATTTCATAATTTGTCTGATGAATGAATCAGATTTGTATTCTGGAATGTTCGCTTTGTTTATCGTTTAATTTATTCCTGTATCGTTCATTAGGCAATCTATTTTCCCAGAAACTGCCCTTGACAAATAGTTTTATCCTGCAATCTGCAAAGGCGTTCTCAATAAAAAGTGAAACCCACAGAAAAAACCTGAAAAATAAGCTTTTATAGATGCTTTTGGTTCTTTGCAATTTTTGATGATGACGAAGTATCGATATTTTTGCGAGCATGTTCTTTGGAACAGTATGTTTTGTCCAAATCTCTATAGTTTTCGAATTTTGTGCCGAAAATGTTCTCAAACGACTAGGTTACACTGACAGATGACGAATCCGGTGTCAAAATCGATTCTGTCCGACCGAGAACACGATAACTGCCAATCGACCAAATCCAATTTAACATATATATGGGTAATCGTCGTTTGAACTCTTCTGATTATCCTCAATATCTCAGGAAGTATTGATTGTGACATACTGACGCACAATTACTCCTTGGGTTCTTATGGTTAGAAAATCAAAAAAAAAATGGTTGAACATTTTTTTTTTCGAAAACCTTCCATCATATTTCAACGAAAATTCGCACACATGTCGAACACTGTACTTCAAAACAGTGTAAGTTAGATCTGGATTAAACTGTCGAAGATATTAGGAAAATATGAAAAATTTTGTGGTTATTCCCTCGGTATCGTTGTTCAATTCCAGAATAACTCAAAATAATTGATCCAATCATAATTGGACTCGTAAGCTAGTTGAAAAATGCTGATAAACAATTATGTGCAGAATTCTGTGATGATCGTGAAATTTGAACAATTCGAAATAAATTTTTTTCGTAATTTTCTTCAAAAATTTTTTGTCCGGAGTTTTTACTCATATGTCGGAGTGTATTTGCACAGTTGCAATAAAGAAGAAACTTGGTAACTAGTTGACAAATGCTGATATATAATTTTGGTATAATGAGAATGAATTGAAAAAAAATTTCTTCGAAATTTCGTTGGAAAAAAGACCTTTAAATACATATTTCACAACCATCAACGACAATTTATTTTATCTGATGTTAATTTCTGGACACATTGGTGATTTCGGTTCATTTTTTGGTTTATTATTTGATAAAATCAAATAATAACCCTTAGTGATCGACCAACGAAAAAAATGTTAACTCCCCCTGAAAATTTCACAGTTTACGTTTTGGAGTATGTAGATTCGAATGAACGAATAAAAAAAAATCCGTCAGTCCGCCGTCCGCCATCCCCCGTCCGCCGCCCGTTGTCCGGTGCTTTTCTCTGGAAGTACTGAACGGAAATCCTTGAAACTTGGTAGAAAAATCGTGTGTCACTCGGGATTGGTCCTCCAAGCTTTTCAGCAGGATCAGTGTACCCTAGGGGGTCTAAATGGGGGTTGGGGGAAAAAAAATTATTTCTCGAAAACTTACCACCGAATTTTCATGAAACTCTGAACGTTGATTACTGTTGCATAACTAAACCTAAAAAAATTTACCCGGATGATTTCCAACCAGTAGTTCCTGAAATATAAAGAAAAACGCTGCAAATTACCAATAACATCGAAAATGAGTCATCGCATTCGGTTCTAAGTTGTTTAGGATATCAACGGTATATTGGGTTACTTAACTAAGGAAATAATAAACCCTTCTGTAAAATTTGCAGTGTTTTCATAACATCAAATAATAAACCTTAGTGATCGACCCCAAAAAAAAATTACCCCCTCTAAACATTTCAGAAAATTTCACAGTTCACATTTTGAAGTATGTAGATTTGAATGAATAAATAAAAAAAAATCTGTCCGTCCGCCGTCCTGTTTCCGTGGATTTTCTCTGAAAGTACTGAACCGAAATCTGTGAAACTTGGTTGAAAAATCGTGTGTCGCCCGAGATTGATCTTCTAAGGTTTTCAGCAGGATCAGTATACCCTAAGGGCTCAAAACCGGGGGTTGGAGGGAAAAAAAATATTTCTCGAAAACTAACCATCGAAATTTCATGAAAATCTCAAGGTTGATTACTGTTGCATAACTCAACCTAAAAATTTTCACCCGGATGGTTTCCGACTAGTTGTCTTAGAGTTATAGAGAAAAACGCTGCAAATGTTGGTGTGAAAAACCAATGAGTTATGAATAATATATAAGTTTATTTAAGATATCAATGGTATTTGGTTATTTAGCTGAGAAAATACTCGAGAAAATAATAAACCCTTGTGTAAAATTTGCAGCGTTCTTTGCTCGGTATCGTTGTTATCTCCGAATAACTCTAATAATACTTAAAACTTCTTTCCTCATGAAATTCTGCATTAACCTTAAAGCTATCACTTCTCTATCAAGTATGAGAGTTATTATCATTTGATAAAACTATAACACTCTTGAGTTTCCTAGAACAAGAGCGTAAAAACGGAATCTCATCAATTTCAAAGATGCTGCTCAAATCAGCTCCATCCGTAACAAACATCGAATTCGCTGCTTTCCCTGTTCATCCCAAAAACATCACAACCCCTCGCTGATTCTATCACGGATTCGATATATTATCTCAGGGTGATGGATGAGTGGTATATCTTTGGATGATTCAATAATAAGAGCCGATAGATAGACGATATCCTGACCCAAATTTCCACATAACTCGATATATTATACATCCCTTATTGATTCTATATCTCGATACTCCGTCGATATATACGCCATAGAATTTCTGTTTAATAACTAGGGGAGAGATTTGAAAATCCGCATGATGTGTTGACTCACCTTTTTCAGTACGAGTGAAATTTCGAGGAAAGTACTGACGTAAATTTATGAAAAGCCCCTGTGGATTCGTGGAACAAAACCTGACAGAATTCAAGTGTTGGGTTCATTGATGACATTGAAATTAAATTATTCTCTCAAAATAGAATTGGATATTCTTTATGTTTGTTGGGTTAATTTTCTGATGATGAATTCTTGCTTCGTTGAAAATCCTTCTACTTACTTTCTTTCTCAGAATGGCTGTTATATACAGTGGGCGTGAAAATTATGGAACAAATTCATTTTCTCGGAAAAAAAAAATTTGGCAACAAAATCCTGAAACAGGTCAATTTTTGTTTCAGTTTTAACAAATTTATATGCATTTTGAAAGATTTTGTAGCACCCTGTTCCATCCCCATCAACCCTCTAAATTTTTTGGATAGGGAAAGTAGATCATGTGGTACTTTTTTGGCAAGGTCTTTGTATCTTTCTTACAGGCGTGCAGAAATATTCAAGAAAAAAATTTTTTTTTTTGAAAAATTAGTTCAAAAAGGTTCTCAGTATGTGCACTTTGTCATGGCTCATTTACTTTGAGATGATGGTTCCTGATGAAATCTGTCACCGAATGAAAGTCAACCATTACAGTTTTGTTCATGTACAACTTTCAACCCCCTCACGTGAAAAGGGGGTTGAAAGGTTCAGAAAAGATGAGTCTACCTCTGAGTATTTATGAACATTCTCGTTTGTCAATGATTCTCTCCACTGGGTGTTCCAAATAAAAGCATACTTTTCATACTTTTTGTTCACCCCCGTATATAACAGGAAAGAGAAGTAACTGGAGACACCTTCTGAACAGTTATCTCCTCGAAGAATTAAGCTTCAATCCGGAGAGAAAATCCCTAAAATCGGCCGAAGTGTTCGAGAGAAAAGAAAATTCGAACTTCGTTAAGATTTTATTCGTTTCCCTAATAGTGCCGGAGTGTATATAATATCTTTGTAATGCTTTAACTTTAAGTAAAAAAATTTGCACGACATTCCCACTATTCCAGGAAGATGCTGAAAGATAGAACTCACAAATGAATTGAAGAATATAGTTTGAATATTTTTGAAAAATTGTCAAAATTGATACATTAAGAGGTCGATTCCGGCTCCTGCGCCATTATGATATTCTGGAAAATTGATTGGATGGCGATGTCTTGTACAAGTTTTTTGCAACACCATCACGATTCATTTGTTCTAAAAGTTCAATCTACCGCGATAGTTAATTGACCTTCACTAGTTATTTGTCCTATACGTTAAAGATTTGAATGAGAACCTTCACTGGTTATTGGGTTGTACTTTAATATACGTAAGCCGAAAATATCATGTGAATTATTTTTTATCAATATGCCTGTCATATTTCGATTTTTTGCTGGAATTTTCCTTAAAGCCTATATCAAATTGAATTGTGTCCTGCCGAATGACATTATCTCAAGAAGTAGTGTTATGGTTTTTTCTAAATCGATATTTAAGAAACAGAAAAAAATAACTTACCAATGAACACAAATGCATATATTCAATCATTTATTATCATAATATACAATTAAGTTAATTCCAGGCCTCAAACATAGTAAATTCTATCATAAAATGTAAGAAATGTCCAAATCAATCACGATCCAGTAACAAATCCAGAGAATTCATTCCAATATTTCAATAGTTTATTCAGGGCACATAATCCTTCCAAATTATCTTTCTCAACAGGCTTCTCATGATCTGAAAGTATAAGAATTTGTATCAATACCTTGAATGTTATAAAATTGCCTTATCTAGTCAAAAAGTAGGAAATTATGAGGAACTTAAGTGATATTTTGTTGAAAATTATTATTATAGGTTTGAATTGAACAGAACTAGCAATCATAAGTAGAATTAGATGTAGAATTTCAAAGAAAATGTAAATTTAGGATAGAAGTTATGTCTCGACCCATTAGTTGCACATTATGTAGTTATCAGGTTTCCGAAGGAACAAAATTGCAGCTATATTTTAGAAATAGGGTTTATTCAATATAATGAAAGCAATTTTTGGCGATTGTAAGTAGAAATTCAAGAATACTAGGCAAATGAAATTGTTAACTTAGAAAATTGTACATTTAGGCATAAAAACTTGAAAAATTTTATATATTAGAGATTTAGAATATAGGCAAGAGGCACATCAAAATACGGAGAAAAATACGGCCGAATTTTCTAGACCAGGTTCGAAGAAGGAAAACTTACCTCTGAAGAGAAAACTGCGAAAGCATCATTTTTGGAAGAAATCTTTAAAAGCAAAGCATACTAAGATGTTGAAGAAAATTCCGGAAAGGTATAAATACCGAAGCTCGAGCACAGAGAATTTAGTCCATTTTCAACCATCGTGAAGACTGTAGCTGCTCCTCGTAAAAATTTGTCGAAACATCGTAATATTCCTGTCAGAAACCCAAAGTAAACCAAAATTGAATCAGTGACTGGCATCCTGGAAGAATAACAGAATATAATACATGGAATATTGAAGAAAATCAAAGATAAACTTACCAGAAAAGAAAATCCAGCAGTTAGAAAATCCAAACCAATAAAATTCGAGCCTGATAAATTTAATTTCAAGAGTCAACCCTGGGAACTTGCACATTGCGCAGTAAACAAACAAGAGGAACTTTGGAGGTTATACAGAAAATCCGAACCACAGAAGAATATAAAGCAACAAAGTGACATAGAATAGAAACACCGTGGGTAAGAGAAAAAAGGACATTATTATAAGTTTTTAGATTTAATTTAATTATTTGAGTTAGGTTATTAATAAGTTTGGCATTTAAATCAATTTCCTCAATTTTATTTCATTAAATATTGTTATTCGAAATTATATAAATCATTATTTCACGTCATAGAATCTACCTGAGAAAGAGACAGAAAGCCGCGCAAAACTCAAATCGAATTCAAAATTCATATTTTTGTTATTGGATCCTGTTAAAAATTCAAAATTCAAAATTAATCAAAATCAAACAACAGTCAGATTCATAACAGTAGGTACTTATGCGATAAAATTGAAATATCCTATAGTTAGAACAGTAAGAAAACAATTTTGTGAATAATATATTTGGTCCATAAGATTTTCATAGAATTGGAAGTAATTAAAGAACGAGAGTGAACCAGATTTCAGCAAGATCCGATATTTTGTGAATATTGGGGAAAAAAACCTCACATTACACTGATATTTCTCCATTGAATCAAAGAATTCCGTTTTGGTAACGAATTTGGACAAGCGTTGTACAATATCCTCAGCTCACGTCAGTGCTTTTCTTTACTTGTTTACCAGAATTATCTGTTTGCTTGAAGCCAGAATGGGCAATGAGGTTCTCAGAACTTCAATTTCCTCGTTCCTGGAATTATGAGAATCGACTCCAACACAGAAAGCACTCTGAAGGTAAATGGAAATCGAAAGATATTCCTTCCCCTTCTTGGCCCTTTTTCGCCGATTACTCTAACAAATACGAAAAATAATTTTCTGACTTATTGATTTCTCTCATCGGGAGGCATTTCACGATCTTTAATCCCTGAAGATTTTAATTTTCTCATTTCAACCGAAACGGCTCTCGCCTATACAGTATGTCCCTTTTAAAAGGAAACAGGAATCTGTTCAGGGAGGGAAATCAATGTTTTGGAAAATCGCTCGGACACGTTATTTTTTTTTGGTGGGACATTTATTCTACATCATGTCCATCATAATTCATTACCCCCCGCGCAAAAATGTTCCCATCATGAACAAATTCACTGGTTCGAGCGAATTTTTAAAATCTCGTCTAGAGGTCTAAAAAAGACCTCTGTTTCCTCTTCAATGCTACATCCCCACATATGCCAGCAATAACAGGAACATGCTCACAAAAGAAGGAAGAAAATTACAGAAATCAATACCGTTTTTCTGAAATGAATTTATTTAGTAATTTGATGAAAAACAGGATATTCAAGGTATTTTCAGTAGTAACACCGATAATACCGAGATAATTTAGTCATAGAGAATGCTGAAAGCGTGTTGCTTGATAATAGTCCGAAGCCGAATGCCGAGGGCCATTTTCCTTAAGCAACTTGCTTAAAGGATTCTCCATGGCAGCATTTTTAGGATTTATCAAGGCCCAAGGGGTATTCGATAAGATAATTTTTACTTTGTAGATTTCAAAAAATTTATTGTCAATCTGACGTTTAATTTGAACTTCATGATCCTCTTTGCCGAAAACACCAAACTGAAAACACCACATGTAGGGTATTACTGTAGGTAATATCATAAGAGCATCTAATTCTTCCGAAAAAAATCAAAAAAACACGTTGCTAAGTAATATTTTAACAAGAAGCATGAGTGCTGGTGGCAACAGAAATCCGAGTCGAAGACGAGAATTTATGCACCTGCACGAATGCTTTTTGTCAAAAAATATTACTTTGCAATGTGTTTTTTCAATTAGATGCCCGAATGGTATTTGACAAGTCTATTTCATGAGTAACAGATAAATCTGCATGCATTATGTATAGGTGTCAATTTGAAAACTGAAAAACAGGTACCTAATTTATTTCATCAAAAATACTACAAACTTAATTATTTATGATACAATAATTATAATATAAATTGCAATTTTGGTACACGGTAGGGGTATTGTAATTTTTGGTGACGATAACTGTCAAGTTTTGCCGCGGGTAAACTCGAATAAACTGCTGACAGCTCCTGCCAAACAGTTTTTCCACCTAGAAACCATTTGTAATTCAAAATTGCGCGTTTTTGATAGGTGGAAACTACAGCGAGGGAAATAGTCGCTGTAATCCATAGGTGATTGCATGAAATTTGACACATGACTCAAAATTAGGTAATTTGATTGGTTACTATAGTTTGTAAAAAATTATCAAAATAAGAATTGGCGATATTGAAAAAGCTGATAATCTCATAGGTGAAGGTTAGTATTTCGAACGTCAAAAATAGTGAAATATTCTCATTACAGATGCTGCAATAAGTATGAGACCATTGATTCAGTACAGGGAGGGCCAAATTCGTTGTCTACTGAAGGGATCTCGAGAACTATAGCAGCTAGAAGAAAACTGATAACACATTCATAACAGATCCAGCTTATCGCACATAGAACTTGAGTTATGAGCGAAAACTGAGAAATTGTCATTTTCAATAATGCTGAACAACTCGCTTGTTTGAACTCGTATTCGAAATCTGTTGATACATTCTACAGGTACTTTTTTAGGAGTAATTCAAATATAATATGACTGAATTTTTTATTCCAGCCATTTTCTAGAAATGAGAAAGATTTTGAATTTTTCAAATGTAAACTATAGTCGAAAGTTCTCTAATCTTGCTACAAAATTTTTGCTGATTTCAAAAATGTATCATATGTCGCTATTCACATGAATATTGCATGAGAAAAAATTTAATACTTTTTTCTTGCTTTTCTATTCACTGTTGAATTATGAGTAGGCTGACGTTACCGTTGACGATTGAATATGCATTATCTTTGTGTGAACTTGCGCCTCTATGACTGGAATCAGCGATTGCTGAATAAATATTTCTATGGTTAATTTGCCATAGTTCTTAAGATTAGCAATAGAAAATCTGTTTATTATCCCTAATGGCCCGAAATATTTCCAATTACGAAAAATTCGATATGTTGGTATGCTATATTCAAGCGATTGGAAATAGCCGAGTCGCAAGGGAAGTCTATATATCAGAACAACATATATAATAATACATATAATGCTTATTCAATGGTCGCTATGGAAACGCCAGCCTACTTATAATAATTCAACAGTGAATAGAAAAGCGGGAAAAAAGTATTGAACTTTTTCTCATGTTATATTCATGTAAATAGCGACATATGATACATTTTTGAAATCAGCAAAAATCTTGCAGCAAAATTAGAGAACTTTCGACTATAGTTTACATTTGAAAAATTCAAAATCTTTCTCATTTCTAGAAAATGGCTGGATTAAAAAATTCAGTCATATTATATTTGAATTACTCTTGAAAAAATGCCTGTAGAATGTATCAACAGATTTCGAATACGAGTTCAAACAAGCGAGTTATTCAGCATTATTGAAAATGACAATTGCTCAGCTTTCGCTCATAACTCAAGTTGTATGCGCGATAAGCTGGATCTGTATTCAAATTCGGATTAGTCAGGAAAAAAGAGCTCGAGAATATGTTATCAGTTTTCTTCTAGCTGCTGTAGTTCTCGAGATCCCTTCAGTAGACAACGAATTTTAAGCACCATAGTCTAAACATGAATTATAGTGAGAATCATCTTTTTTTTCGCCGATTAATATAACAAATACGAAAATTAATTTCTCAGCGTTCCAACGATCCTTTCTCGTTGGAGATTTTTATTTTAATTTCCAACAACCAACCAGCTCTCGCCTATATACAGGAGCAATAACAGAAATACGCTAACATTAGAAAATGAACACCATACAACGGAAATTAATACCGTTTTATCTGAAATATGCAGAACCGACCTCGAACAATGCATTTCAGAACAATAATAATTATATATCATTCGGTGCAAGTTTGCCTCCGCTGGCGCAAAGCGGGAAAGCATAATTTGATACAGCATTATAATTAATGAGACTCCTGTAATTATATCGCATTCGTAATTATCGAGATGGGGGTTGAAACGGAGAGATACGCCAGTATTTGTGGAAAAAACTTCTGATTTCATGTGTAGGTATATAATTCTCCCATTTTCGAATCAATATGAACATAGGGACGAATATTCATCGATGCACAGGGTGAATCTCTCTGGTCTACATTATTTATAATCATAATAATAATAATAATAATAATAACTTTATTTAATCCTTTGTGACACAACATGGTGTATAGGACAAGTCAGAATAGGAGTATTAATAAAAAATAACAATAAAAGTTAAGAAACCAAAGATTCACACAAATATTCTTGTACAGAGTAGTAGCCTTTTACTAAAAGAAGGTTCTTGACTTCTTTTTGCGCGCATGTTCTAGGGGAACAGCGTGCTATCGTTTTGTCTAAATGTCTCTAATTTTCGATGATTGAGCCGAAAATGGTCTCAATCGACTAGGTTGGACTCACTGATGACGAATCCGGTGTCAAAATCGATTCTGTCCGGCCGGCCGTCCGTCCGGCCGTAGACACAATAACTGTCGACAGAAGCAAGCTAGCAACTTGAGACTTTCAGGATATGTTGCGCATCGAAGTGCCGCGGTTAAGTGCGTTAATGGGCCAAATCGGTCGAATAGTTTCCGAGTTATAGGCACTTGAAGTTTTGAAGTTATTTATTTTTTATTTCAGAAGCTACTTTAGCGATTGGATTCAAATTTGGCAGTTAGATGTAGCATGACGACGCGCAACTTTAAGCCAAATTTAGTCAGGATCATATTGTCAGTAAATTTAAAAAAAATTTTTTTCGAAATTTTTTTCCAAAAAATTTTTTTTCTCGAAACCATTCATCATACCAAAAAAAACTTTGAC
The DNA here is from genome assembly GCA_958510865.1 of Myrrha octodecimguttata. Classification (NCBI taxonomy): domain Eukaryota; kingdom Metazoa; phylum Arthropoda; class Insecta; order Coleoptera; family Coccinellidae; genus Myrrha; species Myrrha octodecimguttata. The sequence continues at coordinate 27,620,948 of OY294059.1, forward strand.
ACACTTTGAGCTTCATAATTCACAGCAGTGTACCAAATTTCAGTTCGATACGATCATAAGTTTTGGAGATATCGGGAAAAAATATGTCAAATTTCGAGGTTTTCTTCTCGATATCGTTGATTTTTTGGTATAACTCGAGAAATACTGATTCGGTCCTGATAAAACTTCACAGCTAGTTTTGAGATGCTGAAAGACAACTTTATGCAAAATTTCGTGATAATAGTGTCATCAGAACAATTTGAAAAACAAATTTCTATGATTTTCTTATCATATCATCCTCATTTAATTCTGTATGAAACTTCGAACTGTTATTTTTCGATGGAGTACTGGATTTCATTTCGATCTGATCTGTATTTTTGGAAATATTGGAAAAATAAAATTTTGATTGGGTATATCTACGAAATCATTGGGTGGATTTTACCCATTCACGAATTCGGCCTTCGTTATTAAGGTCCAAACCTTCTCTACAAATATCGAGTTTCTAAGTTGTTTCTTTCGGAAGTTATTGTGTTTACGCAGTCGGCAGTTAGGCTGACCGTAAGTTGACTTAATAGGAGGTGGTAGATGGTTGAACAATTTGATGCTTCCATACATGGGAGAGCATTCAAATCTATGAGTCCTATGTTTAGGAAGTAATAAAGTTTGAGAATTTCTGGTTTTATAGCTGTGATGTTCTGACAATTTCTTCCATTTGCAGTTGTTATCCTTGGCATATAGCAAACACTTGAAAATATAAATACATGGCAAAGTTAAAATTTCATTTTCAACAAAAACTGGCTTGCACGAATCCATCGAATTTAGCTTAAATATTGCACGTATAATCCGTTTCTGTGCTATGAATACTCTGGAGATGTCAGTACAGCTACCCCAGAGCAAGATGTACGAAAGATGACTATACACCAAGCTAAAATAAACATTCATCAAACAACTCTTGGGCAGAATGTCCTTAATTCTGTTAATTGCACAGTATGAGCTGTTCAACCTTTTACATAAAACGTCAATATGCGTTGTCCATTTCAAATTCATATCGATATGGATGCCAAATAATTTAATCGACTCAGATGTTGGGATAGTGTTGTCACCAAACTTTATGTTGAATGCTCCAATTCTATTATTTTTCAAACAAAATTGAACGCAAACAGTCTCGCTTATATTCACCATAAGATGGTTAAGATGACACCAATTTACAAATTCCTCTACAATAAATTCACAGGCTTTCTGGAGCTCCTCAAGACTTCCTGCCAAAACAACTGCAGAGGCATCATCTGCAAATAATGTTAATAAATAACATGCTAACCACAAAGGCAGATCGTTTATGAATAATATAAAAAGAAGGGGTCTGAGTACGGAACCCTGAGGAACTCCTACACCAATATGGCAACTCTCAGAATAACTTTCGCCTATTTTTACCATCATCGCTTTTTCGTTGAGGTAACTGCGCAACCATTCTAGGAATACGCCCCTGAAACCCAAATTGTAGCATTTTTCAAGTATGAACTTAAAAGAGAGTGAATCGAAAGCCGAGGTAAGGTCAAAAAATATATCTGCGACAAATAGGTTCTTACCAACATAGATTTATGCCATCAAATAAAAATTTTTTCATTTGCTCAGGTAGAAAGTTTTTAAGCCTCCAAACATTTCTCAATGTGCTAATATACTCCTGCACTTTGTTTACAGGTTCAAAACGAATATCTCATATCTGCTTATCAAAAAGGCTAATCCGTTGCTTGAAATTCAAGAAAACTTGATTGAGGAAACTCATTTACTCAGTAAATTCTTTTGATCTTGGGCCCATTGTAGTTTTGTTGCATCAAACCTATTTTATTTTACTTGAATATCAAAAGAGTGATCTACAACATGATATTCAGGTATTATCCAATTGTTTCAACCATAACATTATTCGCAATTTTAGTATCGACCATACTCATTCAGAATCTCTCGTATATCGATTTCCATCAAATTTATGAATGAATTTTATGAACTCACACATTAATTATTCTTCGAATTCTCCAGATGATCCGGTCACAATTTTTTTCATTTGCTCAGGTAGAAAGTTTTTAAGCCTCCAAACATTTCTCAATGTGCTAATACACTCCTGCACTTTGTTTACAGGTTCAAAACGAATAACTCATATCTGCTTATCAAAAAGGCTAATCCATTGCTTGAAAATGAAGAAAACTTGATTGAGGAAACTCATTTACTCAGTAAATTCTTTTGATATGGTGCTCATTGTAGTCTTGTTGCATCAAAACTATTTTATTATACTTGAATATCAAAAGGGTGATCTACAACATGATATTCAGGTATTATTCAATTGTTTCAACCATAACATTATTCGCAATTTGAGCATCGACCATACTCATTCAGAATCTCTTGTGTATCGATTTCCATCAAATTTATGAATGAATTTTATGAACTCACACATTAATTATTCTTCGAATTCTCCAGATGATCCGGTCACAATTTTTCTCATTTGCTCAGGTAGAAAGATTTTAAGCCTCCAAATATTTCTCACTGTGCTAATACACTCCTGCACTTTGTTTACAGGTTCAAAACGAATAACTCATATCTGCTTATCAAAAAGGATAATCCATTGCTTGAAAATCAAGAAAACTTTATTGAGGAAACTCATTTACTCAGTAAATTCTTTAGATTTGGTGCCTACTGTAGTCTTGTTGCATCAAAACTATTTTACTCTACTTGAATATCAAAAGAGTGATCTACAACATGATATTTAGGTATTATCCAATTGTTTCAACCATAACATTATGCACAATTTGAGCATCGACCACACTCATTCAAAATCTCTTGTTAATCGATTTCCATCCAATTTATGAATAAATTATATGAACACACACATAAATGATACTTTGAATTCTCCGGATGATCCGGTCACAAAATAGAGTAACATTTCTGTCTATGCTGTTGTCTGGATAACCGCGGTTGAAACTTGAATCAAGCTAGCGCAGGTCCATCCATAAAAATAGTGAAATGTCTTGGATTTTTATCAGATTTCATAATATTCAACGTTGAAGTATGAATAATGGTCAGGTATTCTTTAATTATTGAAGGTTCGTATAATAACTTCATTAATTGGTTAGTTCACAACTAGGAAGCCGTTTGAAATCGGCCAAATGGTTTCATGCATTCAAAATTTCGAAGCGATTTTCCCTATATCCTCTAAAGTTCCTATGGGATAACATTGTACATGTGTCCATGTCTATGGTCTGGTCACAAAATGGATACATAACTCCGTGTATTTAGTGATTAGAAAGAACCTGGGTGGAGCTTAATTCGAGACTTCTACTAACTCAAGGGGGACCCACGAAAAAAGTGAAATTTTTCGAATTGTCATCAGATTTTAAAACATCAGATTTCATATAAAGTTAGCAGAGCCACTTGCACGGAAGTCAATGAAAACCATCTCATTAATTGTCGTATATTTGTCGAGAATTTGTCGTGAAAGAAAAAAAATTGTCGCGCTTCTAGTTTTTTTTCAGGGGTGGCTCTGCTAACTCAATATTAAGTTAGCAGAGCCTTTCTAAAATATGCATCGAATTCGATCACAAATGTTATGAATAATTGTCGAGTATTTGTCGTAGACCATCTAACCTAATAAAACCAGAATGAATCATGTTTTCATTACTTTTTAATAGGTTTTAATGAAATTTACTGGTTTCTTAGGAAATTTGTCAGATTCGGCAACACTGCATTCGTAAATTGATATTTCAGGTATATTTTTTATATCATCATTGACTGATATTGGGTTATATATGTTAAATCTTCTATTCCCCGAAATGAAAAATTTTCGTTTCAATGCTGAATAATGGAAATATTCCATTCTCACGGATATACGTCGACGTAACTTTGTGATACGAGAAAGTTAATTACATGACCGTTTTTTCTACCGGAAATGAGCTGAACGATTGAAGGACGACCAAAACATATTTGTCAAGAATGAAAAAAATTTGTCGCGCTCTTTGGGGAAATCTATGTGCAAATTCATGTACAACTACCCTCGAATGAAAAATATCCATTAAGAGCAGATTTATCTGTTCGGAAAGTTCAAAACCAAGACATCTCGACGAAATGATAGATTCACTGGCTCGAAAACTGGTAGATTCAGGCCCCAGTAAAACTTCTTGGCCAGAGCATTACAACGCAAAATACATTCTTCGATCTGAAAATACTGTACTGTATGTAGCCTATTCTATTTATCTGCATCCGATCCAATTTTATCGAGTTTCGTTCTCATATTGATTTGTGCAGGTTGACAGACATCAAATTATTCATTTCGTTTGTCGGAAATTAATCCGTAAATGTATAAAATTCAATAGAATAATATTTCACGAAATTGAAGTATCAAATTCGAAAATCCATTTCGAGTTAACATTTCCGAAATTAACATTTATCCATCGGAAATTGGTTATTCATATTGATGAAAAAGGAATCGTGATTTTCGCTCTTGCATGAAATAGGTTCATCTGGAAATCATGAAACTACACGTGGTTCCACGATTTGTACAACATTTTAACGCAGTGTGCAAAATTTATTGCCTTTCCAAATAACATACACTCAACTTTTTCTGTAACTTTTTCTGTACCGAAAAATGAAAAAACAAATCTAGAAAAGCACTGCCGTGAAGGCAGCAGCCTTTGCGCGCATGTTCAATATAGATAACCGCTTCGGCAACGAATTTGACATGCGCGCAAAAGCTGCTGCTTTTCTAGATTTTTTCGATAAATTACTGCCGGACCGTAAACACAATGACTTTCGAAAAAAACAACCTAGAAACTTAATATTTGTAGAGAAGGTTTGTACCTTAATAACGAAGGCCGAATTCGTCAATGGGTAAAATCCACCCAATGATTCCGCAGATATACCCATTCAAAATTTTTGCTTCCCAATATTTCCAAGAACACAGATTAGATCGAATTGAAATCCAGTACTCAAAATGATAGTTTAAAGGTTCATACAGAATTTAATGAGGATAACATGGTGAGAAGATCACAGAATATTAAAAATTTGAAAAAAAAATTTGAAAATTTTCAAATCGTTCTAATGACACGATCATCACGAAATTCTGCACAATGTTGTCCATCAACATCTTCGAACTAGCTGCGAAGTTTCATCGCGATTGAATCAGTATTTCCTGAGTTATACCGAAAAAAATAACGACATCGAGAAGAAAACCACGAAATTCTACATATTTTTTTCCAATATCTCCAAAACTAATAGCCGAATCGGATTGGAATTTGGTACACTGCTGTCAAATATGGAGTTCAAGATATAGCTGAGAAAATATCTCGAATATGAATAACAGTTTAAAAAAAAAAAATTTTTTCGAAAAAAATTTTGAAAAATATTTTTTTCCAAATTGAGTTACCATACGGTTTCAACGAAATTTTGCTCAATGTAGCCCGTCGTTATGCTACAACTAACTGCCAAATTTCAATCCAATCGCTCCATTAGTTTCTGAAATATGAGGAAATTAACCTCAAAATTTCAAATGGCTATAACTCCTAAACTGTTTGGCTGATTTGGCCCATTAACGAACTCAACCGCGGCATTCCGATGCGTGAACTACCCTACAAGTTTCAAGTCGCTAGTTAGCTACGTTCGACAGTTATCGTCGTCGGTGGGCCGGCCGGACAGAATCGATTTTGACACGGGATTCGTCATCAGTGAGTCCAACCTAGTCGTTTGAGACCATTTTTGGCTCAATCATCGAGAATTACAGACATTTGGACAAAACGATAGCACGCTGTTCTCCTAGAACATGCGCGCAAAAAAGAATACAACTGATGTTATAAAAAGAGTTGGAATGGGACATGAAAATGATGAGAAATATTTCATTTATAGATGGATAGATAAATGAATCCTTTATATTTCAGATCTCACAAAATTGTTAAATATAAGAAATGAATATGGTAAAATCATCTCAAAAATACCGAATATTGGAATTAAAATATTCATTTAAATTATACGATTCCGATAACAGCATTTTCCAGAAACAGCAGTTCCTAGATAACTAGCGAATCCTTAGTGTGGAAAATTAACCTCGAAGCCGTCATTGTAAGAGTAAGTAAGAGATTTCAACTCTATCTATTTGAATTTTTGGAAATATTGGAAAAATATTTTTTTTAAGTTTTCTTTACTTTTCTAATGCTACGATTCCCGCCAAATTTTGCACAAGTTTTCAAGCTAATATTCTTCAACTAATTATCAACTACCAACCGATCAGGGTTCATTTTTGGAACCATAAATTACTCCCAAAAATTCATCATTCAACTGCTCTTAGGGAAATGAAAGTATCTGTAAACAAACAAAGTGAGTTATAATGACCCACTACTATAACTCATCAACGTGAGTTATAATCCACATTATTGATCGTTAAATAACATAGTGGTAAATGTTCGCGAAGCAAGTGAGTCAAAATTCCAAACATCGAACGAGTAACAAATAAATCCCTGCCCCTTCGCCATTTCGCAACACCGAAAAAATTTGAATGAAATCTAACAGATAACTCCCTTTTTCATGTCTGCCGGTTCAATCGATCTGTCGAAAAAGGCGACTCTATCGCTTGGGAATTTAGATTGCTCACACTAGTTCTTCATCTCTGCGTTGAGCTTTAATTACATATTAGAGAGAGTAATCAGAACTTACTCGAAACAGATACCCCGCGCGGACTGGCTAATTAAGACTAATTGTAGAACATTAGAGGACAATCAGATGCCGACACGAGGGTCAGAACTTCCCAAAAGACCATCAGCAGCTGAGTCGGGAATCAAGATTTCGGTCTGTTGCCTGAATTATTGACCCGTCCTCGGTCTAGAGACGAATTTGTAATTTGCGGAGTGAAAAGGCGAACATTGGGAGCGATCTGCATATTTCAGAAGGATACGGATGCCGGAAATCAAAAGATGAAATCTGACAACTTGAACTTTACTCTCTCGCCCTCAGACACTCTGGAAATTATTTCTTCAGGAAGATACTTTTAGAAGCATGTTTCGTTTGCTGTGCACAATCGTCAGTCGGCGAACGGCATTGAAATACATACAGGGCGGTTTTGTCCAATTTGTATTTCGGAATTTTATTTTATTATTATTGGAATCGATTATTGCACACTTGAGAATATTGAAAAAATCCATCGCCGTCGATAGTTTTGATTTTCATAGAGAAATCGATCTTTCAAATTTGGTTCCACTTATTGGCTATTTAAACGATCGTAAATTTCGCGGCGTTCCGTGATGTAACGTGTCAATCAACTCTCTCTGCCAAGCCAATGGACAGCGTCGGCTGTATAGTTCGTAGTTGTGATGTGTGATGTAGGAGGCGATCTTCCGATTTTGATATTTTTAATATCGTATTATTCACAATTCGTGAATTTTGAAAGTATGTGATAGCATACATTACAATTCTTTTGCGAAATAGATTAAGAGCAAATAGTATCTTGAAAAAAACGGTGTGAGTTCTGGTGACCAGAGACAAAAAAATTTTTTTGCTGCAAATGGCTGAAAAAAAACTTGAGAATGCGCCATGTTGCCACTTTTTTATTTTCAAGTATATTCGGGATAATAAAAACTGAAAAATGGAAAAATAACTAACATTGCGCATTCTCACAAAAAATTGAGTACATCCCAAAAGATACCCACTGAAGCCTGTAGAACGGCACCCGTTTCCCCCTATAAACGTCGAAATTTCCCCGAATTCTAAAATTTCACGCGGCTATTGGCAACGTTGAAGCATGTAGACCGCGTCTGGGTGCCTGACCTTGACATATTAACGAGTTTTAGTGAAACTTGAATGCTGTGTGCCTAGCCGTAATTTAGCACCACGTGATATTGTTTGATCTTAACGCAGAAGGGATATCTTTGCGAATTTTTGTTTTTTTCCAGTAGAATTTTCATATTCAAAGCATGCTTTGATTATGATCAACGTTACAGTTTGTATATACAAAGTTTATTCAGTTATTTTCGCTCGCATGTTCTAGGGAAACAGCGTGAAACCGTTGTGCGCGTTGTGTAATTTTCGAATTTTGAGACGAAATCGGTCTCAAACGACAAGGTTGGAATCACTGAAGACGAATCCGGTATCAAAATTGGTTCTGTTCGTCTGGCCGTGGACACGATTGTAATGGAGCAAGCTAGCGTCTTGAAACATTCACGGGTAGGTCGCGCATCGGAATGCTACGGTTGAGTTCATTAATGGGCTAAATTGGTCGAATGCTTTTTGTTGTGATCGTGCTGTCAGTGAATTGAAAAAAAAATATTTGTTGAAATTTTTTTGGAGATTTTTCATTTCGAAACCATTCATTATTTTCGGAAAACAATTTGCTCACACTTTGAGCTCTATACAGGGTGTTCTACAAGCTCTATGACAAACTTTGACAGACAGTAGCTGTGCTTATTATGAACATCTTTTTCCTATGAACATATATCCAATTCGTTTTTGTTGAGAAGATACAAACATTTGAAAAATTATATTTTCATGTTCAAATCATAATTATAAATGGAAATTTTGATACTATAGGAATTGTTCAAAAGGTCCACCTTCGGCTTGAATGCAAGCTTCACATCGACGAACTAAAGATGACGTTACTCGGCGGATCAGATTTGGGTCGTTTCGTATTTGGTTTGCTGCATCTTGAATTCTATCAAGTAATTGTTGATAAGATTCGATTTCAACATGATAAACAAGCTGCTTCACATGTCCCCATAAAAAAAATCTAAGGGATTTAGATCAGGCGAACTAGGTGGCCATTATATTGGTCCTCCTTGAGCTATCCATTTATTCGGAACATGTTCATTCAGCCAACTGACTATTTGTCTCCCTCTATGTGGTGGTGGACCATCGTGCTGATACCACATATTTCCTATAATATTTAGCTCTAAGTCATCAATGAAGTCAAAAAGGTGCTGTTCCAAAAAATTTTTGTACCAATCTGCATTTAAACGGTCATTTATAACATGTACTGGCATCAAATCATTGTTGAAAATCCCACCTCAAACGTTTACACTGAAACGTTGCTGAAATCGTCTTTGTCTAATGGCATTTGGATTCTGCAGTGCCCATACATGTTCATTGTGGTTATTGTTGATACCGTCCTTAGTGAAACAAGCCTCGTCAGACCATATGACAAATGAAAAAAACTATTATCTTAGGCTTATTGTTGAAGTAACCATCTACAAAATTCTAACCTTCGTAACCCATCGTCAGCATGTGAAGCTTGTAAATTTTGTCTATGAAATGGATGCAACATTTCTCCTTTCAAAACATGCCATACGAAATTTGGTGATAAATGAAGATTAGTAGTTGTACGTCGAACACTAATCGAAGGGTTGCCACGGACAGCATCTATTACATTTTCCTCGTTTTCTACATTCACTTCAGTTGGCCGAATGGCTTTCTTCGGAGCAGTATTGCCTGTTTCTCGAAGTCTTCGGAATGATGCACAAAATACTGTGTGATCAGGTTGGTGTCTATTAGGATATTTTCTTCGGTATTCTCGAGCTGCTCTTCTGGAGTTACCATTAGAATACCCATATTCAAATACAATATCTGCATATTCCTGAGTCGTGAAAGAATGCATTGTTATTCAAAACGTACACCAATTGTCAAATGAATAATTGAAATATATTTTAGGTCGGTCTACTCGATCAAAACATGGAAATAAATTTTTTCAAATGCTTGTAACTTCGAAACGAGAACGAATCAGACCTATGTTCATTGAAAAAAAAATGTTCAGAATGAGCACAGCTACCATCTGTCAAAGTTTGTCATAGAGCTTGTAGAACACCCTGTATTTCACAGCACCATAACGAATTTCAATTCGATACGGCTACTATTTTCGGAGATATTGGGTAAAAAATCGTGTTTTTTCTCGATACTGTTGTTTTTTTCGGAATAAATCAAGAAATCCCAGTTATTTTAAGTTATTGCCGGCAGTGGACTTGTATCAATTAAGCAATGTTAAGGAGTACCCAAACGCCTAGGGTTATATATAATTACATAATCTTGAACCTCATTAAATGAAAAGATCTTTGCCTTCACCTCATAAGACCTGTATTGTATTGCAAGAAATGATTTGTTATTCATTCACTCAGTATTAAGAGCAAACAATTCCTCGAATAAAACGGGGTGACTTTTGGAGACCAGAGTTCGTTTTTTTCAAAACATTTTTTGGGTGCAAATGGTTGAAAAAAATTGTCAGAATGCGTTGTTGCCCCATTTTTCATATTCAAGAATTTACGGGAGAATAAAAACTGAAAAGCACTGAAAAATGGAAACATAACTAACATTGCGCATTCTCATCGAAGAATTAACTACATTCCAAAAAAAAATTTTCAAAAAATAATCACTGAAGTCTGCAGAACGCCACCCCAAATTCCACGTATTTCCAATATTTTTCGCGGTTATTGGCAACGTTGAATTAGGCAGACAGCGAGAAGGTATATTGACTTTGAGATATTCACGAGGTTCAATGAAACTTGCATGTGGCTGTGTTGCCGAACCGTAATTTACCAACACGTGGTAATGTTTGCTCTTAAGATAACGATATCCTATAAGCTGAATTGCATCTGTTTATCCAACATGAAGAAGTTAGGGAGAGCTTAGACGTATCAGTCGTATACCGTTGTATTCAAAATAATTGACATCAAAATCATCACCATATCAGGGACTTCGACAGAATTTTATCGCCATTTCGCGAAATAAGCCGTATACTCCATTCACTTTCATGAACTATCCCGCTTGGTCATGATTTAGGTCTATCAAGTTTTTATTTACTTAAAACTGACGCAGGTTGGCACACGTGAAATATCGGTGATGTCAAAATAATTCGGAGACGTTGCCAAATGCCAATTTCTACTCTCAATCTCAACATAATCATCACGCTTGGAAACTTAAAATGACGGAGGTAGTTTTGAAGAAGCAGAAACAAAAGATCAGGAAGTGCTATGAAGAATTGAAATCTGCTTTTTTTGATAGTAACCCTGATAATATGGAATCAATAATTTATCTCAAGCTATCCAACATTTTCATACTGGAGTATTTCAAGTTGTGCAACAAAGTATTTGAATGTCTTTTCTAGGCTTATTTCTTGAGAATTTCGAAAAGTAGGGAATTCCATAGGTTTGTCTGTTCGTTAAGAAGTTTTACTGCAGGGTTATTCGAGTACTTTTTTCTCGAATGAACCATCACAAAATTACGGACTACTCTATCCATTATTTTTTAGTAAAATTTCAACACTCTATTTTTGATTTACGTACAAGAAAATAGCATAACTGAATCTTCCAACCATGTTCATATACGTGAGATATTTCCAGTGTTAACAGAGAAAAAAGTTTCTTCAACATTAGCTAGGTCTTCGGAATTATTGAATTCACATAATATTTTCTCAAATTCATTATTTCCCAAAGTAAATTCACATTTTGAAAAATACGTATTTACTACGACCTCTATGACGTTATCTGACAGGAAAATGACGACTACAACCTAACCGTTTCGAAACATACACGGTGAAATGTGTCAGAATGTCATGGCCAACCGGGATAGTTTATAAAAGTGAATGGAGTATAGTTTGACTCCTGAAGTATAAATAGACCAGAAAGGAGTTGCGCTGTTTTGTTTTTCGTTAGTCTATAATCAGTTGCTCCAGAAGATCGAAAGCGAAACTTTTCATTCAGAAGATGAGCGAGTCCATTGTCCATTGTACAGCAAGAATGAACATTGAATAGCACTCGATATCCCCACTTAAACTTGAATGGGGGAACGATATCCAGCGGACTTTGTACAGAGAAATGCCTTTCTGTCCCCAGGGTTCATTTTGCACTCCCCCGGGTGAGAAGAACTCTTCTTCTTATTTTTCTCCTCTCAGGGTTCTATTATGCCGACGTCAAATTAAGTTGAAAATAAGTTTTATTTGGGGGTAATTCACCTCGTCGAACCGAGAGAAAGGAACAAACCAAGGGATGGTCTTGAAATAATTCTCCTGGAATGAGCAGGGAACGAAGCTAGAAAATGTGTTTCTCAGAATTGGATTTACAATTCGTTGTGGATGTACAAGGTGTTTCAGAATTGAGGACACAAAAGAGAGAAGTGATTGATTGGATGATATCAAGAATAACATTCTGATGAACATTGGTGCGAAAAATGTTTCATTTTCAAAATAGAGCGTTTACATTCTCCCAAAATCTTTCCAACTTTATTTACACATCGAAGTGTACAACAGTTAATATGTCAATTGAAAGTGATAATCGACAAAGTAATATTTTTTTGAGGTATTGCTACAGAGTTTTTTCATAATGTGCTAGTGGAAGTCTAGAAAAAAACTGCAACAAAAAAACTAGAAAAGCACTGACGTGACGTCAGCAGCTTGCGTGAATGTTCAAAGGAGATGACCGCTTTGGCAACGAATTTGAACTTGTGCGCGAAAGCTGCTGCCTTCACGGCAGTGCTTTTCTAGATTTTTTTTCGATAAATTACTGGATTTCAATTCGATCCAATCTGTATATTTGGAAATATTGGAAAAATAAAATTTTAAATAGCCATATCTACGGCATCATCGGGCGGATTTTACCATTCACGAATTCGACCTGCGTAATTAAGCCCCAAACCACGGCCGACTGCGTAAACACAATAACTTGAAACGACTTAGAAACTCGAAATTTGTAGAGCAGGTTCGAACCTTAATTTTATTTTCCCAATATTTCCAAAAATACAGATCAGATCGAATTGAAATCCAGTACTTCATCGGAAAATTACAGTTCGAAGGTTCATCCATAATTTAATGAGGATGATATGATAAGAAAATCACAGACATTTTTTTTTCGGATTGTTCTAATGACACGATCATCACGAAATTTTTCATAAAGTTGTCTTTCAGCATTTTCAGACTAGCTGCGAAGTTTTATCAGGATTGAGTCAGTATTTTTCGTGTTATCCCGAAACAAGCAACGATATCGAGAAAAAAAGCTCCAAATTTGACATATTTTTTCCCGATAACTCCAAAACTTATAATCGTATCGAACTGAAATTTGGTACACTGCTGTGGAATATGAAGCTCAAAATCCGAGGGAATTTTTTTCTGGATATAATGAACGGTTTTCGGAAAAAAATTTTTTGGAAAAAAATTTTGAACAAATTTTTTTTTAGAATTCACTGACAAAATTTCAAATGGCTATAACTCCGAAACTATTCAACCGATTTGGCCCATAAACGAACTCAACCGCGGCATTCCAATGCGCGACTCTGAAAGTTTCAAGTAGCTAGCTCACTCCGTTCGACAGTTACCGTGTCCACGGCCGGCCGGACAGCCGGCCGGACCGAATCGATTTTGACACCGGATTCGTCATCAGTGAGTCCAATCTAGCAGTTTGAGACCATTTTTGGCTCAATCATCGAAAATTACAGACATTTGGACAAAACGATAGCACGCTGTTCCCCGGAACATACGCGCAAAAACTAGAGAGGCACTGACGTGACGTCAGCAGCTTGCGTGTATGTTCAAAGGAGATGACCGCTTTGGCAACGAATTTGAACATCCGCGCGAATGCTGCTGCAGGGTTTTTTGACTTATTCGCGAAAAAACAAAGATACCAAGGAAAAAATCATGAAATTAGTTAGTGAATCGAAATCGTTTTCTGTGAATTCGAAAGCTTTTTTTTTCGAAAACTGTTTATTAGATTTGGAAAAAAAATTGCACACATCTTGCACTCTTAATTTAACAGCAGTTTACTCATTTTCATTTTGATCCAATTTTAATCTTTGGAGATATTGGGGAAAAATTGGTCAAATTAGGTGGAGTTTTCCTCTGTATTGTTGTTATTTCTGTTTATTGTGTGCAGAATTGAGTGCTGATCATGTCATTAAAAAAATTAAAAAAAAAATTTTTTTTTTAAATGTTCTAAATATACTGCGGCATTTTCTTCATATTATCCTCACAAAATTCCTCAAGAACCTTCAAGCTGTTATTTTGAAAAGAAGTACCGGATTTCAATTCGAATCAATCGATATGTCCGGAAAATTGAGAAAATAATATTCAGAACTAGTACATCTGCTGAATCATTGGGTGCATTTTGATTTTACCCATTCACGCATTCGGCCTTCGAAATTAAGGTCTAAACCGACTCTACAAATAACGAGTTTACAAGGTGCTTCGTTCGGAAGTTATTCTGTTAACGATCGGCCATGAGGAAGATTCGTCTGTTACAATAATTCACGTAGTGCAATCCGTCGATAAACAAAAATCGCATATATGAATTATGGTCGATCGGCTCGATAAAAGCAGAAAATTCCCAGTAAACATAAACAGCCCGATCTGAAACCCAGTGAGAGATTGATGTTCTCTCGAATGTGCCACCGATCATAGCCAGAAATTATTCCGCGGTAGAGTCCCTATTACAAGCAGCCCTCTTGTGTATTCGAATAATTACTCTTCACGCTCTCATGGCTTCCTCTGTTCTTGTTTCAGAAACGCCCGTTGCAGGTCTCCGGCGCTACTGTCGCACTCGCGAGAAGGAAGGGGGGAGGTCAGCTGACACCGGCACCGCGACGTTCGTGACGTTTCCCTCTCCAGTCATCGTGAGGCGTCCCTTATTGAGCTGGCTTGCCGTTGCTACCCTTAGGACTGGAATAATACGTGCGCCGTTTTTAGTGACTCCGTGGTGTTTTTGGGGATGAAGTGCCGTAAGTCGTGATGGAAGCAATGTCGGATTGATCCAGGAACGATTTTTGAGCGTTTTTGGAGGCGAATTTTGAATAGTTGGTGTTCGGGGTATGCTGTAGTGACTGCAGATTGGAGACATGAAGGGGTTTGTTGTTTTTGTTGCCGCGTGCTTGATGAACGAGTGCCTGGCTGCATGGCAGGAGAATACGAGGCCGAAGATGTTCGTGCAATTAGGTGAGTACACATATTTCATGGAATAGTGATTTTTTCTATCGAAGTCCTTCGAAAACTTTGCTTCATTCCGATATCCTCATCTAATCATCCAACAATTCTTCCTTTCATCATCCAGGTCAAGCGGATAATTAAAAATCATGTATATGCATGTATACGTTGATCGGACGCCAGAGGGTTCTGTTGACCATTGAATGACTTCGAATAAATACTCTGTGCGAAAGCTAGAAACCGCCAAAGGAATTCGTTATCTTAATCATATTTCTCTGTTCAAGACCAGTCATAAACATGTGTATTTGGTCCTAAAAAACATATATACATGTATACGTATATGTATATCGGACGCCAAAGGGTAAAACTATTGAATGCGACGAAAAAATCTCTTGAAATGTTCTATCACAAGAGTCTCTTACATAGAGTGTAGATAAAGTATCGAACCAAGTCAATATATATTAAACGTCAAAAAAAATACAGTCACACTATCGTTTATTCAAAAACACACAATATATATAGTCTATATATTTCGACAGATCTTGCTATTTGGAATTCTTACAAAATAGGTTCGATGGAAATATTTTATAAACACGAAAATCTGAAGTACTTGACCTGTACTAAATAAGTTCAACTCATTTTTGAGATTGATTAAAATGAAGGGAATCATTCGAACACAATTATTCCGAATGTGCGAAAGTTTATTTCATTGTAGCCAGTTCGTACGAGTTTGAGATAATCAGTTCCATCAAAATCTGAAAGAACATATGGTGAACTACGTTATTAATGAAAAAATCTTATCGAATGTATTCTGCCCCATTGCACGAATCTGAAAAGTTTCATTAATATCACATATTCAGTTTCATAGATATTCGCTTGAACTCATTTTTCATCACAACCTTGTATGTGAAAGTTTAAAAACAATAATTCGATAAATTTGTGATCCATTTATTATTTTGTACTTCTTGAAAACTATCTACATGAAGCATCTCGTTCTCAGTCCTAGACGAAAAGTCCACTTAAAGAACAAACTTTTATGGATTTCCACATATATGTAAGGTTATAGGACTTACTGTTAAATTTCTGGCGAAAAAAATGTTATTCAATTGTTTTTTCAATATTCAACAGAAAAAACCTAGAATAGTACTGACGTGAAGTCAGCAGCTTTTGTTCGCATGTTCACTTTTGGTGAAATGCTCTCAAAAGCTGCTGCCTTCACGGCAGTGGTTTTCTAGGTTTTTTCGATGGAGTACCGGACTATATTTTTGGAAATATGTGGAAAATAAAATTCTGAATGGGTGAATCTACGGAATCATTGGGCGGGTTTCTAAGTCGTTGCCTCCGGAAGTTATTGTGCCTACGATCGGAATTGAAATCCAGTACTTTATCGATAAAACGCTCGATAAAACGACAGTTCGAAGGTTCATACAGAATTGGGAATAGTATGATCATAACATCACCAAATGTTGAATATTTAAAAAAAATGTACTTGTTCTTATGACACGATCATAACGAAATTCTGCACAAAGTTGTCCATCTTCATTTTCGAACTAGCTGCCAAGTTTCATCATGATTGTATTAGTATTTTTTGAGTTATTCCAAAAAAAACAACGATATCGAGACAAGACCACGAACTTTGACATATTTTTCATAATATGTCCAGAACAAATAGCCGTATCGAATTGAACTTTGGTATACTGTCGTGAAATATAGAGCTCAAGGTGCGAGCGAGTTGTTTATGGAAAATGTTGAATAGATTCGGAAAAAAAATGTTTTCGAAAAAAATGTTGAAAAATGATTTTTTCTAAATTTACTGACAGCACAATCATGACAAAATTTTGCGAGAGGTTGCTAGTCTTCATGGTCCAACTAACTGCCAAGTTTCAATTCAATCCCTCCAGTAGTTCCCCAAATATCAGAAATTAACCTCAAAATTTCAATTGGCTATAACTTCAAAATCATTCGACCGACCCTGCTTGTTAACGAACTTAACCGTCTCATTTCGAAATGTAACCTATCTTGAAAGTTTCAAGTCGATAGGATTCACCGGGTATACGGCTGGCCGGTCGGCTGGATAGAGTCGATTTTGACACCGGATTCGTCATCAGTGAGTCCAACCGAGTCGTCCGCGATAATTTTCTGCTCCAAATTAAAAAATTACAGACATTTGTACGAAACCATAGCACGCTGTTCCCCTAGAACATGCGCGCAAAAAGTAGTAGGGCCCATCTCTTATTGCTGGTGTTAAGGATGCAATATCAATCGTTAATTGATAAATCGGATTACTGAAAATAAAGGTTAAGTATGGTATTAAAAAAATGCATTTCTCTCACTTCCGATACTCCCATTAAAAATTCACCAGACCAATCGAACTCCCATACAAGACCACAATTTTTCTTGATGAGTTGGTCGTGTCGAGATCTTTTTATCGTTAGGAAAATCGGTTTATGAACGAGCCTATGGATTACCAACGAGAAACAAAAATACATTTATTACTCATTCGCTAGTTGGATGCAATTAGTGTGTTCAACTGATGTTTTATTTGAACTGAAAACCCGATTAATTGATTACATTTTACCTTTTCATCAGACTTATAATCGGTAGAATCCGAATGTTTAATTGGGAACGGGGCACCTACGCTTTCAGTAATAATTTCGATATGCATTGGTTGAAAATTACAGTGATATTTTTGGAATCACGAAAAGCCGATACATATAAAATATTGAAATGATGTCTCGTTGAACAAACAAATGAATTGATTTCGAATACTCATGTTTTACGGCATTTTCATCCAAATCTGCAAATATGGGACATTTTTTTTTGAGGCGAATACTTCCTGGGTACAACTTTGAAATATCACATAATGGCAACTAGCTCGTTCAACTTTCTCAAATTTTGGAGAATATAAAAGGGAAGTACTTACTACTACTGGTGCTCTCTTTTCTCCATGAACCAATTCCTATAATAGGGAAGATGATACATTTATTGAGTTTTCATTTGATAACTCAAGTCCTATGTAATTTAATTGTTTTATGATTTTTTCGATTTTACACCCTGTATCTCGTTAACTAGAAACATTTATTTGGAGAAAGTTTGATTTGATCGTCAGAGTTCTGTTTAAACTTTTAATAATTATAATAAGTTATATCGATTTATCCTTTTGAAATCTATTGAAAATAAACTAACAGCATATAATCGTATGATATATATGTATATAGACATACTTATGAATTTTCACGCGTTTGTTCTGGGGAACAGCGCATTATCATTTCGTCACGATGTTGTAATTTTCGAATTTTGAGCCAAACTTGGTCTCAAACGACTAGGTTGGACTTACTGATGAAGAATCCTTGGTCAAAATTGATTCTGTCCGTCCGCCCGGCCGTGTGCGCTGTAACTCTCGAAAGAAAAGTCCTAGAGCCTTGAAATTGTCAGTTTAGGTTAAGATCCTGAATATCTCGGTTGAGGTCGTTAATGGGCCAAATCTGCCGAATGGTTTTTGTGCTACAGCCATTCGAAATTTTGATTCTTCAATAACTCGAAAAATATTTATCAGATAGAAATGAAACTTGGTTGGAAGATGGACAGTGTCAATAAGAAGAATTATCCATGGAAAAATTCCAAAAAATTTTTTTTCTTGAAAATTTTTATATTTCATTAAAATTTCACCATTTCGCAATGTGAACAAGCACGTGAAAGCTGCTGACTTCACGTATGTGCTTTTCTAGATTTTTATAAAGAATACTATATAATTAAGAAACTATCATCAAATGATGGCTTCAATTCATCAGTCGTGATAATCTTTCAAATACAATATGAACAAACGATTTCATTAGTATACTCCGAAATCCCCAACATATATTCCATTAACTTGTATAGTATCAAAAACAAAACAGGCTGTTTGATACTTGAGAAGACACAAAAACAGAAAAATCTCATACAAAGCTGATAATTTCGAATTTTGAATTGTACAGATTTTGTGGGAATAAATGAAGTTAGCAGAAATAGTGAATTGTTTAAGCTTTCAACTTCAAGGAAAATTGCCATCAACTCAAGACAGAAACAATCACACGAAACCATTAAGATTACCGTTCATTATTGCGGATAAACAAATAGTACAGCTCCTGATGTTCCAATTTGAACATTCAAAAATCTAAAGGAGCACTGACGTGAAGTCAGCAGCTTTTACGCGCTTGTTCACATTGCGAAATGGTAACTTGACAATTTCAGTAAAATTTCAATGAAATATAAAAATTTTCAAAAAAAAATAATTTTTTTTTCCGAATTTTTCCATGAATAATTAATTCTTCTTATTGACGCTGTTCATCTTCCAACCAAGTTTCATTTCGGTCAGATAAATATTTTTCGAGTTATTGAAAAATCAAAATTTCAAATGGCTGTAGCACAAAAACCATTCGGCAGATTTGGCCCATTAATGAACTCAACCGAGATATTCAGGATATTAACCTAACCTGAAAATTTCAAGACTCTAGGTCCTCCCTTTCGAAAGTTACAGCTCCCACGGCCGGTCGGACGGACAGAATCAATTTTGTCCATGGATTCTTCATCAGTGAGTCCAACCTAGTCGTTTGAGACCAATTTCGGCTCAAAATTCGAAAATTTCAGACATCGTGACGAAATGATAAATAAATAAAGATAGGTATTTAATTATTATTATATTTTCCTCTTGAAGAATCCAGGATAATTTCAGCAACATCTCCTTCCAAGCAAAAAAGCTTCTCCTTTCACGTCGAGGCAAATTAATGTATAAACGATTATAAATCGGTTCAGCAGTCTCGGAATTAGATATCCCCGGCCGAAAGATAAATTAATCCCGTCCCGCCCGGGTAGTCAACATTAATTCCCGAAAAAATTATACTGGAGCATATTCGAATAAGTATAAGCCGAAGTCATTAATAACCGCCCCTTCATTCTTCGGATTAAGAGAAAAACTATGAATATTCCGGCCAGTTTTCCGAGCGGAAACGGACCCCAATGCAAGAAGACAAAGAAGGAGCGCGGCGGAAAGCAAACATCAACAGGATCTGGCCATCTTCGGCCTCTGATTTAGATACTTCCAGGAGCAGACAGATAATTTGTGTAAATAATTAATACGGCTTCGTCCGACAGAGGAAGATGAGGAAAAGCGAAACGAAAATTAAAACCTGAATAATTCTAATGTTTGATTAATTTCCGCCAGGGGGAGCCATCGGAAGGTTGGGGAGGATATATATTCATCAAACGGGCGGGGACGATTTTTTTCTTATTTTGAGGAGATATCATTATTTCTTCCTTAGTTTTGATGTGGATTCGAATACATATGTGTTGTGGTGTTGTAGATTTCTATCTGCTATCGCGCTGTAGGATATGTGATTTCGAACTCGAGGGTTTCAATCATAGGTTATGGTTTATTAGTTACAGGACATTGTCCATGTCTGTTTGAAGTGAATCCATCACATCTTTTCTAATCCTTTTAAATCAATATCGTCTGTGATTTAGCTTACGTCGGACATTATCCTGTTCAACAATAATGGCCCTCAAATAGATCCGTACGGTACGCCGGTTGCAACATTGTGCACTCTGTGCTCTCCTCAACTTGTCCAGATTTCCTCTATGCCCTATTCGGAACGTGGAATTGCTCTTGTGTTCTCTTCAAAACCTCCAGAGTTGTCTGTGCTATTTTGTGTGTTTGTTCCAAATTGGTTTTTGCATCTACATTTCATATATCAATATGTTCTCCCCCAACAGTCTCTTGTAGTGTTTTGTACCCCAAACACACAATTTTCATTTCCACCCTTATCTTAGACACACTTTTCTAAAAGATTTGTGCGTAGCGACATAACACACCTCTCCCGGATGATCAACAATCATAAAGCAAACAACAGGGATACCTCCAGCTCCACTATATTATAACACTGCATTAAAAGTGACAGGCGCAGGTATATACAAACACACGCACACTTTGTACATACCCATGCAGCAGACAGGAAATATCTGTTAACACATAGTGCAATCAGACGATGAGTTCGTAAATTCAGTATTTGCCAACTAGGACCAAGTTTGAACGTTCATCTTTTATCCTCCATCTCCCAAACTATGCTTTCAATTGGACCATGGTCCATATCTTTCTGAAGTGAATTTATCACTCCCTTCCCAATCGTAGTATAGATCAATATCGTCTGTAAGTATTCTTGTATCACTAGCGTACATCGAACATAAACATATCCCCTGGGCTTGATGGCATTACCACAACATTGCTCAAACGTTGTGCCTCTTCCATCACTTCACCACTAACGATGATTTATAAACTATCGGTATCATCGAGTAAATTTCCAGAGTCATGGTTACGATCTTCCGTTACTCCGATTTTCAAAAAAGGCGATAAAAACTGTCCCCAAAACTACAGACCCATTAGCTTAACATCAGCTGCACTCAAGGTTTTAGAGAGAATCATCACTTCGGAACTCACTGGATTCCTATTGGACAACTCTGTCATTCCTACTGAACAACATGGTTTCGTACCTGGTCGATCAGTTTTGACGAATCTCTTGAAGTGCGTTGGTTCGTGGACTACATCTCTGGATAAGAAGATTCCGGTAGACGTAGTCTATTTAGATTTCTCACGTGCTTTTGACAAGGTGCCAATTAAAGGTCTGCTCCATAAATTGGAACATTATGGAGTTCGTGGCCCCTTTTGAAATGGATCGAAGCATTCCTTTTGGGGCGTACTTTTTCGGTAAAGGTTGGTTCGGAGAGATCTTCCTTCGCGTCTGTCAGCAGTGGAGTCCCGCAGGGTTCCGTTTTGGGTCCTCTGCTGTTTCTGGTTTATGTTTGTGATCTGCCACGTTTGATATCTTCTGACAGCGCATCCTATGCCGATGATATGAAATTTTACAATAACCCCATTACGTCTAGTAATGCTCTTCAGAATGACTGCAATATAATAAAAAAGTGGACTGACGACTGGCTATTACCTCTCAATTACTCTAAGTGTCGAGTGCTGCATTTGGGTAGCAACAACCCGAGGAAGATCTATTATCTGAACGGGAGTCCAATAGAATCATGCTCAACTCACGTTGACCTGGGAGTTTCAGTGGATTCTGATTTGCTGTGGAGGTCACATATATTGCAGGCGACGAATAAAGCCAAAAAATCCCTCTACCTTATTCAGAAATGCTTCAACCGCTGTCATTACCACACATTAGCATCGCTCTACAAGACCTATGTGCGCCCCACACTGGAGTTTGCCGGTCCAGTATGGCATCCCACGTTCGCCCAAGATGCAGATCTACTGGAGGCGGTTCAGAGGAGAGCTACTCGGATTCCATACGGTATCATAAGACCTGATTACCAAAATCGGCTTTCACTTATGGCTCTGGATACGTTTGCCAATCGTAAGCTGAGAGGGGATATGCTAACTACATTTAGAGCTTTGAAGGGTTTTTTTGGAGTGGATATGTCGGGCCTGTTTACTCTTAATAATAACCACCTGAGAGGGCATGATTACAAGCTCAGTAGAGAGAAGTTTTTCACAAGGAGCAGAGAGAATTTCCTGAGCAATAGGGTCTTTCGCATATGGAATATGTTGCCTAGCAGTGTAGTCAACGCAACTAGTGTAAATGGCTTCAAAAATAGATGGGACTCGTGGAGAGCTGGTGGTCCATTGTGACTAGTGATTGTTTCCTTGTGTTGTGGTGAATGGATTTTTTTGTTGTGATATTGAGTTTATTTTTAACAATTGTTTCTTCACACTGAAGTAATTCATTTAAGTTCTATGAGTTATATAGGTTATCCTTAACTCTTATATTGTAAATAATAATAATAATAAATATCGAATATTACTAGCCCCAAGACAGATCCATGGGGCAGGCAGGTTTCAATTCTTCTCTTAATGCATGTTCACCTGTGTTCTTTTCAGCTTGTCCAGATTTTACTTTGCTGTTCTTGTCCATTAATTTTGAAGTTCGTTTCGAAATCCATTTCTAATATCAAACCTTGCTGTCTCGTTCCTCATCCAAATGTTTTTCGATGCAACGCTTTCTTCAATGCCTCCCTTATGCTACTGGATTAGATTATTACAGTATCGTAATTGTATCGAGGCTATATCAAATTTGATCATTTCTTCCATGTTTCACAAGGAACTTTCGAACTATAAAAGTCCTAGGTTTGATCCGTGGGGTACGCCGGTGTCAATATTTCGTGGAATGGATCTCGGGCCTAATACCAAAATGCTATGAATGTCTCGGATATTTAGTGAATTTGATCCATTTCATTGATCAACATATTTCCATTCTCAACGCGCTTCATACTCCCCGAACACAGGCTTTATTTCAACCCCTATCCTTGACCCACTTCTCGAAACGATTTTTGCGTAGTGACATAAGACCAACCTCACCCTGAAAATTAACTAGCTAATCAATAAAGCAAACAACAAAGATACCTCCAGCTGCACTATAATATTACCGGGATCAGTTAGTTATAGAACTATCCCTGCAACCATTCAAATTACCGGCCTGCGTCTCAAGCGGTAGGCTCAGGTATACAATAACAGGCACATTATGTACATTGCCACGCAGGAGACGGCAATATCTGTTTTCACAAGGTGCAATCTGTCGAATTCGTTCGGAAATTCGGTATTTGCTTTGAAGTGAATTTATCACACCCTTTCCAACCTACTATAGTAGTATATATCAATATCGTGTGAGTCAGTTTGGATCATTTGGTTACGTCGGATATAAACATATCGAACATTAATAATAAGACAGATCCGTAGGGTACGCCTCACATAGTGCGTGTTTGGCATCTGTTATTTCATCAATTTGTCCAGATTTCAAATTGTTGTTCTGGTCGATTCGTTTTGAAGTTCGTTTTAATATTTATTTGAAATAGTAATCTTTATTGTCACGTTTCATTGTCCAAATGTCTCTCGGCGCACCGCATCCATCATGGCCTCTAGCCTCCATCGTCTTACTAGAATAGTATATCGAAATATTGTATGCGTATCGATGCTATATCAAATTTCATCATTTCCTCCTTAACGAACTTTAACAGTCCTAGGACTGATCCGTGGGGTATCCTTTTGCCAATATTTCGTGGAATGGATATCGTGCCCATTTTAAAACTTGCTGATTCTTCTATATTAATTTGTATATTTGCTTTATTTCATACAACATCTTCACTTCCTCGACTCGCTTCATACTCCCCGAACACAGGCCTATTTCATCCCCTATCCTCGACCCACTTCTCTAAACGATTTTTGCGTAGCGACATAAGACAAACCTCTCCCCGAAGATTAACAATCATAAAGCAAACAACAGGGATACCTCCAGCTCCACTATATTATTACGGGGATCAGTTATACTACTACCCCTACACCCATTCAAATTACGGGGCTGCGTTTCATGCGGCAGGCGCAGGTATATACAAACACACGCACACTAGGTACATAGCCACGCAGGAGACGGACAATATCTGTTTACACAAGGTGCGAACGACAAGGGTGAGTCTCGCAGTGTATAAGGGTCGTGTTTGCGGTACCCGAGGCCGTATACCGTGTTGTTTTTAAATTTCATTCCGCCCAGGGATTCAAGACCGAAATGCCGGGGGTTGCGAGTGAAATTATTTCTCGCGGAGTTATGGGCGGCGTAGACGTGAAATGGTTTTCACATTTTCATTATTGTCGAATCGAATTTATGCCGTTTGGTGGTTTGTTCTGCTGAGGGTTGATGAACCGCGTGCACATGTTGGATCTAATTGGGATTCTGTTCGACAGGCTTAACCAACCGAAGATGACGAATCCAAGATTTTTTACGATAATCGGGAAGCATCCAAAATTTTCTTTGATATTCTGATACAAATATATAATTATATTCGTATCCTTACAGTAGGGATATGAATATTTCCTTACAGTTGGTAAATCTTGACTTTTTCTTTGAGAAATTCAGTCTGGAATGAAATGTGATATGTAGTAGGGAAGAATGGGAAAAGGAATACGATACCCAAAATTTTCAAAGTGAATACCGTTAAATGGTATACAGATGGTCCAAAAACCACGATGGGGGCTAGTGCTAGGGTATACGAGCCGAGACACAAGTGTACACTCTCGCTAGGCTCCCACTCGAGTGTTTTTCAGACAGAAATACTTGCATTCGAAAGATGCATAGACATAAACCTGGAAAGAAACTATCAAGGGTTCGACATAGTGATCCATTCTTATAGTCAGGCTGCTTTCAAAGAACTCGACTCCTATGTCATCGACTCAAAGCTGACATGGGATTGCCGAAGGAAACTCAATGAAGTAGGCAAGAACAACAAGGTCTCCTAAGTATGAGTTCCTGGGCACTCAGGAATCAAAGTAAAGAAGAGGCTAACACTCTAGCTAGAAAGGGAGCACAAACGCAACCTACTGGCCCAGAACCTTTCTGTGGTATAGACAAATGTACCTATTAGAAGAGTTTTAGGAAAAGGAAGAAAATAAAGAGGAGCACTCTGGAGGAATTCTCCAGAAATGGAACACTCCAAAAAGTTCTTTCGGAACTTCGAAATTGCAAGGTCCAAAAATTATTTGGATCTCAGCAAGAACAAGCTACGTCTCCTCACTGGCTTCCTCACAGGACACTGTCGCCTTAGGAAGCACGTGATGAGGATGGGCTTATCAGAAACTGACGAGTGCAGATTTTGTGGGGAAGAGGAGGAAACTCCTGTTCACTTGATCACAGAATGCCTCGCCATTGTCAGCCCGCGTAAGGAATGTCTTGGACAGGATAATTATAGAAGGAATGCTTCAGCCTCCTTGAAGCCCTCACAGATATAAGAATTCATTAGAGCTCTAGAGCTTGAGGACAAGCTGTAGGTAGCTCAGTGCGAAAACAGCTCTGACCTGGGGGCACAATAGACCTTGAGGTCGCAGTGGAATTACCAAACAATAAACTATAAAGTCACATGGAGAAACTCAACTAACGAATTTTCAGAGTAACAATAAATAAAACTAAGAAACTTATTAATTAGCACTCTTGAAACTCAGTTGCATTCTGCTATACTTAATTTCTTGAAAACTGTACGAAAATGTTTATCCTCAAACGTCTTGATCTACTTTTTTTCCACTATAATCTAGTGCGCATCCTTGAAATATATCTCTTTGACGATGTCAACCATTTTCTTGCGCAAGACTTGTGTCCCAAAAGGCTTTAGTATAACCGATAGCTATATTCCATTCACCTTTATGTATTCAGTTTAACGCCATGAAATTTCAACATATTCAACTCTGTATAATTGAAAAATGTTGGGTAAAGTACATTTTTCTATCAGATATCTACGTGGCGTGGTACGTTCTACAAATAAGTCATAGTATTTACGTAAGTAACTAAACCAAACCATAGAGTCATTGTTCAAAATATGTTAGAATTGACAGCTTCCTGTCGAATTATTTCGACCTTGAAGACATTTCGCCAACCTCGTTCTACTTATACAAAATTCATAGACCTATTTGCCAAGGCCTTTATAAAACTGCAGGAATTGAGTCCCAACAAAGTGATTATATCATAGAAATATTCACCCTTCATCTCAACCCAGCAGATGAGTACTGAAAAGTATCGACCCATCTGCGACATACGGTGGATGAAGCCATTGAGATGAACTAAGTCAACATTGAAGGCGATGCATATCCAACAACGTATATCCCTCTATAATAAATTTAAAAGGGTCTTGCGAGATCGGTAACGAGGAAAGCAGGTGCTTCTTTCCTCCAGCCAGAAATATTTGATGAAATTTATATTTTCGCATTTGAAGCCCTGAACGCCTGAATGCTGTTATGCCAATTAGGGTCCACAAAATATCGATATTCTTGAACGATGTTGTTGCAGTGAATTGGAATACCCAGGAGGTAGCAATAATCATCTGCATCTAAGTTAATTAGTGATACCGATTTACTCGAATGCGGGTAATTTTCTCAGTTCTCCCGAAATTTTCTTCTTTCTAGGATAGACTAACTGATCCAATGTCATAATCGGCTATTGCCACTATTATCTGAGCACGAAAAGAGCTAGTGACGAAATTTTCAGGATAGGTTGCTATTCAAAATGTATTGGCTGAGTTCATCAATGGGCCAAATCGGTCGAACAGTTTTGAGGTTATGCTCATTAGAATTTTTGACCATATTTCCTGAATATTTCAGGACCTGCCTATGCAATCGGATTCTACAGTTACGTACAATGAATCTCAGTAAAGCAACTAATTTCCAAATAATATTTCCTCCACCTAAGTAGGTTGAATGAAATAATTGTCATAACAATCTTGCTACATTACAACAAGAGCCATCGAAATGAATACTATTTTTGGTAGTTCTCGTGAGTTCGCGCTATTTGAAGGACTCTTAGGAAAGTTGTTTGGTCCCAGTGCCAGAGGTGAAGATAGGCTGAATCCTCTGGCACCTGCCCATGACAACCGCATACGCGGCATAGGGAATGACCATGAACGACGCTCTTATGCTGTCTTGGAATGAAGTAGCTAGCGTGCGTCGGTCAGTGGCGCCACCCTCTGGCAACTCAGTCAAACCACGCCACCTACAAATTCAATGGTCGAGGACAAAATTATTTTTATAAGATAGTTTGAAAGATATCGAAAATTTCCGAATTTTTCCGAGTCACGTCGTCCAGAAAACTAACAATGCGCTGTCAAAAAGGGACTCTATCCACCGACAAAAAGAAAGTATCGCAGGAGTGAAGCGAATCCAAGCTCTATTTAAGGTTTATTCGTGGAAACCCTCTCCATTCCAACATTTTTGGTAGAATTTACATATCCTTTATTCAGAAATGGCTCGGTGGATGTTTGGGATACAATGAGATGGAAATCTTACAAACTGCTTAAACTTTCCAAGACGTGAGGAAATTTCAACAAATGCGTATTTGTTACGCATTCGGATTTCAACTCTGACTCAGAAGATTCGGATATTGCGCTGGATGACCTAGTTCGGAAATAATTTCCTCGAAATCTGTCTCTTGGATTATGTCACTCAACCTTAAACTTAAGAGCAAACAGTACCTAGAATAAAACGGGGTGACTTTCGGAGGCTAGAGTTCGTTTTTTTAAAACAATTTTTCGGGTGCAAATGGTTGAAAAAAAAATGTTAGAATGCGCAATCTTGCCACTTTTTTATATTCAAGAATTTTCGGGAAAATAAAAACTGAAATGCAGTGAAAAATGGAAAAATAACTAACATGGCGCATTCTCATTGAAGAATTAAGTACATCCCAAAAAAGAATTTTCAAAAAATAATCACTGAAGCCTGCAGAATGACACCCCATTTTCTCCTAAATTTCACGCATTTCCAATATTTCTCTCGGTTATCGGCAACGCTAAATTAGGCAGACAGCGAGAAGGTATATTGACCTTGAGATATTAACTAGGTTTAATGGAACTTGCATGTGGCTGTGTTGCCGAGCCGTAATTTACCAATACGTGGTAAGGTTTGCTTTTAACTCATTCAAGACTGTAGCCGGCACTTGTTGACTGTAATGCAATAACTTCCGAAATCAAAGATGTTTTCCATTCCAATATTTGAAAAACAACTGTTGAAAATTAAATAAAAATTATTATTTATAGGAAACCCCCCGCGGATTGCTCGATTCCAACTATTTCGCAAGGGCAGTTCGTTAGGCCAACCGTTAACACAATAACTTCCGAAATACTTCGATCTAATCTGTATTATCGGAAATATTGGGAAAATAGAATTTGGAATGGGTATAGCTTTTACGACAAATATATTTTGGTCGTCCTTAAATCGTTTGTCTCATTTCTGGAAGAAAAAACATCAGTCTTAGTTACTTTTTCACACAAAGTTTGTTTACTTTTCACACAAAGTTTGTTTACTTTTCACACAAAGTTAAGTAGGGTGTATATTTGTGAGAATGGAATATTTTTTGCATTATTCAGCATTGAAACGTGAATTTTTTGTGTCGGGAAATAGAAGATTCAGAAAACAACTCAATATCCGTCAATAATGATACGAAAAATAAACCTGAAATATCAATATAACAATGCAGTGTTGCCGACTTTGCGAAATATCCTACGAAACGGGAACATTGTATTTAAACGTAAAAAAACTATAGGAAAATTATTTTTTCTATTTTTTCCGGTAAGATGTTCAACGAATATAGTGGACAATTTATACCCTTTTCGATTGAATTCGATGCATATTGTAGGATGGCACTGCTAACTTGATAGGTTTGTTTTGGTTCCGAGTTCAGAAATGTTCTGGAACGGTTCCGCATGCGCGATTGCGATTTCGTGTTTCGGTTCATTTCAGAACCGGTTCAGGATTTGAGTAATCCTGTTTTGGTTATTTTCAGAATCGATTCCGAACTGTTCTAGAACTGTGAAAGGAGTTTGGACGTGAGAGTCCGAACTGTTTCAGAATTGGGTAGTTCGCACAAGCGTAGAGTGGCTGTCAACGATTTAAATGGTTAACCTGACTTTTGCGACGTCGTGTTGATTTGGTTTTATTTGTTGAGGTAACGGTTAACTGTTAAATTTAAACTTTTGTTATTGAGGATAATTCCTTTGCTACGACCTACCAGGATAATATAATGGATTTTATTTCCATTGTTCACACCTGGGATGTACACTTCTTAAATAAATCTATACCTAATGAATACAAGAGTCATCTTTCTCTATTGAATTATAATAATGTTTCGAATGAATTTTTCTCTGAAAAGCACATATCTGAAATACGTACGTCATTAAATTCATTATTATATAAACCAATAATTTGTTGGTTCATTTCGGAATATAA
This sequence comes from Myrrha octodecimguttata, assembly GCA_958510865.1. Lineage (NCBI taxonomy): Eukaryota > Metazoa > Arthropoda > Insecta > Coleoptera > Coccinellidae > Myrrha > Myrrha octodecimguttata. Next base: position 27,650,626 of record OY294059.1, read on the forward strand.
TTGAAGCAATGAAGTAAATTCAGAAAAAAATTTGAGTGGAAGCAAGTATCCTCAAAAATATTTTTATATTACATGGTACGACAAGGACTTTCGCAGATTTTTAATTAAACCACACACAATAAGCAAGACATGATTAACATTCCTTTTTTCTGCCAACTCAAACGCAAGTTTTTTTTCCTCTACGATCCCGATGAGAACCCGAACTTAATTCGTGTTTTGGTTTCATCGCTTTTGGAAATGTTCTAGTGTAACGAAGTGATTTTCGTTACTTAGAATTTAATCGATTTGTTTCATTTATTTCGAGAGATTTCCTAACAGGAATGAAAGAATTATTACATCAAATCTATTCCGATGCATTTCAATCTCCGACCTATTTCAACTAAGTGATTTTCATCACTTAAGAATTGTCGAATTAATTATATTTCGTTTTGAGAAATTTCCTATCAAAAGGAATTATTCTATCATATTTATTTCGATGCATTTTCAGTTTCAGTCCTATGTATAAAAACCATGCCGTACTCGGCGATTTATCGCTTATCGCAGTTTTTCACATGTTTACGGCGGTCTCGGAGATTGAATTGTATGAAAAACGGGTAAATGCGTGTTTACGTGACCCGCTGTATAATTCTTTCAGAGAACAAAGGAATTTGAATGAACCAATCAGGGAACCGTAAAACATCCTACTCTAGGAAATTTCTCGAAATTTTGGACATGTGACATCCCCACTTTTCCGAAGTTATAAAAGGACTTGTCCAGACGGAATGGGCAACTTTTTGAGAGTATTTCGAGCTAAACAGTCGCTTTCTTCCGAGTATTTTTCGAATAAACCAAGATTTTACATTTTCTTTAAAATTCAATTCTTTTCTGAGTTTAAGTAGACTCGAGTTATTTCTCTTACCGTAAAGGCAGTGAGTTAAAGTGGTGTTTTACCTGGTAAGAACCTTTTGGGCTTTATTCGGCTTTCCGTTTGATTTCTGTATATTTTCCTGTGTTCCATTTCTATTTTCCGTTCAATACAAGTCGGGTAATAGTATAGCTGCATTATTTGGTATTCCGGTGGATAAATTTTGTGGTGTTTTCGGGAACGTTGTGGGGGACATTACCTGCAACCTTAGTTCAATTACCCTCCCATAGGGATTGAATTGAGGTGGTACTGGACCCAAGTTATTCCTCGAATTATCTGGTTGTATCCGACGCTCTGGGCTAAGCACGGGTGAAAGATACAGGCGGTGATTCGAGTTTGAGTTAGCGAGACGTTTCTGAAATATCCGATTTGTTCGTTTCGTGTGTCGGAATACTGCCGTTGTATTTTAGCCGATAATTTTTGTGGTGTTTTCGGGAACGTTGTGGGGGACATTACCTGCAACCTTAGTTCGATTGCCCTCCCAGGGGTTGAATTGAGGTGGTACTGGACCCAAGTTATTCCTCGAATTTTCTGGTTGTATCCGACGCTCTGGGCTAAGCACGGGTGAAGGATACAGGCTGTTATTCGAGTTTGAATTAGCGAGAAGTTTCTGAAATATCCGATTTGTTCATTCTGTAATTCGGAGCACTAGCGTAATATTTTGGCTGGTCATTTGTGGATTGCTTTCGGGAACGTTGTAAGGGACATTGCCTACAACCTTGGTTCGATTGCCCTCCCATAGGGGTTGAATCAAGGTGGTACTGTACCTGAGTTATCCTCGAATTATCTGGTTGTATCCGACGCTCTGGGCTAAGCACGGGCGAAAGATACAGACGGTGATTCGGGTTTGAATTAGCGGAACGTTCCCGATAGTTCCTTTTAGTTTTACGGAGTGCTCTGTCGTCGCGGCCTTGTATTTTGGTTAGTCATATTCGACAGTAGTTTGGAGTAGATCGACATTATTTCCGGATTTTCCTCTTTTATTGGGTTGCGTCGGACGCCCTGGGCTAAGCTCGGGCGAAACATTCGACCCAGTATTAAGGGTTTGAACCGGTAATACGGACACGGAGGTACTGTCGATCTAGTTGGCCGTGACGTTTATAAATTGAAGTGGGTGCGCCCTTCAGGCCGCAAACTCATCGTTGTTTGAGACATTTTGACCGACTTGTTTTCTTGGAACACAGGTCAATACCGTCGTCAAAGCCGGCCCTGCCTGTTTACTGCTTTCTCACTTGTATTTGCTCATTATATGCTCTCATTGTCCGTCATTCACCATTTTGTCGATACCGCCATTTTTCACCGCTTTTATCACCTGCTCTGCTCGCTCATCTCATTCCTCGCTACCGTACACCGTTCTGCTTATTCAAGATTACATATTTCTGCTTTGTTAACATCTGACTGCACATTGTTTCATTGCTTTGATCATTTCTTATATTGTGTAAATATTAATACTGCTCATATCATAATAAGTTGAGACACGTTGACAATCAACATCAGACAGCTCTTTGTGTAAATATAATTGTGGTCAACAGTGTAAGTGACACCGTGAAAATTTGTAATATATCTGTACATACAGAGTGTGAGTTTCATTCCTGTGATATTGGTCTTCTCTACAAACAAAGAAATTACCACCAAGCAATCGCTAAGATCTTAGATTGCACCGAACCCTTCTCCAACTGTGTAAAGGCTACCTGGGAAGGACAGAGAAGTGTACGACAAGGAGTTGCAACCTTGGACCAAAATTTGCAACTGGCGCCCGAGAAAATAAATCAAAACCGTTTAGTCACACAAGCCCGAGAAAAGGTCGTCACAAATTGGCGCCCGAGCAGGGACCTAATTTCTTTCGACAAAAGGCAGTGCAAAAGGAGAGCTGAGGAGTAGAGGAGCAGACATGGAGGTGAACAGACTGAGGGCCGAGGAGTTGGTTTGGGAACTCGAAGCCCGAGGCTGCCGGGCCCATAGGACCGTCCATGAAAACCGTGCCGAACTGCGCAAGGTGTTAGCTAACAAAGTGCCGTTCCGTACCTCAGCCAGGAACCTTGAAGAGGAAATGTGCAGTGTTAATCGAATATTGGGTTGCCTGATTGAAGAAGTTAAAGAGTTCGACGAGGAAAATGCCGTTAATGAAGAATCCCGCATAAGGAGCCGATTGGTCCATGTCCAGAACCGTATTGGCCAGATCAAACCGACGTCGATTGAGGGACAGGACATGTTGGACGATCTGAAGGGTGTCGTAAATCAAGTTTACGAGATGCTGGAGGATGCTAAGACCTTGGCCGAGGTTAGGCAGGGTGGTCCAGAACCATTGGGAGAGTTCAGTGGGGAATCAGGACGAGCTGAGGTCACTTCCCGGAGGGAACAGGAAGTCGAGCTGATTACTTTTGAAGAACCCCGGGAACTTAGTCGTCAGGAGACGGGAATTGAGGACCTCCTTACCGCCGGATCCGTTCAGCAGGAAACCCAACGGACTGGATTGTCCGTTGACTTTTTCCAACGACTGAGGGAACGAGCTTGCGAAGCTGTCCGAAGACGACTGGACCTCACTAGTCCTCTGCGTAGTCGAATCCGAAGGAGTAGGCCCGTCGCGGCCGAATCTACCAGGAGGATATCTTTTCCATTCTTGGCACCGGAGGAATCAGATTGCTCGTTTAACGCCGAAACTGAAACCTTACTTCGACCAGACCCCGTCGACAGGACCGTGGATAACGGGGCACTGAACCGGAGGATACACCAACACCACCGGAGCTGTTCAACAGACGCCAGTCAGATCGATCAGGTGTGTAGTGGAACCGACACCAATGCCACAAACGCCCGTCTGGCCGACCACCCGTCCGTCCCGGTCTACAAATGGCATATTTATTTCGATGGAACCACTAGCGTGAACACCTTCCTGGAAGAGGTGGAACAACTGGCAGAAACCAGGAAAGTCAGCCACACACACATGTTCGAATCCATCTTCGAACTGCTGAGGGGTGATGCGAAGGACTGGTACGTCCCGAGGAGAGGTTCGTTCAGGGATTGGAACGACTTCAAGGAACAACTACGTGAAGCTTTCCTCCCCCCGGACTATGAGGAAAACCTCTTGGATGAAATCAGGAGACGAACGCAGGGCAAGGAGGAAAAACTTTTACAGTTCGTTACCAGGATGCAGAACTTATTCCTGAAATTGACCGCCAGACGCCCGTCCGAAGAAGATCAGATCCTCATGATCAAGAAGCGTCTGTTACCATCCCTCCAAACAGCACTGGCCTTCCAGGAAACGAAGACGTACAAACAGCTATTGGATAAGGGAAGGGTGTTCGAGCTAGTTCAGTGGCAGGCCGACAATTATGTGCCACCTCCGGACCGAAAAGGATTTATCGACGAACCTCACCTGGTGTACCAAAGACCGCAGCCGAAGCCTTCCAAAAGCCTAGCCGTAAACGCCGCATATCAGGCAGAGAACCCGCCCATAACGCCGTCTTTGCCTCCGACACAGTCGCTGTCTCAGGCCGTTGAACCGAAAGGAGTGAAGAAGGAGACAGGTTCAGATGAGGTTAGGTCTCAAGAAACTAAGTCGCTGGGACCTAAGAGGGTTCAGTTCAAGGACTCTGGAATCAAATGCTGGCGATGTGGGAAAACCGGACATATGAGAAGAGAGTGCCGATCTTCACCTAGGCTGTTTTGTTCACGATGTGGACGACAGGGGATCCTTTCGAGAGACTGCAGGTGTTCGGAAAACTAGAACGGAGCTGCCCTGACAGGGGGAGAAGGCAGTTCCCATCTACAGTTTCCCCAGTAGAACCGAAACCGTCGACTCGAGAAAACCGTCCGATAATCACCGTGTACATAGGATGTGAACCAGTCCAAGCACTACTGGATACCGGAGCGTCGAGGTCTTTCTTGAGTGAAAAGTCCGCCAGAGAGTGCCGAAGGGCAGGAGTATTCCCGACCCAAGTTCGGGACATGTTAGCTACTGTTGCGGATGGTAATTCCGTCGCCGTCAAGGAGGTCTATGGGCCAAAATTGAAAATTGGAAGTCAACTGATAGCGGTACGATTGTTGCTGGTCCCACAACTACCTATGGACCTAATTTTAGGTATGGACCTGTTGTCTTCTCACGATTTTCGAATCGACCTCCGTACGACAAGATGTTTCCTGGGAAGAGAACCGTTAGCGGGTCCTGAAACCCCAATAGCTGTGCAGCAGAATTCGGCAATCAGCACCCTGACATCTGGAGAAAAACGAAACCTCGATGAGTTTCTGGAGGAAGAACTCAGCAATTTCGCAGAGATGAAGGGTCTGACAAACATGATCCGTCACGAAATTAAGGTCAAACCTGGGACCGAACCGATCAAGCAGAGGTACCGTCCGTACAACCCCAAGATGCAGGAGATCGTCAATCAGGAGGTAGACAGGATGTTGGAGGAAGGAATTATCGAACCATCAAAGTCACCGTGGAGTTCTAACGTCGTTATTGTGAAGAAAGCCAGCGGACAACCCAGGTTTTGCATCGACTTTCGCGCCGTCAATGAGGTCACCGTAAAGGACGCCTATCCACTACCGCACATCGCCGGAATCCTGGATAAATTGAGGAGGGCCAGATACATTTCGACGCTGGACTTAAAACAGGGCTATTGGCAGGTGCCCCTCACCGAAGAAAGCAAACCACTCACCGCATTTGCAGTCCCGGGAAGAGGATTTTTTCAATTCAAGGTCATGCCTTTCGGTTTGCACTCCGCAGGGGCTACGTTCCAGAGAGGTTTGGACCGGGTAATCGGCCCGGAAATGGACCCCATCGCCTTCGCCTACCTCGACGACATAGTGGTGTTAGGAGAAACGTTCGAGGAGCACTTGTCAAACCTGCGAGCCGTGTTCCGCCGCCTCCGGGAGGCCAACTTGAAGATTAATCCAGACAAGTGCGAGTTTTGCAGGAGTTCACTTAAATATCTGGGACATGTGGTAACAGAGGAAGGAATTGCGACGGACCCTGAGAAGATTTCCGCCATCAATTCTATGGCACCGCCGAAGACCGTCCGTCAACTCCGGCGATTTCTGGGAGTCGCTAGCTGGTATCGCAGATTTGTGGAGGATTTCACTAAAATAGTGTCACCACTAACCCTGCTGTTGAAGAAGAAGCAGAAATGGAAGTGGGAAAACGAACAACAGCGAGCGTTTGAAGCTTTGAAGGAAAAGCTAACTGAATCTCCCGTGTTGGCGTGCCCGGATTTTTCACAACCGTTTACCCTGCAAACCGACGCGTCTGAGACAGGACTCGGCGCCGCCCTTACCCCTTACCCTTGGATGGACACGAAAGGGTGATTGCCTACGCCAGCCGTACACTCAACGAGGCCGAAAAGAACTATTCCGTGACTGAGAAGGAGTGCCTGGCGATAGTATGGGCCATCGACAAAATGAGACCGTACCTGGAAGGCTACAGATTTACCGTCATGACCGACCACATGAGCCTTCGTTGGCTGCAGTCGATAAAGTCTCCGTCAGGGAGGATAGCCAGGTGGAGCGTATTCCTGCAACAGTACGACTTTGAAATTAAGTACCGGAAGGGAGCTTTGAACCGTGTTGCAGATGCGTTGTCACGAGATCCGTTGCCTCATCAAGGGGAGTCATGCCTGGCCGAAGATGTGGTGTTATGTCCGTGGTATGCAAGAAAGTACCAAGAAGTTTCGAAAGACCCAGATTTGTTCCCGGATTACCGTATTCAAGATGGAAAGTTGTATCGACATTTCTGGAGCTCTAATGACTACACCGAACCAGAAATGGGAACGCCGTGGAAACTTTGCATACCGACCGAAAACCGTCAAACAATACTTCAGGAGAACCACGACGAACCAGTAGCTGGTCATATGGGGATTGCCAAAACCATCTCCAGGGTGGCCCAGAATTACTACTGGCCCGGGATGTTCCGCGAAGTGGCGAAATACGTCAGAAAATGCCAGCAGTGCCAAAAGTACAAGGTTAGCCAGCAGAAACCGTCGGGGAAAATGCAACCCTATACGATCAGTGAACCATGGAATACCGTGAGCACCGACCTGATTGGCCCACTCCCTCGTTCCAAGAAGGGTAATACCTTCCTTGTTATGTTTCAAGACCGTTTCTCCAAGTGGATCGAGTGCAGGCCCCTCCGGGTGGCCACCGGCAAGGGAGTGTTCCAGGCTTTTTACGATCAAGTAGTGCTGAAGTTTGGCTGTCCCAAAACCGTGATCAGCGGCAATGGATCCCAATACGATGGAAGATTGTTCAAGGGAAACCTCAAGGACATGGGAATCCGTCATCGATTCGCACCCGTATATTCACCTCAGTGCAACCCCGTTGAAAGGGCGAACCGGACCATCAAGACGATGATAGCCCAGTTCTGCAAAGGAGATCACCGTAATTGGGACGAACACGTAGGAGAATTGGCTTTCGCCTTGAATTCGGCGAAACATGAGTCGACAGGGTTCACACCAGCGTTCCTGAATTTTGGAAGGGAACTCCGATCACCGGAAACCAACCGTAGGTTTCAGTCAGTTACCGGGAGCAGTGGAGAACCCGTTGAGGAACCCACCGTACAAGGCGTGACCCAATACGCTGAGCGTGTCAAGCGACTCCAGGAAACTCATGAGTTCGTACGAATCCAGCTGGCGAAAGCATTCAACCAGCAAAGTAGCTACTACAATCTGCGGAGGAGAGAATGGTCATGCAGGATAGGAGATAGAGTTTGGCGCCGTGAACACTCACTATCTTCGGCGGCGGACGGCTTTGCATCTAAGTTGGCCGCCAAATACGCCGGACCGTATACCGTTGTAAGAGTTGTGTCCCCAGTGGTTTACGACCTCAAGGACACGTCTGGAAAATACGTCAGAAATATTCACGTAAAAGATCTCAAACCGTTCCGTGGAGATGAAAGTCTCGATGAGCCATCGACGAGCACAAATATTCCGTAATCCGTTAACCCCAGAGAGCATATAAATCCGTACCGCCGTTTATTGCCTTCACAAGAAGGAGCCGCCTGTCCGTCTGTCATCCTGGCCGTTGGACGTCCCGAAAAGCTCAGTAGCTAAGAGACTGTATACGTAATTATTAGTATTTTTCAGATTAGGATATCCCGACCGGAGTGTCAAAGGCAAGAACTGAAGCCCAAGGACCAAGGTAGTAGCGATCCATCAAACAAGTCCGGCCAAAGTCTAGGGGGTCACTCCGACGTCGAAATTTCCGCAACTGGTGACGCTGCGGCCAGGAGTTTCTTCAGTATTTTGCTAATAGGTGTAGGGTGATAGAGCAGGGGTAAGAAGGTGATGCTAGAAAAGAAAACCTTCAGTTTTCTTTTCTTTTGGAGGAAAGGGGGGTGTGTAACGAAGTGATTTTCGTTACTTAGAATTTAATCGATTTGTTTCATTTATTTCGAGAGATTTCCTAACAGGAATGAAAGAATTATTACATCAAATCTATTCCGATGCATTTCAATCTCCGACCTATTTCAACTAAGTGATTTTCATCACTTAAGAATTGTCGAATTAATTATATTTCGTTTTGAGAAATTTCCTATCAAAAGGAATTATTCTATCATATTTATTTCGATGCATTTTCAGTTTCAGTCCTATGTATAAAAACCATGCCGTACTCGGCGATTTATCGCTTATCGCAGTTTTTCACATGTTTACGGCGGTCTCGGAGATTGAATTGTATGAAAAACGGGTAAATGCGTGTTTACGTGACCCGCTGTATAATTCTTTCAGAGAACAAAGGAATTTGAATGAACCAATCAGGGAACCGTAAAACATCCTACTCTAGGAAATTTCTCGAAATTTTGGACATGTGACATCCCCACTTTTCCGAAGTTATAAAAGGACTTGTCCAGACGGAATGGGCAACTTTTTGAGAGTATTTCGAGCTAAACAGTCGCTTTCTTCCGAGTATTTTTCGAATAAACCAAGATTTTACATTTTCTTTAAAATTCAATTCTTTTCTGAGTTTAAGTAGACTCGAGTTATTTCTCTTACCGTAAAGGCAGTGAGTTAAAGTGGTGTTTTACCTGGTAAGAACCTTTTGGGCTTTATTCGGCTTTCCGTTTGATTTCTGTATATTTTCCTGTGTTCCATTTCTATTTTCCGTTCAATACAAGTCGGGTAATAGTATAGCTGCATTATTTGGTATTCCGGTGGATAAATTTTGTGGTGTTTTCGGGAACGTTGTGGGGGACATTACCTGCAACCTTAGTTCAATTACCCTCCCATAGGGATTGAATTGAGGTGGTACTGGACCCAAGTTATTCCTCGAATTATCTGGTTGTATCCGACGCTCTGGGCTAAGCACGGGTGAAAGATACAGGCGGTGATTCGAGTTTGAGTTAGCGAGACGTTTCTGAAATATCCGATTTGTTCGTTTCGTGTGTCGGAATAATGCCGTTGTATTTTAGCCGATAATTTTTGTGGTGTTTTCGGGAACGTTGTGGGGGACATTACCTGCAACCTTAGTTCGATTGCCCTCCCAGGGGTTGAATTGAGGTGGTACTGGACCCAAGTTATTCCTCGAATTTTCTGGTTGTATCCGACGCTCTGGGCTAAGCACGGGTGAAGGATACAGGCTGTTATTCGAGTTTGAATTAGCGAGAAGTTTCTGAAATATCCGATTTGTTCATTCTGTAATTCGGAGCACTAGCGTAATATTTTGGCTGGTCATTTGTGGATTGCTTTCGGGAACGTTGTAAGGGACATTGCCTACAACCTTGGTTCGATTGCCCTCCCATAGGGGTTGAATCAAGGTGGTACTGTACCTGAGTTATCCTCGAATTATCTGGTTGTATCCGACGCTCTGGGCTAAGCACGGGCGAAAGATACAGACGGTGATTCGGGTTTGAATTAGCGGAACGTTCCCGATAGTTCCTTTTAGTTTTACGGAGTGCTCTGTCGTCGCGGCCTTGTATTTTGGTTAGTCATATTCGACAGTAGTTTGGAGTAGATCGACATTATTTCCGGATTTTCCTCTTTTATTGGGTTGCGTCGGACGCCCTGGGCTAAGCTCGGGCGAAACATTCGACCTAGTATTAAGGGTTTGAACCGGTAATACGGACACGGAGGTACTGTCGATCTAGTTGGCCGTGACGTTTATAAATTGAAGTGGGTGCGCCCTTCAGGCCGCAAACTCATCGTTGTTTGAGACATTTTGACCGACTTGTTTTCTTGGAACACAGGTCAATACCGTCGTCAAAGCCGGCCCTGCCTGTTTACTGCTTTCTCACTTGTATTTGCTCATTATATGCTCTCATTGTCCGTCATTCACCATTTTGTCGATACCGCCATTTTTCACCGCTTTTATCACCTGCTCTGCTCGCTCATCTCATTCCTCGCTACCGTACACCGTTCTGCTTATTCAAGATTACATATTTCTGCTTTGTTAACATCTGACTGCACATTGTTTCATTGCTTTGATCATTTCTTATATTGTGTAAATATTAATACTGCTCATATCATAATAAGTTGAGACACGTTGACAATCAACATCAGACAGCTCTTTGTGTAAATATAATTGTGGTCAACAGTGTAAGTGACACCGTGAAAATTTGTAATATATCTGTACATACAGAGTGTGAGTTTCATTCCTGTGATATTGGTCTTCTCTACAAACAAAGAAATTACCACCAAGCAATCGCTAAGATCTTAGATTGCACCGAACCCTTCTCCAACTGTGTAAAGGCTACCTGGGAAGGACAGAGAAGTGTACGACAAGGAGTTGCAACCTTGGACCAAAATTTGCAACTGGCGCCCGAGAAAATAAATCAAAACCGTTTAGTCACACAAGCCCGAGAAAAGGTCGTCACACTAGATAGTTCAGAATCAGGCTTCCACAGCGCATTGGTTCTGCGCAGTTCTAGAACTGTTCTAAGACAGTTCTGAATTTCGGAACCAAAACAAACCTCTTATAGTTAGAGATAGTTTTTATCGACTGAGCTGGTTGGATAATATGAATCAACCTCTAAAATTGAAATCCCTAATATTGAGAACTGGTTTTAGATAACGAACATTATTATAATGACTAAATAGATTAAAATTCCCAATTCCGCCATGTTCGCAACGAATTACGTCCTACGGCACAATAAAAACCCACCCTTTCTTTACCTTTTCTATTCCGCGATCAAGACCGCCTCTAATAAAACCATGAACACAATATGTCGCCTTGAATTCGAAATCACTTTACGTTTTCAATATCCGGCTCACCTCTCTCACGTTTCATATGGAACTTCGCCTTCTTTTGTTTCCGATCCAAGGGGACTTGATCCATCGTGGACAAACAACATTACATACCAAAGCGACTTTCATATTGCAGAATTTGATGGGAATCTAATCGGATATGGTCCGCATAAATAATCTCCGTCTGTAACATCGGGTTTTGAATTCGGGAAAGAGCCCTTTAAGCTTGGTTGAGTTCCTTGCTTCTCTGGCTCGAGGCCCTTGGCAACCGTTTTGTTTTGCTTACCGTCAGACGAGTAGAGAAAAGGTTAATTTTGTGTTTTGAGAACTCTAGGAGTTGTGTGAAATGAAAGGGGGTTGTAAGAGCGAATGTTGATCCATTCTATGGTTATGTTGAAGGGGTTGTGTTGATAATTTTGTAGTGCAGGGTGTTGAGAAGGGGTATCGGGGTTTGTTTTTGTTTTTACGATGTGAAGAGGTGGTGCAGCGATGCAGGGTATGGATTGATTGCTTTGTGCAGATTCAATATCTATGGAGTCGTACCCAGGGTCACGGTCACTTAATCTTTTTTCAGGAATCAATCGAATGTTTCATATTTATGAAACAGAAAATCGGTAACCGAATTATATCCTAAATATACTACATGAGCATTAGTGACCTGAAGTCAGAAAGAAACCTCAACACAACTTTCAGTGAATCCGTAATGATTTTTGAAAAATGATTGATATATTTTTGAGAAAAAATACAGATTGGATCGAATAGACGACTTCGGTCCAAGTTGCCAACCCACAATTTTCTTCACAAACTCAATATGACTGGGGAACGGGAATTTCAGGAAGAACTCGATATGGTAAGGTTTGCGTTATTTATAAATATCCGTAAAAGATGCTTCGGCTCCTCAAACAAGATAATTCCTTCCAAATATAGGGTTTTGTTAAGATCATCTCTGATTGGCTGAAATTTAAGTTGGGATTCCTGATTTCATGTCGATAGTGTCGACTTTATATAGGATATGTTCCGCAGTTCATCTTGGTTATTTGGCTTGCCGGTTTTCTGTTCAGTAAATATGAAATATTCGGTTGGTTCCTGAAAAACGAGTTAATTACGGAATTCAATTGATGAAAAACGTTTTTTTTGTCACCACAACGACAGTCGATGTTCTATGGTTACCTATCCATAGCATAGAACAATCTTTATTCACTTTATGATCCATAGAACATAGAAGAGACAACTATCAAAATTACTAGGTATAGCCTATGGATCATAAGGTAAATAAATATTATTCTATGCTATGGATATGTAACCAAAGAACATTGACTGTTGTTCTGGAGCATAGATTTAATATGTCTATGTTCTGGTGACAGACAGATTGCTTTTTCATCAGTCAAATTCCGTAAAAAACGTTTTTTCAGGAACCAACCGAATATTTCATATTTGCAGATCGCAAAACCGGCAACCGAAATATCCAAGTTAATTTCCGGAACATATCCTTTATAAACTTGACACTATTAACATGAAATCAGGAATCCCAACTTGAATTTCAGTCTATCATGAACCTATATTTGGAAGGAATTATCTTGTTTGAGGAGCCGAGGCATCTTTTACGGATATTTATGAATAACGCGAACCTTATCAGGTCGAATTTGTCTTGAAATTCCCGTTTCCCAGTGATTTTGTGAAGAAAATTTAGGGTTGGCAACTTGGGCCGAAGTCGTCTATTGAACTTATATAATTGAAAAATAATAGCTTGAAGCTTCATTTAGAATTTCATAGGGACCATACGATGAGAAGATCGTCAATTGTTTCCATTAAGAGTTTGAGCGACGCTTGGCGGGGTCAGTACGTGAAAGGATGACTGTTTTGGTAACGATTTTAAATGACAAGATCATCACGAAATGTCGCACCAAATTGTGCATCAGCATTGATTGGATCAGTTGTTTTTGAGTTATTCCGGAAATATCGACGATTCCGAGGAGAAAAACACGAAATTTTACATTTTTTCCTTGATATCTACAAAATTCAAATCAGATGAAAGAACTGAAAATCGACACACTGTTAGGAATTATAAAAATCTTATCAATATTTTCCGGAAAGAATGTTTCTAAAATTGTTCAACTTGAAAGATCATCACGAAACTTCGTGCAAAGTTGGGAATCAGAATTTTTCAGTAGCTTTTTTCAATATTCTTCCGAGTTATTTCGGAACTATCAACAATACCAAGAAAGGAAACAGAAAATTTGAAGATGTATTCCAATATTTCTGTTGAATCCGGAACGAACAGAAATTTGTTACATTTTTGCAAAATATCGAGTTTGAAATCGACGCAAAATTTCATCGAGATCTGATGAATATTTTTTGGGAGAAACATTTTTAGAATTTTGTTTTATTCAATAACTTAATTTCGCGAACGAAAAAATCAATATCCACCATTCTTACCATTGCTTTGAGTTATTCTAACACAACATTTTTTTTTTCGAGAAGTAATCAAAGCCCAATATTGATAGGAGTTTATTGTATGCTGTGAAGGATTCGATATAGAACAAAGCTTAAAACGTCGTATTAAACCAAATCGAAAAAATCGGTATAATCAAAAAGAATAATTCTACAAAACTACATAGAACTCACTTTCAGCAATTTCCCCGAATAAACTCCAACGAATTGATGGGATTCCGGGAAAACATTTATGAGAGAAAATTAATAATTCTATTTTTCATGTTGCCAGGGCTTTTTGAGAAATGAAATGGATGCTACGGTGCATATCATTTTCCTTTGTAACTTGACCATGCAAACTTTCTGAATCAGATCAGTGAGTCAGGTTGAAGCACCCTGATTGAACTCTTTTCCGGAAGCGAAACGAATTTACTTTTCATTTTCTGAATTTTAAAGTCGATTTACCGACGGTTTCATCGAACCACCGTTGATTATCACTACTTTGAAGTTTTTTTCAGGTTTCATTAAAAACTCATTTTGTCTGGAGCGAAATTCAATTACGCAATACATTGTTTTGGATAATAATAGCATGCACAATGTTCGCGTTGCTGTAGGCGTACTGATAATTATATTTTGAGTATATCTCCACACAGCTCTTGCGAAATTTAAAATGTTTTCTTGGAAATATTTATTCGTGTTTCGGATTTAATTTCCATGAGTTGTTTCACCAGCGTACAATTTTCTTTGATAAATCCGGAGCAAATTCATTTACTATTGCGCGCATGTTCTGGGGAACAGCGTGCTATCGTTTTGTCCAAATGTCTGTAATTTTCGATGATTGAGCCGTAAATGGACTCACTGATTACGAATCCGGTCTCAAAATCGATTCTGCATGGCCGGTTGACCACACGATAACTGTCCAACGGAGTGAGCTAGCGACTTGAAACTTTCAGGGTAGGTCACACATTGGAATGCCGCGGCTAAGTTCGTTAATGGGCCAAATCGGTCGAGCAGTTTCGGAGTTAAAAGCCACTTGAAATTTTGAAGTTATTTATTTTTTATTTTAGAAACTACTCGAGTGATTGGACATAAACTTGTCAATTAAGTGGAGTATAACGACGCGCAACTTTGAGCCAAATTCTGTCAGGATAATACTATCAATAAATTTCAAAGAAATTTTTTTTCAAAATTTTTTTCCAAAAAATTTTTTTTTCGGGAACCGTTTATCATATCCAAAAAATATTCCACTCGGACTTTTGAGCTTCATATTTCACAGCAGTGTACCCAATTTCAGTTCGATACGATCATAAGTTTTGGAGATATTGGGAAAAAACATGTCAAATATCGAGGTTTTATCTCTATATCATTGTTTTTCGGTATAACTCAAGAAATACTGATTCAATACTGATAAAACTTCGCAGCTAGTTTGAAGATGCTGATTGACAACTTGATGCAACATTTCGTGATGATCGTGTCATTAGAACAATTTGAAAAAAAAATTCTGTGATTTTCCTATCATATCCCCATTGCATTCTGTATGAACCTTCGAACTGTAATTTTTCGATGAAATACTGGATTTCAGTTCGATCTGATCTGTTTGTTTGGAAATATTGGAAAAAACAAAATTTTGAATGGGTATATTTGCGGAATTATTGGGTGGATTTTACCCATTCATGAATTCGACGTTCGTAATTAAGGTCCAATTCTTCTCTACAAATATCGAGTTTCTAAGTTGTTCCTTTCGGAAGTTATTGTGTTTACGCAGTCGGCCGTTGGTTTGGGGCTTAATCAAGAAGGTCGAATTCGTGAATGGGTAAAATCCGCCCGATGATTTCGTAGATATACCCATTCAAAATTTTATTTTTCCAATATTTCCAAAAATACAGATTTGATCGAATTGAAATCCAGTAATTTATCGAAAAAAAAATCAAAAAAGCACTGCCGTGAAGGCAGCAGCTTTTGCGAGCATGTTCGAATTCGTTGCCGAAGCGGTCATCTACATTGAACATGCGCGCAAAAGCTGCTGCCTTCACGGTAGTGCTTTTTTGATTTGTTTTTGTTTGTAGTTCTATGAGAGTCAGTTCTGAATCGATAAAATATTTCTATTTCTTAGCTGAAGGATAATTTAAATTGTTAATGAAACAAATTATGAATAGTTGAAAGATGGCAAAAATATACTTAGATGAAAATAGTTGTGTGCTTCAAGGAAAAAACGGTCGATCGTGAAAGCAATAATTTCTGAAAGGAAGAAATCGTGAGAAATTTAATATTCTGAATATCAGATTCATTCGAATTGGAGTGTTGAAATATTGAAAATATTTGATAAGCTTTCCAAATTTTTTCTTTTGTAAATATTGCATCAGTATCTTCCGAAAATTGAGCAAATATACTCACAAGATCAAATCGGTATATCTCGGAAACCGTTGGGATGATTGTAGCAAATTCAAAGGCCTATTCAGGCTACAAAACTAACAGTTAAAATTCAGTCACTTTTCTGAGCATATTCAAGAAAATAGCATGCTATCTTTTTGCCCAGATCGTTTTAAATTTCGAAACTTGAGCTGAAGTTGATCTTGAACGGCCGGCCGACCGGACAGAATTGAACTTAGTCCCAGAATGTTCATCTTTGTGTCCTACCTAATCATAAAAATTACAGTTGTGCAAAATGATAAGACTTTCATTCACTAAAACAAGCCGCTATGAAGTTAATACAGGACGAAAAACAGGACTATTTTCAAAGAATTAAATTCTCAGGATCATGTTGAATATACTACTGAACACTTAGAAGGTATATCTCCTACATAACTGTGAAAATCCTCTATTTGAAGAAGCGTATCTACTTAAACGCCACATTTACAATTTTTCAAACTTGCCATAAAACAATTCTGAAGGAGGACAGGGGACACTGTCTCAGGAAAAATAGTACTCTATATATTGCGATGGAAATGTGGAAACTTTAAAAAACCTAGAAAAGCGCTGACGTGAAGTCAGCAGCTTTTGCGCTTTTGCTCACTTTTGGTGAACCTTTGAACATACGTGCAAAAGCTGCTGACTTCACGTCAGTGCTTCTCAAGTTTTTTTTCGATAAAGTACTGGATTTCAGTTCGATCTAATCTGTATTTTTGCAAATACTGGAGAAATAAAATTTTGAACGGGTATACCTACGGAAGTATTGTGCGGATTTCACCCATTCACGAATTCGACCTTCGTAATTAGGATCCAAACCCACTCAACAAGTATCGAGTTGCTTAGTAGTTTCTTTTGGAAGTTATTGTGTTTACGGTCAGCCGTTAAGCCGGAACACCCCGTATATTCCCCAACTCGATCGATTTCGTTGCGTTTGATGTAGATAGGACTTCCTTTCTGGAAAAGTTATGAATTTTTCTTGAATGGAGCCAAAATTAATACACCGCTTTTTGGAACGAGTCGAATATTAGCGTGCTCCATTTCTACTTAATCATTGTTTCTTTCAGAAAGATTTTCCAGGAAATTAGAAAGGGAATGGTGGCTTCCATTATACACGGAAAGACCTCATTTGGGACACACTGCTAGTTGTTTGCTATAATTTTATGGAAAGTGATATTGGAGTTTGTTATGCGTGTAGCGAAATTAATTTTCTGTAATGTTTTTTAGATAATGAGAAAAAGTTGGAGACTTGATCAACACGAAACTGAAAGTGATTTCTGAAAGAGCAAAGAAAAAAGTTAGGTTTGTAGTATAGCTGGAACATAATGAACCTTTCGCAAAAAAAATCAGAAAATAATCAAAAATTATGTGGAAAACAAATCGTACAATCTTATTTTCAGGAAAAAAAGGTGTGTTGGAAAACTATCAGTTAGATTTCGATGAATTTTGCAAAACCTTTGAGCTGTATAGTTGGTCCATTAAGTACTAGATTTCAATTTCAATGAATCTATATTTTTGGTGGCATTGGAAAAATCAAATTTCGAATAGTGATAGCTATGAAATCTTTGGACTAATTTCGCATCAGCATTTAAAAACAAGTAAGACTCCGGGTAAAAAACCACTGAATATGATATTTTTGGTGAACTGTCGTGAAATATCGACAAATAATGGAAATCTTCAAAAAATAGTATATTATTCCAGCATATAATGACTGCTATTATATGCAAGTTGAATACTATACTTTGTTCACGACTCCATTGGTAAAAATGGAATAATTCTTCATTTTCAGCAATCTACAACAGGGTTGTCAGAATCGTCAACTTTATTTTTTCTGATCGCTGCAAATTTCAAGCTCCCATTTTTGAAACTCTATTGTAGGTTGTTGAAAATGCAGAATCATTCCAACTCTATCAAAGTGAAATTAACTCCTGAATGTATCCCTAGTCGTTAATCTGGTGGTAATGATGTAACCTCTTACTCTTACTTACAAATGGCGTTAGCCCCGGTAAAAAGATAATCCAGTAGTCGGTAGCTCGGTGAAAAGATGGTTCAGTGGGCAATAGCCCCGGTACAAAGACTGCAAATTTCAAAACTATAAGATAGTGCTTGTAACACGTGATCTCACTCCCAGTGACTCTAGACGTTATTGAAATAATTTACAAGTCAATAAATATGAGATGAAATATCTAGAACTCCGGAATAAGAGCACGTTATTCGATAATAAGAATGAGAGAAGAAACCAAATGCACAATATTATACAGAGGAAAATGTTGACCTGTGTAACCTGCATGGAATGAAATAAATCAGAAATCACAATTTGGCATTCACAAAAGCAAAAAATTTTGGTCGGGATATACGTAGTACTTACCGCCTTTTGAATAGACGTCTTATAAGAAACAATCAAACTTCAAAATTCCACGATGTTAATGGATTACGAGGTACATTAATTCGCTAAACTCTAGCAAGGTGTTGAACCTTCAACTTCACCGTACCAAAAACAAAGAATTTTCCATCAGCTGGACCGAGTTTGAAGGGTCGCGCATGCGAAACACACACTCAACCGTCAAAGCGAAGAGCGTTATTTAGAGACCGATCATATAATTTCAGTAAGGCGTTTTTCTTGCGATTGGAATTGACATTATTAGTATGACGTATTTTCGCGATGGAAACTGAAATCGACAGTGGAGCGTTTTGTAACGTTACAAAAGAAGTCGTGGACAAAATATATTATATAATGGCTGTTATTCACATGGGTGAATTTTAGAATTTCAGTTTCGATTCACTATTCGAACGCTTACTATGAAATTCTGCAAAATTTGCGTGCCTGCTCTCTACAACCGATTTCCAAGTATCAATCCGATGGTTCTTGAGGTAGTCAAAAATTCAATGGAATATAACTCTCAAAAAGTTTGGTCAATCAACGAACTCAACCTGAGTTTGTCTTAAAACAAATCTATGCTAAAAATTTCAAGTCTCTTACTCTTTCTGTTCTTGAGTCGTCGTGGCAACGGACGGCTGACTAGCCGGACAGACTCGATTTTGACAAAGAGTTCCTCATCATTGAGTCTAACCTAGTCGTTTGAAATTATTTCCAAGAGAATATTCGAGAATTACAGACACGCAAAATGTACTGTTCTTTTAGAACATGCTTGCAAAAATACAAATTCAATATTGTAGGAACTGAACTGCATGAGATGCTCCGTTCCGATGCCTTTCTGATGTAGGCTTCAGCAGGGATAAATATTTCATAGCCGTTTCCTGTTTTTTCTTGATTCTCATTTCCTCCAGATCTAAAGTTTCGCTTCGGTCCAAGAAACTTAATATTGCCGTCCATGTCAGGCGGGATCGAATCTGATATTTCACGAAGTTGGAAACAAAAATCATTTCATAACTTTTTCGCTCTGACATGAGTAAAAATCGCCATTAGTATGCCAAACGGATGTATACGGAACATTTTCGAGAACGAATTTTGCCCCTTGACGAATTGAACATTCCTCGGAGAACTTTCAAAGTTCCTATTAAGTTCACATATTGCGGGTAACTGCTGTTGCGCGCATCCGAATACTGCACGACGGTCTGCCTGTCTGTTGGACTACTAGTTCACTGGTTGTGAATGAAATACAGGCGCTTTTTTGCGCATGTTCTAGGGGAAAAGCGTGCTATAGTTTATCCAAACGTGTGCAATTTTCGGATTTTTCCTGGAAATAGTCTTAAGCGACTAGAACTGGACTGATGGCTGGTTGCCCGCCTGAGGACATGATAACTATCGAACAGAACAAGCTAGCGACTTGAAACTTTCAGGGTGGGTGGCACATCCGAATGCCGCGGTTCAGTTCGTTAAGCGGCCAAATCGGTCAAACAATTTCGGAGTTTAAACCATTTGAAGTTTTGAGGTTATTTTGATTACTTGGTGATTAGTTGAACTGTGCTGACGCCCAACCGGTTGTATTTCATACTCTCGCCACCGACACAAACTCCACTAATCGACCACTCAGAGCGCATGACACTATTAATCGGAATTGGGCAATCGTCATTTTAGATTTATTTATGTTTTCTCAGATTATCATTTAGTTATAGGTTTGTTCTTTGTACCTACATGAACTACACGAATAACACTAACTCCACTGATACTGTTCGGTGTTTTTTGTTGTAAACATGCACTCTGTTCCTTGCGGAAATATTGGCAGTCAGTGTAGTCACAGATGACGTGTGCAGTGCATAGAGTGAGGTTATCTTCTGTGATGGTTATGCGTAAATATAATTCATTATCATAGACATCTGTGGTTGTCTCTGGATCCTGGTTGGACGAGTTTTGTTCTCTATGTGTGGTTATTTTTGGACGAAATTAATTTTCATCATATCGTTATTCGAAATAGAATTTTTGTCCGTGACGACTTCAGAAAAATTATACGACAAATCTACATCTCCTCGAAGTTGTAGCGATAACACGAGAAGCATAGAGTTCTGTCATCTTGGGATTGCGTAAAATCATCTATCATATATTAGTATATATATATAATAAAAAATAGTACACCAAAATGAATATATTTGAACAAGCTATCGCATGATATCGATGTATCAATAGATTCTGTAAAATAATTTCACATTGCTTACCCAATAATCACTCCACGCTTACTATATTATAGTAAATCATAGTGAGATAGTATATTAGCCAAAAATTAAATTGAATTCTTGAAATATATTTTACTGAAAGTTAGGCAAAACAGAATATGACAGAAATTCATTCATCCAGAACATAGATATAAGTTATAATTTCTATGCGTTGGAAGTAAAACAACACAACCTTACTTTCCCGCTATGTTTATGTTATGAAGTACAGCATTTTCAACAATTTCAGGATAAATTCACAAGTTAGAATGATTTATATTAATAGAATTGGTGGATAACTAGGCCAAGTTATTGTTTCGTTGTGAAATACAACATAAATACACCGAGAGACGAAGGAATCCGATTTTTCAGATATATTGTACTGTAGACTTTATATTTGCATTTTTGACCCATTCCCCCAAATTTTATTTGGTATTGGAAGAAATAGAATACTATGTGAACTATCCCAGAGAAGGCAAGCATCGTATATTCTCGCCATAAATTGAAAAAACTGTTCTGGCAAAGTAACAAACTAGGTAGAGTTTGTTGGAGACAAGGATGAAACATCTACATTTTGTTGTTTGTAATATGTTTCGAATTGACCTTATTGTCAATTAAAGATTATGAAAGCCTTAATGTTGCATCTGCATAATAAAAAACATTTTATATGGATAGCAAAGCATTTTTAAGGATGAATCGAAATCGGTGTTCAAGGAAAAAATTTCATATGAATTATTTTATTTGTAGCATATATGTAGTATAATAAATATATAATTGAAGATTATGATAGCACTGACATAGCAACTGCAGACCAATATTAATAATTTGCAATATTTAACGTTATTTGAAATAGTACTGAGAAGTTTTCAGGAATAAATCAGCCAAACATTGTACTGTCTCATTTTCAATAGTTATACCTATAATAAATGCTATCTCTGATGTTGATACTCTAGGCTTTAGAAGACAAGAATAAATACTGCAATTTTCATTTATATCGTTTTGAATGATTATCATCTGAGATTGAATATCAGTTAAGCAGGTCCATTGTAATGAAATTTCATTGGTGAAATCTCCAAATAATCACTCTTCGCGAACGTAAACAAAGCGAATGGATTCCTTCGTCTCTCGGTGTATTTATGTTGAATTTCACAACTACACACTAACTTGGCCTAGTAATTTACCAATTCTATTGATATAAATCATTTTAACTTGTGAATTCATCCTGAAATTTTTGAAAATGCTGTACATAAACAAAGCAGGAAAGTGAGGTTAGCATTCACAAATGCCATTCTTCGGTCACAGAATAAATACGCTTCTATTCTGTGCTTTGGCTATCCCCCCATCGGCCATGTTGTGTCGTCAGCTGGAATTGCTCTATTGTCATTTTGGATTTATTTATGTTTTCTCAGATTATCATTTAGTTTATAGGTTTGTTCGTTGTACCTACACGAACTACACGAATTACACTAACTCCACTGATACTGTTCGGTGTTTCTTTTTGTAAACATGCACTCTGTTCCTTGCGGAAATATTTGCAGTCAGTGTAGGCACAGATGACGTGTGCAGTGCATAGAGTGAGGTTATCTTCTGTGATGGTTATGCATAAATATAATTCATTATCATAGACATCTGTGGTTGTCTCTGGATCCTGGTTGGACGAGTTTTGTTCTCTATGTGTGGTTATATTTGGCCGAAATTAATTTTCATCATATCGTTATTTGAAATAGAATTTTTTCCCTGACGACTTCAGAAAAATTATACGACAAATCTACATCTCCTCGAAGTTGTTGCGACAACACGAGAAGCATAGAGTTCTGTCATCTTGGGATTGCGTAAAATCATCTATCATATATTTGTATTCTGTGAGAATCATAGAACAGATTGAACTGCACTGAGAATTGGAAGTCAGTGGAGTTGGTGTAGTTAATGTAGTTCATGCAGGTACAACGAACAAACCTAGTGATAAGTGCGTGAAATCTTTTTGTGTTAGAAGAAATGCGTAGATCCTGAGATACTTTCAAATGGGTACCTTCTGTATTTTGTTTGGAAAGTGCATGTATATGGAAATAAGGATAAGAATCCTATTTATATAAGGTACAAACTTCATTATACTCGGAAACATCTCATTCTTTTCATCATTGTCTTTCAATCATTTTCACTAATCGACGACCGAGTTACCAGCCCCAAATAATTATGCATAATATTTTCACCGTTGAATGTGTTTTATTGTACTTGGTTCTTTATTCGATATACATATCTACATGAATTGTTAAACAATTTTCATCTTCTTGAAATTGAAATTTACTACTTTATGCTACTATCAAGTACCACTTGAAAAGCTCAGTTTTCAAATCCGGTGAAATAAAATTAACCATTGAATAAAACTCCTGCCCTCTAATTATGAATTTGAATGGGAAAGAACTCAAATTGAACTATGAGTTTTTATTCTCTGTGAAACTCCAACTCTTGATAGGTCTCAGTCTGACTTAAAGTAAGGATGATGCTTGTTCTGTATCAACCACCACAAACTTCCCGCCGCTTTACCACATTCCGTTGTTTATGTGCAAAATCTGGAAGAAAATGAATATATTTGAACAAGCTATCGCATGATATCGATGTATCAATAGATTCTGTAAAATAATTTCACATTGCTTACCCTACATTTCACTCATCGCTTACTATATTATAGTAAAACATCGTGAGATAGTGTATTAGCCAAAAATGAAATTGGATTCTTAAAGTATATTTCACTGAAAGTTATGCAAAACAGAATATGGTAGAAATTCATCCATCCAGATATTTTTTACCTTATATCGTCTGATGTCAATTCAGTTCTGACCAGGGCTGGGTAGTATTTCAATTACTTGTAATTGAAATACGTATTTGAAATACAAATACGTATTTTGTATTTCAATTACTTCTTGAAAATGTATTTTGTAATCGGTATTTCAAATACCTGACGCTGAAGTATTTCGATACTTTTGTCCTCGAAATACTTTAGAACAAAAACATTTAGCGCTGAGCGCTCTACAGAAAATAGTCCCTGAATCTCCCTTCAGATGGCGCGACGTTCATCTGCTTCATCTAGTTCTTTTGATAGCAATCATATTTTTGGCAAATGGAAAGGAAGAAAAGGTCCTGCGCAATGGTCATTTCATCATGGAGTTCGAGTTAGTCAACTTCTAAAAACTATAAGAGCAAAGAGCTTCCCATCCTTGAACATTATCCTAACATAAAAAATATGTTCATACAATATAACACAAGTTTCTGCCCATCAGGACCTGTAGAAAGATTGTTTTCTTTAGCAGGTTTGATTCATTCCCCAACAAGAGGCTGTTTGTCTGATACTACATTCAAAAATCTTGTTTTTTTAAATGGAAATTCTTTATTTAACGATAAAATAGCTGAGCTAAATTAGTTGTACACTTTTCACATTTTACGTAACACCTGAATGTATTTTGTAATTTGTATTTCAAATACAAATAGTTAAAATACTGTATTTTTTATTTTATATTTCGAATACCCCTCTTGAAAGTATTTAGTATTTTGTATTTCAAATACCTGCGAGAAAGTATTTTGTAATTTGTATTTCAATCAAGCCAGGCATGTATTTTGCCGGCCCTGGTTCTGACAGACAGTTGCCTTGACAACCGGTCGTAATTTACAAATAGCGCCACCTTCAGTGGAAAAAACGAAATCTAGCGAATTCTCCAAAATTGGCAAAACAAAAGCGCATCTTTGAATTCACCTCATCTTCTATGCACCTTAATTATAAGGTAAATATAGTATGTTCTATGAAAATCGACTGTCGTTTTGGTGACAGAAAGATTATGGAATGGAAAACCGGCAACCGAAATAACCAAGTTAATTTGCGGTGCATAGGATTCATGAAATCAGGAACCCCAACTCAAATTTCAGCGAATCAGAGATGATCTTAACAAAAACGTATATTTGTAAATAATTATCTTGTTCGAGGAGCCGAGGCACCGTTTACGGATGTAAATAAATAACGCGAACCTCATCATGTCGAATTTGTTCTGAAATTCCTCTTCCCCAGTGATATCTAGCTAATTCGACGAAATTGGGTTGGCAACTTGGACCAACGTCTTCTATTATGTTAGTTCAATGTAATTATCTGATCGCCATCGTGGACGCGATCTCTCTCGATTGTGTATATGTGGCCTCCACTCCAAGATTCAAGTTGATGCTGAAATTCGGCATATGTCGTTGAGACTGACTAGCATTGATATCCCAATACTTCAACGTCCCATTTATCTGCATTACGGAATAGTTCCCATCGGCTTTACAAGCGGAGTTCCCAAACAGGCTCGACATGTACTGCGTTAGTAGAGTCTGCTCTCTTGTCGGGTGGCTCGAGGACAGACATATACAAGATTTAGCTGTTGAATTTATGTGTATTAATGACATCTGCATTGCTTTTCGGGAGATATTCATGGATTACTGTCTGAGGTTAAGAACAGTTTACTTTATTTGTGGCGTGAATACGCCTTCAGTCATTATTTATGGGAGTTTTGATGCTGTGTTTCATCTTGATGAGTTGTGAGAAGAATGTTTCACATCACATATTTCATAACTTGTCAAGTTTGGTGATTAATGCAGCTCGTTGGAATGTATAATGTTCAAATCTGTTTGTTGTAGGGAACAAGAGCGTTCCTGTGCTCAAACAAGCCCCAATTAAATTATTCCCGCCTGATGCAGTCCTACTTTCGAAGCAAAAATCCTGAATCTTTATAGTTTTAGGAAAGGGTTGAGAGCGAACAATACCTCGAATATAACGTAAAAATGTAAGAACGCGCATTTTTGCCCTTTTTTTATATTCAAGAATTTCCGGGGAAATATAAACCTGAATGGAGTGAAGAATGGAAAAATAACTAACATTGCGCATTCTCAGAAAAAGAATAAGTTTTTCTTTTCCTGTTCGCTGATGACTTTTGAAAAAAGTTTGAAACGTCGACTTCTGTTATCAGTTTCTCCGGGTGGATTATATGTAGATTTTAATATTGTATCTTATGTTATTTTTGCGCGCATGTTCTAGGGGAACAGCGTGCTATCGTTTTGTCCAAATGTCTGTAATTTTGGATGATTGAGACGAAAATGGTCTCAATCGACTAGGTTGGACTCACTGATGACGAATCCGGTGTCAAAATCGATTGGATTCAAACTTGGCAGTTAGGTGGAGTATAACGACGCGCAACTCTGAGATAAATATCGTCAGTAAATAAAAAAAAAAAAATTTCCAAAAAATTTTTTTTTCGAAAACCGTTCATCATATCCCAAACTTTGAGCTTCATATTTCACAGCAGTGTACCAAATTTCAGTTCGATACGATCATTAGTTTTGGAGATAAATATGTCAAATTTCGAGGTTTTCTTCTCGATATCGTTGATTTTTTCGGCATAACTCGAGAAATACTGATTCAGTCCTGATTAAACTTCACAGCTAGTTTTAAGATGCTGAAAGACAACTTTATGCAAAATTTTGTGATTATCGTGTCATTAGAACAATTTGAAAAAAAAAAATTCTGTGATTTTCTTATCATATCATCCTCATTAAATTCTGTATGAATCTTCGAACTGTAATTTTTCGATGAAGTACTGGATTTCAATTCGATCTGATCTGTATTTTTGGAAATATTGGAAAAATAAAATTTTGAATGGGTATATCTGCGGAATCATTCGGTGGATTTTACCCATTCACGAATTCGGCCTTCGTAATTAAGGTCCAAACCTTCTCTACAAATATCGAGTTTCTAAGTTGTTTCTTTCGGAAGTTATTGTGTTCACGCAGTCGGCCGTTAGGCTGACCGTAAACATAATAACTTCCGGAAGAAACGACTTAGAAACTCGATATTTGTAGAGTAGGTTTGGGGCTTAATTACGAAGGTCGAATTCGTGAATGGGTAAAATCCGCCCAATGATTCCGTAGATATACCCATTCAAAATTTTATTTTTCCAATATTTCCAAAAATACAGATTTGATCGAATTGAAATCCAGTAATTCATCAGTAGAAAATTTCAAAAGGCACTGCCGTGAAGGCAGCAGCTTTTGCGTGTTTGTTCAAATTCGTTGCTGAAGCGGTCATCTACATTGAACATGCGCGCAAAAGTTGCTGCTTTCACGGCAGTGCTTTTTGAAATTTTTATATTCAAAAATTTCCGGGGAAATAAAAACTGGAATGGAGCGAAGAATGGAAAAATAACTAACATTGCGCATTCTCAGAAAAGAATAATTTTTTCTCTTCCTGTTCGCTGATGACTTTCAAAAAAAGTCTGAAACGTCGACTTCAGTTTTCAGATTCTCCGAGTTGATTATGGGTAGATTTTAATATTGTATCTTTTGTTATTTTTGTTTGTTTTTGTTCAGTTCATAGTTGAATTAATCTAGTTAATTAAGGCAATAACTGCCTCTGTGACTTTGTCCTGTTCACGTTCCTGTGTAAATAAATGAATAAGTAGCTCCTGAATTCACATCAGTGCTTTTCAACAATTTTTCTGACTTAGTGTCAGCACTTTGTCGATTTATTCGTGCCATTAAACAGAGCCTGCTATTATAGAATGTTATTTATTGTACTTAAAATTACAAAATCTCGAACTGCACGCCAGTATGGCCTTGATTCTTCTGCAGGTATGTTCCATTTTCCGCATTCAACCCTAGAGGACTCACCTTCGTTCCCCTTAAGCCTACAAAACATGTCTCATCCCCATACGTATATCGAACCCTTTTCCATCTACGCGTAAATTGCACCCGAAATTCCCATTCACGTTTGGGCCCTTACAGGTTTTATTTCTGTATTCTCCTACGTTCGACACTTTCGTAGTGCGAAGCCGGAATTTAAACTCTACGAATAACTCAATATAAGCCGGTCGGATAGACGACTATTCTGAAGGGTGGCGAACTGAGGTATTCGGATACTTGAGAGGAACCGATGCAGACATCGCGGCGTCGTTGACTGTATCCTGATCCTGCCAACTCGGCGATATTGAGTCTCTTTGGCTGCGAAGTTATCCCGGAATTCAAGCCTCCGATATTGTAAGGTCTAACGCCGCAGAGCTCTCAGGTCTTCTCACTTGACACGGACAGACGGGAGAGGGTTTTGGAACACGGATACCGTGTCTGTGTCAATTTTAGAAGATATTGGCGGTTTAATCGTTTTGTGGCGAGTAACCTGAGTAAATTCGGAATGCGGAAATGAAGTGATGAGAACCACAACCGATAAACACTTTGGAGCTGATTTCAGAGGAGAAATACATCCAAAAGGCTACTCTAATCGACTAACGGACGGTTTCAGAAAGACTCGATCACCATTGATTGGGCAATCAAGCGCTTAACCGGTCGATCAACACCGTATTCTATGCTCAATAATCGAATTCATAGATGCATAGAATACATATATATGGTGCGGGCATAGATGCATATAACACATAAGGTGCGGACACTCTTTGACATAGTTTGGGTCCGAAATGAGGTCCAAACGTTGTCAAAATGAAGCTTTGTTGGCTTACTTCAGTTTTCGCCGATATATGCCGGCATAGGAATATCTGCCATATAAAATCTGAAATATTTACGGAAGTTACCGACATGTCATAACAAAACTAGTCAAATCAGAACTTCTCTCTGATTTTCTGAGTTGGACCATACATTATTTTCAAGAATGTTCGATAATAAATTCATTTTGACGAATTTTAATTATGATTATTCATTTCATTCAGTCAGAATGGCGGTATTATCCTTCGCTTCTGAATACACAAGTCTGAAACTTGATATTTTCGAATACCTGCTTATAACGAAAGGTATTTATTATCTCAATATTCAGTTCATGGGAAGGAAGTATTTCAGAGTTGTGTTTTCAAAAATACCACGAGAAATCATTTGGAACGATAGATAATACAATTAATTAATTTGTCTGGTTTGATATTCGTCGGATGAATTCGTATGAACATGAACAGCAAAGTGAAAATTCATATATCAATTTCAATAATAATAAACATGAACATTTCCTCTAAATAGTTGCTTAAGTAGGTATCTAACATAATTCATAACTTTAGAATTGAATATGTATTAATAGGTACATACAAAATTTAAAGGAGATCTAAACTATCCAATAGAATCCATTAGTAATATCAATCTCTTGTTTTGTTTTCACCGTTGTTTGGACTTTGAAATAACTTCTTGTATCCATCCATGAAAGTGTTCTCACAATAAACCTCATATCGCTCCTTATTCCCTTACACATATTCCATATTATTTATGAGAAGATGTTCCACATTTGTTAAACTCCTCTTATGTATTAGTGAGAATCCATAATTTCAAATATCTGATTAATTTTTTGGGAAATAGTTTCATCAGATCAATCAGATTATACCTCAATTCATTTTTATTCAGGGGAATTAATTATATGGACTTGACAAAGTGACCTTAGCGTCATTATCGTTTTCAGAGCCAAGTAGCTCAAGATTTGACAATTCTAGGACCGCGTTTTGGACCCAAAATGTTAGTAGGTAATAGTAGGAAAGTGTCGACACCTGATATATTCTATGCATCTATGTGCGGACACTCTTTGACATATTTTGGGTCCGAAATAAGGTCCAATTGTTGTCAAAACACGGCTTTGTTGTCCTACTTCAGTTTTCGCCGATAGATGCCGACAAAGGAAAATCTGCCATATAAAATCTGAAATAGTTACGAAAGTTACCGACCTGTCATAACGAAACTAGTCAAATCAGAACTTGTTTCTGATTTTCTGAGTTGGACCATACATCATTGGGAACTTCTGCGAAGATGCCAGCTTTCTAACGGTTAAATTTGGAACCTTTCCAAGCTAGTAGTTTTATGCAAACAAACCGTAGAAATGCGGTGGAGAACGAATATTTATTAAGCAGAGCTAAAATATTTAAAGAAATTATCATAATTTTGTGTATGATTTCTTGAGAAGGAATTTTTCGTTTGGATCACGATATAAAATCGTGCTTTAAATCGTTCCTGGGTGTATTTTCGATGTTCTTTCAGTGTATGTTTCATGGTGGATCAAAATGAACCAATACCTAAGTTGACTTGAATTTCTGAAAAAAAAAGGCACCTCAATACGTAATTCAAGGACTCTTATTAATGTGAAAGAAGTGCAGAATGCAGGCAATATGATGTGGTCAATCTGGAATCAGTCCAAATGATATGACTTATTGTTCCCTTTGTTTACAAACGAGTGAATCAATAAATAGAAAAGTCAGCTTTACTGCTTTAGTTCCTTTGCATCGTATTTCGAAAAAAGAGGAAGCAGACATATAATTGATTTTATTTTTATATCACAAAAGCTCAAGATACACATACAAAATGAAATGTCTGTCACAGCTGGTTCAACCTAACTACCTATATAGAAATGAAAAATATTAATGTATTTATATGAATAACTTCAGCTATTATCAACTATAACTGTATATCTAGTTTAAGTCAATTTTCAACCAGATCACTCTCCTTGAATATGATTTCGTGTGGTATGTGGAGTAGGTAGCTGCATATATGTAGTGCTCGGTAGTTTCTCTGCAGGAACAGCGTTTTTCATCAGAATTCTCTTACTTTCATTCACACCTAAAAACATCTGGACATAAAGTTGTTTTGAAATAAATACATTATAATTTACCTTTATGAAAATAAACATATTCATGCAGAGAAATGCAGCGAACATACTTTCATGTATTTCGTGACCTGTTTCTTCAATTTCAAAATCCAGGCCTTTCTTCTATCATCTAGTTCCCTGCCAAATGCTGTTTCCAAATTAACTTTACTTTCATTTGGCTTTGGAAAAAATGAAAACTGGAGGCAGTAGATGATCCTTTCTTCTTTGACCATAAATAACATTGAGTCGGGGCAAACAACAATAGTCATTTCGGAAGGATGCCATTTCGAATTAATACAATCGAAAATTTTAATCGGAAAAAAAGGAATCGATTGATGAATATCATAAACACTTTCGGTATACCAAAATTTTAACTCGGAGAACAACACAAAAGCTCGAAAATGAACTCGAAAAGTAAGCAAAATACGTTAGAATAACGGGCACGTCGAAAAACTACTAGCTTGGAAGTGTTCGAATTTCTATCCCCAGAGGACGTATCGCTAAGCAGTTGTTGCGAATTTTCAAGAATTTTCCGAAAATAGATTCATTTTGACAAATTTAAATTATGATTATTCATTTCATTCAGTCTGAATGGTGATAATATATTTAAAGGTTTCCCCAATACATCCAGATGGTTGACGACCTTCGAAAGCCGATCGAAAGGGGCAATCGAAAGAGCAAATAGGCACTCGGATTTTTATTCATCTCGCAGTACGCCGTCATCGATGCAAGATTCGAGTAAATTGTCAATAACGCCTGTTAATAACCGATTCGTTTAGAAGCCCGGATTTACCCCGTCCGGATCCACCTGGAGCTCCTCCGGCGTTGAAATTTCCCGGCGCCGATAAATAGGTGCGCAACAGATGGGCGGCCGACAGCTGAAATGGAGCGGGCGCGAATACGCCCGTGATGGTCGAAAACCGCGACTTGATGAACGCGTATGCGGATTTGGTCTTGCGGTCTTGAAATTGTTTATATGTTTGAGGAGGGGTGCGAAGAGATGAAACAAATATATTGGCGTGTTTCGTGTGGTTGTGAGCAAACAAGTAGAAAAAAATATTCAAGAAAAGAAATGATGAGAATTCAGTACTGTACAATTTTGCGCGCATGCGCTTGGAATTGAATTCAAATTCAAATTGAAATTTCTAACATTTAAATTTGAACTGAAGACGTTCAAATTAGCAAAGCTTTTTGCTCGCATGATCTGAGGAATAGCGTGCTATCGTTCTGTCCAAATTGCTGTAATTTTCTAATTTTCAGCCGAAAATGGACTAGTTTGGACTCTGGCCGTCCGTCAGTATACACGATTACGGTCGTACGGTGAAACCTATCGACCCCAAACTTCCAGGGTAGGTTTCACAGTAGGGGCATTTTGAAATTTTGAGGTTATTTCCGTGATAATTTGGGAACTATTGGAACGATTGGACTGAAACTCAGCAGTGAGTTGGAGTACAACGACGCGAAACTTGTTGCGAAATTATATTGAGATAATATTGTCAATAAATTTCGAGGAATTTTTTTTCCTTCATTTCTTTCGAATATTTTATTTTTCGGAAACTGTTCATCATATTTGAGAAAAAGTTTTGCTCAGATTTCGAGCTTCAAATTTTACAGCAGCGTATCAAATTTCAGTTAGATACGATTATAATTTTTGGAGATATTGGGAAAAAATATGTCGAATAGCGAGGTTTTTTCCTCGGTATCGTTTTTTTACCTAGAAATGCACAGAGGTGAAGTCAGCAGCTTTAGCGCGCATGGTCAAATTCGTTGCTAAAGCGACCGCCTCCTTTGAACATGCGTGCAAAAACTGCTGAACTCACGTCAGTGAATTGATCCCTGCTGTCGCTGCTTGTATTCCAGATTAATCCTTTCGAATTTCTTATGTTATGTTATGTTACTTTTACAAAGTTCTGCTCTTTTTCTCATGTCATCTTTCAACAGCTACACATTTTTATGCTTTGGTTCGATAAGAACAAGAGCGATATCATTCAGTTCCAATGTATTTTATTGTTGACCAGATTGGACTGTCGTCATAAAATTCAATTCAAAGGAATGAGCTGAAGAATTTTCAGAATAGGTTACATATTCCAATGGAGGTTTTTCCTTTAAACGAAAATGCAGTAATTTTCATGAAAAACCTTCAGAACATCACATTTGAAACATATAATTTCAATATTATTTTCAAAAAAAAATGTTTGATCCCCTAAAACTGAAAAATAAAAATGGGGATTTGCATTTAAAGGGATTTGTCTTGAGTGCACGATATGGCAACAACGAATTCAGCTTTCTTGGAAAGAAGAGGACGTCAAATATGTTGCTTTGCTTAGGAAAACGGAGATAGCTATACTTCGATCTGGTTAAAGTAGAAGACAACGACCAAGGAATAGAAAAAGAAGAGCTCAGACTGTCATACTGTCACATTACTGACAAATCGCAAACGGAAATTGTTTGGTTATATTGACAAAGTACAAATATTACATTATTCTATAGCAGGAAAAGCTATTCTACTAAACACCGTTGTCACTTCGTGCATGCCTGGCAAATCCCAAACCCCAATTTTGAAATCTGGTTTTGAATACTTTCTGAAGGTAATTTGGGAGAATGATGAATCAAACCCATAATAATTATGTTCAAATTTGCATTTGCAGTAATAACTCAAATTCAGGAAAAACCCCAATTGTGCGATCGAGTTCGTTAATGGGTCAGATTCTCTCAGCGGTTTCGGTGTAAAACACTTTTTGAATTTTGATATCATGTTCCGGATTTCTTGAAAACCGACTGATGCGATCCGCTTTATAATTTGTGATTAGTTGTTTAAGGTCGATGTGCAAAACTTTGCAAATTTGTATCGTGAGAAGAACAAAAATTGAGTTTTCTAACATTTTCATGTGTAGTTTTAAAGTATTATTTTACTCAGAAGCTATACGGCAGATTTCGATAAAATGTAAGACATACCTTTGAGTAAATCTTATATGAGAGTACAAAAAATTTCAGCACTATTAGATACGAGATTTCGGAAATATAGAAAAAATAATAATATGTCGATTGTCTAAATTTTGTGGTGTATTTTACCCATTTATGAACACGAACTTTGTTCCAAATGTACTTCATTAATATTTTGTCATCTTCAAGAAGAAGTAATTGTGTTTGCAATCTACTGCTAGGTTGACCGTAACAATTATAACTCCTTGAAACATTTACAAAGAATTTCGATATTCGTGGACTTAGTTTGGGCTCGATAACGAACATAGAATTCATGAACGTGTCAAATCCGCCTGATGATTCCGTAGATATGATCACAAAATTGTTCACGAACCTTCACGTCGTCATTTTTTGTCATACTAGACTTCAAGTCGTTTGGATCTCTATTTTTTGTAAATATCTTTTAATGGGGGTTTTCCTGAATTTGGACTATTACTGCGAATGCAAATTTGAACATAATCATTATGGGTTTGATTCATCATTTTCCCTAATTACCTTCAGAAAGAATTCAAAATCAGATTTCAAAATTTGGGTTTGGGATTTGTCATGCATGCACGAAGTTAGAACGTTGTTTAGTAGAATTATTTTTTCTGCTATAGAATAACGAAATATTTATTCCTTTTCTGTGGTACACATGTGCTCTTTGTCAATACAACCAAACAATTTCCGTTTGCGATTTGTCAGTAATATGACAATATGACAGTCTGTGCTCTTCTTTTTCTATTCCTTGGTCGTTGTCTTCTACTCTAACCAGATCGAAGTATAGCTATCTCTGTTTTCCTAAGCAAAGTAACACATTGGACGTCCTTTTCTTTCCGAGAAAGCTGAATTGGACGTTGCCATATCGTGCACTAATGACAAATCCCTTTGAATGCCAATCCCTATTTTTATTTTTCAGTTTTAGGTGATCAAAAATTTTTTAAAAATATGCAAGATGAATTCTATTCGAATCAGTTCACCGTCAAATTGCTAAAACAGAGTTTTAATGCAGGCTGAAACTCGATTAACCCCCCTAACACTTCCGTAACATAAACTAAGGAATGTGACATAGAAAAACTCCAATTTTCGCGTTACACCGCAGCAAATTGCCGCAGAATACGAAAAGGTATTTTCGGGATCAGGAAAATGGTGTAAAAATTTCACGAAATTTTATGATGTATACATAATGGAAATAATGAAAGCGGAATTCTGTGCACCGCCACCACAGAGGATTATTATGCTAAGAGCGGAGTACCGTCCATTGTATCTTTCCCTGCATGTATAACACGGTGGGTACTCTTTTAGCCGGGTTTATCTGCATTTTATTAATTAAAATTCACGTCGTATCTCCCTCCACTGGAAGAATATGCCGGAAATTTATGAAACAGCAGCGGATTATTCAAGTTGTTAATCGTGGTCGGTAATAATCACTGACGTAAAATGATATTTATGGATGTCGTTAAAGTTTGTTGTGACAGGAGGATGCATGATAGGCATTCAGTTCCGATTCTGGGGATATGCATGATGACAGTTGCTTGGAATCACGGAAATTATACATTTATGGGATGATACATGGTTCATTAATTATGAAAATCCTATATTATGAACCAGATTGGGTATTTTCCGTATTATGGTTCATTCAAATTAAACGTAAGTAGTACGTAAAACTTAATATGTACGTAATTTTTAAGATGTTCACAGTGTACGCAACAGAAACATGTCATTTCTATGCGCATATTTTAGTGAACCATCGTGCTATCGTTTCATCCAAAAGTTTGTAATTTTCGAATTTCCCGCCGAAAATGGTCTCAAACGACTAGGTTGAATTCTGTCCGGCCGGCCGTATGCACGATGTCTGGCATACGGAGGGTCCTATCGACTGAAGACTCCTAGGGTAGGTTGCATTTCCAAATGTGTAGGTTAGGTTCGTTAACGAGCAAAATCAGCCATATGGTTTCGGAGTTGAAGCAATTTGAAATTTTGGGTTTTTTTCCTGATAATTCAGAAACTACTGCAGCGATCATATTGAGACTTGGCAGATAGTTGTAGCAGAACAACGTTCAAATTTTTCTCGGAAATCCTTATCATATTCGAAAAAAAAACGGCTTATCCCTTGAGATTTATATTTCACAGCAGTTTGCCGAATTTAAATTCAATATGGTTATCATTTTTGGAGATATTGAGAAAAAATATGGCAAATTTTTTTTCTTTTTTCGATATCATTGTTTTTTCCTGAAATATTAAAATTACATTGATTCGATAATAATAAAATTGGCAGCTGGTTCACATATACAACTATGTGCGAAATTCCATGATGATAGAGCCAGCAGAACACTTAAAAAAAACCTAATATTCAATATAATTCCTTCTAAACATAGATTTTTGTTAGGATCATCTCTGATGGGCTGAAATTTAAGTTGGGATTTCATGTTATTAGTGTCAAGTTTATATGGGATATGTTCCGCAAATCCACTAGGTTATTTCGTTTGCCGGTTTTCCGTTCCTTTAATATGAAATATTCGGTTGGTTCCTGAAAAAAAGGTTAATTGCGGAATTTTATTATTGAAAAAGTAATCTTTTTGTCACCAGAACGACAGTCAATGTTCTATGGTAACATATCCATGGCATGCATAGAACAACCCATGATATTTCACCTACATCATGAAACAATCCATGATGTAAAAAACATGGTGTGCTCATCTGAAGAATGAGTGACGTCAGCTAGCAGAAAATACAAACAGTTGTATATTCTGTACTTTGAATTTGCATGTTAATTCAAAGCACAGAATATACAAAGAGTTGTATATTCTGTGCTTTAAATAAACATGCAAATTCAAAGCACAGAATATACAACTCTCTGTATTTTTATCTTGCTGACGTCACTAATTTTTCAGATGAGCACACCATGTTTTTTACAACATGGAACAATCTAATTTACCTTATGATACTTAGAAATTTTTCATTGTTGATTGTTGTCTCGTCTGTTATATGGATCATAAAGTGAATAAAGATTGTTCTATGCTATGGATATGTTAGCATACAACATTGACTGTCGTTCTGGTGACAGAAAGAACGTTTTTATCCATCAAATTCCGTGATCAACCTTTTTTTCAGGAACCAACCGAATATTTCACATTTTCGGAACGGAAAACTAGCAACCGAAATAACCAAGTTGAACTTGACACTATGAACCTGAAATAAGGAATCCGAACTTAACTTTCAGCCAATAGTCAGAGATGATCTCAACAAAAACCTATATTTCGAAGGAATCATCTTGTTTGACGAGCCGAGGCATCTTTTACGGATATTTATAAATAAACCTTATCATGTCGAATTTGTTTTGAAATTTCCCTTCCCCAGTGAGAGTAAATTTGGAAGATATTTGTGGGTTGGCAACTTTGACCGAAGTCGTCTATTGTCAAATATTGTCCTTCTTGGCTCTGTGAACGATGATGGCGCTTTGCTTTTCATGTCCATACGAATTTATCAGACGAATTTCAAACCAGTCAAATTAATTGCAGTATCTATCGTTCCAAATGTTTTCTTGAGATATTTTTGAAAACACAAACTCAGAAAGACTTCCTTTCCATGAACTAAATATTGAAATAATAAACAGGTATTGAAAAATATCGAGTTTCAGACTCGTATATTCAGAGACGAAGGATATTACCACCATTCTGACTGAATGAAATGAATAATCATAATTTAAATTTGTCAAAATGAATTTATTTTCGGAAATCCTTGAAAATAATGTTCGCACTCGGAAAATCCGAAAGAAGATCTGATCTGACTTGTTATGACAGGTCGGTAACTTCCGTCAATATTTCAGATTTTATAGGGCAGCTTTTCTTATCTATCGGCGAAAACTGAAGTAGGACAACAAAGCCGTATTTTGACCACATTTGGATCTCATTTCGGATCCAAATTATGTCAAAGAGTGTCCGCACCATCTATTCTATGCATCTAGAGAGAGAGAGAGAGAGAGAGAGAAAATTTATTGCTATAGCAAATGGCTAACGACTTGCGTCTTACTGCCAGTATTATGTACATTTCATTGTATGTTACAATTCATTCTGAACCTTAATACAATTATACACTGTTTAGTAAAAAAAAAAAAAAAGAATTTATATATTATATAATATAAACTACAGCCGACGATGGCTGTCATTTGAAATCTTTAATTGCCTCTATTAGAGTTTTGATTGGATATTTTCTTGTGTGTTCCTGTTGGGGACTCTGTAGAACAACTGGCTGGAGTATTCTAAGGTTGTTGGGATTTTTAAGAAATTTCATTCCTAAGGCCTGAAATCTGTCGAGAATGGGTTCGATCTTCATTTTTTCATAAAGTAAGGCGTTAGGTGGGTTGTGTAGTGGGTTCTCTGGGTGACGTATTTTACTCAGTGTTCTAAGACTGCTTCGTTCAGCCACTTCAAGGTTATTCATGGTAGGTCTTCTGCAATTGCTGAATAGTAGATGTCCATATTCTATTATTGGTCTACATATGGTCTGATATATCCTAGCAGCTGTTTTGTGGCTTATTCCACGATTCCTGTAGGTTAGTGATCGAAAGTGCTTAGATCTTGCAATTATCTCCTTCTTTTTTTTGTGTGAGTGCAATTTGAAATTTGTTTTGTTGTCCACTGTGATTCCCAGATATTTTGCATTTTGGACTGGTTTTATGTTGTGTTGCATCATCTTTATTGAAGGTGAAGTGTCCGATAATCTGTGGCCAAATATAATAAGCTCGGATTTGTTGGGGTTTGGTAATAGTCTCCACCTACTCATCCACACAACAATTTTGTCGCAGAGGTCTTGCAGTTTTTCCATGGTGTCTTTCAGATTTTTGTTATGTGTTATAACCACTGTGTCATCAGCGTACTGAAGGATATAACTCTCAAGTTCTTCTGTTACCTTGCATATATCATATACATAGATATTATATAATAGTGGAGAGAGTGGAGAGCCTTGTGGCACGCCTTGTTGGGGGGTAAAACACGTTGAGAAGTGGCTGTTGATTTTCACCATCAAGCTTCTCTCTTTCAAGAAGTTTTCAATTATTTTTTGAAGGTAAACTGGGGTGTTCAAATGTTGAAGTTTGTACAGAAGACCTTCATGCCACACACTATCAAATGCTTTTTTGATGTCCATGAATATAGCAGCTGACTTGTGCCCTTTTTTCATTGTAGTTTGGATGTTGGAAATCAAGGCTACTAATGGATGGATGGTGGAGTGGTTCTTCTTGAATCCAAACTGGGAGGAGGGAATATTTTGTCCAATTGCATTTTCGAGGCGTGCTTTAATTATTTTTTCGAATGTTTTTCCTATGATTGGCAGAAGAGTGATTGGTCGGTAGCTGGACACTTGGTTGTGGTCTGAGCCGTGTTTTGGAACTGATATGATAATGCCCTATGTTAAAAGTAATTTACAACTTAAAAGACACATTGACGTTTATATGTTGTGAATTCACAGTTGAGTGCAAACCTATCACACGATATTTTCTGAAATGTTATCAGTACATTCTACAATGTTTTCTCCTATCAGTAAATCGACTATCTCTCTAATGATTCGGTTCGTTAGCATCCAATACAATCAAATGGAAACAACCATCAGAGCGTACATTCGATCACTGGAAACATCTATTTCGTTTAA
Source organism: Myrrha octodecimguttata (assembly GCA_958510865.1). NCBI lineage: Eukaryota > Metazoa > Arthropoda > Insecta > Coleoptera > Coccinellidae > Myrrha > Myrrha octodecimguttata. The sequence continues at coordinate 27,689,381 of OY294059.1, forward strand.
TGGAACTGATAGCAGTTCGCTAACTGCAAATTAGTCCTGTTGGTCGTAAATAAATAATATCATCCACGTGTGCGACAGGCTCCTCTGGAATTAGAATATGCTATAACATAGTGTAAATGGGATTACCAAGCCCTCGGGAAAGACAGTCCATGTAATGGAAATGAACATACATTCGTAGTTAGTGCATCGTGGGTAAGTAGCTACGTGACTGTCTGAGTCTAGATTCAGATTTAGTGCACGACGAAATGGCGTTAACCATTTGGTACAACAATGGGTTTCCATGAACAGCTCGAAGATTTACAGGGCTGGTATCAGGTCGAATCGAAATACTACAATTCTTTGTTGGTTTTTCAAGTCCCTGTTGAATGTTCAAAAATTAAGGGCCGGTATTATAAAACTTAACGGGAAGTTAACTTTAACTTTAACTGAAAATTAATCAGTAATTTCAAGTTAAAGTTAGATTTGCAGGGTTATCTTTATCAGGTGGTTTGGGTATCAATTATAGTTAAAGTTAAAGTTTAAGTTAAATCCTTATTTTCCACAGATTCTCTGTCTTTCCGGCTGACATAAGGGGAATATAACCTCGATTTGTTTGTTGTTATGATATTTTTGGAAACATGTTAGCAAGATATAATTCACTTCATTTTTAAAGGACTTTTAATTCACGATGACGAAGATGACATGAATATTGTTGAACATCCTCGTTGAGAGATATTCACTTCATTTTTGAAGAACTTTTAACTGACTATGACGATGATGCCATGAAAATTGTTGAATATCCTGGTTGAGAAAGGATATTTAGAAATCGGCTGAACCATTTGAACTTATGGGAAGAAACGGAATTCAAAAACCGATTTCGCTTATCTGGACACTCTGCACGCCTGTAATGGAATACATATTCTTAGAAATCGTGCTGTGACGCTAGTGATGCAAATGTGTTGATTACACGCAGAGTTTATGCAGCTTGTTCTTTCTTGATAGTTGCTGGAGATTTTAGAGGTTTTCACAAATCAACTATACTGGCTGTATTATCAGAAATGTCTCATGGAAAATTGCATACTTATTATCTATTTACATCAAAATGCCTGCTATGAACCTCACTCAAGTAATAATCCAATCTCGAGAGTTCCTCATGGCATATTATTGTAATGAAAATATCAGTTACCCTTTCTGTTGAACTATTATAAAATGTAAATGAAAAAAAATCATTGGCATTTATTCTTTCCGGTGCCTAATATAACAGATAAAAGTTATAAATGCGTAATGAAGCATAATAATTTATACACATTATTTAACTTTTAAGATAAAAGGAAATCATCACAATTGCAATGGATACTTTTCTTATGGTAATGGTCAAGCTGGTAGCTGTACAAATTCTAGATATCAGGGCTCGATAACTCTGAGCCACAAAAAACATTACCATATTTTTTAATTGAATGACAATTTTTGCAAATTTAGTGTAGAGATTATTACCACTCCCAGTGTCAGTTGAAAGTACTTGACCGTTGGTGAAGAGTGAAGTATTGGTAAACAAAATTCTGTACCTAATTGGATTTGGACAAATTTTATTGTAATTGTTATATAATTCCTGAATTGAATGTATCTCATTATTGTCAAAGTTTTTTCTTTTAAGCTTTCATTTCCAATATATTCATTAGTGGAAGTAGTTTTTTTAGTGAGGTAACCGAATAAATACCCAAACACTCCTTCCATATTGTAAAAAGTATAAGAATTCAAAATTGATCATTGCAACTCTCCCTCAAATCAGTAATTCTATTTTTATGGAAACCACAATCCATTAAGCTCCCTGATACATAGTGCGAATATTTGTCAATAAAGGATTTGTTTATTCCTATCATATTTTGAAAGGGGGTATTTTTCCAAAGTCCAGCTTTTCCAACCCAGAAATTGGTGGTTAGATTTATTACAGAATCTCAAACTATTTCATTCTCTTTTTCATAGAAATCATCACAGTATTTCTTGTCTATGATAGAAATGAGACTTTTATAATTCCGACATTTTTGAGCATAACTTTAACTGTCGGTTAAAGTTAAAGTTAACTTCCCATTAAGTTTTATAAACTTAACGGGAAGTTAACTTTAACTTTAACTGGAATTTTGACAGTTGTATTGGGACATATCTGTCAAAATTGGCAGTTAAAGTTAAAGATAACTTCCATTTGAGTTTTATAATACCGGCCCTAAGTCGCATTAGTTTATCATTGATACTTTTATTTGTGGTTCACTCCGAAATAATAAATTCTGAGATTAGGATTATTATAGTTGACTTCGAGCAGAAAGGCCTCTTCAGAATGTTTACATTATACACGTGCATGAGCCGAGGGACCATGAAGAAAATCTTACATTTCGTGTTTTAAGGAATACTAGATTCTTTCTAGATTATTAGAGTTAGTTCTCATTTAACACTCGATGTGTGAAGAAACCTTCCAAATGTAATTATTGCCAATAAAGAAATTGCATAAGAAAGACAAACCTTTCTTTCATTTCCACATAGCCTTTCCAACATTCTTCTCAATCAGTTATTTCATATAACTTAGCTTTCTAAGCGTAAACCGAGAAGTTCATTGGCTATTGGCGGATGAAGATAAGCGCTACTCCCTCTGGTGGCTATCCGAGTAACCCGTGGTACAGACATTATCTTTGACAAGTTAAAAGAAATGTTAAGAAAATGAGAAAGTTTAAGCATTTTTCTTGGAGTTTGTGTGATTTTACAAGTGCTTCTACTGAGGAAAAGCAAACTCAAATGTCCCTTCTCATAGACTTCTACAGCCCGGTAAAATATTTGGAGTTAGGCTGAAAGAAACTTCCTTTAACAAGTCGGGCCTGAATGTGTTGAAGAATCGATAAAAACCAACAAAAAAGATTTATGAGAGTCTGTTACCTGCATTTGACCGATGATGATACTTTTTATAGTGGTAAGCAGTAATTGCTCATGAAATATTATATCACATTCATGAAGACAATTTTTTTCCAGGCCCATAATCCAAGCAGAGAAATTTACTTAAGAGGAATGCTATGCCTTCCAGAAATCGGCCTGTTGAAAAGATCACTAAGGAACAACGTAAATGTTCTAGTGATAGAACTGACTATTGAAAAAAAAGAGTCTCAACAAGGAAATATTTGGTGATGAATACTCTTTGCTCAAAGTGCCTCTGCCGATGAAAGCAAAGGTGTACAAGGCTTATTTATTACAGCTTTTTCAAGACCAATCATATGAGTGTTGGAAAATTCATTTGTTAATCCATAATGAATAAGGCTAACGGTACAAGTAGCATTAGTTTCATGTGAATGTATTCATTTTATTCACAATATATTGAGTATTTAGTCCTTCGCTATGAAAATAGTAAAGTTATAAGTATTTGTTTATTATTCCCAGAAGTATGTTTTACAATACTATCTGTTTTTCACTTTCGAGACAGCCTAAGAAACCCACCAAAATTAATCTTGCCATTTGGATCTGAAAATAAATAATATTCAGATACTGTCTAACCTTGGAGATATCCCCGTAATTTTGGAGTTGCTACACTCAATTAGACTGAAGGATGATATGTACCTATCACATAAGAATGTAATATGTACTCCCAGTAATATCCTCGTCAACTATAAAAGTCTAAAAAGTTTGTGAATAAATCGTGAAATCAAAAAGTATCAAACCTAACACTAACAAACAGTACAAAATCGACTATCAAAACAAAATCTATGTCTGTATGTAAGGTTCTAAAACTGGCCACCATGGCGCTGCAATCTTAAATTCAGACGCCAATATCTATCTACACTGAGTGTAAGAAAGTGCTACACTTTCTATGCAAACGAAAGGACCTCTTATTCATTTTTGATATAATCATTAAATATTCAGCAAAGAGCTCAAGGTCTTTTCGTTTGCAAAGATCGTGGCGCTGCAATCTTAAATTCAGACGCTAATAGCATAGAAAAATTTATTTCTCCGCGATCATTGAGAAATATATATCTTTCGATGGTTCTTGTTGAAGTAATAGCACGTTGATTATTGAAGTCCTGGATAATAGGTACAATCAAGATGCATTGAATATATTATCAGGTGTTGATACTTTCCTACTATTACCCACTAAAATTTTGGGTCCAAAACGCGGTCCTAGAATTGTAAAATATTGTCCTACTTGGCACTGTAAACGGTGATGGCGCTAAGGTCGCTTTGTCAAGTCCATATAATGAGTTCCGCTGAATAAAAATGAATCTGATTGATCTGATGAAACTATTTCCCAAAAAATTAATCAGATATTCGAAATTATGGATTTTTATTAATATATAAGGGGAGTTCAACTGATGTGGAACATATACTCATTATTATATGAAATATGTAGGAAGTAATCAGGTGCAATATGAGGTTCATTGTAAGAACACTTTCATGGAAGGATACAAGAAGTTATTTCAAAGCCAAAATCTCCTGTCATAAAAATATGGTTCATGAATTTTGTATGTACTGATTCATCAATATTCAATTCAAAAGTTATGAATTTTTTTGCACACTTATGAAAATATTTCGATGAAGTGTTCATTTTTATTATTATTGAAATTGATATATAAATTTTCACTTTGTTGTTCATGTTCATACGAATTAATCAGACGAATTTCAAACCAGACAAATTAATTGTAAGTAGTATCTATAGTTCCTAATGATTTCTTGTGGTATTTTTGAATATAATTCAAAATTCAGAAATATCGAGTTTCAGACTTATTCATTCAGAGACGAAGGAAACCTTAAAATATATATATATTATCGCTATTCTGACTGAATGAAATGAATAATCATAATTTAAATTCGTCAAAATGAATTTATTTTCGGGAATTCTTCAACTGATGTATGGTCCAACTCGGAAAATCAGAAAGAAGTTCTGATTTGACTAATTTTGATATGACAGGTTGGTAAATTCCGTAAATATTTTAGATACTATATGGCAGATTTTCCTATCGGCGAAAACTGGAGTAGGATAACAAAGCAGTATTTTGACAACATTTGGACCTCATTTCGGACCCGAAATATGTCAAGGAGTGTCCGCACCATATGTATTCTATGCATCTATGGCATAATGAAATTCATACAGTCCATGCATGATGGAACAGAACTTTTGCATATCCAAATATTCACTGTCCAACACGTTCCTTTGATATCTTAAGGTTATCAAAAATTATTTTGTGAACTTTCTTGATTTTTTTCATCTTGTATTAGTCTCTTTTGCGGCGTCCACTGCGTCCATCGTTCTAAATGCTCATTTTGTCTCGCTTAAATTCAGCAAGCCACTTCTCTTGGATTGATTTTCCTGGTGCAAAACCTGAATGATGTTTATTTAGCCAAGATTTGTCTCCAGTAGTATTTTTTTCACCAAAAAGCAATGCTTTATTGATAGAATCTATGTTGCTCCACTGAAATGCTGTATTTCACATACTAACAGTGCAACTGGTCACAAATTTATACACGTGTCTCGCGAAGTTTAGGGCCAACAAAATATCATGTGGATTATATACTAGTAGCGACATATATGTGTCAGCCTATGAACGTTTCAGCCACCTGATAAATGAAATAACGCTTTCCGTATTTCACCGAACTTGTGACTGCTACTTCTGTGCTCCAAACTATTCTATGCTAGAAGGCCTTGCAAGATTCACTACCTACCTTCCATGTTCATTCATAGAGGGCATACTCGTCAATTCATTATTTTATAGGTTAGGCCTTTTTTGCTGTTTAAGTATCTAAAATCATTACCAACAATCAGAAACGAAGTTAGCAAGTTCAGATCAACAAATCAGATTTTGTCTAAATATCATTTCGATTTCCTTTTTTTTTTCTCTCTACACTTTCATGAAATTATTTCATCCGAAAGTTGATCAATATTTTACGAGACCTTGGTCGATTTTTGGGTGAAATAATTTCTTGAAGGAGTAAAGGGGAAAATCGTGATATGAGCTCAAATGAATCGGAGCAAAATATGCCACTTCTCGGGTTCGTAAAGTCTCTAACGTACAGTGCCTTTCCAGATTTTTTGATTCGTGTTTTTAATTCTCCAAATTGATTTTACTCCCTGCTAGAGTCGGCTGGAAAATTCCAGCATTCATTTAACTAATTCGAATCTATTTGAATTTTTTATTCAATTCGAAAATCATGCAGCAAGCTGCTGAGGGCAGAAATTGATTGGCTTTACTTTCTTCCCTAGTGGAAAACTCATGCAATATTGATGGTAGAAATTAGCTTGATACAATTATGCAGATTGAACAATTGAATTTGTAGTCTTGAAGGAGTTGAACGGTTCGAGTGAATTCCTGTTCCATTCTTTTAATCATTTCGATAGAAAATCATCACTTGAGAATTTTCACGATTCAGTTCTACCTTTTTATCAAGATGAAGGTTTCAATTATATGTTGACAGCACAAATATCACTCGTTTGCAAACTTCATTCTCTTTTATGAAGTCACTCGGTATACCATCAAAGTTTGACACATTCCACTCTGTATAATTGAGAAAATTGATTGGATAGGGTAAATAACTTGTCAAATGACAAAGCGGCGTTGCCTTCTCTACACAATAGTAGTAGTCGTTAGTAAGACCGACGTAGAGCCATCGATAAAAATAGGTAGGAAATGCCAACGTCCTGCCGAATTATTTTGAACTTGATTATTTTCAATGGTGTCAACCAGTCTCAGTTCTAGTAACAAAAACTCTTTCAAGGACTACCGATGATGATGTGCACTTACCTATTTTGTTATCCTATTCGATTATTAAAAGTGATTTCTACTGCAGATATACTGAGTATAAATCTTTTTTAGATTCTAGTGGCTTGTGTTTCATGTTGAAATGTATCCACCTAATTTTTGGTCTTCTCTAATCGACCATCAAATAGTTGACCTGGTAAATCTCAATTAGAAACATTTGTCGGTCAAATAATTCTTCGAAAATTTCATAAAATTTTCATAAAAGTTCACCTGATAATATATTATGTCATCTTGACATATCTTAAGTCTAAAGTTTTTCAGTTTTGGCCGATATATTATTAGATTTCTAGTGTAGAATAACCAATTATGGAACTATGGGAGATGATTCCCCAATATGGGTTGTAGTGTTCTTCGTTCATCTTAAACTCTGAAATATCATCACTTGGAGGATCGGACCTGGCCTAAAGACCCTCCCGGTCAGAGTGTAAATGTAGGTAATTTTATTAACTGCTTCCTGCTGGTTTTCTACTCCTCTTTTTGTTTCGGATATTATATCGGGATATTTGGTCGAAATAAATACAGAATGACGCAAAAACTATGTGCCAATGAAAAAGATGCCATCCATGTTCTTCAAACAAATTCCAATTTCACTACACATTTATGGGGAGACAGTTTTTGCTAAGATGTTTATCTGTGTTCTTGTATCATACGCAGAAATGTATCATTTCACATTTCCTATGCAAACAATGTGATATACCAGAGAATGTATTGCTCGTTCTCAAAAGAATTTAAATACTTGTAGCACAATCAGGTTTGGATATCAATGAAGAAGTTCAGTCAATAAAATTACATTTTCCATACTTTTCTAGGAATTATGGAAGATATGTTGTCCTAATTTCGGGATATATCACAGAAAAAAAATTGCCGAAATTACTAAACAGGTTTGCCAACGCATTTTCCCTAACGCTTCCTAACATCAGTTACCCCTAGTCCAAAATTTCATTTATATCTCAACCCTCCGATGTACTTTGTGTATGTTTAAAAATTGTAGGGTTATAATAATTGCCCAAACGGTCGTTCTAATTACTTATCTAACTAAAACACACTATAGAGTCATTGATAAAAATATGTAAGAATGGACAACGTCCTGCCGAATTATTTCAACGATATTTCAGTGCCAACCTATCTCAGGTCTAATTACAAAAATTTGATAAACCTATTCCAAGCCTACCAGATGACGTTGTAAAAAACTGATTGATCAACACGGTATGTGAGTACTTTAATCATCAAGAACGTCAAACTTTACGATGATAAGGTCGGATTTGACATATTTCCAACTTCGGATTTGACATGTTGCAAACAGTGTTGCCATATTTTGAAACTTGGGCAGCAATCCTCTTTAATCTGTCGGTTCCTGATTTCTGAGCTAGCGAAAGACTGGGCCTCATCCTGCGGTCCTGTCAAGCCGCAGTGTTGGCCGCATCGATCGATTGGCCCGCAGGCTCGCTCTGGTAATATGATACTTCTAATAGGATTAGGGAAATTATAGAGCAACGTCCTCGCGAAACGCTTAATTCACACACGGCGGAGTTTGCACGAGGGCGTCCTGCTCCTGTCGAAGGTAATGATTTTCATGCCGGGGAAATGAACGGGATAAAACCCGTCATTTCAGAGGTTATTTTGACGTCGGTTGAACGGGTTTTCGTCGGATTTGGTTGGATTGATAATGGCGGCATGAAGCTGGATGATTACACACCCCACGTTTTGAGATGGGACTACAGATGTTTTGGTGTAGGAACTGACTAATTTTGAGGAAATTCCGAAGCAGGAATATTGGCAACATGGGGTTTTTGTAAATGAAAAATATGGATGTGGATTTGTTGTTTTTTTTTGTTATTTCGATTATAAGGAATATTTTGGGAGAATTTTGCATTATTTTTGCGCTCATGATTTAGGGGAACAGCGTGCTATCGTTTGGTCCAAATGTATGTAATTTTCGATGATTGAGCCGAAAATGGTCTCAAACGACTAGATTGGACTCACTGATGACCAATTCGGGGTCAAAATCGATTCTGTCCGACCGGCCGGCCGTGGACACGATAACTGTCGCACGGAGGGAGCTAGCAACCTGAAACTTTCAGGGTAGATCGTGCATTGGAATGCCGCGGTTAAATTCGTTAATGGGCCAAATCGGTCGAACAGTTTCGAAGTTATAGCCACTTGAAATTTTGGAGTTATTCATTTTTATTTCAGAAACTACTCGAGCGATTGGATTTAAACTTGGCAGTTAGGTGGAGTATAACGACGCGCAACTTTGAGCCAAATTTTGTCAGAATCATACATCGGAAACCGTTCATCATATCCAAAAAAAGTTCCACTCTGACGTTGAGCTCCATATTTCACAGCAGTGTACCAAATTTCAGTTCGATACGATCATAAGTTCTGGAGATATTGGGAAAAAATATGTAAAATTTCGAGGTTTGCTTTTCGATGTCGTTGTTTTTTTCGGTATAACTCAGGAAAAACAAAATCAATCCTGATAAAACTTCGCAGCTAGTTTGAAGATGCTGAAAGACAACTTAATGTGAAATTTCGTGATGATCGTGTCATTAGAACAATTTGAAAAAAAAAATGTCTGTGATTTTCTTATCATATCATCCGCATTAAATTCTGTATGAACCTTCGAACTGTAATTTTTCGATGAAGTACTGGATTTCAATTCGATCTGATCTGTATTTTTGGAAATATTGGGAAAATAAAATTTTGAATGAGTATATCTGCGGAATCATTGGGTGGATTTTACCCATTCACGACTTTGGCCTTCGTAATTAAGGTCCAAACCTGCTCTAAATATCGAGTTGTTTCTTTCTAAAGTTATTGTGTTTACGCAGTCGGCCATTAGGCCGACCGTGAACACAATAACTCAGAAACTCGATATTTGTAGAGTAGGTTTGGGGCTTGATTGCAAAGGTCTAAATCGTGAATGGGTAAAATCCGCTCACTGATTCTGTAGATATACCCATTCAAAATTTTATTTTTCCAATATTTCCAAAAATACAGATTATATCGAATTGAAATCCAGTAATTTATCGAAAAAGAATCTAGAAAAGCACTGCCGTGAAGGCAGCAGCTTTTGCGCGTATGTTCAAATTCGTTGCCGAAGCGGTCATCTACATTGAACATGCGCGCAAAAGCTGCTGCCTTCACGGCAGTGCTTTTCTAGATTTTTTCTGGATTTTGATTTGGTTTTCTCTCTCAATATCTGAAAGGGAACTTTTCGAAATTGAATGAAATTCTCATTTTGAGAAACGACCTTTGCATATTCTGTGATTTTAACTATTTTTCTAGGGCATTTTATACAGAAATGTTGCCTTGTGAAGAATATCAGAATATTGCAAACTATCAACGAAGATAAATGTAGCGTTCGGGAATCTTCATTCAACTCCTTCATCAGACAATAAAGACAAATTTGAAAAACTGTTTTCGTTCTACAATTTCGTATTACGAAGTGTTGAAAGTATATGATTATCCAAATTTTCTATTTGTTGTCTGATGAAGGAGTCAGATATAGACTCTCAAACGTTACAAACTATTCCTTTGATCGGTTGCATTATTTCTATATTATTCAGAAGGCAATATTTTTCTCAAGAAACTGTCCTTGATGAATAGTTTGAATTCTGCTATCCTCGAGAGCGTTTCCAACAAATAAAAATTTTATTTGGTTATTGAGAAACAAAAGTATTGCAAAAAAATATTTCTGTTACAGTTATTGTCCCATGAAGGAATACATTACAACTCCATTGGTTAATTCATCGGATTTTCCCGGTTCTCTTCATGAGGCAACAATTTGTCGAGAAAATTTTCTTGACAAATACTCCATTACGATCTTTATAAATTATATTTTTTATTCGTGGAGATTCAATAGCACTTTTCTTCTGAGAGGTTTCCTTGAAATCTAGGATGTTCTGTAAAATACAATACAATACAATGTAGTCGTATCCAAAATTACATTGAGCTATTTGCTTGAGAAACAGTTACTCTTTTCGGGGCATAGCGATAGGATTTTACGGAATTTCATTGAAATGCACGAAGTGGAAAATTTTCTAAAATATCGGATGCTCCGTGGAAGTAAAAAATACCATCGTCTGTGCTCTGGTATAGGTGAGAGATATTCAAAAAAGAAATGCTTCAGCTGGCCAAAATCCAGGCCGTTTTTCGATAACGATTTTAATTTTTCGATTTTAAACGCTTCAGTCACGCTACGTTATAGTTGCTCTTTATTATTTTTATCCGTTTGAAGATAGTAAATGAATATAATACCAGGCGTATCCCAGAATATTGTTGCCATAAACATGCCATCAGACTTTTGCGTCTCTCCACGCTTTGGAGTCGCTCCATCACGTGCAGTTCATTCGGCTGACTGTTGATTGGACTCCGGTGTGACATGATGGAGCCACGTATCATCTATTGTCACATATCGACGCCAAAGTTCGGGCTTATCACGATTTAACAGCTCCAAAAATGGCTTAGAATCATCAAGTTGTTGTTGTTTTCGGTTGATTGTGAGCTCGTGCGGCACCCACTTTGAACAGAGCTCCCGAATATCCAAATATTCATTCACGATATGTCCAACACGTTTCCTTGGTATCTTTAGGTTCTCAGCTATCTCTATCAACTTCACTTTACTGTTATCAGAAATTAATTCGTGTAGTTTTTTGATTTTGTGTCGGTAACATCCTTCTTGGGGCTTCCACTTCGTGCGTCGTTCTACAATAGTACTTCGCCAAAAAGCAATTCCTTTTATCCATTCTTACAAACTAACTGAAACTGATATAACCCACATACTAATAGCGCTGTATCTATTTTCCTAATTGCTTGTTTGGTTTCACAGGATACTCGAACCAACAGTGCAACATCTGTCAAATATAGACACTGGGGCTAACTAAAAACGCTGCAAATTTTACACAAGGGTTTATCATTTTCCCAGTTATAAAACCCAATTTACCATTGATATCTTAAAAAACTTATATATTATGCATAACTCATTGGTTTCTCACAACACAGAAACTAATTCGATGAAATGATTCATGTGAACATTGAAATCTCAATAAATACACTTGTATAATTGAATAATATTTCGACATGCAGAACGCAAACTGAGTAGCAAAATTTAAAATAATATTCTGAATGAGAAGAGACGTTCCACAGTCGTTTCACCTCTTTGAAGATCTAACTATTCTCCACAATTATTAAATTTCGTGTCGGTATTCTACAACTGAAAATGAACTTCAAATCAGATAGGGTTTTCCCTTTTTGAGATATAAGGTAAATAACCTCAATATTCAAAATGGTTACGAAATTTTTTGCCAATATCTGCACAAATAAATATCGGTCAACACTGAAATTTGAAACACTGTTTCTAAACGTTGACTCTGAAACCTGTACCAAATTTCAATGAACTTTGATGAATACGTATTCGAAAAAAAATGTTTAAGAAAAAATTCGATTTTCCGAATACAATTCTCACGAAGTTTTGCATTAAATCGAGTGTCTATTTTTCACAATTAGTCATGATGTTTCAATCCGAACGCGTTCGTATTTCTTGACACTGAGGAAATAAACTCAATCCTTCAAACTAACCAATACGTAAAACAAAATTCAAGACTTTCCGCTAATATCAAATGTGAAATTGTGATTTCTTCTAGGATTCAACTTTGTTCTGAAAAATATTAATGAAATGAAAAAAACTCAACCTTCCTGTCCAATTGATCTGAAAAACATTTTTTCCACAGCAGATATCCGATTCACTTGATTCACAAAGTATCCACCACACAAACTAAAAAACTGAAGTTATTTTCAATAACATTTCTATAACAATTAAATATATCGTGAACCTCATCAGGTTGAATTCGAAAGAATAATTCTAGATTATAAATTTCGTTCGTTGTTATCGTTGTCAGATACACTCAACTAAGAGGGTGTCAAATCCGAAAGTCTGTTTGATGTAAAGATGTGAAATCCAAACAACTAGTTTGCCGACAACCAGATGATGATACATGTGGTATATTTTTGTCTACGCTATATCCCTTGTGTTAGGTCACGACTCAGCGCAGACCCCATTCAGAACAGGTAGATAGGTCTTCGGCTCCTAACTTTAGTCTAAGGTTCTAACCCTCAGTATAAGATTCTCGGCAATCGACAATTGATGAGATTTGCGGTTTGTTTTTGATTTTTTTGCATATTTTATCCTCCAATTTGATTTATCATATAAATGCTCATTATTTTTTATATTCACGCTTATTTCAAACTGTCGGTTCGAAAGATTTTGGATTTCGATTGAAACCAGTAACGGATATCCACAGGATGACGATAATCGTACTACGCAAACCGAAATTGATGGAAACCTTCGATCAACCGAATTGTTTGAAAAACTGCATTATTTTAAATTACGCTACTTAATTCGCGTTCTGCATGTAAAAGTGTTCTTCAGTTATGAAAGAGTATTTATTGAGATTTCAATGTTTCAAATGAATTTTTTCATGGAATTGGTTTTTGTGTTCTGAAAAACCAATGATTTATGAATAAAATGAAAGTTTTATTCAAGATATGAATGAGCTTCATGAAGAAATTTTATCTTAAATCCCGTAAGCCGCAGGGTGATTTCTATAAATAATAATTTGATCCGATTTTCAGTAGTTATGTTTAAGATATTGGGAGAGAAAACTCAAAAATATTTGATCTGAACTACTTACGATTATGAAATTGTCAAGAACATCGATGGGGCATTTGCAAATTGTGTTTATAAAATAATAAAGCATCCATTAAAAATTTCTCGATATGTGTTGAAAATTTGGTAATCAATATTTTCATCTACTTTTAGATGTATGATTCTGGATGAAAAGTAAACCGATTATTCCAGTGAATTCCAATTTTAGAACCGAATGCGATGATGTCATTTTCGACATTATTGAAAATTTGCAGCGTTTTTCTTTATAACCCTAGGAACCACTGGTCGGAAATCATCCGGGTGAAATTTTTTTGGTTTAGTTTTGAAATAGTAGTCAACGTTCAGAGTTTCATGAAAATTCGGTGGTAAGTTTTCGAGAAATATTTTTTTTTTCCCCCAACCTTCCATTTTGAGTCTTCAGGGTACACCGATTCTGCTGAAAAGCTTGGAGGATCAATCCCGAGCGACACACGATTTTTCTACCAAGTTTCACTGGTTTCGGATCAGTACTTTCGGAGAAAAGCCCCGGACAATGGACGGCGGACGGACGGTTTTTTTTTTTATTAGTTTATTCAAATCTGCACACTTCAAAACGTAAACTGTGAAATTTTCAGGGGGGGTTAAAATTTTTTATTTGTTGGTTGATCACTAAGGTTTATTATTTGATTTTATCAAATAATAAACCAAAATCATTTGGAATTAATACTTGATAGCGCCATCCATGTGTCAGCCAACGAATTTTTTAGCCCACCCGATAAACTCAGGGAAACATTCTTCAGCTTCCTGCTCCCATAATGATACAATTTTCTATATCGATTTCGCTTTTCACTGCCTTGCAACAATGCGAAACTTATACAACAAAGTTCCTACCATAGAAACGACTTTCGTCGATACATTCACCATAAATGATACGTCCCCAGCGACCTTATCTGCTGCCTGAGATAACATGCATGGCGTCCCTCCTTCGTTATCGCCCGTTGATTGGACGAGATCGATTCTCCATTATTTTGGGGAGCTGGACCGGTGCAAATCGAGAAATTAAGGGACGACATCGCCAACAGGAAATGTGCACCATAGGGCGAAACAGGAAATAGAGAAACTGATTAATCTGCGATAAAGAAACACCCGTCTCAATCAGGAAAGGTCGGACCCGTGTTATCTTTCATTAGCGTATTGGCGGCATCTTTGATCTTCCGAAAGGGTCGGGTTAATTTTATGATTTCGTCCGATGTAGCTATGGGGAAAAAGAACAAGGGTTGTTACCTCCGTATGTGACTATTGGAGCTCTCAGAATCAGAATAAATCGGAAAGACTTGAAAATACAATTGAACAATTAAGTCCTAGTTTTAATTGTTTTGTATTAGTTTCGATTTTGAATTCTTCCAAACCGATAAAGCACTCTTTTCTTCAGACATATCATTTACATATTAGGCTCAGGTAATGATAATTAATAAGCAATAAAAATGTTTACTTCGTGCTCATACACTCCTGGTTCGCGATTCTTGATGGCGATTCTATGAAACGTTCTTTACTGTTGGTTGATTGAATGTTTAGCTCTGATCAAGGTGGAATGTTTATTTAATAATCCTTGTGGTTATGTTAGTTCTTTATAAAGCTTTACCTTGCTCGTTTCTCCTTATATGTTTTAAAATGTCAAGTCAGTACTGTCTATATCGAGATGAGATCTTCTCGACGAGCAATTTTCACAGCATCCGTCACGACATGGAAACACTGAGTTCGTGATGTTTTCCCACAAGAGGGTAACATCCAACACTTTGTTAGATTTTGGACGTTACCGTCTTGTCATCACTTTGTTAGATTTTGGACGTTACCGTCTTGTGGGAAAACCACAGGAACCTAGTGTTTCAATGTCGTGCATACTACTACAAACCGGGAAATGCTGAGAACATTCTTTCATGCGCCAATATATAGAACTACTGAGGGACATGAATTAATTCTGGCGATGGATAAGAAGTTTAGACCATGTAAGCAAGTGTAAAATACGACCCCAGAGCGATTTTTCAAACTTGCAAAATGGCGGATGACTCGGGACAGGTCACTCGCTATTATGTAGATTCAGTTAATCTTCGAAAAGTACCCAGAATCTTCAGGAGATCACGTTATTTTGCTAGTTTTCTGAGTCTTTCTCTCATAACCTTCTCCCAAACAAGTCGAAATGTCCTCCGAATTTTTCACACTTTTTTCTAAGGGTACAGTGCAGAATAGAATATGTAATCGATTTTATCATTTTCACAGTGCGTATTCAATTTTTAAAATACTTCCTCCAAGAAAACTAACAACCACATAGATCCCATATCTGGTTGTACATGGGATGAAAAGAATGGCACATCCCATAGCTATATATGCTGGTTATTTATGGCTTTTTCATGCCCAAACCAATAGAGTTGTTTCACTCGACTGGACTGATACACATATCGATACAGAGCATTTATTCTTCATGCATCATTGAATCTCATCGCGTTTTTCGTTTGAATATTCTATAATCTTGCTGTAGTAATGACACGATATCTGTGTTGCGGTGTTCGATATTCAGACTAGGCTTTTTTGATTACTCAAATGATTCCTAGAATAAATGCTTAACGAATATGGTTGCGTTAGCGTTCGTTTTAGCAATACTGGTTGGTGTTGAAGTTTGAATTATTTTAAGATTTTTTTTGAAATTTTTTTAAATATTCAGCCGATATTAGACGATAGTGTCAAAGTACAAGGTTTACGTTATTTGACATTTTGGATGCTCTTGGAAATCTACAGGGTGATAGAAGTTCTGAAGAAATGTTTCTTTTTTTCTCCAGGAATCTTTCCTGATATGTCAGTGGTATCTCAGAAAATTTGAGATGAAATTTCAAGCCATAATAATTATTGCTCTGATGAAAACCTTATTCTTCATTCTCCATTTTCACAAAGTTGAGCTGACGAGAATTTTTAATCTGAATTGTACACATACTCTGTTATCCGCTTGAAGGGATAAAGATCGTTATTATCTTCTGAAAAATTTGTAATTTGCAAATTTGGAATGAACCATATCCCTAAACGAGGAAGAATCTGAAATTGAATTCAGTTCTGTTGGACCGGCCCTCAATGCTCTGACTTTCGAAGAAGACGACCTAGATTCTTGAAATTTCTTCTTGTTTTCTGAATGACTAGAAATATCACGGCGATACGATTGAATTCAAACTTATTTTTATCAACATGCTCATCTCAACTATTGTTTGGACTTGTTCTATACATGAATTTTTATGTCTCGAAGACATAGACATTCTAGAAAAGCACTGCTGTGAAGTCAGAAATATTCGTGCACCTGAGCAACGAAATCTGATGAAAAGCTTGCAGATAAACAATTTTTTTCAACAGAGATTCAATTTGATTTTTTGAATTTACTAATGCTATGATCTCAACAAAATTTTGTGAACACTTGCTCGTTGGTGTTTTATAACTAATAACCAAGCTTCAATCCGATTGCTTTAGTTGTTTTTGAGATGTCGGGGAAATAACTTCAACCTCAAACTTAAACCGTTCGGTCGATTTGGCTCATTAACAAACTCACCTTGTGAATTTTGAGACGTACCTTTCCCTAAAAGCCTCAAATCACTAGCTTCACCCTTAAGTTATCCCAACAACGGTTGGCCGGCCGGACAGAATCGATTTTGCTAACGGATTCGTCATCAGTGAATACGACACCGTTTTCTGAAAATAATAAGAAACCTTTGAGCAGGAGATAACCCGCATGAAAGTTCAAAAAACATGCGCGAAAAAAATGTACTGTAACATGCATTTCCTGAAAAAAATATTGTTCAATTCACGAAATAAATCAAATCAGTTGTATTGTTGTGGTTTCCACAAGCTGAAATTTAATGTTTATGATGTCTCTTATGTTGGGCAGACTCGAAGAAAATTAAAGGTTAGAATAAAAGAATATCCAAGCAGACCCCAGTCATCAGCAGGTGAATTTAAACATGAATAATAGTTTTACTCCGTTACTTAGGAGTCTGACCTAAGACTAAATGATGATAATATGTTTGTTTCTTGTTGTTTATATTTTGAAATTTAATATAGCTTCGAGATTTCCCCTTGTTACGTTCCGCCTCTGACTTTCATACGGGTTCCATGTACGATTGCTGTCACCAATTATTGACATTGTTTTGACGGACGAGACGTCTATTTACTCATTTCTGGGTCCTCTCCAGGTTGTATTCGTCACAATATTGTCGATTAATGAAATTTAGTCGCTGTTGCTTGAATTTTATCAACTTAATTGTTACCAATGTACGTTGTTGTCGTTTGCTGTATTATTCTTCTTTGTTGAGACTTTAGATAATTCGTGGACGGGTGATCATCCTGATTTTGTAAATTATTCTGTTTATAAGTTCATTAACCCTTCTAGGAGAACCCTGATGATGGACCTCTGTTTATTCACTCGTTCGAAGAATAATAAAGTTCCTATACCTTCCTTGCGTGCCTGGATAACATAGGCGCATTACGTAAATAGTATACGTCCTGAGATACACCGTATCGACTTTTAAATTGGCCAGCAATCGAATCTCATTCCCGAAAAACTTCCTTCGCACATAAATCATTCATCTCCGAACAGTTTTCGACGTGGAAATTTTCCAGCAGACCCATCCGAATTCCGGAACGAAAAAGAGACCCGGGGCCTCATTTTCACCGGCTTATTCCTCGAATAATGACAGCGATCCTCTCTCGCATCTCTGGATCGCTGCATCCCGAAATGATGAATGACCGTAATCATGGTTGGCAGATACAGACACTTTTTTTGAAAGATGATATATGCATATCGATGTTTCATCCACAGACGCCTCTTCAGCTTTTTCTATGACCGTAGGGTCTCTTTATCATAGTATCTTTAACCCTCGTAGGGTGCGTTGGCTGAATTGAGTTAATGTGTCACATCGGCCAAACGGTTTCGGAGCTATGTATATATGTTCCAATTTCGAGGTTATGTCCTCGATTATTCAATAACTACTCAAGCCGTAGGATTGTAACTGAGTAGTTAGCTGTGGAATAACAACCTTCAATTGCTCTCAAAGAATTGTTGGGATCGTATTATTGATTTATTGGGAAAAAAACAGAATTTATCAATCTTTTGTTGAATGGAACTGTAGGCGGCGTAGTTTAACTGAGTTGCCAGAGGGTGGCGCCACTGACCGACGCACGCTAGCTACTTCATTCCAACACAGCATAAGCGCGTTGGTCATGGTCGCTCACTACGCCGCTTCTGCGGTTGTCATAGGCAGGTGCCAGAGGATTCAGCCCATCTGATGAGTCCACCTCTGGCACTGGGACGAAACAATTTTCCCTAAGAGGTGTACATATGATTGCAAAAACTGTCTGAATTTACAGAATCATATATTTATTATCGAACCAATGTTACACTATGAGATCATTAATTGAGTTTTTTTTGTTACAGGTGAGTTTGCTGGTTAAAAGAAAATAATTCCTCTGAACCTGTTCTTTCGGATATAAACTGGTGGGTACCATTTGAAAGTTTGCGCGCATACTATAAGTGAAATTTTTAGGCACAGTAATGTTTGGGTTTCTCGAATTCTCAGCCAGAAATGGTTATCAACAGATATTGTCTTAGTTTTAAACTATTTTTGTTGAGATTCAGTGATAGAATTCGTAGGCAAATACGATGATCTCCGTCCGGCCTGAACAAAACGACTGCAATATTTCTGGGTTATTTGGTAATTTTGGTTTCCAATTATTTGCAAAATGTGGCTCCGGTGGTTTTGAAACTCTCAAAGTAAACTCAGCGCATAGCCACGAAAGTGTACGGCAATTTTTTGGGGGATGGTTTCACTACACTCAGATTTCAATATTTCCCATCACAGAACTTGTCAGTTAAATTTCACTGGAATTTTGCTCGAAACTTCAAACCATAATTTCTGAAAACTATTATACTAACATAACCGTCCACACTTACATACAAATGGAACAATTTGGAGACTGCATATTTGTAGAACCGGTTTGAAGCCCAATATCGAAGATAAGATCCACAAATGGTTAAAATCCGTTCATTATTTCCTAAATGTGCCCATTCAAAATATAATGTCTCCGATATTTCTGAAAGTACAGTTCAGACCGGATTATTATTTCGTTGTTAAATGAAACCGTGAAGGTTCCTGCAGAAGACCATAAAACCTCTTGCACCTGAAAGCTAAGCAGCGCTGGGTAGGATCAAAACCTGGATGGAAGACCGTTTCCTCGAAAAATTGTATGAAGCACGCAAAAGCTGCATCAGTCGAATTATTTATCATGAATTATGCACTGGTGATCGCAATGACCAAACCCACTCATTACGTATAATCCTTCCGAAGTCCTGAATAATGGAACTTAATCCTGACCTGCCTAATCACATCAAATTCGCCGGCAACTTGTTCGCATACGGGCGCATTTAAAGGTTTTCATTTTTTAAAGTGAGAACGCCACTCTTTTTCATAGCTCGTGCCCATCAGTACAGAAACTCGATCCGTAAAAGAAACAAACAAAAATCCATTTGGCTAATTGAATTTAAGCTCCGTTCTCCGTTTGACGGAAGCCGAATACCAGCGACTTGGACACAATCAACCGGCCATTTGGGCTCATTAATAAACTAAACACCCTTTTAGTCTGGCGCAATCAGGCTAATGAAATTAGATATTCTGACGTTTCTCCTTGTCGATTCGTTTTTGGACGATGCTCTGTTGCTGTGCGGGGGTGAGATAGAGAGGATGAGAATACCGACCAGAGATAGATTTTCGTGGCAGGTTTGGATCTAAATTATTTCGTGATACAAGGTGTCTCAAAAGAATTTTTTTGAATTTATTGACAGTTTGATCGAAAAAAAATTCAGCAAGAAGTGGCGCGTCGTTATGCTTCAACTTACTGCCAGGTTTCAACCTAATTGCTTCAGAATATCAGGGAAATAACCTAAAAATTTCAAATGACTCAACTTCGATTCAACTTAATCGATTCGGCCGGTTAATGAACATCCATCCAACGCTCTTAGGAAAAGTTGTTTCGTCCCAGTGCCGGCGGTGGACTAATCAGATAGGCTGAATCATCTAGCACCTGCCTATGACAACCGCAGAAGCGACGTAGTGAGCGACCATGACCACTTATGCTGTGTTGAAATGAAGTTGCTAGCGTGCGTCGGTCAGTGGCGCCACCCTCTGGAAACTCAGTTAAACTACGCCGCCTACAATTCCATTCAACGAAAGATTGATAAATTTTGTTTTTTTTTCAATCAATCAATAATACGATCCCAACAATTCTTTGCGAGCTGTTGAAGGTTGTTATTCCACAGTTAACTACTCAGTTACAATTCTATGGCTTGAGTAGTTATTGAATTATCGAGGACATAACCTCAAAAATTGGAATATATACATAACTGAGAAACCGTTTGGCCGATGCGGCATATTAACTTAATTAAGCCAACGCTCCCTACGAAGGTCAAAGGTACTTTGATAAAGAAATCCTATGGTCATAGAAAAAGCTGAAGAGTCGTCTGTGGATGAAATATCGAAATGTATATATCATCTATCAAAAATCTAGAAAAGCACTGCCGTGAAGGCAGCAGCTCTTGCGCGCATGTTCAATGTAGATGACCGCTTCGGCAACGAATTTGAACTTGTGCGCGAAAGCTGCTACCTTCACGGCAGTGCTTTTCTAAATTTTTTTTCGATAAATTAATGGATTTCAATTCGATCTAATCTGTATTTTTGGAAATATTGGAAAAATAAAATTTTTAATGGGTATATCTACGGAATCATTGGGCGGATTTCACCCATTCACGATTTCGACCTTCGAAATTAAGCCCCAAACCTTCTCTACAAATATCGAGTTTCTAAGTCGTTTCTCCCGAAAGTTATTGTTTTTACGGTCGGCCTAACGGCCGACTGCGTAAACACAATAACTTCCAAAAGAAACAACTTAGAAACTCGATATTTGTAGAGAAGGTTTGGACCTTAATTACGAAGGCCGAATTCATGAATGGGTAAAATCCACTTTGCACATAAACCCTTTCAAAATTTTATTTCCCAATATTTCAAAAAGTACAGATCAGATCGAATTGAAATCCAGTATTTCATCAGAAAATTACAGTTCCTACAGAATATAATGAGGATGATATGACAAGAAAATGACAGAAATTTTTTTTTCAAATTGTTCTAATGACACGATCATCACGAAATTTTGCAGAAAGTTGTCTTTCAGCATCTTCGAACTAGCTGTGAAGTTTTATCACGATTGAATCAGTATTTTTCTAGTTATACCGAAAAAAGCAACGATATCGAGAAAAAACTTCGAAATTTGAAATATTTTTTCCCAATGTTTCCAAAACTAATAATCGTATCGAACTGAAATTTAGAACACTGCTGTGAAATATGAAGCTCAAACTCTGAGTGGAATTTTTTACTGATTATGATAAATGGCTTCGGAAAAAAAATTCTTTTGACAGTTATCGTGTCCTCGGATGACTGGCCGGAAAGAATCGATTTTGACATCGTATTCGTCATCAGTGAGTCAAACCTAGTCGTTTGTGACCATTTTCGGGAGACAACTCGAAAATTACGGACATTTGGACAGAACGATAGCACGCTGTTTTTCAGAACATACTCACAAGAAAGGAAATGAATCAAATTCATGTACAACAAGACTCACCCTGTATAGTCAAGGAATCGTGTTAGTCATTGAAGTATGTACCATCGTTCGATGCTTATCCTTTCCGCGGTCCTCACTCATCGTACGGATCTAATGATGATCGTGTAATCTTAACTCAAGCCCCGAAAAAAATTCCTCCTTGAAAGCGATTAGTGTCAAAACTGTCACGTGTTACTAATTTAAGTATCGCCCCGCTAATCAGCCACCTCAGAACTGATCCTGCAAGAGTGTCAATTAAGAGTTAATCACGACCGGTTTGCCGCTAATTTTCAAACTAGGTGCAGTTAATTATACTGATCCGATTTTTGGGGGAAGCAGAATTGAATTTGCAGAGGATGGGATTGAGTGAAAATGTGCGTTAAGTGACAGGTTAATTCGACGGGGGGTGGTCCATCTCGTGGTTAGTCAGATCCTGAAGTTAATTGATGGGTTTTATCGCCCTCTGATTAAGAAGAAAACAGAGAAATGAGGTAAGTATTGACTTCAAAAACCGTCATTTTCACAGGGTGTCCCATAATTAGTTGGGAGCTTGCTTTGTCGGACGACAACCAACAATACACCTAGACAGCCTGGCGTAAAACGTTCCTTGGAGGAAACGTTGACGCCATCTTTTGGGGTCGTGGCGGGAAAAATGGCAGCGATTCAAATATTCGTGAAGGTACCTTTATACATTTGAAATATTGCAATTTTATTGTCTCCTATAAATCATAAATCAAACAAACCTATTATCTAAAAATTTATTTTCCCAAAAATATCTCACATATTCGCTACAGAATGATGAATGATCATTTATTATGTTTGAATCCAGAGGTTAACTACTCAGATAGGTTAAATTGTTGAAGGATTCTCATAAATCCAGAATGTAATAATTTACTTCAATGAAAAGTGAACAAACAGTCCATGTTCATACGGAAATCTAACTACAATAACTATTGATTTAAGAATATATTTTACATGGGAATGAATCTGAAAAATTGAAACATCCAGTTATCACAAACATATTCGTTGCGTTTCGAAATTCCCAACTAGAATTGGCGAGTAATTCGACCCGTTCAAGGAAACATAACAAACATTTTTTGATGCTATGGAATTTGAAAGGAGCTATCTCTCTAACACAAATAATTCTAATCTTGTTCGTGTAAAAATAGGAGTGAAATATACAAATGGTAATTAGTCTCAACATACGTCAAAGATTTCTAGTCGAACTATTCAAGTTCGCTCATTATCAAACAGAGATTTCAAACAGAAAAATGTAAACTGATTTTTGGCAATTTAGTCCATTGAACCCGATCACAATCTGAATAAGCCACTGACTTGCATATAATCTGGAATATAATGGGATGATCAATGCTTGAAGTGAATTCACTTCATAAAATATTTACCTTCTTCATGAGCCATCATTGAACATGTATTGAATATATAAATTTTGGTTTCGTTAAAGCGAAACTAGATTTGCCACATTTCCGTATTTCTGTACTGTTTTCAATTATAGGTTGAGAAATTTTGATATTTAATAGAAAAAGAGAGACAAACATCTAACATCTCTCTCTAAATGCTGGGGTCGTCTGTTTCCAAGATAAGCACAGGAGTTTCATACCTCTGCTCAACCCTTTATAGTAAAGTAAGATCCCTTTTGAAAAAGAACATTTGGTGCTTGTTAACATTGCTGTTGATTATTCTCATTACTTTTTTAAATAACGCTTCGTGAAATCCATAGAATGTTTCAGACTGTGGATTTTTATATTGAAGCTGTGTTATCATTAACGAAGTGAAGATACCTAATTTACTGAAATTCTAAGAAAACTCCACTTAAACTCATAAAATTTGATGCCGAAGAAAACTGTGAAAGGTTTTTTTCTAATTTTAAAAACAATTTCCATCTGAAAAAATATATACAGGGTAATTCCGGAGGAGACCGTCAGATTTTGTGATAAGTTTACACCTAGTCAAGACAGTCTCGAAACAATGTTCGGTTCATGGTTGGGGGTCTCTATTGAGAATATACAGGGTGATTTGTCCGATTTGACCGATTTTACTTTTATTGATAACTTTGGTATGGCTTTTTCGATTTTAGAGAAATTTTCAGCGAAGTACAATATTGATGAGGACATTACTTTCAAAGTTTTTTTCAAAATAAGTGGTTGTTATTGTGATAATTCCAGGTTAATTGAGCAGGTTGAAAAAACACCCTGTACATCGCATCTCCAAAACTACGCTATCTGTTTACGATTCTACTATAAAAAGTCATTATTTGAGAGTTTCTAGTTTTTTTGGCACACTTCTAGTTTTCTGAGAAAGTTCCATCAAAAAAAGACAATGTCGAAATTGCGCTCCAATCGATTCTACTTTCATTGATAACTTTCGTATGGCTCATTCAATTTTGATGAAATCTGCAGTATAGAACAATCTGAACGAGTACATTCAATAATCGCAAAAGTCTCTCAAAATACAGTGTTGTAATTGTGATAATTTTAGAATTTCAGATTAATTGTGCAGTTGAAAAAAAATGCCCTGTACATTGCTTTTCCAAAAGTTTCTTAATCGTTTCAGATTCTACAATAATATGTAATCATTCAGAGGTTTTAAGTTTCTTTCGAACACCTCCGGTTTTCCTAGAAAACATTTTTGAAGAAGAGCACGATCGGAATTTGGCTACCAAGCAGTGAGAGTATTCCACACTATGTAGGAAAGCTGTATTGTCCAAGGATGCAGAGCAGTTCTTAAGTTCTAAAATATTCTTTTCAAATTCCAAATTCATATTTAATTGCTAATATTTTGTATGAAATCATTCAATTCAGAATATATTTAGAATTTGAAAAGAATATTTTAGAAGTGACGAACAACTTTGCATCCTTGGAATATACAGCTTTCCTACCTAGTGCGGAATACTCTCACTGCTTGTGAGCCAAATTTCGCTCTTCTTCAAAAATGTTTTCTAGGAAAACCGGAGGTGTGCCAAAAAAATTAGAAACCTCTGGGTGATGACATATTATTGTAGAATCTGAAACGAATAAGAAAGTTTTGGAAAAGCAATGTACAGGGTGTTTTTTTTTTCAACTGCACAATTAATCTGAAACTCTGAAATTATCACAATAACAACACTGTATTTTGAGAGATTGTTGCGATTATTTGATGTACTCATTCAGATTGTTCTACACTGCAAATTTCATCAGAATTAGATGAGCCATACCAAAGTTATCAATAAAAGTAGAATCAATTGGAGCGAAATTTCGATATTATCATTTTTTGAAAAAATTTTCTCGAAAAACTAGAAGTGTGTCAAAAAAATTGGACACTCTCAAATAATGACTTACTATAGTACAATCGTAAACAGATAGCGTAGTTTAGGAAACGCTACAGGGTGATTTTTCAACCTGCACAATTAATCTGGATTTATCACAATAACAACCGCTTATTTAAAAAAAAATTTGAAATCAATGAATGTGTTCAACACTATTGTACTACGCTGAAAATTTCACTGAAATCGAATAAGACATACCAAAGTTATCAATAAAAGTAAAATCGGTCGAATCGGACAAATAACCCTGTATATTCTCAACAGAGACTCCCAACCATAAACCAAACAGTGTTCCGGGACTGTCTTGTCTTGACTAGTGTAAACTTATCCCAAAATCTGACGGTCTCCTCCGGAATCACCCTGCATCCTTCACTCGAGCTTGATCGGGTCTCGGAAATTCCTCTTTTCTTCGTGCATGCTCTGGCGAACAGCGTGTTTACGTTTTGCCTTAATGTCTGTAATTTCCTTATTTTGAACAGATTTTTCCCATAATATTCTCTAAATAGGTATGGGAGATAAAACTTCTCTTTGACCTGGACATCCTCGTCTCATAAATTAAAGTGCCCCCCCCAAAAAAAATACAAAAAAAATCTAGAAAAGCACTGCCGTGAAGGCAGCAGCATTTGCGCGCATGTTCAATGTAGATGACCGCTTCGGCAACGAATTCTAACTTGCCTTCACAACAGTGCTTTTCTAGATTTTTTTTCGATAAATTACTGGATTTCAATTCGATCTAATCTGTATTTTTGGAAATATTGGAAATATAAAATTCTGAATGGGTATATCCAGTAATTCATCGGAAAATTACAGTTCGAAGGTTCATACAGAATTTAATGAGGATGATATGATAAGGAAATCACAGAATTTTTTTTTCAAATTGTTCTTATGACACGATCATTACGAAATTTTGTATGAAGTTGTCTTTCAGCATCTTCAACCTAGCTGCGGAGTTTTATCACGATTGAATCATTATTTTTTTATTATACCGAAAAAAGCAACGATATTGAGAAAAAACCTCGAAATTTTACACATTTTTTCCCGATAACTCCAAAACTAATAATTGTATCGAACTGAAATTCGAAACACTGCTGTGAAATATGAAGCTCAAAGTCCGAGTGGAATTTTCTTCTGCATATGATAAACGGTTTCCGAAGAAAAAAATTTTTGGAAACAAATTTTGAAAAATTTTTTTTTATATTCACTGACAGTATGATCCCGACAAAATTTGGCTCGAAGTTGGGCGTTGATATACTCCACCTAACTGCCAGGTTTGAATTCAATCGCTCAAGTAGTTTCTGAAATAAAAAATAAATAACTTCAAAATTTCAAGTGGCTATAACTCTGAAACTGTTCGATCGATTTGGCCCATTAACGAACTTAACTGCGGCATTCCAATGCGCGACCTATCCTGAAAGTTTCAAGTTGCTAGCTCCTCCGTTCGACAGTTATCGTGTCCACGGCCGGCCGGACAGAATCGATTTTGACACCACATTCGTAATCAGTGAGTCCAACCTAGTCGATTGAGACCATTTTCGGCTCAATCATCGAAAGTTACAGACATTTGGACAAAACGATAGCACACTGTTTCCTAGAACATGCGCGCAAAAATCATCATATCAGACAGATTCAAAACACTCGCGGCAGTGGAGACGCATACTGAGCCAGCCTCTCATGTTTTTCTTTATTATAAACGTCGTTATGCCTAATTGAAAACCATGCAATTCCCTGTAGCTACTTTGTATATACTACCGTCCCTCATTCCAAAATAGATCGTAGCATCTTTCACCACCATCCGAGTAATGATCTTTTTACCCGAGAATCTCAAACACACGCTCGCAATAATTTTTCCTCCAACTCCTCGGGAGGAGAAAACCCAATTACTCATCTCCAGACCTTCGTCTCGGCGTGCCGCTAAAGAAATAAAACCAAACCGAGATGAAAGACTTGACCCCGTCTTGTTAATGCGCCGAAGAAGCTCTGTTTCGGCCTACTTCAGTCGTGTAAAGTCGCCCCCTTGTTAGTAGGACCAAAATAGGCACTGTATAATAATGTGGCAATGACAACCGAAATGTAGTCCAAAGGGTTCCACAGACTCCGGCGGTTTTCAACGCTATGATTTGAACGTGGTTTTTCAACGCCAGCCTGTCGAACTCTCGACTGTCGAGATGTGGGAACCACAGCTTTAACTGGTGACCCTCGTAAATAATAGTAGTTTCTTCTTTCTGCTTCGATATTGAACTTATTTAATTCGTTAAAATATTTCCCATATTCTTGGATTAATTTAATTGTGGTAGTTTGTTATTTCGGATACTTCGATTTGTATTGTCTGTCTTTCTATTTCCCGATTATCCTAGCCCGTGGATAATAGGCGTGTAAAATGAATATTATACACCCCATGCATAGATCAAGAGAAAATTTTGAAGTTTCTCGTGAGCTCGACAATGTCCAGCAATCACAGATAATGATGTTCTTACAACTCTATTGTAAGTTGTAAGAAATACAGAATTATTCTTATTTCATCAATGAAGTCGCGAACAAAGTATAAAATTTATCATTATTACTAAACTACAATAGGAGTGGAGGTAATACCTGGGCACTCAATACAGTGAAACAAGTATTCTGCTAATATATAAATGAAAACAAACCTGAAAAAAGCTAAACAAAAACACGTCTTCCCTATTGATCGTAGTTATTCTTGAAACTGTTGACTGTAGTAGCATTCACCACCTCTCCCGGAAGACGATTCCAAGAATCAAAGAATCTGATTGTCAAAAAGTTCATCTGGCAGGTGGTACGAGAAGGCTCCTCGGCCAGTTTATAATCGTGCCCTCGAAGTCTGTTGAAGACGAATAAATAATTGAGGTCTACACCAAAGAATCCATGTGTTGCTCCATAAGCAACTATCATGCTTCCCCTGGTACTTCCCGCCTCGAAGATGGTCAGCCCAAACAGTTTCAGCCTTGCCTGATAGTCAGGCCGAGAGGAAGAAGTAAATGGAATTCTTATGAACCATCTCTGAACTGACTCGAGAAGATGCGAGTCAGATCTCAGACCAACCCACCACGCCCGTCCCGCATACTCCAAAATCGGCCTCACGTACGTTGTGTACAATAACTTGGCGGTGTGGACACTGCAGCCTCGAATAGTGCGTTGAATGAGGTGGGCTGTTCTCCTGTCTCTACTGCAAGTCGCCGTTATATGTTCAGACCAGTTGAGATCCGAATTGACCAGCAAATCCAGATCATGATGGCTATGCACAACAGTGAGTGGTTTTCCAGCTAACAGATACTGGCGTTTGGGGTTACTCCTGCCTATGTGGAGTACGCAACATTTGTTGATGTTGAGAGGCAACAACCACTCTTCACCCCATTGAACAATTCTATCTAGGTCGGCTTGTAGCTGGTTAGTGGTATCGCGAGGAACACTGTATAGCTTGGCGTCGTCAGCGAACGAGAGACTCTTCGAATAAATTCTGAATAATCTGGCAATATCCGACGTGCACAGTAGAAAAAGAATTGGCCCTAGCTCTGATCCCTGTGGAACTCCTCATTTAACTCGCATATAATTGCTATTACTCACTAGGGTGATTTGCGACACTCGCTTGCAGCGCGTGCTGCAAACTTTACCCTCGTGAATAATAGCAGTGATTGTATATGCTCGTTGAATAATGATATACTATTTTCCACTATTTGGAAATAACGGACGATCGTCTATGCATATGACTCGTATTCCATAGTAATCAATATATTCTTCAACTTCAAACGGTTTTCTGGTTATAGCCTCCTTGAGTCATGAGACTATAAGAAATTAGCATGAATAATGCAGATAAAGTTCATCTTAGGACATAAGAATTCTCAATCATTTTGGAATATAGAATTATTTTTTATTATTTCTCCTTGAACGAACCATTTTCGAGTATTCAACGTTGAATGTTATAAAATCTGATAAAATTACAGAAACTTCCTTATTTTTGTGGATCCGCCCCTGAGCTAGTAAATACTGTGAATTGAGCTCCGCTCACGTTCACCTGGAACATAGAATACACGAAAATGTTTATCTATTTCGCATAGACTAAACATTAGGTATATGCAAAGATATTTCTCTGGGTCTATGCTATTTTGTGACCAGACCACAGCAAAGTCCAGGTCTATGGACCAGACGTTCCATAGAATTCTAGAATTCAATTAATGTTTTGAGGTTAGTTGAGTGATTTCTTATTATTCACTAATGAATTTGATAAAAATTAGAATATTTATGGAATTTTCAATATAAGAATGTGCAGGGTTGAAATTGTGTAGAATCTCATGATGGAAACAACTGGATATTGCACGAATTTCATGTGGAAGATAAGTGTTTCAATGGTCAAGTGTAGTGAAGTATTTTTTCCACAATAATACCGCAAAAAGTACCAAATCATAAAAATTAAGTGAGTAAATGAGTTTTCCCAATCATATTTCTTTGGATTTCAAGCAATAAATTGATTATTCTGTAATACAAATCACCGTAAGGGATATCTGTGTTGAACTTGCAAACAAAGTGCAGGAGTGTATCAGCACAATGAGAAATATTTAAATGCTCATAACTTTTCACCAGTGCCGAACCTGGAAAAATGATGAACGAGAAAAGTGCTTCATTTGGTGAGTGGAATCTATGGTCAAAATTAAAGACTTAACCCTGTACAATGTTTAAACGCTGAAAACGCGCCGTAGTGAACACTAAAACTTCAACAAGAATGTTCTCGTTCAAGCTCTTGCTTTTTGTTCTTTCGGTTAAATATCTCCTGTTGATTAATGTATCGATAGGCTCCCCTTGTACCATCACTGCGGTTTTGAAAACCGTTACCAAGTACGCATAAAGGACCAAAACCCCAAAAGCATGCATTTTTCACGCGTAAAACCCCCCTTAGACACCTTGAACGCCCGAAATGAATAAGAAATCATGCACGGATAGGAACGGTCGGCGGGTGAGTTACGGCAACGTATCCGACTCACGTAGCGTCCGGAAACTTGTAAAATATATTAAGCAACCCTTTAACACCATCTCTCCCCATCAAACACGAGACGATAGGGTATAAACCCGGTCCCCGCACCCCATTATTTGTACTACAAAATACCCAAACGAGCAGGGTTAAAATCGTATACGGGCAGGGCTGGTACCGACCGAAATTTATGTGTTATTTTGATTTACGTTGCGGACGCTCATGTTCGATGCCGCGCCGCTGCGGTTCGAGGGATCGGGTTGAAGGGGAGGAACCACCCTAGTTGCTTCTCGAAGATCAAAAAGTGGGGATACGAAGAGGGTTATTATTCATGATGATAAACACAATTGAATATTTCTAGTAATTCAATCGATTTTTGTAGTATAGGTTATTTAAGAGGTAATGATGAATAACTATTATATCAGCAAGCCCACGAAATGATAAAAATATGAGGGCTGAAATATCTACAAAATATGTCTTCAAATTATTTTTCAATTATTTATTATTGCTATGTTGCAAATACATAAATATGAGATTTTGTTTTCTAGGCAACAGTTTGCTATAGCTTTTTTTATAGTTTCTAAGGATTTTACTGGGTTTTCACTTGAAAATTTTAGGGTTGGTACATTTCAAAATGAGACATAAAGACATAAAACTTTCTGTAGAATTTTGTAGAGATCGTGCTCTCAGTATATTTCCAAAAATTCATTAGATTTGGGAAAAAAGTTGGTAATACCTTGGACTATACATTTCACAGCAGTTCACCAAATTTCAGTTCGATACGATCACGAGTTTCAAAGATACTGCGAAAATATATGCCAAATTTCGTGGTTTTTTTTCGGCATAACTCAAAAAATGATACTTCAATCATGATGAATTTTGGCAGCAAGTTTTAAAATGCTGATGGACAACTTTGTGCGGAATTTCGTGATGATCGTGCCAGTAGATCAATTCGAAACAAAACTTCAAAAATACAGATTAGATCGAACTGAAATCCAGTACTTTATGAAAAAAATCCTAGAAAAGCACTGACGTGAAGTCGGCAGCTTTTGCGCGCATGTTCAATCTTGGTGATATTTTTCGAACGTCCGCACCAAAGCTGCTGACTTCACGTCAGTGCTTTTCTAGGATTTTTTTTTGATAAAGTACTGGATTTTAATTCGATCTAATTTGTATTTTTGAATTTTTTTTCGAATTGTTCTAATGACACGATCATCACGAAATTTTGCACAAAGTTATCCATCAGCATTTTCAAACTAGCTGCCAAGTTTCATCATGATTGAAGTATTATTTTTTGAGTTATTCCGAAAAAAATTTATATCGAGAAAATAACCACGAAATTTGACATATATATTCACAATTTCTTCAAAACTCGGGATCGTATCGAACTGAAATTTGGCACATTGCTGTGAAATGTATAGTTCAAGGTATGACCAACTTTTTCCTCAAATCCTCGGATAAAACACTGTTTTCATTCGCCTTTTTTTCAGATCCGGCTCAGGTCGACAGTTAAAAGTGTCCAAAGCTTTCCCTTTGTGCCTATTCACTCCTGTATTTTGTTGACGTGTTCAGCATAATCAGGTCGATTCTGTTTGCAAATAGCAATATTGCTAGGAAAAAGATATTGCTATCATAACAAGATTGGAATTATTGGTATTCTGATCAACGATTTTGAGCAATATGATCTGTCACTTTAACAAGAATCTTGATATCAACATTGTTATCTTAGCAAACTCAAAATAGTACTTGCTATGCTTCATAACAAGAAAGGTTAGAAAGGGAATCTCACAAAGATCCATTTGTTTCAGTATTATTTCTTCCAAGAATTCGAAAATATTGAAGAAAGGGAAGAATGTGCTAATAGAAATTTGTTCAAGGTTCTCTAGAATATTTAATTTTAAGGAAAATTCTTAGACTAAAATACCGGCATAGTAAGCAACAGCTGACCTGATTATTCTAATGATCTCAACAACAGCCATCCCTTTGAATTCCCAACAGAAAAGTTCATCGAATTTCGAATTATTATCGCCTGCATAAAATTGCTGCATTTGATTTCTGGAAACCAAAATTCTATCGGTATCGAGGAAATAGGTCAATTTGACTTTAATTGGTTGTTCTGTTTCGTAACATTTTCGAATAAGTCGATGTTCACATGAATAAAAAAAAGTAGATGCTAATGGAAATGTATTCAAGGTTCTCTAGAATATTATTTAATTTCAAGGAAAACTCTTAGACTAAGATACAGGCATAGGCAACAGCTGAGATGATTATTCTAATCATCTCAACAACAGCAATCCCTTTGAAGTGCCAACGAAAAAGTTTATCGAATTTCGAATTATTAACGCCTGAATAAAATTGCTGCATTCGATTTCTGATAATCAATATTTTATTGGTATCCAGGAAATTGGTTATTGGTCAATTTGACTCGTTTCGTTTCCTAACATTTTTTATGTCGATGTTTACATGAATAAAGAAAGCCGTAGATAGAGGTTATGTATGCGAAACTTACGAATTAGGGTTATTTTCATCTTCCTTGTAGTTCTAAAGTCTCAAAATACAGTGTTGTCAGCTCTAAAATCACCAATTATGGAAGTCTATGATAGCAATATTGTTATGACAAAATTCCTAACAAACATTGCTATAATACTCGAAACAGAATACGTAACATCATGGCCATATTGCTATAAATTAGAAAGATAGCAATATGACTAGAATAGCAAGGTTCATAGCAATACGCAAACAGAATCGACCTGAATGTCTCTGTGTTGGGGAATGACATCTTGATCTAGAAATTCAATGGAAATTATCTGAATGGTATAAACACTGATAAAGAAATAACTCTGTGTATTTTTTACTCCTGATAAACGTGGATATCTTTATTCAGAGCGCTTTTCCGCTCGAAAGTCGATCGGAAAAAGTGTGATTTCTCAAATTTCTGATGCATTTTTTGAAAAAGTTCAAACAGGAATATGTAGATAAGTATTCTAATATGATTTGAAATATTTGATTGCTCATTGTCATATTCTTGTTTGTTGAAGGTGAAAAAATATATTCAATTAAAAGACACAAGTGTGGTTGATTTCTACTTTATGACACGACGCGTTTCACTACATTGTAGTTTCATCAGATGCTGAGTTGCAACTGCCTCAAAAAATGTGTTACAGTCTTACATAAACCAATATAGAGATATTTCCAACGGCTCAATCATGGAAAAACCAAACCGGGCTCCTAGCTGAATAGGTTTAACAATGGCGAATTTGACAGTTCCGTCTGGTCGTTTAATAAATTCCCAGAATTTCTTAAACGGTTTATCTCTAGAGCCTCCAATAAATTTAACTTCCGCCCTTTGTTCTCTATATGTAGAATCTTGAAATTTTCGTCGAATTCGTGTTTTTCTATTATTAAATGTTCGGCGTACGTGGAGTTTAATTTATTTTTCGAAAAAGAACTTCTGTGTTCTTTCATTCTGGTTTTGAATGATCTACCCGTTTGACCTATGTAAGTTTTAGGACATGAGCCACAGAAAAGTTGATGAACTCCTGATAGGTTGAATTTCAGAATTTTAGGTTTATAGTTTTTTAAGATTCTACCCGAAGAGTTTGTGGTTTTGAAAGCTATGTTGATGTCAGATTTTCTCAGAACTCTCAACTTTCCTTTGGCTCATGTCATAAAACTTACATAGGTCAAACGGGTAGATCATTCAACACCAGAATGAAAGAACACAGAAGTTCTTTTTTGAAAAATAAATTAAACTCCACGTACGCCGAACATTTGATAATAGAAAAACACGAATTCGACGAAAATGTCAAGATTCTACACATAGAGAACAAAGGGCGGAAGTTAAATTGATTGGAGGCTCTAGAGAAAAACCGTTTAAGAAATTCTGGGAATTTATTAAACGACCAGACGGAACTGTCAAATTCACCATTGTTAAACCTATTAAGCTAGGAGCCCGGTTTGGTTTTTCCATGATTGACCCGTTGGAAATATCTCTATACCTGTATTGGTTTATGTAAAACTGTAACACACTTTTTCAGACAGTTGCAACTCAGCATCTGATGAAACTATAATGTAGTGAAACGCGTCATGTGTTTATAATAAAGTATAAATCAACCACACTTGTGTCTTTTAATTGAGTTTACAATGGGTTTCTATCAAGTAAAGGCCACCACAATACGAAGTGAAAAAATATATATAATTGGAGAACATTATTCACTACAAAGAACTGTTCAGTTCTGTTTGGTTACTTCAAGTCACGTGCATTTTTTTTTCAGTAGTTCGGAATATGCAATATCTGATGAATTCACAGTCAAATTTTGCTAAAATTTCACTGAAATGTCTCAGCAACCTCCATGTCGATATCTTCCATCTGAACACCAGATTCAAAGTCGAGGCTAGATATGTGACTGAACTCTAATCCAACTGTACAAATATCAAGTCTGAAAGTTGTTAATTTCGTAAGTTATTGTTTACGGTCAGGCGTCAGGCCCTCGAGGCATGTGGAGACACGAAAACCAACCGATCTACCAGATACTTCCGAAAATACCCCGAAGAACTTTAAGGCAGTCCTGAATATTTTATGTTATATCACCCAAGACTATCAAGCAAGACCAATTAGCGGAGTTGAAAACAAACACAAACTCCAAATGAAAGTTGGTAATGGAATTTAAGAAACAGCCGACTTTTCGTATTCCCTAATAAGTTAATGGAGTTACTGGACCATAATTATGGATCTTAGAGCAGGAGGAATTCGACCAGAAGAATAAATCAAGTTGGGTTTCTGGTCGGATAAGATAAGTGAAAAATTCGTGGTTATGAAGTTAAGATAAATATTGGCACCGGATGTAGCCCGCCTAACTTGGTGTGGGGAAACATCCGAGATTTAATCCACACAGAAAACGGGGAGTTTTATTATGTGTATCTTGGATTTTCCTTCTTTCGGGGGTTTTCGCGCGATGGTCTGTGGAAAAATTTAAATTGTGAGTTGCCTCAGAGACGATTTGTTAGATTTAGGTGGAAAGATATTGGTTTACTTTTTAATTTACTTAATTTTGTCCTCCAGACACAAAACTGTATTCGGAACCTATTGGTGTCCCTTAGTTTTGACCAGGAAATTCCTAAAAATGTTCAATCTTCGTGGTCACAGTTTCTACTATAAAAATACTTTCTAACTTTTTGTTCTTAGTATGTAAATATCATTTGAATCTACACGTAACGATCAGCTTACATTAATTTTATTATCATCCAAAATTATGTGTAAACGAATTTTGTGCTTTTGCGCGCATGCTCAAATTCTAGGACGAAAAAATTTTTGAATTTTTTAAGTTGTTCTGATGACAAAATCATCAGGAAATTTCCAAAATAAATTAGCCAAAAGTATTTTTTGACTTATTCCGGAATGAAAAAAGATATCGGTGAAAAACAGTGAAATTATTTGTTCCTAAAATCTCCGGCAATTAAAATCGGATGCAAATAAAATTTGGTACACTGCGGTGTGAAATATTGACTTCGAGGTCTCAAACAGCTTGAAATTTTCCGGTGTATTTGATGATCATGTATTAATGATTATAGCACTTTGTGCTTTTTATCTCATGACTGATTTAATTTAATTGACGTGTTTTATTGAGGCCTGAAGAAGCAGATGAAAAAGTTCTGCGAAACTTTATATGCATAATTTTATTCAGTTTATTATTGTCCTAATTTTCACTAAGATTTCAATTTTGAATCTTGTGAAATATTGGAATTTTTTTGCATTTATACTCGCGAGGTGCTTATATACATGTTTGAAAATTTAGAACATTATAAACAATGCAGCTGATTACATTCTTATAACACTAGAAATACCCAATATATGTTACCCCAATAGGCTTACTATCACTGAGAAACATATAACTCATGCATGTATCAGAATGTTCAATAGAATTCCTGAAAAATTTTCAAATGTCGAAGTTTTCGAAACGAACTTGAAAGAGATGTAAATAACACCTGAACCCTATTCTTTCAGTCATTATTTAGATGGATACTATGTCATCTTTCTAAAGTTGTTGCTTATTTTCTTTTTTGTATGTTGTTTCATTTAATGTACACTTATATGTATGTGATTTGTGGCATTCTCTGAAATTATTCAAAATCATTATTATTATCAAGTCCTTGATCTGAAAATCAAAGTTTTTTGATACCGGCCAGTGAATCATTCATTAATCTCATTTTATCGAATGACAAAAGGGGATCAATTCTTGAATCTCGATCAAGAATTGAAGAGTATGACAATTGTCATATGTTTACGCATGGAACTGAATGTCACTCGACAATCGAATGTTATATGTCCCATATTCGGTACCACTCTTTGCTAAGTCGAACGAAACGGTAATGAGGTTATGTTTATATTCGGATGTGAAATTTTCAGATATCTTGCATTCAGTTTATTTCTTGAATATTTGCTTGAAAACATATAGTAGAAATGGCGAACAGAACTCTCACAAATCTTGCAGATGCTCGAGAAAACTCAGAAAATCGACATAAGCATATGACAATTGGCGTACTCTTCAATTCTTGATCGAGATTCAAGAATTGACCCCCTGGTCTTTCAAAAATAATCTCATTTCCACAGGAAAGAGTTTATTTAGTTTTTTATTGCATCGTTGAACTATCACCGAAAAAAAAATAACTAGCTTTTTTATTTCTACGTAGAATCGCAGCGAATGTTTCATCGATTCTTTATGGTGTCACGCCCATAATTTCATGACCATGAAATGAAATCGTATAGATCTGTATCAATCACGTGACGTACAACTTTTCATCAACTTTGTTATGCTCTCGAAAATATAGGGTGAGGTGTTTTTTTATTCCGATATAATTCGTAATGGGTAGAACAAACAATTCGAGATAAGATTGATTTAGTGCCCTCATGACGCCAGTTGTTTCACGTTATATTATTAGGTTAGTCTCAGTTATGTTATTCGCGAAACATTTGACAGTTTCATAGTGCAAAGTTTTATGAAAGCACTGACACGAAGTCAGCAAATATCGATTAAAGCTGTTGCGAGCAGGTTTCAATTCAAGCAGTTGTTATTTTTCTGATGGTTCAACTGACACGATTAGTTTTATCATCGACTTGAAACTCTCAGGGAATGTTGCATTTCAAAATGCGACGGTTGAGCTCGTTAATGGAAAAAATCGGCAGAAATGTTCTCGGAGTTATAGCTATTTGAAATTTTAAGGTTATTTTCTGATATTTCAGGAACCGCTGGAGATATTGGATTGAAACTTGCCGGTCAGTTTGAGCATAATGATAAGCAACCTTTTTCAAAATATTGTTGATATCGTGTTGTCAGTAAATTTGGAAAAATCATTTTTCAAAATTTTTTGGAATTTTTTTGGTGACTTCATCATATCCCAGAAAAAGTTTGCTCAAACTTTGAGCTTTATATTATAGCAAATTTTAATTCGATACGATAAATATGTCAAATTTCTTGTTTCTCTTTGATAGCGTTGTTTTTTCCGGAATTACTCGAAAATACTTATTCAATGATGATGGAACTTGGCAGCTAGTTTGATAATGTCGATGGATAAATGTCTGCAAAATTTCATGATGATCATGTTGTTAGAACAATTTGAAGAAAATTCACATTATTCTTTCGAAATACTCGATATTTTAAGATCTTCTGATTATATTTTCCTCATGGAATTCTATATGAATCTTCGAGCTGCGATAAAACACTGAATTTCATTTTGATTTAATCTGTATATTTGGAAATATCGGGAAATAACATTTGTAATAGGTTTATATGCGGAATCATTGGGTTGGTTTCACCTATTCACGAAATCAGCGTTCGTAATCAACATCCAAACCTACTTTACAAATAGGTATCGAGTTTCTAAGTTTTTTTTTTTCGGAAGTAATTGTGTTTAAGAACGGTCGTGAGAACGACCGTAAACTTTACATCATAACATATCAGATCGTGAACACAATTACTTCCGAAAGGAACAACTTAAACACTCGATAGTGATAGAGTAGGTTGGGACCTTAATTACGAGGTCGAATTCGTGAATGGTAAAATCCGCCCATTGATTCCCTAGACATAACCATTCAACATTTTATTTTTTGAATATTTTCAAAAATACAGATCGAATTGAAATACAGTCCTTCATAAAAAAAGATGGCAGCTCGAAGGATCATATACAGAGTTTCATAAGGATAATATGATTAGGAGATCGGACAATAAACCGTTTGCTGTTGTCAGTATGTGGAAAAGATGGCCGTTTTGGCAACGAATCGGGACTCAAAAGTTGCTGACTTCACGTCATTGGTTTTTCTAGGCGTTTTCAACATCTCTTTCCAATGTGGAAGAACTGGTTGCCGCGCACCCTGTATCAGCAAAATCTTCATGTTGGTTTTACCCTTTGTCGAATTGTGCCTTCGTATTATTCAAGCTCCAAATCTGCTCTTCAATTATATTTGTTTTCTTGGTAGCTATTATGCTTACGATTGGCTATGATGCAGAACTGTTCTGTTCTATTCTGATATCAATATGCTACTTGCATATTGACTGCTTTCGTGGGAAATCAGTGTAGGAATCAGTCACGAGAAAAATGCTTGAGTTCCAACTAAGAGAATCACAGAATTGCGCGAAAAAGGTTTATATCACGGCTTGCTTCATTTTCAATTACCGCCAGAACGAATAAATCCTGGAGCAAAATTCAAATCTCATGACCAAAAAAGTCCAACACAGCGGCAAAGACGACCGGGTAAGGTCCGACAAAGGCGAAACTCCCAGTACTAAATTTTCCAGAAAGCAAAAGCCGGAATCTGGAGCAACACCCAGAGGTAATAAATTGAGTTGATTGTTATTTACTGCATCAGTTCCAAATCATGCTTTTGCTGTTCCTAAATCACAAATCAAAAGTGGAAGAAAACGAGGTTATCCTGGAGTGGGTCTCTCTTCTTGGAGGAAACCGGCAATCGATTTATATACGCACTTGAAAAATAACGGTATATTTATTGAACCCCTCGGATATTATATAACGCAATCCTCTTGAGAAATAAGTTTATTTATGGGGAATGGTCTCTTGATAAAGCAGCAATGCTTATTTTTTTCGTAGGAGGGAAAAAGCTGGGATGTTTTCAATTCTATTGAATTGAGTGTCAACGAAAAGGACATTATAGAATATAGGTTCATATTTACCCAACAACGAGAATTGCTATGTATATTTTTAGGTTTTTCTGGGTTTTAACTCCCAATATCTGGAGCCGGACCATGAAGAATTAAATGAATAATTTTTTTTATGGAAAACGCCCTTGCGGATTACAGGATCGAAATATATCTCAAGGGTAGTTTCTTGGAAAACAATGAACAATACCGGAACAATACAAACGATGAACAAAGCGAACTATGACGTTTCAGAGTAAAAATCTGACTCTTTCATCAGGCAAACAAAAAAATGTTTCAGAATTATTTTCTTTCGATTTTTCGTTTTGTGAGACATTCTTCAAATTGACATTTCAAAGAAACACAGCAACACAGATTTACTTGGTTTGAAAGTTTTTTAATTCTACCTCTTTTTCAAGTAAATTCAGCCAAATATGGTCCATTCCTACAGAACAATGAGTAAAATTACCCTCTCCATTAAACAAAATGCAGGGGGACTCTAATTTTTTTTTCATATTATCTTGTTCCGACATTTTGTATTATCCCAATCTATCATCTGATTCCCAATGGTTCGCTAGTTGGGATTTTTGTATGTCCCTGTTCCTTGAGTTGTTTTTGTGATCCCTTTTTTTGATATCTAAAGGTCGACATGTTTGCCCTGTATATGTCTTTCCACAAATACAGGTAATACTATAAATGCAATTCTTTGATTTTTGTTTCTCGTTAATTGGTTGGGTTTTAGTTATTATGGATCCTATATCATTTCGCGATTTGTTCTTATATTGAATTCAGCACCATTTCTTCTAATGTTTTCTGAAACGCCATATACATAAGAAATCATATTCAATAAATTGGGTTGATCATAATGAAGATTTTTAGTCTTAATTCGAAAATTTCTTTTTATAAATTCTCTTCGATATGCATTCACTTGAAAAAACGATTCGATCTAATTTAATTCAACCCATGAAATTCGTCCTCGTGAATTGTATTACATCAAATTGTTTCTTGGAGTAAATGGATATCCTAGAGAATTTTAAAATAGAACCATTTAGACAGAATATCTCCTCCTAATTCTAAACTGAATCAACGAGAATCACAATACTGACCAACCCAATTCATTAGATGTGATTATCAAGTTTTGGACCTCAATTACGAAATCCGATTCTGTGAATGGGTAAAATGCACCCAATGACTCCACAGATCTACCCATTGAAAATTTTATTTTCCTACAGATAAGGTCCAATTGAAATTTGGTACTTGGTTGAAAAATTACAGCTTGAAGTTTCATGCAAATTCGTGAAGTAATAAGACTAGGAGATCAACGAAGATGACAGCTTAAGCAACTAATTCGCGCAAAAGCTGCTGACTTCACATCAGTGTTTTTTCAGTTCGTAGATTTTGTTGCTGCTTATATTGTTTTCTTCTGTTCTTATTTTTTATATTCTACTTCGATGTATTCTATAAATTTCTCAAATGTTCGAAAGAAGAAAAATCAACGAATGTTTCGAAAAGTCACACTTCCTGATTCCTGTTGTGTTAATTCCCGAATGGCAAAAGGGACTCTTGTAATTCGATCGTTCTGTCCAATTTCAGCAGTTGAACTTTCGAGTCGCCCTCTCGATCCCCGAAGTAACCCTTCGTAGGATAAGAATCGTGTCAAATTTCGAAGTTGAGCTTCGGGGAGCCGGTGGTAGCTTATTACCTGGTAACACGGGTTCCTAATTGACTAATCGAAGTGAATTTGGGGTAAAGAAGTGGAAGTAATTTGGAAATGTGGGCCTTGTGTTTATTTCCAGAGATGAAAGCCAGTTTTTGCAGATCGAAGGGTGAAAACTGGGGGATTAATCTTGGCAATGTTGTATTTTTCGATTTGGGGTTGCCTGTTTGAGGTACTTTTTCGGTAATTGCTTGTTCTGTTAATCACGATGAATTTCGATCGACAGTTTGTCAATCGGATGTGAAGGAAATCCTAAAAAGCTCACAACATTGGCTTCAATCTCTGAACGTTCGAAGGAGAATTGTTTTTAATCTCATGTAGGACAAATAAATGAGTTCGTTCGTGAATATCTCCGATATTTTTGTTGAAAAGACCTCCTCTCTATTCAGAAAACGATGTTTTCTGAACTTGTATCGGAACTAGAACTGTCGGAACTGATCCCTGAAATCTTTCGTAACTCTCAGAACGCTCATTTCTTCAGACAGTAACCGATGAGGAAATCGATGAAAATGTAAAGTTAAGAATCATGAGAAGTTGGTAGGACCAAACCACCCCTACAGGTTCAGCATCAGACTAACGATCATTGGCTTGAAAAAATGTGTCAATAATTCGCAAATCCATGAAATTTTGAATTTTTCCACTTCCATCACGGTCGCAATTTAACGCCGATACCAATGTTATGTTCGAATAAATTGATTCTTCAGAAGGATTGAAGTTGAACCATAAACTCATATTTTGAGAACTCGCACTCGGAACTGGTAGAGTCGGAATTGATCTCTTCGGAACGGGAACTGATTCTCAGAACAGATGTTTCTCTAGAACTGAATAAAATCAGGTGAAAATTGAGGAGAAGCAATGGGAGATGTTGACATGACCAAACCACAGACTATTTATATGAACAAGGTGACCTTTGTTATCGAAAGTATGACTTTGTAGGTCACACATTCTTGCCGTTCTCCACGGAAGTCATTCTATTCGAAAAATAATCAGACTTGCTTTGAGCCAGTGAGAATTATACCATAACATTCTTGATTATTTTATACTGAATTTATCTTTTAACTTACTTTATCTGGAAGCATCAGGCAAACTGCGAAGTCAACTAATTCAACATGGTCACTTCTCGCGTTGGTGTTGCCCAGATTGTCAACACGAATTTGTAGAATGCGAAAAGCCGACCTGCGATATCTCATTCTGGACTATGAAGAGCAAGAAAAATTTCCTAGTCCCAATTATTTGAATGACCTAAGTTATTGACACTTTTTACAACGATAGTTCTTTGTAGATGGCATTATTCATAGTTTGCTCATTATGTTTACATCTTTTTTCTCGTTCTCTATTTTCCATTGATTTGTTTTGTAGATCCTTGCTCTAAGAAAACTTCTAATCTGCTAATTAGCCCTTGTTTCGAAATGATCATTTCCGACAGTTCTAGTTCCAAAAAGATCAGTTCCGACGGTTCCAACTTTAAGTCATTGCACAAACTCAGAATATCCGTTTTGTAGCGAATTGAGGACTTATTTGCCTAAAATCCTTCAAAGTTGAGGAAAAAGCAATCTCTTAG
Organism: Myrrha octodecimguttata; assembly: GCA_958510865.1. NCBI lineage: Eukaryota > Metazoa > Arthropoda > Insecta > Coleoptera > Coccinellidae > Myrrha > Myrrha octodecimguttata. Next base: position 27,732,194 of record OY294059.1, read on the forward strand.
ATAAGAAACAAGGCAAACTGCAAAGTCAACAAATTCAAGAGAACAGCTCACAATGTGCCTGGGACTGAACGTCGCCTTAATGCCAAAGATCCATCTCTTTCCTCTTAGATGTCACCGGGACATCGCTGACAAAATACAAATTGTTTCAAATATTCGTCTGAGACGTGTTACATCAGTGTCCTACCGATAGTAAAACGCCAGAGGCATTCCGAGCCAGCAGAAACTTTCAACTTTCCTCTAATGAAACGACACGTCGGAAAAACCAGAGAAATATCTCGGGACTTTTCGTGATAAACGACGCGACTTTTGTCTTGATTACGGGATTCCGGGGCAACAAAGGGACGCCGAAAATAAGATATTGGGAAGATTTGTACCGAATCGTACGGTATTTATCAACGAGATATCCAGGGACGTGGCTAAATGAAGCGAAATGTCCGCGGATATTGATTCGGACACGAATGAGTTTGCACGGTCGTATCGGGTTTGTGTCCGGCATATCAGTTCGTGGATCGAGTTAAGGCCTTCTGAACTTGTTTTAACGAACGATCTAACATTACATTGGGATCGTGTCAAATGGCCACCGGCAGGGAAGAATTCCCGGGTTCGAATTTCTTGAATGTGACGTACATTAGTGGCACTGTTGGCGTTACTTTGTTGATGGAAATTGTCGTGGTTTGGTCATATCAACATCTCATGTTTTCCTTCTCAATTTCGCATCGGTTCTTTCAAACTAGTTCTAAGGAATTTTGTTCTTAAAATCCGTTCCAGTTCTTTAAAGTTCAGCTCCGACAGTTCCAATTTTTTGAATGTCAGTTCATAGGTCGAGTTGAGACTTTTTGAACTTGTTTCAACGAACAATCTAACATAACGTTGGAATCGTGTCAAATGGCGACCGACAGGAAGAATTCCCGGGTTCGAATTTCTTGAATGTGACATACGTTAGTGGTACCTTTGGCGTTACTTTGTTGATGGAAATAGTCGTGGTTTGATCATATCAACATCTCATGTTTTGCTTCTCAATTTCGTATTGGTTTTTTCAAAACAGTTCTAAGGAATTTTGTTCTTAAAATCCGTTCCAGTTCTTTAAAGTTCAGTTCCGAAAGTTACAATTTGTTCTTTTTGAACTTGTTTCAACGAACAATCTAACATAACGTTGGATTCCTGTCAGAGGGTGACCGGCAGGAAACATTTAACTTCGAATTTCTTGAATGTGATGTATATTGTTGACATTTTTGGCGTTACGTTGTTGATACAAATAGTCGTGGTTTTTTTATGTCAACATATCATGTTTCTCCTTCTAAATATTGCATCGATTTTTTCGATCCGATTCTAGGAAATCATTTTTATTGTGAGAATCAGTTCCATTTCTGGAAAGTTCAGTTCCGACCAGTTTCTTGAATGCTAGTTTATGGGTCGAGTCGAGACTTTTCCGAAGAAAAATTTTGTTCTAACAGAAAAAATCAGTTCTAAGAGTTCTAATTTCTTGAATGTCGATTCATGGGTCCAGTTGGGAGTTTTCGAAATTTAACGAACAATCTATTACATTCGAATCGTGTCAAATGGCGACCGGCAGGGAACAATTCCCGGGTTCGAATTTCTTGAATGTGACGTACATTAGTGGCACTTTTGGCGTTACTTTGTTGATGGAAATAGTCGTGGTTTGATCATATCAACATCTCATGTTTTGCTTTTCAATTTCGATTGGGAATTTTCAAACCAGTTCTAAGGAATTTTGTTCTAAAAATCCGTTCCAGTTCTTTAAAGTTCAGTCCGACAGTTCCAATTTTTTGAATGTCAGTTCATAGGTCGAGTTGAGGCTTTTTGAACTTGTTTTAACGAATAGTCTAACATAACGTTGGAGTCGTATCAAATGGCGACCGGCAGGAAAAAATTAACGACTTCGAATTTCTTGAATGTGATGTACCTAGATTATTGACATTTTTGGCATTACATCGTTGATACAAATAGTCGTGGTTTGTTTATGTCAACATATCATGTTTCTCCTTCTAAATATTGCATCGATTTTTTCAATCCGATTCTAGATAATCATTTTTGTTGTGAGAATCAGTTCCATTTCTGGAAAGTTCAGTTCCGACCAGTTTCTCGAATGCCAGTTTATGGCATTCTCGAGTCGAGACTTTTCTAAAGAAAAATTTTGTTCTAAGCATCTGTTCAAGTTCTGAAAAAATCGGTTCTAACAGTTCTAATTTCTTGAATGTCGGTTCATGGGTCGAGTTGGGAGTTTTCGAGATTTAACGAACAATCTTACATTATATTCGAATCGTGTCAAATGGCGACCGGTAGGAAAGAATTCCCGATTTCGAATTTCTTGAATGTGGTGGACATTACTGACAATTTTGGCGTTACTGTGTTGATAGAAATAGGTATGTAATAGTTAGTAATTTTGCATCGATTTTTTCAATCCGGTTTTATAGAAATATTCGTGTACTAAGAATCAGTTCCAGTTTCGACAGTTCTAGTTCAGGTTACATATTCCTCGAATGTCAGTTATTGATTCGAGTCAAGACTATTTGCAATCTGTTTCAACGAAAAATCAAACATAAGGGTATGTCTAGAGGCCACGCGAGATTGTGATATCTCGAATCCGCTTATCACTTCGTGGTAAAAGAAGCTAAATTCAACCAAATAATATCTCTCTTCGTTACAATTTTTATCGATTCTTTACAAAGATCCTTGTTCTGAGGAAACTTCTATTCTGGGAATCAGTTCTTGATTCGAAATTATCTGTTTCGACAGTTCTACTTTTGAATGAAATGAGTACCGACAGTTCAAGTTTTGAAGGGATCAGTAACGACAGTTCCAGTTCAGTTCTGCAGCGCATTTAGGTTTTCTGAAATTTTTCAACGAAAAGTTCTACATTTCATAAGGATTGTGTCAGTTGGCGACTTTTTTGATGGAAACAGTAGTGGTTTATTTTTGTCATTGTCTCGTGTGTCTCTTGCCCCATTTTTTCAATTATTTCAGGTTCAGATGAACATCTGTTCCGAGGATCCTTTCCCCAGTTTTCAATATCGAATGAATTAACAGATCAGTTTCGCATCAGTAATATCTGTCTTTGCCTTCTGAATTTTATTGGTGATGATGATGTTTGATATCAAAAGTGGTTGTTTACTTATATTGACACCACATTTTTCTCTCTCCCGACTTTTCTCCGTAGATATCCATTTTTAGTTCTTTGGTACACAAACAATAGCGGTTGCAAGATCCAGTTTCGGATCCCATATATTTTAAATATTGATTCTTAGATAATAGTTCTAGGAAAAGGACTGTAGAACAGTTTTCGCTGAACGCAAGTACTCCTGATATCAGTTTCATGGATCGAATCGAAGTGTTGTGAACTTGCAGTCTTGCAATTGAGCTTCTGAGAATAATTATATAGTATTCAGCACTTGATCATTTCATGAATCACATCGACGAAAATAAACAAATACATTGTTTATTTCTTCGAACCGGTACTTGGACGATAATATCTTCAACTTTGAATCAGGAACAGATGTTCGCATAATGTATTGACAGCTGCAAACAACTGTCATTTTTCGCTGCTTAAAATCAACATTGAAAGGAAAAGTATCCAGTGAATTCGGTCTGATGGCAAACCAGCATTCGAATTCTCGACAAATCCTGAATATAAAATTGACTCTCTTTGTTATAATGTCTATCTCCAGTTTGCGGCCAATTTTTCCAGCTCATTCACACATCGATTGTTCAATTCATGATAAACCAAAATGAACGTTCGAATGAATTCTCTATAATGGAAGTAATTACAGGGAACCTATGAATCATTGAAAATAAATTACATTCAACCATATTTAGCATGAAAACGATAGCGCTGCAATGTAAATATGACATAACGCAATAACAATGTAGATGTACAACTCATTAAGCCGTACATATTTCATAATATACAAACGCAATGAATCTTTTCCATTTAATCAGCACCCGTTTTAGCAGGTCCGCTGTTCATACTTCATTTGTGAGCGCGATCGTTCTCATGACGAATTAAATTATGATTGTGTCTCGAAATAGGGCCAATTATGTGGGCATAGAGCGCATACTACAGCGTGAAAAATGGCGTTTTGATATTTTAATGCATGTACGCTATGCATACTAATAATTATTATCGAGGGTTTAATGTCAAAGCCAGGCGTATGTTATTACCCCCGATCGTGAGCGTATATTTTGTATGAATATTCTTCACGTAAATCACCTATTACCATTACAGGTACCCTGTTTCGCAGGTCATCAAATGCTAGGTATGCTTTCATGTCAAGAAAGTCGTCTTTGTTTACCGTGTTTTACGTGCTCGTAAATGGAGTATCAACATTTGGAGGCGTGATTATACTTCCATATATACATAATCTTTATTTATTTTATGTCGTTCTCCGAAACACGAATTCACAAAAGATAAACACAGAAATATAGATTAATGTCGAAAATTGAGGACCGAATTTTTTTTGGAACTTTTCGTTTATTTTGGCAGGCTGCATTTCAGTGAAGAAAGGTCGTAATGTTATGAGAAAGGGTAGTTTGAAACTCCAAGTTTTTCGGTCTTAAATCCTTCACAAAATTTGGTTAGGGGCCCTAGTATGTTTGGTTGGACTTCGAATATTTTTCGCTGACATACCGGATTTCCAACGGAAAATTCAATACCTACTCACGTTTAATGAGAATTTTTTCGCTGGTTTGAAATTATACGAAAAGTTGTCGTTCATTCAGGTACTCAACTTCCCCAGCGCTTCCTGATATATTCCAACAATTTCGCGAATATCCTAGTCGTATGATCCTCACGAGATTCCGAATGAACCTTGAAGCCTTCATTTCACAACCAAGTATCAGATTCCTGCTGAATTCCTACCGCAAACAGAATAACTAACAAAAACAACTTCGTTATTATTTCCTGAATGCCTTGGCAACAATGCGCCTACAAGTGACATATCAGAAAATGTTATGGCAGTGTCGATACTTCACAAAATAAATGCAAATTTTCAGTTCGCTCCTTCCCGAGTTATCGTGAAATAAAATAAAAAAGACCGAAAACATATATTATTCTCACAATTATTCCACAAATATTACATATATATATATATATATATAGAATCGGAGTCTTCCTGAATTTGGGTTATTACTGCAAATGCAAATTTGAACATAATTATTATGGGTTTGATTCATCATTTTCCGGAATTACCTTCAGAAAGTATTCATAATCTATAATACTAAACGCGTTACAGGCAACACCGCCGAAACCACTGCAGGAGATCAAGAAAAACTTTTGCTAAGAAAGGGTTATTTTCGTGAGAGTTTTTCTGATATTTCCGGGGAGTCTTGGCGTGATATCTGAACGTGATTAGAAAGAGGAAATTTCGAATTTTCCCGTACTGTTGATCTTTCATAGCGGAAAAATCGAAAGATACTTTTAAAAAATTCCCGAAAAATAACGAAAATATCGATATTTCCCAAAGGTGCAAAACCACAGGAAAGGATTCGGTCGCTGGGTTCAAGCTAGGTGAAGTTTTTTGGTACGAACAGAAAGACGAAAGACGAAATTGTGGCGTAGCGGGACCCTTTTTTTGATTCCCACTTTCGTATTCTTGCAGGAATGATGGAAAAAAGTGACATTTCTAGGAAAATCCGGTAAAAATTCGCCATTTCATATTCTTCTGTGGACTCGGCCGAGATCGGCTATCTCCGCCGCCTTCGGGCTCGCTTTGGAGGTAGAATTTCTTGCGACAGTGAATGTATGGCAACGTCGAACTTCGAATTTCTGTCGATTTCGCGGAAAACTTAGCATCGTAGGCTTTGACCGTCGGCAAAGATCGGTTACTTCCGTCAATATTTTCAAGCCGAACCTGCGTTATGTTTATGTCAATTGTCATTAACATCAATTCTAATTTGCCGTCAAAATAGCATCCTATATGGAAGATACATTGAAATTGACGAAAATAAAGTTGGTAACGAATTGAAATGCATTTAGAAGTATCAATCATGGTCAATACTGCCTAATTCCAACTCTAACAATGACTTTTTCAAGAAAAAGTCGAGTTATCGGTATAATTTTAGCAAGTTATTATTATAACCTTATGCTACATTCACGAGAGGAAACAGTAAGAATTACCTACAATTGAAGATACTTTAACTTATCACAAGTTTTTCCAACCTGAATATCATGAGGAAATATTTATTTTCAGATGAGTCAGATATTTTAAATGAACTGGACATTGGAAAGTTTCTGTATCATTGAAGTCATAAAGTGAAGAATGTTTAGAATGGGTTCAAGACTACGATAAGAATCAGAATGCTAATCCAGAATTCGTCGAAAAAACATCACATTGCCATAAATATTTGAAATGTTGGAGATTAACTCGACTTCAAAGGTATACATTATTATGTTATTTTCCTTTTGCAGATGCATCAAGTATGATATTTTTGCAGTTTTGAGATATGTGAGATCGTGTTGTTGAAGTGAAATGCCATCCAAGCATTAAGCATATACAAAGGAAGAAAGCCTTTAAAGGACCGTAGAATGATTTATGAATCTCTCAAAAATCTCACTATCGTCCCCCTGAGAATTCTATATATGTTGAACCATTTGAGTTTTATGGTGAGTAATCGAATGGTGATATGGATCATATCTAATGTTTTGATAAATTGGAAACTTGATCATGGCAAATTTATGTATCACATTCCTAGGTTTAATCAAGCATACTTTGTAGAAGATGGACTATCATCATTATGAAAAAAAAAAGGGAACTCAATAGATTTTGAGAAGTGGAAATTGCAGAAATACTATGTAATCTATAGATGGTTTCAATAAAATACAGCTGGTGTGGGACAAGACTGTATGATACTGTACCCCTGATATATTTATTCATAATTGTGAATGAAACAGGAATATTCGATAGATTCTTACTAATCACAAGAGGTTAATCTTCAAAAATCACAAGTCGATGTAACATTTGATGTCAATTGATAATAGAAATTATAGAAAAGTGTGAGTAAGAAGATTACATTATCAAGAAACGTATGAAATTTTATATTCACAATAGGGAGTTAAGGTTGAGCCTCAGTATATGTTCCGTAACACTCATGTATCCCTTCCATATTGCTACATAAAAATCTGGTTGCCAAAAATGGCGTGGGGATGGAACATAACCGGGAAGGATACATCAATTAATTTACACCTTTTAATATTTTTCCTAGACAAAATGGGAAGGTATAGTGAGAATCAAGCTTTTTTAAGTTGAAATTCATAACCACCTACAAGTAACTACTAATTTTTCTTTATATGGGTATAATTTCTAATGTATGCATTATATGAAATGGGATGAAATATTCTGAAGTGAAATGTATCTATTCTTTAAGGTAATCTTGATAATTTTGTGTATTTCACAGGATATCTGCCATTTTCTGAAACTTTTTTGAGAAAAATTACAAATGAAGTTGCACCAACAACATCAAGATAGAAGATGGTATATAGAGGCTTATGCAGATATTGTTTGAAAACAATGTGAAACTTCTTTAATCGTAATATGCAACATACCTGATGAAGGCTATCAACTGATGAATTCTTCACATAAACCCCTGACACACTTCTCTAATGAACAAGTTTACTTGAACTCATTCATTCAATTATCTTTTCTTGGAATTTTTTGTATCACCCAATGTATTCTATTGAACTATACTTTATTATCATTATCAATGATCGATAAATAAAAAATTACTTCAATATGCAGTTTTGGATTTGTCCTGTTTGAAAAACATGATATCTTGGTTACTCAATCATATTTTAATATGTCAATTATGAATTGGTCATCTCCATTAATGAAACAGAAAATTTAAATGTTCATAATACCGTAATTCCTTTACAAAATGAATATTACTTCATGCTTTGGTGATTCTCGGTCGAAGAGTGATGTACTAGAAATATTGAAATTCAGTAAATTTGAGACATTGGAAATTCCTGCAAATTGAACATGCATATGTTTAGTGCATATTGAATTGGAATAGTGAGAATTTTCGGATTTTATCCAAGCCATTTTTTTTAACGTTGTACAATGTTGAAATATGAATTTTTCATGCGATGATATATCTATTTAGTATTATTGGTGTCGTCTTGAGAAATTGAATTTTCATTTTATGGTCAATTTTATGTTTGAATGTGGAGCCACGGTTAGGGTCTATCCTCGAACTGAATTTTTACTAAATCGTGTCTGTATTTTTGTGAATATTGAGATGATGGAATTTCAAATGCGTTCATCTTTTGAACCGTTGGACGGATTTTGTTCATTCCGAACTTAACCTTCGAATTCAAGCTTTAAACCTGCCCTGAAAATTTCGAGTGTCTAAGTTATTCCTTTGCAAAGTTATCGTTATAACTTTGCAAAGGAATGACTTAGACAGTCGAAATTTTCCGGGTAGGTTTAAAGTTTGAATTCGAAGGTTAAGTTCGGAATGAACAAAATCCGCCAAACGGTTCAGTAGATGAACGCATTTGAAATTTCATCATCTCAATATTCACAAAAATACATACACGATTTGGTCGAAATTCAGTTCGAGGATAGACGATAACTGTGATCGAATTTTACATTAGCTACTGATTTTTTGTAAATCTATAAACAGTGTGCTTCGTTTTTAATAATTCAGTCAACTATTCAATTGCTATTGCTTAAGTAGATCTACAGTAAAGATTGATCTATCGCTAGGTAGATCTGGGCGCGTACTAGTCAGATTTCTAAATTGGGGTTTGGGATTTGCCAGTCATGCCGCAGTAACAACGGTGTTTAGTAGAATAGCTTTTTCTGCTATAAAATAATTAAATATTCATTCCTATTCTGTGGTACACACGTGTTTTTTGTCAATATAACCAAACAATTTCTGTTTGCGATTTGTCAGTAATATGACAGTATGCCAGTCTGTGCTCTTCTTTTTCTATTCCTTGGTCGTTGTCTTCTACTCTAGAAGCTGAATTCGATGTTGTCATATCGTGCACTCAAGACAAATCCCTTTTTTTATTTTTCAGTTTTAGTTGATCAAACGTTTCTTTAAAGATATAATATTGAAATTATATTTTTGAAATGTGATGTTCAATGGGTTTTTCATGAAAATTACTGCATTTTCGTTTAAAGGAAAAACCCCCATTGAGCTGAGGTCTGTAAGTCGGTGATTTGAAATTTTTTTGTGGTGAAAAATATTTATTTCTTTCGAGATATTCTCCACAGACAATTCTGCATGAGTTTTAGAATCAGTGCTTCAAAAATTATTACATGGAATAATCGCGCAAAAGTGCTATTTCCATCAAAATCATTTCAGATATTTTAAAAACTGAAATTTTTCGGAAATAACTTGAAATGAACCCGAAAAGAACTATCATTCATAATAATATAGAAAGTGATATTATAAATCATGAAGAGAAATATATACGGTAATTTTTCACGCCAATAAACAATCTAAGATAGTTTCTAGAGATCAGGAGAAATTGATATTTGACATTCAATCAAAGTACCGCCATTATCAGAAAAATTTTCGCACACATCGTAACAACTGGCTATTCCTTGGAAAATCCTTTGTTTTCGAATGCCAGGACTTCTATTTGCATCCAAGCCTTCAGTTTCAATATCGAAGTTTCAAAACGTCGACTTCCGGCAAAGAAAACAAAATAAAATGAATTCCATCCGACTTTCAAAGCAGAAGTTTGTGCTACACCCGATTACACCGGATCAAAAAGGATGATTTTAAATTCGACTATTCTAACGGGAAGAAAAACACAATATATAACAGATTCGACGTCTTACGGAGTCAAGCTAGCAGAAATGAAATGGATAGCCGCCGACATATGGCCGATCGATGGAAAAATACACCGTCAGCATTCAGTAGATTCTGAACGAACAGACACACATGTGCGAACATGCCAGGGTCGTCGTACTGAAATTGTACGGAGAGCTAACTGAGCAACTTGAGATTCGGAAATGAAGAGGTTTCGACACATACGAAGCGATATTCTTTCAAGTGTTTTGAAGATCGGCACTTTGTAATATCACTCAGATATTTCAGGATATCCGACGTTCCTATAACTTGAGGATGCTCTATTAAATTACGATATCGAATTGCAGAAAGTTTGCCTTGGTTTTGTGTGTGTATTTTCGGTTGACAATATGTAGGTTAAAACTTGGAAGTCGATAAAGTTTTCATTGTTTGTCTACAATTAGAAGGGTGAACAATTCCTGTTTTCATATCTACTACTCCACTATAGATGGCACATTGTACCTTATATCACTCGTTGGCCTCTCCTTCATGATTATTTAGCATATGCAGCACCTGAGAAAGAAAACGAACTCAAACTTTTTTCAACGCAAACGCTCAACCTACAATGGATCAAAAAAAAATGATTTCGAATTCATCATGACGAAAAACACAATATATAACAGATTCGACGTCTTACGTGTTCGAATTTCTTACAAAAGCAGTATTTCTTGAGTTATCGAGAAAATAACAACGAAATTGGCCATGTTTTCCCGGAAATTAGTATCAAATCTAGCTGCAATTTGAAATACTATTGTTAAAAATGTGTGCCGAATTTCATAGAAATCTCATTTTTTTGGTGGGAAATTTAAATGAATTTCACAGCTACTATGTGTTTCAACGACAAGTTAAGTTTGTATTTCCTGTAATTTTGACTGAAGTTGAGACATATTTCACAAGGATAGGAATTGGTTTCACGAAAAGAAAGAGCTCCATAATTAATAAAATAACATAATCACAAGGACGAATATCTGTCGATAAATCAACAAACATTTCCCATTGATCAGAGCTAATCATCCAATCAACCAAAACACATACACCGAAGAAGCGGATCCAAGGAGAATGAACCTAGTGTTTCCAATGTCGTGACGGTTTTGTAAAGCTGCAATATCGCAGCTACAGCGACCTGATACGACTAAAGCATGAATGTCATGTACATCGATCAAGGTATTCTGCACTCGGAGGTGGGACTCGCAAGATGTTCCTGGCAGATGGCGCGCGGTACGTTGTTATACTGCAGCGGTGCATCTGAAAGGTGACAAGTATCGAGAAATACCTCTGCGGTTTATCCAAGGTAAGTTGACCTGACGATCAGTAATATCTGTGAAACAGCTGTAGTCATTCTCCTTGGATCCGCTTCTTCGGTGTAGGTGTTTTGGTTGATTCGATGATTAGCTCTGATCAAGGGGGAATGTTTGTTGATTTATCGACAGATATTCGTCCTTGTGATTATGTTATTATATTCCACAAGGTTCAGTTCAAAGTGAGATAATTATAATGATAATAAACTAACTTTATTCATCCAACATTACTTCAACAAGAAAAAAAGAAATATACAACTTTCAATGATCTAGAAGAATCACCGGAGCGAAGTTTAGTAGAGACTAGTCTTAAACTTAACTCCACCGATTCTCCTACATTTATACATTCGACAACAATGCATATAACACCATGATGAAACCAGTAAGACACAAGTGGCTATTCTACAATGAGAAGAAAAATACTATTCAATTACAAAAATAAACTTAAAAGTAACGTATCAAACAGCACTGTCTATTTCGATACAAAAAATAAATTCACATCACTACTCCTTCGAAATCCAGAATGATTTTAGTCGAGACTTGAAGCCAAACCAGGATAAAAAACTTCTGACATCCATCAGGAAAATTGACTATTTTCACGGCATTGAAGGAAGAACACCTACGGAACCTGGCCGTTCGATGAGTTGGAATGCACAACCTGTGAGATGAGCAGTACATTTTTGCGCGCATGTTCCTGGGAAACAGCGTGCTATCGTTTTGTCCAAATGTCTGTAATTTTGGATGATTGAGCCGAAAATGGTCTCAATCGACTAGGTTGGACTCACTGATGACGAATCCGGTGTCAAAATCGATTCTGTCCGGCCGGCCGGCCGTAGACACAATAACTGTCGACAGAAGCAAGCTAGCAACTTTAAACTTTCAGGATAGGATGCGCATCAGAATGCCGCGGTTAAGTTCGTTAATGGGCCAAATCGGTCGAATAGTTTCGGAGTTATAGGCAGTTGAAGTTTTGAAGTTATTTATTTTTATTTCAAAAACTACTTGAGAGATTGAATTCAAACTTGGCAGTTGGTGGGTATAACGACGCGCAACTTTGAGCCAAATTTCGTCAGGATCATATTGTCAGTAAATTTAAAAAAATTTGACTTTGAGCTTCATATTTCACAGCAGTGTACCAAATTTCAGTTCGATACCATCTTAAGTTTCGGAGATATCGGGAAAAAATATGTCAAATTTCGAGGTTTTCTTCTCGATATCGTTTATTTTTTCGGTATAACTCGAGAAATACTGATTCAGTCCTGATAAAACTTTACAGCTAGTTTTGAGATGCTGAAAGACAACTTCATGCGAAATTTCGTGATAATCGTGTCATTAGAACAACATCATATCATCCTCATCAAATTCTGTATGAAACTTCGAATTATTTTTCGATGAAGTACTGGATTTCAATTCGATCTGATCTGTATTTTTGGAAATATTGAAAAAATAAAGTTTTGATTTGGTATATCTACGGAATCATTGGGTGGATTTTACCCATTCACGAATTCGGCCTTCGTAATTTAGGTCCAAACCTTCTCCGTAAACACAATAACTTCCGGAAGAAACGACTTAGAAACTCGATATTTGTAGAGTAGGTTTGGGGCTTAATTACGAAGGTCGAATTCGCGAATGGGTAAAATCCGCCCAATGATTCCGTAGATATACCCATTCAAATTTTTATTTTTCCTATATTTCCAAAAATACAGATTTGATCGAATTGAAATCCAGTAATTTATCAGTAAAAATTTCAAAAAGCACTGCAGCAGCTTTTGCATGTTCAAATTCGTTGCTGAAGCGGTCATCTACATTGAACATGCGCGCAAAAGTTGCTGCCTTCACGGCAGTGCTTTTTGAAATTTTTTTTATATCAAACAATTTGTGTCATAACAGTATAAGCAGAGGAAATGTAAACGGGGTACCATACATTTTTACGTATGATACAAGAGCACAGATAAAAACCTCAGGAAAAACTCTGTCTCCCCGTATAAGTGTAATGAAATTGTTGTTTTTTATTGAAGGGCTTCTTTTTCTTCGACAAAATTTCCTCCTTCCTATGCGATGCAGGTTGAGATCTTCGAATCATACCTGAAAACAAAAAAGGAGACAAAAAATCCAATATGAACTAGTAAATGATTTAGTACTCATTAAATTAATTTGAAGTTCGCAATCCATCTCAAAAAAGAATCAGACACTGAATGAATTGCCTAATATTGACAGAGTGAACATCAGATCTAGGAACCAGTCCATTCATTACACTACTATCTATCGGACTCCTGAGAAGCTTGAACACAAAGCAACCCAGGTGTAACTCAACTCTACTTTCCATTCTTAGCCATCCCAGATCTTTAATCTTCTGTGACACATGATCGAATTTACGAAGCCCAAATATAAAGCGACAGCACCAATTCTGCACAAGCTGAATTCTCCTTTTATGAAACGCATCCACACAGGGTCCATAAATAAAATCACACCAAATGAAAATTGACCGAATCAACTGATCTGACAACTTCTTCCTCAACTGAAAGGTCAAATACTTACGAGAAGAATAGAGCATCCTCAACCTATAAAATGTAGACCTTACAAGTATTGCCACGTGTTAATGTGTTGATTTCATCTTCAATGTTAGTTACCTCGAAAAATGGTTCTTTTGGAGACCTAAGACTACATGGTGGGAATGTATCGAACTCCAAATCATACGAAAATGTTATTCTCATTCTATAAGGAAATATATTCACGTCGGCCAGCCCTGAAATTGCCAAGTTTTTCCGTAGACTTATAAATATTTCCCCTTTCATCAATTTCCATGCTACGAATAGCAAGCGAGAAAAATCTTCCCCGAAAACGATTCAATTTTCTATGAGGTAATCGATACCTCATAAAAGAATTCGTATACTTCTTGAATATCCGGTTATTCCGAAAGTTCTCTGAGAGGAAAGTTTAGGCAATCGTTCCGTTACACACAGCAGTCGGCTGCACTATATTCTCAATAAATAAAATCAACTTTTAGTATGGCGGTTTTGTCTCCCAATAGAGCTGGAGCAATTGATGTTCTCGTCTCACTTCCTCGAAGTGCTCTCTGGAGTACCATTATTCAGAACACGATATGACCTACATTAGATTGTTTCACTCAAGAATTCCCATGAATAGAACTGTGGAATATTTATTCCTTCGGTTTTCTTCCTATAACCTGAGCCACCTACTCGACCTGAGTAACTTCAAGGTGAAAACTTAGCATAAAGTTGCTGGGAAAATTACCTGTGAGACCATATCTAGTCGAGAAGATAGAGGAACAATATTTATCATTCGACGAAATCAAAGCTTTGCGCTCGTGGTCCAAAATTTTATATAAATTCTTCATTCTGCGATCTTCTTATCGTTCACAAAATTCAGAATGAAGCTTCTAGATTTTATTTTTCGATCAAGTACTGGATTTCAATTTGATATAATCTGTTTTTTATCGAATATTGGGAAAATGAAATTTAAGTGTATATTTGTAGAATAAATGAGGTGGTTTTCGTGAATATGTAACTTTTCACGAAAACCGCCTTCGATATTGAGGTGAGTTTTGAGGAGCACTGTATATTTCGAAAACCACAGATTTGATCGAATTGATATCTAGTACTTGATTGAAATATTATATAATCTTATCAATTAAACGAACAATTCTTATACTAATACAGTACCCGTAAAAATTATGGAAAACATTTTCTCAGAAGAAAAACATTTGGCAACCAAATCCTGAAAGAGGTCAATTTTGTTTCACTTTTACCAAAATTTTATGCATTTTGGAAGTGGCTTGGAAAATTACCGGTGGGACCATATCTAGTCAAGAAGATAGAGGAACAATATTTATCATTCGACGAAATCAAAGTTTTGCGCTCGTGGTCCAAAACTTTATATAAATTCTTCATTCTGCGATCTTCTTATCATTCACAAAATTCGGTATGAAGCTTCTAGATTTTATTTTTCGATCAAGTACTGGATTTCAATTTGATATATTCTGATTTTTATCGAATATTGGGAAAATGAAGTTTTAATGGGTATATTTGTAGAATAAATGAGTTGGTTTTCGTGAATATGTAACTTTTCACGAAAGGTCGTTTTAAGGAGCACTGTATATTTCGAAAACCACAAATTTGATCGAATTGATATCTAGTACTTGATTGAAATATTATATAATCTTATCAATTAAACGAGCAATTCTTATACTACAGTACCCGTAAACATTATGGAACAAATTCATTTTTTCAGAAGAAATATTTGGCAACCAAATCCTGAAACAGGTCAATTTTTGTTTCACTTTTACCAAATTTAAATGCATTTTTGAAGGATTTTTGTTGCACCCTGTGCCATCCCCATCAACCTTCTAAAGTTTTTGGATAGAGAAAGTAGGTTATGTGGTACTTTTTTGGCAAGGTCTTTGTATCTTCTTCACAGGCGTGCAGAAGTTTTCAAGCAAAAAAATTTTTTTTGAGAGATTAGTTAGTTCAAAGAGATTTTCAGTATGTGCACTTTGTCATGGCTAATTTACTTTGAAACGATGGTACCTGATGAAAAATTTTTCACCGAATGAAAGTCGACCATTACAGTTTTGTTCATGCACAATTTTCAACCCCTGCGAACTCTTCAAATTTATTTCGGCGTTGAAGTACTACCCGGAGAATCACTAACTAATTTTTCAAAAAAAAAAAAAATTTTTCTCGAAAATTTCTGCACGCCTGTAAAGAAGATACAAAGACCTTGCCAAAAAAGTACCACATGACCCACTTTCCCTATTAAAAAAATTCAGAGGATTGATGGGGATGGCACAGGGTGCATCAAAAATCCTTCAAAAATGCATATAAGTTTGGTAACAGTGAGACAAAAATTGACCTGTTTCAGGATTTTATTGCCAAATATTTTTCTTCTGAGAAAAATGAATTTGTTCAATAATTTTGACGCACACTGTATATGAAAGAATTATTTTTTTGAGGGTGAAATAGATGCCCACAAATATATAAATAAATTAGTTATACTTTTCGCTTGACACGAACTCGGCTGTAACGATTGAATTTTGAATTTTCGTGAAAACGCAGTTTCACGAAAAAATATATTGTCCCGAAGACAGCTCTGAGGCGCGTATCGATCTTCGAGAACTGCTCTAGTTCAATTGTGTTCAGACAGTTGATTGTGTCTCAAGTAATAATTTACATAGATGAAGACTATTCATGAAAACTTTTTTCTGAGCGAAGCTGGGTTGCGTAGGTACTATATTTTGAAAGTCGATCGTAAAAGTGATAATGTTCTTGCTAATCAAGCGAAGCAGATGTCGAGGAATTACTGCAAATTGTTGAAATGCCTAAACGTATAGGATACTTTGGAGAAGGTCGGCTTGTGCCTTACTCGCATCTATTTCAGGAGCCTTAAGGCTGATCTTAAACACAATAACTCCCGAAAGAATCTACTTAGAAAGCAAATATAAGTAGAGTAGGTTCAGACATCTTAATTGCGAAGGTCGAATTCGTGAAGGGGTAAAATTCACTCGATGATGCCGCAGATATACTCCTTCAAAACTTCATTTTCCAATATTTTCAAAAATGCAGATAAAATTGAATTCAGTACTCGAATTAAAAATGACAGCTTGAAGGTTTCTACTGAATTTCGAGAGGAAAATATGAACAGAAGAAAGCAGGGTATCGAATATTCGGAAAAGAAATTAATTTTTTTATGGAATTGTTCCAATGACACGATCATCACGAAATTTTCAGCATTCTCAAACTGATTCCTAAGTTTCATCATGATTGAATCAGTGTTCTCCGAGTTATTCAGAAAAAACGAAGATAACAAGGAAAAAAAAAATTCGAAAAAATTTCGCTAGCTTGCTCGTAAATTCCATTTCAAATGATTGAATCCTCCAGAACTGATTGATTCTGGCAACGATATCATTTTCGGCTTGAAATTCCGAAAACACTTCCTGGAATCAGCTAGGAAAAATCGAGGAAAAAATATCACTCGTCAGAATCACTCAAGGCAAAGGTGACATGAGAAAACTATTTGTAACCTTCAGCTTGTTTGAAATTCAGCAGGGTTCATTTTCTACAACGTTTGACTATCTCTCAAGAGACCATCATACGTGCCTGTCTTGGGAAGTGATGGTTTTCGTCTTCCCTTGGTGGAGAACGACTCTAGGATAATTTTATGCGTAAAGTGCGTGCTCACATAAAATTCCTGCAAGAGGGGTTATTACTCGATTATGGGAACCATAAATTAGCCCTCTATTCCTGATCCTGGAAATGGAGTGTGTGGTCAGGGAATGGTTGGGTAGTTTGTTGAGGTCAGCTTGTAGATGAATGAGTCTTCCTTTCTTGCACGAATTATTACTTGTTGGAGTTTTGCTCGAACGTGAAATATTGGTTTCTATCGTGTATACAAGGTGTCTCAAAAAAAATTATATATTTCAAAAATCGATAAAAAATAGACCAAGCCGTTCATCTAAAAGATATTTATTAATTATTAAAAAACACTCTTCGGGAATTCATTCTCAAAAAAAATGTTCGCGACAAATCTAACATTGAAATTTCTGATGCAGAATTGGCAGGTTGGCTCCGTGATGGCTCCCATATCGTGGCGAATATTTTGTTTTAACTGGTCCAGGGAAATTGGTTCATTAATGTAGACTTCAAATTTGAGGAAACCTCAGAAGGAGAAGTCCATAGGATTCAAATCAGAACTGCGTGGCGGTCAACATATGTCACCTCTTCTCGATATCAATTTGCCCGGAAAAGCTTCACGAACTTGTGGCAGGGATCTCATTGCAGCCCATACGGTCACTTTTGGCGAATGAGGGGGTTCCTGATGTTTACATTTGGGATTGGTTGCACTCCAATAGTGACAGTTCTGCTTGTTCACGTGCCCATTAAGATGAAAATGAGCTGCATCGGAGAAATAAATGTTAAATACTTGTAAGCGCTCAATTGCTTGGTTTACGAATTCTAGCCTCTGAATGGCATCCTGGGGTTTCTGTTCTTGCACCAATTGAATTTTATAGGGATGCAGCTTTAGATATCTGTGCAAAATGCGGTGTAATGATGCTATGCACGTGCGAAGCACTTGCACGCTTCCGAATAGAGATGTCGGGATCATCACGAACAGACTGATTAGTAAGTTCCACGTTCTCTTCCGTTCTACATGACCTTGGTCTTCCGAATATTGGTTCATCTTGTGTTGAACCGGTCTCCTCGAACTTCTTCACCCAATTCCGAATGGGAAGAATGCTTGGTGCATCCTTTTAGTGACGTAAAACTCGAATATTGCAGAAATTCCCTCCCGCAATAGTCGCAGTTTTTGTAAAATTCGCGCACGCACAACGCGCGGTGTGCTCTCGATTAACATAACCCTCGGGCCCCTCAGATGCCTGGCTTTCACACAGTAAGCTGAAAAAATATGGAATTCGTTTTTGGTCACCTTGTATATGAGTTTCTCAAGTCTTTCACTTCAATAATTATATTAGTTGATATAATGATCGAATTTCTCATTCATACGTAGTACGTTGAAGTTTTTAGATATAATGAAAAAAAATGCGATTTCAAAGTTGTTACTCCGGTTATTCCATTATTTCCGGAATAAAAATATTGATTGAATAATAATGAAACTTGGTAACTACTTAGCGAATGCTCATACATAATTTTGAGCGAAATTCCGTTATCATCGTGTCATTAGAACATTCCAAAAATTGAAGACATTTTTCCTAACCTAACCTGTAAATTTCAAAGAATCTAGGTCTTCGTTTTTCGGATTCAGTGGTACATCTGTACGGTAAGAATTGAACTTCATTACAGATTGTTTTTCTTCGAACCAGACCAATTATCGAAGGATTATTACCCGTGGAAAAATCAGCCTCTTACGGACATTTCAGCAAGATATAAAGCATCCGTTCCCCAGAAAATGCACGTAAAAAGTAAATACCTACACTACATTCACTATCAAGTTTTTTTAAACTAGAATAGAGTCAGATTGGCACTCACAAAATTCGTTAAGGAAAAAATAATTCGGCGAGAAATTGTCATAGTCCTATATATATTTTTATCGAATTCTTTATGGTTCGATTTAATCGCATACATAACTACTACCACCTTTATATAGTGCGCGTCAAAATTATGGAACAAATTGATTTTCTTAGAAGAAAAATATTTGGCAACAGAATCCTGAAACAGGTCAATTTTTGTTTCACTTTTACCACACTTATATGCATTTTTGAAGATTTTTGTTGCACTCTGTGCCATCCCCATCAACCTTATAAATTTTTGGATTGGAGTCGGGTGGTACTTTCTTCGCAAGGTCTTTGTATCTTCTTTACAGGCGTGCAGAACTATTCAAGAAAAAATTTTTTTTTTTTAAATTAGTAAGTTCAAAGAGGTTTTCAGTATGTGCACTTTGTCATGGGTCCATTTTTTTTCTCCATTAAAGGGTTCGCAGGGGTTGAAATTTGTGCATGAACAAAACTGTAATGGTCAACTTTCATTCGGTGACAAATTGCATCAGGTACTATCGTCTCATAGTTAATCAGCCATGACAAAATGCACATACAGAAAACCTCTTTGGAGTAACTAGTTTTTCGAAAAAAAAATGTTTCTCTTGAGAATTTCTGCACGCCTGTAAAGAAGAAACAAAGACCTTGCCAAAAAAAGAACCACATGAACCAGTTTCCCTATTCAAAAAATTTAGGGGGTTGATGGGGACGGCACAGAGTACAACCAAAACCCTTCAAAAATGCATGAAATTTGGTTGAAGTGAAACAAAAATTGACCTGTTTTTTGGATTTTGTTGCCAAATATTTTTCTTCTGAGAAAATGAATTTGTTCCATAATTTTGACGTGCACTATATAGAAAGAACAACGTTGCGTAGTTATCCGACAGAAAAATAAACCTAACGACACATTTTTCAATTCTACAGAGTGGAATGTGTCAAATTTCCATGGCCAACCAACTGAATTCATAAAAGCGGTTGGAGTATACTTAGTATTGATTTAGTGTCGCAACGAAAGTCCGCAACGAAATTGATTCAATGAATGCACCAAACATTCAGACATCTAAACTACTACGACTACCGTGATTCAATCCGTAGCGGACACAGAGATTTTCCGGTCAACGAATGCGCCATAACGTCGTACAGAATTTTCATTGCATTTAAATCGAAATAATTACGTTTGGGACGCTCGAGAACGTTTGATACGTATCAAATGGAGCGCCCGACGAGAGAGACCTTTCATAAATAATGCAAGACCCGGGGGCGGCGCGGCAATATTTCTCATTATTTTTATCGATACCCATGTTTATGACATTCGAATTAAACGCGGTTGAACGTTTTCGGTTCGAACGTGAGCGGAAGCCGATAGGGGGCCAATCATCGTGCAGATGCATGCGTAGAATTCGAACCGTATCGTTCGTTCTGTCTTTTTCTTCTTTTTTACCCGACTGTCCTGAATGTTCTGTGTTCGTGACAGTATTTATTTTCGTAACGTCGTTCTGTGGATCACTGTATTCCGTTTGTAAACGCTAGTCTTGTTTTGGCATGTCGATGGGCAAAGTTTCATCTCGAAATCTAAAAGACCAGACTAAATGTAGGCTTTAAAAGGGGATAACTGAAGGATCGAACTGATAAATAGGCGATTACACTTCTTCTCAGAAGTCCCCAAGTACTAAAATAAATTCCAAAACTGACCACTGGAAGAGCCCGATCCCGGTTCTTTCGCCATTTTAGAAACTCTGAAGATCTTACTACGAATCCTTGACACTGCCGACTCAATTGGTCTGTTGAGGAAGGATGAAGATTCGATGGCCTATAAGGTCACTATATTCTACAGGGTGCCCATACATTGTATCGGCGTTTTGCTCTTGTTTTTATTGGAAACTTAACTAAACGCTGTTGAAAGTTTTCGGAACGTGAGCGGAAGACGATGAAGGGCCAATCATCGTGCAAATGCATGTGTAGAATTCGGACCGTAGCGTTTCTTCTTTGATCTGTCCTTTTCTTCTTTTTTCCCTAACTGTTCTCAATGTTATGTGCTCCAGACAGTATTTATTTTCATAATGCCATTCTGAGTATCTCTGAATTGCGTTTGGAAGCGCTTGACTTGTTTTGAAAAAAATTGAAGATTCAATCAATGTATTCTTTAATTTTTTTTCATTTTTGCGATTGAAAAAATAAGTAGATCAGGCAAAGCTTCATCTGGAAATCAAAAAACCCGACGAAATGTCTACTTTCATGAGAGAAAATTGATGGATGGAAGGAATCAATGGGCTATAATATAACAAGTTTTTCTCGAAGTTTCCAAGTATTTAACTATATATTAAGGATTGATCTGATCAGTAGGGTACAACAAGTACTTTTCCGGAGTATCCTCTTATATTCAAAGAACTCCTGAAATTGTGCAAAAAATGTTTCCTGGCTTCTTCGCCATTTTGACAGGAAAATCTACCATTTGGCTCCTTTGCATTGCTGACACAATTGATCTGTTAAAAAAGGAGAATCTTTCGCTTTCAGAAGAATCCCAAAACATTGCCCACACTTATCCATACTACAGGGCGTTAGAAGAGCATTTGCCCCGCGCATGTTCTGGAGAACAGCGTGATATTATTTTGTCCAATTGTCTATAATTTTTAAGAGCAGAAAACTCGAACTTACAGGGTAGGTTGTGATGGTCAACTTCGGGAATGGTCCCAATTGTCAAATCGGTTCCGTAGATAAAGTCATTTGAATTTCGTAAACTAAATCCTGACTATCTTGAGGACTTTCTGATGCGATTAGATTGAAACTTTGACACAGAATAAGGAAGTATCACAGAAGCGACGCTCCTTGACATTTCCGTTGTTTTTGATGTAGCCAAATTTCGTGACCTTGATAAACCATAATAAAATTGGTAATAGACCCTGGCCACAGAAACCATATCATTATCATAGAATAGTAAGTATTATATATAACATACTTCTCTATCCTATGTTGGTATTGTATAAATATTACATTAAAACGAATCAAACAACAAAATTGAAACAGTAACTGTATAAAGAGTCAAAATTACAATGGAATTCAACACATGGAAGTAAGTAAATTTTTTTCGCCCACGAATTTGATCATGCGCTGGAAGATGCTGACTTTATGACAGTGCTGCTGTAGAATTTTTTTTGAACGACGTTTGAAGGTTATGTGCAGCGATGCAGACAGAGTATAGATGGACCATATCGTTACAATGAGATTCTATTTTATACTATACCTACCAATTGAAAACGAAGTGAGTTACGCATAGCACAATACCTGGAGGTCTGAAGTATCCGACGAGTATTTGATTTGTCAATGGGAAAGAAGAGGAATCTAAATAACTAATGAACTTCAACATGAATATTCATGGAGTTTTCGAGCATTTCAAAAATTCACAGAGTAGCCCCCCAGGATACAACAGAACCTGACCCCTTCGCCATTTTGCAACAAAATAGAAATATACTTGTATGTGCCAACCTGAACAGCAACTGTATACCACCTTCGGACGAATGCAGTTATTGTTCTGACAGATGACTTCACGATGTCAGATAAGGAAAATCGCTACCCAAATCCCGACATGTAATCAATCGTCAATACATCATACACCAATTTGGACCCAGATAATTCTATAACAAAATTATGAGCTCCGAGAAATCCTCTACAAACTTTTCCTAATCCAATTTACGACATTCTCACGAAGACATAATCCAAGTCCTGCTGCCGTTGAACAAATCCGGAAGAAGAGTAAACAAGACGATACAAAACGGCCATTATTTCGTTTATGAGAAATCGAAGCTTCATTTCGGATCGTTCTGGAGATGTAACGAGATTTACGTAGCGTACACGGACCTGAGAAACACATTTCTATTCGTCTTTATTGGATCCCATATTTTTATCTGCGACAGATTATCTTCGAAAATGAATGTCGTATATCTCGACGTATCCGCATGAATATTCGAGGCCACATTCTGCAGAAATCTCTGCCGAAAACCAATATACGTAATGGCCATACGAGTTTCCGACTTGGCCCAGATATGAAGCAGTCTCTTGTATCGTTTTGGAAGATGAAAGAGAAATTTTGATTACCTTCGATCAGTCTGGTTCGATGGTATGCAATCCATGATATGAATTTTCTTGGTAATCGATAAAGATCGAATAGAAACGAGCACGTAGGTCGTGTAAACCTGATGATTGACCCTAAATACAATGACAATGAACGGAACAACTCAGAGAGCCAGGACAAATTACAATTTCCGCTGAGGGCCGATCGCAAACATATCAACTACAGAAAAAAAAATATCTTAGAAACTCGAAATCGTGAATGGGCAAAATTCACGAAATCTTCGGAGTCATAAATTTCTAACATACCTGAAATATTTCGAGGAAATGGTTATATTTACGATTTCTCAAGTATAAACTGTTTATATCAGTTCATGCTGTTATACAAATATGTTATCAAAATGTTAATCCAGAAGAATCCATTGTTTTTAACGTTTGAATGATTTCCTATAGGTGTTTTTCAACAAAACTCTGGGAGACTTTCCCATGAACTAAAATATATACCAGTTTCAAAAATGTGTATACAGGGTAAGTCTTTAAGTTGTACATTAATTTTAACCCTAGGTTCCTCTCATCGAATGAAACACTTTCTTCATTAATCATTTTTCCAGATTCGACAGGCTGTTTATATTCCAAAAAAAAATCAGTTTTTTCTGGAGGTTCGATATGGTAACTCCGAATGATATGAATTTTGGTGTGAAGTTTTCTTTTTTTTTATCTTTTACACATATTCTTCAGTGATCACTCGTTCATCTCCCTTCAAACAGATTCGGAGTTATAGACCCGCCGATTTATAAAACTATACGAAATTAGCTTGAAGAATGCAGGTAAATTTTATCTCATGTCATTATAACAATCTCCAGTCCTTTCAAAATACTTGATTATTCTTTATGATTTCTCTTTAAACGCACCGTTTTGCAAATATTCAACGTTGAATATTATAAAATCGGTTAAAAATTCGAAATATTACCTTGTTATTATGGATCCGCCCCTGCTGTTGTGAAGAAAGTAAATTAAGCTGGGTTCACGTTTATCCGGACCATAGAATACACAGAAATATTCATCAATTTCGCATAGAACTAATATTAGGTACCTATATGATATTTCATGACCAGACCACAGACTGTCTATGGACTAGACTTTCCATAACATTCTAGAGAATGTTTTTAGGTTACTTGATTAATTTCATATAATTCATTTATAAATTTCATGAAAAAAGTATAACTAAGGAGCATTCAGTATGAGAATGAGGGGGATGGAATTTTATATGATTTTATAGTGGAAAAAAATTGGATATTGGATGAACATCAAGTTTAAGATCAGTGTTTCAAGTTCAGTGTAGTGAAATATTTTCCTTGCGATAATGTCGCAAAAAGCACAAAATCATAAGAATTAAGTGAGTAAATGAGTCTTCTCAATCTTGTTTCTTCGAATTTCAAACCTTGGATTGGTTATTCTCCAAAAGAGATCACCGTAAGAGATATTTGTGGTAAACTTGCAAATAAAGCGCAGGAGTGTATTAGCACATTGAGAAATATTTATATGCTTGTAACTTTTTACCTGAGCCCAATCTGGAAAATTGGCGAATAAAGAAAGTGTTTTATTTGATGGCAGAAATCTATTGTTAGAATTAATGTACAATTTGAAAGAATATTATTATCCAACTTGAAAGATACAAGAAAAAGTGTGATTTGGTAAGTTTTTATATATGTCCATAACTTTCGTAAATCTTT
This sequence comes from Myrrha octodecimguttata, assembly GCA_958510865.1. Classification (NCBI taxonomy): domain Eukaryota; kingdom Metazoa; phylum Arthropoda; class Insecta; order Coleoptera; family Coccinellidae; genus Myrrha; species Myrrha octodecimguttata. Next base: position 27,757,117 of record OY294059.1, read on the forward strand.
TAGATTTTTATGGAAGAAACCTGAAATAGAACATTATCGCTCTGATTTGACAATATTTTAAGCATTTAAGAACAAAAATATGTCAAAGAGTGTCATAAATATGTATTCTGTGCTTTTTTATATGAAGAAATTAAAACTGGCATGGTTCTGTCACGGTCGAAGCTAGCTTTGTCCAGTATTTTACAACATTTTCAATTATATAAATTTTTTCATGAATTAAGAGATCACCTTAGTTCTTCAGAGTTACCTAGTTTTCTCGATTGACGTTCATTATTCCTCAAAAGTAATCCGCAAAATACAGATGTAACATGTCATTACAATGAAAATTGAAAATGTTTCCCCTGCTTCATCCCTAAGTGTGTAGTTTTCCCTTCAGTAATCATGGTCTGTACGAAATCCTACATTCCAAACTACCGGAGTTGAATAGTCCATTACCTGTGAGAGCAACAATGGCAGAATTGCAGTATCATGAGGCAGTAGAGCATGCTTACAACACTCGTTACAACACCTAAATGGAATATAAATCTCTCGTAAGATAACGTATTGTAGTAATGCGACAAACCAGGCCGAACAATGGAGTTCATATTGCAGGAATGTCGTATAAACAGCAGAGATGAACAGAAGGATCGTCTATTGAACAGATAATAAACTCCTGCTTCAACGTCATCATAATGTCGTTTTAGTCTATTTCTCATCATGGCGATAGAACGCTTTTTGTTTGCGCTTAAATGACAGGATGCTGTTGAGTCGGCATTCAATTTAATTAATGAATATTTGTCTATGAAAATGGAATAGAATAATTGGTTTGTGATCCAGAATACAGAAACACAGAAAGAGAGACAGAAAACCAGCAGGGAGCAGTAACTGAAATTCACCTACATTTGCTCTCTGACCGGAAGAGTCTTTCGACCAGGTCCGGTCCCCCAAGTGATGATATTTCAGATCCTCAGATAATTGAAGAACGCTACAGGCACCTTATATTGGGGAATCATCTCCAATAGATCCATAATTGGATATTTTGTAGCGAATTCATCCACTTCAGCAAAAACGGAAAAAGGGCGGAGTCGAAACACGAAAATCAAAGAAGATATTCTATTCGCTGCATTCCTGACCCAACATCTGGTTTTTTACCACCCTCGAAGACGGAAACGCTCCCGACAGTACCGACCGGCGCCTAAGCATCCCTAGTTCCCCGATCGACCCAGCCCGGCGCCAGCGAAGAACTACCTGCCAGCACCCAAGAAGATTTACAACCAGAATTGTTAGCCTGAGCCTTTCAACAAAAATAATTTTATTGCCTTTCGAATTCACTGTTGTTGTAACACTCGAAAGTAAAATAAACAGGCTAATCCCTTTTCTTTATTGCGTGTTTGATTTCACAGGACACGATCCCACAATTAACAATAACAAGAAATCTAATGAAATATCAGAAAAAACTTGTGACATACATCTCACTTGTGACAAGCCGGACTGTTTCTAATATTCGGTGTAACGATATAATTACACGAGTTCACCTGCAGAAATTGGGTGATAAGAATGTAGTCAATACAACAAGGAGGCGCCAAATATCAAATAGCCCGTGAATGAATTAACTTACTGCATAAAACATATCCTGGTCGTTTACTATATTTTTGGGTGATCAAAATTGGCCTCGCCTAAATAGTTTCACGAGGATATTGAAGTCAAATCTGTATTTCAACAAGCCCGCAACCATCTGTGTATTACAGAAGAAAATTTAAATCATACGCCAACGATATTTAGCACATTCAATCGAAATGGACCAGGAAATTTTCGACAAATGATTGTGGATATGCTTGCAAAGATCTGGAGGCCATTTGCCGATGTATTTCTCCATGAATAACCATATTTTATGTTGTTTATGATTCAATATAAAACAACAATCTGAAGAGTGAGAATTTTGGCACACCTTGCATTAAAGCTGAATTTTGGTTCAAGATAACACATATTGTGCTTACGAATGATATGTAAACGAGATCATTCAGTAAAAGAGATGTAAAAACTTGGGCTCTTGACCACGATCACTCAAACTCTCCGTCACCGGACATTAAAAAAAGACAGCACATCAGAATACGAACATCTTGTCACAGGACCGCTCATCAATGTTTCATACGCCATAAAAGCTCAAACATTCGCTGAATCCATAAAATACCAATATAAAGAACCCAATAAAAACGCAGCGTTAAGACTCAGCTTATTGATCATTTCTAAAAAAATTACATAACGTTTTGAATGTTTATTCCGAGAACTATCCGGTCCAGTTTGCCGTGCCGAAAACCAATTTCGTCCGGGACAAAAACTCCAAATTCTACAACATATAACTGAAGGATACTCCGGAAGTTTGGTTTTTACGAGCAGCCGTTGTCGCATCAGCACTCTTCGATCGTGGTCGTCAGGCGCAGTCGGGTACGATTTTAATAAAATGGGGGCTAAGAATGGTCCCTCTTGGTCCCCGTTCGGCCCTCTTTCGTCTCGTTCATAATACTCGAATGGTAATGTATAATAAAAACGGGTGGATTGACCCCTTTAAGGTCTGCCGATATTCCAATATGCGGTTATATAGTGTTGGGATAAATACATAAATTCGATCTATATGGAGCTATCGACGAGATTATGTATGCCTGGTGGCGCAGTTTAGCGCCCTCGTGGACGCTCTTCCGTTGATTGCATTTTTATCCCAATTTGTCACTTAACGTGGAATTGGAGTTTTCAACGGGAATAGCTGAAAGTATGGTAGAATCGTGCCATTCAGAGTACCATTGAAAATGTTTCAATGATGATATTTGTCTTAAGAGCATGCTCGAATATTACCGCGTGGACTTTCAGAGGCCAGAGTTTTTCTCAAAAAATTTGAAAATGTGCGCAGAATCGTTGAGATATTCTGGAAAAAACTTCGATACCCAGAAAGAAACACGGAATTTGATATATTTTTCCACAATATCTTCAGAAATTATGGTCGTATCGAACTGAAATTTGGTACACTGCTGTAAAATATGAAGCTCAAGTTGCGACCAAAATATTCTTCAAATGTTATGAATAGTTTTCGAGGAGAAAAATGTTGAAATTTATTTTCAACTTATTGATTTTGCCCATTAACGAACTCAACCTTCACATTTTGTTTTGCAACCAAATCCATAGAATCCTCTGTATGCCTGGAATCGTGCATACGGACGGCCGGACGGACAGAATCGATTTTGACACCGGGATCATCATCATTGATGATCATGTTCCGCTCAAAATTCGAAAATACAAGACTTTCGGACAAAACGTTAGCATGCTACTTCCCTAGAACAACGCAAGAAACAAGAAGAGCATGGATCATTCCAAGCAGTGATTCTGTTCATGTAACTTGTGATCTTCTGAATATACGATCGTTGCGCAATTTTTTATAGACCCTTACGCTTACCATGAACAACACATTTTTTCTTGAAAGTTCTATTTTAGTCGTCAAAAAAGGCATCTTCAATAATCTTCATGAAGTCCTAAGCTTCTTCAACTTTTAAATACCTCACAGGTTGATATTTGAGAATTTGATTTCATCTAGAGACATATAGCGATGCGAAAAAATTCGCTCAAACAGATCCAACCTGCGCTTTGAATCAACGATGCTTTTTGGCTTTCAATCAACGGTGAGCAAGCGCTCTTGTAACTTTACAAAACGCTCCACTGTCGATTTCAGTTTCCATCGCGAAAATACGCCATACTAATAATTTCAATTCCAATCGCAAGAAACCGCCTTATTGCAATTATATTATCAATCGCTAAAGAATGCTCTTCGCTTTGACGGTTGAGTGTGTGTTTCGCATGCGCGACTTTTCGAACTCGGTCCAGCTGATGGAAAATTCTTTCTTCTGGTGCGCAGAAGCTGAAGCTTAAACACCTTGCTAGAGTTTAGCGAATTAACTTACCTCATAATCCATTAACATAGTGGAATCAAATTTTGAAGTTTTATTGTTTCTTATAAGACGTCTATTCAAAAGGCGGTAAGTACTACGTATATCCCAACCAATATTTTTTGCTTTTGTAAATGCCAAATTGTGATTTCTGATTTATTTCATTCCATGCAGGTTACAGGTCAACATTTTCCTTTGTATAATATTGTGCATTTGATTTCTCGTCTCATTCTTGTTATCGAATAACGTGCTCTTATTCCTGAGTTCTAGATATTTCATCTCATATTCATTAACTTGTAAATTGTTTCAATAACGTCTAGAGTTACTGGGAATGAGATCACGTGTTACAAGCACTATCTTATAGTTTTGAAATTTGCAGTCTTTTTACCGGGGCTAACGCCCACTGAACCATCTTTTTACCGGGGCTACCGACTACTGGATTATCTTTTTAACGTGGCTAACGCCCATCTTAGTACTAGAGGCAATTATTACTGGATTATCTTAGTACTGGAGCTGATTATGGCTGGAATACCTTTATACCGAAGCTAATTATTACTGGAATATCTTAATTCTGGACTTTGCTCTGGATGGAATCTCTTGAAACTGGACTACCTGTATAATACCTGTATTTTGAAGGATCATATCACCGGATCCTTACTATTAAGATAAGTGCTTCTTCGAATCCCGGTTCTCAGATTCACTGTACCTAAATTTGTGTTTGTATATAGCAATTTTAATTGTAAAGTTGAAATAAATAGATAGGGAGTAAGAGGTTGCATCATTGCCACCAGATTAATGACTGGGGATACATTCAGTAGATAATTTGATTTCATCTTTCGAGCGAAGCTTTCCACCAGATATTTCCCAAAAAATTTGGAAACATTTTATTCGCACATATTTTCAACTGAAGTAATTGTTTTCTTTGTTACAGGTAAGTTCACTGATGACATGGATGCACCTAGGAAATGAATCAGAGTAAGACATTCATCTTATCGAAATATCTAAGGTTCTGTGAGTTAGTAGAAGAGCAACATGACCACATTCAACATTCAAGAATTCGAATTATTTCGATTCGAGTTCAGCAAAAACTCCGTTTTCTCTCTCCAAAACCTACCGGTGAATTTGGACCATTGACGAACTCAACCGATGCATTTTGATACGAATCCTACCCATGAAGTTTCAAGTCGCTAGTCCTTTTCCTTTTCGAGTTTTGGTGGTAACGGGTGGCGGTAGGACCGAATCGATTTTGACGTCATTTTCTTCATCAGTGAGGCCAACTAAGTAGGTCATTCAAGACCATTTTCGGCGAAAACTCCGCAAAAAACTGGTATGTTTCCTGGAAAATTGGCACAAAACCCGACGAATATGTCGAAACTGTAGAGGACATTGTGGTATCAGATGACCGTCACTTATTAATAGAGATGAAGGATGACATTGAGGAGCTCAGGAAAAAGGATATTTCTAAAAGACCGTATATAGCAGACCGAACATTGGTTATTCGGCTCTATCATGTTAGCATTTTCGGGTGTAAATGGAAGGCTGCCTTCAAGGATATCCGGAGACATTCGAAAGAATGCGACTGACGTACTGAAAAAGCTACCTCTCTGTTGCTTTAGGTACGAACATAATGGGTGGGTCGCGGTGGAGGTCGCGATCAATGTCATCAGCACATAACAAGAAGGTAACCTGCGATGTTTTGTCGAGCTGCGACCCATGCAAGTCGCCAATTTGTGAGGAATTTCATAGCATGTGAGAAATTTTGTGAGTAATCGCTAGTTATCAATTAAAGCATATTTTGGGAGGATTTCGCATCGTTTTTCAGTTTTTTTTTGGTTTCCACTTCCAATAGCTGAAACAGAACTATTGAAATTAAATGAAAATTATTTTTTTCCGAAGTTGCCCTTGCAGATTGCAAGAATGAACTATTTGACAAGGGCATTTTCTAGGAAAAAAGGTTGCCTCATGAACAATACCCGATGAACGATGAAAACATTCAACAACGCGAACTGTAACGTTCCAGAGAACAAACCTGACTTCTTCGTCAGCCAAACGAGAAAATGGGGGTTTTTCCTTCGAACGAAAATGCAGTAATTTTCATGAAAAACCTTCAAACATCACATTTCAAACATATAATTTCAATATTATATTTTTCAAAAAATGTTTGATCACCTAAAACTGAAAAATAAAAATGCATTTAAGGGGGATTTGTCTTGAGTGCACCATATAGCAACGTCGAATTCAGCTTTCTCGGAAAGAAAAGGACATCAAATGTGGTACTTTTAGGAAAATAGAGATAGCTATACTTCGATACAACGACCAAGGAATAGAAAAAGAAACGCGCAGACTGTCATACTGTCGCAAACGGAAATAGTTTGGTTATTTTGACAAAGAACACGTGTGTACCACAGAATGGGAATAAATATTTCATTATTCTGTAGCAGAAAAAGCTATTCTACTGAACACCGTTGTCACTTCGTGCATGCCTGGCAAATCCCAATTTTGAAAGCTGATTTTAATACTTTCTGAGGGTAATTTGGGAAAATGATGAATCAAAGCCATAATAATTATGTTCAAATTTGCATTTGCAGTAGTAACCCAAATTCAGGAAAAACCCCCATTGCAAAAATATTTCATTCGATTTTTCGTTTTTTGAGACTTCTGTCAAATTTGACCGGTATTGTGCTCTTTGAATACTCACTGACCAGTGATGGCTCACAATTGGCCGGTACTCTCAAAATTACTCACACGCAATGAAATTACTCACAAATGAGAGTAGTTACTCATGAATTGGCAACCATGCAGTGGTTCTATATCAACTGAGCATAGCAGCTAACCTCTTTGTTATGTTATGACTAGTTTTGTCCGCGACATACTTGTTCTGTTCTTTCCCTAACAAGATGAAAGAAAACGATTACTTCAAAAGACAATATTTCTGTTCAAGATTGTAACATTGATAGACGAAGAACAGTTCCAGTATTTTCGCACACACCTCGTACACCTATTGATCAACGTTATCACGTTCGTTGACAGCATCACTATTTCCGCATACTTCACGGTTCATTGAATGACGATAATTTAGTTTGATTTAATTGATGTAGATGTTTGGAAACATACTGTTTTGATTCAAAGTATAATTAGTATTCGTAGGCCGATATAGTACACTGTCAAATATGAACAACGGGGCAGTTTGATGAACAATGAAATTTTTAAATGGCGGGGTATATTTGCGCTGTTCTACAATCGCACACTCGCGAATTGTATTTGTCGAGTCAATATAAAGAGAATTACACAAAAGGTATACATTCCATACGGGTTTTGTTTGTCCCCCCGGTTTCAACTATTTTCACATTGTTAACGAAACAGTGGGCAGTATTTTCACCCCATACCTCGGTATCTCCCTGATGAGGATCGGTAGGTGTACCATCTGGTTGGTATGAGGGATTGAAGATGTGAAAATATTGCTGAATTCCTGAACGGGAATTGTGCAATTTGAAATTTCGTGCTCGTATGTTAAATATGTTATATGTATGAAATTTGAACTGCATGTATGTTCAGTTCCATTGGGGAAAATCAATCGATAATCAATTCAGCTTGATCTGTACCGAGCAATATGCAAGGTAAGTTTTCAAGTTCTACCTTGATTTCAAACATATAAAGGGTTTTCCAGTAAGAGGGGTTATTTTGATATTCAAAGGAAAATGCCATTTTTCAAAATAAATGATCGGATGTTTATTTCAATATAAAGAAGAAGCTTTGCCGTTAATAGTGGAGAATAACATCAGGCAAATAACCACCACGACCACGCTTACAGGACCATATCCTTTTAATGGAATTTTCTATAACCAAATCGCAAAGTGGCTGCCCTATGTCCTCGATAGCCTCACGAATTCCATCTTTAAGGTCTTGAATCGATGCTGGGCTATTGTCGTAGACCTTCTCTTTCACGTGGCCCCAAAGGAAGAAGTCACAAGGTGTTAAATCACAAGATCTCGGTGGCCAATTGTGATCACCTATTCGAGAGATAACTTTTCCCGCAAAAGATCAATGGTTTCTTTGCTTGTGTGGCACGTAGCGCCGTCTTGTTGAAAGTAAACGTTGTCCAGATCAATACCATCCAATTCCGGCCATAAAAATCATTAATCATCTCTCGATAACGCAATCCATTCACCGTAACTGTTGCTCCAGCCTCGTTTCCGAAAAAGTAAGGTTCAATGACTCCGCCGGACCATAAACCGCACTAAACAGTCACACGTTGAGGATAGAGAGGCTTTTCAACAATAACTCTCGGGTTTTCCGAGCCCCACATGCGACAATTTTGCTTGTTGACGAAGCCACCGAGATGGAAATGGGCCTCATCACTCAAGATTATTTTTCGATGGAATTTCGGATCATTTTCATGCATTTCAACGAAGTTGTTGATGATCGGCCGGCTTGAGTTCTGGTGTTAACTGAACTTTATAACCCTTAAGACTCAATTCTTTATGCAAAATACGGTGTAATTACGTTTGTGGAATGCCTAATCAAAAAGAACGACGAGGAATGGACAAACCTGGGTTTTCTTCAACACTTTCGGCTACAGCAGGAATATTCCCGGCTGTTCTCGAGCGACGTGCACGGGTTTTATTCTTCACATCACTAACTTGTCCTAACAGCTCGAATGTTTCCACCAATTTCCTTATTGTGGTCCGACAAGGTGCTTCACGACGACCCAAAAATGTTCGAGTTTTACGAACCGTCTCTGCCAAATTTTCACCATTTTCATAATGAATTTTAATAATTTCAATGCGTTGTTGAAGCTTGTATCGTTCCATTTTTATTAATGGCGTAGTTTCTACTTGTCAAATGTCAAAAAATGACAGCTTCAAAAGAGACATCTACCGAAATAGCGGGCTATTCAAAATAACACCTCTTATTGGAAAACCCTTTATTTCCCCGTCGAATAAAACACTTTTTTCATCAGCCATTTTTCCAGATTTGGCTCAAGTGAAAATTTATGAGCATTTAAATATTTCTCAATATGCTAACACACTTGAAGAGTCACCCTGTATAGTTTAAAAAACTCTGTATACAACTTCCTTTCGATTTGATGCTTATTTCAGCATCATTTTAACGAAAAGATTTCACTATACATGACGATTGTTCGAACCATAAGATTCTGAACAATTGAACCATCGCCCATTTTCTATTGAAATTTCCATGAATATCGTTATTTCCATCGTTTAAATTATATGAAGTCACCCAATCAGTGTAAGCACATCCATTTAACTCTAGTCCATATACATGAAGACATGGTCTCTATGTGTATGGTTTGGTCACAAAATTAAGAAATGAATCGGTGATCCAAATGAACTAGGTTGAAGCGCAAGTTGAAACCTTTTTCTCACTAACTTGGAGGCGTAACCTCAAAAATAGAGACATCACCTGAATTTCTATAACAATTTATACCATTCATATGGAAAAGGCTTCATCTGATGGGAGGAATCTATGGTTCATACGAATGAACAACTTGAAGACTCACCCTATATAGTTTGAAAATTATATCAACGCACTCATCGAATTGAAGTTTCATATTCCTTTCGATTTTTTCGAGGAAAAGAGACAGAAGACCAGCAGGAAGCACTAAATAATATCAACTACATCTGCTATAAAAGCGGGAGGGTCGTTCGACCAGATTCGGTCGTCCAAGCGATGATTTCTCAGCTACCGAAGATCGCCACAGGCCCTTTTTATTGGAGAATCATCTCTCATTGATTCATTATTAGTTCACTTCCACTTAATCCCTAATAAATATCGGGAATAAACCGAGAACATGTGACATATTATGTCAGGGATGGCATAATTCCGTAGATTATAACTATAAGAAATTTTTCACCCAAAATTTCCATGAAAACTGATCGAAACGAGTTGAAACTTTAGTAAGAATCGTACACTCCGTAAGTCTTTTTCTACAAGTCAAGCAGCGTTGGCTGAGATCAGTATCTGGATAGATGGGAGCCTTTTCCATGAGTTCGAACAAGCAGGTGGTATCTCCCATGACTTCGAAACACCCATTCGACGGGAACAGTGACTAATAAAGCCGCATCCGCTGGCGCATCTCATCTCGCCGATAATGAAAAATCCTATGATTGATCGTCCCAGAATCACTCAAAGCCACCCATCCTCTTCCCCTCTCGTTCCCGAATGATACCCGGGACGCGACAGACTGATAGAGGTGTTTCATTTCGGCTACTAGGAAATCTATTTTCGAGCACATAAATCTCAGTCAAGTCACGTGTGAAATACTGATGACCTGGCTAGCGGCTTAATTGGATTTTCAATGGCACATACATCAAACTCAAAACTATTCATTCCTGGGCCCAAACGAATGGGACCTTCATTACTAGAGTCGGGGCCCAGAATGTTCGATATTAGGTGACTCCGACGATCGCTTCGTTCAATTCCGAAATTGAGGGGAGTGCGCCTAGCTGTAAAAACTGGAACGGGTCAATCAATCCCTGATCATTTCGAGCTGTGTAATCAATCGAGGATGTAGTGGATAGGGTAGATTGCACTAGGAGATAGTTGAAGAGGGCGACATCTGTCAGGGAAAAAGTGCTCATTCTGATGAAGTTTATCTGTTCTTGTTAGTGTCGGGAATATTTATTCAGAAATAATACTTGAAGAAATTCAAGAAAAACTAGTGGGGGCTCTTCATAAATCCTAGTGATATATTGGGCTTCTAGACAGATCAATTGACGGGGTCTTGGAAAGAACCTTTTCCGGATAGATTGTTTACTGTGTAGTCATTGTTCTTCAGTTATTGAACTCACTTTTTATGAAAGACATATGTCTTTTTTCGAAATTAACTTTTTTTTACGCTCATGTTCTAGGAAATAGCGTGCCATCATTTGACCCCAGTGCCTGTGATTTTCAATGTTTGAGTCGCAAATGGTCTTAAACGACTAGGTTGGACTTTTGACACAGCTTTCGAAACGAAAAAAAAAATAGGAAATTTTCTCATTAGTTCGATGAAAGAGTCAGATTTGTTCTCTGACACGTCTCACTTGGCTTTGTTTATCGTTTGTATTCTTGCCGTATTGTTCATTAGGCAATCTGTTTTCCTTGAAAAATTGTTCAATCCTGCAATCCAAAAGGGCAATTTTCATTTAATTTTCATAGTTCCGTTCCAGATATTGGAAGTGAAAACCCAGAAAAAACCTTAAAAACAACCTTCGTAATCAAGTCCCCAAACCTACTTTACAAATAAGAGCATATTAAGTTGTTTCTTCTGGAACTTTTCGAGTTTACGGTCGTAATCAGATCAGTATTTTTTTTGGTTATTCTTTAACTATCAATGATATCGAGGAAGTTTGACATTTTTTTTCCAAATATTTCCGAAAATTAAAACCATATAAAACTGGAAATTCATACACTGTTTTGAAACGTAGGGTTCAAGGTGTGTGCAAAATTCTTTCGCAATATTATAAATAGTTTCCGAAAACGAAACTTTGCAAGAGAAATCTGATTTTTTTTTAATTGCCCTCGTAACTCGATAATGACGAAATCTTGCACAAAATTATGGATCAGCATTTTTAAATCGCTTGCCAAGTTTCATTATGATTGAATTTGCATTTTTTGAGTTATTCAGGAAATAAGAACGACTCTCAGGAGAAAACGCAAAAATCGAGATATTTTATTTCCAATATCTCCGAGAGCTGAACAAGCATCGAGCTGAAGTTTGGTGGACTGTTATGATAAATGGGGTTTGCGGCCTGTGTGAAATTCCGTCGGGATCTGATGAATAGTTTTTGGATAATAAAATGCTCCGAGAAAAAAATCCGCAATATTTTTGTCGAAATTAACCAACCATTAGATCTCAACAAGATTCTCGCATTTGTCATTAGTGAGTTCAGCCTGGACGTTTAAGACCATTAAACCGGTGCGAAATCTGAAATAACAGACATTCGACACTTCATCTTGACATAATGGGATATTTTCCTTCAAATGAAAATGCAGTTATTTTCATGAAAAACCTTTAGGACATCATATTTCAAACATAAAATTTCAATATTATATCTTAAAAAGAATATTTGATCACCTAAAAGTGAAAAATAAAAATGGGAATTTGCATTTGTCATGAGTGCACGATATGGCAACGTCGAATTCAGCTTTCTCGGAAAGAAAAGGACGTCAAATGTGTTACTTTGCCTAGGAAAACAGAGATAGCTTTACTTCGATCTGGTTAGAGTAGAAGACAACGACCAAGAAATAGAAAAAGAAGAGCACAGACTGTCATACTGTCATATAACTGACAAATCGCAAACGGCAATTGTTTGGTTATATTGACAAAGAACACGTGTTTACCACAGAATAGGAGCAAATATTTCATTATTCTATATCAGAAAAAGCTATTCTACTAAACAGCGTTGTCACTCCGTGCATGCAAATCCCAAACCCCCATTTTGAAATCTTCTTTTGAATACTTTCTGAATGTATTTTGGGAAAATGATGAATCAAACCCATAATAATTATGTTCAAATTTGCATTTGCAGTAGTAACCCAAAATCATGAAAAACCCCCATTTCATCGAAAGTACTGTCAAAAATTTCGAGATCACAAAAATTCATCCCTTAAAAAGACGCAAATTCGAACGTCCTTCGCCCCACGTCGACGCAGGTAACTTTCATCAAGATATATTCTGAAAGGGGGTTAGAAGGCATTGAAGTTGATCCCAACACGTGAGTGAAGTTGTTTACCTCTGCTAATGGAGCTTTCGGTTCCCAGTGCTCTGAAAGGACTCGTCTGCGCTAGAATCCGTGAAGGATTGAACATATAAATGCTTTCCAACATTATTATCTATTGAAAATGGGAGTCCGCTCTGTGACTACGTACTGATGGATTGGGATCTGCATGAAATTCCCGACGGGGCAAAAAATCTTCAAAGAGAAGAAAATTTGGTGTGAGCACTTCTGTGGCACGATGTTGGTCAGTTTGATATCAGGCTATGTATGGGTATATTCGAATAGTGATGTTCCTGGGATGTTGTTTTGCATCGATGTGTTTCATGAATACTACTTTTTTAGGTTTTTTGCTCGGTTTTCACTCCCGATATCTGAAATATGCTTGCAGGCAGCAGTATAGAACTATTTGTCAAGGGGAGTTTGTAGGAAAAAAGATTGCCTAATGAACAATACAGGATCAATTTAAACGATGAACAAAGCAAACTGTGGCGTTTCAGAGTACAAATCTGACTCTTGATTATAAAAACGAGGAAATTTTCAGAATTATTTCTTTTCGACATTCCATTTTGAATTACCTCAAATCGTTTCTCGAAGTAAATGTTATCCTTAAGAATTTCTAAACCGAACTTTTTCAAATCAAGATGAAAAATCTTCTTCTAATTATCTCATTTTATTTCGATACAAAATCATAATGTATGAAGTCACAATCTTTCACAATTCACATACTTTGAATGATTCGGTATTGAAAAGGATCAAACCAGGGGGCAAGATCAAAGTGAATGAAATGGTAGATCGCCTCTATGTCACTTCTATCAATAGATCCGATTCTATCTATTCATGCTTGCTGGAGAGAAAGGTACACGAAAAGACAGAGAGAGTAGAGATAACTCCGTACCACCCGGAAGGTGCAAGGTTTCGACAGTTCAAACAGTCAAGTATGTTGAGCCAAATTCAAAATATCTTTTCCTGGTTGAAAATTGAGATGTTTGACGTGAACACAATAATTTCTGAAAGAAAGAACTTAGAAACTCGATATTTGTAAAGTAAGTTTGGACCTCGTTAAGAAGGCCGAATTCGTGAATGGTTAAAATCCACCCAATGATTCCACAGATATACCCATTCAAAATTTTATTTTCCCAATATTTCCGAAAATATAAATTAGATTGAACTGAAATCAAATACATTATCGAAAAATGACAGTTCAAAGGTTTCAGAATGTCATGATGTTAATATGATCAGAAGATCACAGAATATTGAATATTTGAAAAAAATTCGAAACTTTTTTTCGAACTGCTCTAATGACACGATCATCACAAAATTTTGCACGAAGTTGTCCATCAGCATTTTCAAACTAGCTGCCAAGTTTCATCATCATTGGGTTATTCCAAAAAAAAACGACGATATCGAGAAACTAACCACGAAATTTTACATATATTTTTCCAATATCTACGGAAATGATAGCCTTATCGAATTGAAATTTGGTACACTGCTGAACAATATGAAGCTCAATGTGTGAGCATAGTGGTTTTTTCGAATTTACTATCGGCACGATCACAACAAAATTTTGCGAGAGATTTCGTGTCGTTATGCTGTCAAGATTCAATCCAATCGCTCTAGTAGGTCCTGAAATTTCAGGAAATAACCTCAAAATTTCAAATGGCTCTAACTCCGAAATCATTCGTCCGATTTTGCATGATAACGAACTTAACTGACGCAGTTTGGAATGCAATGATTTCGACAACGGATTCGTCATCAGTGAGTCCGACCTAGTCGTTCGAGACCATTCTCAGGAAAAAAATCGAAATTTACAGGCATTTGAGCAAAACGATTGCACGCTGTTCTTCTAGAACATAAGCGCGCAAAAACATACATGCAACCATTGTTGTACTCAATTGAATCTTAATTTTCCCTTCGAAAGAATATTTCTCCTAACTATCGTAAATATGTCTCGTACTCTTCCAAGCCAGCCCTGTCCAGAATATCTCTAGGCCCCGTCTAACGATCCCAAAACAAACCAACTATTAAGCGCCAAGCGATGATAAATTATCCATTATTTGCGAATCAGTACTTTAAAGCCATCCTGGCGGAATTCCCCACGAAATTTCTGCTTATTTGTCGTCGTCTGCGTTGTGGCTGCCACATTATGGAATCGTTAACCAACTTTCCCTCGATCGTGCATAATTGATCGAAATAACAGTTGCTCCGTGTCTACGTGTAAAGAGGGCTTACGGGTAAACTTAGCTACCTCGTTTACCCTTCATGAAGGGGTTTTTATAAGCTGAAGTTCGTATTGAGCTAGTTTTGCACTCTGGAAAACATGATATTTTACCTCCATACTCTGGTGACCTCCACAAAATTGATCGGTAGGCTACGGAATTTGACACATTTCATACTGTATATAATTGAAAATATCGGCTGTCACTTTCCTGTCAGATAGCTACCAAGCGTCGTCGTCCGTTCTACATAAAAGGTCCATTCGGTCAGTCAAATTTGTCAAATTTTTTGTCAATCAATCTGGTATGGCGTCAATGGCGGCTCGACTATAGGTTGCAATGCTGGTTTGTCGACATTAACGAAAAACTTGACATAGCCCCATAAAAAGTAATCAGGAAGCGTTAAGTCACAAGAAAGGGAGGGGCAGCTAGCAGGACCGATTTTGGAAATGAATTCGTCACCAAATTGATTTTGCAATAAATTGGGTTAAGCTCGCTATGTGGCAAGTTGCGACGTCTTGTTGGAACCAGTTGTCGTCGATTTTCAGCTGACTGATAATTGGAAACAAAAAATCAGTCAGACAAGGGCCAACAAGTTGAGAACAGAATTGTTTCGACGTCAGCGTCTTTTTCAAGACATTGCAAGGAGCAATATTCTCTTCAGTACGCCTTTTTCTTTGCATTGTTGCAACGAGAAGAGTTATTTATGTGTGAAATCGATCACTAACTACACGAATTGCTTGTTACCTAGGTCGATTATGTTCGATGAGTTAGTGTATGAACATCCCTAACAGATTTGATAATTTCAAAGTGAATTTTCACAATTTGAAAGGATTGTATTGGCGTTGTATCAATTATGATGAATTGCCAAACCATACTCAACAGAAATGTCAACATAGTTCGGCATTCTCAAGTGTCAAACAATAGATATAAACTATCGGAACTTTTCATGCAACAGAAAAAATGTCATAACAAAACCAAACCATCGAAAATTTATGAAAATATGCATGAATTAACCGAAGTCTTATTTTTGATTAACATTTCAAGTTAAACTCCCTGGTTATCTGTCAAAATAAGTTCATAATACGGGCCCTGAGTCTCTAGACTTTGACGAGATTTAACGAGTGGCAACCTGTTTCAGTTCTAGGTACATAAACTCGATAAACACATTCCAAAGCCTACCAATTTTTTTTATCTCATTCAGACATAATACATGTCACAAGTTTTCCAATTTATTTCCCATATTTTATTAGATTTCTAGTTTGAAATAACCAATTATGGATCTATTAGAAATGATTTCCCAATATAAGGGGCCTGTTCCTTCTTTGAACACCAGAGGATCTGAAATATAATCGCGTGAGGGACCGAACCTGGTCGAAAGACCCTCCCGGTCAAAGAGCAAATGTAGGTATTTAGTGCTAATTAGGTGGACCTAAACCAGAAAAAGCACTGGCGTGAATCATCAGCTCTCGAGCGAATGGGTAAAGTTTGTTTTATTGAAAAATTCGAATTTATTTCGCCCATGCAAAAGCTGCTGGTTTCTCCTGTGTTCTTGAATTTTTAAAACCAAACCTGAACTGTATTTTCTCAACAGAACATATAACGGAGTGAAGTTAACATGTTATTATCTGAGTTTCAATATTTTTCCGCATTTACCCAATTGAGAACTAGTCCAGCCTGTATATTCCTGAAGCCACAGCATCATTCGGAAGAGTTCGATATCAACACTGCAACTACGACATCCAGACCAATCCAAACGTGCATTATTCGATAAACAAGTTACATAGTTCTTCGGCTGAATGCTCGAACGTTCATTAGGTTTACTTTGAATCCTTTGTTAGCCCTCAACGAAATCACGTCTTGTGCTTTCACCTGAAAAGGACTCTTCCACGAAAATGGACGAAAAAGAACATCTCGATTTATACCTTGGTTGACTCCATCTATTCTGCTTCGCTGGGCTTAACGATTTTAGATGCTCGTTCTGTACAAACATACAGAGAGGATTACATCACTGTTATTAGGGTGGCTCCTTAGTTGAAATACTTCGATTTCATTCTCAGTATGTTTTCAGTGCTCCAGCTTGATATTTATCGGATAATTCTATATTGTACAATTCAAATGAGTTTTGAAGAAAAAATTTGAATGACATTTCGACTTCTTAAGAGGAAACTTGCGAGATATAGCAAATAAGTAAACCAACGTAAGTGATTATTCGACGATAACGATTATTTTTAACAAACGCTGCAAATTTTACACAAGGGTATATTATTTTATCAGTTGAATAACTCGATACCATTGATATCTTAAATGAAACTTATATATTATTTATAATTCATTTGTTTTTCACAACACAATTTTCAGTATTTTTCCTTATACTTCAGGGCTCACTGGTCGGAAATCATCTGGGTGCAAATTTTTAGGTGGAGATATGCAACAGTAATCAATGTTGAAAGTTTCATGAAAATTAGGTGGTCAGTTTTCGAGAAATAATTTTTCCCTCCTACCCCTAGTTTTGAGCCCTTAGGGTACAACGATCCTGCTGAAATGCTTGAAGGATCAATCTCGAGAGAGATTTTTCTACCAAGTTTCACGGATTTCGGTTCAGTACTTTCAGAGAAAAGCCCCGGACAACGGACGGCGGACAGACGGATTTTGGTTCATTATTTGATGGAATCAAATAATGGTGATCGACCAAAAAAATTACCCCCCCTGAAAATTTCACAGTTTACATTTTGAAATATGTAGTTTCGAATGAACTATTAAAAAGAAATCCGTTCGTCCGCCGTCCGTATTTCGGCGCTTTTCTCTGAAAGCAGTGGACCAAAATCCGTGAAACTTGGTAGAAAAAACTTGTGTCACTCTATATTCATCCTCCAAGCTTCTCAGCAGGATCGGCGAACTATAAAGGCTCAAAATTGAGGGTAGGAGGGAAAAAATATTTCTGGAAAACTTACCAACAAATTTTCATGAAACTCTCAAGTTTGACCATTGCACAACTCAACCTGGAAATTTTCGTAATACGAAAACATCAACAACATATCGCTAACATGCCTTCTGTTTAAGTGAAAAGGTATCAAAAAAAATTTCCTCAAAGTTTTTCATGGCAGGTGAGAGCGGTCAACCCATTGCTATTCCGAAATTTCAATTCTCAAACATCTTCCGATTGAAAATATGTCGAATTCGAATAAATCTCTAACATCTCCTGTTGATGAGGTTCAGAATAAGGAGAAGTTTTTTTTTAAATTTGAAAGAGTTCCATTAATAAATTCTCTATGATATCCAAGAAATGATTTGATGTAATTCAATTCTTGTTGAGAAATCTTATGGATCTGTAAACTCTTACCCTTAATGGGTTTATACGAATCGACGGCAGGAACAAAATAACTTTATTATTTAGGTTTCATAAACTGCCCCCTTCACAAACACAAAAAATATGCTTATGCAAACTTAATCCTGGATTTCGTTATCATATCATGCTCTGAATATGATCATTCTGTTAGTTACCGCTCCTGCATGTAACTCTTTCAGTGTCACTGCGTATATATTCCTTCTTTTGAAAAATTCCCTGTAAGCACGTTACTTTGCTTCAATCTCTTTATCAATTAGTCACATTAAACTATGTAAATACGGTTACTCCTATGGTAACATATTCGACCCCGTTCCTTCGAAAGGTATGATTTATAATTGCATGGTAAGAACATCAGAACCATTGGGCGGATTTCACCCATTCACGAGTTCGACCTTCGTATTTAAGGTCCAAATCTTCTCTACAAATATCGAGTTTCTAAGTTGTTTCTTTCGGAATTTAATGTGTTTGCGGTCGCCCGTTAGGCCCAATATTTCCAAAAATACAGATAAGATCGAATTTAAATCCAGTACATCATCGTAAAATAACAGTTTGAAGGTTCATAAAGCAGGATTATATCATGAGAAGATCACAGAATATCAAATATTTGAAAAGAAAAAAATTAAAATGTTTTTTTTTCAAATTGTTCTAATGACACGATCATCACAAAATTTTTCACAATGTTGTACATCAACATCTTCGAACTAGCTTCGAAGTTTTATCACGATTGAATCAGTATTTCTTGAGTTATACCGAAAATAACAACGATATCGAGAAGAAAATCGCGAAATTCTACATATTTTTCCTAATATCTCCAAAACTTATAGCCGTATCGAACTGAAATTTGGTACACTGCTGTGAAATATAAAGTTCAACGTTGAGCTGAAATTTTTCCTGGATATGAACAATAGTTTCAGAAAAAAAAACATTTTTTCGAGAGAAATTTCGACAATTTTTTTTTTTAATCGACGACAAGAAAAAATTAACTTCATTATTTAGGTTTCATGAACTGCCCACTTCACAAACACAATTACATAAAAAATATGCTTACGCAAACTAAATCCTGGATTTTGTTATCATAGCATGCTCTGAATATGGTCATTCTGTCATAGAAAAACAAATTTCGCAAAGTTATTGCTTCTGTATGTAACTGTTTTAATGTCACTGCGTATATATTTCTTCTTTTGAAAAATTCCCTGTAAACACGCTACGTTGCTTCAATCTCTTCCTCAATTAGTCACATTAAACTATGTAAATACGGTTACACTTATGGTAACATATTCGACCCCATTCCTTCGTAAGATATAATTTATAATTTCATGGTAAGAACATCAGAACGGCTGGCATACATCAAACTTGAAAAATTCCCAGGAAAACATAAATCCACAAAGTTTGTCCGTGAGCAGTTGCAACGCTTGCTTGAGATCCTACTGATTATCACGAAATAGCTTCATTGTGTAATTTAACTTGTCCTTGAGAGGGGATCTCAGTTTAAAATCTCCCTGTAAATTACTGTTATTACCCCTATCCAATTCGCGATAAAAGTATTGAATCGTACGGTCATAAAGGGAGGGATTTCTTCATTGCAACTTGTAAAATGTGGTTACAATTTCGGTTGCTTCGAATTAGTCGAAAAACGTTATTTATACAGGGTGAGTCTTTGACCTTGCAGAATATTTTAACAGAAGATTCCTGCAGCCAAAAGAAACACTCTTTTTCCTTACCATTTTTTCCGATTCGGCTTGGTTAGTAAGATACAGACTGTTGAAAATCCATAAAAAAATTTAATTTTCGATTATATCTCGCGAACGATCTCATCGATTGAGATGATTTTTGGAATATAGTTTTTTATTGATACGATGAATGTTCCTGGATTACAAAATTTCATCCACATCCTCCAGTTTCTTCAATATGACCATAACATTTCATAAAAATACCAGAAATTCAAAGAATCCTACTTTTAAAAATAATTTGAATGCTATTCAACGAATTTTTCACCATTTTGGAAAGTAAAAGTATTCCTTATTTTTTTTCGTATGATGCACCGTTTTCGAGTAATCTGAAATTCAAAAATAAAAAATATCTGTGAAATTCCGAGAATTGGGTACTTCGGCTGAATGCAACAGATGAGAATGGAATCCTAGCATTTTTCATTTGGAATGATTTGTGAGCGGAGCAGCCGACTTTGGCCAATTCACAATGGACGTAACCGTAAGAATCCCGAACTCGTGCGTAAATATCAAAAAGGAAACTACAAAATTCATAAGTACCAAAATCTTCACAATAGGTTCAACTTTGCTTTTGGCTTTGACCATAAGTCGAATGCAGTTCTATTCTTATTCCTTATAATTTCGGTTGTTTAATTCTTACATTTTATGTATAAGTAAATTTACGGTTAAGTTATGTCCATTGTAAATTGGCTGTTAGTTCGAAAGTGGAGTAATATGAATAAGCTCACCTCAACTTCTACAATTTAAATACTCCTAATGTTCAAGCAAATTTCCACACCACTATCCATTCATGAAGCTTCCTTTTCAATTTCGAGCTAATTTGTGTAGTATAATTGATTAACTTCTCACTTGGTCATGATAATGGGGATTCTTACTGATTTGAATGCAATCTTACTGCTGACCCAAATTTCTTGAAATTATGTACAGAACTTTGATAGTATTTATTTTGAGGTATTCTTCAAATGCGCTTTCATAACAAGAAAATCACTCTGAATAAAGAGCATTGTTCTTTATTCAAAGGAAAACCACCATGACATAACCTTAAAATCACGGAGTCACAGATTTATAGTTCTGTTCAGAATCATAGACTTTACAAGTGTATACATAAAATGAGCATATTGTGTGTTATTTGATTTCGAAGAGTTCTTTCTTTCTGTTTGTCAATTTGGCAACGTTTGTACGTTCATAGAAAAATGAGGTGATCTGTTTTATTTATTTATGAAAATGAAAGTTTGAATGGGTTATGTCTGAATCTGATAAGTCTTGGAGAAAGTTAAATAAAACGAAAAAAATTAATAATTACGAATTGAAGATGAATCTCAGAGCTGATATGAGTGATAGCTAGATGAATTCCTCGTTATCGAAAATGAAACCAAGAGAAGAAAATTCAACTTTTATCGCCCACGAAATTTGAAATACTTAACTTGTTTATTGTACTATAAATACAACTTTTTTCACCAACTGGAATGTAAAAAGTAAGTTGGCGCTTGATTTCATAACAGAGTTGCTTATTTCGAAGATTTGAATGGTATATCTTTGGCTTGGAAAAACTTCAGTGTTCAGGTTTCCAGGGCCGGCTAGCCTATTATGAAAATTTATAATGCCTATATCTTTTTATCTAGGCCGAATCGGAAAAAATGGTAGAGGACAAATGTGTTT
The DNA here is from genome assembly GCA_958510865.1 of Myrrha octodecimguttata. Taxonomy (NCBI): domain Eukaryota; kingdom Metazoa; phylum Arthropoda; class Insecta; order Coleoptera; family Coccinellidae; genus Myrrha; species Myrrha octodecimguttata. The sequence goes on from OY294059.1 coordinate 27,778,696, forward strand.
CTTTCAGCTTCAGGAATCTTCTGTTAAAATATTCTGCAAGGTCAAAGACTCACCCTGTATATCCTGTAAATTTCCCATTTGGCAAGTGAAAGATTGGATTGAGACGAGTATACTCAATGAAGCTTATTAATAAAATCTTTGAAAAAATACTGGATTTTCTGTGACACCTTTACGTAATATCTTTCGATATTAATATCTTACGGTATATTTTTTTTTGTCTTCAACGTTCTACTTATAAATGACAAATTTACTTATTTATAGTATAGACTAAGGCAACGGTGAATAATTGCCCAATTGATTTTGATTTGTTTGCCGATGGTTTGGTAGAAATTAAGAAAGCACTGAAAAGAGGTTTGTTGCTTTGAATTTCAATCGGTAGAGTTGTTTTTTTGTAATTAATTTGAGAATTTTATATTGTATCATTTTTTAGGTTTAACACTTGTATACTTTATATGTGAATACTTTTTATGGGATTTATCCTGTATGTGTTCCTTTCACTTAATAAATAAATTAATAAATATCAACTGACATAAAATGAGACTTGGGAACACGGTTACATACAACACAAAAAAAAATCTAGCGCGCATGTTTAATGTGACCGCTTCGGCAACGAATTTGAACATGCGCGCAAAAGTTGCCTCCTTCACGGCAGTGCTTCTCTAGATTATCTTTCGATAAAATACTGGATTTCAATTCGATCTAATCTGTATTTTTGGAAATATTGAGAAAATAAAATTTCGAATGGATATATCTACGGAATCATTGGGCGGATTTCACCCATTCACGAGTTCGACCTTCGTATTTAAGGTCCAAATCTTCTCTACAAATATCGAGTTTCTAAGGTGTTTCTTTCGGAAGTTATTGTGTTTACGGTCGACAGTTAGGCCCAATATTTCCAAAAATACAGATTACATCGAATTCGAATTCAGTACTTAATCGAAAAATGATAGTTGAAGTTTCATACAGACTTTAATGATGATAATATGATGAGAAGATCACGGAATATTAAATATTTGAATAGAAAAAAATTTTAAATTTTTTTTCAGATTGTTCTAATGACACGATCATGACGGAGTTTTGCATAATGTTGTACATCAACATCTTCGAACTAGCAGCGAAGTTTCGTCACGATTGAATCAGTATTTCTCGAGTTTTACCGAAAAAAACAACGATATCGAGAAGAATACCACGAAATTCTACATATTTTTTTCCAATATCTTCGAAACTAATTGGCGTATCGAATTGAAATTTGGTACACTGCTGTGAAATATGAAGTTCGACGTGAAGCTGAAATTGTTCCCGGATATGAACAATAGGTTTAGGAAAAAAAACATTTTTACGAGAAAAATTTCGAGAAAAATCTTTTTAAATCGAGTGGCCATACGAATTCAACGAAATTCGTGTCGTTATGCTTCAACTAACTGCCAAGTTTCAATCCAATCGCTCCGTTAGTTTCTGAAATATGAGGGGAAATATCCTCGAAATTTCAAATGGCTATAACTCCGGAACCATTAGGCCGATTTGCCCATTAACGAACCTAACCGCGACATTTCGATGCGCGAGTTTCGAGTCGCTAGCTGGCTCTGTTCGATAGTTATCGTGTCCACGGCCTGCCAGCCAGACAGATTCGATTTTGACACCGGATCCGTCATCTATGAGTCCAACCTAGTCGTTTGAGATCATTTTCGGCTCAATCATCGAGAATAACAGACATTTGTACAAAACGATAGCACGCTGATCCCCTAGAACATTTGCGCAAAAACCAGAAGAGCACTGACGTGAATTCAGCAGCTTTTACGCACTTGTTTACATTGCGAAATGGTGACTTGGAAATTTCAGTGTGATTCAAATGAATTATGAAAATTTTCAGACAAAAAAAATTTTTTCTTTCAATTTTTCTATGGTATTTCTTCTCATTGACACTTTTCATCTTCCAACAAAGTTTCATTTCGATCAGATTAATATTTTTCCAGTTATTAAAAACTCAAAATTTGAAATGGCTGCAACACTGGTCGACATTCTCAAGAGTCAAACCATAGACGACAACCATCGAAAATTCTCATCATGCAGCTGAAAAAACACCCATTTTAATTCGTTAGGAACGTGATCCGTTTCCAAAGTAAGTAGCTTCCTCACGAACATCTCGAAGATCTACAAAAGAAAGGTCAGAATTAAACACGTCTCTCACGATTATTCCGACCTATTTTCCACACCAAAGCTACCATACTCCATTTAGATAGGCATCCGAAAAAGGGATCTTTCCACGCAAAGTGCGTTCCATTTTCGCTCACTTCATTAATTTCGGAGCTCAACCTCACCTCATCAAACTTGCGGTAAGTTATGTGGAAATACATAGGAATTCATGATTCCAGGACTCGAGTTTGTCACGTAGAACTTCCTACCGATAAACAAGAGCGTGTCTTCCAAGTTTACCACAATATAATTCGCGAGATGGGAGTTTTGGGTCGAAAGGGACAATTTGATCTAGAATCCGAACGCTCCGCCCCTGAAACCTAACATACAATTTTGAGAAGAAGGATAAAATTGTAGACAAGCACTGACGCGAAGTCAGCAGCATTTTCGAATTCGTTGCCAGACGCACCTTTACTTTATGATAGAGATATTTGGGGATTATCTCAACATACTATCCTCAAGGAATTTTGCATGAACCTTCAAGATGTGAGTTTTCAACAAATAATGGATATCAATTTTATCCAATTAGTTCATTTGGAAATATTGTGAAGCTTTTGAAGGTTTGCGAGGTAGCTTCAACCACTTTGGGAAAGTGTCACGTTTCGTCCCGGCTTAGTTTGGTAGAACTCGTCAGGACATGCACCAAACTAAGCCGTTTACATGCCTACGTGAGTGGACACCCCTTGTGAGGATCACTAAGGAGTGTACCAGACCGTTGGGGATGAGCGTATTTCCGAGATCTTGAGAGGATCCAACCGGGACAGCGTGCACGCTAGCGCCCCCTGTACGTTGACCGATGAAGTGGCCAAGCGTTACAGGCAGGTAACGTAGGTACTTAAGATGCAAGGGATGGTACTGCGCGCGCGACTTAAGTAAGGGCTGAGAGAGGGCGCTCGCTTCAGGGCTCCCCTTCCAGTGAAAGCGATACCAGAATGATGCATCTGTAGTAATGTGACCGAGACCGAAAAGGTGTTCTCCTCTAAAACGTGGCTGTGAGCGAGCCGTTTTGCCATTGCTGCGCTGTTGAGCACGAGTCTACGGCGTTTGATGCACGGTTGACCAAACCGTTTGTGGGGAGCCGTCGTGTAGACTGTGTGCTAGAGCGCTCTGCCTCGTCGTTCGAGGAGTGTGACCGATTTAGAGGAGGTCAGCTTTTGACGGAATGTAGTCATGGCCGTATTGACCAGAAGATTTTCCACTAGTGCGGCCGTGATGCGGAGCAGTTGTGTGCCTTTGAAATGTGAGAAACAATTGGGTTCATAAAATGTTGAATGGGTTTGTCTAGGGAATCATTGGGCGGATTTTTTTCATTCGCGAAGTTGGCTATCGTAATTAAGCCGCAAACCTACTCTACAAATGTCGAAATTTCGATTCTTTCGGAAGGTATTGTTGGTCGTCCTCACGGCCTATCGTAAACACAATAACTTCTGAAAGAAACAACTTAGAAACCCGATATTTCTTTGGTTGGTTCAGACCATCCAATGACTCCGTACATATATCCATTCAAACTTTTTACGTCTAGTATTCCCAGACCTATAGATTATATCGAATTGAATAATTTTTTAGTTTCTTTCTGGGTTTTCACTCCCAGTATCCGAAACAGAACTACTAAAAATTAAATAAAAATAGTTTTTCATGGAAAACGCCGTTGCTGATTGCAGGATTTCTCAAGGGCATTACAAATCTGACTCTTTCAACAGACAAATGAGAAAATTTATTCATTTATATTCCTAATAATTTTCTGCTTTGTCTGATGGAAGAGTCAGATTTATACTCTGAAATGTCACAGTTCACTTTGTTTATCGTTTGTAGTGTTCCAGTATTGTTCAATAGGCAATCTGTTTTCCAAGAAACTGCCCTTGACAAATAGTTTAATCTTGCAATCCGCAAGGGGGTTTTTCATGAAAAAAAATTTGTTATTTAATTTTCAATAGTTCTGTTTCGAATATTGGGAGTGAGAACCCAGACGAACCTAAAAAAGCACTGACGTGAAAACAGCAGCTTTTACGAGCTTGTTCACATTGCGAAATGGTGACTTGGAAATTTCAGTGAAATTTCAATGAAATATAAACATTTCCAAAAAAATATTTTTTTTTGAATTTTTCCATGGATAATGCTTCTTATTGGCATTGTTCATCTTCCAACCAAGTTTCATCTCGATCAGATAAATATTTTTCGAGTTATTGAAAAATCAAAATTTCAAATGGCTGTAGCACAATAACCATTCGGCAAATTTAGCCCATTAACGATCTTAACCGACATATTCAGGATCTTAACCTAACCTAAAAATTTCAAAACTCTAGGTCCTTCCTTTCAAAAGTTTTAGCGCACACGAGCGGACAGAATCAATTTTGACCACGGGTTCTTCATCAGTGAGTCTAACCTAGTCGTTCGAGACCAATTTCGGCTCAAAATTCGAAAATGTCTGTTCCCCTGGACAAGCGCGTATCACCGAAACAACAGTTTGGTTACATTAAGTAAAAATTATTAATAGTCACCTAATCCGTTATTGAAATATGGCTTATCGAATATTTGTTTTGTATAAACAAATTATTTGTTGACGCCTTGATAAATAAAAACTTATTTAAGGTTATCATACATTTATTTCATCATATTATTCATTTATTAATAGTGAATAAATATTTTGTGGTCTATGCTCAATATGGCATATGGCAACTATAAATGAATTTTGTTCTTCGGATATTTACGACGAATATTGAAAGTAAATTACTTATCATTAGTAATGAACAAATATTTTGTGATTATCAATCAATGTTTATTTCAGTGGAAAAAACATGGAGCTGGATTTGTTCATATGTGGGTATTGGTAGCAATGAAGCAATATATCTTTCATGCAAATCATTCATTTTCAAAATCAAAAATAATTATTTTTTATACTTGAAACAATGCTCAATATTATGCATTGATTGAAGAGTCCATTCATTAAATAAATGCAGCAGTACATATATTTATGTTTTATGAAATAATTAACTGACATCTTCCTATTTACTACATACAACGAAGTTTGCAATAAAATGTTATGACAGTATTGCAACAAGAAATAAGAGCTATTCTGAAAATAACAATAAACAATAAATTCAATCACTGACTCACTTTTTTCCTGAAGAATAGTTCCAACACGTCAGAAGAGAATATTTGAGAATTCGTACATAGAATGAATTGAATTAGGTTTTTCTTATCAACTCAAATTGCTCAGAATCCACACAAAAATCTGTTTCGTTGAGTTCGAGCCTTTTTTGAACCATATTTTCTGTACGAGGCACTATCTCATTCAGTTTTCTTCTTTCTCATATATCTCTCCATTGGCAGTTTGAAGGGATTCATTCCATTTTCTGAAAAATTAATCATTTTTGAAACATGTTTCGCAAATATAATCAGAGTCAATTATCTTAATATTCATTGGTTCACAATACTGCTTTTGTATACCTGAGTCATAATCAATGTATAACCAAATTTCGACCTGCCTTCGCAAAATTTACATTTATCAAGTTTTTGATGCACGAACTACCTATGTCGAATATAGGTTAGGAAAAATTAATAGTGTATACATACCTGATTTGTTTCCTCTTCTTTAAAAATTCCAATGTTCCATTTCAATATCACTATGAATGCTAAGAGCCTCGACACAAAAATCAGACCCGATGGAACGATCAGATACTGTAACATTATTGACACCACGCACACGATAATCGACGAGTCTGAACACGACCTGAGTGACTCTGAACAGCCCCGAATCATAATAAACGTGAATATGTATTTATTGATAGCCACCCCATTATATATTGATAGTTACCAAAACTTATTGATGAGAAATATTTGAATCTTTGTAATGGACAAATTATTTATCGTTAACTTATTTTCTTTGTAATAACTGAATATCGCTGTAACAAAAGCTTTGTTTATAGATAATATCAAAACATATTACAAACAGTTTTAATGATTCAGCCATATTGATTGTGAATATTATTTACTTATTCTTAACAAATTCGGAAGAAACAAAGGTTTATTCAGTATAACTGAGATTTTTCTTTCAGTGTAAAAACGAGATTTTCCTACAGCCGGCTGGCTAGACAGAATCAGTTTTAACATTCGATAGGTCATCAGTGACTACAACCTACCCGAGTAAGAGCAATTTAGGCGCAAAACTCGAAAATTAAAAAGGACAAAAGGGTGCACGTCCTTCCTCAGAAGGTGAGCTCAAGAAGGATGATTCGATTCGAGCTGTACACAAATGGTTTAATTGCCTCGTCCGCCTGAAAATATTTGACGCCAGAAAATTCAAATTCCGAGGAGAACAACAGAAAATATTGCGCTGGCGTTCGGTGTGGAAGTTTTAATAAGTCTTAACACTTAATTGAAACTGCACGCGAAATGGGTTCAATTTGTAATGTCGAATTTATTGGGAATGGTGCTGCCAGAATATGGAAAGTATATTAAAAACACTGCAAATTTTACACAAGGGTTTATTTTTTTTTAAGTTGAATAACCCAATATACCATTGATATCTCAAACAACTTAGAACCGAATGCGATGATTCATTTTCGATATCATTGGAAATTTGCAGCGTTTTTCTTTAAATTTCAGGAACCACTCGTCGGAAATCATCCGGGTATTTTTTTAGGTTTAGTTATGCAACAGTAATCAACGTTAAGAGTTTCATAAAAATTCGGAGGTAAGTTTTCGAGAAGTTATTTTTTTTCCCCCAAACCCCCATCTAGAGCCCTTAGGGTAAACCGATCCTGCTGAAAAGCTTGGAGGGTCAACCCCGAATGACACACGATTTTTCTACCAAGTTTCATGGATTTCCTTTAAGTACTTCCAGAGAAAAGCCCCGGACAACAGACGGTGGACGGCGGACGGACGATTTTGGTTTAGTATTTGATAAAATCAAATAATAAACCTTAGTGATCGACCAACCAAAAAAAATATTTCAAGCCTCCCTTCACAGTTTACGTTTTGAAGTATGCAGATTTGAATAAACGAATAAAAAAATCCGTCCGTCCGTTGTCCAGGGCTTTTCTCTGGAAGTACTGAACGGAAATTCTTGAAACTTGGTGGAAAAATCGTGTGTCACTCGGGGTTGATCCTCCAAGCTTTTCAGCAGGATTGGTTCACCCTAAGGGCTCTAAATGGGGGGTTGGGGAAAAAAAAAAAGTTGTTCAAGTTTTCAATGGTATATTGGGGTATTTAACTGAGAAAATAAAAAACCTTTGTGTAAAATTTGCAGTGTTTTTTCTATTCGTTCATTCAAATCTACATACTCCAAAACGTTAGCTGTGAAATGTTCAGGGGGGGTTAAAATTTTTTTTTTGTTGGTCGATGACTAAGGTTTATTATTTGATTTTATCAAATAATTAACCAAAACTCACTCTCCTGTTGGACGTAAGCTTTAAACATAAAAGTGCTATGTAAGATTACATACAAAATGTCAATTTGGAAATGGAACACCGTTAATAGCTCGTTAAGTATGTTTAGTATGGAACAGAATTCACAGAATTCCAAGTTTTTTAGATAATTCCGCTGTTATTGTATTTCCATGAGGTCTGATCTGAATGAATATTTTTGTATCGGAGAAAAAAAATTATAATCTTCAACGCTTAAATTTGGGGGATTTTCACTCAACGTCTGAATAATCGTTCTTTTCGCTTCAGCCCGATGAAAAATAAATCCACAATGTGTTCCATCAATCACGGTTACCACATAATGGTACCGCGTATCAGACAAAGCCTCAGAGACAGACGCACACACACACATTGGCGTTGATTAAAAATTGCCAACAAAAACAAAGGACCGACATCTAATCCTCATTCGCGTCCTGAGCCTCGGTGGCATCCGCAATCCCGATAAATTTGACAGGACAAATTAAACCCAATTCGCGTGCAGTTTTAATTAAGTGTTGAAACTTATTAAAACTTCCAAGCCAAATAACGGCTATATTTTCCGTTGTTTCGGCTTCAATTTGCGTTTTCTGGCGCGGAATGCTTTCATCTCCGCCGATGTGTTCGGGGATTTATAAATTTCCGGCAGCAATGCTGAACTGGCTTGTAGGATACAGGACTGGTAGTCGGAGAGATCATGACACATGTTTAAAGAACTGTTTCATTCAAGTTGTAATTTTATTTTTTTTTCTGATGGTTAACGTCAATGGTTACAAATTCGAAAAAGTTCTTCAGGAATTAGGACGATAATTTATTTGAATATATTTTTGGCGGTTCTCGTGAGTTCGCGCCATCTGAAGGACGGCGCGCTTTCAGGGAAAGTTGTTTCGTCCCAGTGCCAGAGGTGGTCAAATCAGATAGGCTGAATCCTCTGTCACTTGCCTATGACAACCGCAGAAGCGGCGTAGTGTGCGACCATGACCGACGCGTTTATGCTGTGTGTTGGAATGATGTAGCTAGCGTGCGTCGGTCAGTGGTGCCATCGTCTGGCAACTCAGTTAATCTACGCCGCCTACACATTAATAAATTGCCAACGTTGCGAACCTTTCGTGGTTCATTTTCAAGGAATGCGCCGGACAAAATAAAATATTTATTTTGTCTATTCTTTGATAAAATCAAATAATAAACCTTAGTGATCGACCAAAAAAAACCTATAGAAAAGCACTGCCGTGAAGGCAGCAGCTTTCGCGCGCATGTTCAACGGAGAGGACCGCTTTGGCAACGAATTTCAATATGCGCGCAAAAGCTGCTATTTTCTCGGTAGTCTTTTAATCTATGCTCTGATCACAAAGCAGATAAATGGCTCTGTGAATTCTATGGTCCGGATGAACGTGGTTGGAGCTTAATGTGAGGCTTTTATTGGCTCAGAGGCGGATCGTAACAAATGGAAAATTTTTCATATGTCATCAGATTCAATTACGATCAACATCAAATATTTTGAAAAATATGCGTTGATTTCTGTGATGTCAAATCCAATAATGGTGTACCCGAGAGCTTTGGTCTTTTCTTTCGTTCATTATCCGGTATCGAGTCTGACCTGATACATTTACGCTTTTTTTTCACTTCAACTCAGCGTTTATTTCCGAAATGAAATTCAGATAAGTGCATTTTTTTGCGATATTGATTCGTTACTTCAAACTGATAATTTCGTTTTAATTCATCATACTCATATAAGTTATCTTTTTCAGGTATGTAGCAATTGAATCTACTTGGGGGAGAAAACGTAAAAAGAGGTAAAACATTCTTCAAATTCCAAGCTTAAAATAGAACTCAACTCTCAAAAAAAATGTTTTCATTCTGCTAGATGCGATCACTTATATAAGCCTCGCAAGCAAAAAAAACATAATATCGAGACAGAAAATAATGCAGTTCAACTAAATTTCCTTCGTCATTACAACAAGAGTGTATTATTCGAGTGTAACTGCTGAAAATAACTCCAGCAAAGCTATATTGTTCCATTCAGATAAGGTCACTGCTATCAGCAACCAAACTAGTACCTTATTTCCTCCTATAATACAGAATAAACTCGGTGATTTTTTCATGAAAACATACCAGAAATTGGACTGGCGAGTGAAGTAGGATATTTCATCGCGAATTCGCTGCATGATTTCTCAACTATAACCATTTTAAATATAGCTGAAAACGAACCACCATGGTCTGCTATTTCTTCATTTTTTTGGTAAACGTATAGTTTCGACAGGTGGAAATCAAAACAAGATTTAAACAGCGTCATTTAGGGATCACCGTTGCCGTTATTAGACTTGAGTGAAAGCATTGTGTGAGACAACTTTCAAAATTATTTTCAGTCCTACTCGCAGTTATTGCTCTAATTACCTAATAATATACACCACACCCGTGAAAGGAACGGTAGAATTTAATTTATCGGAGTGACTCAAAATTGTGGAAAGTGAAACAAAACGTTTTAACATTCAGGCATCCAGCGGAGCAAGAAAAATGCCTTCCATTTCTGCAAAATATTGAATTGCGTGACCACCCTCATTGCAGTAGGGGATGGTCGAAGTCATGGGGTGCTGAAACATGTGCCTCGTTCCACGCGGAAAATATTAACGATCAAAATGGAGTAATTAGCGGACCGTGGTGGTGGGTTTCCAGCTATATTTAAAATGGTAATAGTTGAGAAATCATGCGACAAAGTCGAGAGGAAATGTCCTATTTCACTCGCCAGTCTAATTTCAGGTGTGTTTTCATGAAAGAAAAAAAGCTAACCGAGGTTTTTCTGTATTATAAAGGGAAATAAGCTACTAGTTTGGTTGCTAAAAGCAGTGATCTTATCTGAATGGAATAATATAGCTTTGCTGGGGTTATTCTTAGCAGTTCCACTTGAATAATAGTTCTTTTTTTGGAATGGCATATTCTCAAAGGAACTGTATGTATTTTTGATTCGGTAATAGAAATATAAACCATGAAAATCTGGAAAAGCACTGCCGTGGAGACAGCAGTTTTTGCGCGCATGTTCAATGTAGATGACCGCTTCGGCAACGAATTTGAACTTGTGCGAAAGCTGCTGCCTTCACGGCAGTGCTTTTCTAGATTGTTTTTTCGAAATTACTGGCCTTCAAGTCGATTTAATCTCCATTTTTGGAAAAATTGGAAAAATAAAATTTTGGATGGGTATATCTACGAAATCTTTGGGCGGAATTCACCCATTCACGAATTCGACCTTTTGTAATTCAGCTCCAAACCTTCTCTACAATTATCGAGTTTCTAAGTCGTTTTTTCCGGAAGTTATTGTGTACGAAGGCTGAATTCGTGAATGGGTAAAATTCGCCCAATGATTTCGCAGATATACCCATTCAAAATTTCATTTTCTCCATATTTCCCAAAATACATCAAATCGAATTGAAATCCAGTACACTATCGAAAAATTACAGTTCGAAGGTTCATACAGAATTTTTAATGAGGATGATATGATAAGAAAAATCACAGAATTTTTGTTTTCACATTGATCTGATGACACGATCATCAAGAAATTTTGCTTCAAATTGTCTTTCAACATCTTCAAACTAGCTGCGAAGTCTCATTATGATTGAATCAGTATTTCCCGAGTTATACCGAAAAAGCAACGATGTCGAGAAAAAACCTCAAAATTGAACGTATTTTTTCCCGATATCTCTAAAACTTATAATCATATCGAACTGAAATTTGGTACATTGCTGTAAAATATGAAGCTCAAAGTCCGAGTGGATTTTTTTCTGGATATGACAAACGGTTTTCAAAAAAAAAAAAATTTTTTGAAAAAAATTTTTTTTTTCAATTTACTGATGGTATGATCCTGACAAAATTCGGCTTAAAATTGCGCGTCGTTATACTCCACCTAATTGCTACGGTCAGCCCAACGGCCGACTGCGTAAACACAATAACTTCCGAAAGAAGCAACTTCGAAACTCGATATTTGTAGAGAAGGTTTGGACCTTAATTACGAAGGCCGAATTCGTGAATGGGTAAAATCCACCCAATGATTCCGTAGATATACCCAATCAAAATTTTATTTTTCCAATATTTCCAAAAATAAAGATCAGATCGAATTGAAATCCAGTACTTCATCGAAAAATAACAGTTCGAAGTTTCATACAGAATTTAATGAGGATGATATGATAAGAAAATCATAGAAATTTTTTTTTCAAATTGTTCTAATGACACGATTATCACGATTTCGCATAAAGTTTTCTTTCAGCACCTCGGAACTAGCTGTGAAGTTTTATCAGGACTGAATCAGTATTTCTCGAGTTATACCGAAAAAATCAACGATATCGAGAAGAAAACCTCGAAGTTTGACATATTTTTTCCCGATATCTCCAAAACTTATGATCGTATCGAACTGAAATTTGGTACACTGCTGTGAAATATGAAGCTCAAAGTGTGAGTGGAATTTTTTTCTGTATGTGATGAATGGTTTCCGAAAAAAAAAGTTTTTTGGAAAAAAATTTCGAAAAAATTTTTTTTTTAAATTTACTGACAATATGATCCTGACAAAATTTGCCTCAAAGTTGCGCGTCGTTATAGTCCACCCAACTGCCAAGTTTGAATTCAATCGCTCAAGTAGTTTCCGAAATAAAAAATAAATAACCTCAAAACTTCAAGTGCCTATAACTAAACGAACGGTTTGGCCCATTAACGAACTTAACTGCGGCATTCTGATGCGCAACCTATCCTGAAAGTTTCAAGTTGCTAGCTCGCTTCTGTCGACAGATAGCGTGTCTACGGCCGGACGGCCGGCCGGACAGAATCGATTTTGACACCGGATTCGTCATCAGTGAGTCCAACCTAGTCGATTGAGACCATTTCGGCTCAATCATCCAAAATTACAGACATTTGGACAAAACGATAGCACGCTGTTCCCCTAGAACATGCGCGCAAAAAAAATGTCATATTTCAACGATGTCGAATATTTCCAAAAAACTCCCAAAATGGTGTGATGTCGATCCCGGTGCATGCGCCATTTTGCAACTCTTCCAATACGCTCTGGTGCTGTTGTCTATCACTAGGTTTTTTGCTCAAACATTTCAATTGATCTGTCCGAAAAGGGTCGCTAATTTGAATCGATCTCTTCTCGTCGTAAACAACTGATACTCGCTTCCACCTCAATTCAAAACCTTTAGCACTTATCATCGTGACAGCACAGCCCTTTGTTTAAGAAGGCTGTGGTGTGAGGAACAGGAAGAAGCGTCGATTCCAAACAGCCGAAATATCTCCATGAACTCGTTACCGAAAATGAGAGTAGAAGGAATTGAATGCCTTTCGGGCCGTTACTAAACGCCGGCCTCCCGATGAACTTCAGGAACAGGAAATTGAATTGACACTATGTTTCATTCCGCGTTCATAGTTTCCTCAATTTCCACAAGTGCGGCCGCCATTAGAATATTGGCAGAAAATGAACTGAATTGAATCGAGAAGACCGGTTGGTCGGAGGAGATCGTTGTTGGCTTCGATTCGAGGGAATTGAATACGGAAAAGGGGGTGGTTTTCTAATGGAAGACAGTGAAGTGAGATATTTTGAATGGGTACATCTGCGAAATCATTGGGTGTAATTTACCTATTCATGAATTCGACCTTCGTAGTGAAGGTCCAAACCTATTCTACAAATTTTGAGTTACTTAGTTGTTTCTGTCAGAAGTTCATCTGTTCACGATCGGCCGTGAGGCCGATCGTAAACACAATATCTTCCGGAACAAACTGCGTGGAAATTCGATATTTCTAGAGTAGATTCGGGGCCTCACGACGAAGGTCGAATTCTTGAATGAGCAAAATCCTCTAATAATTCCGTACTTCTTCACAATTTATCCCGGTTGGCCATGACATTCTGACCCATTTCATCGTGTATATTTTGAAAATGTTAGGTTATAGTCATTTTCCTGTCAGATAACTACGCAACGTTCTTTCTACAAAGAGGTCGTAGTAATTACGTATTTCTCAGAATGTTTATTTACTTTGGAGAAGTAATTTCAGCTTCAACAACATGTTTTTGTTCACCTACAATTTTGAGTTCATTTACCCTATTGTATACGTAACCCATTGATTTTATAGTTTTACAAAATGATGTCCTTCCTCCGTTATATTCTAAATGGTCCATTGCAAAAGTGAGTAGTGTATCAGTCGAAAAGTGTTCATTTTGCAAATTATAATTCCAAATTTGTCGTTGCACATCTTTTTTCAAAATAAAGTCTTCAGTGTCTTTTTGGGAGCACCAATAAATGGAAACTCTTGGTCGTCTCTTTCACTTTAAATCTTTCTTATTGTGTTGATGTGCACCTAAAAAATAAATATCTATTCATATAAGATATAAAATTTTGTTTTTCACTCACATATGTCGAAAATGTTGGATAGCTTGTGATGAATTATTGATTCCAAATTATCAGGGTTACTATCAGAAAAAGCAGATTTCAGATCATTATAGCACTTCCTGATACTTTGTCTCTGCTTCTTCAAAACTACCTTCGCCATTTTTAGTTTCCGAGCATGATGATTGTATCGAGATTAAGACTATTGAGAGTAGAAATTAGCATTGGCAACGTCCCTGAGAATTATTTTGAAATCACCGAAATTTCACATAACTGACGTAAACACAATAACTTCCGGAGGAAAAAACTCACAAAATCCGATATTTATAGAGTGGATTCAGACCTCAATTAGAAAGGATGAATTCGTGAATGGGAAGAATCCACAGAGTTTCGCAGATATTCCCATTAAAGATTTAATTTTTCCAATACCCACAAATTTTCTGCCAAAATTTCTATCACTGGAAAGGGACATTTCAGATGAAATTCGACATGATGAAGTTCGCATTATTTATAAATATCCGTACACGGTGCCTCGGATCCTCAAACAAAATAATTCCTTCCAAATATAGGTTTTTGTTAAGATCTTCCCCGATTGGCTGAAATTCAAGTTGGGATTCCTGATTTCATGTCGATAGTGTCGAGTTTACATAGGATATGTTCCGCAAATCAACTCGGTTATTTCGGTTGCCGGTCTTCTGTTCCGTAAATATGAAATATTCGGTTGGTTCCTGAAAAAAAGGTAAATTACGGAATTTGATTGATGAAAGAGCGATTTTTCTGTCACCAGAACGACAGTCAATGTTCTTTGGTGACATATACACAGCATAGAACAATCTTCATTTAAGTTACCTTTTGTGCAAGGGAGATTCGGGTATTTGGGTAATCGGAGATTCTTGCCTATTGGCCGACGACGATCACGCGATCGTCGTCAGCCAATAGGGTGAATCTCTCAGCCAATAGGATGAATCTCCAATTACCCAAATACCCAAATCTCCCTCGCACAAAAGGCTCCTTTACAGTATGATCCATAGAACATGAAAGTGACAACAATCAATCAAGTAAGGTCTATGTTCTATGCCATGGTTATATTACCATAGAACAGTGACTGTCGTTCTGGTGGCAGAAAGATTGCCTTTTCATCAATTTAATTCCGAAACTAATCTTTTTTTTTTAACCAACCGAATATTTCATATTTACGGAACAGAAAACCGTCAAGCGAAATCACCAAGTTGATTTGCGGAATATATCCTACATAAACTTGACATTATCGACATGAAATCAGGAATCCTAATTTAAATTTCAGGCAATCGGAGATGATCTCAACAGGAACCTATAATTAGAAGGAATTACCTTGTTTGAGGAGCCGAGGCACCGTTTACGGATATTCATAAATAAAGTGAACCTTATCATGTCGAATTTGTTCTGAAATTTTCCTTCCCAGTGATAGTAATTTTGGACGAAATTTGCGAGTTGGCAACTTGGACCGAAGTCGTCTATTGAATTCCAGTACTTGATGCAAAAACGACAGCTTGTAAGGTTAATACAGAATTGAGGGTATTATGATTTGAAGGTCACCAAATATTTTCATCAGGTATAGTGAAGGTGCGTTTGAAGGGGTCAATACTTGAAAAGATGACCGCTTTGGCAACGAATTTAAACATTCGTGCAAAAGCTGCTGACTTCGCGTAAGTGATATTTCTAGATTTTAATGAATTCATCAAGGAGACTCGTTTGAATTTCAAGAATACCCAGTTTTTTCATCTCGAAACAAATTTTTCCTGGAAAAATCAATGCCAATCTCTCGAAGAAATAAACTCATGTTCGTATTGCAGCAGCTATATTACTTTCCAATGTCAATAAGTAACTCAAACACGCAAGGGGACAACCTGCTTCATCCCAACCTTCTTTTTCATTCTCGTCCAGCCATAGCAGCGAAATGCTGCAGGATTGTCCCCAATAGTCAAGTTGCGGCAAGGAACCATAAATATTGATAACCTCTCATTGGAATGACAGTGAGGGGAGAAACACAATTCCCCTGTTGCAGAGGGTCAAGCAAGTCGTGACAGATGACTGTTGGACGTCTTGTGACCGGGCTATTTTCACGAACATTATCGCTAGGGTTGTTGTCCTTCTTATCTCCTAGTCGTGGTTTTTTATGCTTTTCCATTAGCGAGGGCATTGGTCGAAATGGGAGTTTTGCTGGAAGTTAAATCCTCATGACTGCATTATGTCAGGAGGAGGACAAATGTTTTGAAGTTCGTGTATACGATTGATCAAATTCAGTTGCGTAGAGTTGAGAGTATTCGTGACTTGGGAGTTATTTCGGAAGCCTAGTTGACTTTCGTCCAACACATACGCGTGGTTCCTGGAGAACTTTTCCTGTTAGTTATTAAATAATAGTCCCGATCTTCTAGGCAGTATCTATTTCAAGATCCCCAGAGATCTCTCAAAAGAGGTGAGCTTTTCAGTGTACCCCTTTGGTACACATACACAGCCCAGAACTCGCCTCTGTGTCGCTTAACTCGAGCCGGCAACATGTTCACTGAACAAGTTGATTATTTTTCGATGTCCCCCGATCATGTTAGAAATATCTTGAAGCTGTAAGTTAAGTGAGTAAGTAATGTTAACTTTTTTATGCTAGATATTTTGTCGCTATTAGCGTCTGATTTTAAGATTGCAGTGCCACGGTGGCCAGTTTTAGAACCTTACATACAGACATAGATTTTGTTTTGATAGTCGATTTTGTACTGTTTGGTTTGATAATTTTTGATTTCACGATTTATTCAAACACTTTTTAGACTTTTATAGTTGACGAGAGTATTACTTGCAGTACATATTTTATTCTTATAAAGTAGGTATGTATCATCCTTCAATCTAATTGAGTGTAAGCAACTCTAAAATTACGGGAATATCTCCAAGGTTAGACAGTATTTTAATATTATTTAATTCCAGATCCGAATGGCAAGATTGACTTTGGTCGATTTCTTAGGCAGTCTTGAAAGTTGAAAAACAGATAGTATTGTAAAACATACTTTTCGGGATAATAGACAAATACTCATAACTTTACTATTTTTATAGGGAAGGACTAAAATACTCAATATATTGTGACTAAAATTAATACATTCACATAAAACTAATGCTTCTTATATCGTAAGTCTCATTCATTATGGATTGACAAATAAATTTTCCAACACTCATATGATTGGTCTTGAAAAAGCTGTAATAAATGAGCCTTGTACAACTTTGCTTTCATCGGCAGAAGCACTTTGAGCGAAGAGTATTCATCGACAGATATCTACTTGTTGACTCTCTTTTTTCAATAGTTAGTTCTATCACTAGAACATTTACGTTGTTCAACAGGCAGATTTCTTGAAGGCAGAGCATTCCTCTTAAGTAAATTTCTCTGCTTGGATTATGGGCCTGGAAAAAATTGTCTTCATGAATGTGATCTATATTTCATGAGCAATTCGTGCTTACCTCTATAAAAATGATCATCATCACCTCTAACATGCAGGTAACAGACTCTCATAAATCTTGTTTGTTGGTTTCTATCGATATTTCAACACTTTCAGGCCCGACTTATTAAAGGAAGTTTCTCTCACCTTAACTCCAAATTCTTTACCGGTCTGTGGAAATCTATGGGAAGGGACATTTGAGTTCGATTTTTCTCAGTAGAAGCACTTGTGAAATTACACAAACGCCAAGAAAAATGTATAAACTTTCTCATTCCCTTAACATTTCTTTTAACTTGTCAATGATAATGTCTTTACCTCGGTTTACTCGGATAGCCACCAGAGGCAGTAGCGCTTATCTTCATTCGCCAATTGCAATGATTTTTCGGTCTTGTTGAAATTGTGGAGTGTCTATGATTTACAATTTTTGTAATTGAGTTTTGTATTCTGTGGAAACTTCGGTGGGTTTCGTACCTGTTTGTATCTTCTTGTGGCAAATTAGTGACTATCGAAAATATAATTTCATCTGCTAATATATACTTATTTTTTTGAGAATTAGTAGTACAGTACAGTATCTGCCTTGGAAATGTGAGCGGATTACCATTAACGTATGAAATAAGAGCACAGATAAAAACCTTAGAAAAAACTCTGTCGTCCCAAATAAGTGTAGTGAAATTGTTGTTTGTTATTGAAGGTTTTCTTTTTCATCTACAAAATGTAGGTTGATAACTCGAAATCACACCTGAAAACAAAAGAAGACGAAGAACCAATATGAACTAGTGAATGGTTTATTACTCAACGTTCCACCTCAAAAAAGAATCAGACACCGAATAAATTGCCTCGAAACCATAGTCAAATTTATATAGTAGACTACTATTAACTGAGTGTTCTACTATTTCATTTCCTTCTATGCAGTCGCACCTTGGACTTTCGACCGAATTCCATTTGAAGAGGAGATCATTACATCGACCATGACCTGTTTTATGTCGATTCAAAATGCACCAAATTTTACGAGGAAGATTAAAACCATGAACTTTCCCCGAATGATCGCTGATCAAACCTTCGTTGAAAACATTACGCAAATTCCATTTCGAACGCCAATTGTCTTTGTCATTTTTATTGGAATAATGAAAATCGTTAATCCATTGAGGTTTACGAGATTTCAATCTAGCAATTTCAGATTCCGGAATATAAGACATGGTTGGGAATAAATTCGGAAAGGAATGATATTTATCCCAAGACTTTTTCACTGCGAATAGAATGCTTGGATTCACTCTTCGACATGGTGAGTTATTCAGAACTAATAAAAGCTTACTGACCTCGTATTACTCTTTCGTTCTGAATGAACTTAGTTTTGCTAAACAAACACAAATTTCCCAGATACCTATCATTCCCTAGTGACGTCCTTTCGAAAGATCATAATTACGAAGTCCGCAATGTTGATTCAATGCTTCTAGTTTGGAAAACCACTCAAAAATCAATGAGTTCCCTATTTAAACTTCTGAATGGCATCCTTTGGGTGCCCTCAATTTTGCGGTCAATGTTCTTTAGATTTTCCTAGAGAAGATTAAGATCAAATAAAACTTTTGCTGTACCTATTCGTAGTTTGAATGTGACTCAAAATTAGCCAATTTTCAGATTTCTGACGACGTTCAATTCAGAGTTCAGTGATCTGATCCCATTTATAATAACTTTTATTCATCCCTTGAGAATGTATAGGGTAGGTCAAAAGAGAAAAAATCGAAAAATCGACAGTGATAAACAAAATTAATAAACTATATCCTCTAAGTATTCTCTTACACTATAGTAACACTATTTACGCGCTTGTTCTAGGGAACAGCGCGTTACCATTTCGTCATGATGTCTGTAATTTTCGAATTTTGAGCATAAAATGGTCTCGAACTATTGAGCTGAACTCCCTGAAGAAAAATCCGTGGTCAAATTCAATTCGGCCCGTCTGTCCGGCAGTCCCTATGTGTTCTAACTTTCGAAGCAAAAGACTTAGCGACTTGAAATTATCAGATTAGGTTTGAAGTTCAAATATCTCGGGTAAGTTTGTTAATGGGTGGAATCGGTTAGATAGTTTCGGAGCTAGGCTATTTGAAACTTTGGGGTTAATTCCTCCATATCTCATGAAGTATTGTCTCGATCCAATTGAAACTTCGTGGACAGTTCTGGGATACCAACGAGCAACTTAGAGCAAAATTTCGTGTGGATTTTTTTCTCTGAAAATATTGATTAGATTTCAATAGAATTTGGCACAAACCTCAGAGCCAGTATTTAACAACAATGTTCCAAATTTCAATTCGATCCTATGCTTACTTTCGTAGATATAAGGAAAAAGAGATGTCCCGAATTTCGTTGTTATTTGGAATTTTAACGTTATTTCCGCAATAGCTCAAGATGTACGAATGCAATCATATTTAAACTTTGCAATGAAGTGGAGATCATCAACACGCAACTAGGTGCAAAATTTCGTGTTTATCTAATTGTTAGGTTTCAAACAAGCGCGTGAAGCTCCTGACCTCACGTCAGTGCATTTTTAGATTTTTATGTAATGTAAATTTTAATGCTGTATGATGCTTAGTTTGAAATGATTGTCAATTTGTGTTCGTATTTCAATTGTATGAGTTTTTTTTGTTATTGTAATTTGTGAAAACTGTAAATGGATTGGAATACCCGTTTGTTATTCCTATTTTTCATCTACTTCAATTTGACGAAATTGTCAAATTGGTTCTAACCAAGAAGTGAAATCGAAAACGACCCACAATCTAACTCGTTCAGGCATAGCCAGTTTATTCGGCAATTGCTATGTAATTTCGTTATATCGAAAACACATTCGTCTCTGAAAATAGGATATTAATAGACTTTCAGTTCCAACGGACGAAATTGAGAATTGCATGCGGTATAACAACGTGAGTGCTACAATTCTCCCAGCATGCTACCAATTTGAATATCCAAAATTTATTGGATTACGTTTTGCCCCACGGAAGGCAAACCTGCCACGAGGGTACTCGGAATCAATCACCATGTCATAGACCATTCTATTTTCCACTAGAATACATACAAAAGAAGCATAATACGATGGTTATATTGCGTGACAAATTCTCGGAAACTCTTCTGGTGCGCTCATGAACTGCTCGATCGCAGAGTTCAGCCAACGGGCTGTTCATAGAGTAAAATATGGGATCGAATATGAAAGTAGAAATAAAGTGGCGATAAATTTCCCATAAATATGCACCTAAAGACCTTTAGTATCCCATAAAAATAATTCAGCACGAAAGACCCCCTCGATTGATTGTATTATATGTAAGTACCCATAGTGATGTATTAAAATTCTATCAATTTCCACAGTTACACATTACATCTTTCAGTTCCAATAAAAATTTTCGTGGAAAAACTTGAAACGTATTCTGGCAATCGTACAATATTCTAACAATTTTTTTAGATCATCTTTCATTATTTCTTCTGATATCGGAGATTCAATATTAAATAAAATATTTTTTTATGGAAAATGGCCCTGCGGATGGCAGAAAAGAAATATTATTCAAGGGCAACAGATTGCCTATTTTTCCAAGATTAATTTTTATAGCTCTGTTTTAGATATTGGGAGTGAGAACCCAGAAAAAATCTAAAAAATTATGAGAAAACTTCCCAAAGTAAGCTTCAATCGATACTTAAAAGAAAGGTATGGGCCTTTTTCTATCGTTTGTTTCAGAAAATTGGAAGAATTATGCACATGAAGGAGTCAGATTTGTTCTCTGAAACGTCACAGCTCGTTTTGGTTATCGTTTATATTATTCCTGTATTGTTCACTTGACAATCTGTTTCCCAAGAAACTGCCCTTGACAAATAGTTCTAACATGCAATCCGCAAGGGTGTGTTCCATAAAAAAGATCTTATTTAATTTATACAGTTCTGTTTCAGATATTGGGAGTGGGACCGCAGAAAAAACCTAAAGAATGATGCAAAAACCTTCCAAGTCAAGCTTTAATCGATACTTAATTTTTTGAAGACTAGGACAACGCAAAGCTTATTCTGCCTGCTTGTAATAAATACTATAATTTCTACAAGAACTCTGGAGGTCAAAATAATACTCAAAGTTAACTCTCGAAGTGAAATCTATTAATTCAAGTAAATGAAAATGCTTCGGGATTTTTTTTTCAAAATTTCATGACATAAATATATAAATTCATATTTGTGTTTCAATACTATTTCATTGAATTAGATACAACTATGAACTTTTCCGAATCAATATTGAAATCCAAATAAAATGAACCAATAGATCTTTGATAACAAATTCATTGCGTGTGATACATTGTGAGTCTATTTTCAAAAAATCTTACCGTTTGAGAACCTATTGATTTTATGAATAGTATATATTATTATATTATATCATATGAATTTTGAGATTATTTCCCTGGTATTTCAGGAACTTCTGGAGCGATTTAATTGAAATTTGGTAGTTATTTGGAGCATAATGACGTGCAACTTTGAATAGTATTCTGTTGAGATCGTCCTGTCTGTAAATTAAAATGAAAAAATTATTTCAGAATTAAGAAAAAATTTCAGTGTAATACGATTATAATTTTTTAGAGATATAAGAAAAAAATAAGTCAAATTTTCTGGTTTTTCTCGCGGAATCCTTGTTTTTTCCGGAATATTTCAAAAACTGCCGATTTAATCGGAGTGAAACTTGATAACTAGTTTGAAAATGCCAATTAACAATTTCTTTACAAATTTTCAATATTCTGTCATCTTTAGATCATATTATCCTCATTGACTCCTGTATTTTTGGAAATATTGTTAAAATAAAATTTTGAATGGGTATATCTGCGGAATCGTTAGGTGGATTTCACCCATTCACGAATTTGACCTTCGTAATCAAACTTCCGGAAGAAACTACTCAAAAACTCGATATTTACCGAGTAGGTGTGGGGCTCAAATACGAGGGTCGAAATCGTGAATGGGTGAAATCCGCCCAATAATTCCGTTGATATACCTATTCAAAATTTATTTTCCCAATATTTCCAGGATACAGATTAGATCGAAAATAATCTAGAAAAGCACTGACGTGAACTTAGCAGCTTTTGCGCGCATGTTCAAAGGATATCACCGAAAATGAACCAGCGCGCAAAAGCTGCTGGCTTTACGTCAGTGCTTTCCTAGGTTTTTATATATTTGAAACCTCAAAATTGAAAATATATTGTGTTTAGTAGAATATGAATATCGTTACACAAAATAAATAAACATATTTTCAAACTCTGTCCCAAACGGTGTCCAATACTTTCAAATCCTCGAATAGGTAGGTGTAAAATAATTACGGGTGTGAATGTAGCAACGGTTTTTCAGCAACGGTTTTTTAGAACTGTCTTTAATCGTATCTGAGTGAAAACAGCCGCTACAATTAGGTGCTTTTTGGAAGATATCTTATGGGGTGGGTTGAATAAGCTTCATTCAAGATAATAATTTGTCACCCCTAATTAACCTCCCCAACCACCCCCTAAAGTGAAAAATAGCGTTTTCCCTAAAACGACCGTTGCTGGAGATTTTTTGATGGAAATGGTTAATTTCGAACTCTATGAACACGTTCCATATAGTGAAATAATTTGTGACCACTTAATAACCCCCGTAACCCCCCCTAAAGTTGAAAATAGCGTTATTCCTAAAACGACCGTTGCTGGAGATTTTTTGATGGAAATCGTTTATTTCGAACTGTATGAACACGTTCCATATAGTGAAATATTTTGTGACCCCTTAAAAACCCCCTCAAACGCCCCCTAAAGTTGAAAATAGCGTTATTCCTGAAACGACCGTTGCTGGAGATTTTTTGATGGAAATAGTTAATTCTGAACTCTATGAACACGTTCCATATAGTGAAATGGTTTGTGACCCCTTAATAACCCCCCTAACACCCTCTAAAGTTGAAAATAACGTTATTCCTAAAACGATCGTTTCTGGAGATTTTTTTATGAAAATCGTTTATATCGATCTCTATGAACACGTTCCATATAGTGAAATATTTTGTGACCCCTTAAAAACCCCCTCAAACGCCCCCTAGAGTTGAAAATAGCGTTATTCCTAAAACGACCGTTGCTAGAGATTTTTTGATGGAAATAGTTTTTTTCGAACTCTATAAACACGTTCCATAGAGTGAAATAATTTGTGACCACTCAATAACCCCCGTAACCACCCCCTAAAGTTGAAAATAGCGTTATTCCTAAAACGACCGTTGCTGGAGATTTTTTGATGGAAATCTTTTATTTCGAACTCTATGAACACGTTCCATATAGTGAAATATTCTGTGACCCCTTAATAACCCCCTCAAACGCCCCCTAAAGTTGAAAATATTCTTACTCTAGGGGGTGGTTAGGGGGGTTATTAAGGGGTCACAAATTATTTCACTATTCGGAACGTGTTCATTGGTCTCGAAATAAACTATTTCCATAAAAAAATCCTCAGCAACCGTCGTTTTAATGACAGTGATATTTTCAACTTTCGGGGGCGTTTGAGGGGGTTATTAAGGGGTCACAAATTATTTCACTTTATGGAACGTGTTCATATGGCTCGAAATAAACGATTTCCATCAAAAAGTCTCCAGCAACGGTCGTTTTAGGAATAAGGCTATTCTCAACTTTAATTCCAGTTCGAGTTCGAAATAAACTATTTCCATCAAAAAATCGCGAGCAACGGTCGTTTTAGTGACAGTGATATTTTTAACTTTAGGGGGCGTTTGAAGGGGTTTTTGAGGGGTCACAAAATATTTCACTATATGGAACGTGTTCATAGAGTTCGAAATAAACTATTTCCATCAAAAAATCGCCAGCAACGGTCGTTTTAGTGACAGTGATATTTTCAACTTTAGGGGGCGTTTGAGGGGGTTATTAGGGGGTCACAAAATATTTCACTATATGGAACGTGTTCATAGAGTTCGCAATAAACTATTTCCATCAAAAAATCGCCAGCAACGGTTGTTTTAGTGACAGTGATATTTTCAACTTTAGGGGGTGTTTGAGGGGCTTATTGAGGGGTCACAAAATATTTCACTATATGGAACGTGTTCATAGAGTTCGAAATAAACTATTTCCATCAAAAAATCTCCAGCAACGGTCGTTTTAGGAACAACGCTATTTTCAAATTAAGGGGGCGTTTGAGGGGGTTTTTAAGGGGTCACAAAATATTTCACTATATGGAACGTGTTCATAGAGTTCGAAATAAACTGTTTCCATCAAAAAATCTCCAGCAACGGTCGTTTTAGGAATAACGCTATTTTCAACTTTAGGGAGCATTTGAGGGGGTTTTTAAGGGGTCACAAAATATTTCACTATATGGAACGTGTTCATAGAGTTCGAAATGAACTATTTCCATCAAAAAATCGCCAGCAACGGTCGTTTTAGTGACAGTGATATTTTCAACTTTAGGGGGCGTTTTAGGGGGTTATTAAGGGATCACAAAATATTTCACTATATGGAACGTGTTCATAGAGTTCGAAAAAAACTATTTCCATCAAAAAATCGCCAGCAACGGTCGTTTTAGTGAAAGTGATATTTTCAACTTTAGGGGGCATTTGAGGGGGTTATTAAGGGGTCACAAAATGTTTCACTATATGAAACGTGTTCATAGAGTTCGAAATAAAAGATTTCCATCAAAAAATCTCCAGCAACGGTCGTTTTAGGAAGAATGCTATTTTCAACTTTAGGGGGCGTTTGAGGGGGTTTTTAAGGGGTCACAAAATATTTCACTATATGGAACGTGTTCATAGAGTTCGAAATAAACTATTTCCATCAAAAAATCGCCAGCAACGGTCGTTTTAGTGACAGTGATATTTTCTACTTTAGGGGGCGTTTGAGGGGGTTTTTAAGGGGTCACAAAATATTTCACTATATGGAACGTGTTCATAGAGTTCGAAATAAACTATTTCCATCAAAAAATCGCCAGCAACGGTCGTTTTAGGAATAACGCTAATTCCAAATTTAAGGGGTCACAAAATATTTAACTATATGGAACGTGTTCATAGAGTTCAAAATAAACTATTTCCATCAAAAAATCTCCAGCAACTGTCGTTTTCGGATTAACGCTATTTTCAACTTTAGGGGGCGTTTGAGGGGGTTTTTATGGGGTCACAAAATATTTCACTATATGGAACGTGTTCATAGAGTTCGAAATAAACTATTTCCATCAAAAAATCGCCAGCAACGGTCGTTTTAGTGACAGTGATATTTTCAACTTTAGGGGGTTATTAATGGGTCACAAAATATTTCACGATATGGAACGTGTTCATAGAGTTCGAAATAAACGATTTCCATAAAAAAATCTCCAGCAACGGTCGTTTTAGGAATAACGCTATTTTCAACTTAAGGGGGCGTTTGAGGGGGATTTTAAGGGGTCACAAAATATTTCACTATATGGAACGTGTTCATAGAGTTCGAAATAAACTATTTCCATCAAAAAATCTCCAGCAACGGTCGTTTTAGGAATAACGATATTTTCAACTTTAGGGGGCGTTTGAGGGGGTTTTTAAGGGGTTACAAAATAGTTCACTATATGGAACGTGTTCATAGAGTTCGAAATAAACGATTTCCATCGAAAAATCTCCAGCAACGGTCGTTTTAGGAATAATGCTATTTTCAACTTTAGAGGGTGGTTAGAGGGGTTATTGAGGGGTCACAAATTATTTCACTATATGGAACGTGTTCATAGAGTTCGAAATAAACTATTTCCATCAAAAAATCGCCAGCAACGGACGTTTTGGTGACAGAGATATTTTCAATGTTAGGGGGCGTTTGGGGGGGCTATAAAGGGGTCACAAAATATTTCACTGTATGGAACGTGTTCATATGGCTCGAAATAAACGGTTTCCACCAAAAAATCGTCAGCAACGGTCGTTTCAGCGACAGCGATATTTCCAACTTTATGGGGCGTTTGATGGGGTTTTTGAGGGGTCACAAATTATTTCACTATATGGAACGTGTTCATAGGGTTCGAAATAAACGATTTCCATCAAAAAATCTCCAGCAACGGTCGTTTTAGGGAAAACGTAATTTTTCACTCTAGGGGGTGGTTGGGGGGGTTAATTAGGCGTGACAAATTATTATCTTGAATGAAGCTCATTCAACTCGCCCCATAAGATATTTTCCAAAAAGCACCTAATTGTAGCGGCTGTTTTCACTCAGATACTATTAAAGACAGTTCTAAAAAACCGTTGCTGAAAAACCGTTGCTACATTCACACCCGTAAAATAATTTTATAAAATATTTCGATCTTCCCATGACTTAATATACTTACCTGATCCGGGTCAATGCATTCTTCACCGAAATACCACAGGATTCCCTGCGTGTGACCTATTTACCAAGTAAAGAACAATCGAATATGACACAACGAAAACAAAATGAGGAAGAATTGCCCTTTAGCCAAATTCCACAGTTCCGTAATTCAATACTTAAACCCTCAACGTACGCATTTCAGTGGCAGCACGTTTAATAATTCCGTTCACTTTCCTTGCCTATTCATTCTGTCGTGCCTTCACGCAACTTTTGGGGGTACATTGATCCATATTCTTTTCAACGGGCCTCCTTCCAGCTCTGTCGACTCGATGTTCGCTCTCTGTCCCTCCCGCCGGCCGGATTTAAGCCGGATCGATAAGGCTAAAACGCGATGGCGCCGCCATCAGTGGCTCCTCTTCTTTTGTTGTCTTTCTCTCAAAGATATGATCTCTATTATTTGACGTCTCAATACAGCATACATGCAATTTTGATGCTACAACTCTGCGCGCCCCGCTTTGTGCACGACCGTTATGTATTTCGGAGATTCTGCAAGATGTCGATAACCTCCTTTGATGGACAGAATTTCTTCCGGCCAGAGAGGGTATGAAAGAGGTCGTAAAATATTTTGCAGCGAACAGCTCCTTCGGATTTAATGAAAATCGCGTTATAAGGTCGGCTTAAGGGGGATATAGCGAAAACATTGTGAAAGAGAAGCTTATTTTAAGTTTGAGATGTTGGGGAGAGCTTCCGAACAATAGTGATTTTTTATGATGAATTTTATGTGGGTTTTAATGAGATAAAGACCATAATAATCATGAAATATTCTTGAGATCGGTTACATGATGTAAAGTGCATTTGCCCCCTCTCAGTATAATATTAAAATACAGGTTTGGAAAAGACTAACGAGGGTCAGAATAAAATGGAACAGTGGAAGAATCAAAATCACACCTCGATGCAAAATCGAATGAACGACTGTTCTCTTGCAATGGCAGGTTAACAATGCTGCAGTTCACGACACGCGATCGAAGGAAGCGCTCGCCAGTAGGCAGTGCTGTCAGTTAATATTGAAAAAGTTTTTTTTTCAAAATTGTTTTCCAGAACATTTTTTTTCTCAAAAACTTTTCATAACAGTTGAGAACATATTGGTCATAGCTTGAATTATATATTTCACAACAGTGTACCGAATTTCAGTTTTATATGATCATAAGTTTCGGAGATATCGTGTAAAGATATGTCAAATTTCAATTTTTTTCTTCAAATATTCAATACTCTGTGATCTTCTGATTATTCTATCCTCATGAATTTCTGTATGAACCTTTGAACTGTCATTTTTTGATGAAGTACTGGATTTCAATTCGATCAAATCTGTAGTTTTGGAAATATTGGGTAAATAAAGTTTTGAATGGGCATATCTCCGGAATCATTGGGTGGATTTTACCAATTCATTTTGGCCTTCTTGATTAAGGTTCAAACCTACTCTACAAATTTCGAGTTTCTTAGTTTTTTCTTCGAGAAGTTGTTGTGTTCGAAATCTCGTAAACCTTCATGGATGTGACAAAGGAATTTGGCGTTCAGAATGGAATTCGTGTAATGTTTTAAACAAAGGTTTGAGCAGCGATCCTTCAAAAGTTCATGGTTTCGATCTACCTAGGAAAATTTGGTGTATTTTGAATCGACTAAGAACCAGTCATGGTCGCTGTAATAGTGTCCTCTTCAAATGGAATTCGGTCGGAAGTCCAAAGTGCAAATGCGGGGAAGAGGAGGAGAGGAAACAATAGAACATTTGGTTAATAGTTGTCCAATATATAAATTTGACGATGGTTTCGAGTCACTGATTCTTTTTTGAGATGGATCGTGAACTTTCAGTGTGATTTCGAATCATCAACCTGCATCGAAAGGAAAGAAGACATTTTGTTCAATAACTTCAATAACTAACAACATTTTCATTACACTTATACGGGGAAACAGACTTTTTTTGTGGTTTTTATCTGTGCTCTTGTATCATACGTAAAAATCTATGGTACCCAGTTGACATCTCCTCTGCTAATACTGCGATAACACATATTGTTTGATATAGAAAAATGTACTGCTCATCTCGAAAGAAACTTTCATGAACATGAATAACGATGATGATTAAAAGTGGGTAATTCCGAGTGAACAGCTCTGTATATTCCTCATAGATCAACAAAG
Source organism: Myrrha octodecimguttata (assembly GCA_958510865.1). NCBI lineage: Eukaryota > Metazoa > Arthropoda > Insecta > Coleoptera > Coccinellidae > Myrrha > Myrrha octodecimguttata. The sequence goes on from OY294059.1 coordinate 27,807,552, forward strand.
ACATCGACGCTTCGTCAGCGTGTCTACCAAATTCAGCTTCGTCCGATTTGTCTTGAGTGCACGATATGGCAACGTCGAATTCAGCTTTCTCGGAAAGAAAAGGACGTCAAATATGTTAGCTTAGGAAAACAGAAATAGCTATACTTCGATCTGGTTAGAGTAGAAGACAACGACCAAGAAATAGAAAAAGAAGAGCACAGACTGTCATACTGTCATATTACTGACAAATCGAAAACGGAAATTGTTTGGTTATATTGACAAAGAACACGTGTGTACCACAGAAAAGGAATAAATATTTCATTATTCTATAGCAGAAAATGCTATTCTACTAAACAGCGTTGTCATTTCGTGCATGCCTGGCAAATCCCAAACACCAATTTTGAAATCTGATTTTGAATACTTTCTGAAGGTAATTTGGGAAAATGATGAATCAAACCCATAATAATTATGTTCAAATTTGCATTTGCAGTAATAACCTAAATTCAGGGGAAACCCCCAGTGAAGAAGGTATGATTCGGGGCAATTCTTATGTCGAACACGAAAAGTCCGAGTATCGTTTTGACTTCATTTGTATCATACGTAAAAATCTATGGTACCCAGATGACATCTCCTCTGCTAATACTGTGATAACACATGTTATTTGATATAGAAAAATGTACTGCTCATCTCGAAAAAAAATTCTTTGGACAGGAATAACGATGATGATTTGAAGTGGGTAATTCCAAGTGAACAGCCCTGTATATTCCTCATAGATCGACAAAGACACGGACGCTTCGTCAGCGTGTCTCTACCAAACTACAATTCGTCCGTTAACCCCATGCGACCTCAAAAAAAACACCTCCATAAACACTAAAACTAAACCGATTGAGGCGTTCAGTCTTCGAGCGTCACATCTCAACGCCTAGTAATTTGGCAGGAGGACCGAGAGCATCCAACTCCATTAGACTTATCTGAGCCCTGGCTGGGTAATCGGAAACCCCAGCACTTGTAACATCTGAGACATTCTGGTAATTAGTCGCCGGAATGATAATTGAGAAATTAGAAACAGTCCCCTAAACTGGATTAAGGCTCCGGCCCTGTAAAGTGTAGAATGCGGGCAATAAAATTTTATGAATCGCACCCGTAGTTGATTCAGGTGGAGTAACTTAATACCCCGAATTTATACGTCTCCTAGGAGGCGGGAGGGGGGTCAGAATTATCTTCGAAATCGATATCTTTCGTTTTATGCGGAACAATAAACGTTTAGGCTTCATAAAACTGGGAGGTTTGTCTCAGCTACGACAACGTTCGGTTGGTTGATGGGGCGGTTTGCCCGAATGAAGGTCATGTTTTCATATTCTGGAATATACGGGGTAGATTTTGAAGTTGTACCTTAATTTCAACCATAAATAGATTCCTCTTCTGAAATGAGAAACCTTCTTCTTTTACTACAAGAGCATGCAGATGAAAACCTAAAGAAAAACTCTGTCTCTCCGAATAAGTGTATTGAAATTGGTGTTTGTTATTGAAAGGCTTATTTTTCATCTACAAAATTTCATCTTTCTTTTCGATGCAGGTTGATTACTCGAAATCACAAAAAGAAAAAGAAGACGAAAAACCGATTTGAAAAAGTTAATGATTTATTACTCATTTAATCAAGTTAACGATCCACCTCAAGGAAGAATTATACACCGAAAGAATTGCCTCGAAACCATCGTCAAATTTATATATTGGACAACTATTAAATAAGTGTTCTATTGTTGACTTTTCTTCCCCGCATTTGTACCTTGGTCTTTCGACCGAATTCCAGTCAAAGGGGAAATCATTACAGCGACCATGACCTGTTTTAAGTCGATTCAAAATGCACCGAATTTTCCTAGGAAGATTAAAACCATGAACTTTTTCTGAAGGATCGCTGATCAAACCTTTGTTGAAAACAATACACAAATTCCATTCTGAACGCCAAATTTCTTGGTCATTGGAATAAAGAAAATTGTTTAACCATAGGGGTTTTCGAGATTTTAATGTAGCAATTTTCGAATCCGGAATACGAGACATGATTGGAAATAAATTCGGAAAGGAATGAGATTTATCCCAAAACTTTTTCACCATAACCTGTCCACGAATATGGGACGGTACAATATTTGAGAGAACTAGTAGTACCACTGTAAAAAAGTAATTTCAATATAATCAAATTTGCTCCGATGCCAAGTGAATGTCCACTATTCCATTCTGAAACACCCCCAAAATAGCTGAAATATTTCCCAAAATTGGAGGCACCGAAACTTCGCTAAATTTCCATTTAATTAAGTCGAAGAATAGGACTGGCGCTATATGTGTGTGGTCCACACATCCTGAAAATTTCATTCCGATGTTCAGGAGCAGAATGAAACGGTCTGGTCCTGAGAGTCTGAATTCCGACAGAGGATTCGGGCCAAGTTTATCAGTACTTAAACTCTCATTTGCATCGAATACCTCCATCTGGCCACGCCGAACCTTCTTCAGGGACTCCGAGGCTCACCCGGCTGGCAGTAATTGGAAATTCCGTTTCGAAAATCAGTTTTGCTCCAGATTTGCGATGTGATGAGGAACTGACAACGTCGCAAATTGAATGATGTGTATCATAATATACATGCGGAGCTCGTAACGTCTGTTATTCCGTCAGGTTAGTCGGATGAATGCCTTTGCGGTTTGATTTGGATAGTTTGGCGAGTTTTCGAGCCTTCGTCATTGGAGGGAATCTTATAACTGTCTCTGCTTGACTTGGGAGGATGTGTAGATACACAGATTGACGGTTAAATCCTCGAATGTGGCAACACTGATGTGTACATATCAAATCCCACATCTTCATTGTGAAATTTGACATTTTTATTGGTGAACGTCCTCAGGAATTATATGGTAATGGGGATTTTTCCTTTAAACGAAAATGCAGTAATTTTCATGAAAAACCTTAAGAACATCACATTTCAAACATATAATTTCAATATTATATTTAAAAAAAAATGTTTCATCACCTAAAACTGAAAAATAAAGATGGGGGTTTGCATTTAAAGGGATTTGTCCTGAGTGCACGATATGGCAACGTCGAATTCAACTTTCTCGGAAAGAAAAGGACGTCAAATGTGTTACTTTGCTTAGGAAAACAGAGATAGCCATACTTCGATCTGGTTAGAGTAGAAGACGACCAAGAAATAGAAAGAGAAGAGCACAGACAGATAAATATTTCATTATTCTATAGCAGAAAAAGCTATTCTACTGAACACCGTTGTCACTTCGTGCATGCCTGGCAAATCCCAAACCCCAATTTTGAAATCTGATTTTGAATACTTCCTGAAGATAATTTGGGAAAATGTTGAATCAAACTCATAATAATTATGTTCAAATTTGCATTTGCAGTAATAACCCAAATTCAGGAGAAACCCCTAGTGAAGAAGGTATGATTCGGGGCAATTCTTATGTCGAACACGAAAAGTCCGAGTTTCGTTTTGACTTCTCTTGGTGAAATTGGAGAAATGAGAGTGGCAAATGGGACATCGAAAGAAACTGTGTCACGTGTACAAATATTGCAAAAAAAATCACAAATCACAAATATCGATCCTGGATCCTCCGCCCTTTTGCAACTTCACAAAATCTATTCGTACGTGGCCGTGTTCGGTACGAAAAAAAATTATGCTTCCAAAAACGTCTATCAGAACAACACATGTGACGAATTTTGCATCTATTCATACAAACCACGATTGACGAAAATTTAATGTATTGGTCTTTTCAAACGAGCTGAATCCCACAGATTCGAGCATGAAGCTGAAGCGCGTAGAGTAAAAAGAAAGCCACTGGGTTTTATGAGCTGAAGTAGCATTATCTTAACGCTACTGAGAACTTTTCCGTTTCGAAACATGAGGAACAAAAATCAATTAATCGTATTCATGACATTTCCTGTATTTGTAGGAACCGTATACAGGAGGAATATCACGACCGTTAGATATCAGAAAACGAGGACACCAAAACAACCTTAAGAGAGACATGCAAAGATCTCAAATAGAGCATCATGTTTGTTCAACCATTGGAAATCACATTTTAGATTGGGAATATACAAAGATATTGATAACTAAACCAGATAATCTGAAAAGAATAATAGGAGTCCTCCTGTATTTTGCTGAATGGAAAAAATGATTTCGCCTATTGTACTTTGGAACATATTCGGCTGAAAAATCCGAAAAAAATAAGAAGTAGAATTGAAAGATTTTATATCAAGTAAATCTTTCCGTTGCTTTCGAAAATGTCGATCTGACAAAAGTTATTCAAACACGAAAGTTCTGCAAAACAATGTTTTTGCAAAATTGAGCTTTATTGCTTAATATGCAACATTATTTTTTCCCGAGATCCGCAAAGACCAATAGGTCTCTTGCATGAATTTTCTTATCATTGGAATCGAATAATCTATCTGTAAGACCGCTAAAAAACTTTGACCGCAGTCAAAAATTTCAATTTTCAACGAGAAAACGATCTTTTAAATTTGGCTTCGCATGTCGGGTGTTTAAAAGGATGAAACTTCGCGGCTTCCGTGACGTGTCGGGATATATCCACTCTCTCCTTCTTCTCGTGTACTTTTCTCTCTAGGAAGACCAATAGATAGCGTCGGCTGTATCGATCGGTGAATCTTAGGATAACGAGTGACGTAAAAGGCAATCTGACGCGTTTCTCCCGCTTCGACCTTGAGTCCCGATTCGACCATTTTCAATACAAAATTATTCGAAATTCTCGAATTGTTGAAGTGTGTGATAGCATACATGATTTTGTATCGATATAGAATGAGAAAAACATGAAGAGATGATGATTCTTGTTACATGCAAGGGAGCTATTCTGAAATTTATATTTTTTATTCTATCTATCTAGATATTGGGAGCAAACAATAGGAAAAATTATGCAAAATCCAACCAAAATATCTTTCTATCCATATTTGAAGAAATATGGAATTATCGAAGTTGGGTCCATAGGGAAAGCTTGATATTTTCTCTCCTCACCCGCACGAAATGAGTTATCGATTTAATGAAAGATGACCCCCCCGATTTCTTTTTCGACCGAGCAACGAACTGGAGTTTTTTCAATTTTATTTTACTGCAGATGGGAGCGTTAAGAAGCTCTCAATTTCTTTTTCGCAATAAATACTCCGATTTATGAGTCATGTCGAACAATATTCAATACTCATTTTGTGGAAAAACGACAGGCTTGATCTGATCGGTGACTTTATTGATCCGATTTGTAGTATACCAGGGAGTGCAGATATTTTTTATTCAGGAGTTTCGAAGACTAGAATGCAATAATTAAAAAAATTATTGATTGAATTATTCGAACAGGATTCGTTTTGAATATTGAGAACGAATTGTAACTTACCTACCACTAAAAAGGTATCGCAAATTTCGAGTTCAAGCCAAATGAAAGTTCCAAGAATTCGTCAAGTAAACAAAGTGAAATATGTATCTTCCATCAGAGTTTTCGTTCCCACTTATTCTTCTTTATTGGCATCGCCCCTTAAAAGACCCAATATCTCTACTTGTTTGTACAAGAAGCAATTTTTTCAATATTGGACTTCGTGAACAACGATAAAATTCTCTTGTGATTGATGAATTTCTTGGATTTGGAATAACAAAATGTAGAATAGAATATCATTTTTCGATTTATAGAAAACCAATATAATATACATTTCAATTGAAACTATATTTATACTCTCAACTATCAGCATATAATAGCATGATATATCTACTAGTTCAAATACCTCAGTCGTAAATAATTTATTGAACTAAGTCCAATATATGTAATAATTTTTCAATAGTTTATCCTTAAATTACTAACGAAACAGAATATACAGGGTGATTCCGGAGGAGGATAGGCTTACACTAGTCAAGACAGTCTCGAAACAATGTTTGGTTTATGGTTGGGGATCATATACAGGGTGATCTGTCAGATTCGACCGATTTTACTTTTATTGATAACTTTGGTATGGCTCATTCGATTTTGATGAAATTTTCACCGAAGTACAATATTGATGAGCACATTCATTCATTCCGAAATATTTTTCACAATGGGTGGTTGTTATTTTGATAATTCCAGATTAATTATGCAGGTTGAAAAAATATCCTGTACATCGCGTTTGCAAAACTTCGCTATCTGTTTACGATTCTACTATGATAAGTCATTGTTTGAGAGTTTCTAATCTTTTTGGCACACTTTTAGTTTTTCGAGAAATTTGAATAGAATATTTGACGAACAACTTTGCATTCTTAGCTAATACAGCTTTCCTACCTAGTGCAGAATACCCTCACTGCTATTGAGCCAAATTTCGATTATGCTCTTCTTCAAAAATGTTTTCTAGGAAAAGCCGGAGGTGTGCCAAAGGAACTTAAAACCTCACAATAATGACATGTTATTGTAGAATCTGGAACGAATAAAAATTTTGGAAAAGAAATTTATAGGGTGTTTTTTTTCAACTGCAAAATTAATCTGAAACTCTGAAATTATCGCAAATACAACCCTGAATTTCGAGAGATTGTTGCAATTATTGAATGAACTCGTTCAGATTATTCTACAATACAAATTTCATCAAAATTGAATAAGCCATACCAAAGTTATTAATAAAAGTAGAATCGATTGGAGCGAAATTTCGACATTGTTTTTTTTTGATGAGAATTTCTCGAAAAACTAAAAGTGTGCCAAAAAAATTAGAAACTCTCAAACAATGACTTATTATAGTAGAATCGTAAACAGATAGCGAAGTTTTGCAAACTCGATGTACAGGGTGTTTTTTCAACCTGCACAATTAATCTGGAATTATCAAAATAACAACAGCTTATTTTGAAATTTCATTAAAATCAAATGAGGCATACCAAAGTTATCAATAAAAGTAAAATAGGTCGAATTGGACAAATCACCCTGTATCATCACCGAATAGAGAACCCCAACCATAAGTCAAACATTGTTTCGAGACTGTCTTGACTAGTGTAAACTTATCCTCAAATCTGACGGTCTTCTCCGGAATCACCCTGTATATTATATGACGACATACCAAGCACGGTAATATCATTCGGCGTAGTTTTCTATAGGAGTTGTAGATCACCATGCATATGAACACTTTTGAAGGTTTCTTCTTGCTTGATAAAATGGTTTGCCATAACCAATCAATCAACTCTATTTAAAAACAAAGATAGATAACCTTGTAGAAGTTGTTTTGTCCCGTATCCTGGACCCAGCATTTTATGATATATTGTCTTTTCTTGATTTTCCAACGTCGGAGTCTGTATTCTTTTGGTTCTCAGGAATATGCCCAAATTCAATATTTCTGGTTTGAATCAATTGACACTGGCTTTAAGAGCATTTTATCTCAAGCCAACAATAAAGTATAATTTTGCATGACAGAAAACACTCAGGTAAAATTCAAGCTCTCAGCATTCCAGGAATCGGAGCTTGATGAGTGGTATACTTCGGTTATTCAAAGAATCCAGACATCACATGTGACAGTTTATAGAATTTATCGTCCTAGACCATTTAGGGAAATTTCCTTCACACATTTGTGCTCTCTCTTTCACACTACCCAATCCGAGGTGTTTTTTCGGATTTTAGAAGGGCGTCGCTTAATTCAAAAAACCAATCAAAATTTATATTGTCCCTCTAAAATGTGAAGAAGAGAATTTTCTTAATTTGAGTTTCGTTAGTTTTTAGACACTCTTCATTTGACCGTTGTATAGTAAACAACATTCGCTCTCGAATTTATAAACAAGACTTTACGTTAATTTTTGTATTGTAAAAATCGTAACTTCTCATTTGAAAGTCGCTTCGACCTTGCTATCGTAAGATATAGAAGGAAGATTCTATTGTATAAATTGTATACCACTTCGGTCTTGTTATCTAATACAGATACAAGAAAATACATTTTCTGTTACGTGATAAAAGTGCGTTTTTAATACACCTCAACACCATTTTCGTGACATAAGTGCAACGATATTGATCAACTGGTCAATAAGTTCTTCAATTATCTGCTTATTTTAGAAGCATCAACATTTCTGATAAAGATCAGAAAATATTCGTCGGTCGTGTCTTCATTTTGATAACGACAGAATTAATCAAGTGCGATTAATTCATCCACTCGGAGTCTCTACTATTGAAACTCCTAAACACCTGAATAAACCAATTCAGGTCAAAACAGAAGTTTAGAACAACCTTCCATACCGAGAAATATATCAAAACTAAAATGCTGAAATCAGCAGAAGCAATGGTGAAAAATACCTCTGACAAATACATATAGGCCCAAGTTTTCACCAACTTTGTTAGTTTCGCTATTCCGATTCAAAACAACGCGACTAGCAAACAGAATTCTTTCGGCTCCGAAACGAGAAGCAGGATATGAGAAAGCGAAACCATAAACACTAAATCTGATTTAACAAGGCAAGAAAAATACCAGTTGGAAAAAATAACACAACAAGGAAAACATCATCATTTTTCAAGAGGAGATGAATAAAAGAAATCTCATTAGAAAAATCCGTAGGTATGGATCTCGAACAGACGTTCCCGACTTGGCAAATTGGGTATTTGCAATATTCAGGACAGCAGGAAGATCTGTAGGCTTACATTTTGGGTTATCCCGTCCTATTGCAGGGGATAGGCACGTCCGTCGATGTCGAAACATGGACCAAACAGGCATTCATGGGAGATCGATATGAATAATGTAACAGTGGACTGTCATCAACAATGGAGGGACTGGTGGTCAATGGAAGATTATGATACAAAATTCAATGGATGTTGCTGGACGCTCAAAACCATATGATTAAATAGATCGAACAAAAGCCATTCTAGAATAAACAGATTGGTGCAACATCGGAAATTAGGTTATTATAAAATACTCATAGATGAATTTTCCATCACACCGTCTGGACCACTTGTTTAATAATGGAAGAAGATAAGACATCACATTTCATGGAATTAGACCGACAGAAATTCGTTTTATGGACACCAATTCCAGAAAATTAAACCAGGACAAGACATTGATCATATCGAAGGATAACTGCAAAATAATTCGGTCCACTTTTGTCCATCCGCAAAAAATTTCTAAAATTGACAAAAGGATTAACGACACGTACATCGATCAAAGTAGATGTTCTATACTCGTGGGTAAGGGTTCATAAGATGCTTCCTAGAGATGGCGCGCTGTATGTTGTTAATACTGCAGCCTTCAGACGAGCAGGTCACAAGTATCTGGAGTCCTGCGGTTTCCAAGATATGTCGGTCTGTCGATAGGGAACAACCTTGAAACTACAGTAATTGTACTCCTTGGACACCGCTTCTCCGGTATATATGCTTTGGTTGATTGGATTATTAGCTCTGATCAAGGGGGAATATTTGTTGTGGACTTATCGACAGAAATTAGTTCTTTTGTTCATGTACGTTCAAAAAAAAACCCATAAATCATGAAAAATTACCAGACGCATGAAATAAATAGACAAAACGAAATGAAACAACAAAAGCTAATAACATGATATATACGAAACTTACAAACATGATTCAGAAAAATGTTTCTGAATTCATTAATGGCTGGAATATAAAGGCGAATAGACTATGGCTTGATTTGAAAACAAGTATATAATATTGATTGGATAGTAAAGACTATAGTGAAATAAATATTACTAACTTCGTAAAATGATCACATGTTTGATATTCTTCTCGTAGTTTACAAATCATTTGAAATTGATCTTGCTTAACCACAGATAATTTCTTTGGACGGTATTTTTTTTGAGGAATTCATTTCATTCCATTTATCTGGTCAACAAATTTCGTATTATTCTGAAATATTTCACCATCGAATCGATAATACAATTCATTTTCCTTTGACAGTATGCGTAATCACATATTATTCTCGAAATATTTAGAAAAAAATATCTGAGATTCCAAATGTCCAATATTTCATTCATGAAAGTTTAATCTGTATACTGGAATGTAGATTACAAAACAAATTTGTATAGTTGTTTCATTTATGAATTTCAAATTTCACTTGATTCTCAACTGGCGCAGCGTAACACAGGAACGTATCAGCCCAAATAGAGAATGAGTTTATCAACATGATGATCTAAGAGTTTCAGGCCTCAGTACCTTGGTCAAGATCCCTTAATGGGCAAGATCAGTGACGGAACTGTACTAAATGTCAACTGATTCGGTTGAATTGAATCTTATTGCTTGGATGTAAAATGCCGATGCCCACCCAAATTTGTGCAAAATATACGAAAAAAGAATTTTTTTGAATGAAATTATCATCTGATGGATCGATTTCGCTGACCCTTTAAATGATTCTTCAAGCTTGGTTTCCCTTCAATCCGATATATTGAGACAATATTACAGGGTGATGCAATTAAATCTCCCACATTCGAAGGAGCTGTTGAAAAAAACGAAAAAAGATATTGGAAAATTTCTTTTCATTCTGAAAGCCTACATAGTTTCATTCAAATGACGTCCTCGGCGTGCGACGCACATGTGGAGGATCGAATTCTGTAAATATACCCACTCGAAATCACATTTTTAAAAATTGACAGATCCGATTGTATGCCGATCACGAAATTTCGTGGGGATAATAAAATAAAGACATTTTAAAATCAAGAAATAGAACTGCTTTGAGCGCGACAAGTATCCGGATGGTTTACCAGAAAAGAACCCTTCCTCAATCAAACTGCCAACTTCAATAATCCACTAAATTCTTCCAGAGGAAAAAGTTTGATGTGAGCATAAACCATCTGTGCATATTGGCCCTTGGCCCAGTCCTGTCTTTCCGCCCTTCTCACATAATACGTGCAGCACAGAGTCTCGCATTGAATGTTACAATCGGGCGTTGACCTTCCGACTGCTGCAGTGCAATTTGGCCGCACCAAACTAATTCGCCTCCTGACGAGCATTTGTCTGTCGGACTTGCTGATCTCCATTGATTCGATTGCGCTAAATAAAACATGGCAGGGATTTGGGGATTTTCGCTGCCTCTACATGATGCACTCACTGGCTATAATCGATACACGCAGCGAAATCTGATCCTATTGCTTTTTTTTTGCCGGCGATCACTCGTTACGCAGCGGGCGACGGATTTTGGACTAGAAGGGCGGTGATTTATTAACCCGTCTGTTTGGACAGCTTGTTGACAACTTCCTCGATTTCTGGTGATATAACTTGATACACTTCGAGTTCTGTTGGTTTATTATGTTGGAGTAACGACCATGCGAGATAGGGGGAGAGGCAAAAAAATGATTGAATTTGTAAATTTTGTGGAATTCACTAAAAATGTTACGAAGGTATATATTTGCTTTCTCAACCGGTCCATTGGTCCATTCATTGAATGTCTTTCTTGTTATTAACATACAATAGTTACTAAGGAGTTTTAGGATTTGGTCATTGAGACACATATTGTAATTTATTCATCTGAATTCAATAAGCTTTATTGATTCGATGGCTCTTAATCTGATATTGACAAGTATTTGAGGATTTTCGCTGCATCTACATGATGCACTCACTGGCTATAGTCGATACACGCAGCGAAATCTGATCCTATTGCTGTTTTTTTGCCGGCGGTCACTCGTTACGTTGCGGGCGACGGATTTTGGACTAGAAGGGCAGTGATTTATAAACCCGTCTGTTTGGACAGGTTGTTGACAACTTCCTCGATTTCTGGTGATATAACTTTATACACTTCGAGTTCTTTTGGTTTATCATGTTGTAGTAACTACCATGCGAGATAGGGGGAGAGGCAAAAATTATTGAATTTTTGAATTTTGTGGAATTCACTGAAAATGTTACGAATATATATATTTGCTTTCACAGCCAATCCATTAGTCCACTGATTGAATGTACCTCTTGTTCTAAGATTTGGTTATTGAGACACATATTTTGTTTTATCTAACCAAATTCAGTAAGCTTCATTAATTTGATGGCACCTCGGATGGCACTTAATGTTGAAAGGGATTTGAGGATTTTCGCTGCCTCTACATGATACACTCATTGGCTATAATCGATGCACACAGCGAAATCTGATCCAATTGCTGTTGGACTAGAAGGGCGGTGATTTATTAACACGACGGGTTGTTGACTACTTCCTCGATTTCTGGTGATATAACACCATACACTTCGAGTTCTGTTGGTTTATTATGTTGGAGTAACTGTCATACCAGATAGAGGGAGAGGCAAAAAATTATTGAATTTAATTTTGTGGAATTCACTAAAATTGTTACCAAGGTATATATTTGCTTTCTCAACCGATCCATTGGTCAATTATTTGAATGTCTCTCTTGTTGTTAACATACCATACTTACAAAGAAGTTCTAGGATTTGGCTATTGAGACACATAGAGTGTATTATTCAAACAAATTCAATAAGCTTCTTCCATTGATTTGACGGAATTTAATGTAAAAGTGAAAGAGATTTCAGGATTTTCGGAGCCTCCACATATTACGCTCACTGGCTATAAATCGATGCACGCAGCGAAATGTGATCATTTTGTTTTTTTGCCGGATATCACTTATTACGCAGCGAGCATTAGATTTTCGACTAGACAGGTGTTTACAGATTGACTTTTCTGGTTGGACGTGTTTTTGACAATGTCCTCAATTTCTGGTGATATAACTTGATGAACTTTGCGTTCTGTTGGTTTAGTATATTTGATGAATCAAGCGATTCTGTTAGATAGATGGAACGGCAAAAAATTAAGAAATTTTCGAATTAAATGGACATCTCCCAAAATTTTACAAAGGGGTATATTATATTTTTAATTTCAACCGATCCATTATTTTAAATATTGGCTAATTCATTCGAGCGGCAAACATTCAAAAATTGATAAACTGAATAGAAATATCTGGAAATGTCACAGGAGAATGTATTCTCTTCTTCGACCAATGAATTATTCACTGTATTTTCAATAAACTATAGTTTAAAAGCAGTATAAGGAATTTGTCATTCTAATGAGTGAAGTGTGCATTATTCACACAAATTAATTTCACCTTTGGTCCAGTCGGGAAACGTGGAGAGGATTTGGTAATTTCGCTGACTCTAAATGATGTATTTGTTTCGGTATTTTTTTTGCCGGTGATGGCTAGAAACGTTACAGGTGATGGATTTTGGCCAATACGGTGCTGATTTGTGTATTTGAACGCTTTATTATCTTTGTATCAAGCAATTTCTACGGATATAACGTTATACACTTTGCATTCTGATGGATTAATATACTTGAAAAATTTACCAACCTGTGAGGTAGATGGCGCGGCAAAAAAATAAATTTTTGAACTGAATGGGAGTCAATGAATATATTACAAAATGATATATGTTGATTTTAAAGGATATATACATATTAAACATAAGCTGACTATCGCGGGGTTGAACTTGTTGTTGACAATGTCTTCAATTTCCTGTGATATATTTTGATACACCGTGAAAACCATATTTTTTTATCTCCCCAATGATATCAATCCATGTTAACTCTCGACCACTGACAAGAATTGAGTGAGACTTGCAAAAAAACTACCCACAAGCGCGAGATATTACTCCCAAATTGCCAACCCTGTCAAAGTCCGCCCCTTGTAGGAAAAGTTTTTATGTCCTCACTCCCAACTCGACCTGGGAGACACAGAGGCGAGCTACCTGGCAAGGAACAATCTAATCATACGCGTCACTTGAACTCCAGTGACACAGAGGCGCGGAGGCCCTCGACGGGGAATATCACATTGCGACCATTGGCAGGTGAATGACAGTCAACTGTGAAATCGTGAATAATATAGATGGATTAGCGAGTCGCCACCAGCTTGCAGAACCGTAACGAAGTTAGGCCCCTTTTAACTCTTTTGTTCTATGGTTGACGGAAGATGCGACCCGTAGAGAAGAATTGGCAAGCTGAACCGTGTCCTGGTGGATTCTATAAACATTTTATACCACGTCAGGTGAAATGACGAGTTGAGCTTGAGGAAACCTGTCTTATATGGAGTAGTAGTGTGGGGCCCAAGAAGAGTTTAATGGATCTACTAGAGCTAGACATATTAAAACATGAACCTTGGACCTTGTTGGATGACCACTTCATGATGACTCGCATGTGGGACACCCGATCAGAATATAATGAAAAATACAGGCTTGGAAAAGACAGTCGGTAAGATGCGAAACCGAGTGCTAATCTTACTAGGGTCAGAATAAAATGGACCAGTGAAAGAATCAAAATCACTGCGCGATGCAATATCGAATAAACGACTGTTCTCTAACAATGGCTGGTTAAAAATGTGTGGAGGGGGCTGCGTTCCACGATACGCAATCACTCGATCGAAGGAACTGAAGGAAGCGCTTGCTAGTTGCCAGTAGGCAATTGCTATCCAGAAGGGAGGTGAGTTGGACTGAATCGGTTGAAAATAAATACTAGAGTTTTATTCCATTGTATAAGAGTAGCTTATTCGCCACAATGAATGACTCAAATAATTTCCTCTGTGAAAATGAGTTCTTGTGTCATTTTTCGCCATAACTGGTTTGAGAATAAAATGAATTCTACGAAAGTGACAAATTGAAAAACAATTATTATTATAATTATTGTCTCTTGAATTAATTTACCACCAAATACCATTTTACGATTTGAATTTTCTCTTTCACATTGAACATTTCGACTCACGAGTAATCTACTTTATTTTCCACCGATGTGGTGTAACGCACCCTCTGTTACCTGAGCTATTGCCTACTGGAAGTAGCAAGCGTTCACTTCGATCGTGTATCCTGGACTGCAGCCCCCACCATACATTTTCAACGTGTCATTGCAGGAGAACAGTCGTTTATTCGATATAGCATCGCGCTGAGATTTTGTTTCTTCCAATGGTCTATTTCATTCTGACCCTCCGTTAGATTAATGCTGAGTTTCGTATCTCACCGACTGTCTTTTCCAAACCATCGAAAGGTGAAAAAAAGGTCCTCTATAATATGTTCTACAGTTGGAAAATGAATTAATTAATTTTCTATTCACAGGGCGTTTTTCATGAAATATAATCTTCATTTAATTCTCAAAAAATGGGACGAAATCATCCCAAACTAAGCTTGAATAGATAACCACACTGATTTTTTTTATTTTTCTTTTCGAATTTTTCCATGAATAGTTCTTCTTATTGACACTGTTCATCTTCCAACCAAATATTAATTCGATCAGATAACTATTTTTCGAGTTATTGAAAAATCAAAATTTCAAATGGCTGAAGCACAAGAACCATACGGCAGATTTGGCCCATTAACGACCTTAACTGAGATATTCAGGATCTCAACCTAACCTGAAAATTTCAGGACTCTAGGTCCTTCCTTTCGAAAGTTACAGCGCACACGGTCGGACGGAAAGAATTAATTTTGACCACGGATTCTTCATCTGTGAGTCCAACTTAGTAGTTTGAGACCAATTTCAGCTCAAAATTCGAAAATAACAGACATCGTGACAGAATGATATCGCTCTGTTCCCTAGAACAAGAGGGTAAAAACAATTCACAGCACATACGAGAATGCACTCCTTCAGTAATCATCCAATCTAGTCAGAAATGATCGTGTTCAATCCATACCTACAGAGAAATATTTTTTTTGGCCAGACACTCAACTGAATTTGGCAGATTCATTGCAATTTTCAAATTGATGAATTTAACACGAGACGTATTCCGTCTACTCGAATGAAAATTCCATCGGATTTCGTAAACTGTTCATTTCACCATATCATTCGATCGTATGTCACTTTTTTGCGAATGTATGACAACTAAAAATAATATTTTCACAACGTTGGACTCAGGCTGTGATGTGTTTCAATCTATGGAAATTGAAATATCATGTTTCAACAGTTGCCTCTCAATATTATTGATCAATCATTCAAATGCAGATTGTA